>CM061063.1:193469731-196420708 GCA_030762895.1 Sophora flavescens | reverse complement strand
CAGCCTAATCATTGCTCGAAGAAGGGAAGTTAAGATCTCCGGAGAATAAAGGTCAAGATTCATAGGATGATTTTGAAGTGCCACGCATTCTTGAAAAATCATGATTTAATTGTCGGGTATGAATCCCACTGGTAGGAATTATTTACAATATGTATATATGATGTTTGTTTGGGTGTCGTGCATATAGTTATCATAATGAAACTCAATATTGGTATCTCACCCTTGCTTTATTTATTTTCATGTTGGGTTTCTACTATGCTTCTATATATATATTCGAGTATAGATGAACCACACGAGTGTGATATCATACTCGGGAATACATTCCCTGCACTTTGACGATGCTAATGAGGGAAGCGTGTGGGCGATTAACCCGGGCGCCCACAGCGCTACGTACACTGGGCCAGTGTGTACCACTACAGGTACATTAGCGACGGGACCACAGACCCATACTCACAGCTTTGAGACAATCAAGGTACCACTTCCCCCGATGTGGCTATTGTTGAGGAATCTGGTGAATGAGGAAAATCTGGTGCATCAACCACCATTTGATCAGCCACTTCATGCAACTAGTACGTCACCTCCAAAGATCGATCGTTATTGTTCCAGAGGAGGATGAGGAGATGGATGAGGACCCCATGGAGGACGAGGAGTAGGTACCTGAGTATCATCCTCAGGTTGACGGCGTTGTCCCAGAGGTTGAGGCAGAGGCGGATGTATCCTCACTGGATACTCCTATGGCCGGGGAGTTCTATGGAGGTCTTCCCAATGGCTTTCTTTAGGTGCGACCAGCAGTAGGACTTGTTTTGGGTTTATATTTTGGAGAGTAGTGGTATGTTGGTAGTCGGTATATTTTGCCTACTGAGAGCCATCTATTTGAGTCATGGTTCTAGACTACCGCTACTTATAGTTTTGCTTATTTTTATTTTATGTTACGACTTGGGTAAACGACATGTAAGTATAAAGGTCCTTATGTAAAAAGTGATGATGCATATATATATATATATATATATATATATATATATATATATATATATATATATATATATATATATATATATATATGTATATACACGCACATACACACGTTTATCAGTTATCAATGTTTGTTTTGTATCGACCGAGGAAAAGAAAAAAATTTACAACTAATTTCAAGTAAGTTTAAGAAATAGAGAAAATTATTTTTTCCGAAAGCAACCAGCGTAATTATTTTCAGCCTTTTGTTTCAACATGTAGCACCAAGGGGGTGTTACATTAGTGGTATCAGAACTGGTCGAGTCTTTCGGGAACCTTGGGGAATAGGTCTTATATGTTTTTGTTGTGTGATCTCTGGTTGGATCTTGTTTGAATTGTTTCCTTGTCGAAGCAATGTGTGTTGGATTATAAGTATATGTTTTTATCTTCAGGGGTTATACAAGTTTGACTCGTAGGAACCCGTTGCTAGTAAATTGTGTTTTGATCCATATGTGACACATTCAATTATTCTTTTTGGATTGTGTCAGACATTTGAATAATGTGCCTACTGCAAAGGATTTTTTCGGGAGTGTTCCCTGGAAATGTTCTAGGTGTGCTGGTAGCGAAGGATATGGATTTCCGATTGACCTAGTTTCTAGGTTCGGTCTGATATCTATCGCCTGGTATAGGACGTCACCTACAAAGTTAATCGAGTTAAACGACTCGATTCAACTGGAAGATCTGTGGTCTGAGCAGTTTGTTAGACCGAGTGTTTCCCGTAGGAAGCACCAATGTTATGTGAAGGTTCGGGACTCCGCGTGGATTTCTGACAGCTCAACAAAGTAATGATTAAGAACAAGTATTCTCTACCATGTGTAGTTGATTTGATAGATTAATTGCGAGGAGTCGTCGTCTACCCAAGGATCGACTTGAGGACGAGTTATCACCAGATTTGAGTGTGGACCTATCTTAGATTTTTGCGCCGTTGACCCAGCTTACGAGGAAAGGCGAATTGATTTGAAAATCTTCAACCTTGGATGAGTGTCTAATGTTTAAGAAAAACTCTTCAATGTACTATTTGACATTTTTCCCTCGAGTTCCTATGGTTGTATTACACAATCACAGCGACCAATTTTGTACGTGTCAAACTGACTTTTCTGACTTCCATTTTAAATCAGTCAAGACTCATACATTGGTTATGCTAGTCCGTAATCTCAATATACCCTAATGGATTTCCTTGTATGTGAGAATTTGTACTCACACTTTTGAATAACCCTAAGTGTTTTAGACATTCGAGTGGATTGATTTGGTAATGTCCATTGACCTGGATATTTTCACATTTCGTTGAAAGGATTTGTTATGACTATTTCTTGAGTTGTAACACAGATAACTTCGTGGTAACATAAGTTTCTTGATGAAACTTAGTCTAGTCACTTTTACTTTTGGTAGATGTGATCCAGTTTGATTTTTGGCCAGATTGTTTTCTTTTTAAATCGTCGTTTTGCAAATTCCCTATAATAAGAATGAATACTCTTGGGGTTAGGAACTGTTCATCTTTTGATTTCCTAATCCGCTGGAAGTTCTTGTGAAAGAAGGAACTTTATTAGATTCATGATTGTAAACATGTAATGGCCTTGCATTTTTACACTCAAGAACCTAGTAAAGACATTTTCTTTTTACATGTCGAATACTCCTTTATCTTCTGTTTGGTAAAATTCCTCTTTTTACTTTCTTGTGAAGGTAGAGTTTAGAAAAATTTCTTTCTTGAAAATTCATTCTCTTAATCCTTAAGAGCTTGTCTTATCATAGTTCGATCGAACTTAATTATCACTTTTGATCAATTTTATCCTGTATTCTTTTCAAAACGTCATTGACGTGTGACTTATCTCATGAATCATGAGAAAGTTTATCTTGTATTCTTTGATGTTGAGACGTATGATCCTGTTATAACATGGAGTGGTGAATTACAATTAAAAGGAACTAAGACTACGATTGGATATCTTAGATAAGAACTGATGTGTGTGCCGTAAAAGAAATGTGAATCTTAGTTTCAATCTCGGTGTTAAAAGTAAGAATTAAAGATGTCGAAGGGAGTTTTCTGGACTAGTACTGAAAAGAAAAGTGGTTAAAGTTTTAAGTATATATTTCATGTGTGAGAAGTTAACGTATAAAGTATATATTTCAACATATAATTTCTCACAAAATAATCACATCAATCACCAATCGTCATCGTTTTTGAAAACATGGCACTTATATATTTCATCATTCTATCCTAATCTCCGGAGACCTCAACACCATGGTTTGAAAAAAACAGTGAGCTGATCAGGCTCATTTGCCACAAAGGCACACCGTCTCAAATACCTCGTGCACCAAGATATCCGGAATAACACCGTCTCGAATACCTTATTCAGGAAGATATTCGGAATAACACCGTCTCAAATACCTCGTTTACCAAGATATCGGGAATAATTGGCACGTCTGCCAAAAACCAACAATGCATGTAAAACCTTTTATTTTCACAGCTTTTCTTTGTGCTTCATTCTTTCCGAGTCAAGGCTCACGACCACACGTGAATTTTGAAGTGTCTTAAAGCTTTTAATTATCAACATGGGACATTAAAGTCCGAGTGTCCAATCACAACAGCCCTAGACTCGTGCACTAGTCTAGAACCTTGTGGTCGTAGAAAAAAAAACAGTCTTTACCCTTTTTACTCTGTTAACATTTGTAGGACACACAGTCCACAACACGCTTATATGACACACAGTCCACAACAACTTGTATAGGACACACAATCCACATTATCATATATATGACACACAGTCCACAGTGTTGTGATACGGATCATGGATCTACGCGCCAGAACTCTAGTACCCCGACGTCTCGGTTACTAGGTTCACTTTTCATCATATTTTTTGTTCAGTGAAAAACAAATATGAAAACCAAAATTTTCCGTAACTTATCCAAGTTATCGGACATTTTCCTTTGAACAAAATCTTTTAAATAAAAACTTTTCTTTTGAAATCTTTTATTTAAAACTTTAAGTTTTGGAAAATCCATTTCTATTTTCATAAAACCATTTTATCTTCAAATCTTCCTTTTCCTAAAATATTTGAAATTTCCAAATAAATCCCTTTTTAAGTTCTAAACCAACATTTGTTTTCTTCAAACATTTTCAAAGTTACTTTTTTTTGTGTAAAATCATTTAATTTTTCAATTGAATTTTCTTTATAAAAACTGTTTTTATTTCTAACATTTTCACAAATCATTAAAATTATTCCACTTTCCTTTTTATCAAAACTTTGTAAGAAAGAAATCTTTACTTGTGATTTTCTTTGTAAATATTTTCTTAAAGCTTTATCCTTATTATTTGAGCTCTAACCAATGGTTAGGCTTCCATGAAACAATCACCACTTATATACAACAACTTCAACATATACAAGCATCATGCATATATTAATAAGTCATCAATCAATACTTATAAAGCATCAAGTACATCATCAATTCATCATGAACTCAAAAATCCAACCAAATCAGTCACAACAAGAACCATATCAATCAAACACATCAAACAAGCACACAAGGCATATAGTCATCATAACATAATTATCCCTCGGGCTTTCTCCCCTTACCTTAAAGCGAAGAGTAAAAGGAGTGCAGTTATCTCGCAGTTTCAAGAGAACGAACTCGGACTCTGAACGCGCTGTCGCCACGCGCCAAAAAGAGAGCGATTTACAAAAATAATGTAGATAGGGAGCGACAACTCGAGTATCGTCTCTTAAGGACTCTTGGGTGTTGTTGTTAACAGAAAAAGTCAGAATTGGGAGGTTTTAGATTTAATGCAAATAAGAAAACAAAACAGAAAACAATGCAATAAAAACAAGCAGTTTAAAAGATTATCAAATAACTAAAGCGATTAACCTACTGTTCTCGGTTTCCCAACTATCATTGGTTCATGCAAATTCCAAGCCCTAAGAAGATTCTAATCCCCTTTCGGTTGTAGCAACAATTAACAAACGGAAATCGCTACTACGGATATATGTTCCTATTCCCGAAATAACAAACGGGGTTAAGTCCTCATGAACTAAACGAACATGAATGAACACACGCGAAATAACAAACGCGATTAAGTATAGGAACATAACATCACCGAAATGAATCAACACAACACTATACACTCCTGAATTAACAAACAGAAACATATAGCATCACATTGAAAAGAGAAAAGCAAATGAAAACAGGAATTACAGAACCTCAAGTGTAAATGGAAACCAATTACAGTAGACTAATCCTAGGAGACTAGCTCTCCATAACAAAAATAACGCAGCTATCTAAACTAAAAGAAAACAAAAGATCAGACACTCTGTTCTGTCCTAAAACATACTTAAATACAGTTTCTGAATTCCACTAGCTCGCGAGGCGAGCACACCTTCGCGAGGCAAATAATGCGAACAGTCTTCAGCTTTTGGTTCTCTCGCGAGGCGAGCTTATCATTCGCGAGGCGAGACTCTTCAGATTCCAAACTGTAACGCCCGTGACCTTCAACATGGATAAGCCGTGATGGCTTCTGTCCTCCAGGGTTGGATTACTCGCGAGGCGAGTCATGTTTCGCGGGGCGAGACAGAATGGTTTGCAAATTCTGGAACAGTCACCTTCAGGTTCGCGAGGCGAAAGCCTTCTCGCGGGGCGAAGAACTCCAGAATTATTTCACTTTATTAACCCGAAACAAGGGATAGCATAAATGCTTTATTTGACTCTAAATCAACTAAATTAACCTAAAAATACTTTACAGACTCAAAATGTTGCTTAAAGACAATCAAGTCTAATTTGGGCGAAAATGATATATAATTAGCACAAAGCCAAGGTTTTTCTAGTTATAAAACTAGACTAGCCAGAGGCTGATCAAAATACCCCAAACTTAAACTTTGCTTGTCCCCAAGCAAACTAAAACTCAAAAACTTAAAAAGACTCAAGACATGGCAAGCTTAAAAGATTCAATCAACTTTGCACAAATTTCAAGCAATTCACCAAAATAATTTTTCTTTCAATGTTCCCTCCTTTCAAACAAACAAAGCAATCCCCACATGCATTCATTCTAAACAATTGAGAATTTCATCATTCAAACAATCATTAATCTAAGCAAGGGATCCAAGTTACACACAAGAGGGAGATCACCAAATTCAAACAACCGCCTTCCTCACAAGGGAGTTTAGTGTTTCACTCATTCGCTCAATTTCTGTCAGGCTGTCAACATTTCACTCAATTTCACTTTTAGGAGCACTTCCCATAAATTTGATTTTCATCTCAAAATGGTTCCCACAGAAAACATGCATGCAACATCAAAAGGGCTTTTATGGGTTGTAATGGGGCCTGGCTAAGGGTAGGATATACAAAGGTACTGGGCTGAAGTCCCTAGGAACTAAGAGAGCATGAACATTTGATACATTGAATTTCCACTCAAGTTCCTTTTTTCATTTTTCTTTATGCTTTGGGTGACTACAGCCAATTCTTCTAATACTTTTATTTTTATCATTTTTACACTTTTCTCTTTTTTTTTCCTGCTTTTCTTTTCTTTTGGCCTTTGGCTCCAACCTTTTTATTATATATATATATATATATATTTTTTCTCAATCCCAAACAACACATTACACGTTGTAGCCACCCCAAACTTAGTTTCTTGCAACCTTTGTCTTGCTAAGGATCCATGCTCTCCTAATCCTAAGATCGGGTTAACATGGTTTTTTTGAGATTCTAGGCTCATATCATAAGGTCATCAAGAATTAACAAGCTAATTAGGCTCAAAGGGGCTAACAAAGGAACATGCATTGGGGATGGTTATTTTAGGCCAAGTGGTTATTTACAAAGAAAATGCCTAAATCATTTGAAACAAACACATAAACATGCAAACCAAGAAGAGATTCAAGCAAATTCAGGAAAGTGCAATCAAAAGTGATTCACACAGTTAAAAACATGTTGGAGGCTCAAATCCTCACCCGGACAATTTTGCAATTTGTTTGACTGAGATTCTATCCCTAGTGTGTGCTTCCCATCACCCCAAACTTATCATAAATCATGCCATCATAACAAAACATCTCAAAGTTCAGTTTTCAATTTTTAATGGGGATCACTTTTCAATTTCAAAACTTAGGGGGAAAATAGTCAACAAATAACATGCAATCAATCTATGCAAAATTCAATCAAATCCAATCAAGCTAGCCGACACAAGACTCAACACACAAACTCCTGATCTTCTCAAATTATTCAGGAGCTAAAAGAAAACATAACAAAAATAAAGCAAGCATAATTAAAAAGGAAAGGGTTCAGAGAAAACTCATGAATGTGGTTCCACCAGGATCCCACTGTCTGTGATACAGTGGCCACAAAATGCCCAAATTACAGTATGATCCTTCCGGATCCCATGGCCTACAACATAAGTATGAGAGCGGGCGCCTGATAATCATGGTAACTCCGCCAAGTGCGGCGGACTTCTCACTCCCCTTCGGGTCACAGTTGACCTCTTTCTCAACTTTGTCCATAAAGTCCTCCCAATAGAATCGGGGTTCAACCTCTTGGACCGGCCATGGTGTCTTCATATCCAAGGGTGCAAAATCCAGAGGATTGAACTCCATCACTGGTGGTTCCACAGGGGGAGGGGGCAAATAGGTAGCTGGGGTCTCTGGTGTTGCTTCATCTTCTACACAATCTTCATTCACTGCATTAACAAATCCATCACCTGCTAAGCCTGCGCAAAATCTCAAGACACACCACACAAAGGTTAGAGTTAGTACAGTCAGTACATATGGTACAATAAACTGAATCAGTAAAAGCCTGAATGTCTGGAAGTTGCTTGAGCTCTAAGGAGGGTGGCTGCTCAATGGATGGTATATTTGGAACTTCGACTGAACAAACAGCATCACTCTCACTATCACCCTGCAAAATAGAATCAAGGAACTCAGCACAAACAGCACACGGGTTAGTGTCAGTACAGTCAGTACATGTAGTAAAAGAAACTGAATTAGTAAAGGTCTGATTGTCTGGACATTCAACACACGGTTCATCCACCCCATTACTTTCAACACATGCATCTAATTCCAAAGGTTCTTCATTATCCTCAAGCTTATTGCCTTGATTGTAAGGATGGATTGCATAACATCGAGGCATATAAGTATCGTCTGTCAGAATGGGGCATGCCTCATACAGGTGCTCAAGAGAGCCGCACATGCCACAAAACCTTCTCTGCTGAAACAATTGCTTCAAATAAGTGAGCCTATCCATTCCATCAAAATTAGGATAATTTGTGCATGGTGGTGGCTTATAATCAACATTAGGCATATCACCAAACAGTAATTTATCCATAGCAGTACTAAGATCCATAACCAGACAAATTCAGCAAAATGTTTTTTTTTTAAATTATTTTCTGCTAATAACAACAAGAGTCCCCGGCAACGGCGCCAATTTTTGAACGCGTTGTCGCCACGCGCCAAAAAGCGAGCGATTTACAAAAATAATGTAGATAGGGAGCGACAACTCGAGTATCGTTTCTCAAGGACTCTTGGGTGTTGTTGTTAACAGAAAAAGTCAGAATTGGGGGGTTTTAGATTTAATGCAAATAAGAAAACAAAACAGAAAACAATGCAATAAAAACAAGCAGTTTAAAAGATTATCAAATAACTAAAGCGATTAACCTACTGTTCTCGGTTTCCCAACTATCATCGGTTCATGCAAATTCCAAGCCCTAAGCAGATTCTAATCCCCTTTCGGTTGTAGCAACAATTAACAAACGGAAATCGCTACTACGGATATATGTTCCTATTCCCGAAATAACAAACGGGGTTAAGTCCTCATGAACTAAACGAACATGAATGAACACACGCGAAATAACAAACGCGATTAAGTATAGGAACATAACATCACCTAAATGAATCAACACAACACTACCTGAATTAACAAACAAAAACATATAGCATCGCATTGAAAAGAGAAAAGCAAATGAAAACAGGAATTACAGAACCTCAAGTGTAAATGGAAACCAATTACAGTAGACTAATCCTAGGAGACTAGCTCTCCATAACAAAAATAACGCAGCTATCTAAACTAAAAGAAAACAAAAGATCAGACACTCTGTTCTGTCCTAAAACAGACTTAAATACAGTTTCGATTCCACTAGCTCGCGAGGCGAGCACACCTTCGAGGCGAATAATGCGAATGTCTTGACTTTTGGTTCTCTCGCGAGGCGAGCTTATCATTCGCGAGGCGAGACTCTTCAGATTCCAAACTGTAACGCCCGTGACCTTCAACATGGATAAGCCGTGATGGCTTCTGGTCTTCAGGGTTGGATTACTCGCGAGGCGAGTCATGTTTCGCGGGGCGAGACAGAATGGTTTGCAAATTCTGGAACAGTCACCTTTAGGTTCGCGAGACGAAAGCCTTCTCGCGGGGCGAAGAACTCCAGAATTATTTCACTTTATTAACCTGAAACAAGAGATAGCATAAATGCTTTATTTGACTCTAAATCAACTAAATTAACCTAAAAATACTTTACAGACTCAAAATGCTGCTTAAAGACAATCAAGTCTAATTTGGGCGAAAATGATATATAATTAGCACAAAGCCAAGGTTTTTCTAGTTATAAAACTAGACTAGCCAGAGGCTGATCAGACTCCGATCACGAATGTGAATCTAAACAAAATCATGTATTTACATAAGTTAAAATGTTATAAAATAACCCTAAATCTCTTATGCATGTCTCGGCCATGACTAGCCAAGTATGATAAAAAATTTGGATTTTTACAAGCTTTTGGATTTATGATCCTCAAGCATTATAGAGATAAAATAAAGGTTTAGTCCATAAGAATAAAAACTTAGTTCATCTACTTTACAAAGAGTAGGTTTCGGCCAACATAAAAAATTCAGGCTAGGAATTCATTTTCAAATTTCTAGCTTTATGCATGTAAACAGAATGATGTTTCCTTCAAAAATTAATTGAAACAAAAATCCTTTTCAATTATTATCTTTATGCATGTCGTACTAACTCAAGTAATTGTCTTCTTTAAAAAAAAAAAAGAAACAAGGCTTCAACAACTCTTCCAATAGAGTTTCGGCCTTCATAAAAACATAGGTTAAAAAGTTAATTTTTCAACCTTATAAACACATGCATGTATTTAAAATAGTGATTAAAGTAAGTATTCTTCTTAGAATAAATATAACTCAAAATCTCTTCAACTTTTTATAATGCTTGAAATCAACATGATAATCAAAGTACCTTTTTCCTTCAAAAATTTAAAATAAGGTCATTCTCTACTTGGAAAACACATGCATGTTTATGAGAAATGGTTAGAACAAAGTGTTTTCCTTAAAAATCAAAGTCAAGCTTCCTTAACCCCAATAATTAGGGTTTCGGCCCTATTAAGCGAAATGAGAAGAAAATCTCATTTGTTTGTGTAGCTTAAGAGTTTAGAAATTACACTTAGTAAGTAAAAATGAGAAGGAAAAATCAATTTTTATACAACTCATGAACTTAAAAACCACATGCATTCAAAGTTCTAAGTCATGCATGTAAAGATTTTTGTAAAAACATTATCCTTTTCACTATAGGGGTTTCGGCCACCCCACAAAAATAGGCATTGGAAAATCTTTTGTAACATGTAAGTGAAGTAGATGATAGTAAAGGTGAAGGCGAGCTCAAATAAATTAGTTTTAAAAACATGCATCAAAAGAAAATCAACTTGCAACATAGGATCATTAACATGCATGTTGATAAAATTTAGGTTTTGGAAAGATGAAGAGCAGAGTGGGAAGGTTATACCCTTGGTGATGTTGATGATGATGAGGATGATGAGCAAGAGCTTGGTCTCTTCAAGAACAAGATGTTGAAGAACAAGATGATGAAGAGCTTAGGTGAGTTTTGTGTGTAGAAAACAAATGATGTAAGAAGTAGAGTCTGGGAGCAAGGTGAAGGAAAGTGAAACTTGAGGTTGAAGAGAAGTATTTATAGGAGAATGAGGGAGGGGTTGCACAGCTGCCTTGGTGAGGAAGTGAGGAATTTTTAATTTTTAATTAAAAGAAAAAAGCTTAATTTAAATAAATAAATAAAATAATGTTTTCTTGTAAAATTAAATAAAATGATGATATGTCATAAATAATTCACTATTCACATCAAATCAATCAAAGGGTTTTCACATCAAATCTTCATCAAATATGATTTTATTTAGATTTTGCTCGTCCTGGTTCCATTTGTTTCCCGTCGGTGAAAATTGATCGTATTTTCTTTCGTAAATTTTCCACTCGAAAAATTCTTATAATGAAAGAAAATTTATAAAATCATGGAAATGACTATAATTAAGTTAGGAAAAATGAAACTTTAATTTTACTAATCTAAATTCATTTTCCGGGTTAGTACAACTTAACTGACATTGAAAACTCAAACCGAGATTGTCTGAAATTTCTACCGGAAATTTAATAGTAGTTTTCTACCATAAAATACATTATGAGAATAATTTAGATTTATTAAAATAATTTACCCAAAAATTAGAATATTAATTATTCTTAGACATGCATAAGTACAGATTATAGAGTAACCGAAAAATCAGGGCGTTACATTACTACCCCACTAAAAAAAAATTTCGTCCTCGAAATTACGTACCTGAAAATAAATTAGGGTACTGTAATCTCATCTTATCCTCTACTTCCCAGGTTGCTTCTCCAGTTGCTTCGTTCCAAATAACCTTAACCAAAGGAATCTGCTTTCCTCTGAGTTGTTTAATCCTCCTATATATCCTCGATCCGTACAGGTAGAGTCCCAAATGACAGGTTTTCTCTTAACTGTATGACATCAGGTTCAATTACATGTGATGGGTCGGGGACATACTTTCTCAATTGCGAGACATGAAAGACATCGTGGATATTTGAAAGAAAAGGTGGTAAAGTATTTTGATAGGCTACTTGACCGATACGACGAAGAATCTGGTAAGGTCCAATGAATTTTGGTGTGAGTTTTCTGGATTTAATAACCCCACCTACCCCAGTCGTGGGTGTGACTCTTAGAAATACATGCTCGCCTTCTTGAAATTCAAGAGGTCGTCTTCTTCAATCGGCGTAGCTCTTTTGTCTGCTTTGTGAGGCCTTCATCTTCTCACAGATCTGTTTCACCTTTTTCGTTGTTTGTTACACAATTAAAGGTCCTAAAATTGCGCTTTCACCATCTTGATACCTACACAGCGGTGTTTGGCACTTCCTTCAATACAAAGCCTCATAGGGTGCCATCCCTATACTCGAATGAAAACTGGTATACGTGAACTCGATAAACGATAAGAGATCATCCCAACTTCCATGATTGTCTAAAACACACGCTCTTAGCAAATCTTCTAGCGTCTGTATCTTTCTTTCTCCGTCTCGTCCATCGATTTGAGGATGATAAGCCGAACTTAGTCTTAGCCTGGTTCCCAGTTCTTTTTGCAAGCTTTTCCAGAAACGCAAAGTAAACTTCGGGTCTTGCTCAGAAATAATACTAGAAGGCACTCCGTGAAGTCTAATCACCTCCCTGATATACACCTCAGTTAGTCTTTCCATTGTATATTTAGCCTTGACGGGTAAGAAGTGTGCCGACTTCGTCAATCTGTCGACGATCACCCAAATTGAGTTGAAACCTTTGGAAGTCCTTGGTAAGCCTACCACAAAATCCATGGATATACTCTCCCACTTCCATTCGGGTACATCCAGAGATTGTAACATTCCGTCGGGTCGTTGATGTTCTACTTTTGCCTTCTGACAAGTCAGGCAAGATGCCACATATTATGCTACTTGTTTCTTCATACCGAGCCACCAAAATCTCTGCTTCAGATCTTAATACATCTTGCTTGATCCGGGATGAATGCTCAATTTGCTCTTGTGTGATTCCTCAAGGATCATCTTTTTCATTTTAGGATTATCAGGTACGCAGACTCGTCCATTGCACCTCAGGATATTGTCTGATCCCAAACTGAATTTTGGGGCCTTTCCTTGTTCAATGAGTTCTTTCTTTTCTTGAAGAAACACATCAGTAGCTTGTAGTTCTTTGATCTCCTCCTTTAATCCGCTTGAGATCTTAATCATTCCAACACTGATCCTTTTCGGACTTACTTCTATCACTAAGTTGAGATCTTGAAACTTCTCGAGCAACTCTAATTCTTTCACCATCATCGCTGAGACATGTATGACCTTCCGGCTTAAGGCATCTGCTACAATGTTCACTTTTCTAGGATGATACTGTAACGCGAAGTCAAAGTCCTTCAAAAATTCCATCCACCGTCTGTCTCATGTTGAGTTTTTTTGGTCAAACAAATACTTTAGGCTTTTGTGATCGTTGAAAACTTCGAACTTAGCTCCATATAGATGATGCCTCCATATCTTTAGTGCGAAGACCACCGCAGCTAGTTCAAGATCGTGCGTCAGATAATTCTTCTCATGAGTCTTCAGTTGACGAGACGCATACCCTAGGACCTTCCGGTGTTGCATCAATACACAACTCAGACCTTGATATGAAGCATCGCAGTATACCTCGTAAGGTTCATTATGTTCGGGAAGTATTAACACTGGTGAAGTTGTTAAATGTTCCTTTATCTTTTGAAAGCTTTCTTCACATTTCGTCGTGTATACAAAAGGTTGATCCTTTTGTGTAAGCCGAGTCAACGCCGCAACAATCTTGGAGAAACCTTCAATAAATCTCCGGTAGTATTCGGCCAAACCGATGAAACTTCTAATTTCAGTTACTGTTTTTGGTCTTTCCCAAGAAATCACTGCTTCAACTTTGGCAAGATCTATGGCAATCCCATCTTTGGAAACTACGTGCCCCAAGAACTTCACTTCTTCAATCCAAAACTCACACTTAGAGAGTTTTGCATAGAGTTCCTTCTCGCGTAAGATCTGTAAGACTTGTCGCAGATGTACTTCATGTTCTTCAGGACTCCTAGAGTAGATGAGGATATCATCAATGAACACGACCACAAACTTATCAAGAAACTTTCGAAAAACTTGATCCATATAGTCCATGAAGACAACAGGTGCATTGGTCACTCCAAAAGGCATTACCAAGTACTCATAATGTCTATAACGGGTTTGGAACGCCGTCTTTGGTATATCTTCAGTCTTCACCCTAATCTTATGATATCCTGTCCTCAAGTCTATCTTTGAGAAAACAGCAGCTCTTTGCAGTTGAGCAATCAGATCATCTATTCATTACAACGGGTACTTGTTTTTAATCGTTACCTTGTTAAGTTGCCTGTAATCAACGTAGAGTCTTGAACCCCCATCCTTCTTTCGTACCAAAAGAACAGGTGCTCCCCATGGGGAAAGACTCGGTCTTATGAATTGTTTTGACAACAAATCTTCCAGTTGAGCCTTCAGTTCAACAAGTTCTATAGGTGACATCCGATACGAAGCAATCGATATCGGACCGGTTCCTGGAATAAGGTCGATGGAGAATTCAATATCCCTCACTGGTGGTAATATTGGTACATCACTTGGAAACACCTCCGAAAAATCATTTACGACAAGTATCATACTCATATCAACTTCCTCTTCAGCATCTAAGTTAGTCAGAAGCAAGCATTCCTGGCCTTTTCCTATCCAAAGAGACTTCGCTTGTTTGGTGAACAAATATCCAGAAATCTTGGGGTCAGGAAAAGTTAGGGTTATATGAGCACAATCTAGAAGAACATAATTGGAAGATGGCCAATCCATTCCTAATATCACATCTAGTTGTACTAAGGGCAAACAGATCAGGTCAACAAGGAAGTGTTGATGCTGAATGATGATAGGACAGTTTAAGCACACCGTATTGACAGTCACGAGTTCAGCAGTAGGAGTTGAAACAATCAAATCATACGGTAAAGAAGAAACATGTATCTCTAACAGTTTCACACAATCCACTGATATAAACGAATGCATTGCACCCGAATCGAAAAGCACAGTCAAGAGGTTACCGGCTATGTTACAACTACCTTTTATGAGATCTTTGGAGTTCGAGGCTTCAGCTCCATTCATAGTAAAAACTCCTCCTCTAGCTGTTGGTTTGTCAACTCTAGCACTATTGACGGTAGGTTCTTGCTTTGGTGCCTTACAATCCCTTGCCATTTGTCCCAGTCGATTACCGATTGAAACAGTTCACTCCCTTCGTAGGGCATACATCAACAAAATGACTTCGGTCTCCATATTTATAGCACTTCTTTTCTTGGCCTTGGCTATGGCTTCTCTGATTGCCGCTTCCGATTGCAGAAACAACGGTACGATAAGTTGGCTGGCTCTGGGTGGTTCCAATGGGTCGGCTGTATGGTTTTCTTCGATTTTGTTTCCTTTTCTGATTCTAACTCCTGGAACTGAAAGGTCCTCCAACATTCCCTAGGTTGTCTGTTCCCTTCCACATCTGTTCCACTTTTCTACATTTTTCTACCAGTGCTTGAAAATTTCTAATCTCCAATGGCGTCTGGATTCCTTAATCTCCTATCTTAATCCTCCTTCAATCTTTCACATTTCTATCCCTCATACGGATTGTCTTGGAAAAAGCGAAAATACCTGGCAAGTTATTCGAACCTTGCCGCATATTCTCCAACTGTCATCTATCCCCTCTCGCATGCACAGAAAATCCTGTTCCTTTTCGCCTCGAGCACTGGGAAAATACTTGTCTAGAAATGCGATACGGAACACTTCCCAAGAAATCTCTTGTTGATCTGCCTTGAGTAGTTGTCTGGTGCCTCTCCACCAGTACTCAGCATCTCCCATCAACAAGAAAGTGGCATAAGGCACTCTAACTTCGTCAACGCTGTTGATCACTTTGAAAATCTTCTCTATATCTTGAAACCATAAATCAGCTTTTGTGGGGTCAGCATCACCATGAAACTGTGGTGGATTCTGACGCCGAAAAGCTGTCAAAGCACGATTTTCAGCGGCTTGCTCATCACGAGCTTGCTCCTGTTGGTGGTGTACGACCATAGTAGCAGCTGTTGAGCAATGGCAGCTGCAATGTCTGCCATGGCTTGTGCTGCGAAATCCATTCCTCCATATACAGGTCCACGGCCACCATAAAAACCACCTCTGTTGCCTCATCTCCGGCCGCATCCACATCCAGCATCTAGTTCCATAACTGACCTATAAAATTAAATCAGTTATATGGTAACCAGATAAGAAACACTCGACTTCTTTCCAACATTCATTACTTCCAACTACTTCCTTGGAAGTAATTCAAACATACCAAATCGGGAGATCACACAACAAGAACACAACAGGCCTATTCCCTAAAGATTTTCGATAGACTCTACCAGCTCTGATACCATCCTTAATGTGACACCCTTAACCCGAGTATCACATTAACTACATTAATTAAAATTGATTAATCACTTTTAGCGAGTAGTCAATTTACTTTTGGAAAACTTCATATTTTTAAAACTCTCTTCTAAAAATGATGTTTACTTACTTAAACCATTTAAAACATAAACAATATACAGAAAGTGAAGACAGAGAATACTGAAAACATAACAAGTTCATTAATACTCAAGCCTTTATATAGTCAGGCTTCATGACAGAAATTTACAGAGTGATAATTCATAAGATTCACTACATGATCTCTAGGTTGAAGTTAAAGGTAAGGTTAAAAAGTAATAACTAAACATCAGTTTCAAATACATTGTTCATATCAAACTACCGGAAATTTAATAGTAGTTTTCTACCATAAAATACATTATGAGAATAATTTAGATTTATTAAAATAATTTACCCAAAAATTATAATATTAATTATTCTTAGACATGCATAAGTACAGATTATAGAGCAACCAAAAAATTGGGGCGTTACAACTTGTTTTGGGTTTACATTTTGGAGAGTAGTGGTATGTTGGTAATTGGTATATTTTGGCTACTAAGAGCCATCTTTTTGAGTCATGGATCCAGTTTACCGCTACTTATAGTGCTTTTTTTTTTTATGTTATGACTTGGGCAAATGACATGTAAGTAAAAAGGTCCTTGGTATATTATGACTTGATTATATATATACGTTTATCAGTTATCAATGTTTGTTTTGTATCGACCGAGGAAAATAAAAAATTTACAACTAATTTCAAGTGAGTTTAAGAAATAGGGAAAATTATATTTTTCCGAAAGCAACCAGCGTAATTATTTTTAGTCTTTTGATTCAACATTTAGCGCCAATGGGGTGTTACAGTAGTGGTATCAAAACTGGTCGAGTCTTTCGAGAACCTTGGGGAATAGGTCTGTTATGTTTTTGTTGTGTGATCTCTGGTTGGATCTTGTTTGAATTGTTTCTTTGTCGAAGCAATGTGTGTTGGATTATAAGTATATGTTTTTATCTTAAGGGGTTATACGAGTTTTGACTTGTAGGAACCCATGGATAGTAAATTGTGTTTTGATCCAAGTGTGACACATTCTATTATTCTTTTTGGATTGTGTCAGACATTTGAAAAATGTGCCTGCTACAAAGGATTTTTCCTGGAGTGTTCCCTGGAAATGTTCTAGGTGTGCTGCTAGCGAAGGATATGGATTTCCGATCGACCTAGTTTCTAGGTTTGGTCTGATATCTATCACCTGGTGTAGGACGTCGCCTACAAAGATAATCGAGTTAAACGACTCGATTCAACTGGAAAATCTATGGTTTGAGCAGTTTGTTAGACCGAGTGTTTCCCGTAAGAAGCACCAATGTTATGTGAAGGTTAGGGACTCCGCGTGGATTTCTGACAACTCAACAAAGTAATGATTAAGAACAACTATTCTCTACCGTGCGTAGTTGATTTGATAGATTAATTGCGAGGAGTCAACGTCTACGAAAGGATCGACTTGAGGACGAGTTATCACCAGATTTGAGTGAGGACTTATCTTAGATTTTTGCACAGTTGGCCCAGCTTACGAGGAAAGATCAACTCTTCGCATGTTTGGGAAACTGACTAAGTTGTCCGCGATCGTGCCCGATTCAGGGTGACCATACTAAGCGTGTCTGGAGAGACCTATGTGCTAGTGGGAATCAAGGCCAATTGATTTGAAAATCTTCAACCTTGGATGAGTGTCTCATGTTTAAGAAAAACTCTTCAATGTACTATTTGACAATTGTCCCTCGAGTTCCTATGGTTGTATTACACAATCACAACGACCAATTTTGTACATGTCAAATTGACTTTTCTGACTTTTATTTTAAATCTATCGGGACTCATACATTGGTTATGCTAGTCCGTAATCTCAATATACCCTAATGGATTTCCTTGTATATGAGAATTTTTACTCACACTTTTGAATAACCCTCAGTGTATTAGACATTCGAGTGGATTGATTTGGTAATGTTCATTTGCCTGGATATTTTCACATTTCGTTGAAAGGATTTGTTATGAGTATTTCTTGAGTTGTAACACAGATAACTTTGTGGTTAATGACACGACTTTCTAAAAATAGGCAAGTGTACCTAGTCGTTCAAGTAATACGGTGGTGAGACCGGATATCGTCCTCAGGGATCGGTTGCCAATTACCAATTCACAAACTCAACAACTATCTAGACTAAACTAAGGTATGAAGAGATCAAAACATAAAATAAAGAAACAAAGCAATACAATATTTTTGGTCTTTTTGGACTTTTAACAAACACTTGGAAGGCAAAAGAATTATGGTTAAAGTTGTCAGGGCTAGAATACACTAATCCTCCCTTAATTGCAATGAAATGGTTAGCAACACAAGTCCTAATTCAATTATGACAATCAAGCCTTTTTTAAATACTCAAACCCTAATGTCTTAGGAGGAATGAGCCTAAAATCCCAAATTAAGCCCTAATGTCTTAGGTGGAATAACCTGAGATTTTACATTAAGAGTCAAGAATTATAAGATTGTAAGCAACCCAAGACCTATGTCTAGGTTCATGAACTACTTGGCATTTGATTCATGAGCATGCCCTAACATCAATCTTTCAATTGTCTATCAAAGCAACAAATCATTCCATGGGTAGCTAAGCCAAGAAAAGCATTAAGCATAGAATCAAACACTCATAAAGAAATAGAAACTTGTATTGAAACCAAATCAAATAACAATCAAGTTCAGAAAAGCTACATCTAACCCCAACAAGAAGGGGATTTATCTACTCATAATTATAGAGAAAAACAAAACCAGAGATATAGGAGAAGAGGAGAGAAGAACTCCATGGGAGCTTTCCACAGCCGTCACTGCAGCCCCTCTCAGCCGCTCCCTTCTAGGGTTGGAACCCCCCTTTTGCAACCACAACTCTCAGTCCCTGGCTCCCCAGTCCTAAGGTTCCAAGTTTCTGCAAAAAGTCCCTTAATTCTGTTTAGTGTGGCTCTTTTTATAGATCAGTCGCGCGTCACGGCCGTGATGGCCGTCACGGCCGTGATGGCCGTCACGGCTTCTGCCCTGGGCGCGTCTTTACTTTTTGGTCTGTCACGGCCGTGATGGGCATCACGGCCAGGCCGTGACAGCTTCTGACTTTTACCTTCTGTCTTTTCAGCTCTGCTTGATCACGGCCGTGATGGTCATCACGGTCAGGTCGTGATGGGCTCTGTTTGGCTCATTTCTTCACATTTCAAGCTCTATCTTCAACCAAGCTCCATCAAGGCTAATTCTGAGCATTTTCTCCTTATTTTCTGCAAAACAACACCACAAAACCGCCTTAACCGTTCCAAGGGAAAAACTAACCAAAATAAAACTAAAATGGCCTAACTATATGAAAATGCATGCAGAAATGTACATGAAATATAAGGTAAAATCACACTCATCAAATCACCCCAAGCTTAAGACTTTGCTTGTCCTCAAGCAAAAACCAAGGCCAGAAGATATAAACAATCAGAGCATGGATAGTGAACCAAGAACCCGAGCAACTAATCCAAGTGACAGGTATTTTCAAATAATTCATCAAGAGACAATCAATTTCAAGTCCAATTAGAAGCTTAGGTTCTTAGACTCATGTTCTCACTGATTCGGGCACCCTTTCTTACCTCACTCAAGTGTTTAGGGATATATAACAATTCGCTCAATTTCCTCAAGGAATGAATTCTACCATAAGCTTGACTATCAACCAAATCTCTACTTTATTAATGAAAACATTTAAGAATCAAGAGGTCTTTTGCTTTGGTTGTAACGTGGCCATGTGATTAATCGTTAGGTGGGGAAATCAATAAAAGGAAATTTCAAAAGGCTAGCAAAATATCAGATATTGCGAAGCGTGACACCTTCTAAAATACCTTTTTGGGTTTTCAATTCATTTTTCCACCTTTCTTTCTTTCTTTTTCTTTTATTTCTCACTTCTTTTGTCATCCCCTTCTCTATATATAATTTTTTTTTCTTTTATTTGGAGAAGGGGAGATTTTCAGCTCAAGAGAAATATTTTTCTGATTTTCTCATCCCATACTTTTTCAACTAAATTTTTACCCTTTTTTTTTTGTAATACTTTAAAAGGTCACCTACCAAACATCATTCATCAGAATATTTCAGGGTACCAAGAAAAGTATTTTATTCTTTCAGGCTCAAAATTAGGCAACTAAGGGGTAGCATTTAGTCATTCAAAGCTCAGAAGGCCGGAAAAATACCTAATGCCTCAATCATTTTCAAAAATGTTTTCAAAAATTTTTAAGCTTCAAAACGGTTTCAAGTCAAGTTCTAGAGAATACCATCCAAGAGGAATAACACTCTATCACAAAGAATGGGGTGAATTTAGTGAATACCTCTTTTTGGCTCAAAATCTCACATTTAGCAGTTCAGAAATCAATGAGAAACACAATTCTACGGAACCATATGCTAATTATCAACTATCACAGATCGTCTCAAGCATGTTTATTTGTTGCCTTATCACAAGAATAAAAAAAATTGGGTTCAAGAATTCACTATCTCAAAATATTTGGCCCTAAGTTCTCACAATCGGATGCATCATCTATGCAAGGGGGCAATCGAATCATGTGATCATGCAGAACTATGCCTATATGAATGCAACATGTAAAATATGAAAATTTAAAAAATTTTGCAAAAATACCCCTACCCCAAGCTTGAAAACTTACATTGTCCCCAATGTAAATAATCAAGTCGGAGAGAGGAGAAAAATTGGAACAACTCACCGGGGCGGTAGCGGGTGCTGGATCACATGCCTAGTCAAAACTTGCTGGAAAATGCATCACGGCCGTGATGCTCGTCACGGGCAGGCTGTGATCAATTCTGGTCCTCAGCAGTTGGCCTGTCACGACCGTGACCTCCATCACAACTAGGCCGTGATCCTTTCTGATATCTCTATTTAGCTCATCACGGCCGTGACCAGTGTCACGACTAGGGCGTAATGGCTGTTGACTTTGCTTTTTTCTTGCTCTTCCTTCCTCCTTTCCCTGAAAACACTTGGCAAATTTATTAGTAAAAGAAAACTCTTGATCTTCTCAAATTATTCAAGAGTCAAATTCAAAAACAAATACTAACAAGAAAATGAAAATAACTAAAAAAAAAAAACTTGGGTTGCCTCCCAATAAGCGCTTCTTTAACGTCACTAGCTTGACTTATTGAGAAGCATCCACCTGGATCCCATACCCTGTGGTATAAGGGTCAATCGGTGCTAACGGTGTAAGGGCATCCTCCCGGATCCCAAAGCTTGTGAAGTGGCACTTGCAGAAGCAATATGATTCTACTCTCGGTTCCTCCTGGGTCAAACTACAAATGATAAGCTCCTCTTTCGACCTCTTCAGGCATAAGTGTTCCCAGAAGCACATGAGGTTTTACCTTTTGAGCCAATTTTGTAGTGTCCACACATGCCTCCAAACCAATATATTTATCCAAGACAGCAGTATCTGGTTTCTTGGCAAGCATGGTGAACGATAGACCCTCCTCGCTCTTCACTACCACTGCAACTTTACTTTGAACTATCCCCAAAACCAGATTTTTCTCAAATTCTGTTTCATGTGATTCTTGTACCAACTGTTTACAAATTTCATCAACTTGCATTTTGAAATTTTGCATCACAGCTTTGATACTATCACAGTTGGTTCTTATTTTGGTCTCAGATGTGGATAGCTCTTGTGAATATTGTTGTAGAGCAGATTTCAGAGGATTTGGCTCATTCCATTTCCATTCCTCCTCATGCTTCATGATTACACTATAAGCTTGTGCATGAGGGCATTGATTTCCCTAGAGCCTATAGTCTCCTATGACTGCATTAGGCCCAAAGGAATATTTTGTAACTCCATCCAAGGCAGGAAAATAGTAAATCTCCATGTGTTGCAATCCACCTTGAACAGATAAAACTCAAAAGAAAAAAAATCAAATATATACAGAAAAAATATATATAAACAAAAATGTCTAAAGTATTTGTCTACTTTGTTACTAATGATATTGACAAAACCAATCCCCGGCAACGGCGCCAAAAACTTGACACGACTTTCTAAAAATAGGCAAGTGTACCTAGTCGTTCAAGTAATACGGTGGTGAGACCAGATATCGTCCTCAGGGATCGGTTGCCAATTACCAATTCACAAACTCAACAACTATCTAGACTAAACTAAGGTATGAAGAGATCAAAACATAAAATAAAGAAACAAAGCAATACAATATTTTTGGTCTTTTTGGACTTTTAACAAACACTTGGAAGGCAAAAGAATTGTGGTTAAAGTTGTCAGGGCTAGACTACACTAATCCTCCCTTAATTGCAATGAAATGGTTAGCAACACAAGTCCTAATTCAATTATGACAATCAAGCCTTTTTTAAATACTCAAACCCTAATGTCTTAGGTGGAATGAGCCTAAATCCCAAATTAAGCCCTAATGTCTTAGGTGGAATAACCTGAGATTTTGCATTAAGAGTCAATACTTATAAGATTTCAAGCAACCCAAGACCTATGTCTAGGTTCATGAACTACTTGGCATTTGATTCATGAGCATGCCCTAACATCAATCTTTCAATTGTCTATCAAAGCAACAAATCATTCCATGGGTAGCTAAGCCAAGAAAAGCATTAAGCATAGAATCAAACACTCATAAAGAAATAAAAACTCGTATTGAAACCAAATCAAATAACAATCAAGTTCAGAAAAGCTACATCTAAACCCAACAAGAAGGGGATTTATCTACTCATAATTACAGAGAAAAACAAAACCAGAGAAATAGGAGAAGAGGAGAGAAGAACTCCATGGGAGCTTTCCACAGCCGTCACTGCAGCCCCTCTCAGTCGCTCCCTTCTAGGGTTGGAACCCCCCTTTTGCAACCACAACTCTCAGTCCCTGGCTCCCCAGTCCTAGGGTTCCAAGTTTCTGTAAAAAATCCCTTAATTCTGTTCAGTGTTGCTCTTTCTATAGATCAGTCGCGCGTCACGGCCTTGATGGCCGTCACGGCTTCTGCCCTGGGCGCGTCTTTACTTTTTGGTCTGTCACGGCCGTGATGGGCATCACGGCCAAGCCGTGACAGCTTCTGACTTTTACCTTCTGTCTTTTCAGCTCTGCTTGATCACGGTCGTGATGGTCATCACGGCCAGGCCGTGATGGGCTCTGTTTGGCTCATTTCTTCACATTTCAAGCTCTATCTTCAACCAAGCTCCATCAAGGCTAATTCTGAGCATTTTCTCCTTATTTTCTGCAAAACAACACCACAAAACCGCCTTACCCGTTCCAAGGGAAAAACTAACCAAAATCAAACTAAAATGGCCTAACTATATGAAAATGCATGCAGAAATGTACATGAAATATAAGGTAAAATCACACTCATCAAGTAACATAAGTTTCTTGATGAAACTTAGTCTAGTCACTTTTACTTTTGGTAGATGTGATCCAATCTGATTTTTGGCCAGACTGTTTCCTTTTTAAATCGTCGTTTTGCAAATTCCCTATAATAAAAATGAATACTCTTGGGTTAGGAACTGTTCATCTTTTGATTTTCTAATCCGCTGGAAGTTCTTGTGAAAGAAGGAACTTTATTAGAGTCATGATTGTAAACATGTAATGGCCCTGCATTTTTACACTCACGAACCTAGCAAAGGCATTTTCTTTTTACCTGTCGAATACTCCTTTATCTTCCGTTTGGTAAAATTCCACTTTTTACTTTCTTGTGAAGGTAGAGTTTAGAAAAATTTCTTTCTTGAAAATTCATTCTCTTAATCCTTAAGAGCTTGTCTTATCATAGTTCGATAGAACTTAACACTTTTGATCAAGTTTAGCCTGTATTCTTTTCAAAACGTCATTGACGTGTGACTTATCTCATGAATCACGAGAAATTTTATCTGATCCATATCAAGGTGTCAGAGTTAGTCGAGTACAGTGAAAAGGAAATAACTTGAGGTTTGAGACCTTTCTTGTTAAGATGATGGCGTCACAATGAATTTTCGTTATGAGTTTACTAAAGACCTCTGAGAATTTTTAATTTGTTTCGAGAGTGACCGTGGAGAAGCTAACCAAAGTATGGTATCATAGGACTGATAAGGTTTTATGGAGTATCTCCCAACATCATTTCAGATGAAGATCCGAAGTTCACCACTGTTTTTGGCAAACTTTGCATCAAGTATTGAGGACCAAGTCAAGGCTGAGTTTTGATTTTATTTTTGGAAGTTGGTTAGGGGTAAGTGTGGTACCTAAGTACAATCATCTTTTTAGAAGGATAAACAAGAAGTGATAGGAGTTATATTGAGGTATATTTATGACTGGTAAGATGTGAACCCTTAAGATCAAGATCCGTAAGAAAGATAATTTTTATAAATCAAATGTTGATAGAGGCGAGTATAATTAAGGAATCTAGGTTAATGATCAATGTCATTTGTTAAGATTGATAGTATGATTTGAATAATTACAGGAAATTGTTTGTAGTAGTTTTACCTAAGCTGAATGTGAGCGGAAAAGAGGAGTTCTTGAGTAAAATTAAGTTGTTGGAAAAGTTCAAAGTTTATGAGTTAGATGATCCTACCCGATGTGATTTCATTTGGTTATAGTTGCATTAAAAGGACCAATAATGTTCCTTTGAAGTTGAGACGTGTGATCCTAATATAACATGGAGTGATGAATTACAATTAAAAGGAACTAAGACTATGATTGGATATTTTAGATAGGAACTGATGTGTGTGTCAGTAGAAGAAATGTGCATCTTAGTTTCAATCTCGGTGTTAAAAGTAAGAGTTAAAGATGTCGAAGGGAGTTTTCTGGACTAGTACTGAAAAGAAAAGTGGTTAAAGTTTTAAGTATATCTTTCATGTGTGAGAAGTTAACGTATAAAGGAAAGGGAGTATAAATTGAGGATAGGTGGATTAATTTTGAGGATAAATAGAACGAATAATAAGGATGAAATGTGTTATTAAGTTACAAAAGTCATCTAAGGGAAAGTGAATACGGGAAGTACAATGTAGGATCTTGGGATTAAGATGTAATTACAAGATCCTGTCCAGTTTCGAGTCACAAAATTTTGAGGACGATTTTTTTTTTAGTGAGGTAGTAATGTAACACCCCGATTTCTGCTGTTTTCTATATCGATAAACAAATATCTGTTTATATTTTTGTCCGAGGCCTAGAAAATGATTTTGGTTAAAACAAAATCATATTTAGACTCGACTTCTTGGCCAAAGCCTAAGGTTAAATTTTTGGTTGAAAATTCAGACGAAACCCGGTCCGTATTTTCATTGACAGTAAGATTTTACTACTCGGAAAACCTAATTTTGATCCAATAACGAAACGATAATTTTTCTTATATCTTTTTAAGTGATGGGGGCCTTTTCAAAAATTTCGCTCTAAAATAAAATATTATTTTTTGTTCGGGGGAAGTTTTGAATTAATTTAGTTCCGGGAAACCTAAATCGGGAGAATAATGGAGTCAGAATCGGAACTACGGAGACTGAACCGGACACCGGGCTAGGGTTGGACAAGCGACACAATATTGTGGTGAGTGTGGTGAGTCACCACTAATGACTCACATTAGTCATGATTAGTCTTCTAAATATCTTAGATATTTTGTGTAGAAAAAGACTAAAATGCCCCTAAGTATAATTAGAAACCACAAATTACCCCTAATGACTCACTCGTCTTGCCCCTCACTCCCTCTTTGTGACGGCAAGAACCCCCCACCCCTCACACTCATTTGTTCATCAAGCCTAATGCACACTTAGAGGGAAAAAAACCAAAGAAAAAGGATTTCTTTGCAACTTTGGATCAATCCCTTCATTCTCTTCTTCATCTTCAAGAGGTAATTCCCAAACTCTCATAAACTTTAGAGATTTATCTTCATTCATTTCAATCATCCAAATTCCAAACCCATTTTTCTTTAACTTTCATTTATGTCTTCAAAAATTTGTAGAAAATCCTATGATGCTTATTTTTGAGTTCTAACAATTTTCTATACCTCTCTACTACTCTAGGATCATGGATCCAAGAGTATATAAACTTTGGAAACCCCTAACCTATTTATCTATTTTGGGCCGAATCTTACCCACAAAATGGGTTACATGATTTTGCTTCATTTTCAACTTATGACAATTTTCCCTAACTCTACAATACTCTAAGGTCTTGGATCTAAGAGTATGTGAAATTTTGAGATCCCTAACCTATTTTCCCTATGGTGGCCGAACCTATGCATATAGGTCGTAGGAGTTTTTAGTTCATTTTGTAACTTGTTCTTTACTTGTTTGTGAAGGATTAGTTGAGTAATTGTGTTTGGAGTCTTGTGGAGGAAACTCGGAATTTCGAGATCATTTTCAAAAGGAAAATCCACACGTTAAGGTAAGAGGAGTTTACCTGAGGAGCTTCGATAACTATGTGTGTAAATTGTTTGGTGTGTCTGTAATTATTTGTGGTAGTTTGTGGTGTTTTGTTTTTAAATTGTTGAGTAATATTCTGTGTTGCATGATTTTTTTTTTTAAGTAAGGAGGCATGCAAAAGCATCACAATAGAGACTAACATCCCAACTAGGTTGGCACCTTAGCCACTATCCATCATATGCAGCACACCCCAATTTATTAAAAAAAAGAACAAAAACGAACAATACAAAAGCATGGGGGGGGGGGGGGGGGGGCAGAACCAAACCCATTAAAACACCGAAAACGAAAATTAGGAAGACCTATTCTATTGTTATGGAATTCATCCCTAATGAAACTAGGAATCAAGTCCCACCAAAAAAAGCCATTAATCAGTAGGCCATGATTGGCAATTTTATCTGCACAAGTGTTGCCTTCTCGAAAGATGTGAGAGGAACCAAAACTCATATCCCTTATAATGGACAGGCAATTTTTCCATCTATTTCTTAGTTTCCAAGGAACCATAGATGGAGAGGAGAACGCAGCTAAAACCATTTGGGAGTCACATTCCAGCCATAACGACCATCCTTTCTTATGGGCAATTTCAATTGCCAAGATTGCACCCATTAGTTCTGCATAGAAAGCAGAATTGACACCAAGATTGGCTGCAAAACAACCAAGGGTAGCAGCACTATGATCACGAAAAATGCCACCACAAGCAGAAGGACCCGGGGCACCTTTAGCAGCCCCATCAGTGTTACACTTGACCCATTAACAAGGAGGAGGATGCCATTTAACTTCAGTGATTTGGGGGGCACGATTAAGATGGCAGCTGATTTTAAACTCATTCAAAATCCTAAGTTCCTGAGAGGATGCAGAAGTCGTGCCATTGCTCAAGTTACCAGCCAGGCTAACCTTTGCAAGGATCATGTTTTTGGCAGCCTGCAAAGGGATGGATCTGTCATCAAATCTTGATTTATTTCTGCAATGCCAGATTGCCCAGATGATACTTGATATTGCAGCAGCCAAGATGTCCTTTACTTGGGAGCTCCACTGATGCTCACAAATTGACAGAACAGTGAGCATTGAAGTTGTGTCTATAGTCGAGCTAAGAATCTTTGCTCACCAGACCACCACATTTTTTGCAAAGGCACAATGAAAGAATAGGTGAGTAGTTGTTTCATAACTACAACCACATAGATTGCATCTGGAGACAACCGTGCAGCCATAGGCCCAAAGATTATCATCAGTAGGCATACGGTTGTGAATGATTCTCCAAACCAAAAAGGAAATGGAAGGAGGGACACGATTATTCCAAAGAGACTTGGCCCAAGAAACTGTTTGACCATTACTTGTGAAGAAACTGATATGCATCCTTCAATGTTAGAGACCCCGATTCATTCCTGCACCACACACGGGTATCCTTACAAGGAAAAGAGGGAATGCTGATGTGCATGAGTTCTGCAGCAATAGAAGGGCATTGCTGTAAAATAATGCTTGGAATATTCCAAGAGTTATTGAACCAGAAGTCTTTCACCTTTGCTTTTAAAGAAGACTGTAACTGAGCTGGGAAAGCAAGCAAGAAGTTTAAGGGTTTAGACAACCACATATCATTCCAAAAGTTGATATCAGCACCATCACCTAGCATCCATGCTGAGTTTTCCACAACTGTGTTCAGATGAGGCTTGATTCCAGGCCAGATTGAGGAGGAGATAGAATATTGGACCACTGTGTTTTCCCTCAGAACTCTAGCTCTCAGAAGGCAGGCCCACTGCTCAGATGAAGAGATGAGCTCCAGCCACGGCTTGAGCATAGAAGCATTGTTGATGGATCTAAATGATCTAAGACCAAGACCTCCCTCGGCCTTAGGTTTGCATTTTTTTGCCAAGCCACATCACGATTTTTTGACATCTGTATTGCCAGACCATATGAAGTTTCTCAGCCAGCAATCAATTGATTTCAACAAGCTAGAGGGCCATGAATAAACCTGAAAGCTATACAACATCATACCAGTAATCACAGATTTGACTAACTGAATTCTGCCCATGATTGACAACAGACTTCCCTTCCATGAAGCTAGTCTGGATCTGATCTTATCTGCAATGGATTGCAAATGGGATTTCCTTGGTTTCCCTTTGAACACAGGCATCCCAAGATAAGTGAATGGAAACCTGCCAGCAGTAAATCCTAAAACATTGGCAATGGAGGACATTCTGTTTGCAGAAATATTACCTGCATAGAACTTGGATTTTTGAATGTTAACCATTTGGCCAAAAGCCTCTCCATACTCCTTAAAAATGGACATTAACAAGGACAAATTCTGTATGGAAGCTCTGCAAAATATAAGAATGTCATCCGCATATAGGATATGAGAGGGAAGGCTGAGACCTCTGGGGCCAGCCATTGTTTTGAGCTTGCCCTCTTGAACCAACTTGCAGATAGCCCTGCTCAATACATCTTCTGCAATGCAAAAAAGAAGAGGTGACAATGGATCACCCTGCCTGACTCCCCTCTTGCAAGAGAAAAAACCAACTGACTTACCATTGATACCAATAGAAAGTTTGGCTGACTTCAAAATAGTTTCTATCCAATGGCAGAACTTGAGATCAAAACCAAAAGAATGGAGGACCGTCAAAAGGAAAGACCAGTCCATGGTGTCAAAAGCCTTCTTGACATCAATCTTCAAGGCCAAATTACCACCAAAGGCCCTTTTGTCCAGCAAATTTACACACTCTGATGCAGTGCATAGACAATCAGTAATATATCTACCTTGTATAAAACCTTTTTGGTTATTCGAGACAATCTTTGGAGCAACCTTAGCCAACCTGTCAGCTAAGACTTTGGTGATGATTTTGAACTGGAAATTAGCCAAGGCAATAGGCCTAAATTCCTCCACTCTATCTGCACCTTGAGACTTAGGGATTAGAACCAAAAGATTCGAATTCAGGTTTGGCAGCAACCAGCCCTGCTCAAAAAACTGAATGACAGCTTTACAAACATCATGCTGTACAATTTCCCAGTAATTTTGAAAGAAGTAGCCTCCAAATCCATCCGGCCCTGGAGCACCATTGGCATTTAGAGAAAAAACAGCATTTTTCACTTCTTCAAGAGAAGGCAGATTTGTTAGCATGAGATTATCTTCTCTGGTTACCATCGGGCTAACAATTCTGTCAACTAAGCCATTATCCATGCACTGATTTTCAGTACTGAAGAGCTTGGTGTAATAGTTCAAAACATGGTCCTCTATATTCTTTGAATCAAGCAGAACTTGATCCTCATATCTGAGCATGGAGATTTGCTTTGAGACATTCCTGATCTTGGTGATCCTATGGAAGAACTCAGTGTTCCTATCACCTTGAATGTGCCAATCCAATCTGGATTTTTCCTTCCAGAATTCTTCTTGGTAGTGCAAAGCATTATGCAATTCAGTTTGGGCCTGCTTTTCTTGCTCAAATAACAAATCAGTCATCCCTGAGGAGTTAATTATTTGCTGAATGTTGTCTACTTTAGCCATGGCATAAGCAACTTGGGTGTTCACATTTTCAAAAGAGTCTTTATTCCAGCTCGTTAACCTTCCTTTCAACATTTTTAGTTTTTGAGACAGAATGTACATAGGGCAACCTACAACCCCAGAACTCCAAACCTCTTCAATTATCTTAATGCAGTCAGGGTGAGAAGCCCACATCTTCATGAATTTAAAAGAAGAACTGAAGTTACTGTCCTCTTTCCTCAAAGACAGAAGCAAAGGATGATGATCTGACTTACTTCTAAGGAGTGTGCAGCAAGAAACACTAGACCAATAATTAAACCATTTGTCATTACAAACCACTCTATCAAGCCTCTTCTCTGTTAGAGCATTACCTCTTCTGCCATTAGACCAAGTGAATTGAGCACCACGGGTCAGAATATGAGATAATTGGCAACTGTCTGACCAAAGCTTGAACTCCTCAGAGGCAATCTTCAAAGGCAAGCAACCACCCCTTTGCTCATGAGCACCAAGAACCACATTGTAATCTCCCATGAAGCACCATGGACCATCATTAGCTTGCTGTAGAGCCAACAGTTCAGCCCACAACTCTCTCCTTTTCAGATAACTTGTACTAGCATATATAGCAGAAATAAAAACTTCCTGAGATTCTAACTTCAATGAGAAGGAAACCTGCTGGTTAGAGCAAGCAATAACAGAAGGTTGCAATGATTCATGACAAATACACCAAAGATTAGGCAAGAGGGAATTCCTATCATTAACTGCAAAAACTTTAAGATTCAACTTCTTCCAAAATCTATCAGGGAATTGATCAATGTTGATCCACGACTCAGCAATGAAGAGAATCTCAGGCTTATTTGAAACCAGAAATTTCTTCAAAACTAACCTAGTATCTAGATTGCCAATTCCTCTAACATTCCAGAATAGGAGCTTCATCATGCAAAATTACTAGGACCAACTTTATATTCCGGGCTTTTGTTTTACCAGCCTTTGCTAGGGCAATCTGTTTTTTCCTCAGTTTTTTCTTCTGAGATTTAGAAATGAATACTTCAAAGTTACCTTGTTGAGGCTGAGCTTCAAGGCATTCCTCTTCCACATCAGTGTCTTCCTCCTCAATACCATTACTCCAGAATTTAGAAACAATCCTAATATCCTGCTGAGCTTGCTGAGGAAGATCATGCACTAAGGATGGTATAACTACATTAACACTCTGGGGAATAGAGTTGACATTGTGGTCTAAGCCACCCATTGATTCAGAGACATGACTAAAAGATTGCACTCCATTACCGGTGTTTTCTGCACCAACCATTGGAGTGTGAAATCCAGGATCAGATAAATTTCTGACTGCCTGGGGAGACTCTGGATGAATTGATTCATCATAGTCAGAAGTATTTGCATCCTCCTGAATTCCTTGTCTATTTTCTGCATTATTGTCAACTTGCTGCACTACTGCATTATTCATTTCTGGAATACCTCCATTGGTATCAGCCGAAGCAATGATATGAACCTGATTTCCACAGTTAACTGGATCCTGACCTGAAGTTTCCTTTTCACCAATCACAAGCTCAGGGATAACCCTATCTTCAACATCTGGATTCCTGGCACTTGGTTGTTTAGGAATATAAGCAGATTTTGGTTTCTGGTTGAAGGGCTGTTCCTTTCGGGGTGCAGGATTATTAGGGTTTCTCTTGCATTCCCCAGCAGCATGCCCTATCGAGAGGCAGCATGAGCAAAAAGAGGGGAGTCTTTCATAGTCGAACGTAACATAAAATGCATGAGCCTCCCTTTCAACCCTGATACCAGATGGGATAGGTCCAGAAAGATCAATATCAACCAGTATTCTAGCAAAGTGGCCAAAGACTTTGTTTTTTGTAGATTCATCCAAAGCAATTGGAGTGCCTATTCCATTTGCAATCTCAAAGAGAATTTTCGGCCTCCAATACTCCATAGGCAGATCATAAATTCTTACCCAGGATTGAACATGGGTCTGTTTTTGCAAATTCGGATTAAAGTCTGGACTCCATTGATACAGCCTTAGCATGCCAGGTTGCAGATTCCAGGACCCAACAGCCCAAACGCTACGCAGATCTTCCAACGATGCAAAGTTGAATTCATAATATCCTTTGCCTAAAAGAATCATATGCCAACGACCAATCGGGTTCCATAATTTCGATAGCTTATCTTTCAAGTCTTGAAGTTTGATTGGCTGGTTACCCTTCTGAAGGATCAAACGACCATGCAGACTATTTTTACTGCTTTCCAATCCAAGCTTGTATTCCTCCTCCGAGATTTTTATCGAGAACACATCTCCAATCAGTCGTGGCTTAGGTAACTGACTGATGGGAATGTCAAAAGAATTGGAGAGAGCCTGGGCAAAGGATTTCTTTTGTGCAGGAAGAGAAGGAGGCGAAGAAGTAGAAGGCAAGGGCGATGGGGCAAGAGGCTGAAGGAAGGGCCATGGCGGGGACAACCGGAAGCCATGATCATGCAAACCCTAGAGTTTCATGCAACAACAAAACCCTAGCAGGGCGCCGTCATCTTCCCAAATACCATATATTCCTGTGTTGCATGATTTATCTATGAAAGCATGCTATAAATTGTGATGTGTGAATTTATTGTTGGTTGTGAAAACATGTGATAAATTGTGTTGTATGAAATTTTCTGTTGATTTGGTTATTGACTGGAAGCTTGACATCGGTCAGTGCTCATTGGAAATTAAGAACAAAACATTAAGAAAGTTTAAGGAAAACTTTGTTTTTGAAAATTAATGGATTTAATTTTAAGGTAAAAATAATAATATTTTAATGAGTTTTAATGAAAGAATAAGTTAACGAGTGACAGTGTGGACGTGACAGTGAAAATTTTTCACTTTCGCATTCTGTTTTTTGAAAACGACGGGAAAAATGGAAACAAATATGTATTTTAAGAAAATGGATTTTAAAAATTGTTTTAAGGTTGATGATATGAAATTTTTCGAGAAATAAGGGTTTTTGCTTGCCTAATGGTAGTATGAGGAAAAGCGATTTTTTACGTGAGAAAAATAAATATATGGGTCATAAATGATTTTAAAAGAGTTAACAAATTTTTAGAAATAAAAATAAAAGAATTTGAGGAAAAATGATTTTTGTTACGTTTTAAAACGAATTTCATCAAAGGGTTTTTAGAAAAGAATTTAAGAAAAGCGGAAATTTTCCGACAAACTTGGATAAGTTTTCGGAGTTTTTGTTTTGGTATTTGTGTTTCACCGAATGAAAACTCTTTGATAAAATAAAGGAAAAGATAAGGACCTAGATTGCTGAGACGTCGGGCTAGTGTTCTTAAGAGGAAATTGTACTTTGGTGGTGGAAAGAATTGGAATACCTGACGAAGGGTAGTCGGGAGCTTTAAGCCTTGATAGCGGAAAAACGAACGACAAAGAACAGTTACGATAACAATGGGTTTTACATGCATAGTCTGGCAAATATGCCATTTTGGGCAGCGTGCCTTGTGTATCGAGCTACAATTTCACAAAGGGTGAATTGGGTAAATTGGTTAGTTATGGACCAAAGATAACTTCTAGGGTCTTTGGGTCTTAGGGACATCCGGGCTTCGAAAATCCAGGGAATACTCGGGGCCTTGCAACCTCCGATCGTGGAATTCGGTTACCCGGCACGAATGTACTCAATAGGGAACTATTCCAATATTATTTTAGGTGCTCCATCGTGGTATCCTTGAACAATTGGAGCCGAACCTAAATTTAGAGGCCGATCTCATGAGACAATTGTGTTAAGGGGTATCGCAGCCTAATCATTACTCGAAGAAGGGAAGTTAGGATCTCCGGAGAATAAAGGTCAAGACTCATAAGATGGATTTTGAAGTGCCATGCATTCTTGAAAAATCACGATTTGATTGTCGTGTATGAATCCCACTGGTAGGAATTATTTAAAATATGTATATATGATGTTTGTTTGGGTGTCATGGATATAGTAATCATAATGAAACTCAATATTGGTATCTCACCCTTGCTTTATTTATTTTCATGTTGGGTTTCTACTATGCTTCTATATATATATATATATATATATATATATATATATATATATATATATATATATATATATATATATATATATATATATATATATATATATATATATATATATTCGAGTATACTTGAACCACACGAGTTCGATATCATACTCGGAGATACGTTCCCTGCACTTTGACGATGCTGATGAGGGAAGCGTGTAGGCACTTTGACGATGCTGATGAGGGAAGCGTGTAGGCGATTAACCCGGGCGCCTGCAGCGCTACGTACACCGGGCCAGTATGTACCACTACGGGTACCTTAGCGACGGGACCACAGACCCGTACTCACAGCTTTGAGACAGTCAAGGTACCACTTCCCCCGATGTGGCTATTGTTGAGGAATCTGGTGAATGAGGGAAATCTGGTGCATCAGTTACCATTTGATCAGTCACTTCATGCAGCAGCGCCAGCATCACCTCCAGCACTGATCGTTATTATTCCGGAGGAGGACGAGGAGATGGATGAGGAACCCATGGAGGACAAGGAGGAGGTACCCGAGTATCATCCTTAGGTTGACGGCGTTGTCCCAGAGGTTGAGGCAGAGGCGGATGTATCCTCACCGGATACTTATGTGGCCGATGAGTTCTATCGAGGTCTTCCCAATGGCTTTCTTTAGGTGCGACCAACAGTAGGACTTATTTTGGGTTTACATTTTGGAGAGTATTGATATGTTGGTAGTCGGTATATTTTGGCTACTGAGAGCCATCTTTTTGAGTCATGGTTCCAGACTATCGCTACTTATAGTTTTGCTTATTTTTATTTTATGTTATGACTTTGGTAAATAACATATAAGTATAAAGGTCCTTATGTAAAAAGTGATGATATATATATATATATAAATATATATATATATATATATATATATATCTATATATATATATATATATACACTCACACACACACAAACAAACACACACGTTTATCAGTTATCATGTTTGTTTTGAATCGACCGAGGAAATGAAAAAAATTTACAACTACTTTCAAGTAAGTTTAATAAATAGAGAAAAATATATTTTTCTGAAAACAACGAGCATAATTATTTTCAGTCTTTTGTTTCAACATGTAGCGCCAAGGGGGTGTTACACCTTCCATAGGAATGTTTTAGGAGAAATATAGCTAAAAAACATTTATGAGAATGTTAGTTTATTGGGTAATAAATTTGTCTATAAAAAAAAAAACTCGTGGGATGATTGGGTATCTTTCTGTTAGATACATAAGTAGTTAATGAATATCATATGATAGTAGGGACCAAAATTAGTGATTTTAGATTTTAAAGGGATCAAAACCAAAGAAAAAAATTTATAGGGACCAAAACAAAAATTCACTTATTTTACAGGGACTAAAAACATCTTTAACCCAAAAAAAAAAAACCCTCTTATATTATTAAAAAGTTTTATTTGTTATTAATTTAGGTAATAAATTTTATTATGTTAGTGTTTTTTAGTCTTAAGTTCCTTATGCTACTTTAAAATAAAATCATTGTTAATGTAATAATTGCTATTAATTCTTAATTTTATCTCCGTGTTATTGCTATAATTTCCAAATAAGAATGACTAATTTCCGATTATTGCTATATCAAAATATTATATTGATTTCTAAATGCATACATTGGATGACTAGGTTTAGAACTAACAAAAGTTATTTAAAATTTAAATTGTTTAAATCCTTTTTTAAATCAACTGTATTATAAGATTTAATGGTGAACGCAAATTATTTATTAAGATTTAACTCGATCGTTAAAATTTTGTACCAATATAAAAAATGGAATTAAAAAAAAAATATACATTTAGCGATCGAAATACTTCGATCGCTAAAACGGTCGCAATTTGGTACCAAGGTTAGAATCCGGTACCAATATTTAGCGATCGGTGTTTATATTTTGCGATCGGTTTTTTCGGTCGCTAATTAGCGACCGACCCTTATTTCGGTCACTAATGAATTAGCAACCACGACCTTAGCAACAAAACTTTATCGATCGTTAATTCGGTCGCTAACTGTATTAGCGACCGAATTCATGTGTTTAGTTTATTCGGTTGCTAAAGAGCTTTTTTCTTGTAATGTGTAGAGGAGAACATGAAGTATTAGGGAGAATATCACCTTGAAAAAGGTGTTTTTTTATATCTATTATTTATGCAGTACTCTATGATTTTGGATTTGGATTTCAATTTACGATGGGTTTTAAATGTCATATAACTAGGGTTATGGTGGAGCTTGTTACTTGAATGCCTTATTTTGTAATTTAATATGATTTGATTAATATTAGTCTTCATATTGATCGTTCTATCAATTTAATGTGTTAAGATTTGATCATCCTTAGTATGTTAGAGTTAATTCATTGACCAACAGTTGTACCATAATTTGTTATAATGAGCATATAGAATAATCGAGTTTATGGTTAATGAACACGAAACCTTAATCCTAACTAAAGTTTGGTAATTTAAGTGCAACACCTTCGTTTGTTTTCCACAAGGTTTGCCTTCTAGAAAATTGTCATTGCCATTGCAACCTTAGCTTCATTCTTATAGCCTCCACTGCATCACCTTCATCAAGTTTTAGCAAAGCCATCGGTATATCTATTAATTATAAGAGTAAAAGATTGCATCTTTGGCCTTCTCAATGCTTCGAATGTATGATCCAAGCAAATCATAATGAGAATTCGTAACAGATTCAACATCCACAGGGGAAGGATTTGGACGAAAAAATGCGATATCCTAAGTATACAATAAAGGTTGTTGGATTGCATGGGAATGTTCTCGTAGCACAACATAAAGAAGAAGTGATAATAACACATGATAAACGGATGCCAACATTGTTATTCTCATGAATGAAGTTTGTTGAAACAAAAACTCAGATAAATTGCAATTTACTAGATTTTTCATAAAAAAATAATCCTTAAAAATGATGTCTTATACAAGTCTCAAACTATAGACTTTGTGTTATTCTCTTTTTCCCTATTTAATTTTATTTATTTATTATATATATATATTTTTAAACAAATTAAAAATCAAATGACAAACTAAAATCACTTTATTACATTAGTAGGCCATATGCATGGATAAGACTGCATACATCTACCCTCTCTAAAGATCACCAGGTGGGAGTCTCGTGCACTTGGTCGCCTTTATTTTTATTTTTTTGTAGAAAAAAATAGCAGGTCATACGAGAGTCTTCACATATGGCTATTTGCAACAAGGCAAAGATGATTCTTCTTGTGTTGAGCAAGTCCTGGTAGTCCTTCTATGTCTATGTCTTCCCTTTTCATCCCTTCAGGCATTTCCCAATTAAATGAATTAAGAAGGTTTGCAGTTGTGAGCTCCACTGTGGCAATTCCCAAAGGTATGCCAGGGCAGATTCTACGTCCTGCACCGAATGGAATCAGCTCAAAATCTTGTCCCTTAAAATCAATATCACTGTTGAGAAATCTCTCAGGATAATACTCTTCTGGGTCTTTCCATGTTTCAGGGTCTCTATGAATGGCATAAAGATTCACATACACGAATGTCTTGGGCTGTATTTGATACCCATCAATGATGAAACTTTTATTTGTTTCTCTTGTTACGAGTGGTGCAGGTGCATAGAATCGTAATGTTTCTTTTATCACTGCTTTAAGATAAACAAGCTTTTGAATATCTTCTTCATTTATAAACTCTTTCTTTCCATATAGGTTTCTGATTTCTTCTTGAGCTTTCTTCATCACTCTTGGGTTCTTCATCAATCCGGTCATGACCCAAACAGATGTGGCTGCACTTGTGTCAGTTGCGGCTACAAGTATGTTCTGCGATTATTAAAGGAAGAGCAATCAAGAACTTAAATCAGATGCTTATCAAAAAGGGGAAAAAATAAATAACTTAAATCAGACTATCACTTCATACTCCAAATTGATAATTTTCATGAGATTATAGTGATGGACTTATAATTTGTTCATGCAGCTAAATGATAATGCTCGAGTTAAAAAAAAAGGTTCTAGATGGTATTATTTTCTTGAAGATGTTACTCACAAGTCACGCAAGTATAATTGTGCACATATGATTATTAGGTCATAGGTGAATCCATTATATTGTAATAGTTTAATTGAACCCATCCCTTTGTGCATATGTTGAGTAGTGAGGGCTAGAATCAGTAATCTAATTAAACATGCATTCTGCTTATTCTGAACACATCAACTATAACAAGCAGCAAAAGATATTTCAACTGAGCATCCACCTAGACATTGGGCTCATTTAGATGTGTTTATTCAGATGAATGGATGATTTATTTTAAAAGGAGATAAGGTACTATTTTTTTTTTATATATCTTTTTGTTTTTATCAAAATTAACTTTTTTATAACATGCAGAAGTTGTTCGATTATGTATAAAAAAAATTATACAATATGGATTTAGTTGATGTACATTATTAGTGTAAGATATTTCACGCTATCAATCAATAATAAATTATCCCATATAAAAACGTTTGATTTTATAATAATTACTTAACAGTCATATATATAAGATGATTTATGATTAGTTGACAGAGTGAAAAGCTTTACACCAACAGTGAATCAAAATAAACTTCTAAAATATTAAATCCAAATATAAAATAAATTGTCCTCTTTTAAAATATATTTTATAAAATAATCAATGTTTAAAAATCTATTATTAAAAGAGTTAGGGAGAAAAGTGGACAAACATGCATGCATATGAGCACATACCATGATGATGGCTTTGATGTGGTCGTTGGTGAGATCTATTGACAAGCGACCTTGCTTCTTTAGCTGAAGCAACACATCAACTATATCCTCCTCTTTGGTTCCTCTTTGCCTATTAGGATCAAGGTGCTCTTCAATAACCTCTTCAAAAAACGAATCCAATCCTTTGAAAGTGTTCTCAAGACGAGTCAGTAACCCTGTGAGTCTATCAATCCACCCCATGCAAGGAATATAATCTGAAACAAAGAAAGTCATAGACATGGCTTGTGTCTCATTAAGCAGCTCATGGAACCTGCTTTTTTCAGATCCTTCATCCTCATATCTTCCCCCAAAAGCAATCCTACAAATAATAGCACTTGACACAGACATTATCATCTCACTCAAGTTTGTTACTTTGGAAGAACAAATATGGCATTGTATCCTTTCTATCATTTGCTTGACTTCAAAACTTCTTACATGGGAAAAGCTAGGGAGCTTTTTTGAGCTTAAGAAGTGGACTACACAATTTTTTTTAATTTCTCTCCAATACTCACTATAAGGGGAAAATATCATTTCTAACCCATTGTAAGATAATTTTTGTTGGCCAAGGGAGGGTGGTCTACTACATACATCAAGATCATGGTCTTTGAGGACTTCTTTTGCAAGTTTAGGTGTGGAAACAACAATAGCTGGCTTGAGACCAATTTTAAGGGCGAAGAGGGGACCATAGATCTTTGAGAATTCCCATAGTTGCAAATGGAGTTTGGAACTATCAAGTTGATGAAGATTACCAATGATGGGAAGGCCTCTAGGACCTGGTGGACAGGTAGATAATATGGATATGTATTTCTTGAAGAGAAACAATATGAGCACTGGTGAAGATATGAGAAGTAGAAGATGTAGAAATGACACCATTATGAGAGTTTCAGAAAGAGACTTAACTAGGAGAAGTCCTATCTGAATCCTCGTATAAATAATTCATTTGTACCAGCTTTGGATGTCTAGATCATACGAAAATAATTACTAAGGGACAAAATAATATGAAAAGACAATTGTTGTTTTATGCCTAAATATTAAAATTTATCATCTATCTATTATTGTTTCAAAAGACAAATTTGATTTGATCAATGGCTATGAAACAAAATGGTATGAGAATGTGATTGTTGTTCTTTCATTTACAGTGGTCAAAGTCGACGGCAAGATTTTTGAGGCAGGGGCTTTCGTTGGGCAATTTCGGTAAAATCTATTATATTAATAATAAGTTCTATTTATTATTAATTTAGATGACAAATTTTACTGTGGTAGTTTTTTTTTGGAGTCCTAGGTTTCTTTTTTTTCTTTTTGTAGGAATCCACTGTAATTAGTGTGACATCCTGTTACCTGCATGTTATAAAGCATTTAAAGGACAAAGATATAAAACTAATCATGTATTAATTGAATAAAATAAATTATTTGTCCATGGGTAGAAAGATCCCACATGAACTAGTTTTGAAAACTTGTGGAAAATAAAACAATTAAAACGTAAGCATGAACCATAAAGAAAACCCAACCCCGATGTCATATTACAGAGCTGGTATAACCAATCTGAATAACAATTCGGATAAACAAATTGAAACTAAACATAACTAACTACTAGAAGCGGCTCCTCAGAGTCACTCCTCAGTAAGCTGCTCACCGTCCTCTGCAAGGTGCCGATCAGGCCAAACAAACAACAAACAACAGGGAGTAAGAATCATGTAAACATATACGACATGGAGATAGGAAGGAAGGTAAAACATACAACATGGCATCATAACATACACCAGCATACATATCAACATACATCATCATCAACAACAACAAGTATGCTATGCGATGCAATGCAACACTACTCCGCTACTCCATCTATGCATGTGGATCCAACTAACTCAGGATGAACGACTTTGGAGTTAAATATCCACATTGAGAATCCACTCAACACCGAAGAATATACTCCTCGGATAGCCAACGCATCAAACCAACGGATGCCTCATCACGGGGGCGCACGGAGAATCTACTACCGTGGATGGCCAGATCACCGTACCCAAGGACTACCTCCCCTATGTCGAACATCCCCCAATAACAACAACTCCAATGCTCTATGTAAATGGCACAACAACAAACAAACAATGGGCAACCGCCACCTCCTTTGCTTCAATGGAATCAACCGAAGACTTCAGCGGAATCGACCGCAGGGGAATCTACCGCAAACCTTTAACTAGTGGAATCTACCACAGCGGATTCTACCACAACACCTTAGACCCAACCGGGTCAAGGCCCCCTTGGAGCAAACTCTCGGCTACCAAGGTACAACATCAACAGCACCTTAGACCCAAACCGTGGGGTCAAGGTTCCCTTGGCCAAAAAGCACAAAGGTACAACTCGTCAACATGCAGTAACCCAACGATTACCAACTTCACCATCTTAATTAATCTTTAATGAAGTTATCTAGTCTTCATCATTGATTAACTAAGTCATCATCGTCATTGGGGAAGATTGGGGGTTAAAAACCCCTATTTAAGTCCTTAATCTCAGGTTCTGTCTAGAGGGGTGAGCACGATCGTGCTTAACCCCAGCACGGGCGTGTTGCCACTTAAGTGGAGCACGGTCGTGCTTCCTTTCAGGCACGGTCGTTCTCATTAGCACGGTCGTGCTTCCTGTTGAGCAAGGCCGTGCTCAGCTGCACGGTCGTGCTCCTCTGCTGCACGGTTGTGATTAATGCGCGGTCACTTTCCAGAATTCAAATTGGGAGCACGGGCGTGCTCCCTGTTGATGTGTTGTAATTCTCGAATCCGCAAGTGAACGGGTTCGTCGTCAAGTAATAAAAAGAGATCGAACCACAGAGACCATGATCTTAAATAACAGTTAGTTATTAAATTGATTTAACTGAACTGGAATAAGATTTGGTTTTTGAAATCGGAATCAAGTAACAATCAAATTTAAAATTACAATTGAACAAAATAGGAAAGTAATTCAAATAGGGATTTTTCAAATTCAAAAGAGATTTCCAGGAATTGGGTTACCAACAAGACTGCTTATGTTACTAAATTGACTACTCTCCCTGTTAATTACCAAAATTTGCTTAGAAGACGAATTTATCCTAAATAAGTTAATGCTCCCTCTCGGGTTACAAGAACCGTGCCCAATCAAACCAACCCCTACTCTCGTGGTAATTGAATTTAAATCGAACCCTTTAAGTTTTGTGACAATTCGTGAACCCTCGAAGGACCGCTTCTAACTCTCGTGATTTAAGTCCTAAGTTTGATTCCTATAGATCCGATACCTAAGTTCACCGCTAAGTTCGTCCTTAGTGTTTCTACGACAAGCAAATAAGTGGCCACCGAATTTACGATTAATTAAAACAATAGGAATCAAATCGAAAGCAAAATTGAAATTAACAAGAAATCAAACGTCGATTCATCACCATAAACAAATCTTGGGCATAGCCCCAATTCCTAGAAATAAGATTACTGCTCAAGCATTGCCATGATCATAGCAAGCTTGATTAACAATAGCATAAAAAGAAAACCCTAGAGGAGAGAAGAGATTGAGGAGAAGAAGAAAAAGAAGAATCCTTATTTTTGCCTATGGTTCACAGTCAAAAAGTACCCAGTTTCGAGCCCTAGAGGCCTATTTATAATATGGGGTAACTTGAATCCCAAGCAAACACAAAAATCAGATCAAATCAGTTTCTAAAAATCCAGATATTGCGCGTCACGGTCGTGATGGCTATCACGGCCAGGCCGTGACGGATTCTGTCTTGGAGGTTGCTTTACTGGTTGGTCTGTCACGGCCGTGACCACCATCACGGCCTAGCCGTGATCAGTTCTGCCTGTGTGGGTCTAGTTCAGTTGGCATGTCACGGCCATGATGGACATCACGGCCTGGCCGTGACCAGATCTGACTTTTCCATTCTTTCTTTTCAGCTCTACTCGATCATGACTGTGATGACCATCTCGGCTAGGCCATGATCAGTTCTGTTTGCCCCATTTTCTTGCCTCTCAAGCTCCATCTTCATGCCAGCTCCAACATAACTGATCCAGAGCATTTTAATCTTCAATTCTTGCACACAAGCACCACAAAACCACCTTACCCGTTCCAAGGTAAAAACTAACAAATAATCAAATAAAATACGCCTAAACTATATGAAAATGCATGCAAAATGTCAAGGAAATATGAGGTGAAATCACACTCATCAAACTACCCCAAGCTTAAGATTTTGCTTGTCCCCAAGCAATAACTAAGGCCAGAAAAAATAATCAATCAGAGCATGGATAGTGAATCTAGAACCCGAGTAATAAATCCAAGTAACAGGCATATTCAATAAGAAACCAAGAGACAATCAATTTCAAGTCTAATTAGAAGCTTAGGTTCTCTAGATTTATGCCTCTCACTAATTCGGCCACTCTTATCACCTCACTCAAGTGTTCAAGGACATTTGACAATTCACTCAATTTCCTCAAGGAATGTATTCCACCATAAGCTTGACTATTAACCAAATCTCTACTTTATTGATGAAAACACATAAGAATCAAGAGGTCTTTTATTTTGGTTGTAATGGGGCCATGGGATTAATTGTTAGGTGGGGAAATCAAGAAAAGGAAAATTCAAGAAGGCTAAACAAAATATAAAGCAATGCAAAGCATGACAACCTTCTAAAATTCCTTTTTGATAGTTCAGTTTTTCACCTTTCTTTCTTTCTTCCTTTTTATTTCTCACTTTCTTTTTCTCATCCCCTTCTCCATTTTCTTTTTTTTTTATTTATTTGGAGAAGAGGAGATTTTCAACTTAAGAGAAATATATATATATATATATATATATATATATATATATATATATATATATATATATATATATTTAACATCCCACAATTTAATTTTCCAACTTCCTTGTTGCCCTTTTGCAATACTTTAAAAGGGGCCATACCAAGCATCGTTCATTAAAATAGATCAAGGTACCAAGAAAAGTATTTTATTCTTTTAGGCTCAAAATTGGGCAACTAAGGGGTAGCATTTAATCAGTCAAAGTTCAGAAGGCCAGAAAAATACCTAGTGCCTCAATCATTTTCAAATATGCTTTCAAAATTTTTTTAAGTTTCAAAATGGTTTCAAGTCAAGTTCTAGAGAACACAATCCAAGAGGAATAAAACACTCGATCACAAGGAATGGGATAGATTTAGTGAGTACCCCTTTTTAGGCTCAAAATCTCACATTTAGTAGTTTAAAAATCAATGAGAAACCAAAATCTAAGGAACCACATGCTAATTATTAACTATCAAAAGATCATCTCAAGCATTTTTATTTTTAGCCTATCACAAGAATACAAAAATTGGGTTCAAAAATTCACTGTCTCAATTCATTTGGCACAAAGTTTTTCACAATTGGAGGCATACTCTAAGCAAGATGCAATCTAATCATGTGATATATGCAAAACTAACCCTAAATGAATGCAACACGCAAGAATGCAAAAATAATACCCCTACCCCAAGCTTAAAAACTTACATTGTCCCCAATGTAAATAATTAAGTCGTAGGGAGGATAAAAATAAAGATAACTCACTGAGGTGGTGGGTGCTGGCTCAGATGCCAGTCATAGAACTACTGGATCATGGCTCTTTGCTCACGCTGCTCCTCCATGATGTGCTCCTGGTTCGCTGGGATAGTGTCGAAGGTGGACAAGAACCGTGCATAGGGATCATCGGATGATGTACCTGCAGAGGAAGAAGATGGGTGCCCAGACGGCCTAGCCTGCAGTGGCGGGCGTAACGGCCTTTGTGTCCTAATAGGTTGAGGCTCCCCTCCCATTGGTACTTTCCAATTTGTCGGATTTGTTACATCCAAAAGTGCGTGGTTAGGGAGAGGAATTGGGTGCCTGCGCCTTGGGTGTTTCAGGGAGTACGTATCATCCTCCTGGGTGATCATCCCCATGGCCTCACAAGTCTGCAAGGTGATACGTGTCCGTCCTGGGGCAGCCTCAAAACCATCCAAATCAAAGTTAAAGTGATGGCATATGGTGGTGATTAAGCCACCAATGACAATAGTGCCACTCGAACTCTTGGCGGCCATTAAGAGGTGCCTAGCCAAAAGCGACCCTGTGTCCACGTTGCTCTCAGGGTGGAGCATGGCCCATAGTATAAAGACCTCGTCCTGGCGGACGGATCCGTCACTCTCTCCACGGCCAAACAGGGTGTTGGCTATGACCCTATGCATATATCTTATACTTGGGTTAACAAGGGCTGTGGACTTGGATGTCTGAGGGTCAAAACTCCTGCCTTCATAGTCAATTACTGACCAGAAACTATGTGCACTAAACCCTAAGGGGAATCTTCTATCACCCCCTACAGGTAAACCAAAAATCTCATTAAATTCAGCTAGGGTTAGTACAAAATCCTGGTAGAAGAGCCAGAATGTAATCCGTCCCTCAAGGCAATGCGGTCCTTGGAGAATTTCTGCATTTAGAGAGCTTAAGAACTCCAGAGTAGGGCCAGCAAATGCAGGGTATCTAGTGCGAGCAAACTCGCTCCACCCTATGTTTTATAACATCCAGTTGATGTCAACAGTCAGGCCTAGGGTGTCTATACATGCATCATCAAGATATTTTGTTTGGATAATCTTCCTATTTTTCAAAGCATTAAATCTATCTTGTTGAGCATTATCCTTGAAAACAATCCGATACCCATGTTCAGCAGTCTCAGAGTTAGAAGAGTCAGAGTCAGAGTAGTTACCTGGGTTCCTGCTTCCTCTGGTACGAGGCTGTGAGGCTTCGGTTGCCCTTTGACGTTTGCTTGCCATGATTTTCTTCAATGAATCTCAAAACACCAAATTTACAATCCCCTCTTTCACTTTTTCTGCAATTCAGATTTTTAGGGGTTAGGGTTTCAAAATTGGGACTTTTTGATTTTGCCCAAAATTGAAGGATTTGACTTGTGGGTTTTGTTGGGTTAGGTCTAAGGAGCAAGGGAGTAGAGTTGGTTTGGTATGGGTGTCATGGGGGAGGTGAGTTTTCAATCTTTTTGGGTGAATGGGTATGGTGGAGGTTGTGAGAGGAAGAAGAAGATGAGTGGATGAAGAGGAAGATGGTGGGTTTGGGTCAAAGATGGTTTACGTCTAAGAGTGTGAGATGAAGGAATGGAGGAGTTGGAAAGAAGGGCGAGAGCTTGGTGGCTATGAAGGTAGAGAGAAAGTAGAGAAGATGAAGAGAGTTAGGTTGTGTAGCAGAGGGGAGGGGTATGCGTTTTAGAAATCTGAGCTAAACGCACGTCACGGCCGTGACCCTCATCACGGGCAGGCCGTGACGCATTCTGTGTCACACAATTCCCTTATCACGGGCGTGATGTACATCACGACTGGCCCGTGATGGAATCTGTTCTGCTTCAGCTGCCTATCACGGCCGTGACAACTATCACGGCCAGGCCGTGACCACTATCACGGCCAGGCCGTGACCACTATCACGGCCAGGCCATGATCCTTCCTGACTTTCTGGTCTTCACATCACGGCCGTGACTTACATCATGGCTAGGCCGTGATGGATTCTGATTTTTTGGGGCCTTCTCGTCACGTCTGTGACGGTAATCACGGCTGGGCCATGATACTGTCTGGCTTTCAGCTGTTGATGCATCATGGCCGTGACCCGTGTCACGACCTGGGCATGATCATTTCTGACTTTCTTTCCCATGCCCTTTTCAATCTTCATGCCTTCCTGACCTGAAAACACTTGACAAATCTATTAATTGTGATCATTCTTCTCTCAATTCTTCTAAATTATTTCAAAGACAAAATTTAGAAACAAACTAAGAAAGGAAAGAAAGCTTGGGTTGCCTCCCAAGAAGCGCTTATTTACGGTCCTAAGCTTGACCATAGTCTTTTCAATCTTTTGATGATGGATCGAGGAGGGAAATTGCAACCTCCTGTTCAAGTGGATGTTCTCCAAGATAGTGCTTCAGCCTCTGTCCATTGACCTTGAATGCTCCACGTTCCTGGTTCCAAACCCCGAAGGCACCATACGGAAATACTTTCATTAATTTAAATGGTCCGGACCATCTAGACTTGAGCTTTCCTGGGAATAACCGCAACCTCGAATTGTAGAGTAGCACCAATTCTCCTTCATGGAATTCTCTACGAAGGATATGCTTATCATGCCGCCTCTTTGTCCTCTCCTTGTAAGGCCTTGCGGACTCGTAAGCATCCAATCTTAGCTCATCAAGTTCATGAAGTTGAAGGATTCTCTTCTCCCCAACAGCTTTTATATCAAGGTTTAGCCTCTTAATGGCCCACAAGGCCTTATGCTCAAGCTCGACTGGTAAGTGACATGACTTCCCGTAAATAAGTCTAAAGGGTGTCATCCCAATAGGAGTCTTGTAGGCCGTACGGTAAGCCCAAAGAGCATCATCAAGCTTTAAGGACCAATCCTTTCTCGAACTTGAAACGGTCTTCTCTAGAATGCTCTTTATCTCTCGATTGGAAACTTCGACTTGCCCACTTGTTTGAGGGTGGTAAGGTGTAGCAACCCTATGAGTGACTCCATATTTGAGTGGGAGTTTTTCAAATTGTTTTTCAATGAAGTGCGATCCCCCATCACTAATCACTGCCCTTGGAATTCCAAACCTTGGAAAAATCACCTTCTTGAATAGTTTGATTACGGTTTTTGCATCACTTGTTGGGGAAGGAATGACTTCCACCCATTTAGAGACATAATCAACGGCTAAAAGAATGAACTTATTGTTGCAAGAGGAAGGAAAGGGTCCCATGTAGTCAACTCCCCACACATCAAATATCTCTACTTATAGCATAGTGTTGAGTGGCATTTCATGCTTCTTAGAGATGTTCCCCGTTCTCTGACATGGGTCACAAGCAAGCACGAACATTCGGGCAGCTCTGAAAATATGAGGCCAATAGAAACCAGCTTGAAGCACCTTTGCTGCTGTCTTTGAGGCACTAGCATGTCCTCCGTAAGACGAGGAATGACAACAACTCAAGATACTTGGAACCTCGACTTCTGGAATACACCTTCTGTGAATGCTATCCGCACACTTGCGGAAAATGTAAGGCTCATCCCACACGTAGTTCTTGAGATCGGAAAAGAACTTCTTCTTTCGTTGATAATTAAACTCCGGTGGTAGAATCCCACATACAAAATAATTCACAAAATCCGCATACCATGGCGCATTCTCTCCCAATATAGCGAACAGTTGCTCATCGGGGAAAGAATCATCTATCGGCAAGTTGTCCTTTTCATGTTCCAATGGTTCAAGTCTGGATAAGTGGTCCGCAACCAAGTTCTCCGTCCCTTTCCGGTCCCGAATCTCCAAGTCAAATTCTTGCAGAAGGAGAATCCATCGGATGAGTCTCGGGTTTGCTTCGTTCTTAGTCATGAGGTGATTTAGTACGGAGTGGTCCGTGTACACTATGACTTTAGACCCCACAAGGTATGATATGAATTTCTCAAATGTAAAGACAACCGCAAGCAACTCTTTCTCAGTTGTGCCATAATTGGCTTGAGCTCCATCTAGAGTTTTGCTTGCATAGTATATTGCATGAACCTTCTTGTCTATCCTTTGCCCCAACACCGCTCCCACGGCATAGTCACTAGCGTCACACATTACTTCAAATGGCTCATTCCAATCTGGTGTTTGCAAAATGGGAGCGGTGGTGAAAGCTTCCTTCAACCTATAAAATGCACTCAAACATTCCTCAATAAAATCAAATGGAACATCTTTCATTAATAGGTTAGATAAGGGTTTAGAAATTTTTGAATAATCTTCGATGAAACGCCTATAAAACCCGCGTGTCCCAAGAAACTTCTAACTCCTTGCACATTTACTGGTGGGGGCAAATTTTCAATAACATCTATTTTGGCCCTATCCACCTCAATACCTCTACCAGAAATCAAGTGCCCAAGCACTATACCTTCTTTTACCATAAAATGACATTTTTCCCAATTCAATACCAAATTGGTTTCTTCACATCGCTGCAAAATCTTAGACAAATTTGTTAAATAGTCATCAAAGGTAGTTCCATAAACAGAAAAATCATCCATAAAAACCTCCATGATGTTTTCAATAAATTCAGAAAAAATTACAGTCATGCATCTTTGAAAAGTAGTCGGTGCATTACATAGACCAAAAGGCATTCTTCTATAGGCAAAAGTGACATAGGGACAAGTAAACATGGTCTTTTCTTGATCACTAGGATGTATAGGAATTTGATGAAAACCAGAATATCCATCCAAGTAACAAAAGTATGAATGCCTAGCTAACCTTTCAAGCATTTGATCAGTAAATGGGAGAGGGAAGTGATCTTTCCTTGTTGCCTTATTTAGCTTCCTATAATCGATGCACATTCTCCAACCGGTTACCGTCCTAGTAGGGATTAGTTCATTATTTTCATTTTGAATAACAGTCATCCCCCCTTTCTTAGGAACCACATGCACCAGACTAACCCATTCACTATCAGAGATTGGATAAATAACCCCCGCATCTAACAACTTAAGCACTTCTTTCTTAACCACCTCTTTCATATTAGGGTTCAACCTACGTTGATGCTCAATGGATGGTTTATGCTCATCTTCTATTAAAATGCGATGCATGCAAAAAGAAGGATTTATGCCTTTAATATCATGAATTGTATATCCTATCACTTTTCTATGCATTCTAAGCTCCCTAAGCAATTTCTCAGTTTCCAACTCATTCAAGCTAGCATTCACAATCACCGGATAGGAAGAGTTAGGACCAAGAAATTCATACCTTAATGTGGAAGGAAGAGGTTTTAGTTCTACCTTAGGGGCTTCTTCATCTTTCAAATCCTTATTCTTTGGTGTCAACTCAAGTTTCTCTTTCTTTGCTTTGTTTGGAGAAATTTCTGGACTAGCCTCCAGAAGCGGGCCTAATTCCTTACTTCTCCTCCATGAGCATTTAAGTCTCCACCAATCAAACACATTTCTAATGGGTCATCAACACAATCTTGAGTGGATTCTTCTTTCACCACTTGGTGCATTAAGTCAACCCTGCAACAAGAATATTCAAAAGAAGGATGTTTAATAGATTTGGCTAAATCAAATTCTAATTTATCATCACCCACAGTTAAAGTCAATTTTCCATTTTTAACATCAATAATTGCTCCTGTGGTAGCCAAGAAAGGCCTACCAAGAATAATGGGGATTTGGGAATCCTCTTCCATTTCAAGTACCACAAAATCCGCAGGAATGAAATATTTACCCACTCTAATAGGAACATCCTCCAAGATGCCTATAGGGAATTTGACTGAACGATCCGCCAATTGAAGGGAGATTGTTGTGGGTTTTAGTTCACCCATCTCCAACTTCTTGCAAACAGAGAGGGGCATAAGACTAACACTGGCCCCCAAATCACAAAGAGCTTTATCAAAACTAGTGTTACCAATCAAGCAAGGAATAGAGAAACTACCTGGATCTTTCAATTTAGGAGGCAATGTATTTTGAATTAAAGCACTGCACTCCTCAGTTAAAGCCACTGTTTCATAGTCCTCTAGCTTTCTCTTATTTGACAGGATGTCGTTAAGAAATTTAGCGTATGTGAGCATTTGTTGTAACGCCTCGGTGAAGGATACATTTATGTACAATTTCTTAAGGACCTCCAGAAATTTTCCAAATTGCTTATCTAACTTGGCCTTAGCCAACCTATGAGGAAAAGGTATCGGAGGTTGGTAAGGTGGGGGAGGGACATACTTAGACACTTTTTCACTAGGCTCTTCCTCTTCTAAGGGTTGTGTCTTAGTAGGTTTCTCCTCCTCATCCACACTCTTGTTATCGCTCTCCCCTTTAGCCTCGGGATTCTCAAGTTTCTTACCAGTCCTTAGACTCACAGCATTACACTGTTCATTATTTGGGTTCACTTCAGGTTGTCCAGGAAACTTGCCCAGTTGCCTCATTGAATTTCCCGCTTGTTGGGCAATTTGAGTTTCTAACATCTTGTTATGGATGGCTAAGTTATCTACCTTGGATGTTAACTCTTTTATTGCCTCATTAACTACCCTACCTTGTTGTCTAAATTCTTCATTCTGCTTAGTTTGAGTAGCAACAAAATTTTCCATAAGAGACTCAAGTTTAGACTTTTGTACCTGAGGATACCCCGATGCGGGTTTCCTATTACCTTGGCCTTCTTGGAATTCATGGTTCAACGTGTTGTGGTAGTTCCCATAGGAAAGATAAGGATTATTCTTCCTTACTTGGTTGTAGGGATTTGGGGGAGCATAATTTGGTAGCTTCGGGTTCGTGTTATAGAAATTGTGACAAGAGTTCACTTGTTCCCCCGAAGCACCAGACTCAGGAGCGATACCATGTGGGCACTCCATTATATCATGTCCCTGCATTCCACAAATCTCACAAACAACATTAGTAGCACCTATTGAACTCACATTAGCCTTTCAAGCTTATCAAAGTGTTTATTTAATGAGTCGAATTTAGACATAATCAAATCAGTACTATTCATTTCGAACTTACCCCCCGAAAGCTTTTTCGGGTTATCACCTCTTTCCGAACCCCATTGGTGATAGTTGGTGGCTACATTTTCAGTGATATTGAATGCTTCAGTCAGAGGTCTGTTCATAAAGGCTCCACCAGCTGCTGAGTCAAGTGACACCTTTGATGAGTAATCCAGTCCGTTGTAGAAGGTATGCACTAACAACCACCTTTCGAGTCCATGATGTGGGCAAGACTCTAGCAATCCCTTATAACGATACCAACACTACAAGAATTTAAGCTATTTCCCAGGGCATATTACCCAGGGCAAAAAATCCCTAGGAAATTTTGAATTTTCCCACAGTTAAAGCCCTGGGAAAGTTCTCACTATGGTTCCAACAGGTTGGGCCGTGGGTAACAGGGCGCCAACTGCTCCCGCTTGTTTTCCCACGGGTTAGACCCTGGGAAAACATGTTTGTCCCACGGACTTGGCCACAAGAAATTAACGCGGAGTTTCCCAGGGAAAAGATGTTTGTTTCCCACGGACTTGGTCACAAGAAATTAACGCGGCGTTTCCCGGGGATCGTGCCGTCCGTAAAGGAGCGTCGTTTCCCAGGGGCGAAGCCCAGGGAAAAAAGTACAAACAAACCGTGCCATCATCACTCCCTGCATGTGAACGACGCCCCGTCACCTACACACCGTGTACGCGAATGGTGCCGCCCCAACCTCCTTCTCACCACCCAGCCTTTTCCCGGTTCGTCAACGCCTCCCTCTTCCTCCTCCTAGTCTAGTAAGCTTCTTCTTTCCCTCTTTCTCTCTTCTTCTTCTCCTATTTACCTCTTTCCCTCTTTCTATATTTTCCCTCTCTCATGACCATCTCCGGCCACCGTGCAGAACCACCACAGCTCCATAGAACCACCGCCTGCAGCACCTATTCCCACTGGTCACGCACCTCAGGTAAGAACCTCTATTGAGTTTCCCTTTGAACCCTATGCTAGCTACTATCAGTGTCCCTTTGAACCCTGTTCTAAAATTGGTCTTATCTGTTGCATTGGAACGCTATGCTCAACTATTGTATGGTAGAGTATATGGTAGATGAATCTGAGTGATTTGGTTACTAATGTTACGAATCGACCTATTATGTGTATTGTGTGTTTTGATGTCCCATCTCTATCAATGAAACTTCATGATTGTTCACCTGTTTTACTTTTCCTTTAGCAGACTTGTCTGACTATATCCTATATGGCAAATCTAATTCCAAGCTGGAAGGTTGTGGCACGTTCAGTTTTGATCATATCCTAGCATGTAATACTTGAATATATCATCTTTTCCTGTGTTGTGAAATTTTTGCTCTGGAATCCCGAAGTTTGCCCAATTCAATATTTTTTGTATGTGACATCGGATTGAGGTCGATAAAATTATGTAACCATACCATTTTCTATCAGCACCATCTTGTGCCTTGAGCCCTTGACTTTCATAAACAAGCTAGGATGACACCTAAATAAATCCATATCACAATATAAAGGGCTGATTGCAGAGATGCAAACTAATTGTCACAGCTTGGGAATAGATTTGTGTTGTGGTAGTTTGGTGTATTTCACTTGCTGAAATTATTGTCGTTCATTATGATACGAGATGTTGAGGAAAATGAATGAAAATGTTATCCTCTGCCAATTTCCAAAGTGTTTTTTTTTATGAGGTAAAAACTAACCAGAAAGGAGATCAATGATCATAATGACTACATTAACGTTTGAAAAAGGCTGGTCAATTGCCTTGTTTCTGCTTTTGCATGAGACATTCATTTATAGACTATGAAGCATTAAATTTTCTTCCACTATTACAATCATTTGCCTCTTATAACTAATTACGCTTCTTGATTTAATGTTTTACTTTTGAATCAGCAAAGTTGTTTAAATCATGGCATCTTAGTGAGTTTTTCATCATTAACAATTTCAATCTTGTGACCTAGACATCACTTTAAGGTTCACCTGGCCCTCCAAATTCCTCAGTTTTTAGCCTACACATGACAAGTCCAACAATTATTTAAGTTGGTCAAATTTACCATCCCTTTCACAGAGATAAGAGAGATAGAATGAAAGGTAAAATGCTTTATGGAATATCTGTTACCTAGGATTTCCTCTTGATTAGCTAAGTTAATTACTGGTGGATGATTTGATGAATTGAATTGGACTTATTTTGGCACTTTGACTTGTCATCATTACTTCTATATTTTTTGTGTATACTATGTTGTTTAATAACTGAAGTACATTTTCTATGTTACATAAAGTTGAAGATCATTGTTTAGATTAGTTTTGAAGAGTGGTCTTGCTTTCATCATATATAGAATTCTTCGCCATGTTGGCCAGACATTTTGCTTGAATTCATGACATATATCATGAAGACTAGAGCAGTAATGCTAAGAATCTCAGATTCAATATTGAAGTTTGAGAGAATTATGAATGTCCCATTCAAGTGAAGCACATTTATCGTGAATAAAAAAATCTGGTATAGTCATTTTAGCTCATTGCTTGTAGTTGTAGCTCCCAGTTCACGATGCTAATACTATCTCCAACAGTGACTGATTTTTAGCATGTTTAGAATCACAAACATGCTAATTTACCTTTCATGCTTTTTGGGACGCAAAATCATTTATTAAATGCAACATAAACAGGTAGAAGATTTAAAATTTAAATGCAAAATCTTTTATTAAATGCAAAATCATTCACATAAAATTTAAAATTCTGTGTGCTTGTTAGCTCATTGCTTGTAGTTGTACCTCCCTATTCACGATGCTAATACTATCTCTAAGTGGACATGTTGAAATTTAATGTTAAAATTTATCTGGATTTTTTATTAATATGCAGAAGATGGATTGTTATCCTTCGAATCGTAGTTGGGTGTATGATAGGCTATATCCGAAAAGAAGGGGTTTGAAACCAACTTTCGTAGATGGGGTTGAAGAGTTTGTTACCCAAGCAAAGCGACAAAAGTGTTTCATCGATGATGGAAACCGAATTAGATGTCCGTGTGCTAAATGCCGATGTCGAAAGATTAAGAGTGAAGACCTTGTGAAGACTGACTTGTATATGAATGGGTTCCAGGAAAATTACTGGATTTGGACTCTCCATGGTGAAGAAGTGCCACATGTTGATTTAGGGGTTGACGAGAATTGCACGGGTGCCTCAAGCACTCGTGCAGATATGGGATGTCGGGAACAGTTTGTGTCAATGCAGGAGATGGTGGTTGATGCTCTCGGGGTAAACGAGGTGCACGATTACGATAACACTGAAGATCTTCCGAATGAGGAAGCACAAATATTTTATAATCTTTTAACTAAGACAGCAAAAAAGCCATTGTTTGAAGGGGCCTCAGACTCTAAATTATCGCTGTGTGTGAGGCTTTTAGCTTGCAAGTCCAATTGGAATATTCCTGAAAAGTGTTTGGATTTTTTTATGAAAATGCTTCAGGACGTGACACCTATAAAAGGAGTTGTACCAAAGAATTATTATGGTGCAAAGAGGTTAGTGTCGAATCTGGGATTGGAAGTCAAGAGGGTTGATTGTTGCATTAATGGATGCATGTTGTATTACGACAATGAATTCGGCATAAATGATGGAGCTTTGGTCAAATGCAAATTTTTTCAAGCTCCGAGGTATTGCCCTCCCAAGTCTGGGACAAGTAATAACAAACCAATTCCCGTAAAGGCGATGTTCTATTTGTCAATAGTTCCAAGGCTACCGAGAATTTTCGCATCAATGCAAACTACAGGAAAAATGACATGGCACTTTGAGAACAAAAGAACTTCAGACGTTTTACGGCATCCATCCGATGGCGAAGCATGGAAGCACTTTGACCGGGTACATACTGATTTTGCTTCGGATCCACGTAATGTACGACTTGGTTTAAGCTCTGATGGTTTTACCCCGTATATCCAAGCGTCGGCTTCACCATATTCTTTTTGGCCCGTAATTGTTACTCCATACAATCTTCCTCCTAATATGTGCATGTCGAAACCTTATATATTTTTGACGTGTCTCATACCGGGACCATCCAATCCGAAGGCTGGTATTGATGTTTATTTACAGCCTTTGATTGATGATTTGAAGAGGTTGTGGCGCGGCGTGTTGACGTCGATATAATCGCAAGGAAGGAAAATTTTATAATGAAGGCAGCTTTGATGTGGACCATTAATGACTTCCTTGCTTATGGTATGTTGTCTGGTTGGGGGACTCATGGTAAATTGGCATGTCCACATTGTATGGAGTATACAAAGGCCTTTACCTTGAAACACGGGGGGGAAGTTCTTGGTTTGGCTCGCATCGTATGTTCTTGGAAATGGATCATTCATTTAGACGGAATAAGAATGCCTTCAAAAAGGGGGAAGTTGAAAAAGATGCACCGCCGCCTAGGTTCAAACCGGAAGAGATTTGGAGTAGAGTAAGAGAACTACCAAAAGTCACTGGCAACGGTCGTGTGTCCAAATTACAAGGATACGAGGAAGGCCATAACTGGACAAAAAGAAGTACTTTTTGGGACCTCCGGTATTGGAAAGATAATTTGTTGAGACACAATCTCGATGTTATGCACATAGAGAAGAACTTTTTTGATAACATAGTAAACACTGTCATGAATGTGAGTGGGAAAACCAAGGACAATGAGAAGGCAAGAATGGACTTAGCTTTGTACTGTAGGCGACCAGAGTTGGATCTAAAGTCGCAGGCTAATGGGAAGATGTTAAAACCGAAAGCTAGTTACACTTTAACTGTCGATGAAGCAAAGACCGTTTGTCACTGGATAACAGAACTTAGGATGCCAGACGGTTATTCTTCCAACTTAACAAGATGTGCCGATGTTAACAAAGGAAGGATGCATGGGATGAAAAGTCATGATTGTCATGTATTCATGGAATGTTTACTTCCTATTGCTTTTAGTTCATTGCCCGTGCATGTCTTGAATCCGCTTACTGAATTGAGTCAATTCTTCAAGGATTTGTGCTCTGCAACGTTGAGGGAGAATGACCTAATTAGGATGGAGCAAAATATTCCCATCATTCTATGCAAGTTAGAGAAAATATTCCCCCCTGGTTTCTTTGATTCTATGGAGCATCTCCCAGTACATCTCGCGTATGAAGCGAGGCTTGGTGGACCGGTTCAATATAGGTGGATGTATCCATTTGAAAGGTAATATAACCATCATATAATTTTAATTAGACTTTTTTCCATTCGAAGTGAAAGGATATGACTACGAACTTCTTGTTGTTTTATAGATTCATGGGTGATTCGAAATGATCGGTGAAAAATAAGGCTAAGGTTGAAGGATCAATCTGTGCGTCTTACTTACACCGCGAGACAACCCATTTTTGTTCCCATTATTTCAAGAACTTCATGTTGTCACCAACAAATAGTAGGAATGAAATGGAAAGTGAAAGTGAAAGACATCCGTTAACCTTGTCAGTCTTTTGCCAGCCTGGTCGTGCTTCCGGGAAGGAGACCTCTCACTGGTTATCGGACAAAGAGAGGAAGTCGGTTCATGTTCATGTGTTGATCAATTGTACCGAAGTTAAACCATACCTTGAGTATGCATTTCGTATCATTTTCTTTCGAATACCTAATAGTATATATTTTTCTGCTAATAATATATATTGTCCAACTTTACAGTGCCTTCTTGATATCTGCAAACAGCGAGCAAGAACAGTCCACTCGTATACATGCTGAATTTCCAATCTGGTTTAAGCAACAAGTTAGTATCTTAAAAATCTTTGAATTATCCATTGTGAGTAAAATCTAGACATGATTTTTTAGAACTTACATATGTAGGTTTACCGTGAGAAACCAACTCCCATCAACAAACACTTAAGGAACTTAGCCGATGGTCCTAATACAGAAGTCAAAGAATGGCACACTTACTTCATGAACGGGTACAAATTTCATATCCAATCATGGACGGAGGGCAAAAAAACCATCAACAGCGGGGTCCATGTAAATGGTCTCACAGAAGGAATTGAAAATGACTTCTACGACGTGATCCAACATATATATGAACTGGTGTACCCTTCTTTAGACTATAATAAAAGAATAGTTCTATTTTATTGTAACTGGTTCGATCCGTCCGGTAGAGGCACAAAATTTAACCCGAAATGTAATACTGTGGACATCCGAATGAGTAGAAGATATCAAAGGGATGATCCGTTTATCATAGCACAAAATGCGAGACAGGTGTATTATGTACCTTATCCACCAACCCGTAAGGACAAACGAGGTTGGTCCGTCGCCATCAAGACAACACCAAGGGGTAGCATCGAAGTGGATGATTCAGAGGGAGAGGTGCCTTATCAAGTGGATGTAATGTCACATGTAGCTGAAGTCAATGAAGTTGACCCTATTGATGGCTTAGGGGACTTGCAAGTCGCTGGTGAAGAAGTGAATATCGCCAATTTGTCATCCATCCAGGAGCATTTGGATGAAGAAGACGATAATTCCACTGAAGAACATGAAGAGACAGGATCTGAAGATGAGGAAGAAGATAATGACTCAACAGGAGCTGAAGACGATGACTCAAATTCTGAATAAATCGTAGTTAATTTGTATTAGATCCTCTAAAGACTTTATGATTTGGATGATTAAATTATTTTTGGCTGTTGGATTATTAGTTAGTTATACTTGTTGACTTTATGACTTAGATAACTTATTTTTGGCTGTTGGATTATTAGTTAGTTATATTTGTTGACTTTATGACTTAGATAACTTATATTATTGCTATATCTGATAACTTTTGTTTTAACATTAAATTTCTCTGTAGACATGTCTTCAGGACGTGACCCACCTCCACCCATCAATAAGGGTAGGGGGTATTATGTTTGATACTGACCCCCGTCCAACTACCCGTCGTCGTCGGAACAGACCTTCCACCAATTTAGTGATTCGTGAGTCTACAGACGGATACTCACGTATGCCTTCAATGTTTACCTCATCAGCGTCAGCACCACACCCACATGTACCTACATCGCGCCCACCACAGCAAGCACCTTCACCGCCTCCATGTGTTGCACCTACATCGCCTCATATCGATATGATTCCCTCCCCGGGGGTCACGACACATGCACACTATAGAGCATATCCTTCAACATGTGTGGATGAGGAGCAACAATATAGTCCAGGCTATTCACGCTCACCTTCAGTTGCAGATGTGCATGAGCAGCCAGAGGAGCCAGTGGAGCTAGATGGGTCAGAGGTAGTTGAGCTCATGCTCGATGGTCGACCTATTATTAGGCCTAGTGGTAATGGGTAAGAATTAATAAAATTTCTATGTGTTTGGTTGATTCATGCATTTTATCATAATTTATTACCATGTGTTTGATTGGTTCATGCGTCTTTACTGTTAAGGGTCCTTCCTTGTAAGAGAGCAAATGAGTGCCATCGCGTTTGTTATCCAGCAAAGGTATCATAGGACAATTACATCATGGGGAAAACTCACTGACAATGAGCGGATTAGTATGTTTGATGCGTTTAGAGTAAGTAGCAAATTTCAATTTACTTAATGTGGTTTTTATTATTTCCGAAACTATTATTATAACAATTGTTATTTATCTTAATACAGGGTCATGCGGCATGGAGGAACGAAGATGAGTAAGAGATCAAGAGGATCTTTCACCATAAAGCCTCCGAACGCCTTTCTGATATGCTTAGGGAGGCTCGTGAGAGTGGCATACAACAATCCTGGATTGGAGATGGTATTTGGGAGGAGTTGCGTCGTTATTGGGCTTCTGATCAATTTAAAAAAATTTCTGATCAGGCAAAGAAAAATAGAGCATCAGAAAAGGGTGGGAGCCTGCACACGGGGGGTAGCATTTCCCAGTCGCAGTGGGCAGATCGTATGGTATGCTCATACTGTCATTCTTTATGCATTAAATGTATTTATTCCAACATCATAGTTCATTAATTGTTATCTTAATCATCTATGCTTGTGTTATAGGCTCGCCGGTATAATCAAAGAGTAAAAATTCATGAGGTTCACAAACGCACCCATACTAGGAAGGATACTGGCGAGTACATAGATGAACGCTCCATGCGCACTCAGGTAATATGCCCTTTTGATTTTTGAAGAAGCTATTGACTTTAATAGATATTGTAAAACTCATACTTTGCTGGACTTGAGAGGCAGAGAGCCTCAAATGTTATGACTAGTTTGAGCATTGGCTTTTAGGGAGTTTAATAAGAAAGCATGATTGTATTTCACATATTCTTTACTGAAGTGAGTATCTTTTTCAACTTTCACATTCTAATTTTTGTGTTGTTAATCAATTTAATTGGACAAAGACAGATGATGTAAGTATGTGGTTGTTGATTTGGCTCTCAAGCCAGTTTGAATATATTGCTTTGTGTGAATCTTATTAAGCTTTTGATGACTTGCAGTTTTAAATTGTGGTGTTCAATTTGTAAAGTTTGGGATGTTATAGGTTTAGGGGAAACTCTGTCCAATTTTCTGCATAATTAATCGTGTAACATACTATTCATGTTTTGATTACTGAGTCTGTAGAGTCACTTTATATTTGGACCTATTGATACTGCCTGACATTAGAAATGTTATAACTAGTTTGGACATGATAATTTGTGTGCATCCTATTGAGCTTTTGATGATGATTTATGGATTTAAATTGCGGTGTTCTGCTTGTAAACATTGGGATGTTGTAGTTTTAGGGGAAACTCTGTCCATTTTTCTGCATAATTTATCTTGTAACATATTGTTCAAATTTTGATAGTCTGATGTATTGTAACAAGAGGAGTTTCATGAGAGGATGAGTCAAGATAGGTCTGAAGCATCAGCCTCTTCACCATCCACCCCAGCTAACCCACATGATGACGGGCAGCTTGCGCTGAATGTTTGGGCAGAAGTCGCCGGCGGCAAGTATAACGGTCGTTTGTACGGTGCTGGAGACCTTGCCGCCAACTATCGGAAAGGGCCCTCGCGCAAGTTAGAGATTAGGGTTGGAGCGTCCACCACCTGCAATCGTTACCCTCGGAGTCGCAGAGATTGCTCGATTGAGACAGATGTTGGTCGCTTTCCAGGAGAGGGAGCGGCAGAGGGATGAGGAGCATCGTCGGATGATGGATATGATGCGACAATGATGGAGACAAGATCGACGGCTTGCAAGCGCAGAGCCCCCACAAAGAACGGCAATGACGCCAGGCTAGTCGAGACGACCCGGTGCTCTCGGGAGGACGACAACTCTCTTGACCATTTTGTTGAGGATCCTTATAATGAGGATTCTTAGACTTTTGAATGAATTTATATGTTTATTTTACTTATCATGTTAATTATGGTTTGAAATACTTTTTTCGTTGAACAAATATGACTTGAATAACATTTTTTGTAGAACAAATTGTTTGCTTGAATTATGATGTTAATTTCTTTGTTGATGCATTCATATAAAAATAATAATTATTTATCTAGTTTAACATTAATGTTAAGCTATAAATAAAGTTTTATAATTTAAAAAAAACATATATTTCCCAGGGTTAAAACCCTGGGAAACTTTTCCCAGGGTTAAAACCCTGGGAAATATTTCCCAGGGATTACCCGTGGGAAAAGTTTCCCAGGGAATAATCCCTGGGAAATTTCCCAAGGGCGTAACCGCGGGGTATTTCCCAGGGCTTACCCGTGGGAAAAGTTTCCAACCCCCTAAAAACCTAGGGATCTGAATCCGTGGGTCATCCCTGGGAAATGTGTACTTTCCCACGGATTTTCTGGATTTCCCAAGGCCTTTGGCCTTGGGAAACAGCAAAAATTCTTGTAGTGCAAGCTTCGGATAAGCATTCTCCATCCTTTTGGAAGAATCCGGTGATCTGAGTTCGTAGGTAAGCAGTCTTGGATGGAGGGAAGAATTTCTCCCAGAATGCCTGCTCTAGTTGGTCCCAAGTTGACAACGTATTAGCGGGCACTTGCTTCAACCAAGCTTTTGCCTTTCCAGTCAGAGAGGATGGGAATAACCTCAAGCATATAGCATCGATCCGGGCACCTTGAATCCTTATTGCATCGGTGAATTCCAAGAATGTCTCCACATGATCAGTCGGGTCCTCCGAGGGTAATCCTCCAAACTGATGTTGCCTAATCATACTAAATAACTGAGGCGGTATAGTGTAGTTCTCCGCCTCAATTCCTGGCCTAGCAATCCCAGTTTTCAAACCCCTAGCATTTGGGGCTGCATAGTCCTTCAGTGGTTTGGTATCCGGTAGACTCGCCATGAGTGGAATGGGAATCAACCTCTCTCTCTCTCATTGTCTTTGTAGTCTCCTACGTCTATGAAAGGTCCTTTCGATCTCGGGGTCAACTTCAATAAGGTTTCTAAGACTTAGGGATCTTTGCATAAAAGAGAAAAATACCTATGGTAGAGAGATAGATACTCTAGAAAAAGAAAAAAAGAAAAAAACAATAAAAATAAAAAAAATGTCCAGAAAAATAAATTAAAAATTAAATTGAAATTCAAGAAAACACAATCCCCGGCAACGGCGCCAAAAACTTGATGTGTTGTAATTCTCGAATCCGCAAGTGAACGGCTTCGTCGTCAAGTAATAAAAAGAGATCGAACCACAGAGACCGTGATCTTAAATAACAATTAGTTATTAAATTGATTTAACTGAACTGGAATAGGATTTGGTTTTTGAAATCGGAATCAAGTAACAATCAAATTTAAAATTGCAATTGAACAAAATAGGAAAGTAATTTAAATAGGGGTTTTTCAAATTCAAAAGAGATTTCCAGGAATTGGGTTACCAACAAGACTGCTTATGTTACTAAATTGACTACTCTCCCTGTTAATTACCAAAATTTGCTTTGAAGGCTAATTTATCCTAAATAAGTTAATGCTCCCTCTCGGGTTACAAGAACCGTGCCTAATTAAACCAACCCCTACTCTCGTGGTAATTGAATTTAAATCGAACCCTTTAAGTTTTGTGACAATTCGTGAACCCTCAAAGGATCGCTTCTAACTCTCGTGATTTACGTCCTAAGTTTGATTCCTATAGATCCGATACCTAAGTTCACCGCTAAGTTCGTCCTTAGTGTATCTACGACAAGCAAATAAGTGACCACCGAATTTACGAGTAATTAAAACAATAGGAATCAAATCGAAAGCAAAATTGAAATTAACAAGAAATCAAACGTCAATTCATCACCATAAACAAATCTTGGGCATAGCCCCAATTCCTAGAAATAAGGCTACTACTCAAGCATTGCCATGATCATAGCAAGCTTGATTAACAATAGCATAAAAAGAAAACCCTAGAGGAGAGAAGAGATTGAGGAGAATAAGAAGAAGAATCCTTATTTTTGCCTATGGTTCGCAGTCAAAAAGTACCCAGTTTCGAGCCCTAGAGGCCTATTTATAATGTGGGGTAACTTGAATCCCAAGCAAACACAAAATCAGATCAAATCAGTTTCTAAAAATCCAGATATTGCACGTCACGACCGTGATGGCTATCACGGCCAGGCCGTGACGGATTCTGTCTTGGAGGTTGCTTCACTGATGGTCTGTCACGGTCGTGACCACCATCACGGCCTAGCCGTGATCAGTTCTACTTGTGAGGGTCTGGTTCAGTTGGCATGTCACGGCCGTGATAGACATCACGATCTGGCCGTGACCAGCTCTGACTTTTCCATTCTTTCTTTTCAGCTCTACTCGATCATGGCCGTGATGACCATCACGGCTAGGCCGTGATCAGTTCTGTTTGCCCCATTTTCTTGCCTTTCAAGCTCCATCTTCATGCCAGCTCCAACATAGCCGATCCTGAGCATTTTAATCTTCAATTCCTGCACACAAGCACCACAAAACCACCTTACCCGTTCCAAGGTAAAAACTAACAAATAATCAAATAAAATACGCCTAAACTATATGAAAATGCATGCAAAATGTCAAGGAAATATGAGGTGAAATCACACTCATCACCTGTTCAGCACGGCTGTGCTTAATGCACGACAGTACTGTTCTGGGTAGAATTCAACATCAACCTTTTTACCAATTAATTTAGGGATTAAGGCCATTAATCCTAAGTCAGTTATTAGCATGATTTTCCAGATTATAACTTCAGTTTCATCAACTCAGCATTATCATCACAGTCATGGCATCAACCATTCAACAAACACAATCAACAACATCAATTCAACAGTTATGGCATCAACCAATCAACCAACATGTTCAACAATAGCAACGATACATATATCATTATATCCCACATAAAACAATCACTCATAATTATAAACATATAATCATGGTATTCCAACAACCAACATGTTATCATATAACATAGCCAAAGCCAACAATCATCAACATAACATCATGTTCATATTAGCAGTAACAACGTAACCATCAAGAACATACTATGAACATAGGCATGTAAAACAATAATCAAACATGTTATCATAACAAATTAAACCAACAAGTTAATCATATCATCAAACATAGCAAACCAAGGTTATGGGGAACCTTTTTATCTTACACTACCCCCAATGCCTATGATATACACTACCATTCTCCCCATACCTGGTATGAAGATTTTAACCAATGAAAGCCAACTGGCAACCCAAACGAAGAACCAACGCGTTTCCCTCAAGCGGCTTGACTAGCTTTCCAATCCTTGGTCAAACAAAATGTTAACCAATTAGTTCCCAATTCATAAACAAGAAAAGGAAACCAAAGGGGGAAAGAACCATTGCCTTCTATGGTTGGCACAGACCAACCAAGACCTCCCAAAATTGGAGCAAGAACACCAAGGCATCAAAGGGGCTCAAGGGGAGGAAGAGAAAAGAGGTTTTTACCCCACAAAAATTGTCCAAAGTGCCAAAATAGGGTTTGGCTTGTAACCCTCACGAAACTGCTCTATTTATAGACTCTGATACCTGAGCACGGCCTTGCTCCCTGTTGAGCACGGCCATGCTCAACTCCTGAGCACGAGGCGTTGAAAAAATGCCTTTTGAGACCACCTAGATAATCGATTTGGTAAAAACACTAAAAATAAACTTGTAGATAATTCTCTTAGCTTTCCAACGCCACAAAGATCACCTCGATCGGACATGTAAAACTCAAGATATGGCCAAAACGGTGAAACAGGTTACTAGGACTCTAAAAGGGTTGAACCTTTCTAAGGCTAAAATTTCCCAAACATGAACTTAGATACCAAAAACAACCTAACAAGCATATGCAAACATATATATAATATATATAAATGCATTAAGCTTATTTATGAAAAATGGGGTGTTACAATTAGGGCCTTTGCCTCCCCAGTGGGTTCATGGAGTATCCCCACAAGCTTAAATCATTTGGACCCGCTATGAGACTAATCTCCACCCACCAGTCAATGCACCACCCACGTGGCTATGTGTGTGCCAATGAATTTGCCACTTGGTCTTTTTTTTAATTTTCAACCTATAAAGGATTAAAGACTACCATGAAGCATCAACATGTGCTACATGCATGCACCACCATTTTTAACACAAATAATATTTTTATTTTTTTATTTTCAATTTCTTAATACAGATAATATTTTTATTTTTAGTTATTTTTATTTTAAATTTCCATTCATACCCTTCTTCCCCACCACCCACCAATCTGCCTCCTCCCCACAACCACCACTGGTCGGAGGATCTGCCGCTGCAACCCAGAAATGCTGGCTTCCTGAAAGCTAACCTCGCCTCCACCTCCCTCTAGCGAGTCTCGCACCACTGACAATGTTCAGATGACCAGATCTATAACAATTCTGCGCTACATCGATGGCCGCTGCGCGAGCCCCGTCACACCATCCACCGTTTGTGGAAGAAGATCTGTGGTTAAACTCCCTCTCCCTCGTTGTTTGCGGCCTCTGAAACTAGCTCTTCCGCCGTCGCGACAAAACGACGTCACCTCCGACGAGATCTCCCAGATCTCTATCTCAGCGTCCCAATCACGATCCTCGACAAGTACAGTGGCCTTTCTCCCCCGATCTGAGTTCGCGCCACTTGCTCCGGCAACCACCTCGCCATCACCGGAGAAGACGACTCCGAACACCATCTCCGCCACGCCGCCACCACAACCCACTCTCGTTTTCGATCAGGCGGAACTCAGAGGAGTCCTCCACTCTGCCGCCCGTTGTCGTCTCCAAATCGGGCGTTTCCGAAGCTTCGCGTATTTTCCGGTTTCCCCCTCTCCGTTTCCATCGCATACATCACTGTCCACCACGTTTCAGTCTTCTTCGGCCCAGACCCATGCCGTGCAACCCATTACCTAGTTCGAGTTGACCCGGACCGAGTCGTCGAATGGCGGCATGATGCCCGTGCAATCAAGCAGTCGAACCACCGCATTGAGATGAGAGGGAGAAGGAAGGGTTGCGGTGGACAAAAACATGAGACGGAGAGGGAGATGGAGGGAGACATGGCAGAGGGGCTGGGGAAGGTGTTAGGGATTTCAAAAATGCTTTAAAATAATTTTTTTTCTGCTAGAACAATTGATAAAAAGCAAAAAGAAGTATAATAAATAAAATATATAAAATACAAAAGAAGTACACCTATGTACCATCGGTTAGGGGTTTCATGTAACTTTAGCTTTATGTTGAAAATATTGACAGATTGAGAGGTCCACGTCCAGCGCTTGTCAAATTTGTTGGTTCCCAAACGTCCACTTGGGTGATGCTGACAGAGATGTAGAAAAGGGATGGTGCAGCAAAGACCACCTTTATCATGGCTATGAAACAAAATGGTACGAGAATGTGATTGTTGTTCTTTCATTTACAGTGATTAAAGGCGGCGGCAAGATTTATGTGTACCAGCTTTGGATGTCTAGATCATACGAAAATAATTACTAAGGGACAAAATAATATGAAAAGACCATTGTTGTTTTATGCCTAAATATTAAAATTTAGCATCTATCTATTATTGTTTCAAAAGACAAATTTGATTTGATCAATGGCTTTGAAACAAAATCTTATGAGAATGTGATTGTTGTTCTTTCATTTACGGTGGTCAAAATCGGCGCAAGATTTATGAGGCAAGGGCTGTCGTTGGGCAATTTCGGTAAAATATATTATATTAATCATAAGTTCTATTTATTATTAATTTAGATAACAAATTTTGCTGTGGTAGTTTTTTTGGAGTCCTAGGTTTATTTATTTCTTTTTTTTGTAGGAATCTACCGTAATTAGGGTCTTTGGCTCCCCAGTGGATCCATGGAGTATCCCCACAAGCTTAGATCATTTGGACCCGTTATGAGACTAATTTCCGCTCAGGTGGTTAGTCACAGTTAAGGTTCTTCGCCCCTCCCCAAAGATGTGTTTGGTTGGATTCGAACTCAGGTCCTCCCTCACAAGCTCAACGTGGGCAACCAACTGAGCCACACCCATTGGGTGTCCTAGGTTTCTTATATTACTTTTTAAAAAATCATTATTAATGTAATACTTGATATTAATTGTTAATTTTATCTCTAAATTATTATTGCTATAATTTCCAAATGAAAATGACAAATTTCCAAATTATTGCTATATCAAAAAATTAGGTTCATTTCCAAATGCATGCATGCTTAACATGAATTGGTCACTATCACCTTTCAGTATGAGTGCTTCACCCGAATTTGACCACTATCATCTTTTAGTTTCGTAATCAATTTGTTTACTTGGTTTTGGTATGTCTGCTCTGAGTATTATCATTATTTTGTGGAATTATTTTCCTTTGCTAAACAAAAATGTAATTATGTAAGGTTACTTTAACAATCAAGAAAAGTCATTTTCAATATTTGTGCCTATAGGACGCAAGAAAATATTGCACGGTCAATTTTGCTTTCTGTTTTTACTTTTTAGTAACGTGATCAATTTTTCTTATCTTTTTTTTTTTCTGAGAATCTCTTCACTCAATAAGTGAAATATCAATCTTCTAAAATATTATCAGAAATCTAATCGAACATCTCTTCTATAATATTTTTACCCTACACATTCCCAAAATCAAAAATCATACATGAATTTAATTGGTATGTATTGTTACTATAAATATTTTTTACACTGGCAATCAATTAAAAGTTGGGACTTATAAAAAAAATCAATTAAAAGTTGACACATTATAAAAAATATTTGGTTCTTTTCTTAACTACCTTAAAAGTCACATATGTCATGATTTCCAATTTAACTCATCATATATATATATATATATATATATACCTTATGTAAGGATTCTCACCATTTCTCATGAGAAATTGAGATGTCAATTTCTAAAGTTTTGGGGATAATAAATGTATAAAAGACTATTCACATGGGTATAATATACATTTATTTTCTTGAAACTTTTGAAGTAGAGGAATGGAAAGATAAAAATGAAGAGGATCACACTAATAGGTTGCTTCGCCGGATCCCTCATTGGAAGCAGCAGGAGTGGAATAGTAGTTTTGTTCATACCTATAGAGAGGGTAACCATTGCGTCGACTGGTTTGCTAATTGGAGTCTTACCAGGGACGGATTTACATGCATTATATATTTTTTACACCATTAATCAAATATAAATTATCACATCATTAAAAATATTTGATGTTATAATAACTATTTTAAAAATCACATATTGATTTGTGATTAGTTGATATTGTAAAAAAAAAATCTTATACCGACACTGAATCAAAATTAAACTTCTAAACCAAAAATAAAATAAGTTGTCCTCTTTTAAAATATATTTTATAAAATAATCATGTTAAAAAATCTATTACCAAAAAGTTAGATAAAAAAGTGGACAAACATGCATGCATGAGCACCTACCAAGTTTCTGGACTTTTTGCGTTAAGGCTCTTTGGTTCCCTGCTTTGGTTTTTAGTTATGTTTTGTTTGGGACCAGCATGGTAGGTTGTTTTAGTGTTTGTTTTTGTTGGTTCTGTGCCTGTGCATTTGGACAATTGTCCTTCCTTTGGTCTTTATATTTGTATCATTTATAAGTTAGGGTACCTCTTATACTTTCTTTATATATTTTGACTTGTAAAAAAAAGAGAGAGAGAGATCATACCATGATGATATCTTTGATGTGGTTGTTGGTGAGATCAATTGACAAGCGACCTTGCTTCTTTAGCTGAAGCAACATATCAACTATATCCTCCTCTTTGGTTCCTTTTTGCCTCTAGGACCTGGTGGAGGGGTGGATGATGGGTTCTTATTGGATATGAATTTCTTGAAGAGAAACAATACCAACAAAGGTGATATGAGAATTGTAGATGTAAAAATGACACCATTGTGAAAGAGTTTTAGAAAGAGGCTTAACTAGGAAATGTCTTGTCCGAGTCCTTACACAAATTTACGTATATATAGCAATAGCAGCTTCGAATATCTAAAACACTATTACCAACACATGGTGATACGAGTCCTTTGCATGCAGAAATAACACCATTGTGAATGAGTTTCCAAAAGAGACTAAACTAGGAATATGAAGTGACAATAAAGTATATTTTTATGGCTGCTTTGGCTTGTCTTTGTATACCACAAAAAGACAAAAACATAAAAGACAAAAAATAATAATAAAATAACAAATGGGTTTATATGAAGAAATGTCAATAAAATTCGAAGGAATAGAAAAAATAATGAAATAAACTAATAAAAATATTATCCAACTAATAGAAAATACCTATAAAATTGCAAATTATACTTATAATATAATACAAAAAGGACAAAGTGAAATAAATAATATAAGAGATACACTAAATAATAATAGTAAAGGTAAGGAAATAGATAAAAATAAAGATATTGAAAAAATTAGAAAAGTTCTTGAACAATTGGAAAATCTTTTACAAGATGAAAAAAAGAATAAATGTGTAACAATTAAAGAATTATAAGAATTATTAAAATCGAAAGATTTAGGAAAAAATAATAGTAAAACAATAAACAAGTCTAGAACCATCAAAATTATCCCTACCCGTAACTTCATGGAGAGGATAAAAGATGAGTATATGGAAACATTAAAGAAATCAAATGATATAGAAGAAATTCAACAGTTATTAGAACAATTAAAAATAATTGAAAAAGAACATGACCAAATACAAAAAATAGATTCGATAGAACATGTAGTTAAAGAAAATGATGAAAATGAAGATATAATTTTAAATTATAGTCCATCTTCAGAATCTGAAGAAAATATACATATGGAAAAAGGGGAATATAGTAGAACAAAACCCAAAAGAAAATGAGAAGAATATAAACATACTCCTAATGGAGCATTGGATAAATATGAAAAAGAAACTATGTATAATAAAGAATACGCAAGAAAAAGTAATAAATGGACAAAAATTCAAGAAGAATTTAAACCTTATTATGAGTCAATGAGATCGGGAAATATATTAAATATTGATTGTGCAAGAAATAAAGAGAAAGTATTATTACAATAGACTAATGAAATAATATTATTAATGGCAACTGATGAAAAATTTAATAAGCTAAATATGATGGATGTAAAGAATTTCTTATTATTTAAAACAATATGAAATGTACAATTTTTTTTAAATAGTCACTACAAAAAAACAATTGTTTAGCGACCGGCATATTCGGTTGCTAAACTTTCTAATTCGGTCGCTATTTAATTTAGCGACCGATTAATGGTGGTGGCTGATAACCTGGTCGCTAAGCTTTTAGAGACCGAAATAATAATTCGGTCGCTAAATGGCGACCGTAATTTCGGTCGCTAAATAATAAAAAACAGTCGCTACATAGTTGGTCGCATTGTTTGGGTAACCATTTTTAGCAACCGATAATCGGTTGCTAGTTCGGTCACCAATGTTGGTTACTGTTAACCTATATTAGCGAAATGTTTAGCGAACGAATTTGTATTTCGGTCGCAAATTTGCGACCGATATTTCGGTCACAAAATTATATATTTCGGTCGCCGTATAGTTGGTCGCATGCTCAGATAACCGAATTTGGTGACTGATATTCGGTCGCTATTTCGGTCGCAAATTTTGAATTTTTTTTATAAAAATTTTCCCGTAACTTAATCCTACCGATCAAATTTTATTTTTCAACTATTACCCCATTGATTTTTAATTTCTGATATAAACAAAATACACCAATATTTTTTTGAATAAATAGAAAACGTAAATATGATGTACTAACGATCCAAAACACCACAGTCAATATGATCAAGAAAACAAATACATTAATTAACGCAAGTTTAATAATTGTTTATTGATGAGCCTCTGGTTGACTGGTTTTATAACTAGTAAAGACCATGGCTTTGTGCTTATTTTATATCATTTTCACCCAAATTAGACTTGATTGTCCTTAAGTAGCATTTTGAGTCTGTAAAGTGTTTTTAAGTTAATTTAGTTGATTTAGAGTTAAATAAAGTACTTATGCTATTTTCAGTTTTCAGGATAATAAAAAGAAATAAATCTGGAGTTTTCGCCCCGCGAGAAGGCTGTTCGCCTCGCTAACCAGAAGGCGACTGTTCCAGAATTTGCCAACCATTCTGTCTCGCCCCGCGAAGAATTGACTCACCTCGCGAGTAATCCAAGCTTGGAAGTCAGAAAGCATCACGGTTTACCCGTGTGAAAGGTCACGGGCGTTACAGTTTGGGAATTTGAAGAGATTCGCCTCGCGAATGTATGCTCGCCTCGCGAGAAGATCAAAAGTTGCAGACTATTCGCATTATTCGCCTCGCGAGCAGTGCTTCGCCTCGCGAGTCCTCTGATTCCAGAAACTTGTATATAAGTCTGTTTTAGACAGAATTGAGGGGGTTGGTCAGGGCTAGTCAGTTTTGGCTAGTTTTAGCCAGTCTTAGTAGTAGTTTATTTTCTTCTCTTTTGTGTTTATTTCTGTAATGGAGAGTTAGTCTCCTAGATTAATCTACTGTAATCGGGTTCCTTTGACACTTGAGGTTTTGCAATTTCTGAACTTTATCCTATTCTCTTTCAATACTTGTTTTATGTATTCTGTTTGCTTAATTCAGAATTGTGTAGAATAGGTATTGATTCATTTCGATGATTGTATGTTCCTATATATAATCGCGTTTGCTTAATTCGCGTGTGTTCAATCATGTTCGCTTAGTTCATGAGTGCTTCACCCCGTTTGCTTAATTCGGGAATAGGGACATATATCTGTAGTAGTGGTTTCGCTTGTAAATTGATGCTACAATCGGAAAGGGGATCTGCTTAGGGCTAGGAATTTGCATGAACCAATGATAGTGGGAAACCGAGAACAGTAGGTTAATCACTTTAGTTTATTTGTTAATCTGTTTACTGTTCTGTTTTGTTTTGTTTCTTTATTTAGTTTTTAATCTCAAAACCCCCAATTCTAACTTTTTCTAACTTTTCTGTTAACAACAACACCTAAGAGTCCTTGAGAGACGATACTCGAGTTGTCACTTCCTATACTACATTATTTTGTAAACGCTCGTTCTTTTTGGCGCGTGGCGACAGCGCAACCAAAAATTGGCGCCGTTGCCGGGGACTCTTGTTGTTGTTATTAACTGTTTGTAAAAAAAAAAAAACTTTTTGCTTTACTGAATTAGTCTTGTCTACTTTGTCTGGTCTGTGAATTTTAGTACACCCCATGGATAATTACATGTTTGGTTATATGCCTAATGGTTATTATGAGCCACCACCATGCACATATTATCCTAATTTTACTGGAAGTTATGAGTCTAATAGTGATTGTGGCATGTTTGGAGTGAATAATCATTTTAGCCAACAAAGTGGAGGACAGAGCACCTTGGATGAGATTGCCTCTTTGATACAACAAATGGCAGTAAGCAATCAATATCAGCCTGACCCTACACTAGCCCAACTCAGTCTGGAAGAAATGATACAACAAATGGCAGAGAACAACCAACGGCTGGCAGAGCAAAATCTTGCAGTCCAGCAGATGATGGAGGCAAGTAATCTTGAAGCCCAACAGAGGGCAGAAGCTGAATCTCAGAATTTGGCCATTCAAAGTGATCAGATTGTCGCCAACTCGGCTGCACTGCTAACTCCACAGCCTCTTGAGGAACATACAGATTCTCAAGCAGTTATTCTTGAAGATATTTCGGATGATAATTTGGATAATGTTTCTGTTGATGATGAATTATGTGTTGAATCCCCTGATTCTACTGATTGTTATTGTTCTGGCACTGCTTTGTGTATACACTGTTATGCAGCTTTATTCTGTTCAGGAAACATAGAAAAGGAGGATCAGGAGGATCAAGAGGAGGATATCTTCCCCGTGCTTGAAGATAATGAAGAACCTTTGGTCTTAGATGCATGTGTCGGAAGTGATGGGATGGATGAACCGTGTGCAGAAAGTCCAGACAATCAGACCTTTACTAACTCAGTTTCTTTTATTACATGTACTGACTGTACTGACACTAACCCGTGTGTGTTTGTGCTGAGTTTCTTGACTCTATTTTGCAGGGTGATAGTGAGAGTGATGTTGTTTGTTCAGCCGAAGTTCCAAATATACCATCCATTGAACAACCACCCTCCTTAGAGCTCAAGCCATTTCCAGACATTCAGCCCCTTTCTGATTTAGTTTATTGTAACATATCTACTAACTGTACTAACTCTAACCTTTCTGTGGTGTGTACTGAGATCTCTGCAGGTTCGGGTGATGAATCCGGTAGTGCAGTGGATGAAGACCTTGCAGAAGTTGAAGCAGCACCAGTAACCCCAGCTACCTGTTTGCTGCCTCCTCCTGTGGAGCCACCATTGATGGAGTTCAAGCCTCTGGATTTGTCACCATGGCCAGTCCAAGAGGTTGAGGCCCACTTCTATTGGGAGGATTTTATGGACAAAGTGGAGAAAGAGGTCAACTGTGACCTGAGAAGGAGTGAGAAGTCCGCCGCACCTGGTGGAGTTACTATGATTATCAGGCGGCCGCTTTCATACTTATGCTGTAGGCCATGGGATCCAGGAGGATCGTTTCGCAATTTGAGCATCCCGTGGGCCCTGTATCACAGACAATGGGATCCTAGTGGAACCGCCCTCCAATGAGTTTTCCTTTCCCTCACTCTGATTTTATTTTTATGTTGTTTCATTGGGGACAATGCATGTTTTAAGTGTGGGGGAGGGAAGTAGTTGTAGTTTCTCCTTTTCTTTGAATAAAGCTCCTGAATAATTTGAGAAGCTCAGGAGTTGTGTTTGTGTCTTGGTTATGGCAAGTTTGCTGGATTTGATTGAATTTTGCATAGATGGATTGCATGTTATGTGTTGACTGTTTTCCCCCTAGATTGAAAAAAAAAATTTTGTTTATTGAAAAATGATCCCCATGTGATTGAAAACTGAACTTTGAGATTTTGTTGTGATAGCATGATTTATGATAAGTTTGGGGTGATAGGAAGCACACACTAGGGATAGAATCTCTTTCAAGCAATTTGCATGAATGTCCAGGTGAGGTTTTGAGCCTCCAACATGTTTTAAACTGTGTGAAATCACTTCTGAGTTGCACTTTCCCGAATTTGCTTGAATCTCTTTAAGGTTTGCATGATTATGTGTTTGCTTCAAATGATTTAGGCATTTTCTTTCTAAATAGCTACTTAGCCAAAAATAACCATTCCTTATGCATGTTTCCTTAGTTAGCCCCTTTGAGCCTGATTAGCCTATTGTTCTTGATAACCTAATGTTATAAGCCCAAAAATCTGGAAAACCATGTTGACCCGATCTTAGGATTAGGAGAGCATGGAATCTTAGAATGGGTGCAAGAAACTAAGTTTGGGGTGGCTACAAGGTATGACATGTCATTCTGGGATTGAGAAAATAGAAAAAAAAAAAAGAAAAAAAAAAAGAAAAGTGTAAAAATTTTAAAAGAAAAAAAAAACAAAAAGAGAAAAAAGAAAAAAGGGAAAGTATTTGAATAAAAAGGCTGTAGTCACCCAAGGCAAATGAAAAATGAAAAAGGAACTTGAGTTTAAATTCAAAGTGTAAATAGTTCATGCTCTCTTAGTTCCTAGGGTCTTCAGCCTAGTTCCTTTGTATATCCTACCCTTAGCCAGGCCCCATTACAACCAATAAAAGACCTTTTGATGTTGCAATGCATGTTTTCTGTGGGAATCATTTTGAGATGAAAATCAAATTTATGGGAAGTGTTCTTAAAAGTGAAACTGAGTGAAATGTTGTTAGCCTGACAAAAATTGAGTGATTGAGTGAGCACAAATTTCCCTTGTGAGGAAGGCAGTTGTTTGATTTTGGTGATCTCCCTCTTGTGTGTAACTTAGATCCCCTGCTTAGATTAATGATTGTTTGAATGATGAATTTCTCAATTGTTTAGAATAAATGATTGTGGGGATTGTTTTGTTTGAAAAGGGGGGAACATTGAAAGAAATTTGTTTTAATAAATTGCTTGAAATTTGTGCAAAGTTGATTGAATCCTTAAGCTTGCCATGTTTTGCCTTGTCTTGAGTCTTTTTGATTTTTGAGTTTTAGTTTGCTTGGGGACAAGCAAAGTTTAAGTTTGGGGTATTTTGATGAGCCTCTGGTTGACTGGTTTTATAACTAGTAAAGACCATGGCTTTGTGCTTATTTTATATCATTTTCACCCAAATTAGACTTGATTGTCCTTAAGTAGCATTTTGAGTCTGTAAAGTGTTTTTAAGTTAATTTAGTTGATTTAGAGTTAAATAAAGTACTTATGCTATTTTCAGTTTTCAGGATAATAAAAAGAAATAAATCTGGAGTTTTCGCCCCGCGAGAAGGCTGTTCGCCTCGCTAACCAGAAGGTGACTGTTCCAGAATTTGCCAACCATTCTGTCTCGCCCCGCGAAGAATTGACTCGCCTCGCGAGTAATCCAAGCCTGGAAGTCAGAAAGCATCACGGTTTACCCGTGTGAAAGGTCACGGGCGTTACAGTTTGGGAATTTGAAGAGATTCGCCTCGCGAATGTATGCTCGCCTCGCGAGAAGATCAAAAGTTGCAGACTATTCGCATTATTCGCCTCGCGAGCAGTGCTTCGCCTCGCGAGTCCTCTGATTCCAGAAACTTGTATATAAGTCTGTTTTAGACAGAATTGAGGGGGTTGGTCAGGGCTAGTCAGTTTTGGCTAGTTTTAGCCAGTCTTAGTAGTAGTTTATTTTCTTCTCTTTTGTGTTTATTTCTGTAATGGAGAGTTAGTCTCCTAGATTAATCTACTGTAATCGGGTTCCTTTGACACTTGAGGTTTTGCAATTTCTGAACTTTATCCTATTCTCTTTCAATACTTGTTTTATGTATTCTGTTTGCTTAATTCAGAATTGTGTAGAATAGGTATTGATTCATTTCGATGATTGTATGTTCCTATATATAATCGCGTTTGCTTAATTCGCGTGTGTTCAATCATGTTCGCTTAGTTCATGAGTGCTTCACCCCGTTTGCTTAATTCGGGAATAGGGACATATATCTGTAGTAGTGGTTTCGCTTGTAAATTGATGCTACAATCGGAAAGGGGATCTGCTTAGGGCTAGGAATTTGCATGAACCAATGATAGTGGGAAACCGAGAACAGTAGGTTAATCGCTTTAGTTTATTTGTTAATCTGTTTACTGTTCTGTTTTGTTTTGTTTCTTTATTTAGTTTTTAATCTCAAAACCCCCAATTCTAACTTTTTCTAACTTTTCTGTTAACAACAACACCTAAGAGTCCTTGAGAGACGATACTCGAGTTGTCGCTTCCTATACTACATTATTTTGTAAACGCTCGTTCTTTTTGGCGCGTGGCGACAGCGCGACCGTTTATAAAAAAAAAGTTTAATAATGTACTAATTAACGATCAAAACATAAAAACACACCACAGTCAATAAGTACTAATCAAAATATCAAAACTCATCAATCTTCCAAAGGGATGAACATGTAGAAGCGAGAACCCTCAAGGTACTTAAACTTTGCCAATACACCAGTGGACAACAAATACAACTCCCTGATACCATTTGTGTTTGTTGCAAAATATGGGCGATCCTCATGGATTATTATATTCCCATTGAACAAATTTCCGCATTTGTCTTCAACAGTCACAACACGACGGTAGAATGATCGCGGGATTGAAATCAAATCCTGCAAATACACAAGAACAATTTAGTAATGATTAGTTTATGCCTTAACCATCATTACGTGAATCCGATCTTTATTCTTAAGTTGATGAGATACTGTACCTGGTCTAAATGGATGGCTGTCTCAAAATATTTAGTCGGATCAATTTTCTGATAAAATGATAAGGAAAACAAGTCATATGTCTAAACTTCATCAAGTGATAATAAAAAAAGATGGAAAGATCCATGTAGCATACTAGCATGTTAAAATAGAACAAAGAAATGCAACTTCACATGCAACTTTACAGATTAGCAAACATAGTAGTTTTCAGGAAAGCAGATGCTTTTACGTCGTTTTGAAGGATGGTCATAGAGAGGACTTTTCCTACTGGAAATGCCTAGATAACCTAGTAAGGATGGTCATCAACAACTATTTCTGGAAAGCTCCATTGCCTAGTGAAACAAATGAGTAGAAAACCAGAGTTGCTTTCATAATATTGTGTACAGAGCTGCTTTCTAATGTGAATAATGTTTGAATGATGACGGCACGTCATGTGCCTGGCAAATTGTGCCCCACCCTTCATTTTATCTAACCCTATACTTAATCCTTCATTATCTAAGACCTTGGCCTTAAGGCAGAATTAAAGAAAAACCTCAAACTTCAAGAATCCTTCAAGCACATCCAAAATATTGAATGAGCATGCGTGCCCTGAGAAGGTACGCATGCTCATTAATATTGAATCTCAAATAGGAAACTAAGGCTTTCGTAGGTTAATAATTAACTCTAGCAGAAAATAAAACCATTGACTTATTGCAGCATACTTCAACAAATATATATTGAAGCATATTTCAATACAAACTTAGAGAAAATATAGTAGCAAACATCCTATTGAGCTCCGCTCTCCACTAACAAGTAACACATAATTGTCAAACACATGCATAACTTCTAAATTAGCAACACACAACAAGCATCCCGCATTTTAGACAGGATCACATCCTATTGAGCTCTGCTCTCCACTAATGGCAATCAAGGCATAGAATTGACACATCCATCCTATTGAGCTCTGCTCTCCACTAACAAACAACATATAAAGTTTACAACCACATGCATCAATTTTAATCTACCAGCACACAACCAGTATCCTATTGAGCTCAGCTCTCCACTAACAAACAACATATTCAATTGCAACCACATGCATCATTTCTAATCTACTAGCACACAACCAGAATCCTATTGAGCTCAGCTCTTCACTAACAGTCAATAAATCAATTCAAAGTCTTCAAAAATAAGTGATTAAATTCAATTCACATGTGACTTAGACATCTCAACAGATACGGTTTAATAAGACCATGTCATGGTAGTCATGGACTCTAGTATTAACAAAATGCTTTTATTCTTATAATCACTAGCCAACTTTATATTCCATGATTTATATACATTGTTAGTTACATGGTTTGATTTATACGTAGGATCATTTGTGAGTCTCATCCACAACTCTTTAGGTCTCTTACAAGCCAACAAACAATCTGTTGCCTTAATATTAATTTTTCTCAATTGTGTCAATGCCTTGTCAAACATGTACTTATTATGAACCATACCAACAACCCATAACAAAGTTTCCAGCATTAAAGTGTTATATACCTCTTAGTGAAATTATTCAACAAGGAGTTACAATAAAACCTGCATAAACAACTTGCAACACATAGTCACACAACCATAATTGAATAAAACTGATGCACATTACCACATTGTATATGATTCAAGTACCATCTATAAGCAACGAAATCAATCAAAACAAAGAATTGGAAGCTATATACAGGTGTTTTGCATAAGGGAATGTTCACAGCCCCATCATCAACTATGTCCTTGGTGATGCTATCCCTTTCACTATAAAATCCTTGAACCCTTTATTCCCAACATCAAACAAACCACATCCAAAGCCTATCTATTTTTGTTCTGTATTCTTGTTATCATCTAAAATCCAAATCATGAATTGACATCAACATAAAATAGACAATCACAAAAGCATTGAATGAATGGAAATTTTAACCTACACAAAACACTAGACACTATGACCCATCCCATCATAGTAGCAATACAACAAACCTTAAAGATGAGGAATGAGGGATGATAATTTTACCTCCTTAGTGATGAACAGAGACGCAGCAAGGGGATGAGGAAGTGGAGCAGTGGTGGCTCACCGGAGGTGCACTGGACAGAGAAAGAGAGAAATTAGATAGAGAGGAAGAGAGCAAGAGAGAATGAGAAAGAGACACAAAGCAATAGAGAACTTATGGTGGTGATGTTGTGGTGGTGTTGGTGGTGGCGCGGCTGGAGCTTGGAGGCGGTCGGAGAGAGCGAAGGTCTGTGGGGGAGGAGCTGCTGCACGTGAGAGAGAAGAGAAGAAAAGAGAGAAATGGGGGAAGAGAGGAAGGAAATCACGATTTAGGGATTTTATTTTTAGCGACCGAATTATTCGGTCGCTAAATCGGTCGTTAACTAGGTTAATTTGAAATTTGAATTCATAAATTTAGCGACCGATTTAAAATCGGTCGCTAACACACTCTATTTTATTTTTTTTTATGCGCCATTTATTGACCGAATTAATATCGGTCGCAAATATAAATAAAATTTAATCATTGCATTTAACTCGGTCGCCATTTCGATCGCTAAAAAATCAGCAAGTTTTGACTTTTACTTTCCTTTATTTAGCGACCGAAATAGCGACCGATAACTCTGCTACGCTCTATTTCTGTCGCTATTTCGGTCGTAGTATCAACTATAACCAAGTTTCATGTAGATCCTACAATCGGTCGCCATTTTGGTCGCAAACAACAACCAACAAATTCGGTCACTATTTTCGATCGCTAAATAACCTTTTTTTTGTAGTGAGTATTAGTTATGAAACTTGGCAACAACATTCACGCTTAGTTAATAATAATCCAGACTTTACCAAATTAGTTATGACTTTAATTTATCAAGAATTTATAGGATATAATATATTCGAACAACAAGAGAAAACAAAGAAATATTTACATGAAAAAGCTAAAGCTCATTTAAACAAGATACAAATATGTGACAGGTGTCAAATAGAAAGTTTTATTTGTAAATACCAAAAATATTATTACCAATTAGACAAAGAAACAAAAAAGATAGATAAGGATATTTTTATAGACAAATTACCATATCCCCTTAATTCTAAAATAAAGAGATTATGTGAATCTAGGCAAGATGAAACGGCTAACACCTTAGGAGGAATTATTCAAATTTTATATCGAGAATTAAGAGAGCAATGTTTAAACAGAGAAACAATAAGACAATTAAATAGAGGAAGCAATGTAATTTGTTGTGATATTCCAGAAATGAAAAAACCTAGAAATTATGGATGTGATAAACCAGTAAGAAAAAGAAAATATTATAAGAAACCAAAATTAAAAAGAACATATCCAAAGAGGAAAACGTATTATAAAAATAATAAGAAAAAATATTTTAGGAAAAAGAAATCAACACCAAGAAAATATTGTCCAAAAGGAAAAAATAAATGTATATATTGGATATGCAATGTTGAAGGTCATTATGCAAATGAATGTCATCAACGAAAAGAAAAAGATTTTAAAGAAAAATCAGAATTAATAAAGAAAGTATACCAAATATATAAACTTGAACCATTAGAAGAAGAATTAACCGATACTAAAGGAAGTATATATGAATACCTAGAAGATGAATTATCTTCAGAAGAAACAGAATCCAAATAATACTTATATATTGTAACGCCCCCCTCGGCGCTACACGGCTAACTCAATTGCCGAAAAAACATAATTAATAAAAGAAAGGCTGGTTGCTTTCGAAAAATAACTCATATAATTCTCTATAAGTCAGGAAAGTGGGTGTAAAATGTTTTCTGCGTAATGCTGTAAAACTTAAAACATACGTTAAAGCAGTAAAAACCACGTTTCACATATCATCATACAAATTATGGTGATATTCATAACAAGGCCGCCACAGTGTACAAGTTTTCCGAAAAATGTTTTCACATGCAAAGCTGAATTTCAAAATGAATATTCACAAAACCACATGTACAGACCTTCTCAAAACAAACAACCCATAGAAAAATGAAATAATAGAATCAGGAACCTTCATAAGTAAACCAATAATTCTCTAAATTGAATCAATTCCAAGACCAATTATTCTTCCAGAACAAGAAAGAACTAATGAAGAAAATGATATTATTAAACTAACTAATCAAGTAAAAGATATATCCTTATATCTAAAAAACAAAATATGAGTAATAAAGAAGAATTAGTTCGACTAATTAAAGAATTTAATTCAACTAAAGAAAGAACTAAATCTGATAATAAGGATCTCAACGGAGTTTTAAGTTATTATCTTAAAAAGATCCAGAAAATAGAGATAGAAAATTAATTGAAAAACAAATTATAAAAATGGAAGATGAATTAACTAAGTTAGAAAATTATGAAATCAAAATAAAGAAACGTTTTAAAGAAGGAATGGAAAGTATAAGAAATAAATGGGGACTTAAACCCTCAAGTTCTTCATCAAAACCTACTAATTATTTTAGAATGGAAGCTCCACCTTTTGAAGATAGTGATAGTATGCTTTAGGTAGTTTTTTCAATGAATTTAGCTTATCTAAAAAAAGTGTATTTTTTCTAAAAAAAATAATGATACAAACAGTATATTTTTCAAGGGATGAATCTTTTACAGAAAACGTTCATTTGACCACTTTTTTACTATACCATTTTTTATACATAAATCTCAATCATCTATTCACTGTTGTGTCCAATGCAAAAGTAATTTGATGAATAATTATAATTAATCATCTATTCCCTTGTTTTATTAAGGGTATCTATTTTGGGAATGTGAATATTATTTAAAAAATGTTCTTAAATATTGATTAATTATAAATGAAAAAAAAAGAAAAATGTTAAAATTAAAATAAATTTAAAAAAAGTTTAATAATTTTTTAGTCCATGCAAATAGGTGGAATTTGATTTTGGCCCATACGAATTTCTTATTTTAGGATTTGGCATTTGCTAGTTCAAAAGTTTAATTTGGATTAGATCTTTGTCATTACTCATTGGCTTCATTTCGTTAAGTATTGATGTGGCTAAATGAATACTCCAATAGAACTGTCACGTGGACAAAAGTATTCTTTTTTAATACCAAGTGGCATTTACCAATATTAATTATCTTCTGTAATTTTTATTTGATATTATTATCTATTTTATATGAGTATTAAAATATTTTGTTTTTAGCATAATATATTTATTATTTTAGAAAATAATTTTATTCTGAAATAATAATCATACTTTAATAAATTCAAAATAAAAAATATTTTATAAAATAATAATTATATTATCATAAAAAATTATTATAAATAACAAAAACTTTTCCAAGTACATGGAAAATTAGGATTTTCATCTCCTTCTATAACACCCCGATTTCTGCTGTTTTCCGTATCGATAAACAAATATCTATTTATATTTTTGTCCGAGACCTAGAAAACGATTTTGGTTAAAACAAAATCATATTTATACTCGACTTCATGGTGAAAGCCTACTGTTAAATTTTGGGTTGAAAATTCAGATGGAACCCGGTCTGCGTTTTCACTGACAATAAGATTTTACTAGTCAGAAAACCTAATTTTGACCCGATAACGAAACAATAATTTTTCTTATCACTTTTTAAGTGATGTGGACCTTTTCAAAAATTTCGCTCTAAAATAAAATATTATATTTTGTTCGGGTGAAGTTTTGAATTAATTTAGTTGCGGAAAACCTAAATCGGGAGAATAACGGAGTCGGAATCGGAACTACGGAGACTGAACCAGACACCGTGCTAGGGTTGGACAAGTGTCACAATGTTGTGGTGAGTGTGGTGAGTCACCACTAATGACTCACATTAGTCATGAGTAGTCTTCTAAATATCTTAGATATTGTGTGTAGGAAAAGACTAAAATGCTCCTAAGTATAATTAGAAACCACAAATTACCCCTAATGACTCACTCATCTTGCCCCTCACTCCCTCCTTGTGACCACAAGAACCCCCCACCCCTCACACTCTCTTTTGTTCATCAAGCCTTATGCACACTTAGAGAAAAAAAACCAAAGAAAAAGGATTTCTTTGCAAGTTTGGATCAATCCTTTCATTCTCTTCTTCATCTTTAAGAGGTAATCCCTCAACTCTCATAAGCATTAGAGATTTATTTCATTCATTTCAATCATCCAAATTCCAAACTCATTTTTCTTTAACTTTCATTTATGTCTTCAAAAATATGTAGAAAAGCCTATGATGCTTATTTTTGAGTTCTAACAATTTTCTATACCTCTCTACTACTCTAGGATCATGGATCCAAGAGTATATACAATTTGGAAACCCCTAACCTATTTATCTATTTTGGGCCGAATCTTACTCATAAAATGGGTTAGATGATTTTGCTTCATTTTCAACTTATGGCAATTTTCCCTAACTCTACACTACTCTAAGGTCATGGATCTAAGAGTATGTGGAATTTTGAGATCCCTAGCCTATTTTTCCTATGGTGGCCGAACCTATACATATAGGTCGTAGGAGTTTTTAGTTCATTTTGTAACTTGTTCTTTACTTGTTTGTGAAGGATTAGTTGAGTAATTGTGTTTGGAGTCTTGTGGAGGAAACTCGGAATTTCGAGATCATTTTCAGAAGGAAAATCCACACGTTAAGGTAAGGGGAGTTTACCTGAGGAGCTTCGATAACTATGTGTATAAATTGTTTGGCGTGTCTATAATTATTTGTGGTAGTTTGTGGTGTTTTGTTTTGAATTGTTGAGTAATATTCTGTGATGCATGATTAATCTGTGAAAGCATGCTATAAATTGTGAAATTAAGAACAAAACATTAAGAAAGTTTAAGGAAAACTTTATGTTTTTGAAAATTAATGGATTTAATTTTAAGGTAAAAATAATAATATTTTAATGAGTTTTAATGAAAGAATAAGTTAACGAGTGACAGTGTGGACGTTACCGTGAAAATTTTCACTTTCGCATTCTTTTTTTTGAAAATGACGGGAAAAATGGAAACAAATATGGATTTTACGAAAATGGATTTTAAAAATTGTTTTAAGGTTGATGATATGAAATTTTTCGAGAAATAAAGGTTTTTTGCTTGCCTAACGGCAGTACGAGGAAAAATGATATTTTTACGTGAGAATAAAAGAATTTGAGGAAAAATGATTTTCGTTACGTTTAAAACGAATTTCATCAAAGGGTTTTTATAAAAGAATTTAAGAACGGCAGAAATTTTCCTACAAACTTGGATAAGTTTTCGGAGTTTGTTTTTGTATTTGTGTTTCACTGAATGAAAACTCTTTGGGAAAATAAAGGAAAGGATAAGGACCTAGATTGCCGAGACGCCGGGCTAGTGTTCCTAAGAGGAAATTATACTTTGGAGGTGGAAAGAATTGGAATACCTGAGGAAGGGTAGTCGGGAGCTTTAAGCCTTGAAAGAGGAAAAACGAACGACAAAGAACAGTTACGATAACAATGGGTTTTACATGCATTGTCTGGAAAATATGCCATTTTGGGCAGACATGCCTTGTGTATCGAGCTACAATTTCACAAAGGGTGAATTGGGTAAATTGGTTTGTTACGGACCAAAGATAAATTATAGGGTCTTTGGGTCTTAGGGACATCCGGGCTTCGAAAATCCAGTGAATACTCGGGGCGTTGCAACCTAGGGTCGTGGAATTTGGTTACCCGGCACGAATGTACTAAATAGGGAACTATTCCAATATTATTTTAGGTGCTCCATCGTGGTATCCTTGAACAATTGGAGCCGGACCTAAATTTAGAGGCCGATCTCATGAGAAAATTGTGTTAAGGGGTATCGCAGCCTAATCATTGCTCGAAGAAGGGAAGTTAGGATCTCCGGAGAATAAAGGTCAAGACTCATAGGATGATTTTGAAGTGCCACGCATTCTTGAAAAATCATGATTTAATTGTCGGGTATGAATTCCACTGGTAGTAATTATTTACAATATGTATATATGATGTTTGTTTGGGTGTCGTGCATATAGTTATCATAATGAAACTCAATATTGGTATCTCACCCTTGCTTTATTTATTTTCATGTTGGGTTTCTACTATGCTTCTATATATATATTCGAGTATAGATGAACCACACGAGTGCGATATCATACTCGGGGATACATTCCCTGCACTTTGACGATGCTAATGAGGGAAGCGTGTGGGCGATTAACCCGGGCGCCCACAACGCTACGTACACTGGGCCGGTGTGTACCACTACGGGTACATTAGCGACGGGACCACAGACCCGTTCTCACAGCTTTGCGACAATCAAGGTTCCACTTCCCCCGATGTGGCTATTGTTGAGGAATCTGGTGAATGAGGAAAATCTGGTGCATAAACCACCATTTGATTAGCCACTTCATGCAGCAGCGCCAGCGTCACCTCCAGCACCGATCGTTATTGTTCCAGAGGGGGACGAGGAGATGGATGAGGACCCCATGGAGGACGAGGAGTAGGTACCCGAGTATCATCCTCAGGTTGACGGCGTTGTCCCAGAGGTTGAGGCAGAGGTGGATGTATCCTCACCGGATACTCCTGCGGCCGGGGAGTTCTATGGAGGTCTTCCCAATGGCTTTCTTTAGGTGCGACCAGCAGTAGGACTTGTTTTGGGTTTATATTTTGGAGAGTAGTGGTATGTTGGTAGTCGGTATTTTTTGGCTACTGAGAGCCATCTATTTGAGTCATGGTTCTAGACTACCGCTACTTATAGTTTTGCTTATTTTTATTTTATGTTATGACTTGGGTAAATTACATGTAAGTATAAAGGTCCTTATGTAAAAAGTGATGATGCATATATATATATATATATATATATATATATATATGTATATATGTATATACACGCACATACACACGTTTATCAATTATCAATGTTTGTTTTGTATCGACCGAGGAAAAGAAAAAAAATTTACAACTAATTTCAAGTAAGTTTAAGAAATAGAGAAAATTATTTTTTTTCGAAAGCAACCAGCGTAATTATTTTCAGCCTTTTGTTTCAACATGTAGCGCAAAGGGGGTGTTACATTAGTGGTATCAAAACTGGTCGAGTCTTTCGGGAACCTTGGGGAATAGGTCTGATATGTTTTTGTTGTGTGATCTCTGGTTGGATCTTGTTTGAATTGTTTCCTTGTCGAAGCAATGTGTGTTGGATTATAAGTATATGTTTTTATCTTCACGGGTTATACGAGTTTGACTCGTAGGAACCCATTGCTAGTAAATTGTGTTTTGATCCATATGTGACACATTCAATTATTCTTTTTGGATTGTGTCAGACATTTGAATAATGTACCTGCTGCAAAGGATTTTTTCGGGAGTGTTCCCTGGAAATATTCTAGGTGTGTTGCTAGCGAAGGATATGGATTCCCGATTGACCTAGTTTCTAGGTTCGGTCTGATATCTATCGCCTGGTGTAGGACGTCGCCTACAAAGTTAATCGAGTTAAACGACTCGATTCAACTGGAAGATCTGTGGTCTGAGCAGTTTGTTAGACCGAGTGTTTCCCGTAGGAAGCACCAATGTTATGTGAAGGTTCTGGACTCCGCGTGGATTTCTGACAACTCAACAAAGTAATGATTAAGAACAAGTATTCTCTACCATGTGTAGTTGATTTGATAGATTAATTGCGAGGAGTCGTCGTCTACCCAAGGATCGACTTAAGGACGAGTTATCACCAGATTTGAGTGTGGACCTATCTAAGATTTTTGCGCCGTTGACCCAGCTTACGAGGAAAGGCGAATTGATTTGAAAATCTTCAACCTTGGATGAGTGTCTAATGTTTAAGAAAAACTCTTGAATGTACTATTTGACATTTTTCCCTCGAGTTCCTATGGTTGTATTACACAATCACAGCGACCAATTTTGTACGTGTCAAACTGACTTTTCTGACTTCCATTTTAAATATGTCAAGACTCATACATTGGTTATGCTAGTCCGTAATCTCAATATACCCTAATGGATTTCCTTGTATGTGAGAATTTGTACTCACACTTTTGAATAACCCTCAGTGTTTTAGACATTCGAGTGGATTGATTTGGTAATGTCCATTGACCTTGATATTTTCACATTTCGTTGAAAGGATTTGTTATGACTATTTCTTGAGTTGTAACACAGATAACTTCGTGGTAACATAAGTTTCTTGATGAAACTTAGTCTAGTCACTTTTACTTTTGGTAGATGTGATCCAGTTTGATTTTTGGCCAGATTGTTTTCGTTTTTAATCGTCGTTTTCCAAATTCCCTAAAATAAGAATGAATACTCTTGGGGTTAGGAACTGGTCATCTTTTGATTTCCTAATCCGCTGGAAGTTCTTGTGAAAGAAGGAACTTTATTAGATTCATGATTATAAACATGTAATGGCCCTGCATTTTTACACTCAAGAACCTAGTAAAGACATTTTCTTTTTACATGTCGAATACTCCTTTATCTTTTGTTTGGTAAAATTCCTCTTTTTACTTTCTTGTGAAGGTAGAGTTTAGAAAAATTTCTTTCTTGAAAATTCATTCTCTTAATCCTTAAGAGCTTGTCTTATCATAGTTCGATCGAACTTATCACTTTTGATCAATTTTATCCTGTATTCTTTTCAAAACGTCATTGACGTGTGACTTATCTCATGAATCATGAGAAAGTTTATCCTGTATTCTTTGAAGTTGAGACGTATGATCCTGTTATAACATGGAGTGGTGAATTACAATTAAAAGGAACTAGGACTACGATTGGATATCTTAGATAAGAACTGATGTGTGTGCCGTAAAAGAAATGTGAATCTTAGTTTCAATCTCGGTGTTAAAAGTAAGAATTAAAAATGTCGAAGGGAGTTTTCTAGACTAGTACTGAAAAGAAAAGGGGTTAAAGTTTTAAGTATATATTTCATGTGTGAGAAGTTAACGTATAAAGTATATATTTCAACATATAATTTCTCACAAAAATAATCACATCAATCACCAATCATCGTCGTTTTTGAAAACATGGCACTTCTATATTTCATCATTCTATCCTAATCTCCGGAGACCCCAACACCATGGTTTGAAAAAAAACAAGAGCTGATCGTGCTCATTTGCCACAAAGGCACACCGTCTCAAATACCTCGTGCACCAAGATATCCGGAATAACACCATCTCGAATACCTTATTCAGGAAGATATACGAAATAACACCATCTCAAATACCTCGTTTACCAAGATATCGGGAATAATTGGCACGTCTGCCAAAAACCAACAATGCATGTAAAACCTTTTATTTTCACGGCCTTTCTTTGTGCTTCATTCTTTCCTTGTCAAGGCTCAAGGCTCACGACCACACGTGAATTTTGAAGTGTCTTAAAGCTTTTAATTATCAACATGGGACATTAAAGTCCGAGTGTCCAATCACAACAGCCCTAGACTCGTGCACTAGTCTAGAACCTTGTGGTCGTAGAAAAAAAAAACAGTCTTTACCCTTTTTACTCTGTTAACGTTTGTAGGACACACAGTCCACAGCACGCTTATATGACACACAGTCCACAGCAACTTGTATAGGACACACAGTCCACATTATCATATATATGACACACAGTCCACAGTGTTGTGATACGGATCATGGATCCACGCGCCAGAACTCTAGTACCCCGACGTCTCGGTTACTAGGTTCACTTTTCATCATATTTTTTGTTCAGTGAAAAACAAATATGAAAACCAAAATTTTCCATAACTTATCCAAGTTATCAGACATTTTCCTTTGAACAAAATCTTTTAAATAAAAACTTTTCTTTTGAAATCTTTTATTTAAAACTTTAAGTTTTGGAAAATCCATTTCTATTTTCATAAAACCATTTTATCTTCAAATCTTCTTTTTCCTAAAATATTTGAAATTTCCAAATAAATCCCTTTTTAAGTTCTAAACCAACATTTGTTTTCTTCAAACATTTTCAAAGAAATTACTTTTTTTTTTTGTGTAAAATCATTTAATTTTTCAATTGAATTTTCTTTATAAAAATATTTTTATTTCTAACATTTTCACAAATTATTAAAATTATTCCACTTTCCTTTTTATCAAAACTTTGTAAGAAAGAAATCTTTACTTGTGATTTTCTTTGTAAATATTTTCTTAAAGCTTTATCCTTATTATTTGAGCTCTAACCATTGGTTAGGCTTCCATGAAACAATCACCACATATATACAACAACTTCAACATATACAAGCATCATGCATATATTCATAAGTCATCAATCAATACTTATAAAGCATCAAGTACATCATCAATTCATCATGAACTCAAAAATCCAACCAAATCAGTCACAACAAGAACCATATCAATCAAACACATCAAACAAGCACACAAGGCATATAGTCATCATAACATAATTATCCCTCAGGCTTTCTCCCCTTACCTTAAAGCGAAGTGTAAAAAGAGTGCAGTTATCTCTCAGTTTCAAGAGAACGAACTCGGACTCCGATCACGAATGTGAATCTAAACAAAATCATGTATTTACATAAGTTAAAATGTTATAAAATCACCCTAAATCTCTTATGCATGTCTCGGCCATGACTAGCCAAGTATGATAAAAAATTTGAATTTTTACAAGCTTTTGGATTTATGATCCTCAAGCATTATAGAGATAAAATAAAGGTTTAATCCATAAGAATAAAAACTTAGTTCATCTACTTTACAAAGAGTAGGTTTCGGCCAACATAAAAAATTCAGGCTAGGAATTCATTTTCAAATTTCTAGCTTTATGCATGTAAACAGAATGATGTTTCCTTCAAAAATTAATTGAAACAAAAATCCTTTTTAATTTTTATCTTTATGCATGTCGTACTAACTCAAGTAATTGTCTTCTTTAAAAAAAAAAGAAACAAGGCTTCCACAACTCTTCCAATAGAGTTTCGGCCTTCATAAAAACATAGGTTAAAAAGTTAATTTTTCAACCTTATAAACACATGCATGTATTTAAAATAGTGATTAAAGCAAGTATTCTTCTTAGAATAAATATAACTCAAAATCTCTTCAACTTTTATAATGCTTGAAATCAACATGATAATCAAAGTACCTTTTTCCTTCAAAAATTTAAAATAAGGTCATTCTCTACTTGGAAAACACATGCATGTTTATGAGAAATGGTTAGAACAAAGTGCTTTCCTTAAAAATCAAAGTCAAGCTTCCTTAACCCCAATAATTAGGGTTTCGACCCTATTAAGCAAAATGAGAAGAAAATCTCATTTGTTTGTGTAGCTTAAGAGTTTAGAAATTACATGCATTAAGGTTTTAAAGACATGCAAGCAAAATTTTTAACAAAACTCTAACTTTCCTCTGCATATCATTTTCGGCCTTAGTAAGTAAAAATGAGAAGGAAAAATCAATTTTTATACAACTCATGAACTTAAAAACCACATGCATTCAAAGTTCTAAGTCGCATGCATGTAAAGATTTTTGTAAAAACATTATCCTTTTCACTATAGGGGTTTCGGCCACCCCACAAAAATAGGCATTGGAAAATCTTTTGTAACATGTAAGTGAAGTAGATGATAGTAAAGGTGAAGGTGAGCTCAAATAAATTAGTTTTAAAAACATGCATCAAAAGAAAATCAACTTGCAACATAGGATCATTAACATGCATGTTGATAAAATTTAGGTTTTTGGAAAGATGAAGAGTAGAGTGGGAAGGTTATACCCTTGGTGATGTTGATGATGATGATGATGATGAGCAAGAGCTTGGTCTCTTAAAGAACAAGATGATGAAGAGCTTAGGTGAGTTTTGTGTGTAGAAAACAAATGATGTAAGAAGTAGAGTCTGGGAGCAAGGTGAAGGAAAGTGAAACTTGAGGTTGAAGAGAAGTATTTATAGGAGAATGAGGGAGGGGTTGCACAGCTGCCTTGGTGAGGAAGTGAGGAATTTTTAATTTTTAATTAAAAGAAAAAGGCTTAATTTAAATAAATAAATAAAATAATGTTTTCTTGTAAAATTAAATAAAATGATGATATGTCATAAATAATTCACTATTCACATCAAATCAATCAAAGGGTTTTCACATCAAATCTGCATCAAATATGATTTTATTTAGATTTTGCTCGTCCTGGTTCCATTTGTTTCTCGTCGGTGAAAATTGATCGTATTTTCTTTCGTAAATTTTCCACTCGAAAAATTCTTATAATGAAAGAAAATTTATAAAATCATGGAAATGACTATAATTAAGTTAGGAAAAATGAAACTTTAATTTTACTAATCTAAATTCATTTTCCGGGTTAGTACAACTTAATTGATATTGAAAACTCAAACCGAGATCGTCTGAAATTTCTACCGGAAATTTAATAGTAGTTTTCTACCATAAAATACATTATGAGAATAATTTAGATTTATTAAAATAATTTACCCAAAAATTAGAATATTAATTATTCTTAGACATGCATAAGTACAGATTATAGAGCAACCGAAAAATCGGGGCGTTACATTACTACCCCACTAAAAAAAATTTCGTCTTCGAAATTACGTACCTGAAAATAAATTAGGGTACTGTAATCTCATCTTATCCTCTACTTCCCAAGTTGCTTCTCCAGTTGCTTCGTTCCAAATAACCTTAACCAAAGGAATCTGCTTTCCTCTGAGTTGTTTAATCCTCTTATATATCCTCGATCCGTACAGGTAGAGTCCCAAATGACAGGTTTTCTCTTAACTGTATGACATCAGGTTCAATTACATGTGACGGGTCGGGGACATACTTTCTCAATTGCGAGACATGAAAGACATCGTGGATATTTGAAAGAAAAGGTGGCAAAGTATTTTGATAGGCTACTGGACCGATACGACGAAGAATCTGGTAAGGTCCAATGAATTTTGGTGTGAGTTTTCTGGATTTAATAACCCTACCTACCCTAGTCGTGGGTGTGACTCTTAGAAATACATGCTCGCCTTCTTGAAATTCAAGAGGTCGTCTTCTTCAATCGGCATAGCTCTTTTGTCTGCTTTGTGAGGCCTTCATCTTCTCACAGATCTGTTTCACCTTTTCCGTTGTTTGTTACACAATTAAAGGTCCTAAAATTGCACTTTCACCATCTTGATACCAACACAGCGGTGTTTGGCACTTCCTTCCATACAGAGCCTCATAGGGTGCCATCCCTATACTCGAATGAAAACTGGTATACGTGAACTCGATAAACGATAAGAGATCATCCCAATTTCCACGATTGTCTAAAACACACGCTCTTAGCAAATCTTCTAGCGTCTGTATCTTTCTTTCCGTCTGTCCATCGATTTGAGGATGATAAGCCGAACTTAGTCTTAGCCTGGTTCCCACTGCTTTTTGCAAGCTTTTCCAGAAACGCGAAGTAAACTTCGGGTCTCGATCAGAAATAATACTAGAAGGCACTCCGTGAAGTCTAATCACCTCCCTGATATACACCTCAGTTAGTCTTTCCATTATATATTTAGCCTTGACGGGTAAGAAGTGTGCCGACTTCGTCAATCTGTCGACGATCACCCAAATTGAGTCGAAACCTTTGGAAGTCCTTGGTAAGCCTACCACAAAATCCATGGATATACTCTCCCACTTCCATTCGGGTACATCCAGAGATTGTAACATTCCGTCGGGTCGTTGATGTTCTACTTTTGCCTTCGACAAGTCGTGCAAGATGCCACATATTATGCTACTTGTTTCTTCATACCGGGCCACCAAAATCTCTGCTTCAGATCTTAATACATCTTGCTTGATCCGGGATGAATGCTCAATTCGCTCTTGTGTGATTCCTCAAGGATCATCCTTTTCATTTTAGGATTATCAGGTACGCAGACTCGTCCATTGCACCTCAGGATATTGTCTGATCCCAAACTGAATTCTGGGGCCTTTCCTTGTTCAATGAGTTCTTTCTTTTCTTGAAGAAACACATCAGTAGCTTGTTGTTCTTTGATCTCCTCCTTTAATCCGCTTGAGATCTTAATCATTCCAACACTGATCCTTTTCGGACTTACTTCTATCACTAAGTTGAGATCTTGAAACTTCTCGAGCAACTCTAATTCTTTCACCATCATCGCTGAGACATGTATGACCTTCCGGCTTAAGGCATCTGCTACAATGTTCACTTTTCTAGGATGATACTGTAATGCGAAGTCAAAGTCCTTCAAAAATTCCATCCACCGTCTGTCTCATGTTGAGTTTTTTTGGGTCAAACAAATACTTTAGGCTTTTGTGATCGTTGAAAACTTTGAACTTAGCTCCATATAGATGATGCCTCCATATCTTTAGTGCGAAGACCACCGCAGCTAGTTCAAGATCGTGCGTCAGATAATTCTTCTCATGAGTCTTCAGTTGATGAGACGCATACCCTAGGACCTTCCGGTGTTGCATCAATACACAACTCAGACCTTGATATGAAGCATCGCAGTATACCTCGTAAGGTTCATTATGTTCGGGAAGTATTAACACTGGTGAAGTTGTTAAATGTTCCTTTATCGTTTGAAAGCTTTCTTCACATTTCGTCGTCTATACAAAAGGTTGATCCTTTCGTGTAAGCCAAGTCAACGCCGCAACAATCTTGGAGAAACCTTCAATAAATCTCCGGTAGTATCCGGCCAAACCGATGAAACTTCTAATTTCAGTTACTGTTTTCGGTCTTTCCCAAGAAAGCACTACTTCCACTTTGGCAAGATCTATGGCAAAACTCACACTTAGAGAGTTTTGCATAGAGTTCCTTCTCGCGTAAGATCTGTAAGACTTGTCGCAGATGTACTTCATGTTCTTCAGGACTCCTAGAGTAGATGAGGATATCATCAATGAACATGACCACAAACTTATCAAGAAACTTTCGAAAAACTCGATCCATATAGTCCATGAAGACAACAGGTGCATTGGTCACTCCAAAAGGCATTACCAAGTACTCATAATGTCCATAACGGGTTTGGAACGCCGTCTTTGGTATATCTTCAGTCTTCACCCTAATCTTATGATATCCTGTCCTCAAGTCTATCTTTGAGAAAACAGCAGCTCTTTCCAGTTGATCAATCAGATCCTCTATTCATGACAACGGGTACTTGTTTTTAATCGTTACCTTATTAAGTTGCCTGTAATCAACGTAGAGTCTTGAACCCCCATCCTTCTTTCGTACCAAAAGAACAGGTGCTCCCCATGGGGAAAGACTCGGTCTTATGAATTGTTTTGACAACAAATCTTCCAGTTGAGCCTTCGGTTCAAAAAGTTCTATAGGTGACATCCGATACGAAGCAATCGATATCGGACCGGTTCCTGGAATAAGGTCGATGGAGAATTCAATATCCCTCACTGGTGGTAATCTTGGTACATCACTTGGAAACACCTCCGAAAAATCATTTACGACAGGTATCATACTCATATCAACTTCCTCTTCAGCATCTAAGTTAGTCAGAAGCAAGCATTCCTGGCCTTTTCCTATCGAAAGAGACTTCGCTTGTTTGGTGAACAAATATCCAGAAATCTCGGGGTCAGGAAAAGTTAGGGTTCTATGAGCACAATCTAGAAGAACATAATTGGAAGATGGCCAATCCATTCCTAATATCACATCTAGTTGTACTAAAGGCAAACAGATCAGGTCAACAAGGAAGTGTCGATGCTGAATGATGATAGGACAGTTTAAGCACACCGTATTGACAGTCACGAGTTCAGCAGTAGGAGTTAAAATAATCAAATCATACGGAAAAGAAGAAACATGTATCTCTAACAGTTTCACACAATCCACTGATATAAACGAATGCATTGCACCTGAATCGAAAAGCACAGTCAAGAGGTTACTGGATATGTTACAACTACCTTTTATGAGATCTTTGGAGTTCGAGGCTTCAGCTCCATTCATAGTAAAAACTCCTCCTCTAGCTGTTGGTTTGTCAACTCTAGCACTATTGACGGTAGGTTCCTGCTTTGGTGCCTTACAATCCCTTGCCATTTGTCCCAGTCGATTACAGTTGAAACACTTCACTCCCCTCATAGGGCATACATCGGTAAAATGACTTGGGTCTCCACATTTATAGCACTTCTTTTCTTGGCCTTGGATATGGCTTCTCTGATTGCCGCTTCCGGTTGCAGAAACAACGATACGATAAGTTGGTTGGCTCTGGGTGGTTCCAATGGGTCGGCTGTATGGTTTTCTTCGATTTTGTTTCCTTTTCTGATTCTAACTCCTGGACCTGAAAGGTCCTCCAACATTCCCTCGGTTGTCTGTTCCCTTCCTCATCTGTTCCACTTTTCTACATTTTTCTACCAGTGCTTGAAAATTTCTAATCTCCAGTGGCAGTACCGATTCCTTAATCTCCTATCTTAATCCTCCTTCGAATCTTTCACATTTCCATCCCTCATATGGATTGTCTTGGAAAAAGCGAAAATACCTGGCAAGTTATTCGAACCTTGCCGCATATTCTCCAACTGTCATCTATCCCTGTCACATGCGCAGAAAATCCTGTTCCTTTTCACCTCGAGCACTCTGGGGAAAATACTTGTCTAGAAATGCGATACGGAACACTTCCCAAGTAATCTCTTGTTGATCTGCCTTGAGTAGTTGTCTGGTGCCTCTTCACCAGTACTCAGCATCTCCCATCAACAAGAAAGTGCCATAAGGCACTCTAACTTCGTCAATGCTGTTGATCAGTTTGAAAATCTTCTCTATCTCTTGAACCCATAAATCAGCTTTTGTGGGGTCATCATCACCATGAAACTGTGGTGGATTCTGACGCCGAAAAGATGTCAAAGCACGATTTTCAGCGGCTTGCTCATCACGAGCTTGCTCCTGTTGGTGGTGTGCGACCATAGTAGCAGCTATTGACCAATGGCAGCTGCAATGTCTGCCATGGCTTGTGCTACGAAATCCATTCCTCCATCTACAGGTCCACGGCCACCAGCAAAACCACCTCTGTTGCCTCATCTCCGGCCACATCCACATCCAGCATCTAGTTCCATAACTGACCTATAAAATTAAATCAGTTATATGGTAACCAAATAAGAAACACTCGACTTCTTTCCAACATTCATTACTTCCAACTACTTCCTTGGAAGTAATTCAAACATACCAAATCAGAGATCACACAACAAGAACACAACAGGCCTATTCCCCAAAGATTTTCGAAAGACTCTACCAGCTCTGATACCATCCTTAATGTGACACCCTTAACCCGAGTATCACATTAACTACATTAATTAAAATTGATTAATCACTTTTAGCGAGTAGTCGATTTACTTTTGGAAAACTTCATATTTTTAAAACTCACTTCTAAAAATGATGTTTACTTACTTAAACCATTTAAAACATAAACAATATACAGAAAGTGAAGACAGAGAATACTGAAAACATAACAAGTTCATTAATACTCAAGCCTTTATATAGTCAGGCTTCATGACAGAAATTTACAGAGTGATAATTCATAAGATTCACTACATGATCTCTAGGTTGAAGTTAAAGGTAAGGTTAAAAAGTAATAAATAAACATCAGTTTCAAATACATTGTCCATATCAAACTACCGGAAATTTAATAGTAGTTTTCTACCATAAAATACATTATGAGAATAATTTAGATTTATTAAAATAATTTACCCAAAAATTATAATATTAATTATTCTTAGACATGCATAAGTACAGATTATAGAGCAACCAAAAAATCGGGGCGTTACAACTTGTTTTGGGTTTACATTTTGGAGAGTAGTGGTATGTTGGTAATTGGTATGTTTTGGCTACTGAGAGCCATCTTTTTGAGTCATGGATCCAGTTTACCGCTACTTATAGTGCTTTTTTTTTTTTTATGTTATGACTTGGGCAAATGACATGTAAGTAAAAAGGTCCTTGGTATATTATGACTTGATTATATATATACGTTTATCAGTTATCAATGTTTGTTTTGTATCGACCGAGGAAAAGAAAAAATTTACAACTAATTTCAAGTGAGTTTAAGAAATAGGGAAAATTATATTTTTCCTAAAGCAACCAGCGTAATTATTTTTAGTCTTTTGTTTCAACATTTAGCGCCAATGGGGTGTTACATTAGTGGTATCAGAACTGGTCGAGTCTTTCGAGAACCTTGGGGAATAGGTCTGTTATGTTTTTGTTGTGTGATCTCTGGTTGGATCTTGTTTGAATTGTTTCTTTGTCGAAGCAATGTGTGTTGGATTATAAGTATATGTTTTTATCTTAAGGGGTTATACGATTTTTGACTTGTAGGAACCCATGGATAGTAAATTGTGTTTTGATCCAAGTGTGACACATTCGATTATTCTTTTTGGATTGTGTCAGACATTTGAAAAATGTGCCTGCTACAAAGGATTTTTCCTGGAGTGTTCCCTGGAAATGTTCTAGGTGTGCTGCTAGCGAAAGATATGGATTTCCGATCGACCTAGTTTCTAGGTTTCGTCTGATATCTATCACCTGGTGTAGGACATCGCCTACAAAGTTAATTGAGTTAAAGACTCGATTCAACTGGAAGATCTATGGTCTGAGCAGTTTGTTAGACCGAGTGTTTCCCGTAAGAAGCACCAATGTTATGTGAAGGTTAGGGACTCCGCGTGGATTTCTGACAACTCAACAAAGTAATGATTAAGAACAATTATTCTCTATCGTGCGTAGTTGATTTGATAGATTAATTGCGAGGAGTCATCGTCTACGAAAGGATCGACTTGAGGACGAGTTATCACTAGATTTGAGTGAGGACTTATCTTAGATTTTTGCACAGTTGACCCAGCTTACGAGGAAAGATCAACTCTTCGCATGTTTGGGAAACTGACTAATTAAGTTGTCCGCGATCGTGCCCGATTCAGGGTGACCATACTAAGCGTGTCTGGAGAGACCTATGTGCTAGTGGGAATCAAGGCCAATTGATTTGAAAATCTTCAACCTTGGATGAGTGTCTCATGTTTAAGAAAAACTCTTCAATGTACTATTTGACAATTGTCCCTCGAGTTCCTAAGGTTGTATTACACAATCAAAACGACCAATTTTGTACGTGTCAAATTGACTTTTCTGACTTTGATTTTAAATCTATCAGGACTCATACATTGGTTATGCTAGTCCGTAATCTCAATATACCCTAATGGATTTCCTTGTATATGAGAATTTTTACTCACATTTTTGAATAACCCTCAGTGTATTAGACATTCGAGTGGATTGATTTGGTAATGTTCATTGGCCTGGATATTTTCACATTTCGTTGAAAGGATTTGTTATGAGTATTTCTTGAGTTGTAACACAGATAACTTTGTGGTAATGACACGACTTTCTAAAAATATGCAAGTGTACCTAGTCGTTCAAGTAATACGGTGGTGAGACCGGATATCGTCCTCAGGGATCGGTTGCCAATTACCAATTCACAAACTCAACAACTATCTAGACTAAACTAAGGTATGAAGAGATCAAAACATAAAATAAAGAAACAAAGCAATACAATATTTTTGGTCTTTTTGGACTTTTAACAAACACTTGGAAGGCAAAAGAATTGTGGTTAAAGTTGTCAGGGCTAGACTGCACCAATCCTCCCTTAATTGCAATGAAATGGTTAGCAACACAAGTCCTAATTCAATTATGATAATCAAGCCTTTTTTAAATACTCAAACCCTAATGTCTTAGGTGGAATGAGCCTAAAATCCCAAATTAAGCCCTAATGTCTTAGGTGGAATAACCTGGGATTTTGCATTAAGAGTCAAGAATTATAAGATTGCAAGCAACCCAAGACCTATGTCTAGGTTCATGAACTACTTGGCATTTGATTCATGAGCATGCCCTAACATCAATATTTCAATTGTCTATCAAAGCAACAAATCATTCCATGGGTAGCTAAGCCAAGAAAAGCATTAAGCATAGAATCAAACACTCCTAAAGAAATAGAAACTTGTATTGAAACCAAATCAAATAACAATCAAGTTCAGAAAAGCTACATCTAACCCCAACAAGAAGGGGATTTATCTACTCATAATTACAGAGAAAAACAAAACCAGAGAAATAGGAGAAGAGGAGAGAAGAACTCCATGGGAGCTTTCCACAACCGTCACTGCAGCCCCTCTCAGCCGCTCCCTTCTAGGGTTGGAACCCCCCTTTTGCAACCACAACTCTCAGTCCCTGGCTCCCCAGTCCTATGGTTCCAAGTTTCTGCAAAAAGTCCCTTAATTCTGTTCAGTGTGGCTATTTTTATAGATCAGTCGCGCGTCACGGCCGTGATGGCCATCATGGCCAGGCCGTGACGGCTTCTGCCCTGGGCGCGTCTTTAATTTTTGGTCTGTCACGGCCGTGATGGGCATCACGGCCAGGCCGTGACAGCTTCTGACTTTTACCTTCTGTCTTTTCAGCTCTGCTTGATCACGGCCGTGATGGTCATCACGGCCAGGCCGTGATGGGCTCTGTTTGGCTCATTTCTTCACATTTCAAGCTCTATCTTCAACCAAGCTCCATCAAGGCTAATTCTGAGCATTTTCTCCTTATTTTCTGCAAAACAACACCACAAAACCGCCTTACCCGTTCCAAGGGAAAAACTAACCAAAATCAAACTAAAATGACCTAACTATATGAAAATGCATGCAGAAATGTACATGAAATATAAGGTAAAATCACAGTCATCAGGTAACATAAGTTTCTTGATGAAACTTAGTCTAGTCACTTTTACTTTTGGTAGATGTGATCCAATCTGATTTTTGGCCAGACTGTTTCCTTTTTAAATCGTCGTTTTGCAAATTCCCTATAATAAAAATGAATACTCTTGGGTTAGGAACTGTTCATCTTTTGATTTCCTAATCCGCTGGAAGTTCTTGTGAAAGAAGGAACTTTATTAGAGTCATGATTGTAAACGTGTAATGGCCCTGCATTTTTACACTCACGAACCTAGCAAAGACATTTTCTTTTTACCTGTCGAATACTCCTTTATCATCCGTTTGGTAAAATTCCACTTTTTACTTTCTTGTGAAGGTAGAGTTTAGAAAAATTTCTTTCTTGAAAATTCATTCTCTTAATCCTTAAGAGCTTGTCTTATCATAGTTCGATAGAACTTATCACTTTTGATCAAGTTTATCCTGTATTCTTTTCAAAACGTCATTGACGTGCGACTTATCTCATGAATCACGAGAAAGTTTACCTGATCCATATCAGGGTGTCAGAGTTAGTCGAGTACAGTGAAAAGGAAATAACTTGAGGTTTGAGACCTTTCTTGTTAAGATGATGGCGTCACAATGAATTTTCGTTATGAGTTTACTAAAGACCTCTGAGAATTTTTAATTTGTTTCGAGAGTGATCGTGGAGAAGCTAACCAAAGTATGGTATCATAGGATTGATAAGGTTTTATGGAGTATCTCCCAACATCATTTCAGACGAAGATCCGAAGTTCACCACTGTTTTTGGCAAACTCTGCATCAAGTATTGAGGACTAAGTCAAGGCTGAGTTTTGATTTTATTTTTGGAAGTTGGTTAGGGGTAAGTGTGGTACCTAAGTACAATCATCTTTTTAGAAGGATAAACAAGAAGTGATAGGAGTTATATTGAGGTATATTTATGACTGGTAAGATGTGAACCCTTAAGATCAAGATCCGTAAGTGAGATAATTTTTATAAATCAAATGTTGATAGAGGCAGAGTATAATTAAGGAATCTAGGTTAATGATCAATGTCTGTTGTTAAGATTGATAGTATGATTTGAAGAATTACAGGAAATTGTTTGTAGTAGTTTTACCTAAGCTGAATGTGAGCGGAAAAGAGGAGTTCTTGAGTAAAATTAAGTTGTTGGAAAAGTTCAAAGTTTATGAGTTAGATGATCCTACCCGATGTGATTTCATTTGGTTATAGTTGCATTAAAAGGTGCAATAATGTTCCTTTGAAGTTGAGACGTGTGATCCTAATATAACATGGAGTGATGAATTACAATTAAAAGGAACTAAGACTACGATTGGATATTTTAGATAGGAACTGATGTGTGTGCCATAGAAGAAATGTGAATCTTAGTTTCAATCTCGGTGTTAAAAGTAAGAGTTAAAGATGTCGAAGGGAGTTTTCTGGACTAGTACTGAAAAGAAAAGTGGTTAATGTTTTAAATATATCTTTCATGCGTGAGAAGTTAACGTATAAAGGAAAGGGAGTATAAATTGAGGATAGGTGAATTAATTTTGAGGATAAATAGAACGAATAATAAGGATGAAATGTGTTATTAAGTTACAAAAGTCATCTAAGGGAAAGTGAATACGGGAAGTACAATGTAGGATCTTGGGATTAAGATGTAATTACAAGATCCTGTCCAGTTTCGAGTTACAAAATTTTGAGGACGAATTTTTTTTTAGTGAGGTAGTAATGTAACACCCCGATTTCTGCTGTTTTCTGTATCGATAAACAAATATCTGTTTATATTTTTGTCCGAGACCTAGAAAATGATTTTGGTTAAAACAAAATCATATTTAGACTCGACTTCATGGCGAAAGCCTAAGGTTAAATTTTTGGTTGAAAATTTAGACGAAACCCGGTCCGTATTTTCATTGACAGTAAGATTTTACTACTCAAAACCTAATTTTGACCCAATAACGAAACGATAATTTTTCTTATATCTTTTTAAGTGATGTGGGCCTTTTCAAAAATTTCGCTCTAAAATAAAATATTATTTTTTGTTCGGGGGAAGTTTTGAATTAATTTAGTTCCGGGAAACCTAAATCGGGAGAATAATGGAGTTGGAATCGGAACTACGAAGACTGAACCGGACATCGGGCTAGGGTTGGACAAGCGACACAATATTGTGGTGAGTGTGGTGAGTCACCACTAATGACTCACATTAGTCATGATTAGTCTTCTAAATATCTTAGATATTTTGTGTAGAAAAAGACTAAAATGCCCCTGAGTATAATTAGAAACCACAAATTACCCCTAATGACTCACTCGTCTTGCCCCTCACTCCCTCTTTGTGACGGCAAGAACCCCCCACCCCTCACACTCATTTGTTCATCAAGCCTTATGCACACTTTGAGGAAAAAAACCAAAGAAAAAGGATTTCTTTGCAAGTTTGGATCAATCCCTTCATTCTCTTCTTCATCTTCAAGAGGTAATTCCTCAACTCTCATAAACTTTAGAAATTTATCTTCATTCATTTCAATCATCCAAATTCCAAACCCATTTTTCTTTAACTTTCATTTATGTCTTCAAAAATTTGTAGAAAATCCTATGATGCTTATTTTTGAGTTCTAACAATTTTCTATACCTCTCTACTACTCTAGGATCATGGATCCAAGAGTATATAAACTTTGGAAACCCCTAACCTATTTATCTATTTTGGGCCGAATCTTACCCACAAAATGGGTTGGATGATTTTGCTTCATTTTCAACTTACGGCAATTTTCCCTAACTCTACAATACTCTAAGGTCTTGGATCTAAGAGTATGTGAAATTTTGAGATCCCTAACCTATTTTTCCCTATGGTGGCCGAACCTATGCATATAGGTCGTAGGAGTTTTTAGTTCATTTTGTAACTTGTTCTTTACTTGTTTGTGAGTAATTGTGTTTGGAGTCTTGTGGAGGAAACTCGGAATTTCGAGATCATTTTCAGAAGGAAAATCCACACGTTAAGGTAAGAGGAGTTTACCTGAGGAGCTTCGATAACTATGTGTATAAATTGTTTGGTGTGTCTGTAATTATTTGTGGTAGTTTGTGGTGTTTTGTTTTAAATTATTGAGTAATATTCTGTGTTGCATGATTTATCTGTGAAAGCATGCTATAAATTGTGATGTGTGAATTTATTGTTGGTTGTGAAAACATGTGATAAATTGTGTTGTATGAAATTTTCTGTTGATTTGGTTATTGACTGGAAGCTTGACATCGGTCAGTGATCATTGGAAATTAAGAACAAAACATTAAGAAAGTTTAAGGAAAACTTTGTTTTTGAAAATTAATGGATTTAATTTTAAGGTAAAAATAATAATATTTTAATGAGTTTTAATGAAATAATAAGTTAACGAGTGACAGTGTGGACGTAACCGTGAAAATTTTTCACTTTTGCATTCTGTTTTTTGAAAACGACAGGAAAATGGAAACAAATATGTATTTTAAGAAAATGGATTTTAAAAATTGTTTTAAGGTTGATGATATGAAATTTTTCGAGAAATAAGGGTTTTTGCTTGTCTAATGGTAGTATGAGGAAAAGCGATTTTTTACGTGAGAAAAATAAATATATGGGTCATAATGATTTTAAAAGAGTTAACAAATTTTTATAAATAAAAATAAAAGAATTTGAGGAAAAATGATTTTTGTTACGTTTTAAAAAGAATTTCATCAAAGGGTTTTTAGAAAAGAATTTAAGAAAAGCGGAAATTTTCCGACAAACTTGGATAAGTTTTCGGAGTTTTTGTTTTGGTATTTGTGTTTCACCGAACGAAAACTCTTTGAGAAAATAAAGGAAAGGATAAGGACCTAGATTGCTGAGACGTCGGGCTAGTGTTCCTAAGAGGAAATTGTACTTTGGAGGTGGAAAGAATTGGAATACCTGACGAAGGGTAGTCGGGAGCTTTAAGCCTTGATAGAGGAAAAACGAACGACAAAGAACAGTTACGATAACAATGGGTTTTACATGCATAGTCTGGCAAATATGCCATTTTGGGCAGCGTGCCTTGTGTATCGAGCTACAATTTCACAAAGGGTGAATTGGGTAAATTGGTTAGTTACGGACCAAAGATAACTTCTAGGGTCTTTGGGTCTTAGGGACATCCGGGCTTCGAAAATCCAGGGAATACTCGAGGCCTTGCAACCTCCGGTCGTGGAATTCGGTTACCCGGCACGAATGTACTCAATAGGGAACTATTCCAATATTATTTTAGGTGCTCCATCGTGGTATCCTTGAACAATTGGAGCCGAACCTAAATTTAGAGGTCGATCTCATGAGACAATTGTGTTAAGGGGTATCGCAGCCTAATCATTACTCGAAGAAGGGAAGTTAGGATCTCCGGAGAATAAAGGTCAAGACTCATAGGATGGATTTTGAAGTGCCATGCATTCTTGAAAAATCACGATTTGATTGTCGTGTATGAATCCCACTGGTAGGAATTATTTAAAATATGTATATATGATGTTTGTTTGGGTGTCATGGATATAGTAATCATAATGAAACTCAATATTGGTATCTCACCCTTGCTTAATTTATTTTCATGTTGGGTTTCTACTATGCTTATATATATATATATATATATATATATATATATATATATATATATATATATATATATATATATATATATATATATATATATTCGAGTATAGATAAACCACACGAGTTCGATATCATACTCGGGGATACGTTCCCTGCACTTTGGCGATGCTGATGAGGGAAGCGTGTAGGCGATTAACCCGGGCGCCTGCAGCGCTACGTACACCGGGCCAGTATGTACCACTACGGGTACATTAGCGACGGGACCACAGACCCGTACTCACAGCTTTGAGATAGTCAAGGTACCACTTCCCCCGATGTGGCTATTGTTGAGGAATCTGGTGAATGAGTGAAATCTGGTGCATCAGTTACCATTTGATCAACCACTTCATGCAAAGAAGGTGCAAGATCACCTCCAAAGACTGATCGTTATTATTCCGGAGGAGGACGAGGAGATGGATGAGGAACCCATGGAGGACAAGGAGGAGGTACCCGAGTATCATCCTTAGGTTGATGGCGTTGTCCCAGAGGTTGAGGCAGAGGCAGATGTATCCTAACCGGATACTTCTGTGGCCGAGGAGTTCTATCGAGGTCTCCCCAATGGCTTTCTTTAGGTGCGACCAACAGTGGGGACTTATTTTGGGTTTACATTTTGGAGAGTATTGATATGTTGGTAGTCGGTATATTTTGGCTACTGAGAGCCATCTTTTTGAGTCATGGTTCCAGACTATCGCAACTTATAGTTTTGCTCATTTTTATTTTATGTTATGACTTTGGTAAATGACATATAAGTATAAAGGTCCTTATGTAAAAAGTGATGATGCATATATATATATATATATATATATATATATATATATATATATATATATATATATATATATATACACACACACACACACACTGCGTATGCATACGCACGTTTATCAGTTATCATGTTTGTTTTGTATTGACCGAGGAAAAGAAAAAATTTACAACTAATTTCAAGTAAGTTTAAGAAATAGAGAAAAATATATTTTTCTGAAAACAACGAGCATAATTATTTTCAGTCTTTTGTTTCAACATGTAGCGCCAAGGGGGTGTTACACCTTCCATAGGAATGTTTTAGGAGAAATATAGCTAAAAAACATTTATGAGAATGTTAGTTTATTGGGTAATAAATTTGTCTATAAAAAAAACTCGTGGGATGATCGGGTATCTTTCTGTTAGATACATAAGTAGTTAATGAATATCATATGATAGTAGGGACCAAAATTAGTGATTTTAGATTTTAAAGGGATCAAAACCAAAGAAAAAAATTTATAGGGACCAAAACCAAAATTCACTTATTTTACAGGGACTAAAAACATCTTTAACCCAAAAAAAAAAACCCTCTTATATTATTAAAAAGTTTTATTTGTTATTAATTTAGGTAATAAATTTTATTATGTTAGTGTTTTTTAGTATTAAGTTCCTTATGCTACTTTAAAATAAAATCATTGTTAATGTAATAATTGCTATTAATTCTTAATTTTATCTCCGTGTTATTGCTATAATTTCCAAATAAGAATGACTAATTTCCGATTATTGCTATATCAAAATATTATATTGATTTCTAAATGCATACATTGGATGACTAGGTTTAGAACTAACAAAAGTTATTTAAAATTTAAATTGTTTAAATCCTTTTTTAAATCAACTGTATTATAAGATTTAATGGTGAACGCAAATTATTTATTAAGATTTAACTCGATCGTTAAAATTTTGTACCAATATAAAAAATGGAATTACAAAATATATATACATTTAGAGACCGAAATACTTCGATCGCTAAAACAGTCGCAATTTGGTACCAAGGTTAGAATCTGGTACCAATATTTAGTGATCGGTGTTTAATATTTTGCGATCGGTTTTTTCGGTCGCTAATTAGCGACCGACCCTTATTTCGGCCACTAATGAATTAGCAACCACGACCTTAGCAACAAAGCTTTATCGATCGTTAATTCGATCGCTAACTGTATTAGCGACCGAATTCATGTGTTTAGTTTATTCGGTTGCTAAAGAGCTTTTTTCTTGTAATGTGTAGAGGAGAACATGAAGTATTAGGGAGAATATCACCTTGAAAAAGGTGTTTTTTTATATCTATTATTTATGCAGTACTCTATGATTTTGGATTTGGATTTCTATTTACTATGGGTTTTAAATGTCATACAACTAGGGTTATGGTGGAGCTTGTTACTTGAATGCCTTATTTTGTAATTTAATATGATTTGATTAATATTAGTCTTCATATTGATCGTTCTATCAATTTAATGTGTTAAGATTTGATCATCCTTAGTATGTTAGAGTTAATTCATTGACCAACAGTTGTACCATAATTTGTTATAATGAGCATATAGAATAATCTGAGTTTATGGTTAATGAACACGAAACCTTAATCCTAACTAAAGTTTGGTAATTTAAGTGCAACACCTTCGTTTGTTTTCCACAAGGTTTGCCTTCTAGAAAATTGTCATTGCCATTGCAACCTTAGCTTCATTCTTATAGCCTCCACTGCATCACCTTCATCAAGTTTTAGCAAAGCCATCGGTATATCTATTAATTATAAGAGTAAAAGATTGCATCTTTGGCCTTCTCAATGCTTCGAATGTATGATCCAAGCAAATCATAATGAGAATTCGTGACAGATTCAACATCCACTGGGGAAGGGTTTGGACGAAAAAATGCGATATCTTTAGTATACAATAAAGGTCTGTTGGATTGCATGGGAATGTTCTCGTAGCACAACATAAAGAAGAAGTGATAATAACACATGATAAACGGATGCCAACATTGTTATTCTCGTGAATGAAGTTTGTTGAAACAAAAACTCAGATAAATTGCAATTTACTAGATTTTTCATAAAAAAATAATCCTTAAAAATGATGTCTTATACAAGTCTCAAACTATAGACTTTGCGTTATTCTCTTTTTCCCTATTTAATTTTATTTATTTATTTTACAAATATATTTTTAAACAAATTAAAAATCAAATGACAAACTAAAATCACTTTATTACATTAGTAGGCCATATGCATGGATAAGACTGCATATATCTACCCTCGCTAATGATCACCAGGTGGGAGTCTCGTGTACTTGGCCGCCTTTATTTTTATTTTTTTGTAGAAAAAAATAGCAGGTCATACGAGAGGCTTCACATATGGTTATTTGCAACAAGGCAAAGATGATTCTTCTTGTGTTGAGCAAGTCCTGGTAGTCCTTCTATGTCTATGTCTTCCCTTTTCATCCCTTCAGGCATTTCCCAATTAAATGAATTAAGAAGGTTTGCAGTTGTGAGCTCCACTGTGGCAATTCCCAAAGGTATGCCAGGGCAGATTCTACGTCCTGCACCGAATGGAATCAGCTCAAAATCTTGTCCCTTAAAATCAATATCACTGTTGAGAAATCTCTCAGGATAATACTCTTCTGGGTCTTTCCATGTGTCGGGGTCTCTATGAATGGCATAAAGATTCACATACACGAATGTCTTGGGCTGTATTTGATACCCATCAATGATGAAACTTTTATTTGTTTCTCTTGTTACGAGTGGTGCAGGTGCATAGAATCGTAATGTTTCTTTTATCACTGCTTTAAGATAAACAAGCTTTTGAATATCTTCTTCATTTATAAACTGTTTCTTTCCATATAGGTTTCTGATTTCTTCTTGAGCTTTCTTCATCACTCTTGGGTTCTTCATCAATCCGGTCATTACCCAAACAGATGTGGCTGCACTTGTGTCAGTTGCGGCTACAAGTATGTTCTGCGATTATTAAAGGAAGAGCAATCAAGAACTTAAATCAGATGCTTATCAGAAAGGGGAAAAAATAAATAACTTAAATCAGACTATCACTTCATACTCCAAATTGATAATTTTCATGAGATTATAGTGATGGACTTATAATTTGTTCATGCAGCTAAATGATAATGCTCGAGTTAAAAAAAAGGTTCTAGATGGTATTATTTTCTTGAAGATGTTACTCACAAGTCACGCAAGTATAATTGTGCACATATGATTATTAGGTCATAGGTGAATCCATTAAATTGTAATAGTTTAATTGAACCCATCCCTTTGTGCATATGTTGAGTAGTGAGGGCTAGAATCAGTAATCTAATTAAACATGCATTCTGCTTATTCTGAACACATCAACTATAACAAGCAGCAAAAGAGATATTTCAACTGAGCATCCACCTAGACATTGGGCTCATTTAGATGTGTTTATTCAGATGAATGGATGATTTATTTTAAAAAGAGATAAGGTACTATTTTTTTTTTATATATCTTTTTGTTTTTATCAAAATTAACTTTTTTATAACATGCAGAAGTTGTTCGATTATATATAAAAAAAATTATACAATATGGATTTAGTTGATGTACATTATTAGTGTAAGATATTTCACGCTATCAATCAATAATAAATTAACGCATATAAAAACGTTTGATTTTATAATAATTACTTAATAGTCATATATATAAGATGATTTATGATTAGTTGACAGAGTGAAAAGCTTTACACCAACAGTGAATCAAAATAAACTTCTAAAATATTAAATCCAAATATAAAATAAATTGTCCTCTTTTAAAATATATTTTATAAAATAATCAATGTTTAAAAATCTATTATTAAAAGAGTTAGGGAGAAAAGTGGACAAACATGCATGCATATGAGCACATACCATGATGATGGCTTTGATGTGGTCGTTGGTGATATCTATTGACAAGCGACCTTGCTTCTTTAGCTGAAGCAACACATCAACTATATCCTCCTCTTTGATTCCTCTTTGCCTATTAGGATCAAGGTGCTCTTCAATGACCTCTTCAAAAAACGAATCCAATCCTTTGAAAGTGTTCTCAAGACGAGTCAGTAACCCTGTGAGTCTATCAATCCACCCCATGCAAGGAATATAATCTGAAACAAAGAAAGTCATAGACATGGCTTGTGTCTCATTAAGCAGCTCATGGAACCTGCTTTTTTCAGCTCCTTCATCCTCATATCTTCCCCCAAAAGCAATCCTACAAATTATAGCACTTGACACAGACATTATCATCTCACTCAAGTTTGTTACTTTGGAAGAACAAATATGGCATTGTATCCTTTCTATCATTTGCTTGACTTCAAAACTTCTTACATGGGAAAAGCTAGGGAGCTTTTTTGAGCTTAAGAAGTGGACTACACAATTTTTTTTAATTTCTCTCCAATAATCACTATAAGGGGAAAATATCATTTCTAACCCGTTGTAAGATAATTTTTGTTGGCCAAGGGAGGGTGGTCTACTACATACATCAAGATCATGGTCTTTGAGTACTTCTTTTGCAAGTTTAGGTGTGGAAACAACAATAGCTGGCTTGAGACCAATTTGAAGGGCGAAGAGGGGACCATAGATCTTTGAGAATTCCCATAGTTGCAAATGGAGTTTGGAACTATCAAGTTGATGAAGATTACCAATGATGGGAAGGCCTCTAGGACCTGGTGGAGGGGTGGATGATGGGCTCTTATTGGATATGAATTTCTTGAAGAGAAACAATACCAACAAAGGTGATATGAGAAGTAGATGCAAAAATGACACCATTGTGAAAGATTTTTAGAAAGAGGCTTAACTAGGAAATGTATTGTCTGAGTCCTTGCACAGATGTACCTATATATAGCAATATCAGCTTTGAACATCTTGAACAATACTAACATATGTGATATATATGAGAACTATGGATGCATGCAAAAATAACACTATTGTGAATGAGTTTCCGAAATAGACTAAACTTGGAAATATGTTATTTTAAAATATGTTTAGCAGCTTTGAATATCTAGAACGTACGAAAATAGTTACAAAAGGGACCGGAAAAGTATGAAGCGACAATAAAGTACATATGTTTTTCAAGGTATGAATCTTTTCATTTGACCACTTTTTCCTTATACCACTTTTTATACCTAAATCTTAATCATCTATCCATTTGTTGTGTCCCAATGCAAAAGTAATTTGATGAAAAATTATAATATCTATTCCCTTGTTTGATTGAAGGTATCTTTTCTGGGAATGTGAATATTATTTTAAAATCTACCTTTAAATATTGATTAATTAAAAATTAAAAAATAAAAATGTTAATGTTAAAATTAAAATAAATTAAAAAAAAAGTTTAACGAAATTTTTTTAGTCCATGCAAACAGGGGAAATTTGGTTTTTAGCCCATACGAAATTTTCTTTTAGGATTTGGTATTTTCTATTTCAAAAGTTTAATTTGGATTAGATATTTGTTATTACTCGTTAGCTTTCTCTCGTTAAGTGTTGATGTGGCTAACAAAGTGCCTTACTGCTACCAGCACTGCAACGCGGACAAAAATATTAATTTTTTTAATACCACGTGGCATTTACCAATATTAATTATTTTTTGTAATTTATAATTGTTATTATTATTTAATTTATATAAATATTAAAATAAATTTTTATATTATATTTATTATTTTAGGAAATAATTTTATTCTAAAATAATAATCATATTTTAATAAATTCAAAATAAAAAATATTTTATAAAATAATAATTATATTATCATAAAAAACAAAATATTATAAATTACAAAAACTTTTTCAAGTTCATGGGAAATTAGGATTTTCATCTCCTTCCATATGAATGTTTTTGGGAGAATTGCAGCTAAAAAAACATTTATGAGAATGTTAGTTTATTGGGAATGTGCTTTTTATAGGAATATGGGATTCCCAAATCAGAATTCCTAGGAAACGAAAAAAATCTTTCTACCAAACATCCTTTAAATATAAAATAAAAAACTCAAACGAAATAGTGTGAGAATATGGTTGTTTTTATTTTACCATGGTCAAAGTTGGCAGCAAGATTTATCATGAGGCTGGGGCTGTTGTTGGGCCATTTGGATAGTCACTTAAGGTTAAAAAAATAAAAAGGTTAAATATATTTTTAGTCCTTAGAAAATAAATGAATTTTAGTTTTGATCCATGTAAAACTTTTTTTTTGATTTTCATTCCTCCAATATATATATATATATATATATATATAAATCTTGGTTTTGGTCCCTATGAAAGTTTTATTTTTAGTTTTTATCCCTCTAAAATTTGATATCACTGTTTTTAGTTCACAACATTCATTTTAGGACATATAAACAGAATTTATTTTAAGGTTCAAGGAAAAATATAGGAGAATTACATGCTAACATGACACCACATACGTTATTAAGTGTCACTTGTGGGGTGACAGGGTAACCTTCTGTTATATACATAATTAGTGTATGGACCCGTGCCATGCATGGGAAATATGTTAATTTCTTAGGATTTCATAAAAAATATGTAATAGTTGATTTCACATTTTTTGTTTAATTTTTTTTGTTGGGAATTATATGAAAAATTTTGTTGCTTTATAAGGTTAATTATGCATAAATATTTGAAAATAATGTTATGTAAAATATAAAAGATAAATCTTGTTATAAGTTTAACTATAAGGTTTTTGCCAACTGTATACAATTCCAAAAAAATATATTTTATTTATTTTCCCTCTTTTTTCATGAAAGTTAAATATTTTTTAGAAAATATATTTATCTATCATTTTTTTTTCTTATGAGATTGAAAATCTATTCGATTTATTTCTCATCTTTTCCCATGCAATTTAACCATTTTTAGAATCAATATTTATCTATCATAATATTTTTTTCTTATTTCTTCAAAATCTATTTGATTTATTTCTACTTGTTTCCCGTGCAAGTTAACATTTTAGAAATTTTATTTATATGTCATATTATTTATTTTCTTCTCTCTTCGAAATCTATTTTATTTATTTTCCCTCTTTTCTCATGCAAGTTAATCATTTTTAAAAAACACAGTTATATATCTCCTCTTTTCCCGTGCAACTTAGCCATTTTTAGAATAAATATTTATCAATCATTTTTTTCCTTTTGTCTTCAAAATCTATTTGATTTATTTCTACTCTTTCCCTGCAAATCAACCATTTTTAGACAATATATTTATCCATCATATTATTTTTTTTCTTCTCTCTAAAAAAATTATTTGATTTATTTTTCATATTTTCTCGTGAAATTTAACCATTTTTAGAAAATATATTTATCTATCATATTATATGAAGAATATGTTAAGAAAATATATCAAAACTCTATAAAAATAAAAATAAAAATACTCAACAGAAGAATAATAACAAAAAGGAAAATAAACTTTGTATACCAACATGTGGTTGGTCCAAGTGATAACGAGCTTGGGCCCTTTAAGCAAGTGGTCAAGGATTTGATTCCTGACTCTTGCGTATGAAGAAAACCTGGTTGGGAGAGGTCAGCCCTTAAATGTCGTCCAGTACCTCGAGGGATTAGTCTCCGCAGTTGTGCGCGGAGGATACCCTGAGAAACCAAAAAAAGAAAATAAACTTTGTATGGTTACGGGAAAAATGCTTAGATTATTTCGCATACCCCAATCCCTAGTGATCATAAACATTAAAATGTGAAAAATAATACGCCCAAGTTGTAACACCCCGTTTTTCGTAAATAAGCTTAATACGTTTATATATGTTTGATCTTTATGCATATGTGTATGTTAGAGGTAGTTTAGCCTTTGGGAGGGTCTTAATAGTGAATTCTGGTTTTGTGGGATCCACCCGGCCAAAAGTGAAGGAAAATCCACGTTTTGGTTTTCTGAAAAATCCGCCCGGCCTACGTTTTCTGAGCCCAGCCTAAAGTACAGGAAAATCCACGTTCTAGTTTTCTGGGATCATCTCGGCCTAAGTTTTCTGAGCCCGACCTAAAGTGAAGGAAAATCCACGTTTTGGTTTTCTGCATAATCCGCCCGGCCTACGTTTTCTGAGCCCGGCCTAAGTTTGTTGAGCCCGGCCAAACAACGCCGACATCAATTTGTTTTGGGGCTTCTGTTTTTGCCCAATTGCACCCTAATTCGTTTTAAACCTCTAAGTCACGCCCTAAACCCTAGTTTACACGACTCTAACACTCAAAAAATGCCTCCCACCTTTCTCTTTGAGGTCTCATCTCTTTTCTCTAAAAACTATCTCTCTAGGGACCATTCTGTTCACTATTTTCCACCGTTCTTCATTAATTGGGGAACACTGACCGCGCTGTCGCCACGCGCCAAAAAGAACGAGCGTTTACAAAATTAATGCAGATAGGGAAGCGACAACTCGAGTATCGTCTCTCAAGGACTCTTTAGTGTTGTTATTATTAACAGAAAATCAAAAGTTAGTTTTTGGGGGGTTTTGAGAAATTGAAATAAAATAAAGAAAACAAAATAAAAACAGAGTAAGAAAACAAGCAGTTAAAACATTATCAAATAAACTAAAGATGATTAACCTACTGTTCTTGGTTTCCCACTATCATTGGTTTAAATAAATCCAAGCCCTAAGCGGATTCTAATCCCCTCCCGGTTGTAGCAACAATTAACAACGCAATCCCAACTACGGATGCATGTTCCTATTCCCGAAATAACAAACGGGGTTAAGCCCTCATGAACAAACGAACATGAATGAACACACGCGAAATAACAAACGCGATTAAGTATAAGAACATGGCATCACCGAAATGAATCAATACAACACTATACATTCCTGAAATAACAAACAGAAACATATAGCATTGCATTGAAAAGAGAAAAGCATACAAAACAGGAATACAAGAACCTCAAGTGTGGTAATGGAAACCAATTACAGTAGATTAATCTAGGAGACTAATTCTCCATTACAGAAATAAACATTAAACTAAGAGAAAAACAAAAGACTAACAAGCTCAGAAACTAGCCAAAACTGGCTAACTCTGACTCTCCCTTCATTTCTGCCTAAGACTGCTTATATACACGTTTCTGGAGTCAGAGTACTCACGAGGCGAAGCACTGCTCGCGAGGCGAATTACATGAAAGGTCTGCAACTCTTTGTCTTCTCGCGAGGCGAGCACATCCTTCGCGAGGCGAACTATTCAGCTTCCAACTGTTACGCCCGTGGCATTCAACACGCCCAAACCGTGATGGCTTCTGATCTTCCAAGACTCGCGAGGCGAAGGAATGCTCGCGAGGCGAACGCTTCAACTTCAGAATTGCCACGGCTGTGATCTTCCACACGGGCAAGCCGTGATCGTCTCTGACTTTTTCATGGTTGCAATACTCGCGGGGCGAGAGATTATTCGCGGGGCGAGTGGCTCCAGATTTATTACTTTTTATTAACCTGAAAATAGAAAATAAAAGTAAATAATTTATTCACTCTAAATCAACTAAATTAACATAAAAACAATTTACAGACTCAAAATACTACTTAAGGACAATCAAGTCTAATTTGGGTAAAAATGATATAAAATTAGCACAAAGCCCAGGTCTTTACTAGTTATAAAACCAGTCAAACAGAGGCTCATCAAAATACCCCAAACTTAAACTTTGCTTGTCCCCAAGCAAACTACACTCAAAAACTTAAAAAGAAACTCAAGACCTGGCAAAACATGGCAAGCTTAAGAATTCAATCAACTTTCATACAGATTTCAAGCAATTTTCCAAAAGAATTTTTTTTCTTTCAATGTTCCCCCCTTTTAAACAAAGTAATCCAATCCCCACATTCATTTATTCTAAACAGTTGAGAAATTAATCATTCAGACAATCAGAAATCTAAGCAGGGGGTCTAAAACTATCTCTCTAGGGACCATTCTGTTCACTATTTTCCACCGTTCTTCATTAATTGGGGAACACCGTTGCGAACACGTGTTCATTGTGTTTGCTGTTTGGATCTCTAAACCAGGTAAAATTCGTGTACCTTGTCATCCCTTTTTGTTAATCTCCTTTCTTCTCCTTGAACCGGGGATTAATGGTTTCCCTTTTTATGTTTTGACCAAGGCTTGGGGAACTCTTCGAGCCGCTTGAGGGAACGCGTTTGGTTTACTGCTTAGCTTTCGTTGGGAATCTTCATACCAGGTATGGGAAGAAGGATAGTGTATTCACTAGGCAAGGAGGTAGCGTAAGATGAGGGGTTCCCATAGCCCCGTTATTAGTTTTGTTGTTAGTTGATGTATATGCCATGTTATATTGATTATATGACTAATTTCCATAATTGTTATTGGTTATTGAAAGTGCCTATTTGGTGTGTTTGATCGAATCATTTTATCCGTTGTATGCCAATGATGTATAATTGGTTGAATCTGTTTATGATATGAATATTACTGCCATGATGTTGATGATGTTGATTGGCTGAATGTTGATTGGCTGAGTTATGTTGTTGTTATGTTGAACATGTTAATAAGACCTTAATTGGCTAAATAGGGTTCTTAATTAACATAAGAATTAATGGGTTAATTCCCCTAAAGTTTCATAAGACATGAACTGTTAGTGAGAGGTAAGGTTTGATGCCAACTGGATTAGTCAAAGGACCCTAGGATCTGATTTGAGAGTGTTAGGGAGTTTTGGCTCCGACAACATAAGTTGAATCTGCCCAAAACAGTACGGCTAGCCCAGGAGCACGGCCGTGATGAACAAGGAGCACGTCCATGCTCCCAGTTGAATTTTGGAAGATGGCCGCACATTGAGCACGGCCGTGCAGGACAGTGAGCACAACCGTGCTCCACTTAAGTGGCAACACGACCGTGCTGGGGTGAGCACGCCCGTGCTCCCCTTACTGGTCAGAATTTGAGATTAAAGGAATTAAGGGGCGTTTCACCCCAAATGTCCCCAATAATGTAATAACGCACCAATCGAATGGAGAAAAGTTAGATAACTTAATTAAAAGATTAATTAAGAGAACAAGATTAATAAGTTGGTTAAGCCGATGCCCATTGGATTGCCGCACGTTGTTAAGCTATGGTGCTTTTTGGCCAAAGTGGTCTCGATACTTTTTGGTCGAGGTGTGATTAGTTGAACCTTAGTTCTTTTTGGTGTGACACCCTTCTACCCCGCACGTTAATATAAAACATTTACTTAAAAAAGGAAATATAAAAACATGCATTTAATTGAATAAAATAAAACATGGATAAAAAGATTTCACATCTCAACATAAACAACGAGGAAATAACCTAGTTTTTAAAAGATAAACATAAACATGACAGATAAAGAAAACCCAACCCTGATGTCACATACAGAGCTGGTATAACCGAAATTTGGATACATCACGGAAACAAACTAAAACTGAAACAACTAAACAACTAAGCAACCTAACTAGATTCGCGACTCCTCAGAGTCACTACTCCACCGACTGCCCATCATCCTCTGCATAAGAGATACATGCAACAACAGAAACAGGAAACAGGGAGTAAGAAATCATGTAAACACAACGGCATGAGAATAGGAAATAAGATGAACATACATCATATCAGGCATAGCAACAAACATCATACATCATCATTTACATGCTACAAGTCAACAGTCAATAGATGCGATGCGGTGCAATACTACTCCGCTACTCCGTTATGCATGTGGATCCAACTATCTCAGGAAGTCAACTTCGCAGTTACATATCCACATTGACCATAAAAGCACCAACACCGGCAGTTCACCAAACCATGGGTGAAACCCTTGGATAGCCGACGTCGACGTATCATAGCAGGATACGTCACCTCGGGGGCGCACGGTTCACCAAACCTTGGGTGAACCACCCGAGACTTAGGCCAGATCATCATAACTTGGACGACCTCCCCTATGTTGAACATCCCCCACTAATCAACTTCAACTTATGAATGCATGAGCACAACAGCAAACAAGGCAACCACCTCCTCTGCTTGGGCCAATAAGCACCCAAGACTTATCACCATCATCAACATTAACACCTTAACCCTTCTGGGTCAAGGCCTCCTTAGCCAAAAAGCACTAAGATCCAACTCATCAACATCTCGACTAAAAAGCATCGAGGGCACTTTTGCCAAAAATCACCAAAGCGTAACAACGTGCGGTAACCCATTAGGCGCCGGCTTAACCAACTCATCACTCTTTGTTACCTTAATTGGTCTTTAATCAAGTTATATACTTGTTATCATTCGATTAGTGCATTATTCCATCATTTGGGGATAATTGGGGTAAACACACCTTTAATTCATTAATCTTAGGTTCTGACCAGTAGGGGTAGCACGGGCGTGCTTAACCCCCAGCACGGTCATGCTGCCACTTAAGTGGAGCACGGTCGTGCTCACTGTCCTGCACGGTCGTACTCAATGCGCGGCCTGCCTTTCACAATGCGACTGGGAGCACGGTCGTGCTCCCTGTTCAGCACGACCGTGCTTCTGGAGCGGGTCGTACTGTTCTGGGCAGATTCAATTAAGTTCTTGGAGTTTTGGCTCCCTAACACTCTCAAACCAAATCCTAGGATCTTAACTAAATCATTTGGCATGGAACCTCACCCCTCACTAACTCAGTTCATGTCTTATGAAGCATTGGGGAATTAATCCCTTAATTCCTATGTTAACTAAGAGTCCTAATTAAATTCGATTAGGGTCTTATTAACATATTCAACATAACGGCAACATTCAGCCAAACAATATCATCAATAACGATAGCCAATAGCTTTCTCATCATATCATCACAAATAAACCAATGGCATTCAACATAGCAATATTCATCAATATTAGCATTCAACATCATAACAACTAAACAAGAGGCATACTAGTTAGCCAACTAACAACATAACAATAACTCATAACAATAGGCAGATCATGGCATCAATAACAGTTAACAATATACAACATACAACATTTAACGGACTATGGGAACCCCTCATCTTATGCTATCCCCTAGCCTAGTGTATACACTATTCTTCTCTCATACCTGGGTAGAAGGTTCCACAACAAGACGCTAAACGACGAACTGGTCGCTTTCCCTTAAGTGGCTCAATTAACTCTCTAGGCCTTGGTCAAACAAGAACATCAACCAATTAGTTCCCAATTTCAAATAATAGAAAAGGAAACTCAAAGGGCAAGGAACCGTTACCTATAGTGATCAACACTGACGAACTAGACGTTCCCAAGAGTCTCCAAAACTCCAACAAAGTAATGGGTTAAGAGAAAATAGGGAAGAAAGGGGTCGATACCGTATCAGGGTGGCTGCTGTCGTCAAAATAGGGTTTAGGACGTAAACCCTCAATCACTGTTCAGCTTATAAAGGCACAGACCTGAGCACGGTCGTGCTCCTCCTTGAGTACGGGCGTGCTTGACTTAGCGCTTGTGAAGCACGTCTTGCAATTGAGCACGGGCGTGCCCAACTCAGTGTCAGCTAGACACTCACTCACAACGAGCACGGTCGTGCTCCTTAACAAGCACGGCCGTGCTTGTGACCCAGAAAGTCACAAGGTACAAGCCTAAGAGAAGGGATTTCAAGTCTAGAAGTCCCACTTAGCCCTTAAGCTAAATCTGAAGGCTTAACTACCCAAACGAGCATACAAAAGCACTTAACAGAAAAACAGGGTGTTACAATTCCACCCCCCACCTTATAAAAATTTTGTCCTCGAAATTTCTACTCACCTCGGTTGAAAATGTGTGAATATGACTCCATCATCTTGCTTTCCAGCTCCTACGTAGCACTTTCCTCAATAGCCCCACTCCAGACAACCTTGACCAAAGGAATTTCCTTGCCTCTTAGCTGCTTCACCCTCCTATTCTCGACTCGAAGGAGTAATACCTCAAAAGTCAAGTTCTCTTTTAACTATATGGTATTGGGGACTATCACGTGACTAGGGTCATGAACATACTTTATGAGTTGAGACACATGAAAGACACTATGAAGATTGGACAAGATCGGCGGTAAGGCTATTTGGTAGGCGACTTCACTGACTCTTTTTGGAATTTGGTAAGGACCAATGAATCTAGGAGTTAGTTTCTTTGCTTTCATCACTCTACCAACCCCAGTCATCGGAGTAACTCTCAAGAATACATGACCACCTTCTTGGAATTCGAGCGCCTTCCTCCTTTTGTCATGGTAGCTTTTCTGCCTACTCTATGCCACTTTCATCTTTTCTTGAATCATCCTTACTTTCTTAGTGGTTTCTTGCACCACTTCAGGTCCTAGTACAACACTATCACCCGGTTCACTCCAACACAAGGGTGTCCTACATCTCCTCCCTTAAAGAGCTTCATAAGGTGCCATCCCAATACTGGAATGGAAACTATTGTTGTAGGTGAACTCTATCAGGGGCAAAAACTTGTCCCAACTACCCGACTGCTCTAGTACACAAGCTCTAAGCAAGTCCTCTAAGGACTAGATGATTCTCTCAGGTGATCATCGATCCTGTGGGTGATAAGCTGAACTAAGCCTAAGTTTGGTACCTAAGGCCTCTTGCAAACTATTCCAAAACCTAGAGGTAAACCTCGGGTCTCTATCTGATACTATGCTAGAAGGTACACCATGTAGCCTAACTATCTCTTTGATGTACAACTTGGCCAACTTTTCCAAAGGATATTCCATGTTCATAGGGATGAAATGGGCGGACTTAGTCAGTCTATCCACAAAAACCCATATAGCCTCAAAACCAGCTGGTGACCTAGGGAGTCCAGACACAAAATCCATGGAGATACTATCCCATTTCCATTATGGGATACTCAAAGGTTGTATCTTTCCTGATGGCTTCTGGTGTTCTATCTTAGCCTTTTGGCACACTAAACAGGCATACACAAACTCAGCCACATCTTTCTTCATCCCAGGCCACCAAAACATGCGCTTTAAGTCCTGATACATCTTAGTGGCACCTAGGTGCACACTCAGTCCACTCCTATGTCCTTCTTCAAGGATCAACTATCTAAGCTCCGGGACGTCTGGTATACAGACTCTATCCTTGAACCTCAAGACTCTATCGCTTCCTTCCTTAAAACTAAGGTCTCTACCCTGCACAAGCAACCCACGCTGGTCTAAGAGATACCGGTCTAACTTCTGACCCTCTCTAACCTGATCCGTCAAATTGTTGGTAACCTTCAAGGTTCCAAGCCTAATGCTCTTAGTGGTAACTTCCCAAGCTAAACTCGGGTCTCTAAACTCCTCAATAAGATCCATCTCCCTAACCATCAAAGTGGAGACGTGCAAGGTTTTTCTACTTAAGGCATCGGCCACTACGTTGGCTTTTCCTGGGTGGTAGGTTAGATCAAACTCACAATCCTTTAAAAACTCCATCCACCTACGCTGCCTCATATTCAACTCCTTTTGATCAAAGAGATACTTCAAACTCTTATGATCACTAAAGACCTCAAACTTCGCTCCATAAAGGTAATGCCTCCAGATCTTTAAGGTAAATACCACAGCTCCTAATTCTAGGTCATGGGTAGGGTAGTTCTTCTCATGGGTTTTCAACTGCCTAGAAGCATAAGCTACTAACTTCCCATCTTGCATCAACACTCCACCTAAACCTTGCTTCGATGCATCACAGTACACTACAAAAGGTTTACTAGGATCTGGCAAAACTAACACTGGTTCTGATGTCAACCTATCCTTAAGGGTTTGGAAACTCTCTTCACACTTAGAGTCCCACACAAACAACTGTCCCTTTTTGGTGAGACGGGTTAAGGGTAAGGCTAATTTAGAGAAACCTTCTATAAACCTCCTATAGTACCCTGCTAAACCCAAGAAACTCCTAATATCAGTCACTGAATTTGGCGCTTCCCACTGGAGCACAGTCTCAACCTTAGCCGGATGAACGACTATCCCACCTTTTGAGATCACGTGACCTAAGAAACTAACCTCTTCTAACCAAAACTCGCATTTAGACATCTTGGCATACAACTGCTTCTCTTGAAGGGTCTGCAAGACAAGCCTCAAGTGCTCCCCATGTTCCTCCTTAGTCTTGGAGTACACTAAGATATCATCTATAAAGACCACCACAAACTTATCCAAGTAAGGTTGAAAGGTCTTGTTCATGTAGTCCATGAATACAGAAGGGGCATTGGTTACACCAAATGGCATAACCAAGTACTCATAGTGACCATAACGAGTTCTAAACGTTGTCTTCGGGATATCCTCAGACTTAACCCGAATCTGATGGTACCCTGACCTCAAATCTATCTTCGAAAAGACACAGGCTCCAATCAACTGATCCATAAGATCATCAATCCTAGGGAGGGGATACCGATTCTTAATGGTCACCTTGTTGAGCTGTTGATAGTCGACACACAACCTCATACTACCATCATTCTTCTTTACTAGCAACACTGGCGCTCCCCAGGGGGATACGCTAGGCCTAATAAACTGCTTCTGGATAAGATCCTCTAACTGTTCCTTCAACTTAGCTAGCTCTAGAGGAGACATTCTATAGGGCACTATGGAAATCGGTCCAGTGCCCGATAGTAAATATATGGTGAACTCTACATCTTTCTCTGGGGGTAGTTCGTAAACATCCCCCCGGGAACACTTCAGGAAACTCCCGCACAACAGGCACACTTCTGACATCAGGAGGGCTCTCAACTTCCAGGGAAGACAACATTATGAACACTTGGGCTTCGTCTTTCATCGAAGCTTTCACTTGGTTGGCAGAGAGAAAGGTCGGATTCTTATACTCCTCAGGAGTTCCAAAAACTTTGGTTTTATCGAAGTAGATTAAGAGAACATGGTTGGAAGATAACTAGTTCATTCCAAGAATAACATCGAGCTGTTTTTAAAAGGTAAGCGCACAAGATCAGCTGTAGAGTTCTTATTATCAAAAGATAATAGAACAACCTTCCTAAACACAAGAAGCACTCGCAGGCTTCTTGGATCGTTCAAGACAAACCACCAAATGCAGTATGTCAGACTAAAACGAAGCTATAGGTACCTAGTACCACGTAACATTGTCTATATAAATATAGACAATTCAAACAAGAGCACACAGAAGACTCATAACAGACTCATACCACGACTTGATAGGACAGACCTGCTCTGATACCACTAAATGTGACACCCTTCTACCCCGCACGTTAATATAAAACATTTACTTAAAAGAGGAAATATAAAAAATGCATTTAATTGAATAAAATAAAACTTGGATAAAAAAGTTTCACATCTCAACATAAACAACGCGAAAATAACATAATTTTTAAAAGATAGACATAAACATGACAAATAAAGAAAACCCAACCCCGATGTCACATACAGAGCTTGAATAACCGAAATCTGGATACATCACGGAAACAAACTAAAACTGAAACAACTAAGCAACTAAGCATCCTAACTAGAGTCGTGGCTCCTCAGCGTCACTCCTCCACTGGCTGCCCACCGTCCTCTACATAAGAGATACATGCAACAACGGAAACAGAAAACAGGGAGTAAGAAATCATGTAAACACAACGGCATGGGAATAGGGAATAAGATGAACATACATGATATCAGGCATAGCAACAAACATCATACATCATCATTTACATGCTACAAGTCAACAGTCAATAGATGTTATGCGGTACAACACTACTCCGCTACTCCGTTATGCATGTGGATCAAACTATCTCAGGAAGTCAACTTCGGAGTTACATATCCACATTGGCCATAAAAGCACCAAAGTCGGCAGTTCACCAAACCATGGGTGAACCCCTTGGATAGTCGACGTATCATAATCGATACGCCACCTCGGGGGATCACGGTTCACCAAACCTTGGGTGAACCACCCCGAGACTTAGGCCAGATCATCATAACTTGGACGACCTCCCCAATGTTGAACATCCCCCACTAATCAACTTCAACGTATGAATGCTTGAGCACAACAACAAACAAGGCAACCACCTTCTCTGCTTGGGCCAATAAGAACCCAAGACTTATCACCATCATCAACATCAACACCTTAACCCTTCTGGGTCAAGACCCCCTTAGCCAAAAAGCACTAAGGTCCAACTCATCAACATCTCGACCAAAAAGCATCGAGGGTACTTTGGCCAAAAAGCACCAAAGCATAACAACGTTCGGTAACCCATTGGGCGCTGGCTTAACCAACTTATAACTCTTTATTATCTTAATTAGTCTTTAATCAAGTTATCTACTTGTTATCATGCGATTAGTGCATTAATCCATCATTTTGGGATAATTGGGGTAAACACCCCTTTAATTCATTAATCTTAGGTTCAGACCAGTAGGGGGAGCACGGGCGTGCTTAACCCCCAGCACGGTTGTGCTGCCATTTAAGTAGAGCACGGTCGTGCTCACTGTCCTGCTCGGTCATGCTCAATGCGCGGCCTACCTTAAAGAATGCAACTGGGAGCACGGTCGTGCTCCCTGTTCAGCACCACCATGCTTCTGGAGCGGGTCGTACTGTTCCGGGAAGATTCAATTAGGTTTTTGGAGTTTTGGCTCCCTAACACTCTCAAATCAGATCCTAGGGTCTTAACAAAATCGTTTGGCATGGAACCTCACCCCTCACTAACTCAGTTCATGTCTTATGAAGCATTCCTGTTCAGCACGACCGTGCTTCTGGAGCGGGTCGTACTGTTCAGGGCAGATTCAATTAGGTTCTTGGAGTTTTGGCTCCCTAACACTCTCAAATCAGATCCTAGGGTCTTAACTAAATCGTTTGGCATGGAACCTCACCCCTCACTAACTCAGTTCATGTCTTATGAAGCAATGGGGAATAAATCCCTTAATTCCTATGTTAACTAAGAGTCCTAATTAAATCCGACTAGGGTCTTATTAACATATTCAACATAACGGCAACATTCAGCCAAACAATATCATCAGTAACAATAGCCAATAGCCTTCTCATCATATCATCACAAATAAACCAATGGCATTCAACATAGCAATATTCATCAATATTAGCATTCAACATCATAACAACTATAACAAGAGGCACACTAGTTAGCCAACTAACAACATAACAATAACTCATACAACCAGGCAGATCATGACATCAACAACAATTAAACATAACAGTTAACAATATACAACATACAACATTTAACGGGCTATGGGAACCCCTCATCTTACACTATCCCATAGCCGAGTGTATACATTATTCTTCTCCCATACCTGGATTGAAGGTTTCACAACAAGACGCTAAACGACGAACTGGTCACGTTCCCTTAAGCGGCTCACTTAACTCTCCAAGCCTTGGTCAAACAAGAACATCAAACAATTAGTTCTCAATTTCAAATAGTAGAAAAGGAAACTCAAATGGGAAGGAACCGTTACCTATAGTGATCAACACTGATGAACTAGACGTTCCCACGAGTCTCCAAAACTCCAACAAAGCAATGTGTTTAGAGAAAATAGGAAAGAAAGGGGTTGCTGCCACATTAGGGTGGTTGCTGTCGTCAAAATAGGGTTTAGGACGTAAACCCTCGATCACTGTTCTGCTTATAAAGGCACAGACCCGAGCACGGTCGTGCTCCTCCTTGAGCACGAACGTGCTTGACTTAGCGCTTGTGAAGCGCGTCTTGCCATTGAGCACGGGCGTGCCCAACTTAGCGTCAGCGAGACACTCACTCACAACGAGTACGGTCGTGCTCCTTAACAAGCACGACCATGCTTGTGACCCAGAAAGTCACTAGGTACAAGCCTAAGAGAAGAGATTTCACGTCTAGAAGTCCCACTTAGCCCTCAAGCTAAGTCTTAAGGCTTAACCACCCAAACGAGCATACAAAAGCACTTAACGGAAAAACGGGGTGTTACATTTGGCTAATGGGGCCTTGACCCAGAATGGGTGAAGGTGTTGATGTTTATGATGGTGATAAGTCTTGGGTGCTTATTGGCCCAAGTAAAGGATGTGGTTGCCTTGTGTGTCGTTTGCTCATGCATTCATATGTTGAAGTTGATTAGTGGGGGATGTTCAACGTAGGGGAGGTCATCCAAGTTATGATGATCTGGCCTAAGTCTCGAGTGGTTCACCCAAGGTTTGGTGAACCGTGGCCCCCGAGGTGGCATATCCAGTTATGATACGTCGACTATCCAAGGGGTTCACCTATGGTTTGGTGAACTGCCGGTGTTGGTGCTTTTATGGTCAATGTGGATATGTAACTCCGAAGTTGACTTCCTGAGGTAGTTTGGATCCACATGCATAACGGAGTAGCGGAGTAGTGTTGCACCGCATAGCATATGTTGGTTGAGTTGATATGTTGATGTGATTGTTTATATATTGATGTTATATGTTGTGTATTTCTATGCCATGATATGATGTATGTTCATCTTGCTTACTACTTCCATGCTGTTGTGTTTACATGATTTCTTACTCCCCATTTCTCTTTGTCTGTTGTTGGCATGTATCTCTTTATTCAGAGGACGGTGAGCAGCCAGTGGAGGAGTAACTCCGAGGAGCCGCGGCTCTAGTTAGGATGCTTAGCTTTATCAGTAGTTATAGTTTGTTGTTAGTTTTTAGTTTCAGTTGTATTCCGAGGATTTTATTCCGGAACGGTTATACCAGTTCTGTATGTGACATCGGGGTTGGGTTATGTTTCTGTTTATGTTTGTTTATGTTTCATCTTTTTAAAAAAACTGTTATTTCCGCTTTGGGTTGTTACAATGTGGTATCTTTTATCCAAGTTTTCATTTAATGAAATGAATGCATGTTTTTATATTACCTCTTTTAAGTAAATGTTTTATATTAACGTGCGGGGTAGAAGGGTGTCAGACAAGTTACCCAATTTGACTTTGAAGTTGACATAAGGAAACCTAAGAAGGGGGTTGAATTGTGTTTCTTAACAGTTTTTCGAAAAAGCCTTTTCTTAAAACCTTTTTGCAAGCAAGACAAGAAAAATACACACAAACAAAAAAAACCTTTCTAAAGACTTAACAAACTCATATCCAAATCCCCACAGTTAGAATAAGCAAAGATTGTAAAAGATAAGGATAGAAGATTCAAACAACTGATTTATCTTGGTTCACTCTCTTCCAACCAAGAGCTACGTCCAGTCCCTTCTACCTGAATGTTTTTCTCCACTATAATCCAATAGCTTTACAAGTATTCAACACCTCTTCATGCTTACAAGTATTCTTTCTCTACCAAGCCTCTTCAAGCTCTAACTTTAACAAAGAGATTTAAAGAATGATCTTACAAGCTCACTATGTGTGAGAGTATGAAAGTTTAAGATCAGTTATGATTACAAATGAATTTGGTCAAGAGAACTTTGAGCAGGGTTTTGGTACTTTGAATATCAGATCTTAGAGCTATTTCTTTACCGGGGATCGTCCAGTATTTATAGATGAGTGCTTCTCTGCCATGATCTTCTACAATGGTCTTCAAATTGTATCCGTTTAGACATATCATTAAATTTTAGGATCTGTTGAGACTGATAGCTTGATATGCTTTCTGGAGAAGTGCTCCTGGTTATCAGAAGAAAGCTCAAAGTAGTGCTGTCATTTCTCTGTTGTACCGAAGGTTGCTTTCTGACTTTCCTTCTTTGTACTTGGTTTAACTTTACAGCAATATAAGTGACAGAGTACAAAGGTTTGTGTTCTCGATGGTACTATGTTTCTAATCTCAAGTAACAAATATTTAAGTAATTGAAGCAACACATGAAATAGACACAAATTCCTTCGTATTAAATAAACAATCATTTGAAATAAATTCACTTTGACTAGACGGGTTCAGTTTCAGTGACCTGTGGACGCGCATGTCTTTGTACTAGCTATTTTCCTGAGAGTTATTAATTGGCTCGTCTACTACTTATTTTACACATAGACTTAGACACTCGTCTAGTGTTATTTAACTTAGTCAGTTTTTTAGCACCTCGTCTAGCGATAACCTTATAAACTAAGAAGATTTTCCTCGTCTAGAAAACTTTAATACTTCTGCAAGCTAGAATAAACAATTAGATCTTTGACACAACTTTGAAGTTGACACGGGCAAACATAAGAAGGGGGGTTGAATTGTGTTTGTTAATAATTTCTCTAAAACAACCTTTTAAAACTGTTTTTCTCACACGAGGATATATAAAACAGATGCACACACTAAAAAAAGGACTTTTGAGATTTAACAAAAGCAATATCAAAACCCCACAGTCAGTATAAACAAATAAAGTCAGTAAGAGATTAAGGATAGAAGATTCATGCAGATGATTTTATCCTATTTCACTATCTTCCAACCAAGAGCTACTTCCAGTCCCTTCGACTTGAAGGTTTTATCCACTATTTCTCCAAATAGTTTACAACCAAGTATTCAACACCTCTCCAGGGCTACAAGTATTCCTTTCTTACCAAGACTCTTCAGGCTCTAACTCTAACAAAGAGATTTGTTTGTTTTTTATCTTCTTAACTCACTATGTGTGAGGATATGAAAGTTTAAGATCTGTTGAATATTTTCACAATATTCAAACTAAAGAATACAAACTTTTGCTTTTTAAAGAATGAAAGAAATAAGATCTTGTTCTCGCAAATATTGCATTGGCAAAAGTTGTTGTCTAGCAAAAGTTGTTCTTAAGTATATGAGGTCTTCTACTTATAGTGACCTTCTTCTTCACTTGTATTTCTTCAACAGTTATTTTGAATAGTCCCGTTTAGAGATAGCATTAAATGCATGATATCTGTTTGTGACTGATAGCTTGATTGTGGCCCTTGTGAGATGTACTCTTGGTTATCGCATTTGCACAGAATAGAGGGTCCTTGCTTCTGGGTAATTTGTACCTTGAAAGCTTTCTTTCCTCCTTTGTGTACAATCCAGTTTTTTCCTAGCAGTAAAGATGAATTCGTACAAGTCACTTTTCATTTCCTCATTGTACTATTTGCTTTTTGTATTTCCTCGATGGTAATATGATTTTCTCAAAAGGAAACAAAGCTTAACGGGATAAAACAAATGGGAGGAACAAATATTCTATTGAAATAAATATCAATCGTTTGGAATAACTTCAAGAGAACCGGATTGCATTTATTCACTATAGAAGAACGTATAGGAGATGGAAACTCGTCTACTCAGTTATTTGTGAGACTAAGTCTGTTCACTCCTTCATATTGCTCGTCTATTGACGTGGCATATCCTCTCGTCTATCAAGTCTTTGGACTTGCTATATCTCAGTGAGTTATTTTGATCTCCGTCTAGTAACGTGGAAATTAGAGCTCGTCTACTTACACCTTTCTCCTGTCATGTGTCGTGAGCACCCACTGTCCAAGTACCAAGATGTTTGTTTCTTTCCTGTTGTTAAGAAAATCTGCAACATGTATTATCTTATCTTTAGGTACCCAAACTGACTTGAGTCCTTTCTTGTTAGCGGTCACTGGACGAGTATGTTTAGCATGTTTGTTATGTATGCATCTAATTGTAGTATGCCCATTCTTTCCACACACTTTGCAAAAGGTGTTGGACGGGCCAGACTTGATTTTAGCATGTTTAGCTTGAGCTTTTGAAGCTCTATGCTATGTATGTGGTGTTGCCTTTTGGTGAGATACTTCTTGGTTCTCTTTGTTATAACCAATGCCAGATTTATCATGTGGTGACCTAGAGTACCTTAAAATGAGACCAAGTTTATCTGAGCCACCTACAAGCTTTGACAGAGAGTCTGTCAGATATGTTACATCTTGTTTAATTTTGTAACTTCACAAGAAACATCAGGCTCACACTCTATTTTGTCAGCTAGACTGACATTCACTGAATTTAGTATGTCATTTTCATCTTTAAGGTTTTGCTTCTCAATGCAAACCCTATCAAATTCTCTAGAAAATTTAGAAAATTTCTTTTTGAGACTCATATACTCTCGAGACAGTATGGACGACTCATGCAACAATTCATCAAAAGTATTTTGAAGAGTGGACGGGTCAGAGTCCATTACCTCAGCATCTGTGTATTCTATACATGGCTCATTCTAATGAAGTTAAAATCAGAAACATCATCACACATTCAAGCTTTCAATTCACTAATTGAAACACAATTTAATGCAAAACTAAAATGTATAAGGTTAGATAATGGAAAGGAGTTCTTTCTGAATGATTTCTTTAAGACAAAGGGAATAGAACACCAAAACTCTTGTGTTGAAACTCCATAACAAAATGGAGTTATGGAGAGAAAACACCAACACATTCTAGCAGTGGCTAGAGCTCTTATATTCCAAGCATCCTTGCCTAAATGCTTTTGGAATTTTGCAATGACACATGCTGTACACTTAATAAATAGGCAACCCTCATCTTCTCTTTCAAATAATTCACCTTACCACACACTTCACAAAAACAACCCTGATATATCCTATTTGAAAATTTTTGGTTGTTTAGCCTATGCTAGTTCTTTACAAGCTAATAGGAAGAAGCTAGATCCTAGAGCAAGAAAGTGCATATTCCTAGGCTTCAAACATGGCACAAAAGGATATTTGCTGTTTGATTCAAAGAATAGGGAAACTTTAGTGTCTAGGCATGTAATTTTCTATGAAAATGTTCTCCCATATGCTTTACATAATGGTAGATCACATCACAATCCACATATCCTCACTACTGAACCTGACATTCCTATCTACAACAATGCCACCTTCCTAGACCTACAACCTGGGAACTACATTCCTGTTGATCCCAATTCACCAATACCATCACCAATACCAACTCAGCAGCTAAGCCCAAACATTGCCTCTAATGATCAATAATCACTCTCAACCAACAGTCCCGACATGAACATACCTACTCCATAGCCAACTCAGCAGCCAAGTGGTGAACCACAACCCCCTCAACCAGTATTGAGATAATCCGGCAGAGCTAGAAAGACACCTACATACTTACAGGACTATCACTGCACACTAGCCACTTCCAAGGCTGCACCACCTAACTCAAAGATCAGGTATCCCATTTCCCAGTTCATTTCATATCACAAACTTTCACCTACACACTGAAACCACACTTTAGCCATCTCTTCCACCACAGAACCTAATTGCTATACAGAAGTTATGATCCATGAGTGTTGGCAACAAACCATAAATGTTGAATTGCTAGCATTAGAAAAGAATCAAACTTGGAGCCTCACTTATTTACCTGCTGGGAAACACCCAATTGGATGCAAATGGGTCTTTAAAGTGAAGCACAAATCCGATGGAACAATAGAGAGGCATAAAGCCAGACTTGTGGCAAAAGGGTATAACCAGACTGAAGGAATAGACTACCTGGAAACCTTCAGTCCAGTAGCCAAAATGACAACAATCCGAATGCTTATGGCTCTAGCTTCCACATATAATTGGCACCTACATCAGTTGGATGTTAACACTGCCTTATTGCATGGAGATCTCCATGAAGAAGTGTACATGAAGCCTCCACCTGGAGTGCATATTTCAAACCCGAATCTTGTATGCAAATTAGTGAAATCTCTCTATGGTCTTAAGCAAGCAAGTAGGCAATGGAATGAAAAACTCACCGAGGTCCTACTGAGTTTTGGCTATATCCAATCAAGGTTTGACTATTCAATTTTCACTAAGCCAAATGCATCTGGTTTCACAGCAATTCTAGTGTATGTGGATGACTTAGTTTTGACTGGAACTAATGTCACTGAAATTAAGCAAATGAAGAAACTATTGGACACCCGGTTCAGTATCAAAGACCTTGGCCAATTGAAATACTTCTTGGGACTGGAAATTGCAAGGTCTCAAAAAGGAATAAGCATGTGCCAACGAAAGTATGCTCTTGATCTCTTGCAAGACACAGGGTTACTAGCTGCAAAGACATGCAACACTCCCATGGATAGCAAGATTAAACTCTACAAAGAATCAGGGCCTGCACTATCCGATCCTACTGTCTACAGGCTCTTAGTAGGAAGATTACTCTACTTGACTCACACAAGACCGGGCATATCATATTCTATCAGCAACCTAAGCCAGTTCTTAGATCGTCCCACAACTGAGTATCACCAAGCAGCACTTCGGGTGCTCAGGTACATCAAAGGATCACCTGGACAAGGCTTTTTTTTTCCCAGCTACAACCACTATCCAACTAAAGGGTTTCAGTGACTCAAATTGGAGAACTTGCCTTGACACACGAAGATCCATTGTTGGTTTTTGCTTTTTCTTGGGGACATCTCTTATCTCATGGAAGAGCAAGAAACAAAGCTCCTCCTCAGAAGCTGAATATAGGGCCCTTGCACAAGCTACATGTGAGGCTCAGTGGCTGATATATCTCCTACATGATTTTGGCATCCAACAATCCACACCAGCCCTGATCTATTGTGACAACCTCTCTACACTCCACATTGCAACCAATCCAGTTTTTCACGAACGTACTAAACATATTGAAATAGATTGCAATATAGCAAGGGACAAAGTTTAGGATGGAATCCTTCATCTGCTCCCAATTTCCACACATTTTCAAGTTGCAGACATCCTCACCAAACCACTGGCCAAAGGTCCCCTTCAACAACTTCATTCCAAGCTAGGAATGCTTGACATACACATTCCAACTTGCGAGGGGGTGTCAAAGATAGCCAACTCAGCCACTTAACTACTTGTTAGTTTATTTAGTTGAAGTGTAGTCAGTTAGTTAAATTAGAAGGTTTCTGTTAGAGTTTCAGTTAGAGTAGCAGTTAGAAGTTAGAGCAGTCTTATGCTCATTCCTCATGTATATAATGTTAGCTGCTGTGTACAGTTAGATGCATTCAATGAGAAAATGAAGAATTATTCTTCTTCTTCACCAATTCTGATCTATGCAATGCTTTTGGTATGCATTTTCCACAATTTTAGAAATCAAAATATATTTAAGCCTTTAGTTGCCTCGAAGGTAATGCTGCCTTGCACATTATGATTGACCATAGAGAAAACTAATCTATCCAGGGATTAGTTCTCAAGTTTTCCTCCATTTACAGAACAAATCAACATTATTATCACCAACGCTTCTTGTTTTCAATATGATTTGAGTTTTTCTTAGTTTACAGGAGGATTGTAATTGGATTCTAGAGCACCCCTTGTACTCTATCTGTTTAATGAAATACCTTTTTGCATATTTTCAAAAAAAAAAAGGTTTCACGTTCCATTGTGGGAAATGGACTACTGCGATATGTATGAAGAAGAGCGCGTGTGGGCTGATTTAGAGACATATTGGACTCTTGGTGGCACATCAAATATATATTTTAAAAAGGTTTTCAATCAAGAGGGAGAGTGACTTATTTGAAGGACTCACACTTGAGGAGAGATTGTTGGGAATTTTAAGGTGAGTAAAATGTGGATGAAGAAGTTTTATATTTAAAACAACTTGACAAGTTAAAAATTATATAAATAGAAGCCCCGGTAAACTCGTTATCTTAAGGTTTTGGGTCAAAATATAATGTTAAGTCCATGTTTCACCTAGTTCATGTAAGAAAGAATTCCATAGCCCGGGTTGGTCCTCTCCCCCGTCCTAAAAGTTGCTCACCAATTCAGTTTTAAACTCTTATACTACTACCATCACCGGTCCATTCAATTTTATGTTATATTATGTTATATTGGAATGATCTTTAGTTACCTAACCTACCTAGGTTGAATGTCATGATAAACGAATTGCATTCTCACAAAGAGGATCAAAGCACGGTACCTTATGTCAAGTCTATTAAAATTTATTTATTTATTTTTCTTTAGTTTCTTTCCATTAACAGTGTATTAGCATTTAACAAAGAAAATAGAATAAAACTAAAATATTGTATTTAAAGAAGTTATTCAGAAACATCTTCCCTTTTTATTTGATCAGACCGTATATTATGTTTCGGCTGCGCTACCGGAGACTTGGGGAAGTTGGAGAGAAATGCAACTTGATCGGATCAAATTTGTAATGCGTAAGATCAAACAACTTTATTTGTACTAGTGCCAAAAAACAAATAAGTTTATTTGGATGAATTTGTCTTTTATTGAATTGTTGTATTATAAAAGTCATATGATTTTGTTATCTCCATGTATAGGACACATGGGAATTTGTAATTATGGTTTCGAGAACATGTATTTCAATTTAGTATGCACTAGACATGGACCCGTACGATGTATGAATAAATAATGTTGAGAATGTCTGGAAAGTATGGATTATTATCGTTTTGAAAGACAATCGATTTATTTAAATAAAAAATAATAGCACGTTAAAAATTGGCAAATAATCTTATATACTTGTTAAAAAAATAAAGATAAAATATTGACAAAAGGATATGAAAAACATACAAAATAAATATATTAAATATTTTGTCAATTTCCTGCTTAAACTCTGAAATAAAAAAATTGAGTTATGCAATTCATTCATGAGAAATGTTTGCAACCATTTCGGGGGATGGTGAAACCAAAAAGCATGCATTACTTCTTCTTCCTATGATTTGGGGTTTGGGTTATGTATCTCCGTGTTGCACAATGATATAGTTTATTTAATTTTTATATTGAAAATATAAATTGATAAATATAAATAAATTATAAACTATATTTATTAAAATTGATTTTATACAAAAAGTATATATTAAAAATATCATGTAACAATTGCTAGAATGAACTATATATATTGAACTATATGTAAATATAAGAGACGTAAATAAAATAAACTGTCAAACTAATTACTTGCAAAAGTTGAAGTTCATATATAAATATTCTATCTCGAAAATGCAAAACTACATTATCAATTATAAAAAGTGTTCATTTACTTTATAAACAAATCTTGTTAGAAACTTGCTTACCAATGATTGAAGTACGTTTGATGATTTTTTTATATATTTTATTCATATTGTGACAATTCACTCTTGTACCCCAAACAAATTTATATAAAATTCTCAACCCGGTACAATATAAATATTTGATATTACATAATTGTAAGTAGATAAAAGAATATTTTAAGCATATGATCCTTTTTTTTTTTACAATAAACTATATAAGACATATACTTGCAACACCAAAAAACCATTTTATACATCTTCTCAGGTTTTTTCAATTCATTTTCAATTCACTTAATTTCTCAAATTCACTTAATATTCTCTCAACTAAGAGTTAAGTATTTTCAATTCCATGTCTTTTAAATTTTACCTTTTTATCAATGCATTGGAATAATGTTCTAATTCAATACCTCGTCCTTTTTACCATCCATTCCACTTCTTCATTAAACTATTTCTGTTTTCGGAATTTTGCATGTTTAAGAGAATTGTTGCAGAACGATTGTACCCAGACACTTTTTTTAAAAAGTTTAAACATATTCATCTAAGATTTTTGAACTCATATAATATAATATAAATATAAAAAACTTAAATATTACACAATTCTATATAAGTAAAAAAATGAAAGCATATGATAAATTAATTTTTTTACAACAATTATACAGGTTGACACAAAGTTCATTATTTTTTAGATGTAATAAATTTTAAGAATAAATAAAATAGTAAAATTATATCATAGTATTCACTTATCACGTCTTATGTATTTGTACTCTGAAAATCAAAACACCTATATTTTTTATTTTGCTAAGAAAGTAGGAATATCACATATCACTCTGTATCAATTGTTTATACCTCGTGCATATTCGTTCAAGATTTTCAGCCATGTAATTGTATAGTCTAAATATAAATATAATTATATTTTTTATAATAAATAATATAGGAAGACTTATATATGCCATGACCAAAAACCATTTTATAGATCTTCTCATTTTTTCAAATCCATTTAATGTTCTTGCAACCAAGATTTGTGTCAATTACACTCCATGTATTTATTTATATATTTTTTTTTTCAGTGCATGAGAATAATTCACTTAATTTCCCAAATTCACTTACTATTTTTCCATCCAAGAGTTGTGTTCTTTTCATTTTCATACTTTATTTTTCCATTTTTTTTACCAATGTATGGAACGATAATATGTGCACTCTTGCACACGTTAAAAAATAAAAAAAATTGTTATATTGAAAAGAGCAACTTTTAAACTTTTAATGAATTGAATACACAACTTTCATTACAATATTTTTTTTAAACATGTGTAAGGTTGTACAAATTAGAAAAATTGTTCGATAAAATACCGGAAACAACTTCGAATTTTCCTGTAAGCCAAAATTAATAGAGAGAAGTGGTTTTTCAAGAATAGAAGGCATGATAGCCTCAAATGGACTCACAATAAAAATTCTTTACATAATATTTTTTTCTTACATAAAATGAAACAAAAAGTTATATTTAAATAATTTGTGATGATGAACCTTGCAACATGGGTTAGAAAAATCAAAAGATAGCATAATGTAAATAAAAAAAAATATAGTATCCACACAATCACAAATACATTTCTTCGACATAAACAGATGCATAATAAAAAGCTTTTGAGTATAATAATAATTAAATCCAACGAAATGGAAATGATAATCATTCGGATCAATCTACACATGTGCTTCAAAATATTTATTTTTCCTTGTAGTTGCTCAATATACACTTCCAATACACGTTGTGTCGAGTTCTCCTATGCTGCATGTCTCTTTTACTTCTTACTACCTTCTACCTTCATTTTATTACAGATGGATTCCACTTCCAAAAATAAACCAATTTTAGCAACTTCGAGGGGGACTTGATAGAGATTGATTCCACTTCCAGATCAATCTTTAAAAATCAAACTTGAAAGTTGAAAGTTGAAAGATATCGATTTTTTTAACCTATGCAATTTTGTGCATGTTAAGAAATCATAAAATAAAAATATTGTATTGAAAAGAGTAACTTTTAAACTTTCAAGGAATTGAATAGATGACTTTCAACACAACATTTATATTTTTTATTTATTAACATGTGCAAGGTTGCATAGGATAGAAAAATCGAAAAGGTATTTCAAATTTCTATTGTTAAAATTTATATCTTAGAAATTAAAGAAAAACTGTAAATCCTACATTTCTAGAATACACAAATATATCAAAAAGATGAAAACAAAAGTGTAGATATTATATTACCATTTATGGTTGTAAAATTTTTAAAGAATAATTATAATCAACCGAAAGTTGAATACCATTTAAGCCTAAGTTTGTCTCCTTTTTTTTTCTCCACAACCATAATTAGAAAACATGAATAATAAAATAGATTATAAATAAAAAATATATAAATTAAATAAAAAATCAAATCGAAAATCTTAAATTAATAATGATGGCAGAAAATAGAAACCTTCAGGGAAAGGATGAACTATGTCTGGCATGGAGGTGGAGGTGCGGTGGAATAGAAGATAGAACCCATAAGCTAGCTGAGAAAATGATAAGAGAGATAGCGTCACACTCGAAATCATGATTTTTCCAAGAATGCAAGAAAATTGGAAATTACTTACCATGGTCTTTGCTACAAACAAAGTTGTAACGGGGTCTCCGCCAGCGAATGTGAGCAAGTGAAATAGAAAACAGAGATGAATATAGAATGAAGAGACAAAATACATATACACGGTATAACCACAAGTCCACAACAACGGAAGTTATTAATATATTCTCCTTCACATATATAGAAAAAAAAGGTAATAAAACGATGAAGGATTATTTATCTTGTGTGACCATTGATCTATCCAACGCATTGGGAAAAGGTAATGGCATAGTGCAAAGCATGCAATGATAATTGCTATTGGAATTAGATAAGTAATAAGTAATTAATAACTATTGAAAATGTTATTAAATCTCGGATACTGAAAATAATTTAAATAATACACAAAGAAAACAATAATGAAATTTTGTTTATCAAAGTACTCATATTTTCAATGAGATGTTGAAAATAATCTCTATTTAAAACTATTTATTAGAATTTATCTCTTTTTTATAAAACAAACTTACCTCGTTAACGTAAATTAATTTTTTTCAGTAAATTACATTGGAAAGATTCATGTACAACAATTAATTTTTAATTGCTTTAAAATAATTAATTACATTGGAAATGATTGATAATCTTCAATACCGATATAAGTAGGTGAAGAAATATTTGAAAATTTATAATTTAGATTTTAAAAATAAATTTATATAAATATAAATATAAATATATATTTTCTAAAAGAAGAAAGTTTTGCCAATTGTCGAAAGAAATTAATTTTTATAGTGATTCTAAAGATGACATGTGACAAAAGTTTCCACACATGATTTTTGCTTTATAATATTTATAGATATGTTCAATCATACTTAAAATTTCATTATTTTTTTTACTAAAAAAGATAATCATTCATTCAAATTGGTAAAATACATCGAAAACAACACAAATTCAACATCACTAAAAACCGAAACGGATGAATCTGCGAACAAACTCACAGCACCCAGGTTAATAGCATAACACGGCAAAATGCCTACAAATGTGACAAAATCAAAGTGACCAGAATATCCATGCCTCCGGATCTATAACATTGACGCCCAAGTCTTGATTGAAACTTTAATGGATCGAAACTGATCTACCAATCTGAACCAAACGAACACCGCAACGAGACGGGAAAGCAAACGATGCCGCAACAAGACGACGAACAAAACACCGCCGCACGCAAAAGACGAAAACACGAAATAAAAACCAGATCTATGTGGAAAAAACCAATTATTTAGATAAAATGAGAGAAAAAATGATGTAGAGGGGTGATTGTTGACAAACCAGCAAGTGTACCATTTCGTTGCAAGTAATAAAACACGGTAAGTAAATACCGAGGTCGAACTCAAGGATTGGAAGACCAATTTAACCAATTTAATAAGGAATTTTGAAGCGTTTGACCGAGTCAAAGAGAAGTAGTTATTAAGAGAGAGAAAATTAAATCAAAGATTGAAACAATTAATTAAAGATACTAAAAGATTGTGATGAGATTTGATTATGATTAAGGCTCCAAGGTCACGAATTCACCTACCCTATCAAGCAAGTTACCCAAGTGTTTTATCTCTTTATCCCTAGTTTCAATTTAATTTCTTGTCAACCGGGAACCCTCAATTATCCTAATGTCACTTCCGATTTTTAGTAGGAAATATCTACAATTGCAAGTCGTCAATTTCCAAATTTATTCAACCCACAAATAGATTTATTAAGTTCTTGGTTCCCTATAACGATTGCACCGCTTTCCTATTCTATCCCTAGTAATGTTCAAACGGTGTTCTTAATTCAAGTCCTAAGCACGAATCGCTTCCCCGCTTCAACGCACTAGACTAGTTAACCATTGGCCACATGATTAACGCAAACAAAATGGATTTAAGGAACAAGAAAAGAGACAAGGGTATAAGAAATATTACTTGGATAAACTATGTCATCAAAGGTGGCTTCATCGTTCCCTTAGAAAGGAGGATTAGTTCCTCATAGAGACGAAAACAACGAAAAAAGTAATAAAAGCATTCATCCTTCAAGAACTGACTCAAAACACACTACACAGCTCCAAGCAAATTAGGATTACACTTTTCCAATCCAAAACTGCTCTCATTGACCTAAAACAAGCTATTTATAAGGTTTGGAAACTGCGTGCGCTCGCGAGGTGATTAAGGATTCGTGAGGTGAATCTTAATATTCAAATTAACCCAGTTAGCGACCGATTTAGCGACCGAATTAATATCGGTCGCAAATATAAATAAAATTTAATCATTGCATCTAACTCGGTCGCCATTTCGGTCGCTAAAAAATCAGTAAGTTTTGACTTTTACTTTCCTTTATTTAGCGACCGAAATAGCGACCGATAACTCTGATACGCTCTATTTCGGTTGCTATTTCGGTCGCAGTATCAACTATAACCAGGTTTCATGTAGATCCCACAATCGGTCGCCATTTTGGTCGCAAACAGCAACCAACAAATTCGGTCACTATTTTCGGTCGCTAAATAACCTTTTTTTTTGTAGTGAGTATTAGTTATGAAACTTGGCAACAACATTCACGCTTAGTTAATAATAATCCAGACTTTGCCAAATTAGTTATGACTTTAATTTATCAAGAATTTATAGGATATAATATATTCGAACAACAAGAGAAAACAAAGAAATATCACTACAAAAAAACAATTGTTTAGCGACCGTAAATTTCAGTCGCTAAACCATGTAAATCGGTCGCTATTTGTTTTAGCGACCGAAACAGAGACCGATTTATGGTGGTAGCTGAATATTTAGCGACCGAATTAATATTTCGGTCACTAATTAGCGACCGTAAATTCGGTCGCTAAAATATAATAAACGGTCGCTATTAGGTTGGTCGCATTTTTGGGGTAACTATTTCTAGCGACCGATAATCGGTTGCTAATTCGGTCGCTAATTTTGGTTATTATTAACCTATATTAGCGACGGATTTTCGGTCGCTATACCTCATCTGTAAATGTGAAATACAGTCTAGCGACCGAATTATTGGTTTCCAATTCGGTCGCTAAACTGGTTATTAATTTTTTTTAAAAAAAATAAAATTTTTAAAATAAAATTTTTATTTCTGGTTTTCTTTAAACGTTAGCAAACTTACTAATAAAACACACCAAATTACTTATGAAATATAGAATCATAAGAAAGAATAAATATATATAAAAAGAATAATCTAAAATGTCGTACAAGAATCGTTTAAAGTCAAAAATATGGAGGAAAAAAATCAGTCATGATGAGGGGGAGATGGAGGAATCCAATCATCCTCAGCGTCCGTACCACCGCCGTCTGCTAGCTGATCGTCCTCTAGAGTAGCAAGACATCGATGAGCGGGCGGCGGAACCGAGGAGCGGCGAGATGGCGGCACAACCGTCAGAGCATCATCCTGAGCAACTGGAGTCTGGATCCTCATCTGCTCCAACACCAGCCGCAGTGTCTGGCCCTGCTCGATGCTCGCCTGCATCAGCTGCTGGTGTGCCCGAGTCAACTGTGCAATCTGGTTTGCCATCTGCTGCTCTCTCTCGCTCTTCTCCCGAAGCTCCGCGTTCAGCTGCGTGATGGTGTCCTGCATTTGGTGGAACTGCTCCTGAGGGACGGTATCGGCGCAGCAAGGAGCAGGCGTGCCGGACGATGAAGCGATGAACTCGGCTCCCAGGTGTCCAAGGCCATACACGTGCCCCTTCTTGTTCCTGCCCCCGACGACCTCCAAATAAATGGCATTATCGTCGACGGAGACAGGAGAGCAGCCATCACCAGTCAAAGCCTCATCTTGTGACTGTGAGGCACGTGATATGGCATCGTCCTTCTTCTCGTTGAAGCCCACCTACAAAGTATAGTTGAAGAGATTTAGTTAAAATTATATCCAATATTAACAAATCATTTATAATAAATTACAAGTAAACACTAAATTAATTTTTTGCTTACAGCATAGTTACGGGCCTTGTCGTTGACCCATGTCCCCGACATCAACTTCTTCGTCCTCTCTACCAACTCCATAGCAGTCACGGCCCGCTGTTTCTGTGCTTTCTGCACAGAAAAATATAATATTAAATTCATAAGAATAATTAAAAATGAAAACTAAATAATTAAATAGTATATTAAGTCAAAAGTTTAATGTATTACTAGCTCGTCGTAGTGGGCGGCGGCTGATTTAGACCCACCGGTCCAAGCACATGCGCCACCATCAGAAGCTCGATTACGCCGAGCTGTGGCCTGGATCTCCTGGAACTTCTCAGTAGCCCAGTACTGGTCCAGCTGCCTCTTGATCTCGGGATCCACCCACCTCCCCTTATTCTGACCCTTCCTCAGCTTGTTCATCAGATTCTTCATGACCAGTGAGCCTTTATGCTCAAATATGTCCCTGACGAGAGCTTCTAAAGCTAAGTCCCACCTATACTCTTTCTGCAACTTACAGTTGTTAGGAAATTCGTGTGTACATATATATAATGTAAATTTAATTTAAAAAACTTAATAAATTGTTACCTTAAACTCTAGAAACAACTGATCCCTATGACCCAGTGGGATGGCCTTCCATGTAGGCCATGGACCATCAAACTTGCGTCGCAGGATCTTCGATATCGAATCAGAAGGGCCCTTCATGCGCGAAAACTGCAGCAAAATTAGAGCATTAATAAATGTTATAATTAAATTAAAAAAACAAGTAAATAGAAATTAACGATACTTTATATATATTAAAAAATTAAATTAGCATACTCGTTATCCCCCCTGGGGATAAGAAGAATCCTCCTGTCGGATGGACCACGACTCTCCTGTCCCGATGATGATGATGGTCCTATCGTCGTAGGTGTGGATGATGAGGGTGCAGCCTGTGTCCCGACCACATGCGGCTGGGTGGGGGGTGCAACTCCATCACCCTGAGGTGTCCCGTCAACAGAGGTGCTGGTAGGGTGGTCTCGATCTGAAGGCTGTGGGTCGCAACAAATTAACATGATGTTTGATGCCAATGCATGTTGTATGTGTTTAAAGGTATTATGTGTAGACACTCACTTGCTATTCTTGCATAAGAAAAGATGAAGGAAATGCCATTAAAATATACTTTGCCAAGATAAAGTAAAAGCATAAGGAAACATGCATACATCAAAAGTTGGTATGATGTGGAGTAGCTGTAGCCTCAGATGCAAATGTTTAATAGTTTATGCAAAGAGTTTCCCAAGGTTCTGAAGTTGCTGTAGAGTTTGAGGTTGTGGGTGATTTTTCTCTCTGTATATTGCATGCACAAAGTACGTCCTATGGCTATAGTAAACCCTAATAATCACGCATGTTATAAAGGCAGGACAAAAACAAGCAATGTGATTTGCATTGACAACAATCAAACAAAGGAGTGATCATTAGGTGACATTCGTAGACTTTTACGTGTAGCACATGAAGCTTGTCTCTGATTACCAAGGAAAGTACCAAAGTTGGCTATTGTGAGGAAAAAGAGAAAGACAAATTACCCACATCTGAACATATCAACAACCGATGTAAATGCATATATTGTTTTTCCAATTCTTTGTGGATCAAAATTGGGTGATAGCAATTGTTTTTAAAAGAGTGCAAATCTTATCGCCAATGTTTCTAACTTGTTTTATTGGATTGTGTAGGAATGCACCAAGGGAAATATAAGTATGATCAATGAATACCACCCACATGAAGGAGTATTGATAGATATAAGACGAGATTTGTCACAAAAGACTACATTCAAACTTATGAGATTGATTACCAAAAAACTATTGCACCTGTAACAAAACCAAATAGACAGAGTCATTCTATCCTTGGTATCGGATCTGGATTGGTTGTTTCATTAATTAGGCATTAAGAATGTCTTCCTAAATAGAGGCCTAGAACAAGAAGTCTAAATGGAAATTCCTCTTGCGTTTGAGAAATAGGTCAATGCTAACAAGGTGTGCAAACTGAAAAAGTATTATACAACCTCAAATAATCACCTAAGGTGTGGATTGATTGATACAAACAAGCAATCAAAAGATAGGATTGCATTCAAGGTTAATCAGATCACACCTTGTTTATTAATCATCCATCAAAAGGTAAAATCACTCTCTTTATTATATATGTTGCCAACAATATCCTCGAAAGATAGAAATATAAGAAATGCAAAGACTTAAAACTCTTATGCCAATGAAATTACCAGACTGCAAACATTATTTACCAAAAACCATCACCCTACAATGCCATTCACATAACAGCTACATGACATGCCAACAAGTTTGAAAAGATCGAACAAGTCAGGTGGGACATAATAGTGAGAAGAAACAACAACTGAAACAAGACAAAACTAACAGAAATGGTAGAGATAGAGAAAACGAAAATGCAGGCATTGGTCTATAAATGGTAGTGAGACAGAGAGAGATGCGAGAGAAACAGAGATAGAAAGAGAGATGGAGTAGAGGAGAGCTTACCTGAGCAGAGGGGATGATGGTGGTGGCCGGAGCGCGCGGCTAGGAGGAGAGAAACAGTGAGACAGAGAGAGATATATGCGAGAGAAACAGAGACAGAGAGATGGAGTAGAGAAGAGCTTACCTGAGAAGAGGGGAGATGACGGTGGTGACCGGAGGTGTCTTGGGGTGTTGAGGTGGCCGGAGCGCGCGCCGTAGAAGAGAGAAACGGTGGGTGGGAGAGAGAAATGCAACGGAAAAAATGAGGAAGAAGGAGGTTCTGTCGAATTTAGGGATTTCAGTTTTAGCAACCGAATTAATTCGGTCGCTAATTCGGTCGTTAATGTGGTTAGTTTTAATTTGAATTTGTAATTGTAGCGACCGATTTAAATTTTGGTCGCTAACACGCGCAATTTAATTTTTTAACGCGCCATTTAGCGACCGAATTAATATCGGTCGCAAATATAATTAAAGTTTAAAGCATGAATCCATAAATTTAGCGACGGATTTCTAAATCGGTCGCTAATATAAACACAGTTTGACCGTTGCATTTGATTCGGTCGCCATTTCGGTCGCTAAAAATTCATAAATTTCTGACTTTTACTTTCCTTTGTTTAGCGACCGAAGTAGCGACCGATATCTCTGCTACGCTCTATTTCGGTCGCTAGTTCGGTCGCAGATTCAACTCTAACCCGTGTTTCATGTAGATCCTACAATCGGTCGCCATTTCGGTCGAAAAAAGGAACCTAAAAATTCGGTCACTATTTTCGGTCGCTAAATGACCTTTTTTTTGTAGTGTATTTACATGAAAAAGCTAAAGCTCATTTAAACAAGATACAAATATGTGATAGGTGTCAAATAGAAAGTTTTATTTGTAAATACCAAAAATATTATTACCAGTTAGACAAAGAAACAAAAAAGATAGATAAGGATATTTTTATAGACAAATTACCATATCCCCTTAATTCTAAAATAAAGAGATTATGTGAATCTAGGCAAGATGAAACGGCTAACACCTTAGGAGGAATTATTCAAATTTTATATCGAGAATTAAGAGAGCAATGTTTAAACAGAGAAACAATAAGACAATTAAATAGAGGAAGCAATGTAATTTGTTGTGATATTCCAGAAATGAAAAAACCTGGAAATTATGGATGTGATAAACCAGTAAGAAAAAGAAAATATTATAAGAAACCAAAATTAAAAAGAACGTATCCAAAGAGGAAAACGTATTATAAAAATAATAAGCAAAAATATTTTAGGAAAAAGAAATCAACACTAAGAAAATATTGTCCAAAAGGAAAAAAGAAATGTATATATTGGATATGCAATGTTGAAGGTCATTATGCAAATGAATGTCATCAACGAAAAGAAAAAGATTTTAAAGAAAAATCAGAATTAATAAAGAAAGTATACCAAATATATAAACTTGAACCATTAGAAGAAGAATTAACCGATACTAAAGGAAGTATATATGAATACCTAGAAGATGAATTATCTTCAGAAGAAATAGAATCCGAATAATACTTATATATTGTAACGCCCCCCTCGGCGCTACACGGCTAACTCAATTGCGGAAAAAACATAATTAATAAAAGAAAGGCTGGTTGCTTTCGGAAAATAACTCATATAATTCTCTATAAGTCAAGAAAGTGGGTGTAAAATTTTTTCTGCGGAATGCTATAAAACTTAAAACATACGTTAAAGCAGTAAAAACCACGTTTCACATATCATCATACAAATTCTGGTGATATTCATAACAAGGCCGCCACAGTGTACAAGTTTTCCGAAAAATGTTTTCACATGCAAAGCTGAATTTCAAAATGAATATTCACAAAACCACATGTACAGACCTTCTCAAAACAAACAACCCATAGAAAAATGAAATAACAGAATCAGGAACCTTCATAAGTAAACCAATAATTCTCTAAATTGAATCAATTCCAAGATCAATTATTCTTCCAGAACAAGAAAGAACTAATGAAGAAAATGATATTATTAAACTAACTAATCAAGTAAAAGATATATCCTTATATCTAAAAAACAAAATATGAGTAATAAAGAAGAATTAGTTCGACTAATGAAAGAATTTAATTCAACTAAAGAAAGAACTAAATATGATAATAAGGATCTCAACGGAGTTTTAAGTTATTATCTTAAAAAGATCCAGAAAATAGAGATAGAAAATTAATTGAAAAACAAATTATAAAAAAGGAAGATGAATTAACTAAGTTAGAAAATTATGAAAGCAAAATAAAGAAACGTTTTAAAGAAGGAATGGAAAGTATAAGAAATAAATGGGGACTTAAACCCTCAAGTTCTTCATCAAAACCTACTAATTATTTTAGAATGGAAGCTCCACCTTTTGAAGATAGTGATAGTATGCTTTAGGTAGTTTTTTCAATGAATTTAGCTTATCTAAAAAAAGTGTATTTTTTCTAAAAAAAATAATGATACAAACAGTATATTTTTCAAGGGATGAATCTTTTACAGAAAATGTTCATTTGACCACTTTTTTACTATACCATTTTTTTATACATAAATCTCAATCATCTATTCACTGTTGTGTCCAATGCAAAAGTAATTTGATGAATAATTATAATTAATCATCTATTCCCTTGTTTTATTAAGGGTATCTATTTTGGGAATGTGAATATTATTTAAAAAATGTTCTTAAATTTTATTAATTATCAATGAAAAAAAAATGAAAAATGTTAAAATTAAAATAAATTTAAGAAAAGTTTAATAATTTTTTTAGTCCATGCAAATAGGTGGAATTTGATTTTGGCCCATACAAATTTCTTATTTTAGGATTTGGCATTTGCTAGTTCAAAAGTTTAATTTGGATTAGATCTTTGTCATTACTCGTTGGCTTCCTTTCGTTAAGTATTGATGTGGCTAAATGAATACTCCAATAGAACTGCCACGTGGACAAAAGTATTCTTTTTTAATACCAAGTGGCATTTACCAATATTAATTATCTTCTGTAATTTTTATTTGATATTATTATCTATTTTATATGAGTATTAAAATATTTTGTTTTTAGCATAATATATTTATTATTTTAGAAAATAATTTTATTCTGAAATAATAAGCATACTTTAATAAATTCAAAATAAAAAATATTTTATAAAATAATAATTATATTATCATAAAAAATTATTATAAATAACAAAAACTTTTCCAAGTACATGGAAAATTAGGATTTTCATCTCCTTCTATAACACCCCGATTTCTGCTGTTTTTTCAGACGATAAACAAATATCTGTTTATATTTTTGTCCGAGACCTAGAAAACGATTTTGGTTAAAACAAAATCATATTTAGACTCGACTTCATGGTGAAAGCCTACTGTTAAATTTTGGGTTGAAAATTCAGATGAAACCCTGGTCAACGTTTTCACTTACGAAGAAGATTTTACAAGTCAGAAAAACTAATTTTGACCCGATAACGAAACGATAATTTTTCTTATCACTTTTTAAGTGATGTGGGCCTTTTCAAAAATTTCGCTCTAAAATAAAATATTATATTTTGTTCAGGTGAAGTTTTGAATTAATTTAGTTGCGGAAAACCTAAATCGGGAGAATAACGGAGTCGGAATCGGAACTACGGAGACTGAACCAGACACCGTGCTAGGGTTGGACAAGTGTCACAATGTTGTGGTGAGTGTGGTGAGTCACCACTAATGACTCACATTAGTCATGAGTAGTCTTCTAAATATCTTAGATATTGTGTGTAGGAAAAGACTAAAATGCTCCTAAGTATAATTAGAAACCACAAATTACCCCTAATGACTCACTCATCTTGCCCCTCACTCCCTCTTTGTGACCACAAGAACCCCCCACCCCTCACACTCTCTTTTGTTCATCAAGCCTTATGCACACTTAGAGAAAAAAAACCAAAGAAAAAGGATTTCTTTGCAGGTTTGGATCAATCCTTTCATTCTCTTCTTCATCTTTAAGAGGTAATCCTCAACTCTCATAAGCATTAGAGATTTATTTCATTCATTTCAATCATCCAAATTCCAAACCCATTTTTCTTTAACCTTCATTTATGTCTTCAAAAATATGTAGAAAAGCCTATGATGCTTATTTTTGAGTTCTAACAATTTTCTATACCTCTCTACTACTCTAGGATCATGGATCCAAGAGTATATAAAATTTGGAAACCCCTAACCTATTTATCTATTTTGGACCGAATCTTACTCATAAAATGGGTTAGATGATTTTGCTTCATTTTCAACTTATGGTAATTTTCCCTAACTCTACACTACTCTAAGGTCATGGATCTAAGAGTATGTGGAATTTTGAGATCCCTAGCCTATTTTTCCTATGGTGGCCGAACCTATACATATAGGTCATAGGAGTTTTTAGTTCGTTTTGTAACTTGTTCTTTACTTGTTTGTGAAGGATTAGTTGAGTAATTGTGTTTGGAGTCTTGTGGAGGAAACTCGGAATTTCGAGATCATTTTCAGAAGGAAAATCCACACGTTAAGGTAAGGGGAGTTTACCTGAGGAGCTTCGATAACTATGTGTATAAATTGTTTGGCGTGTCTATAATTATTTGTGGTAGTTTGTGGTGTTTTGTTTTAAATTGTTGAGTAATATTCTGTGATGCATGATTAATCTGTGAAAGCATGCTATAAATTGTGAAATTAAGAACAAAACATTAAGAAAGTTTAAGGAAAACTTTATGTTTTTGAAAATTAATGGATTTAATTTTAAGGTAAAAATAATAATATTTTAATGAGTTTTAATGAAAGAATAAGTTAACGAGTGACAGTGTGGACGTAACCGTGAAAATTTTCACTTTCGCATTCTTTTTTTTGAAAACGACGGGAAAAATGGAAACAAATATGGATTTTACGAAAATGGATTTTAAAAATTGTTTTAAGGTTGATGATATGAAATTTTTCGAGAAATAAGGGTTTTTGCTTGCCTAACGGCAGTACAAGGAAAAACGATCTTTTTACGTGAGAAAAATAAATATATAGGTCATAAATGATTTTAAAAGAGTTAACTGATTTTTAGAAATAAAAATAAAAGAATTTGAGGAAAAATGATTTTCGTTATGTGTTAAAACGAATTTCATCAAAGGGTTTTTAGAAATGAATTTAAGAATGGCAGAAATTTTCCGACAAACTTGGATAAGTTTTCGGAGTTTGTTTTTGTATTTGTGTTTCACTGAATGAAAACTCTTTGGGAAAATAAAGGAAAGGATAAGGACCTAGATTGCCGAGACGTCGGGCTAGTGTTCCTAAGAAGAAATTATACTTTGGAGGTGGAAAGAATTGGAATACCTGAGGAAGGGTAGTCGGGAGCTTTAAGCCTTGAAAGAGGAAAAACAAACAACAAAGAACAGTTATGATAACAATGGGTTTTACATGCATTGTCTGACAAATATGCCATTTTGGGCAGACGTGCCTTGTGTATCGAGCTACAATTTCACAAAGGGTGAATTGGGTGAATTGGGTAAATTGGTTTGTTACGGACCAAAGATAAATTCTAGGGTCTTTGGGTCTTAGGGACATCCGGGCTTCGAAAATCGAGTGAATACTCGGGGCCTTGCAACCTAGGGTAGTGGAATTTGGTTACCCGGCACGAATGTACTCAATAGGGAACTATTCCAATATTATTTTAGGTGCTCCATCGTGGTATCCTTGAACAATTGGAGCCGGACCTAAATTTAGAGGCCGATCTCATGAGAAAATTGTGTTAAGGGGTATCGCAGCCTAATCATTGCTCGAAGAAGGGAAGTTAAGATCTCCGGAGAATAAAGGTCAAGACTCATAGGATGATTTTGAAGTGCCACGCATTCTTGAAAAATCATGATTTAATTGTCGGGTATGAATCCCACTGGTAGGAATTATTTACAATATGTATATATGATGTTTGTTTGGGTGTCGTGCATATAGTTATCATAATGAAACTCAATATTGGTATCTCACCCTTGCTTTATTTATTTTCATGTTGGGTTTCTACTATGCTTCTATATATATATTCGAGTATAGATGAACCACACGAGTGCGATATCATACTCGGGGATACATTCCCTGCACTTTGACGATGCTAATGAGGGAAGCGTGTGGGCGATTAACCCGGGCGCCCACAGCGCTACGTACACTGGGCCAGTGTGTACCACTACAGGTACATTAGCGACGGGACCACAGACCCATACTCACAGCTTTGAGACAATCAAGGTACCACTTCCCCCGATGTGGCTATTGTTGAGGAATCTGGTGAATGAGGAAAATCTGGTGCATCAACCACCATTTGATCAGCCACTTCATGCAGCAGCGCCAGCGTCACCTCCAGCATCGATCGTTATTGTTCCAGAGGAGGATGAGGAGATGGATGAGGACCCCATGGAGGACGAGGAGTAGGTACCTGAGTATCATCCTCAGGTTGACGGCGTTGTCCCAGAGGTTGAGGTAGAGGCGGATGTATCCTCACTGGATACTCCTATGGCCGGGGAGTTCTATGGAGGTCTTCCAAATGGCTTTCTTTAGGTGCGACCAGCAGTAGGACTTGTTTTGGGTTTATATTTTGGAGAGTAGTGGTATGTTGGTAGTCGGTATATTTTGCCTACTGAGAGCCATCTATTTGAGTCATGGTTCTAGACTACCGCTACTTATAGTTTTGCTTATTTTTATTTTATGTTACGACTTGGGTAAACGACATGTAAGTATAAAGGTCCTTATGTAAAAAGTGATGATGCATATATATATATATATATATATATATATATATATATATATATATATATATATATATATATATATATATATATGTATATATGTATATACACGCACATACACACGTTTATCAGTTATCAATGTTTGTTTTGTATCGACCGAGGAAAAGAAAAAAATTTACAACTAATTTCAAGTAAGTTTAAGAAATAGAGAAAATTATTTTTTCCGAAAGCAACCAGCGTAATTATTTTCAGCCTTTTGTTTCAACATGTAGCACCAAGGGGGTGTTACATTAGTGGTATCAGAACTGGTCGAGTCTTTCGGGAACCTTGGGGAATAGGTCTTATATGTTTTTGTTGTGTGATCTCTGGTTGGATCTTGTTTGAATCGTTTCCTTGTCGAAGCAATGTGTGTTGGATTATAAGTATATGTTTTTATCTTCAGGGGTTATACAAGTTTGACTCGTAGGAACCCGTTGCTAGTAAATTGTGTTTTGATCCATATGTGACACATTCAATTATTCTTTTTGGATTGTGTCAGACATTTGAATAATGTGCCTACTGCAAAGGATTTTTTCGGGAGTGTCCCTGGAAATGTTCTAGGTGTGCTGGTAGCGAAGGATATGGATTTCCGATTGACCTAGTTTCTAGGTTCGGTCTGATATCTATCGCCTGGTATAGGACGTCACCTACAAAGTTAATCGAGTTAAACGACTCGATTCAACTGGAAGATCTGTGGTCTGAGCAGTTTGTTAGACCGAGTGTTTCCCGTAGGAAGCACCAATGTTATGTGAAGGTTCGGGACTCCGCGTGGATTTCTGACAACTCAACAAAGTAATGATTAAGAACAAGTATTCTCTACCATGTGTAGTTGATTTGATAGATTAATTGCGAGGAGTCGTCGTCTACCCAAGGATCGACTTGAGGACGAGTTATCACCAGATTTGAGTGTGGACCTATCTTAGATTTTTGCGCCGTTGACCCAGCTTACGAGGAAAGGCGAATTGATTTGAAAATCTTCAACCTTGGATGAGTGTCTAATGTTTAAGAAAAACTCTTCAATGTACTATTTGACATTTTTCCCTCGAGTTCCTATGGTTGTATTACACAATCACAGCGACCAATTTTGTACGTGTCAAACTGACTTTTCTGACTTCCATTTTAAATCTGTCAAGACTCATACATTGGTTATGCTAGTCCGTAATCTCAATATACCCTAATGGATTTCCTTGTATGTGAGAATTTGTACTCACACTTTTGAATAACCCTAAGTGTTTTAGACATTCGAGTGGATTGATTTGGTAATGTCCATTGACCTGGATATTTTCACATTTCGTTGAAAGGATTTGTTATGACTATTTCTTGATTTGGTAATTTCCATTGACCATGGTTTGAAAAAAACAGTGAGCTGATCAGGCTCATTTGCCACAAAGGCACACCGTCTCAAATACCTCGTGCACCAAGATATCCGGAATAACACCGTCTCGAATACCTTATTCAGGAAGATATTCGGAATAACACCGTCTCAAATACCTCGTTTACCAAGATATCGGGAATAATTGGCACGTCTGCCAAAAACCAACAATGCATGTAAAACCTTTTATTTTCACAGCTTTTCTTTGTGCTTCATTCTTTCCGAGTCAAGGCTCACGACCAAACGTGAATTTTGAAGTGTCTTAAAGCTTTTAATTATCAACATGGGACATTAAAGTCCGAGTGTCCAATCACAACAGCCCTAGACTCGTGCACTAGTCTAGAACCTTGTGGTCGTAGAAAAAAAAACAGTCTTTACCCTTTTTACTCTGTTAACATTTGTAGGACACACAGTCCACAACACGCTTATATGACACACAGTCCACAACAACTTGTATAGGACACACAATCCACATTATCATATATATGACACACAGTCCACAGTGTTGTGATACGGATCATGGATCTACGCGCTGAAACTCTAGTACCCCGACGTCTCGGTTACTAGGTTCACTTTTCATCATATTTTTTGTTCAGTGAAAAACAAATATGAAAACCAAAATTTTCCGTAACTTATCCAAGTTATCGGACATTTTCCTTTGAACAAAATCTTTTAAATAAAAACTTTTCTTTTGAAATCTTTTATTTAAAACTTTAAGTTTTGGAAAATCCATTTCTATTTTCATAAAACCATTTTATCTTCAAATCTTCCTTTTCCTAAAATATTTGAAATTTCCAAATAAATCCCTTTTTAAGTTCTAAACCAACATTTGTTTTCTTCAAACATTTTCAAAGAAATTACTTTTTTTTGTGTAAAATCATTTAATTTTTCAATTGAATTTTCTTTATAAAAACTGTTTTTATTTCTAACATTTTCACAAATCATTAAAATTATTCCACTTTCCTTTTTATCAAAACTTTGTAAGAAAGAAATCTTTACTTGTGATTTTCTTTGTAAATATTTTCTTAAAGCTTTATCCTTATTATTTGAGTTCTAACCAATGGTTAGGCTTCCATGAAACAATCACCACATATATACAACAACTTCAACATATACAAGCATCATGCATATATTAATAAGTCATCAATCAATACTTATAAAGCATCAAGTACATCATCAATTCATCATGAACTCAAAAATCCAACCAAATCAGTCACAACAAGAACCATATCAATCAAACACATCAAACAAGCACACAAGGCATATAGTCATCATAACATAATTATCCCTCGGGCTTTCTCCCCTTACCTTAAAGCGAAGAGTAAAAGGAGTGCAGTTATCTCGCAGTTTCAAGAGAACGAACTCGGACTCTGAACGCGCTGTCGCCACGCGCCAAAAAGCGAGCGATTTACAAAAATAATGTAGATAGGGAGCGACAACTCGAGTATCGTCTCTCAAGGACTCTTGGGTGTTGTTGTTAACAGAAAAAGTCAGAATTGGGAGGTTTTAGATTTAATGCAAATAAGAAAACAAAACAGAAAACAATGCAATAAAAACAAGCAGTTTAAAAGATTATCAAATAACTAAAGCGATTAACCTACTGTTCTCGGTTTCCCAACTATCATCGGTTCATGCAAATTCCAAGCCCTAAGCAGATTCTAATCCCCTTTCGGTTGTAGCAACAATTAACAAACGGAAATCGCTACTACGGATATATGTTCCTATTCCCGAAATAACAAACGGGGTTAAGTCCTCATGAACTAAACGAACATGAATGAACACACGCGAAATAACAAACGCGATTAAGTATAGGAACATAACATCACCGAAATGAATCAACACAACACTATACACTCCTGAATTAACAAACAGAAACATATAGCATCGCATTGAAAAGAGAAAAGCAAATGAAAACAGGAATTACAGAACCTCAAGTGTAAATGGAAACCAATTACAGTAGACTAATCCTAGGAGACTAGCTCTCCATAACAAAAATAACGCAGCTATCTAAACTAAAAGAAAACAAAAGATCAGACACTCTGTTCTGAATTCGCGAGGCGAATAATGCGAACAGTCTTCAGCTTTTGGTTCTCTCGCGAGGCGAGCTTATCATTCGCGAGGCGAGACTCTTCAGATTCCAAACTGTAACGCCCGTGACCTTCAACATGGATAAGCCATGATGGCTTCTGGTCTTCAGGGTTGGATTACTCGCGAGGCGAGTCATGTTTCGCGGGGCGAGACAGAATGGTTTGCAAATTCTGGAACAGTCACCTTCAGGTTCGCGAGGCGAAAGCCTTCTCGCGGGGCGAAGAACTCCAGAATTATTTCACTTTATTAACCCGAAACAAGAGATAGCATAAATGCTTTATTTGACTCTAAATCAACTAAATTAACCTAAAAATACTTTACAGACTCAAAATGTTGCTTAAAGACAATCAAGTCTAATTTGGGCGAAAATGATATATAATTAGCACAAAGCCAAGGTTTTTCTAGTTATAAAACTAGACTAGCCAGAGGCTGATCAAAATACCCCAAACTTAAACTTTGCTTGTCCCCAAGCAAACTAAAACTCAAAAACTTATAAAGACTCAAGACATGGCAAGCTTAAAAGATTCAATCAACTTTGCACAAATTTCAAGCAATTCACCAAAATAATTTTTCTTTCAATGTTCCCCCCTTTCAAACAAACAAAGCAATCCCCACATGCATTCATTCTAAACAATTGAGAATTTCATCATTCAAACAATCATTAATCTAAGCAAGGGATCCAAGTTACACACAAGAGGGAGATCACCAAATTCAAACAACCGCCTTCCTCACAAGGGAGTTTAGTGTTTCACTCATTCGCTCAATTTTTGTCAGGCTGTCAACATTTCACTCAATTTCACTTTTAGGAGCACTTCCCATAAATTTGATTTTCATCTCAAAATGGTTCCCACAGAAAACATGCATGCAACATCAAAAGGGCTTTTATGGGTTGTAATGGGGCCTGGCTAAGGGTAGGATATACAAAGGTACTGGGCTGAAGTCCCTAGGAACTAAGAGAGCATGAACATTTGATACATTGAATTTCCACTCAAGTTCCTTTTTTCATTTTTCTTTATGCTTTGGGTGACTACAGCCAATTCTTCTAATACTTTTATTTTTATCATTTTTACACTTTTCTCTTTTTTTTTCCTGCTTTTCTTTTCTTTTGGCCTTTGGCTCCAACCTTTTTATTATATATATATATATATATATATATATATATATATATATTTTTTTTTTTTTTTTTCTCAATCCCAAACAACACATTACACGTTGTAGCCACCCCAAACTTAGTTTCTTGCAACCTTTGTCTTGCTAAGGATCCATGCTCTCCTAATCCTAAGATCGGGTTAACATGGTTTTTTTGAGATTCTAGGCTCATATCATAAGGTCATCAAGAATTAACAAGCTAATTAGGCTCAAAGGGGCTAACAAAGGAACATGCATTGGGGATGGTTATTTTAGGCCAAGTGGTTATTTACAAAGAAAATGCCTAAATCATTTGAAACAAACACATAAACATGCAAACCAAGAAGAGATTCAAGCAAATTCAGGAAAGTGCAATCAAAAGTGATTCACACAGTTAAAAACATGTTGGAGGCTCAAATCCTCACCCGGACAATTTTGCAATTTGTTTGACTGAGATTCTATCCCTAGTGTGTGCTTCCCATCACCCCAAACTTATCATAAATCATGCCATCATAACAAAACATCTCAAAGTTCAGTTTTCAATTTTTAATGGGGATCACTTTTCAATTTCAAAACGTAGGGGGAAAATAGTCAACAAATAACATGCAATCAATCTATGCAAAATTCAATCAAATCCAATCAAGCTAGCCGACACAAGACTCAACACACAAACTCCTGATCTTCTCAAATTATTCAGGAGCTAAAAGAAAACATAACAAAAATAAAGCAAGCATAATTAAAAAGGAAAGGGTTCAGAGAAAACTCATGAATGTGGTTCCACCAGGATCCCACTGTCTGTGATACAGTGGCCACGGAATGCCCAAATTACAGTATGATCCTTCCGGATCCCATGGCCTACAACATAAGTATGAGAGCGGGCGCCTGATAATCATGGTAACTCCGCCAAGTGCGGTGGACTTCTCACTCCCCTTCGGGTCACAGTTGACCTCTTTCTCAACTTTGTCCATAAAGTCCTCCCAATAGAATCGGGGTTCAACCTCTTGGACCGGCCATGGTGTCTTCATATCCAAGGGTGCAAAATCCAGAGGATTGAACTCCATCACTGGTGGTTCCATAGGGGGAGGTGGCAAATAGGTAGCTGGGGTCTCTGGTGTTGCTTCATCTTCTACACAATCTTCATTCACTGCATTAACAAATCCATCACCTGCTAAGCCTGCAGAAATCTCAGCACACACCACACAAAGGTTAGAGTTAGTACAGTCAGTACATATGGTACAATAAACTGAATCAGTAAAAGCCTGAATGTCTGGAAGTTGCTTGAGCTCTAAGGAGGGTGGCTGCTCAATGGATGGTATATTTGGAACTTCGACTGAACAAACAGCATCACTCTCACTATCACCCTGCAAAATAGAATCAAGGAACTCAGCACAAACAGCACACGGGTTAGTGTCAGTACAGTCAGTACATGTAGTAAAAGAAACTGAATTAGTAAAGGTCTGATTGTCTGGACATTCAACACACGGTTCATCCACCCCATTACTTTCAACACATGCATCTAATTCCAAAGGTTCTTCATTATCCTCAAGCTTATTGCCTTGATTGTAAGGATGGATTGCATAACATCGAGGCATATAAGTATCGTCTGTCAGAATGGGGCATGCCTCATACAGGTGCTCAAGAGAGCCGCACATGCCACAAAACCTTCTCTGCTGAAACAATTGCTTCAAATAAGTGAGCCTATCCATTCCATCAAAATTAGGATAATTTGTGCATGGTGGTGGCTTATAATCAACATTAGGCATATCACCAAACAGTAATTTATCCATAGCAGTACTAAGATCCATAACCAGACAAATTCAGCAAAATGTTTTTTTTTAAAATTATTTTCTGCTAATAACAACAAGAGTCCCCGGCAACGGCGCCAATTTTTGAACGCGCTGTCGCCACGCGCCAAAAAGCGAGCGATTTACAAAAATAATGTAGATAGGGAGCGACAACTCGAGTATCGTCTCTCAAGGACTCTTGGGTGTTGTTGTTAACAGAAAAAGTCAGAATTGGGGGGTTTTAGATTTAATGCAAATAAGAAAACAAAACAGAAAACAATGCAATAAAAACAAGCAGTTTAAAAGATTATCAAATAACTAAAGCGATTAACCTACTGTTCTCGGTTTCCCAACTATCATCGGTTCATGCAAATTCCAAGCCCTAAGCAGATTCTAATCCCCTTTCGGTTGTAGCAACAATTAACAAATGGAAATCGCTACTACGGATATATGTTCCTATTCCCGAAATAACAAACGGGGTTAAGTCCTCATGAACTAAACGAACATGAATGAACACACGCGAAATAACAAACGCGATTAAGTATAGGAACATAACATCACCTAAATGAATCAACACAACACTATACACTCCTGAATTAACAAACAAAAACATATAGCATCGCATTGAAAAGAGAAAAGCAAATGAAAACAGGAATTACAGAACCTCAAGTGTAAATGGAAACCAATTACAGTAGACTAATCCTAGGAGACTAGCTCTCCATAACAAAAATAACGCAGCTATCTAAACTAAAAGAAAACAAAAGATCAGACACTCTGTTCTGTCCTAAAACAGACTTAAATACAGTTTCTGAATTCCACTAGCTCGCGAGGCGAGCACACCTTCGCGAGGCGAATAATGCGAACAGTCTTCAGCTTTTGGTTCTCTCGCGAGGCGAGCTTATCATTCGCGAGGCGAGACTCTTCAGATTCCAAACTGTAACGCCCGTGACCTTCAACATGGATAAGCCGTGATGGCTTCTGGTCTTCAGGGTTGGATTACTCGCGAGGCGAGTCATGTTTCGCGGGGCGAGACAGAATGGTTTGCAAATTCTGGAACAGTCACCTTTAGGTTCGCGAGGCGAAAGCCTTCTCGCGGGGCGAAGAACTCCAGAATTATTTCACTTTATTAACCTGAAACAAGAGATAGCATAAATGCTTTATTTGACTCTAAATCAACTAAATTAACCTAAAAATACTTTACAGACTCAAAATGCTGCTTAAAGACAATCAAGTCTAATTTGGGCGAAAATGATATATAATTAGCACAAAGCCAAGGTTTTTCTAGTTATAAAACTAGACTAGCCAGAGGCTGATCAGACTCCGATCACGAATGTGAATCTAAACAAAATCATGTATTTACATAAGTTAAAATGTTATAAAATAACCCTAAATCTCTTATGCATGTCTCGGCCATGACTAGCCAAGTATGATAAAAAATTTGGATTTTTACAAGCTTTTGGATTTATGATCCTCAAGCATTATAGAGATAAAATAAAGGTTTAGTCCATAAGAATAAAAACTTAGTTCATCTACTTTACAAAGAGTAGGTTTCGGCCAACATAAAAAATTCAGGCTAGGAATTCATTTTCAAATTTCTAGCTTTATGCATGTAAACAGAATGATGTTTCCTTCAAAAATTAATTGAAACAAAAATCCTTTTCAATTATTATCTTTATGCATGTCGTACTAACTCAAGTAATTGTCTTCTTTAAAAAAAAAAGAAACAAGGCTTCAACAACTCTTCCAATAGAGTTTCGGCCTTCATAAAAACATAGGTTAAAAAGCTAATTTTTCAACCTTATAAACACATGCATGTATTTAAAATAGTGATTAAAGTAAGTATTCTTCTTAGAATAAATATAACTCAAAATCTCTTCAACTTTTTATAATGCTTGAAATCAACATGATAATCAAAGTACCTTTTTCCTTCAAAAATTTAAAATAAGGTCATTCTCTACTTGGAAAACACATGCATGTTTATGAGAAATGGTTAGAACAAAGTGTTTTCCTTAAAAATCAAAGTCAAGCTTCCTTAACCCCAATAATTAGGGTTTCGGCCCTATTAAGCAAAATGAGAAGAAAATCTCATTTGTTTGTGTAGCTTAAGAGTTTAGAAATTACACTTAGTAAGTAAAAATGAGAAGGAAAAATCAATTTTTATACAACTCATGAACTTAAAAACCACATGCATTCAAAGTTCTAAGTCATGCATGTAAAGATTTTTGTAAAAACATTATCCTTTTCACTATAGGGGTTTCGGCCACCCCACAAAAATAGGCATTGGAAAATCTTTTGTAACATGTAAGTGAAGTAGATGATAGTAAAGGTGAAGGTGAGCTCAAATAAATTAGTTTTAAAAACATGCATCAAAAGAAAATCAACTTGCAACATAGGATCATTAACATGCATGTTGATAAAATTTAGGTTTTGGAAAGATGAAGAGCAGAGTGGGAAGGTTATACCCTTGGTGATGTTGATGATGATGAGGATGATGAGCAAGAGCTTGGTCTCTTCAAGAACAAGATGTTGAAGAACAAGATGATGAAGAGCTTAGGTGAGTTTTGTGTGTAGAAAACAAATGATGTAAGAAGCACAGCTGCCTTGGTGAGGAAGTGAGGAATTTTTAATTTTTAATTAAAAGAAAAAAGCTTAATTTAAATAAATAAATAAAATAATGTTTTCTTGTAAAATTAAATAAAATGATGATATGTCATAAATAATTCACTATTCACATCAAATCAATCAAAGGGTTTTCACATCAAATCTTCATCAAATATGATTTTATTTAGATTTTGCTCGTCCTGGTTCCATTTGTTTCCCGTCGGTGAAAATTGATCGTATTTTCTTTCGTAAATTTTCCACTCGAAAAATTCTTATAATGAAAGAAAATTTATAAAATCATGGAAATGACTATAATTAAGTTAGGAAAAATGAAACTTTAATTTTACTAATCTAAATTCATTTTCCGGGTTAGTACAACTTAACTGACATTGAAAACTCAAACCGAGATTGTCTGAAATTTCTACCGGAAATTTAATAGTAGTTTTCTACCATAAAATACATTATGAGAATAATTTAGATTTATTAAAATAATTTACCCAAAAATTAGAATATTAATTATTCTTAGACATGCATAAGTACAGATTATAGAGAAACCGAAAAATCAGGGCGTTACATTACTACCCCACTAAAAAAAAATTTCGTCCTCGAAATTACGTACCTGAAAATAAATTAGGGTACTGTAATCTCATCTTATCCTCTACTTCCCAGGTTGCTTCTCCAGTTGCTTCGTTCCAAATAACCTTAACCAAAGGAATCTGCTTTCCTCTGAGTTGTTTAATCCTCCTATATATCCTCGATCCGTACAGGTAGAGTCCCAAATGACAGGTTTTCTCTTAACTGTATGACATCAGGTTCAATTACATGTGATGGGTCGGGGACATACTTTCTCAATTGCGAGACATGAAAGACATCGTGGATATTTGAAAGAAAAGGTGGTAAAGTATTTTGATAGGCTACTTGACCGATACGACGAAGAATCTGGTAAGGTCCAATGAATTTTGGTGTGAGTTTTCTGGATTTAATAACCCCACCTACCCCAGTCGTGGGTGTGACTCTTAGAAATACATGCTCGCCTTCTTGAAATTCAAGAGGTCGTCTTCTTCAATCGGCGTAGCTCTTTTGTCTGCTTTGTGAGGCCTTCATCTTCTCACAGATCTGTTTCACCTTTTTCGTTGTTTGTTACACAATTAAAGGTCCTAAAATTGCGCTTTCACCATCTTGATACCTACACAGCGGTGTTTGGCACTTCCTTCAATACAAAGCCTCATAGGGTGCCATCCCTATACTCGAATGAAAAATGGTATACGTGAACTCGATAAACGATAAGAGATCATCCCAACTTCCATGATTGTCTAAAACACACGCTCTTAGCAAATCTTCTAGCGTCTGTATCTTTCTTTCCGTCTGTCCATCGATTTGAGGATGATAAGCCGAACTTAGTCTTAGCCTGGTTCCCAGTTCTTTTTGCAAGCTTTTCCAGAAACGCAAAGTAAACTTCGGGTCTTGCTCAGAAATAATACTAGAAGGCACTCCGTGAAGTCTAATCACCTCCCTGATATACACCTCAGTTAGTCTTTCCATTGTATATTTAGCCTTGACGGGTAAGAAGTGTGCCGACTTCGTCAATCTGTCGACGATCACCCAAATTGAGTTGAAACCTTTGGAAGTCCTTGGTAAGCCTACCACAAAATCCATGGATATACTCTCCCACTTCCATTCGGGTACATCCAGAGATTGTAACATTCCGTCGGGTCGTTGATGTTCTACTTTTGCCTTCTGACAAGTCAGGCAAGATGCCACATATTATGCTACTTGTTTCTTCATACCGAGCCACCAAAATCTCTGCTTCAGATCTTAATACATCTTGCTTGATCCGGGATGAATGCTCAATTTGCTCTTGTGTGATTCCTCAAGGATCATCTTTTTCATTTTAGGATTATCAGGTACGCAGACTCGTCCATTGCACCTCAGGATATTGTCTGATCCCAAACTGAATTTTGGGGCCTTTCCTTGTTCAATGAGTTCTTTCTTTTCTTGAAGAAACACATCAGTAGCTTGTAGTTCTTTGATCTCCTCCTTTAATCCGCTTGAGATCTTAATCATTCCAACACTGATCCTTTTCGGACTTACTTCTATCACTAAGTTGAGATCTTGAAACTTCTCGAGCAACTCTAATTCTTTCACCATCATCGCTGAGACATGTATGACCTTCCGGCTTAAGGCATCTGCTACAATGTTCACTTTTCTAGGATGATACTGTAACGCGAAGTCAAAGTCCTTCAAAAATTCCATCCACCGTCTGTCTCATGTTGAGTTTTTTTGGTCAAACAAATACTTTAGGCTTTTGTGATCGTTGAAAACTTCGAACTTAGCTCCATATAGATGATGCCTCCATATCTTTAGTGCGAAGACCACCACAGCTAGTTCAAGATCGTGCGTCAGATAATTCTTCTCATGAGTCTTCAGTTGACGAGACGCATACCCTAGGACCTTCCGGTGTTGCATCAATACACAACTCAGACCTTGATATGAAGCATCGCAAAGATACCTCGTAAGGTTCATTATGTTCGGGAAGTATTAACACTGGTGAAGTTGTTAAATGTTCCTTTATCTTTTGAAAGCTTTCTTCACATTTCGTCGTGTATACAAAAGGTTGATCCTTTTGTGTAAGCCGAGTCAACGCCGCAACAATCTTGGAGAAACCTTCAATAAATCTCCGGTAGTATTCGGCCAAACCGATGAAACTTCTAATTTCAGTTACTGTTTTTGGTCTTTCCCAAGAAAGCACTGCTTCAACTTTGGCAAGATCTATGGCAATCCCATCTTTGGAAACTACGTGCCCCAAGAACTTCACTTCTTCAATCCAAAACTCACACTTAGAGAGTTTTGCATAGAGTTCCTTCTCGCGTAAGATCTGTAAGACTTGTCGCAGATGTACTTCATGTTCTTCAGGACTCCTAGAGTAGATGAGGATATCATCAATGAACACGACCACAAACTTATCAAGAAACTTTCGAAAAACTTGATCCATATAGTCCATGAAGACAACAGGTGCATTGGTCACTCCAAAAGGCATTACCAAGTACTCATAATGTCTATAACGGGTTTGGAACGCCGTCTTTGGTATATCTTCAGTCTTCACCCTAATCTTATGATATCCTGTCCTTAAGTCTATCTTTGAGAAAACAGCAGCTCTTTGCAGTTGAGCAATCAGATCATCTATTCATTACAACGGGTACTTGTTTTTAATCGTTACCTTGTTAAGTTGCCTGTAATCAACGTAGAGTCTTGAACCCCCATCCTTCTTTCGTACCAAAAGAACAGGTGCTCCCCATGGGGAAAGACTCGGTCTTATGAATTGTTTTGACAACAAATCTTCCAGTTGAGCCTTCAGTTCAACAAGTTCTATAGGTGATATCCGATACGAAGCAATCGATATCGGACCGGTTCCTGGAATAAGGTCGATGGAGAATTCAATATCCCTCACTGGTGGTAATATTGGTACATCACTTGGAAACACCTCCGAAAAATCATTTACGACAGGTATCATACTCATATCAACTTCCTCTTCAGCATCTAAGTTAGTCAGAAGCAAGCATTCCTGGCCTTTTCCTATCCAAAGAGACTTCGCTTGTTTGGTGAACAAATATCCAGAAATCTTGGGGTCAGGAAAACTTAGGGTTATATGAGCACAATCTAGAAGAACATAATTGGAAGATGGCCAATCCATTCCTAATATCACATCTAGTTGTACTAAGGGCAAACAGATCAGGTCAACAAGGAAGTGTTGATGCTGAATGATGATAGGACAGTTTAAGCACACCGTATTGACAGTCACGAGTTCAGCAGTAGGAGTTGAAACAATCAAATCATACGGTAAAGAAGAAACATGTATCTCTAACAGTTTCACACAATCCACTGATATAAACGAATGCATTGCACCCGAATCGAAAAGCACAGTCAAGAGGTTACCGGCTATGTTACAACTACCTTTTATGAGATCTTTGGAGTTCGAGGCTTCAGCTCCATTCATAGTAAAAACTCCTCCTCTAGCTGTTGGTTTGTCAACTCTAGCACTATTGACGGTAGGTTCTTGCTTTGGTGCCTTACAATCCCTTGCCATTTGTCCCAGTCGATTACAGTTGAAACAGTTCACTCCCTTCGTAGGGCATACATCAACAAAATGACTTCGGTCTCCACATTTATAGCACTTCTTTTCTTGGCCTTGGCTATGGCTTCTCTGATTGCCGCTTCCGATTGCAGAAACAACGGTACGATAAGTTGGCTGGCTCTGGGTGGTTCCAATGGGTCGGCTGTATGGTTTTCTTCGATTTTGTTTCCTTTTCTGATTCTGACTCCTGGACCTGAAAGGTCCTCCAACATTCCCTCAGTTGTCTGTTCCCTTCCTCATCTGTTCCACTTTTCTACATTTTTCTACCAGTGCTTGAAAATTTCTAATCTCCAGTGGCAGTACCGATTCCTTAATCTCCTATCTTAATCCTCCTTCGAATCTTTCACATTTCTATCCCTCATACGGATTGTCTTGGAAAAAGCGAAAATACCTGGCAAGTTATTCGAACCTTGCCGCATATTCTCCAACTGTCATCTATCCCTGTCGCATGCACAGAAAATCCTGTTCCTTTTCGCCTCGAGCACTCTGGGGAAAATACTTGTCTAGAAATGCGATACGGAACACTTCCCAAGAAATCTCTTGTTGATCTGCCTTGAGTAGTTGTCTGGTGCCTCTCCACCAGTACTCAGCATCTCCCATCAACAAGAAAGTGGCATAAGGCACTCTAACTTCGTCAACGCTGTTGATCAGTTTGAAAATCTTCTCTATATCTTGAAACCATAAATCAGCTTTTGTGGGGTCAGCATCACCATGAAACTGTGGTGGATTCTGACGCCGAAAAGCTGTCAAAGCACGATTTTCAGCGGCTTGCTCATCACGAGCTTGCTCCTGTTGGTGGTGTACGACCATAGTAGCAGCTGTTGAGCAATGGCAGCTGCAATGTCTGCCATGGCTTGTGCTGCGAAATCCATTCCTCCATATACAGGTCCACGGCCACCATAAAAACCACCTCTGTTGCCTCCTCTCCGGCCGCATCCACATCCAGCATCTAGTTCCATAACTGACCTATAAAATTAAATCAGTTATATGGTAACCAGATAAGAAACACTCGACTTCTTTCCAACATTCATTACTTCCAACTACTTCCTTGGAAGTAATTCAAACATACCAAATCAGAGATCACACAACAAGAACACAACAGGCCTATTCCCTAAAGATTTTCGATAGACTCTACCAGCTCTGATACCATCCTTAATGTGACACCCTTAACCCGAGTATCACATTAACTACATTAATTAAAATTGATTAATCACTTTTAGCGAGTAGTCAATTTACTTTTGGAAAACTTCATATTTTTAAAACTCTCTTCTAAAAATGATGTTTACTTACTTAAACCATTTAAAACATAAACAATATACAGAAAGTGAAGACAGAGAATACTGAAAACATAACAAGTTCATTAATACTCAAGCCTTTATATAGTCAGGCTTCATGACAGAAATTTACAGAGTGATAATTCATAAGATTCACTACATGATCTCTAGGTTGAAGTTAAAGGTAAGGTTAAAAAGTAATAACTAAACATCAGTTTCAAATACATTGTTCATATCAAACTACCGGAAATTTAATAGTAGTTTTCTACCATAAAATACATTATGAGAATAATTTAGATTTATTAAAATAATTTACCCAAAAATTATAATATTAATTATTCTTAGACATGCATAAGTACAGATTATAGAGCAACCAAAAAATCGGGGCGTTACAACTTGTTTTGGGTTTACATTTTGGAGAGTAGTGGTATGTTGGTAATTGGTATATTTTGGCTACTGAGAGCCATCTTTTTGAGTCATGGATCCAGTTTACCGCTACTTATAGTGCTTTTTTTTTTATGTTATGACTTGGGCAAATGACATGTAAGTAAAAAGGTCCTTGGTATATTATGACTTGATTATATATATATACGTTTATCAGTTATCAATGTTTGTTTTGTATCGACCGAGGAAAATAAAAAATTTACAACTAATTTCAAGTGAGTTTAAGAAATAGGGAAAATTATATTTTTCCGAAAGCAACCAGCGTAATTATTTTTAGTCTTTTGATTCAACATTTAGCGCCAATGGGGTGTTACAGTAGTGGTATCAAAACTGGTCGAGTCTTTCGAGAACCTTGGGGAATAGGTCTGTTATGTTTTTGTTGTGTGATCTCTGGTTGGATCTTGTTTGAATTGTTTCTTTGTCGAAGCAATGTGTGTTGGATTATAAGTATATGTTTTTATCTTAAGGGGTTATACGAGTTTTGACTTGTAGGAACCCATGGATAGTAAATTGTGTTTTGATCCAAGTGTGACACATTCTATTATTCTTTTTGGATTGTGTCAGACATTTGAAAAATGTGCCTGCTACAAAGGATTTTTCCTGGAGTGTTCCCTGGAAATGTTCTAGGTGTGCTGCTAGCGAAGGATATGGATTTCCGATCGACCTAGTTTCTAGGTTTGGTCTGATATCTATCACCTGGTGTAGGACGTCGCCTACAAAGATAATCGAGTTAAACGACTCGATTCAACTGGAAAATCTATGGTTTGAGCAGTTTGTTAGACCGAGTGTTTCCCGTAAGAAGCACCAATGTTATGTAAAGGTTAGGGACTCCGCGTGGATTTCTGACAACTCAACAAAGTAATGATTAAGAACAACTATTCTCTACCGTGCGTAGTTGATTTGATAGATTAATTGCGAGGAGTCAACGTCTACGAAAGGATCGACTTGAGGACGAGTTATCACCAGATTTGAGTGAGGACTTATCTTAGATTTTTGCACAGTTGGCCCAGCTTACGAGGAAAGATCAACTCTTCGCATGTTTGGGAAACTGACTAAGTTGTCCGCGATCGTGCCCGATTCAGGGTGACCATACTAAGCGTGTCTGGAGAGACCTACGTGCTAGTGGGAATCAAGGCCAATTGATTTGAAAATCTTCAACCTTGGATGAGTGTCTCATGTTTAAGAAAAACTCTTCAATGTACTATTTGAAAATTGTCCCTCGAGTTCCTATGGTTGTATTACACAATCACAACGACCAATTTTGTACATGTCAAATTGACTTTTCTGACTTTTATTTTAAATCTATCGGGACTCATACATTGGTTATGCTAGTCCGTAATCTCAATATACCCTAATGGATTTCCTTGTATATGAGAATTTTTACTCACACTTTTGAATAACCCTCAGTGTATTAGACATTCGAGTGGATTGATTTGGTAATGTTCATTTGCCTGGATATTTTCACATTTCGTTGAAAGGATTTGTTATGAGTATTTCTTGAGTTGTAACACAGATAACTTTGTGGTTAATGACACGACTTTCTAAAAATAGGCAAGTGTACCTAGTCGTTCAAGTAATACGGTGGTGAGACCGGATATCGTCCTCAGGGATCGGTTGCCAATTACCAATTCACAAACTCAACAACTATCTAGACTAAACTAAGGTATGAAGAGATCAAAACATAAAATAAAGAAACAAAGCAATACAATATTTTTGGTCTTTTTGGACTTTTAACAAACACTTGGAAGGCAAAAGAATTATGGTTAAAGTTGTCAGGGCTAGAATACACTAATCCTCCCTTAATTGCAATGAAATGGTTATCAACACAAGTCCTAATTCAATTATGACAATCAAGCCTTTTTTAAATACTCAAACCCTAATGTCTTAGGAGGAATGAGCCTAAAATCCCAAATTAAGCCCTAATGTCTTAGGTGGAATAACCTGAGATTTTACATTAAGAGTCAAGAATTATAAGATTGTAAGCAACCCAAGACCTATGTCTAGGTTCATGAACTACTTGGCATTTGATTCATGAGCATGCCCTAACATCAATCTTTCAATTGTCTATCAAAGCAACAAATCATTCCATGGGTAGCTAAGCCAAGAAAAGCATTAAGCATAGAATCAAACACTCATAAAGAAATAGAAACTTGTATTGAAACCAAATCAAATAACAATCAAGTTCAGAAAAGCTACATCTAACCCCAACAAGAAGGGGATTTATCTACTCATAATTATAGAGAAAAACAAAACCAGAGAAATAGGAGAAGAGGAGAGAAGAACTCCATGGGAGCTTTCCACAGCCGTCACTGCAGCCCCTCTCAGCCGCTCCCTTCTAGGGTTGGAACCCCCCCTTTGTAACCACAACTCTCAGTCCCTGGCTCCCCAGTCCTAAGGTTCCAAGTTTCTGCAAAAAGTCCCTTAATTCTGTTTAGTGTGGCTCTTTTTATAGATCAGTCGCGCGTCACGGCCGTGATGGCCGTCACGGCCAGGCCGTCACGGCTTCTGCCCTGGGCGCGTCTTTACTTTTTGGTCTGTCACGGCCGTGATGGGCATCACGGCCAGGCCGTGACAGCTTCTGACTTTTACCTTCTGTCTTTTTCACTCTCCGCTGATCACGGCCGTGATGGTCATCACGGTCAGGTCGTGATGGGCTCTGTTTGGCTCATTTCTTCACATTTCAAGCTCTATCTTCAACCAAGCTCCATCAAGGCTAATTCTGAGCATTTTCTCCTTATTTTCTGCAAAACAACACCACAAAACCGCCTTAACCGTTCCAAGGGAAAAACTAACCAAAATAAAACTAAAATGGCCTAACTATATGAAAATGCATGCAGAAATGTACATGAAATATAAGGTAAAATCACACTCATCAAATCACCCCAAGCTTAAGACTTTGCTTGTCCTCAAGCAAAAACCAAGGCCAGAAGATATAAACAATCAGAGCATGGATAGTGAACCAAGAACCCGAGCAACTAATCCAAGTGACAGGTATTTTCAAATAATTCACCAAGAGACAATCAATTTCAAGTCCAATTAGAAGCTTAGGTTCTTAGACTCATGTTCTCACTGATTCGGGCACCCTTTCTTACCTCACTCAAGTGTTTAGGGATATATAACAATTCGCTCAATTTCCTCAAGGAATGAATTCTACCATAAGCTTGACTATCAACCAAATCTCTACTTTATTAATGAAAACATTTAAGAATCAAGAGGTCTTTTGCTTTGGTTGTAACGTGGCCATGTGATTAATCGTTAGGTGGGGAAATCAATAAAAGGAAATTTCAAAAGGCTAGCAAAATATCAGATATTGCGAAGCGTGACACCTTCTAAAATACCTTTTTGGGTTTTCAATTCATTTTTCCACCTTTCTTTCTTTCTTTTTCTTTTATTTCTCACTTCTTTTGTCATCCCCTTCTCTATATATAATTTTTTTTTCTTTTATTTGGAGAAGGGGAGATTTTCAGCTCAAGAGAAATATTTTTCTGATTTTCTCATCCCATACTTTTTCAACTAAATTTTTACCCTTTTTTTTTTGTAATACTTTAAAAGGTCACCTACCAAACATCATTCATCAGAATATTTCAGGGTACCAAGAAAAGTATTTTGTTCTTTCAGGCTCAAAATTAGGCAACTAAGGGGTAGCATTTAGTCATTCAAAGCTCAGAAGGCCGGAAAAATACCTAATGCCTCAATCATTTTCAAAAATGTTTTCAAAAATTTTTAAGCTTCAAAACGGTTTCAAGTCAAGTTCTAGAGAATACCATCCAAGAGGAATAACACTCTATCACAAAGAATGGGGTGAATTTAGTGAATACCTCTTTTTGGCTCAAAATCTCACATTTAGCAGTTCAGAAATCAATGAGAAACACAATTCTACGGAACCATATGCTAATTATCAACTATCACAGATCGTCTCAAGCATGTTTATTTGTTGCCTTATCACAAGAATAAAAAAAATTGGGTTCAAGAATTCACTATCTCAAAATATTTGGCCCTAAGTTCTCACAATCGGATGCATCATCTATGCAAGGGGGCAATCGAATCATGTGATCATGCAGAACTATGCCTATATGAATGCAACATGTAAAATATGAAAATTTAAAAAAATTTGCAAAAATACCCCTACCCCAAGCTTGAAAACTTACATTGTCCCCAATGTAAATAATCAAGTCGGAGAAAGGAGAAAAATTGGAACAACTCACCGGGGCGGTAGTGGGTGCTGGATCACATGCCTAGTCAAAACTTGCTGGAAAATGCATCACGGCCATGATGCTCGTCACGGGCAGGCCGTGATCAATTCTGGTCCTCAGCAGTTGGCCTGTCACGACCGTGACCTCCATCACAACTAGGCCGTGATCCTTTCTGATATCTCTATTTAGCTCATCACGGCCGTGACCAGTGTCACGACTAGGGCGTAATGGCTGTTGACTTTGCTTTTTTCTTGCTCTTCCTTCCTCCTTTCCATGAAAACACTTGGCAAATTTATTAGTAAAAGAAAACTCTTGATCTTCTCAAATTATTCAAGAGTCAAATTCAAAAACAAATACTAACAAGAAAATGAAAATAACTAAAAAAAAAAAAAAACTTGGGTTGCCTCCCAATAAGCGCTTCTTTAACGTCACTAGCTTGACTTATTGAGAAGCATCCACCTGGATCCCATACCCTGTGGTATAAGGGTCAATCGGTGCTAACGGTGTAAGGGCATCCTCCCGGATCCCAAAGCTTGTGAAGTGGCACTTGCAGAAGCAATATGATTCTACTCTCGGTTCCTCCTGGGTCAAACTGCAAATGATAAGCTCCTCTTTCGACCTCTTCAGGCATAAGTGTTCCCAGAAGCACATGAGGTTTTACCTTTTGAGCCAATTTTGTAGTGTCCACACATGCCTCCAAACCAATATATTTATCCAAGACAGCAATATCTGGTTTCTTGGCAAGCATGGTGAACGATAGACCCTCCTCGCTCTTCACTACCACTGCAACTTTACTTTGAACTATCCCCAAAACCAGATTTTTCTCAAATTCTGTTTCATGTGATTCTTGTACCAACTGTTTACAAATTTCATCAACTTGCATTTTGAAATTTTGCATCACAGCTTTGATACTATCACAGTTGGTTCTTATTTTGGTCTCAGATGTGGACAGCTCTTGTGAATATTGTTGTAGAGCAGATTTCAGAGGATTTGGCTCATTCCATTTCCATTCCTCCTCATGCTTCATGATTACACTATAAGCTTGTGCATGAGGGCATTGATTTCCCTAGAGCCTATAGTCTCCTATGACTGCATTAGGCCCAAAGGAATATTTTGTAACTCCATCCAAGGCAGGAAAATAGTAAATCTCCATGTGTTGCAATCCACCTTGAACAGATAAAACTCAAAAGAAAAAAAAAATCAAATATATACAGAAAAAATATATATAAACAAAAATGTCTAAAGTATTTGTCTACTTTGTTACTAATGATATTGACAAAACCAATCCCCGGCAACGGCGCCAAAAACTTGACACGACTTTCTAAAAATAGGCAAGTGTACCTAGTCGTTCAAGTAATACGGTGGTGAGACCGGATATCGTCCTCAGGGATCGGTTGCCAATTACCAATTCACAAACTCAACAACTATCTAGACTAAACTAAGGTATGAAGAGATCAAAACATAAAATAAAGAAACAAAGCAATACAATATTTTTGGTCTTTTTGGACTTTTAACAAACACTTGGAAGGCAAAAGAATTGTGGTTAAAGTTGTCAGGGCTAGACTACACTAATCCTCCCTTAATTACAATGAAATGGTTAGCAACACAAGTCCTAATTCAATTATGACAATCAAGCCTTTTTTAAATACTCAAACCCTAATGTCTTAGGTGGAATGAGCCTAAATCCCAAATTAAGCCCTAATGTCTTAGGTGGAATAACCTGAGATTTTGCATTAAGAGTCAATACTTATAAGATTTCAAGCAACCCAAGACCTATGTCTAGGTTCATGAACTACTTGGCATTTGATTCATGAGCATGCCCTAAGATCAATCTTTCAATTGTCTATCAAAGCAACAAATCATTCCATGGGTAGCTAAGCCAAGAAAAGCATTAAGCATAGAATCAAACACTCATAAAGAAATAAAAACTCATATTGAAACCAAATCAAATAACAATCAAGTTCAGAAAAGCTACATCTAAACCCAACAAGAAGGGGATTTATCTACTCATAATTACAGAGAAAAACAAAACCAGAGAAATAGGAGAAGAGGAGAGAAGAACTCCATGGGAGCTTTCCACAGCCGTCACTGCAGCCCCTCTCAGCCGCTCCCTTCTAGGGTTGGAACCCCCCTTTTGCAACCACAACTCTCAGTCCCTGGCTCCCCAGTCCTAGGGTTCCAAGTTTCTGTAAAAAATCCCTTAATTCTGTTCAGTGTTGCTCTTTTTATAGATCAGTCGCGCGTCACGGCCTTGATGGCCGTCACGGCTTCTGCCCTGGGCGCGTCTTTACTTTTTGGTCTGTCACGGCCGTGATGGGCATCACGGCCAAGCCGTGACGACTCGACTTTTACCTTCTCTCTTTTCAGCTCGCTTGATCACGTGTCGTGATGGTCATCACGCCCAGCCGTGATGGGCTCTGTTTGGCTCATTTCTTCACATTTCAAGCTCTATCTTCAACCAAGCTCCATCAAGGCTAATTCTGAGCATTTTCTCCTTATTTTCTGCAAAACAACACCACAAAACCGCCTTACCCGTTCCAAGGGAAAAACTAACCAAAATCAAACTAAAATGGCCTAACTATATGAAAATGCATGCAGAAATGTACATGAAATATAAGGTAAAATCACACTCATCAAGTAACATAAGTTTCTTGATGAAACTTAGTCTAGTCACTTTTACTTTTGGTAGATGTGATCCAATCTGATTTTTGGCCAGACTGTTTCCTTTTTAAATCGTCGTTTTGCAAATTCCCTATAATAAAAATGAATACTCTTGGGTTAGGAACTGTTCATCTTTTGATTTTCTAATCCGCTGGAAGTTCTTGTGAAAGAAGGAACTTTATTAGAGTCATGATTGTAAACATGTAATGGCCCTGCATTTTTACACTCACGAACCTAGCAAAGGCATTTTCTTTTTACCTGTCGAATACTCCTTTATCTTCCGTTTGGTAAAATTCCACTTTTTACTTTCTTGTGAAGGTAGAGTTTAGAAAAATTTCTTTCTTGAAAATTCATTCTCTTAATCCTTAAGAGCTTGTCTTATCATAGTTCGATAGAACTTAACACTTTTGATCAAGTTTAGCCTGTATTCTTTTCAAAACGTCATTGACGTGTGACTTATCTCATGAATCACGAGAAATTTTATCTGATCCATATCAGGGTGTCAGAGTTAGTCGAGTACAGTGAAAAGGAAATAACTTGAGGTTTGAGACCTTTCTTGTTAAGATGATGGCGTCACAATGAATTTTCGTTATGAGTTTACTAAAGACCTCTGAGAATTTTTAATTTGTTTCGAGAGTGACCGTGGAGAAGCTAACCAAAGTATGGTATCATAGGACTGATAAGGTTTTATGGAGTATCTCCCAACATCATTTCAGATGAAGATCCGAAGTTCACCACTGTTTTTGGCAAACTTTGCATCAAGTATTGAGGACCAAGTCAAGGCTGAGTTTTGATTTTATTTTTGGAAGTTGGTTAGGGGTAAGTGTGGTACCTAAGTACAATCATCTTTTTAGAAGGATAAACAAGAAGTGATAGGAGTTATATTGAGGTATATTTATGACTGGTAAGATGTGAACCCTTAAGATCAAGATCCGTAAGAAAGATAATTTTTATAAATCAAATGTTGATAGAGGCAGAGTATAATTAAGGAATCTAGGTTAATGATCAATGTCTGTTGTTAAGATTGATAGTATGATTTGAATAATTACAGGAAATTGTTTGTAGTAGTTTTACCTAAGCTGAATGTGAGCGGAAAAGAGGAGTTCTTGAGTAAAATTAAGTTGTTGGAAAAGTTCAAAGTTTATGAGTTAGATGATCCTACCCGATGTGATTTCATTTGGTTATAGTTGCATTAAAAGGACCAATAATGTTCCTTTGAAGTTGAGACGTGTGATCCTAATATAACATGGAGTGATGAATTACAATTAAAAGGAACTAAGACTATGATTGGATATTTTAGATAGGAACTGATGTGTGTGCCGTAGAAGAAATGTGAATCTTAGTTTCAATCTCGGTGTTAAAAGTAAGAGTTAAAGATGTCGAAGGGAGTTTTCTGGACTAGTACTGAAAAGAAAAGTGGTTAAAGTTTTAAGTATATCTTTCATGTGTGAGAAGTTAACGTATAAAGGAAAGGGAGTATAAATTGAGGATAGGTGGATTAATTTTGAGGATAAATAGAACGAATAATAAGGATGAAATGTGTTATTAAGTTACAAAAGTCATCTAAGGGAAAGTGAATACGGGAAGTACAATGTAGGATCTTGGGATTAAGATGTAATTACAAGATCCTGTCCAGTTTCGAGTCACAAAATTTTGAGGACGATTTTTTTTTTAGTGAGGTAGTAATGTAACACCCCGATTTCTGCTGTTTTCTATATCGATAAACAAATATCTGTTTATATTTTTGTCCGAGGCCTAGAAAATGATTTTGGTTAAAACAAAATCATATTTAGACTCGACTTCTTGGCCAAAGCCTAAGGTTAAATTTTTGGTTGAAAATTCAGACGAAACCCGGTCCGTATTTTCATTGACAGTAAGATTTTACTACTCAGAAAACCTAATTTTGATCCAATAACGAAACGATAATTTTTCTTATATCTTTTTAAGTGATGGGGGCCTTTTCAAAAATTTCGCTCTAAAATAAAATATTATTTTTTGTTCGGGGGAAGTTTTGAATTAATTTAGTTCCGGGAAACCTAAATCGGGAGAATAATGGAGTCAGAATCGGAACTACGGAGACTGAAGCGGACACCGGGCTAGGGTTGGACAAGCGACACAATATTGTGGTGAGTGTGGTGAGTCACCACTAATGACTCACATTAGTCATGATTAGTCTTCTAAATATCTTAGATATTTTGTGTAGAAAAAGACTAAAATGCCCCTAAGTATAATTAGAAACCACAAATTACCCCTAATGACTCACTCGTCTTGCCCCTCACTCCCTCTTTGTGACGGCAAGAACCCCCCACCCCTCACACTCATTTGTTCATCAAGCCTTATGCACACTTAGAGGGAAAAAAACCAAAGAAAAAGGATTTCTTTGCAACTTTGGATCAATCCCTTCATTCTCTTCTTCATCTTCAAGAGGTAATTCCCAAACTCTCATAAACTTTAGAGATTTATCTTCATTCATTTCAATCATCCAAATTCCAAACCCATTTTTCTTTAACTTTCATTTATGTCTTCAAAAATTTGTAGAAAATCCTATGATGCTTATTTTTGAGTTCTAACAATTTTCTATACCTCTCTACTACTCTAGGATCATGGATCCAAGAGTATATAAACTTTGGAAACCCCTAACCTATTTATCTATTTTGGGCCGAATCTTACCCACAAAATGGGTTACATGATTTTGCTTCATTTTCAACTTATGACAATTTTCCCTAACTCTACAATACTCTAAGGTCTTGGATCTAAGAGTATGTGAAATTTTGAGATCCCTAACCTATTTTCCCTATGGTGGCCGAACCTATGCATATAGGTCGTAGGAGTTTTTAGTTCATTTTGTAACTTGTTCTTTACTTGTTTGTGAAGGATTAGTTGAGTAATTGTGTTTGGAGTCTTGTGGAGGAAACTCGGAATTTCGAGATCATTTTCAAAAGGAAAATCCACACGTTAAGGTAAGAGGAGTTTACCTGAGGAGCTTCGATAACTATGTGTATAAATTGTTTGGTGTGTCTGTAATTATTTGTGGTAGTTTGTGGTGTTTTGTTTTTAAATTGTTGAGTAATATTCTGTGTTGCATGATTTTTTTTTTAAGTAAGGAGGCATGCAAAAGCATCACAATAGAGACTAACATCCCAACTAGGTTGGCACCTTAGCCACTATCCATCATATGCAGCACACCCCAATTTATTAAAAAAAAGAACAAAAACGAACAATACAAAAGCATGGGGGGCAGAACCAAACCCATGAAATCACCTAAAACGAAAATTAGGAAGACCTATTCTATTGTTATGGAATTCATCCCTAATGAAACTAGGAATCAAGTCCCACCAAAAAAAGCCATTAATCAGTAGGCCATGATTGGCAATTTTATCTGCACAAGTGTTGCCTTCTCGAAAGATGTGAGAGGAACCAAAACTCATATCCCTTATAATGGACAGGCAATTTTTCCATCTATTTCTTAGTTTCCAAGGAACCATAGATGGAGAGGAGAACGCAGCTAAAACCATTTGGGAGTCACATTCCAGCCATAACGACCATCCTTTCTTATGGGCAATTTCAATTGCCAAGATTGCACCCATTAGTTCTGCATAGAAAGCAGAATTGACACCAAGATTGGCTGCAAAACAACCAAGGGTAGCAGCACTATGATCACGAAAAATGCCACCATAAGCAGAAGGACCCGGGGCACCTTTAGCAGCCCCATCAGTGTTACACTTGACCCAGTAACAAGGAGGAGGATGCCATTTAACTTCAGTGATTTGGGGGGCACGATTAAGATGGCAGCTGATTTTAAACTCATTCAAAATCCTAAGTTCCTGAGAGGATGCAGAAGTCGTGCCATTGCTCAAGTTACCAGCCAGGCTAACCTTTGCAAGGATCATGTTTTTGGCAGCCTGCAAAGGGATGGATCTGTCATCAAATCTTGATTTATTTCTGCAATGCCAGATTGCCCAGATGATACTTGATATTGCAGCAGCCAAGATGTCCTTTACTTGGGAGCTCCACTGATGCTCACAAATTGACAGAACAGTGAGCATTGAAGTTGTGTCTATAGTCGAGCTAAGAATGCTGCTCAGCCAGCACCACAGATTTTTTGCAAAGGCACAATGAAAGAATAGGTGAGTAGTTGTTTCATAACTACAACCACATAGATTGCATCTGGAGACAACCGTGCAGCCATAGGCCCAAAGATTATCATCAGTAGGCATACGGTTGTGAATGATTCTCCAAACCAAAAAGGAAATGGAAGGAGGGACACAGTTATTCCAAAGAGACTTGGCCCAAGAAACTGTTTGACCATTACTGTGAAGAAACTGATATGCATCCTTCAATGTTAGAGACCCCGATTCATTCCTGCACCACACACGGGTATCCTTACAAGGAAAAGAGGGAATGCTGATGTGCATGAGTTCTGCAGCAATAGCAGGGCATTGCTGTAAAATAATGCTTGGAATCTTCCAAGAGTTATTGAACCAGAAGTCTTTCACCTTTGCTTTTAAAGAAGACTGTAACTGAGCTGGGAAAGCAAGCAAGAAGTTTAAGGGTTTAGACAACCACATATCATTCCAAAAGTTGATATCAGCACCATCACCTAGCATCCATGCTGAGTTTTCCACAACTGTGTTCAGATGAGGCTTGATTCCAGGCCAGATTGAGGAGGAGATAGAATATTGGACCACTGTGTTTTCCCTCAGAACTCTAGCTCTCAGAAGGCAGGCCCACTGCTCAGATGAAGAGATGAGCTCCCAGCACAGCTTGAGCATAGAAGCATTGTTGATGGATCTAAATGATCTAAGACCAAGACCTCCCTCAGCTTCAGGTTTGCAGATTTTTTGCCAAGCCACTGTCACAGTTTTTTTGACATCTGTATTGCCAGACCATATGAAGTTTCTCAGCCAGCAATCAATTGATTTCAACAAGCTAGAGGGCCATGAATAAACCTGAAAGCTATACAACATCATACCAGTAATCACAGATTTGACTAACTGAATTCTGCCCATGATTGACAACAGACTTCCCTTCCATGAAGCTAGTCTGGATCTGATCTTATCTGCAATGGATTGCAAATGGGATTTCCTTGGTTTCCCTTTGAACACAGGCATCCCAAGATAAGTGAATGGAAACCTGCCAGCAGTAAATCCTAAAACATTGGCAATGGAGGACATTCTGTTTGCAGAAATATTACCTGCATAGAACTTGGATTTTTGAATGTTAACCATTTGGCCAGAAGCCTCTCCATACTCCTTAAAAATGGACATTAACAAGGACAAATTCTGTATGGAAGCTCTGCAAAATATAAGAATGTCATCCGCATATAGGATATGAGAGGGAAGGCTGAGACCTCTGGGGCCAGCCATTGTTTTGAGCTTGCCCTCTTGAACCAACTTGCAGATAGCCCTGCTCAATACATCTTCTGCAATGCAAAAAAGAAGAGGTGACAATGGATCACCCTGCCTGACTCCCCTCTTGCAAGAGAAAAAACCAACTGACTTACCATTGATACCAATAGAAAGTTTGGCTGACTTCAAAATAGTTTCTATCCAATGGCAGAACTTGAGATCAAAACCAAAAGAATGGAGGACCTTCAAAAGGAAAGACCAGTCCATGGTGTCAAAAGCCTTCTTGACATCAATCTTCAAGGCCAAATTACCACCAAAGGCCCTTTTGTCCAGCAAATTTACACACTCTGATGCAGTGCATAGACAATCAGTAATATATCTACCTTGTATAAAACCTTTTTGGTTATCCGAGACAATCTTTGGAGCAACCTTAGCCAACCTGTCAGCTAAGACTTTGGTGATGATTTTGAACTGGAAATTAGCCAAGGCAATAGGCCTAAATTCCTCCACTCTATCTGCACCTTGAGACTTAGGGATTAGAACCAAAAGATTCGAATTCAGGTTTGGCAGCAACCAGCCCTGCTCAAAAAATTGAATGACAGCTTTACAAACATCATGCTGTACAATTTCCCAGTAATTTTGAAAGAAGTAGCCTCCAAATCCATCCGGCCCTGGAGCACCATTGGCATTTAGAGAAAAAACAGCATTTTTCACTTCTTCAAGAGAAGGCAGATTTGTTAGCATGAGATTATCTTCTCTGGTTACCATCGGGCTAACAATTCTGTCAACTAAGCCATTATCCATGCACTGATTTTCAGTACTGAAGAGCTTGGTGTAATAGTTCAAAACATGGTCCTCTATATTCTTTGCATCAAGCAGAACTTGATCCTCATATCTGAGCATGGAGATTTGCTTTGAGACATTCCTGATCTTGGTGATCCTATGGAAGAACTCAGTGTTCCTATCACCTTGAATGTGCCAATCCAATCTGGATTTTTCCTTCCAGAATTCTTCTTGGTAGTGCAAAGCATTATGCAATTCAGTTTGGGCCTGCTTTTCTTGCTCAAATAACAAATCAGTCATCCCTGAGGAGTTAATTATTTGTTGAATGTTGTCTACTTTAGCCATGGCATAAGCAACTTGGGTGTTCACATTTTCAAAAGAGTCTTTATTCCAGCTCGTTAACCTTCCTTTCAACATTTTTAGTTTTTGAGACAGAATGTACATAGGGCAACCTACAACCCCAGAACTCCAAACCTCTTCAATTATCTTAATGCAGTCAGGGTGAGAAGCCCACATCTTCATGAATTTAAAAGAAGAACTGAAGTTACTGTCCTCTTTCCTCAAAGACAGAAGCAAAGGATGATGATCTGACTTACTTCTAAGGAGTGTGCAGTAAGAAACACTAGACCAATAATTAAACCATTTGTCATTACAAACCACTCTATCAAGCCTCTTCTCTGTTAGAGCATTACCTCTTCTGCCATTAGACCAAGTGAATTGAGCACCACGGGTCAGAATATGAGATAATTGGCAACTGTCTGACCAAAGCTTGAACTCCTCAGAGGCAATCTTCAAAGGCAAGCAACCACCCCTTTGCTCATGAGCACCAAGAACCACATTGTAATCTCCCATGAAGCACCATGGACCATCATTAGCTTGCTGTAGAGCCAACAGTTCAGCCCACAACTCTCTCCTTTTCAGATAACTTGTACTAGCATATATAGCAGAAATAAAAACTTCCTGAGATTCTAACTTCAATGAGAAGGAAACCTGCTGGTTAGAGCAAGCAATAACAGAAGGTTGCAATGATTCATGACAAATACACCAAAGATTAGGCAAGAGGGAATTCCTATCATTAACTGCAAAAACTTTAAGATTCAACTTCTTCCAAAATCTATCAGGGAATTGATCAATGTCGATCCACGGCTCAGCAATGAAGAGAATCTCAGGCTTATTTGAAACCAGAAATTTCTTCAAAACTAACCTAGTATCTAGATTGCCAATTCCTCTAACATTCCAGAATAGGAGCTTCATCATGCAAAATTACTAGGACCAGCCCTATTTCGGGCTTTTGTTTTACCAGCCTTTGCTAGGGCAATCTGTTTTTTCCTCAGTTTTTTCTTCTGAGATTTAGAAATGAATACTTCAAAGTTACCTTGTTGAGGCTGAGCTTCAAGGCATTCCTCTTCCACATCAGTGTCTTCCTCCTCAATACCATTACTCCAGAATTTAGAAACAATCCTAATATCCTGCTGAGCTTGCTGAGGAAGATCATGCACTAAGGATGGTATAACTACATTAACACTCTGGGGAATAGAGTTGACATTGTGGTCTAAGCCACCCATTGATTCAGAGACATGACTAAAAGATTGCACTCCATTACCGGTGTTTTCTGCACCAACCATTGGAGTGTGAAATCCAGGATCAGATAAATTTCTGACTGCCTGGGGAGACTCTGGATGAATTGATTCATCATAGTCAGAAGTATTTGCATCCTCCTGAATTCCTTGTCTATTTTCTGCATTATTGTCAACTTGCTGCACTACTGCATTATTCATTTCTGGAATACCTCCATTGGTATCAGCCGAAGCAATGATATGAACCTGATTTCCACAGTTAACTGGATCCTGACCTGAAGTTTCCTTTTCACCAATCACAAGCTCAGGGATAACCCTATCTTCAACATCTGGATTCCTGGCACTTGGTTGTTTAGGAATATAAGCAGATTTTGGTTTCTGGTTGAAGGGCTGTTCCTTTCGGGGTGCAGGATTATTAGGGTTTCTCTTGCATTCCCCAGCAGCATGCCCTATCGAGAGGCAGCATGAGCAAAAAGAGGGGAGTCTTTCATAGTCGAACGTAACATAAAATGCATGAGCCTCCCTTTCAACCCTGATACCAGATGGGATAGGTCCAGAAAGATCAATATCAACCAGTATTCTAGCAAAGTGGCCAAAGACTTTGTTTTTTGTAGATTCATCCAAAGCAATTGGAGTGCCTATTCCATTTGCAATCTCAAAGAGAATTTTCGGCCTCCAATACTCCATAGGCAGATCATAAATTCTTACCCAGGATTGAACATGGGTCTGTTTTTGCAAATTCGGATTAAAGTCTGGACTCCATTGATACAGCCTTAGCATGCCAGGTTGCAGATTCCAGGACCCAACAGCCCAAACGCTACGCAGATCTTCCAACGATGCAAAGTTGAATTCATAATATCCTTTGCCTAAAAGAATCATATGCCAACGACCAATCGGGTTCCATAATTTCGATAGCTTATCTTTCAAGTCTTGAAGTTTGATTGGCTGGTTACCCTTCTGAAGGATCAAACGACCATGCAGACTATTTTTACTGCTTTCCAATCCAAGCTTGTATTCCTCCTCCGAGATTTTTATCGAGAACACATCTCCAATCAGTCGTGGCTTAGGTAACTGACTGATGGGAATGTCAAAAGAATTGGAGAGAGCCTGGGCAAAGGATTTCTTTTGTGCAGGAAGAGAAGGAGGCGAAGAAGTAGAAGGCAAGGGCGATGGGGCAAGAGGCTGAAGGAAGGGCCATGGGCAGGGACAACCAGAAGCCATGATCATGCAAACCCTAGAGTTTCATGCAACAACAAAACCCTAGCAGAGCGCCGTCATCTTCCCAAATACCATATATTCCTGTGTTGCATGATTTATCTATGAAAGCATGCTATAAATTGTGATGTGTGAATTTATTGTTGGTTGTGAAAACATGTGATAAATTGTGTTGTATGAAATTTTCTGTTGATTTGGTTATTGACTGGAAGCTTGACATCGGTCAGTGCTCATTGGAAATTAAGAACAAAACATTAAGAAAGTTTAAGGAAAACTTTGTTTTTGAAAATTAATGGATTTAATTTTAAGGTAAAAATAATAATATTTTAATGAGTTTTAATGAAAGAATAAGTTAACGAGTGACAGTGTGGACGTGACAGTGAAAATTTTTCACTTTCGCATTCTGTTTTTTGAAAACGACGGGAAAAATGGAAACAAATATGTATTTTAAGAAAATGGATTTTAAAAATTGTTTTAAGGTTGATGATATGAAATTTTTCGAGAAATAAGGGTTTTTGCTTGCCTAATGGTAGTATGAGGAAAAGCGATTTTTTACGTGAGAAAAATAAATATATGGGTCATAAATGATTTTAAAAGAGTTAACAAATTTTTAGAAATAAAAATAAAAGAATTTGAGGAAAAATGATTTTTGTTACGTTTTAAAACGAATTTCATCAAAGGGTTTTTAGAAAAGAATTTAAGAAAAGCGGAAATTTTCCGACAAACTTGGATAAGTTTTCGGAGTTTTTGTTTTGGTATTTGTGTTTCACCGAATGAAAACTCTTTGATAAAATAAAGGAAAAGATAAGGACCTAGATTGCTGAGACGTCGGGCTAGTGTTCTTAAGAGGAAATTGTACTTTGGTGGTGGAAAGAATTGGAATACCTGACGAAGGGTAGTCGGGAGCTTTAAGCCTTGATAGCGGAAAAACGAACGACAAAGAACAGTTACGATAACAATGGGTTTTACATGCATAGTCTGGCAAATATGCCATTTTGGGCAGCGTGCCTTGTGTATCGAGCTACAATTTCACAAAGGGTGAATTGGGTAAATTGGTTAGTTACGGACCAAAGATAACTTCTAGGGTCTTTGGGTCTTAGGGACATCCGGGCTTCGAAAATCCAGGGAATACTCGGGGCCTTGCAACCTCCGGTCGTGGAATTCGGTTACCCGACACGAATGTACTCAATAGGGAACTATTCCAATATTATTTTAGGTGCTCCATCGTGGTATCCTTGAACAATTGGAGCCGAACCTAAATTTAGAGGCCGATCTCATGAGACAATTGTGTTAAGGGGTATCGCAGCCTAATCATTACTCGAAGAAGGGAAGTTAGGATCTCCGGAGAATAAAGGTCAAGACTCATAAGATGGATTTTGAAGTGCCATGCATTCTTGAAAAATCACGATTTGATTGTCGTGTATGAATCCCACTGGTAGGAATTATTTAAAATATGTATATATGATGTTTGTTTGGGTGTCATGGATATAGTAATCATAATGAAACTCAATATTGGTATCTCACCCTTGCTTTATTTATTTTCATGTTGGGTTTCTACTATGCTTCTATATATATATATATATATATATATATATATATATATATATATATATATATATATATATATATTCGAGTATACTTGAACCACACGAGTTCGATATCATACTCGGAGATACGTTCCCTGCACTTTGACGATGCTGATGAGGGAAGCGTGTAGGCACTTTGACGATGCTGATGAGGGAAGCGTGTAGGCGATTAACCGGGCGCTGCGGCAGCCACGTACACCGGGCCAAGTATGTACCACTACGGGTACCTTAGCGACGGGACCACAGACCCGTACTCACAGCTTTGAGACAGTCAAGGTACCACTTCCCCCGATGTGGCTATTGTTGAGGAATCTGGTGAATGAGGGAAATCTGGTGCATCAGTTACCATTTGATCAGTCACTTCATGCGAGGCGCCAAGATCACCTCCAAAGATCGATCGTTATTATTCCAGGAGGAGGACGAGGGAGATGGATGAGGAACCCATGGAGGACAAGGAGGAGGTACCCGAGTATCATCCTTAGGTTGACGGCGTTGTCCCAGAGGTTGAGGCAGAGGCGGATGTATCCTCACCGGATACTTCTGTGGCCGATGAGTTCTATCGAGGTCTTCCCAATGGCTTTCTTTAGGTGCGACCAACAGTAGGACTTATTTTGGGTTTACATTTTGGAGAGTATTGATATGTTGGTAGTCGGTATATTTTGGCTACTGAGAGCCATCTTTTTGAGTCATGGTTCCAGACTATCGCTACTTATAGTTTTGCTTATTTTTATTTTATGTTATGACTTTGGTAAATAACATATAAGTCTAAAGGTCCTTATGTAAAAAGTGATGATGCATATATATATATATATATATATATATATATATATATATATATATATATATATATATATATATATATACACTCACACACACACACAAACACACACATTTATCAGTTATCATGTTTGTTTTGTATCGACCGAGGAAAAGAAAAAAATTTACAACTAATTTCAAGTAAGTTTAAGAAATAGAGAAAAATATATTTTTCTGAAAACAACGAGCATAATTATTTTCAGTCTTTTGTTTCAACATGTAGCGCCAAGGGGGTGTTACACCTTCCATAGGAATGTTTTAGGAGAAATATAGCTAAAAAACATTTATGAGAATGTTAGTTTATTGGGTAATAAATTTGTCTATAAAAAAAAACTCGTGGGATGATTGGGTATCTTTCTGTTAGATACATAAGTAGTTAATGAATATCATATGATAGTAGGGACCAAAATTAGTGATTTTAGATTTTAAAGGGATCAAAACCAAAGAAAAAAATTTATAGGGACCAAAACAAAAATTCACTTATTTTACAGGGACTAAAAACATCTTTAACCCAAAAAAAAACCCTCTTATATTATTAAAAAGTTTTATTTGTTATTAATTTAGGTAATAAATTTTATTATGTTAGTGTTTTTTAGTCTTAAGTTCCTTATGCTACTTTAAAATAAAATCATTGTTAATGTAATAATTGCTATTAATTCTTAATTTTATCTCCGTGTTATTGCTATAATTTCCAAATAAGAATGACTAATTTCCGATTATTGCTATATCAAAATATTATATTGATTTCTAAATGCATACATTGGATGACTAGGTTTAGAACTAACAAAAGTTATTTAAAATTTAAATTGTTTAAATCCTTTTTTAAATCAACTGTATTATAAGATTTAATGGTGAACGCAAATTATTTATTAAGATTTAACTCGATCGTTAAAATTTTGTACCAATATAAAAAATGGAATTAAAAAAAATATATACATTTAGCGATCGAAATACTTCGATCGCTAAAACGGTCGCAATTTGGTACCAAGGTTAGAATCCGGTACCAATATTTAGCGATCGGTGTTTAATATTTTGCGATCGGTTTTTTCGGTCGCTAATTAGCGACCGACCCTTATTTCGGTCACTAATGAATTAGCAACCACGACCTTAGCAACAAAACTTTATCGATCGTTAATTCGGTCGCTAACTGTATTAGCGACCGAATTCATGTGTTTAGTTTATTCGGTTGCTAAAGAGCTTTTTTCTTGTAATGTGTAGAGGAGAACATGAAGTATTAGGGAGAATATCACCTTGAAAAAGGTGTTTTTTTATATCTATTATTTATGCAGTACTCTATGATTTTGGATTTGGATTTCAATTTACGATGGGTTTTAAATGTCATATAACTAGGGTTATGGTGGAGCTTGTTACTTGAATGCCTTATTTTGTAATTTAATATGATTTGATTAATATTAGTCTTCATATTGATCGTTCTATCAATTTAATGTGTTAAGATTTGATCATCCTTAGTATGTTAGAGTTAATTCATTGACCAACAGTTGTACCATAATTTGTTATAATGAGCATATAGAATAATCGAGTTTATGGTTAATGAACACGAAACCTTAATCCTAACTAAAGTTTGGTAATTTAAGTGCAACACCTTCGTTTGTTTTCCACAAGGTTTGCCTTCTAGAAAATTGTCATTGCCATTGCAACCTTAGCTTCATTCTTATAGCCTCCACTGCATCACCTTCATCAAGTTTTAGCAAAGCCATCGGTATATCTATTAATTATAAGAGTAAAAGATTGCATCTTTGGCCTTCTCAATGCTTCGAATGTATGATCCAAGCAAATCATAATGAGAATTCGTAACAGATTCAACATCCACAGGGGAAGGATTTGGACGAAAAAATGCGATATCCTAAGTATACAATAAAGGTCTGTTGGATTGCATGGGAATGTTCTCGTAGCACAACATAAAGAAGAAGTGATAATAACACATGATAAACGGATGCCAACATTGTTATTCTCATGAATGAAGTTTGTTGAAACAAAAACTCAGATAAATTGCAATTTACTAGATTTTTCATAAAAAAATAATCCTTAAAAATGATGTCTTATACAAGTCTCAAACTATAGACTTTGTGTTATTCTCTTTTTCCCTATTTAATTTTATTTATTTATTATATATATATATATATTTTTAAACAAATTAAAAATCAAATGACAAACTAAAATCACTTTATTACATTAGTAGGCCATATGCATGGATAAGACTGCATACATCTACCCTCTCTAAAGATCACCAGGTGGGAGTCTCGTGCACTTGGTCGCCTTTATTTTTATTTTTTTGTAGAAAAAAATAGCAGGTCATACGAGAGTCTTCACATATGGCTATTTGCAACAAGGCAAAGATGATTCTTCTTGTGTTGAGCAAGTCCTGGTAGTCCTTCTATGTCTATGTCTTCCCTTTTCATCCCTTCGGGGCATTTCCCAATTAAATGAATTAAGAAGGTTTGCAGTTGTGAGCTCCACTGTGGCAATTCCCAAAGGTATGCCAGGGCAGATTCTACGTCCTGCACCGAATGGAATCAGCTCAAAATCTTGTCCCTTAAAATCAATATCACTGTTGAGAAATCTCTCAGGATAATACTCTTCTGGGTCTTTCCATGTTTCAGGGTCTCTATGAATGGCATAAAGATTCACAGACACGAATGTCTTGGGCTGTATTTGATACCCATCAATGATGAAACTTTTATTTGTTTCTCTTGTTACGAGTGGTGCAGGTGCATAGAATCGTAATGTTTCTTTTATCACTGCTTTAAGATAAACAAGCTTTTGAATATCTTCTTCATTTATAAACTCTTTCTTTCCATATAGGTTTCTGATTTCTTCTTGAGCTTTCTTCATCACTCTTGGGTTCTTCATCAATCCGGTCATTACCCAAACAGATGTGGCTGCACTTGTGTCGATTGCGGCTACAAGTATGTTCTGCGATTATTAAAGGAAGAGCAATCAAGAACTTAAATCAGATGCTTATCAGAAAGGGGAAAAAATAAATAACTTAAATCAGACTATCACTTCATACTCCAAATTGATAATTTTCATGAGATTATAGTGATGGACTTATAATTTGTTCATGCAGCTAAATGATAATGCTCGAGTTAAAAAAAAGGTTCTAGATGGTATTATTTTCTTGAAGATGTTACTCACAAGTCACGCAAGTATAATTGTGCACATATGATTATTAGGTCATAGGTGAATCCATTATATTGTAATAGTTTAATTGAACCCATCCCTTTGTGCATATGTTGAGTAGTGAGGGCTAGAATCAGTAATCTAATTAAACATGCATTCTGCTTATTCTGAACACATCAACTATAACAAGCAGCAAAAGATATTTCAACTGAGCATCCACCTAGACATTGGGCTCATTTAGATGTGTTTATTCAGATGAATGGATGATTTATTTTAAAAAGAGATAAGGTACTATTTTTTTTATATATCTTTTTGTTTTTATCAAAATTAACTTTTTTATAACATGCAGAAGTTGTTCGATTATATATAAAAAAATTATACAATATGGATTTAGTTGATGTACATTATTAGTGTAAGATATTTCATGCTATCAATCAATAATAAATTATCGCATATAAAAACGTTTGATTTTATAATAATTACTTAATAGTCATATATATAAGATGATTTATGATTAGTTGACAGAGTGAAAAGCTTTACACCAACAATGAATCAAAATAAACTTCTAAAATATTATATCCAAATATAAAACAAGTTGTCCTCTTTTAAAATATATTTGATAAATTAATCATGTTTAAAAATCAATTACTAAAAGAGTTAGAGGAAAAAAGTGCACAAACATGCATGCATATGAGCACATACCATGATGATGGCTTTGATGTGGTCGTTGGTGAGATCTATTGACAAGCGACCTTGCTTCTTTAGCTGAAGCAACACATCAACTATATCCTCCTCTTTGGTTCCTCTTTGCCTATTAGGATCAAGGTGCTCTTCAATGACCTCTTCAAAAACGAATCCAATCCTTTGAAAGTGTTCTCAAGACGAGTCAGTAACCCTGTGAGTCTATCAATCCACCCCATGCAAGGAATATAATCTGAAACAAAGAAAGTCATAGACATGGCTTGTGTCTCATTAAGCAGCTCATGGAACCTGCTTTTTTCAGCTCCTTCATCCTCATATCTTCCCCCAAAAGCAATCCTACAAATTATAGCACTTGACACAGACATTATCATCTCACTCAAGTTTGTTACTTTGGAAGAACAAATATGGCATTGTATCCTTTCTATCATTTGCTTGACTTCAAAACTTCTTACATGGGAAAAGCTAGGGAGCTTTTTTGAGCTTAAGAAGTGGACTACACAATTTTTTTTAATTTCTCTCCAATAATCACTATAAGGGGAAAATATCATTTCTAACCCGTTGTAAGATAATTTTTGTTGGCCAAGGGAGGGTGGTCTACTACATACATCAAGATCATGGTCTTTGAGTACTTCTTTTGCAAGTTTAGGTGTGGAAACAACAATAGCTGGCTTGAGACCAATTTGAAGGGCGAAGAGGGGACCATAGATCTTTGAGAATTCCCATAGTTGCAAATGGAGTTTGGAACTATCAAGTTGATGAAGATTACCAATGATGGGAAGGCCTCTAGGACCTGGTGGAGGGGGTGGATGATGGGCTCTTATTGGATATGAATTTCTTGAAGAGAAACAATACCAACAAAGGTGATATGAGAAGTAGATGCAAAAATGACACCATTGTGAAAGATTTTTAGAAAGAGGCTTAACTAGGAAATGTATTGTCTGAGTCCTTGCACAGATGTACCTATATATAGCAATATCAGCTTTGAACATCTTGAACAATACTAACATATGTGATATATATGAGAACTATGGATGCATGCAAAAATAACACTATTGTGAATGAGTTTCCGAAATAGACTAAACTTGGAAATATGTTATTTTAAAATATGTTTAGCAGCTTTGAATATCTAGAACGTACGAAAATAGTTACAAAAGGGACCGGAAAAGTATGAAGCGACAATAAAGTACATATGTTTTTCAAGGTATGAATCTTTTCATTTGACCACTTTTTCCTTATACCACTTTTTATACCTAAATCTTAATCATCTATCCATTTGTTGTGTCCCAATGCAAAAGTAATTTGATGAAAAATTATAATATCTATTCCCTTGTTTGATTGAAGGTATCTTTTCTGGGAATGTGAATATTATTTTAAAATCTACCTTTAAATATTGATTAATTAAAAATTAAAAAATAAAAATGTTAATGTTAAAATTAAAATAAATTAAAAAAAAAGTTTAACGAAATTTTTTTAGTCCATGCAAACAGGGGAAATTTGGTTTTTAGCCCATACGAAATTTTCTTTTAGGATTTGGTATTTTCTATTTCAAAAGTTTAATTTGGATTAGATATTTGTTATTACTCGTTAGCTTTCTCTCGTTAAGTATTGATGTGGCTAACAAAGTGCCTTACTGCTACCAGCACTGCAACACGGACAAAAATATTAATTTTTTTAATACCACGTGGCATTTACCAATATTAATTATTTTTTGTAATTTATAATTGTTATTATTATTTAATTTATATAAATATTAAAATAATTTTTTTATATTATATTTATTATTTTAGGAAATAATTTTATTCTAAAATAATAATCATATTTTAATAAATTCAAAATAAAAAATATTTTATAAAATAATAATTATATTATCATAAAAAACAAAATATTATAAATTACAAAAACTTTTTCAAGTTCATGGGAAATTAGGATTTTCATCTCCTTCCATATGAATGTTTTTGGGAGAATTGCAGCTAAAAAAACATTTATGAGAATGTTAGTTTATTGGGAATGTGCTTTTTATAGGAATATGGGATTCCCAAATCAGAATTCCTAGGAAACGAAAAAAATCTTTCTACCAAACATCCTTTAAATATAAAATAAAAAACTCAAACGAAATAGTGTGAGAATATGGTTGTTTTTATTTTACCATGGTCAAAGTTGGCAGCAAGATTTATCATGAGGCTGGGGCTGTTGTTGGGCCATTTGGATAGTCACTTAAGGTTAAAAAAATAAAAGGGTTAAATATATTTTTAGTCCTTAAAAAATAAATGAATTTTAGTTTTGATCCAGGTAAAACTTTTTTTTTGATTTTCATTCCTCCAAAATATATATATAAAAAAAAATCCTGGTTTTGGTCCCTATGAAAGTTTTATTTTTAGTTTTTATCCCTCTAAAATTTGATATCACTGTTTTTAGTTCACAACATTCATTTTAGGACATATAAACAGAATTTATTTTAAGGTTCAAGGAAAATTATAGAAGAATTACATGCTAACATGACACCACATACGTTATTAAGTGTCACTTGTGGGGTGACAGGGTAACCTTCTGTTATATACATAACTAGTGTATGGACCCGTGCCATGCATGGGAAATATGTTAATTTCTTAGGATTTCATAAAAAATATGTAATAGTTGATTTCACATTTTTTGTTTAATTTTTTTTTGTTGGGAATTATATGAAAAAATTTGTTGATTTATAAGGTTAATTATGCATAAATATTTGAAAATAATGTTATGTAAAATATAAAAGATAAATCTTGTTAAAAGTTTAACTATAAGGTTTTTGCCAACTGTATACAATTCCAAAAAAATATATTTTATTTATTTTCCCTCTTTTCTCATGAAAGTTAAATATTTTTTAGAAAATATATTTATCTATCATTTTTTTTTCTTATGAGATTGAAAATCTATTCGATTTATTTCTCATCTTTTCTCATGCAATTTAACCATTTTTAGAATCAATATTTATCTATCATATTATTTTTTTCTTCTTTCTTCAAAATCTATTTGATTTATTTCTACTTGTTTCCCGTGCAAGTTAACATTTTAGAAATTTTATTTATATATCATATTATTTATTTTCTTCTCTCTTCGAAATCTATTTTATTTATTTTCCCTCTTTTCTCATGCTAGTTAATCATTTTTAAAAAACACAGTTATATATCTCCTCTTTTCCCGTGCAACTTAACCATTTTTAGAATAAATATTTATCAATCATTTTTTTCCTTTTGTCTTCAAAATCTATTTGATTTATTTCTACTCTTTCCCTGCAAATCAACCATTTTTAGAAAATATATTTATCCATCATATTATTTTTTTTCTTCTCTCTAAAAAAATTATTTGATTTATTTTTCATATTTTCTCGTGAAATTTAACCATTTTTAGAAAATATATTTATATATCATATTATATGAAGAATATGTTAAGAAAATATATCAAAACTCTATAAAAATAAAAATAAAAATACCCAACAGAAGAATAATAACAAAAAGAAAAATAAACTTTGTATACCAACATGTGGTTGGTCCAAGTGATAACGAGCTTGGGCCCTTTATGCAAGTGGTCAAGGATTTGATTCCTGACTCTTGCGTATGAAGAAAACCTGGTTGGGAGAGGTCAGCCCTTAAATGTCGTCCAGTACCTCGAGGGATTAGTCTCAGCAGTTGTGCACGGAGGATACCCTGAGAAACCAAAAAAAGAAAATAAACTTTGTATGGTTACGGGAAAAATGCTTAGATTATTTCGGCATACCCCAATCCCTAGTGATCATAAACATTACAATGTGAAAAAATAATACGCCCAAGTTGTAACACCCCGTTTTTCGTAAATAAGCTTAATACGTTTATATATGTTTGATCTTTATGCATATGTGTATGTTAGAGGTAGTTTAGCCTTTGGGAGGGTCTTAATAGTGAATTCTGGTTTTGTGGGATCCACCCGGCCTAAAGTGAAGGAAAATCCACGATTTGGTTTTCTGCAAAATCCGCCCGGCCTACGTTTTCTGAGCCCAGCCTAAAGTACAGGAAAATCCACGTTCTAGTTTTCTGGGATCATCTCGGCCTAAGTTTTCTGAGCTCGACCTAAAGTGAAGGATAATCCACGTTTTGGTTTTCTTCATAATCCGCCCGGCCTACGTTTTCTGAGCCCGGCCTACGTTTGCTGAGCCCGGCCAAACAACGCCGACAACAATTCGTTTTGGGGCTTCTGTTTCTGCCCAGTTGCACCCTAATTCGTTTTAAACCTCTAAGTCACGCCCTAAACCCTAGTTTACACGACTCTAACACTCATAAAATGCCTCCCACCTTTCTCTTTGAGGTCTCATCTCTTTTCTCTAAAAACTATCTCTCTAAGGACCATTCTGTTCACTATTTTCCACCGTTCTTCATTAATTGGGGAACACCGTTGCGAACACGTGTTCATTGTGTTTGCTGTTTGGATCTCTAAACCAGGTAAAATTCGTGTACCTTGTCATCCCTTTTTGTTAATCTCATTTCTTCTCCTTGAACTGGGGATTAATGGTTTCCATTTTTACGTTTTGACCAAGGCTTTGGGGAACTCTTCGAGCCGCTTGAGGGAACGCGTTTGGTTTACTGCTTAGCTTTCGTTGGGAATCTTCATACCAGGTATGGGAAGAAGGATAGTGTATTCACTAGGCAAGGAGGTAGCGTAAGATGAGGGGTTCCCATAGCCCCGTTATTAGTTTTGTTGTTAGTTGATGTATATGCCATGTTATATTGATTATATGACTAATTTCCATAATTGTTATTGGTTATTGAAAGTGCCTATTTGGTTTGTTTGACTGAACTGTTTATCTGTTGTATGCCAATGATGTATAATTGGTTGAATCTGTTTATGATATGAATATTACTGCCATGTTGATTGGCTGAATGTTGATTGGCTGAATGTTGATTGGCTGAGTTATGTTGTTGTTATGTTGAACATGTTAATAAGACCTTAATCGGCTAAATAGGGTTCTTAATTAACAGAAGAATTAATGGGTTAATTCCCCTAAAGTTTTATAAGACATGAACTGTTAGTGAGAGGTGAGGTTTGATGCCAATTGGATTAGTCAAAGGACCCTAGGATCTTATTTGAGAGTGTTAGGGAGTTTTGACTCCGAGAACATAAGTTGAATCTGCCTAAAACAGTACGGCTAGCCCAAGAGCACGGCTGTGATGAACAAGGAGCACGTCCGTGCTCCCAGTTGAATTCTAGAAGATGGCCGCAAATTGAGCACGGCCGTGCAGGACAGTGAGCACAACCGTGCTCCACTTAAGTGGCAACACGACCGTGCTGGGGTGAGCACGCCCGTGCTCCCCTTAATGGTCAGAATCTGATATTAAAGTAATTAAGGGGCGTTTCACCCCAAATGTCCCCAATAATGTAATAACGCACCAATCGAATGGAGAAAAGTTAGATAACTTAAATAAAAGAATAATTAAGAGAACAAGATTAATAAGTTGGTTAAGCCGATGCCCATTGGATTGCCGCACGTTGTTAAGCTTTGGTGCTTTTTGGCCAAAGTGGTCTCGATACTTTTTGGTCGAGGTGTGATTAGTTGAACCTTAGTTCTTTTTGGTGTGACACCCTTCTACCCCGCACGTTAATATAAAACATTTACTTAAAAGAGGAAATATAAAAACATGCATTTAATTGAATAAAATAAAAATTGGATAAAAAGGTTTCACATCTCAACATAAACAACGAGGAAATAACATAGTTTTTAAAAGATAAACATAAACATGACAGATAAAGAAAACCCAACCCTGATATCACATACAGAGCTGGTATAACCGAAATTTGGATACATCACGGAAACAAACTAAAACTGAAACAACTAAACAACTAAGCATCCTAACTAGATTCGCGACTCCTCAGAGTCACTACTCCACCAACTGCCCATCGTCCTCTACATAAGAGATACATGCAACAACAAAAACAGGAAACAAGGAGTAAGAAATCATGTAAACACAACGGCATGAGAATAGGAAATAAGATGAACATACATCATATCGGGCATAGCAACAAACATCATACATCATCATTTACATGCTACAAGTCAACAGTCAACAGATGCTATGCGGTGCAACACTACTCCGCTACTCCGTCATGCATGTGGATCCAAATATCTCAGGAAGTCAACTTCGGAGTTACATATCCACATTGACCATAAAAGCACCAACGCCGACAGTTCACCAAACCATGGGTGAAACCCTTGGATAGCCGACGTCGACGTATCATAACAGGATACGCCACCTCGGGGGCGCACGGTTCACCAAACCTTGGGTGAACCACCCGAGACTTAGGCTAGATCATCATAACTTGGACGACCTCCCCTGTGTTGAAGATCCCCCACTAATCAACTTCAACTTATGAATGCATGAGCACAACAGCAAACAAGGCAACCACCTCCTCTGCTTGGGCCAATAAGCACCCAAGACTTATCACCATCATCAACATTAACACCTTAACCCTTCTGGGTCAAGGCCCCCTTAGCCAAAAAGCACTAAGATCCAACTCATCAACATCTCGACCAAAAAGCATCGAGGGCACTTTTGCCAAAAAGCACCAAAGCGTAACAACGTGCGGTAACCCATTGGGCGCCGGCTTAACCAACTCATCACTCTTTGTTACCTTAATTGGTCTTTAATCAAGTTATCTACTTGTTATCATTCGATTAGTGCATTATTCCATCATTTGGGGATAATTGGGGTAAACACACCTTTAATTCATTAATCTTAGGTTCCGACCAGGAGGGGTAGCACGGGCGTGCTTAACCGCTAGCACGGTCATGCTGCCACTTAAGTGGAGCACGGTCGTGCTCACTGTCCTGCACGGTCGTGCTCAATGCGCGGCCTGCCTTCCACAATGCAACTGGGAGCACGGTCGTGCTCCCTGTTCAGCACGACCGTGCTTCTGGAGCAGGTCGTACTGTTCTGGGCAGATTCAATTAAGTTCTTGGAGTTTTGGCTCCCTAACACTCTCAAACCAAATCCTAGGATCTTAACTAAATCATTTGGCATGGAACCTCACCCCTCACTAAATCAGTTCATGTCTTATGAAGCATTGGGGAATTAATCCCTTAATTCCTATGTTAACTAAGAGTCCTAATTAAATCCGATTAGGATCTTATTAACATATTCAACATAATGGCAACATTCAGCCAAAAAATTTCATCAATAACGATAGCCAATAGCTTTCTCATCATATCATCACAAATAAACCAATGGCATTCAACATAGCAATATTCATCAATATTAGCATTCAACATCATAACAACTAAACAAGAGGCATACTAGTTAGCCAACTAACAACATAACAATAACTCATAACAATAGGCAGATCATGGCATCAATAGCAGTTAACAATATACAACATACAACATTTAACGGACTATAGGAACCCCTCATCTTATGCTATCCCCTAGCCTAGTGTATACATTATTCTTCTCTCATACCTGGGTAGAAGGTTCCACAACAAGACGCTAAACGACGAACTGGTCACTTTCCCTTAAGTGTCTCAGTTAACTCTCTAGGCCTTGGTCAAACAAGAACATCAACCAATTAGTTCCCAATTTCAAATAATAGAAAAGGAAACTCAAAAGGGAAGGAACTGTTACCTATAGTGATCAACACTGACGAACTAGACGTTCCCAAGAGTCTCCAAAACTCCAACAAAGTAATGGGTTAAGAGAAAATAGGGAAGAAAGGGGTCGCTGCCGTATTAGGGTGGCTGCTGTCGTCAAAATAGGGTTTAGGACGTAAACCCTTAATCACTGTTCAGCTTATAAAGGCACAGACCCGAGCACGGTCATGCTCCTCCTTGAGTACGGGCGTGCTTGACTTAGCGCTTGTGAAGCGCGTCTTGCAATTGAGCACGGGCGTGCCCAACTCAGTGTCAGCTAGACACTCACTCACAACGAGCACGGTCGTGCTCCTTAACAAGCACGACCGTGGCAGAAAGTCACAAGGTACAAGCCTAAGAGAAGGGATTTCAAGTCTATAAGTCCCACTTAGCCCTTAAGCTAAATCTGAAGGCTTAACTACCCAAACGAGCATACAAAAGCACTTAACGGAAAAACAGGGTGTTACAATTCCACCCCCCCCCCCCCCCCACCTTATAAAAATTTCGTCCTCGAAATTTCTACTCACCTCGGTTGAAAATGTGTGAATATGACTCCATCATCTTGCTTTCCAGCTCCTACGTAGCACTTTCCTCAATAGCCCCACTCCAGACAACCTTGACCAAAGGAATTTCCTTGCCTCTTAGCTGCTTCACCCTCCTATCCTCGACTCGAAGGAGTAATACCTCAAAAGTCAAGTTCTCTTTTAACTATATGGTATCGGGGACTATCACGTGACTAGGGTCATGAACATACTTTATGAGTTGAGACACATGAAAGACACTATGAAGATTGGACAAGATCGGCGGTAAGGCTATTTGGTAGGCGACTTCGCTGACTCTTTTTGGAATTTGGTAAGGACCAATGAATCTAGGAGTTAGTTTCATTGATTTCATCACTCTACCAACCCCAATCATCGGAGTAACTCTCCAGAATACATGACCACCTTCTTGGAATTCGAGCGCCTTCCTCCTTTTGTCATGGTAGCTCTTCTGCCTACTCTATGCCACTTTCATCTTTTCCTGAATCATCCTTACTTTCTCAGTGGTTTCTTGCACCACTTTAGGTCCTAGTACAACACTATCACCCTGTTCACTCCAACACAAGGGTGTCCTACATCTCCTCCCTTAAAGAGCTTCATAAGGTGCCATCCCAATACTGGAATGGAAACTATTGTTGTAGGTGAACTCTATCAGGGGCAAAAACTTGTCCCAACTACCCGACTGCTCTAGTACACAAGCTCTAAGCAAGTCCTCTAAGGACTAGATGATTCTCTCAGACTGATCATCAGTCTGTGGGTGATAAGCTGAACTAAGCCTAAGCTTGGTACCTAAGGCCTCTTGCAAACTATTCCAAAACCTAGAGGTAAACCTCGGGTCTCTATCTGATACTATGCTAGAAGGTACACCATGTAGCCTAACTATCTCTTTGATGTACAACTTGGTCAACTTTTCCAAAGGATATTCCATGTTCATAGGGATGAAATGGGCGGACTTAGTCAGTCTATCCACAAAAACCCATATAGCCTCAAAACCAGCTGGTGTCCTAGGGAGTCCAGACACAAAATCCATGGAGATACTATCCCATTTCCATTATGGGATACTCAAAGGCTGTATCTTTCCTGATGGCTTCTGGTGTTCTATCTTAGCCTTTTGGCACACTAAACAGGCATACACAAACTCAGCCACATCTTTCTTCATCCCAGGCCACCAAAACATGCGCTTTAAGTCCTGATACATCTTAGTGGCACCTGGGTGCACACTCAGTCCACTCCTATGTCCTTCTTCAAGGATCAACTATCTAAGCTCCGGGACGTCTGGTATACAGACTCTATCCTTGAACCTCAATACTCTATCGCTTCCTTCCTTAAAACTAAGGTCTCTACCCTGCACAAGTAACTCACGCTGGTCTAAGAGATACCGGTCTAACTTCTGACCCTCTCTAACCTGATCCATCAAATTGTTGGTAACCTTCAAGGTTCCAAGCCTAATGCTCTTAGTGGTAACTTCCCAAGCTAAACTCGGGTCTCTAAACTCCTCAATAAGATCCATCTCCCTAACCATCAAAGTGGAGACGTGCAAGGTTTTTCTACTTAAGGCATCGGCCACTACGTTGGCTTTTCCTGGGTGGTAGGTTAGATCAAACTCACAATCCTTTAAAAACTCCATCCATCTACGCTGCCTCATATTCAACTCCTTTTGAGCAAAGAGATACTTCAAACTCTTATGATCACTAAAGACCTCAAACTTCGCTCCATAAAGGTAATGCCTCCAGATCTTTAAGGCAAATACCACAACTCCTAATTCTAGGTCATGGGTAGGGTAGTTCTTCTCATGGGTTTTCAACTGCCTAGAAGCATAAGCTACTAACTTCCCATCTTGCATCAACACTCCACCTAAACCTTGCTTCGATGCATCACAGTACACTACAAAAGGTTTATTAGGATCTGGCAAAACTAACACTGGTTCTGATGTCAACCTATCCTTAAGGGTTTGGAAACTCTCTTCACACTTAGAGTCCCACACAAACAACTGTCCCTTTTTGGTGAGACGGGTTAAGGGTAAGGCTAATTTAGAGAAACCTTCTATAAACCTCCTATAGTACCCTGCTAAACCCAAGAAACTCCTAATATCAGTCACTGAATTCGGCGCTTCCCACTGGAGCACGGTCTCAACCTTAGCCAGATGAACGACTATCCCACCTTTTGAGATCACGTGACCTAAGAAACTAACCTCTTCTAACCAAAACTCGCATTTAGACATCTTGTCATACAACTGCTTCTCTTGAAGGGTCCGCAAGACAATCCTCAAGTGCTCCTCATGTTCCTCCTTAGTCTTGGAGTACACTAAGATATCATCTATAAAGACCACCACAAACTTATCCAAGTAACGTTGAAAGGTCTTGTTCATGTAGTCCATGAATACAGCAGGGGCATTGGTTACACCAAATGGCATAACCAAGTACTCATAGTGACCATAACGAGTTCTAAACACTGTCTTCGGGATGTCCTCAGACTTAACCCGAATCTGATGGTACCCTGACCTCAAATCTATCTTCGAAAAGACACAGGCTCCGATCAACTGATCCATAAGATCATCAATCCTAGGGAGGGGATACCGATTCTTAATGGTCACCTTGTTGAGCTGTTGATAGTCGACACACAACCTCATACTACCATCATTCTTCTTTACTAGCAACACTGGCGCTCCCCAGGGGGATACGCTAGGCCTAATAAACTGCTTCTGGATAAGATCCTCTAAATGTTCCTTCAACTTAGCTAGCTCTAGAGGAGACATTCTATAGGGCACTATGGAAATCGGTCCGGTTCCCGATACTAAATATATGGTGAACTCTACATCTTTCTCTGGGGGTAGTTCGTAAACATCCCCCCGGGAACACTTCAGGAAACTCCCGCACAACAGGCACACTTCTGACATCAGGAGGGCTCTCAACTTCCAGGGAAGACAACATTTTGAACACTTGGGCTTCGTCTTTCATCGAAGCTTTCCTTGGTTGGCAGAGAGAAAGGTCGGATTCTTATACTCCTTAGGAGTTCCAAAAACTTTGGTTTTATCGAAGTAGATTAAGAGAACATGGTTGGAAGATAACTAGTTCATTCCAAGAATAACATCGAGCTGTTTTTAAAAGGTAAGCGCACAAGATCAGCTGTAGAGTTCTTATTATCAAAATATAATAGAACAACCTTCCTAAACACAAGAAGCACTCGCAGGCTTCTTGGATCGTTCAAGACAAACCACCAAATGCAGTATGTCAAACTAAAACGAAGCTATAGGTACCTAGTACCACGTAACATTGTCTATATAAATATAGACAATTCAAACAAGAGCACATAGAAGACTCATAACAGACTCATACCACGGCCTGATAGGACAGACCTGCTCTGATACCACTAAATGTGACACCCTTCTACCCTGCACGTTAATATAAAACATTTACTTAAAAGAGGAAATATAAAAACATGCATTTAATTGAATAAAATAAAACTTGGATAAAAAAGTTTCACATCACAACATAAACAACGCGAAAATAACATAATTTTTAAAAGATAGACATAAACATGACAGATAAAGAAAACCCAACCCTGATGTCACATACAGAGCTTGTATAACCGAAATCTGGATACATCACGGAAACAAACTAAAACTGAAACAACTAAGCAACTAAGCATCCTAACTAGAGTCGCGGCTCCTCAGAGTCACTCCTCCACTGGCTGCCCACCGTCCTCTACATAAGAGATACATGCAACAACGGAAACAGAAAACAGGGAGTAAGAAATCATGTAAACACAACGGCGTGGGAATAGGGAATAAGATAAACATACATCATATCAGGCATAGCAACAAACATCATACATCATCATTTACATGCTACAAGTCAACAGTCAATAGATGTTATGCGGTGCAACACTACTCCGCTACTCCGTTATGCATGTGGATCCAACTATCTCAGGAAGTCAACTTCGGAGTTACATATCCACATTAGCCATAAAATCACCAAAGTCGGTAGTTCACCAAACCATGGGTGAACCCCTTGGATAGTCGACGTATCATAACTGGATACGCCACCTCGGGGGATCACGGTTCACCAAACCTTGGGTGAACCACCCGAGACTTAGGCCAGATCATCATAACTTGGACGACCTCCCCAATGTTGAACATCCCCACTAATCAACTTCAACGTATGAATGCTTGAGCACAACAACAAACAAGGCAACCACCTTCTCTACTTGGGCCAATAAGCACCCAAGACTTATCACCATCATCAACATCAACACCTTAACCCTTCTGGGTCAAGACCCCCTTAGCCAAAAAGCACTAAGGTCCAACTCATCAACATCTCGACCAAAAAGCATCGAGGGTACTTTGGCCAAAAAGCACCAAAGCGTAACAACGTCCGGTAACCCATTGGGCGCTGGCTTAACCAACTTTTAACACTTTGTTATCTTAATTAGTCTTTAATCAAGTTATCTACTTGTTATCATGCGATTAGTGCATTAATCCATCATTTTGGGATAATTGGGGTAAACACCCCTTTAATTCATTAATCTTAGGTTCTGACCAGTAGGGGGAGCACGGGCGTGCTTAACCCCCAGCATGGTCGTGCTGCCATTTAAGTAGAGCACGGTCGTGCTCACTGTCCTTCTCGATCATGCTCAATGCGCGACCTACCTTACAGAATGCAACTGGGAGCACGGTCGTGCTCCCTGTTCAGCACCACCATGCTTCTGGAGCGGGTCGTACTGTTCTGGGGAGATTCAATTAGATTTTGGAGTTTTGGCTCCCTAACACTCTCAAATCAGATCCTAGGGTCTTAACAAAATCGTTTCGCATGGAACCTCACCCCTCACTAACTCAGTTCATGTCTTATGAAGCATTCCTGTTTAGCACGGCCAGGTGTTCGGAGCGTAATTCGTCTTGTTCGGCAGATTCAATTAGGTTCTTGGAGTTTTGGCTCCCTAACACTCTCAAATCAGATCCTAGGGTCTTAACTAAATCGTTTGGCATGAAACCTCACCCCTCACTAACTCAGTTCATGTCTTATGAAGCAATGGGGAATAAATCCCTTAATTCCTATGTTAACTAAGAGTCCTAATTAAATCCGACTAGGGTCTTGTTAACATATTCAACATAACGGCAACATTCAGCCAAACAATATCAATGCAAGAACAATAGCCAATAGCCTTCTCATCATATCATCACAAATAAACCAATGGCATTCAACATAGCAATATTCATCAATATTAGCATTCAACATCATAACAACTATAACAAGAGGCATACTAGTTAGCCAACTAACAACATAACAATAACTCATACAACCAGGCAGATCATGACATCAATAACAATTAAACATAACAGTTAACAATATACAACATACAACATTTAACGGGCTATGGGAACCCCTCATCTTACACTATCCCCTAGCCGAGTGTATACATTATTCTTCTCTCATACCTGGATTGAAGGTTTCACAACAAGACGCTAAACGACGAACTGGTCACGTTCCCTTAAGCGGCTCACTTAACTCTCCAAGCCTTGGTCAAACAAGAACATCAAACAATTAGTTCTCAATTTCAAATAGTAGAAAAGGAAACTCAAATGGGAAGGAACCGTTACCTATAGTGATCAACACTGACGAACTAGACGTTCCCACGAGTCTCCAAAACTCCAACAAAGCAACGTGTTTAGAGAAAATAGGAAAGAAAGGGGTTGCTGCCACATTAGGGTGGTTGCTGTCGTCAAAATAGGGTTTAGGACGTAAAACCTCGATCACTGTTCTGCTTATAAAGGCACAGACCCGAGCACGGTCGTGCTCCTCCTTGAGCACGAATGTGCTTGACTTAGCACTTGTGAAGCGCGTCTTGCCATTGAGCACGGGCGTGCCCAACTTAGCGTCAGCGAGACACTCGCTCACAACGAGTACGGTCGTGCTCCTTAACAAGTACGGTCGTGATTGTGACCCAGAAAGTCACAAGGTACAAGCCTAAGAGAAGAGATTTCACGTCTAGAAGTCCCACTTAGCCCTCAAGCTAAGTCTTAAGGCTTAACCACCCAACCGAGCATACAAAAGCACTTAACAGAAAAATGGGGTGTTACATTTGGCTAAGGGGACCTTGACCCAGAATGGGTGAAGGTGTTGATGTTGATGATGGTGATAAGTCTTGGGTGTTTATTGGCCCAAGTAAAGGAGGTGGTTGCCTTGTGTGTCGTTTGCTCATGCATTCATACGTTGAAGTTGATTAGTGGGGGATGTTCAACGTAGGGGAGGTCATCCAAGTTATGATGATCTGGCCTAAGTCTCGAGTGGTTCACCCAAGGTTTGGTGAACCGTGGCCCCCGAGGTGGCATATCCAGTTATGATACGTCGACTATCCAAGGGGTTCACCCATGGTTTGGTGAACTGCCGGTGTTGGTGCTTTTATGGTCAATATGGATATGTAACTCCGAAGTTGACTTCCTGAGGTAGTTTGGATCCACATGCATAACGGAGTAGCGGAGTAGTGTTGCACCGCATAGCATATGTTGGTTGAGTTGATATGTTGATGTGATTGTTTATATATTGATGTTATATGTTGTGTATTTATACGCCATGATATGATGTATGTTCATCTTGCTTACTACTTCCATGCCATTGTGTTTACATGATTTCTTACTCCCCGTTTCTCTTTGTCTGTTGTTGGCATGTATCTCTTTATTCAGAGGACGGTGAGCAGCCAGTGGAGGAGTAACTCCGAGGAGCCGCGACTCTAGTTAGGATGCTTAGCTTTATCAGTAGTTATAGTTTGTTGTTAGTTTTCAGTTTCAGTTGTATTCCGAGGATTTTATTCCGGAACAGTTATACCAGTTCTGTATGTGACATAGGGGTTGGGTTATGTTTCTGTTTATGTTTATGTTTGTTTATGTTTCATCTTTTTAAAAAACTGTTATTTCCGCGTTGGGTTGTTACAATGTGGTATCTTTTATCCAAGTTTTCCTTTAATGAAATGAATGCATGTTTTTATATTACCTCTTTTAAGTAAATGTTTTATATTAACGTGAGGGGTAGAAGGGTGTCAGACAAGTTACCCAATTTGACTTTGAAGTTGACATAAGGAAACCTAAGAAGGGGGTTGAATTGTGTTTCTTAACAGTTTTTCGAAAAAGCCTTTTCTTAAAACCTTTTTGCAAGCAAGACAAGAAAAATACACACAAACAAAAAAAAACCTTTCTAAAGATTTAACAAACTCATATCCAAATCCCCACAGTTAGAATAAGCAAAGATTGTAAAAGATAAGGATAGAAGATTCAAACAACTGATTTATCTTGGTTCACTCTCTTCCAACCAAGAGCTACGTCCAGTCCCTTCTACCTGAATGTTTTTCTCCACTATAATCCAATAGCTTTACAAATATTCAACACCTCTTCATGCTTACAAGTATTCTTTCTCTACCAAGCCTCTTCAAGCTCTAACTTTAACAAAGAGATTTAAAGAATGATCTTACAAGCTCACTATGTGTGAGAGTATGAAAGTTTAAGATCAGTTATGATTACAAATGAATTTGTTCAAGAGAACTTTGAGCAGGGTCTTGGTACTTTGAATATCAGAACTTAGAGCTATTTCTTTACTGGGGATCGTCCAGTATTTATAGATGAGTGCTTCTCTGCCATGATCTTCTGCAATGGTCTTCAAATTGTATCCGTTTAGACATATCATTAAATGTTAGGATCTGTTGAGACTGATAGCTTGATATGCTTTCTGGAGAAGTGCTCCTGGTTATCAGAAGAAAGCTCAAAGTAGTGCTGTCATTTCTCTGTTGTACCGAAGGTTGCTTTCTGACTTTCCTTCTTTGTACTTGGTTTAACTTTACAGCAATATAAGTGATATAGTACAAAGGTTTGTGTTCTCGATGGTACTATGTTTCTAATGTCAAGTAACAAATATTTAAGTAATTGAAGCAACACATGAAATAGACACAAATTCCTTCATATTAAAAAAACAATCATTTGAAATAAATTCACTTTGACTAGACGGGTTCAGTTTCAGTGACCTGTGGACGCGCATGTCTTTGGACTTGATATTTTCCTGAGAGTTATTAATTGGCTCGTCTACTACTTATTTTACACATAGACTTAGACACTCGTCTAGTGTTATTTAACTTAGTCAGTTTTTTAGCACCTCGTCTAGCGATAACCTTATAAACTAAGAAGATTTTCCTCGTCTAGAAAACTTTAATACTTCTGTAAGCTAGAATAAACAATTAGATCTTTGACACAACTTTAAAGTTGACACAGGCAAACACAAGAAGGGGGGTTGAATTGTGTTTGTTAATAATTTCTCTAAAACAACCTTTTGAAACTGTTTTTCTCACACGAGGATATATAAAACAGATGCACACACTGAAAAAAGGACTTTTGAGATTTAACAAAAGCAATATCAAAACCCCACAGTCAGTATAAACAAATAAAGTTGTAAGAGATTAAGGATAGAAGATTCATGCAGATGATTTTATCCTAGTTCACTATCTTCCAACCAAGAGCTACTTCCAGTCCCTTCGACTTGAAGGTTTTATCCACTATTTCTCCAAATAGTTTACAACCAAGTAATCAACACCTCTCCAGGCTACAAGTATTCCTTTCTTACCAAGCCTCTTCAGGCTCTAACTCTAACAAAGAGATTTGTTTGTTTTTTATCTTCTTAACTCACTATGTGTGAGGATATGAAAGTTTAAGATCTGTTGAATATTTTCACAATATTCAAACTAAAGAATACAGACTTTTTCTTTTTTAAGAATGAAAGAAATAAGATCTTGTTCTCGCAAATATTGCATTGGCAAAAGTTGTTGTCAAGCAAAAGTTGTTCTTAAGTATAGGAGGTCTTCTACTTATAGTGACCTTCTTCTTCACTTGTATTTCTTCAACAGTTATTTTGAATAGTCTCGTTTAGAGATAGCATTAAATGCATGATATCTGTTTGTGATTGATAGCTTGATTGTGGCCCTTGTGAGATGTACTCTTGGTTATCGCATTTGCACAGAATAGAGGGTCATTACTTCTGGGTAATTTGTACCTTGAAAGCTTTCTTTCCTCCTTTGTGTACAATCCAGTTTTTTCCTAGCAGTAAAGATGAATTCGTACAAGTCACTTTTCATTTCCTCATTGTACTATTTGCTTTTTGTATTTCCTCGATGGTAATATGATTTTCTCAAAAGGAAACAAAGCTTAACGGGATAAAACAAATGGGAGGAACAAATATTCTATTGAAATAAATATCAATCGTTTGGAATAACTTCAAGAGAACCGGATTGCATTTATTCACTGTAGAAGAACGTATAGGAGATGGAAACTCGTCTACTCAAAATCTCCGTCTACTCAGTTATTTGTGAGACTAAGTCTGTTCACTCCTTCATATTGCTCGTCTATTGACGTGGCATATCCTCTCGTCTATCAAGTCTTTGGACTTGCTATATCTCAGTGAGTTATTTTGATCTCCGTCTAGTAACGTGGAAATTAGAGCTCGTCTACTTATTATTTTATTTTTCTGTCTATTTCATTCTATTAAAAACTTTCGTCTGCTGACGTGGCAAACTGAGCACGTCTACTTAGAAAATTTTAAGCCTCGTCTACTTAAGCTCTTGTCTACTCAAATAAATAGAAAGTAATTTTACCAAACGTTTTTGATCAGCTCGTCTACACGATTGGACGTGAATTCTCTTTCTCAGTCCAAGCAGATATAAAGAACTTTATACAAGATTTCTCATGACTTATATTATTCAAGTAATCCTGTAAAAACTGAATAACCTTGTTAGATCTCAACTAACACTTTGGCAAGCAAATTTTAATCCTTTTGTTAACATCAAAACTTAGAGATTAATTAAATCCAAATCACTTTGGTTCCAACAATCTCCCCCTTTTTATGATAAAAAAAACTAATTAAATTTGAGTAGCAAAGTCTAAGAGAGCTACAAAGCCCCCCGCCCCCCCCCACATGACAAAGCATTCAAACTTTTAATCAGGAAAAGCATAAGACAGAAATTCAGCAGCACATGTATATAACTTATCAGATCAGTGCAACTACTTATCAGTTAAGTATAGTATCAGAGCTTTTAAAGTCTTTATCAATCTTAAACAAGTTAAAAATATATCAAAACAAACAATGTTAGAGCATATGGATTTAAGATATATCAGATCGATAAACAAATCATAGCAAATAGTATCAGAGCAATCTAAATAGATATATTAGAGCAATATTTATATTAGCGTAGCAAATCATGCCAAAGTATAAACAGAAGGAAACATGCATATGCAGACAAGTATATACTTTTCAAAAACTGACTTTTCATATTAAATTTAATTCTCTTTCCTTTCTCCCCTTTTTTTGTCATCAGACAAAAAGGTAAAGGGAGTGGATCATCATTGCCAGTAAGGAAACAACAAAATAAAAGCCTAAGAAGAGGGTGGAGGTGGAGGAGGAGGATTTGGATTTGGTGGAGGAGGAGGAATCTGAGTTGGTAGATTTTGACTCTGTTTTAATTGCAGCAAGATGTTCATCATCTGGTTCATCGTGATGTTTGTTGGAACCAGGGCTTCAGCTACCTGCTCTTTCACTTGTTCTTTAACCTTTCTCTCTACTCTTTTATCTATAATTCTGCCAATAATTTCTTCAAAGTTTGGAGGCAGTGAGAGTGAGGGTCTTGAGCTTTTGGCACTATCTTGAGCATATGCTTGACTTGGAACAATGTCTAAAGCTATGGAAGTCTGAGGTTTCTCTATTGGATGAATGACGGTCAGAGCCAGTGGTTGAGAAGAGTGCTTCTCAGAAGTGCTTTGTCTAGGAATGGACTCGGCAACTTCTTCAACCTTAGCTACAGGTTGAACCACTTCCACTTGAGGACCAAATTGCACTTCTTCAACTGCCATGTCCTTAATGATGATTTCTTCATCTGTGTGCTCTGATGGAGGAGAGGATGAAGGTGAAGTAGCATATTGCAGCACTGGTGGGGGCAACTCTTTTCCCCAATGGATAGGGTCCTCTTCAAATATAGGACTTATGACAGGAATGCCAATGGTGTCCTTATAGATTAGGAGTCTACAGTAAGCAAGGCCACACTTCCCTCTGACTTTAGGAATATATTTCTTCTCTTCAATTGTCAGTCCAGAGGAGGAAGCTTCCTATGCACACGCCACCATGTGAGTCCTCCAGATGTCCACAGCAACATCCTTTTGAACAACTTCAGTTGGTTGAGCCAACCAGTAGTCAATCATATTTTGATCAATGAGATTGATTATTGCTGGATTGATTATGCAGCTGTCAGGAAAAGGCATTTTGCCAGTGTTTCTCTGCTTCTTCTTGTCGTTATCCTTATTTTAATCAATCATGGGTAGCCTAGGATAGATTATGAATGGCTTGATCCCAATCTTGGTTTCCCTATTATGCCTTAACCAAGTTGGAGGGACAAATTTTTCAACTCTGTCAATTCTAAAGTGATTGAACTCCCACTTCAACATTTCATACATTAGAGTGTCAACAAAGTCCGTAGCTCTGCCATAAGTGCTAAGATGTCTGAAGGTAGTCCACTTGGTGTTTCTGTCCATGATGAATGGAATATACCTGAATGATCTAGATCTTCTGTAGATCACATTAGTGAGATCCTTCTTGGCAGGGTCTGTGTGCCAATCAGTTATGATGTGCCTTTCAACACCTTCAGTGAAGAGCTTGAAGGGTGGATATCTGACTAGGTTTGGATAGATTTTTCTGGGAGGGAATTTCTTTAGGGGTAGGTGAGTAATAAGTGGTCCAAGATGATTGTACAGTTTGGATGGTGGAAGGTCAGTAGGGATATCAGGGTGAGGTTGATGCCAGGGATAGATAACAGTTTCATGTTCATATTCATACTCAGGCAATGGATAGAAGGGTCTGGTTGAGATAGATTTTGGTTCATGTTTGTGATACAAGATTTTCCAGTCCCTCTTAACTTTGGCCCAATTTTCTGCTTTGCCATCATAAAGTACAGAGGGGTATGTGTAGGGAAATTTTATCCTTTGGTTTTTAGGAAAGGGTGCACCAAGGATAATACCATCATCAGGTTGGTTGAACCAAGAGTCATCTATAGGTATAATGGGAGGGAAGTAGGGTCTTTCTGGTGAGGATGTTTGTGGTTGGTTAGGTGAGTTTGTTTGTGGTGATGGAAGTGTGGGGATATATACATCATCTATGGATTGATTCACAGAATTAGACATAGACATATCCATCCTATCATTAAAGCTAGAAACTAAGGCATCTACTACTAATTTGACAGGATCATTAGCAGGAAGAGTTACCTCAGTTCCCATAACAGCTTTGGCTCTTATTTGAGGTTGCCTCCTCCTAATTGGAATAGAGGCAGTAGCAACATCAGCAGAGGTAGAAATCCTGTTTCTTCAACACAGAGCTGATCATTATGAGACAAGATCAAATTCCTTGTCCTCTTCTGTGAGGGGGCAGGTTGAGGAGCAGTTGTGGGCTCTCTGATGACAATTCCACCAGTAGGCCTCTTTGGCATAGGCTTCCTTGATGCAGTGGTTTTCTTCTTGACATTCCTTTTCAGCCCCAGAACCTCAGCATTGTTCTGTTCCACCATTTCTTCCCTAATCTTCACCAGTTCCTCTGTCTTAGCTATGGTAGCAGCAACATAGGTGCTAAGATTCATATTAGCAATGTTCATTTTACCAAAGTCAGTAGCAGGCATTGGTTTTTCAATTAAGATCCTGCCTTGCTCTTCAGGAGTCCTTTCAGCAATCAATTCATGGATTCCTTGAGCTTTGAAGATTTTGGAAAGGAGATGGCAATAGGGGAATGTTGAAAGTTTCTTCTTGTTAATCACAGCATCCCTGAATCTTCCATTCAAGATTCTGGGGAGATTGATCTTCGTCTCAGTGAAAAGATGGCATAGGCAGAACTTATGCAGAGAAGATAGGTTGTCCTTGGATCCAACCTTGTGGAGAACCACCTTGTTCAGTTGTTGATGAAGGATGCGAATGATGTCCTTAATTTCAACAGCTTTCCATGAGTGATTCCGAACTGTGTCCTCTCTCATCAAGAAGACTTCAATCACTTCAGTGCCTCCCAGTTCAGTCTCCCATGACTCAGTAAATACCACTCCTTCCTGAGTGTAGAAGATGGCATCAGCAATAGTCTTCTCAGAGACTACTATCCTTTTTCCCAGCATAGTAGAGAAGAAGTCAATATCAGTAACTTGAAGTCTCCTCTAGAAATCCCTTATCAAGTTGGGATAAACAGAGACTTTCTCAGCGAAAAGTCCTCCCCATCCAGCAGCGTTAATGTACTTGCTAATATCCAAATTGTAGTCTTGCAAAACTCCAAAGTTGAAGTGATGCTCAATAGCCATGTTGAGTTTGTCCACGTTGAAGGTTGAAGAAGAAGCCATTTTTGGTGATTTGAGAGTTAGGGTATTGGAAGCAAAGAACGGAGAGCTCGAGAATACTAAGAGATAACAGGATAGTGAAAGGTTTCTCAGAGGGAAGAAATTGCTTTTAAAACGGTTTTGAATCTCAAAGGTTTTTCTTTTAAAAATAAATCAAAAAAAAAATATTTGACAAGACATGTCATTAAGGATAAAACGGCGTTGGTATTTTGAAACTATAAAAAGTTATGATGGGATTGATGGAAGTACTGACTCAGCAGAGAGAATAAAGGATAAATTTGTCATTGAGACAAAATAAATGCAAATCATAAATATATGTATGGACGGGTCCAAACAAGATGCAAACATGCATAGATGCGACATGCAGTGGACGCGGCACACAAATGCAATGGACGTGATATGCAATGGATGCGTATTTTAATCATACAATAGTCTTGAAATGCTTTGGACACACATACATCAACAAGAATTCTCTAGCCTGGATGCCTTAATCAATCCACACATAGGATATTGAGATGCTTCCTAATAAAAATAAACATGTCCTCAGCAAGAGGCTTAGTAAAGATATATGCCCATTGATGGTCAGTACCCACAAATTGTATATCAAACACACATTTTTCCACGTAATCCCTAATAAAATGATGTTTAATTTCTATATGCTTAGCTCTAGAATGCAGTATTTGATTCTTAGATAAATTAATTACAGCAGTATTGTCACACATAAGTGGAATACTACTTACAAACACATTATAGTCCTCCAATTGATGTTTGATCCAAAGAAGTTGTAAGCAGCAACTAGCAGCTGAAATATACTCAGCTTCAGCAGTTGATAAGGCAATGGTACTTTGTCTTTTGCTTGACCATGAGACAAGATTAGCTCCAATGAAGTGACATCCTCCACTGATACTTTTTCTTTCAATTCTGTCTCCAGCATAGTCAGCATCACAGAAACCAACTAATCAGCAATCTCTACATTTCTTAAAACACAAACCCAGATTAGTAGTACCTTTCAAATATCTAAATATTCTTTTAACTGCTGATAAGTGAGATTCTCTAGGATCAGATTGAAATCGAGAACATAAACATACACTGAACATAATATCTGGCCTAGACGCAGTAAGATATAAGATAGATCCTATCATACCTCTATATACCTTTTGGTCTACCTTTTTCTCTTTATCATCTTTGTTCAGTATGGATGTGGGGTGCATAGGGGTATTCATTGGCTTGCAATCATCCATCGTAAACTTCTTTAGTAGATCCTTTGTATTTTTAGTTTGATGGATGTATACCTCGTCCACTGATTGCTTAACTTGAAGTCCAAGGAATAATTTGAGTTCTCCCATCATGATCATTTCAAACTTTTTCTGCATTAAATTTGAAAACTCTTTGCACAGAGATTCATTAGTGGCACCAAAACAATATCATCAACATATATTTGCACAATTATGAAATTAGACTTAATGGACTTTCTAAATAAGGTTGTGTCAACCTTTCCTCTATTAAATCCATTTTCATAAGAAAAGAACTTAGCCTGTCATACCAAGCTCTAGGAGCTTGTTTAAGGCCGTATAAAGCTTTCTTAAGCTTATATACATGTTCAGGATGGGTTTCACTCTCAAAACCTGGAGGTTGCATAACATAAACTTCTTCATTAATAAAGCCATTTAGAAAAGCACTTTTAACATCCATTTGAAAAAGCATAATACTATGATGTGCAACAAATGAAAGTAAAATTCTAATTGATTCTAATCTAGCAACAGGTGCAAAAGTTTCAGTGTAATCTATACCTTCTTCCTGAGAATAACCTTGAGCAACAAGTCTTGCCTTGTTTCTCACCACCTTACCATTTTCATCAAGTTTGTTTCTGTAAACCCATTTTGTTCCAATAACTGATTTATATTAAGGCAAGGGTACCAGAGTCCAACCATTGCTTCTCTCAAACTGATTCAGTTCTTCTTGCATAGCTAGAATCCAACCATCGTCCAGCAGAGCCTTGTCTACTGTTTTTGGTTCCAACTTAGAGACTAATGCAGAGGCTTCTTGTTCTCTGAAAGTTGATCTGGTTCTTAGCCTATCATTGGGGTTTCCAATGATCTGATCTTGTGGATGATAGTTCCTGAAGTACCAAGATTTCTGAACTGTATCATGTTGAGAAGTGGAGGTTTCTGGTTGTTGAGTGGGGTCGTCTACTTGATCATCAGCTTTTATCTTTGTTGTATCTCCTGAGATGTTTAGATCAAGATCTGCAAAATCTTCGTCTAACTCTGATAATTTCTTATCAGGCTGTTTGTCATCAAACTTGACATGAATACTTTCCTCTACTACCAGAGTTCTAGAATTGTAAACTCTATAGCCTTTTGAAGTTTTAGAATACCCTAACAGAATTCCATTATCTACTTTTGCATCAAACTTACCAAGTTGATCTTTAGTGTTTAGTATATAGCATTTACAACCAAAAGGGTGAAAGTAAGATATGTTGGGTTTTCATCCTTTCCACAATTCATAAGGAGTTTTGTTCAAGATATGTCTAATGTATATTACATTACGAATGTAGCGGCAAGATAATGACTTCATCCCAGAAGTGTCTAGGGACAGAGTTGTCATTGAGCATAGTCCTAGCCATCTCTTGAAGAGATCTGTTCTTTCTCTTTACAACACCATTTTGCTGTTGTGTTCTTGGTATTGAGAAGTTGTGAAGAATACCACTTTCTTCACAAAACTTATGAAATAGCTCATTCTCAAACTCTCCCCCATGGTCACTTCTGATTGAAGTGATACACATGCCTTTTTCATTATGTACACGTTTGCAGAATATAGAGAAGACCTTGAAAGACTCACCCTTGTGAGCTAGGAACATAACCCATGTCTATCTAATGTAGTCGTCTACAATGACTAGACCATATTTCTTACCACTGATAGAAGCAGTCCTTGTTGGACCAAAAAGATCAAGGTGTAGCAACTCTAGTGGTCTATTGGTACTAACAACATTCTTAGATTCAAAAGAACCTTTGACTTGTTTTCCCTTTTGACATGCATCACAGAGAGCATCAGATTTGAATTTAAGATTTGGTAGTCCTCTTACGAGGTTATGCTTATTTAGCTTTGAAATTAACTTCAAGCTTGCATGACCTATCCTTTTATGCTAAATCCATCGCTCATCTTCAATGGACACTAGACAGGAGACACTTTGATTTGAGAGGTACTCCAAGTCAATCTTATACAGATTGTTTTACCTCTTAGCAGTGAATAAAAGTGATCCATCATCCTTTTTGACATTACACATGTTCTTATCAAAAGAGACAGCATATCCACTGTCACATAATTGACTAATGCTCAACAGATTATGCTTTAAACAATTTACCAAAAGAACATTATCAATGGAAGGAAAAGGGTGTTTACCAATTCTACCTATACCAGTGATCTTCCTTTTCTGGTTTCCTCCAAATGTGACCCAGCCACCATCTTTGGCTCTAAGATCTTGGAACATACACCTTTCTCCTGTCATGTGTCGTGAGCACCCACTGTCCAAGTACCAAGATGTTTGTTTCTTTCCTGTTGTTAAGCAAATCTGCAACATGTATTATCTTATCTTTAGGTACCCAAACTGACTTGAGTCCTTTCTTGTTAGTGGTCACTAGACGAGTATGTTTAGCATGTTTGTTATGTATGCATCTAATTGTAGTATGCCCATTCTTTCCACACACTTTGTAAAAGGTGTTGGACGGGCCAGACTTTATTTTAGCATGTTTAGCTTGAGCTTTTGAAGCTCTATGCTGTGTATGTGGTGTTGCCTTTTGGTGAGATACTTCTTGGTTCTCTTTGTTATAACCAATGCCAGATTTATCATGTGGTGACCTAGAGTACCTTAAAATGAGACCAAGTTTATCTAAGCCACCTACAATCTTTGACAGAGATTCTGTCAGATATGTTACATCTTGTTTAGTTTTGTAACTTCACAAGAAACATCAGGCTCACACTCTATTTTGTCAGCTAGACGGACATTCACTGAATTTAGTATGTCATTTTCATCTTTAAGGTTTTGCTTCTCAATGCAAACCCTATCAAATTCTCTAGAAAATTTAGAAAATTTCTTTTTGAGACTCGTATACTCTCGAGACAGTATGGATGACTCATGCAACAATTCATCAAAAGTATTTTGAAGAGTGGACGGGTCAGAGTCCATTACCTCAGCATCTGCGTATTCTATACATGGCTTATTCTAATGAAGTTAAAATCAGAAACATCATCACACATTCAAGCTTTCAATTCACTAATTGAAACACAATTTAATGCAAAACTAAAATGTATAAGGTCAGATAATGGAAAGGAGTTCTTTCTGAATGATTTCTTTAAGACAAAGGGAATAGAACACCAAACCTCTTGTGTTGAAACTCCATAACAAAATGGAGTTATGGAGAGAAAACACCAACACATTCTAGCAGTGGCTAGAGCTCTTATATTCCAAGCATCCTTGCCTAAATGCTTTTGGAATTTTGCAATGACACATGCTGTACACTTAATAAATAGGCAACCCTTATCTTCTCTTTCAAATAATTCACCTTACCACACACTTCATAAAAATAACCCTGATATATCCTATTTGAAAATTTTTGGTTGTTTAGCCTATGCTAGTTCTTTACAAGCTAATAGGAAGAAGCTAGATCCTAGAGCAAGAAAGTGCATATTCCTAGGCTTCAAACATGGCACAAAAGGATATTTGCTGTTTGATTCAAAGAATATGGAAACTTTAGTGTCTAGGCATGTAATTTTCTATGAAAATGTTCTCCCATATGCTTTACATAATGATAGATCACATGACAATCCACATATCCTCACTACTGAACCTGTCATTCCTATCTACAACAATGCCACCTTCCTAGACCTACAACCTGGGAACTACATTCTTGTTGATCCCAATTCACCAATACCATCACCAATACCAACTCAGCAGCTAAGCCCAAACATTGCCTCTAATGATCAACAATCACTCTCAAACAACAATCCCGACATGAACATACCTACTCCATAGCCAACTCAGCTGCCAAGTGGTGAACCACAACCTCCTCAACCAGTATTGAGACAATCCGACAGAGCTAGAAAGACACCTACATACTTACAGGACTATCACTGCACACTATCCACTTCCAAGGCTACACCACCTAACTCAAAGATCGGGTATCCCATTTCCAAGTTCATTTCATATCACAAACTTTCACCTACACACTGAAACCACACTTTAGCCATCTCTTCCACCACAGAACCTAATTGCTATACAGAAGTTATGATCCATGAGTGTTGGCAACAAACCATAAATGTTGAATTGCTAGCATTAGAAAAGAATCAAACTTGGAGCCTCACTTATTTACCTGCTGGGAAACACCCAATTGGATGCAAATGGGTATAAGGGTATAACCAGACTGAAGGAATAGACTACCTGGAAACCTTCAGTCCAGTAGCCAAAATGACAACAATCCGAATGCTTATGGCTCTAGCTTCCACATATAATTGGCACCTACATCAGTTGGATGTTAACACTGCCTTATTGCATGGAGATCTCCATGAAGAAGTGTACATGAAGCCTCCACCTGGAGTGCATATTTCAAACCCGAATCTTGTATGCAAATTAGTGAAATCTCTCTATGGTCTTAAGCAAGCAAGTAGGCAATGGAATGAAAAACTCACCGAGGTCCTACTGAGTTTTGGCTATATCCAATCAAGGTTTGACTATTCAATTTTCACTAAGCCAAATGCATCTGGTTTCACAGCAATTCTAGTGTATGTGGATGACTTAGTTTTGACTGGAACTAATGTCACTGAAATTAAGCAAATGAAGGAACTATTGGACACCCGGTTCAATATCAAAGACCTTGGCCAATTGAAATACTTCTTGGGACTGGAAATTGCAAGGTCTCAAAAAGGAATAAGCATGTGCCAACGAAAGTATGCTCTTGATCTCTTGCAAGACACAGGGTTACTAGCTGCAAAGACATGCAACACTCCCATGGATAGCAAGATTAAACTCTACAAAGAATCAGGGCCTGCACTATCCGATCCTACTGTCTACAGGCTCTTAGTAGGAAGATTACTCTACTTGACTCACACAAGACCGGACATATCATATGCTATCAGCAACCTAAGCCAGTTCTTAGATCGTCCCACAACTGAGTATCACCAAGCAGCACTTCGGGTGCTCAGGTACATCAAAGGATCACCTGGACAAGGCTTTTTTTTCCCCAGCTACAACCACTACCAACTAAAGGGTTTCAGTGACTCAAATTGGAGAACCTGCCCTGACACACGAAGATCCATTTCTGGTTTTTGCTTTTTCTTGGGAACATCTCTTATCTCATGGAAGAGCAAGAAACAAAGCTCCTCCTCAGAAGCTGAATATAGGGCCCTTGCACAAGCTACATGTGAGGCTCAGTGGCTGATATATCTCATACACGATTTTGGCATCCAACAATCCACACCAGCCCTGATCTATTGTGACAACCTCTCTACACTCCACATTGCAGCCAATCCAGTTTTTCACGAACGTACTAAACATATTGAAATAGATTGCAATATAGCAAGGGACAAAGTTTAGGATGGAATCCTTCATCTGCTCCCAATTTCCACACATTCTCAAGTTGCAGACATCCTCACCAAACCACTGGCCAAAGGTCCCTTTCAACAACTTCATTCCAAGCTAGGAATGCTTGACATACACATTCCAACTTGCGAGGGGGTGTCAAAGATAGCCAACTCAGCCACTTAACTACTTGTTAGTTTATTTAGTTGAAGTGTAACTTAATTCATTAAGTCAGTTAGTTAAATTAGAAGGTTTCTGTTAGAGTTTCAGTTAGAGTAGCAGTTAGAAGTTAGAGCAGTCTTATGCTCATTCCTCATGTATATAATGTTAGCTGCTGTGTACAGTTAGATGCATTCAATGAGAAAATGAAGAATTCTTCTTCTTCTTCACCAATTCTGATCTGTGCAATGCTTTTGGTATGCATTTTCCACAATTTTAGAAATCAAAATATATTTAAGCTTTTAGTTGCCTCGAAGGTAATGCTGCCTTGCACATTATGATTGACCATAGAGAAAACTAATCTATCCAGGGATTAGTTCTCAAGTTTTCCTCCATTTACAGAACAAATCAACATTATTATCACCAGTGCTTCTTGTTTTCAATATGATTTGAGTTTTTCTTTGTTTACAGGAGGATTGTAATTGGATTCTAGAGTACCCCTTGTACTCTATCTGTTTAATGAAATTCCTTTTTGCGTATTTTCAAAAAAAAAAAAAAAGGTTTCACGTTCCATTGTGGGAAATGGACTACTGCGATATGTATGAAGAAGAGCGCGTGTGGGCTGATTTAGAGACATATTGGACTCTTGGTGGCACATCAAATATATATTTTAAAAAGGTTTTCAATCAAGAAGGAGAGTGACTTATTTGAAGGACTCACACTTGAGGAGAGATTGTTGGGAATTTTAAGGTGAGTAAAATGTGGATGAAGAAGTTTTATATTTAAAACAACTTGACAAGTTGAAAATTATATAAATAGAAGCCCCAGTAAACTCGTTATCCTAAGGTTTTGGGTCAAAATATAATGTTAAGTCCATGTTTCACCTAGTTCATGTAAGAAAGAATTCCATAGCCCGGGTTGGTCCTCTCCCCCGTCCTAAAAGTTGCTCACCAATTCAGTTTTAAACTCTTATACTACTACCATCACCGGTCCATTCAATTTTATGTTATATTATGTTATATTGGAATGATCTTTAGTTACCTAACCTACCTAGGTTGAATGTCATGATAAACGAATTGCATTCTTACAAAGAGGATCAAAGCACGGTACCTTATGTCAAGTCTATTAAAATTTATTTATTTATTTATTTTTCTTTAGTTTCTTTCCATTAACAGTGTATTAGCATTTAACAAAGAAAATAGAATAAAACTAAAATATTGTATTTAAAGAAGTTATTCAGAAACATCTCTTTTTATTTGAGCAGACCGTATATTATGTTTCGGCTGCGCTACCGGAGACTTGGGGAAGTTGGAGAGAAATGCAACTTGATCGGATCAAATTTGTAATGCGTAAGATCAAACAACTTTATTTGTACTAGTGCCAAAAAACAAATAAGTTTATTTGGATGAATTTGTCTTTTATTGAATTTTTGTATTATAAAAGTCATATGATTTTGTTATCTCCATGTATAGTACACATGGGAATTTGTAATTATGGTTTCGAGAACATGGATTTCAATTTAGTATGTACTAGACATGGACCCGTACGATGTATGGATAAATAATGTTGAGAATATCTTTGAAGTATGGATTATTATCGTTTTGAAAGACAATCGATTTATTTAAATAAAAAATAATAGCACGATAAAAATTGACATATAATCTTATATACTTGTTAAAAAAATAAAGATAAAATACTGACAAAAGGATATGAAAACATACAAAATAAATATATTAAATATTTTGTCAATTTCCTCTTTAAACTCTGAAATAGAAAAAATTGAGTTATGCAATTCATTCATGAGAAATGTTTGCAACCACTTCGGGGGATGGTGAAACCAAAAAGCATGCATTACTTCTTCTTCCTATGATTTGGGGTTTGGGTTATGTATCTCCATGTTGCACAATGATATAGTTTATTTAATTTTTATATTGAAAATATAAATTGATAAATATAAATAAATTATAAACTATATTTATTAAAATAGATTTTATACAAAAAGTATATATTAAAAATATCATGTAACAATTGCTAGAATGAACTATATATATTGAACTATATGTAAATATAAGAGACGTAAATAAAATAAACTAATTACTTGCAAAAGTTGAAGTTCATATATAAATATTCTATCTCGAAAATGCAAAACTACATTATCAATTATAAAAAGTGTTCATTTACTTTATAAACAAATCTTGTTAGAAACTTGCTTACCAATGATTGAAGTACGTTTGATGAATTTTTTATACATTTTATTCATATTGTGACAATGCACTCTTATACCCCAAACAGATTTATATAAAATTCTCAACCCGGTACAATATAAATATTTGATATTACATAATTGTAAGTAGATAAAAGAATATTTTAAGCATATGATCAATTTTTTTTTTTTACAATAAACTATATAAGACATATACTTGCAACACCAAAAAACCATTTTATACATCTTCTCAATTTTTTACAAATTCATTTAATGTTCTCCCAAGTCCCAATGTCATTTCCACAATTCCACTCCCTGTATTTATTTTTCAGGTTTTTTCAATTCATTTTCAATTCACTTAATTTCTCAAAATCACTTAATATTCCCTCAACCAAGAGTTAAGTATTTTCAATTCCATGTCTTTTAAATTTTACTTTTTTATCAATGCATTGGAATAATGTTCTAATTCAATACATCGTCCTTTTTACCATCCATTCCACTTCTTCATTAAACTATTTCTGTTTTCGGAATTTTGCATGTTTAAGAGAATTGTTGCAGAATGATTGTACCCTGACACTTTTTTTAAAATTTTAAACATATTCTTCTAAGATTTTTGAACTCATATAATATAATATAAATATAAAAAACTTAAATATTACACAATTCTATATAAGTAAAAAAAATGAAAGCATATGATAAATTAATTTTTTTTACAACAATTATACAGGTTGACACAAAGTTCATTATTTTTTAGATGTAATAAATTTTAAGAATAAATAAAATAGTAAAATTATATCATAGTATTCACTTATCACGTCTTATGTATTTGTACTGTGAAAATCAAAACACCTATATTTTTTATTTTGCTAAGAAAGTAGGAATATCACATATCACTTTGTATCAATTGTTTATACCTCGTGCATATTCGTTCAAGATTTTCGGCCATGTAATTGTATAGTCTAAATATAAATATAATTATATTTTTTATAATAAATAATATAGGAAGACTTTTATATGCAATGACCAAAAACCATTTTATAGATCTTCTCATTTTTTAAAATTCATTTAATGTTCTTGCAACCAAGATTTGTGTCAATTACACTCCATGTATTTATTTTTATATTTTTTTTTCAGTGCATGAGAATAATTCACTTAATTTCCCAAATTCACTTACTATTTTTTCATCCAAGAGTTGTGTTCTTTTCATTTTCATACTTTATTTTTCCATTTTTTTACCATTGTATGGAACGATAATATGTGCACTATTGCACACGTTAAAAAATAAAAACAAATGTTATATTGAAAAGAGTAACTTTTAAACTTTTAATGAATTGAATACACAACTTTCATTACAATATTTTTTTTTAAACATGTGTAAGGTTGTGCAAATTAGAAAAATCGTTCAATAAAACACCGGAAACAACTTCGAATTTTCCTGTAAGTCAACATTCATAGAGAGAAGTGGTTTTTCAAGAATAGAAGGCATGTTAGCCTCAAATGGACTCACAATAAAAATTCTTTACATAATATTTTTTTCTTACATAAGATGAAACAAAAAGTTATATTTAAATAATTTGTGATGATGAACCTTGCAACATGGGTTAGAAAAATCAAAAGATAGCATAATGTAAATAAAAAAAATAGTATCCACACAATCACAGATACATTTCTTCGACATAAACAGATGCATAATAAAAAGCTTTTGAGTATAATAATAATTAAATCCAACGAAATGGAAATGATAATCATTCAGATCAATCTACACACGTGCTTCAAAATATTTATTTTTCCTTGTAGTTGCTCAATATACACTTCCAATACACGTTGTGTCGAGTTCTCCTATGCTGCATGTCTCTTTTACTTCTTACTACCTTCTACCTTCATTTTATTACAGATGGATTCCACTTCCAAAAATAAACCAATTTTAGCAACTTCGAGGGGGACTTGATAGAGATTGATTCCACTTCCAGATCAATCTTTAAAAATCAAACTTGAAAGTTGAAAGATATCGATTTTTTTAACCTATGCAATTTTGTGCATGTTAAGAAATCATAAAATAAAAATATTGTATTGAAAAGAGTAACTTTTAAACTTTCAAGGAATTGAATAGACGACTTTCAACACAACATTTATATTTTTTATTTATTAACATGTGCAAGGTTGCATAAGATAGAAAAATCGAAAAGGTATTTCAAATTTCTATTGTTAAAATTTATATCTTAGAAATTAAAGAAAAACTGTAAATCTTACATTTCTAGAATACACAAATATATCAAAAAGATGAAACCGAAAGTGTAGATATTATATTACCATTTATGGTTGTAAAATTTTTAAAGAATAATTATAATCAACCGAAAGTTGAATAACATTTAAGCCTAAGTTTGTCTCCTTTTTTTTTTCTCCACAACCATAATTAGAAAACATGAATAATAAAATAGATTATAAATAAAAAATATATAAATTAAATAAAAAATCAAATCGAAAATCTTAAATTAATAATGATGGCAGAAAATAGAAACCTTCAGGGAAAGGATGAGCTATGTCTGGCGTGGAGGTGGAGGTGCGGTGGAATAGAAGATAGAATCCATAAGCTAGCTGAGAAAATGATAAGAGAGATAGCGTCACACTCGAAATCATGATTTTTCCAAGAATGCAAGAAAATTGGAAATTACTTACCATGGTCTTTGCTACAAACAAAGTTGTAACAGGGTCTCCGCCAGCGAATGTGAGCAAGTGAAATAGAAAACAGAGATGAATATAGAATGAAGAGACAAAATACATATACACGGTATAACCACAAGTCCACAACAACGGAAGTTATTAATATATTCTTCTTCACATATATAGAAAAAAAAGGTAATAAAACGATGAAAGATTATTTATCTTGTGTGACCATTGATCTATCCAACGCATTGGGAAAAGGTAGTGGCATAGTGCAAAGCATGCAATGATAATTGCTATTGGAATTAGATACGTAATAAGTAATTAATAACTATTGAAAATGTTATTAAATCTCGGATACTGAAAATAATTTAAATAATACACAAAGAAAACAATAATGAAATTTTGTTTATCAAAGTACTCATATTTTCAATGAGATGTTGAAAATAATCTCTATTTAAAACTATTTATTAGAATTTATCTCTTTTTTATAAAACAAACTTACCTCGTTAACATAAATTAATTTTTTTCAGTAAATTACATTGGAAAGATTCATGTACAACAATTAATTTTTAATTGCTTTAAAATAATTAATTATATTGGAAATGATTGATAATCTTCAATACCGATATAAGTAGGTGAAGAAATATTTGACAATTTATAATTTAGATTTTAAAAATAAATTTATATAAATATAAATATAAATATATATTTTCTAAAAGAAGAAAGTTTTGCCAATTGTCAAAAGAAATTAATTTTTATATTGATTCTAAAGATGACATGTGACAAAAGTTTCCACACATGATTTTTGCTTTATAATATTTATAGATATGTTCAATCATACTTAAAATTTCATTATTTTTTTTTACTAAAAAAGATAATCATTCATTCAAATTGGTAAAATACATCGAAAACAACACAAATTCAACATCACTAAAAGTCGAAACGGATGAATCTGCGAACAAACTCATAGCACCCAGGTTAATAGCATAACACGGCAAAATGCCTACAAATGTGACAAAATCAAAGAGACCAGAATATCCATGCCTCCGGATCTGTAACATTGACGCCCAAGTCTTGATTGAATCTTTAATGGATCGAAACTGATCTACCAATCTGAACCAAACGAACACCGCAACAAGACGGGAAAGCAAACGATGCCGCAACAAGACGACGAACAAAAAACCGCCGCACACAGAAGACGAAAACACAAAAAAACACGAGAGAAAAACCAGATCTATGTGGAAAAAACCAATTATTTAGATAAAATGAGAGAAAAAACGATGTAGAGGGGTAACTGTTGACAAACCAGCAAGTGGATCGTTTCGTTGCAAGTAATAAAACACGGTAAGTAAATACCGAGGTCGAACTCAAGGATTGGAAGACCAATTTAACCAATTTAATAAGGAATTTTGAAGCGTTTGACCGAGTCAAAGAGAAGTAGTTATTAAGAGAGAGAAAATTAAATCAAAGATTGAAACAATTAATTAAAGATACTAAAAGATTGTGATGAGATTTGATTATGATTAAGGCTCTAAGGTCACGAATTCACCTACCCTATCAAGCAAGTTACCCAAGTGTTTTATCTCTTTATCCCTAGTTTTAATTTAATTTCTTGTCAACCGGGAACCCTCAATTATCCTAATGTCACTTCCGATTTTCAGTAGGAAATATCTACAATTGCAAGTCGTCAATTTCCCAATTTATTCAACCCATAAATAGATTTATTAAGTTCTTGGTTCCCTATAACGATTGCACCGCTTTCCTATTCTATCCCTAGTAATGTTCAAACAGTGTTCTTAATTCAAGTCCTAAGCACGAATCGCTTCCCGGCTTCAACGCACTAGACTAGTTAACCATTGGCCACATGATTAACGCAAACAAAATAGATTTAAGGAACAAGAAAAGAGACAAGGTTATAAGAAATATTACTTGGATAAACTATGTCATCAAAGGTGGCTTCATCGTTCCCTTAGAAAGGAGGATTAGTTCCTCATAGAGACGAAAACAACGAAAAAAGTAATAAAAGCATTCATCCTTCAAGAACTGACTCAAAACACACTACACAGCTCCAAGCAAATTAGGATTACACTTTTCCAATCCAAAACTGCTCTCATTGACCTAAAACAAGCTATTTATAAGGTTTGGAAACTGTGCGCGCTCGCGAGGTGATTAAGGATTCGCGAGGCGAATCTTAAGTTGGTGCCAGTTCAAATTTGGACTTCTCGCAAGGTGAGACAATGTTCGCGAGGCGAGGCAGAATGACTTCCTTTCACTGAGTCTGGCTCGCGAGGCGAGGCTGAATGGCTGCCTGTTCCTGCTTATTTTGCTCTTCAGGCTCGCCGGGCGAAAGCCAATATTTTTTTTTTTTTTTGCCTTTTTCTTGTTTCCTTCATTTTTCCTAGCTTCCTTGAGCTTCACTTTTAACCTGGAATTAAAAGTAGCATTAAATGCTTTATTTTGATAAGAACTAAAAGAAATTACTGAAAATTATCCCCAAGACTAAAAGGAATTGCTTGTGAACAAATAAAGTCAAATTTGGGCTAAAACGAGAATGAACTGGCACAATTGGTATCAAAATTGAGGTTTTATCAAAACTCAAAACTCAAAACTAGGTAAGCTCAATGGGTTTAATCTCTTTTGCCTTTTCATTACTTTATTTAATCAATCCCCAATTTCATCTACTTTCAAACCATGAGAATCTTATCAATCATACAATCATTACTCTAAGTAAGGGCTCCAGGTCACATACACAAAGGAGATCACCAGATTCAAATAATTGCCTTCCTCACAAGGGTATTTAGTAATTCACTCATTCGCTCAATTTGTCAAGGATATCAACTTGTCACTCAATCTCACCTTTTAAGATCACATTCCATGAATTTGAACTTCATCTCAAAAATAGTTCCCACGAAAATATGTATGCAACATCAAAAGGTCTTTTAAAGGTTGTAATGAGGCCTGGCTAAAGGTAGGATATACAAAGGTACAAGGCTGAGACCCTAGGAATTAAGAGAGCATGAAACTTTTTATACTTTTATTTTTACTCTAATTCCTTTTTCCATTTTTCTTTCTTTTTCTTTGGGTGGCTACAAACCTTTTTCCTTTGATAACCTTATTATTTGCTCTCTCTCTCTCTTTTTTTTTCTTTTTTTTATATATAGCCCTTTGGCTTCAACCTTTTTGCCTTTTCTCTTTCTCAACCAAAACAACATGATAAACTTTGTAGCCACCCCAAACTTAGGTTCCAAACAACACTTACATTGCTAAGTTTCCATGCTCTCCTAATCCTAAGATTTGGTTAACATGGTTTTTCCGGATTTATGGCTTGTATTGTAAGGTTATTAAGAAACAATAGGCTATTAGGCTCAATGTGGCTAACTAGGGATCATGCATCAAGGTTGGTTCATATTTGGCCAAGTAGCTATTTCAAAGAAAATTTCCTAAATCATTTGATGCAAACATATAAACATGTAAACCATGAAGAGATTCAAGCAAATTTGGGAAAGTGCAACATAAAAGTGATTCACACAATTCAAAAACAATGTTGGAGGCTCAAATTCATCACCTGGACATTTTAGCAAATTATTTGACCGAGATACATCCCTAATGTGTGCACCTCTTTACCCCAAACTTGTCATAAATCATGAAATCATAATAAAAATTCACAAAGTTCGCTTTTCAATCTTTCATGGGGATCGATTTTTCAATTTTTTCAAATCATAAGGGAACACACCGAGACTTTCCATTTTTTATCACATGCACTCAATTTAGGCTTAGTGTAATTATTCCCATCAAGACTTACCAAGAAGACTCTAAGACACTAAAATCATATTTTTTTTTTATAAATATTTACCAATTATTCAAATGCAACCAACATGATTCAAAATATAAGGAACAAAAAGAAAAGAGTTGAGTTTTAGAAAGATTTATCTCAAGGGGTCCGAGCGGACCCCACGCTCTCATTAGCTTGTCTCGCCTCTTCCTTGTCTTTCCTTGGTTTCTTCCTTGGTCTAGTAGGCTCAGCCTCCTCGTCAAGATACTTAGCCCAAACTATGTCCGGGTTTTCAATGGTGCTTTCTTCTCTTGGGGCCTTTCCCTTCGGACCTCCTTCCTTTACTTGCCTAATTCCTTTCATCTCCATCCATGCACAATCATTCGCTCTTTTCAAAATGAGTAGCCACACCGGGTCCCACTTGTCCTCTTCTTCCTTGCTAAAGAATTCCACATCCGAGAATGGGATCCGGTTGCGCTCCACTGCTTCCTTTATCTTTTCATATAGAGCATGCTCAGGAGATATGTGCAATGCGAACTCACATTGCCTTTTTTCAACTTCACGATCAATTTCCCTCCGAACAAAATCATTTACACCCCAATCAAAACTTAAGTGAAACATATCCATTTCCCCTTCTTTTTCTTTAGTCAAGTTTTCCACGTGAGGGTTTGATATCCGCTTTTCTCTAATGCATAGTTGAACATATTCATAATCGGGGTGGTTAAGAGTGATGTCTTTTTCATCAACCGGAATTCTCACCTTGCGTAGGTGACTCAAGTCAAGCATCTATTTATTCACATTTCAAAAACCTTGGTCAATATCATAATCAAAATGCAAACTAAAAAAAATCAAAAGCAAAATCAGTATCAATGCATGCATCATAAAAATATAGTCATCAAAGAGTGCATCCAGTATCAAATTAACTAAAAGAACTGAGTTTCTAGCTAGCCATCAAGGTACAACCATATCGAATTAACAAAAATAGCTAGAACTCATAAAAACTGGGGTGTGGGTAGGGTAACTGATAATGATGGTGTCGGCTCATAGATCAAAATCAATATCGTCTGTCGGGTCACCTTGCTGCTGAGCTACTGCTGCATCATCTGCCTGAGGTACCTCGGGTACCCCCATATGGCACGGCATCCTAGTGTCCAGGATAATCCTGCCACCCTAGCTGAGGTGCCAACTCCTCCTCGGAAGGGAAAATGGGTACTCGGCCCTCTTGCTGAGCTAGGGACATCTCCCTGAAAAAATCTCGCAACACAGCATTTACCCTCCTCATAGCCTGCTGGTTCTGCAAAAGCAGAGCCATATCAGCCGATCGTGGCCTCAGAGGGGGCTGTGGTCTCCTCGGTGGTGTGGGCTCAGTGAAGAAAAAGCGGCGTATGTACTCTCTGTCGATCGGCTGCCTGGGGATCTTCTCCACCAAGTCAGACACTGCTACGCCCGCCCTACGGATTAGCTCAGTAATCAGAAACCGGTGCCCCAGGCACTCCTTTGGTGCCCTCAAGTTTGCCTTCTGCTGAATATCCTGTGCAATGACTGCCCCAACATTGATGCTCTTTTCCTTCATAATACCATATATAAGATGGGCCCGAGCAGCTGTAATGGTGGACTCGTGAGAGCTAACCGTCAGGTTGGCGTGTACGAACGTCGACCATACCCAGGCCAATGGTGATAGATCCTGCCTCCTCAACCTCAGTAGGTTCCCGGAGGTCCCTACCTCCCACTGGGCCCCCTGCCTGCAACATGTCTCCAATATCTCTGCAGCCAATCCCTGTACTGTTGGCAACATCTTATACTGGCTCCTATCCTCCCAGGTTATGGGGATGCCCAGACAAGTGTTAATCTCATCTGTCGTGAAAGTCGCGGGCACCCCTCTCACCATAGAAACACACCCTGGGTCATCAATATCGGGGTTGAGGGTGTTGGCGTAAAATTCCTGAACCAATTTGATATCAAACCGGCGAGGAAGATCAGCCAACATACCCCAACCCCTAGTGTGGATCTGTCCAGAGATAGACGGATTGTTGTTCCCCACATCTAGGACCATCTCCTTCTGCATTACCAACTCCCAATGCTTACCATGAAGAGGAGTTCGGAAGCTGGGAGCAGAGGAAATACCCCCAGAAGAGGAACCTGGTCCCTCGGAGAACAATAAGTCATCATCAAGGGTAGATTGGCGCTTCTTGCGCTTAACTTGATGTTTTTCAGCGTTTTTCGGGGGAGCCATAACCTGAAAACCATAAAAGTCCCAATACAGATTATAACATTTCAATAGAGAACTATGAATACAGAATTCCATCTCTAGTTTCTTAACAGACCTATATCAGGCATCAAATTCTCCAAGAATAATACATAGCTTCATTTCTAAAAATTTCAGAAAAATACTGTTAATGCCCCCTTTATCATGCATCATCTCTATCTAATACCCAAAATAACCCCAAACCTAGGTTTCTAATCGTAGAAATTGGGTTCAGTTCAATCCATAACAAAGGCATCGTCATTCATCAACATCATATACGTTCAATAATATCCAAAAATCTGACAAACTCATGTATACCATTTATTTCACAATTAATGTTCTTGCATTTTTTAGGCTTAATAACAAAATACATAACAAGAACATGCAAAACATATCATGAACACTCAGAAATCAGTTGTGGCAACATGGTTATTTTCCTAACTCTATTGTTTCCAAAAGTCTCAGAAAAGATGGGAGTTCTTGAACCTAAAATCCAAGGAAATCGAGTTGGAGAGATTGAAACTTACCTTGTGAGTGTAATTGAGAGTGTTAGAGTGAGAATGTGATTAACTTGGGTGAATGCTCGAAGACCCACGCGAGAGAATTCAGAGAGACCTTGAAAGTTTTTGAAAACATTGGCTCAGTCTCAGTCTCGCGGGGCTAAATACTCGCGACTTTCGTGAGATGAAACTTTAGAAAATTCCCAATTCAGAACCCTAATTTTGGATTTCGCGAGGCGAAACTGGGTTTTCAGAGACCTTTCATATTCCCAGATTCGCGAGGTGAACTTATTTTCACGGGGCGAATCTGGATTTATTTCTTGCAGTTATTATTTTTCCAGAATCACGAGGCGGACGTGGAGTTCGCGACGAGAGGCAGAACGAGGTGCCCACCTCTGAGATTCTGGCTTTCAGTCTCGAGAGGCGATATAGTCCTCGCGTGGCGAGCTAGTCCAGTCTGACTCTTCCAATCCTCCAGGTTCGCGAGGCGAATCCTGGTGTCGCGGGGCGAGCCAGAGACAGGATTTTCTGTGATACTTCTGGCTCGCGGGGTCAATTCCTGCTCGCGAGGCGAGCCAGAACTGAATTCTTCCTTGCCATTCCTAAAAGCAATTAAATCCTACATGCTTTCCTAATTCAAGTTTCTAACTAAGGACCTTATATGAGGACTCTTTTTATTTGTTTTTGGACTCTATAAATGTAGAAAAAGGATATTTAGCTGGGGTTGCCTCCCAAGAAGCGCTTGTTTGACATCCCGAGCCTGACGGAAATTGCCCCCATTAGGGCTCAATTAACTATAGCACTTGATTGCTAGTTGGGATTGGTTCTCCATGATAATGTTTGAGCCTCTGGCCATTCACCTTGAAAATCTTGCCCTTACCTTCCAATTCCACTGCTCCATGTGGAGAAACATTAATAATCTTGAATGGTCCGGACCACCTTGACTTAAGCTTTCCTGGAAAAAGTCTCAACCTTGAGTTGTACAGAAGTACCCATTGTCCCGGTTCAAACTTCCTAGGCAAGATGTGCTTGTCATGCCATGTCTTAGTTCGCTCTTTATAAATTCTTGCATTCTCATAAGCTTGCATGCGGATTTCAAATAATTCATTCAAGTCTAGTAACCTTTTTTCTTCGGCCTTCTTCAAATCATAGTTGAGTTCTTTGATTGCCCAATAAGATTTTTGTTCCAATACTACTGGTAGATGACAAGCTTTTCCAAACACTAAGTTGTAAGGGGACCTTCCAATTGGAGTCATGAAAGCAGTCCTATAGGGCCACAAAGCACCATCTAACTTTCTTGACCAATCCTTTCGTGAGAAGTTAACAGTTTTCTCAAGAATGCGCTTCAACTCACGGTTGGATATCTCTGCTTGCCCATTGGTTTGTGGATGGTAAGGTGTTGATACCCTATGCTTGACTCCATATCTTGATAGTAGATGGTTCATTTGTTTATTGTAAAAGTGAGATCCACCATCACTAATCAAGACTCTTGGAACCCCGAACCTTGTGAATATGTTGCGCCTTAAAAATTCCATGACTACCCGCGTATCATCCTTTGTTGTTGGGATTGCTTCCACCCACTTTGACACATAATCCACCGCTACTAAAATGTATTGATAGGAGAATTAGGGTAGGAATGGTCCCATGAAATCAATCCCCCAAACATCAAAGAGCTCTACTTCAAGCATGCAATTAAGAGGAAGTTCATACCGCCTAGAGATATTTCCAACCCTTTGGCAACGATCACACTTCTCAACAAAAGTGTGGGCATCCTTGAAGAGTGTTGGCCAATAAAACCCACTCTGGATGACTTTTTCTGTGGTCTTCTTTCCCCCAAAATGCCCACCATAATCTGAGCTATGGCAATGCCACAACACGTTTCCGATTTGATCATGAGGAATGCACCTCCTTAGGATCCCATCCGAGCATTGCTTGAAGAGATAAGGGTCATTCCAGACATAGTACCTTGCGTCCGAGAAGAATTTTTTCCTTTGTCGATTAGTCCATCCTTGCGGAACTACATTTGAAGACTTGAATTTGGCCATGTCCGCGAACCAAGGAGAATATTTTTCAAACAATGCGAATAGTTTCTCATCAGGGAATTCCTCCTTGATGTCTAGTAATTTCTCCTCGGTGTCGGGATTGACCAATCTTGATAAGTGGTCCACCACACCATTTTCTGACCCTTTCCGATCCCTAATTTCAATATCAAACTCTGGCAAAAGAAGAATCCACTGAATTAATCTAGGTTTGGCCTCTTGTTTTGTCATCAAGTGTCTTATGGCAGCATGATCGGTGAATACAACAATTTTAGACCCCACAACGTAGGACCTAAATTTATCTAAAGCAAAAACCACAGCTAGGAGTTCTTTTTCAGTGGTGGAATAGTTAGCTTGTGTCTCATTTAAAACTTTACTTGCATAGTAAATCACATGAGCTAACTTTTCCACCCTTTGACCCAAAACAGCCCCCACCGCATAATCACTAGCATCACACATGATTTCAAAGGGTAAATTCCAATTAGGTGCAGTGATTATGGGTGCGGTGACAAGCATATTTTTTAAGGTATTGAAAGAATTTAAGCAAGAAGCATTAAAATCAAAGGATACGTCCTTCACGAGAAGGTCACATAGTGGTTTCGCGATCTTGGAGAAGTCTTTAATGAACCTTCGATAGAAACCGGCATGGCCCAAGAAACTCCTCACCCCTTTCACATTGGTTGGTGGTGGTAGCTTCTCAATCAAATCAATCTTGGCTCTATCAACCTCAATCCCCTGTTGGGAGATTTTTTGCCCCAAAACTATACCTTCCTTGACCATGAAATGACATTTCTCCCAATTGAGCACTAGGTTGGTTTCTTGGCATCTCTCAAGAACCAAAGCCAAATTCTTCAAGCAATTATCAAAAGAGGTCCTAAAGACTGAGAAGTCGTCCATGAATATTTCAATGAATTTCTCCACCATGTCTGAGAAAATGGAAAGCATACACCTTTGGAAAGTGGTGGGAGCATTGCATAATCTGAAAGGCATCCTTCTATAAGCAAAAACTCCATATGGGCATGTGAAGGCCGTCTTCTCTTGGTCTTGAGGATCCACAACAATTTGGTTGTAACCGGAGTAACCATCCAAAAAAAAAATATTCGTATCCGGCCAACCTTTCAATCATTTGATCAATGAATGGAAGAGGGTAGTGATCTTTCCTTGTTGCATCATTTAACTTTCTATAGTCAATGCAAACCCTCCATCCCGGGATGGTCCTTGTTGGAATTATTTCGTTATTTTCATTGACCACCACGGTTGTTCCGCCTTTCTTCGGGACCACATGAATCGGGCTAACCCAATTACTATCCGAGATTGGATAGATGATTCCGACATCCAAAAGCTTAATCACTTCCTTACGCACCGCTTCTTTCATGATGGGATTTAACCGCTTCTGTGGTTGAACCACTGATTTGAAATCATCCTCCATCAAAATTTTGTGCATGCACAAGGAAGGACTTATACCTTTTACATCTGAAATCTTCCACCCAATGGCGGATTTGTGTTCCCTAAGAACTCTCAAAAGCTTTACTTCCTCATCCTTTTTCAAAGCATTGCTAATGATGACTGGATGTTGTCCCTTCTCACTCAAGAACGAATACCTTAAGTGAACCCGGAGTTGCTTTAATTCCGGTGTCTTGTTGTCTTCTTCCATTCCCTCTTTGTTGAGCTTTTATTTTTGACATTCATCCTTTGGGAGACTTGGCAAGGCTTCCATGTTTTTTAAGCATTCAAGATAATCCTCATCCCCCAAAAGGTCTTCTTCTTCTTCCTCATTATGGGATTTTACCAACACTTTTGCAAGTGAAGAACCATGGGCTTCTCTTGTGGCCATAGATTTTACAATGGTCTCCACCACATCAACTCTATATACATCCGATATCTCAACGGGGTGTTTCATTGCTTCAAAGACATTGAAGACTACATTCTCATCTTGCACTCTTAGTGTGAGTTTCCCTTATTGCACATCTATCAAAGCACGCCCAGTGGCCAAGAAAGGCCTACCCAAAATGAGAGGGATCTCGGCATCCTCATCCATATCAAGCACCACAAAGTCAGCCGGAAAGATGAACTTGTCTACCTTTACCAATAAATCTTCCACCACTCCATAAGGATATTTGATAGAGCGATCCGCTAGTTGGAGTGACATCCTAGTATCCTTTGCCTTTTTTATGCCTAGCTTCTTCATCATAGATAAGGGCATCAAATTGATGCTTGCCCCAAGATCACACAATGCCTTCCCAAGAGTTACCTCCCCAATGGTGCATGGTATACTAAAAGAACCCCGATCCTTCAACTTTGGCAGTAGTTTCCTTTGAATAATTAAACTACACTCCTCGGTTAAAGCAACCGTTTCCTCATCCACTATTTTCCATTTCTTGGAGAGAAGCTCTTTCATAAACCGGGCATAAGATGACATTTGTTCCAAGGCTTCCGCAAATGGAATATTAATTTGAAGCTTGCGGAAAACATCAAGGAACTTTTTGAATTGCTTGTCTTGCAAGGGCTTCTTCAATCTCTCTAGATAAGGTTACTTCATGAAGGGAGGAAGATCTTGAGGCTCAACCGACTTCTTCCTTCAGAATTCTTCATCTACTAACTTCAATCTTCCTCCTTGCTCCGGCACCTTTTCACTGGCTACATCCTCCTCCTTTGCTTGCTCCTCTTCCACCTGTGGTTGTTCTGGAGTCTCAATCTCTTGAGAGCTAGTTGCTTCCCCATTAAATTCCAACACCTTACCACTCCGAGTTGTCACGGCATTGCATTGGCTCTTGGGGTTGTTCTCTGTATTACCTGGGAAGGAGCATGGAAGACGCTCATTCAGTTGCTTTGCAAGCTGGGCCATCTGAGTCTCAAGATTCTGAATTGCTGCCCCTGTATGAGTTGCCAATTTGTCAATGGTTGTGTTTGTGTTTACTGACAGCTTCTCTATGACCGTACTAGTCTTCTCAATAGCCAATTCCCAAGGTTGGTTTCCTCCATCTGTGATTTGCAATTGAGTAGGTTGAGGGAGATCCTGTTGGGTGTTGTGCTGTTGAATTCCATAGTTTGGCCTCTGATTCTGTTGTTGTTTCCCGGCTAGACCACCAGTGTTTCTCCAAGAGAAACCCGAATGATCTCTCCTTATATTCCAATTCTGCCCCTGATGGTAGTTGTTCTGCTTATTCCTCTGATAATCATTGCGTTGTGGTACCGTGTCATAAAAATTGTGACACGAATCCACATGATCCTTATAAATGTTTCCCAAACAATATACACTATCATGATCACCTTGACAAAAGACACAACCCAGAGCTAAACCCTCTCTTACCGCGTTCACCTTCATCTTGTTTGTCAATGCTTCATTCTGCTTCTTCAAAAGTGTGTTCTGCTCAAGAATGGCTTCAATAGATGTTGTACTAAGTCCAGAAGCATTAGAAGTGCCCATATTGTGGTTGTAGTCATTCCTGGACATCTTCTCAAGTAAAGCCCATGCATCCTCTGCTTATAAATAAGATAAAGAACCGCCAGCTGCAGCATCACAATTCATCTGATATCTCCCTTTCAACCCATTAAAGAAGTGTTGAACCTTTGTTAACAAGTCAAAATAGGAAGAAGGGCATCTCCTCAAAAGCAAATTATATCTTTCCCAAGCCTCATAATAAGACTCATCATCAGTTTGCTTGAAGGAAGTGACAGCGATTTTCAACTGTGCCGCTTTCTGAGGAGGAAAGAACCTTGCGAGGAATTTCTGAGCCATCTGTTCCCAAGTAGTGATGCTCGCACGATCCAATTGTAAGTCCAACCAATCGCGTGCTCTATCCCGAAGAGAGAATGGGAATAGCCGCAAACGAAGGGCGTCTTCTGAAATTTCTGGATATTTGAACATGTCGCAAGCCTCCAAGAAGTGAGTGATGTACCGGTGAGGGTCTTGGTGTGGACTCCCATCAAATTGTTCTCTTTGCACCATATGTAGGGCAGATTCCCTCATCTGAAATGAATTAGTCATGATGGGAGGCTTGACAACACTAGAAACACAATCATCCAGGTTAGGAAGATTGTACTCATAAAGGGGCTTGTAAGGAGGTGGTGGATTTTCTTCAGTCATCTCTTCAAGATTGATGGGTTGGTTTGTTTCAAGTAGCCTCCTCTCTTTAAGTTCCTTCCTCAACCTCTCTCAGTCTTGGTGATCTCGGGATCAAATAGCAAGTTCTCCTGTGGAAGGGTACCTCGCATACACAAAAATAAGGCAAGACCAAGTGGGATCAAAGAAGTAAAAATAGATAAAATTGCAGAAAATTAAATTAAAAATTGCTTAATCAAAAGAATCAAATTCCCTAAAAATTAGGAAAACTGGTTGTGTCAATCCCCGGCAACGGCGCCAAAAACTTGTTGACAAACCGGCAAGTGTAATGTTTCGTTGCAAGTAATAAAACACGGTAAGTAAATACAGAGGTCGAACTCAAGGATTGGAAGACCAATTTAACCAATTTAATAAGGAATTTCGAAGCGTTTGACCAAGTCAAAGAGAAGTAGTTATTAAGAGAGAGAAAATTAAATCAAAGATTAAAATAATTAATTAAAGATACTAAAAGATTGTGATGAGATTTGATTATGATTAAGGTTCTAAGATCACGAATTCACCTACCATATCAAGCAAGTTACCCAAGTGTTTTATCTCCTTATCCCTAATTTCAATTTAATTTCTTGTCAACCGGGAACCCTCAATTATCCTCATGTCACTTCCGATTTTCAATAGGAAATATCTACAATTGCAAGTCGTCAATTTCCCAATTTATTCAACCCGCAACTAGATTTATTAAGTTCTTGGTTCCCTATAACGATTGCACCGCTTTCCTATTCTATCCATAGTAATGTTCAAACGGTGTTATTAATTCAAGTCCTAAGCACGAATCGCTTCCCAGCTTCAACGCACTAGACTAGTTAACCACTGGTCACATGATTAACACAAACAAAACAGAATTAAGGAACAAGAAGAGACAAAGGTATAAGAAAATATTACTTGGATAAACTATGCCATCAAAGGTGGCTTCATCGTTCCCTTAGAAAGGAGGATTAGTTCCTCATAGAGACGAAAACAACGAAAAAAGTAATAAAAGCATTCATCCTTCAAGAACTGACTCAAAACACACTACACATCTAAAAGCAAACTAGGATTACAGTTTTCCAATCCAAAACTGCTCTCATTGACCTAAAACAAGCTATTTATAAGTTTTGGAAATTTCGCGCGGTCGCGAGGCGATCAAGGATTCGCGAGGCGAATCTTAAGTTGGCACCAGTTCAAATTTGGACTTCTCGCAAGGCGAGGCAGAATGACTTTCGTTTCACTGAGTCTGGCTCGCGAGGCGAGGCTAAATGGCTGCATGTTCCTGCTTATTCTACTCTTCAGGCTCGCGGGGCGAGCTTCTCTTCGCGAGCCGAAAGCCAATTTTTTTTTTTTTTTGCCTTTTTCTTGTTTCCTTCATTTTTCCTAGCTTCCTCGAGCTTCACTTTTAACCTGGAATTAAAAGTAGCATTGAATGCTTTATTTTGATAAGAACTAAAAGAAATTACTGAAAATTATCCCTAAGACTAAAATGAATTGCTTGTGAACAAATAAAGTCAAATTTGGGCTAAAACGAGAATGAACTCGCACAATTGATATCAAAATTGAGGTCTTACTAGTCATAAAACTAGATGAACCAACGGTTCATCAGTGATTCCAGGTCAAAAATGGCCCAAAACCACACCCTTCCGGTGGATGAGGAATAAGGAAAAGAGGAGTAGAGGAAAGGTTGATAGAGAGAGGCGGCTCTAGGTTAAAAAAATTCATTATTGGTGTCCCATTTTTAATTATTTCAGCAGCAGTAGCTTCATGTTGTAAGAATCTCACTAATTAAAAGTTTATGCTTGTTGAGCTAGAGTGATTCAACTATATATTTAATAAAAAGATTTTTTTTTCCAAAAAAAAATTTAAAAAAAAAATTTAATTACAAAAGAGTGATAATCGAGATTTTAGTGAATGAAATATAAAGACTATGTAATAATATATATGGGTTAGGACCAATTGACACCCGATGTCAAACTTTTAGTTTAACATCAAATCTCATCCGTTAATCCGTATTTGATCCCATGGCAGATATTAACTTACTTTAACTCCTCACATGAGATTAGGTCCCTCGTTTTCGTTGTTAACCGTTTCTCCATTTTTCTCCCTCAATTCCTTTCCCACGTCTTCTTCTGAATCCTTATTTTTGCTCTGGCTCTCCCACTTACGTCTCACCTCAGATCGCCCAACTCCAACGCCGCCGTCCACGAGAGTGTCCAAGGCTCACCGACATCGTTACCATCTTCCATCACAGCAGAAAAATACTCTGCGTTGGAGCCAAGCCTCACTGTCATCTTCCATCACAACAAAAACAAGAGCACATCTCAGCTTTGAAGAGGAAACTGCCTTGGTCGGTCTTCAAGTTGGGAGGAGCTTTTGGCTTCCTTCAACAGAACTTTCCCTCTCTGTTGTTGTAAGTTAATGTCCCAATTATATAGGAGACAAAAAATAGAAAACCAGAATTACAGGTGTATCATGTATGTACAATAGAAAACCTTCATGTCATATCCTTCTGCGTTTGCTTCACTATCTGTAATTTTTTGAACCACTAAAACTTGTTCTTGAATAGAAAGACTAATGGTTTCTCACATTACCCTTGAACCAAGTGTTTAATAATGTTCTTAAGTGAGGCATAGCACTCAGACCTCACAAGACAGGTAGTAGGGACAGAGGGGATGAAAGTAAGGCAAACTGTATGCTGTAAATCAAATACAATTAGTGCATATGGGAGAGAGGGTTTGTTCAATGTTCATAGTGTAATAATAAATAATAACTAGTAGTGGGTTAATGATTGCAATATGGGGTATTTGACTCTCTTGTGCTGTCATGTAAAAATAAAAAAGGGCAAGCAATAACAATTTGAATCCTACAGGCCGATTACCAAGCTTGATGCTTTCACGTCATAAACCAATGTGCAGTAAACTGAAAAAGTCATTGTCCAGTAAACTGAGAATATGCAGCCTGATTTAACTCTATTTAAGCTGGAATAAGTACACTAATCGAGTTCCACATGAGTACACCAACAGAGTTCAAAATGAGTACACCTACATCAATTGGTTGCCTAACACAATTTCTATCTAAACTTCATCAAAATGATATTGCTATGCCTAACACTAGTTCACTGCATCATCAGAAGAACCCAAACTCCTACTCGATTTACTCCTTGGTAGAATGCTTTTTGTACATTAGAAAGGGCAGCTTGCTATAGTCAGTCAATTTGATTTGGTTCCATAATAAGGGCATCGTGTAAGAAGTAATGGAAAAGTCACAATGCTTTCAATAATTTGAATTTCATTAATATAAATATAGTACAAGCTTTTAAGAGTATACATTGTCATTTCAAAATGAATGTTGAAACTTTTACATTATATTGGACAAGTAAACCCATACACCCCTTTTACAACCATTAGACAAATCTACATGTTTATCCATTGCTTTCTTCTTTGATTGAGCCTCCGTTTTGCTGCCAAAGCCAATTCTGATATAGCATTTAGAGAGCTAGATGACTGGTTCAAATGGTTTTATTCTGGTACATGCTTCTTTGATGGAGGAAATATCAGCAGCATGTTTTCCCTTTGTCAAAAGTGAATCTAAGCAATTGATCTTGAAAGTGAATCTGAGACACATGAAACAATTTTAGTATCGTGTCAAATGCATATTAAAATACAAGCCAATGCATATCTAGTTAAATTACAAGCCGGTATAACTTCTACTAAATTGGACCTTATAATAACCTCCCTAATGCTTAACTGTTCTCTTAGTAATGGTTAAAATTCCTATCATGATTCTTAATTTCTTATAGCTAATCATGACTCAGATCCTTCATTAGCTTCAAAATGATTAAGTTTTGTGTTCAACGGGGACTAAAGGTTATGCAGCTAGAACCATTGTTGATTATGAACCCACATAAACAACAATATAACATCGTGATTTTGCAATTGGACAGCATATACTTGTTTAACTAGCAAGCTTCAAACATGGGATTTCAAGATGTAATCACTTTAAACTACAGCAGGCTATTATTGATTACAATGTCAACTTTGCATCTAATATGCAAACTATGCTATGACCAAAAAAGAAACAGGACTATTAGAACAATTGATGAATAGGAGATACCATGTTATGGACTATTAGTGGTGGTACATCAATTCTGTGACTTGGATTCAGACATTTCATCAAGCACATTGTAAGCAAGTTATAAATTTCATAGAATCAACCGTTAAACATAGGAGGGGAAAAAACATCACATTTCTCATGGAACTTTACCATCACATATGCCATTGCAAACAAGAACAATAAAAAAAAATATTAAAGGGAAGCAATGGGGAACAAAACATAGAAGGGAAGGCGTAAGTGGCGCAAGAGACAGAGAGTAGTTGGGTGTTTGAAGGTGGAGGATGAGGAGAGGAGGATTGGCTACAATATTGAAGAGGAAAAAAACTCCTAACGTCAGCCGTCGGAATCGGCAGTGGTGGGGTGATGGTTTCCGCTAGAGTGGCATGGCGATGGGAGACGAAAGGGCTGTTGTGGTAAGGAGACCAACATGGTTTCCGCCGGCGTCGACGTGTGGAAGGAATAACTAGCAAGAGCAAAACAGAGGAATTGTTTTTTTTTTTTGAAATGAAAATGGAGGAATTGTTAGCCAAGCGAGAGAATGAAAACAGAAACTTAATGTCACGTGAGGGTTTAAGTGAGTTAATATCTGTCATGGGATCAAATACGGATTAATGGATGAGATTTGGTGTCAAACTTTTAATTTGACACCTGATGTCAAAGGAAGGCAATGATATCAGAATTTTTGAAAATTATGTTATCTCGCTCCCTCTCCAAGCTTTCTTTCCGTTCTTCTCAACCCTTTTCTTCATCTCTCCAGGAATCAGATATTCCTACCAATCCAAGTAGTATTTTCCAAGAGGAAATATGCTTTGAAAATATCAATCAAGATATTGATAATTGGATAATTCCCAGAATATCCACAAAAGAATTATACAAGTCAGAAGGAAGATTCTTCACTACTTCTGATTATGTCATCAAAACGGAAGAAAAGAATATTCCGATCAGTCCAGAGAGTGAGGAATTTCATCTTCTCTCAATGGATACAATAAAAGGTCATAAACAAAAGTACAGGTACTTACACATCGGATGTGTTCAAGTAGCTGTAAAACCTTTAATCTGTGAAGGATTAAACGCTTCAATCTTGATGTGCTTAAGGGATATTAGGCACAATAAGTTTCAAGACTCCCTCTTAGGCACTGTGGAAACTAGCTTAAGCCATGGTCCAATTTATTTCAATTGTTACCCTAATAGAACTTTGAGTTTACAGGATCAAAACATCCTGGACTCTTTATTTCTAAATCTTAAGATCTGTGGTTTAGACATGAAGCCCGGATCTATCCCTGCAGCTTTGCTTTACAGGATTCAATACAAGGCTATGAATTCCTGTAATTCTAAAGTTCTCAAAAATAGAACATCGGGAGAGACAACCCTGTTTCTTACTGACGTTAGTAAAGCAAACGTGATTGTCCCAAAGACAATCTTATAGAAGGACGTAGTCCTACCAGAAAGATGGATTTTGGATAAGGCTGTCCCAGCTTTACCAAGAGAAACAGCAGACTTCAATAACATAGTTCAAACTCCAACAGGAAGAGTTGAACTAGTCTTCCAAAGAAGCAATTCTTTTAGTTCTGCTAGATCTTCAAGTCTTAGATCTGAAAACTTCAGATCTGTCCCTTCAAGACAATCTTTTTCAACGGCATCTCAGATGACAGCCATAAATCTTCAGGGACTAGATACATCATCTACTATCCCTAGACCAATTTATCAGACAGAAGATGATCAACGATCAATTCAGTCTCCAACCTTTTCCTCTCTTAATGAATCTTATAATGATTTGTAAGTTCATTATAGACAAGGAATCCCTTCGCAAGGATTTTTACTCTGAGGAATGGAAACCTCAAAGAGAGTGGTTCTTGCAAGAGTTCAAGGGAACAAAAAGGATAAATATTCAGGATGAATATTATCAATTTCTTAACAATGTTAAGACACAGGTTTTATTTTTTGACTGGTTCCATGCTTACTCAGTCAAATATTCAATTAATTATCCTTGGAAGACAAGGATAGATATTGATAAAACCACAAATGTCATTACTGTATGGCATTTAAAAAATGGTGAGTTGGTCAAGACAGAGTTACCACCAAATATCTCTTTCCAACTCCCTGGTATCAATGATCCCTTCTCCAAAAAACCCATCATAGCTGCTCCGTTCAAAAACAAGAATCCTGATGAAGCAATCTCAGCTATGGACATCAGCAAGTTAATGGAACAATCCAATTATACCAATAAATACCTTCAAGTGCTAGGAGAACACTTGATCAAAAAAGATGCAACCACTCAAGCATCTACTTCGGGAATTAAGAAGGATATTCCCTTAGAAAAGCCCTTGTTCAAACCCTTTAAGATGAATAAGAAGATCAAAGAAAGTTTGCTTCTTCTTCAACCCAATGTCAAAAGGGAAAAACAAGAGTTTATGGAGAAAATAGAAGAAAAACTGAAACAGTTAGTTGTTCCAGATTCTCCATCTGATAATCAAGAAGGATGACCTTTAAGAGACAAAGGCCCGACTATCAATGTCATCAATGAAGACGGCTCAGAAACGGAATCTGTGGCTAGTACTTCCAAACCTAATCCTCCGGATAAACCTCCAATAAATATCAATCATGTTCTTACTCAATCTTGGAGGCAACCCTCAAAACTTTATTATCCTAGAACAACTCCTCCAGATATGCTCTTCGAAGAGAAAACTTCAACATTTAGGAGTTTTAATGCCAACAACATCTATGAATGGAACATAGATGGTCAAACAGAGTATCAAATGCTTCAAACAATGCAGCACATGACAATGATGGCTACTGCTTATCAGACTACGAATGATTGCTCTGAAGAAGCCATTTGCAATATCTTGTCTGCAGGTTTCACAGGACAACTCAAAGGTTGGTGGGATTATTCTTTCTTGGAGACGCAGAAAGAACAAATGTTTTCTGCTATCAAGACGGATGCAAAAGGAAATCCAATCTATGACAATGAAGGTGGAACCATTCCAAATGCGGTTAACACCTTAATCTTCTCAATATGCGGACACTTCATGGGTAATACCTCCACTTGGAAGGATAGGTCTGCAGAATTACTGTCCAATATTAAGTGTAGATCTTTAGCTAGTTTTAGGTGGTATAAAGATACCTTCCTAACTAGGGTTTACACCAGAGAAGATTGCCAGAATAGATTCTGGAAAGAAAAGTTCATTGCAGGTCTCCCAACATCTTTAGGTGATCTTGTCAAGGATGAACTCATGGCCCAATATCCAGATGGAAATATTCCATATGAGCAATTGAGTTATGGTCAACTCATTGCAGCTACCCAGAAGATAGGGGCAAGACTTTGTAAGGAAGACAAAGTCAGAGACCAGTTCAAAAAGGAAAAGGCCGCCAAAAAGGATTTAGGGTCTTTTTGTGAACAATTTGGTATACCTCCTTGTCCAAAGGATAAAACCAAGTCTTCTAAGAAATACGAAGGCAAACCCCAAAAAACTAAGTATACCAGGTATACTAAGTATAAGAAGAACAAAAGGTATGGCAAACCTAAGCCAGAATCCAAACCTGAATTCAAACCTAAACCAACTACTGGTGATAGGTTCCCCAAGAAAGCGGTTACTTGTTATAACTGCGGCAAACCTGGCCACATCAGTAAATACTATAGGCTAAAGAAGAGAATCAAAGAGTTGAATCTCGAACCATCAGTTGAGGAACAACTGAATAACCTTTTAATCCAATCAGATACTTCAGAAGAAGAATCAGATGGTGATTTTGCTGAAGATATCAATCAGGTTCAAGAAGATGATATTGGAAACCTTAGTTCCGATTCATCTCCTGAGATTAATGTCTTAACTAAGGAGCAAGATCTCCTTTTTGAAGTCATTAATTCTATAGTTGACCCAGATGAAAGGAGAAAATATCTGGATAAGCTTAAGTTTTCCATGGAATCCTCAAAGGAAAAAGATTCCAAAGGAAAAGGCAAAGTTATAGTCAAAGATCATTTTGACTTTAAACAAATTCTGAAGCGGCTGGAAGCCACTCAGACTAAGAAGCCCGTTACGATTCATGATCTTCAGCAAGAGATTAAGAATCTAAAACAAGAGATCAAAGAAATCAAACAAGAACAAGCAGTTCATAAACTGATTTTGTCTCAAATGGCAGAGGCTCAATCAGATGAATCTGGTGATGAAGAAAAACCAGAGTCAAGCGCCATCAAGGAAGATGTGCATGATAGCCCTACTAATGTTCAAGATGATCATGAGGATGAGGCATTCTTGAACTTGGTAAATCAATTAAGGATTCAAAAATTCCATATCAAGATCAAAATAATTATTGGAGAATTTGTTCTTGATTCTACAGCACTGTTCGATACAGGTGCTGATTCAAATTGCATTCAAGAAGGATTAATTCCTACCAAATTCTTTGAGAAAACCTCAATGAAGTTGAGTGCAGCAAATGGTTCTAAACTTAGAATCAATTATAAGCTGTCAAAAGCCCTTATAGAAAACCAAGGTCTCCAAGTTGAAACCCCTTTTCTATTAGTTAGAAATCTCAAAAATGAAGTGATTCTTGGAACTCCGTTCATTAGATCACTTTTCCCTCTCTCCATTACTCATAATGGAATTACAACTCAACATCTGGGTAAAGATATAGTCTTCCCATTCATCAGAAAGCCTATCATTCGAAATTTAAATCTTCTCGATTGTAAGATCAACCAAATCAATTTCTTGAAAGAAGAAATATCTTTTAAGAATATAGAGTTGCAGTTACAGCAACCAAACATCAAAGAAAAGGTCCAGATCCTTTTCAATGAAATCCAAAAGTCTATCTGTTCTGATTTGCCCACAGCATTTTGGAATAGAAAGAAGTACTTTGTAGATTTGCCTTATGAACAAGATTTTAATGAGAGGCAAATTCCAACCAAATCCAGACCAATCCAAATGAATCATGATCTCCTTAAGTATTGTCAAAAGGAAATTGACGATTTCTTAAGCAAAGGTTTAATCAGGGAGAGCAAATCTCCTTGGTCTTGTTCTGCTTTTTATGTCAATAAGCAGGCTGAGATTGAGCGTGGTACACCTCGCTTAGTCATCAATTATAAACCTTTGAACCAAGCTCTTAGGTGGATCAAATATCCAATTCCTAACAAAAGAGATTTGCTTAACCGCCTAAGTACGGCAAAAATATTTTCAAAATTTGACATGAAATCTGGTTACTACCAGATAGAAGTCAAGGAAAGTGACCGTTACAAAACAGCGTTCACTGTTCCCTTTGGGCATTACGAATGGAATGTTATGCCTTTTGGACTCAAAAATGCTCCTTCAGAATTCCAGAGAATTATGAACGAGATTTTCAATCCTTACACAGACTTTACAATTGTCTATCTTGACGATGTCTTAGTCTTTTCTCAATCCATTGATCAACACTTTAAACATGTGAAAATCTTCATAAGTGTGATCAAAAGAAATGGTTTAGCTGTGTCTAAAACCAAAATCGATCTATTTCAAACTAAGATTAGATTTCTTGGTCATAACATCTTCCAAGGAACTATCATTCCTATCAGCAGAGCCATTGAATTTGCTGATAAATTTCCAGAATTATTGACAAAACTCAGCTCCAGAGATTCCTATGGTGTCTCAATTATGTGGCTGACTTTGTCCCTAATCTTAGCAACATCATCAAACCCTTGCACAACTGTCTAAAAAAGGAACCCCCTCATTGGACTGACGAACATACAAAAGTTGTCCAACTTATTAAATCTAAGATAAAGAATCTTTTATGTCTTTATCTTCCAAATACATCTGCTTTCAAAATTGTTGAAACCGATGCTTCTGACATTGGTTATGGCGGTATTTTGAAACAAAGAATTTCAAATAAAGAGCATATCATTGCATATACTTCTAAGCATTGGAATTCTGCTCAACAAAATTATTCTACTGTCAAAAAAGAGATTTTGGCAATAGTTTTATGTATTTCAAAATTTCAATCTTATTTACTTAATCAAAAAAATTTGGTTAGAGTAGATTGTAAATCTGCTAAAGACATTTTGCAAAAAGATGTTAAAAACTTAGCATCAAAACAAATTATTGCCAGATGGCAAGCAATTTTAAGTGCATTTGATTTTCAAATTGAATTTATCAAAGGCTCTTCAAATTCTCTTCCTGACTTTCTTACTCGTGAATATTTACAGGGTAGGTCAGAGAGAAAGATTGGCAGCAATGCCAAAGTCTGAGGCTTCCTCTGCAAAGGGGAAGGGTAAAGGAATTGTCCTTAAAGGACCCAAACGCCAAGGTGCGTCCAAATCTGGGCCTTCAGCCCAAAAGCAATCTGGGTCATCGACCCAACAACCCGCAATCAAGCTTGGGTCTTCAACCCAATCTGGGTCTTCAACCCAGCAAGCCAAGCAGTCTAAAAAAGACTATGGTATCCCGATCCAAACTCTTCAAGCCTTTCAAGATCAAGGCCTGACCAAACTCCCTAAGGGAACATGGGGAGATAGAGTGGAAAACGAATCAGGTTCTCCACCTCCTCTCAAAGACCTAATCAGAGAATTAGCCCAAACAGCTATTCCCATAAATGTTGTCAAACCTGATACACGTTTATCAAAAGACAACACCCAAACTCAAACGCAAACAGCCGCAACTAACTATGTTGCAAAAAACCAATTTCAATTTGTTGTTCAAATGGAACCAGGATTTTGGGATAATAACCCTAACAAAGTTCCCTCCAAAATCTTTCAAAATGGTTCTCATTTTCAACAATCCCAACCAAATAAAAACAGAAATTTTTACGAGTTTATTTTGATTAATACCGATTCAGTTACGATCAAACATTATCGTGACCCTAAAGATCAATCAACATACACTCACTCAACTTTCCAAATTTTGAAGTTTTTAACACCTGAACAATTCGGAAAGAATTTACATCTTTTCAAAAAAAATTCTCAAACTTTTGATCCCATTGGTTTTAATTATTGGGATTATCAACAAGCCTGGTACAACATTTTCTGGTACCAGAATATTCAAAATAAACATTCTTGGTTGATTTATTTCAAGAAGAATGTTAAGTACAAATTCCCTTATTGGTTCGTTCATTGGTGGAGAATATTTGGCCCAATCAAGCAGATCCTTCCTGAAGAAGTTCTTGAAGGATATCAAACATTCGAAAAATATTTTGACAGCAAGGAAACCCCTTTCCCTGTCAATCTAATGTTTTTCTCCAAGTTTTCCCTTTCATGGGTTTTCAGTTGGCAGTATAAATACCAGAAGCAAGATCAATACCCTGGTTTATTGCCAATTCTACAAAGAGCAACCTTTGTCAAGTGGTGGGCGCAGTTCAATTATGCGGCAGCCATGAGTGACAATGTAAAAATATGGTTCCAGCAGAATCCTAAGTGGATGAAGGCAGCCAATCCAGAGACTTGTGAGTTTCTTAATCAGAGATCTCAAATAGTTTCAGTTCTGGTAGGATCCAAATCAAAGGAGAGCTTCCTTCGAAACATGGAAGCAATTTTGAAGCTAGCAAAAGAGGAGGAACCCTCTTCATCAAAGTCCTCCAAGCAGAAGCTTCCCCAAACTGATGAAGAAGAAGACGAAGAGGATTCAAGTCAATGCTCGGATCCCTTCTACCAAAATGAAGATGACTGCTACGGTATTGATACCACAGTCAACCTGAGTGATGATGAGTAATCTCTATCTCTCAATCAACAAAATCAATCAAGATTCTGGATTGAATAGTTCCAGTCATCCGATGATACTGTTCCTTGCCGACGATCCACGATTCGATCAAATTCTGAAGATCGTTTATCACCGGCACTATTCACTTACCGACAGCACAGTCCCTGTCATGTTACCGGCATTGTTCTGTAATAGTTGCAATAGTATAGGTCATTCTTACCGTTACTGTTGTAATAGTAATTTTTCAATCTTCTATTTAAAGGATGTTAGGCTCAGTTGTTAGACATCCGAAGTTTTAGAGAGAGTTTAGAGTGAGAAACTCTGAGAGCCTTAAGAGCTTTCATTTTGTGAGTTCCTCAGTTCTTTCTTCCTCAATCTTTTCAATATTGTAGCGTTAAAGCTTGTAGTTTTCAAGCATTTCAATCAAAACCTGCATGGTTTAAATCATCTCTTCTCCCTCCACCGGTTCTGGTGAGGCTCTGCCTCCGCTCCGATTTCTTTTTCTTTTGGTTTTTCTGGTTTTTCCCCAGTTCTTGGTCGGTTCTACCACCTTTCTGGGTTTATGTTTTAAAGTTTTTATATTTACTGTTTTAATTTCTACAGTACTTATTTTTACTGTTTTCATGTTTTAAATTCCATATTTTATTTCTGTTTTAATTTATGTAATTTTCACCTGTTTTCCTACTTCTTTCATCATGCTCTTCTTCCCCCTTTTCCTTCATTGACCCTTCTCATCCCTTTGGTGTGTGTGTATATATATATATATATAGGACATGATCTATTGACGTCAGTTGTAAGTGTAAAGTCTTATACCAAATCTGGCTCGTTAAACTTGTGTAATCCAATGGATCATAATAGTTTAATTAAAAAAAATTAAAAAAAAAATCACGTGCCAGTTGTTTTTATTGCTTTTCTATCCCCTATTATTTCGTTCCAGCCCCTCCCTGTTCTTTCGTCGCCAAGTCAAGGAAAAAGCTTAGCTTAGCAGGGGATTATCCTGCTAAATTAAGAATAGAGGGTGTCTTGACAATGGCCTGCATCGCATATGTAAAGAGAATGAGAGATTAGAGTGCCTTGCAATGCCTCGTCACTTTTAAAGCCACATTGAGTAGTTTCGTGCCTGGTGTTCTAAATCGTTTTCCAAAGCCACAACTAAAAATAGATAAAAGGAATTAAAAAAACTGAGTAGGAAGTATAAAAGAAAGAGAACGGGCTACTGGGGATATGCAACAGGGACGATGCCCGCAGTGGGCAAATCTGTTGTGTGACGATTCTGACGTGTCAAATGATCCGGCTTCGTGGCGTGCTTCGAAGGTATTATATATATATATATATATATATATATATATATATATATATAATAGTATTTGATTTTCTTCCAAAAAAATATAGTAATTTGATCTCATCTATCGGTTGGAACTCAAAACTTATACCTGCTCTCTTGACTGATATTTTTTTGTTTTTGACAAAAGTCTCTTGCCTGATTTAAAGTTAGGTAGGTTTGGGAAATATCCGTTGCTTTTCACTTTATTTTCAAACAGCTGTTAGAAATTTAAACAATATAAAATAAATCATCTTATCATAAGTCTTCAATTAATCTGAAACGTGTACATTTTAATTAGAGTCAAAGATTTTGGAGAAACAGAGTCTAATTTTGTTAGTTCTAAACCTAGTCATGCAATGTAAGCATTTTTTTTTTATCAAATGCAATGTATGCATTTAGAAATGAATATAATATTTTGATGTAGTAATAATCGGAAATTAGTCATTCTTATCTCGAAATTATAGCAATAATTCGGACATAAAGTTAAGAGTTAACAGCAATTATTACATTAACAATGATTTTATTTTAAAGTAGTAAAGGAACTTAAGACTAAAAAACACACTAACATACTAAAATTTATTACATAAATTAATAACAAATAAATTTTTTTTAATAATATAAGAGGTTTATTTTTGGGGGGTTAAAGATATTTTTTTGTCCCTGTAAAATAAGTGAAATTTGGTTTTGGTCCCTATAAAAAATTTTCTTTGGTTTTGATCATCTAAAATCTGAAATCACTAATTTTGGTCCCTACACCCTACTATAATATAATATTCATTAACTACTTATGTATCTAAAAAGTTACCCGATCATCCCACACTTTTTTTTATAGACAAATTTATTACCCAATAAACTAACATTGTCATAAATGTTTTTTAGCTATATTTCTTCCAAAACATTCCTATGGAAGGAGATGAAAATCCTAATTTTCCATGTATTTGGAAAAGTTTTTGTTATTTATAATATTTTTATGATAATATAATTATTATTTTAGAAAATATTTTTTATTTATTAAAGTACGATTATTATTTCAGAATAAAATTATTTTCTAAAATAATAAATATATTATGAAAAAACAAAATATTTTAATATTTAAGTTATATAAAATAAATAATAATAACAATTAAAATTACAAAAATAATTAATATTGGTAAATGCCACGTGGTATTAAAAAATAATACTTTTGTCCGCATGGCACTGCTGGTGGGGCATTATGTTTGCCACATCAACACTTAACGAGAGGAAGCTAAGAGTAATGACAAAGATCTAAAATTAAACTTTTGAAATAGCAAATACCAAATCCTAAAAAAAAGAAATTCGTATGGGGCAAAACCAAATTTCCCCTATTTGCATGGACTAAAAAAATTATTAAACTTTTCTTAAATTTATTTTAATTTTAAAATTTTTAATTTTTTTAATTTTTAATTGATCAGTATTTAAGAATATTTTAAAATAATATTAACAGATACCCTTAATAAAACAAGGGAATAGATGATTAATTATAATTATTCATAAAATTACTTTTGCATTGGACACAACAATGGATAGATGATTAAGATTTATGTATAAAAAATGGTATGGTAAAAAAAGTGGTCAAATTAACATTTTCTGTAATAGATCATCCCCTGAAAAATATACCTCATGGCTTACTTCATATTTTTATGGTCCCTTGGTAACTGTTTTCGTATGTTCTAGATATTCAAGGCTGCTAAATATATTTTAAAATAAGATATTCCTAGTTTAGTCTCTTTTGGAAACTCATTCACAATGGCATGCAATCCAGGACTCATATCACCATGTGTTGGTAACAGTGTTCTAGATATTCGAAGCTGCTATTGCCTATATATACGTAAATTTGTGTAAGGACTCAGATAAGACATTTCCTAGTTAAGTCTCCTTCCTAAAACTCTCTCACAATGGTGTCATTTTTGCATCTACTTCTCTTATCACCTTTGTTGGTATTGTTTATCTTCAAGAAATACATATCCATTAAGAGCCCATCATCCACCCCTCCACCAGGTCCTAGAGGCCTTCCCATCATTGGTAATCTTCACCAACTTGATAGTTCCAAACTCCATTTGCAATTATGGGAATTCTCAAAAATCTATGGTCCCCTCTTTGCCCTTAAAATTGGTCTAAAGCCAGCTATTGTTGTTTCCACACCTAAACTTGCAAAAGAAGTACTCAAAGACCATGATCTTGATGTATGTAGTAGACCACCCTCCCTTGGCCAACAAAAATTATCTTACAATGGGTTAGAGATGATATTTTCCCCTTATAGTGATTATTGGAGAGAAATTAAAAAAAATTGTGTAGTCCACTTCTTAAGCTCAAAAAAGCTCCCTAGCTTTTCCCATGTTAGAAGTTTTGAAGTCAAGCAAATGATAGAAAAAATACAAAGCCATATTTATTCTTCCAAAATTACAAACTTGAGTGAGATGATAATGTCTGTGTCAAGTGCTATAATTTGTAGGATTGCTTTTGGGGGAAGATATGAGGATGAAGGAGCTGAAAAAAGCAGGTTCCATGAGCTGCTTAATGAGACACAAGCCATGTCTATGACCTTCTTTGTTTCAGATTATATTCCTTGCATGGGGTGGGTTGATAGACTCACAGGGTTACTTACTCGTCTTGAGAACACTTTCAAAGGATTGGATTCGTTTTTTGAAGAGGTCATTGAAGAGCACCTTGATCCTAATAGGCAAAGAGGAACCAAAGAGGAGGATATAGTTAATGTATTGCTTCAGCTAAAGAAGCAAGGTCGCTTGTCAATTGATCTCACCAACGATCACATCAAAGCTATCATCATGGTATGTTTGTGCACTTTTTTTCTCCAACTCTTTTAGTAATAGATTTTTAAACATGATCATTTTATAAAAGATATTTTAAAAGAGAACAATTTATTTTATATTTGGATATAATATTTTAGAAGTTTAATTTTGATTCACTATTAGTAAAAAGTTTTTCACTCTTTCAAGTAATCACAAATTATATTAAGTAATTATTATAAGATCAAATATTTTATATGTGATTATTTATAATTGATTGACAGTGTAAAATATCTTAACACTGATAATGTACATCAACTAAATCCATCTTTTATAATTTCTTTTAATATAATCGAACAATTTCTGCATGTTATAAACAAGTTAATTTTATATATATATAAAAAGAAAAAAATTACTATTTTATCTCTTTTTAAAATAATTCATCCATTCATCTGAATAAACACCTCTAAATGAGCCCAATATTTAGGTGGATGCTCAGTTGAAATATCTTTTGCTGCTTGTTATAGTTCAGGTGTTCAGAATAAGCTGAATGCATGTGTTCAATTAAACTATTACAAGTGGATGGATAGTAACATCATCCTGAAAATAATACCATCTAGAACCTTTCTTTTACTCGAGCATTTTCAATTTGGAGCAAGAACAAATTATAAGTCCATCACTACAATGTCATGAAATTTATCTGGACAGGAGCCCAAAAACATCAAATCAATTATGAAAATCTGAATCTTATACAGTTCCTACTCACACAAATTGTAGGATAAGCAATATATTTGATATTAAGCTTCTATATGATAACCAGTTTCGTGACCATTGCCCCTCTTACTATATGTTATATTAAGAATCTTCTGTTTGAAGCATGAATTGATAGTCTGATTTAAGTTCTTAATTGTTCTTCTTTTGATAATCACAGAATATACTTGTAGCGGCAACTGATACAAGTGCAGCCACATCCGTTTGGGTAATGACCGGATTGATGAAGAACCCAAGAGTGATGAAGAAAGCTCAAGAAGAAATCCAAAATCTCTATGGAAAGAAAGAGTTCATAAATGAAGAAGATATTCAAAAGCTTGTTTATCTTAAAGCAGTGATAAAAGAGACATTACGATTCTATGCACCTGCACCATTAGTAACAAGAGAAACAAATAAAAGTTTCATCATTGATGGGTATCAAATACAGCCCAAGACATTCGTATATGTGAATCTTTATGCCATTCATAGAGACCCTGAAACATGGAAAGACTCGGAAGAGTTTTATCCTGAGAGATTTCTGAACAGTGATATTGATTTTAAGGGACAAGATTTTGAGCTGATTCCATTCGGTGCAGGGCGTAGAATCTGTCCTGGAATATCTTTGGGAATTGCCACAGTGGAGCTTACAACTGCAAACCTTCTTAATTCATTTGATTGGGAAATGCCTGAAGGGATGAAAAGGGAAGACATAGACACAGAAGGACTACCGGGCCTTGCCCAACACAAAAAGAATCATCTTTGCCTTGTTGCCAAGAACCATATGTGAAGACTCCCGTATGACCTGCTATTTTTTTTCTACCAAAAAAAAATTAAAATAAAGGCGACCCTGTGCACGAGACTCCCACCTGATGATCTTTGGAGAGGGTAGATATATGCAGTCTTATCCATGCATATGGCCTACTATTGTAATAAAGTGATTTTAGTTTGTCATTAATTTGATTTTTATTTTGTTTAAAAAATAATATATAAAATAAATAAATAAAACTAAATAGGGAAAAAGAGAATAACATAAAGTCTATAGTTTGAGACTTGTATATGACATCATTTTTAAGGATTTTTTTTATGAAAAATCTAGTAAATTGCAATTTATCTGAATTTTTGTTTCAACAAACTTCATTCATGAGAATAACAATGTTGTCATCCATTTATCATACGTTATTATCACTTCTTCTTTGTGTTGTGCTACAAGAACATTCCCATGCAATCACACAGTCCTTTATTGTATACTTAGGATATCGCATTTTTTCGTCCAAATCCTTCCCCTGGAGATGTCGAATCTGTTACGAATTCTCACTATGTTTTCTTGGATCATACGTTCGAAACATTGAGAAGGACAATGATACAATCTTTTACTCTTATAATTAATAGATGTATGGATGGCTTTGCTCAAACTTGATGAAGATGAAGCAGCCAAGGCTACAAGAATGAAGCTAAGGTTGTAATGGCAATATATGACAATTTTCTAGAAGGCAAACCTTGTGGAAAACAAACGAAGGTGTTGCACTTAAATTATCAAACTTTTGTTAGGATTAAGGTTTCGTGTTTATTAACCATAAACTCGATTATTCTATATGCTCGTTATAACAATTATGGTACAACTGTTGGTCAATTAATTAACTCTAACATAATAAGGATGATAAAATCTTAACACACTAAAATGATAGAACAATAAATTTGAAGACCAACAATCAAACCGTATTAACAAAACAAGGCATTCAAGTAACAAGATCCACCATAACCTTAGTTATATGACATTTAGAAACCCGTAGTAAATAGAAATCTAAATCTAAAATCATAGAGTGCATAAAGAATAGATATAAAAAAAAAAAAAACTTTTTTCAATTAAGGTGATATTCTCCCTAATACTTCATGTTCTCTCCTCTACGGTTGTCACACTCTTCTTTATCTGAAACATGTGAAATTAGATCCCCAAATAGCATAAGAGATGATTGGGAAAGAAGACCCAACCATTTTTTTGTAAGAAAAATTATATAGATAAAGAATACAATGGGTACTCTAACTCATATACAAAACAATGACCAAAAAGAGAAGGCCCTGTGGAAGTAAAATATTGAGTTTTCCAAGTGAAACCAGAATTACTATTGCATAAATCTAACCCAAACTGCCACCAAACCAATCTGATATCAAAATACCCCAGACCTACAACCAAATCATTAACTGTAAAAGACATCCCTTTTATGGAAGATACAAATCGAAAGCAATGAGCCGCAAGCCATGTACATGTTCCTATATCTTCAAACGCAACATATAACCACTATACACCATGAAAAGTAGAAGTAGAACTTTTAATCACTAAAATACCACCACACAAACCTCCGAACACTGCCCTGCTACCTCAATTATGTGATTGCACCTTAACACTGAGTAGTAACCAATATATGCCAACACTATAGGCGTATTCATGTGATGCCTATGTGATAAATAGACACCCCTGAGATGACTCTAAATTTACAACATCAACAAAACCACATATTGACTATGCTATACCATTTAGGATTATCAACAAAATCAGAAATGATTGCCACGAGACCCTGCAACCAAACTGAAGACAAAACTTGCAAAAACACCCTTAAATTTGTATATCTATATTACATATATAAAAATCTATTTTAGTAATTTCAAATATATATTATTTTATTACAAAAATACATTTCATCCATGATTTCATTTTTTAGCATTACGAAAAATTGAATGATATATTTGGATGTTTCAAAATTTAATAATATATATTTTTAATTAGTTTTGTTTACAACAATGTTCTTTCAAAATTTATTTTTAGGTTCATTGAGTGATGTGATGGATCCCACAAGTTTACCAGATCAATGCAAGTGATAATTAAAACGGTGAGAACCGAGTATCGTTCTCAGAGATTGGTGGATCAAGTACCATTTCGCAAATGTAATAACTATTTGAACGATTAATTGAAGGAACATTGGTAATTATCAATGATTAAAATCTAATTAAGTATTAAATCTAATGAACTAACGCTAGTAGCAAGAAAGCAGTTGCAGGATTACGATGAATAACAATGATGAGAAAAGCCTAAGGATTTGATTTAATCTATGCTTATTATCTAGTTTAATGCAATTACTAATCATCGTAATTACTAATTCTCTCCTTTTGTCAATCAAGAGTCCTAAAATATCCTAACATCTCTCTCGAGTACGATGGCAAACACCTCCAAACCCTTTAACCAACTATGTGTCTGATTGTTATTTATTAAGAATTTCATTAAGATCTATGACTCCCTATGATAGTTGCATACAATTCCTAGAGTATATCTCTATCCACATTAACTATGGTTTTACCTCAATGCTCTAGACACATACATCACCTCTCGATCTCATCATGATTGGCAAATCAAGCATATTAGTGGTTAGTTAATAGCAAGCATTAAACGCAGAAACAAAACACAAAAGAGATGAAGAGAAGAAACTATGAAATATATTTTAAAAAAAATTCAAACCATCTAAACACGGTTACATTATCTCCCTAGAATGGAGAAATTAGTTTATGGTCAAAGGAATCAAACACATAGTTGTAGAAAGAGACATTAAACCAGTAAAAAGAAGTCTAGCCGCGACCGCAAAGCAGGAAACGCATCCAAGAGTTCAAGGGTGGAACCCTATTTCCATACAAAAGGCCAAAATTTATATGCTCTGGTATCAGTGACTCACAAGACAGATTAAGTTTCATGGGGCGAAACTTAAATCTAGTCCCTTGAGTTTAAAAAGTTCCAATTTGATCCTTTATGTGTCTCAATTATAGTAAGTTAGTCCATTTCATAATATCTACACTAACGGGGTTAGACTTTCACTATTAGACTTTGAAATTTGAAAAAACTTGTTAGAAATCGGTTTTCCTTCTCTCTTCCCCTCAATTGACATAACTTAGCTTCTTAGAGCAGCATATGAAGATCGTTAAGGTCGAAACTTGCAAGAAAGACATAATTTTGAGAGGATATTAAAGAAAATAAAAGAAGTTCTATTAACCATATTGTCATATATATGCCTGTCCCTTTTTATAAAATATATGCATTCCATTAACGCACAGACTAATTAAAATACCCCCGAAAAAAAAAGTTAAGGTTTGCTATGTTATACTTAAAATGCATGGTAATTAACAAAGCCAAACAAGTTTTTTGTTTTTTTATAGGCATATGTAGTATATTAATTATATTATGCTAGTTTTTTTTCCTCCTCTACGAGAGTTTAAATCCTGAACATTTAACTTCGTGTACTCTTAGCTCAAAGCAATTAAACTACCCCTCCCCTAACAAAGCCAAACAAGTGTTGACTATGAAAGTAATTATGATCTTATGGATGACTACCCCTCCCCTAACATCTGGAATTAATCTGGAACTATGTCTCCACTGTGACCAGCCCACGCCTCAACCAAAGGCCAGACACACACGTCGACACCTTCTGAGACCCTCGCCTCTGTTATGCGGCCACGGCGCCGCCGTCACCACCAGCCCCCATTTTCAGCTTTGACATCTTATTCTGGGTTGTACACGTATTGTTGTGGATGCCTAATTTTCTTCTTGTTTTTTTTTTGGGTAAGAACCTAATTTTCTTCTTTAAAATTGATAGGATTGTAACCTTTTAATTGTGGCTTTTATTGGGGAGAAATTCATGTTTTGAATGGAATGTTCGAGGGAGAACGGATATGAACGATGGGAGCAGAGAAGAGAGAGTTTAGCAAAGTGGGAGGAAAGTAGGAGACTAGGAGACCAGGCACGTGACTTTTTTATTTTCCTTTTTACAAGCTGATTATTTTAATTGTAATTTATTTGTTTTAATTTTTTGATTAGGTGTGCCTAGGGATTATGTGTTAAGTTTGTGTCTATACAAGAGTTTCTTACTTGTACTTGTTAGATATCATTTGATTTATTATTTTTACATTGATTCATAATTGTCCTATAAAAATAGATATGTCAGCATCAGTAGAATAACAGCCCTGCCTCTCACCTCCTAGCGGGCGGTGATAAGGGGAATGGAAGGCTAAGCGAGGACGATATATCATCAAGGATCCGCTGCTAGCTGTTGTTGCTTCTTCTGCACCCACCCCCATCCCTTCTGCACCCATCCCCGCTGCACCCACCCCGCCCCTGCTACACCCACCCCAACCCCTACAACACCCTCCCCCACCTATTCTACACCCCCGACCCATACTACACCCTCCCCGACCCATACTGCACCCACTCGCTTCCATCCACGACGCTCACTTGCCGGCTACTCGTCGCCCCCTACTACACCCACACCAGACCCTCCTCCACCACCACCACCATCATCCGCGGCTTCAGCCACACAGCCAGCAGGATTGTCTTTTATGCCATCTCTGATTGTTATTATGATGGAGGTTATTAGGATAGTTATAGTTGTAGAGTTTTGTAGCTATAGGGTTATTTTGTACGGACTTATGTATGTATATTGTAATTGTTTTATGTTTTAATTTTATTTTAATTAAACTTTAAATTTTATATGAAGTTTAAATTTAAATTAATAATTTAAATAGAATAAAATAAATTAAGTTAAAAAAAGTAATAATTAATAATTAAAATAAAATTAATTAAATTAAAGGAAAAAAATTAATTAATTTTAATTTAAAAAAATAAATTGAGATTACTGACGGAAATGTCCGTCGGTAATCATTAAAACTTTAACGATGGATATTTCCATCGGTAAACTGGGATCCCCTCTTACCGATGTAAAATGTCGTCGGTAAGTCTTTGAGGGATTTCGTTGAGATAATGAGATCCCAATGTACTTTAATTAATCAAAGGATGATATATGATATATCCTTACTTACCCACTTTATACTTCTTAGTACCTCTAGTCGGGTGTGTGCCGACCATAGAATACTCACGTTAAGGAAACAAAAGTCATATTATGATAGTTCAGTGGTACAACTTGTATTACAACGCTTAAGAAATAAGATTCTTAACTCCAAAACAAAAAATTCATGATCCAAATTCAGTTGGTAACCGTTTTTGACGAGCTTATTACCGACGGGTTTGAGTTGTCGTAAATTCGTCGAAAACACACCATTAATGACGGCTTTTTGGTGTTTCCGACGGCTTTTGTCCGTCGGTAATTAGCGTTTGTTTTTGTTGTAGCGCACCGGTCTCCGAGGCCCTGTGGAGCTTTGCTTGGGCTGATATTTTCTTGAATTCAAGTGAAGCCCGGTAAGCATATAGCTCGTCCCAAACTGAGGGGAAACACCGGGGTGGACGCACACCCTTAACACGCCATCTCCTAAGCAAATCGGAGAGGCGATGACCCGCTTTTTGATGAAAAAGCATCTCCACCCTGTCATTATGCTCAACTCTCCATGTGACCTTCTCGTGTATATTAGGAGAACATAATATTTGTTATAATGTTAATAAATTAAAGAAACATTAAAACTAACTTGAAAATGGAACTAAATTTAAATTTACAACATACCTTAAAAGCGGTACAGAATCGATCCTGATTGTCGTCCTCCTGCTGGCCCGACGGCATCCGCAGATGCCCTCTATTGAAGGAACCTTAACAATAAAACATGGAGAACAATCAAATACATATGCATATAAAATTGTGATAAACAATAAAATAAAATTATCTGACTGAAATTTCATCAGATATATCACATAACAATTAATGCTTAATTATTATACGAGTAAAGAAAAAGTTTTTTTTTTCAAACTGTCTCACCTGGACAATTCAAGCTTCAACACCAAGAGCATAGTGACTTGCAGGAGTACACGTGCTCAAAAATATTGAACTTCAAACGGGTAACTAAGGTTTTTCTCGACTACCAACTCATCTTGAAATTAAAACTTTAACGCTACGGACAATTTAATATCCCTACATACTTGAAAGAAACATAAAACAACAACAATAAAAAAAAAATACAAAGAATGAAGAAAAAAATATACATAACAATCAACACCAAAAAGCAGTTTACAATTATGCAAGCAATATACCATAATTAAATAGTATTAGTAATTATGCACGACTTCGGTATTTTGGAAATTTTAATTTTTTTTAATTTAAAAATTCATGTATTATGAAACTTAACACCTGTATAAGTGCTATAAAAATATCACATTCTTTATATTTAAGTATCAAGAACATATTATTTACTATTAATTCATACCTTATTTAATTATTTATTTTAAAATTTTATTTAGTCTTAATTTATTTTTTTAAGTCTTATGAGACTTTAACACATGTCATAACTCCTGTTTGAGCTTCATTATTTTGAATATTTTTCACTTAATTTTTTATGTTACTCCTGTCATGTTGCACGAGTCGCTGCCCTCAACAACATGTCAGCTGTCGTGTTCCAGCCACCAAATCTCTTTTTGTTGCCCGTCAGTAGTACTTTATTATAATTATTTAATCAATTTATTATATTTAGTTGATTTTTTAAATAATATAAATTAGTTATATTTATTTTTAATTAAAGTCTTATGAACCAATTAAATACTTATATCTATTTATTTTTGGTTTTTTCCTTAAATATTATGAAATGCTTATAAAAATGCAAATCATACAAAAATTTAGACTTAATCATACTCTAAACCCATACAAAGTCTTCTCATGGCCAGTATTGTTTTATAAGCATAATTTATTGACAATGGAAAGCACGAGTAGTGCCAAGGCATACAGAAAAGAGACTAGTCCATCCGTTAACATAGGACTAAAAAAATTAGAAACAAGCAACAAACATAATTGCAAAGTCAAAAGACAGTACAACAACATGCATCGCTTTCCCAAAAAAGAACAAGAAAAAAAAAACGTAGTCCAACATGCAGTGAACCAACTAACCCATGCCGGTATTGTCACCAAATTAACAACATATATACAAATTAACAAGTATACGCACATATACATTAACAAAAAAAAAAACTTAGAAAACTTACTTTTACCAAAAGAGACCGAGAGAAAGATTGCAGCTTCCTAGAACCAAATTTGAGCACCAAAAATATTGAAGCAACTCAATGCCTATGCACAACTGACAACACAGAAGCAAAAAATCAGAGAAGATCACAATGCACAAGAAAAATGAAAAAATAGAAAAAGAAAAAAAAAATAAAGACCTCTATGCAGAGAGGGGGACAATCAATAGAGGAAGGTAGAGTACTAGGTCACATTTTTGCAACACTGTAAGGGGAGAAAACAGCGAGTAAGAGATTGAAAAATGAAATGTATACAAACTGAAAAATATAATAAACTAGGAGAAGTGATTGCCGGTGACCGGAGGAGGCTTGGACGGTGGCTGGAGATGCAGAGGCGGTGGTCTTCGCGGAATGGTAGTGGAGGAGCAGAGGAGGTGGAGGGGGAAGGAGAGGAGAGGAAATTAGCAGTTGAGGTCGACCTTGCTCGCGATCGGTGGTGGAGGAGGTGAAGAGGTGGAGGGGAAAGGCTCTTCTGTCGGAGGTGGAGGTGCAAGACAAAAATGAAAAAGGGACGCCTTTAATGCATTTAGTAGAGACATACAGACGGATCACCGACGGCAAGCCTGTCACAAAAACCAAAAATACATACCGACGGCTAAAGAAATCACAAACTTAAAATGCCTCATAAGTCTAACCTTATTTACCGATGGCTCAAGGCGTCGCAAACTTTAGTTACCTCGTAAGTCCAATTTAATTTACCGACGATACAAGCCATCACAAAAGAGATCACTAATTACTGACGGTCTTAGCCGTCGGTAATTCCCCTACTCCTTCGGTATACTGGCGCCTAATATTTCGTGGAAAAGCACACAATTTTTAGCTACGGATTTTACCAATGGCTTCTGTAAAGGCCATCGTAAAGGTTGAAAATATGAACCGTTATGTTTACCGATGCCCTAGGTCGTCGGTAACGTCTAAATTTTCGACCAACACGTGGCCGTCGGTAATGAGTCGTCGGTAAATGCGCCAATTCTTGTAGTGAGCACCTTTAACAACTTTCAAGATCCCACCTTCAATATGGGTCTTGCATCCGAGGTTATCTCATTGTCCAATAGACAATAGATTCTTTTTCAAATCTTTTACATGTATACCCCTCGAATTGTATGAATAGTACCATCATACATTTTCAACTTGATAGTATCAACACCAACAATTTCTAAGGCATGATCATTACTCATGAACACGGATCCTTTCGAGATAGGTTCGTTCATGAGTGCGGGACTAGTCTCTTCAAAATATGTAAATGTTGAGCATATATTATATTCCTATGAATTCATACCTTTATGCCTAAATATGTGAAACATTACATGTGGTTAGAGGTATGATCTTATACAATGTTCATTTTATTGCAATAATGGCATCATGTTTATATCCATGTAAAAAAATACTTTATGAAGGTGGTATGTAAATAAGAAACCACATTCATATCACCCTTAAAAGGTGTACAAATGTCATCAAGATCATGCTATTATAATTATAATTACTTGCATGCATAAGCATCTTACATATACATGGATAAACTAATGAACTAAGAAATCAAATAAGAAGATTAAATGTGAGCTTTCAGGGAAAGAACCCTCTTATGGGGCCATGGGGGAGGTGATCTTTTGAAGGAACAAACGACTCAAGTGAAGTTAATGAAAGGTGGGTTTGTGGAGAAAGGATTCACTACCAGAAAACATGATATTACCGACGGAAAATTACCTACGGACTTCGTATCCGTCGGTAGTATGTGCATTTCTGATGGATTTAACCGTCGGTAAGTTAGAATACCAAAAGTTGAAGAAATTACCGACAGAAAGCCCGTCGGTAACATTACCGACGGCTTTATCCGTCGGTAAATCCGTCGGAAAGGATGGCGGGAATGGCAAATTGTTGGCGGGAGAATGTACTGACGGAATAGTCCATTGGTAATTCTGAAATATAGGTACCGATGGATACAACCGTCGGAAATGTACCGACGGATTATTCCGTCAGTAATCTTTTTTTTTGAATTTCCGACGGAAAAAGCCGTTGGAAGCAGTCGGTAACCTTTTAAATAACTAGGTCGTAACCCTTCTTCCCCCTCATTTCTCCCTCTTTGTTTTCCCTCTCTGCTTTCTCTCTCTGCCCTCTCTGCTTCCCTCACTACGCACCACCATTGCCGCCACCGAACACCACCGTCGTCGCCTGTGTTCGTGACTCGTGAACACCGTCACTGCCTTCACCCCTTTCTCCTCTCATTTCCTCCTCTCCTTTTCTCTTCTCCTCCCTCTTCGGTTCCGACGTCTTAGCGCGCCAACGTCCACGCGAATCACCACCTTCAACCACCACTCGAAACCCACCTTCTCCTTCTCCTCCCCTCCATTCCCACCAACAACCCATATCCCGACGGAAAACCACCACCACCACCATTGAAACCACCACCACACTGTTTAGGTATCCCCCTAATTTTTTTCCTATTTAATTTCATTACTATTTATTTTAAAAAAAATTGGGTTTATTGATTAATTATAATTAATGTTGGTTAAGGTTATTTTTTTGTGTTTTGTTGGCTTTGTGATGTCTGGAATTTGGTGAATCTAATTTATTTTGTTGTTGTTGTGCTCTTTGTTTTGAGGGCTACCAGAGGGTGAGACTAGCCACCATCACCACCGTTGCATAGAGCATTTTCCGGTCGTCGGAGGTACTTGGGTTTTTCTATTTTAGGATATTAATTATAACTGTTCAATGTATGCTAAAGAAATTGTATAAATTTGATTTGTCTAATTTGTTGTAGTATATATCTGTTTAATTTTTATGGGTGTATATATATATATATATATTTGTCTAGTTGTAACAAAATTGTGTTTATTAGTTTTAAATTTAGTAAGCTGTTGTTTTTGCTAATTACATAAATTAATTAATGAATATATAATTAATTAATGAATGTAGATTAATTAATTAATTTACTCTAATATAAAATCATAAGGACAAGTACTGTTGATAAGATGAGACCAAGCTAGGGTTAGTTAGCCGGTAAAATCGTTTTCCTCCCACATATACTTGCAGCAGTATTGATAAAGCTAGCTGATTCGACTTAGGGATGGTGATCCATTATAATCGGGATCGGGATTATTTGTACGTAAATAACATAGTAATTAAATAATACTTAAGAAGTTAATTAAATCAGATTCGGCAGTAATGAGCAGATTTGACAGTAGCTCATAATGATCGGTTAAGCGTGATTGGGATCTTTGTACGTAATTATTGTTGAATTGATCAATAAAATAGTTACATAATAATGAGTAATCAGTTATTTGTTATGTAATAATTGATATTAGTGAAGAAGTTAATTATTAAAATCATTAATTTAAAATAAAGTAATTAATTATTATTTTAAAATGTCATATTTGAATAAATCAGTCTTATGGGAAGAATGATTAATTATTATTTAAGTAATTAACATCATAGGATTTTAAATAGTAAAGTAACGTAATAAGTGGGAAGAATAAAAAAATATTTTTTTAAAAAATTATTAGTAACAATTATTGCAAACAATTAACTAATATACTAATAATAGATTTTAAAACTTGATATAAAAAAAGTCAAGTAAACAAACATAAGTAATTAACTAATTCAATAAAATGTTTTGTTAATTAAAATTAATTTAAAACATAAAAGATTTAATAAAACATTAGTTACTATTCAATAAAATGGTTGCTTAATGATGTTTTTGATTGTTTGCTAATAATGTCAAACTTTATGCAAATTATCCCTGTTACTTAAATTTTTTTTTTAGAGTACAATTATTATACGTAATTGAGAAAAACCGTAGTTTCTCGTTCAAGGTTCAATATTATTGAGCATGTGTACTCGTGGTCATGGTATCGCTCATTTTATTGAATCTTGAATTGTCCAATTGGGACAGTTTGGGAAGAAACTTTTGCTCCACTGATATACTAGTTACTCGATGATTGTCATTTGTAAAATAGTTGATTAAAATTCAGGTCGAAGTATTTCCTTTTGTTCTCTGGGTCCATACTTGATTGTGGTATTTCACTGCGGTCAAGTCGTGTACTTGGAGACCGGTGGGAGATGCTGCCGAAATTTCGTCAGCTAAAAGACATGAGAAGTGATGGGTAACTAGTATAATACAGTGATGAAATTTTTTTCCCTCGAATAGGATAGGGCCACACCTTTTAAGGAAAGGGAGCTATTCGGGGTCGTAATATCATGTTTAAAAATACTTCAATTTATCTGAAAATGTAGAAGGATGGAATATTATCCCTCGAACCGTAGTTGGGTGTATGATAGGAACGAGTCTGGGAGACGACTTCTAAAACAATCATTTGTAGCTGGTGTTGAGGAGTTTATATCCAAAGCAAAGCAACATTGTGATTATGCCGAAGAGGGGGGATTAGATGTCCGTGCACAAAGTGCAATTGTATGGCGGTTTTGAGTGATGATGACGTGAAGTTACACCTATACCGATCTGGGTTCAAGCCTAATTATTGGATATGGACTGATCATGGTGAGGAGTTGCCGGATATTGATTTGAATGAAGTCGGTGGTGACGATCTTGAAATGGGTGCATTAGGCAGTGGCTACCACGCTGAATATGTCGAACAACTCCAGTCAATGCATATGATGGTCAATGATTGTCTTGGGCAACATGGGAATTTTGAGGCGGATGAGTATGATGACATGGAAGAGCCTCCTAATGAATCGGCCCAGAGATTCTACAATCTATTGTTAGAGACAAATAAGCCATTGTTTGAAGCGGCGTCAGATACAAGATTATCAATTTTATGGAACGTGGGCAAAAAGACAATTAATAGCGGGGTTGTCGTACAGGGTGAAGGTACCGGTGATTTTTATGGGGTCATAAAGCACATATACGAGTTACAATACAATACTACTACTTATCCTAAAAAAGTAGTCTTATTTTATTGTAAGTGGTTTGATCCATCGAGGACAGGCACAAAATTGGATCCCAAGTATGGAACTGTGGACATTCGCATGGATAGAAGATATCAACAGTTTGATCCGTTTATAATTGCTCAGAATGCAAAACAAGTTTATTATGTCCCTTATCCAGCAATGATAACAGACAAACGAGGTTGGTGTGTTGCAGTCACTACCAAGCCTAAGGGTCGCATAGAAATCGATGATGCAGAGGATGAGACGCCATTCCAGGCTGATGAATCGTCACATGTCAATGAAGTAATTGAGGTCGAGCGTATTACTGGCATGTTGGGATCTACAAATGAAGGGGAAGAAGTGGTCATTGGTAATCAGGCATCCATGCATGCATCATCAGAGGAAGAAATCCAAAGTGATGACTCAATACAAGAAGAAGAAGAGTCGGACTTACAATCAGATGACGATACCGAGTCTGAATAGGAAGTTTACTATTATGTTATTTTTATTGTATTTTAAATATTTGCTTATGAAATATAATGTATGACTTGACAACTATTGTTCTATAAAAATAATTGCTTAGATTAGACTGTTAAATGTCGATTACTTATTGTTTTTACACTGATTTGTAATTGTACTATAAAAATAGATATGTCAACATCAAGAGGACAGCCGCCCCGCCCCTCACCGCCTAGCGGTGATAAGGGGAAGGGGAAGGCTAAGCGGGGACGATACACCGTGAAGTCCCAGGTGCTTGCTCGCATTCCTGGAGGTCCATCCGCACCCACCCCCATCCCTACCACACCTACCCTATCGCCACCTACAAGAGCCTCCCCCACCCATTCTATACCCTCACTGATCCATACTACATCATCCCCTACCCATACTACACTATCCCCGACCCACACTACCCTACCCTCCACCCATGTCCAGACCTCCACTCGCTTTGCGCCACTACGCGCACTAGCTGGCTACTCGTCGCCCCCTACTGGACCCACACCACACCCACACCCAACACCACTATCATCATTGACTGCGCCGGCCACACACCCAGCAGGATTATCATTTATGCCAACTCCTAGGATGATGCCACAGTCGGACACGACCATTCCATCCTCATCATACGAGGCCGCATACGGTCACGACACGACCATACCATCATCATCGTCTGTGCAGCAGTCGACTGCAGCTGAGGACTTGCTTGAGTGGGTCAGGGTTCCCGCACCTGAGGATCGACCATGGATCCTTCCTGTGTTATGGATCGTAAGTTTAATTTAATTTAATGTTGTTTAAAATTAATTACTATTTAATAAGCATATATTTGTTGGTTGTCATATTGTTGATTTAATAAAATTATGAATTTTTCAACTTCATCCCATCGAAAGTGGGATCGAAGCACGTTACCTTCGCCATCAAGGCGCAGTATCATCGCTTCTGGCCGTCATGAGGGGTGATCCTCGGGGAGGATCGGGATCGTATCTTCAGACGATTCGGGGTAAGTTCTTGTTTATTAGTTCATGTAATTTTTCATTTATTTTATATATTCTTTTGTATAATGTTATTATTATTTTTTTCTTTGTTAACATGAGCTTGTGCGCTGGTTACTAGAGCATACCTCATAGATACGTGCTATCTTTGACGACCGAGCAGCTGCTCGACTGAGGGACATGCTCCGGGAGCGTAGGGAGAGCCGGATACATCCGGATTACATTGGGCCAAACATCTGGGCCCAAGTGTGAGCGTACTGGGACACTCCAGCTTACAAGCTGAAGTGTGAACAGGCGAAGAGAATTCGGGCTTCCGAGAAGGGTGGGAGCATGCACACTAGTGGTTCTATTAGCCATATGCAGCATGCCATTTACATGGTACGCATATATAAATAACATTATTTATAAACTGTATATTTTTATTAAAAATTTGTCTTATAACTAATTGATTTTATTGGTGTGTCGGTTGCAGGCAGGAGAGCTAGCTCGGTCCGTTGATGTCCCTACGGTCTTTGAGCAGACACATATTCGCTCGGACACCGGTGAGTTTGTTGATGAGAGGTCAAGGCAGGCAGTGGTGAGCTAAAATGTTTTTTTATATTTAAACTATTGGTAATTTTATATATATATATATATATATATATATATATATATATATATATATATATATATATATAGTTTAATACATATTGATTGTAATGTATTGATCGCAGGCGGAGTACAACGCCAGGTTTAGTCAGGTAGCATCTGAGGCTGCCTCCTGCTCTGGTGCCTCAGATCTTTCTCAGCTGGACCCCGTCGAGGTTGAGCGACTACAGACCCAGGCCTGGATGGATGTGGCGGGCGGGAAGAACAAGGGACGGATTTACGGTACTGCGACCCTAACCAGGTCGATTCGTCAGGGGTCGACGCCAAGCATGACCATTAGGGAGCCTACATCCTTCGGCTCACAGGACACGGAGGAGGTGCATTGGCTGAGGCAGGTGCAGTGGCAAAGGGAGACGAACGAGTGCATCATGCAGCAGATGGAGACATTCTCTACGGTCATGACCGCTGTGCTCGATTTCCTCCCACCAGACAGGCGCAACACTCTGCAGGGGTCCTCCATGCCACCCGGCCCTAGCCCCAGCCCTCCACTACTACTACTACTGATCCACCACCGCAGCCGCATGATGACGGTCTGTCTACTAAGCCGCAGCTTGATGGTCATGTGACACCAGCAGACTCCCCTCGACAGGACGACGATGACGGATATTATGGTAATGGGTATTAGGATAATTATAGGAGTAGTAGATATTTGTAGATAGACGGATATTTTATTTATGGATTATATGTTGAGTTTGTTTTTATTTTAAATTAATTTTAATTTAATTGTTTTTTAAATTTTATTTTTAATTTCAATTTTGTTTTGTAATTGATAATATAATAATATTTAATTAAAATAAAATATAATAATTAAATTATAATTAATTATAATAAAATATAAAATAATAAATAAATTATAATAATAATTAATAAATAAAATATAATATTTAATATTGAATATTTAAATTTTAATAAAAATAATTAATTATTAATATAAAACAAAATAAATAAAAAATAAAAAAATATTGTTTCCGACGGATATTTCCGTAGGTAACTGTTGGTTACATTTTTCGACGGAATTTTCCGTCGGTAACGTCCACAGAGAGTTACCGACGGAATTGTGGTCGGTAATTAGGGGATCTATGTAACAAGTTTTCCCACGGTTAAGGCTGTCGGAAATTGCCGATGGACCAACTTGATCCGTCGGAAAGGCTTTTCTATGCATCTATTACCGACGAAACTGTGTCCGTCGAAAAGTTCGTCAGTAATGTAATTTTCCGACAGAATTTCTTTATTTTCGATGGGTTTTTTACATCAGTAAGTCATGTTTTTTTTTTTTTTTTGTAGTGATTCTCTTATGGGATGGTGATTTCTAGAAGCTTTGAGCATTTCAAGTAAAGTTAAGACCCTCGGGAAGTGGAGGAGTCCAATAAGGTATGAGTCAAAGAGGTAAAGAACCACAAGTTGACCCACTGGTAGATGCCATTGTACAAGAAATAGCTCTTATCCTAGAAAGTTCAAGGAAGGCAATAAAGAGAATGGAAAGAAAGAAAAGTCTAAAATTAATAATTCTTTTGATGTTGATAGAAAAATTCTATTTGAAGAATTAAAAGTCATTAAAGAGGTTTTAATTGTTAAATAAAAATCAAACTTTATGATATTGAGTTCTTTGAAGATATTTAATTATTTTCTTGATGCATGTACAATTTATAGAATAATATTAACCATCATTGTTACTGTTGCATCAGCTAGGAGAAGTTTTTCTAAATTGAAATTATTAAAATCTTATTTACGATTTACTATGTCACAAGGTAGATTAAATAGTTTTGCTTTGATTTCTATCGAAAATAACTTTTTAAAGAAACTTGATTATGAACAGATTATTAATAATTTTGAAGTAAAAAATGTAAGGAGGACAATCTTCAAATGATCATAAGGGTACCATTTCCTGAATTCGCACAGGGTAAAAAAAATGGCAGTCCTGGCCCTGTAGCCATGTTCATGTTATTATGGTTATCATTCTTATGGCATATAAAATGTTATTACTGTTCATACTATGAACAGGAGCTTACAAGCCATGGAAGACTTTCCTGGGTCCCAACCCAGCTGGATTGCACCACCATTTTCAAAACCTTTTTGTAGTTGTGTCATTCCCACTTGGAATTTTATTTCTCATTAAAGGTGGTGTATCTAGATAAATACCATACAAATTAAAGTAGCAACGAAGACGCCGAGTCTGTTCAATCCTAAGGAACCAAGTACAAGGTGAAGACTTGAAGCGGCAGTAGTCATTCTTCTCTTTGTATTGATCTAGGATTGTATCAAATATATAATACTCTCAAGTCTAAAGTGCCTAGTATAGGCCATAGGGTGGATAACTGTATAAAATGTGTTCTACGTTACTAATGTGATGTATTATTGTATTAGGGTTGGGTTAAGATGCACCACCCATATTATGCATCACCCACTACACCACTCATATGTGACAAATTTTATACCAATCAAATTGCCACATGAGTTTGATCAAAATTTCAAACTTTCTAGTTATATTATATTGTAGTCAAACTATATGAATACAGTATATTATAATATAGTATATGTATTTTTTGTATTCGCAAATTTAACCCATATTAAAATAATGTTTTTTGATTAAAAAAACTGATTATATTACAAAATAATATTTTAATATGAATTAAAATAATGTTCGTTGTCAATAATATTTTGCAATATAATCAGTGTTTTTTAGTAAAAAAACATTATTTTAATGTGTTAAATTTACGAATATAAAGAGTACATATACTATACTACAATATACTATATTCATATAGTTTGACTACAGTATAATACAACTAGAAAGTTTGAAATTTTGACCAACCTCTGTGGCAATTTGATTGGCCCAAAATTTGTCACATGAGTGATGTAGTGGGTGGTATAAAATATGGGTGGTTCACCATAGCCACCCCTATTGCATTATTATTAAATATATGTTGTTAGAATTTATTATCCCTAAACAAGATAGGATTATAAATGATTGTATTAGAGAGAGTCGAGGTAACACATTACCTTGTTTATTTGTCGTTTGTTAGTTGTCCATTATACTTTATAAACTTCCAATATTTATTATTAGAAATAGCTTAGCAACTCTAAAAGTTACCAAATTATCACGTATATTGAAACCCCTGGGAATAAAAACAAACTATGGTACCACAACTCTATCAACGTTTACATAAGCAGGAATGAATCAAAAAATCATAATCACTCTGCAAAAGCCAAGAGAATCAATGTGGTATTCTGGTAATAGAGATAGATTTATAATATAAAGATTCGTTTAGAGTTAAAGAAAAAATGGTGTGGTGTCAACATACGCAAATTGAGGCTCGTACACCAATGGATTGAAACAAAATCCTTCTACCAATATAGACGAAAGTAAACAAAAGAAGCAAAGAAAATCAATGGATAAAAGCACCATTGTTAATAATTTCTTTGTTGCAAAGTACTTCGGCTACTTTGAGAGCCAATAAATGATTAGAAACAACGTACAAGCAGCAATAACAGCGGACAAAATAAGGGTATCCCTTGAGCGTCGCCTTCTTATGGAACCTGTAAGAGCAAAGCATTAGAATGAGATGTGAAAACATAATTTAAATATTCTAAATTGAGGAATGCATTTTAGAGAGTACAGCACAGCACTAGTAACCACTGATGAGAAAATAACACTTCAAAAAATTATAAAATACAAGAACCTGGATAACAAATGATGGATATGTTTGAAACCATTCCTTTGATTCTCATTAATGGTTACTACCAATATTATATTCTCTAAAGTGCACTTCTCACTATAGGACCAAAATCTTTAAAAAGAGGCAAAATGCAAAAAAATATCCTGCTTCAAAACATACCAAGAAGGCTACGAATAATGGGGAACTTGTCACTGAGATGCTTCACTTTTCCTTGAACATCACCAAACAATCCCCTCTGAGAACCCAAGACTGCTCTTGCTGCCTGAGCTTGACTAATCACATCATCAATCTGGGAAAGGGCAGGGAAATTGAATCAAGAATCTCAAAGAAAGAGCAAGAGTCATGTTTGATACCAAAATTTAGTGTAAGCACTAAGCAGAGAAATTTTATAAAAAAATTCATTAACGTATAAAGCAAATAGAAATTTTTCAAGTTATTTATTTTTTTTCAATAAAAAAGTGTCCCTTTTTTTCTCTATAAGCAATAAAATAAAAAGTGTCCTTTGATAGAACACAAAGGCGTAGTTTCATCCTTATAGCCAAACACACATTAGTAGGTGTTAGAGATAAGATCTCTTCATGATTGGGCTTAGGCCCGTGTATTTCCTAGCTAGTATTAGTCAGCTACTACAGCTGTATTTCTGTTATTCTGTTAGATTGTAACCGCCCCCAGCCATCGGTATACAAACTGACAGGGTTGTGTGTGCCTCAGGCATTAAACTCAAGTACTGATCTCGATCGCTCCCATCCTGGCTTATGGTGGTTCAAACGGTGGTGAAGTAGTGGATCAATCATTGGTTGCACAGTGGCTTGAAGCAAAAGCTCTGTTAGTGATGGTTTAGATTGCACTGGTTGCATGGTTCCATTGGTGATTGCAATCAAAAGAATCTTCTAGTAATGGTACTTCTATTTTAAAGGCAAAATTAATGCCTTAAATATTATTTCCTTGATTTCTATATAGAGGTCTGAAGTCCTGGGAGTAGTTCCATTGTGATGCATTGGTAATGCCAACGCATAGCACATTTTACTTTGAAGAAGCAAAAGGCCGAAACCACTGGTCTTGGAACTTGATTCCTTAGTTGGCAGAGTTTCTTTTTGTGTTTTGCTGAGGTGAAGGCTCTGTTGATGGTTGCAGGGGTTGGCACCTGGTGCGGGTTGCTGATTTTCTGGGTTTGACACAGGTGTGGGTGATGGGTTTGGTACCATGGTGATGTGACTAGGGTGAGTGCCTGTTTGGCGGCGAGAGTGACCATGGCAATGGTGTTGGGTATGCAGTGACTCAGGTGCTTGGATTGCGAGGCGGAGGGTGTGGTGGTGCTCGGCTTTTGGGCAGCCGAATATGCTTTGGTTGAGCGGTGGTTGGTCAGGGAAATAGGTGGTGCTGAAAAGTCTTTTGGGTTGCTGTCTTGGAGATTTTGGTGAAAGAAGCTTTTCATCCCTCTAAAGATGCCAGCATTGCCCGCAGAAATAACAATTTGAATCTGTGGTCAAGCAGCCATTGAGAGCGGGGAAGGAGGAGGGAGTGTGTGAGAGTGCAGTGTGGAAGGGGAGAGGGATGATTGTATAAACAGTGTTAATGTTTAAATTGATGAAGGGACTACAAAATTGGTTTTAAGGACTAAAATGGTAAGATTTGTCTATACAGAATTAATTGATAGAGTCTATCTTTCAAGGACCAGAACCTTGAATATAACATGCTAAACATCAATGCTACTGTGCCGGAACTAGTAATGTGTGAATAACAAAGGGTGGGTAAAGTGGTAGGTTTGAGTTTGGTGATTGAGGGCTTTTACGATGTTAGCGATTCGAACTTGCGGTAAAGCACTTCTGGGGAGGGGCAACCTTAGCACCCCGAGCAAGGATTAATCTAGCGCAAATGATGTGTGAAAACCACTAAGAACACGGAACTGGTAATGCGTCCATAGATGCAAAAGTGGGAGTAAACCACAAAGATGTGGCCTGCCAGTTTGTGTAGGGGGCCTTTTATTAATAGAAAAAGAAAATTTATTATTGAAGCTAGTAGTATAAATAACCAGGGTAAGGCATCCTTATAAGAAACAACAAAACCAAAGCACACTTAAGAAATTGAATCATGTAACAAAGTATGTCAATCTCTGCATATTTAACAATGAGACACCTCTAAAGAGGCTGGTAGCCGGACACCATGGAGATGCTTAAAACTCAAATCTATCCCAATGGGCAACCTCAATTTCTGGAAAAACTACAGCCCAGCAAGTAACCTTAACTTTCAAAGACATGTTTCCTTCAATCTAATTTGATTTAATATGTCAAAAGATTATCTTTATGTGTATATAATTAACCCTTACTCCCTGTTGCTTAATATACACTACATTTCTGTCAACTGTCAAGCATCGCTGTATCAACACAACTAATCACCATATTTGTTTCTTCAATCAGAATCAAATTATTTTGATATGACACAGCATAGTTAGCATACTAAAAAGATCTAACACCATCAATCCCAGATTTAGATTCAGGAAAATGATATCTTTGCAAAATATATCTTAGTTGGTGAACCACCAACTAGAACAACTTTTTTTTTTCTTTACGGAAAAAAGAAACTTTCAGTGATTGAGAATTTAATTAGAACAAATGAAAATATAAGAGTCGAATATAGACTTACATGAGATATACTTCCATGGATATTTGCTCTCTCACGTAGTAATTGCATCCTTGGTGACATAGTACCAGATGTCTGCTAGAACAAGGTAACTCTGATTGAGCATTTATAAAACAACTATATGATTAAACTCAGATCATGCTCAAGACTAACCTTATATTCACTAATGTCATCCCTGACAGAACTCAAAAGCTCTGCATGTTCCCTCATTGAGTTCATGTTCCCCTTGATACGCCTAAATTCCTGAAAAGTATAACAATGAAATGGGAAAGATGTTAAAAGTCAACTTACTAGAGCAAAACAAGTTTAGTTTAGCAATCTTCAATTCATTACATTAATGCCCTTCATAGAATTAACATATGTAAAACATGTTTGTTGTATCTAGCCTACTCATAGAGTTGATTACTATACATTGTAATCACCGTTGTAATGCTCGTGAATATTTTTCTGCTCCTTTACAATACTTTTTGAATACACAGGAAATTTTACATCAATCCTCATGTGTTCATACCCCACAACAAAATGGTGTTGCTTCTTGTATCTAGCCTACTCAGAGTTGATTACTATATATTGTAATCACCGTTGTAATGCTCGTGAATATTTTTCTGCTCCTTTACAATACTTTTTGAATACACAGGAAATTTTACATCAATCCTCATGTGTTCATACTCCACAACAAAATGGTGTTGCTAATGTGCTTTCAATCTTCATGTGCTCATGTGTTGGAATAATTGCTTTAACCCTATGAGACTGAGTTAATAATTTTTCCTTACATAGCGCAATACACGCACGGCTTTTGCACTGGATCTAGCAACTATGTTTTGCTTCTCACTCCCCCATGAGATTAAGTTACCTCCAACAAGGACACGATACCTTGAAGTTGATTTCCGTCGTTAGGTAGACCCTAATTAGGACAAGAAGTAATAGTGGGACTTTGTTCTGTTGGCAGGCCTTGTTAATAAAGTAGTAGGAGTTAGTTAATTGGCTAGCAATCTATAAATAGAGGTAGAGAAGGAAATGGGTGGATTCATTCTGTATTTTCTGGAATTGGGAAGAGAGGTTTGAGGGATAGTCCCAAGTCTCTCGAATACTTGGGGAATTCGTGTAATATTCATTGTATTTTCTTGTTAATCTGAACCAGCACCTATCAGGTATATCTTTGATGTATCCATCCAATTATTTAATACATCAAGAGTGCACCACGAAAAAGGTTATTTTATAAAAACAAAGGAAATACTCAAGTTGTTTGCTATTCTAGTGTTGATTGGGTAGGTTCATCGTCAGATAGAAGATAAACTTATTGTGTTTTTGTTGGAGTTAACTTAATCTCTCATAGAGGAGTAAGAAGCAAAACATAGTTTCTAGATATAGTGTAGAAACCGAGTATGATGCTATGGCAGAACTCATAGCAATTACTCCCACAACTAGAATTGGGACCAAACATATAGAGATCGGATGCCATTTTGTTACAGAAAAGGTTCTTTCAGGCAAGATCAGAATGTCTTTATCAACTCCAACGAAAGATAGGGAAGATATATTTACAAAGTCCTTAAGAGGCTTTATTTGTAACAAGTTTAAGCCATATGATATGTGTGCTCCAACTTGAGAAAGTGTTAGAATTAATACATCTAACACATGTTCTTGTATCTAAACCTACTCAGAGCTGAACACCATACATTGTAATCAACTATATCATAGGAAGTTAGAGTCCAGGAAATAGCTCCCACTTATTAGCCTTGTAAATTGGAACATTTATTTATCACTTGATGTAAATAAATACAAGAGGCTTAGTGCTAAATCACTCAAGCAATTCCATCATATTCTCTCACATTCTATAATTCGTATTTATAAAAGCTTGCACCCGTTACAGAAGCTTTATCTACATCTAGCATAACAATATGGGTTGGCCAGAAAGAATCGGGAATAATATATTGTGTCAAAATGGCAGGATATATTAATCATTATGATTATGATATATCGGCATATCTGTGACTTACAACTTACAATCTTATGGTACTACACAACACATATGTTAAGATAGTATCCTCATCTACAATTAGACAGAGTTGCTTAATAATATTTCCATGGTCACCATCAGAAACTGTGCCTATAGACCATTGCCGAATTTGTGACAGAAATTTTACGAGCTTTATCTATAACATCTTTCACAAAGAGGATAGAGGGCCTCAACAAAAACTGACACATGGGTCAAATCATTACACCCTATAGTCCTATACTGCTTGAGCACATTTCTTAAAATATAGGTACTATTTTGCAAATTAGACACCAACCAAGCTATTGAAGATAAATTAGTATCGGTTAGGTGTAACTTGGATTCTCTAAAAAAGGAAACCAAAGAAAACTAACCTAGCAACATTAAGGCCTTAGAACGTCAAAGATTATTAAAGTAAATGATGGAAATAAGCATATTAGGTGTAGCACTTTAACATATGGTCTCAAATGAATAATGCCAATTACTTTGCATAATCCAATGTTACAATAATGACTGCATAAATATCCCAAGAATATAAATTATATCCTGATCAAGGAAATATGGCACAGCGCAAAGAATTCCCCTTGTTGAACTTACAATCATCTTCGATGACTGTCATCACTATCTAGTTATCATCACATCAATGTACATCCAGTAAGTACATCTATATATTCATGGTTTGTAAATGACTCTAAACGTCATCGTGTTTGTTCATCCCAAACAGAATAAGCAGAGCAGTGTGTGTGTGTGTATGTGTTAGTGTACAATTTGCATCAAGCTGAATTCATAGTAGTGCTTACAATTTGCCTTTAACCAATTTCTCCACACAGCTTGGAGTTATAAAAGGTCCAGTACATAGTTTAAGCATCTGCATAATAGATATGTTTGATAACTGTGTCCCGACAAGTCTCACCAGTACTTCACTAAGTTAAACAAATTTAAGATTGAGTCAAACCACATACCCAAAGTTGTACGTTGGCAGCTATTGAGTACTGATGTAGACTACAACCATTAATAACAATACAAAATTAGCATCCTTGCTTCTTCTATGTGTAACAGCCTGTTCGGGATGCAGTGGGCTCAGCATAATCAGTTTCAAGATATTAATTTTGCATACACTGTTGTTAGGCAATCACACTTTAACCTTCTGACCTTCTGTATTATGAAACATAATCAGATTTTAATTCCTTAAAAACTCTTGACAATAATTACAGTTTACAGCACTACATTTTACCAAAGCACCAAAGATGCACTCTACAAGAAAACAAAGATTTGATTTATGGAGATGTGCAATTGAAAGCCAAATATGAACTTATGCAGGTAAATTAAAAAGACCAATAGTTTGTTTTTTAAAGGCCAGTTCCTATCTAACCGACTGCAAGTGCAAACAATGCTCTAAAAATTCCATAAATTGAAGTAGCCATCCATTAGAAACTCCTGAAGAAATATAGAGTATTGCTCTATTCTCTGCAATATGCCCACTTTAATATGATTTCGGACAAAAAATAATCAAACATTATGGAATGTCAACCTATACAAAATTATACATGAGCCTTGAACTAAAAAAACTAGTAACAAAGGCTATTGCCTGTACTAGAGATATAATTATATATGAAACAAAACCTCTGTTGCTCTCCTCATTCAGAACAACATAAATGACATGCAGCTACAGGTTATGAGAAGCACCTGCTATCAGATTCAGCACTTTACCAAAAATTACAGGCTTGACATGACATAACACTGACACAGACACAGAATTCGGACAGGGATATTTTGTTGAATTAAGTTAAGACTTGAGGAGATAAATAACAGTGATAAGAAGCATTTCAATGAGAGAATACGTATATTCAAGCAGTGGCAGATTCAGTGGGTCATGTGCCCCAATCAGTTAAAAGTAGGAAAAAAGTAAAAGCAGCACTATGTTACTTGTTTCTAACTTTTCCTTTATCTTTAGGCATAAATTGCCCCAAACCCACACATTTGAAAAAGAAAAGGCTCACTGTGTTAATCTAAAATGGTAAATAGCAGGTATCAGACACCAAGATCCACACTCATAGCATGTCCATGCAATGTATTAGGATCAGTCCCACATCATAAGTGATATGGAGTTTATATGGCCTTGTGCTCTCCCACCACAATGGTTAACTTTTGTGATATGGTTCTCCCAAGGTTCGTATTACATTATATATAAGAGGATACGAAAATACAGAGTTTATTAAAATCTGCCATACAGCCGTGTCAGACCCATGTAATGTCCTTTAATCTACGAAACAAAGAAAACATAATCAATGGTGTGTCATGCAAAATGAACTATATTTACTTCTGTAACAATTTACTCTAGATTGTTCACAACCTAGATTATGCAAGAGGTTCATTCTTTTGTTCTGATTAAAACAACATCACATAAAATAGAAATGTGAGTATGTCACAAAAGACATACCTGGGTAAACTCGTGAAGAATGTCTCTGTGCCTAGCCAACTTTTGATTTACAGAAGTAGCTGGTGCAGCAGATGTAGCACATCTACTCAATGAATCATTAATGTCCAATAATTTCTCAAGCAAGGATTGGATTTCCATTTCCATGGACTTCCACGACCTACTGGACCCAAGAGGTGGTGACCCACCATCCACATAACCTGCTAAGAAAAGGTACATCATCATAAATGTTGAGAACTGACATATTAAAAGATTTAATTATAAAATGGTTTAAGATTAATAGTGCATGCTTTGTTTAGTTTAATTTTTAGACAGGCAGCTTTTCAGCTACACGCCTAAACATTCTCTCAGTAGTATTCTAATTATTTTTTTCTGAGCGTTAAATAAGCTAATTCAACCAGGTAATTAATTTGGAAATTAAAGTAGGTTCTCCTTTTTTAACAACTTGGATACTTTAGCTTTCTTTCTATCAATGATAAACATTTTGCAGTGATGAGTCAATGTAACAGAACCCAAAAAGTAACTACCATCAGCATATCACCAGAATTGTAGTAATTATCCTCCTTAACTGTTTGTAATATTCTTCTCTTTGTCATAACAAATTTCTTCTTTTGTCCAAAACAAAAATGAAACATACCCATTTCCTAAATAAGAAAGAAACTTCCCAATCATAACCTATAAAAGAAAAAGAACTAAATATTGAAAGAAAAAGCCAATTTTATCCCATTCACCATATACAAAGCCACAAATGGGGGAAAAAACAAGCATGAAAAAGGAAAAAGTATTTTCAATTTAACTTTGTCTTCCCTAATATTAAGTGTCAGTATAGCCTCAATTTAAATTATCTGGTGTCGTGAGAGCCACATTAGCAAAAGGTGCGTTTATAAGAATCAATATTAAGAAAAAATTAAAAAGTCAATTTAGCTATTTTTGGCTTCTATTTGTTATTCTAGTAAAAACCCCAAATACCAGCATTTCTTCCACAGATAAAAACACTGATAAAGGTTAAAACAAGAATTACCACCAAGTGAAACAGATTTTGGTTACTGGTCAAACACCACCATAAGAACTAGAAAATGGTCTTTATATACACACACACACAAACACAAACACACATCCAAACAGGTAATATCTATGACTAAATCCCATAAAACTATTGAAGCAGCCAATATCTAGAGCTTAAATCATTGCTAAAACTTGGTTAGTTATAATAGGTCTCTAAAATATATATGTATATATAGAGAGAGAAGGAAAAGAATCATGCAAACAAACACTTCACATGAGAATGTTCTGTCAAACTTTCCAGAGCACATCATCTATTCTTCAAGCAGGAAATTGATGTATCTTTGTCTCCAGGTCTGTTCTCTACAGTGCAGATCCCATTACTACATCAATTACACCTCTTTCCACTCCTTAACTACTATCCCACTAAAACAGAATTTGGATCCTCTAACTGATCATCCTTGAATTCCAATTTGTCAACATATATCAAACAACAACACGAAATCTCAAATTCTACTGAATCATTCATGAGAAGAACAATGTTACCAACACACTTTTTTCAACTAGTTCTATTATTTGAACATCAGAAAATCTAACACCTAAGACACCTGACTAATGATGTTCAAAATTGTGGTTAATGACGTGTTGGAATCACTCGTCTACTACATGTGTGTCCATTAACCAAACTCAAAACGCCATTAATCAGGTGTCGCGGGTGTCAAATTTTCATGTTCAAATAACACTATTGTTTTTCAACACTCTCTCTAACGTACTGGTTGTTATTGGGTACTTTTATATGAGACCATGAATTTTATGTGGGACACACTAAATAGAGCAGGTCTCATGAAATTCTCCCAATAATCACGAATGTGTTGGAGTCAAGCAAACCAAGCAACAAAACAAGATGACAACGAATAAAAACACCTTTTTTTCATCACTTTCATAACCGAAACCGAACTAAAAACGAAAAATCACAAATCAACTATCCCCCGATTCTAAATGGGGTTTCTCCAATCCAATCATTAACCCTCTTACCGTTACAATGCAGATACATTTCAACCAAAAAAATAAAAAAACAAAACAAAACAAAATCGAAAAAATTAACAAACACCCACGAATCTTTGAAGCAAATTGAGCAAAACCCAGAATTGAAAAAAGGGGGAGAATCAGAACCTCCTTGCGTGAACCTAGCGCCGAGTTTCGCGTAGGAAGAGAGCTTGACATCGATGTCACCCTCGATCTTCCGCGCTTCCTTACGCAGTTCCTCCCAACCCGATTCCTGAAGATCCAGACCCGGATCCGTCATTCGGATCTTCTACTTCGTATTCTTCTTCTACTTTTTTTCGTTCGATTCCGTTATTACGGTTGAAATTGTTTCAGATCCTTCGCTCTAGTTTTCACAAACGCTCAGAGAAGAAGGTGTAGTGAAGGGGCATGATCGCGTGCAGGTAAGTACATGTAGTAAGAAATGAAACCGGGTCTTCTGTGACGTGGGTGAAGGCAACAGGTGTTTCTGGCGCCATAGCCCATACATAAGCATAAAGTAGAGTTTGATAAATAATATAAACCAAGGGCTCGTTTGGTGGTCAGGATAGGATAGGGGCGGATAGGAGTAGGATATGATATGAGTAGGATATGATATGAGCAGGATAAGCTGTTATCCTATCCGACGTTTGATGTCCACCAGATAACCAACTGGATAGCATTGTAACTTTAGTACGAATTTTAAAATTTTCGTTTTTGTTCGGAATGTTTTCATATTTTATTAGATTTTAGTTTTTTATAATTTTTATTTTTTAAGATTATATAAAAAGACAAAATTGTCCTTGTGATAAAATTACATATAATATTTTAAAATTTTAACATATTGTTTAGCTTAAATTAATTTTGTTATAATTTTAAATATTCATTTTTAGTTTTTACTTTACATATAGTTAAAATATTAGAATATTTTTTTATTTATTTTTCAGTTTTTAAAATAATGTGAAGTAACAAAATTAGCCTTGTGACAAAATAAAAATAATTTTTTAAATTAATTATTAATATTTTTATTATTTTATGTTTTATTATATCTTTTTTGGTAACCATATTATATTTTATTATACTTTAATTATTTTATATATAAAATATTTTTATACTTTATTATACTATAAATCACCTTATCCTATCCTGTTGAGTTCTAACCCAGCTCCCCCCTCATGATAGAATTTTAACTAGATGGACAGGATATGATAGGTGACAGGATTGGTTTATCCTATCCTGATGGCTCACCAAACAATAGTTTCAGACAGGATATGATAGTTTATCATATCCTGTCTCTCTTATCCTGACCACCAAACGAGCCATAAATGTTAACGAGTGTCCTTACCATATTGATTAAGAATCAAGAATAGAAAATCTTATTGAAAAATTATGTATTTAATATTTAAAAAAAATAAATATTTAATTTTTTGATTAAATTCTTTAATCAGTATCATAAGAATATCCATTAACAGACCCATAATTTAATTAAGCGTTTATTACGTGACAGTTTCCCTTTCGATACAAGCCATAAGGAGCTTCTCACAGCTTATCTATTACATGAGCAGAACTTTGCATATGCTAGCTTATGACAATAAGATAAAAACATTTTATAAAAAAAAATTATTTTTATAATTTTTTTTAAATACACATGTTAAATGCTTATGTCATAAGATAATCTCAAATAAATTTAAATAAACTTTTTCAAACAAAATATTTGAGAAAACTTATAAATTACTTATTTTTTATAACTTATTTTTTTGCTTATTTCCATAAGCTTCAATTAGAGTCTAAAAGCTTATGAAAATAAATTTATATAATATACTATCGGTTTATGAGGGAGAAATTCCACGAAGATGCAAAGAACTACACTGCGGGTTGCAGTTTGAATCCCATCATCCTCTTTCTTTTATTTTATTTTTTTTCTCAAATCACTCATTTCTTTCTTTATTTCCTCCAAATGACTCTTCTAGTACCATTTTCCTTTCTTTAGTTTCAATTAGGGATAGAATAGGTTATGCTGAACTAAACCCTGACATAAATAGATCTGGACATAAATAGTCCTGACATGCCAATTTTAAGGTTTGACTGACCTACTACAAAGTCTAGTCTAGAAGCCTAATAAAAATTTACTTTTCAACAAGACCTTCAAATATGCATCCACTTATAAATTGGTTATAGACATTTACTTGTAAGTAGACTCGTAAGCCTCTAATTATAAAGATGTTAGTAGGTTTATACAAATAAATAGGTCATTAGGCCTTCACAAATAAATATACAAGTAGGTCTCTACATTTAAATGGATCGGTAGGCCTGTACTTTCAAATATTATAAATATTACGGATAATATATTATAATATTATAATATATTAAATTGTATTATGTATGTGTGTAGAGCTGGGTAGGTGGGCTAGCCCGTGTTTGCCCGCACGCAAATGGACCAAGCCAGGTTGATCCATGAAAGGAACGATGGTCGCGCTGTCGCGCACGCACCAAAATGAACGAGCGATTTTTAAAACTGTAGTTTAGGACGACAACTCGGATGTCGTCTCACAAGGACTCTTGAAGTGTTATTTATCACAAAAATCAGTTTGGGGGGGTTGGATTGGGATGCAAATAAGAAAACAAAGTAATAACAGAGCAATAAAACAAGGCAGTTCAAAGAGGTTATCAAATAGCTAAAAACGATTAATCTACTGTTCTTGATTTCACAACTATCATCGGTTCATGTAATCCCAAGCCCTAAGCAGATTCTAATCCCCTTTCAGTTGTAGCAACAATTAACAAACGAAATCGCTACTACGGATATATGTTCCTATTCCCGAATTAAACAAACGGGGTTAAGCCCTCATGAACTAAACGAACATGAATGAACACACGAGAATTAAACAAACGCGATTAAGTATAGGAACATAACATCACTGAAATGAATCAACACAACACTATACACTCCTGAATTAAACAAACAGAAATGTATAACATGGCATTGAAAAGGGAAAAGCATACAAAACAGGGATTACAAAACCTCAAGTACGGTGGAAATCAATTACAGTAGATTAATCTATGAAATTTAGTTCTCCATGAAAACGAAATACACACAGAAAATATGTAAAACAAAACAGTGGAGAAGCAAAAGTCTTTTCAATCTGCCCAGAACAGCCTTTTATACTATTCAGAAATTTAGCCCACTCGCTAGGCGAACCCTCATTCGGGAGGCGAATGTCATGAAGAGTCAGTAACGTTTGGTCTTCTCGCGGGGCGAAGTACTACTCGCGTGGCGAGGAATGGAACAGTCATGACTTCTGGCCTTCAGTCTCGCGAGGCGAGACATGTATCCGCGAGGCGACACAGAACGGTTTGCATTTCTCTGGAACAGTCAGCTATCAGGGTCGCGAGGCGAGGTGTTGTTTGCGGGGCGAACCAAAGAGGATGACTTTTTTACTGTTCTGCTGGCTTCCAGGTTCGCGAGGCGAGAAAACTCTCGCGAGGCGAATCCCCTGTTTCTTTATTCCCTCAACTTCTACTTAACCTGAAAACAACAAAATAGCCATAAGTGCATTATTTGACTCAAAACTGGCTAAATTAACATAAAACTACTTTAGAGACTCAAAACCTTGCTTGAAGACAATCTAATCTAATTTGGGAGAAAATAGGATATAATTTGCACAAAACCCTGGTCATACTAGCCATAAAACTAGATGAGCCAGATGCTTATCAAAATACCCCAAACTTAAACTTTGCTTGTCCCCAAGTAAACTACAACTCAAAAATCAAAAAGACTCAAGACCTGGAAAGCTTAAAAGATTCAATCAACCTTGCACAAATTTCAAGCAGTTTCATCAAAACAGTTTTCTTCAATGTCCCCCCTTTCAAGCAAAGCAATCCCCACAATCATTCATTCTAAACAATTGAGAATTTCATCATTCAAACAATCATTAATCTAAGCAGGGGATCTAAGTTACACACAAGAGGGAGATCACCAAATTCAAACAACTGCCTTCCTCACAAGGGCATTTAGTGTTCACTCAATCGCTCAATTTGTGTCAGGCTATCAACATTGCACTCAAGTTCACTTTTCAAGAACACTTCCCATAAATTTGATTTTCATCTCCAAATGATTCCCACAGAAAACATGCATGCAACATCAAAAGGTCTTTTATGGGTTGTAATGGGGCCTGTCTAAGGGTAGGATATACAAGGGTACTAAGCTGAAGACCCTAGGAACTAAGAGAGCATGAGCCTTTTACACTTTGAATTTAAACTCAAGTTCCTTTTTTCATTTTTCACTTGCCTTGGGTGACTACAGCCATTTTATTATTATTTATTTATTTTTTTCTATTTTTTTTCTTTTTGGCCTTTGGCACCAACCTTTTATTATATTTTTATTCTCTTTTTTTTTCTCAATCCCAAACAACACATTACACCTTGCAGCCACCCCAAACTTAGTTTCTTGCACCCATTCTCTTGCTAAGTTTCCATGCTCTCCTAATCCTAAGATCGGGTTAACATGGTTTTCCAGACTTTGGGCTTATAACATTAAGTTATCAAGAAGCAATAGGCTAATTAGGCTCAAAGGGCTAACTAGGGAACATGCATTAGGAATTGGTTCAATTTAGGCTAAGTAGCTATTTACACAGAAAATGCCTAAATCATCTGAAGCAAACACATAAACATGCAAACCATAAAGAGATTCAAGCAAATTCAGGAAAGTGCAACTTGAAAGTGATTCTCTCAGTCAAAAACATGTTGGAGGCTCAAAACCTCACCTGGACATTCATGCAAATTGTTTGACAGAGATTCTATCCCTAGTGTGTGCTTCCTATCACCCCAAACTTATCATAAATCATGTCATCATAACAAAATCTCAAAGTTCAGTTTTCAATCACATGGGATCACTTTTCAAAAACAAATTTTTTTCAAGAAACCCATTGTTCAACCTAGGGGAATCATCACATCAATCATGCAATCAATCTGTGCAAAATCATCAAAATCAATCAAACTTGCCAACATAAGACTTAACACAACTCCTGAGCTTCTCAAATTATTCAGGAGCTTTATTAAAAGAAAAAAAACAAGATAAACAAAACTACAACTAGTTCCCTCCCCCACACTTAAAACATACATTGTCCCCAATGAACAAAAGAACTATAAAATCAGAGTGAGGGAAAGGAAAGGGTACTCCCTGATCAAGTGTCAGTGTAGGTGGGAGCTTCCAAGGAGAGCTCCTCAACATTAGCATAAGGAAACACATTAGTAACAACAAATGGTCCAATCCACTTGGACCTAAGTTTCCCTGCCATCAATTTCAGGCGGGAATTAAACAGTAAGACTTTCTGGCCCACAAAAAATTCTTTCCTAGCAATCATCCTATCATGAAAAAGTTTTGTTTTCTCTTTATAAATCCTGGAGCTTTCATAGGCTTCTAGCCTAAGCTCCTCAAGTTGCTGCAGCTGTAGTTTCCTTTCAACACCAGCTTTCTTCATGTCCATGTTACAGCACTTGACTGCCCAATATGCACGGTGCTCAACTTCCATAGGGAGGTGACATGCCTTACCAAATACAAGCCGAAAGGGGGACATTCCTATTGGTGTCTTGAAAGCGGTCCTCTGAGCCCACAGTGCGTCTTCCAGACGGCGGCTCCATTCATTTCTGTTCGGCTGCACCATCTTCTCTAGAATCTGCTTGATCGCCCTGTTTGATATCTCAGCCTGGCCACTGGTCTGGGGATGGTAAGCAGTGGAAACTCTATGCACAACTCCATATTTCCTGAGCAAGGCTTCCATGGTCCGGTTGCAGAAGTGAGTGCCCTAGTCACTGATGATAGCCTTAGGTATGCCAAACCTGCAAAAAATGTTGGACCTAACAAATTTGGAAACAACTTTAGCATCGTTAGTCCTAGTGGGGATTGCTTCCACCCACTTTGAAACATAGTCAACAGCCAAAAGAATATATAGAAAACCAAAAGAAGCAGGGAAAGGACCCATAAAATCAATCCCCCACACATCAAAAACCTCACAAAAAAGCATGGGCTGCTGAGGCATCTCACTCCTACGAGTGATGGCAGGGCCTGCTGTTTGACATTCCTTGCAATTTCTGTAAACCTCATAGGCATCTCTAAAAATTGTGGGCCAGTAGAACTCAGAATCCAGGACTTTTCTTGCCGTCCTCTGTGGTCCATAATGTCCTCCAACTTGAGAGGCATGTGAAAAGTGCAAGATGGACTCTGTCTCATGATCGGGGACACACCTCCGAATCACCTGATCACTGCAAAACTTCCAAAGGTACGGATCATCCCACACATAGTACTTTGCATCGTTCCTGAGCTTGTGGAACTTGGATCTACTTGTACCTGCAGGAACAACACCAGCAACAAGAAAGTTAACTATGTCAGCAAACCAGGGGGTTACCCCATACAGATGTAGAAGTCTCTCATCAGGAAAATCATCTTGGATGGGAGAAGGATCCTCATCCCTTGCTATTCGGCTCAAGTGATCGACTACCAGATTTTCAGCTCCACTCTTGTCTTTTATCTCCACATTGAACTCTTGGAGCAAAAGCATCCACCGGATCAGTCTTGGCTTAGCTTCTGGTTTCTTTAACAGGTACTTCAGAGCTGCATGGTCAGTGAAAACAATAACTTTTGAACCTAGCAAATAAGACCTAAATTTATCAAGTGCAAACATAACAGCTAGCAGTTCTTTCTCAGTGGTGGTGTAATTGGATTGTGCAGCATCTAATGTCCTAGAAGCATAATGAATTACATGGGCAGCCTTGCCCACCCTTTGTACCAGGACCGCTCCCACAGCAAAATTAGAAGCATCACACATGAGTTCAAAAGGGAGTGTCCAGTCTGGGGGCTGGATGATGGGGGTAGAGGTCAATGCTCTTTTCAGGTAGTCAAATGCCTTCTTGCAATTTTCATCAAAATGAAACATGGCATCATTCTTCAGCAGGTTTGACAATGGCAGAGCTATCTTGCTGAAGTCCTTAATGAAGCGCCTGTAGAAACCTGCATGGCCAAGAAAGGAACGGATCTCGCGTACGCAAGATGGGTAAGGCAATGAAGAAATCACATTAATTTTTGCAGGATCTACGGAAATACCCTCTTTAGAAATAACATGACCCAAAACAATCCCCTGTTCTACCATAAAGTGACATTTTTCATAGTTCAAAATCAGATCAGTCTCAATGCATCTTTCTAGAACTAAACTCAGACTATGCAGACATGCATCAAATGAGGAGCCATATACAGTGAAGTCATCCATGAACACCTCCATGCAATTTTCAATAAATTCAGTAAAAATGCTAAGCATGCATCTTTGGAAGGTGCCAGGAGAATTACAAAGGCCAAATGGCATCCTCCTATAGGCAAACGTCTCAAGGGGCACGTGAAAGTGGTCTTTTCCCGATCCTCGGGGGCAATATGGATCTGGAAATACCCGGAAAAACCATCAAGAAAGCAAGAATGAGATTTACCAGCCAGCCGATCCAAAGATCTCGATCTATGAACGGCAAAGGAAAGTGATCCTTTCGGTGGCCTGGTTCAACTTCCTATAATCTATACTGACTACTTGCCACTATTCTCGGACTCTAGTAAGTACAAGCTCATTATTATCATTTCTAACTACTGTGAGACCGAACTTCTTGGGTACAACTTGCACCGGACTTACCCAAGTACTATCAGAGATGGGGTATATAATACCCGCTGCGCAGGTTTAGTCACCTCTTTCTTCACCACATCCAGAATCAATGGGTTTAGCCGCCTTTGGGCCTGCCTTACTGGTTTAGCCCCATCCTCCAATAGAATTCTGTGCATACATCTGGAGGGGCTAATTCCTGGAATGTCAGCTAAGGTCCACCCAATAGCCTTCTTGTGCTTCTTCAGAACCTCTAAAAGCTTAGCTTCCTGGTCAAAGTCAAGGCTGGAAGAGATGATGACTGGAAGTTTTTCATTCGTCTCCAGGTAGGCATACTTCAGGTTCCAAGGAAGTGGCTTGAGCTCTAGGGAGGGCGGCTGCTCAACGGATGGTACATTAGGTGTAGCCAGGATGTCAAGGACTTCTGCTGAATAGACAGCTTCACTCTCACTATCACTATCACCCTGCAAAGTTGAATCAAGAAACTCAGCACAAACAGCACACGGGTTAGTGTCAGTACAGTTAATACATGAATATAAATCATCAAAACCAGAAATAAATGGAAAATCTGAAACAAGGTCCTCATGGGTATCATCAATGATCTCAGAAAGCAACTCTAATTGGAAAACCGAGTGCTCCTCCAGTGGGTGTTTCATAGCATCAAAGATGTTGAACTTTGCCACAATATCACCAAACTCCATAGACATGGTCCCATCATTAACATCAATTTTAGTCTTGGCTGTCTTCATGAATGGTCTGCCCAAGATTATTGGTGATCTACTGGAATTTGTCTCTCCTGCCATGTCTAGGATGTAGAAGTTAGCAGGGAAAATCAGCTCATCAACCTGTACTAGCACATCTTCTACCATTCCCATGGGGCGGGCACTGGTCCTGTTGGCCAACTGGATGGTGAGACCTGTATACTACAAGGGCCCAAGATCAAGGTTATTGAAAATAGATGTAGGCATGACATTTATAGATGCTCCCAAATCCAGCATGCAATTTTCAAATCTTCTATCCCCAATAGTGCATGGAATAGTAAATGTGCCCGGATCCTTGCACTTTTGTGGTAATGCCTGAGTAGGGGCTAAAACAGCAACTCTTTTTGGTGCAGGCTTAGACTGGATAAGAGCTGAAACATTTCTTCCCAAATCAACTCTCTCATTATTCTTCAACTTCCTCTTGTTGGTGCATAGATCCTTTAGAAATTTTGCATACTTGGGCACTTGCTTGATCACATCCAAAAGAGGAATATTTACAGCCACCTTTCTGAACACATCAAGAATTTCCCTCTCCTTGTCTTCACCACCAATCTTCTTATTTTTTTGAACTCTGTGTGGGAAGGGGATTGGTGGTATATATACCTTCTCAGCTTCAACATCAACTGAAGGCTCCGGAGTTACCTCAACAGTTTCTTCATTTTTCTCAGAGGATGCCTCAACAACCTTTCCAGATCTCAGAGATATGGCACTCACATTAGGATTGGAGGCATTGGGATTTATCACTGTTTGTGCCGGCAGCTGGGTTGTTCCTTGAGCTTGTTGTATGTTATTTATGGATGTGGCAAGCTGTCCAACCTGTGTATGCAAAGCCTGAATGCTAGCATCTGTCGTTATCTGAAATGCGTGCTGTGAGGCCTGGAACTGTCCTACTTGCTGCTGAAACTGGAGATTGGTTGCAGCCATTTGCTTGACCAAGTCTTCTAATGAAGGTCCAGAAGGTGCAGAAGTGGTCACTTGAGGAGGATTATGTGGTGCTGCCATCGGTTGTTGTTGGGATGAGTTCCCATACCGCAGATTAGGATGATTCCTCCAATTGGGATGATACCTATTTGTGGAGAGGTCTGGAGTGCTGTATCGGTTCTGACTATTGCCTTGATTATAGGGATGGATTGCATAAGCTTGAGGCAATTCAGTACTTGACTCTTCCTTCAGAATAGGGCATGCCTCATATGGGTGCTCAGGAGAACTGCACATGCCACACAACCTTGCCGGCTGAACCCTATCCATTTCCATTTTCTCCACCAAAGAAGTGAGCCTATCCATTCTATCCTCAAGGGCCTGGTTGGAAGAAGAGCTATGGACCTCGTGCACACCTCTTGTCTCAACAGAATTTCTCCTGGTAGTAAACTGCTGGGAATTCAGTGACATATTTTCAATGAGTTGCTTGGCGGCACTGGGGTCTTATCAACAAGCGCTCCCCACTAGCAAAGATCCAAAATATTCCTATCCATCGACAAAGTAACCCTTCATAAAAGTACTTGGATAAGAAGTCGCTCGTAAATCGATCTTTGGGGCAACTGGATACCAAATGCTTGAATCTGTCCCAATATTCAGCCAACGACTCGTTTCCTTGTCTGATGCCACATATTTCCTTCCTAATCGATGCAGCTCTGGAGGCAGGAAAGTATTTCTCTAAGAAGAGCCTCTTCAAATCGTTCCAGGTGGTAATGGAATTTGGCGGAAGATATAATAGCCAATCATTTGCAGCGCCCTGTAGTGAAAACGGGAAGGCTCTCAGCTTAATGTGATCTTCGCCATTACTCCTCGGGTCTCAAGGTTGTGGAGCGGACAACCCGGAACTCCTTGAGATGCTTATGTGGATCCTCACCGCAAGACCATTAAACCTTGGCAACAAATGGATTAGACCAGATTTTAATTCAAAGGGGGTAACAACACTGAAATATTCAATACACAATCCATTATAGTTAACATCGGGGGCAAGCAAGTCGTCTTAATGTCCTTTGGTCACCCATGTTATCAAAAACAGTTTTAGAATTTGAATCACCACTAGTGCTAGCCCGAAATTCTCTACGGCGTGTGTGCGTGTGTTCTTTCAATTTCGGGATCAAAATCACACAATTCAGGGCAATTAGACCTAGTAGCCGCACCAATTCAAAACAAAAACAAAAATAAAAGGAAAAAGAAAAGAAAGAAAAAAATGGGAAAATAACAAATAAGAGTCCCTGACAACGGCGCCAATTTTTGGTCAGCATTGTGTCAAGACGCGCCAAAAAGAACGAGCGGTTTTAAAACTGTAGTTTAGGCGACAACTCGGATGTCGTCTCACAAGGACTCTTGAAGTGTTATTTATCACAAAAATCAGTTTGGGGGGGTTGGATTGGGATGCAAATGAGAAAACAAAGTAATAACAGAGCAATAAAACAAGGCAGTTCAAAGAGGTTATCAAATAGCTAAAAACGATTAATCTCATCGTTCTTGATTTCACAACTATCATCGGTTCATGTAATCCCAAGCCCTAAGCAGATTCTAATCCCCTTTCAGTTGTAGCAACAATTAACAAACGAAATCGCTACTACGGATATATGTTCCTATTCCCGAATTAAACAAACGGGGTTAAGCCCTCATGAACTAAACGAACATGAATGAACACACGCGAATTAAACAAACGCGATTAAGTATAGGAACATAACATCACTGAAATGAATCAACACAACACTATACACTCCTGAATTAAACAAACAGAAATGTATAACATGGCATTGAAAAGGGAAAAGCATACAAAACAGGGATTACAAAACCTCAAGTACGGTGGAAATCAATTACAGTAGATTAATCTATGAAATTTAGTTCTCCATGAAAACGAAATACACACAGAAAATATGTAAAACAAAACAGTGGAGAAGCAAAAGTCTTTTCAATCTGCCCAGAACAGCCTTTTATACTATTCAGAAATTTAGCCCACGCGCGAGGCGAACCCTCATTCGCGAGGCGAATGTCATGAAGAGTCAGCAACGTTTGGTCTTCTCGCGGGGCGAAGTACTACTCGCGTGGCGAGGAATGGAACAGTCATGGCTTCTGGCCTTCAGTCTCGCGAGGCGAGACATGTATCTGCGAGGCGACACAGAACGGGTTGCATTTCTCTGGAACAGTCAGCTATCAGGGTCGCGAGGCGAGGTGTTGTTCGCGGGGCGAACCAAAGAGGATGACTTTTTTACTGTTCTGCTGGCTTCCAGGTTCGCGAGGCGAGAAAACTCTCGCGAGGCGAATCCCCTATTTCTTTATTCCCTCAACTTCTACTTAACCTGAAAACAACAAAATAGCCATAAGTGCATTATTTGACTCAAAACTGGCTAAATTAACATAAAACTACTTTAGAGACTCAAAACCTTGCTTGAAGACAATCTAATCTAATTTGGGAGAAAATAGGATATAATTTGCACAAAACCCTGGTCATACTAGCCATAAAACTAGATGAGCCAGATGCTTATCAAACGAGCATGTACAAATCATGATTAGGACCGCCACGTGGGTTGGCGGGCTAACCCGTATAAATGGAAAAGAAGTGAAAATTTGATATAATACCCATTTTAATTTTTCTCTAACCCTGTAGTATTAGATATCAAATAAATACTTACATAAACACACAACTAAAAAACAATCTCCCATTCATATAGATGGTCATCATTCCACCAAATATCACCTATCCAATATCATAATATTTTAAAACAAAGTGCATTGTGTGTGATCTTGTCAAGTAATCATACATAACTGTCAAAGTCAAACTTGGCTTAACACAATTAAAAAGCTCAACTCCAACAAATACCAAATACAACCATAATCTCTCTCAAGTCTATAAAATTACCAAAATCAACAACCATAATCCTCAAGCACGCCAAATTTTAAATACAACTTATACATTATCTTCATCCACATCCACATTTGATTCTCTCATTGATGAATTTCGCTCAACATTTGTCTCAACCGCCACATTTTCATCTTCAAGTTTTCCTACAACTCATAAGTCAAAACTAGGGACGAAGCCAACATAGAACGATAGGGGGCCAACTATAAAAATTAAATTTCATATAACAAATATATATGCATCAAATTTCATGAAATAATTTTCATAATTATATGTTTCAAAATATTAACTACACAAGTATCTATCAAAACATAGAACCATGTCATGAAAATCATCTATAATTGAATATACACTAAACTTTTCAGCAAATTTCTTTTCAATATATACTAGGAGAAAGTCAGGCAAAAAATCATCTTCAATCCTGTTGCGAAGTGCAGTCTTGACTATATTCATAGATGAAAAAGATTGCTCTATAGTAGTTGTCGAAACATGAAATGTAAGAATAAAAGTTATGACTCTGCACACAAGAGGATATATTTCTAATTTTGTAGTTTTTATCAACCAATGGCATAAATAAAAAATAAATTCCAAAGTCAACTAGTATTTTTCATAATTAAAAGATAGTTTTATTAAGAAAATTTTTTAAAAAAAACTAAGGGGGCCATTGTCCCTCCCATGCTCCTTGGTCAAAACTCAAAATAAGTAAGGTAGTTAGAAAAGCAAAACATAATTAGAAAGTAAAACATAGTTCAATTTCTTTAGCATTGTAATTGTAATATTACCTTCCACATCAAATCCAAGCAACCAATTTCTAGTACATATCAAGGCTTGCATATTGTCCGGAAGGAGAGAACTTCGGTATTTATTGAGAACACGAGATCCAATACTAAATGTCGATTCAGATGCCACAGTTGTTATTTGAATGCTTAAAATGTCACAAGCCATCAATACAAGGTCTATAAACCTTTGCTTATTTTCCTTCCAATATTGCAAAAGATCAAGATTTGGATGGTATTATGTAGACAGAGTTTGCTCTTCCAAATAAGTATCCAATTGAGACTTGCCCACTTGTGATGACATTTTTTGATTCTTGTATTGGAAATACTCCTACATTATTTCCGAAGTTACAACAAATAAAGAATGAGAAGTTCAACAAAAAAATTAAAAGAATAATGGGTGAATAAAATAAAAAGCGTAGACTCACATCCATAATAAGCAAATTTGATGGGTCTCCACTAGAACTTTAATAGTACTATAACTCTGAACTTAAACAACATCCATAGTTGTTTCTTGAGAAGAAAGTTTATCATACTCATTAAATAGATAATACAATTTTTGTTTCACAACTTCCAACTTCGCTTGGCAACGCATTGGATCAAGACCAATAATAGAGTAATGACACTCTAAAAATGAGAACTTCATGCGAGGATCAAGGATGGTTCCAAGGGGAATCACAATACTATATTAGCTCCAATACTTGTCAAACTTCACTTTCATCCTAGATACCATATCCTTAATTACCCCATCTTCATTACTCATATTTTTAATCAACAAGTATTCAATCCTCCATACTTGGTAGAAATACAAATTAGATGTTGAATAAGATGAACCAGACATCAATTTTGTAATCAAAGCAAATGGACTTAAACATTCACACATTTTTTCAGCTCTTGTCCATTCTTCGGTAGAAGGACAATCCTTATAGTTCCTATCATCAAATGCAAGGTTACTAAAAGCATGTCGGTATGCAAGTGCACTTTCAAGCATCATAATAGTGGAGTTTCACCTAGTAAGATGGTTGTACCCTCACCCTAAATGCCAAAGTAGTTGCCAACATTTTGTCAAGAGGCATAAGCGTTTGGATCACCCTCACCCTCCTAAATAGGACATCGAAAAAGTATAAATCAAATTTCATGGCAACAATAAATGTTTCACCTCGTCATAAAGCTTATGAGTGCATACCTCAAGCATCTTGTTTCTTAGTTCAAGAGTTGAATTCCCTATAAGGACTTCACATTCACGGATCCAGAAGATAAAGTTTGAACTGTCTTTTTTATCAACTACCTTAATCTCCAACGTATATCTGTCCATTAAATCATTTAAGATATTAAAACCAAGATTGAAGGTCGGAGTTTTAGTGTTGGTTAATTCTAAATTTTAAATCATTTAAGAAAACAACCTTGTAACATACTTTTCATTGAATTTCCCGCATTTACAATTGTTAACGCTGGTTTTTGGTTGGTGTCCAAAATCCTTTGGTTACAAATAATAATTAGATATCAGACGAGTGTAGGACGAACGAGTTATGCGATAATCTCGTCAGGATGTGTGTGTTTGTCTGCCAAGTATAAATTTGACAAATTAGTCAAGATACTGGCAAGGACTTGGGTTTTGGTATTTTTGAAAATAAGTTTTTAAGTTGAAAAGGAAAGTTAGTTTCTTAAACAGAAGTAACTTCCTGATTGCTTCATTATTTGTACGTGAGATGAAGTGGAAATAACATTAATTTGAAAAGGGATTTATGTAAAGCATGATTAAATGATTTCTGAAATAAAAGAACTTAAATAAAGAACGTGAAAGAAATGCTGAAAGTAAAGAAGAACATGTAAAAGGGTTTAAAATAAATAACATGAAAGAAATGCTGAAAGTAAAGAAGAACATGTAAAAAGACTTAAATAAATTCTGAAATAAAAGAACTTAAATGAAGAACATGAAAGAAATACTGAAAGTAATGAAGAATATGTAAAGAACTGAAAATTAAAGGAAAACAATTAAATGACATAAAAATAGAGGAAAGCATATAAAATGTAGAAAATTAGAAGAAAGTAAATAAAGAACATGAAATTAAAGGAAAGCAATAAACAACTGGAAATTTAAAGGAAAGCAAAGAATTTCAGGAATTGAAATGGTTGAAAAGTAAAAGAAAGCATTTAAAGTGCAAAAAGTTAAAAGAAAGCAAGTGAAAGACATGAAAGATAAATTGCAAGAGATGTAAAATGTAGAAAAGTAAGTACATGAAATGAGCCAATATTGTATTGAAATTGAACAATGCATTAATGATAAAAGGGTGGAAGGAATACTTGAGTTAATCCGTCAGTCTGCTGTGTGATCGAGACGTGTAGGATGTTTCAAGTTCCAACCATTATTACATCGTAGAATCTAGTATTTATAGAAAAAGTAAATAACTTCCTAAAGGTAACTTCCTAATCTATTTTCTGATACCTGTATGGCAGTTTTGCCATATTCAAATTCAAACTATTTGATAAGCAAACTTCTCTAACTGCTCAATTCTTTGAACCGCTTTATGTAAACTTGCTTGTTGTCAACGGTTTGGCTGTTTGACGGCTTATCTTGTTGTTGCTTTGTCAGCCTTGAGGACTTGGTCATTTTCACACTTTTGTACGTTTGACAACTCTTCTTAACACTTTGTCAAAAAACAGGGTTGTCAATTTATCCTTTCTGTCGGCAAGTCAAATGCATCCGTCAATAATCAGAAATTTCACCCTTGACAGATACGCTCTAAGTTTCTCCTTTTTGACGGCTTTGCTTGTCTGACATGTTAACTGAAGAACTTCTTGTCAACTCCACACCTGTCAATTCTTATAATCTTGAGTTCGACGTTCTTCTTTATGTACATTCTTCTGTCAACTTTATTCCTGTCGACTTTGAACTTGGTCAATTTTCCTCTCTTCAATCCAACTCTCGTCTACTTTGGGAATTCCTTATGAATTTGACAATCTTGCTTTTGACCAATTTTTTGTCAACTTTCCGTCTGTCAAATCAGTACTTGTCAACTTTCTTGACCAATTTTCTGTCAACTTTCCGTCTGTCAACTTAGTACTTGTCAACTTTCTTTTAGCCAAACCAGTATATACCAATTTTGGGACTTCTTTCTCAATTTTCATGTAACCTCTTTCTGCCTGTCTGACGAAAACTCAAATATGAAAATTCACTCCTAACAACATGTGAACGGAGTGCCTACCAAATCAACTCTTTTATTACATTTTATGCACCCTTCATACTTCCAACCACTTAAAAAAATGCTTGAAAAATACATAAAATGAGAAAATTGTTTTGTGTAAAAGTAGAATTGATTGATACCTGAGTCGGGGCATTTATACCGGAAAGAGTCTTCACCTGTGAATTACACATAAATCTGTCTTCATTATAAAATTGGGAGAATACAGTCATTTGGGTCAGCATTTGACTTGATGGTTCAGGTAGACCAATTGCACCAAAGCTACAATGAACAAAGTTCAAACTTCAAACTCAATAATATTATATGAAGACTACATGTTATTGTTTTCCTAATTGTTACAGATCAACATAAAGAGACTAACATACCTGTTTTTAAAGTTCTGTACTTGTATTGTATCTTCATTAATCAAGAGCTTCGAACTATTCCATGAGTTTGATACTGATGCCGGAAATATTCCTGAAACATTGATGAACTTTAGAATGTAATAACAGAATCAGCTCTTTGGTCATAATAAACCAAAAGTTTGATGGCATGGTCATCCCAAAGAGTACATCTAAGCAGCTCATCACTAAAGTGTCATCAAATGAATAAATGTTAAAACAGGGGAGCACCGAAATTAGGTACTCAAGTTATTACAATAGAAACAACCAAGCACATTACATAACATCTTTCATGTTAAAAACAATCTTCCTTTGACTTCCGTTAGGCGGACGAAAAACAATATTATGTAGAGCTCCAATGACATCTGTATAAAGATAACAATATCAATTTTACGTTTATTTTTTATACATGTATCGAATACAAATAAGATTATCATACAAATTATTTCATGTAAAATTTACCTACAAACATATCAGTATGGAAATTTCCACCAAGTACTTCACCAAAACTCTTAAACTAGTACTCATATGGTGGAATGTTAGGAAGGGATCGCTCTTTCAAGCTAGTACCGCCATTGAAATTCATTCTATAGGGATGGTTGCAGGCCTTGTATGGAAGATCATCGCACACTACGTTAAAATTGTACATGATATAAGTACTTTTGGTTTTCGTCCCTATCTTTTTTTCCCCTTGCATTCGATCCTCTTAACCTTTTTAAGTTTTGCATTTAGTCTCTGCAGTCAAAAATGTCCGTTAACTACTGACCTATCTAACGGAGATACCAGTTTAGCATGTCACGTGATATTAAATCTAATATTTTAATGCCATATGGCAACTTCAATTTTTTTATTTTTAATAATTATTTTTTATTTTAACAATTATATATATATATATATATATATATATATATATATATATATATATATATTTTACATATCTTCTTCTTCCCCTTTCTCCAGATCCAACCACCCTCCCTTCCATCTCCCAACACTTCATCACAGAATCAAGAACACTCATCTTCAACCCATCATCATCCCACCACCACTCAACTCATCACTATCCCGCCACCACCCATCTTCAACCCATCTCCACCCAAGCCATCACCATCCCACCACCACCCATATTCAACCCATCACCAACCCACCACCACCCAACCCATCACCATCTCACATCACCCTCTCCAACCTCTCCCTCCCTTCTGATTTCGTCGTTGCCATGGTCCTCTGTCTCCTCGCCCACGACCTCTCCTCCATATCTGATTTCACCATCGCTATGGGATCCGATTTCATCGTCACTGTCGCCATTGAAAGCAATCCCAGTGAGCCATCATCCTCGCATCTGTCCCTCAAGCTCAGAAGGTCCCCCAAGCTCCCAAACCCCATACAAAGAACTGAAACCCACCCACCAAAATTGTTCCAAGAGATGGAACCCAACCCCCCATCAAAAGGAAAAAAAGAAAAAGAATTGAAATTTCATATGTAAAGCACAAGAATTTAAATGAACCGTGAACGGCGGAGATAGCATGGTACGACAGAGGCTAACCAGCGATGGTAAGGACGACGGTGCGATGAATCTGGAGAAGGGTGGGGTGGGTGGTTGACGACCGAATGGGGGAATGGGGGGTCAGAGCCTCAGAGGTGTTGGAAAAGGGGGATTAGGGTTTAAATAAAACATAATTTTATCATAATTTTATTAAATTTAAAAATTATTAAAATTAAAATAATATAAAATTAAATAATATAATAATCATTAATAAAATTATTTTTTTCATAAAAATCCATGTGTCATTAAAAAAAATTTAATGCCACGTGGCATCCTTATATGGCAATTCCATCTGCCACATCAACAGATAACGGAGTTGACTAACCGCAAGGACTAAATGCAAATTTTTAAAAGTTAGAATTACACTAATAAGCATCTAGCTTATCTAGTTTTACAGCTAGAAAGGCTAAGGTTTCAATGCCATTTTAGCAATTTAACCATGCTAATTACCCAAATTTGGTTTCTTTTGTCCCTAAGCAACGTTTTAAGTCTCTTAGATAGTTTTTAAGATATTTTGGTTAATTCTGAATCAATAAAGCATTAAAATGCTATTTTTATGTTTCAGGTTAAAAGTGCAGCTCGAGGAAACAATAAAACTTGAAGAAAACAAGCTTAAAGGCAAAAATGAGGTCTCACCCCAAGAGACATTGCTCACCTCGCGAGCCAGAGCTGCAGACTGAGCAGGAAAAACAATTCTTCAGACTCTCCCCGCGAGCAAGGGCCCGCCTTGCGAACCAGACACATGAATTCTATATCTTCTCTGTCTCGCCTAGCGAGGCAGCTCTCGTCTTACGAGAATTCAAATTTGAACTGGAGCCAAAATCAAGTGCTCGCCTCGGGAGCACCTGATCGCCCCGCGAGCGGGCGTTGATTCATAAAATTATAAATAGCCTATTTTGAAGCAGATTAAGGATTCGAATATTGACCTATTTTTCTTGTTTCTCTTGGAGCTGCGTCTCCCCTAGTTTATTAGGATTATTTCAATTGTAATGACTTCATTCTTCTCTTTTGAATTGATTTCGATTGCTATGAGGAACTAATCCTCTTTTCTGAGGAAACAATGAAGCCGCTCATGACGGCATAGTTAATTCAAGTGGTGATTTCTTATTTCCTTCTCTTGATTTCTTGTTTCCTAATTCTGTTTTTATTGAGTTAATCACAAGGGCCCATGTTTAACTAGTCAAGCACGATGAGTCCAAGTTGAGATTCGCCCTTTAGGACTTGGGTTAGGAACACCGATTGAGCATTGCTAGAGATAGAGTAGGTGATTGGTGCAATCGCTATAGGGAATCAATGGCTTAATGAATCTAACTTGTGGGTTGTTAGATTGAGAGATAGGAAATTTGCATGCGTAGGTATGTCCTTTCGTGCTCGAGAGAGACATTAGGATAATTCAGGCTCCTTGGTAGGCAAAGAAATTGAACTTAGGGATAAGAAGTTAATCACTTGGGTAGTATGCATGATTGGGTAGGTGGATTCGTGACCTTAGATCTCAATCCTTAATTGAATCTTGTTTGTTGCTCTCATTTTCATTACTTGAAATTTGATAATTTCTTAGATAAATATTTTTATCCCAACAACCTTGATAGTTGACTTGGTCAAACTATTGCGATTTCCTATAAATTTGGCATAATTGGTAGCCCAATCCCTATGTTCGATCTCGGTAACTTCTTACCGTGTTTTATTACTTGCTTCGATCCTTTACACTTGTAGGAGTCCCATCAAGTTTTTGGCGCCGTTTCCAGGGATTGGCACAACCAATTTTCCTAAATTTTAGGAAAATCAATTCTCTTTGAACATGAAATTTTTATTTTTATTTTATGTATATTTTTCCTCTTAAAACTTCTTTGATCTCACTTGGTCTTGCCGTGTTTTTGTTGTATGCGAGGTATCGTTCCACCGGAAGACTTGTTATAGGACCCTGAGATTCGTAGGACTGATAGAAGGTTAAGGAAGCAACTGAGGGAGCAAAGGAGACTTCAAGCAATCCAACCCATCAATCTTGAATGGATGGCAGAAGAAGAGCAACCTGCTTATTGATCAGCCTCTGGATCGACTAGTTTTATACTAGTAAGACCATGGCTTTTGTAACTAATTATTCGAGTTCAATATCGTTTTAGCCCAAATTTGGATTTAATTGTCCTCAAGTAACATTTTGAGTTTCTTAAGTAATTTTAGTTAATTATGAGTCAAATAAAGCATTTATTGCTGTTTTATGTTTTCAGGTTAATAAGAAGAGCAAAAAGGGAAGGACACCTGAAGCAGAAGCCATCACGCCCAGGCCGTGACACTGGTCACGACCGTGATGAGCTACCCATGAAAGTCAGAAAGGATCACGGCCCAGCCGTGATAAGCATCACGGGCGTGATGAGAAGAACCTGAAAGTCAGAATTGATCACGGCCTGGCCGTGATAGGCATCACAGCCGTGACAGAATAGAATTTGAATACGCGCCCTTGGCAGAATCGATCACGGCCTGGCCGTGACGGCCATCACCGCCGTGACGCGCGGCCACTCTATAAATAGGAGCACAACAGACACAGAACGGAGGGGAGTTTTTGACTGTTTACATTTTATTTTTAGGTTTTTTTGTTATGTCTTTGATGGAGAACTAATTCCCTTAGATTGATCTGCTATAATCGGTTTCCACCGACACTTGAGGTTCTGTAATTCCTGGATCAATCTGCTTCTTCCTTTCAATACTATCCTATATGTCTGTTTGCTTAATTCAGGTTGTATATAATAAGTGTTGATTTATTTCGGTGATTCTATGTTCCTATACCTAATCGCGTTTGCTTAATTCGCGTGTGTTCAATCGTGTTTGCTTAATTCACGAGTGCTTCATCCCGTTTACTTAATTCGGGAATTAGGAACATACATCTCGTAGTGCCAATTTCGCTTGTTAATTGTTGCTACAATCGAAAAGGGATTAGAATCTTCTTAGGGCATGGGGATTATACGAATCAATGATAGTGGGGAAACCGAAACAGTAGGTTAATCGTTTTTAGCTTATTGATATATCACTTAAATTGCTATGTTTTTGCTTTGTTTTCTTAATTGAGTTTAAAACCACCCCCCCCCCCCCCCCTCCCAAAAAAAATGATTTTGCTGTTAATAACAATCCAAGAGTCCTTGTGAGACGATACTCGAGTTGTCGCGCCCTAACTACAGTTTTTGTAAACCACTCGCTTTTTGACCCGTGTGCGACAGCGTGTCAAAATTGGCGCCGTTGCCAGGGACTCTTGTTGTTTTTAACAGATTTGTTGATTAATTTGAGTTAGTTATGGCTGCTAGGTCTGGTTATGAATCCTAGTACTTCCCATGTGTGATTATATGCAAAATTATATGCTTTATGTTGATTATGAGCCACCATGCATATATTATCCTGGTTTTACTGGTGGTTATGAGTTTAGCAGTGGTTTTGGCATGATTGGAGTGAATGAGGTGCAACCTTTCTATCATGGCCAACATGGTGGAGATCATGGCAGCTTGGATGAGTTGGCTTCTTTGGTGCATCAAATGACAATAAACCAGCAGCAATATCAGCCTGACCCCACACCAGTCCAACCCAGTCTGGAAGAATTGGTGCAACAAATGTCAGTAGACACTCTTGAATTCCAACAGAGGACAGAAGCAAGTCTTCAGGATTTGACCACTCAAATTGGTCACATTGCCTCCGCCTTGACTGCACTTCAATCACAACGTCTCCTTGAAGAGCAGTCAGATTCGCAAATAGATATCCTTGGCAATAATTCCTCTGAGCATTCTGTTTCTCAAATAGAGTTGCCTTCTGACATTGTTGATGACATTTATTGTGATTTGATTTCAGCCACTGATTTTCCATCCTTTTCTGGTTTTGATGATGTTTACTCATGTGTTGATTGTGCTAACGCTGACCTTTGTGCTGTTTGTACTGAAATTACTGCATGTATAGCAGGTGATGGATTTGATAATGCAGTGAATGAAAATCGTGCAGAAGCTGAAGCAGCACCAGTAACCCTCTCCACTTGCTTATCACCTCCCACTGTGGAACAACCAGCGATGGAGTTCAAGCCTCTGCCTGAGAGACTGGATTTTGCATCCTTGAATATGAAGGCACTATGGCCAGTCCAAGAGGTTGAACCCCATTTTTATTGGGAAGACTTTGTTGACAAGGAGGTCATCTTTGACCCAAGAGGGAGTGAGAAGTCCGCCGCACTTGGCGAGGTCACCATGATTGTCAAGTGCCCACTTCCATATCAAGGCTGCAAGTTATGGGACCATGGAATAAGCTTCCGTCCTTTGTCTATCACTTGGGCCTTATGCTACAAGCAATGGGATGGAGGCGGGAGCCCCTCAATGAGTTTTCTTAACCCTTCTCCTTAGTTTATTTTCATTTTCTTGTTAGTTTATGTTTTTCTTTTCCTTCATTTGTTTTTGAATTCAGCTCTTGAATAATTTGAGAAGATCAAGAGTATGTGTGTGAGTGTTGTGTCGGCAAGCTTGAATGGGTTTTGTTAATCTAGCATAGATTGATTGCATGACATGTGTTGACTGTTGATGATTCTCCCCCTAGGTTTTAAAAATTGAAACTTGATCCCCATGTGAAAAATTGAAAAATTGAACTCTGAGATATTTTGTTATGATTGCATGATTTATGATAAGTTTGGGGTGAAGGGATGCACACACTAGGGATTGAATCTCGGTCAAACAATTTGCAAAAATGTCCAGGTGAGGATTTGAGCCTCCAACATGTTTTTAATTGTGTGAATCACTTTTAAGTTGCACTTTCCAGAATTTGCTTGAATCTCTTCATGGTTTGCATGTTTATGTGTTGCATCAGATGATTTAGGCAATTTTCTTTGAATTAACTACTTGGCCTAAAAGAACCATCCCTAATGCATGTTCCCTAGTTAGTCACATTGATCCTAATAAGCCTATTGTTTCTTGATGACCTCATGTTATAAGCCAAAATCTGGAAAAACCATGTTAACCCGATCTTAGGATTAGGAGAGCATGGAAGCTTAGCAAGAGAAGGGTCGTAAGAAACTAAGTTTGGGGTGGCTACAAGGATATGATGTGTTGTTTGGGATTGAGAAAAAGAAAAAAAAATAAAGGTTGGAGCCAAAGGCAAAAGGGAAAAAAAAAAGAGAAAAAGAACAAAATGTCAAAAAATGGTATTAGAAGAAAAAGGCTGTAGTCACCCAAAAGCAAAAAGAAAAAAAATGGAAAAAGGAATTTGAGTGGAATTTCAATGTATAAAAATGTTTCATGCTCTCTTAGTTCCCATGGACTTAAGCCTAGTACCTTCGAATATCCTACCTTTAGCCAGGCCCCATTACAACCTTTAAAGGACCTTTTGATGTTGCATGCATGTTTTCGTGGGAACTTTGTTTGAGATAAAAATCAAATTCATGGGAAGTGCTCTTGAAATGTGAAATTGAGTGAAAAGTTGATAGCCTAGACAAAATTGAGCGAATGAGTGAAATATTAAATGCCCTTGTGAGGAAGGCAATTGTTTGAAATTGGTGATCTCCCTTTTGTGTGTAGCTTGGATCCTCAACTCAGATTACTGATTGCATGAATGATGGAATTCTCAATTGTTTAAAGTAAATAAATGTGGGGATTACATTGTTGCAGAGAGGGGGAATCATTGAAGAAAAATTGTTTTGTTGAAATTGCATGAAATTTGTGCGAAGTTGGTTGAATCTTTTAAGCTTGCCAAGTTTGAGTCTTTTTGAGTTTTAGTTTGCTTGGGGACAAGCAAAGTTTAAGTTTGGGGTATTTTGATCAGCCTCTGGCTCGACTAGTTTTATACTAGTAAGACCATGGCTTTTGTAACTAATTATTCTAGTTCAATCTCGTTTTAGCCCAAATTTGGATTTAATTGTCCTCAAGCAATATTTTGAGTTTCTTAAGTAATTTTAGTTAATTATGAGTCAAATAAAGCATTTATTGTTGTTTCATGTTTTCAGGTTAATAAGAAGAGCAAAAAGGGAAGGTCACCTGAAGCAGAAGCCATCACGCCCAGGACGTGACACTGGTCACGACCGTGATGAGCTACCTATTAAAGTCAGAAAGGATCACGGCCCAGCCGTGATAAGCATCACGGGCGTGATGAGGAGAACCTGAAAGTCAGAATTGATCACGGCCTGGCCGTGATAGGCATCACGACCGTGACATACTAGAATTTGAATGCGCGCCATTGGCAGAATTGGTCACGGCTGACGGCCATCACGGCCGTGACGCGCGGTCACTCTATAAATAGGAGCACAGTAGACACAGAACGGAGGGGAGTTTTTGACTGTTTACATTTTATTTTTAGGTTTTTTTGTTATGTCTTTGATGGAGAACTAATTCCCTTAGATTGATCTGCTGTAATCGGTTTCCGCCGACACTTGAGGTTCTGTAATTCCCGGATCAATCTGCTTCTTCCTTTCAATACTATCCTATATGTCTGTTTGCTTAATTCAGGTTGTATAGAATAAGTGTTGATTTATTTCGGTGATTCTATGTTCCTATACCTAATCGCGTTTGCTTAATTCGCGTGTGTTCAATCGTGTTTGCTTAATTCACGAGTGCTTCATCCCGTTTGCTTAATTCGGGAATTAGGAACATACATCTCGTAGTGCCAATTTCGCTTGTTAATTGTTGATAAAATCGAAAAGGGATTAGAATCTGCTTAGGGCATGGGGATTATACGAATCAATGATAGTGGGGAAACAGAAACAGTAGGTTAATCGTTTTTAGCTTATTGATAAATCACTTAAATTGCTCTATTTTCTGCTTTGTTTTCTTAATTGAGTTTCAAACCACCCCCCCCCCCCCCCCCCATAAAAAAAAAACTGATTTTGCTGTTAATAACAATCCAAGAGTCCTTGTGGGACGATACTCGAGTTGTCGCGCCCTAACTACAGTTTTTGTAAACCACTCACTTTTTGACCCGTGTGCAACAGCGTGTCACTTACAAACCTCTTTATGAGTACGTTCTTCCTAACTTGGAAGACTGTACTTCTAATATTGTGAGGTCTTCCATCACGGCCAATTCATTCGAGATCAAGACATCGGTTCTCAATCTGGTGCAACAAAATCAGTTTGATGGGAGTGCACACCAAGATCCTCACAGGCATATCTCTCACTTTTTGGAGGTATGCGACGTTACAAAGAGCGCTGGAGTTTCAGACGATGATTTTCGTTTCCGATTATTCCCTTTCTCTCTCCGGGATAGAGCACGCGATTGGTTAGATTTGAACTTGGATCGCGGAAGCATCACTACTTGGGAGGACATGGCTCAAAAATTCCTCACAAGATTCTTTCCCCCTCAGAAAGCGGCACAACTAAAAATAGCCGTTACTTCTTTCAAGCAATATGAGAATGAGACTTATAATGTAGCTTAGGAGATGTATAATGTACTTTTGAGGAGATGTCGGTCTTCCTTCTTTGACTTGGTATCAAAAGTGCAACACTTTTTCAACGGTTTGAGAGGTTGCTATCAGATGAATTGTGATGCCGCAACTAGCGGTTCTTTCTCTTGCAAGTCAGCAGAAGATGCGTGGGCTTTATTGGAGAAGATGTCAAGGAATGAGTACAACTGTAATATGCATCAACCTATTAGTGCGCCTCATCCAAATTCAACAGGGCTTAGTGCAACATCAATTGAAGCTATTCTTGAGCAGAACGCACTTCTAAAGAAGTAGAACAAGGCACTTACTAGCAAGATGAAGCTGAATGCAGTACGTGAAGGATTGCCTCCGGGGTGTGATTTTTGCAATGGGGATCATGACACTGAATGCTGTCCGAGTAACTATTCTTAGGAGCATGTGGACTTATGTCACAACTTCTATGGCACAGTGCCACAACGCAATGATTATCCAAGAAATAGGCAGAATAACTACCATCATGGGCAAGGTTGGAATATCAGGAGAGATCATCCGGGTTTTTCTTGGAGCAACACTAGTGAAGGTTTGGCCGGACTACAACAACAGCAACGTCAGAATCAAAGGCAGAACTATGGGATTCAACAGCACGATACTCGGCAAGCCCTCCCAAGAACTAATCAGTTACAAATCACGGATGGAAACATGAAACCTTGGGAGTTGGCTATTTAGAAGACTAGTGTAGCCATTGAGAAGTTGACAATGCACACAGGCACAACCATTGATAAATTGGCAACTCATACAGGTGCAACAATTCATAATCTTGAGACCTAGGTAGCACAGCTTGCAAAGCAGTTGAATGAGCATCTTCCAGGCTCTTTTCCAGGTAATACAGAGAACAACCCCAAGAACCAATGCAATGACGTAACAACTTGAAGCGTAAAGGTGTTGGAATCAAATGGGGGTGTAATTAGTTCTCCAGAAGCTGTAATTCCAGAAGTACCATAGGTGGAGACAGAGCAAGTTAAGGAAGAAGAAGTGCCTAGTGAGAAGGTGCCGGAGCAATAGGGGATGTTGAAATTAGTGGATGAAGAATTCTGAAAGAAAAAATGGATTGAAGCCAAGGATCTCCCTCCTTACATGAAGGTACCATACCAGAGCGGTTGAAGAAACCGTTGCAAGATAAACAATTCAACAAGTTCCTTGATGTCTTCCGTAAGCTTCAAATCAACATTCCATTTGCGGAAGCCTTGGAACAAATGTCATCATATGCTCGGTTCATGAAGGAGCTTCTCTCCAAGAAGCGAAAATTAGTGAATGAGGAAATGGTTGCTTTGACCGAGGAGTGTAGTGCAATCCTTCAACGAAAGCTACCTCCCAAGTTGAAGGATCCGAGTTCCTTTAGCATATCGTGCACCATTGGAGATATGACTTTTGGGAAGACACTTTGTGATTTAGGGGCAAGCATCAGCTTGATGCCCCTATCTATGATGAGGAAGCTTGGCATCCAAGAGGCCAAAGGTACTATGTTGTCACTCCAACCCGCGGATCGTTCTATTAAATACCTTTATGGGGTGGAGGAGGATTTGTTGGTGAAGGTGGATAAGTTCATTTTTCCGACGGATTTTGTGGTGTTAGATATGGATAAAGATGTCGAGATCCATCTAATATTGGGTAGACCTTTCTTGGCCACCAGGTGTGCATTGATAGATGTGCAACAAGGAAAACTCACACTTTGAGTGCAAGATGAGAATGTAGTCTTCAATATCTTTGAAGCAATGAAGCATCCAGTTGAAAGCAATGAAGCATCTAGTTGAGCGATTTGACCTCCCTAATTACCCAAATTTGGTTTCTTTTGTCCCTAATCAAATTTTTGAGTCTCTTAGATAGTTTTTAGGATATTTTGGTTATTTCCAAATCAATAAAGCATTAAAATACTGCGTTTATGTTTCAGGTTAAAAGTGAAGCTCTAGGAAACAAGAAAACTTGAAGAAAAAAAGCTTAAAGGCAAAAATGAGGTCTCGCCCCACGAGATAATGCTCGCCTCGCGAGCCAGAGCTACAGACTGAGCAGGAAAAACAAAACTTCAGGCTCGCCCCGCAAGCAAGGGCTCACATCGAGAACCAGACACAGGAATTATGCATCTTCTCTGTCTTGCCTCGCGAGAATTCAAATTTGAACTAGATCCAAAATCAAGTGCTCGGCTCGCGAGCACCTGTTTGCCCCGCGAGCGGGCGCTAATTCAGAAAATTATAAATAGCCTGTTTTGAAGCAGATTAAGGATCCGAATTTTGACCTATTTTTCTAGTTTATCTTGGAGCTGTGTCTCCCATAGTTTTATTAGGATTATTTCAATTGTAATGACTTTCTTCTTCTCTTTTGATTTGATTTCGATTGCTAGGTGGAACTAATCCTCTTTTCTGAGGAAACGATGAAGCCGCTCATGACGGCATAATTAATTCAAGTGGTGATTTCTTATTCCCTTCTCTTAATTTTTTGTTTCCTAATTCTGTTTTTATTGAGTTAATCACAAGGGCCAGTGTTTAACTACTCAAGAACCATGTGTCCGAGAGGAGATTCTGAAATATACAACTATAAACACGAGAATGGGGGGTTGAATTGTGTTTATTAGAATTTAAAACAAAGTTGAAAACTTTTCACGCACAGAAGCTAAGTTTAGACAAGTGAGAGAAACACAGTACAGACAGGTGACCTATCTGATGAGATTTCAACAGAAAAACACTCAAGCACACAACTTGAAAACAGATTCAAAGTTCACATTTTAACCCCTTAGTTAGAAAGCAGATATAATAATCAAAGCAACTAAAGAGTTTAAGGGAAGAGAGATTAACACAGCTATTTATCCTGGTTCACTCTTCAACACAAAGAGCTACGTCCAGTCCTTGCCAGCACCAAGTTTTATCCACTATAACTGATCAGGTTATAGACTCCATGTATTGTTTGCACACCTAGCCTCTTTAGGCTCCAAGACAAGTATTCTTTGCACACGTAGCCTCTTCAGGCTCACTCAAGTTTGTTTGAGAAGTTTGTTTGTAATAAATATAATCAGACAAACAGTTCTTTCACTAACACTCAGAGAGTAGTTTAAATGTAAGCTTAGGAAAGACTGCATAATAACTTCAAATGATTGAAGAATACAGATTGAACAAATGAAGAAATAAATGCGCAGAGTAATGGATCTTTTACTGCTGTGTATTATCTATTTCTTGATCTTCAATGACTTCTGTATTTATAGCCTTCAAGCATTTAAGATCCGTTAGAGACATTCCCCTAGTTGATGGCTTCAAGCAGAACTTCATTAAATGCAATAGAGTCGTTCTGGGCAGCCATTAATGTAATAGGAACGTTGGTTGTACTCTACATGAAGGATAGTGGCTTTATGCATGGTGCAATAGCCATATCACAGTTGTGCAGAATACTTTTTGTACTTTCCAGAGCACATTTCCCTTTTCGTGTAATAACCAGAAGTACTAGGAAATAAAGCATGTTGGAAGCATTCATTAACTGGTCTTTATCTCTAATTTCTTAGGTTGCTTGTGAGAATGACTTATGACTTTTCTTGATAAGCGTGAGATTGAGAAAGAGAGAGCTTCAAAGTCTTCTGTATGAAGGGACAGCTTCCAAAAGCTTGATCGGTCTTTGGTTCTTCATCGAGGAACCTCAGACAAGTGTGGGAATTTATCAGAAGATATATTGAAACTTTAATGTAGAAAGTCAATAATCCTAGTCAGCAGACAAGTTGAATTTTACTATTTTGATCTGCACACTAAGTAGACAGGTTAGCAACCAACACGAAGGTTAATTAAATCATTAACCAATGTTTAGTTTTCATCAAAACTTAGGGAAATTCACATCGGACATTTTAGAGACTTAACAATCTCCCCCTTTTTGATGATGACAAACATTCAGATGATTTAATGAACCTTAGAAAATATCAACACAAGAAATACTAAGATTCAAACAAGTTAAAATTTTCTTAGTCATAAGGGTTGTACTGACAGGTGCACTATCAGAGTTATGCAAGTGAGATAGAAAAAATAATTAAAGAAAAGTGTTCCATTTTAACCTATTTTTACTTTATACTAAGACAGATCTAATCATCTCGATCTTTCTTATTCCAATCATCTTAATCTTTACTCTTTACTTGCTCCCCCTTTTGTCAACAGCAAAAGGAATAAATAAAGAAGACATAGAAAAGTGTAGAACATATAAAAACAAAATTCATTTCATTCATCATAAGCTTTTTAAGTTCAAGACAGATTTTACTAACACAAACTATCTAGGTTGACTAAACAATAAAAACAGAGCTTCAACTCTTTGTTGTAGCAACAGTCTACCATGCATTTCTTAATCCAATTGTCTTCTGATTTTGGCTGGCTGAGTCTAAAGAAGATTGAAGCTATATAAATCCACTGTCTGAGGAGGGGCGGCTTCTACTGTCAGACTAGTTGAAGCAACAAACTGGTCTGAGTACCAGGGCAAAGCTAAGTCTGGGGGTGCCTTGGGCACAAAGAAGGGTGATGAAATACGAGGGAAGATGAGTTGATGAAGGGTTCTATAATAAAAGAACGGAAGAAAAGCTAACCTAAACAAAGGTCTGATTCTGACAAAGTCAGTATCAGGAGAAGAAAAGACACAAGAAAGTCTCTCGGACAGAGACAGACTGGTAATACTTATCTGTATAGGTGGGGGAAGAGGTTGTTGTGCTAAGATAGAGGGAGGTAGAGGTAACAAGGAATCAATATGATAGAAGAAGGAGTTTGATCCTATTACTAAAATAAAGAAGTACCTATACCTATTAGGTAACATCACAACAAAGGCAGGATAGTGAGTCCTAGCCAAAGTTCTAATGAACAAACCAATAGGGGGATAAAAGAAAATCTCCCTACATGGATTAGGGATATGAGGTGGAGGATAAGGGATGAAAGACAAATGTGAGACACTTTCAGTCATTAGAGATTGTAGGTCATACACAAACAAACTTGATAATATGCCATTTGTTCTTTGGGAGTTGAGTCCCTATGAACAACTGTGTACTGACATATATCAGACATAACATCATATAATGATGTTTGGGTTTGGTGAGAAGAGATAGGTGAAGGAAAAGGAGACACTATAGATAAGGGTTGGACAAACAAGGCAGGTGGAGAAGAAATAGAAGGGTTTGGAATACCTTGATGAGACGGAGAAGATGGTGCAGAAGGAATGGATGAGAGAACTAGCTGAGCCTCAGACACCTTCAACTTCTTCCTTGACATGGAAAGGAACAGTGTGTCAACCTCAGGGTGAACAACTGTCTGTATCCCAATAGACAGGTCTGCAGCAGTTGCAATAGCAACTTCAACATCTGTAGCTTGATTTTCTACAGGAATTTCTATCCTTTCAGCAGATGCCACAATAGGCACTAGGTAGCCAAGCCTTCTTTTTCTTGGAATGAGTCCCAAATCAAGAGTCTTCTTCTCCTTGGGCTTCTCCAAGGGTTGAGTCGTCTGCTCCCCTTGAGCAGATACTTCATCTTTGCTAGATTCAGACTCCACTTGTCTGACCTTAGCAAAGGTCTTCACCAGCCTTCTTTTCTTGCTAGGCTGTGCGGATACAGTAACTGATTCCACAGCTTCACTTGTCTTCCTCTTGGGAGAAGATTTCTTCAGCTTGAACCTTAAAGGCTAAACTGTTTCAGCAGTCTCAGCAGAGACTGATGGCTTTTCCAAACTAGGTCTCTGGTCCTGTCTGGCCACCTTTCCAGCTGGCTTCCAGATCCTTTCAGAGATGGGAACCTCTGATTCATCAGTGGAGACCACTGGTTCTTCCTTCTGCTTCTGCTCAGAGCAGGCTTCTTCTTCCTTTTCTTCTTGTCATCTTCCTCATCTTCCAGAGGGATACCCTTTATGTCCATCATAGACAAGTTCTTCCTGTCAATGGGAAGTGACATGTCTATGAAGTGAGCATCACTGGGAACGAACAACTTGTTCCTTAAGACTCTTGTCAACAGCATCCCATAGGGGTAGGTCTACATGTTGGTTGTAACACCCCGATTTTTTGACTTTCTAATATCGGTAATAATTATATAAATGATTATATTCTTATCCGAGACTTAGAAAATGACTTTGGATAAAATAAAGTCATTTCCCTGTTATACTTATTTTTATAAGGTTACGGGGAAGTTTTGGGTTGAAAATTCAGACGGAACCCGATCTGTGTTTTATGAGATTTCACTGACAGTAAGATTTTACTGATCAGAAACCCTAATTTTGACTCGGGAATGAAACCATTAGGTTTTATATTTTGTCCCAGACGATTTTCCACATTGCGGAAAAATTCCTTAGGAATGAAATAAAATTATTTTATTCGGGCGTAATCTTTATGGAAAATGCGTAAAACCTAAGACGGGGGATAAGTCGGGTAAACGACGGAGTTGATTATGGAGCTGAGGTATTGGGAGTAATTAATATAGCAGATAGGACAAGGAGTCAAGCATTAATTTCGGGTAATCATGAATTTTCAAGTGAAATGACCAAAATACCCCTAAGCTTAACCTAACCGACATTTGGTTAAATTTTAACCATGGTTAAGGAAACAAGGTTAATTCTTATGGTCCAAAATCAGTCACACCCTTCACCAATTCTTAACCACATGATTTTAACCATAGTCACTAATTAACCCTAGTTAAGTTACTAATTAACTACAGTTAAGTTATTATATTATTTTCTAACTTAACCTTAGTCAATTTAACTCAACCATGGTTCTCTTATCACATTAAACAACACAAATTATGCCCCTAATTCTCTCATTTTCGTGCAGCCCAAACTCCCCCACACTTAGTCATTTTCTAACTTCTTCTTCTTCTTCACTTTCTCTCATTTTTTCAAGAACATCATAGTTGAGGTTGTGAAGAAATTCATCATTTCTTGCCATTTATTTAAGCTACAAGAGGTAAAACCTCATCTCCTTGATCATCTAAGCTTTCTTCTTCATTGATTTCACTTGTTTCATGCCATGATCTTCATGTTTTTATTCTTAGATCTAGAATCTTCTAAAATCTCTAGAAAATTGTAGAAAAATCCTTTTAATGTGATTTCGATTTATATGAACTCACTATGATTCCTATATACAATATCCAACAACATGAATCAAGAGAAAATTTCATTCCTAATTTTTTGAAGTTGGTCGAACCTATGCTCTAGGGAGATTGGATGAACTTTATTTCAATTTTTGGAAAGTAACACTTGATTTCATCTTTCTAATACCTATGTTTGTTAAATCCAAGAGATTGAAACCAAATTAATTCTCTAGTATATTTTTCTAATCAAGCCTGAAACCATATTCATATGAGTTAGATGGGTTTTTGATTTAATCCTTGTCATGTAACAATTGATTATGTCTTCCTAATACTTAAGGATCATTAATCCAAGAGTTTGTGAAATTTTGACATCCCTAGCCTAATTAAACCATGTAGATCAAAACCTCATCATGAGTGTTTAGGAGGATTTTTTTGTTTTACTATGTTAATTGTGTTGTGATTTACTATGAAGGATAATTTTTGTGGATTGTACTAAGTTGTGAGGTGGAATCGGAAACGAAATTTGGAATCTTCAAGAGGTAAGGGGAGCTTACCTGAGGGATTTTTCCCGATAATTATATGTGTGATTTAGTGTATGATTTGTAATAATTGAATTGAGATTCATGGTGGTTGTTTAATTCTGTGCTAAGCTGTTATTTTATCTGTGTTTGATTATCTACAGTTATGTGTTATAATATGTTTTAATATATGATATGAACTGTATTATCCGCTATAACATTGATGTGAAATATTTGATGATGTGGATTGTTGATTGAGAAGTCTGACAGTGGTCATTGCTCATTTAATTAATCAGATAAAAGCTTCATGAAGAATATTCAATCTATAATTGAGAAATATTGGGATATAATATCATTTAAATATTTGATTTGACGAAAATGAGAAATAGTTGAAATACTATTATTTTAATGATTTAACGGTGTAAGAGTGATCTATGAGTCACAGTGAGGATGTAACCGTGAAATTAATTTAGCCCTACTAATTTTTACGTGTGAAATTCCAAAATATTATAAAAAAGTTCTTTTGAGAAAATAATCTTTGAAAATAACTTAATTTATATCTTATAAAAATTTATTCTAAGAGGAAAAGTCAAATTTCAACTTAAACGTTTTTAAAATGCTAAACGACGGTTAATTCCGAAAATATTTACGGAAAGCATTCTTAAAAACAACAATAATCATTCACACATGGATTTAGTTTAAGATCACCTCTTTTTCAAGAACTAGAGTTTCTCGGAGAAAGATTTTCAGAAAAAATGAGTTTCTTAGTAATTTGATGATTTTATAAAGGAATTTATATTAGAAAAGATTTTACGAAGAATTGACGTTATTTCGGGAAAAGGAGTTTCCAAAAGAAAATGGATTTCAATATGATTGGACGTTTTATATAGGAGTTACAACATAAAGGATTTTCGGTAAACGAGTTTTACTTAAAGATGTATTTGTTAATCATGGTATCTTGATGATATTCATGTCTCGATGTATTTTTTTAATCATGGTATCTTGATGATATTCATGTCTCGATGTATTTGTTAGTCATGGTATCATGGTGATACTCATGTTTCAAGTTGACCATTGTGCCTTAATGGACAATGTGCCTTTTAAAGTTGACCATTGTGCCTGAATGGGTGATGTGCCATTTTCTTTGTTGACCATCGTGCCGGGAGTTTTGGGCGATGTGCCATTTGTTTTGTTGACTATTGTGCCAGGAGTTCGGATAATGTGTCATTATGATGTTGACCATTGTACCAAGAGTTTGGACAATGTGCCATTTGGATGTTGACCATTGTTCTTTTGTTGACAATGTGCCATTCAAGAGCTTGATCAGCTCATTTTACACGACTTTGGGATCTCCGGAGATTAGGTATAAAGATTAGATGTTGAACTGTGTAGTGTCATTAATCTCTTTTATAAAGGACAATGACTGTTCGGGTATGAAACCCATTGGTCAAGTACTTGTTATCTCTAAGAAGTTTATGTTGTATGACTTTATATACTTATACGTTGTTTTGTTTGTCACGCATGTAGTTATCGTGCTTATATTTATATATTGTTGTCTCACCCTTACAATATATCAGGTTTTGCTCATTTTTACCGATGTACCTTGGTATTGGTAGTAGATGGTATAGAGGAAGTCTTAACTTCAATCGGGGATACTAATCTCGATCCTTGAAGAGGTTGGTAATAGTGGCTAGAACTAGAGTTCTTCCATTAGGTGTTTTGTAGAGTGACCAGCTTAGGATTTTTCCTTGCGTTGTGTAATTTTGAGAAAATTGGTTTATGGGATTCTGAAAACCCTTGGTATGGTTTGTAATTTCTTAGTATAAAAATAATTTTGAGAAAACTTATATGTTGTGGTGGCTTGATTTATGAATGAAACCAGTTTATGTGTATCGTCAAGTATAATGTGTTTTTACCTTTGTGATGTGTGGGTCACTTTGCTGAAGTATTCAAGAAGAAAATTTTTACACCCGGGTTTTCTGATCTAAAGTAAATTAATTTTCCGAAAGCTCCGCATGTGTTACAAAGTAATGCCCAAGGGGGGGTGTTACATTGGTCCTCTTGATCAGTGATTCAAGGTACACGTAGATGAGATCGTTGATATATACCTTGATTTTGTGAATCAAGTGGTACAGAACAAATCTGTCCATCTTGGTCACACTGTCACGTGATCCTTTACTAGGCATCACACACTCCAACAGCAATTTGTGCAAGAATCTGCACTTTGCCACCATGCTTACAGGCTTCAGGTTCTCAGCGTTGGGAGCACCATATATAGCTATGTTGACATTCTCAATTCCCACCTGATCTTCCCACTCAGGCTTGAAAGCAGCTCCAATCCTAGGGCATTTTTAACCAACTCCAGAGAACTGATGGGGAATAGAAGAGTTTTATCCATCACTTGAGCCCTAAAGATTTTAGTTCCATCGAATTTTCTGGTGATGACCACAGAATTTGTCCAGAATTCTTTGACAAGCTTGGGATGAACAAGCTCCTTAATATCAAAGAAAGGAATCCACTTGGAGTATTCCAACTCCTCAGTGACATCCATTCCTCATTTCTTCATCTGTTGAAGATCAACAGTATTACCAGGCAAGATCTTTTCTACATCAGAAACCTTCAAGTTGTGTTTCGCAGTAATTTCTTTTGAGGAAAGACGCTTTGATGGTGTCATTTCTAAGGGAAAGAGTTTGATAGAAGAGAAGACAAAGAAGGAGAGAGTCTAAGAGTTCGGAATCGTAAGGGTTGAACCTTTCTGATTCTTTGCCTTTTAAAGGTTTGATAAAAGAGAAGACAAAGGAGGTTTAATTTTAAAACGGCACAATTTATGTGGGGAACTATATCACCCACTTTAGACATAATGAAAACATGGTTTCGAGAATAAAATCTGCCGTGCACATGATTAGCTTCAGATTAAAGAATGGTATTAAATAATTAATAACCATTTCAACAAAAACTGTTGAGTTCTAGCATAGTGACTCAGCAGAGTCAGACGGGTAATATAGACGGGTGATATAATGTAGATAGCATAAACAAGTTAACACTTAGACATGTTATTCAACAATGCAATGCGTGTTTAGATTATCTCTAATAACTAAAAACCTTTCTTCTGCTAATGGTTTAGTGAAAATATCAACCCATTGATTTTTGGTTTTAACAAACTTAATATCAAAGATACCTTTCTGAACATAATCCCTTATAAAATGATGTTTAATTTCAATATGCTTTGCCTTAGAATGCTGAATTGGATTTTTGGTTAAGCATATGGCACTAGAATTATCACACCACACAGATATGTTTTGCTCATAAATAGAGTAATCCTCAAGTTGATGTTTTACCCATAAGAGTTGAGAGCAGCAACTAGCAACTGGGATGTATTATGCCTCAGCAGTAGACAAGGCAATAGTTGTCTGCCTCTTACTTGACCAAGAGACTAAGCTTGCTCCAATGAACTGACATCCTCCACTGGTGCTTTTTCTTTCTATTCCGTCTCCAGCAAAATTAGCATCACTGAATCCTACTAATCTGTATTCTTTTGACCTTAAATACAGCAAACCAAGATTATTAGTCCCAAGCAAATATCTAAATATTCTTTTTGAAACGCCCTTCGTTATATTAGTAACCCAAATTAAATTTCAATAAAAATCCTTCAAAACATTTAATAAAAAAAAACACAAGTCATAAAATTTTTCTCAAATAACTAAGTATGAAAATACCTCGTATTAAATAAAATAATAGTATTTACAAAGTATTGAAAAATATCATTAAATCCAATCATTTGAATAAAAACTAAAAGCCTCAAAACCGGACGTCTAATTACAATTTGAGGAAAATAGTATGTAAACCAAAGAACGTCGTCCGCATAATACTCTAAACCATACTACATTACTAACCAACTAGCTAATCAAAGATAACTCTTCAGATCTCTGGATCCTCAAAAACGATGTCCTCGGGCTCTGAAAACAACATTTATAATGAGATATAAAATCCCAGTGCACAATAATACATTTATCAAATGTTTTCGAAAATAGTGTTGTTCTCAGCCGGTGCGGTAACCGGAAAAACTGTCCATGGTATCTGCTAATTTCCCAAAATAATATATAAAAAAAATACTTTTAATAACAACAAAAATTTCATCAAGTCAAATGCATATAGCATAAGGTCAAGTCGTCTCAATGCATCACATTCCACATATCAAGTAAATTCTAAATTAATCCAAGTGGCTCGAAGACCTCATAACTAAACTGGTCTCTTTCCAGCATGCCATAAATCTCACATATCACATGACAATGGCGTCCCATTGCCCATCCCTACTCATGAGGAATGTTTCGATGTCACCCTCCTGTCGGGGACATTTCTATTTCGATACCTCCCATGTGCACATGGCGGTATTTCTCCCATTTCGACACCCAAACGTGTGGCGGTGTGACTTTCGATACCCCTTTTTAGGCGGTATTGCTCTTTTTCGACATCCCAATTATATAGGAATGTTACTTTCGATACCCCATTACGGTGGTATTACTTTTCGATACCCCTATCATAGGTGGTATTGCGGCAAACATCATACAACATGTTATAACTCAAATATGTCATGTCTCATACATGTAACAAACTATTTCCCTCAATTTTAAACATATAAACTTCCACCAATAACAAACAATCATGAATATCACAACATATCATACATGAATAAGCACATTACAACATCAATTAATCAATTAATTCCCCTTTTAAACAAAACCCAAATTTTAGAATTTAGGTTATTAACAATATGCATCAAGTCAATTAAAGACTCCCAAAACCACATGGTAATTCCTTATCAACAAAAACAATCATATATACCATGGAAATGGTTCATAAAAAGTATTGTTACTCACCTCTTGAAGATCTCCAAATAGCTCTAAGCGTTTCCTACTGCGAATCCTAACGTTTGCCAAGAGTTATCATCATCTTCCTCTTCCTAGACTCCCTCTTCCGTAACTATCTCTTCTTAATCCTAGAATTTCTTCTCTTCTTAGCCATTTCTAAGTTTCTAGGTGTAATAAGGGTTCAAAAATGCACCCTAAGAGTGTTAAGATTCTATTTATAGAGCCCCCAATAGCCCAAAACGTATAAAAACGCGCCAAGCCCGCTTACTTGCATATGGTGCTGTATTTCGCACATATCTTGAGTTATAGACATTCAAAAATTATAAATTTTATATCGTTGGAAAGATAAAATAATTGTCTACAACTTTTATAAAGATCACAAAATCTGAAACTGACGTTTAGATAGTCAAAACGTTGATAGGATTTTAAAAAACGGTTCTGGGGCTGGAACATGAATAGTGTGTACGAATTTGGTCATAACTTGAGCTACAAGAATCCAATTTGGACGAATTTGGTGTCTATGGAAAGCTAAGAGACAGGGATATATTTCTTATGCAGATCTCGAATTCAAACAAGTTCTCTTTGGTTACGAAATATCCATCTGAAGTTTGGTATCTAGTCATATTATGCGAAATTGGGCTTAAAACACTCAAACTATCTATTTATAATGGGCAACACAACATGGGCCTTGATATGCTTATGTTTCCTATCATTATTGCCGCAATAATTTAGTCCAGGGTAGGTTCTTATCCTTATTTTTATTTTATTTTTTTAAAATCAATTTTACATTATTGTGGAACCCACTGGATTTTTATTATAAAGAAAACAATTATAATAAACTCTTATACTACCCTTTTTTAATTAAAATAATTATATTTGAATTTTTAGGATGTTACATTTCTCCCCTCCTTAGAGAATTTCGTCCTCAAAATTCATCACATTCTCACACACATATTGTAACATATGCTGAAAACCGAACATAAGGTTACCTTACCTTAAACAACAAGATCTTGGTATTGACATACGATGTCCTCTTCCATCCTTCAAGTAGTTTCCTTCAGAGTTAATCCTTTCCCATAACACTTTCACCAATGGAATTGTCTTGTTCCTTAGAGTCTTTGTGCCCTTGTCCAAGATTTGACTAGGCCTAGGCTTATAGATCAAATTATCCTTCAATTGTAAAGACTCAGGAGCTATCACATGAGACTCATCAGGTACATATTTTCTAAGTTGCGACACATGGAAAACATCATGAAGATTTGCCAATTGTGGCAGAAGAGCCAATCGATAAGCAACGGGCACGACTCTTTTGAGAATTAGGAAAGGTCCCATGAAACAAAGAGTCAGTTTTCTGAATGACATTGACCTCCCCATCCAAAACTTAAGAGTGCCTCTCAAGATTACATGTTCCTCTTCCTAAAATTCTAAATGCTTTCTTTTCTTGTCGACATAACACTTTTTATCTATTCTGCGCAATGTGCATCTTTCCCTCAATTATTAATCCTAATTGCGATCTCTTTGATTAAATTTGATCTTAACAATATCTTCTCACCTACTTCACACTATCATAAAAGGGGATCTACATTCCTAATCTGTGTGTGTATAGTCATTAAATATTCCGCCAGATAATAAATGTACAATTCATGGTCCCTTAACTTTAAAAAAATTATTTTTTTTAAAGAAAAAAAATTAATTTTAAAATGAAGTCAATAATAACATTTATATAATAAAATCATGCACTTAAGCATTTGTTTCTATCCATCCGCCTATAATTAGAACACCTTCACTTGCATTTCATCTTTATAAGCATTCTCACAAATTAAATTTAACAAACAATCCATAAAAGAAATTGATGTAATATTTTATATCATCCACACGTAGACATAATATCTCTTACGAACTCTATACCAAATTTTCTTATATTCTACACAGACTGAGGAATTTTATAAATTTTATAAATAAAGAAATGTGAAGCAATAGCACGTTCACATACTAATTTTTAGCTATCCCAAAATGATAATTTCAAAAGAGGAAGAAATAGTTTCACTTTATGTTGATAAGAAGATCTTACTAAAAATATGTGATAACAAAATGGAGAATAATGTTTGACAAAATTACAATTAAACTGTGCAGACATTATGCAAAAACAACTATAAAAATTAACACCATAATAGTATAAGAAACCAATTCAATCTCGATCCTTGAGTAGGCACATACAAATAAGAAATAACATTTTTTCGCTTTTTGTTAAGAAATATAAGTTTGTTAGGATTAGACATGTCATTAATCTATATGGAAAACAAATCATAGGGGAATATCAATCGTGATTAATACTTTGTCACTTGAGAAGCAATTTGAAATTTCAAGGAAATTGATCCTCTAAAAATTATATAACAAAATTACAACATTATAATAAAATTTGAACATATATATAAAATTCTTTAATGTCACTTCCATTTTTATTCTCGTCTACTAATACTTCTTTAAATCTTGATGCTTCTTGGTTATTCCTAGAAACATGGTTAACGTTCTTTTATGTGTCTCTTCTAACATTTTTTTTCCTCTAAGGCTCCCCTCCTTAGGGACAATGATCCTATTCTTAAACAACACTACACCATTATTATATAACACATAATTCTCTTGATCCAAAAGAGATTTCAAATCCTAGTTTAAAAACTACACTCGCTTAATCTATTTTCTAAGGTCACTACAAAATTTCAACCTATTCAATTCCAAGTTTTAAGCCTTAAAAATATATCCAAATTCATGTCTCCAGACTCTTCTATTAGGTTCATCTCTTGCAACTTCAAGTTAGACTTGTGCGGAAATTTCCTACTCCGAGTATCGACCACTGCATTAGCCTTTCCCGAACTATACTTCAACTCAAAATTATAGTTCCTAAGAAAATTCATCCACTTTCTTTGCCTTATATTTAACTCTTCGTCCATGTCTCTGTCTCTATCTCTTAACAACTGTTTAAGGCTCTACTGATCATTAAAAACTTCAAGTTGTATCCTATACAAGAGATTTTCCCTTCCTAATCAGCTTGGTGAGAGGTAAGTCTAGTCTAGAGAACTCGTTTATAACTTCCTATAATACTTCTCCAATTCTAGGAAACTTCTCACACTTGTCATTGTCTTAGGCTTCTCTCACCCTATCCCTGCATCTACTTTACTAGAATCAACCACTACTCTACTCCATTGATCTAAGCTCATCTATCCTAGGTAAAAGATACCTATCCATAATAGTTACTTTGTTCAATTGCATATTTCCCACATATAACCTCATACTCCCATCATCTTTTCCCATTAAAAGCACTCAAAACTTAATACAAAATCAAACATATTTTTAAAATTTATAAAGTGAACCATAATTTAATATAAATATTAAATATATAATTTGATTCAAACTAACAAAAAATAGAATTCACGCCACAATTAAATCAATGAGTCAGAGGAAGTTAGAAATATAATTAAAATTCAATAAATTGGCCTCGATGTGATGGAGGTGAACTTCACGCACAGAAGGAATTAAAAAAATTAATAAGACATTTCAATTAGATATGGGAATGGGTCTTGACAGTGTTGACAGAAGTATAGATGATGAGAATAATGCAAACAAGAAAGGACCAGCACGAACACACATATAAAACTACCATTAGTAATAATTCCTTATAGATTCACGGAAAATAAATTTATTAAAATCAATTCATCATCAACATTCAAAAATCTCATATAAAGAATCAAGTACCCTAAATTACAATTTTTATTTTTATTTTTTATTTTTTTATAGTAGACTAATCTACATGTAAAAAACCAAAATTAAACGTACCAAGGAAGGGTAAGCAAATTTTATTTTTACTCTCAGACTCCAGGTATAGATAACAAATAAGATCGATGGCATAAGGAACATCCCGATGCATAGGAAGACGATTTAAACAAGCACTAGAAGCAATAAGATTATCCCCATAGAAGTAGAAACACATGACTCAAAGGACAAACGAAAGATAGGCAACTCAAATTTCACACTTGAAGGATATATCAAAGAAAGTGCTGCTCCTGAATCAAACAATATAGTAACTTCTTCCCCAATACGTGTTAAAGCAATCAAGTCTCCTTCGGATTCTAAGCTGCCTCGGAATTATAACGGATCATTCTTATTGAATTCGAAAGGTCCCACGTGCTAAGGGTCCTAGGTAGCCACCACTCCATCAGTGATTGGCCTCCATTCCCCTACAGTTGACGGAGAGTCTCCGTCTGCCCTTGCGTAGCTCTGATCATACAAACCAAAGCTGCTGCAAGTGCAATGTTCGTCCCTCGCCTATTAGTCCTATAAATCTGCTAACTACCTATGAAATATTGGGTTAATCATGTCCAATATCCCAAATAATAACATGCAGTATTTATAACTCTAACAAGCATCCTATGCGCCCAAGTTTTGTTTTAGAAAAAGCCCCACTACCACAGTCCGATTTGGAATCGAGCCGCTCTGATACCATAAAATGTAACGCCCTTCGTTACATTAGTAACCCAAATTAAATTTCAATAAAAATCCTTCAAAACATTTAATAAAAAAAAACACAAGTCATAAATTTTTTCTCAAATAACTAAGTATGAAAATACCTCGTATTAAATAAAATAATAGTATTTACAAAGTATTGAAAAATATCATTAAATCCAATCATTTGAATAAAAACTAAAAGCCTCAAAATCGGGCGTCTAATTACAATCTGAGGAAAATAGTATGTAAACCAAAGAACGTCATCCGCATAATACTCTAAACCATACTACATTACTAACCAACTAGCTAATCAAAGATAACTCTTCAGATCTCTGGATCCTCAACAGCGATGTCCTCGGGCTCTGAAAACAACACTTATAATGAGATATAAAATCCCAGTGCACAACAATACATTTATCAAATGTTTTCGAAAATAGTGTTGTTCTCAGTCAGTGTGGTAACCGGAAAAACTGTCCATGGTATCCGCTAATTTCACAAAATAATATATAAAAAAATACTTTTAATAACAATAAAAATTTCATCAAGTAAAATGCATATAGCATAAGGTCAACTCGTCTCAATGCATCACATTCCACATATCAAGTAAGTTCTAAATTAATCCAAGTGGCTCGAAGGCCTCATAACTAAACTGGTCTCTTGCCAGCATGCCATAAATCTCACACATCACATGACAATGGCATCCCATTGCCCACCCCTACTCATGAGGAATGTTTCAATGTCACCCTCCTGTCGGGGACATTTCTATTTCGATACCTCCCATGTACACATGGCGATATTTCTCCCTTTTCGACACCCCAATGTGTGGCGGTGTTACTTTCGATACTCCTATCATAGGTGGTATTACGACAAACATCATACAACATGTTATAACTCAAATATGTCATGTCTCATGCATGTAACAAACTATTTCCCTCAATTTTAAACATATAAACTTCCACTAATAACAAAAAATCATGAATATCACAACATATCATACATGAATAAGCACGTTAAAACATCAATTAATCAATTAATTCCCCTTTTAAACAAAACCCAAATTTTAGAATTTAGGTTACTAACAATATGCATCAAGTCAATTAAAGACTCCCAAAACCACATGGTAATCCCTTATCAACAAAAACAATCATATATACCATGAAAAGGGTTCATAAAAAGTATTGTTACTCACCTCTTGAAGACCTCCAAATAGCTCTAAGCGTTTCCTACTTCGAATCCTAACGTTTGCCAAGAGTTATCATCATCTTCCTCTTCCTAGACTCCCTCTTCCACAACTATCTCTTCTTAATCCTAGAATTTCTTCTCTTCTTAGCCGTTTGAGTTTCTAGCTGTAATTAGGGTTCAAAAACGCACCCTAAGAGTGTTAAGATTCTATTTATAGAGCCCCCAATAGCCCAAAACGTATAAGAACGCGCTAAGCCCGCTTACTCTGCATATGGTGTTGTATTTCGCACATATCTTGAGTTATAGACATTCAAAAATTATAAATTTTATATCGTTGGAAATATAAAAGAATTGTCTACAATTGTTATAAAGACCACAAAATCTGAAACCGACGTTTAGATAGTCAAAACGTTGATAGGATTTAAAAAAACGGTTCTGGCACCGGAACATGAATAGTGTGTACGAATTTGGTCATAACTTGAACTACAATAATCCAATTTGGACGAATTTGGTGTCTATGGAAAGCTAAGAGACAGGGCTATATTTCTTATGCAGATCTCGAATTCAAACAAGTCCTTTTTAGTTACGAAATATCCATCTGAAGTTAGGTATCTAGTCATATTATGCGAAATTGGGCTTAAAACACTCAAACTATCTATTTATAATGGGTAACACAGCATGGGCCTTGATATGCTTATGTTTCCTATCATTATTGCCGCAATAATTTAGTCCAGGGTAGGTTCTTATCCTTATTTTTATTTTATTTTTTTAAAATCCATTTTACATTATTGTGGAACCCATTGGATTTTTATTATAAAGAAAACAATTATAATAAACTCTTATACTACCCTTTTTTTATTAAAATAATTATATTTGAATTTTTAGGATATTACACTTTTAACAGCTTTTAGATGAGATTCTCTTAGGCCATATTGGAATCTAGCACATATACAGACACTAAATTGAATGTCAGGTCTGCTTGAAATTATGTATAGTAGAGAGCCAATCATACCTCTGTAGACAGTTTGGTCTACCTTTTTACCTTCATCATCTTTGCTTAGTTTTGGATTGGGTTGCATGGGAGTTTTCATTAGTTTGCCACTTTCCATTTTGTACTTTTTGAGTATATCCTTGGTATACTTTTGTTGATGGATGTAGATTCCATCACTCGTCTGTTTGATTTGTAATCCAAGGAAGAACTTTAATTATCCTATCATGCTCATCTCAAATTCTGCATGCATTAGCTTGGAAAATTCCTTGCACAGTTTTCATTAGTTGCTCCAAAAATAATATCATCAACATATATTTGAACTATAATAAAATTTTCTTTAGAGCTTTTCTTAAACAGAGCAGTGTCTACTTGACCTCTAGAAAACCATTATGCATGAGAAAAGAACTAAGTCTATCATACCATGCTCTAGGTGCTTGTTTCAAACCTTATAATGCCTTTTTAAGTTTGAAAACCTGATCTGGTTTATCAGCATCTTCAAAACCAGGGGGTTGTTTAACATATACTTCTTCCTCAATTATACCATTTAGGAAAGCCCTTTTTACATCCATTTGAAAAAGGGTGATTTGGTGTTGTGCAGCATATGACATTAATATACGTATAGCTTCTATTCTAGCTACAGGTGCAAAGGTTTCAGTATAATTAATATCTTCTTGTTGGTTATAGCCTTGAGCTACTAACATTGCCTTCTTTCTGACAACCTTGCCATCTTCATCCAATTTGTTTTTGAATACCCATCTTGTTCCAATGACGGATTTGTTTTTGGGTTTTGAGACAAAAGTCCAAACATCATTTATGGTAAACTGGTTGAGTTCTTCTTGCATAGCAAGAATCCTGCTTTCATCCTCAATATTGCTTTCAACCTTGCCATATTGCTTGACTATTTTAAAGTGGATCTGGTTCTTACTCCTTTCGAGGGATTTCCAATAATAAGATCCTTAGGATGATGAGTTTTTAACTTCCAGTCTCTTTTGAGATCATCATGAAGATCTTGACTTGTCTGCTGACTTGTCTGTTGACTAGTCTGCTGACTTGTCTGCTCCACTTGTCTGTCTGACTCAATCATAGGTTCTGTCTTGGTTAGATCAGGTTGTTGGTTTTCTGATTTGTTTATATCAAGACCTGCAATATCATCTTATACATCTAATAATTCCTTATCAGTCTTTAAACCATCATTAAGCTTAACATGAACAGAGTCTTCAATAACAAAGGTTCTGGAATTATAAATTCTAAAGGCTTTAGACATTTCATAATATCCTAACAAAATACCTTTATCTACTTTGGAGTCAAACTTTCCAAGTTGACCCTTTGTATTCAGAATGAAGCACTCACAACCAAATTCATGAAAATAAGATATGTTGGGGCTTTTCCCTTTCCACAATTCATAAGGTGTCTTCTTTAGAAAAGGCCTAATAATTATTCTTTGGACCTAACATGCAATGTTTACTTCTTCTGCCCAGAAGTACTTAGGAAGATTATTCTCATTGAGCATAGATCTAGCCATATCTTGCAGAGATCTGTTCTTTCTCTCAACCACTCCATTTTGTTATGGAGTTTTAGGTGCAGAGAAATTGTGAGAGATCTCATTCTCCTCACAGAACTGTCTAAACTGATCATTTTCAAATTCTCCCCCATGATCACTTCTAAGGGTAGAGATATAGAAACCCTGTTCATTTGGTACTCTTTTTCAGAATACTGAGAAAGCCTTAAAAGACTCATCCTTGTGGGTTAAGAAGAGTACCCATATAAATCTAGAGTAGTCATCAACTATGACAAATCCATATTTTCTTCCAGCCAAACTGGCAACACTAACTGATCCAAACAGATCCATATGTAACAACTGAAGAGGTATAGAGGTTGATACTTGGTTTTTAGATTTGAAACTTGATTTTATCTTTTACCTCTTTGACATGCATCACACAAGACATCTTTCTTAAAACTAATATCAAGAAATCCTCTTACAAGGTTATCCTTTTTCAGTTTAGAAAATAGTTTCATACAAGCATGTCCTAGTTTCTTATGCCATAACCATCTTTCATCCTCTTTAGACATCAGACATGTTACACTTTGATATGAGAGATCAGTCAGTTCAATCTTATACAGATTTTGTTACCTTTTTGATGAAAAGAGGGTTCTGCCACTACAGTCTTTAACTACACATAAATCTTTGGTAAAGGAGACATCAAATCTACTGTCACATAATTGACTTATGCTAAGCAAATTATGTCTTAATCCTTCAACCATAAGAACATTTGATATAGAGGGAAGAGGGGGTTTACCACCAATAGGAACATAGACATTTCTCCTGTCATGTGTCGCGATTTCCTCCAATGGAAACATATCCTCCTTTCTCCGGATTTCTTCCAAAGGCAACATATCCTCCTTTCTTAAGTTGGAGGTCTAGGAACATAGACCTTTCTCCTGTCATGTGTCGCGAGCAACCACTATCCAGGTACCAGCAGTGGTGTTTTCTTTGTCCAATTAAGGACATCTGCATTAATAAATTATTTGATCTTTAGGTACCCATAATTTTCTGGGTCCTTTTTTGTTAGTTCTAGAGTCTGAATACTTCCTTATCTTCTTATGGATACACTTAGGCATAACATGTCCAGTCTTTCCATAATAGTTACAGACAGGTATGGATTTAATTAATGCTGACTTAACAGACACCATAGAGATTTTAGTTGATAATTTAGGATGTGTCTAATGGACATATCCAATACCTTCTTTGTTAAGAGAGTGTCTATGACAGTCAAGCAGCTTTGTTAGATTATCTGTGCCATTAACAAATTTGGCAAGATCAGAAGTGAGCTCTTCCACTTTCTGTTGAAGTTTCTCAACTTCTTCAGATTGTGATGTTTCACTTGAGATCATAGCTTCACAGACTTTTCAGTCTTCAACTCACTGTTTTCTTTGGCCAGCTTCTCACACTCTTGAGATTTCAGTTTATGCTCATTGATGAGCTTTACATACTCTCTCTTGAGGGATTTGAAGGCCTTAGATAAGCAGTTGGATTCCTCCAGCAACTCCTCATAAGCATCAAGTAATTCCTCATAGTCAGAATGTACCTCATTATCTGAATCTGAGTCAGTGTTGGCCATCAGATAGAGATTAGCTTCTTCCTCTGTTTCTTCATCAGAAGATGTTGACTTCAAATCCTCCTAAGTATCCATCATTCCTTTCTTCTTCTTTTTGAAGAACTTCTTAAAATGGGCTTTCTTGAGTTGAGGACAATGATGTGACCAGACTTATTGCACTCATAGCAGACAATTAAACTATTTTCTGTTGAAGTGGATTCTTTGAAGTTCTTGTCCTTGTTGAACCTTCTGAATGGCTTATCCTTTCTGGACTTCTTTTTATGTAAATAAACTTTATATTCCTAATCTGGAGAGACAGTGCTTCGTCACTTTCAGAATCCTCGGGTTCAGACAGGCCAGCATCACTGGATGACTCGTCTGCCTTCAGAGCCTTGGAAGTTTTTGCTGACTTTTGATCAGCCTTCAGAGCAATTGACTTGCCCTTCTTTGTTTCAAATTCATCTCCAAGTTCTTGCCCATGAACAGTGAGTGTTCCAAGAAGTTCATCCATAGTCAAGATAGTGAGATCCTTGGCTTGAGAGATAGCAGTGACCAAAGGTCTCCACTGTTTAGATAGACTTCTCAGAATCTTTCCAACCTTCTCAGCATCAGTGTAAACTTTGCCAAGAGATTTTAGACCATTGATGATAGTTTGAAATCTTCCTATCATCTGAGCAACAGATTCTCCTTCCTCCTTGACAAACAGTTCATAATTTCTGACAAGTATGGCAATTTTTGATTCTTTAACTTTGGTTGTTCCTTCATGTGTGACAGCTAAAGGATCCCATATTTCTTTAGCAGAATCACATGCACAAACGTTTTCAAATTCTTCAGGACTGAGAGCACAAATGATGTTGTATATGGCTTTGTGGTTCAGCTACCATTTTGTCTTTTCTGCATGGGTCCACTGAGCTTTTGGCTTGTCAGTCTTGTCATCATTCTTAGGAATGAATGGACCATCAATGATGACATCCCAGAGATTAGAGTTTGTAGATAGAATGAACCATCGAAATATATCTTTCCAATAGTTGTAGTTTTCTCCATTGAAGAATGGAGGTCTGGTTAGGGAAGCTCCTTCAGTCTGGGGACTTCCACTTGAACTAGCTCCAGCAGTCGTGTCTATTCTTCAGGACCTTTACCTCTACACTGTTAGATTCTCAACCCAGAGGCTGAGCTCTTATACCAACTGAAATAGATAACTATAAACATGAGAAGTGGGTTGAATTGTGTTTATCAAAATTTAAAACAAAGTTAAAAACTTTTCGCACACAGAAGCTAAGTTCAGAAAAGTGAGAGAAACACAGTACAAACAGGTGACCTCTTTGATGATATTTCAACAGAATAACACTCAAGCACACAACTTGAAAACAGATTCAAAGTTCACACTTTAACCCCTTAGTTAGAAAACAGATATAATAATCAAAACAACTAAAGAGTTTAAGGGAAGAGAGATTAAGACAACTATTTATCCTGGTTCACTCTTCAACACAAAGAGCCACGTCCAGTCCTTGGCAGCACCAAGTTTTATCCACTATAGTTGATCAGGTTACAGACTCCAAGTATTGTTTGCACACCTAGCCTTTTCAGGCTCCAAGACAAGTATTCTTTGCACACCTAGCCTCTTCAGGCTCACTCAAGTTTGTTTGAGATCTTTGTTTGTAATAAATACAATCAGATAGACAGTTCTTTCACTAACACTCAAAGAGTGGTTTAAATGTAAGCTTAGGAAAGACTGCGTAATAACTTCAAATGATTGAAGAATACAGATTGAAAAAATGAGGAAATAAATGCGCAGAGTAATGACTCTTTTAATGCCGTGTGTTCTCTATTTCTTCATCTTCAATGACTTCTGTATTTATAGCCTTCAAGCATTTAAGATTCATTAGAGACATTCCCTCAGTTGATGGCTTCAAGCAGAACTTCATTAAATAAAATAAAGTCGTTCTAGGCAACCATTAATGCAATAGGAACGTTGGTTGTACTCTAACATGAAGGATCATGACTTTATTCATCGTGTAATAGCCATATTTGAGTTGTGCATAATGCTTTTTGTACTTTCCAGAGCATATTTCCCTTTTTGTGTAATAACCAGAAGTACTAGGGAATAAAGCATGTTGGAAGCATTCTTTAATTGATCTTTATCTCTGATTTCCTAGGTTGCTTGTGAGAATGACTTCTGACTTTTCTTGATAAGCGTGAGATTGAGAAAGAGAGAGCTTCAGAGTCTTCTGTATGAAGGGAAAGCTTCCAAAAGCTTGTTCGGTCTTTGGTTCTTCATCGATGAACCTCATACAAGTGTGGGGATTTATCAGAAGACAGATTGAAACTTTAATGTAGAAAGTCAATAATCCTAGTCAGCAGACAGGCTGACTTTTGCTTCTCCAGACAGGTTGTCATCTATGTGGGCAGACAGGTGAGTCTTACTATTTTGATCTGCACACTAAGTAGTCAGGCTAACAACGAACACGAAGGTTAATTAAATCATTAACCAATGTTTAGTTTTCATCAAAACTTAGGGAAATGCACATCAGACATTTTAGACACTTAACAGATTCACCCTTTAGGACTTGGGTTAGGAACACCAATTGAGCATTGCTAGAGATAGAGTAGGAGATTGGTGCAATCGTTATAGGGAACCAAGGGCTTAATGAATCTAACTTGTGGGTTGTCAGATCGAGAGATAAGCAATTTGCACCCGTATGTATGTCCTCTCGTGCTCGAGAGAGACATTAGGATAATTCAGGGTTCCTGGTTGGCAAAGAAATTGAACTTAGGGATAAGAAGTTAATCACATGGGTAGTATGCATGATTGGGTAGGTGGATTCGTGACCTTAGATCTCAATCCTTAATTGAATCTTGTTTGTTGCTCTCATTTTAATTACTTGAAATTTGATAATTGCTTAGATAAATATTTTTATCCCAACAATCTTGATAGTTGACTTGGTCAAATTGTTGCGGTTTCCTATAAATTTGGCAAAATTGGTAGTCCAATCCTTGTGTTCGATCTCGATAACTTCTTATTGTATTTTATTACTTGCTTCGATCCAGTACACTTGCCGGAGTCCTATCATACACAATGGAAAGAAAAAAAAAGATAACCTATTTTGCATGGACGAAAAAGTTCATTAAAACCGGATGACAATAATAATACATTTGCATCTATTAAGATCATTTCATGATGCCCTATTGGTGGGGAGGGGGGTTCAGATGGACAAAACAAATATCAACAATTGTAATGCCAAGAATTTATATATCGCTTTAGTCATTGATATTTTTGGTTGGACCAAACGTAGGTGCCATCAGCTAAAACTGTCACAACAAATAATTAATAGGTTTTAGTAATTTTTACAGAAGACCTATGAGCTAACATGACACATACACTATTCTTGTACCTTATACATATAGGACCATGACAATTTATTTCATAGAGAAATAACAAAGAACATGAGTTATTATTTAATTAACTATTTTTATTTAATTATTATTATTATTATTAAAGACATTGCAACACCTTAAAATGAACTATAAACTCTGGTAGAACAAAAAAAAAACTAATATATAATATTTTGGTTTAATTGCAATTTTGGTCCTAAAGTATCACGATTGTGCGATTTTGGTCCCTCATGTTTCAATTGCGTTAATTGGGTCCCCCAGGTATTATGATTTTGCAATTTTAGTCCCTTAGGTTCCAATTGTGTCAATCGGGTGCCTCAGATATCACGATTATGCAATTTTGGTCTACCGGATATCACAATTATGCAATTTTGAATGCCATTAGCCTATGTGACATATGTGGGGGACTGATTTGGCACTTAGTGAGGTCAGCTTGATACCTCTCACACTTTAATTAACACATAGGAATATCATGTAAGCTACCAAGCTGGTCTCACTAAGTGTCAAATAAGTCCCACATGTGCCACATAGGCTACTAACTTTAAAAATTATACAATTATGATATTTGGAGGACCAAAATTACACAATCGTAATACTTGGGGGACCCAATTTGCGCAATTGGAATCTGGGGGGACTAAAATTGCACGATCGTAATATCTGAGGGACCCAATTGTCACAATTGGAACCCGAGTGTGACACCCTTATCCCGAATACCACATTAACTACTTTGTTTAAAATTACTTAATTACTTTTAGCGGGTAGTAGATTTACTTTCTGAAAACGTAAGATTTTTAAAACTCTTTTTCGAATAACAATGTTACTTCCTTAAATATTTTTAAAACATAACAACATACACAAAAAAAAACTAAGGCAAAGATACTGAAAGTTCACCATGTTCATTAATTCTTAAGCCTTTACGCAGACAGTCTTCTTGACATAATTTACAGAGTGACAATTCATGAGATCTACTACATACTTTCCAGGTTGAAGTTAGAGGATTAAAAAGTCATAACTAAACATCAGTTTTCAGAAAACAAAATACGTTGTTCATACCAAACTACCCCAAAAAGGTTCTTAAGAGCTAGCCAACCTAATGAAATCCGTTAGGGAGACCCTGATAGTCATCCCCGCCTCTAGGAGGTGTAGCTGGTGCAGCCACCTGTACCTCTACTCCCTCACCGGGAGCATCATCAACATCGTCAAAACCAAGGGGAAGGTACTGGGGCTCCTCCTCCATCAACTCTACAGGATCCTCCTCTATCGGAGAAGCTAGAGCTACTTTCGGCTGAGGCTGTACTTAAGGAAACTCAAGATCCAAAAGGCCCTGGTTGGCCAGATGCTGCAGATAAATCTCCATAGGTGGTAGCCTAATATGGACAGTCTCAACAGTATGCACGCGTCTCATAGAAGCGGCCTCTAAACCCACTACGGTACATACGGGAATGTGCCAGCTGAATCATGTTCGGGTCCATCTATTCTCAAGTATATAATATATATATATATACATAACAAGAAAAGAAAAACAACAAACAAATGCAAGAGTGAGATACCAATATATGGATGGATTATGACAACTACATGTAATACAAAAGCATCAAATACAATTAAACACCGTCATATACACAACATGAAAATTTCCAAATATAGCATGGTAACACAGAATTCATCATCATTTTTGAAAAACATATGGCATCTCTATAATTCAACGTGTGATTCTAGTCTCCGGAGATTTCAACTTCTTTTAAAAATGATATGATCAAGCTCGATTGCCAATAAGGCACAACATGTTTTTCCACAGCACTGTCCTAAACTCCTGGCACAGCAACCCAGGCATATGAACTTCATTGTCCATCAAGGCACAATGAAACAACGTAGCATGAAATGCAAGAGAAAATTATTTTATTTTTGCAGCTTTTCTTGGTGCTTCATTCTTTCCTTTGTCGAAGCCCATGGCTCACGACCTTTCATAAATTTTCAACGTATTAAAACTCTTATTATCAACACAGGACCTTTAAGTCCGAATGTCTAATCACAACGGTCCTAGACCGATGCACCAGTCTTGGACTTTGTGGTCGTAGAAAACCACTTTCACCTTTTTACTACTTTCACCATGTTTTAATACAACGTGTATAGGACACACAGTCCATAACAACATACTCAGGACACACAGTCCATAACAACGTGACACGGATCATAGATCAACGTGTTTTTAAAACACTAGTATATCGACGTCTCGATTGCTAGGTTCACTTTTCAACGTTCTTTTTCGTTCAATGAAAATACAAATCCAAAACAAAACTTACGTAACTTATCCAAGTTATCGGATATTTTGATTTTGAAATAAAGCCTTTTGAAATAATGTTTTTCTTTTGAAATTCATTTTAAAACCTTGAGTTATAAAAGTCTATTTCTTTTCAAAAAATCCATCTTTACTTTGGAAAAGATTTATTTCTTTTTCCAAAAATATTGAAAACTTTTTGAGAGAAAACGTTTTTTTTAATATTGAGAACTAAAATCTCTTCATAAAGAACTTGAAATTGAACTTGTTTTCCCCAATGGTTCTTCACCATAAAATAGTCTCAAAATTTAAGTTTTTCATAGAATAACATCTTTAAATTCTCCAAAGTAATTTATCTTTTTATTTTTCTAAAGAAAAAAATATATTTAAAGTTCTTAAATCTTCAGCAAACGTTAAAAGAATATTTTTCTTATCTTTTATCAACATGTTGCTTCAAAATCTAAAATCTTTATTTTGTGGCTTTCCATATAAGTTTTCTTAAAGCTTTTATCTTATATTAATAATTGAGCTCTAACCAATGGTTAGGCTTCTATGCAACAACCAAGCAACTTACAACAATTAGGACAATGCCAACAAAATATGTGCAAGAACCAAACAGCTTACAACAATTATAACATGGTCAACATAATGCACATATTTATAATTCATCATTAATCATGCAAGCATGTAATTGAATCCAATATATCATCAAGGTCATAAAATTCAAATTTTCACTAAACAGCCACATCAACAATCAACTTCAACAACCATATAAAATCAAACACATCAAGAATATAGTTATCATAATTTAAATATCCCTCAGGCTTTCTCCCCTTACCTCTGCTTGATGAGTAAAAACTCGTAGTCTTTCCGCGTTTTTAAGGTAACGAACTTTGTGTTCTCCTCACAATTGCAAATCTAAATAAAATTAAACATATAATATATGTTAAAAATTTATAAAAATCACCTTGTTTTATCATGCATGTTTCGGCCTCTTTTAAAAAAATAGGGTAGGAAATTTATTTTTCAACTTTCCACTTGCATGCAATGTACCCAAAATGATAATTTTAAAACATCCAACTTTCTAAAAATTTTGAAACTAAACTTTCTTAACCTCAAATATTAGTGTTTTGGCCTACTCAAAATATAGGTTAGAAAATATATTTTTCAACCTTATAAATACATGCATGCAACAAAAATAGTAAGTGTTCCTCTTAAAAATATAAAACATAATCTCTTCAAATTTTTTTTTTTATCAAAATGCATGAAATCAAAATGATAATCAAAATACTTTTCCTTCAAAATTTAAAATAAAATCATTCTCAACTTATGAACCACATGCATGGTTAAGATTAAATACACTACTAGAAAACTTGAATTTTCAGACGGAATTTTCGGACGGAAATGTTTCCGTCTGAAATTTTCCGAAAATTTCGGACGGATTTCACACGGATTGTGTTATTTTTTATATTTTCCTTGATCCGTCTGAAATCCGTCCGAAATTTCGGACGGATTTCACACGGATTGTGTTATTTTTTATATTTTCCTTGATTTATCTTACATCCGTCTGAAATCCGTCCGAAAATTTCGGACGGATTTCACATGGATTTGTTATTTTTTATATTTCTTACATCCGTCTGAAATCCGTCCGAAAATTTCGGACAGATTTCACACGGAATTTGTTATTTTTTATATTTTCCTTGATTTATCTTACATTCGTCTGAAATCCGTCCAAAAATTTCGGACGGATTTCACATGGATTTGTTACTTTTTATATTTTCCTTGATCCGTCTGAAATCCGTTCACACGGATTGTGTTATTTTTTTATATTTTCCTTGATTTATCTTACATCCGTCTGAAATCCGTCCGAAAATTTCGGACGGATTTCACACGGATTTGTTATTTTTATATTTCTTACATCCGTCTGAAATCCGTCCGAAAATTTTGGACGGATTTCACAGGGAATTTGTTATTTTCCTTGATTTATCTTACATCCGTCTGAAATCCGTCCGAAAATTTCGGACGGATTTCACACGGAATTTGTTATTTTCCTTGATTTATCTTACATCCGTCTGAAATCCGTCCGAAAATTTCGTACGGATTTCACACGGATTTGTTATTTTTTATATTTCTTACACCCGTCTGAAATCCGTCCAGAAATTTCGGAGGATTTCACACGGAATTTGTTATTTTTATATTTTCCTTGATTTATCTTACATCCGTCTGAAATCCGTCCGACAATTTCGGACGGATTTCACACGGATTTGTTATTTTTTATTTTCTTGGGTGCGTTAGCACTGACTTATTTCAGTGAATGCACGCTTATTAGACAATAATTTACGTTATTGTCACTATTATTACCAGTACGGAAAAATGTTTTAAATAATATGATTAAGAGAAAAGCATTTCCATATTTTCATTATATTTAATTTTAGATTTGAAAATAAACTGGTTTGACATTAATCGGACATTAAATTTTGGACCGAGTATTTTCTTAGTTGATCAGTTCAACTATTAATCTTTACTCTAATTTGAATTTCGAAATCATATATTTATCAATCTTTATTTTTAGATTCCAAAAAACAAAAACATGTTTATTTTTAGACTTAACATCTATCACTCATTTTATACCCACTAATGCAAAAAAACTAGAATTCTCTCTCCTCTCTCTCTCTTAGAAACCCGTAAACCCCCCCTCCCCCTCCCCCTCCCCCTCCCCCTCACTTTCTCTTTTCTTTCTCTGCTTTCTTCTTCTTTCTCTTCTTTATTTTTCTTCTTCTTCCCCTTCTCATATCACTTCATCTCCTCCCTACTTTCTCCCCTCTAGCGGCCGCGACTGCCGCCCCTGTCTAGCCGTGACCACGCTGCCTGAACCGTCGTCGGAGCCGCACGACCCACGCGTCCGATCCGCCTCTTTCGATCGCCGTGTCCCTGCTGTGTTTGACCGAGCTCCGCCGTGCGGGAAACGTCCTCCACTGCGGTAAGTGTTGGCTGCGCCACCTCTTCATGGTGGTTATCCACCATGTGAGTTCCTTTCAAGCTCCTTCTTCTTCCTTGAGTTGATGTATCTCTCTCTTTTGTTGTCACAGAGAACGAACCACCGCCACGAACCGCCGTCCTCCGCCATGGCATCTTCCTCTTCTTCCTTGGGTAAGTGTTTACCCCTAATTTCTTCTAGTTTCAAAAATCCTCAAATCAGTTTGCAAACCCTAACCCTAGCTCTTTGATTTCATACTGTGATTTGAAATTAAAACTTGTTTTTATGCAATTGGGGTTGTGAATTGGTGTTTCCCTAAACCAATTTTATCATTCTTTAGTTAAAATGATATTTGAATTGTTGTCCTTTTTGTTGATGATATTTGATACTTACAACTGTTTGAAGTAATCCATCCATAAAACTGTTCACTGGGGGGAAATTGCTAATAAAAAAGAAATGATGAATGATAATTTAAGGCTACTTAACCTTTGTATCTTTTCTTTTTCTTTGAATTTTATTATTTTTTTGTATTCAGGTTGAACATGTTGTCGGGGAAGAGAAGACGATGGCAGCATATGAACTTGTTGAGATATACCGTGAACTCATTGCAGCACGCTTATCAATGATGGAGTCACAAAAGTATTTGAAACTTGCTGAAATGATTTTTAGTACATTCTATCTTATCTACACTGTGAAGTTTACCCCACTAAACATGTCTTTATTGTTTCAAAATGTGTTTACAAATGTATTCTTGTCTATTTTAGAGGGAGTGTCATCTTTTCTTTTTTCACTTTTTAGATTGATCTGCCTGGAAGTTTATATTTATTCAGTTATTCTGCAATTTGGGAAATATCACTGAATTTGCCTTTGTCGTGATTTTGTTAGGCTTTATGAAGGAAATGTGTTATCACTTTAGGAGAATCTAATTCTATTTACACTATAAAGAGTAAAAGATTGCTGTATAACTAAGGTGGTTCTTGTCACACTAGGGCTTGACTAGAGATGTAGCAAGTGGAAGTAACTAAACAAGGGGATATGGCTTCCCAGTGTAATATTATGACCCTTGGGCCAAAATAACTTGTCACTATCTCAGTCTTGGTAATTCTGTTCTTATATGAAAACAATAGGCTTTATATCTAGGATATAGCATTGATCAATGATTTTTTATATTTTATGCTATTGCAAAAGGTTCTTTATTTTTCGCAATTTTAAACGGTGCACTTGATACACTAGCAAAGACCCTCATTAAGAACCTCAACTGATCATGTAGCTTGCTAGTGGCACCTTGCATTCCTAATGATTTTAGGTACTGACTTGCAGAATTGTATCTGTTTTATTGTTGACATCATGTCTAAATTGGTATTCTACGTATGTCATTTATGTAAATATGCTGGATGCGCATGCTTGTCTCTATGTTTTATCACATGCTTTGACTTTACTTGTGTGTCACTATGTCTGAAGCGATTTCTGCATGAGGGTTTTTCTTTCTGGAACTATTGATTTGCAGTATACAACTTTGTTCATTATGATTGTGCATTCTCATTGAATTGACCATGTTATCTTTTCTTTCTTGGCCCCCTGTTTTAGAAACTGCCCCATCGATTTGAAGGAAGCAATTTCAAGTGTAGTATTTGCTTCTCCAAGATGTTCAGACATACTTGAGCTCATGGATGTACGGAAGCATATTACAGCTAAGTATGGAAAAGAATTTGTCTCAGCAGCTGTTGAATTACGTCCTGACTGTGGTGTAAATCGCTTTGCAAGTTTCTCTAGCTTCTTGAAGTTGGATAGGATCATGTTAAAGCTCATTTCTTTTCAGATTTATTCTAATTTAATGTTGTCATTTTAGTTGGTTGAGAAATTGTCTGCCAAAGCACCGGATGGTCCCACCAAGATAAAAATACTATCTGCTATTGTTGAGGAGCATAATATCAAATGGGAACCCAAGTCGTTTGGAGATAATGATGGAAAGTCTTCGCAAGACCTTCAGGTAAATTTTTGAAGACAGTAATTGCAAATGAATTTGGGGCTTTTGTTCTTTCTATTGCCTGAATATTTGGGATTCTTTCTTACAGGAACTGGAAGACAAGAAATGGATTTTAGAGATTCGAGTTCTGAAAATAGGAGTGCCTTTCCTATGGCTAAGCAGAATAGGAACGTGGAATTCAAAGATGCTGCCTCTGCTGCAGAGGCTGCTGCAGAATCTGCAGAACTTGCAAGCATGGCTGCAAGAGCAGCTGCTGAACTTTCAAACCGAGAGAACGTGACAAGGTAGTACTCAAGTGGGTCACATAGTTCTTCTGGCAAATTTATTTTTTTTTTGTTTGGTTCATTACATGACCTTCACAGTTCACAGTGGCTTGGTCTTCTGATAGTTTTTAAGTCATGACTTTTGGATTGCATGCAGTAATTGGTATTTGATTTTTAGAAGTTGTATGATACCAAGGCTGTATTTTGTAACAATAGTCAAATTCATGATTTTGTGATTGAATGTGAAACTGCAAATGTTAGTGATCGGTGCCATATAATTCGCATAGATAGTGAAACTGTAAAGTAAGTGAAGTGATCTGTCACGGCCGTGATGGGCATCGCGGCCTGGCCATGACAGCTTCTGCCTTGAATGTTGCTTCACTAAATGGTCTCCCACGGTCGTGATGGGTATCACGGCCTGGACGTGATGGATTCTGCCTAGAAGGGGTCTGGCTCAGTTGACATGTCATGGCTGTGATGGGCATCACGGCCTGGCCGTGGCAGCTTCTTCCTTGAACGCTTCACTAAATGGTCTGTCCGAAATTCGTTCGAACAATAACCAATAAAATCACAACATCCGTCCCAAATCCGTTGGAAAACAAAAATAAATCTGTTCGAAATTCGTCCGAACAATAACCAATAAAATCACAACATCCATCCCAAATCCGTTGGAAAACAAAAATAAATATGTCCGAAATTCGTCCGAACAATAACCAAAATCCGGATTTGCACGTTGTCCATATTCCGTCCGCAATCCGTTTGTAAATATTTTCAGACAGGTGCCATTCCGTCCGAAATCCGTCCGAAATTTATCCAATTTTCGTCCGAAATCCGTCTGTAAATCTGTCCGAAAAGGATGGATTTCTAGTAGTGATAGTTAAAACAAGGTATTTTCCTTAAAAATCAAATCAAGCTTCCTTAACCCTAATAATTTGGGTTTCGGTCCTATCAATTAAAATGAGAGCAATTCCATGCATTAAGATTTTAAAGACATGCATGTAGAAATCTTAACAAAATATTAACTTTCCTTTACATGTGATTTTCGGCCATCATAAAAAAAATAGGTTTGGAGAAATTTTTCACTACATGCAAACAACCAAGATGAAAGTAGAGATGATGGTGAGCTTATAAAAATTAGTCTCTTGTTCAAAAGATGTTTCTAAAGCTTTTTCTCAAGGTTTACAATTAAGAACTTAAACATGCAGTTATACAAGGATGACATGCATGTTGATATCAACAAGATTTCTAAGAAAATAAAGAGTAAAAGATGAGAGTTATACCCTCTTGATGATGATAAGTAGGAGATGAACAAGCTTTTCAAGTTTTCAAACTCAAAGAACAAGAGGTTGAAGATGATAGTTGAATGAGTGAGAGTGTAGTTGGATTTTTGAGAGAAAGTGTGAAAAAAAATGAAGAATGGAGTTATAGGAGGGTATTTATAGAGAATGAGAGAGAGATAGAGGGGGGGGGGGGGGGGGTGAGACACCCTGTTGTGCACCATCCTATTATTATATTAAAACCTTATTAATTATTTACTTAATCGCGCGTTTATTGTTGAAATTACGTAAAAAATTTAAAGCTTAATTAACAATCATATAACTTCTACAAAATTACTACACAACAACGAACAACGTTATAAGTATAAGTACACACATGCTTATTCATTACATTACCAAAACACTGTTAATGGTATCCTCTCAGTAGGAACCCTCACAGGTACATATTTACACAGACTGCTTATGACTAGCGAAAAATAAAATATATGACTCATTGGCTCTAAACTTACTACATTATATTATTAGGATCTGTAGGTTGTTCTCCAGCGTCAGCTTCATACGGAGTGTCATTCAACTCCTCAGCAACCTCCGTCTTGTACAGGGTTCCATCCATCTCCTCAACAACATATTCCTCCATCGAGTCTTCTAACGTAATAAAGTAGACATACAAAAAAAAACAGAAATAGGGAGATAAGAAACAGTTCTATCATCATAAGCGGAAAAGATTCATAGCATATAATAGAATAATAGTCAAAAACACGCATCACTCACAATCTACAATCATCCTTACTTTACGATATCATCATCTGCCCTCCAACTCATGCAACTAAACCTTTATGCAGATGTGGCCACCACTAATCCTGTCACGCATCCCTTGTTAGGAATGGCAGTCAGTCGTCCAAGTGACACGTTCCCAACGCCGGTGCATATTCTCATCCATGGTGAGAATGCTCATGCAAAGCAATGACACTATAGATGCACAGTACCGTCAGTGCACACCCTGGTTCTCTCTCGTCTCTATCAAGGGTGTTCATTCATAGCAATGACACTATAGTTGCACACCTAAAATTCTAATTTGGAACGGTCCACGATAACTTCGGACCTCGTGTATCTCAAATACACGGTTATGAACAACAATGCAATATATGATTCTAACTGACTTGTATCAATAACAACCTAGTGCCTCAAGCTTTCCTCATAACCTCCACTTACATTCTATATCACATCACTTCTATAAAATAATAGCTTGGCACCTCTAATTCATATTCAAAACTCTCACCCAAACAAAATACCTCCGAGCAATATACATCTTTACTTAAAATCAACTAAACAATTTATCAAACCAGCCAGATCATGCATAACACAATAATCAACAAAATATTCAAACACCAAAATAAACGTCACATGCAGTAGAATACCTCAACCAGCGTATCACAAACAGTCAATAATAAATAATTCAGACATCCTCAATATTATAAAATTAACCTAGGGCGATAAACCTACCATTCCCAAATCAGCATTGGTAAAGCGGAAAAGATTCCAATGCGATTTTTGTATTATCGATTACTCAATCACTAGTAGGGTTTAGGTCGCCCCACACCATTATTATAAATTATACACTACTTATCAGTTCCGACGATGGAATGGTTCTTTCTCCAACCTAAGTTAACACCGGAAACACGAAATCGAAGATCCTCGTTATCACGCCATGAGTTACCAAATCCACCTTCAACCAAATCAATGATACAACAAATTAATCAAACAAATCCAAATATGGACATATGACGCTAGGTTCGGCCTACTCATCAAAATAAGAGTAGGGTTATTCTCTTAATCGAAGCACTTGCTTCACAATTTTGAAATGAATCAAGCACTTGCTTCACAATTTTGTTCCAAGTGTTCTTGAGAAATGAAAGAAAAGAGATGAACATGAAGAATAAAATAGTCTAAGTGTGGGAAATGAAGCAAAGTGGGTTTATGTAGGGGAGAGGGCCGCTGTGCAAGGGGTGGGGGTATTTAGAGATAGGAAATTGTTATGTTTAATAATTAAAAGTGAATCATGGTTGAGTTAATTAACATAGGTTAAGTTAAATATAAATGTCTAGATATTTTCAAATAAATATCTAGATATTTTCACTAAATATCTAGATATTTTCAGCTGTTCCTGACTCCGTCGATTACCCGATTAACGACAAAACCCCTGAGAATCGTCTAATATCTTATTTTTTACAAAATTTTCAAAATAGCCTATCTCGTTGAAAACGTGATAAAAACCTACATTATTTCGTTCACGAGTCAAAATTAGGTTTTATGCTTAGTAAAATTTTACCGTCAGTGAAAACGTAGATCGGGTTCCGTCTGAATTTTCAACCCAAAATTTTACCGTAACCTCCTACTATAAGGTAGAGTATCGATATGATTTTTATTTCATAAAAATCAATTTCCATGATCTCAGATAAAAATATAAATAAATATATTTGTACTGATTAATATAACGTAAAATATTTTTACCGAAAAAATAAAAATCGAAAAAAAAACAAAAAAAAAAGAGGGTGTTACAGGGGGCGCTGTCTAGCAGCTGAAGAAAATGGGAGTGGGTTTTTATTTTTTTTCTTCAAATAAAAAAAGTAAATCCATATTTTTAAATATAAAAAATAAGCTTTCTTGCAAAATCAAATAAAATGATGAGTTGCCATAAATGGAAACACTATGCACATCAATCTATCAAGTTTATTTTTCACATCTTGTCTTTCAATTCTGCACCTACTACATTTTAAATAAATTGTTTCGTTCCGGTTCCATTAATTTCTTGATCGTAAAAAATCGATCGTATTTTACTTCGTTGATTTTCCACTTCACATTGAAAGAAATAATTTCTAAAGTCATAGAAATAGTTATAATTGAGTTAGGGAAAATAAAAATTTTACTTTGCGTAACGAAAATTATTTTTCCGATCAGTATAGTTTTGCTGACAGTGAAAACTCAGATCGGAAACGTCTGAAATTTTCTACCAAAAATTCAACTGTACTTTCATAAAATAAAATAAATTATGAGAATGAAATTTGGTTTATTAAAATAATTCTTCATAAATTATAATAATAAACACTGCATTATCCACATAAACACGAATTATAACAAGCTGAAAAATCGGTGTGTTACACCGAGGGACCAAAATCACATGATCGTGATACTTTGGGGGGATCACTTCACCCTAATATTTTTTTTTGAAGTATCAGCTAGAGCATGAAAGCCTTTTAATTTAAGAGCAATGCCAATTTGAATGTGCAACCTAACTACATATCACTCTCAGTAGCTACAGAATTCAAATACACACCAATTGAAACGTGGAAATACACTTTCAAATGTTTAGATTAAACAATAAGTCATGTCTTATTCACAGGTTTAGTGCCTCAATAGTGATCACACTATTTCCTCTTATTACTATAACACCCTCTACCCCGCATATATTTATAAGCATTTAAAGATAAAGAAAAATAAAATAAAACATACATATTCATTTATTCAAATAATAAAAGTCCACGGGTAGAAAGACACCACATGAACTAGTCTCAATAACGCGGAAAATATAACAAGGTTTTAAGAAAATAAAACATAACATCAAAGAAACCCAACCCCAATGTCACATACAGAGCTGGTATAACCAATCCTGAAAATATCATGGAATACAAACTAAACTGAAACTGAAACAAACTATAACAACTGGAAATCCTAACTAGAGTCGCGGCTCCTCAGAGTCACACCTCAACTGACTGCTCGCCGTCCTCTGCATAAAATATACAAGCCAACAAAACAACATAAGAGAAACATGGAGTAAGAAAACATATGAAACACATCTGCATGGAGATACGAAACAAGATAAACATACAACATGTAATATAGCATAAAACAACATACATTATATAAGCCTCAACATATAAGTATATCAACATGTTAAATCAACCAACAACACTACTCCACTACTCCATTATGCATGTGGATCCAAACTATCTCGGGAAGGCAACTTTGGAGTTACATATCCATATTGGCCAATAAGCGCCAACGCCGGCAGTTCACCAAACCATGGGTGAACCCTTTGGATAACCGACCAACGCGTGAATGCATGAGCACAACAACAAACAAGCGGGCAACCACCACCTCCGCTTGGGCCAATTAGCACCCAAGTTCATCATCATCAACACCTTGACTCATATGAGTCAAGGCCCCATTGGCCGAAAAGCACCAAGGTTCAACTTCAATAACACCTCGACCAAAAAGCATCGAGGCCACTTTGGCCAAAAAGCACCAAAGCATATCAACATGCGGTAACCAAATTGGGTACCGGCTTAACCAACTTATTATCCTTAATTGCCTTAATTAGTCTTTAATTAAATTATCTAACTTGTATTTATTCGATTGGTGTCTTATTTCATCATTGGGGACAATTGGGGTGAAACACCCCCTTTAATTCCTTTAATTCACGTCTGTACTGTTTGAGGGAGCATAGGCGTGCTCACCCTCAGCAAGGGCGTGCTTCCACTTAAGTGAAGCACGGTCGTGCTTCCTGTTATGCACGGCCGAGCTTAAGCAGCGCGACCGATTTGAATTTGAACTGGGAGCATGAGTGTGCTCCTTGTTAAGCACAGTCGTGCTTCCTGTAGCGTAGCCGTATTGTCTGGGTAGATTGATCATGTTCTTTGAGCCAAAAATTCCCTAAACACTTTTAAATCAATCCTAGGGTTTTGACTAAATCAGTTGACATAAACCTCACCTCTCACTATTAAATCCATGTTTTATGAACATTTCTGGGGAAATTACTCCTTTAATTACCATGTTAATAAAGAGCCCTATTTTAAACAATTAGAGTCGTATTAACGTATTCATCATCAAAACAACAAACGTTCAACCATGTCACAACAACATTATTAAACTGATAACATTCATGGCATAAACAACATACCAATTCAACCAATTAATCATGGCCTAAAACATATTATTAAAACATACATGAATTGGCATATATCATCGTGGACCATAAAACAGTTATAACAATTAGGCATTCATAACTGGCATACCAATAATCAAATAAACATATATTCAAACAAGTAATAGGAATCAATTAACAGTTTATGGGAACCCTTCATCTTACGCTACCCCTTGCCTAATGTTCATACTATCATTCTCCCCATACCTGGTATGAAGATTGGAATTCAAAAGGAATGGAAGAAAGTCCGCTAGGGTCCTGTCTCACGAACACTTGTCTACTACCTCAAGAACGACAAGAAACACCTTGATTCAACTCTAAGATCAATAAATCAAAAGGAAAAGATCAAGAACTTGAAAGAAAGAAACACAAGGGACAAAGTGCACGAATTTTACCTTTTATAAAGTCCCAAACATCAAGTACAACGAACCCCTATTTGTAGCGATGTTCTCCTATCAAGAAGTGGCGAAGAACGATGCAAGAACGGGTTCCCTTGAGTGAGTTTTAGAGAGAAAAGGGTTAAGAATTCAAAAATGAGTGGATGGAGGCTGATCTAGAGTGGTTTAGATATATAACATTCAGTTAAGGTCGTGGTTTTTGAGATTAACGATGGTTTATGCACAATTGGGCTTAATTATAGCCCAAAACACATTTCTGGATCTACACGGTTCGCAGGGCGAACAAAGATTGAGGCGCGAGGCCTACTATACAACTGAATTGGACAAAACTCATTAAATAAGTCTTCTAGATAATTCTCTTATCTTTCCAACGCATCAAAGTGAAGTTGACATAAGAAAACACAAGAAGGGAGGGTAGAATTGTGTTTGTTAATAATTTTCGAAAACAACCTTTTTCAAAACTTATTTTCTCACACAAGAAACAAAAGGCAGAAGCATACACACACACCGAAGATAATCTTTTAAAAGATTAACAAAATAAAGTTCAAATCCCCACAGTCAGTTAAACAAATAAAATTGAAAGAATTAAGGGATTAGAAGATTCACGCAAGAGTTTTATCCTGGTTCACTCTCTTCCAACCAAGAGTTACGTCCAGTCCCTTCGACTTGAAAGATTTACTCCACTATTTATCCAAATAGATTACAATAAGTATTTAACACCTCTCCAGGCTATAAGTATTCATTTCTTACCAAGCCTCTTCAGGCTCTAACTCTAACAAAATGATAGTTTGCTTTTGATCTTCTAACTCACTATGTGTGAGGATATGAAAGTTTAAAATCGGTTGAATATTACAACAATATTCAAACTAAAGAATATAGATTTTTGCTTCTTGAAAGAATAAAAGAATGAGAGCTTGTTGATTGGCAAAAATCCAGCTTGCAAAAGTTCGGCCTGTCAAAAGTTGTTCTTCAGTGATTGAGGTCTTCTATTTATATTGACCTTCTTCTTCTGTTGAAAAACTTCAACGGTTATTTTGAATATACCCGTTTAGATATAGCATTAAATGCATAATATCCGTTGTGACTGATAGCTTGATCATGGCCATTGTGAAATATACTCTTGGTTATCATTTTTACACGGTATGGAATGACACATCTCTGAGCAATTGCAACTTGAAAAAAAAAACTGTCTTTCTTCCTTTGTTAAAATTCCAATTATTCCAGCAGAAAAAGGTGATAGGGTACTAGTCGTTTTGCATTTCCCATTGTACTATGTTGCTTTTTACATTTTCTTGATGGTACTATGTTTCTCTCATAAAGAAACAAAGCATTAAAGCAGATAAAACAAATAGAAAGGACCAACATTCATTTGAAATAAATATCAATCATTTGAAATAAATATTTCTATGTGGTCGGGGTAGCATTTACTAAGTTAGATGGAGCACATGAATACTTATATAAAGAAAAAGAGCTCGTCTACTTAAGATCTGCATCTACACGCTCAGGGTAAAATCAAGTCTATAGACTAACATTTTCTTTTCGCTCGTTTACTGATGTGATATATCCTCTCGTCTATCATCAAGTCTTTGGACTTGCTATATTTCAGTGAGTTATTTTTAATCTCGTCTGCTGACGTGACAAAACAGCTCGTCTGCCCATTGAAACTAAAGTTCCCGTATACTCAAATAAATAAAATTACCAAGGTTTTGAGCAACTGGTCTACATGAATGGACGCGGATTCACTTTTTAAGTCCAAACAGATATAAGGAAACTTATTTAATATTTCCATATATATTTTTAACATTCCTGTAAGACTAGATAAAGCTTATTAGATCTCAACAAAAACTTTGCCATGCAAATTTAATCATTTTTGTTAACATCAAAACTCAGAGATTATTAATCCAAATCACTTTGGTTCCAACACAAAGATCACCTCAATCGGACATCTAGAACTCAAGATATGACCAAATCGGTGAAACATGTTGCTAGAACTCTAAAGAGATTGAACCTTTCTAAGGCTAAACTTCCCTAAACATGAACTTAGACATTAAAAACAAGCATAATAAACATATATAAATATATATAAGATAAGTCTAACACATATTAATATTTATTAACGTAGAGTGAAGCTAGGATGTTACAATTACCGCCGTCCATATATCATTTTTCTCATTGCCATTCACTTTCACGGTATTATCAACCACTAAGTTCATAAACTGGTCAAAGCCACGGGGAGTACCGATAATCACCCGATTTGCATTTAGATCTGAAGTTTCTTGTCCACTAAATTTCCCCTTTTCTTTTACTATTTTTTTACCAATATTTTTTTAGAAGAAAAAAGAGAGTTTGAATACCAAAGGGGTTCACATCTTAAGATTTTGTGAGGAAGGGTTTTGCAGCAACATGACCAGAAACAAAACTAAACTAAAAAATGTGAGAAGGTGTTGTGAGCAAGTGCAAGTAACATTCAAAGTTTTGATATTTTTGAAACTCGTTATGCTGTTATAAAGATTCAAAGAAAACCATAAAACAACACCTCAAAATGGAAGTAAAATCATGATACCTTGAATGATCATGGTCTTGAAATCTTCAAATACTACCTCTTAGTTGCCTGCTTCAATAATAATAATAATAATAATAAACAGTGATGAATCAAAATCGAAAAATGAAATTGTGAAGCAAAGGAATAAATGAAAAAGAAACGAAATAATTATGCTAAGGGAGAATTTCATAAAAATTCCATCCTAGCTCATCGATTCAAACACGAAAGATGAAGAAGAGTAGCAAGTAGATGGAGAAGCAAAATGATCTTAGAAACCGGTGAGAGCTGAAAAAGGATTCTTGGTAGAGTTTAGGTCTAGACATGTAGAAGAGAACAAAATATTTTGAGGAGGTGGGGAAGAGCAGACAATAGGAAAAGCTCCCTCTCACTGCTATGCTGTGAGAGATGACAAGAATAGAAGCACAAAGATTTTTTTTGGGAATTTAACTGCTTGTAGCCTGTCTAGTTAAACTTAACTAAAGTGACAAATTTGGCTGCAATAAGGACACGTGTCATAATTCCAACCGAGGGTATTTTAGGATTTTTATTCAAAGTTTTAAAATGTTTATATATAAAGTAAATTTTTCAAAGTGTGCATCTAATGCAAAAGACTTTTGTGACATAAACTTCCATCTTAATGATCTTATAAACGCTTATTTAATTTGTTTATCCGAATACAATCAAAAGTACAATTCCTATACTTTGTTCAAAAAAAGTACAATTCCTATACGATATTCTTTTTTTTTTTTCGTTTTCTTTCTTGTGATTAGATTATTATTAGATTAGATAATATTAAAAGGAGAATGAGAGGGAGCCTCATGCTGCCACGCTTGGTTCACAGTTCACGCACATGCAATCCATACAGATTTAGGGAAAAAAAATATTTATGTTAGTTAAAATAAAATTAAATATTTTGTCAAAAAAAATCATAATATCAAAATAAATCTTTGCAACATATACCAGATTAGCTTACACCAGAATTTAAGTTTTAATCATTCATCTTACTTTAATTTGAGGGTTAACATTAAAACCGTATAAAATTATAGGAGTTTAATTTATATACACTGATAAGTGTAAATGAGTTTTTAATAAATATCCAATGATATTTTGATAAATCGATATTAGTTTTATTTCTCTAATGTAATATATATTTTAAAATAAAAATACATGTATCAAGATATTAATGGATGTTATTATAAAAACTTTTTAACTAATAATACATACTATTGTAATTCAAATGCTAAATAACATTTGAAGATCCAAGTTCTCATATTTTTATTTATTTTATCAATATTTAAATATTTTGGCGAGAAACCCATTCTATTTTATATATATCTCGAGCCTCTCGTTCTAAGAACCCAAAATCTTTTTAAGGTCATCACAAATCACAATAGTGATGCTGACGCTCCTTCCCTCTAGCTTCCTCCACTTCCTCACAGTCAAATCCAACTCAAGCACCAGCAAAATCTTCAACCTTTTCCTAAAATTCTGGCCACTGTTCTTAAATATTCAAACCTTAATCATTTGAGCCTCATCTTTTCCTATTCTGCTCCGTATCTGTTAGCCTAACCACCACCACCAAACCAAACCAGCCACCTAGTAAACACTAGACACACCCTATATAAAAACAAAAAAAACGTGCAGTTAGAATCTCATGGTTCTGGAATAAAACATAGCTAGTGTTGTTGATTTTGAAAACCATGTCAAACATACCGTCACCACTCTCTGAGATTTGTCTCACCCAGTTTCGCCTTACCATGTCCATGGCAGACCCATGGCCCTTCTCATGAACCTCACCGCACGTTAGCACAATCCCTTCCACTCCTCTTCCATTGCCATATCTCACTCTTCACTCTCACCAAAAGGGTCCTAGTGTATGGCAAAGTTTCGTGGATTCAAGCTCGGGAAACACCTGGTTCGGGTCTCCATATGGATCATGAGGAAGGCCCGAATCAGGACCCGACTCGGATACCATCGCCTTAGTGGGCCTTCTCAGTCACTAATGAGGAAGCCCATCACCAAGCTCCTCAAGTGGGGTCACAAGCTGACAACAGGTGCTAGGTCCCTTTGCGTTGCAAGACCTGGGTCGGGTTATACCCAGTTGGGATCTGACCCAGATCCTTGCGTGCCAAAAGGGCACCTAGCCGTGTATGTGGGGCAAAAGGATGGCGAGTTTCATCGGGTTTTCGTGCCAGTTATATACTTCAACCACCCCTTATTCAATGAGTTGCTCAAGGAGGCAGAGGAGGAATATGGATTCAATCACCCTGGCGGGATCACAATACCGTGCCAGTACGCGGAATTTGAACGGGTCAAGACTCGAATTGCATCCGGATTGGGGCGGTGGTATTCGTCCAAGTTGAGGTAATAGGTGTTTTTCTTCTTCTTTAAGGTAATAGGTGTTGATCATATATTTAGGTGGATACTTTGTATTTATATCATGATTACCCAAAAAAACAATTGTGACTTGTGCTCATGCTTTGTATTCTGCTTCTGAAGAGGACCGAAACAATGTTAATTGCCTTTTGCTTTTCTAAGAATTCGAAATCAAAGAGGATCTAAAAAAAAAAAACAATAACAGACTTTCTTGTATCAAGGCAGATGCCTCAATCAGAATCCCAAAATCCTTATAGTCGAAGGTCTGAGGTTGCAGTGAAAAAAAGGTTGATCTACATCCCGTCCCCACAATACCATTATGAGATTTTTTAATATTTGATCAAACATAATAGGTTTTTGAGAAACCTTTACAACACTTCAGTCATTTTTATTTGGGATGGTCCACCCTTGTGCCAGAGTCTCAAAGCCTCAAGGGACACTTCACCTTTTCCAAAATTAGGGCACTCTTCACATTCAAGGATACCTCACCGTTTGTGAAAGAGTCTCCAAATTCTCTCAAGGGATACCTCTTCCTTATTACAATAGATTTTCAGCAAAGAATTGAAGTACCGTAAAATTAAAATCTCAAAGTAGGATGTTGAAGCGGTAGGACTTCTTCATTTCGTCTAATCTTTTTGTTGCTATCTTCTTATTTTTTTTCTTCTTGTTTAAGAGACAGTGAGACACTTCCCCTTTGATTTTTTTGATGTATTTTTTGGATACGTGTATACAAAGAAGATGAAAAAGTAAGTGAGAGATAAAGATAAACACATACGGTATCACATACTGTATCTGAAATTAGATGTTCAAATATGATAAATCTCCTTTAATTAACAAATTGTCATATCTTTGCACGGAGAGGCTTGATCAAGGAAGGAAGTTTATTGCTGTCTATAAAGCATCACCAACTTCCAATATTAAATGCTAACTTCTAATATTGGATTTATTAATGACTGTCATTAATTATAGATCCTCGGAATATTAATTAAGATTAAAAATGGTGTTTTTGAAAATTTATATAAATATTCATTACAGTTAGCTCATTTCAATATATTTTCTTGGTCTGTATATTTTAGGGTTTTGTTTCTTATATTAAGGATCGGAGGTAGCAACTTGTACGAGAAAATAAAATATACATTTAAATATGAATGGTCGAACCAATAATAAGAATTCCTTTCTTGTCTTCTTCAAAAGAGTTGCTCACCTAGCAAAACTTTGCCACATTAAAAAAGGTTCCCAATTCCGGTAGACCTCGTTGTCTCGAAGCATATAGGGTAATAAATTTGGTACATAAGTTTTCCATTGTGTTTCCCTTTGCTACTTAATTCATTAATTCATTGAAAGAAAAGTGCAGAAAGAAATACCTGCCGGCAACGTTTTCTCACCAAAAGTGTCCCAATCAACAAAGATAACAAAGGTAGAGGGAATCTTTAAATATTACATTTCTAATTAAAAGTAAAGGTTCACCTCCACTAGGTGCAAATGAGTCAAGGACGTTATGATATACCATTGTCAAGGGTCTATTCCACGAAGAAGCTGTGCTAGAGAGGACCAAGTGGTGACCAAGTTTGTTTTGTTTAGGTGGTCCAGGAAAGTATCAAATATCTAACCTAACGGTTGCAATTTGATTCATTAATCTGTTCATACATATTTATATCTAGTACAATCCACTCAATTAAAAAATAAAATTTAATGGATTATGACAACTCAATGCTCTAATTAATTCAGATTCAGAGACCAAGTTACAAACGGATGATTGGGTCTTCTAACGTGCCCAACTAAGGGTGATTTCCATATCCAATTATGTCTTATCAATTCAATCAATGTTTTTTTTATTTTGATCAAATTCAATCAATGTTATATATAAAGAAATTATCTATTTGAATTTATCATGTGAAAATTGACTTTGTCATTTAAAATTTTATTTTGATATTTGAATTCATTAAGATTTACTATATAAAAAAAATTAGTTTATGATTTGAAATTTCTTATTCTTAGTCATCTACTAGGGGTGTTCATCAACCAATCCAAACCGTAAAAATCGAACTAAAATATCGAAAACCGATCAAACCGAAAAAACTGAAAACCGAAAAAACCATTTTTTTTCCATTAGATTGGATTTTGGATCCCCTAATAAAATCCAATCCAAACCAAACCAATCTTTTATAAGCAAATACTATTATTTATTAAAATTATAGTATTAGTCATGCTTGAGCATTGTTTTTCATACTTTTATGTCCCTCATTCTCTTTTAATGTTTTTGTTGGAGTGACATATATGACACTATTTAGAATAAATATTAATATCTTGAAATTATATTTTGCTAAAAGTTTTGATGCATTATATATATATATATATATATATATATATATATATATATATACTTGATTGAGTAAACATGAAAAATAGGAAATCAAATAAGTAAATTTGAAAAATAATTCGTTACAATTTATTTGTTGCCAATTCAAAGAAAAATATGATAACTGAGAGTAGATATAGAGAATTAATGTAAAAGAATAACATAAAAAAACGCGTTAAAAAAATCAACAATTATTTTTTATCAAACTCCCAAATTAAAATTTTGTCAAGAATTATCTAGAATTTTCCTAACTCGTCGTCAAATCAAATAATGGTTAACGAGGAACAAATAGTTGATGCGTTTATAAAGGTTCTAATATTCTAATATAAAGAAATGTTAAAATAAGTATTGAGCACCCTAAACTAGCTCATTTAAATTAAGATTATCTTTCGTCCACTATTAAATAAGTAAAAAGGACACTTGACATAAGAAAAAATAAAATATTATAAAAACCGAATTATCCAATCCAATCCAAAGAACATTTGATTGGATCGGATCGGATCAAATTTTTTATTAAGGAATCAAACCGATCCAATCTAAAGCGCACGTTGTTTTCATCATTGGATCGGATTATTTTTAGCTCAAAACCGACCCAATCTAATCCGACGACACCCCTATCATCTACCTTATTAATTAATAACTTCTTTTGCTCCCAATATTTGCTTTTGATTGTTTTTGCTCCTTATGACATTCTCCTTTAAGTTCATTTTACTTCTATTATTTTTAAATTTTACTTTTTTAATTCTACACTAAATTAATGTTACATTTTCTAAAATAAAAATAGACAAAAAGTTTATCATTAGTCATTTAAAGGTTACTTTTATTTAAGTTGGCATAATATTATTAGTATAATTTGTATGCATTGTTAGTGCAATTTTTTTTACGCTATCAACCAGTCAGAAATCATTGTATGATTGACTTTTAAGGTAGTTAATTAGGATAAGAGTTAAAAAATAATTTTAATGATTTGTCGGTTTCTGATTGGTTGAAATGTAAAATTATACAATATTGATGTATACTAATTAATGTTGAGACTTGTTGGAAAAGAGTGAATCACCAAAACTGAACTTTCATTTACTGAATAGCTATTTAAGTACATCACTAATGTTTGTTACAACTAACTCAACTTTCTAAGTCTAGTTGAGCCAACTACTAACTTCTATCACAGAAATAACCAACTAATAACAGAACTTATACTAATAAGATACACAACTATTACATATCCTCCCTTAAACTAGATTGCATTTTGCAACTTAGTTTAATTCATATAGTATACACATCCCTAACATACTTTTAAGCTTTGAAAAAGACTCAAATTTCAAAGGCTTAGTCATAATATAAGATATTTGTTCCTGAGAAGCATAATGCACCAGCTCAATGACTCCATCTCTACTAAGATCTCTGAGAAAATGGAATCTAACATCAATGTGTTGCTTCTACCATGCAACACTGGATTCTTTGACAGTTTTATAGCTGAGCTGTTGTTACAAAAAACTGTAATGCACCTTTTCTGATCATGCCCTAGACTTTCCAACATTCTTTTCATCCATACTGCTTGACAAGCACAAGAAGCAGTAACTATAAACTCGACTTCTGTAGTTGACGAAGTTACCATAGTTGCTTCTTTGAAGACTAGGAAACAGTTCCAGTACTCATCATAAAAACATAACCTGAAATGCTCTTTCTATCATCCAAATCTCCTGCATAGTCACTATCAGAATAAGCCACAAGTTCTACTTTCTGACCCTTCTTATACAAGATACCAAGCACCAAAGTTCCCTCCAAGTATCTGAGAATTCGTTTTGCAGCAATCAAGTGTTTCTCTGTTGGTTTCTCCATAAATATGAAAATTAGGCTCACTGAGAACAAAAGGTTTGGTCTGGTGGCAGTGAGATACATCAAGCTTTCCACAATCTGCTTGAAATATGTGGCATCTACTGAATTTCCATCTTCTTCTTTAGACAATTTACAGCCAGGCACTATGGGATTGGATACAAAGTTACTTGTTAGGACAAGAACTCAGAATTACTGTTGTCGACAGAAATTGCTTTGTCGATAGAAACGCTTCTTGACGGAAATGCTTTCTTGACAGAAAACGTTTCTTGACAGAAATCGCCTTCTGACAGAAATCGCAACCAGTTGTTATGCCCAACGCACTATTCCTCTGCTTTGACAGAAATGCTTCTTCCGACAGAAAAGCTTCTTGACAGAAATGCGTTGCTTGACGGAAATGGTAACTTGACAGAAAATGCTGAAATCGATATTGTTCAGAATGCAGAATGCAAGAAACAAGATTATGCAGAAGTATACGAAAGAAAAGATTAACAACAGTATGTTATCATGGTTCAGAGCAAATTGCTCCTACATCCAAACTGAGGCAAGACTTTCTATCCACTGGATCAAAAAGAATCCGGGTACAAGACTTTCAGGGTTGAAAACTAACTCTCTTCTCAATCCTCACTTGCTCTCTCTTTCTTGATCTCAATGAATCACTCCCTCTCTCTGGTTTGCAGTGTATATTACACTTTCGTATCTCCCGCTCAAGTTTCTCTCAACAATGACTTATATATCTGTACAACCCAAGTCTCTCTCAAGGTAATTACATAACAGAAAAATATATCTAACTACCTAACAGACTTAACTACTTTTCAGATATCACATAGTTGACAAGAAACTCTATGCATAGCCTAACTTACTAACAAATTGATGAGCCAACTGCCACAATACTCTTCTCCATGCCAAATCTCTCCAAAACCTCCTTTGCATATCCGTGTTGACAGATGAAAATTCCTTGATCACTTTGAGTTACTTCTATGCCCAAGAAACGTATCATCTCCCCCAAATCAGTCATATCAAATTCCCTTTTCATTGACTGTTTGAAACCTTCAAACATTTCTATGCTATTTCCTGTGAAAATCAAGTCATCAACATAAAGGCTGACTATCAGTATACTGTTTTGCTCTCCTGTTTTTATGAATGAAGTATGTTCATAAGGGCATTTCACAAACCCCTCCTTGCAGAAATAAGATTCTATTCTGTTGTACCAAGCCCGAGGGGCTTGTTTTAGGCCATACAAAGCCTTATTCAGCTTGTGCACATTATATTCTACACCCTTTTTCAAATAACCTTGAGGCTGGTCAATATAGACAATCTCATTTAATTCTCCATGCAAGAAAGCACTCTTGACATCAAGTTGGAACACATACCATTCCCTGAGAACAGCAAGAGCCAAAATACTTCTAATAGTGTCCCATCTTGCCACATGAGCAAAAACCTCATTGTAATCAATTCCATGCTGCTGAGAGTACCCCTTTGCCATAAGCCCAGCCTTATGCTTTTCAATCTTTCCTTCCTCATTAAATTTGGTTTTGTAAACCCATTTAACACCAATCTTCTTTGCTCCAGGTGGAAAACAAGTTAGTTCCCAGGTTCTGTTCCTTCAATAGCACTAATCTCCACATCCATAGCCTTCCTCCACACATCATGCTTCACAGCTTCTTCATAATTTGAAGGATCTTCAGGCATACTAAAAATGGCTAGTTCTGCAACTCATCATCAGCATACATATCATCAGTAGTAATATAATCATCTAACCAGGAAGGCTGCCTTCTACTCTTCCCTTGAGTCAAGTTTGGAGTAGCTCTAGGTGGAGTGGCCTGATGAATGTCCTGTTGAGTGACCTGCTGATCAGTAATGACCACCTCTTCAGGCTACAAAATTTATGCAATTATTATCTCAGCTACAGGTTCTTCAATTTCATTGTTGTCATCACTGTCACATCCTGCCAATCCTTTCTTTCTCTCAACCCCGTCATTCTTCCAATCCCATCTTTCTGTTTCGGAAAAAAATCACATCTCTACTGACAATTATCTTCTTTGAAGTAGGATCATAGAGTCTGTAAGCCTTGGACTCCTAACTTAATCCTAAGAACACACACTTGATACTCTTGTCATCTAGTTTCTTTCTTTGAGCATGTGGGACATTGATGGGCTCCGGCAAGCGTACCGGATCGAAGCAAGTAATAATTAAAACGGCAAGTAAATTATCGAGTATCGAACTCAGGGATTGGGAAACCAAGTACAACTTCACAAATTAAACAACTATTTTAGACTAAGAAATAAGTGTGAATAGATTTCAAGAAAATAATGGAAACAATAAAATCAAATCAAATATTTTGGGATTTTAAATATGAAAAAGAGATTTCCAGGAATTGGGTTACCAACAAGACCGCTCATGCTACTAAATTGACTACCCCTCTTGTTAATTATCGAAATTTGCTTTGAAGGCGAATTTATCCTAAATAAGTTAATGCTCCCTCTCGGGTTACAAAAACCGTGCCCAATTAATCAACCCCTACTCTCATGGTAATTGAATTTAAATTGAACCCTTTAAGCTTTGTGACAATTCAGTGAACCCTCGAAGAACCGCTTCTAACTCTCGTGACTTAAGTCCTAAGTTTGATTCCTATAGATCCGATACCTAAGTTCACCGCTAAGTTCGTCCTTAGAGTATATATGACATGCAAATAAGTGCGCACCAAATTCACAAGTAGTTCATGCAATAGGAATTAAATCGAAAGCAAATTGAAATTGACAAAAAGTAAAACGTCAATTCATAACATAAAACAAATCTTGGGCATAGCTCCAATCCCTAGAAACAAAAAGACTACTCAAGCATTGCCATGGTCATGGCAAGCTTGATTAACAAAAGCATAAAAGAAAACCTAAGAGATAAGAAGAAATTGGAGAAGAAGAGAAATCATATTTTTTGCCTAAGGTAGCAGCCCAAGTCCTATTTTCGAGCCTAATTGCTCTATTTATATAGTAGGGTAACTTGAATCCCAAGCAATTACAAAATCAGATCAAATCAGGTTTTAAAATTCCAGATATTGAGCGTCACGGCAGTGACAGATTCTGTCTTGGAAAACTTGGCACTGATGGCCTGTCACGCAGTGTGATGGCCATCTCGGCCGGCCGTGGCAGGTTCTGACTTTGTGTTCTTCTTTCTTTTTCAGTCCTGCCCGATCATGGTGGTGATGCTTATCACGGCCAGGCCGTGATGGGCTCTGTTTGACTCATTTTTCTTGTATTTCAAGCTCCGCCTTCATGCAAACTCCAACATAATTGGTCCTGAGCATTTTAATCTTCATATTTATTTGCAAAATCAATATCTCCAAATTAATTGCCAAATCTTATCATATCCTTTGTTGTTGTGATAGGCAATTATTATCCAAATCCAAATTGATTTGGATCCAATCTTTATCTCAATGCCAATTGAATTATCTTTTAATCATAATAATCCAAATCCAAATTGATTTGGATTCAAATCCATCATGTGAGCCCTTGCAATTTACTTGGCAATCTTCAATTTGATTTCAATCCTTCTTCTTTGTCCTTTCCTAAAAATAAAAAATAAGAAAATCTTGAGAAAATCAATTAAATTCTAATTAAAATCAATTAAATGTACATATTGACTCAAAATAACTAAAATAGGAAAACAAAGTCTAATTTGAGCTAAATCAAGCATTCAACAAAATTTAATTGATGAAATCCGTTCTAAATAATAGATAAAACATGACAAGACAGTGGATTATCAGACATGAACATGAGCTAGCCAAATGCACAGAGGGTTTAATTCCACTCCAAGCCTCCTCAGGGACAACACTTTTAACTGCTACTGTTGGACATCTATTTAGCACATAGACTGCCCAGTTTACAGATTCAGGCCAAAAACCCTTAGGAATATTCTTTCCTAACAACATACTCCTCACCATATTCAAAATTGTTCTATTCTTTCTCTCTGCAACTCCATTTAATGCCATTATCAGTGTAGAAAATATCAAATTCTGCTAAGGTGAATTCCCCTCCTCTATCAGTTCTTAGACAACAAATCACACCTCCTGATTCTTTCTCAACCATCATTTTAAACCTTTTAAAGTTGTTAAAGACAATGAGACTTTTCAAATAGAAAATATACCCAAGTCTTCCTACTGAAGTCATCAATGAAAGTAAGGAAATACCTCTTGTTGCTATTTGATTCTGGTTTGATGGAACCATAGATATCAGCATGGATGAGCTCCAACTTCTGAGAAGCTCTCCATGTACTCATCTTTGGGAATGATTCCATGTGCTGCTTGCCAATCATACAATCTGAGCATACTTGGGTTGTCTCCTGGAGTTTAGGTCCTTTCACCATATCTTTATGAATCAGAATCCTCAAGCCTTTAAGACTGGGATGGCCATATCTACATTGCCATAAATGAGTGGAATTCTCTGTAGAGATCTGAAAGCAAGAGGGAGGGATAACATAAGCAATAATGACAAACAATCTGCTTTGTTGCCACTTTAGAGGATATAATAAGACCTTTCTCATCATGATACACCTTACACATGTCATGTTTGAATACAATGGTGAGACTTTTCTATTGAAGCTGTCCAATACTAAGAAGATTGTTTTTTAATTCAGGGATATAATACACTTCAGAAATCACCCGAATCAATCCATTGATTTGGAGCTTTACATTACCCTTTCCCATAACATTCATCCTGGAATTGTCTCCAAGCTTCATCGATTCTCTAAACTTCTCATCAAGATCAAATAACCATTCTTTGAAACCACACATAAGATTACCGCAGCCTGAGTCCTGAAACCAAAACTTGTCTCGAGTGGATTTTGGAACTTCTGCATATGACATGAGTAACATCTCTTCTTCCTTCTCTCGTTCCTCCTCAACTTCAGCATAATTGGCATTCTCCTCCCAATTAGGACATTCATATTGGAAATGTCCCAATTTATGACACTTGTAGCATTCCACCAATTCTTTATTAAAGGATTGTCTACCTCTGCCTCTGCCTCTTCCACGACCCCTTCCTCTTTGTAACAACCCGGTTTTTACTACTTTTCAATATCGATAATATATATATATATATATATATATATATATATGTTTATATTTTTATCCGAGGCCTAGAAAATGATTTTGACTAAAACAAAATCATATTTAGACTCTACTTAATAGTATAAAGTTTCAGTGAAATTTTGGGTCGAAAATTCAGACTGAACCCCGTCTGCGTTTTCATTGACAGTAAAAGTTTACTGATAAGAAAACCTAATTTTGACCCGCGAACGAAACAGTTTAGGTTTATATTGTTTTTGCAACGATATTGGTTTTTTGAAAATTTTCGCATAAAAAGAAAATATTATATTTTATCGGGTGAAATCTTCCAAGAAAACGCGTGTAAAACCTAAGTCGGGTAAACGACGGAGCTGTATACGAAGCTGAGGTGATGGAAGTGATTGATGGGACTTGCAAGAGGTGTCACATCATGACTCATCAAAGGTCATGATGACAAACTCTAAAAGATCTAGATATTTACTAAGAGAAAAGTCATTTTTGTCCTTGGACTTTTGTAATAATGCCAAACACGTCCTAAAAACAATTTTTGACCAAAATGCCCAAGGCATTACACGACCTCCCCTTCCCTTTTTACTCACTTGGATTGCTTCATTTTACACTACACAAGTTCATAGTTTCTAAGAGCTCCAAGTACCATCTTTGTTGAAAATTGCCAAGATCATTCAATCTTCTTCACTTTCTTCATCTACTTAAGTTAATATCATGATCCATGATCATCTCTTCTCCTTCTTTAAATCATTTCCTCTTCATTCCTGTTCTTTTTGTGAAACCCATTTTGCTAGGTTTTCATAGAGAAATTCATGACAAATAGTAGGAATGGAATTTTCGAGTCATGATAATTTCTATCATCCATCTAAGACCTTAGCACTTTGTGTTTAAAAGATTTAAGGGAATAGATATAAAACCCTAACCCTAATATCGAGTTCATGACCGAAACCCTCATGAAAATGGGCTGAATGTATTTGTTTCAATTTTTGAAATATAATACTTGATTTAAGCTCTCTAGTATCTATATTTTCTAAATCCAAGAGCTTGAATCCAAAGAAAACTTCTAACCTATTTTGCTCTAATGAACCGAAACCCTAACCCTAAGAGGTTAGATGGATTTTTTCAAATTCTTGACTTATGGAAATTGATCTTGTATTCCTAATGCTCTAGGATCATAAATCCAAGAGATTGAAAAGTTTAGAAATCCCTAGCTCATTCTTTCATGTTGGTCGAATGTCCTTTTAAAGGGGTTAGATGGAATTTCTTCAATGATTAACTTGTTGTGTTGTTTGTTGTGAAGGTTTAAGTAGTAGTTTGGTTGATTACATTGGGAGGAGGAAATCAAAGTTCCAAGAGGAAAGTTGCTCTTCAAGAGGTAAAGGGAGTTTACTTGAAGGGTTTCTGTTAGTCACATACTTTATTTGTTTTTGATTGAGGGTATGTTGATTTTAACTATTTTGTGATGTTATCTTTGATGGTTGGAAAGTTTTAATGTTGTGTTTGGAATATGTGAAATGTAATATTTATCTGTTGGATGAGAATTTATTGCTTGATTGTGATTGGCTGAGAGCATGACATTGGGTCATTGCTTGATAATGAGGATTAAATCATTAAAATGTTTAACTCAAAACTTATGAAGTTGATTTTGTTTTTGGAAAGTGTAAAGAATTCTAAGAATGAAAGTGATTGTAACTTAAAGATTTTGTTAAAAGTTACATTTGATAAAGTCATGGATGATTTTCAATGAGTGTTAGTGAGAACGAAAATTGTGATAAGTTGCATTTCTTTATTTAACTGAAAATGTTTTGAGGAAAAAGAAAGAAAATGGAAGACATAAAAACTTCTGAAAATGTTTCAAATACATGGAAGGAAAAGTCTTTCGAAAAGAAAAGTTTTGAAGTGTTTTCGAAATGGATTATAAAAGAAAAAGATTTTGTAAAATGCATTTACAAGAGCGAAAATGTCTTTATGACAAAGAGTTGACAAACCTTTGTATTTGTTTTTTGACTTAGTTTTCACTGAACGAAAACCATGTTGAAAAAGATGGAACTTGAAAGGACCTAGATTACCGAAATATCGGGCTAGTGTTCCTATTGGAAAGATTGAGGGAAAAAATAAGAACCTAGATTGCCGAGACGTCGGACTAGTGTTCAATTTGAGGAAGAGATTATAAATCACGGAGTTTTTTAAAATCATATGTTGGTATTAAAATGAATCTAATACCTGAGTAAAGATAGTCGTGAGCTTTGAGCCTCAACAAAGGAAAGAACGAACGGAAAAGAAAAGCAAAACGAAAACAATTGGTTTACATGCATAGTCTAGCAAATGTGCCATTTTGACAGACGTGCTAATGAGTATCGAGCTATAACCCACAAAGGATGGATTGACAAATTTGATACTTACGGACTAAAGATATGTTCTTGGGTCTTGGGTCTTGGGTCTATTAGGGACATTCGGGCTCGAACTCCACAGAAGGCTCGAGGCTTTGAAATCTCGGGTCGTGGAAATCGGTTACCCCGCACAGATGTACTCAATAGGGAACTATTTAATATTATTTAGGTGAGATGTGATACCCTTGAACAATTGGGGATCAGACCTAAATTAAGAGGTCGGCCCAACGCGAAACAATTGTGTTATGGGGATTATTGCGGTCTATCATGCTCGACGAAGGGAAGTTAGGATCTCTGGAGATTACGAAATAGATAATGGATATTGAAGTGTCATGAAATTATTTATAAAAATACGTTGGTGGTTAGGTATAAATCCTTGTTTGAATATTCGTGATGTTATGACTATGAGTTATGTTATGTTATAAGATATTGTTGTTATATTTCATTGTTTGTGAGTAGCATATGTGGCTACTTCGATAAACTTATATGTCGGTATCTCACTTTTGCATTATTTCTGTTTGGTTTCTATTTGTGGTGTCCTGTTTTTGTGTGTACAGATGGATCCCCGAGCCACCTGATATCCTCGGGGTTTTTGGGTCTGGCTTTTGAGCACATCGATGAAGGGAACGCTTGGGTCATTAACCCCGAGACCCGAAGCGCTACCTACTTCGGGCCAGTGCTCACTACAAAGGGTACTGAAGCATGAATGGCATCGTGTTCACATGGTGTGAAGACCGTAGAGGTTCCACTACCACCTATCTGGCTTTTAACGAGGACCTTGATGGAGACGGGAAACACCTATCACCAGCCTCCACCTTTACAGTCAGCACCTGGAGCAACACCCTTATCCCCATTGCCGGAGTTACCTGCTCCCTTGATCCTTGTCGCAGGGGAGGATGACGAGATTGAGGAGGACCCTCAAGAGGATGATGATATGATTGAGAAGGATCCTCAAGAGGACGAGGAGGTTGCCGTGTATGACCCGCTTGACGAGGATGTGGACCCCGTTGTTGATGTGGGAATAAGAGTAGTTTCACCTGATCCTTCTCCTGATAGGGATGGCCATGGAGGTCTCCTTAATGGTTTTCATTAGTTTACCAGCTTAGGACTTCATTAGTTTTTTTTTTTTTGAGGTAGTGGTAACTTCTTCTGGTTTGTATATCTGGATGATGAGAGCAATTTTTTTTTTTGGTAGTAGTGGTTCTCTACTTAGCTTTTGATTTTTGGTATTGTATAGTGATGTCCGTATTTTCTTTCCTTATGATATAACTCTGACAAATGACCTGCAACTATAAAGATCCCGATGTAGAAAAAAAACAATGGTGATAATTATGTGTATATATTTGTGATGTTTTACTTATGTTAAAGGAAAAAAAATTTACACCAGTTTTTTGAACATGAATAATTCGTAATTTTATTTTCCTAAAGTAACCACCAAATTGTTTCTGTTTTATTTTCCGCAACGAGTAAGATTATGTAGCGTCGAGGGGGCGTTACACTCTTCCTCCAGTTCTTCCTGCATTTGAAACCTTCAGTGCCTGCTCTTTTTCTTTGTGACCCCTTATCCTTTGCTCATGCACCAGCAAACTACTTTGGAGCTTATCGGTGGACATATTTGTCACATCATCGGATTCTTCAATAGAACATACCATATAGTCAAATCTTGCAGTCATAGATCTGAGTATGTTTTCTATGATAACAGTTTCATCCATCCTTTCTCCATGGATCTTCATCTTGTTTGCAATAGCAAGGGTTCTTGCAAAATACTGATCAACCGATTCTCCTTCTTTCATCCCAAGAACCTCGAATTCTCTTCTTAGAGCTTGCAGCTGAGCTCTCTTGACCTTTGTTGAACCCTGATACTTCTGCCTCATGGAGTCCCAGATAGCTTTTGAGGTGTCTCTGTTGAGAATTTTTTCCATGATAGTTCTATATATTGATTGAAATAGATAGTTCTTGACTTTCAAGTCCTTCATCTTGCTATCTTCAATACTCTTGAGTTGTTCTTGAGTTGCTGGTGCTGGAAAACTAGGAATTCCATTCTCCACCAAGCTCCAATACTCCTTTGATCGAAGAAGATTCTCCATAAGTATTGCCCAGTGGTCATAGTGACCATCGAACCTGAGAATTGCTAGTTGCACAAAGTTGTTCTCTGCCATTCTTCTTTTGTGACATTCATTTCTCCCTTTTTCACTCACTTTCAAAACTGCGGTTCTGTATCAAGCCCTGTGTGGAGCTCTCGTACCAACTGTTGAGACTTGTTGGAAAAGAGTGAATCACCAAAACTGAACTTTCATTGATTACTGAATAGCTATTTAAGTACATTACTAATGTTTGTTACAACTAACTCAACTTTCTAAGTCTAGTTGAGCCAACTACTAACTTCTATAACATAAATAACTAACTAACAACATAACTTATACTGTTCAGATACACAACTGTTACAATTAAATCCTATTATTGTATTATTTTATTTCCTTAATATTTCCCTTGTATCGCTGAGATGATATGGAAATTGAGCGTATCTACAATGGAAGAACATCACTTTGGTTCTTAACTCCCATTTTGTGGGCCTCTTAATGTCACATAAGATTTAAGAACTTTCATATATTTTCACTTGAATGCAAGAACCATAATTTGGGTTCTTATCTTACTTTAAGTGGGTCCCATAACTGACCCCATATATTTAAATTTTTTTAACTTAAAAAAGTTTATTAATTTATTATTTTTAATTTTATTCTGTTTTGCCAAAAAAAATATTATTGGCAAGAACCGTCTTATAGAAGAACGGTTCTACAACATGACATCCATGTCACCCTTCTCCAATGCAAGTTCTTGTAAGAACCATTGCTTTTTTTTTTTTTTTTTGAGATCTGTAAGAACCATTGTTGGAGATGATTAGAAGGACTATGTACAAGCAAATAATCTATATCTATGTTATATTTATGTATTAATACTAAGGTTTAATTATTGATTTGGTTCTTCAACTATTTGAAAATTTTCAGTTACTTCCCTGAACTAAAAAAAGTTTCTAATTAGGTTCCGGAACTTATATAAAATTTTCAGTTGGGTCCTTGAACTAAAAAGTTTCTAATTGTGTCCCTGAACTTATATAAAATTTTCAATTAGGTCCCTAAAATATAAAGGTGACTATATAAAATTAAAAATAATAAAATGATAGATGATAAAATTTAGGGGGAAAAAAATACTCTTTGACATAATAATAAAATGACAAAAGATAAATATGAGAGAAAAAACAAATTATTTAATTAAAATAATAAAAAACTAAAACTTTGTGAGCAAAGTAATTTTTTAGCATAATAATTAAATAAAAGTAGATAAATTTGGGAGACAAAATTTAGTTATCGAAATGATAGTAAAAAATAGTTAAATATGAAATTGTGCTAGAAAATTCATGTTTTATAATAAAATATTAAGAGATTAAACTGAGTCAAATAGTTAATATTTAAAATAACATTAAAAAAATAATAGTAATATACACAAGAGGCAAAAATATTATTTAATAAATATTAAAATAATTTAAGATAACCCTCAAATAAAATATAAAATAATATAATAAATAATAAAATAAATTAATAATTCAAAATAAAATTGACAATAAAAATAAAATGTGATATTTACTTAACTAGATTCTTTATTTTATTTATTATTTCAAACAATAATTTTATTGTTAAATTATATTTTTATTTTTTTAAATATTTATTTTTTTTACTCAGTTTCATTTATTATTATAATATTAGAATAAAAATTATTTCAAATAATGGCAATCTCTGCAAAGTTTCATCTTTTACTATTTTATTTTTATTTGAATCATTTTTTTTATCAAAATATCCTTTAATAATATATTACTATTTAAAAAATGTATATTTTTTTAATTGAGGTTTATTAGTTTAATCAAAAAATGTATATTATATTATTTTATATTTTAATTGAGGTTTATCTTAAATTATTTCAATATTTATTAAATAATATTTTTGATTGTTATTATTATTATTATTATTATTTCAATATTATTTCATATATTAAATATTTGACTCAGTTTAATCTCTTAATATTTTGTTATAAAACAAGAATTTTCTAGCAAAATTTCATATTTCATTATTTTATTATTATCATTTCAAGAACTAAATTTTGTCTATCAAATTTATCTATTTTTTTAATTATTAGTCTAAACAATAACTTTCCTCACTAAGTTTTATTTATTTATTTATTATTATTACTATTATTATTATTTTAAATAGTGAATTTTTTATTTCATATCCATCTTTTGTTATTTTATTATTTTGTCAAACAGGATTTTTTTTGTCTAAGTTTCATCATTTATCATTTTATTATTTTTTCTTTGAAAAAATTATTTTATTGTTTTTTATTTATATAGTCACCTTTCTACTTTAGGGACCCAGTTGAAAATTTTATATAAGTTCTGGGACCCAATTATAAACTTTTTAGCTCGGGAATCCAATTGAAAATTTTATATAAATCTAAGGACCTAATTAGAATTTTTTTACTTCAGAGACCTACTTGAAAATTCTCAAATAGCATAGTAACCAACTCAATAATTAAACCTAATAATAATGACTTCTGAAGCATTAAAGATAATGTTAAATTTTATTGATACTGTACTTTTCAATATATTATTAATAATTAAAAATATTAGTAAATTGTCCTTCAAAATAGTATATATAATTAAGTTCTAGGTATCAAATTTGAAATTCTTAACATAATTAAGATTTAAGATGCATAAAATCCTTCCTTTAAAAAAATGCGTAAAATCCTTTAAAGAACACAATTAAGAAGCTCAAATATATTTTATTCTTCAAAGAAAACAAACTAAAATGCATAAATGTAATATAAATGACCAAAACTTTGGAAATAGACAGAAATGAAGAAAACAAAGCGGAGAGATTTTCTTTCTGTTTTAACAGGAGCAACAACTGCCTTCTCCATGTTCTCTTATTTGCTGATGGAGGGAAGCTGGATCAGGAGGCTATCATTATAATTTCTCAGGAAAAGAACTAAATCACCATTTAGAGAGAATAGAGTTTATGAAATCTTTATTATATCAGTTTGTTGCTGGTGCTGTTTTGTTTGTGTGGTGACGCAGGACCTCCAGTGTTGCTGGATGAGACCCTCTTTGCAGGGGAGGTTGTACAAGAAATTGTGACCAAAGCAGCATTTTTTTTTTTTTTGAAGAATTGTTTTATTTTGTCAGATGAGCAAGTCAAAATATTTGAATTTTGTATGGTTATAGTCTTACAGGTGTAAAAAGAGAAGCTACGAATTTTCAATGATGAAGATGGATGTAGTAGCATTTTTGTCTACTTTGAAGGTCTTCACTGATAGGCCGGGGGCAGTGGTGAATAGGCTGCAATCATCCCAGAAGGATGAAAATTAAAATATAAGCAAACTGTGGACTTGAAGGAGGTGCTTCCTGCTGATCATGATAGGGCATGGATGGGGATATACTTGTTACGGAGGATAAGGATAATCTCCTTAAAAATTAAGGGTAGAGAGAGATTTTTGATTAATTTTCTGCTTGTCTTTTTCATTCATCATTCAAGTATATAAAAACATACACCGTACCAATGATCGGCTACCCCATAAAATAAGGAAACAAACTCAATACTCATAATAGAAAATAAGACATGAAATGATAAAAAAATCTAAATAATACAATAATAAACTATGACAACTATGAAACGAGCTCTTGGTAATCCTTTTGCTATCATCCCAGCCCATACTATATCATTCCATATCCCATCAATACCAACATTGTCCTCAAGGTTGTAAAAAATTGACCCTAGAACAAATTTTCCTAGGTCCCACTGCTTCAATTGGGATAAAAGTTGTAGATGTAGCCAAATATCCGTTGGGATCCCATTGTTGCTATTCTTCAATGCTCACTAAAAAGTTGAACATATATTGCTGTTTGGGATGTGGAAGAATCAAAATTTGTGGCCCAATATTGAAAAATTATGAGAAATAGACCCAATATGGATTGCACATCCAACCAGGCCTCTTTGGAATCTGATAGTACCTTGGTCGTTCTTCATGACATGGGCCTGGCCCATTAGGTTACTTAGTGAGCTTTTTTGGTAGCTTTCCCTCCTTGCCCCTGATTCTAATAGAAGAGTAGGTTGTGGCCCAGACACTTCCTGAAAACACTATCCATTCTTTAGTAAATTGGGCTCTTTTTTCAGTTTTTAGCATAGGCCCACCATGTTTCAAGTGTGACCTTGAAACCCCTTTTGCATAATCAGAATTAAGGAGAGGAGTTTGGGCTTGACCCACTGGGCAAAAAATGAGCCTACTTTCTGGAATACCAATCCAGCCCTTACACTATACGGCTCCAACATTTCATGTCTCCCCTTCAAGACTATTGCCTTAGCGTCCGCCAACCACGTGCAGGAGTCCGGCGACTGATACGGTGGCGCGTCATCATTTGTCGGTGCAATGATCTTGTCAGCGGTGCGGTTGTGTGCAGCTGGCAGCGCATCCACTATCACTCTCCTCAGCGTCGCCGCGTTAGTTTCCTTAGCCACAGTAGGAGCATCCCTGTACGTCGGGTGGTTCCAGCGTGGAAATCGTTGCCGGGTGTAGCAAGGCAGAGAGGACGAATATCGGTGCACCCACGACGGAGGTTTTATGGTTATCCAGAAGAAGGTGCACGGGACGAGAGTGGAGGAGCCGTGTCCTATAACGCCAGAGAACCTGGTCGACGGTGGTGATGGTAGAGTGATGGGCACAAGTGTCATCTCAGCATCACGTTTGTCATCGTGATGTGGGTCTGTCCGCAAGGAGGTCCTCAGATGGGAAGCAAGTGGAGGGTCAGCTGTGAAGGTGCTAGGAGGTGGTTGCGGAAATTGGGGAAGATGGGTCGTGGTATCATTTCCCGAAACAACGAAGGAATCAGGACCATCGAAGCCGGAAAGAACACTGACAGAACGAGTTGGTACTAGAGGCGATGGAACCAGATACTTAACAGCGAAGTGAGTCTCAATGGCGTTGACGGAGCTGGTGACTGGTTGGGGTTGGAAGCGTTGATGCTGAATCGGGGTTTGTGAGGGGAGGGTTTGCAGGTGGGTTTGGAGTTATGTTTGGGTGCTGTTGGGGGTGGGTTTCCTGTATTGTGACGGTGGAGCTGGTATCTGCAGGTGGGTGGAGCTGATGCTGGCTTGGGAGGATGGGGCTTTCGGTGTGGTTTGCAATTATTTAAAAATATTTTTCAACAAAATAATCTAATCATAAAATTTTTCAACAAAATCACTTTGAAAAATATGTTGTATATTCAAAATAAATGAATAAAGTATTAATACTAAATAAATATTATATCCAAATAAAATAAAGTCATATAAAAATTAATTAAAACACACATAATATTTTTATAATTGTTTTTGTCTCAAAAACACCGACGTCTAATAGATCCAAAATAAATAAATAAATAAATTATAATTCATATCTTCAAGACTCTCTCAAAACGCTGTGTCATCCATCTTATCACCTGTAAACTCCGAAACATAACACCACTAATTAAATACAGTTCTAAGCGGTTTTCGAAAAGATGTTGCTTTCAGTCGCGTGGCAACCGGAAAAAAAAAAACCACGGTAATCTGCCATTTTCAAAATAATTTAATTTCAAAGTATCTCAAATAATAACATAAATAAATCACAACACATATATTAATATCAACAATACAAACATATGAGTTCAATGACATCTCATCGCCTTCTCTTCGTAGGAGTCCTTTTGCCATTGTCTCGCATTAGGTCAATCTGTCATCGCTACGAGTTAGGTCCTTTGCCATATCTACGAAGGAGGTATCCACAACCTTGCAATGTCCAACATTGCCTTCTCCATGTAGGAGGCACTTTGCCATCGTCTCGCATTAGGCCAATCTGCCATCGCTACGATGTCATCGCTATGAGTTAGGCCCTTTGCCATCTCTACGAAGGAGGTATCCACAACCTTGCAATGTCCAACGTTGCCTTCTCCATGTAGGAGGCCCTTTGTCATCGCCTTGCATTAGGCCAATATGCCATTGCTAAGAGTTAGGCACTTTGTCATCTCTACGAAGGAGATATCTATACCCTTGCAATAATCATCATTGTCTTCACCTTGAGGGAGGCTCTTTATCATTATCTCCCATTAGGTCAATCTGCCATTTCTACGAGTTAGGCCCTTTGCCATCTCCTATATCAAACGATTATCTCTTCCCAATGGAGATAATCAATCACATGCATTAACATTCATCAAGTTCATATCAACACAACATTAAGGATTCACATTTCACAAAAGACATACCAAATAATAATAATTATATTACCAATTATGTAAATATCCAATTTCATAACAATTAATCACCAATAAAATATCAATTTAATTTTAAGAATAAAACTTCAAATAATTACTCTTTAATTTCATATTCAAATTCTTTAAAATTTATATCATCAAAGTTTAATAAAATAATACTTACTTCTTATTGACCTCTAAAAAACTTTACAAATTTCGAATAGTTTCCTACTGGCGAATCCTATTTGCTTGCTCGTCACTTGCAGCACCGCACCATCACTACTCTAGAATTTTTTTTTCCAGTCATTTTGTACGTCCCCTTGATGCCGCATAGGGATGGCAATGGGTAGGGTTTGGGTAGGGTACTATAGTACCCGTCCCCATATCCGCGTTTAAAAAAATTACCCATACCCGGACCCGTACCCTCATGGGTAGCAACCTCAGTACCCTTACCCGTACCCTCTGGGTACCTAAATACCCACACCCGCACCCATTACCCGCACTTTAACAAAGAAAAAAAAAACAAAATGATCATAACTTAATTTAAAAACCATCCAACAATGTTTCGAATGTATTCATCAAACATTACAAACCAACGTATTATACCAAATAAAAAGATGTAAAATATCCAAAACAAGTAAATAACAACAAGCCTCCAAAACAATAAATTTATCAAGTTGTAATTCCTGAGCCGATGTTGCCAATGTTCTCCAAAACCTGTTAAATAAAAAACATACATTATATTAGTTATTAGTTATAGTTATACATTATAAACTTGTAAAGCGATAATTACTAACAAATTGTTAGATTATCTTACCTCATCTTCTGAATCAGAGTCTTGAAAAGACTGCAAACGTTTGTCTTTCATGTGTAAATATTGCTTTGGACCAGTTATACCAATAGAAACTAGAACAAAAAACAAAATTAATGGTTAGACTAAACACAAATTTCATTAAACAAATATATTAATGCAACATTTATTACCTTCCTTGTCATGCTTTATCCAGCTTTGTGCACACATAAGCGCCTCCAAAGTATTCTCATGAAGCCTAGAACGATGAGGAGTCAACAATCTACCTCCTGTGCTAAAAGCAGATTCAGAAGCAACAGAAGAAATTGGGATGGCCAAAATATCCTTAGCAATCTTTTGCAATGTTGGAAAATTGATCCCATTTGTTTTCCACCATCCAAGTATATCAAATGTAGCACTCCTAGGAAATACCTTCTCTTCCAAGTATTGATCCAATTCAGACTTTGATTGTATGTCAATGGTTTCATTGACAAAGGAGTCATAACCACTAAGAAAATTGTTACAAGCAAGATTATCCAAATTTAATTTGAATCCTTGTCATTTAACTTTTCAGTTGAACTTTCAACCATCCCATTAGGCTTAGCTTGATAATCTTCAAACAACGAGAAGCATAATTTCTTGATTTTGTTAATTTCAATTGAAGATGCATTTCCATAAAGCAATGGAAAGAAGAACTCCAACAACTTCAATTTATATCTTGGATCCAAAACAATGGCAATTCCCATAATTCCATGAATAACAGACCAATATTTCTCAAACTTGGCATTCATTTTTGAAGCCATATTTCTAATAGCCTCAATTGAGCAAGTATCCCATTGCTTCAAAGAGAGCTTTATTTCACAAACCAAAGGGAAGAATATGTTTGTTGTGAGATATTGTGTACCTGAAAACATCTCAGTTACACGATTAAAGACTTCCAACCTACAACAAATTTCTTTTGCAATTTCCCACTCACTTGCTGTAGGCAAACATGTATACAAATGCTCTCTTGTTTTCAGACGAGTAAAAACATCTTTATAAGACAATGCAACAACAAGCATTTGGTAAGTAGAATTCCATCTAGTTTTGCAATCAAGAATGAGTTTCTTTGTGATTGAAACTTTCATTTGACGTGCTGCTTCCCTAAAACTTTGTTCTCTCTTAGGTGTGGCTGTCCAAAAGGCAACACTATTCCTAACCTTCTCTATGCCATCTCCAAGGACACTCAACCCATCTTGAGCAATTAAATTCAGAATATGTGCACAACATCTCATGTGAAATAATTGGCCATCAAGCATAAGAGTAGAACAATCAAGTTCGTTTAACAACATACCAACAAGAGAGTCATTTGTGCTACAGTTATCCAAAGTGATGGTTGACAACTTTCTATCAATATTCCAATCCATCATGCATTCGACCAACACCTTTGAAAGAGCTTCAACTGTATGTGGACACTCTACATACACAAACCTAGTATTCAAAATAATTTATTACATATTAATACAATGCAAAGTACTATATGTATATGATAAAGTTAACAAATATCATACCTTAATATGCGACTTTGCATATCCCAATCATCATTAATGTAGTGAGATGTAATGGCCATATACCCTTTCTTTTGGTTACTAGCTGTCCACATGTCTGTTGTTAGAGCAATCTTACTCCCGATCTTGTCCAAGAGTCCCATAGTCTTCACCTTTTCATTTTCATAGATTTTGATAATATCATTTTTATTGTGTTTCGACTAGGAACCTTGAACAAAGGTTGAAGACCTTCAGAATATGCTCTGAACCCCAGATGGTCCACCATTGAAAGTGGATACTCGTGAACTATTATCATACAAGCAAGGTCTCTTCTTGATTTCTCTGGATCAAAGTAATAGTTACTCAAATAAGTAGATGACCCATCTACCTTCTTCTGTTCTCTCAACAAGATCGATTGTCTTATATCCCTATATGGCCTTCTTTTACAAGTCTCATAATGTTTATGCAAATGATGTGTTCCATCAAATCTTCTACCACACATATGCTTGTTGCAATAATTGCATATAGCTTTTTCTTCACCATTAACTATTTTTTTCGTGAAGTGGTTCCAAACAACAGATATCTTTCTTTTTTTGCCATCATCAGTCAACTCAATAGCATTAGTATCATCAACAGAAATAGGAATATGATCTGTTGGAGTTTGGGATTGGTCCTTTTCAGAACTTCCCACATTACCACTGGGAACACTCTGAGGTGGTGCGGGAGATGAGCTACTCTCAGATTCTTTTGATTGAATCAATCCAACTGCATTTTCCATCTAATAAAAAGGCAAGCAGAACCAATTAAAACTCATATAACAGCAAAGATAAACAAAACAAAAAATGCAGTGACACTGAGCAAAACAATATGAACACAAGCAAAACAATATGCCAGAGGAAGACTGGTTCTGCTTAATGCCTGGGACACAGAGCAATATGAACACAGAGCAAAACAAAGCGAAAAAGGCTTAATGCCTGGGACAACACAGTCGAATATCATGATAATTTTAAAGACTGGTTCATATCAACAGAGTAAATCACGCCAACTTAGAGATAATAAAGGAAGAAAGAAAAAACAACTGCAATGGAAAGGTGTATGAAACTCAATCAAAATGCTCAGAGTATCAGGATAAAAAGGATAAAGAAGATGGATAGTGTACCAATTTGCAGAAACCTTGCAATGATATGCAGTAGGCAGAATCCCTTGTTTGGAATACCCAACAGATTGGAGAGTGCGAGTTGCAGGCCGCGTCTTGTAGGGTTTGCGCGAAAACGGGACTTGAACATCGTGACGAGGAGGGTGGCCTGATTTCAGAGAGGTGGGAAAATAGGATTTAGGGTTTTGGAGGCGGAATGAAGGAGGAAGGGGCCAAACAGAGGAAGATGACGGCGGGAGGAACCGAGGAAGGGACGGTGGTTGGAGATGAAGGAAGGGACGGTGGTTGGAGATGGAGGAGATGAACAAAAAGATCCAGAACTGGAAGATGAAGGAAGGGACGGTGCTGAGAGTGAGATGAGAAGTTGAGAAGAATGGAAGTAGGGTTTCACATTTCAGATTAGTTTATATATATATATATATATATATATATATATATATATATATATGTGTGTGTGTGTGTGTGTGTGTGTGTGCGGGTTTGGGGCGGGGTGGGTACCAAGGTCCCCGTACTCGCCCCCATACCCTCTCAAATTTACGGGTAATTACCCGTGCTCGTACCCGTACCCATAAAACGGGTTTTTACCCTACCCATGACGGGTATTTTTTGTGGGTACCCGATGGGTCGGGTCCGGATTGCCATCCCTACGCACAGCCGCTAGGAGTATAACTGTGTGTTGCAACCTCGGTGTGGAGGTTTTTGGCTAACACCTAAAGCCAATCCAATTTATAATCCTAATTATCTATATGGGTCCCGCATTGGCTATCTTTTCTTCTTATTTTATTATTTTTAAAAGGAAATCAACTTGAATTTTGTTACTAACGTGACCCAACTTTTGCAAAAAAAATATATATTTGTTATTTAAATTTTTCTATTTTATTTATTAATTTTTTTCTAACTTTACATTCTTTTAATTATTAATCAACTCTTATAAATTAATCATTTTCTACACTAAACCTCCTAATAACTTAATCTTTTATTAAAAAGAATATATTAAAATTTTAAGATGTTACCGTTACCACTACGACGACAAGTATAATTCCACCATCTCAAGGGAGGAGCAGGAGGTCGAGGTGATGGGTCTCACGCGATGGGTCTTAGGAGTGGCGATGATAGAAACTGAACAACATGCGGTAGAGGGTAGCAAAAGCAACGAACGACGGTTGAGCAACAATGTTGTGGCGGACCTACTTGACGAAGGGACTCACAGTGACATTGCGGCGTAGTCCAGATCTGCAGCAGATCCAGATCTGGATCGCGCCCATTATGGCGCACGGTGAGGTTGGACGGTGGCGAGAACGAAGGAGGTGTGGTCTATACAGTGGTCAAGTAATGAAAACATATATCAAAAATCATTCACAGATCAAAATGGGATCGACAAAATCCAAATCCGAATCAATGTCAGATCCGATGCAAGCCCACAAACAAAGAAACCATATTCGACATCTGAAGAAGGAGGTGGGGTGGTGGTGCAAGAGGCAAAGGTAGGAGGAGGTGGGGTGGGGTTGGCGGTTCCGGAGGACAGGGGTGGAGGTGGGTGGCAGAGGAGAGGTGGTGGGGTTGGGGAAGAGAGAGAAAATGGAGACGGAAATAATCTGGTGTGGGCAGGTGTATAATAATATCATGTATCATCAGTTGATCAACGATAATAAACTATCTCTCATGGTGAGAGACATGGGGAGGTATCTCACCCTAGCCAAAGCCATAATACATTTTAATAATATATATAATATTATTATGAGAGTAATAATATATTATCATATATACTATATACTATAAGGGATTTGTTAACGTACCCCCACTCATTTTTAGATGGTGTACGTTAGCAAGCTACATTTTTTTTGTTATGGCTTGCTAACGTACTCCTTCTGGAAAACGGGCGGGTGTACGTTACCAAATCCTTATAAGGGTTGCTAGCGTACATGCATCCATTTTTTAGAAGGAGTACGCTAGCAAGCTACACCTTTAGGTGTATTTTTCATTTTTTTTAGTTATAGCTTGCTAACATGCACCTTCTAAAAAAAGGGTGGGTGTACGTTAGCAAATCCCTATTAATAATAATGTATAATAATATATATTACAAATGGTATTATAGTAAAATTAATATTATTTTACTCGTGCTGTCCATTATCTATCAAACGAAGTACAATACACAAAATTGTCCTGTGTTGTCTGTCTTTGTCCTACTTGTCTGTGTTTGTCCCATATCTTAATACATATCAAATACACCCTTATTAAAGTGTGTGATTTTTATCAATTTAATCTTTAAATTAGACTCATGGTATTTAATCATAATTTCTTTTTTAAGCAATAAAATAAATAAAACACAAATTCTTTTTTTTTGTACAAAAATAAAACACATATTCTAACACACACTCTCCTTCTTTTAATTCCTAAATAAGTAAGATGTAAGGAATAATTTCGTTATTAAGTAACTTTCTTCGTTAAATTATAATTATATAACATCTTGATCATTTGTATCAAATCTTGAATAAATTAAACATATTTAAGAATAATATTTTAGTTTTTTATGTTTTTAAATTTCAAAAATAGGTATTAATCATGATGAATGTTAATTAAGTCGGTACAAAAAGTTTTGCATTAAAGTGAAATTTTATACTTATGGTCTATATGATAAGAACTAATTTCAATCCAATGTCATATTTTATTAAAAAAAAATTCAAAGGTGCAAGAGTGATTTTGATTTACACCTTTATAAATTATTTATTGTTCTCATATTCTTAAGAGAAATTATTCTCACTAAATATGCTCATATATGTATAGCGACCATATAAGGTGAGAATAATTTTTATTTTAAAATTATGAGAACAATGAATTTTGATCGGCAGATCTTATTTGAAAGATTAAATATGAATGCATGAGATTTTTTTAAGTGGTTATGTGATTACTAAGCAATTATTAATCAGGGCCTTCAATGTTTGGTTGTATTACCATGATAAATTGTTCATCAATTTCTTAAAATGCAAATTGCTCTCAATCTATATGTTACCATATCATGCGAGAACAATTTGCATTTTCAGATTGCGAGAATAATGAATTTTGATCATTAAGTCTAATTTGAATGATGAAGATTAAAAGATTAATGCATATGACTTTTTTTAAGAGGAGTCATGTAATCCACTAAGCAACTTTTAACCTCGATCGTTTACGTATGGTTCCATGATCAAGATTTATTGTTCTCACATTGTTAAAATACAAAATGTTCTCACTATAGGGGCATATATCGTGAGAACAATTTGCATTTTAAGAAAGTAAGAACCATACATAGATGGTGATCGAGATTAAAAGTTGTTTGGTGGTTACATAATCACTTAAAAAATCACATTCAGTCATCATTTAATATGACCATTCAAATATAATGCAATAGTTAGGAATCATTAATTCATTGTTCTCACATCCTTAAAAATACAAACAAGTCTCATCTAATGTGTGTAAGTTTAATTTTGATACACTATCAGTATAAAAGTTTTTACACTGTCAACCAATCACAAATCATCCTATGACTTTTAAAATAATTATTATAAAATTAAACATTTTTAATAATGTGACAATTAATAATTCACCGAAGTATATACATTGAAGCATAGCATCTTCTGTCTAGCATTATTTTTAAGAAATCCTTAATTTTGTCTGTTAGACAACACACTTCATCTTATTGAATGCTTTTCTCGATCGATCTGCCTCTGCATTAAAATCAGTTTGTTTTTCTTCATTTTGTCAGTAAAACGAGTTTGTTTTTTCTCCACAATTCAGGGAACCATCCTTCAAGTAATCTGAATTTTGAGGGATGCTGTAATGTGGAGAAATGTAACAGATGAAGTAAGTTGGAGAATATGTTTATAAAATAAGGAATCTCTTTATTAGTTCTGTGGTAGAAAGAAATATTGGTGTTTTAAATCTTTATGACTAATAACTCAGTAAAAGGTTGATGCTCTATGCATGACCAAGAAAAAGTAGGTCCATGATGATATCTTTAACTATAGAAAAAGGCTTCAATCAACAAAGAACAAAAAAACCATTATCTCAATCTTATATTGTCATAACCAAGCCACCAAACCAATAACAAAGAAAGGAAGATTCATATTTGTAGAAAACAAGCAAAAGCAAAAAAAATGTTGAGAAGCCTTCAACTAGACTCCACTCCTCAAAGAATCATCTTAGCTTTGAGACTCTCTTCTCTGCTATTTCTCTTTTCTTCAGTCCTTAGTTCCCATGGCTACCCTACAAGAGCACATATCTTCATCTATGCAGGGTGCTCTCAAGAAAAATACCAACCTAACTCACCCTTTGAAGCCAACCTCAATACTTTTCTATCTTCAGTTGTTAGTTCATCTTCTGAAGTTATTTTCAATAGCTTTGCTATTGGAAATGGAAGCTCAGCACCATCAGAAGGGACCATATATGGCTTATACCAATGTAGGGGTGATTTGCATCCAATTGAATGCTCAAAATGTGTTGGAAGATCAGTTAACCAAATAGGTTTGGTTTGTCCCTATGCCCTTGGTGCTTCTTTGCAACTTGAAGGCTGCTATCTAAGATATGAACATTCTGGTGATTTCTTAGGCAAACTTGACACTAGCCTTAGGTATAAGAAATGTAGTAAATCTGTTTCTAGCGATGTCGAGTTCTTCAGGCGTAGAGACGATGTTCTAACCGATTTGCAAGCAGCTAATGGATTTAGAGTTAGTAGTTCAGGTTTAGTTCAAGGCTTTTCACAGTGCCTTGGGGATTTAACAGTGTCAGATTGTTCCTCTTGCATTGAAGATGCAGTTGGAAAGTTGAAGAGCTTATGTGGATCAGCTGCAGCAGCTGAGGTGTTCTTGGGACAATGTTATGCTCGGTATTGGGCTTCTGGCTACTATGATGAATCAGGTTCATTTCATTCTCATTAATTCTTCTTTTTCACTACAATATTTCTCAGTAAAAGTTGAATCATTTTCTTATGCAACTACAAGTTCCCTACCCCTTATATCTTTTGTTCTTTAAAGTGTTGGTACTAATTAGTTTATTGCTGATCTTATGTTACATCAAAATTTTCTTGAAATTGAGCACATGTATATAATTGAAAATTTGAGTATGACTAATTAAACAAATTCAATTCTTAAATGAGAGGGGCAAGAAAATTAAGCAAGAGTAGTTGAAAGTGTTTTCAATATAATTTACTTACAATTATGCCATAAATGACCCCTCTAGGAAGAAAAATGAATGGAGAAAATGGAGGTAAAAGGGATGCAGAAGTACTGAACAAATCATCAAATGCATGATTTTAAATTGTAGTTGCAATTTGGATTTGGTTTATCGTAGTTAGATATTATAACAAAAAAATGTGAATGAATTGCGACCGTGATATGGTTACATATACTACTAAAACTGTAAAATTGTGGCCGCAATTTTAATAATGGGCCACAATTTAAAACCTTGATAAAAATGTTATGGTCAACTAGTAATCTTTTATGAAGCAAAGCATTCAGTTTCAGGCTTTCAGCACATATGCTTTTTATGCTTTATTTTGGAAAATACAAACTTTGTGCCATTCCTCTTATTTATATTTTTATTTTGAATACCTGCTGCAACTTAGTATCAGATTCTGTATTCTTCGCCTATCTATTCACTTGTGAACCTCAGCATCCTCTCGGGTTCATTCAGTGGCATAAAGTAGCAATTTCTGTTAAAAAGAAGATAGAATGGAATCTCAGAACAATCTTTTAACACCCAACTATGAAAAGTTCTATATTCTCCCCTTAAATTCGTACACAAATTAATGATTTCATATAGAACTTCCATTATATATGCTTCTTCAAAAATTAATTAAATCTTGCCATCAATTTCATTATAAAAATTAAATATTGCCATCAATTTTCCCCCTTTATGTCTTTAGTTTTGTTTTCCCAAATAAATACCGTCAATTCTTAGTTGACATTAACTTTTTAAATTAGGAAGTGTCACTGCCAATGTCTGCTGGTCCAACTAACAAGAAGTTTGGTTTTCGTTATTCGGATTTAAGTCTTATAAATGATAAGAATAGATGTTGGGAGAGTTTTGTTCCCTTAAATAAATTTTCTTAACTCGATTCGAATTAGTTGGAGTTAATATAATTTTTAAATACAGGACATCTCATGCAGAAAAACAAATAAATTAGGGAGTGTGTCTAGTCAAATATCGTCCACAATAGTATACCAATATTTCTCATTGCTTTTTCTCTAACTTGGTGCTTTGTGCAGATTCCTCCCACGATGACCAAGTGGGGAAATCAGTTGCCATTATTGTGGGAGTATTTGGAGGTCTAGCCATTCTAGTTATCCTTCTCTCAATCTGTAAAAAAACAATGGGTAATGATTTTCCTAATCTTTTAATGCCTATAATGAAAGAGATCATTGAGGAAATGATGGCGCTGATGATCAATATTTCTTTATTTCATGCAGGTTAAGAAGATAGAGGTGCTAAAAGAAGGTCCCCAATTGTTTGTTACATTTATTGAAAACCATGGTTCCACTTTTGGTTCAATTTAACATATCATTATGTTTTTTTCCACAAGAGTTGGTGGATGTTATCTTTTGGATTATAAAGTAGGACTCTAATATCCATCAACTTAGAAAGGGCTGTAGATTGTCTTGCCTTGGTGATGTCCAACAAAACACCCATCATTATTCTTTCTTTATTTTAAAACCATTTCTACATTATTCTATTGTGCACTTCTTTCTAAATTACTTTGCCTTTTGTTTTGTTGACTTGTTTTTTTAGTGCCCTTTTGGAAGGACACTTCTAGGTTATTCTGAGTATAACATGTCTACTTTGTTCCCCTTGCAAAGTTCCTTGTTTGAAATAACAAATTCGGTCAAATCCCATTGTCAATAGCAGCAAGTCGTTAAGTTAAAATTCGATTAGTTATAGTCGGAGGCTAAGCTTTACCTCAGAGAGCTTGTCTTCGTAGTTAGTACATAAAAATATAATGGTTTGAAATGCCATGTATAACGGAGGCTAAGCTTTGCCTCTGAGCATATGTCTTATGGTGCGTTTGGGTAAACAACTTAATTAAGAGCTTATCAGATAAGATCTTATCGCATGAGAGTTAATACCATAAGCGCTTAAAGAAAGAAAAAGAAAGAAAGGGGCATGAGAGGATTCAAATGGTGAAAAACATGGAGAGGGTGTTTAGTGCATAAGCTCTTATGATAATTCCATAAGCTTCTCTCAGTGACTTATGAAAATAAGTCAAAAACTCCTTATGGGATGTCATAAGTTATTTTTATAAGCTTTGCCAAACACACTACATAAGAGCTTATGTCATCAGATAAGTCAAAATGAGTTTAAATAAGCTCTTCCAAACGCCACCTTAGTCCCTGTTGGAGAATAAAGTCCCACCTAGCATAGAATAACTTGAGTACAAAAAATTGTATACATTTTTTGCACAACAAAATAACTCCCAAATAGGGGTAACAAAAGAATCCATTTGTCTATCATCCATCCAATCCATCCAACGGTAAATCCATCCAATCCATCCATTACAAAGATAATAATAATAATGGATTGGATTAATTGGATCATTTTACTTTTAGGATGGATAGTGATCTATCCACTAATTTTCTAAAGCCACCGGATCATAGACTTTAGATTAGGAAGTGCTAATGGATCCAACTAACATTCCCCCATCGCATCTTATATTGTCTCCGGTCGTCTCATATTTGTGATTGTTGAAAAACTACAACATGTGCAGGTGACCTCACCCCGATTGTTAGATTACTCTATATACCACCTGGACTTTTTAACTTCACGTAGCTATACGCTTTACCACGACATGGTTTAACTTTAATGTTTACAATCGTTTGGGTCTGAACTAATACATTAACTTCACATTTACTTGTTTAATTTTTTTAAATAAAGCAATTTTAAAATGTTTTACGAAAAATAATTTGTCTTTGAATGAGTTGAGAGAGGGTAGAGACAGGAGAGAGAGGCTAGAGAGTGAGAGACGAAGAAAGAGAATATTTTAAAAATTACAAAAATTATTTGATTTTTAAAAATATTTTTGTAAATGTATGAAAGATATTAATTTAAAATAATTATAAAAGTTATTTAACTTTTCAAATATTTTTTATGGATGGATTGGATATTCATCCATAAAAAAGTTGTTAATGGATATGGATTGGATGTATTTTATTAAATGGATCATGGATGGACTGGATTTTTTTTCATGAATTTTTAATGGATCATGATGGATTAATGGATTGCTTTTAATCCATCCATTATAATCCAAAAAAAAAAATTTATCCAATCCATCCATTTGCCACCCCTACTCCCAAATTTATTATACAAATTAGCCCACTTTCTCAATTGAGCTCAATCTTAAATATTAATATGATATAAGTCTGCTAAAAAAATGCGAAAAAAAAAAACTGAAGCCTCTCACTCAAAAAAAAAAAGGCACAAGCTTAGACAAAAAGAAAAAGGCCTGAGGCCTATATATGAGGCTAAAAAAAGTACAAGCCTAGAAACAAAAAAAATTAAAAAAATCAAATTGAGCAAGCTATAACTGGGCCTCCAGTTGAACTTGAAGGAGAGTGTTGGAGAATAAAGTCCCACATGGGACAAATAAACACAATTATAATGTATATAAGTTAGGAAGCTTGAGTCCAAATTGTCTAGACTTTTTGGACAACAAAGTAATTCTCAAGGTGGATTCTAGCATAAAGACTGTGTTTTATGGTATATGGGTATACCACAAACTTTTTTTTTTAAATTACTGGAAAACCTATTTCTACCCTTATCACCTCCTTCATCCTTTAGTCCAACCTGTGCCGCCGCCGCCGCCGCCACCTGCTACCCTACCACCACCCTCAACCTCTCTGACCACTAACTCTCCCTTCTCTCTTACCTCTGCCGCCTCCCTTCTCTCTCTCCCACTGCCCTCTCTCTTCCCCCACCTCCAAACACATTGTTGCCATTCAATGTCTGATTCAGAGAACAATGGAGCAATCACAGAACCTCAACCTCTCAAACCACCAACCTCACCAACCCATTGTGTTTTCCCCCCACCATGACTCAACAGGTTGAGATTCAGGGATCTACAGCTACAGAGACTAAATGCCTATGCAAATCTGAAACTGAAACTACAGAGAAGCCAAGATCGGATCCAATGGGAACACAACAAACACCAAACACTAGTTCCATATCACTTCAAGCATTATAGATGAACGACATGGTGCCATATGGCTTCTTCTTTGTTTTCTCGATGCGACGGTCACGTGGCAACAACGGCTGGCGACGTCGTAGGGGAGGAGGTGAGGTTGCATGCTGAGAAGAAGTTTGGAAGGGGGAGTTGTGACCCCCTCTACCCTGCACGTTAATATAAAATATTTACTTAAAATAGGTAATATAAAAACATGCATTTATTTAATTAAAATAAAAACTGGGTAAAAGATACCACATTGTAACATCTCAACGCGGAAAAAAACATAGTTTTAAAAAAATAGAACATAAACAAAGCAATAACATAGCCCAATCCCGATGTCACATATAGAGCTGGTATAGCCGTTCTGGAATAAAATCCTCGGAATACAACTGAAACTAAAACTAACAACAAACTATAACTACTGAAACAACTAAACATCCTAGCTAGAGTCGGCTCCTCAAAGTCACTCCTCCACTGGCTGCTCACCGTCCTCTACAAGAAGAGATACATGCCAACAACAGAAAAGAGAATCAGGGAGTAAGAAATCATGTAAACACAACGGCATGGAAGTACTTAAGCAAGATGAACATGCATCACAACATGGCATATCAATATACAACATAACATAATATAATCACATCAACATGTCATCTCAACCAACATATGCTATGCTGTGCAACATTACTCCGTTACTCCGTTAAGCATGTGGATCCAAACTATCTCAGGAAGGCAACTTCGGAGTTACATATCCACATTAGGCATAAAAGCACTCACGCTAATAGTCTACCAAACCATGGGTGAACCCCTTGGATAGCTGACGCACCATAACGAGGGTACGCCACCTCGGGGGAGCACGGTTTACCAAACCTTGGGTAAACCACCCAAGACTTGGCCAGATCACCGTACTCTAGTACGACCTCCTCTATGTTGAACTTCCCCCACTAACAACTTCAACATATGAATGCATGAACATGACAACAAATAAGGCAACCACCTCCTTTGCTTGGGCCAATAAGCACCCAAGACTTATCACCATTATCAACATCAACACCCTGACTCTTACGAGTCAAGGTCCCATTGGCCAAAAAGCACCAAGGTTCAACTCATCAACACCTCGACCAAAAATCATAGAGGCCACGTTGACCAAAAAGCACCAAAGTTTATCAACGTGCGGTATCCCAAGGGGCACCGGCTTAACCAACTTATTATTCTTATTCATCTTAATTAATCTTTAATTAAGTTATCTAGCTCTTCTTTATTCGATTTGTATCTTATTACATTATTTGTAACATCTGGGTTGAAACACCCCTTTAGAACCTTTAATTCACGTTCTGACCAGTAAGGGGAGCACGGGCGTGCTCATCCCAACACGGTCGTGCTGCCACTTAAGTGGAGCACGGTCGTGCTTACTGTCCTGCATGCCGTGCTCAATGCTCATCTATCTTCCAAAATTCAACTGGGAGCACGAGTGTGCTCCCTGTTCAGCACGACCGTGCTCCTGGGCCAGCCGTACTGTTCTAGGCAGATTCTGCAACATCCTGATTTTTAATTACGTTGTTTAACCGGTTAAAATATAATTAATTATATTTTAATCTGAGAGTTAGAAAGTGATTTTAAATAAAATAAAATCATATTCATAGTCTATCTTATGGTAGAAGGTTACGGTGAAAGTTTGGGTTGAAAATTCAAACGGAACCCGGTCTACGTTTTCACTGACAGTAAGATTTTACTAACCAGAAACCCTAATTTACACTCGTGAACGAAACCATTAGGTTTTATATTTTGTCCCAGACAATTTTCCAACTTTCTAAAAAATTCGTTAGGAGATGAAATTAATATTATTTTATTCGAGCATAATCGTTAAAGAAACGCGTAAAACCAAAGTCGGGGGATAAGTGGGGTAAACGAAGGAGTCGATTATGGAGCTGAGGTATTAGGAGGGATTAATGTAGCAGAGAGGACAAGGAGTCCGACCTTAAATTTTAGTAATCGGGAATTTTCAAGTGAAATGACCAAAATAACCCTAAGCTTAACCTAACCGATGTTGAGTTAAATTTTAACCATGGTTAAGGAACCTAGGTTAATTCTTGTGGACCAAAATGAGCCACACCCTTCGTCAAATCTTGGCAACATGATTTTAACCATAGTTAGTAAAGTAATCATAGATAAATTAATTATTAACCATAGTTAACTATTATATTAATTAAATAATAACAAAACTCATTAATCTAAAAGCTAATAACCAAACATGGCCTAAGATCTAGCCTATAAATACCCATCAAAACCGTAGCCCCCCCCCCCCCCAACTCACTTCTTCATCTCTTGCTTTTTCTTCTTCATCTTCTTCACAAACTCCATTTTCTTCTTCAAGAGCTCCAAGTGCTTTCATAGTGAACTTGCCTCGATTATCATCCTTTCTTCATCTACTTCACACTCTTGAGGTAACATGACCATACATGATCATCTCCTCTCTTTTTGTAAGCTCTTGTTCTTCATATTTCATAGTTTTTCATTTCTAGATCTAAAACTTTAAATAATTCTAGAAAATTGTAGAAAAATAATAAAAATGTAAAACAAATTTCTATGATCTAGTTATGATCTCTAATTTCATTATCCAAGAGCATGTAATCAAAAATATTTTCCTTCCCTAATATCTATTGTTGGCCGAAACCTTCTAGGAAAATGGGTTTGATGTTTTGTTTCTTTTTTCGAAAGTTAGTACTCGATTTAAGTTCTATAATACTTGTATAGCCTATATACAAGAGCTTAAGTCCAACTACATTTTCTAACCTATTTATCTATACAAGGCCGAAACTTAACTAAAATAAGATTGGAATATTTTGTTCATATTTTCAAGTTATGACAATTTATCTAAGCCATGTAAGACTATAGGAACTAGAATCCAAAAGCGTGGAATGAGAAAATAATCCTAACCCTATTTTGAATTAGGAGCCGAAACATAGCTATTTAGGTTAAGAGTGAGTTTGTTGATTAATTTGTGGTTATGTTGTTTGGTTTAAGGTGAAACTGTTAAGCTGTGGTGTGATAACGAGGAACGTCGAATTCAGGATTCCGGTGATAACTCGGGTGGGGGAAAGAATCAATCTACCTTCAAAATCGATAAGTAGTATATTATATAATAATTGTGTAGGGCGACCTAAACCCTACTAGTAGTCGAATAATCGACAAGACCAAAATCACCTTGGAAACCTTTTCTGTGAAACCAATGGTGATTTGGGGATTGTTGGTTTATTGACGTTAGGAAGATTTTATATTGTTTATGGTTGATTTGACTTTATTATCATTATTGAATTGATATTGTGTTATTTTGGTGACATTGGAATATGTTGTTGATATCGTGTTATGCATGATCTGCCTGGTTTTAATATTGTGCTTAGTGAATTTTAAGCAAAGATATATATTATTCGGGAGATAATTGTTTGGGTGTGAGAATTGATGTGGCTCCAGCAAGTGTACCGGATTCGTCGTCAAGTAATAAAAAGATCGATCCCACAGAGACCGTGATCTCAAATAACAACTAATTATTAAACCAATTAAACTGGACTATATAAAAAAGGGATTTTGAAAAGATTTGATTTTTGTAATAAGAAATAACTTAGAAAATCAGATATTTAAGAATGCAATCAATTGAAATAGGAAAGTAAATCAATTAGGGGTTTTTCAAATCTAAAGAGATTCCTAGGAATTGGGTTACCGACAAGATTGTCCATGTTACCAAATTGACTACCCCTTGTTAATTATCAAAATTGCTTTGAAGGCGAATTTATCGTAAATAAGTTAATGCTCCCTCTCGGGTTACAAAAACCGTGCCCAATTAAACCAACCCCTACTCTCGTGGTAATTGAATTTAAATTGAACCCTTTAAGTTCTGTGACAATTCGTGAACCCTCGAAAGACCGCTTCTAACTCTCGTGATTTAAGTCCTAAGTTTGATTCCTATAGATCCAATACCTAAGTTCACCGCTAGGTTCCTCCTTAGAGTATCTAAGACATGCAAATAAGTGCGCACCAGATTCACAAGTAATTCATGCGATAGAAACCAAATCGAAATTAACAAAAGGAAAACATCAATTCATAACATAAAACAAATCTTGGGCATAGCCCCAATCCCTAGAAATAAAACTACTACTCAAGCATTGCCATGGTCATGGCAAGCTTTATTAACAAAAACATTAATGAAAACCTAAGAGAAGAGAAGAAGAGGAGGAAGAGAAATCCTAATTTTGCCTAAGGTAGCAGCCCAAAAAGTCCTCAGAGTTCCCCTATTTTCGAGCCTAAGTGCTCTATTTATAGATTAGGGTAACTTTAATTCCAAGCAATCACAAATTCATATCAAATCAGTTTCTAAAGATCCATATATTGCGCGTCACGGCAGTGATGGCCATCACGGCCAGGCCTTGACGGATTCTGCCTTGTAGGTTGCTCTGCTGGTTGGTCTTTCAGGACCGTGACTACCATCACGGCTAGGCAGTGATCAGTTCTTCCTGTGAGGGTTTGGTTTAGTTGGCATGTCACGGCTGTGATGGACATCACGGGCTGGCCATGACCAGTTCTGACTTTTCCATTCTTTCTTTTCAGCTCTACTCGATCATGGCCGTGATGGCTGTCACGGCTAGGCCGTGATGGGCTCTGTTTGGCTCGTTTTCTTCACTTTTCAAGCCCCATCTTCATGCAAGCTCCATCATGGTTAATCTTGAGCATTTTAATCCTTAATTCCTGCACAACAACACCACAAAACCGCCTTACTCGTTCCAAGGTAAAAACTAACCAAAGTCAAATTAGAAATGCCTAAAATATATGAAAATGCATGCAAAATGTCAATGAAATATGAGGTGAAATCACTCTCATCAAGAATGATGGTGATCTAGAGGTGCCTAGCCTAAACTAATTATTTCAAAGAGGAGTGGTGACATAGAACATGTGTTGAGGTTTTGATGGAAGGTTAAGGAACTAGGTTGTTATTAATGTGGATCGGTGAGGTTAGTATATTTGCATTGTTGTTCACGATCGTGTGTTGGGAACACGTGAGGTCAGAGTATCCGATCATGGATACAAGATGTCACGGGTCAGTTCTCTAATGGGAATGGGGAATATTACCGTGATACCTTTATAGTTCTGGGTGAGTTTTCCCGTTTCCTAACAAGAATGAGGATACTTTTGTATTGTGTATCTATTCTCTAACAGGAATGAGGAAATAATGTCATTCTTTGAATAAGCATCCTAATAGGAAAGAGGGTGTGTGTCATTCACTGGATGAACACCCTAACGAGAATGAGGATGTGCACTGGGTGGAACACTCTAATGGGAATTGAGAGTGTGTACCGATGTAGATGAGGGATGGTGACATGATCAGGTGGTGGTCATGTTAGCATAAAGGTGTAGTTGCATGAGAGTAAGGGTAAAGGAAGATATCGTAATTAAGGATGATTGTTAGTTTTGTGTGATGTTTTGTCTGTGACATTTATTGTATTATATACTATGACTCTTTTCTACTTTTTGATGATAGAACTGTTTCTTATCCCTTATATGTTTGTCTCTTTGCTTTCTGATGTGATCATTGAAAAAGACCCAGTGGAGGAGCTTGACACAGAGGAGTTGGATGGAACTCCCTATGAACCAGGAGCCGGAGGTCGAGCTACGAATTAATGTTTTAGGTGTTAGAAAGTATGGGCAGTGTGTCGGTTACTTTATTTTATATTTTTTCACTGAATAATAGTTTGTTTAAATATTCCTGTTAGGGATCCTCCAGACGGGATACCCTATACAATGTTCTGGTAATGTAATGAATAAACAAGTGTGTACTTATATATTATAATGCTGATGTGTCTAAAATTTGTAGAAGTTATATGATTATAAATTAAGTTTTTAATTCCTTCGTAGTTTTGGGTTATTATTAACGTTAAATAAGTGATTAAGATTTAATTAATAAGGTTTTAACTTAATGGCACAACGGAGCACAACGGAGTGTCTCATTTTGGTATCAGAGCAGTTCGATTCTAATTGGACTGTGAGGTCTAGGTTTTTGTTACTGGCCGTGTCTAGTTGAATCCACATCAGATTTTGACTATGCTTAGAAGTTGGGTAGTATGTTCAAACTTGATGCGATAACTATCATTATTATGGTTTAAACGAAAATTTTGAACCTTAGAACCATTCTTTCTTGTCTTTTGGTTGAAAACAGGGTATTTATAAAAAATGAGCAGTGGTAATCGATTATAGGAACCACATAATCGATTATCTACTTTCTGTTTTCTCAGTTTGTTGTTTCAGAAGCCCAATAATCGATTATTACCATGAAATGATCAATTATATTGGCTCAATAATCGATTATCCTGTTGAGATAATCGATTATTTGCTGTCTGGTTATCATTTTTCTGTTACAGAAACCCAATAATCGATTATGACCATGAAATAATCGATTACATTGCTTCAAAATTCAAATTTTAGTTGTTTTAATCATCTCTAATCAATACTAAACCTCCAAGTAATTCTTAGAACTTCAACTTAATACTAGAAGAAGGTTTCTCATTTGGTGGTATACCATATAGTATTTATATACTTGATTATGTGATATTATATGTCATACTGATGAGAGCGGATAATCAACTGAATCATGGCTCGTGGAAGAGGACGTCCAACCAACAGTGGTGACAGAACTCCAGAAAGAATCATAGGAGCTATCAACAATGACACCAATGGAGGAGAGTCATCTGCAACTCCCAATACCATGGAAACGATAACTGCGTCTATGCTATTACAAATCCAGTAGAATGCTGAGATGGTGCAGATGGACAAAGAGCAGCTGGAACTTCAGAATCAGAGGAGGGCTGTAGCAGCTGAAAATGCCAGATTGGCTACTTTTCTGCAAGGGAAGGTACCTCAATTCCGAGGAGAGTATGACCCAGAGAAGGCTAAATGGTGGGTACAAGAAATTGAGAAAATATTTGATACTGTGCGCTGCAGCAAGGAAAGGAAAGTGACTAATGCTGCCTTCATGCTAACTGAAGGAGAAGATTTCTGGTGGAAAGGAAAGAAAAGACTATTGGAAGCCAAGGGCAGAATGATTAACTGGCAGTTATTCACCAACTGCTTCTTCGAAAAATATTTTTCGCGTCTAGTTTGACACGTGAAGGAAAAAGGAGTTTACAAACCTCAAACAAGGCAACATGTCTGTAGGTGATTATGCCTCACATTTTGAGGCTCTGATCAAGTTTTTAGAATTCTATCAGAGGTTCCTGAAGGAAGAGCGGTAATGTAGGAGATTTGAGGAAGGACTAAGAAATGAGTTGCGAGGGTCATAGTGTTTCTCGACATTCAATGTTTCCCGGAACTGGTTGAGAGATGTAGCGCTATAGAAAGTATAGATCTGAGGATGGCTAAAGAGCATAAGCAACAAATGAGTGGAGGCCCTATTCGATCAGATTCTTAGAGGAGAGTAGACAGTGCCCCTCAGGGGAGACGGGAACCATATACCAGACCAGTGCAGACAACTGCACCGGTATCAGTTCCTACAGCACCAATGGGTGGAGCAGTTCAACAGTAACAGAAGGGCTTAGCTGCCGAGAGATGCGTGTTTGTTACATCTATGGTGAACCAGATCACTTGGCTCGTTACTATAAACAGTGAGATATGCAGCAGCCTGTAGCTGCTGGTAGAGGAGCTAGTGTTCAGAGAGGTGGAGTTGGAAGAGGAGTTCCAACAACAGGATTGTAGATGACTAGATCTCAAGCCACAGGAAGGGTGTTTATCATGAGGGGAGTTGAATCCTCTCACCCTACAGATCTCAAGGAAGGTATGTGTAATATTGATATAATCCGGAATATTGAAATACGCTCCAAAGATATAAGGATTGTGATTGGATACATTGAGTAGGAAGTTAAGGTAGTATTAATCTTGGTGCATATTCGAAAAGTTAAGGACAATGAATAGAATGTAGTGATGGATAAGTTCGAGGATAAATGGAATGATATAATGATGAATTTTGTTACGAAGTTACTGCTATCACCTAAAGGAAGACAACGATGAGAAATACGATGTAGAATCTTTAGATTAAGATACGATTGCAAGATTCTACCCAGTTTTAAGTCAAGAAATTCCGAGGACGGAATTTTTTTCTAAGAGGGGTAGTAATATAACAGCTTGATTTTTAATTACGTTGTTTAATCGGTTAAAATATAATTAATTATATTTTAATCTGAGAGTTAGAAAGTGATTTTAAATAAAATAAAATCATATTCATAGTCTATCTTATGGAAGAAGGTTACGGTGAAAGTTTGGGTTGAAAATTCAGACGGAACCCGGTCTGTGTTTTCACTGACAGTAAGATTTTACTAAGTAGAAACCCTAATTTCGACTTGTGAACGAAACCATTCGGTTTTATATTTTGTCCCGGACAATTTTCCAACTTTCAAAAAATTCGTTAGGAGATGAAATTAATATTATTTTATTTAGGTATAATTGTTAAAGAAACGCATAAAACCAAAGTCGGGTAAACGAATGAGTCAATTATGGAGATGAGGTATTAGGAGGGATTAATGTAGCATAGAGGACAAGGAGTTCGGCCTTAAATTTTAGTAATCGGGAATTTTCAATTGAAATGACCAAAATACCCCTAAGCTTAATCTAACCGACGTTGAGTTAAATTTTAACCATGGTTAAGGAACCAAGGTTAATTTTTGTGGACCAAAATTAGCCACACCCTTCATCAAATATTGGCCACATGATTTTAACCATAGTTAACTATTATATTAATTAAATAATCACAAAACTCATTAATCTAAAAGCTAAGAACCAAACATGGCCTAAGATCTAGCCTATAAATACCCATCCAAACCGTGCCCCCCCTCACTCACTTCTTCATCTCTTGTTTTTTCTTCTTCATTTTATTCACAAACTCCATTTTCTTCTTCAAGAGCTCCAAGTACTTTCATAGTGAACTTGCCAAGATTATCATCCTTTCTTCATCTACTTCACACTCTTGAGGTAACATGATAATACATGATCATCTCCTCTCTTTTTTTAAGCTCTTGTTCTTCATATTTCATGGTTTTCCATTTCTAGATCTAGAACTTTAAATAATTCTAGAAAATTGTAGAAAAATCATAAAAATGTGAAACCAAATTTATGATCTAGTTATGATCTCTACTTTCATTATCCAAGAGCATGAAATCAAAAACATTTTCCTTCCCTAATATCTATTGTTGGTCGAAACCTTCTCGGAAAATGGGTTTGTTGTTTTGTTTCTTTTTTTGAAAGTTAGTACTTGATTTAAGTTCTATAATACTTGTATAGCCTATATCCAAGAGCTTAAGTCCAACTAAATTTTCTAACCTAATTTTATATACAAGGTCGAAACTTAACTAAAATAAGATTGGAATATTTTGTTCATGTTTTCAAGTTATAGCAATTTATCTAAGCCATCTAAGACTATAGGAACTAGAATCGAAAAGATTGGAATGAGAAAAGAATCCTAACCCTATTTTGAATTAGGAGGCCGAAACCTAGCTATTTAGGTTAAGGGCGAGTTTGTTGATTAAATTGTGGTTATGTTGTTTGGTTTAATGTGAAACCGTTAAGCTGTGGTGTGATAACGAGGAATGTCGAATTCAGGATCCCGGTGATAACTCAGGTGGGGGAAAGAATCAATCTACCGTTGGAATCGATAAGTAGTATACTATATAATAATTGTATAGGACGACCTAAACCCTACTAGTAGTCGAGTAATCGACAAGACAAAAATCACCTTGGAAACCTTATCTGTAAAACCAATGGTGATTCGGAGATTGTAGGTTTATCGACGTTAGGATGATTTTATATTGTTTATGGTGGATTTGACTTTATTATCATTATTGAATTGATATTGTGTTATTTTGGTGACATTGGAATAAGTTGTTGATATCGTGTTATGCATGATCTACCTGGTTTTAATATTGTGCTTAGTGAATTTTAAGCAAAGATATATATTATTCGGGAGATAATTGTTTGGGTGTGAGAATGATGGTGATTTAGAGGTGCCTAGCCTAAACTATTTATTTTAAAGAGGAGTGGTGACATAGAACATGTGTTGAGGTTTTGATGGAAGGTTAAGGTACTAGGTTGTTATTAATGTGGGTTGGTGAGGTTCGTGTATTTGCATTGTTGTTCACAGTCGTGTGTTGGGTTTACGTGAGGTCAGAGTATCCGATCATGGATACAGAATGTCACGGGTCAGTTCTCTAACGGAATGGGGAATACTACCGTGATACCTTTATAGTTCTGGTTGAGTCGTCTCGTATCCTAACTGGAATGAGGATACTTTTGTATTGTGCAGCTATTCTCTAACGGGAATGAGGGAATAGTGTCATTCTTTGAATAAGCATCATAATGGGAAAGAGGGTGTGTGTCATTCACTGGATGAACACCCTAACGAGAATGAGGAAACGACTCGACGAACGATCCCAAGCCTTGGCCAACACGAAGAAGTTAACCAAATCAGTTACCAATTCAATAAACAAAAAAGGAAACGGAAAGAGGAAGGACCATTACCTTAGGATTGACACTTAGCGCGTGACTCTACTCTCTCAAACACGAACGGAACACCAAACAACGATTGGGTTCAAAGGGAACAAATGAGAGAGGCTGCCGTCACACTTAGGGTTGCCTAAAAGTGCCAAATTGAGGGTTTAACTCGTATCCCTCGCTGTTAGCAACATACTTATAGACTCAGACCCGAGCATGGTTGTGCTCCTCCTTGAGCACGACCTTTCTCAACTTAGTGCCTACGAGGTGCGGTTCACCCTTGAGCACGAACGTCCTCACTGTTGAGCACAGGCGTGCTCAACTTAGCGTCAGCGAGATGCGTTAGCCCAACGAGCACGGTCGTGCTCTCTGTTAAGCACGGTCGTGCTTGTGACTCAGGCAGTCAAGAGACACTAGCCTAAGAAAGGGATTTTCCACCTAATACCCCACTTAGCTTATCCTAAACCTTCCTAACAAACAAGGCACATACAAAAGCGCTTAACGAAAAATGGGGTGTTACAGGAGGAATTTCGATGACGTCACGGGCTCGTGAAGTGAGAAGAAATTGGGTGGTGGCGGCAGCGATGTCCTTGCCGTGGTGGATGGTGAAAGATCTTGGCGGTGGTGGACGGTGGTAGATCTGGACGGTGGACGGTGATGGTCATAGTGATGCAGAGGTGATGGGATAAGGAGATAGGGTGAAGGGCAAAATAGTCTTTTCATTTTCTTGTTATTTTTTTGGGAAAAACAATCTGAACCATTCATTATTATAATAATATATCTGAGGGCTGAAAATCATTCCTGATGAAAAAAATTGGTGCCTCACTCGTATACCAATAAAATTGGTACTTCACACTAGATTTCTCCAATTCTCAAACTTATTATTCAAGTTAGCCCACTCTCAGACCAATCTTAAAAGCTAATAGTACCAGTTGACCCACTGGCACAAAGATGATAAATACTATGATTTTTTGGTAGGTATAAATGAATCAGGTATGTTATTTGTACAACTTTTTTGGACACCTAAGTGACACCCCACTCACAATTGCATACTATACATGTATAATATTTTAAGAGAGAGTATATTTATAGTATGTAATTGTGAGTGAGGTGTCACTTAGAAGTCCAAAAAAGTTGTACAAATTACATAACTGTAAATGAATTAGTTCATCTTTGAATTAACATAATTTTTCTAAAAATAATTTTATCTTGGTATATAGCTTTCTACTCAAACCTGTAGGGAAGCACTTCATTTAAAATTTCGATTACTAAAGTGTGTTCAGAAGTGCTTTCATATGAAGCTATTGTTTGTAAATTATGCTTCTTCCAACTAGATTTTGGTCACACTGACAGAATTTTCAAACATGCACTAAATCACTAGTTTCTCTTGAAATTTTTTATTTACTAAAATATAAAAAAATATTTCCCACCATTTAAGACTAATAAATAAACTAATTTAGAAACAACTGATTAAGAATTAGACTATAAAGATTGATTGCTAACTAGTAAAAAGAATATATCTAACACAACATTTTATAATAAGTATTTATTACTTGATAATCATTATAAAAAAATCCCTAACCTCTGAGACACTCGACATTGCCTTTAATTTCTTTGGTTCTTTGCAATTGCTAGATATACAAAGATATGATAAGAACTAATTTCAATCCAATTCCATATTTTATTAAAAAAAAAATTCAAAGGTGCAAGAGTGATTTTGATTTACACGTAAGAGACAAACTATTCTCACTAAATATGCTCATATACTCAATCTTCAAAAAATTCTGGAAGACTAAAATCCATACAAAAGCTCTTGCCTTTGCTTGGCAACTCTATTGGGATAGATTAGCTACAAAGATAATCTGTTCAGGAGGCAAGTTTTAATCTCTGAACAAGATCTTCACTGTAACCTTTGCAATAATAGGGTCAATTGGCTGGGTTTTGAGGTTGTTCTCCCAGCAAATATTGATGAATTGTACCTCTACCACAAAGGCTTGTTTGTTGGAAACATAAGATGCAAAAGAGGTTTGATGGTGTGGCACACGGTTGTCTGGTTGATTTGGTTGGCAAGGAACGAGATAACTTTTCAGAATGGTAAATTTGTTATGATCAAGATCCTAGATATGATTAAATGTACGTCTTGGTCTTGGCTATCAACTGAAAAGGATTGGAAGATCGCCTTTGCTTGGTGCATTAACCAGGTAGCGTGCTTGTAGTATTGTTATGGAAATGTCAGTTGGGGGAGAAATTATTATTGTGAGGGTGGTCAGTGGACGTTAGGCCCTTCCCAAGGTTCTTGAGGAATTTGCCTTGGTTGCTATGCTTTCTAAATCTTGCACAGGTTGTTTTTTGTGGGCAACTGCCTTCGGTCTGGAGTGATGCTCATCAGGACCCTCTATTTTGAGGGGTTCACTATGTCTTAAAAGTGCTTGAATGAGAGTGAAACACAAGTGAGTTGGAGTTGTTAGTGAGGGAGTGAACTAAATTATAAGGGAAACACTTGTGAGAACCTCTTTCTCCTGGTTACAACAAAGAGTTTTTTTATAACCTTTATTACGTGGTTTGTTTGATCTTTTGCAGCAGTCTTTTGATGAGTTGGCCAAATGGATTCTCTTTAGGGGGTGAAGTGTAAAGTGTTTGAGTGAAACACTTCATTGAGGGGATTTGGGGTGAGATTATCCCCAGACAATTCACCTCATGGTGTGGTTATGATTAGTCTCATGGTGTTTCTGGTGTAATATTTTATGTGAGATTACTGCAGTTTCTACTTTACTATTCAACTCACGGTGAGGTTCTGTTCAGTCTCATGGTGTTTCTGGTATAACTTTCTCTGTGAGATTGGTGCAGTTTCTCCTTTAGTCTCTTATCTGTGCCTGCTAAGATGCATTTTAGCACTAGTGTTGCATCTATGACATTGGCGGGGAGTTGGTCAGGGTGGCAGCTTGGCTGTGGTTTCTCTCTGCTCTGTTTTGGCAGCTAGTCAGCTTATCTGGGTGGCTCCATAATGTTGATTTAAGCATATTCTGAAGTTGCTTTCGAAATCACTTGTGTTTTAGGATGCTAAGGCTTAGGTACTTGTTCCAGGTTTCCATCTTGCAAAGGTTGCTGCGTAACGCTGTGTGTGGTCACTCTGGTACTGGTGATTTGGTTTTTCTACTGGATTGTTTGGGTAGTTTTTTTCTTCTACAAGACCTCTTAACTTTCTTGGTGGTGATCATAGCGCTGGTGTATAGGTTATCTCTAGACTGCTTTTCTTCTTCTACCCAAGTGATTCGTGGGGCTTCATATGTATTGGTTTCTTTTGGTCCTTTTGATCATAGCACATGTACCCGATGCTGGTACATGTGCTAGTGCTGGTGCAGGTCCTGGGACAAGTGCCTCGAAGGGTACCATGAGAGAACTGGTGCCATCTCCTACATAGGAGGCATCGGTGGCAACTGTCCATCCGGAAAACCAATCGGGAAGGGAAGGGTCTGACCGGCTCTAAAAGTTCCCACCAAGCCTAAATGAGCTCCATGCCCCAGTCCGGTAGTCACCGATACCGGACCCGTGTAAAATTGCGAAGCGGGTGACGAGGTCCACGAGCCACCCGTTGGGATCTATGAACTCGAACTTAAAGGTCCCCGTGAGAGGGAACCCTGCATCCTGGGTCATCCAAGGGTGATCCCAATGTGCCATCTATCTAATCCGTGTCTAAGGTACAAAATAACAAAACAAGCACAACGGCAAGAAGAAAGGGGATAAGAAACGATTTCACGTCAAACGTGGAAAGGGTTTAGCAACATTATTTAAATCTATAACAACACACTAAACATCCATCTCCACATATATATATATATATATATATATATATATATATATATATATATATATAACACAACCATCCTCGAAAACGTTTATGATTTTCCTCTACCCTCCATCATGATGTAATGTAATGTAGTATGTATACTCAGGTCTGGCCACATATCCGGATATCCATAACGACATGTCTCCAGAGGCCCCAGCGCACATCCTCGTCTGCGGAGGGAGGATTCCCATTCAAAGCAATAGCACTATAGTTGCACAAATACACGACGGTGCACACCACTGAACCACGGCCAGGGTGCTCATGCAAAGCATGAACTATAGCTGCAACAATAATGAAATAATGTCCAGGATGATCCTGCCAATAGCCTAAACCACGAGAATACAACCTCCGAGGAATAGACCCCACAGACCATGTTTCAGGTCTCCCATATGAGAAATATCATAGACCATGTTTCAGGTCACCCCCTAGTGCCATAACCACTCATCACTATCTCATAGATCACCTCAATAATAATAATCTTATCTCAAATCCATCTCGTCATAATATCACGATAATCATCTCGATTAGGCACTACTAACACATGTAATATGAATCCCCCACATACATCACCATGACTCATCATTTCTTATCACTATTCAATCTCTAAACACAATATTACCCTCATACCCACATATAATAATAAAATAATGTAAATATATAAATACATAGCACAATTAATACAACAACTCATCATGTAATAACCAAATACCAATAATAGTCAAACCAGTCAACATTGATAATAAAATAATATATTTTTATGTGTCACGGCGATAAACGTACAATTCCAATATCATCATTGGTACCACTAAGCAGTCCCCCAAAGTGATATTGATATTTTCCGTTACTCGCTCTCTAGTAGGATTTAGGTCGCGCTACGCCATTATTGAAAAAAATGCCACTTTGCTGTTTCCGATGTTAGATGGCTTCTTTCCCCTACCCGGAAAGTCGTATGACAACTTGAACGTAACGAAAACGCTCATCCTCAACTCTTCTCGATTCTGCCTTGCGCAGTTCTAAGGCCTCCGAGCCTCTGAAAATTCATCCAGACATCACATTGTGAAGCATATGTTATAAGGAGTTCAAATTCGAAGACGGAATCGAAATCCGTTAACCGAAACTAAAGATAATATGAATACCATAACGAACGGAATTTCGACATAAAGAGAGTAGAAATTACCTCCACTATAGAAGAAAAGGAGGATAGGGAAGTGAAGGCGTCGTTGCCACGATCGCAATCACGTACTCAGAGTCATTACGGAACGATCGATCAAGCCACAATTCAAACTAGAACTCTTTCTCTCTCTAAGTTTCTCACCCTCTCTCTCTAAATCCTCTCTTGCTCTCCTTTCTGTTTTCTGCCTCTGCTGCTTCTTATTTCATCTGAGGTAACTTAAGTTACCTCTTGGACCTTCTTATTTTTTTTCAAATTCCTCGCGCTGGCGCTCAGTGTGAGTTTACCCACGCTCAGCGTGGGAGCATCCACCAGCATGCTTGCTTGCATGCCACGTGACCCGCCATGTGTCCTTGTGCATGGCACCACTTCCCCACACTCAACGCTGGCCTCTGGTCAGCAACGTTGACCTCACACGTTTCTTCGCTTTCTGAGCTCGTTTGAAGTCCGATTGACCTCAAAATTGAGATATAGGCTCATCAAGACCTAATAAACAATCTCAAACAATAAAAATGCCTAGTCTCAACCCTAAATCCAAATTTATTGTTTCACACTCTTAAACCTTAAAGAATGTTTCCAACATACTTTATTCCCTAGTACTCTTGGTTATTACACGAAAAGGGAAATGTTCTCTACAAAGTACAAAAGCATTCTGCACAACTCTGATTTGGCTACTGCACGATACATAAAGCCTTGATCCTTCATGCTAGAGTACAACTAACGTTCTATTGCATTAATGGCTGCCCAGAACGACTCTGTTGCATTTAATGAAGTTCTGCTTGAAGCCAACATTTGAAGGAATGTCTCTAACGGATCTTAAATGCTTGAAGACTATAAATATAGAAGTCATTGAAGATGAAGATATAGACAACACACAGCATTAAAATAACCATTACTCTACGCATTTATTTCTTCATTCTTTCAATCTGTATTCTTCAATCATTCGAAGTTATTAAGCAGTCTTTCCTAAGCTTACATTTAATTCACTCTGAGTGTTAGTGAAAGAACTGTCTGTATGATTGTATTTATTACAAGCAAACTTCTCAAACAAACCTAAGTGAGCCTGAAGAGGCTAGGTATGCAAAGAATACTTGTCTTGGAGCTTGAAGAGGCTTGGTGTGCAAACAATACTTGGAGTATGTAACCTGATCAGTTATAGTGGATAAAACTTGGTGCTGCCAAGGACTGGACGTAGCTCTTTGTGTTGAAGAATGAACCAGGATAGATAGCTATGTTAATCTCTCTTCCCTTAAACTCTTTAGTTGCTTTGATTATATTATTTACTTTCTAACTAAATGGATTAAAGTGTGAATATTGAACTTGTTTTCAAAGTGTCTGTGTGTGTGTTTTTCTGTTAAAGTTTCATCAGACAGGTCACTTGTCTGTGCAGTGTTCTCTCACTTGTCTGAACCTAGCTTCTGTGTGCAAAAAGTTTTCAACTTTATTTGAAATTCTGATAAACACAATTCAACCTCCATTCTCGTGTTTATAGTTGTATATTTCAGTTGGTATCAGAGCTCAGCATCTGGTTGAGCATCTAACAGTGTAGAGGTAAAGGTCCTGAAGAATAGACATGACTGCTGGAGCTAGTTCAAGTGGAAGTCACCAGATTGAAGGAGCTTCCCTAGCCAGACCTCCATTCTTCAATGGAGAAAACTACTACTATTGGAAAGATAGATTTCAATGGTTCAGTCTATCCACAAACTCTGATCTCTGGGATATCATCACTGATGGTCCATTCATTCCAAAATATGATGACAATGCTAATAAGCCAAAAGCTCAATGGACCCTTGTAGAAAAGAAAAAATGGGAGCTGAACCACAAAGCCAGATACAATATCATTTGTGATCTCAATCCTGAAGAATTTGGAAAAGGTTTGTGCCTGTGATTCTGTCAAAGAAATATGGAATACTTTAGCTGTCACACATGAAGGAACAACCAAAGTCAAAGAATAAAAAATTGTCATACTTGTCAGAAAGTATTAACTGTTTATCATGGAGGAAGGAGAATTTGTTGCTTAGATGATAGGAAGATTCCAAACTATCATCAATGGCCTAAAATCTCTTGGCAAAATTTATACTAATGCTGAGAAGGTTAGAAAGATACAAAGGAGTCTACCTAAGCAGTGGAGACCTTTGGTCACTGCTATTTCCCAAGCCAGGGATCTTACTACCTTGACTATGGATGAACTTCTTGGTACACTCACTGTTCATGAGCAAGAACTTGGAGATGAAATTGCTACAAAGAAGGGCAAGTCAATTGCTCTAAAGGCTGATCAAAAGTCGGGAAAAGCTTCCAAGGCTCTAAAGGCAAATGCGTCATCTAGTGATGCTGACCCGTCTGAACCCGAGGTTTCTGAAAGTGATGAAGAGTTGTCTCTCCTAACCAGGAAGATAAAGCTTCTCTTACAGAAAAAGAAGTTCAGAAAGGATAAGCCATTTAGAAGGTTTGACAAGGACAAGAACTTCAAAGAATCCACTTCAACAGACAAGAGTTCAATTATTTGCTATGAGTGCAAGAAGCCTGGTCACATCATCTAAAAGGCAACAAAATCTGTATAAGATTGAACCGACTGATCTCCCAGATCAAAGTGTAACCTGTTTGATGCCTAAAGAGGATGAAAGATGGTTATGGCATAAGAAACTAGGACATGCTAGTATGAAACTAATTTCGAAACTGAAAAAGGATAACCTTGTGAGAGGATTGCCTTATATTAGTTTTAAGATAGATGTCGTGATGCATGTCAAAGAGGTAAACAAATAAAGTCAAGTTTCAAATCTAAAAACCAAGTATCAACCTCTAGACCTCTTCAGTTGTTACACGGATCTGTTTGGAGCAGTTAGTGTTGCTAGCTTGGATGGAAGAAAATATGGATTTGTCATGGTTGATGACTACTCTAGATTTACACAGGTACTCTTCTTAACCCACAAGGATGAGTCTTTTAAGGCTTTCTCAATATTCTGCAAAAGAGTACAAAATGAATAGGATTTCTGTATCTCTATCCTTAGAAGTGATAATGGGGGAGAATTTGAAAATGAGCAGTTTAGACAGTTATGTGAGGAGAATGGGATCTCTCACAATTTTTATGCACCTATAACTCCACAACAAAGTGGAGTAGTTGAGAGAAAGAACAGATCTCTGCACGAGATGGCTAGATCTATGCTCAATGAGAATAATCTCCCTAAGTACTTATGGGCAGAAGCAGTAAACACTGCATGTTATATATACAAAACATAATACTTATTAGGCCTTTTCTAAAGAAGACACCTTATGAATTGTGGAAAGGTAAAAGCCCCAACATATCTTATTTTCATGCATTTAGTTGTGAATGCTTCATCCTAAATACCGAGGATCAACTTGGTAAGTTTGATTCCAAAGTAGACAAATGTATTTTTGTAGGATATTCTGAAATGTCTAAAGCATTTAGAATTTACAATTCTAGAACTTTTGTTATTGAAGAATCTATTCATGTTAAGTTCAATGATGGTTTAAAGACTGATAAGGAACTATCAGATCTAGAAGATGATGTTGCGGGTCTTGATATAAACAAATCAGAAAGTCAACAACCTGATTTGACCAAGACAGAACCTGTGATTGAGCCAGATGAACAAATGGAGCAGACAAGTCAACATACAAGTTAAGATCTTCATGATGGTCTAAAAAGGGACTGGAAGTTCAAAACTCATTATCCTAAGGATCTTATTATTGGAATCCCTCAGAAGGAGTAAGAACCAGATCCACTTTGAGAGAAGCAATCAATATGACCTTTATGTCAGAAATAGAATCAAAATGCATTGGATAAGCACTTCAAGATGAAAGCTGGATTCTTGTTATGTAAGAAGAACTCAACCGGTTTACCAGAAATGATGTCTGGACACTTGTCTCCAAGCCCAAAAACAAATATGTTATTGGAACAAGATGGGTCTTCAGAAACAAATTGGATGAGGATGGCAAGGTTGTCAGAAATAAGGCAAGGTTAGTAGCTCAAGGCTATAATCAACAAGAAGGTATTGATTATACTGAAACCTTTGCACTTGTAGCTAGAATAGAAGCTATCCGCATACTAATGTCATATGCTGCATAACACCAAATCATTCTTTTTCAAATGGATGTAAAAAGTACTTTTCTAAATGGTATAATTGAAGAAGAAGTGTATGTTAAACAACCCCCTGGTTTTGAAGATACTGATGAACTAGATCATGTCTTCAAACTTAAAAAGATATTATATGGTTTGAAACAAGCACCTAGAGCATGGTATGATAGACTTAGTTCTTTTCTCATGCATAATGGATTTACTAGAGGAGAAGTAGATTCTACCTTGTTTAAGAAAAGTTCTAAAGAAAATTTTATTATAGTCCAAATATATGTTGATGATATTATTTTTGGAGCAACTAATGAAAAGCCGTGCAAGGAATTTTCTAAACTAATGCAAGCAGAATTTGAGCTGAGCATGATGGGAGTATTAAAGTTCTTCATTGGATTACAAATCAAGCAGACAAGTGATGGAATCTACATCCATCAACAAAAGTATACCAAGGAGATACTCAAAAAATACAAAATGGAGAGTGCCAAACTCATGAAAACCCCTATGCAACCCAATGCAAAACTAAGCAAATATGATGAAGGTAAAAAGAGAGACCAAACTGTCTACATAGGTATGATTGGCTCTCTACTATATTAAACTTCAAGCAAACCTGACATTCAGTTTAGTGTCTATATGTGTGCTAGATTCCAATCTGACCCAAGAGAATCTCATCTTAAAGCTGTTAAAAGAATATTTAATTATTTACTTGGGACTACTAATCTTGGTTTGCTGTATCTAAGATCAAAAGAATACAGATCAGTGGGATTATGTTATGATGATTTTGCTGGAGACAGAATAGAAAGAAAAAGCACTAGTTGAGGATGTCACTTCATTGGAGCAAGCTTAGTCTCCTGGTCAAGCAAGAGGCAGACAACTATTGCCTTGTCTACTGCTGAGGCAGAATACATTTCAGTTGCTTGCTGCTGCTCTCAACTCTTATGGGTAAAACATCAACTTGAGGATTACTGTATTTATGAGCATAACATATCTGTGTGGTCTGTGTGGTGTGATAATTCTAGTGCCATATGCTTAACTAAAAATCCAATTCAGCATTCTAAGGCTAAGCATATTGAAATCAAACATCACTTTATAAGGGATTATATTCAGAAAGGTATCTTTGATATTAAGTTTGTTAAAACTGAAAATCAATGAGCTGATATTTTCGCTAAACCATTAGTAGAAGAAAGGTTTTTATTTTTTAGAGATAATCTAAACATGCGTTGCATTGTTGAATTACATGTGTGATAATTAACCTGTCTATGCTACCTGTCTTATGTTTTTATATCACTTGTCTATGTTACATGTCTGACCTTGTTGAGTCACAATGCTAAAACTCAACAGTTTTTGTTAAAATGGTTTTTAATCATTTAATACCATTTATTAATCAGAAGCTAATCATGTGCACAACAATTTTTATCTTGAAACCATGTTTTCATAATGTCTTAAGTGGGCGTTGTAGTTCCCCACGTAAATTGTGTCGTTTTAAAATTAAAAAGTATTTTATTTCTCTCTCCTACCTTAATGACTATAAAAGGCAAAGAGTCAGAAAGTTTTAATCTTTATGCTTTCAAACTCTAACAATCTCTCCATCTTCGTCTTCTCATCTATCAAACCCTTCTCTCTTCCAAAACCCTAGAAACTCTTTCTCTCCAAAATGGCACCATCAAAGCATCTTTCCTCAAAAGAAACCGCTAAGAAATACAACATGAGACTCTCTGATGTGGAGAAAATTCTAGCTGGGAAGACTGTGGACCTCCAACAGATGAAGAAATGGGGAATGGATGTCATGGAGGAGTTGGAATACTCCAAGTGGACCTCTTTCTTTGATCTTAAGGAGTTGGTTCATTCCAAGCTTGTCAGAGGCTTCTGGACAAGTGCTATGGTTATCACCGGCAAGATTGATGGAACCAAGAGCTTTCATGCTCACGTGATGGACACCACTCTTCTCTTCGCCATCAGCTATCTAGAGCTTGTCACCAAATGCCTTAGAATTGGCGTTGGCTTCAGACCCGAGTGTGAGGATGAGGTGGGAACAGAGAATGTTAACATTGCTCTGTATGGTGTTCACCACCCTGAGAACATAAAGCCTATGAGCATGGTGGTGAAGTGCAGATTCATGCACAAGCTGCTGCTGGAATGTGTGATGCCAAGGAAAGGATCACGAGATAGTGTGACCAAGATGGACAGGTTTGACCTGTACCACTTGATTCACAAAATAAAGGTGGACATCAATGACCTCATCTACATCTACCTTGAATAACTGATCAAGAGGACCAACATGCAGACCTATCGCTATGGAATGTTGTAGGCAAGACTCTTTAGGAACAAACTGTTTGTTCCTAGTGATGCTTACTTCATAGACATGTCCTTTCCTATTGACAGGAAGAATTTGTCTATGATGAACATAGAGGGTATCCCTCTAGAAGATAAGGAGGAGGACAAGAAGGAAAAGAAGAAATAGAAGTAGAAGACTACTGCTGGGCAGAAGCTGAAGGAGGAACCAGTGGTCTCCACTGATGAGTTAGAGGTGCCCATCTCTGAAAGAATCTGGAAGCCTGCTAGAAATGTAGCCAGATAGCACCAGAGGCCTGCTTTGGAGAAACCGTCAGTCTCTGCTGAGACTGCTGAGACAGTTGAGCCTTTGAGGTTCAAATTGAAGAAGCTCTCTCCCAAGAGGAAGACAAGAGATGCTGTGGCATCAGAAGCTGAGTCAGCTCAGCTCAGCAAAAGAAGAAGGTCGGTGAAGAACTTTGCCAAGGTCAGACAAGTGGAGTCTGTATCTAGCAAAGAGGAAGTATCTGCTCAGGGGAAGCAGACATCAAGACCCTTGGAGAATTCCAAGGAGAAGAAGACTCTCGATTTGTGACTCATTCCCAGAAAGAGAAGATCTGGCTACCCAATGCCTTCTGTGGCATCTGCTGAAAGGGTAGAAATTCCTGTAGAAGATCAAGATGCAGAGGTTGAAGTTGTTACTGCAACTGCTGCAAAACTGTCTGTTGGGACACAGACAGTTGCCTTCCCTGAGGTTGGCACTGTCCCCTTCTCTGTCAAGGAAGAAGTTAAAGTTGCCTGAAGATCAGCTGATTCTGTCCTCCATCCCTTCTGCACCATCTTCTCCCTCTCATCAAGGTATCCAAAACCCTTCCGTTTCTTCTCCACCCGCTATATCTGTCCAACCCCTATCTATAGTGTCTCCCTTCTCATTACCTGTCTCTTCTCACCAAACCCAAACATCATTTTATGATGTTGTTGTTAAGTCTCTAAAATGTCTGATGTGCATTTCCCTAAGTTTTGATGAGAACTAAACATTGGTTAATGATTTAATTAACCTTCATATTGGTTGCTAACCTCTCTAGATAGTGTGCAGATTAAAACTGTAAGAATCATCTGTCTGCTCATAAGTGACTACCTGTCTGGATAAGCGAAAGTCAACCTGTCTGCTGACTAGGATTATTGACTTCTTTCAAGATACGTCTTCAACCTGTCTCTCCACGAGTTCCTACACTTGTCTGAGGTTACTCATTGAAGAATCAAGGATCAAACAAGCTTTTGTTGGCCGTCCCATCAGAAAGAGACTTGAAGCCTTCTTTCCTACTCAGTCTCACGCTTATAAAGGAAAGTTAGAAGTTACTCTCTCAAGCAACCTTGGTTATCAGAACCAAAGACCATTAAAGAATTCTTCCAACATGTTTTATTCCCTAGTACCTCTGGTCCTTACACGAAAAGGGAATTGTACTCACCAAAGTACAAAAAGCTCTCTGCACAACTCTGATATGGCTGTATCACGATGCATAAAGCCACGATCCTTCATGTTAGAGTACAACCAACGTTCCTATTGCATTAATGACTGCCCATAACGACTCTATTGTTTTTAATGAAGTTCTGCTTGAAGTCAACATCTTAGGGAATGTCTCTAACGGATCCTAAATGCTTGAAGACTATAAATACATAAGTCATTGAAGATGAAGATATAGAGAATACATACAGCATTAAAGAGCCACTACTCTGCTTATTAATATCTTCATTCTTTCATTCTATCTTATTCAATCATTTGAAGTTATTACTCAGACTTTCCTAAGCTTTACATTTAAACCACTCTGAGTGTTAGTGAAAGATCTGTCTGTCTGAAGTTGTATTTACTACAAACCAAATCTCTCAAACAATCTTGAGTGAGCCTGAAGAGACTAAGTGTGCAAAGAATACTTGTCTTGGAGCCTGAAGAGGATAGGTGTGCAAATAATACTTGGAGTCTGTAACCTGATTAGTTATACTGGATAAAACTTGGTGCTGCCAAGGACTGGACGTAGCTCTTTGCTTTGAAGAGTGAACCAGGATAAATAGCTGTGTCAATCTCTCTTTTCTTATACTCTTTAGTTGCTTTAGTTTTCTTATCCGTTTTTCAAGTGGTGTGTTTGTCTAAGTCACTGTTAAAATTTCATCAGACAAGTCACCTGTTTATCATGTATCTTTCCACTCGTCTGAACCAAGCTTCTGTATGCGAAAAGATTTCAACTTTGTTTAAATTATGATAAACACAATTCAACCCCATATTCTCGTGTTTATAATTTTCTATTTCAGTTGGTATCAGAGCTCAGCCTCTGGGTTGAGAATCTAACAATGTAGAGGTAAAAGGTCCTGAAGAATTGACATGACTGCTGGAGCTAGTTCAAGTGGAAGTCACCAGACTGAAGGAGCTTCCCTAACCAGACCTCCTTACTTCAATGGAGAAAACTACAACTATTGGAAAGATAGATTTCAATGGTTTATTCTATCTACAAACTCTGATCTTTGGGATGTCATTACATATGGTCCATTCATTCCCAAGAATGATGATGACACTGACAAACCAAAAGCTCAGTGGACTACTGCAGAAAAGACAAAATGGGAGCTAAACCACAAAGCTAGATATAGCATCATTTGTGCTCTCAGTCCTGAGGAGTTTGAGAAGGTATGTGCTTGTGACTCTGCCAAAGAAATATGGGACACTTCTGCTGTCACACATGAAGCAACAACCAAAGTCAAAGAGTCAAAGATTGCCATACTTGTCAGAAAGTATGAACTGTTTGTCATGGAGGAATGAGAATCTGTTGCTCAAATGATATGAATATTTCAAACTATAGTCAACAGTTTAAGATCTATTGGCAAAGTCTATACCAATGCTGAGAAGGTTGGAAAGATTCTGAGAAGTCTACCTAAACAGTGGAGACCTTTGGTCACTGCTATCTCTCAATCCAAGGATCACACTACCTTGACTATGGATGAACTTCTTGGAACACACACTGTTCATGAGCAAGAACTTGGAGATGAAGTTGCACCAAAGAAGGCCAAGTCAATTGCTTTGAAAGCTGATCAAAAGTCAGCAAAAGTTTCCAAGGCTCTAAAGGCAGACGAGTCATCTAGTGATGCTGACCTGTCTGAGAGTAATGAAGAATTGTCTCTCCTGACTAGGAAGATAAAGCTTCTCCTAGAGAAAAATAATTTCAAGAGGGATAAGACATTCAGAAGGTTTAACAAGGACAAGAACGTCAAAGAATCAACTCCAACAGACAAAAGTCCAATTGTCTGCTATGAGTGCAAGAAGCCTGGTCACATCAAGGCTGAATATCCTCAACTCTAGAAGGCCCCTTTTAAGAAATTCTTCAAGAAGAAGAAGAAAGGAATGATGGCTACTCGGGAGGATCTGGAGTTAACATCTTCTGATGAAGAAATAGAGGAAGAAGCCAATCTCTGTCTGATGGCCAAAACTGACTCAGACTCAGACAATGAGGTGCATCCCGACTATCAAGAATTACTTGATGCCTATGAGGAGTTGTTGGAGGAATCCAACTGCTTATCTAAGGCTTTTGAAATCCCTCAAGAGAGAGTATGTAAAGCTCACCAGTGAGCATAATCAGAAATCTCAAGAGTGTGAGAAGCTAGCTAAGGAAAACAGTGAGCTGAAGACTAAAAAGTCTAATGAAGCTAAGATCTCAAGTGAAACATCATCATCCGAACAAGTTGAAAAACTTCAACAGAAAGTGAAAGAGTTCACTCCTGATCTTGCCAAATTTGTTAATGGTAGAGACAATCTGACTAAGCTACTTGGTAGTTAGAGGCACTCTCTTAACAAATAAGGTATTGGATATGTCCATCAGACATATCATAAAGTATCAACTAAAGCTTCTACAGTATCTGTTAAGTCAACTGGAACCAAATCTACACCTGTCTGTAACTTCTATGGAAAAACTGGACATGTTATGTCTAAGTGTATCCATAAGAAGAGAAGGAAGTCTTCATAGACTCCTAGAACTAACAGAAAAGGACCCAGAAAAATATGAGTACCTAGAGATCAAATAATTTTTGTTGCAGATGGCCTCAAGAGGACAAAGAAAACACCACTGCTGGTATCTGGACAGTGGTTGCTCGCGTCATATAACAGGAGAAAGGTCTATGTTCCTAGACCTCCAACTTAAGAAAGGAGGACACGTTGCCTTTGGAGGGAATCAGAAAGGGAAAGTTGTAGGAATTGGTACTATTGGTGGTAAACCCCTCTTCCCTCTATATCTAATGTTCTAATGGTTAAAGGATTAAGACACAACTTGCTTAGCATAAGTCAATTATGTGATAGTGGATTTGATGTTTCCTTTACCAAGGATGTATGCATAATTAAAGACTGTTGTGGCAAAACCCTCTTTTCAGCTAAAAGGCAACAAAATCTTTATAAGATTGGACTGTCTGATCTCTCAGATCAAAGTGTAACCTGTCTGATGTTGAAAGAGGATGAGAGATGGTTATGGCATAAGAAACTAGGACATGCTAGTATGAAACTAATTTCTGAATTAAAAAGGAATAATCTTGTGAGAGGTTTGCTTGATATTAGTGTTAAGAAAGATGTCTTATGTGATGCATGTCAGAGAGGTAAACAGATAAAATCAAGTTTCAAATCTAAAAACCAAGTATCAACCTCTAGACCTCTTTAGTTGTTACACATAGATCTGTTTGGACAAATTAGTGTTGCCAGCCTGGCTGGAAGAAAATATGGATTTGTCATAGTTGATGACTATTCTAGATACACATGGGTACTCTTCTTAACCCCCAAGGATGAGTCTTTTAAGGCTTTCTCAGTATTCTGCAAAAGAGTACAAAATGAGAAGGGTTTCTGTATTTCTACCCTTAGAAGTGATCATGGGGGAGAATTTGAAAATGAACAATTTAGACAGTTCTGTGAGGAGAATGGGATCTCTCACAATTTCTCTGCATCTAGAACTCCACATCAAAATGGAGTGTTTGAGAGAAAGAACATATATCTGCAAGAGATGGCTAGATCTATGCTCAATGAAAATAATCTCCCTAAGTACTTCTGGGCAGAAGCTGTAAACACTGCTTGTTATATACAAAACAGAATACTTATTAGGCCTTTTCTAAAGAAGACTCCCTATGAATTGTGGAAAGGAAAAAGCCCCAACATATATTATTTTCATGCTTTTGGATGTGAATGTTTTATTCTGAATACCGAAGATAATCTTGGTAAGTTTGATTCTAAGGTAGATAAATGTATTTTCTTAGGATATTCTGAAATGTCTAAAGCTTTTAGAGTTTACAATTCAAGAACTTGTATTGTTGAAGAATCAGTTCATGTTAAATTCAATGATGAATTAAAGACTGATAAAGAACTATCAGATCTAGAGGATGATCTTGTAGGTCTTGATATAAACAATCTAGAAACTCAACAACCCGATCTAACCAAGATAGAACCTATGCTTGAGGCTGACAGACAAGTGGAGCAGACGAGTCAATAGACGAGTCAATAGACGAGTCAATAGACGAGTCAATAGACGAGTCAATAGACGAGTCAAGATCTTCATGATGATCTCAAAAGGGATTGGAAGTTCAACACTCACCACCCTAAGGATCTTATTATTGGAAATCCTTCTGAAGGAGTAAGAACCAGATCCACATTAAGAGAATCAAGCAATGTGGCCTTTTTTTTTTCCTGATTTGGAGCCTAAACGCATTGAAGAAGCTCTTGAGGATGAAAACTGGATTCTTGCTATGCATGAAGAACTTGACTAGATCACTAGAAATGATGTCTAGACTCTTGTCTCTAAGCCTAAAAACATGTCGGTTATTGGAATAAGATGGGTCTTCAGAAACAAATTGGATGAAGATGGCAAAGTTTTCAGAAATAGGGCAAGGTTTGTAGCTCAAGGCTATAACCAACAAGAAGGTATTGATTATACTGAAACCTTTGCACCTGTAGCTAGAATAGAAGCCATACGTATTTTAATGTCATATGCTGCACAACACCAAATCACCCTGTTTCAAATGGATGTAAAAAGTGCTTTTCTAAATGGTATAATTGAAGAAGAAGCGTATGTTAAACAACCCCCAGGTTTTGAGGATACCGATAAACCAGATCACGTTTTCAAACTTAAAAAGGTATTATATGGGTTGAAACAAGCACCTAGAGCATGGTATGATAGACTCAGTTCTTTTTTCATGCATAATGGTTTTACTAGAGGACAAGTAGACACTATTCCATTCAAGAAATGCTCTAAAGAGAACTTTATCATAGTTCAAATATATGTTGATGATATTATTTTTAGAGCAACTAATGAAAAGTTGTGCAAGGAATTTTCAAATCTAATGCAAGCTGAATTTGAGATGTGCATGATGGAAGAATTGAAGTTCTTCCTTGGATTACAAATCAAGCAGACAAGTGATGGAATTTACATTCATCAACAAAAGTATACCAAGGAGATACTCAAGAAATAAAAAATGGAAAATAAAAATCTCATGAAAACCCCTATGCAACCCAATGCAAAACTAAGCAAAGACGATGAAGGTAAAAAGGTAGATCAAACTGTCTACAGAGGTATGATTGGCTCTCTACTGTACTTAACTTAAAGCAGACCTGACATTCAATTTAGTGTCTGTATGTGTGCTAGATTTCAATATGATCCTAGAGAATCTTATCTTAAGGCTGTTAAAAGAATATTTAGATATTTGCTTGGAACTACTAATCTTGGTTTGCTGTATTTAAGATCAAAAGAATACAGACTAGTGGGATATTGTGATGCTGATTTTGCTGGAGATAGAATAGAAAGAAAAAGCACCAGTGGAGGATGTCACTTCATTGGAGCAAGTTTAGTCTCATGGTCAAGCAAGAGGCAGACAACCATTGCCCTGTCTGCTGCTGAAGCAGAATACATCTCTGCTGCTAGTTGCTGCTCTCAACTCTTATGGGTAAAACATCGACTTGAGGATTACTCTATGTATGAACATAACATATCTGTATGGTGTGATAATTCCAGTGCTATATGCTTTACTAAAAATCCAATTCAGCATTCTAAGGCTAAGCATATTGAAATCAAACATCATTTTATTAGGGATTATGTTTAGAAAGGCATCTTTGATATTAAGTTTGGTAAAACTGAAAATCAATTGGCTGATATTTTCACTAAACCCTTAGCAGAAGAAAGGTTTTTATTTATTACAGATAATCTAAACATGCATTGTATTGTTGAATGACATGTCTGAGTGTTAACCTGTCTAAGCTTATCTATCTGACTCTGCTTAGTCACTATGCTAGAACTCAACAGTTTTGTTGAAATGGTTATTAATTAATTAATACCATTCCCTTATCTGAAGCTAATCGTGTGCACGGTGGTTTACATATCTCAAAACCCTATTTTCATTATGTCTTAAGTGGGCGTTGCAATTCCCCATACAAATCGTGCCATTTTGAATTAAAAATGTCATTTTTCTCTCTCCTACCTTTATGACTATAAAGGACAATAGATTAGAAAGGTTGAAACTTTACGCTTCAATATTCCAAAATCTCTGTCTTTTCATCTTTCAAACCATCTTCTATCTCGAAACCCTAGAATCGTTTTCTCTTAAAAAATGGCATCATCCAAGCGTCTCTCTACAAAAGAAATCGCTGAGAAATACAATCTCAGGGTTACTGAGATAGGAAAGATCATTCCGGGAAAGACTGTTGATCTTCAACAGATGAGGAAACTTGGAATGGATGTCACTGAAGAGTTGGAGTACTACAAGTGGACTCCTTTCTTCGACATCAAGGAGCTTGTTCACCCTAAACTCGTTCAAACGTTCTGGAGAAATGCTATGGTTGTCACCAACCGACTCAATGGAATCAAAAGCTTTAAGACTGAAATAGGGGATAGAACCCTTCTCTTCCCCATTAGCTCTCTGGAGCTTGTCACAAAATGTCCGAGAATCGGAGCTGCCTTCACACCCAACTGGGAAGATGAAGTGGGAGTTAACAATGTCAACATTGCCATCTATGGCGTTCCCAAACCAGTGAACCCTAAGCCTGTCAACATGGTGGTCAAGTGCAGATTCCTGCACAAACTGCTGTTGGAGTGTGTGATGCCAAGGAAAGGCTCATGAGACAGTGTGACCAAGATGGACAGATTTTCTCTGTACCCCTTGATCCACAAAATCACGGTTGACATCAACGACCTTATCTACATGTACCTTGAGACTCTGATCAAGAGAACCAACATGCAGACCTATCCTTATGGGATGTTACTGACAAGGGTCTTCAGGAACATGCTGTTTGTTCCTAGTGATGTTCACTTTGTGGACTTGTCACTACCCATAGACAGGAAGATACTGTCTATGATGGACATCAAGGGAATCCCTCTTGCTGATGAGGAGGAAGACAACAAGAAGAAGAAGCAGAAGAAGAAGAAGAAGAAGAAGCCTGCTGTTGAGCAGAAGGAGGAAGAACCAGTGGTTTCCTTTGATGAATTAGAAGTCCCCATTTCTGAAAGATTGTTCAAACCATCTGGAAAGGTGGCCAGACAAGGCCAAATTCCAGCACTGCAACCCTCAGTATCTGAAGATTCTGCTGAAACAGTTGAGCCCTTGAGGTTCAGGCTGAGGAGATCCTCTCCCAAGAGGAAGACTAGTGAAGCTGAGGAATTAGTGGATGTTCCTGCTCATCCCAGCAATAAAAGGAAGCTGGTGATGATCTTTGCCAAGGTCAGACAAGTTGAGTCTGAACCTAGCAAAGAGGAAGCATCTGCTCAGGGGGAGCAGACAGAACAAGTCCTGGAAGAACCAAAGAAGACTTTCATTTTGGGAATTATTCCTAAAACAAGAAGATTTGGTTACCCAGTACCCGCAAAGACTGAAGTACCTGCAGAAGCTAACACTAAAGAAGACCTGTCTGTAGGAGCTCAGATAGTTGTACCCGAGGATGACCAAGTGTCTCCTTATCACAAGAAGTTGAAGATATCTGAAGAGCAAACATCTCCTTTATTCCATTCCCCTTCTCATCAAGGTATCATCACCCCATTTGTCTCTTCTCCATCTTCCCTTTTTGTTCAACCTCTCTCTGTTGCGTCTCCTCTTTCTTCACCCGTCTCCTCCTTTCAAACTCAAAAACCTTCTTTCACTATTGTAACTGATGACTGTCAGTACACAGTTGTTCACAGGGTCTCTGCTCCCAAAGAACAAACTGGCATATCATCGAGACTCTTTGTGTCAGATCTACAATCTCTTTTATTTGCAAGTATCTCACATGTCTCTTTCATCCCTTCTCCTCCACCTCATATTATTAATCCCTGTAGAGAAATTTTCTTCTACCCACCTATTGTTATCTTAATTATAACATTAGCTGGAACTCACTATCCTACTTCTGTTGTAATGCTACCACATAGGTCTAGGTATTTCTTTATGTTAGTCACAGGATCTAATTCTTTTTTCTGCTATATTGATTCTTTATTACCCATCCCTCCTTCTGCTTTAGATCAAACACCTCTTCACCCACCTATCCAAATAACAATCACCTGACTGTCTCTGTCCGAGAGACTTTCCTGTGTTTCCTTCATCCGATACTGACTTTGTCAGAATCAGTCTTATCTTCAAATTTGTCTTTCTTCCTTTTTATGCTCTTCAAACTTTTCATGAACTTTTCTTCCCTTCTATCACCTCTCCCCTATATCTACCTAAGGCACCCCCAGTTTTAGCCTTACCCTGGAACTCTTCTCTGTCTGTCTCTTCTCAAACAGTGGCCTTACAGGACTTTCATCTGCTTCAAGGACAAATAGAAGACTTAAGAAGACAGCTAGATGAAGAAAGGATAGCTAGGCTGCTCTTAGAGCAAAGGGTTGCTGCTTTATTTTTGTTAATTAGTCAATCTAGGTAGTTTTTTGGTTTCTTTGTATATAAACTACCTTGTACTTGTAAACGTTCATGATGAATAAAATTTCTCCTTTATTTCTTTAATGATTTCATAGTTTATTCCTTTTTGATGTTGACAAAAGGGGGAGAATGAATATGAGAATGGGAGAATGAATATGGTATGATCTTCTCAGATAAATCTTAAGATTGCTCTGATAAAAAATTCAAATTAAAACAAGTCAAACTTATGTGTGACTAAGGTAAACGGATTATATGATTAATCTTAATGTCTGATCAAGCATCTGCATGACCTGTCCGCTTAAGAAAATTTCAACCTGTCTGATATATGGTATTTTCTTTGTTGATATTTTTTGAGGTTCATTAAATTATCTCAATGTTTGTCATCATCAAAAAGGGGGAGATTGTTAAGTCTCTAAAATGTCTTATGTGCATTTCCCTAAGTTTTGATGAGAACTAAACATTGGTAAATGATTTAATTAACCTTTATATTGGTTGCTGACTTGTCTATCTAGTGTGCAGATTAAAACTGTAAGAATCTTCTGTCTGCTCATAAGTGACTACCTGTCTGGATAAGCGAAAGTCAACCTATCTGCTGACTAGGATTATTGACTTCTTTCAAGATACGTCTTTAACCTATCTCTCCACGAGTTTCTACACTTGTCTGAGGTTACTCGTTGAAGAATCAAGGACCACACAAGCTTTTGTTGGCTGTCCCATCAGAAATAGACTTGAAGCCTTCACTCCTACTCAGTCTCACGCTTATCAAGAAAAGTCAGAAGTTACTCTCTCAAGCAACCTCGGTTATCAGAACCAAAGAACAGTTAAAGAATGCTTCCAACATGCTTTATTCCCTAGTACCCCTGGTCCTTACACGAAAAGGGAATTGTACTCACCAAAGTACAAAAAGCTCTCTGCACAACTCTGATATGGCTGTATCACGATGCATAATCTTTCCAGATTTATTCTCTGAAACAAGAGACAACCCACTCCCTTTAGCCACTTTACCTCCATATCACCTATCTTCCAGAACCAATCCCTTCTCTATCACAGATGAGTCTTGCTCAAATTTTCTCAGCAGCAAAGACTTGGATGTCATTGCTTCAGTTGAAGCTGAAAGGCAGCTTGTTAAGCTTGCCAGAAAACAAAAACCAGTAAACAAATGACTCTTCAATCCTCACATCTTCATGAGACCCTCTACTGAGCTCAAAGTAATGCCTGACTCCATGGCCGTGAAAGGAAAGCGAAAGGTCATTGACTTGCCTGGAGATCAACAATGTTCTTTGGTTTACCCTAAACCCTAAACCCTAAGGTTCATTAAATCATCTAAATGTTTGCCATCATAAAAAAGGGGGAGATTGCTAAGTCTCTAAAATTTCTGATGTGCATTTTCCTGAGTTTTGATGAAAACTAAACATTGGTTAATGATTTAATTAACATTTGTATTGGTTGCTAACCTGTCTACCCAGTGTGCAGATCACAATAGTAAGAAGTCACTTTCTCTCCTGTCTGCCCACATAGATGACCTCCTTTCCGAAGAAGCAAGTCAACCTGTCTGTTGACTAGGATTATTGACTTTCTGCAGTAATATTTCAACTTGTCTTCTGATATGTTCTTATACCTGTCTGAGGTTCTTCGATATGGAGCTCAAGTACAAAGCTTTCGGAAGCTGTCCCCTCATGTAGAAGATTCTGAAGCTTTCTCACGCTTATCAAGAAAAGTCAGAATTCACTCTCACAAGCAACCTAGGAAAACAGAGATGAAGTCCAGTTAAAGAATGTTTCCAACATACTTTATTCCCTAGTACTCTTGGTTATTACACGAATAGGGAATTGTGCTCTGCAAAGTACAAAAGCATTCTGCACAACTCTGATTTGGTTACTACACGATGCATAAAGCCTTGATCCTTCATGTTAGAGTACAACCAACTTTTCTATTGCATTAATGGCTGCCCAAAATGACTCTATTGTATTTAATGAAGTTCTGCTTGAAGCCAACATTTGAAGGAATGTCTCTAACGGATCTTAAATGCTTGAAGGCTATAAATACAGAAGTCATTGAAGATGAAGATATAGAGTGTTGAGACCTCATAAGTCTGTAACACATTCAATGTGTAAATTCTCTAAGTTTTGATGATTCCAAATAGATTAAGTATGATAATATTAAACCATATGAAATTATCGACAAATCTGATAAGTGTGCAGAAAATCAGATTTAAGTCACTCGTCTACTTTCTGACTCATCCGCTTTTTAGTAGAGCTCATTTTATAAGACCTGTCTGAAAATCACTCGTCGGCTTTTTGGTCAAAGACCAAGTCAACGCGCTATCAAGATCTGAGTTTATTTGATAACGTGGCAAGAAGAATCTGTCTGAACCAGACTCAGTTGATCACCCGTCTGACGTTTGGAATAAGCTAGAACCTGTCTAGTTATGGACTACATGATCACCCATCTATTTTTGGACTGTATGATCACCCGTCTAGTTTTTGGACTGCTTGAGCACTCGTCTGATTTTTGATTACTTCTCACCCATCTGATTTTCTAACTCTGGTATAATGTCAGCTTGTCAGAAATGAAGTTCAAGTCATCTTATTCATATCAAATGCCTTCCTTAAGGATCTCGAAGACCTCTGGACAATATCTCAAAGGATAAAGAATTAAGAACGTTTGTTTCAAGGTTTTAAGGAATAAACACACAATCTTCGTACCACAGCAGTAACCTTTTAGCTGTTTTAGTACAAAGTAAAAGTGCTTTCTGGAAAGTGAACTGACTGTTGCAGTAAAAGAGGAAAGCTCTCTGTTGCAAATACAAGAAGCTTGATGCTGCATACTCTGATAACAGCAGCTGATTCAGAATAGTGTACCCTAGGACAACCTTGTCAAAGCTCAACGTTCCCAAGCATTTAATGTTTATACAGAACGACTCTTTGGTATTAATGGTATCTCAGAAGCTCAAATCAAAAGAACACATTTTCTGAAGTTGTGTCTAAATGGATCTCTTGATTGAAGCCTTTAAATAAATCAAACAATGAAGATGAAAACAAGAAGTTGAATATCATTAAGAATACTGTGCAGAAGCATTTACTCTCCTCACTAACTTTTTCATTCTTTCATTGAATACACCTTCAATCATTTGATATTAATTCGTAGTCTTTCACACTTCATATTTATTCCGCTCCTTGAGTGTGATCTGAAAGACTTACAAGTTGTATTAGTTACACAAAACCTTTATATTGTTTGAGTGTTGAGCCTGAAGAGGCTAGGTGTGCAAAGAATACTTGTTTGAGTGTTGAGCCTGAAGAGGCTAGGTGTGCAAAGAATACTTGTACTGTAATTTACTCGGTTATAGTGGAAACTTGGTGCTGCCAAGAAACTGGACGTAACCCTGGATTTTGGGGTGAACCAGTATAAAACTCTTGAGTGATATTCCTCTTCCCTTATCTATTTATTTTGCTTAAGTATTATTCTGTTCATGATTTTAACTTGGGGAGTTATTATTGTGAAAATCAAACTCTGTTTTACTCTTCTCTATTTGCTTGCGTATTCTATCTGAAAATTAGACGTATCACTCGTCTGATTTTCTCTAATCTAAGTTCTCCTTGTTGTGCCTGCGAAAATCTTTTAAGTAACCGAAAAAAAATTGGTAAACACAATTCAACCCCCTTTCTTGTGTTAACTTTGGTTATTTCAGTTGGTATCAGAGCTTAGCCTCTGGGTTGAGCATTTAACAGTGTAGAGGAAAAGATTTTGGAGAGGGCAGGAGAAGCTAGCACAAGCAAGTACCATGCTTGAGAAGGATCCTCAATGTCGAGACCTCCTTACTTCAATGGAAAGGGCTACATTTACTGGAAAGAAAAGATGAAGTGGTTCTTACAGCCCACTAACTCTGATCTTTGGGATCTTATTGTAGAAGTCCCCTTTGTCCCTAAAGATGACAATGGATATGAAGTTCCTAAAGCTAACATGACCTATGAGTAAAAGACAAAGTGGCAGTCAAATGATAAGGCTAGATATGTAATCATGTGCGCCTTGAGCAGAGAAAAATTTGAAAAAGTGTGTGCTTGTGAATCTGCAAAAGAAATGTGGGATTCACTAGCGGTTGCTCACGAAGGAACCAGCAAAGTCAAAGAGACCAAAGTCAGCATGTTGGTCAGAAAGTATGAGCTATTTAAAATGGAGGAAGGAAAAACTATTGGCCAAATGTATGGAAGATTTCAAACCATAACCAATGGACTGAAATCACTGGGAAAAGTTTACATGACTGAAGAACACATTCAAAAGATTCTCAGGAGTCTTCCAAAGCAATGGAGACCACTTGTGACTGCTGTATCTCAGGCCAAAGACTTTACAATAATGAAGCTAGATGAGATTCTTGGCACTCTCCAAATCCATGAACAAGAGCTGATTGAAGAAAACAATGGAAATAAAAATAAATCCATTCCCCTCAAAGTTGACAAGAAATCATCTAGAGGAACCTCATCAATAGCTCTCAAAGCTGATGAATCTTCAAAGGAATCTGAGGAATCAAATGAAGATGATTCAGATGATGAAGATGATGAACTCTCTCTTTTCACTAGAAAAATGAAAAAGCTTTGGAAGAAAAGAAACTTCAGAAAGGACAAACCTTTTAGGCGCTTCAATAAAGAGAAAAATAAAGATGGTGGATCTCGTGACAAGAACACCATTGTGTGTTATGAATATAAGAAGCTTGGTCATATCAAAGCAGAATGCCCTCAACTCAAAAAGCAATCTCCCAAGAAGTTCTTCAACAAAAAGAAGAAAGGAATGATGGCCACTTGGAAAGATCTTGATGAAAGCTCCACTGAAAGTGAAGGAGAGGAGTTTGAAGCAAATCTCTGTCTTATGGCAGATACTGACTCTGAATCAGACACTAAGGTACATTATGAACAAGAGAAATTGAATGATGCATATGATGAACTATTGGAACAATCCAACTATATGTCTAAAGCTTTCAAATCCCTCAAGAGACAGTATGTTAAACTCTCAAATGAGTATACACAAAAATCTCAAGAGTGTGAAAAGTTAGCTGAAGAAAATAATATGCTTAAGACCGAAAAGTCTAAAGCCGAGATCTCAGTTGAAACTCTACTTTCTGAAGAAATTAGTAAACTTCAACAGAAAGTAGAAAAGCTCACCTTAGATCTTGTCAAGTTTGTTAATGGTAGAGATAATCTAACTAAACTTTTTGGATGTCAGAAGCACTCCCTTAACAAAGGAGTAGGATATTCCAGTCAAGAACATCATAAAGGATCAACAAAGTTCTCAAAAATAAGTGTCAAATATGTGTCAAATAAACCTATATGCACATACTGTGGAAAAATTGGACATATCACGTCTAAGTGTATCTACAAAAAGAGAAAGAAGTCTTCACAAACTCCTTATACTAACAAAAAAAGGACCCAAGAAAGTGTGGGTACCTAAGTCCATGATCATTTCTGTTGCAGACCTACTTAATAGGACAAAAGAAACACCTGTTATGGTACCTGGACAGTGGATGCTCACAACACATGATAAGAGAAAGGTCTATGTTCCTAGACCTCCAACCTAAGAAAGGTGGACATGTGACTTTTGGTGGCAATCAGAAAGGAAAAGTTGTTGGTGTAGGTAAAATTGGTGGTAAACCTCCCTTGCCCATTATCTGTGATGTTTTATATGTGAAAGGGCTGAAACATAATCTGCTTAGCATAAGTCAATTATGTGATAGTGGATTTTCTGTATCTTTTTCTAAAGATGCATGCATAGTCAATGACTATAGTGGAAAGAACCTTTTTTCTGATAAAAGGCAAAACAATCTATATAAGATTGACCTGTCTGAACTTTCAAATCAAAGTGTAACATGCTTTATGTCTAAAGAGGATGAAAAGTGGCTATGGCATAAAAAACTAGGACATGTTAGGATGAAACAAATTTCTAAATTGAAAAAGCATAACCTTGTGAGAGGATTGCCTGATATTTCCTTTAAGAAAGATATTCTGTGTGATGCATGTCAGAGAGGTAAACTAATAAAATCAAGTTTCAAATCTAAGAAAGAAGTCACTTCCTATAGAACTTTTCAACTGTTACACATGGATCTGTTTGGACCAGTCAATGTAGCTAGCCTAGGTGGAAAAAAATATGGTTTTGTCATAATTGATGACTATTCTAGATTTACATGGGTATTCTTCTTAACCCACAAGGATGAGTCTTATAAGGTCTTCATAGTATTCAGTAAGAGAGTACAGAATGAGCTAGGTTTCTGTATTTATGCTATTAGAAGTGATCCTGGAGGAGAATTTGAAAATGAGCAATTCAAACTGTTCTGTGAGGAAAATGGTAGTTCTCACAATCTCTCTGCACCTAGAACTCCACAGCAAAAACGAGTGGTTGAGAGAAAGAGCGGATCTCTTCAGGAGATGGGAAGAACAATGCTAAATGAAAATAATCTTCCTAAGCACTTATGGGAAGAAGCCATTAACACTACTTGTTATGTGCAAAACAGAATACTGATTAGACCTATCCTAAATAAGACTCCTTATGAATTATGGAAAGGTAGAATACCCAACATATCATATTTTCATGCATTGGGATGTGAATGTTATATTCTTAATACAAAAGATCATCTTGGTAAATTTGACTCAAAAATAGATAAAGGCATATTCATTGGATATTCTGAAATGTCTAATGCTTTTAGAATCTTTAACTCTAGAACTTCTGTTGCAGAAGAATCAATTCATGTCAAGTTTAATGATGGTTTGAAGACTGGAAGGGAAATATGAGATCTAGAAGAGGATGTTACAGGTATTGAACTTAATCATGCAGTGGAAGAATCTTCAGACAAGCCAAAAGTAGAAGTGTCTGAAATTCAGACAAATGATGATGCGCCTGAAACTCAGAATTTAAAGAAAGATTGGAAATTCAAGACCTATCATTCAGAAGATCGTATTATTGGAAGTCCATCTCAAGGAGTTAGAACTAGATCTGCTTTCAACGAAAACAACAACATGGCCTTCATATCAGATCTGGAACCTAAGAAGACTGAAGAAGCCTTGCATGATGAAAGTTGGATTCTAGCCATGCTAGAAGAACTAAATCAGTTCAAGAGAAATGATGTCTGGACTCTATTTTCTAAACCCAAGGAGAAATCTGTTATTGGAACCAGATGGGTATTTGGAAACAAACTGGATGAAGATGGAAAAGTGGGAAGAAACAAAGCAAGATTAGTTGCTCAAGGTTATAATCAACAAGGTATTGATTTCAGTGAAACTTTTGCACTTGTAGCAAGATTAGAAGCAATTAGAATTCTCATGTCATATGCTGCTCAACATGATATAACTCTCTATCAAATGGATGTTAAAAGTGCATTCCTAAATGGAATAATTGAGGAAGAAGTGTATGTGAAGCAACCTCCTGGTTTTGAGGACTCTGAAAATCCTCACCATGTCTATAAGCTTAAGAAAGCTATATATGGACTCAAACAAGCTCCAAGAGCTTGGTATGATTGACTAAGCACATATCTAATGGAAAATAATTTCATTAGAGGAAAAATAGACACTACACTTTTTAAGAAATGCTCAAAGAAATTCTTCATAGTAGTACAGATTTATGTTGATGATATTATATTTGGTGCTACTAATGAAAAGCTCTGCAAGGAATTCTGAGTTGATGCAAAATGAATTTGAAATGAGCATGATGGGAGAGCTGAAGTTATTCCTTGGTCTTCAAATAAAACAGACAAGTGATGGAATATATATTCATCAATAGAAGTACACCAAGGAACTTCTGAAAAAGTACAAAAGGGAAAATTCAAAGCCTATGAGTACTCCTATGAATCCAGCAATTGTTCTAAACAAGGATGAGGAAGGTAAAAAGGTAGACCAAAATATCTACCGAGGTATGATTGAATCTCTTCTATATTTAACTGCTAGCAAACTTGATATTCAATTCAGTGTTTGTCTTTGTGCTAGATTTCAATCAGACCCTAAAGAATCTCACCATAAGGTTGTTAAACAAATTTTCAGATATTTGATTGGAACCACTAACCTTGGTCAATTATATAAGAAAGCTGAATATTTCAGGTTAGCTGGATTTTGTGATGCTGATTTTGCTGGAGATAGAATTGATAGAAAAAGTACCATTGGAGGATGTCACTTCATTAGAGCAAATATGATCTCCTGGTCAAGCAAAAGGCAAAGTACCATTGCTCTATCAACTGCTGAAGCTGAGTATATATCTGCAGCCAGTTGTTGTTCACAACTACTTTGGGTAAAATATCAACTTGAGGATTATTCAATGTTTGAGCATAATATACCTGTTTGGTGTGATAATACTAGTTCTATTAATCTGTCTAAGAATCCCATTCAGCATTCTAGAGCAAAACATATAGAAATTAAGCATCATTTTATTAGAGGTTATGTTCAAAAGGGTGTTTTTGAAATTAAGTTTGTAACCACTGAATATCAGTGGGCAGATATCTTTACAAAACCCTTAAGTGAAGATAGATTTGTTTTTATTAGAAGGAATCTTAATATGCATAATGTGTCTGAATGAGTGCTTGCAGATATGTCTGAAAATTTTACCTGTCTAAATTTTATATCTGTTTGACTCATCTATTTTAAGCTAAGCGTATGATGACATGGCTAAAAGCACTCTTTGCTAAACCCTGACTGAGACACGTGTACATTTTATTTTTTATTTTCCCTCCTTTTCTGAAAAACGTTTCATTTAATTTACAACTGTCTTTTCAAAATTTATTGTTGTTTATAGAAATAATCTCCTTCTCCTCTTTCCCAATGCAAGAAAACACTCAAGTGTTTTAACAAAAGGAATTTATGTCGTTTCAAAACTACCCACTCAAAGTCTCTTGCTCACAATCGATCTCTGAACTCTCTTCGTCTTCATCTCTTCAAAACCCTTCCTTTCAAAAACCTAAAAATCTTCTCTTCTGAAACAATGGCACCCAAAAGTTTTCTTGAAGATGTTGCTGAAAGATCCATACTTTCTTTAACAGAACTAAAGAAAGTGCATCCTGGAAGGATCCCCAACTTCTGAGTTGAAGAAAAAAGGACTAGATGTCAAGCCAGAAATCGCGCATGCTGGGTGGCTACCATTCTTCCTGATTATGGAAGATGTCTATCCTTGCTTGGTAAGGGACTTCTGGAAAAACTCTAAAGTCACCAAGGACAGCACAACCTTCATGATCTCTAGTGATGTTGATGAAGACCATGTCTTCATCACCCATGAGTCACTCTCTGAAGTGACTAAGTGCCCTAGAGAAGGAATGGGCCACGACAACAGCTGGGTGAAGAATTGATGTCGCGCGCGGACGCGCGCTCGTGCGTATCCGGCAAGTGTACCGGACTGCCGTCAAGTAATAAAAGATATCGAACCCACAGAGACCGTGTTCTCGAATCGCAATCGGTTTTCGAATCGATTATATCTGGACAGTTTTAAAGAGGGTTTTGGAAAAGGTTTGAATTTGAAATTAAGAGATAGATGAGCAGAAAACAAATGTTTTTGGGATTTTCGATTTAAACGGATTCCTAGGGATTTGGGTTACCTTTGAGGCTGTTTATGTTGCTAATCTGATTTACCTTTGTTGATTACCGAAATTGCCTTGAAGGCGAGTTTATCCTCGGATAGCTTAAGCTCCCTCTCGGGTTACAAAAGCTGTGCCCAATTGACCCGACCCCTACTCTCGTGGTAGTCGATCCCAGATTGGACCCTTTGCGTTCCGTGACAACTCGTTGCTCCTCGAGGGACGGCTTCTAACTCTCGTGATTTCAGTCCCAAGTCTGACTTCTATAGGTCCGACACCCAAGTTCACCGCTAGGTTCCTCCTTGAAATGTCTCAGTCATGCAAATAACCTAAGTTCACCGCTAGCTTCCTCCTTGGATCATTCACATCTCACAAACCAGTGGCTGCCGGGCTTTACGAGTGAAACACCCTAGAAATCCTAAGTTCACCGCTAGGTTCCTCCTTAGAACTTCTACGTCACGCAAATAAACGGTTACCGAAATTTATGAGTGGTTAACACGCTAGAAATCAGATCTAAAACAATAACGAAATCAACATCGATTTTACATCAAATCAACATCATTTACAAACCTCGGGCAGAGCCCTAGTCCCTAGAAACAAACTACTACTCCAGTCTTGCCATGGAGATGACAAGCTGGGTTGACAACATAGTGAAAATCAGAAAAGAGAAGAGAGGAGAAGAGGAGAGATCTATGCCTAAGTCCTAGTTGTTATGGATGATCCAGATCCAATGTGTTATCCAATCTGTATTGTCTGTCCCAGATTTGATGCCTTGATCCTTATTTATAGAAATGGGGAAGTTAGAGTCCCAAACCAACTCAAAATCTGATCTATTTCGGTTTCTTCAGGTCCAAGTAATGCGCGTCACGGCCGTGATGGCCATCACGGCCAGGCCGTGACGGTCTCTGCTTCTGGAAGTTGTGCAAAATCCGATCTCTCGCGGGGCGAGAATGTGCTCGCGTCGCGAGCCCTCTGTTTCATGGCCGTGAAGAATTTCACGGCTGGGCCGTGATGTGCTCTGACTTGTGGTGGTTTTGGGTCACGGCCGTGATGGCTATCACGGCCAGGCCGTGATGGACTCGACTTCACTTGACCTTTCTTCTTTTTCAGTTTTGCTCGATCATGGCCGTGATGGGCATCACGGCTAGGCCGTGATGGGCTCTGTTTGGCTCATTTTCTTCAGTTTTAAAGCTCCATCTTCATCCAAACTTCATCATGGTTGATCTTGAGCAATTTACCCTTTATATCTGCAAAACAACACACGAAAACCACCTTACCCGTTCCAAAGGAAAATTAACCTAAAATCTAATAAAAATATGCCTAAACTACATGAAAATGCATGCAAAATGATGGACAAAGATGAGGTGGAATCACACTCATCAAATCACCCCAAGCTTAAAACTTTGCTTGTCCTCAAGCAATTACTCAGGCCATAAGATATAAATCATTCAAAGCATGGATAGTGAGCCAAGAACCCTAGAAGCTAATCCAAGTAATAGGCATTTTTAATAAGCACTCAAGAGATAATCAAGTTCAAGTCCAATTAGAAGCTTAGGTTTTTCAAGTTCATGTCCTCACTGATTTGGGCACTCATCTAACCTCACTCAAGTGTTTTAGGGTTTATGACAATTCACTCCATTTCCTCAAGGAAAGTATTTTACCATAGGCTTGACTATTAACCAAATCTCTACTTTATTTATGAAAACACTTAAGAATCAAGAGGTCTTTTCCTTTGGTTGTAATGTGGCCTTGGGATTTATTGTAAGGTGGGAAAATCAAGGAAAGGGAATTTCAAGAAGGCTAGACAGATTATCAAACATTACAAAGTATGACACCTTCTAAAATACCTTTTAGGGGTTTTGATTTACTTCTCCACCTTTCTTCCCCGCCTTTTTTTTTTCATTTCTCACATTCTTTGTCATCCCCTTCTCCAATTTTTTTCTGTTTATTTCATTTTTATTCGTTTGGAGAAGGGGAGATTTATAGCTCAAGAGAAATATTTTCATCCCATTCTTTTTCCAACTACCATTTTGCCCTTTTTGTAATACTTTAAAAGGTGCCATACCAAGCATTATTTATCAAAGTAATTCAAGGTACCAAGAAAAGTATTTTTTTTTTCTTTAGGCTCAAAATTGGGCAACTAAGGGGTAGCATTTATCATTCAAAGCTCGGGAGGCCGGAAAAATACCTAGTGCCTCAATCATTTCCAAAAATGTTTTCAAAAATTTTTAAGTTTTGAAATGGTTTCAAGTCAAGTTCTAGAAAATACAGTCCATGAGGAATTAAATCACTCTATCACAAGAAATGGGGTAGATTTAGTGAATACCCCTTTTGGCTCAAAATCTTACATTTAGTAGTTCAAAATTCAGTGAGGTACACAAGTTTAAGGAACCACATGCTAATTATCAACTATCAAATGTCTATCTCAAGAATTTTTATTTTTAGCCATATCACAAGAATAATGAAAAATTGGGTTCAAAATTCACTATCTCAATTCATTTGGCTCCAAGTTTTTACAATCGGATGCATGTTCTAAGTGAGGGGCAATCTAAAGAATGTGATCATACCAATCTATGCCTATGAGAATGCAATATGAATGCAACAATGCAAATGCAAAAATAAATACCCCTACCCCAAGCTTGATTACTTACATTGTCTCCAATGTAAATAATCAAGTCGGAGAGAGGAGAAAAATGGAACAACTTACCAAATCGGTAGCGGGTGTTGGCTTCACATTCCAGTCAAAACTTGGGTGGAAATAGTATCACGGCCGTGAGGCTCATCACGGGCAGGCCGTGATCGTTTCTGTCCTCAGGAGTTGCCTTGTCACGGCCGTGATCTACATCACGGCTAGGCCGTGATGCTCTCTGATCTTGGCATCCTACTCATCACGCCCGTGATGGTTGTCACGGCTAGGCCGTGATCCTTTCTGTGCTCTTGTTTAGTTCATCACGGCCGTGATCTCTGTCACGGCCAGGGCGTGATGGCCTCTGACTTTATCTTTTTTATGCTCTTCTTCTCTTTCTCAACCTGAAAACACTAGACAAACCTATTAATGATATTTTTGCCTCTTGATCTTCTCAAATTATTCAAGAGGTTAAATCAAAAACAAAAGGAAAAAAGGGAAAGAAAACTTGGGTTGCCTCCCAAGAAGCGCTTGTTTATGGTCCTAAGCTTGACCAAACTTCATTCAATCAACCGGGGTCGGCTGGGCGTAGAAGTGCAGGCACACTTCTTTTCCAAGGAACTCCTTCAAAAATACGTCTCTGCTCATACGGCCAATAACGCTTCCGCTTTGCTCTTTTCTCTCGGAGCTTCCTAGCCTTCCTTCCTCCCGACGGAAGTTTTGTTTCAGTATGGACAGCAACTCCAATTCCATCACTGCTGGGTGCATCATTAGCCTTGCATATCTTTGGGGTTGCTTCCATGCTAAGTTCTTTCTCTACCGCTGGAGACGTTACATCAATTCTGCATACATGGCTCTCAAAAGGAGTGTTGTTACAAGAGTTAATCAACTGAAAATTTACCCTACCTTCCTCTACATTTAGAGAGAGTTTGCCATTCCTTACGTCTATTACTGCTCCAGCGGTTGCCAAAAATGGCCTTCCTAAAATGATGGGGAATTTAGAATTCCCTTTCATGTCCAATACCAGGAAGTCGGTAGGGATGAGAATTTTCCCTACCTTTACAGGAACATTCTCTAGTATGCCTAGAGGAGTCCTAGTTGAGCCATCCGCAAATTGTAAGGGGAATTTGAATGGTCTCAACTCTTTGCTTCCCAACCTTTCCATGATAGTGAGGGACATCAAGCTCGTGCTAGCCCCTAAGTCACATAAGGCTGGGTCTATTTGCACTTGTTCAATCGAGCAAGCGATGGAGAAACTACATGGGTCTTTCAGTTTAGTAGGCATTTTAGTCTCTACATCTACTTGCTTTTTCCTGACCAACCTCTGTGGGAAAGGTATCGGGGGTTGGTACGGTGGTGGAGGGACATATTTCAGTTCTGGCTCTTCTTTTTCACTCGTGTCCTCCTCCGGTTCCACGTCCATTTCAGCTACCCCCACCCCAAGCTTATCATCCCTTAAGTGTATGACATTGCAATACTCATTGGGATTTGCTTCGGGTTGCCCCGGGAATGCACCCTTAGGTCTCGAGTACGTGCTGGCTTGTTGGGCAATCTGGGTTTCTAGCATCTTGTTATGAGTTGCTAAGTTGTCTACCTTAGATGCTAGATCCTTTATTGCCTCACTCACTACCCTTCCTTGTTGTCTAAACTCCTCATTCTGTTTTGTCTGAGTTTCAACAAAACTTTCAAATAAAGTCTCGAGTTTAGATCTTTGTACCTGAGGATACCCCGGTGCTGCTCTCTTATTACCTTGACCCTCTTGGAACTCATGGTTGAGCGTGTTGCTGTAGTTGCCGTTGGAGAGGTAAGGGTTGTTCCTTCTTTGGTTGTAGGGATTTGGGGGAGCATAGTTGGGCAGCTTCGGGTTCGTATCATAGTAGTTGTTACAAGAATTCACTTGTTCACCCGAAGCGCCGGATCCATGTGGGCATCCCATCATGTCATGTCCCTGCACTCCACAAATCTCACAAATAGTGTTAGTAGCACCTATTGCACTCACATTAGCTCTTTCAATCTTATCTAATCGTTTATTTAGTGAGTCAAATTTAGAAATAATCAGATCAATGCTACTTACTTCAAACTTACCCCCCGAAATCTTGTTCGGGTTATTACCTCTTTCGGATCCCCATTGGTGGTAGTTGGTGGCGACATTCTCGATGATGTTGAATGCCTCAGTGAGAGGCCTATTCATAAACGCTCCACCGGCTGCAGAATCTAGTGACACCTTCGAAGAGTAGTCCAATCCGTTATAGAAGGTGTGCACTATTAACCACCTCTCGAGTCCGTGATGTGGGCACGACTCCAGCAGTCCCTTGTATCGATCCCAAGCTTCCGATAATGATTCTCCGTCTTTTTGGAAGAAGCCGGTGATCTGGGTTCTTATGTAGGCTGTCTTGGATGGAGGGAAGAATTTCTCCAAGAACGCCTGCTACAATTGGTACCAAGTAGTCAAAGTGTTAGCGGGGATTTTCTTAAGCCAGGCCTTCGCCTTTCCAGTGAGAGATGAGGGGAACAGTCTCAAACGCACAACATCGACTGAGGCTCCATTAATCCTGATTGCATCAGTGAACTCTAAGAATGTTTCTATATGATCGGTAGGGTCCTCCGAAGGCAATCCTCCGAACTGATGTTGCCTAATCATGTTGATTAGCATAGGTGGTATGGTATAGTTTTCCGCCTCAATCTCTGGCCTTGCAATCCCAGTTCGCAAGCCTCTCGCATTTGGGGTTGCGTAGTCCTTCAAAGGTTTTGTATCCGGTTGATTCGCCATGAGTGAAACAGGACTCAACCTTTCTCCCTCTCTTTGTAGTCTTCTACGTCTGTGGAAGGTCCTCTCGATTTCCGGATCAATCTCACTAAGGCTCCCAAGACTTAGGGATCTTTGCATATAAGTCACAGAGAGATGGATACAATAGAAGGAAAAGAATTTTTTTTGATTTTTGATTTTTTTGATTTTTTTTAATTTCTGAGATAAAAATCAAATAAAAATAAAAGGTCCAGAAAAATCAATTCAAAATTTGAATTGAGATTCGAAAAGGCACAGTCCCCGGCAACGGCGCCAAAAACTTGATGTCGCGCGCGGACGCACGCTCGTGCGTATCCGGCAAGTGTACCGGACTGCCGTCAAGTAATAAAAGACATCGAACCCACATAGACCGTGTTCTCGAATCGCAATCGGTTTTCGAATCGATTATATCTGGACAGTTTTAAAGAGGGTTTTGGAAAAGGTTTGAATTTGAAATTAAGAGATAGATGAGCAGAAAACAAATGTTTTTGGGATTTTCGATTTAAACGGATTCCTAGGGATTTGGGTTACCTTTGAGGCTGTTTATGTTGCTAATCTGATTTACCTTTGTTGATTACCGAAATTGCCTTGAAGGCGAGTTTATCCTCTGATAGCTTAAGCTCCCTCTCGGGTTACAAAAGCCGTGCCCAATTGACCCGACCCCTTCTCTCGTGGTAGTCGATCCCAGATTGGACCCTATGCATTCCGTGACAACTCGTTGCTCCTCGAGGGACGGCTTCTAACTCTCGTGATTTCAGTCCCAAGTCTGACTTCTATAGGTCCGACACCCAAGTTCACCGCTAGGTTCCTCCTTGAAATGTCTCAGTCATGCAAATAACCTAAGTTCACCGCTAGGTTCCTCCTTGGATCATTCACATCTCACAAACCAGTGGCTGCCGGGCTTTACGAGTGAAACACCCTAGAAATCCTAAGTTCACCGCTAGGTTCCTCCTTAGAACTTCTACGTCACGCAAATAAACGGTTGCCGAAATTTATGAGTGGTTAACACGCTAGAAATCAGATCTAAAACAATAACGAAATCAACATCGATTTTACATCAAATCAACATCATTTACAAACCTCGGGCAGAGCCCTAGTCCCTAGAAACAAACTACTACTCCAGTCTTGCCATGGAGATGACAAGCTGGGTTGACAACATAGTGAAAATCAGAAAAGAGAAGAGAGGAGAAGAGGAGAGATCTATGCCTAAGTCCTAGTTGTTATGGATGATCCAGATCCAATGTGTTATCCAATCTGTATTGTCTGTCCCAGATCTGATGCCTTGATCCTTATTTATAGAAATGGGGAAGTTAGAGTCCCAAACCAACTCAAAATCTGATCTATTTCGGTTTCTTCAGGTCCAAGTAATGCGTGTCACGGCCGTGATGGCCATCACGGCCAGGCCGTGACGGTCTCTGCTTCTGGAAGTTGTGCAAAATCCGGTCTCTCGCGGGGCGAGAATGTGCTCGCGTCGCGAGCCCTCTGTTTCATGGCCGTGAAGAATTTCACGGCTGGGCCGTGATGTGCTCTGACTTGTGGTGGTTTTGGGTCACGGCCGTGACAGACTCTGACTTCAGCCTTTCTTCTTTTTCAGTTTTGCTCGATCATGGCCGTGATGGGCATCACGGCTAGGCCGTGATGGGCTCTGTTTGGCTCATTTTCTTCCGTTTTAAAGCTCCATCTTCATCCAAACTTCGTCATGGTTGATCTTGAGCAATTTACCCTTTATATCTGCAAAACAACACACGAAAACCGCCTTACCCGTTCCAAAGGAAAATTAACCTAAAATCTCATAAAAATATGCCTAAACTACATGAAAATGCATGCAAAATGATGGACAAAGATGAGGTGGAATCACACTCATCAAATCACCCCAAGCTTAAAACTTTGCTTGTCCTCAAGCAATTACTCAGGCCATAAGATATAAATCATTCAAAGCATGGATAGTGAACCAAGAACCCTAGAAGCTAATCCAAGTAATAGGCATTTTTAATAAGCACTCAAGAGATAATCAAGTTCAAGTCCAATTAGAAGCTTAGGTTTTTCAAGTTCATGTCCTCACTGATTTGGGCACTCATCTAACCTCACTCAAGTGTTTTAGGGTTTATGACAATTCACTCCATTTCCTCAAGGAAAGTATTTTACCATAGGCTTGACTATTAACCAAATCTCTACTTTATTTATGAAAACACTTAAGAATCAAGAGGTCTTTTCCTTTGGTTGTAATGTGGCCTTGGGATTTATTGTAAGGTGGGAAAATCAAGGAAAGGGAATTTCAAGAAGGCTAGACAGATTATCAAACATTACAAAGTATGACACCTTCTAAAATACCTTTTAGGGGTTTTGATTTACTTCTCCACCTTTCTTCCCCCCCCCCTCCAATTTTTTTCTGTTTATTTCATTTTTATTCGTTTGGAGAAGGGGAGATTTATAGCTCAAGAGAAATATTTTCATCCCATTCTTTTTCCAACTACCATTTTGCCCTTTTTGTAATACTTTAAAAGGTGCCATACCAAGCATTATTTATCAAAGTAATTCAAGGTACCAAGAAAAGTATTTTTTTTTCTTTAGGCTCAAAATTGGGCAACTAAGGGGTAGCATTTATCATTCAAAGCTCGGGAGGCTGGAAAAATACCTAGTGCCTCAATCATTTCCAAAAATGTTTTCAAAAATTTTTAAGTTTTGAAATGGTTTCAAGTCAAGTTCTAGAAAATACAGTCCATGAGAAATTAAATCACTCTATCACAAGAAATGGGGTAGATTTAGTGAATACCCCTTTTGGCTCAAAATCTTACATTTAGTAGTTCAAAATTCAGTGAGGTACACAAGTTTAAGGAACCACATGCTAATTATCAACTATCAAATGTCTATCTCAAGAATTTTTATTTTTAGCCATATCACAAGAATAATGAAAAATTGGGTTCAAAATTCACTATCTCAATTCATTTGGCTCCAAGTTTTTACAATCGGATGCATGTTCTAAGTGAGGGGCAATCTAAAGAATGTGATCATACCAATCTATGCCTATGAGAATGCAATATGAATGCAACAATGCAAATGCAAAAATAAATACCCCTACCCCAAGCTTGATTACTTACATTGTCTCCAATGTAAATAATCAAGTCGGAGAGAGGAGAAAAATGGAACAACTTACCGAATCGGTAGCGGGTGTTGGCTGCACATTCCAGTCAAAACTTGGGTGGAAATAGTATCACGGCCGTGAGGCTCATCACGGGCAGGCCGTGATCGTTTCTGTCCTCAGGAGTTGCCCTGTCACGGCCGTGATGCTCTCTGATCTTGGCATCCTACTCATCACGCCCGTGATGGTTGTCACGGCTAGGCCGTGATCCTTTATGTGCTCTTGTTTAGTTCATCACGGCCGTGATCTCTGTCACGGCCAGGACGTGATGGCCTCTGACTTTATCTTTTTTATGCTCTTCTTCTCTTTCTCAACCTGAAAACACTAGACAAACCTATTAATGATATTTTTGCCTCTTGATCTTCTCAAATTATTCAAGAGGTTAAATCAAAAACAAAAGGAAAAAAGGGAAAGAAAACTTGGGTTGCCTCCCAAGAAGCGCTTGTTTATGGTCCTAAGCTTGACCAAACTTCATTCAATCAACCGGGGTCGGCTGGGCGTAGAAGTGCAGGCACACTTCTTTTCCAAGGAACTCCTTCAAAAATCCGTCTCTGCTCATACGGCCAATAACGCTTCCGCTTTGCTCTTTTCTCTCGGAGCTTCCTAGCCTTCCTTCCTCCCGGCGGAAGTTTTGTTTCAGTATGGACAGCAACTCCAATTCCATCACTGCTGGGTGCATCATTAGCCTTGTATATCTTTGGGGTTGCTTCCATGCTAAGTTCTTTCTCTACCGCTGGAGACGTTACATCAATTCTGCATACATGGCTCTCAAAAGGAGGGTTGTTACAAGAGTTAATCAACTGAAAATTTACCCTACCTTCCTCTACATTTAGAGAGAGTTTGCCATTCCTTACGTCTATTACTTTGCTCCAGTGATTTGCCAAAAATGGCCTTCCTAAAATGATGGGGAATTTAGAATTCCCTTTCATGTCCAATTCCAGGAAGTCGGTAGGGATGAGAATTTTCCCTACCTTTACAGGAACATTCTCTAGTATGCCTAGAGGAGTCCTAGTTGAGCCATCCGTAAATTGTAAGGGGAATTTGAATGGTCTCAACTCTTTGCTTCCCAACCTTTCCATGACAGTGAGGGACATCAAGCTCGTGCTAGCCCCTAAGTCACATAAGGCTGGGTCTATTTGCACTTGTTCAATCGAGCAAGCGATGGAGAAACTACCTGGGTCTTTCAGTTTAGTAGGCATTTTAGTCTCTACATCTACTTGCTTTTTCCTGACCAACCTCTGTGGGAAAGGTATCGGGGGTTGGTACGGTGGTGGAGGGACATATTTCAGTTCTGGCTCTTCTTTTTCACTCGTGTCCTCCTCCGGTTCCACGTCCATTTCAGCTACCCCCACCCCAAGCTTATCATCCCTTAAGTGTATGACATTGCAATGCTCATTGGGATTTGCTTCGGGTTGCCCCGGGAATGCACCCTTAGGTCTCGAGTACGTCTTTGGCTTGTTGGGCAATCTGGGTTTCTAGCATCTTGTTATGAGTTGCTAAGTTGTCTACCTTAGATGCTAGATCCTTTATTGCCTCACTCACTACCCTTCCTTGTTGTCTAAACTCCTCATTCTGTTTTGTCTGAGTTTCAACAAAACTTTCAAATAAAGTCTCGAGTTTAGATCTTTGTACCGAGGATACCCCGGTGCTGCTCTCTTATTACCTTGACCCTCTTGGAACTCATGGTTGAGCGTGTTGCTGTAGTTGCCGTTGGAGAGGTAAGGGTTGTTCCTTCTTTGGTTGTAGGGATTTGGGGGAGCACAGTTGGGCAGCTTCGGGTTCGTATCATAGTAGTTGTTACAAGAATTCACTTGTTCACCCGAAGCGCCGGATCCATGTGGGCATCCCATCATGTCATGTCCCTGCACTCCACAAATCTCACAAATAGTGTTAGTAGCACCTATTGCACTCACATTAGCTCTTTCAATCTTATCTAATCGTTTATTTAGTGAGTCAAATTTAGAAATAATCAGATCAATGCTACTTACTTCAAACTTACCCCCCGAAATCTTGTTCGGGTTATTACCTCTTTCGGATCCCCATTGGTGGTAGTTGGTGGCGACATTCTCGATGATGTTGAATGCCTCGGTGAGAGAGGCCTATTCATAAACGCTCCACCGGCTGCAGAATCTAGTGACCCCTTCGAAGAGTAGTCCAATCCGTTATAGAAGGTGTGCACTATTAACCACCTCTCGAGTCCGTGATGTGGGCACGACTCCAGCAGTCCCTTGTATCGATCCCAAGCTTCCGATAATGATTCTCCGTCTTTTTGGAAGAAGCCGGTGATCTGGGTTCTTATGTAGGCTGTCTTGGATGGAGGGAAGAATTTCTCCAAGAACGCCTGCTACAATTGGTACCAAGTAGTCAAAGTGTTAGCGGGGATTTTCTTAAGCCAGGCCTTCGCCTTTCCAGTGAGAGATGAGGGGAACAGTCTCAAACGCACAACATCGACTGAGGCTCCATTAATCCTGATTGCATCAGTGAACTCTAAGAATGTTTCTATATGATCGGTAGGGTCCTCCGAAGGCAATCCTCCGAACTGATGTTGCCTAATCATGTTGATTAGCATAGGTGGTATGGTATAGTTTTCCGCCTCAATCTCTGGCCTTGCAATCCCAGTTCGCAAGCCTCTCGCATTTGGGGTTGCGTAGTCCTTCAAAGGTTTTGTATCCGGTTGATTCGCCATGAGTGAAACAGGACTCAACCTTTCTCCCTCTCTTTGTAGTCTTCTACGTCTGTGGAAGGTCCTCTCGATTTCCGGATCAATCTCACTAAGGCTCCCAAGACTTATGGATCTTTGCATATAAGTCACAGAGAGATGGATACAATAGAAGGAAAAGAATTTTTTTTGATTTTTGATTTTTTTGATTTTTTTTTTAAATTTCTGAGATAAAAATCAAATAAAAAGAAAAGGTCCAGAAAAATCAATTCAAAATTTGAATTGAGATTCAAAAAGGCACAGTCCCCGGCAACGGCGCCAAAAACTTGATGTCGCGCGCGGACGCGCGCTCGTGCGTATCCGGCAAGTGTACCGGACTGCCGTCAAGTAATAAAAGATATCGAACCCACAGAGACTGTGTTCTCGAATCGCAATCGGTTTTAGAATCGATTATATCTGGACAATTTTAAAGAGGGTTTTGGAAAAGGTTTGAATTTGAAATTAAGAGATAGATGAGCAGAAAACAAATGTTTTTGGGATTTTCGATTTAAACGGATTCCTAGGGATTTGGGTTACCTTTGAGGCTGTTTATGTTGCTAATCTGATTTACCTTTGTTGATTACCGAAATTGCCTTGAAGGCGAGTTTATCCTCTGATAGCTTAAGCTCCCTCTCGGGTTACAAAAGCCGTGGCCAATTGACCCGACCCCTACTCTCGTGGTAGTCGATCCCAGATTGGACCCTTTGCGTTCCGTGACAACTCGTTGCTCCTCGAGGGACGGCTTCTAACTCTCGTGATTTCAGTCCCAAGTCTGACTTCTATAGGTCCGACACCCAAGTTCACCGCTAGGTTCCTCCTTGAAATGTCTCAGTCATGCAAATAACCTAAGTTCACCGCTAGCTTCCTCCTTGGATCATTCACATCTCACAAACCAGTGGCTGCCGGGCTTTATGAGTGAAACTCCCTAGAAATCCTAAGTTCACCGCTAGGTTCCTCCTTAGAACTTCTACGTCACGCAAATAAACGGTTGCCGAAATTTATGAGTGGTTAACACGCTAGAAATCAGATCTAAAACAATAACGAAATCAACATCGATTTTACATCAAATCAACATCATTTACAAACCTCGGGCAGAGCCCTAGTCCCTAGAAACAAACTACTACTCCAGTCTTGCCATGGAGATGACAAGTCAAGGTTGACAACATAGTGAAAATCAGAAAAGAGAAGAGAGGAGAAGAGGAGAGATCTATGCCTAAGTCCTAGTTGTTATGGATGATCCAGATCCAATGTGTTATCCAATCTGTATTGTCTGTCCCAGATCTGATGCCTTGATCCTTATTTATAGAAATGGGGAAGTTAGAGTCCCAAACCAACTCAAAATCTGATCTATTTCGGTTTCTTCAGGTCCAAGTAATGCGCGTCACACGCCGTGATGGCCATCACGGCCAGGCCGTGACGGTCTCCGCTTCTGGAAGTTGTGCAAAATCCGGTCTCTCGGGGCGAGAATGTGCTCGCGTCGCGCGAGCCCTCTCGTTTCATGGCCGTGAAGAATTTCACACGGCTGGGCCGTGATGTGCTCGACTTGTGGTGGTTTTGGGTCACGGCCGTGATGGCTATCACGGCCAGGCCGTGACGATGACTCGACTTCACCTTTCTTCTTTTTCAGTTTTGCTCGATCATGGCCGTGATGGGCATCACGGCTAGGCCGTGATGGGCTCTGTTTGGCTCATTTTCTTCAGTTTTAAAGCTCCATCTTCATCCAAACTTCATCATGGTTGATCTTGAGCAATTTACCCTTTATATCTGCAAAACAACACACGAAAACCACCTTACCCGTTCCAAAGGAAAATTAACCTAAAATCTAATAAAAATATGCCTAAACTACATGAAAATGCATGCAAAATGATGGACAAAGATGAGGTGGAATCACACTCATCAAGAATCAAGGTGGTGAGGCATCTGTGAACCTTGTACTGTATGGAGTTCCCAAACCAAAGGACTTTGATTCAAATTTCTTAAATCCAAAGGCAAGATTTCTTCATGTTCTTCTAATTAACTGTGTGATACCTAAAACTGGTTCTAGGGATCATGTGCGTAAGATAGAAAAATTTGCTATCTACCACTTAGTCCAAAGAATCAAGATAGATATCATAGATTTAATTTTTGGACACATGCTGAAAACTGTTAAAGGGAAGTGCAATGGTGGATATCCCAATGGCATGCTTCTAACAAGAATCTTCGGAGCCAACTCTTTGAACAACATGCCACAAGCTTCCCATACTGATATCTGCACAGAGATAACTTCAAAGACCCTGTCTTTGATGAAAATTCAACTTTAACCAATTGCAGAACCTTCTATTGCAAAAGCATCAACATCTGCTGCAGTTGCTAGTGAAGGACCGAGCATTCCAGTGGTTAAGACTGAAACTTTTGAGGAGCCTGTTGAAGAAGAAATGCCTCAGCTTCAAAGGAAAAGAAGAAGAATTGTTGAGCCATCTGCTCAAGCCTCTGCTGAACCTACTGCTTCTGTTCCCATTGGGCCAAGCATACCAAAAGTCTTCAAGCGGAAGAGAGCAGTGCAAGCTGAGGGGGAGTCTCAATCAGAAGAGACAGTGATCCCTAAGAAAAAGAGGACCACTGTGACAAGAAGGAAATTGGTATTACCTTCTACACCATCACCATCAACCTCACCTCAAAGAGAATCCTCATTTCAACCTCAACCAACAGCCACAACTACCTCCATTCCACAACCATCATCACCATTGCCACTATCTCCATAAAGAGCACCAACACCACCACTACAAAGAACACCATCACCTCAACCTCAACAAAACACCCCTACTCCATATCACTCTTCTAAACCTAATCCTACCATATCAAAAGTCACATGTTTCATACTTCCACACCACAAACATCTCATCATTCTGATATTCTTCTCATTAAGGATGTCAATGACTTTGATTATTTTGACAATCTCACTTCTCCACCTTCACCCAAAATACAAACCCCTGATTAAATCAGAAACCAGAACCAAGTCCCTCTGAAAATAATCTTGCCAGATTTATTCTCTAAAACAAGACACAACCCACTCCCTTTAGCCACTTTACCTCCATAACACCTATCTTCCAGAACCACTCCCCTCTCTATCACAGATGAGTCTTGCTAAAAATTTTCTCAGCAGCAAAGACTTGGATGTCATTGCTTCACTTGAAGCTGAAAGGCAGCTTGTTAAGCTTGCCAGAAAACAAAAAACCAGTAAACAAATAGCTCTTCAATCCTCACATCTTCATTAGACCCTCTACTGAGCTCAAAGTAATGCCTGACTCCATGGCCTTGAAAGGAAAGAAAAAGGTCACTGACTTGCCTGGAGATCAACAATTCTGTCCGATGAAGCTCAATGACAAAAAATCCAATTACAGACTGAGGCTGTTCAACTTGTCTAAATATTGCTATTTCTTCTGTTGATATTTTCTAAGGTTCATTAAATCATCTAAATGTTTGCCATCATCAAAAAGGGGGAGATTGCTAAGTCTCTAAAATTTCTGATGTGCATTTTCCCGAGTTTTGATGAAAACTAAACATTGGTTAATGATTTAATTAACCTTTGTATTGGTTGCTAACCTGTCTACCCAGTGTGCAGATCACAATAGTAAGAAGTCGCTTTCTCACCTATCTGCCCACATAGATGACCACCTGTCCGAAGAAGCAAGTCAACCCGTCTGTTTACTAGGATTATTGACTTTCTGCAGTAATGTTTCAACTTGTCTTCTGATAAGTTCTTATACCTGTCTGAGCTTCTTCAATATGGAGCTCATGTACAAAGCTTTTGGAAGCTATCCCCTCATGCAGAAGATTCTGAAGCTTTCTCACGCTTATCAGGAAAAGTCAGAATTCACTCTCACAAGCAACCTAGGAAAACAAAGATGAAGTCCAGTTAAAGAATGTTTCCAACATACTTTATTCCCTAGTACTCTTGGTTATTACACGAAAAGGGAAATGTGCTCTGCAAAGTACAAAATTATTATGCACAACTCTGATTTGGCTACTGCACGATGCATAAAGCCTTGATCCTTCATGTTAGAGTACAACCAATGTTTCTATTACATTAATGGCTGCCCATAACGACTCTATTGTATTTAATGAAGTTCTGCTTGAAGCCAACATTTGAAGGAATGTCTCTAACGGATCTTAAATGCTTGAAGTCTATAAATACAGAAGTCATTGAAGATGAAGATATAGAGTGTTGAGACCTCATAAGTCTGAAACACATTAAATGTGAAATTCTCTAAGTTTTGATGATTCCAAATAGATTAAGTATGGTAATATTGAACCTTATGAAATTACTGACAAATCTGATAAGTGTGCAGAAAAATAGATTTAAGGTTACTCGTCTACTTTCTGAATCGTCTGCTTTTTATTTGAGCTCAGTTTATAAGACCTGTCTGAAAATCACTCGTCTGCGTTTTAGTCAAAGACCAAGTCAACGCGCTATCAAGATCTGAGTTTATTTGATAACGTGGAAAGAAGCATCTGTCTGAAACAGACTCAGTTGATCACCCGTCTTACTTTTGGAATAAGCTAGAACCCGTCTAGTTATGGACTACATGATAACCTATTTGGTTTTGGATTGTATGATCACCCGTCTAGTTTTTGGACTGCTTGAGCACTCGTCTGATTTCTGATTATTTCTCACCCGTCTGATTTTCCAACTCTGGTATAATGTCAGTTTGTCATAAATGAAGTCCAAGTCATCTTATTCATATCAAATGCCTTCCTTAAGGGTCCCTAAGACCTCTGGACAATAGCTCAAAGTATAAAGATTTAAGAACGTTTGTTTCATGGTTTTAAGGAATAAACATGCAATCTTCGTACCACAGCAGTAACCTTTTAGCTGTTTTAGTACAAAGTAAAAGTGCTTTCTGGAAATTGAACTGACTGTTGCACTAAAAGAGGAAAGCTCTATGCTGCAAGTACAAGAAGCCTGCTGCTACATACTCTGATAACAACAACTGATTCAGAATAAAGTGTACCCTAGGACAACCTTGTCAAAGCTCAACGTTCCCAAGCATTTAATGTTTATACAGAACGACTCTTTGGCATTAATGGTATCTCAGAAGCTCAAATCAAAAGAACACATTTTCTGAGGCTATGCCTAAACGGATCTCTTGATTAAAGCCTTTAAATAGATCAAACAATGAAGATGAAAACAAGAAGTTGAATATCATTAAGAACATTGTGCAGAAGCATTTACTCTCCTCGTTAACGTCTTCATTCTTTCATTGAATACACCTTCAATCATTTGATATTAATTCGCAGTCTTTCACACTTCATATTTATTCCACTCCTTGAGTATGATCTGAAAGACTTGCAAGTTGTATTAATTACACAAAACCTTTATATTGTTTGAGTGTTGAGCCTGAAGAGGCTAGGTGTGCAAAGAATACTTGTTTTGAGTGTTAAGCCTGAAGAGGCTAGGTGTGCAAAGAATACTTGTACTGTAATTTACTCGGTTATAGTGGAAACTTGGTGCTGCCAAGAAACTGGATGTAGCCCTGTGAATTTTGGGGTGAACTAGTATAAAACTCTTAGAGTGATATTCCTCTTCCCTTATCTATTTATTTTGCTTAAGTATTATTCTGTTCAAGCTTTTAACTTGGGGAGTTATTATTGTGAAAATCAAACTCTGTTTTACTCTTATCTATTTGCTTGCATATTCTGTCTGAATATTAGACGTATCACTCGTCTGATTTTCTCTAATCTAAGTTCTTCTTGTTGTGCCTGCGAAAATCTTTTAAGTAAGCGAAAAAAGATTGGTAAACACAATTCAACCCCCCTTCTTGTGTTAACTTTGGTTATTTCATAGAGAACACATAGCAATAAAAGAACCATTACTCCATGCATTTATTTCTTCATTATTTCAATCTGTATTCTTCAATCATCTGAAGTTATTAAGCAGTCTTTCCTAAGCTTAAATTTAGTTCACTGAGTGTTAGTGAAAGAACTGTCTGTCTGATTGTATTTATTACAGACAAACTTCTCAAACAAACCTAAGTGATCTCGAAGAGACTAGGTGTGCAAAGAATACTTGTCTTGAAGCCTGAAGAGGTTAGGTGTGCAAACAATACTTAGAGTCTGTAACCTGATTAGTTATAGTGGATAAAACTTTGTGCTGCCAAGGACTGGACGCAGCTCTTTAGTTGCTTTGATTATATTATTTGCTTTCTAACTAAAGGGGTTAAAGTGTGAATATTGAAATTGTTTTCAAAGTGTCTGTGTGTGTGTGAGTTTTGTTGTTAAAGTTTCATCAGACAGGTCACCTGTCTGTGCAGTGCTCTCTTACTTGTCTGAACCTAGCTTCTGTGTGCAAAAAGTTTTCAACTTTATTTTAAATTCTAATAAACACAATTCAACCTATCTTCTCATGTTTATAGTTATCTATTTCATCAGGCTCAATGACATGAGAAGGATCTGGATAATATTTTCTTAACTGGGAAACATGGAAGACATCGTGAAGGGTTGAAAGGTTAGGCGGTATGGCTATATGGTAAGCTACTAGACCAATTCGTCGAAGAATCTGAAATGGTCCAATGAATCGGGGAGTAAGCTTTCTAGACTTTATAGCTCTGCCAATTTCGGTCTTCGGAGTGACTCTCAAAAACACGTGATCACCTTCTTGGAACTCTAAGGGTCTCATCCTCTTGTTACTATAGATCCTCTGCCTATCCTTTGCTTCTTTCATTTTCTCTCTTATTTTCTTGACTTGTTCCGTTGTTTGTTGTACCATATCAGGACCCAACACTTGGCTCTCGCCAATCTCATTCCAACACAACGGAGTCCCCTACACTTTCTCCCATACAGAGTCTCATACGGTGCCATCCCGATACTGTTGTGGAAACTGTTATTGTACGTGAACTCAATCAAAGGTAGGAATTCATCCCACTTCCCAACATGTTCCAACACACAAGCTCTTAAAAGATCCTCCAATGATTGAATTGTTCTCTGACTACCCATACATCTGAGGATGATAAGCAGAACTCATCCTCAACTTAGTTCCCAAAGCATTGTGTAATTGTCTCCAAAATCTAGATGTAAATCTAGGATCTCGGTTGGAGATAATACTTGATGGCACACCGTGCAACCTCAAAACTTCCTTGATGTAGATATGGGTCAACATCATCGAGTCCTCTCCTAAACTCTGAAACCTTACCCTCATCTATGCCTCGACTCACATCTTGCAGATATTCATCATGACCCTGCTTAAGCCTAAGGTCTCTCAAAAACACACCACTGATGGTGATCATACCTAAGTATATTTTATCCTCAGTCAAATCCATACCTAGGTTTATATCTCTAAACTATTCAACCAACTCCATCTCGTTCACCATCGTTGTGGACACATGTAAAGATTTCTTACTCAGTGCATCCGCCACAACATTTTGCTTTCCCAGGGTGGTATTGAAGATCGAACTCATAATCCTTAACAAATTCCTTCCATCTATGCTACCTCATGTTCAGCTCCTTCTGATCAAACAAATACTTTAAACTCTTGTGATCGCTGAACACATTAAACTTAGTTCCATAAAGATAGTGTCGCAATATCTTCAATGCGAACACTATGGCTGCCAACTCCAGATCATGGGTCGGGTAATTCCTTTCATGAACCCTCAATATTCGGGAAGCATAAGTGACAACTCTTCCCTCTTGCATCAAAACATAACCCAAACCTTGATATGACGTATCACAGTACACGTCAAACTGTCCTAATGGATCTGGTAATGTCAGTACTGGAGATGTAGTCAACTTCTCTTTTAGCTTCTGAAAACTCTCTTAACACTTTCCTGTCCATACAAACGCCGTACCTTTCCTCGTTAACTGCATCACAGGCAACGTAATCTTCAAGAAACCTTAAATGAACCTCCTGTAATACCCTGCTAATCCTAGAAAACTCCTTACCTCACTTACTGCTTAGGCCTCTCCCACTTAATCACTACCTCTACCTTAATTGGATCAACTGCTATCCCATCTTTATTGATTATATGACCCAGGAACCGCACTTCCTCTAATCAAAATTCACATTTGAATAGCTTCGCGTACAACTACCCGTCTTTCAACACCTGTAACACAACTCTCAGATGTTCCTCATGTTCTTCCCAACTATGGGAATAGATAAGAATATCATTAATGAACACCACCACAAACTTGTTGAGGAACGGTCTAAAGATCCTGTTCATGTAATCCATGAACACCGTTGAAGCATTAGTTACACCAAAAGACATAATTAAGCACTTTTAGTGTCCATACCTCGTCCTGAAAGCTGTCTTAGGTATATCCACCTTCTTCATTCTAATCTAATGGTATCTCGATCTTAACTCTATCTTATAAAACACTGAGGCTTGATAAGCCTCCGACTCATCTAGTTTTATAACTAGAAAAACCATGGTTTTGTGCTAATTATATCTCGTTTTTGCTCAAATTTGGATTTAATTGTCCTCAAGCAACATTTTGAGTCTCTAAAGTAGTTTTAGGATATTTCATCTAATTTTGAGTCAAATAAAGCATTCATTGCTATTTTGTATTTTCAGGGTAAAGAGAAGAGCAAAAAGGCAAGGCCAAACACAGTCAGAAGCCATCACGCCCAGGCCGTGACATTGGTCATGGCCGTGATGAGCCAGTCATGAAGATCAGAAGGCATCACGGCCCAGCTGTTATGTCCATCACGGGCGTGATGAGGACCACCCTGAAGGACAGAGAGCATCACGGCCTAGCCGTGATGGAGGTCACGGTCGTGACAGATCAGCACTCATGGAAAGAATTGGTCACGGCTTGCCCGTGATGAGCATCACGGCCGTGATGCTCCAGAATTTGAAAGTGCGCCTTGGCAGAACACGTCACGTCCTGGCCGTGATGGCCATCACGGTCGTGACGCGCACTTAGTCTATAAATACCAGAGTAGAACAGAGCAGAAAACAGACTGGGGAGACCTAGAGCAGACTTGGAACCCTAGGGGGCGACGGCTAACCCTAAGGGGACGTTCTCTGAACAAGGGGATGCGGTGACGGCTGTGGAAACCTTCCATGGAGTTCTTCTTCTCCCTTTTCTCTATTGTTTTTCTTTTGGTTTTCTCTGTTATTATGTATAGCTAAATCCCCTCCTTGTTAGGGTTAGATATAGATTTTCTAAACTTGGTTGTGTTTGATTTGGTTTCAATGCAAGTTTCTATTTCTTTATGAGTGTTTGATTCTATGCTTAATGCTTTCCTTGGTTTGATCACCCTTGGGATGATTTGTTGCTATGATAGACAATTGACAGATTGATGTTAAGGCATGCTCATGAATCAAATGCCAAGTAGTTCATGAACCTAGACATAGGTCTTGAGGTGCTTGCAATCTTATAAGTCTTGACTCTTAATGCAAAATCTCAGGTTAATCCACCTAAGACATTAGGGTTTGATTCGGGGTTTTAGGCCCATTCCACCTAAGACATTAGGGTTTGAGTATTTAAAAAGACTTGATTGTAATAATTGAATTAGGAATTGTGTTGGTAACCATTTCATTGCAATTAAGGGAGGATTAGTGTAGTCTAACCCTGACAATCTTAACCATATTTATGTTGCCTTTCAAGTGTTTGATTAAACATCCAAAAGACCAAAAATATTTTACTTGCCTCATTTCTTTATTTTATGTTTTGATCTTACTTCATACCATAGTAGTCTAGATAGTTGTTGAGTTTGTGAATTGGTAATTGGCAACCGATCCCTGAGGACGATATCCGGTCTCACCACCGTATTACTTGAACGACTAGGTACACTTGCCTATAGAAAAGTCGTGTCAAGTTTTTGGCGCCGTTGCCGGGGATTGGCTTTGCCAATATCAATAGTAACAAAGAAGGCAACTAATCTAGACATTTTTATTTTATTTTTATTTATATATTTGATCTCTTTCTTTTGTTAGTTTTGTATATATTTGAATTTGTTTTTCTTTATTCTTGGGCCTTATTTGTCTGTAAGGTGGAATTGATTTGACAGGATCATGGACTACAATTGTTATCATCCATCTGATGCAGAAATTGAGATGTCTGAGCTACAGCTGCGGGTAGATATGCTACAATTGGCCACAGACATCCATCAATTGAGCAATAAGTTGTCAAGGGCCACAGTCTCTCCTCCACCATTGGTAGGCAATTCTGAATGGGGAAATCAATTTCCCAACACTTACACTCCATGGTGGGGGAATCCTCCAAACAATGCTTGGATTGATCAAGAGGAACATTGGGAATCTTCCACACCTTCATATCAACCACAATCATCTCAATGGTATGATGAGCCATCACCATTGGAAGTTGCTTGGGAGAACTTCATATCCGAATTCACAGTCAATTTTGAGCAACCTATTCCGGATAGTCGGTCTCACTTAGAGGATATTTTGGAGAACTTCATGGTAACAAGAATGGAAAGTTTAAAAAATCAAGAAGATACCATTCGAAGTCTCGGGGTACGTATTGAGAAACTCTCTAACCAACTATCCGAAATGCCAATTTGGAACTTGGTGGATGATGATGAAGATGATGCAATAATGGATGATGAGGAAGATGAAGAAGTGGGGGCAACCGAATTAAGAAGTGAAGACCTTGTTTGTGAGAACATAGTTGCACCATCTCCTAGTGACCCCTTGAATAAAGAGATTGAGATGAAGAGGCATTTGGAGGACATCTATTTCACCTTGCTAGAGCATGATGAAGAACTTTTGGAATTAGATAATTCTATTGGCTCCTATGCATGTGTTGATTGTGATGGGAGAAACACTTGTGTGGTTTGTGCTGAGATTTCTGCATATATGGAAGGTGATGGATTTGGTGATTCAGTGAATGAAGATTGTGTAGAAGCCAAAGCAGCACCAGTGATCCTCTTGACTTGTTTGCCACCTCACACTGAGAAGCAACCAACGATAGAGTTCAATCCTCTTCCTGAGAGACTGGAATTTGAATCTTTAAATATGAAGGCACTATTGCCAGTCCAAGAGGTTGAACCCCATTTTTATTGGGAAGACTTTGTTGACAAAGAGGTCATCTTTGACCCAAGAGGGAGTGAGAAGTTCACCACACTTGGCGAGGTCACCATGATTATCAAGCGCTCACTTTCGTATTCATGCTGCATGCCAGGGGATCCAAGAAGATCATACTACACTTTGAGCATTCCTTGGCCGCTGTATCATAGGCAGTGGGATCCCGGTGGAACTGCCTTCATGAGTTTTTCTAAACCTTTTTCTTTTTAATTATCTTTGTTATGTTTTTCTTTGCTTCGAGTCATATGTGTGTTGACTGTTGTGTCAGTGAGCTTGATGGATTCTAATTAATTCTAGCATAGATTGATTGCATGATATTTGTTGACTGTTGGTGTTTTCCCCCTAGGTTTTGAAAATCGAAAATTGATCCCCATGTGAAAAATTTAAAATTAAACTTTGAGATATTTTGTTGTGATTGTATGATTTATGATAAGTTTGGGGTGAAGGGATGCACACACTAGGGATTGAATCTCGGCCAAACAATTTGCGAAAAATGTCCAGGTGAGAATTTGAGCCTCCAACATGTTTTTAATTGTGTGAATCACTTTTAAGTTGCACTTTCCCGGATTTGCTTGAATCTCTTCATGGTTTGCATGCTTATGTGGTTGCATCAAATAATTTAGGCAATTTTCTTTGAAATAACTACTTGGCCTAAATTGAACCATCCCTAATGCATGTTCCATAGTTAGCCACATTGAGCCTAATGAGCCTATTATTTTTTGATGACCTTAAGTTAAAAGCCAAAAAAAATCCGGAAAAATCATGTTAACCCAATCTTAGGATTAGGAGAGCATGGATGCTTAGCAAGACAAAGGTTGAAGGAAACTAAGTTTGGGGTGGCTACAAGGATACGATATGTTATTTTGGGTTGAGAAAAAGAAAAATAAAGGTTGGAGCCAAAGGTAAAAAGAAAAAAAAAAAAGAAAAGTACAAAAATGTAAAAAAAAAAAAGGGTATTGCAAGGAAAAAGGGCTGTAGTCACCCAAAGCATCAAAAAGAAAAATGAAAAAAGGAATAAGAGTGGAAGTCAAGGTAAAAAGTTTCATGCTCTCTTAATTCCTAGGGATGTAAAGCCTAGTACCTTTGAATATCCTACCTTTAGCTAGGCCCCATTACAACCTTTAAAAGACCTTTTGATGTTGCATGCATGTTTTCGTGGGAACTTTGTTTGAGATGAAAATCAAATCCATCGGAAGTGCTCTTGAAATTGAAATTGAGTGAAAGTTGATAGCCTTGACAAATTGAGCGAATGAGTGACTTATATAATGCCCTTGTGAGGAAGGCAAATGTTTGAAATTGGTGATCTCCCTTTTGTGTGTAACTTGGATCCTCAACTTTGATTATTGATTGCATGAATGCTAGGATTCTCTTTGTTTAAAGTAAATGAATGTGGGGATCACATCGTTGCAAAGGGGAAAACATTGAAGACAAAAATTGTATTGCTAAAATGGCGTGAAATTTGTGCGAAATTGATTGAATCCGTTAAGCTTGCCAAGTGTTGAGTCTTTTTGAGTTTTAGTTTGCTTGGGGACAAGCAAGGTTTAAGTGTGGGGTATTTTGATAAGCCTCTGGCTCATCTAGTTTTATAACTAGAAAAACCATGGTTTTGTGCTAATTATATCTCGTTTTCGCCCAAATTTGGATTTAATTGTCCTCAAGCAACATTTTGAGTCTCTCAAGTAGTTTTAGGATATTTAAGCTAATTTTGAGTCAAATAAAGCATTCATTACTATTTTGTATTTTCAGGGTAAAGAGAAGAGCAAAAAGGCAAGGCCAAACACAGTCAGAAGCCATCACGCCCAGGCCGTGACACTGGTCATGGCCGTGATGAGCCAGTCATGAAGATCAGAAGGCATCACGGCCCAGCCGTGATGTCCATCACGGGCGTGATGAGGACCACCTTGAAGGATAAAGAGCATCACGGCCTAGCCGTGATGGAGGTCACGGCCGTGACAGATCAGCACCCATGGACAGAATTGGTCACGGCCTGCCCGTGATGAGCATCATGGCCGTGATGCTCCCGAATTTGAAAGCGCGCCTTGGCAGAACACGTCACGGCCTGGCCGTGATGGACATAATGGCCGTGACGCGCACTTAGTCTATAAATACCAGCACAAAACAGAGCAGAAAATAGACTGGGGAGACCTGGAGCAGACTTGGAACCCTAGGGGGCGACGGCTAACCCTAAGGGGACGTTCTCTGAACAAGGGGCTGTGGTGACGGCTGTGGAAACCTTCATTGGAGTTATTCTTCTCCCTTTTCTCTATTGTTTTTCTTTTGGTTTTCTCTGTTATTATGTATAGCTAAATCCCCTCCTTGTTAGGGTTAGATGTAGCTTTTCTGAACTTGGTTGTGTTTGATTTGGTTTCAATGCAAGTTTCTATTTATTTATGAGTGTTTGATTCTATGCTTAATGCTTTCCTTGGTTTGATCACCCTTGGGATGATTTGTTGCTTTGATAGACAATTGACAGATTGATGTTAAGGCATGCTCATGAATCAAATGTCAAGTAGTTCATGAACCTAGACATAGGTCTTGGGGTGCTTGAAATTTTATAAGTCTTGACTCTTAATGCAAAATCTCGGGTTAATCCACCTAAGACATTAGGGTTTGATTCGGGGTTTTAGGCCCATTCCACCTAAGACATTAGGGTTTGAGTATTTAAAAAGACTTGATTGTCATAATTGAATTAGGAATTGTGTTGGTAACCATTTCATTGCAATTAAGGGAGGATTAGTGTAGTCTAACCCTGACAATCTTAACCACAATTCTGTTGCCTTTCAAGTGTTTGATTAAACATCCAAAAGACCAAAACTATTTTACTTGCCTTATTTCTTTATTTTATGTTTTGATCTTACTTCATACCATAGTAGTCTAGATAGTTGTTGAGTTTGTGAATTGGTAATTGGCAACCGATCCCTGAGGACGATATCCGGTCTCACCACCAAATTACTTGAACGACTAGGTACACTTGCCTATAGAAAAGTCGTGTCAAGGCTCCCTTCAACTGATCCATCGGATCATCTATCCTAGGCAACGAATACTTATTCTTGATTGTCACCTTATTTAACTGTCGGTAATCTGTACACAACCTAGAACTTCCATCCTTCTTCACAAACAAAACTGATGCTCCCCACGGCGAAACACTCGGTTTGATAAATTCCTTCTTCATTATATCATCTTGTTGTTTCTTCAACTCTCCCAACTATAAGGGTGACATCTGATAAGGAGCTACTGATATAGGTCCAGTCCTTGGTATGAGATCTATAGTGAACTCAACTTCCCTTTATGGTGGCAAACCTGGAACATCAGGAGGGAAAACCTCAGGAAATTGTCTCATGATAGGCATAGAATCTATACTCAGAGTCTCCTTAGCTTCCAAAGAGAAAATCATCACATACTACTGAGAATCGTCACTCCTCATAGTTGTTCCTTCATTGGCAGATACTATGCTAGAAGGCTCAAGAAATGATAGGGTCATTTGGGCACAATCTAACACTACATGGTTACCCGAAAGCCAATCCATGCCAAGAATGACATTTATCTGTTGCATAGGCAAACAGATGAGATCCACAAGGAATGTCCAATTTTCAATAACTATAGGACAATGTAGGCAAACAGACAAAGTGATCAATGGATCACTGGTTGGGGTAGATACTGTAAGGGTATATGGTAACTGGGAAACGGGTAAATGTAAATGATCTGCACACTCATGCGAAACAAACGAATGTGTAACCCCCGAGTCAAACAACACACGCGAGAGTCGGCCAGATAATAAACACATACCTTCAATAAGATCTGCAGACTAAGAAGATTCAGATCCTCTCACAGTAAATACCCTCCCCGCGGACTGAGGTCTGGTCGTCTGTCATCCTGCCGCCGGAAATCCTCTCCCAGCTCGACCTCTAGAACTACTGGCTCCTCTATCGGCAGCTGGCTGCTGCTGTCCTGCTCTCTGTCAGCACTCCCTAGCAAAATGACCTGGTTTGCCACAGATGTAGTAACTAGTTCTATCTGTGCAATCCCTGATATAGTGTGGACCTCCACATCTGAAACAAATTGGGTCTCTCTACTGCTAGCGCTCTCTGCTGACTGGTGTTGCTGTTGAAATCGGTGCATATGTCTGTGTACTCTACCCTGGTCTAGTGTATGGTCCTCTCCTCCACTGAGAATCACTATCTCCTATCCTCTGATGGCCTGCCCTAGTAGGACCCCGACCCCGCTGCTGCCTCAGCTCTGCGGCCTGTGTAACACCCCGGTTTTTACTGTTTTTCAATAACAGTAAATATGTGTATATGTTATATTATTTTACTTGGACTGATTAATTTTCTTGATATTTATTTTGATTTATTTTATGTGATTTGGTTGAGAAATTTTGATTTTTCATTTTAAATTAATTTTTGAGTGCGTTAATACTGTCTTATGTCAGTGTATGCATGATTACTAGACAATAATATTATGTTATTGTCACTAGAAGTATTTATTTAGAAAAATATTTTAAATAATATGATGGAAATAAAATTATTTTTCTATTTGAATCTATTTGATTTTAGATTTGAAAATATGTCTGTTTAAAATTAATCGGAGATTAAATTTTGGACCGTTGATTTTCTTAGTTGATCAGTTCAACTATCAATCTTTACTCTAATTTAAAATTTGAAATCATATTTTTGTCACACATTTTTTTTAGATCTAAGGGTTAATATTATTTCTTTTTTCTAAAATCAATTTCAACCACACAATTTACCTATTATTAACTAAAAGAAAATGAATATAAAAATTTCCTCCTTATTCCCCCTATGTCACGCTCGACCAGCCCCTTCTTCTTTTATTTTTTTTTATATTCTCTTCCTTCTGCTTCTTCCTCTGGACCACATCATTCCTTCCTTCAACTCAAAGTTGCTCCTCCCTCTTCCTTACTGTCCAGGTCGCGCCACCGCTCAGCCAGCCCAGTCGGCCGCCGCTCGACCACCCACGAGGAGGAGACGACGCGTCTCGTGTCCCTGCTCGTTTAGGTTCGCCCTCCGCCGCCGTGAAACGGAATCCCCACCACGTAAGTCTGAACCGTCGCCCTTTCTTGGTGGTTCCACCATCCTTTTGTGTTTTAAACTATCTTCCTTCCTTCTAAGAAGTTTAGCTCTTCTTGTTTGGTTATGGTTGCTGCGGAACGAAGCTTCGCCGCCCTCTGCCGTGTTGCTGCCGCTGCCACGCATCCATCACAGCACCACCGCGTGCTTCTTCTTCTTCCTTGTGGGTGAGTGATTCCTCACCTTATCTTGATGAATTTCAAGAAACCCCAAATTTCAGTTACAAACCCTAACCCTAGCTCTTTGAATTGATACTGTAATCTGAAATTAAAACTTGTTTTTATGCAATTGGGATTGTAAATTAGTGTTTCCCTAAATCAATTTCATCGTTCTTTAAGTGGGTTGGATTTTCCCCCATTTAGGTTATGAACCCTAAAGCCCCAATTTGATTTTTATTGAAATTGGTAATGATTGGTAAAATTAACTATGCATTTATGGATTTGGGGCTGTTAATTTAAGTTCTGACAAATCAATTTCGCTTTTCTGTAAGCAAATATCATTTTTCCCAATTTCACTAAAGTCTCAAAAATTTTATCTTAACTTCAACTATGAAATTGTCTCTATTTTAATGCAATTGAGACTTAATTTATGGCTTAGAAGTTCAATTTCATGTTTCTCAAACCAAATCAAAATTTCCCCAATTTTAATTATGGATCTTTTATACCCAAATCGACTTTATTGAGAAATCGATTCTATTTATTTAATTAAATATATGTTTCTTTTGATTATATGTTTTGAGGATGAAAATTGATTTGGTGAAATTACTTGGTTTGTGTATCCGGGATGTTGAATACGGTTATGCTTGTTTGGTGGAGTAGATGTTCGCACTCTTGGAGCTACTGTGAGCTTTAAGATGAGGATCATTCTATTGTCTTCAAAGGTAAGGGGAGATTGCCTGAGGGATTTTCGGTAATTGCATGCTATTTGTGTGTGTATTTGAGTTTACCTGTTGTGATGTGTGGTGTTAAATTAAGTTGTTATATGGTTTTTAATGTTTTCTGTGAAAGTATGATTATATATGTGATGTATGAATATCTTCTATGTATGGATTATCTGTTGGTTGGTTAATTGACTGAGAAGCCTGACAGTGGTCAGTGCTCAACTAAATTAAAGATAAAAGCTTTGAAAAAACAATAGAGAAAAATACAGGATTTGATTTATGGAAGTGGAAGAAAATTATTGAAAACAATTATAATTGATGATGTTTCGGGGAAAAGAGTAATTATTGAGTAAATAGTGAGGATGACATCTTGAAAATATTTCAGTCACGTTACCTTTTTCAAAATGAATTCAAAAATAAGATGAAAATTTATTCCAAGAAATTTAAGTGTCAAGGATATTTTAATAGTGATTATGAAGAATTTTTTTTTATTTATAAACGAATTTCCAACATAAAAGGATTTTCTGTAAACGAGTTTTACACAATGGTGATATTTCCGTCAACTTAGATAAGTTGAGGAAATTTTGTTTTGTTTTGTGTTTCACAGAACGAAAATAGTTTTCAAGATGAAAAACAGACCTAGATACCGAGACGTGGGGATCTAGTGTTCTATGATATGGGCCCGGGGTCCGAAAGGTGAAGTTATGGACTAGATGTCCTATTAAACGGTTATTGGTTTTTGTGCGCTAAAATCTACGTATTTAAGACTGGTGCATCTGTCTAGATTTCGTGATTTGCACACTTTTGACTTGGAGTCAGTTATTTTTGGAATTAGGTATTAAACTTGAAAGTTTAAAATGGTGATTTGGTCGTGAGACTTTTAGCTCCGACATAGAAAGATTGAACACAAAGAAAACTACGAGAACAAAAGGTTTTACATGCATTTTTGGGGCAGACATGCCTTTGCATGGGACTTGAATACTTTATGGCAAGTATTCATGACGTTTGCATCACTGTGCCTTGATGGATATATGACCACGAAACCATATACTATGAATAGTACTCACTGTGCCTCGTTTTGGACAGTGATATGGTTAGTTTGAACTCTGCCTTATCTGGCAACGATTCTGCCTTATTGGCATTGATTCTTCCTTATTCGGTAATGAGAGCCTGATCGGCTCACTTATTTGTTAGTTGGAGCTCCGGAGATTAGGTATCAAAGTTAATTGATGAATATTGAAGTGCCATGGTATTTAAAACGGCTACGACTGTCAGGTGTGAAACCCCTTGATAAATTATGTGTACATGTTGAAAATTTCCTATGTTATGGATATATATATATATATGCTGTTTTTGTATGTCGCGCATGTAGTTATCGTGTTTAAATCCATATATTGGTATCTCGCCCTTGCATGTATCTGTTTTTCTGGTTTTGACGTTGTACTTTGGTACACACTTACAGAAGGTGCGGAAGAGTTTTCAAGTTTTCACTAGAGGTTATTCGTCCTAATCTTTGAAGAGGACTTACGAATATGAGATGACCATTTAGGGCCTTCTCGGTGGATGTTAGGTATAACGACCAACTTAGGTTTTTAAGACGTTGTTGATTAATGTAATGAAAGTATGTATGTTTATGGCTCGGAAAGCCTTTATTTTGGATGAAACTATAAATATATTAGCAGGTGTTTTTGTTTGGGGATGTTGAAGTTACAGAGGAGACTCTGTCGAAATTTTTGTAAAAGTTATAGATCTGGACTTAAGTACTTATAAAAAAAAAATATTTTCCGAAAGTAAACCAGCTATTATTTTAAGTTTTATTTTTTGAAATGTGTTAGTCATGTAATGCACAAGAGGGGTGTTACAGCCTGCCTCTAGTCCATACTCTCGATAGCACTGCACCTCTCCACCAACTCTGGAAAACTAAGAATATCCAAGGGCACTATAGCCCTCCTCAGCTCGTGCTGTAAACCCTCCTCAAACCTCTGGCACATCCAATCCTCGTATGGGAACCTTTGATAAAACTCCAAAAACTGTATCAAGGCCTCAAATCTGGCCGCATAGTCACCTGCAGACACGTCCCTCGGTCGAAGAATCCTGAACTCTTGATCCTTCTCGCGTCTGATCAACCGTAGAAAGTACTTCTCAAAGAAACAGTCTCTGAACAAATCCCAACAAATGAACATGCCCTCTGCCTCAAGCAACCTCCTCTTGCCTCTCCACCATGACTCGGCTCCTCCTGTCAGCATGAAAGCGGCATAAGTCACCTTCCTGTCATATCTACATCTCATGGTGTCAAAGATCTTATCCAACTCCTGTATCCACCACTCAGCTCGCTCTGGGTCATACTCTCCTCCGAATTGTGGTGGCTTACCTTTCAGAAAGGTAGCCAATCCCGTATCCTCAGCCTCAGCAGCTCTCCTCCTATCCTGTTGCTCCTGTAACTCTGCATCTCTCTGCATCCTCTGAGCATTTTGTTGTGCCTGCCGCAACAGAACGGATGTTAACTCCCGAATAGTCTGGAGAGTCTCGTATGACTTCCCTCCACCTCTAGCTCATACCTCAGAATGATGCTCATCCTCAATACCCTCTATAGCTCTACCACCACCACGTCTACCACGTCCTCTACCTCTGCCTCGAGCCATGATCCTGTCAAAATAAATCATTAACTCACATCAGCATGACATATAATACTACATAAAACTGGACTATAAATACTATATGTCATACAAATGTCGCTTCCGGACTCACTTCCCAACTTCTAAGCATAGTCGTTATCTGATATGGATTCAACTAAAGGCCAGTACACTCTATGTAACACTCCCCTTGGGCATTACACGATTAACCCAATTATCGTAAAAACTTATTAGATAAAAGAAATGTTGGTTTTCTTTCGGAAAATAAATTTAGGTATATACTTATAGTACAAAAATATGGGTCTAAAATTTATTTCACGCATCGACTGTTTGCAGACATCAAGGAAAGAAAAATAAAAATCTTGATTCATACATCATAATTAAATCTCCACAAAAATCCTTAAAAGGTTTTTTTCGCCAAGACATATTAGTGTTTAAAATAGTCAAAATGGACTATGATAATTTTCTTAGAAAAGACCCTAAAAACTCTTACACCAAAAAGACTACTCCACATCTAGTCATAGTTTAAAATATCCGTAAATAATTTTACAAATCATACCAGAAAACAAAGAAGAGACTCTCAGAGTCATAATACAGATAATTATAAACTTCTCCAAAACAATAATGGACTCGATAGACTAAGCTGGTCGAACTATAAGACTCTTACTGGAAAAGACCCCATGGTTAATCTAGTAAATCAACTTTCTTTACAAATTGGGACCAAACCCTCCGAGTGGGACAGAGAACTCATCTGCATCATCTGTACACTCAACCAAAATACCACAAATAGAAACCAAACAGAGAAATGCAAAGGTGAGTTACCTGTATATGAGTTTAAAACATAGCAATCATATACTTAACATAAGCAGTATAACAATGACAAATGCATAGCATAACAATTATAAATAGCTCAACATGATTTAAAATAGAAAGTCTTTCATGAATTATGTCTTAACACTTCAATATCCACTTTCTAAAAGACAATATCTGGATATCCTAACTTCCCTTCCTCGAGCATGATAGGTCGCGATAATTCATATATCACAAATGTTTCGCATTGGGTGGCCTCTCTACTGGGTCCTTTCCCCAATTGTTCTAGGATTTCACATATCATCTAAATAATATAGAATAGTTCCTAATAGAGTACATTTCGAGCATGGTTGCCGATTTCTACATCCGAGGGTGCTACACCCGAATATCCACGTAGGTTTTCGAACCCGAATGTCCCTTAAGACTCAAAGACCCAAGAACCTGTCTTTGGTCCAAACTATTCAGTTTGTCAGTTCACTCTGAGTGACACTGTGGCTCGATAAATAACAGTACATCGCCAGAACATTTTTCAGATATTAAATTTACTCTTTATCAACAAACACTAATCCAACGTCTCGGAACTCTAGGTCCTTAACAGTAGGAATGCTAGTCCGGCTTCCCACTAATCAGAATCTAGTCTAAAATCTCAACACGGAAGTATAGTCCATTCTTTCCTGTTTCCAATTCACTTTCCAACGAAAGCCGCAAGTCATGTTTCCACTTTTATGTGTCCTTATGTTTTGATAAATGAAGTTTTCTCATTTAAGCCATGACTAACATCATGCTTTAACCAGTCTAAAAAATATTCCACAACACAGACAACCACAACATATATATATAGACACACACACACACACACACACACGCGTACATACATACATGTTCTTCAATATAACTATTCTAATATCTCAGCATCATGAAATATATATATATATATATATATATATATATATATATATATATATATATATATATATATATATATATATATATATATAAACAGGCTTTCCCACAAACAGTCAATATATAATAAGACATCACAAGCAGTTCATAACATTAAGTATATAGCTACTAGAAACTCCTCATGCTTACTCCCTTTACCTTGGTAAACCAGAATAAGAACTTTTATTCCGGGTTTCACGGTTTACTCCCTGTCCAATGAAACTTCGCAAGACTGGATACCCACTAATAACTTGAAAACTTGAAACACACGCAAGTAATTCCGCGACAACTTCCTAACATGAAGTTCATGTTTTCCCTAAACAAGAGCAATCACGATCAACATCCAAGAGCGAGCGTCCAAGTACATTCACATTAAATATTAAATAACATAACCATCAATTTCCTTCCTCAAAACATAAAATCAAATAAAATTATATATTTAATTTAATAAAACATAATTGATTTCTAATAAAATAAAATTTGGGTAAAAAAGGTTTTTCACAAAAATTGTGGGAACTTTGGTTTAATTCGAGAATCACAAAATTGAACTTAGAAATCATCAATTAATAACCTTAATTTCATAAATAAATAGTTAATTTCACAAATCAGAATTGATTTCAATTAAAATCGAATTGGGGCGTTAGGGTTCATAACCTAAATTGGGGAAAATCCAATCTAGCCAAAGAACAATGAAATTAGTTTAGGGAAACACTAATTCATAGTCCCAATCGCACAAAAATCAATTTCAGAATTCAAAACAGAAATCAAAGAGCTAGGGTTAGGGTTTTGTAAAATGATTTGGGGTTTTCTGAAATGAGTAAAATAGATAAGGTTTCCCTTACCTAAGGAAGAAGATGAAGTTGTGGTGGTGTTGTGGCGGCAACTACACATCTCTGAAACAACCATGAATCAACACCATGGAAGCGAGCTTCAAAAATATAAGGAGAAGAAGTCAAAATGGATTGAAGGAGGTGAAACCCACCATGACAGAGACCAAGGGAGCTCACCGCGACGACTACCGGCGGCAATCGGAGGGCGAATGACCGGAAACGCGAGCTGAGTAGCGTGGCTGTCCTGTCCGCATCGAGTGGTGACTGGACGACGTCCCTACGGTGGTGACGCGCGGTGCTCCTAGGGACGGTCGGACAATGTTGTGGTTTAGAGAGATGGAGGAGAAATGAGAGTTTGGTTTAGTGGAAGAAGGAGATGGGAAGGGAGGAAGAAGAAGTTAACATAGAAAGAGATAAAAAGATCAACTTTTTATTTACTTAGAGAGTAGGTACAAAAATGAGTGATAAATATTGAGTCTAAAATAAACATGTTTTTGGTTTTTGAATCTAAAAAACAGGGTGACAAATATATACTTTCAAAATTTGAAATAAAGTAGAGATTGATAGTTGAATTGATCAACTAAAAAAATCCACCGTCCAACATTTTATCTCTGATTAATGTCAAACCCATTTATTTTCAAATATAAAATTAAATAGAGTAAAATCTGAAAATAATTCTATTTCAATCTTATCGTTCAAAATATTTTTCTAAATAAAAACTAATAGTGACAATAACTTAAGGTAGCGTTTGGTATAACTTTTGAAAAAGTTTTCCCGGGAATGTTGGCTTGGGAATAAAGTTTTCGCATGTTTGATACAAGTTTTAAAAATTTATTCCCAGGCATAAAAGATTCCCAGGAATAAAATTAGTGAATGATAGTTATAAACTTGGGAAAACTCTATTCCCATGTGCGAAGGTGGGAAAACTTTATTCCCGGGAATCACATTCCCAGGAATGTAGTTTACCTGGGACTAAAACATTCCAGATACCAAACGCTACCTAATATTATTGTCTAGTAAGCGTGCATGCACTGAAATAAAGCAGTGCTAACGCACTTAATAAAATCATTTTAAATGAGTAATTGAAATTACTCAAACTAAATCACATAAAAATAAGTTCAAAATAATTATCCAGATAATTAACTATTCCAAATAAAATAGTATAAACAGATAAACATATACATATAAATATATAATTACTGTTATTGAAGAACAGTAAAAATCGGGGTGTTACACTCTATCTCACAGTCCGCTTAGAACCGAACTACTCTGATACCACCAAATGAGATGTGAGACACCCCGTTGTGCCCTATCGTATTATTAGATTAAAACCTTATTAGTTATTGACTTAATTGCACACTTATCGTTGAAATCACGTAAAAATTAAAACTTAGTTAATAATCATATAACTTCTGAAACAAACTAAACACACCAACGTTATAATACATAAATACACACATATTTATCCTTTATCTTACACAACACTGTTTAAGGTATCCTATCAGTAGGATCCCGCACAGGTACTTATTTATACAAACTGCTATGACTAGTAGAAAATAAAATGTTTTATTTGACTCACTGGCCCTAAACTTGCTACACGATATTATTAGGATCTGTAGCTTGTCCTCTAGCATCAGCTTCATACGGAGTTTCATCCAACTCTCAGCAGCATCCATTTCATACAGGGTTCCATCTATCTCCTCGGTAACTTATTCCTCCATTGGGTCTTCTAACGTAATAAAGTATACATACCCAAAAATATACTAAAATAGGGAGATAAGAAACAGTTCTATCATCACAAGCAGAAAATATTCATAGCATATAATACAATAATAATCACAAACACGCATCACTCATAATCTACAATCATCATTACTTTACAATATCATCATCTACCCTCTAACTCATGCAACTAAACCTTTATGCTGCATGGCCACCACTAATCCTGTCACACATCCCTCGTTAGGAATGTCAGTCAGTCGTCCAAGTGACGCGTTCCCAACACTGGTGCACACTCTCATCCATGGTGAGAATGCTCATGCAAAGCAATGACACTATAGCTGCACAATACCTTCGGTGCACACCCTGGTTCTCTCTCATCTCTATCAAGGGTGCTCATGCATAGCAATGACACTATAGTTGCACAACTTAAATTCTAATTTGGAACGGTCCATGAGAACTTCGGACCTCGTGTATCTCAAATACATGGTTATGAACAACAATGCAACATATGATTCTCACTGACTTGTATCAATAACAACCTAGTGCCTCAAGCTTTCCTCATAACCTCCATTTATATTCTATATCACATCACTTCTATAAAATAATAGCTACGCACCTCTAATTTATATTCAAGCTCTCACCCCAAACAAAATACCTCCGAGGAATATATATCTTTACTTAAAATCAACTAAGCAATTTATCAACCCAGTCAGATCAGGCATAACACAATAATCAATAGAATGTTCAAACACCAAAATAACCGTCACATGCAGTAGAATACCTCAACTAGCGTAATACAAACAATTTAATAATAATAATTCAAACACCTCAATATTATAAATTAACCTAAGGTGATAAACCTACAATTCCCAAATCAGCATTGGTAATGCGAAAAATGTAATATCCTTTCTCAAGGGTATTCTAGTTTCTATAACTTTATCATGGGTTTTTTTTAACCCCTTTATATTTCGTAAATGTGCAATCTATAATTGATTGATTAGTGAAATAATTAATTTTGATTTAGAGAAGGAATAGAATTTTATACTGAATGTGTTGGGTTAACTACCACTAATCTAGAAATATTATAGAGATATGTTACCCTCACTTAGATTCATTCCAATTAAGTGAACAATCATATTCCCTCTCTTTTTGTGCATAAACATATTTAACACAACCATTAATTTAAACCATATTATTTACCTCTATTCAAAAATCTATAAGTGACCAATGCCTATCAATGAAGTCTAACACTATTGGTTAAATGAATTCACATCCACCCTCTCAAGCTTGCATTTTCGGACACACAGGGAGCTAAGGGGCTGGACAACTCAACCATCACCCCATACTTGTAGAAACAACACTTTCCCTTCCTCTCTTCCCTCATAAATTTTGGCCACACACACCCACACCATCACCTCACCTCTCTTTTTCTCTATTCCTTCCATAACCATCATGAGACATACACCATTTCCCTTTCCTTGAAAGCTTGAAGCAGCTGTACTTGGAAGCCAATAAGGAGAAATAAAATCAGATTAAGGAGGAATTCTAAGGAGATCAACCTCTACCACTTTGTTTCCACTTCTTGGTTATGTGAGTTTCCTTAGTTTAGTGTTTGGTAACCATAAATCCAAGCTTAGGAATTTTGAAGTTTGTTTTTATTGTTTGATTTCAGACCTGCATGTTGATTATATGATTTAAAACAAGTAAAGATTTATGTTGTAAATTATTTAATTTGCATGCATGTGTTTGGTTTGTGAAAAGTCCCAAAAGAAGTTGCTAGCCAGAAAACCCGTATAGACATATGTGTAGTATTTTACTTGTAATTATTTCTATATGGCTCTGTTTAGCATGATTCTTATTTTTTTAGAAAGTAGACTCAAACTTCTACACTTTAGAGACTGATTTTGATGTTTTTCACTGAGTATTGATGAAGAAAAACTTGTTACAAGTTGGGGTATTGTAGCTGTCCTGTTTTCTGAGTGCAGAGGCTTTCCTATCAAAACTGTAATTTTTACAAGACTTTTTTCCAAAAGGAAAAGTTTATTAATAAATTATACTTAATTATCTTTCCAGGGAGTGGTCGTTTGCCTAAATCCAACTTCGTTTGGTATTTTAATAAATTCATAGAAGTTGACTTAAAACTGAAAATTTTTGCAGGTGTTGTTGATGTTTTAATTCTTGATAAACACTTGTTTGAAGGTTATTTGGGCGGATTTAAAATGTTGTATAGTGTAACAATAATACATAAAAGTAAACTATAGCTTGGCATCCAATATTGATAACCATCCTTTATCCGATATGATTCGATTTAGAATGGATGTCAAAGACATTTCAAATATCGAGTATAGAGTCCTTCCCGTTTGGAAGGCAACCACAGAAGTCCTTTCGGATTGAAAGGCAAGAACGGAAGTCCTTCCGATTAGGAAAGGCAAGCAAGTATGTGCAAAACAAGTGGGACGCCGCTTGCGGTCATAGACGTATGTCCTGCCTTACAAGTATAGAGCTGGTTCCTCTAAGTACCATAGTGTGCAAGGAGAGGACAACGACGTTTTCCACTGACAAAAACCCAAGGGATGACCAAATGTATAAAGTTTACTTTCATATTATGTATTGATGTTTATTGTTAATATTCTTATGAGTATTTATGAAACTGGGTTTTGCAGGAAATTCATTGAGACTAGTTATCTCACTACTCATATTTGTTGTTTAAGATAATAAAGAGTAGTGCATCACTGTACCCCAAGGATTGCAGGCATTGAGGACTTTGTAAAATTCCTTGTATAAGCTAGACTTAGTATGTAATATTAACTGGTTAATGCCTTAGTTCAAAACTCAGTTTCATTTATTTAGATTATTATGGACATAATTTGTACAAACTAGAGACTTATGGCTTCCGCCACTCTGTTGTTATCTACTTATGTCTAACCTTCATGTGATACTTTATGCCTTACATAGCAATGTAACATAGCAATGTAACATAGGGTATTACAGAAAAGTTTCCAATGCGATTTTGGTATTGCCGATTACTCAACCACTAGTAGGGTTTAGGTCGCCCTACACCATTATTATAACTTATATACTACTTATCAGTTTCGATGATGGAATGGTTCTTTCTCCCACCAAATTTACCACCAGAAACACGAAATCAACGATCCTCATTGTCATGCCACAAGTTACCAATTCCACCTTCAACCAAATCAATGATAAAACAAATTAATCAAACAAATCTAAATATGGCCATATGGTGCTAGGTTCGGCCAAGTCATCAAAATAAGGCTAGGGTTATTTTCTTAATCCAATCTTTTATATACTAATTCCTAGAGTATTAACTAACATAAATTAAGTGTTAATAGAAAAATTATGAAACAAAAATCCTCTAACCAACTAGGTTAGGGTTTCGGCCATAAGAGATAAAATAGGTTAGAAATTCCTTTTTGAGTTCAAACCCTTGGATCTAAAAACCTACTTTCCTTAGATAGTTTATATAAATCATGATCTAGTTAAAGATTCAAGAAAACTTATTTTGTTCATATAACCCAAATTTCGGCCAAGACAATAAAATAGGGTTATGAGTTTCTTTTGATTTCAAGCTTCTAGATCTAACTACTATATGTGTTAAAGAGTTCAAACAAAGTATCATATTTTAAAAATTGAACAAAACTTCATTTGCCTAAAACCACCTAGGTTCGGCCTCAATAAGAAAAATAGGAAGGAAAATAATTTTGATTACATGCTCTTAGATGATGATAGTAAGGGATATATCAAGATCATAAAAATTGGTTTCATATTAAAATAATTTTTCTACAATTTTCTAGAATTATTTGAAGTTCTAGATCTAGAAATGGAAATTTGTGAAAAGTTGATGGAAATGAATATTTGATGCATGATCAATGAAGCTATGATGATGAGGAAGGGATTCCTCACCTTAGAATGAAGAGTTTTGATCAAGAACTTGATGAGAAATGAAGAACTTCTCAAGAACATAGAGGATGTTCTTGGTGTTCTTGGTGAAGAACAAGTAAGAATGAAAATAAGAGAGAAATAAATTTGTTAAGTGTTGGGAGGAAGGGTTTAGACCGTGGATGTGAGGGAAATAGTGAGTGATGTTGTGTTAATTAGTTCAAACCATAGTTGATAGTAACTTGACCTAGGTTAAGTTAAGCTTAAACAAATAATATAATACTTTACTATAGTTAATTTGTAATCGTGGTTTGGTTAGAATACTTGGTGGAGAATGAAGGGAGGTGTGGCTGATTTTGGGCCACAAATGAGGAGGAAGAAGCTAATTTGGCTTTGTCTTGCCTTAACCATGGTTAAAAACTAACTATGATAGGTTAGGTTAAGCTTAAGGGCATTTTGGTTATTTCACCAAAAAACCCATAATTCTTAGCATCTATTGCTTCATAATTTCTTGGTGAGTCATCCCATAGCTCAGCTCCTCCGGTGTCCGGTTCTATCTCTGTGGTTCCATTTTCGATTCCGTCGGTTTCCTGATTAGGGTTTTACGCCCGTATAAAAGCATAATATTTCATTTTCGGTTGAAAATTTTCAAAATAACCAAACTCATTGGAAATATGTTTTAAACATAAACTGTTTCATTTATGAGTCAAAATTAGGTTTTCTGATCATTAAAATCTTACTGTCAGTGAAAATACCGACTGTTTTCCGTTCGAACTTTCACCAAAATTCGTTCGAATAAACATAATATTTTATTTCTGATCAGAAATTTGGAAAGTAGGATTCCTCACGGATATAATATAAAAATCTACAAATTTTCAGTTTCGGGTCAAATTAGGGTTTTCTGCCGGTATAAATATTGTCAGTAAAAACACAGACCGGTTTTCGTCTGAGTTTTAAACCCAAAATTTCACTGTGACCTTCTACCATAAGATAGAGTATGAATATGATTTTTTTTATCCAAAATCATTTTCTTGGTCTCAGATAAAAAAATATAATTAAATATATTTTTACTGTTAACAAAGCGTAATTAAAAACAGGCTGTTACAAGACGTCCCATTAAAGAAAACCCAAAATTATTAGATCCTAATCATGTTATTAGCGTTAAGCGGTTATATTAAAATAGCAGAAAAGATTAAAACTTAAAATATAAACAACTATCACAGATATCACAAACATATATATACATACATCCTGGTACAGTACTGTAAAAGGGAATCTCACCAGTATGATTCCAATATGTACAAACTGGTAAGATAAAAAAATACATCAAAATACTAAAAGAAAGATGCCTCCCTAACTCTCAACACCCAGTCCCATCTCAAAATACATAAAAACCTCACATACACCTACACAAATAGCACTGGCCTGAGCTATCACAAACTACTACCCTCACTACCACCCGGTGGCCTCGACAGTCCTGCTACTCCTCCGCTACCACTAGAAGAGCTCCTGTCTGAAGGTCTCTGGAACATCCGTTTGTAAACTCTGCTATCTAGGGAAGGTAGCCGGGATGACACTATGGAAGACTCTGACCCTATGGCTCAAACCTCGGGATGTGCGGGAACCTATAGAATAGAAATCAGATCAGGAACCCGTGCTATAGGGTCCTCCTCTGGTACTGGTGCAAGTACAGGCTCAGGTGCTGGTACATGTGCTGGTGCTGGTGGAGGTCCTGGGACAAGTGCCTCGAAGGGTACCATGAGAGGAACTAGTGTCATCTCCTGTAGGAGGCATCAGTGGCAATTATCCAACCGGAAAACTAATCGGGAAAGGAAGGGTCTGACCAGCTCTAAAAGGGCCCACCAAGCCTAAAGGAGCTCCCTGCCCCAGTCCGGTAGTCACTGATACTGGACCCGTGTAAATTGCGAAGCGGGTGATGGGGTCCACGAGCCACCCGTTGGGATCTATGAACTCAAACTCAAAGGTCCCCATGAGAGGGAACCTTGCATCCGGGGTCATCTAAGGGTGATCCCAATGTGCCATCTGTCTGATCTGGTTCTAAGGTACGAAATAACAAAAGAAGCACAACGACAAGAAGAAAGAGGATCAGAAACGATTTAACGTCAAACGTGGAAATGGTTTAGCAACATTTAAATCTATAACAACACACTAAACATCCATATCCATATCTCTCTCTCTCTCTCTCTATATATATATATATATATATATATATATATATATATACCATCCTTGACAACGTCTATGATTTTCTTCTGCCCTCCATCATGATGTAATGCAATGCATTATGTATACTCAGGTCTGGCCACATATCTGGATATCCATAATGACACGTCTCCAGAGGCCCCGGCGCACATCCTCGTCCACGGAAGGAGGATGCCCATGCAAAGCAATGACAATATAGTTGCACAAATACACGACGGTGCACACCACTGAACCACGGCCAGGGTGCTCATGCAAAGCATGAACTATAGCTGCAACAATAATGAAATAATGTCTAGGACGGTCCTGCCAATAGCCTAAACCACGGGAATACAACCTCCAAGGAATAGACCCCACAAACCATGTTTCAGGTCTCCCATATGAGAAATATCAGAGACCATGTTTCAGGTCAACCCCTAGTGCCCTAACCGCTCATCACTATCTAATAGATCACCTCAACAATAATAATCTTATCTCAAATCCATATCGTCATAATATCACGATAATCATCTCGGTTAGGCACTACTAACACATGTAATATGAATCCCCCACATACATCACCATAACTCATCATTTCTTATCACTATTCAATCTCTAAACACAATCATTACCATCATACCCACATATAATAATAAAGTAATATAAATACATGGCGCAATTAATACAACAACTCATCATATAATCAACCAAATACCAATAACAGTCAAACCAGTCAACATTGATAATAAAATAATATATTTTTATGTGTCACGGCGATAAACGTACAATTCCAATATCATCATTGGTACCACTAAGTAGTCCCCCAAAGTGATATTGATATTGTCTGTTACTGGCTCTCTAGTAGGGTTTAGGTCGCCCTACGCCATTAACGAAATAAATGTCACTTCGTCGTTTCCGACTATAGATGGCTTCTTTCCCCCACCTGGAAGGTCGTATGACAACTTGAACGTAACAAAAACGCTCCTCCTCAACTCCTCTCAATTCTGCCTTGCTCATTTCTATGGCCTCCGAGCCTCCAAAAATTCACCTAGACATCACATTGTGAACCGTATGTTACAAAGAGTTCAAATTTGAAGACGGAGTCGAAATCCGTTAACCAAAACTAAAGATAATACGAATATCATAACGGACGGCATTTCGACATAAAGAGAGTAGAAATTACCTCCACTATAGAAGAAAAGAAGGATATGGAAGTGAAGGCATCATTGCCACAATCGCAACCACATACTCGTAATCGTGATGGAACGATTGATCAAGCCACAATTCAAACTATAACGCTTTCTCTCTCTAAGTTTATCACCCTCTTGACACGCTGTCGCACATGGGTCAAAAAATGAGTGGTTTGAAAGAGTGTAGTCAGGGTACGACAACTCGAGTATCGTCTCTCAAGGACTCTTGGATTGTTATTAACCTCAAAATCAGTTTTTTTTGGTGGGGGGGTAGGATTAAAGATTCAATTAAGAAAACAATTAAGAAATAAGTGATTATCAAATAAGCTAAAAACGATTAATCTACTGTTCTCGATTTCCAACTATCATTGGTTCATACAAATTCCAAGCCCTAAGCGGATTCTAGTACCTTTTCGATTGTAGAAACAATTAACAAGAGAAACTGACACTACGAGATATACGTTCCTAATTCCCGAATTAAGCAAACGGGGTGAAGCTCTCGTGAATTAAGCAAACACGATTGAACACACGCGAATTAAGCAAACGCGATTAGGTATAGGAACATAGCATCACCGAAATAAATCAATACGTATTCTATACAATCCTGAATTAAGCAAACAGAACATATAGCATAGTATTGAAAAGGGAGAAGCAAATCAATTTGGAATTATAGAACCTCAAGTGCGGCGGAAACCGATTACAACAGACTAATCCAAGGGAATTAGTTCTCCATCAAAAACGTAATACAAACCTAGAAAATTCGTAAATAGTGAATATCAAAAGTTCCTTGCAATCTGCCCTAAAACAGCAATTTATAACCTTCGGGATCTGCGCCCTCTTGCGAGACGAGTAGCCTCTCGCGAGGCGAACATTAAAAGTGTCGCGCGTTCAAAATTGGGTTCTCGCGAGGCGAGACGGTGATTCGTGGGGCGAGACTGAAAGGTGGCATTCTCTGGTACAGTCAGGCCTTCAGGCTCGCGAGGCGAGTTGGAGATTCGCGAGGCGAGACAGAAAGGGTGATTGTTGCTGTTCAGGCTAGTCTTCAGGCTCGTGAGGCGAGTAGCTTCTCGCGAGGCGACCCTTCCAGAACGGCATTTTCCATTGTTTTCTTCGTTCCCTTGACTCTAAGTGCTTCCCTTTTAACCTGAAAATACGAAATAGCGGTGAATGCTTTATTTGACTCAAAAATTAACTAAAATGTCCTAAACTACTTAAGAAACTCAAAATGTTGCTTGAGGACGATTAAATCCAAATTTGGGCTAAAACGAGATTGAAACTCGAGTAAATAGTACAAAAGCCATGGTCTTAATAGTATAAAACTAGTCGAGTCAGAGGCTTATCAAAATACCCCAAACTTAAACTTTGCTTGTCCCCAAGCAAACTAAAACTAAAAAAGACTCAAACTTTGGCAAGCTTAAAGGATTCAATCAATTTCGCACAAAATTCATGCAATTTTATCAAAACAATTTTTCTTCAATGCTTTCCCCCTTTTTCAACAATGCAATCCCCACATTCATTTACTTCAAACAATTGAGAATTCCATCATTCATGCAATCATTAATCTAAGTTAGGGATCCAAGTTACATACAAAAGGGAGATCACCAATTTCAAACAATTGCTTTCCTCACAAGGGCATTTAACATTTCACTCAATTTCACTCAATTTGTCTAGGCAATCAACTTTTCACTCAGTTTCACATTCCAATAGCACTTCCCATGAATTTGATTTTCATCTCGAACAAAGTTCCCACGAAAACATGCATGCAACATCAAAAGGTCTTTTAAAGGTTGTAATGGGGCCTGGCTAAAGGTAGGATATTCGAAGGTACTAGGATTAAGTCCCTAGGAACTAAGAGAGCATGAGCAATTTGACCCCTCGAACTTTCACTCAAATTCCTTTTTCCATTTTTCTTTTTGCTTTGGGTGACTATAGCCTTTTTCTTCTGATACCTTTTTTTGACATTTTTGTGCTTTTTTTTTCTTTTTACCTTTGGCTCCAACCTTTACTTTTCTTTTTCTCAACCCAGAATGACATATCAAACCTTGTAGCCACCCCAAACTTACTTTCTTGCAACCCTTCTCTTGCTAGGCCTCATGCTCTCCTAATCCTAAGATTGGGTTGACATGGTCTTTCAGATTTTTGGCTTGTAACATAGGGTTATCAAGAAACAATAGGCTAATTAGGCTCAATATGGCTAACTAGGGAACATGCATTAGGGATGGTTCTTTTAGGCCAAGTAGTTAATTCAAAGAAAATTGCCTAAACCATTTGATGCAAGCACATAAACATGCAAACCATGAAGAGACTCAAGCAAATTTGGGAAAGTGCAACTTGAAAGTGATTCACACAATTGAAAACATGTTGGAGGCTCAAATCCTCACCTGGACATTTTTGCAAATTGTTTGATCGAGATTCAATCCCTAGTATGTGCATCCCTTCACCCCAAACTTATCATAAATCATGCAATCACAACAAAATATCTCAAAGTTCAATTTTCAATTTCTCACTTGGGGATCAATTTTTCAATTATCAAAACCTAGGGGGAAATCATCAACAGTCAACACATATCATGCAATCCATCTATGCTAAATTTGATTAGAATCCAACAAGCTCACCGACACAAGACTCAACACACATACGACTCAAAGCACACAAACAAGGAAAACAAAACAAAAACAAACAATTGGTCCCTCCCCCACACTTAAGACATACATTGTCCTCAATGAAAGAACACAAATATAAAACAAGAGTGAGGGAAAGGAGGAGGTGCTCCCTAATCAAGTTGTAGTGTAGGTGGGCTCTCCCAAGGAGAGCTCCTCAACAGTTGCATCTTCAGGCACCGAGCTCTCATGGAATAGCTTCAAGCGCTGCCCATTAACCTTAAAGACCTTGTTGCTACCCGCACTTTGTATTTCTACTGCACCATGAGGGAAAACATTAGTAACAACAAATGGGCCAATCCACTTGGAATGAAGTTTCCCAGTCATAACTTTCAGGCGGGAGTTAAACAATAAAACCTGTTGGCCCACAGAGAATTCCTTCCTAGAAATCATCTGATCATGGAAGTGCTTAGTTTTCTCTTTGTAGATTCGAGAGCTTTCATAGGCTTCTAGCCTAAGCTCTTCAAGCTGCTGTAATTGGAGTTTTCTTTCAATGCCTGCTTTTTGCATTTCCAAATTACAGCTCCTGACCGCCCAATAAGCACGGTGCTCAATTTCTACAGGAAGATGACATTCCTTACCGAACACAAGTCTATAGGGAGACATCCCTATTAGTGTCTTGAAGGCTGTTCTTTGAGCCCAAAGTACGTCTTCTAGACGACGGCTCCAGTCCTTCCTATTTGGCTGCACCACTTTCTCTAAGATCTGTTTGATCTCTCTGTTTGATATCTCAGCCTACCCATTAGTTTGGGGGTGATATGTAGTGGAGACCCTGTGCACAACTCCATACTTCCGGAGTAAAGCTTCCATGGTGCGATTGCAGAAATGAGTGCCTTGGTCACTTATGATAGCCCGAAGTATTCCGAACCTGCAGAAAATATTGGACCTGGCAAAATTCGCAACAACTCTAGAATCATTAGTCCTAGTGGGGACAGCTTCCACCCACTTTGAAACATAATCAACAGCAAGCAGAATATAGAGAAAACCAAAAGATGCAGGGAAAGGACCCATAAAGTCAATTCCCCACACATCAAACACCTCACAGAAAAGCATAGGATTCTAAGGCATTTCACTCTTACGAGTGATGGATGTACCTGCTGTCTAACACTCTCTACAAGTGCGGTAAACCTCATAAGCATCTCTTAAAATGGTGGGCCAGTAAAAACCTGAATCTAGGACTTTTCTTGCAGTCCTCTGTGGCCCAAAGTGTCCCCCTACTTGAGAAGCATGAGCAAAGTGCAAAATAGACTCAATCTCGTAGTCGGGGACACATCTCCTAATTACCTGATCACTGCCAAATTTCCAGAGGTACGGATCATCCCAAACATAATATTTGGCATCACTCTTGAGTTTGTGAATTTGCGATCTAGTTGCACCTGTTGGAAAAACACCATCAACAAGATAGTTAACAATATCAACAAACCAAGGAGTTACCCCATGTAACTGTAAAAGCTGCTCATCGGGAAAGTCATCCTGAATGGGGGAAGGATCTTCATCCCTCTCTATTCTGCTCACGTGATCAGCCACTAAGTTCTCAGCTCCACTCTTATCCTTTATCTCCACACTAAACTCTTGGAGCAACAACATCCACCGAATCAATCTCGGTTTTGGTTCTGGTTTCTTCAACAAGTACTTTAGAGCTGCATGGTCAGTGAAAACAACAACCTTAGAACCTAGCAAATATGATCTAAATTTATCAAGAGCAAAAACAATAGCTAGAAGTTCCTTCTCAGTAGTGGTGTAATTAGCCTGTGCAGCATCCAAAGTTCTAGAAGCATAGTAAATCACATAGGCAGCCTTGCCCACCTTTTGTGCAAGGACCGCCCCCACAGCATAGTTAGAGGCATCGCACATGATCTCAAAAGGGAGGGTCCAGTGAGGGGGCTGGATGATGGGAGTGGAGGTCAATGCATTCTTCAAGAAATCAAATGCCTTCTTGCAGTTGTCTTCAAAGTTGAAAATGACATCATTCTTCAACAAGTTTGACAGAGGGAGAGCTATCTTGCTGAAATCCTTTATGAAGCGCCTGTAAAAACCTGCATGACCAAGAAAAGAACGAATCTCGCGAACGCAAGATGGGTAAGACAGTGTAGAAATCACATCAATCTTAGCAGGATCTACTGAAATACCCTTTCCAGAAATAATATACCCAAAACAATCCCCTGTTCAACCATAAAATGGCATTTTTCATAGTTCAAAACAAGGTCAGTTTCAATGCATCTTTCCAAAACCATATTTAAATTATGCAAGCATGCATCAAATGAGGAACCATAAACAGTAAAATCATGCATGAACACTTCCATGCAATTCTCAATATATTCAGTAAAAATACTAATCATGCATCTCTGGAATGTGCTAGGAGCATTGCAAAGACCAAATGGCATCCTCCTGTAAGAAAACGTGCCGAAGGGGCATGTGAAGGTTGTCTTCTCTTGATCCTCTGGTGCAATGTGGATCTGGAAGTAACCTGAAAAACCATCAAGAAAGCAATAGTGTGATTTACCGACTAGTTGTTCAAGCATCTGATCGATGAACGGCAAAGGAAAGTGATCCTTTCTAGTAGCCTGGTTCAATCTCCTGTAATCAATGCAAACTCTCCAGCTGTTCTGAACTCTAGTGGGAACAAGTTCATCATTTTCATTTTTCACCACTGTGAGACCAGATTTCTTAGGTACAACTTGCACTGGGCTCACCCAATTACTGTCAGAGATAGGTTATATGATACCCGCATGCAAGAGTTTTGTTACCTCCTTCTTCACAACATCAAGAATCAATGAATTGAGCAACCTTTGGGGCTGCCTAACTGTTTTAGCCCCATCCTCCAACAAAATCCTATGCATACACCTGGAGGGGATAATACCTGGTATGTCAGCCAAGGTCCACCCAATTGCCTTCTTATGCTTCTTCAAAACCTCCAAGAGCTTAGTTTCCTGGTCAGAATCAAGGTTAGAGGAAATTATAACTGGAAGTTTTTCATTCCTCTCCAAATAAGCATACTTCAAATTTCCAGGAAATGGCTTAAGCTCTAGGGAGGGTGGCTGCTCAATGGATGGTATGTTTGGGGCAGCCGTGCTGTCAAGAACTTCAGCTGGACAAACAGCTTCACTTACACTATCACCCTGCAAGGTAGCATCAATCTCAGCACAAACAGCACAAGGGTCAGTGTTAGTACAATCAACACATGAATAAATATCATCAAAACCAGAAATAGATGGAAAATCAGCAACCAAGTCATCATAAGCGTCATCAACAATTTCAGAGAGCAACTCTATTTGAAAGACAGAGTGTTCTTCCAAGGGATGCTTCATAGCATCAAAAATGTTGAATTTTGTAACGATGTCACCAAATTCCATGGACATGGTTCCATCATCAACATCAATATTTGTCTTCTTCGTTTTCATGAACGGTCTACCCAGAATGATTGGTGGTCTGCTTGAATTTGTTTCCCCTGTCATGTCCAGGATGTAAAAGTCGGCAGGGAAAATCAGGTCATTAACTTGTACCAGCACATCTTCTACCACTCCAATGGGGTGAGCATTGGTCCTGTTTGCCAACTGAATAGTAAGACCTGTATGTTACAAAGGACCAAGATCAAGATTGTTGAAAACAGAAGTGGGCATGACATTAATAGAAGCTCCTAAATCCAACATGAAATTGTCGAATTTACTGTCCCCAATGGTGCATGGAATAGCAAAAGTTTCTGGATCCTTGAATTTTTGTGGCATGGCCTGAGTGAGGACTGAAACAGTAACCTTCTCAGGTGCAGGCTTAGGTTGAATGAGGGCTGAAACATTTCGCCCCAAATTGACTCTCTCATTACCCTTCAACCTCCTCTTGTGGGTGCACAAATCCTTCAGAAACTTTGCATATTTCGGAACCTGCTTAATCGCATCAAGGAGCGGAATGTTCACTGCCACCTTTATGAATACATTCAGAATCTCTCTCTCCTTGTCTTCCCCATCAATCTTTTTATTTTTCAGCACTCTTTGTGGGAAGGGAATTGGTGGCACATACTCTTTTTCAACCTCAACAACAACAGGAGGTTCAGGTGTTACCTCAACAGTTTCTTTATCTTTTTCAGGGGCTGCCTCTACAACTTTCCCGGATCCCAAAGAAATTACACTCACATTAGGATTTGGAACATTAGGATTCACCACTGTTTGTGCAGGTAGTTGGTTCGATCCTTGAGCTTGCTGCATGGCATTCATTGAAGTGGCAAGCTGCCCAATCTGTGTCTGCAAAGTATGAATACTAGCATCTGTTCGCTGCTGAAACTGTCCAATCTGTGTCTGCAAAGTATGAATACTAGCATCCGTTCGCTGCTGAAACTGGAGGTTGTGTGCAGCCAACTGCTTGACAAGGTCCTCTAGTGAAGGTCCAGAAGGTGCAGAGGTGGTCACTTTGGGAGAATTCTGTGGTGGTGCCAGCGGTAACATCGGTTGTTGATGTTGTGCAAATGAGTTCCCATACCGAAGGTTCGGATGGTTTCTCCAGTTGGGGTGGTACTTATTAGTGGAGAGGTCAGGAATGTTGTACCTGTTCTGACTATTGCCTTGATTGTAGAGATTGGCTGCATATGCTTGAGGCAAATCAGTGACTGACTCATCTTTCAGAATGGGGCATGCATCGGTCAGGTGTTCAGGAGAAGTACAGATACCACACAACCTTGTTGTTTGAACCTTATCCACTGCCAGCTGTTTCACTAAGGAAGTGATCTCATCAATTATGGTTTCAAGGGCCTTGTTGGAAGAAGAACCATGGATCTCATTCACACCCCTTGTCTCGACAGAGTTGTTTCTGGTTGTGAACTGCTGGGAGTTGAGTGACATGTTTTCAATCAATTTCTTGGCAGCAGCTGGAGTCATGTCAACAAGTGCTCCCCCACTAGCAGCATCCAAGATGTTCCTATCCATCGGTAGCAACCCCTCATAAAAGTAATGGATAAGCAGCTGCTCGGAAATCTGGTGTTGAGGGCAACTAGATACCAACTTCTTGAATCTCTCCCAGTATTCAGCCAATGATTCATTGCCCTGTCTAATACCACATATCTCCTTCCTGATTGATGCAGCTCTGGAGGCAGGAAAGTATCTCTCTAAGAAGACCTTCTTCAAATCGTTCCAGGTTGAAACAGAATTTGGCTCAAGGTAGTATAACCAATCCTTCGCAGCACCTTGAAGTGAGAACGGGAAGGCTCTCAGCTTGATATGGTCTTCAGTTATCCCTTTCGGTCTCAAGGGTGTAGAGCAAACAACCGGGAATTCCATCAGATGCTTGTGCGGATCCTCACCTGCAAGACCACTAAACCTTGGCAACAAGTGTATTAAACCAGATTTCAATTCAAAAGGAGCAACAACATCAGCATATTCAATACACAAACCATTATAATTAACATCAGGAGCAGCAAGCTGTCTTAATGTTCTTTGATCAGCCATGTTATCAAAAGCAAGTACAGAATCAGAATTGCTACTGGTTGGTGAACTAGTGCTAGCCTGAATTGCTCTATGGCATGTGTGCAAAGTTCTTTCAATTTCAGGGTCAAATTCAAACAAGTCAGAACAACCAGACCTAGTAGCCAGAACTAATTCAGAAATTAATCAAAAAGAAAATGCAAAAATAACAACAAGAGTCCCCGGCAACGGCCCCAATTTTGACACGCTGTCGCGCACGGGTCAAAAAGCGAGTGGTTTGAAAAAGTGTAGTGATGAGTGTGATTTCACCTCATTTTCCATGTACATTTCTGCATGCATTTGCATATAGTTTAGGCAATTTTAGTTTGATTTTGTTTAGTTTTTCCTTTGGAACGGATTAGGTGGTGTTGTGGTGTTGTTTTGCAGGAATTCATGATTAAATGCCCAAGGTTTGGCCATGATGAAGCTTGGATGATTTAGAGCCTTAAAAGTGAAGAAAATGAGCCAAACAGAGCCCATCACGGCCTAGCCGTGATGTACATCACGGTCGTGACCCAAAACCATCACAAGTCAGAATCCATCACGGCTTGGCTGTGATGGAGATCACGGCCATGAACAGAGGGCTCGCGACGCGAGAAGGGGCTCGCCACGCGAGAGCTAAAAACGCCGTGGTTCCAGAAACAGAATCCGTCACGGCCTGGCCGTGATGGCCATCACGGCCGTGACGCGCGACAGATCTATAAATAAGAGCACAGCAGACAGAACAAAGGGACTTTTGGCAGAGGCTTGGAACCCTAAAGAGGGCTGATGGCTGGGGGAAGGCTAGGACCTTAAAGATGACATCTTCTCTGCTCTTGGATTGGAAGAAGATCGAAGGATTCGTCATGGAGTTTTCTTCCTCTATTCTCTCTTTCTATTTTGTAGACAGTATCATATGTAGCTAATTCCCCCATTGTTGGGTTTAGATGTAGCTTTTCTGAACTTGATTGTTAATTGATTTGGTTTCAATACAAGTTTCTATTTCTTTATGAGTATGTGATTCTGTGCTTAATGCTTTCCTTGGATTAGCTACCCATAGGAATGATATGTTGCTTTGATAGATAACTGAAAGGTTGGTGTTAAGGCATGCTCATGAATCATATGCCAAGTAGTCCAAGAATCTAGACATAGGTGTTGGCTGCTTGCAATCTTATAAGTCTTGACTTAATGCAAAATCTCAGATTAATCCACCTAAGACATTAGGGTTTAATTTGGGGTTTTAGGCTCAATGCACCTAAGACATTAGGCTTGAGTATTTTAGAAAATGCTTGATTGTCATTATTGAATTAGGACTTGTGTTGTTAGCCATTTCATTGCAATCAAGGGAGGATTAGTGTAGTCTAAACCTGACAATCTCAACCATTTGTAAATTCTGCACTCCAAGTGTTTGTTAAAAGTCCAAAAAGACAAAAAATATTGTATTGCTTTGTTACATGTTAGAACTCCCTTCCATCCACATTTTAGTCTAGATAGTTGTTGAGTTTGTGAATTGGTAATTGGCAACCGATCCCTGTGGATACGATAACCGGTCTCACCACCGTATTACTTGTTTGCGACGAGGTGCACTTGCCTTTACATCTAAAAATCACGCATCAAGTTTTTGGCGCCGTTGCCGGGGATTGGCTTTGCCAATATCAGTAGTAACAAATGAGACGACTAGTTTAGACATTTTTATTTTATTTTTCTGTATATAATTGATATCTTTCTTTTGTTAGTTTTGTATATATTTGTTTTTGTGTTTCTTTGATCTTGGGCTTAATTGTCTGTGAGGTGAAAAATTGATTAGACAGGATCATGGACTACAATTGCTATCAACCATCTGATGCAGAAATTGAGATATCTTAGCTGCAGATGCAGGTAGATATGCTGCAATTAGCCATAAACATCCAACAAGTGAATAATGAGTTGTCAAGGGCAACTGTCTCTCCTCCACCAGTGGTAGCCTATTTTGAACGGGGAAATCAATTTCCCAACACTTACACTCCATGGTGGGGGAATCCTCCAAACAATACTTGGATTGATCAAGAGGAACATTGGGAATCTTCCACACCTTCATATCAACCACAACCATCTCAATGGTATGATGAGCCATCACCATTGGAAGTTGCTTGGGAGAACTTCAAATCTGAATTCGCAGTCAATTTTGAGCAACCTATTCCGGATAGTCGGTCTCACTTAGAGGATATTTTGGAGAACTTCATGGTAACAACAATGGAAAGTTTAGAAAACCAAGAAGATACCATTCGAAGTCTCGGGGTACGTATTGAGGAACTCTCTAACCAACTATCCGAAATGCCAAATGGGAACTTGATGGATGATGATGAAGATGATGCAATAATGGATGATGAGGAAGATGAAGAAGTGGTAGCAATCAACTTAAGAAGTGAAGAAGCTGTTTGTGAGAACATAGTTGCACCACCTCCCATTGAACCCTTGACTCAAGAGACTGAGAAGAAGAGGCATTTGGAGGACATCTATTTCACCATGCTAGAGGAAGATGAAGAACTGTTGGACTTAGATGATTCTATTGGTTCCTATGCATGTGTTGATTGTGATGGGAGAAACACTTGTGTGGTTTGTGCTGAGATTTCTGCATATTTGGAAGGTGATGAATTTGGTAATGCTGAGAGTGAAGATTGCACAAAAGCCAAAACACCACCAGTGATCCTCTCCACTTGTTTGCCACCTCACATTTTAAAGCAGTCAACAATGGAGTTCATGCCTCTGCCTGAGAAATTGGATTTTGGATCTTTAAATATAAAGGCACCATGGCTAGTCCAAGAGGTTGAACCCCATTTTTATTGGGAAGATTTTGTTGATGAAGGGGTCATCTTTGACCCAAGAGGGAGTGAGAAGTCCTTCCCACTTGAAGAAGTCACCATGATTTTCAAGCACTCACTCCCATATTTATGCTGCAAACCGTGGGATCCAGGTGAAGGATCTCACATGGTTAGCATCCCTTGGTCCTTATACCACAGGTTATGGGATCCAGGTGGATGCTTCTTAATGAGTCAAGCTAGTGACGTTAAAGAAGCGCTTATTGGGAGGCAACCCAATTTTTCTTCTCCTTTTTGCTTTTGTTTTTGATTTTTAACTCTTGAATAATTTGAGAAGATCAAGAGTTTTCTTCTATTAATAAATTTGTTAAGTGTTTTCAGGCTAATAAGGAAGGAGAAGCAAGGGCAGGGAGAAACAAAGCCAGAAAAGCAAAGTCAGCACCCGCTACCGCCTCGGTATGCCGTTCCAATTTTATTTTATTTTATTTTTCTTCCTCGCTCTATCTTGATTGTTTACATTGGGGACAATGTAAATTCTTAGGCTTGGGGTAGGGGTATTTTTCATTTGCATTTTTCATGTTGCATTCATATAGTTTTGCATGATAGCTTTGCATGATCACATGATCAGATTGCCCTTGTTTAGATTTTGCATCCGATTGTGAGAACTAAGTGCCTATTAAACTGTGATAGTGAATTTTTGAACCCAATTTTTTTATTCTTGTGATATGGCTGCAAACGTAAATGTTTGAGATAATCTTGGATAGTTGATAATTAGCATGTGGTTCTGAAGATTTTTGTCTTTCATTGATTCTTGAACTACTAAAATGTGAGATTTTGAGCCATAAAGGGGTACTCGCTAAATTTTACCCCATTCTTTGTGTTAGAGTGTTATTCCTCTTGGATGAATTTCTCTAGAACTTGACTTGAAACCATTTTGAAGCTTGAAAATTTTTTAAAACATTTTTGAAAATGATTGAGGCAATAGGTATTTTTCTGGCCTTCTGAGCTTTGAATGATGAAATGCTACCCCTTAGTTGCCCAATTTTGAGCCTGAATGAATAAAATGCTTTTCTTGGTACCCTGAAATGTTTTGATAAATATGTTTGATAAGGATACCTTCTAAAGTATTACAAAAGGGTGAAAAAGGTAGTCGAAAAAGTTTGGGAAAAGAATCAAAATAATAATAATTCTCTTGAGTTAAAAAAAAAATCTCCCCTTCTCCAAATAAAAGAAAAATAAAAAAGAAAATAAAAATAAAAATAAATAGAGAAGGGGATGACAAAAAGAAAAGTGAAAAATAAAAAAGAAAAAGAAAGCAAAGAAAGGTGGAAAGTGAATTGAAAACCCAAGAAGGTATTTTAGAAGGTCATGTTTGCAAAGCTTGATGTTTATGTAGCCTTTTGAAATGTCCTTTTCTTGTTATCCCCACCTAACGATTAATCCCATGGCCACGTTACAACCAAGTGGAAGACCTCTTGATTCTTAATTGTTTTCATTAATAAAGTAGAGATGTGGTTGATAGTCAAGCATATGGTAGAGTTCATTCTTTGAGGAAAACTGAGTGAAATGTTATATACCCCTAAACATTTGAGTGAGGTAGAAAGAGAGCCAAGCAAATAAACAAGCTTGGGGTGAGCTTCGAATGAGAAAGAGTGCCCAAATCAATGAGAATATGAGTCTAAGGAACCTAAGCCTCTAATTGGACTTGAATTGATTGTCTCTTGATGAATTGTTTGATTTGCCTATTGCTTGGATCATTTACTCGGGTTCTTAGTTCACTATCCATGTTCTATTTTGATCTTCTGGCCTTGGTGATTGCTTGAGGACAAGCAATGTCTTAAGCTTGGGGTAATTTGATGAGTGTGATTTCACCTCATTTTCCATGTACATTTCTGCATGCATTTGCATATAGTTTAGGCAATTTTAGTTTGATTTTGTTTAGTTTTTCCTTTGGAACGGATAAGGTGGTGTTGTGGTGTTGTTTTGCAGGAATTCATAATTAAATGCCCAAGGTTTGGCCATGATGAAGCTTGGATGATTTAGAGCCTTAAAAGTGAAGAAAATGAGCCAAACAGAGCCCATCACGGCCTAGTCGTGATGTACATCACGGCCTAGCCGTGATGTACATCACGGCCGTGACCCAAAACAATCACAAGTCAGAATCCATCACGGCTTGGCCGTGATGGAGATCACGGCCATGAACAGAGGGCTCGCGACGCGAGAAGGGGCTCGCCACGCGAGAGCTAAAAAACGCCAGAAGTTCCAGAACGAAATCCGTCACAGCCTGGCCGTGATGGCCATCACGGCCGTGACGCGCGACGGATCTATAAATAAGAGCACAGCAGACAGAACAAAGGGACTTTTGGCAGAGGCTTGGAACCCTAAAGAGGGCTGATGGCTGGGGGAAGGCTAGGACCTTAAAGATGACATCTTCTCTGCTCTTGGATTGGAAGAAGATCGAAGGATTCGTCATGGAGTTTTCTTCCTCTCTTCTCTCTTTCTATTTTGTAGACAGTATCATATGTAGCTAATTCCCCCATTGTTGGGTTTAGATGTAGCTTTTCTGAACTTGATTGTTAATTGATTTGGTTTCAATACAAGTTTCTATTTCTTTATGAGTATATGATTCTGTGCTTAATGCTTTCCTTGGATTAACTACCCATAGGAATGATATGTTGCTTTGATAGATAACTGAAAGGTTGGTGTTAAGGCATGCTCATGAATCATATGCCAAATAGTCCAAGAATCTAGACATAGGTGTTGGCTGCTTGCAATCTTATAAGTCTTAACTTAATGCAAAATCTCAGATGAATCCACCTAAGACATTAGGGTTTAATTTGGGGTTTTAGGCTCAATGCACCTAAGACATTAGGCTTGAGTATTTTAGAAAAGGATTAATTGTCATTATTGAATTAGGACTTGTATTGTTAACCATTTCATTGCAATCAAGGGAGGATTAGTGTAGTCTAAACCTGACAATCTCAACCATTTGTAAATTCTGCACTCCAAGTGTTTGTTAAAAGTCCAAAAAGACAAAAAATATTGTATTGCTTTGTTACATGTTAGAACTCCCTTCCATCCACATTTTAGTCTAGATAGTTGTTGAGTTTGTGAATTGGTAATTGACAACCGATCCCTGTGGATACGATAACCGGTCTCACCACCGTATTACTTGTTTGCGAAGAGGTGCACTTGCCTTTACATCTAAAAATCACGCATCATGTAGTCAGGGTACGACAACTTGAGTATCGTCTCTCAAGGACTCTTGGATTGTTATTAACCTCAAAATCAGTTTTTTTTTGGGGGGGGTGGTTTAGGATTAAAGATTCAATTAAGAAAACAGTTAAGAAATAAGTGATTATCAAATAAGCTAAAAATGATTAATCTACTGTTCTCGGTTTCCAACTATCATTGGTTCATACAAATTCCAAGCCCTAAGCGGATTCTAATCCCTTTTCGATTGTAGCAACAATTAACAAGCGAAATTGACACTACGAGATATACGTTCCTAATTCCCGAATTAAGCAAACGGGGTGAAGCTCTTGTGAATTAATCAAACACTATTGAACACACGTGAATTAAGAAAACGCGATTAGGTATAGGAACCTAGCATCACCAAAATAAATCAACACATATTCTATACAATCCTGAATTAAGCAAACAGAACATATAGCATAGTATTGAAAAGGGAGAAGCAAATCAATTGGGAATTATACAACCTCATGTGCGGCAGAAACCGATTACAGCAGACTAATCCAAGGGAATTAGTTCTCCATCAAAAACGTAATGCAAACCTAGAAAATTCGTAAACAGTGAATATCAAAAGTTCCTTGCAATCTGCCCTAAAACAACAATTTATAACCTTCAGGATCTGCGCCCTCTCGCGAGGCGAATATTAAAAGTGGCGCGCGTTCAAAATTGGGTTCTCGCGAGGTGAGACGGTGATTCGCGGGGCGAGACCGAAAGGTGGCATTCTCTGGTACAGTCAGGCCTTCAGGCTCGTGAGACGAGTTGGAGATTCGCGAGGCGAGACAGAAAGGGTGACTGTTGCTGTTCAGACTGGTATTTAGGCTCGAAAGGCGAGTAGCTTCTTGCGAGACGACCCTTCCAGAATGGCATTTTCCACTGTTTTCTTCGTTCCCTTGACTGTAAGTGCTTCCCTTTTAACCTGAAAATACGAAATAGCAGTGAATGCTTTATTTGACTCAAAAATTAACTAAAATGTCCTAAACTACTTAAGAAACTCAAAATTTTGCTTGAGGACGATTAAATCCAAATTTGGGCTAAAACGAGATTGAAACTCGAGTAATTAGTGCAAAAGCCATGGTCTTACTAGTATAAAACTAGTCGAGCCAGAGGCTTATCACCTCTCTCTCTCTCTCTAAATCCTCTCTTGCTCTCCTTTCTGTTTTCTGCCTCCGTTGCTTCTTATTTCATCTGAGGTCACTTAAGTTACCTCTTGGACCTTTTATTTTTTCCCAAATTCCTCTCACTAGCGGTCCGCGTGAGTTTACCCACGCTCAGCATGGGAGCGTCCACCAGTGTGCTTGCATGCATGCCACGTCACCCGCCATGTGTCCTTGTGCATCACACCAATTCCCCACGCTCAGCTTCAACTTCCCCACGCTCAGTGCTGGCCTCTGGTCAACAACGTTGACCTCGCGTGTTTCTTCGCGTTCTGAGCTCGTTTGAAGTCCGATTGACCTCAAATTTGAGATATAGGCTCATCAAGACCTAATAAACAACCTCAAACCATAAAAATGTCTAATCTCAACCCTAACTCTAAATTTCTTGTTTCACACTCATAAACCTTAAATACGATCAACGGGGAAACCCCGACGATTCGTGTACGTTCATACTCACTCGAGATGACTGCATGCTTTCCAAGCAAAGGTTTCTAGACCTTAAAAACATATTAACTATTTAATTAAATCCTTAAACCTAATCCTCTTTTGAAAAAATTAAAAACATAAAATTATGGCTGTTACAGTTTTGGGTTGGGTGTGCTCTGATGCCTTGGTTTGTTTCGTTTTTGTTTTAATTGGAATTTTGATCATTTAAAATGGTAATATTGATCTTATATTTAAATCTGTATTTTATTTACATTTGTATGCTTCCTGGTGTTTTTTGTAAATGGGTTGAGGTACCCCAAGTACTCCCTTTTAATAATATGGTGTTTATAAAAAAAAGTCACTTGGCCACCACCTTTGAAAATCTGGTTTGATGGTTTAAGCTTTGTTTTTACTTGGGGTATGCACCCACCTATCTTTTTTGTCAAGCTTCTATAGTGTGACCTTGCAAGTGTTTTTTATCCTATTGTCATTTGTCAAGTTTTTGTGACGTGACCCCCAAAATGTTTTATTTTTTACAAAACTTCTGCGGTGTTGTGAATATAATGGGAGATTGTGAATTATATACATTATTTTTGATAACTGACAAAAGAATGTTTATGTTCAAAATTGAAGGCATGTTTATGACTTATGGTTTATATAGAAGAGACAAATTGAGGAAGTTTGTAACTTCACTCTTAAGCTTACATATTGGTCAATACAACTTCAAATTTTAAATTGAAGAAGAGATGCTAATGAAGTTCTAGATACAAAGGGAAGGAAGATCAACACTTTGGAGCAAAAGTATGCCTCCTTTCTTTGATTCGTTGTTGTATATGGGTTAGAATACCCCTTGTACTCTTTTCAATATACTTTTTTTATTTATAAAAAACAACATTTTGGAGAAAAAGACATGGAAAATATACAGAAGCTCAAGTCTTTGAATCATTTATGAGTAAGGAAAAAATAAAACTTTAGAGTGAAATAAGGTTAAATTGAAAGGAATCAAAGTTTAAAAGAATTGATATCAATTAAAAATAAAACCTGTAATTTTAAGAGCTTGGGTCGACATATTGAAGCTTTACATCGATATACACATGTAAAAATATCAGTTTTAAGAGTTTTGATATAGGATACATCGATGTATCAAACTAATACATCAAGGTACATGCTGACGGAGAGGAAAATTTTCTAATATGCTTTCTCCACATCAATATACATGTTAATACATCGTTGTATATCGAATTCAGAGAGCTACCTTTTTAATTGTATTCAGTCAATCGATGTACTTGATGCTTACATCGATGTACACTAGTTTTACATTTGTATATGTCCCTGGAAGATGTGTAACAATGAACAGTGAGTAAAAAGAAAAAAAAGTTGAAAGATGTTTTAATACATCAATATAAGATGTATATTGTACAGTTTGTACACTTGATTTTGAACCTAAAAATAACATAACATATTTCTTGATATCAAACAAGATCAATTCAAATTTAATTGTAATGTATTTTCTCACTTAGTTTAAAGTCAAATCAAGGATTAAGATGCGGAGCCCCCTTTCCAAATGACCTAGCCGCCATCGATGAGGAACAGTGACCTTGCCGCCGTCGTCACCTGCTTCTCACGACCTTCTCCTTGACGGCTTCACGACCCCTTCCTTTCCATCAGCCTCCTCTCAACCTTAGCCAAGACCAATCATGGCCCTCTTCTCCCAACCAGATTTCCTCTTCTCTCTGGCCCTCCCTCTCCACCAGATCGCCGTCAAGCTCCACTCTTGGCCACCACCATCGTTGCTTCACTCTCCATCATCCATGTTTCATCATCTCTGGTTGATCTTCTTTTGGCTTTGTGGTTCCTGTTTGATTTCTTTGTGTGTTCCTATTTTGGATTGTGACGGTTGTCTCATGGCTTGTCCTTGGGCGTTTCTCAATCCAGAATCTCTTCGAAAGCTTCGCCTTTTCCACAACGAAAATCTTTTTCTCAGGATTTGAATGGTTCATTTGACATCTCGGTTAGTCAGCTTCCTCGACCGTGCATGAAGGGATACTTTGTCTCTATCAGAATATCTGAGGATGAATATCAAAGGGGGTTGGAATGTTACAAAAACAACCTTCGTGGTCGCCTGTTGTTGTTGAAGGGTGATATCCCTGTAAAAATCTCAGACTTATGTGGTTGTTGGGGCTTGGATCCTTCGACTAGGGCTATTACATCTTTTCCAGTGGGCCCTAGATTTTATTCCTAATAAGCAGAAACAATCTCATGCTCAATACTGGATTAGAATTCATGACTTGCCACGGGAATATTGGCGCTCGAAACTTTTGTTTGAAATTGTAGGCGGTTTAGGTACTCCAATAAGTTTGGATCAAGCTACCCGTACTAGGGCTTTTGGTCACTATGCTCGAGTTTTAGTGGATGTTGATCTAACATGGAAGTTGCTTCAGGAGATTATGGTTGAAGGTGAAGGTTTTTCATTTTCCGTCGGTATCGAATATGAGAAGCTTCCTTCTTTTTGTTCTCATTGTAAATCAATTGTACACTTGACTTTGATTTGTAAATTTGACATGAAGAAACTGGTGCACAAGGATCCGTCATTGGGGCAGAAGACTAAGCAAGCTTATGTCCCTAATGTTCCAGAGCAAAAACCAATTGAAGGCAATGGGCAGATTGATACATCAACTGAAGAAAATTTGAGTGATAGTGAATCGGTTGAGACCGTCTATGAGGAACCTTTATCCCCTGATCATGTCTCAAATTCCATTCCACATAACTCATCTTCTGTTGCAACCAATTCTGTCAATGGCTCTATGGAGAAGATCTCAACTTCTGTTGCAACTAATGTTGACTCTACAGTCAAGGATACTCCGATGCCCGAGCATCTCATAGCTACTTGTGATTTAACACTTAGTGGTAAGAATCTTCAGACTCCTGAGTCTGATTCAGCCCCTGAAATCCTAATGTTGCTCATTATATGAGAATACTTGCCAAGTTTTTGGGAAATCGGGATGAGGATGACCTAGAGAATAACTCCCTCTCAACAGAGAAGTTAAATAATGATAATGTTGTTGAAGTTGATTATGATTTCATGGTGGTTTTGTCTAAATCTCAAAAATATAACCTGATGAGGAATAGGAAACCTTATGCTAACTTTAAATGATTTATTTTGCATGGGTTATGCCCCCCCCCCAAATGCTTTTATTTTATTTTATTTCATTTCATTTTTCAATAAATTAAAAAAATCAAGGATTGAGATCTAAACAAAATTAAAATGTTATTTTTGAAAATTATCAATGATTATTATTAAATCAATTTGGGTAACATTTTTTTCCGTGATTTAGATCAATGGTTAAGATTGTATATATATAATGAAGCTAAATCAGATTGAAAGCCTATAAATAGTGATCAAAATCCATGAAAACTCATTCGTGCAATAAAAATACAGACTTCAAAGTGAAAATGCAAAGGCTATCTCATTCTGTTATTTTATTTTGTTTAGTTCTTAAATTCTTCACTCGTTAGAGTAGTTCAATTTCATTTCTGACATAAACTCAAGAAAAAGATAAATTTGTGATTTGAGAGAGAATTTTATCTCTGGGAAAAAAAGGGAGCATTTCCGGTGCTTAATAACATTGAACAAGGAGAGATTCTTTGGGAAAAAAGAGAAAGTTTGAGGCTCTTGCTTAAGGTTCAGGGAAAAAGTCTGTGGATAGTGCCATGAAGTATAAAGGTTATCATGAAACTGGATCATGCTGGAGGTTGATAATAACAAAAGGGTAGTTGTTGATTCCCAAATTTATCCATGCGACACTGTTCCTATAAGATTGTAGGAAAACTATTTTTTATTAAATATATTTTTTTAATCACGATGTTAGAGTCTGATGGATCATCATCAAAGAGGATCAGTTAGAATAGGCGTATATAGATATAGTGTAACACCCCATTTTTCGTGTTAAGCCCTTAAGTACTTCTGTGTGTGCTATATATGTTAAGTTTGACCTTAGGAGTGTTATGAAGGGCTAAGTGGGATGTTGAGTCTTAAAATCCCTTTATTGTACATGAACACAGCCATGCTCATGTATCAACACGGCCATGCTTAGGCGCGTGTATTGTGGCTGCCTGAGCCACAAGCACGACCGTGCTCAGGGGGAGCACGGCTGACCGCGCTGTCGCCACGCGCCAAAAAGAACGAGCGATTATTAAAATAATGTAGTATAGAGCGACAACTCGGATGTCGTCTCTCAAGGACTCTTTAGTTGTTGTTGTTATTAACATAAAATTAGTCAAAGTTAGAAATGGGGGGGTTTTGGATTGAGTACAATTAAAATAAAGAAAACAAAACAATGAAAACAAAGCAGTTAAAAGATTAACAAATAAGCTAAAGAACGATTAACCTACTGTTCTTGGTTTCCCACTATCATTGGTTCAAATAAATCCAAGTCCTAAGCGGATTCTAATCCCCTCCTGGTTGTAGCAACAATTAACAAACGAAACCGCTACTACGGATATATGTTCCTATTCCCGAATTAAACAAACGGGGTTAAGCTCTCGTGAACTAAACGAACATGAATGAACACACGCGAATTAAACAAACGCGATTAAGTATAGGAACATAACATCACCGGAACGAATCAATACAATACTATACATTCCTGAATTAAACAAACAGAAATGCATAACATAGTATTGAAAAGAGAAAAGGAAATGAAAACAGGAAATACAAGAACCTCAAGTGTAATTAAAACCAATCACAGTAGATTAATCTAGGAGACTAGTTCTCCATAACAAACATAAGCAGAAAAGGAAACAAAACAACTACAACTACTGACTAGCTATGACTAGCCTGCCTTTACAAAGAAAACAAAAGGAAAGACAAGAAAATAAACTACTGACTAAAAACTAGCTAAGAAACTAGCCAAAACTGACTAGCCTCACTTGCCCACACTATGACTGTTTTATATACACGTTTCTGGAATCCAAGGCCTCGCGAGGCGAATAACACGAAAGGTCTGCAACTCTTGGTCTTCTCGCGAGGCGAGCTTAAATTCGCGAGGCGAACTCTTCAAATTCCCAACTGTAACGCCCGTGACCTTCAACATGCCCAAACCGTGATCGTCTCTGACTTTTCATGGTTAGATGACTCGCGAGGCGAGCCATTTATTCGCGGGGCGAGACAGAATGGATGCAATTTCTCTGGCACAGTCACCTTCTGGTTCGTGGGGCGAGCAGCCTTCTCGCGGGGCGAAAGCTCCAGATTTATTCCTTTTTGTTAACCTGAAAATAGAAAATAAAAGTAAATACTTTATTCACTCTAAATAAACTAAATTAACTTAAAAACACTTTACAGACTCAAAATACTACTTAAGGACAATCAAGTCTAATTTGGGTGAAAATGATACAAAATAAGCACAAAGCCAAGGTCTTGACTAGTTATAAAACCAGTCAAACAGAGGCTCATCAACGGCCGTGTCGGAAATATGAGCTTTGTGACATGAATGTTGCAAGCTCGTGCTTAAGTGAGTACGATCCCATGCTCATGTTGAGCACGACCGTGTTTAGTAGGAGCACGCCCGTGCTCGGGTCAGAGAGTTTATAAATAGAAGAGTTCCCTTCAAATTGACACTTTGGGCAATCCTAGTGTGATAGAAACCTCTCCCCTTTCCCTTCCCTTGAACCTTTTGAAATTCATAGTGTTCTTACGTCCGTTTAGGAGAGAAGTCACGTGCGCTAGTGCCATTAAGGTAACATGTGCATCCCTCTATTAATCTCTAATTCAATGTTTCTTGAATATGAGATTAATGTTTGCCCTTTTCGTGTTGTCCAAGGCTTGAGGAACACATCCATCCACTAGAGAGAACGAGAGTAGTTACGCTTACGTTTGTCAAAAAGCTTAGATCTTCATATCAGGTATGGGGAGAAAGGATGGTATGAATATGTAGGCATTGGGGGTAGCGTAAGATGAAGGGTTAACCCACGATCCTATTTGTTTACTATTTGCTTAAATGATATTTGTCTGTTATATGACTATTGTCAATGTTCTCTACTTGTTGGCATGCTTTAATTGCAAACTGTTATGATGATGTTATTGCCATGAATGAATGATGAAGTTGTTATGTTGTGAATGAGTGTTTGGTTGTTAGGGCTGTTATTCCAACGTTGATGTTAAATAAGACTCTAATTACATAATAGAGTTTATTAATGATCTTAAGACATTAAAAGATGTTAACAATGATAAATGAAAGTAAGGCATGTTTTCCCGATGTTCATAAGACATGAACCGTAGTAAAGAGAAGTGAGACTGTTGCTCAAGGTTTAGCCAAAGACCCTAGGATTGATTCTTGAGCGCTTTAGGGACATTAATAATAAAGCTGGAATTAAAGGTTTAATTCCCAATAAGTATAAGACATGGAGATTAAACAAGAGTAATGAAACTGATGATTGATGGTTAGTTAAAAGCCAATAGGATTGATCTTGAATGCCCTGGGAAGCTTAACAAGGGTTCTTCAACACTTCTACCCAGAAACACTACGACCCTGCTGCAGTAAGCACTGTCGTGCTTGACTTAAAAGTCAATGCCCGTCGTGGGGGAAGCACGGTAGAACGCTGAAACAGAAACAGTGGTGTTTCACCCCAAATGTCCTCAATGATGTAATAAGACAACATACGAAGTAAAGAAAAGCTAGATAACTCAATGAAGACACAACGAAGATAAATCAATAACAAGCGATAAAATGTTAAGACGGTAACGATATGTTACCGCACGTTGTTGTACCTTGGTAGCCTAGTGGCCAAGGGGGTCTTGATGCTTAATGGTCAAGGTGTTGTTGATGTTGTACCTTGGTATCCTAGTGGCCAAGGGGGCCTCGATGCTAAGTGGTTGAGGTGTTGATATGGTACTTATTGGCCAGAGTGTTAAATCAAATTAAAAGATTAAACATTAAAAAGATTAAACATTAAAAGATAATGTTGACCCTTGATAGCCTAGTGGCCAAGGAGGCCTCGATGCCAAGTGGTCTAGATGTTGATGGTGATAAAACTTGGGTAGCCTATGGGCCCAAGAGGAGGTGGCGATTGTTTGATTGTGTGCTGCGTTGCTCATGCATTCACGCATCGGAGATGTTAGTGGGGGATGTTTGTCATCTGAGAGTAAGGCGATCTGGTCGTCCACGGTGATTCATCCGAGAGATAGGTGAAACTGTCCCCCTGCAATGGCACATCTGAGAGTAAGGTGCGTCAACTATCCTAAAGGTTCACCATGGTTTGGTGGACTACCGGTGTTGGTGCTTAATGGCCAATGTGGATATGTAACTCAGAAGTTGACATTCGGAGGTAGATTGAATCCAAGTGCATAACGAAGTAGTGGAGTAATGCTGCATCGTATATCATACTTTGTTTGAGATGATGCGAATGACGTTGATATGTTCGATGTTATTATGTTTTGATATGCTATGTATATGTGTATATGTGATGCATGATCATCTTTCTAATTTCTACCATGCCATTATGTTTTATACATGTTTCTTACTCCCCGTCTTTGTTGTTTGCTTTATATGTATCTTTTTGGTTATACAGAGGACAATGAGCAGCTTGCTGAGGAGTGACTCTGAGGAGCCGCTACTTGTAGTCTAGGATTTCTTAGTTTATGTTGTTTATCCAAGATGTTTTGGACTATGCTTATACCAGCTATGTAATATGACATCGGGGTTGGGTTTCGCTATGTTTGTTATGTGTTTCTTTTTAAAACATGTTTTATTTTCCATGTTGTGATTTGTTTTTTACAATATGGTAACCTCTACCGTGGTTTATTTATTATGATATAATATGCATGCGTTCTCTTTCTCTTTATTTTTTTTTAATGCTCTTACGTGCTATGAATACGTGCGAGGTAGAGGGTGTCACATGTAGTACACAGATGTATCCACATAACATATGTAGTTTGGCCACGTACATGGGTGTTGTACATGGTTGCATTAATATGTGTAGCTTGGTAGCTTGGTAACTTGGTATTGTACATGGGTGTTGTACATAGGTGTACCTATAATAGCTATGTGATATTTGTTTCAGTTAGTTAGTTTCTGTTAGTTGCATCAGTTTGTTATTTGTAACTGCTCTGCAACTAAGTTTGCAACTAGATCTGATAGGATATATAAAGTCTTAGCTATTGTATAGGTAGGCAGATTTTGGGTAGTTCTTGATCACTGATGTTGAGTGCAAGTCAGGGAGGGTGTTGTTCTTCCTGGAAGTCTTGAATTGTTGCTGATTAGAGGAATAAAATCAACTCAGTATGGACGTAGGGATTTTCCTCATTGACCCTAAACCACGATAATTCCCTGATGTCTTCTTCTACTTTTCTGTATTTATATTTTCGTGTGTGTATGTGAACATCTCTGTTCAACTAATCAGCTGCAACATAGAGCTGAATTCACAACAATTGGCATCAAGAGCTAGGTTTGGAGGGTGTTTCCGCGATGGGTACAACCAAGTTTCATATAGAGAAGTTCACTAGTGAAAACGACTTCAATCTTTGGAGGCTCAAGATGAAAGCTCTTCTTGTCCACTAAGGTCTTGAAGATGCGTTGGGAGGCATTGCAAAGCTTCCAGAATCTCTCACCGAAAAAGAGAAGAAGGATCTTGTTAACAAAGCTCACAGCACCATCATTCTCTCACTTGATGATGAGGTTCTCAGAGAGGTGGCTGAGGAAACAACTGCTGCTGGAGTTTGGCTGAAATTGGAGAGTCTATACATGTCTAAATCTTTGACAAATAAGTTGTACCTGAAAAAGAGACTTCATTAATTGAAGATGGAAGAAGGTATGTCAATCAAAGAACATGTTTCTTTGTTTATAAAAGCAGTTCTCACTACAAGAAAATCAGTGTTTTGCGACCGACATATTCGATCGATAAACAGTTGATTTCGGTCGCTAAAAAAGTTAGCAACCGAGTTAGCGAACGAACTAAGGTGGCTGCTAAAACATTGGTTGCTAACTGTTTAGCGACCGAAATAGTAGTCGATCGCTAAATTAGCGGCCAAATAATGGTGGTCGCTAATTAAAAATCTCGGTCTCTATACTTTGGTACTAAAAGATAAATCTGGTGGCTTTTACGACCGTCGTAGTGACCAAATTATTCGGTCGCTAATTATTTTTTATTATTTTAGATTTATTATTTTGGTACCATTATTTAGCGACCGAGTTGATTAAGTCGCTACATATATTTATTTTTTTATTTTTTTTAGTTAATTTGTTGTTTTAAAAAAAAACCCTGTAATTAAAAATAAATAAAAATACAGAAAACCATCTAAGTAAAAATTAATAATAAATGCCGCCAAAATTGTAACAATTATAAACAATCGATGTAACAGTAAAAAGTACAAGTCAACTGAGTGGGCGGGGGGACCAATGATCAACAACCTCATGATCATCTGCATCATGCTGCTGGCCAGAGGTCGGGGGAACGGATGGGTCATTGGGAGCAGGAGGGTCCATCAAAGATAGGTACCGTGCAGCGGCCGGCGTCCTTAGGGACGGAACCAGATCCGCCGGGTCTAAGCCCAAGTGTTGGTACATCAAATGATTCTACCTCTCCAGTGCAGCCACCCTCTCCACAAGCTAACTAACGAGCCCAACGTTGAGGTCGACGATGAGCCCTCTGACGTCCGGTGTAGGGCTATGGTATGACTGAGAAGATAGTGTGGCAGAAGCCACATACTCATCTCCCAAGGCTCCCAAACCATATACATGGCCCTTCTTGTTTTGCCACCTACCACCTCCAAGAAAAGGGCATTGTCAGAGGTAGCAGAAGGCTCCTGCCCCTGACAGGCTTCGTTTGGATTGATTGAATATAATGGAACAGAACGGAATGGAACATAATGGAACGGAACGAAATGGAATAAAAATACCACTCCGTTGTTTGGATATTTTATGATGGAATGGAACAAAGTTCACATTCCATCGTTTGGAAAGCGGACGGAATGGAATGGGTTATAAATTTTTTTGTTCCTATATTACCCTCATTTTAAAAACACTTTTCTTTTGTTATCACATCCCTTTAACACTAGTTGGGTTTTGATTTCTGACTTAGTTATCGTCTTTCAGATTGTTGTGTGGTTGGTATATCGTGGGGGGCAGTGTTGTGATATTTGATCCAAGAGACTGACTGGTATGGTGTGTTAGAACAACTTTCTTTTCTCTTCTTTTCTTTTTTAATTCTATAGTGTGTTAGAAGAGGGGTTGCTTGTTTCTCATAGGGAATTATAGAAATAGCTATAGATTGGTGATCGTAGATAGTTTTATGTATGAAAGATAATGAGTTGTGCTTGCAGTCCTTATAGCATTTCAATAATTGGATGTAAGATTCCTAATTTGATGCTATTAGCTTCACTTTTGCAGTTCTTTACAACAAAACCTTATGCTTGTGAACCTTCTAGCCTACCAAAATATCCTCCCAGCAAGGAGATGGATGCAAAGCTACGGGATGAAGAAGCTAGAAGGTGGCTGAAATTACTTTTAAGATCTCAACAATCATCTCGTCACTAACTTCTCTGCTCAAATTTTAAAATATACATGATGGGAAAACTTCGAACATAATTTTACTGAAACTCTGATGACACCCTTTTTCTGTAAATTTTTTCCAAAGCTTGCATGTTGGTTATGTTTTAACCATGTTACACTTTAATTGGTTCTGCTTTTGTGCCTTTTCAATTTTATTTCTGCCATGATGCACTTGCTCATTCCACTTCTCTCTCTTTACGTTTGGGTGAGCTGTGTATATAATGTGAAATAGAATTGGGGTAAATGAGTATTTAAAAAGTTAGAAGAAATGATTCCATCCTATACCTCCCAAATTGGAGGGGAAGAAAAATAGGAAGAGAGGATGGAATGGGATGGAATGCATCCCATCAGGTTCCATTCCATTCCAACCATTTTTTTTTAATATCCAAACAATGGAACCTTGCTCCATACCACTCCATTCCATTCCATTCCACCTAGTTCCATCAATCCAAACATACTCGGAGGCGGGTGAACTCGCCCTGCACTATAGAGCAAAATAAGTCAGCATCTGGAGGAATATATAACTAAGTATAATTAAATAATGTAATGATAGAATTTAACTTACAGCAATCTCTCCCGCGTTCCGACCCACTCCCTAGTCTTGGTCTTCTTCGTAACATTCAGCACCTACAACGCAGTGGGGGGCATCTCCAGCTCGTTCTTCTACACACACACACACACACACACACACACACACACACACACACACACACACACACACACACACACACACACACACACACATATATATATATATATATATATATATATATATATATATATATATAACAGCTAAGATATTTAATAATTAAGTTTACTTAAGTGAAAATGCAATATATAGTTTACTTAATTACCAGGTTCTCATGATGCTTCGTGATGGGCACAGACCCACCGGTGTATAGAGGAGCAAGGGTATCTGCGGCTCGATTCTGCTTCTCGGTCGCACCCCTCCTCAAGATCTCCTCATTGGTGACCCAATACCGACGCAGGTCGTCCAGAACCTCGGGAATCAAGAAGTCCCTAGGAGATGAACCATCACGGATCTTTCCCGTGAAATTCTTCACAACCAGGGATCCGCGATTCTCAAAAGGGGTCCGAATAGCAGCCTCATCCTCTAGTAGCCACCTGAAAGTGGACTGCATGACATAGAAGACATCAGAGCACAATGTAATGGTAAAAACAATAAAAATTAAATCAAGCACCAACTAATTAATGAGCCATTTAAATAAGTAATACTTTCACCAAAGAGGTGCTCGAACCAGTGATCCCGGACCGTCATGGGGATCTCCGTTCATGTGGGCCAAGATCCGGTGTAGTTCCCCTTAACAAGCTCGAAGATCCTCTTGTGGGGCCCATCACTCCAGTCTTGCATATGGGTGAATCCATATGCGCGTGTCCGTGGGTGTAGTCGCCCCCGAACCCGATGCCTGCCCCCAACAGGATGTTGTACCGAGGATGCTGTAAGGGGTAGGGTGGGAGGTACAGCAGTCCGTGATGGAGCTGTGGAGGATGAGCCGACACCATGTCTGGACAGTGTGGCTCCTGAACCGCCAGTGGTGCCAGCAGGGTGATGAGAAGGGGTGGTGGTGGGGATGGGTGCTGATCTCCCACGCCTACGGGACCCACACCCACGGGAATAATGTCCTCCACGTCCAGCATCGTCATCTATCTGCCTATAATTAAAACACAAGTTACATAACATAACAATATACAAATAGCAAATATCCATCATAACCAATTTAGACTAAGTATCATAACAATATATATCAAAACAAATATGCATCATAACCAATTTACAGATTACCTAGCTGGAATCTCTATCATTGAATTTACCCTAACTTCGTTGTTGTCGGTTGAGACATATGTTTCCTGAGACACCCCGTTTTGTCCCATCGTATTATTACATTAAAACCTTAATATTTATTGACTTAATCGCGCTCTTACTGTTGAAAATACGTAAAAAATTAAAACTTAATTAATAATCATATAACTTCTACAAATATAAAACACACCAAAGTTGTACTATATAATTACACACATGTTTATTTATTACATTACCAAAACACTGTTGAGGGTATCCTCTCAGTAGAATCCCTCACAGGCATAAACTTCACTACAAACATACTTAGCGGAATTATAAATACTACTTAGACACACTGGCCATAATGTCTATACCCTAATCGCCATTAATCACATCTCGACCTCCAGCATCTGGTTCATACGGAGTTCCATCTAACTCCTTAGCAATTGGTTCCTCCATCGGGTCTTCTCGTACGATCACATCAGAAATAAAATACAACACACAGACAGATATAGGGAATAAGAAACAGTTCTATCATCAAAAAGCGGAAAAGAGTAATAGTAAATTATACAGTAATTGTCACAGACACACATCACTCAAAATCAACAATCATCCTCAATTCACTATATCATCCTCTACCCTCTGCTCATGTAGTCTAAACACTCATACTATCATCACTGTCTCTATTCCTTTCACATTCATTAGTAGTCCAGAACTATTTGGGGTCAAAACTCGGTGCGCCATTATTCCCTAATCTCTCATGGGAAATAGTGCATCAACACAATATGCGTCACTATTGCCCCCGTTGGAAATAGCACATAAGCACATAATAAATAATAACTCGGTGCGCCCCTATTCCCTTGCCTCTCATAGGAAATAGTGCATAAGCACGATATGCGTCACTATTGCCCCCATTGGAAATAGCACATAATAAATAATAACTCGATGCGCCCCTATTCCCTAATCTCTCGTAGGAAATAGTGCATCAGCACAATATGCGTCACTATTTCCCCCATTTGAAATAGCACATAAGCATAAAAGACCTTATAATTCGGTGCGCCACTATTCCCTAATCTCTAATAGGAAATAGTGCATAATCACGGTATGATTCTCACTGACTTTTATCAATAGCAACCTAGTACCTCAAGCTTTTCCTCACAACCTCCACTTACATTCTATATCACATCACTTCTATAAAATAATAGCGAGTCACCTCTAATTCATATTCAAAACTCTCACCCAAACAAAACACCTCCGAGCAATATATATATCTTTCCTTAAAATTATCTAAGCATAGTATTAAACCCAAGCAGATCATGCATAACACATTAATCAACAGAATATTCCAACATCTCAATATCATATAAGGCAATTTATCACAACCAAATAATTAACAAAGTCAGACTCTATCACGGCCCGGACGTGATAGCCATCACGGCCGTGACAGACATCAAAGGCAAGAATTCTACAAAACAGAACATGTCACGGCCTGGCCATGACAACCATCACGGCCGTGACAGACAATAAACATCCTCAATATCATAAATATTCAAACACCGAAATAATACGTCACATGCAGATGGAATACATCAACCAGCGTATCACAGTAAATTTGATAATATAAAATCAAACATCCTCAAATACTTAAAATCAACTTAATGTCGATAAACCTACAATCCCCGAATCACCATTGGTTTTACAGAAAAGGTTTCCAATGGAATTTTGGTCTTGTCGATTAATCGACTACTAGTAGGGTTTAGGTCGCCCTACACAATTATCATATAATCTACTACTTATCAATTCCGACGATAGGTTGATTCTTTCCCCCACCTGAGCAAGCACCGGAAATACGTACACGACGATCCTCGTTATCCCGCCACGAGTTAACACAACCACCTTCAAACAAACAACATAACTATAATTAATCAACTGACAACCATCTATGACACTTTAGGTCTAGGTCCGGCCAAGACTTAGAAAATAGGTTTAGGATTATCTTCTTAATGCCATCTTTTGGATCCTAGTTACTAGAGTCTTAACTAACATAGATTACTTATTACAAGACTAAAATTTGAAACAAAATCCTCTAGCCTTTAGGGTTAGGGTTTCGGCCAAGGACTGACTTTTAGGGTTCAAAATCCTTAAAATTTCTAATCATGATTAAGTCATAGATTAATGGTCCTTAATTAACCTAAATCATGGATTAGTGACTAAACAACTAAAGTTGAAACTCAAAACTTCCTAACTCTTTTATACAAGGATTCGGCCTCAACATGTTCATAGGGGTAGAGTTCTTAGTTTAATAAACCAACTTGGATTTATTAAGCATATATACTAATAGCTTGATTAACAAGATCATTAATGAAAACCATGAACAAAAACTCTACCAAACCTACTTTGATAGATTCGGCCAAGGCTAGGTTTATAGGAAAGAAAATTTTGATTACATCATGCTCTTAGATTTCGATAACATGCATGATATCAAGAAGATAGAAATTAGTTTCATCATCATTAGATTTTTCTAGAATTTATTATGACTTTTCAAAGTTCTAGGGTTAGAAACTTAAAAATGATAAACACCTATAAAACAAAATTTGAATCAAGAAACTTGCTAAAGAACATAGGCATGATTAAGGAAGAAGATTAGGATTTACCTCTTGAAAATCAATGACAAAGGAAATCCAAGAAACTTACTTCACAAATCTATCACTAAAAGACTTATGAACTTAGGGTTTTGAACAAAAAGGCATTAGAAACTAAGTGAAAAGTGAGAGTATGGTATTTATAGAGATAGTGGCGCCATCTTAGGAAGAATCTAGAAGTGATGAGTTGTCTTGATAAAAGGATTCAAATGCAATTAAGTTCTAAGGACCAATTTGCAAAGATTCCAAAAGTTGAAGGACTAGTTTGTAAATTGTCAATAAAGTGTCATGATGATGATTTTGACACATTTAATGCAATCTTATCTTGACCAAAGTTGGCTGATTTTTGACTCAAAGATATTTTAAGACAATTCAAGAATGTTTGAGAAGATTATAGAAGCTTGAAGAACAAAGTGGAAGAATGTAGAACATTCAAGAGTTTTCTTAACTCATCCAACAACAAATGAGGGCATTCATCAATCCTCATGGGCTTGCGCATGGGCTTGGTAAGTTTGGGCTTGGTTTCATTTTTGTGGGGCCCACTTGAAGATTTAAACACAAATCTTGACATAGGAAACTTGTATAGTTTCAAATGGGCTTTATGGAATCAATTCATGAACTAGACAATTTGGGCTTCATAGCCACGTCCATTAGAGATTGGTAACAAGGATTTTAGCCCAATTCACTTGAAAAAAACTTAGAAACTAACTTAGGGACAAAAGGGTAATTAACAGAAAGTTCAGGGGCTTAAGCGTAAAATTCATAAATTTTATATTTAACCCTGAAAAACCTTCTAGACTTAAAAATATGATTCATCCCCTTGAATCATCTCGAAATCCTAAGATAAACCCTCTGTCGGTTCTGAGAAACTCCGAAATCTCTTCCGTCGTCTACCTGATTACGTGTTTCGCCCAAAAAACATAAATTATTTTATTTTTTTCCAAAATAATTCTAAAAATATAGAATTGTAGGAAATAAAATAATAATCTTAAGTCTTTCGTTCATGAATTAAAATTAGGTCTTTTGATCAGTATAATTATACTGTCAATGGAATTCATGGTAGGGTTTCGCCTGACTTTCCAACCTAAATTTTAATCGTAGCTTCCTACATTCAAGTAGGATTGAGTAGTAAACTCCGTTTATTTAAAATAATTTTCTAAAACTCAAATAAATTTATAAACATATAATCGTTCGCAGTTCGATTATTTTGAAACAGTGAAAATCGGGGTGTTACATTTCCTCGTTATCTGTGGCCAAGTCATACTGAGTCTCCAACTGTGTCAATTACCTCATCGCCAAGACCGGGATCGGCAAGAATGCCCTGGTACTCGTCCAGATCATTTTGCAACATTATTTGGATCCCGTCAATCTAATGAACATATTGGTATAGAGCTTCTGTCTCAGGTTGACTTATCACATTATCGAAGATCGCACTGCGTGCCTTTACCCGAATAACACCTAAATAGTGTTGATGTCCCTCTAGAAACGGGGTAAAATATACATGCTCTGCTTGTTGTGCAAATATAAACAGGTCGTACACCTGATATCTATTAGAACCAAAGTGGTTTTGGCTTAAATAAACTCTTATGTTTCGATGTTAACAAAAAGGTTAAATTTGTATGGCAAAGTATTGTCAAAGATCTAACTTGTCTGAGTGAAGGCTGGCAGGATTTCTAAGTTTTGATAAGACAAGGAAATATATATACAGTTGCAGTATCGAGTCAATTTCTCAACCTCTAGACGAGTCTTCAAAACCGTGGTAAAATCCAGAGTCTATTAAGTTATCGCTAGACGATGCCTTAAAATATTGGCTAAGGTAATAGATGCTAGACGAGTATCTAAGTCTAAAAAAAGAGTAGTAGACGAGCTAATAAATAACTACCAATAAAAACACCAAGTCCAAAAACTTGATAATAGACGAGTAGTCATACTAGACGCCACGTCAGCAGACGAGCAATTGAGAATAGTATGTCCAAAGTCTTGGAACTAGAGGAGAGTCTATAGATGCAGTATCAGTAGATGAGCCCGCTTTACTAATAAGTTAATCTTAGACGTCCAAAGACATGCGTGTCTTCTAGATAGTAAAAATGAACCCGTCTAGTATAAGCGTATTTATTTCAAATGATTGTATATTTAATTCAAAGGAATATATCTCTCTTTCCCTTGCTGCTTCATTTGTTAACTCTTTGTTTCATGAGATTAGAAACATAGTACCATCGAGAATATAAACCTTTGTACTCTATCATCTATATTGCTGTAAAGTTTAAACCAAGTACAAAGAAGGAAAGAAGGAAAGCAACCTTCAGTACAACAGGGAAGTGACAGCTCTACTTTGAGCGTTCCTCTGATAAACAAGAGCACTTCTCCATGAAGCATATCAAGTTACCAGTCTCAACAGATCCTAGTATTTAATGCTATGTCTAAACGGATACAACTTGAAGACCATTGAAGAAGTTCAAGACAACAAAGTTCTTCATCTATAAATACGGGAAGAGCCCCAGTAAAAAAAAAAGCTCTGATATTGAAAGTGCCAAAAACTCTACTGAAATATGTTGAACAACCTTACTTGCAATCTGAACTGATCTTAAACTTTCATATTCTCACACTTAGTGAATGATTAGATCAAAATCTATAAATCTCTTTGTTAGAGTTAGAGCTTGAAGAGGCTTGGTAGAGACAAAATACTTGTAGCCGGAAGAGGTGTTGAATACTTGTAATCTATTTGAAGAATAGTGGAGAAAACCTTCAGGTAGAAAGGACTGGACGTAGCTCTTGGATGACAAAGAGTGAGCCAGGATAAATCACTTGTGCCAATCTTCTATCTCTTATCTTTTACAGTATTTAGTTATACTAACTGTGAGGTTTTGGATCTGAGTTTGTTAACTCTTTAAAAAGTTTTTATTGTTCGTGTGTACTTATCTTGTTTTGCTTGCTAAAAGGTTTGAGAAAAGGTTTTTTCGAAAAATTGTTAAGAAACACGATTCAACCCCCCTTGCTTGTGTTTCCCTATGTCAACTTCAATATCTTCGTGACTTCCTAACTTTTACAGTCCCATGCTTATTGTCAACTTTTATACCCCTATTAGGAGTGTTATTAAACCAGACACACTTGAATAAGACTAAGTTTTTACTGGCATGACCTGAATACGCTAATTCATAAATATCAGTTAAGATTCCAAAAAAATAATCCTCTAATTAATTGTTGGTCCCTCTAACACAAATTCCGCAATTTGAAGTTTTCATGCCCTGACCCCATCAACTTGTGTGAAACTTATATCCATTTATTATGTAAGTCTCAAATGTTTGAATCTTTCTGTCTGGTCCCCATGCTAAAGCATACAACACTGCATTTTGAATTTTGGTTTTCCTTAACCTAGGATTAATGATTATGACGAGTATTAGTTGTGAAAACAATCGTAAGCTACCACTTAATAGCAATATAAGTTAGATGGCTTACATAATATTTGAACCACTTAGGAAAATGTTTGGCAACTTCTTGAGGAATTTGAGACTCCGAGATGTCGGGATCAAGCTCTTTCAGTTTATTGGCATATATTTTATCATTAGATAATAGAAAATCTATTAAATAAGAAATACTAACACAATTTAAGACGTTGCTAGTGAATTAATAGAAACATACTCTAGTAATGGCTCCACCTCCTCGCAATTTTGAAGAACGTACAACTCAATAGCTATCATTTCATGGGCACCCAACCATGGCTTCTTTTCTCCACATGCCCTGCCCAGATGATTAAAAATTGACATTTGAGGACTAGAAGAACATCCTTCACCAACGTCAACATTACGCGGCAATCTAGTTCTCCTTGTCTCTATGTTGTCTGGATAGTAAAACGAGGCAAAAGTAGAAGCCTCCTCCACTAGATATGCTTCAAAAATTAGAACCTTCAATCCTAGCCTTGTTCTTTACTTTTAATTTTAACGAACGCAAGAACCTACATAATTGATTGCAGGTACATACCAATTTTAATATCATAATTGATTGCAGGTACAAAATAAGTTTAATACCTCTCAAAGGGGTACATCCAACGATATTGAACTGGACCACCCACTCGTGCTTCGTACGGTAAGTAGATGGGAAGATGTTCCATCGAATCAAAAACTCAGAGGGAATATCTATTCCAGCTTACGTAGCAAGACCAGAATGTCACGCTCCATATCCTTCAGTTGCTCATCCTTCAATGTTGTGGAAGTTAATACTCTGAAGAACTGACTCAACTCAACAAGCGACTTCCAAATCTCCATCAGTAAAGAGGTAAATACAAGGGGAAGCAACCATTGCAGGAATACATGACAATCACGACTTTCCATTCCATTCAGTTATCCCTCCCTATCATTAACACATCTGGACAGGTTAGAAGCATAACCATCGGGTAACTTAAGTTGTTTAACCCATTCACAGACAGCTACTCGCTGGGGTTTTCTCAGTGCATACTTTGCCTTCTGTTTTCATAACTTGCCACCCTCGATGTCCACCAATTCTAGATCCCGTCGTCTACAAATTTCTGCCATATCTAATCGTGCCTTATACGTATATTTCATCTTACCGTTGACATTCATCACCCTGTCAAATACATTCATAAATACATTCCACTCAGTGTACATGACATCAATGTTATGGTGTATCAAATGTGTCTTCTAATATGGCAAGTTCCAAAAAATACTTTTTTTGGTGCAGTTATGTTCAATACCATATCCAGGTATCTGGCCACCTCTAGACTCACGAATCAACGGGAGCATACTAACCATCTACCAAACCTGTTCTCCTGTACACAGTTGGGGAGGTACGGCGGTCTCAACACGACCCTTGAATGCAGTTCTATTCCTCATATAAGGATGATCTTGTGGAAGGAATTGGCGGTGACAATCAAAATAAGAAGTCTTCCGACTATGGTTGATCATGAAACCCTTCGATCTCCCCATGCAACAAGGGTAGCCAAGCCGCCCAGCAGTCATCCATCCCGACAACATCCCATATGCTGTAAAGTCATTGATTGTCCACATCAAAGCTGCCTTAAGCATCAAATTTTGCCTCAACGATACATTGTATGTCATTACACCGGAATTCCACAAATGGTTCAACTCTTCTATGAGAGGCTGCAAGTACATATCAATCTTTCTTTTCGGATTCGATGGTCCAGGAACTATGACCGTCAGAAACATAAACTCCCTCTTCATCCACATGCCTGGCTGGAGATTATATGGGGTCAGAATAACCGGCCAACAAGAGTAAGCTTTACAGTACTGACCAAAAGGATTAAATCCATCAGTACATAAGCCCAATCTTACATTCTGAGGCTCTTGAGAGAACTCCGGGTACATACTGTCAAAATGCTTCCATGCCTCTCCATCCGACGGATGGCACAAGACACTTGGATCCCTCTGATTACTTTCGTGCCATCGTATGTGAGGAGTGGTGGCAATTGAAAAGTACATCCTTTGGAGTCTGGGTGTAATCACGAAATACCACATTCTCTTCAGAGGGGTTTTATTTCAACGCCTCTTCTCTCAATTCTAATCTTATACCGGTCAGCATGACAAAATCTACAAGCCGTTAGGTCCCCATCTTCGTTACAATACAACATGCATCCATTCTGGTAATATTGAATTCTCTCAACCCCCAAGCCCAAATTTGCCACCGATTTCTTCGCTTAATAGAGATTATGAGGCATATGGTTATCGTTCGGCATTGTATCACCCATAAATCCAACCCAGCAATCAAACTCACCCTCTGTCTCATTGTAGTCGGACTTGATGCTAAGAGCAACCAAGGAAGCCAACAATTCCGAATAGGTCTAACATCCATCCCACAACGGAGCTTGTGCAGCTGCCAACATGTTATAAAATCTTTGTGCATCCGGATTTGGATCCTCCTCTATGTAATGGTCCTCAACATGATCATCGTCTTTTTGAATTCATATACCAACAGAGGGTCCATCATGATCAAAAACCATCTGCTCAAAAGGGTTGAATTCTTCCCTCCCCGCACCAGGACCATAATATGCATCTTCCATCACAACCGAGGGAACCAATGGCAACTTTTCACCATGGTTGACCAAATAATAATAATTCGCCATAAATCCCCTCTCGTAGAGATATGCTATCACATCATCCCTGAACTGGAATTTTAGACACTTGCACTTCTTACAAGGACACCTCATTTTTGGAACCTTTTGACTTAGATATTTCTCTTGCCCGCTCGCATGAATAACGAACTCATTCACTCCCTCTATGAAATCACGCGTTAGGATTCCACGATCCTTCCTTCTATCCATCCACTTTCTATTCTCAGGTGCTTCCACCTCTTCTAACTACCACAAGAATTCTCAGTACCATAGCTCCATCGTTCTCCAATTCTTATTACAAGGTATGGCCCTAACCCATTCGAGAAAAAACCTTTTCGACACTTCGTTAACAGTTATTCCTTAATTCTAATGTCTTATACCAGACGAAATTTCGACAACATTTCCCATTGGTCTCCAGTATACACGAATTGAACGCAGTTATTCCACCACGACCAAATATGCACCCGGAGAACAACAGGAAATGTAACATACCAAAATTCAATCTAGTATAAGATACGAGAATCCAAAGAATAACCCTTAAATTTGTGAAGAAAATGTTTTTCCCAAATTGTCCAACTTGGACAATACAAGATTCAATGAGTGGTACCTTGAAAAGGTACACGTGCTCATTGATATTGCATCTCAAACGAGATTCTATGGCTTTGCTAAATTATTAACCCTTAGTGCTTGAAAACCAAGTTAACAACCAATGTTGAGGAGTCATAGGACACTTAGTTAGGTATTAAAATAGTTTCTAACTGTCCCAACACATTTTTGGCCGAAGTTCACTCCCTAATTCAGTTTATTTGCCCGATTCTTGAAACAATATGTTTTTGGGTCCACTAAAACATTAATTTTAATCGCTAAATTTTGGGTTCTTCTTCATCATTCCAACTTCTATATTTAGGATGTGTTTGGAATAACTTATAAACAGCTTGTTTTGGCTTATGATAATAGCTTATGAAAGTAAACTTATTTAACTAATGTATAAAAATAGTTTAGCATCTTCATCAGGGACGGAGCCAGGTTAGATTGATAGGGAGGGCCAACTATAAAAATTGAACTTCATCTAGCAAACATATATGCATAATATATATATAAGGAGAAATTCAGTCAAAAAATCATCTTCTATCATATTGCGAGGTGTAGTCTTTAAAAAAGATCGTTTGTAGTAGTTGTTGTAGAAAGACAAAGTTTGAAAATAAAAGTTATCACTCTATATACAAGATGATAAATTTCTTTTTTTGTAATTTTTTTCAACCAATAACATAGATCAAAAATAGTTTCCAAAACTTATTAATAATTTTAGAATTAAATAAAGATAATAGTATTTTAAAAAAATTAAAAAAACTAGGGAGGACCAAGGCCTCTCCCATGGAATGAATACCTCCGTCCCTGATCTTCATGTAAGCTTTTTTTATAGCTTGTGACTTACTTGAAAAAATTTTATTGAATATACGTTTAGTTAAGTTTATCTAGAAGCATACTTAATGCTACTGGATGTGATTGTGTTTTCTATTTTTTCAGTTTTATAGCTTTCATTTTCTGGTCATATTGATACTTGTTATTTTTTATTTTTAGGTATGTGGCTCAGGGGAAAGGAATTTTTACAAACTATTTTAATGAGTAGCATCCGTAAATCAACTTCATAGAAATTTATATTTTTTACTCAATGACATGAAGACATCTAAGTGTTCTGGTATATGAACAAATGTATAGTTTGAAACATCATTCGATAACACATTACTAACTAATTAGTGTTTTGTATTCATTTCTGTACTTTCTTTTTCCAGACTAACCAATTCCACAACAAAGATAACGAATCAGTGTATGAAGATGACACTTAAATCCGAAGATGAAACAAACAAATAAGATAAATATCCAGAGGCACAACTTACTAATACAAACACTAATAAGTATTAACACAACCATGCATATTCAAAAACAATTTCATTCCAGAACATGTTTTTAAAAGTAACATGTACCCAACCAATAATAAACAATAGGAAATGTCACTTTGAGCTTCACATAACAGTAACACACACCCTTGACATCATCATCTATTTTTTACTCCATCTCTTTTCCTCTCTTTTTCTTACACAATAGCATTTGCCAATGTGAGTTATGTGCAAAATAGCAAATAGCCACCAACATCAAAGACCAAACAAATCACAAAAAACCATCATTTTCAGTGAAATGAGTGAAAGAGAGAAAGCTACTCTGGTGTGGTGGTCCTCTGCCCTGGTGTGGCGGTCTTCTGCCCTGGCCTATTACCAAAAATAAAAACAAAATCAGTGAAGGGTGGGAGACGAGGAGGGAGAAGGAGGAGGAAGGGGAGGGAGGGTTCTGGACAGAGAGGGAGAGGGAGTGAACCCTTACCTGGACTGACGGTGGAGGGTGGCTTGTGGCTGACAATGTGGCTCGAGCGGCGGATAGTGGAGGGAAGATAGAGAGGAGCGGAGGAAGAGAGAAGGGAGGAGGAAAGAAAGGAGAGGAAGACCGGAACTTTGGGTGCGCGGTGGTGGACGAAACTGAGGAAGGGAGGGAAGGAGGGGGGAGCAAGAGGGAGAAGGGAGGTATGAGAGGGAGGAGGTAGGGAAATGAGGGGAAAGGGTCGTGATTTCTGATTTAAGGATTTTACAATTTAGTGACCGAATTAATTCGATCGTTAAGTCGGTCGCTATTTTAAAATTTTACTAATTAGCGATTCAGTTTAATTCGGTTACTAAATTTGACTGTTACATGGTCGTTGTCACGGTCGCTAATTGGTCAACATTATTGACTTTCAAATTTACTAATTTAGCGACCGGTCTAGTGACCTATAAATTAGCGACGTCGGTCGCTGATCTTTGTTATAGGTGACCGGTCTTTCTAAAATGGATCTCGGTTGTAAATCCGGTCGCAATAACTACCGATAATTTTTGGTCGCTAATATTCGGTTGCTAAATCACTATTTTCTTGTAGTGTCTTGATCTGAAGAATGTAGATGTAAAAATTGATGATGAAGATCAAACAGTTATGCTACTTTGTTCCCTTCCCCCATCAGATGATAATTTGGTCTTGTAAAAAAAAAAATTCATACGATAATTTGGTTGATACTATCATGTATGGAAATGAAAGTCTCACCTTGGAGGAGGTCAAAGCAACACTCAATTCTCGGGAGATGAAGAGGAGAATCACTGAGAAAAAAGGTGATGGTGGAGATGCTGAAGGGTTATTTGCTAGGGGCAGATCTGAGAAAATTGAAGGAAAGGGAAAGAATAGACAGAGATCAAAGTCTAAGGACAAGAAGAATTTCTATTATTTTCACAAAGATGGACACTATCGAAAATAGTGTCCTGAAAGGAAAAGAAAGAATGGTGGAAAACACAAAGATGCTGATGATGTAGTATTGGTAGAAGATGGCTGCGACAGTGCAGAAGTTTTGGCTATTTCAATAGAAACAAGATAGATGAATGGATTCTTGATTCAGAGTGTTCCTTCCACATGACCCCTAATCAAGATGGGTTTATCTCCTACAAAGAAATAGATAATGGAAAGGTTCTTATGGGCAACAACATGGCCTGCAAGGTCATTGGTCTTGGGACTGTCAAACTGAAATTGGAGGATGGGACTTCTAAATTTATCTCAAATGTAAGACATGTTTTTGAGTTATAGCGGAACTTGATCTCACTTGGCATGCTAGATCAAGCAAGTTGTTCATTCAAGGATGAAGGTAGAGTCTTAAAGATTTGCAAAGGTTCATTGCAAGGTAACACAGTTTTGAACTCATCTGGCCTAGTTTCTATTTCCAAATCTGATTCAACCAAGCTTTGGCATTATAGATTAGGTCATGGGAGTGAAAGAGGGTTAGAAGAGCTACATAAGCAAGGTTTAATTGGTGTTGAGAATTGTGAAAAGCTAGACTTTTGCAAACATTGCATTTATGGTAAACAAAAGAGAGTTAAGTTTCATAATGCTACTCGTACAACCAATGGCATTCTGGATTATGTGCATCCTGATGTGTGGGGGCCAGCCAAGGTACCTTCGTTAGATGGAGCAATGTATTTCATAACTTTCATTGATGATTGGTTAAGAAAGGTATGGATTTACCTATTAACGCACAAAAATCAGGCCTTCAAATGCTTCAAACAGTGGAAAACATTGGTTGAGAATCAAATAGGAAGATGTGTGAAGGTGCTAAGGACGTACAATGGACTAGAATATTTGAATGAGGAGTTCAATGAATTCTCCAAGGATAATGGGATCAAAAAGCACAAAACAGTAATATTGATCCCTCAACAAAATGGTCTTGCTAAAAGAATGAACAGGACCATTTTGGAGAGGGTGAGATGCATGTTGTCACACTCAAAAATGAGCAAAATTTTTTGCGGAGAGGTTGTCAGCACACCATGCTATTTTATCAATAGATGTCCCTCGACTGCAATTGACTTTAAGACACCAGAAGAGAGATGAACAGGCAAGGCTCCAAACTATGAGAACTTGAAGATTTTTGGATGTTGTGTACATTTATACCAATGATGGAAAGCTTGAACCAAGAGCTAAGAAGGGAATCTTCTTAGGTTATCCAGAAGGAGTAAAAGGATACAAGGTGTGGTAGGTGAATCCTACAGGACCAAGGACTATTATTAGCAGAGATGTGATTTTTAGAGAGGAAGACATGCTAAAAAATGATTAGGAAATTGCATAGCCAGCTTCACAACATGTGCAAGATGATCATGGAGTTCATTTGGAGGTGGAGAAACCTACAGAAAGTTCAAACTCTGCAGGAGACTCAACTGTAGAACCTCGTCATGAACATATAGATTCACATGTTCTTGATGAACCTGAAACCTCTTATAATTTGGTCAGGGGCAGGGAGATGAGACATATCAAACCACCACAGAGATTTGGCTATGCAGATATCATAGCCTCTGCTTTGAATATAGAAGCTGATGATCAAGGATCAGATCCTATTTCCTACAAAGATGCAATGTGCATAGCAAACAATGAGCATTGGAAGCAAGCCATGACTGAGGAAATAAGTTCTCTAATGAAGAATGACACTTGGGAACTTGTTGAAAACCTGGAAAAAAAAAAAAAAGGTTGTTGGATGCAAATGGATTTTCAAGAAGAAGCCAGAGATAGAAGGAGTTGAAAAGGGTAGATTCAAGGAAAGGCTTGTAGCAAGAGGTTTCACTCAAAGAGAGGGAATATATTTCAATGAGATATTCTCTCCAGCTGTTAAACAAACTAGCATTAGAATCATATTGACTCTTGTTGTTGTCCATAATCTCAAGTTGGAGCAGATGGATGTAAAAACATCATTTCTAAATGGACAACTAGAAGAAACAATCTATATGAACAAGCCAAAAGGATATGAAATACAGGGAAAGGAGCAGATGGTATGTCTACTCAAAAAGTCCTTGTATGGACTTAAACAACCACCTAGGCAATGGTACAAAATGTTTGACACTTTTGTAATTGTAAATGGATACAATAGAAGCTCTTATGACAATTGTGTCAATTACAAGAAAGAGAGGTTTGATTGTTTCATCTACTTGTTACTTTATGTAGATATGCTTATTGCAAGTGTAGACATCAATGCAATAAGGAACCTGGAGAATCTGCTCAAATCAGAATTTGAGATGAAAGATCTGGGAGCTGCAAGAAGGATCTAAGGGCTAGACCTGATTTGGCCTATTCCGCTACTATAGTGAGCATGTTTATGTCCAATCCTGGAAAGGAACAATGGAATGCAGTTAAGTGGATCTTTAGATATTTGAAAGGTTCAAATTCAAGTTGCTTGTTATATGGAAATTTCACAGAATGCAAGAATAATATGTCTGACTTTGTGGATGCAGATTTTGTAGGGGACATAAACAAGAGGAGATCTTTAACAGGATACTTGTTTACTTTGTATGGAAGTGTGATAAGTTGGAAGGCAAATCTGCAATCAATTGTGGCTTTATCAACCACAGAAGCATAATATATACCGATCACTAAAGCTATAAAGGAAGCTATATGGCTGAAAGGGATGGTTAATGAGCTTGAAGGGAAAGGAGGTTCTGTAACAGTGTGGTGTGATAGTCAAAGTTCTATTTGTCTCTCTAAGAATCAAGTATTCCATGAGAGGACAAAGAACATTGATATAAGGATGCATTACATCCGAGATATCATTGCTGAAGGAGAAATTGATGTGTAGAAGGTAGCTGGTGCAGAGAATCCAGCTGATATGCTAACCAAGGTGGTTCCAAATGCCAAGTTTACACACTGTTTAAATTTGGTCAACATTGGAAGTTGTTCAATGTGAGTCTCTACAGGAGACTGGGCCACTGTACAATGATCAAGTGCTGAAGATCCAAGGTGGAGATTTGTTAGAGTCTGGTGGATCATCATCAAAGAGCATCAGTTAGAATAGGCATACATAGATGTAGTACACAGATGTATAAACATAACAGATGTAGTTTGGCCGCGTACATGGGTGTTGTACATGGGTGCATTAATATGTGTAGCTTGATAGCTTGGCCGCGTACATGGGTGTTGTACATAGTTGTACCTGTAATAGCTATGTGATATCTGTTTCAATTAGTTAGTTTCAGTTAGTTGCATCAATTTGTTATTTGTAACTGCTCTGCAACTAAGTTTGTAACTAGATCTGATAGGATATATAAAGTCTTAGCTATTGTATAGATAGGCAGATTTTGGGTAATTCTTGATCACTGATATTAACTGCAAGTCACGGAGGGTGTTGTTCTTCTTGGAAGTCTTGAACTGTTGCTGATCAGAGGAATAAAATCAACTTAGTGTGGATGTAGGGGTTTTCATCATTGACCCTAAACCACGATAATTCTCTTGTGTGTTCTTCTACTTATCTGCAATTCTATTTTCGTGTGTGTATGTGAAAATCTCTATTCAACTAATCAGCTGCAACATAGAGCTGAATTCACAACACACGAGAGTGTACAAACATAGTACAAATTAAATGCATTGCAAAATACAAATAAAACATTAAAATGATCCCTAAAATAACTACACAAACCTAAATTGATCACATACGATGACACATATAAAGCTAGGAGTTCCACAAAATCACCTTGCCCCGCAATAGCCTTCAATTTTTTATCTCAGACAAAAATAATTAATCTTTATAAAGTAAAACACCACAATTAAAAATATATACAAAAGAGCTATCCAATCTCTCAACTATACTCTCCAAGTTCATTAATAAAACCAGAGTATAAAATCAAGAAAAATATTGGTATCATACTCTTTATCATACTCCTTTTCAACATATCATTTATTATTGGGTAGCTTTCATATGAAACATACCAAAACATATGGTCCTACATGAAATCCATTCAATAATAGAGGATATAATAAAATGAGTGTGATGAAAAGTGTGTTGCTCTAAAATCAATATATTTTCGAACGTTGTTAATTTGCTCTCAATTTCATCATTTTTTTTTAATGTGTGGGCAGGAATAGAAAGAAAGGTTATTAATAGTCACCCGAAGTATTATGCAAGTTTAATTTGACCACATATACCAAAAACGTTGATTGATTGAATCTCATCAACAACAAAAAAAAAAGAACCGTTGATTGAAAATGTACTGGCCGAGAATGTAAGACCGAGAACTCGTCTATACATCGGACCAACCGAGCTTACCCCCGCGAATGGGCCTTGACCCAAACTCCTCCGAAGCCGAGGACATGTCAGCACACCTGACACCCGAGAATAACTACTCGGCCCCAAGCTATCCATCCGCAGCTAACTGGGCCGAATATCTCGCTGGCCATAATGCCACTCCGGACAATCAGGCTCCGGATATCTCTCCCCATGATCGCGATCTGATCCAAATATTCCTCCGCTTATTTCGGAGCCTGATCCTGAGAGAACAACTATAAATAGGGGGCTTACCCCTCATTCTAGAACTACGTTTGCTTTGATTCCCTTTTGGATACGTAGGAGCAGAATCCACATTCTGTCAAGCACAATCCAAAAACACCCCACTAATCCTCGTTCGGCCGAGTATTTCATACCCGAGATATTTGGCTGGAACATTTGGCGCCGTCTGTGGGAATCGAAGCAAACATTTTCCCATACCACACAAAAATGGTGAGGACGAGAAGCGGAAATTGCAGGAGGGAGGAGCCAAGGAATGCCAACCACGGAGTTAACGGAGATAATGGAGAACAGTCCGTAGGCCCAGCAGGAATGACTGACAACCCAGTGATTCAGGAGCTTCTCGCACAGGTCGCAGCGCTAAGAAGGGAGAATGAAGAAATCCGCCGGCAGAATGACCGTCGGGAGAGAGGGCCGAGTAGGGAGAGGTCGGTCTCCTCCTCACATGAAAGAGAGCGCCGACCTCCCGAGGTTGAGGGGTCCAGAAACTTATATCGGGAAGGAGGTCCTCGCCTCCGGGCTTCCCACCACAACAACCGAGCAGAGGAAGAGGGATTCCCTAAGCAGGCCCCAGAATCTTCACTCCAAACGAACAGACTTAATGACAGGGCCAGCCTGCGGAAGCCGAGGCATCCTTTCACGAATGATATCATGGGGGTCCCCTTGCCAGCCAGCTACAAGCCCATCAACATTGACAAATATGATGGCACCTCGGACCCCGAGCGCCACTTGGACGCCTTCACCACGCAGATGTACCTTTTTACGGATGACGATGCTGTCCTGTGCAAAGTTTTCCCAACCACACTGAAGGAGGCAGCGTTGACTTGGTACACCCAGCTACCCCCAGCCTCGGTGGACTCTTTTGACACATTCGTGGCTAGGTTCAGTGCTCAGTTTGCCACGAGCCGAGCCCACCAGAAAACCTCGGCCTCCCTGGTGAACTTCAGGCAGGAGAAGAATGAATCCCTGCGCAACTTCATGGCCAGATTCAGCAAGGAGGCGGTACTCATCCCCAATCTCAGTGCCGATGTTGCACTACACACCATCCTGACCGGGTTGAGACCTGGCCCTTTTGCTAGGTACTTAGCTCGCAAACCGCCGGCCGATATGGACGAACTGAGAAGAAAAGCTGCAGGTTACATCAATATGGAGGAGGTAGAGGAGTCCAAGAAAAGGGATCGGACCGATGAGGCTGACCGGCGAGAAGGCAGAGATAAGAGGAGGCGGGGGTGATAAGCCGAGATTGAGAGGCCCAATCGAGCATTTCCCGAGGGACCAAAGTATGATCATTATACTCCCCTCAACACAAATAGGGCTCTGGGTGTTCAAGAAGCGTACTGCGTGAGCTTCTGCAGCTCCCAAAGGGTGGCCACACCCCCCGAAAAGCGGATCGCCAGAAGCATTGTCGGTTTCTCCGCAACTATGGCCATACCACCGAGGAATGTTGGGTCCTACGGGATAAAATTGAAGAACTGGTTCAGGCGGGTCACCTCAAAGAACTTTGTCCGAAGAAACAACAACAACAAGTGAGAGGCGTGGGGGAAACAGAAGAAGAGAGGGGTGACCAAGTCCGAGGAGGCGCGCGATCGAAGAAATGAGGATAGAGTGGAGACCGAGAAAGGCAAACTCAAAGACGGCAAGAGCATAACGTCATTCGGGGGGTGATAACCACCATCTCAGGAGGGTTCGCGGCGGGAGGCGCCACAAGTTCAGCTCGGAGAAGACATCTGCGGGCCATCCGAGCTGTTAACTCGGTATCTGGCAAGCCTCCCCGGAGTTCCCCCCCTATTATCTTTTCTGATGATGACTTCGTGGGAGTAGATCCCAACCAGGATGACCCCATGGTGATCACCGTACAGTTGGCCAACTTTTCGGTCAAAAGAACCCTCGTCGATCAGGGGAGCTCCGCGGATATATTGTACTACTCAACCTTCCAGAAGCTAGGGATCCCGGAGAAATCAATTCAGCCGTATGACAGTAAACTCGTTGGTTTCGCAGGGGAGCAGGTTGATACTCGGGGATATATTGACCTCTTGACCACTTTTGGCGATGGCAGAGCTTCTAAAACCATCATGGTCAGGTATGTGTTGGTAAATGCAGTTACATCGTATAATATCCTGATCGGAAGGCCGTCCTTGAACGAGTTAGGGGCAGTGGTCTCTACCCCCCACCTCACGATGAAGTTCCCCTCCAGCTCGGGAGATATAGTGGCTGTCCGAGCAGATCAGAGGATGGCGAGACAGTGCTACGCTGATAGTTTGAGGGTGAGCAAACTTAAACCCGCACCAGTAGAAACCCTAGACAGGGGGAAGGACAAGGCGGTGAGTTCAGTAAACTCCGTTGAGCTGGATCCCAGGATGGACGTGCAGGAACAACGTCCGCAGCCTATTGAGGAGCTAGAGAAGTTCCAACTCGGCGCGCAGCCTGAACAGTGTACCAAGCTCGGTGGTCACCTTGAACCTACTCTGAAAGAAGAAATAAAACAAGTACTGCGCAGAAATGCCGATCTATTTGCATGGACCACATCTGACATGCCGGGAATTGATCCCAACTTTTTATGCCATAAATTGGCAATCTGTCCCGAGGCGAATCATTTGGCCCAGAGAAAAAGGAGATTAGGTGAAGAGAGGAGAAAAGTAGTCGAAGAGGAGACGGCGAAGTTGGTCAAGGCCAACTTTATCCGAGAAGTAGAGTACACCACATGGTTGGCCAACGTCGTTCTCGTCAAGAAAGCAAACGGCAAGTGGCGCATGTGCACTGATTATACGGATCTGAACAAAGCATGCCCAAAAGACTCTTATCCCTTGCCGAGCATTGACAGGCTGGTTGACGGGGCTTCCGGATATAGAATTTTAAGCTTCTTGGATGCGTACTCCGGGTACAACCAAATTAGAATGTACCCCCCGGATGAGGAGAAAACAGCCTTCATTACCGAGGGGTCAAATTACTGCTACAGAGTAATGCCGTTTGGGCTGAAGAATGCGGGAGCTACGTACCAGAGACTTATGGACCGAGTATTTGAGAAGCAAATTGGCAGGACCATGGAAGTATATGTGGATGACATGGTAGTGAAATCTGATGACCCCAGCCGCCACCCTTTAGATCTGGAAGAAATATTTCAGCAGTTGAGAAGGTTCAACATGAGGCTCAATCCGGAAAAGTGTGTTTTCGGTGTCCATGGGGGTAAATTCCTCGGCTTTATGCTTACCCACCGAGGAATTGAAGCCAATCCCGATAAGTGCCGGGCCGTAATTGAGATGAGAAGCCCGCAGAACGTTAAAGAAGTACAAAGATTGGCAGGACGGCTGGCGTCATTATCTCGTTTCCTACCCAAATCCGCAGAGAAAGCTCGGCCTTTCTTCAAGTTGCTGAAGAAGCCCCAAACCTTCAAATGGACCGAGGACTGCGAAAAGGCTTTTGTCGACTTCAAGGACTTTCTGTCCTCCCCGCCGATATTAACAAGGCCCATCTTGGGGAAAGAATTGTATCTGTATCTGTCAGCCTCCGAGAACGCCATTAGCGCAGTCATCGTGCAGGAGGTAGAGAAAGCCCAAATGCCAGTATACTTCATCAGCAGGGTGCTCCATGATGCCGAAACTCGGTATCAAGTTATTGAGAAGCTGGTCTTAGCCTTGGTGACTGCAGCTCGGCGGTTGCGCCCGTACTTTCAGAGTCACCAAGTGGTTGTTAAGACGGATCACCCCATCAAACAGATACTCAAAAAACCCGAATTGGCGGGGCGTATGATTGCTTGGTCAGTAGAGTTGTCCGAGTTTGGCTTGAAATACGAGATGAGAGGACCCCTGAAATCACAATGCCTGTCTGACTTCATAGCCGAGCTCCATCCACAACCAGAGGCTGAGGATACATGGTGGAATCTATACGTGGATGGATCCTCAAATATCAGGGGCAGTGGAGCGGGGGTGATTCTGGAAGGACCAGGAGATTTGATATTGGAACAATCGTTGAAATTCGAGTTCAAAACCTCGAACAATCAGGCCGAGTATGAAGCTCTGATAGCGGGACTAAGGCTGGCGAATGAAATGGGGGCGAAGGCTGTCAAGTGCCGAAGTGATTCACAACTAGTCACCGGACAAATATCCGGGGGCTATCAGACGAAGGAACCTCAGCTCACCAGATATTTGTGTAAGGTTAACCAGCTAATCTCCGGCTTTGAAAAGTTCACCATTGAGCACATTCCCCGAGAAGAAAACACTCGGGCTGATTTGCTGTCTAAGCTTGCCAGCACAAAGAAGCCGGGACACCACAGAACGGTTATTCAAGAAACCCTCAATGAACCAAGCATTGGGACAGAAGAGGTGATGGCCAATGAGTTGGTTGACCGAGAGTGGATGACACCTATCTGGGAGTACTTATCCTCAGAAGCTCTACCCTCGGATCAGGCTGAGGCCAGGAAAGTCAGGCTTAGGGCGAGTCATTTCACCATAATCGCCGGGGAGCTGTATAAGCGGGGATTCTCGGCGCCTTTGCTAAAATGTTTGACCAAGGCACAATCTAAGTATGTTATGGAAGAGGTTCACCGAGGAATCTGTGGTTTTCACAGTGGTGGCAGATCAATGGCCTCCAAGATAGTCCGAGCAGGGTATTATTGGCCTACCCTTAGAGCTGATTGCATGGAGTGGACGAAGCGGTGTGATGAGTGCCAGAGATGTTCCAATGTAAATCATACCCCCCCTGAAGAGCTTCACACATTAAACTCGCCTTGGCCGTTTGCAATGTGGGGAATGGACATACTGGGGCCTTTCCCAGTAGCCAAAGGCCAAGTCAAATTCCTACTGGTAGCCGTAGACTACTTTACCAAATGGATCGAAGCAGAGCCTTTGGCTAAGATTACTGCCGAGAAGGTGCAGAAATTTGTGTGGAAAAGCCTTATTTGTAGGCACGGAATTCCCTTCGCAATCGTTACTGACAACGGAAGACAATTTGTGGATAAGAAGCTACGGGAATTCTATGACAACCTCGGTATCAAGCACCAGGTTACATCCGTTGAGCACCCCCAAACCAATGGGCAGGCCGAAGCAGCTAACAAGATCATCCTCGGGAGGTCAAGAAAAGAGTAGGAAGATCTAAAGGAGCCCGGGCGGAGGAGTTACCGAGTATTCTCCGGGCCTATCACCGTACGCCTCAATCTACCACTCAAGAAACACCCTTCAGCCGACGTGCGGAACCGACGCCATGATCCCAAGAGAGGTTGGGGAACCGTCTTTCCGACGTGTGCAACACGAGCCAAACGACAATAGGAGCAATATGAGGGTCGAGCTTGACTTGGTAGAAGAGGTTAGGGAGGAAGCCGAGAATCGGAGAAGAAGCACGCAAACAGAGAGCCACTAGAAGGTATAATTCAAGAGTAAGGCCGAGGAATTTTCTGCGCGGGGACTTAGTCTTGAGAATAAAATGGGAAGCAAGGAAGGACCGCACTGAAGGCAAGTTAGCGGCAAATTGGGGAGGACCATACCTAGTGGTTGAAAACCTGGGGAACGGGGCCTATAGGTTAGAAGAATTGTCGGGAATTCCTATCCCGAGGACTTGGAATGCCTCTCATTTGAAGTTTTATTACAGCTGATGTATATAGTCGGGTGCTGTACTCTTTTTCCTACCTCGGTATTTTTTCCCAAAATGGGTTTTGACCGGGGAGGTTTTAACGAGGCACACCGCGGACTCCATTCAATAAAAAGCAGAATTTATTATGAATATGGTTTTATTTTTTGCCTTGCCGAAGTCTTTATTTTGCAGATATCCTATTTTAATGGCCGAGTACGAGCCATTGTCAGAGGGGCCAAGTATGAGCCCGGCGGCCGAGTACGAGCCGTTGTCAGAGGGGCCAAGTATGAGCCCGGCGGCCGAGTACGAGCCGTTGTCAGAGGGGCCAAGTATGAGCCCGGCGGCCGAATACGAGCCGTTGTCAGAGGGGCCAAGTATGAGCCCGGCGGCCGAGTACGAGCCGTAGTCAGAGGGGCCAAGTATGAGCCCGGCGGCCGAGTACGAGCCGTTGTCAGAGGGGCCAAGTATGAGCCCGGCGGCCGAGTACGAGCCGTAGTCAGAGGGGCCAAGTTTGAGCCCGGCGGCCGAGTACGAGCCGTAGTCAGAGGGGCCAAGTTTGAGCCCGACGGCCGAGTACGAGCCGTTGTCAGAGGGGCCAAGTGTGAGCCCGGCGGCCGAGTACGAGCCGTTAGCCGAGTTCGAGCTAGTTAGAGGGGCCAAGTTTGAGCCCGGTGGCCGAGTCCGAGCCGTTCAATTCCAAAGGCCAATTCAGAGCTTCATGGCCAAGTATGAGCCGTAAAGTTAAGTATAAAGGTCAGGTACGATCTAACTAGCCGAATCCGAGCTACTTTATAGTTATTTACGTTGAGTTCAGGCTACGAAAATAGTAAAGCTGAATGTGCGCAAAAAACAAAATTCGTAAAGGCCAAGTATGAGCCATTTTTATTAAGGAAACCGAGTACAATAAGACAAAAATAAAGCCGAGTGATACATTCAAGGAAACTGAGTATAATGAGCAAAAATAAAGCTAAGTTTGACTCTTGAAAAGTACATTCACGGGACTGAGTGCATCGCTGAGGTTGAAAGCCGAATTTGAAAATAAGCGCCACTCGGCACCCAGTCCCCCCGGTTCAACGCCACCATGCTCTCTTAAGGGAGGATGTAGTTCACACTCCCCCCTGAGAAAGCTGGACGATGAGGTGCTCGGCTGACTCCGGGAGTAGACGACCGCTACCCCCTTCTCGACTCCCGAAGATTATTATTCTCCCAGTTGACATCCTTCTTGAAGGATCAAGGAATTCGGGATCCCGTCTCCCACTTACATCCTTTTTGGCGGATGTGAAACCCAAAAAAGGATGTCAACTGGGAGAGGGGAACGTGAACCCCTGTTGTTAGCATGGAACTACTCGGGTGGAAGAGAAGTAAGAAGCGAACTTGACTGATAGAAAAGGATGAGGAATGAACAAGTGGGAAGGGCCCTATTTATAGGCACGAAAGGAAGTATAATGTGTGAGAATTTGTTGGGAAAACAAACCTCGAAACCAAGCGAAAGGCAGCGACTGCGTGAACCCATTACGGTTTCCAAAAGCATTTAATGCATGACGATTGCGTTTCCAAAAGCATTTAATGCATGACAACGCAAAACGAAAAACACGTGCTTTTCGTGTAATGATCACCGTCCATTTTGGACGGTAGAGTATTTCGGCCTTAGCCGAAGATTCGATGAACAAGCCAAACACAAGAATCAGCAAAATGATAATGATATTCATTCAAGTAATCGGGTTACAAGGGCATGAGCCCAGTACAAAAGAGGAACAAAAAACTATTAACAACTACTCCACCCTATGGCTTTCCTCGGCCTCTACATGATCGTCCTGGAGAGCCCCCACTACGTCCACCTCTTCCTCCCCTCGGCAATGATGGGAACAAGTTCCCCATTTACCACCTCCATATTCACATCGGCCCCGAAAGGTCGATGCCGGAACTGAACCTCAGCTTGGGCAATGCCTTTGTCAAAACCTTTCCGGTGCTCGATGACAATGCAGCGGGTAGCCTCCTGTACGTCCTCCTCAAGCAGTATCTTGGCCTGAATCTCAGCCTCCAAGGCAGCCTTGAGCCGATCAATCTCAGCCTGAGCCTCTTTGATCTTTTCTTCGGCACGAGCCTTGTCTTCTTCCACTCGAGCTTTGCTTTCCTCGGCTAATTTCGCCCGAGAATCTAGCTCGACGTTCCGAGTGTTGATATCGGCGATGGTGGTAGTCAAGCGTTCATTCTCGGAGGCAATCCGGGAAAGATCCCCTTCAACCTCTCAATAGCAACGTAACTCGGACTCCAATTGCTGAGACTTCCTCTCGGTCTCCGTCACCTCTCGGCTACGAAACGAGCCAAAGCCGCAAAGACGAAGGCAAGAGGACCGAGAGGGCCTCCATGCTGGATCGGGCCCCGCTTTGCTTGATAAGCCGAAGATCAGCGGCTTTTAAGAGGGTCGAGTCGAAAGAGGAGGAGGGGTTGAAGTCTTCACCCCGAGAGAGACGAAGTCCCCGCCTTGGGGTGGTGTTGTACCATTTCGGCTCGAGGGGGTAGAAAGTGGCTGTTCTCGCCCCACGATTTGCGTCCCCGAGTAGTAGGGCGAGGGAGCTTGGGCCGAGAAGGGGAGAATCTTCGGCCGCCACTTCAACCTCTGTCCTCTTCCTTTTTTGAGGGGCAGATGACGAAGCCCCTTTCGCAGAAACCTTGGTGGGAGGAGGTCTTTTCTGTTTCTTCTCGGCTGAAGAGGGACCCTGACCCTCTTTACCAACACCAGCCTTGACAAGTTTTGAAAAGTCGAACTTTCCCATGATGACTGCCAAAAAGAAAGAGTTGTTAGTATAACAACACAGGCAGAAAATACTTAAGAAACTAAAAAGCCGAGCACTTACTTTTAAGATCGGACCTTGGGGTGGAGGAGAAGGGGAGTTTCATAAGGCGTGCACAATGGAGGGGCCGAGGAAGACCCTCTAGTACATCTATATCCCGCCTATCCTCGGCCTAGCAGGAACGATACTCGCCGACTAATTTTGTGGGAGAGGATTGCCAGTATAAAGGAAACTTGGCATGTTTATTATCGTCAAAAAAGTGGGAGGTATGAGAACTCGAAGGGCGAACACGGAAGAAGCCAACCTTGAAGTCTTTATAAGACGAGGCGAATAAACTAAGAAGACCTCTTCGGTTCAACCCATTAAGGGATACCCATCCCTTTTTCTCGCCAAATCTGGTTTGATAAAAATACAAAAACTTCGGAGTAGTAGGCTCTATCTTTATGTATTTACATAGAATCTGAAAGGCTTTCATAAAAGCCCAGCTGTTAGGGTGAAGCTGAGTAGGTACGACGTTCATGGTTCTCATAACATCGCACTCAAACTCAGTAAAGGGAAGAGACACATGCAGTTTGTCAAAAAGTGTTTTATACATGTATGTAAAGGGAGGCTCGGAAGGGCGAGCCCTTAGAAAGACATACTCGGTGCTCGTGCACGGAGAGCAAATAAACTCGGACTCGTCCCCTGAGGCTGAGATATTGATATGGGACCGAAGTTCAACAATGGAATCAGAAGTCTGGTAGGCAGAAAAAAAGGTTCCAACCTCCCCTTTAACCCAGGTATACCCGGGAAGGGTTATATCGGGAATAGGGTCTTTAGGAACCCTAAGGCGTTGTTTACGGGCGGCGGGTTTGGACACTCTAGGGGGGGGGAGAACCAGACCTAGACGAATCAGAATCGGAAGAATCGAATCGATCGAGGATGACCCGGAGGAGGATGGTTCCGCCTCCCAACGCTCGCTTCCCGCGAAGGAACAAGAAAAAATGAAGGGATCCCCCAATTGGGGAAACTTCACCCTCAACCAGAGGCGAAGTATTTGACTCGAAAGACATAGATGAACTCATGTCCAAAGGTCGAAATAGAGCTTAGAAGCACGAAGGAAGAAAAGAGACGGAGCGTGCACGGAGGATAACAAGCAGAGGAACAGGGCGAAGCTTGGAAGACGAGGGTGAATGGCGAGAGAAGGGTAAGCAAAGTAGGAAGGAGTTGGCGCCTGGAGAAGGTATTTATAACCTGAAATTGGTGGCCCATTGTCCATTGGGCCCAAAAGGGGCGCGACTTTTGATTTTCCCCCCATTAAATGGGCGCGGAACTCTATGGTTTCTTGTCTGTGGCGTGCCGAAGAAGTAACGGGAATAATTGCTTTCTCTGACAGAGAGAAGACTTGATTGAAATGACAAATGAGAATGTGGATAATCTGCATAACCGAAGAATAAGCTCGGTTTTCATACGTATCGCTCCTTCGCTTATTCAAGCTCGGAGCTCGGGGGGCTTGTGTACTGGCCGAGAATGTAAGACCGAGAACTCGTCTATACATCGGACCAACCGAGCTTACCCCGCGAATGGGCCTTGACCCAAACTCCTCCGAAGCCGAGGACATGTCAGCACACCTGACACCCGAGAATAACTACTCGGCCCCAAGCTATCCATCCGCAGCTAACTGGGCCGAATATCTCGCTGGCCATAATGCCACTCCGGACAATCAGGCTCCGGATATCTCTCCCCATGATCGCGATCTGATCCAAATATTCCTCCGCTTATTTCGGAGCCTGATCCTGAGAGAACAACTATAAATAGGGGGCTTACCCCTCATTCTAGAACTACGTTTGCTTTGATTCCCTTTTGGATACGTAGGAGCAGAATCCACATTCTGTCAAGCACAATCCAAAAACACCACACTAATCCTCGTTCGGCCGAGTATTTCATACCCGAGATATTTGGCCGGAACAGAAAATAAATGAAAACAACCAAATATCCACAAGATAGCAATTAACGTTTCAAAAGTAGTATATAGCATCAGGAACACAAACCGGCAAATTTGCAAAATTCTATGGGCAATTGCCAATTCATTATATGTGGTACTTCACGTTGAAAGTTGAAACTTGTTGCCTCACAAAAGACCAACTTCAATGACTTAAGCTACTGACTGTATGTTTGATGCATACTGTGATCATTGGACTTTTTTGGTTTTGTTAATCTTTTATTTATTATTTTTTAATATGTTTGAGATAAATCTCTTATTTTATTTGCCAACTTAAGCGCAAGAATTCAATAAATCTTTTGTCTGGGATAGGCACCACACCGCACCGAGCCTTGATAAGGAAATTGACGCGTGAGGTGGCATATCTGTGTGTTTATTTGTTTTGGTCAACGTGATGAATCATAATTTTTTTTTGGTAGGATTAATCAGAAATTTAAACTAAATTAATTAATTTGGTTTAAAAATTTCTTTTATATACAAATGTTAGTGAATTCGACTAATTGTGTTATTGAGTCTAAGTTAATAAAAATTATTCTCTATTTATTTCGTCTTTGAATTTGTGATTTTAAATTTAATGAATTACCCAATAGTTTTGGAAATTTCAATTGTTTTTGTTTTCAAGATGAATGACCAAATTGTCCAAACTAATCTGGTATTGTCCAATATTTTTGTCAAACCAATTAAATTTAATAAGCTTACATTTTCCCGCTTCACAAACCAAGCCATTTTGAACACAAACACCCTCAAAATTTCAAGTTTAGGGACAAATAGTAATATAGTAAATCTGATAAAAAAGAAATGTATGGAGGATTACATATATGTCTATATATTTTTCAATTTGTGACTTTTCGAGAAGGCCAAATCTATTGCTTTAAGTTTTAATTTCACATATGAAATTGAATTTGATTCTTATATTTTAATATTATTAATAATTGTAGATACCCATTTTTAATTATATTTTTCAGGATAAATTCATTTAATGTCAAGAGGAGAGTAAATAGCCAATTTGGTCCCTGAAATTGTGAGATCGTGTCAATTTGGTCCCTCAAATTAACGAAATTGCAAAAAGGTCCCTGAAACTGTCAAACGTTAATCAAGTTGGTCCCTCCGTTAGGCAGGGTTACTTGACGCCGTTAACGGCGCTGACGTGGCACGTTACACGCATATTTGAGGGACCAAATTGTTACAGGGACCAAATTGACACTCAATTTTTTTTCAAAAACCATAACTTCATCTTCTTCTTCTCTCCCCCTTCTCAGTTCTCCCCCTCTCCACCCTCTGATCAATGGCTTCCAGGGATTGGGGATTCGCCGGGGATTATGTGGAGGCTATGTGGCTTATGCTGCAGCAGGAGAAGCCCGATGATTATGTGGTGGCGATGGAGGAGTCGCACTCGGTGGAGGAGTTCTTGGAGGTGGCGTTTGGGTATGTGGGTCTGAATTGGAAGGATTATGTGGTGATTGATAAGAAGTACTTCAGGCCTTCGGAGGTGGATAATCTGAAAGGGGATGCGAGCAAGGCTAAGAAGGTGCTTGGGTGGAAGCCTAAGGTTGGGTTTGAACAATTGGTGAAGATGATGGTCGATCAGGATGTTGAGAGGGCTAAGAAGGAGAAGGTGCTTGTTGATGCTGGCTTCATTGATGCTCAACAACAACCTTGATCGATCTGCGTTTCTTCTTATTTATTTCGTTTTTTTTTTATTTTATGTTTAGATAAATATTGCGGAAGATTTCAATTATGGGTGGGGAATTGGGTTTTACTGTTTTGTAGTCATATAATGCTCTTGTTCTTTTGAATCATCATTCATCACATTCATAGTGACGAGTTTAATCTATGAGCAATTTGCATTTTGATGGTCAACTTGTTCTTTCTCGGTTGTGCATTGTCCGATTTTTTCTGTATTTTACATCCATTGTCATGTATAAGTTAGAAGGCTAACCTGCCCGTGCTTTTAACTTTTCTTACTTTAGTTGGTTATAGGACTGGGTGCGTGCGTATCGCAAGTTAAATGGGTCTAATGGGAGTTTGTGACTGACTCATTCTCACATAGATAATAACTCACAAAAATTTGAAAAGATGAAAGAAATGAAAATAAACGAGGGCGTGTGTAGATGTTCGCTAGAAGAACATAATATCCTGAAATATTTGAGTTACTTATATGTAAGGATCTTTTTAATGCTTGCCTAGTTGCTGAAGAGTACAAAGTATGGTTATGGCAGCATACAAGTATGCTTGTGAGATCAGAGGGTGGAGAGGGGGAGAACTGAGAAGGGGGAGAGAAGAAGAAGATGAAGTTAGGATTTTTGAAAAAAAAATTGAGTGTCAATTTGGTCCATGTATCAATTTGGTCCCTCAAATATGCGTGTAACGTGCCACGTCAGCACCATTAACGACGTCAAGTAACCCTGCCTAACGGAGGGACCAACTTGATTAACGTTTGACAGTTTCAGGGACCTTTTTGCAATTTCGTTAATTTGAGGGACCAAATTGACACGATCTCACAGTTTCAGGGATCAAATTGGCTATTTACTCATCAAGAGGAAGATCATGCAGGTACAGATATATATGAAAAAGGTGTTACTAGTCAGGGATGATATTCTCCCACCTCTAACACCACCATATTTTTAGAGGTGGTTGGAGGTAATAACAAGAAATGGCACACATATGGTTTAGGACAACATGGTGATGATTTCCTGGTCTCATTATCTAGTCAGCAATCTGACATTGGCACTGAACTTCAGTACATGAGGGAGACGACTGCCAACATCAACATCGAGCTCACCATCAAGGATGCCAATAGAAAATACATCACGTGTTGTATAAGGTATATTACCCATGCACCAATCAAATGGTATAATCAGAATCATTCAAATTATCATTTAGGTTAGTTGAACTTTAATCATATAACTCAAATGATAATTTGAATAGTCGAGATTATGCCACTTAATTGATGTATCACTATACCATTTTAATAGGTAGTGTATCATAACCTTCAACAATATATTACGACAAGGTTGGCAAAGCAACAAGCTCCTACTAATAGGACCGAGGATTTAGCGTGACAATAGCAATAAATGATTCAGCACATTTTCTAGCACTTTGACATTTAGCCTACTCTTCTACCACCTCCACCACCTTGCTCCCTTCAGATGATGAAAATGCTATAATGATACTGTTCCACCACCCTCCCTTGATAGGACATTATTTTCATTTTCGATTTGAATTAGAACATCGTATTTTTCATTAAACACTTTGTGTTACTTATTTTGAATTGATTAATAAAATATAATTTTGTGATTTTATTTTGTGTGGTTATGTATGAATTTGATGATTTATAGATTTTGGTATTTGATTATGTGAAAGTTTTAATGAATTGGGTATTTTTATAAGAAAAATCCTATAAAACTAGTTTATTGACCGACATAATCGATTGCTGAATTGGTTATAATATTTAGCGATCCAAGAAATTGATTGCTAAGTAGTGATGAAGGCGTCTTCATATTAACAACCAATATAATTAATTGGTTGCTAAATTTGTTTCCAATATATCAAATGTAGCAACAAAATGATTCATATGGTATTAGTGACCACAAATGAAATCAGTAACTAAATGAGTTAAGCTACCAGAGTTTTAGTGACCTCTTTTTCTATTGCTAACCCACTTAGCGACTAATATTATCTGTATTTAGGGATTAAAAAAGTCAATCGTTAAAACATATTTTTATAGTATTCTCTTCATCAATCACAACATTGATCGCTATCATGGAATCGATTTTTAAGAAATTGCTAAATTTAGTCGCTAAACTTATTTTTGTTATTGTGATTTCTAATTTTCTATTAACATTGGAAACATTAAATTTGGTTGACACTCTAATATGCCTTTTAAGATGGAGTTTTTAACCTAGTTAGTGACTTAACCTACCAATCTCAAGCTTCACCATGACCTATAGGCCACCAATTTTCAAGTGTCCCAAAGTTACCGATGTTCATATTCAAATGTAAGGTATAAGAATTTACCAGAGGAAATAAAAGAGTATAAAGAAAAAAAAAGGCTCTTTTGGAGGGGAGCAACCTTCTAACATAATTGCCTTACGCTGAGAAGAGAAGCACTCTGTTCAATCGTAATTAGAAAGACTATAATAATATCTCATTTTTTCATGCTGATACATACCATAATTCAAAAATTGCTTCACGCTGACACCAAGGGGTAAGTTGGGAAAGAGGGTTTTGAGCTAAAAATTAATCAAATGAAAAATATCTAACAATCATATATATTAGATGTGATGAAAACAACATTTTTATTAAAAAAAAAACTTTTATTAAAACTTAAGCTAAATGCCAAACAATACATATTATTTTAGAAACTGTTTTTTTTACTCAAAAACAACTGAAACTTTGATAATTCATCTTTCCCAAACACATATTGTAACTCGTCATAATAAATCATAATTATTCTAGACCCTTCCTATCACTGTCAACATGCAACGTCACTCAAAGTAGCGAATGGTACTTGGATAGCATTTGGGCCATAACATCAAATTTGGTCTTTGAGTAAATATACAGTTTGAAGAGGTGATAAAGCAAAGAATAGCAACTCATTTTATCCAAGGACTGAGTATAATTTAATTGTAATTCTTATCTCTTTTTTTATTAGCAAATATTAGTAATTATTGTGTTATGTTAATAGGGAGTTGAACCAATAATCTTCTTATTACTCTAAACCCTATGTATGTTCCTTCCCCAAACCACTTTGACCACCTTATAACTCCCTCTAATTCTTATCTCTTATTATCTCTAATTGACAGGTTGTGTCTATATTTTATATTTTATATATTTTCATTTATTCTTATATCTACTTTATTTATTTAATGGACAATTTGGTCTGCCTTTAGATAACTTCAGTCGCCACTTCTTAGATGACTTCAATTTTAACATCCAGACCGTAATTAATAATTTAATATGATGATTTAATACCACTACGTTACATTTTTTATTTTTTAAAGAGTTTAATTGCTAAACTCTTTTTTTAAAATAAAAAAGGTTGAGATATAATAAATATACAAATTGGTGGTGGACCCTGTAGCTAATTGTGATTGAAATGCCAAACTTATGTTTAAGTTGATTATAACCATATATGACACTCTAAGAACGTGCAATAATTTTTCAATTAATCTTTCATAGACACAAAGTGTCATTGATGTGGCCCTCTAATCATAAATATTTTAAAATATTTGGAACCTCTAATGGATGGGAATGATGATCCGTTGTCCCATAAGTCGAAATTTCTTGTAATTTTAAAAAGTTATAATATATGATAAAATATGATTGATAGGTGTGATACATCAAAATGAGAAAGCGGATTCTCCTCCATTGGATTGGGTTAGGTATGAACTCAAATAATAAACATTTTATTAAAATTTTATTCACTTTAGAAAAACAGAACACCGAAGGCAAAACACCTGCCTATATCACAGAGTCCTAGTGACACCTGGAGCATCCATATGTATCTGCTTCCCTCAGCTTCCTATAAAATCAGCAACCTACAACACTAATCCATGCATGTCGTCACACCCCTCTAGGCAAAAAATGGTCACCAATGCCACCTTTTGGTTTTTCCTCCTTGCCATGGCCACAACCACCTCATGCTACCAAGAAATGGAGGTTCTTCAAATAGCCAAAGACAAGGTTTCACAAGCCATGAATTGGGTTGAGTACTCTATGAGATTGGATACCCTTTTTTATGAAACAAGTCAAACAACTGTGGCTCTAAGAGATTGTGCCAAGCTCTATGGGGAGAGTGAGTCTAGGATCTCTCACATGATGTCTGGTAAGAATAGTTATACCAAAGAAGATGCAATTACATGGTTGAGTGCTGTAATGACAAACCATAGAACATGTTTGGATGGGTTGGAGGATAAGGGCTATGTTGAAGCTCAAGATTTTGGTAAAAACTTGAGCATGTTTCTTGGGGAAGCTCTTGTTTTATATGCAAAGAACAAAGGCAAAGCCATAGGTAAGTTCCACAAGATATTGTTCAACTGGTCTTGTCTTGCCTTGCATTCTTGTGAGTAGGAAATTCTGTGTGTACATTCTGCTATTGCACTAAATGTTAAATAAATGAGGTGGGTACTGGATGCATTTTATCAATGTTGCTCACCTTGTTAAAATAAGACAACATTTACAAATTTCAAGTTTACTAACTAAACTTCAACAATGTATTTTAGATGATAATAATAACAAATGAAAATTTGGCCATTTAATTAACTACTTATGTAATGATGTTCTGATGCATTCAATTAATGCAAAGTAAATAAACAGAAAAGCGTGTCTAGACTCTAGAAAATTGAATAGCATATTTTAAAATAATATATATATATATATTGAAATATGGCCCACAATTCTAATTTTTGTTATAGATAATCTTAATGTCACTAATTAGTAACAGCAAAAAATGTTGATCAATTCAGCATAGTGGCACAAGATTTGAGTATGATTTTCCTCTTGTATTATTCTGGTTTATGTTTGTCTATAGGGCCACTTCAGGAAACAGTTTCCAAATCAGATGTTGGTCTTCTAGCATCATGGAGTGCAGTCACTTCTGAGGCACACTTCACAGTGGCACAGGATGGTTCAGGTACCCACAAAACAATCAGAGAAGCAGTAGATGCACTTGATGCAATGGGTGATAACCGTCCTGAAAGAGCAGTTATTTATGTAAAATCAGGCATCTACAATGAGAAAGTGGAGATTGGAGACGAGTTGAAGAATGTGATGTTTGTAGGAGATGGCATAGACCAAACAGTAGTCACTGGCAACAGAAATGTTATTGAGGGTTCTTCAACTCTGAGCTCAGCTACATTTGGTAAGACTCAAATATTTCAAAAACTAAAAGTATTTTCCAAAAGGTTTTAAATTGCGGTCACAGTTATGATCACGTTAAACGGATCACACAACTGTAGTGGTCGTTATGTGGTTTCGAAGACTATCAAAACTGCAACATTGCGGTCTCAATTGCGGTTGTAGACCCTGATTTAAAACCTTGATAATTTCAAACGTTGTTAAAAGGTTTCACCTTCTAACTTCATTCCTTTATATATCAAACAGATGTATCAGGGGATGGATTTTGGGCAAGAGATATGACATTTGAGAACACTGCAGGCCCTGAAAAGCACCAAGCAGTGGCACTGAAGGTCAGCTCAGACCTATCAGTCTTCTATAAATGTAGCTTCAAAGGATACCAAGACACTCTTTATGTGCACTCAAATAGGCAATTTTACCGCGATTGTCACGTATATGGCACAATTGATTTCATATTTGGTGATGCCTCAGTGGTCTTCCAAAACTGTAACATCTTTGTGAGGAAACCATTGGACTACCAAGCCAACTTCATCACTGCACAAGGAAGAGATGATGCAAATAAACCAACTGGGATTTCAATCCAGAGTTGCTATGTTAGTCCTGCATCTGATTTTGTGTCTTCAAAGGACTCTATCAAGAGCTACTTAGGCAGGCCATGGAGAGAGTACTCAAGGACTGTGTTTATAAAGACAGATTTAGATGGTTTTATTGACCCAAAAGGATGGGGTGAATGGATTGGAGACTTTGCACTTTCAACTTTGTATTATGGAGAGTATATGAACACAGGAAGTGGTGCCTCTACACAAGATAGGGTGAACTGGCCTGGTTTCCATGTGCTGGGTGATGATAATGAGGCCTCACCCTTCACAGTGAGTCAATTTTTGCAAGGAGATATGTGGATTCCAACCACAGGTGTGCCATTCTGGTCTGGAATTTAAGTAGGGACATTAATTAATTGAAGCACTAGATGAAAATATTGGATTAATGGGTTGTAAATATATATTGGCTTTAGCTAGGTTTTAAATTAAAGTAACGATTATGCCGTGTTACATTTTTCATTATTGAAAATAATTGTTAGGAAATGCTTTTGATGTGACCATAATTGAGTCACAATGCGGTTTCAAAAACTATCAAAATCTTAACGATAAAGTATTCATTACAGTTACAAACTCATATTCAGTCTATGCAACTTGAGAGACGATAATATATAAATTTACAAAAAAAAAAAAGGTTAATGTTGGCATTGATTTTATAAAATTAGTCTGTCCCAAGCCCAAAGAAATGAAAATTATCACTATAGCTTTTTTTTTTTTTGATAAAGATCACTATAGATTAATAAATGGAATAAAAACAAGAATCATTTAGCAGTTGATTTTGACACTCTTATGAATCCAGTGAGCCTTTCCTTAGCTGTAGAAGAAACATACCCGAAAGTTTTGATTTCACCACTTGACTGGTTATTCCATGATTTAATCAAATAACCTAACAATATGAAACAGACATTTACTTCACAAAATTGGTAGTCGTTAACAGTACTAATACAGGCTGCCACCTTAATTTTTAATGTAAATTACTTAAAATATATAATTGTTATTTTAAAACATTACTTGAATATATTATAATTAATTATAATTTCCGTGCAAGACGGGTCATTTGTAAAAAATAAAAAATCAAAACAATTTTAACATTTTCATGTTTTATTATATATTAATTATCATATAAACTTATAAAAAATTAAATTAATAAATGAATGATAAATAGGAAATCAAAATAATCAAAAATAAATTGTTCTAAAAGGGATAATGCATCCATCGATAGAATTGGAGAATAATAATAATAGAATAATACGAGATGAAATTGAGTAAAAAAATTTATTGTTTAAAATAGTAATTAAAGAATCATTGTTTGAAATAATAAATAGAAATTTACCAATATATGGTTAGTCCAAGTGGTAAGGAACTTGGGTACCTTAAGCAAGTGGTCAGGGGTTTTTGTGTATGTAGAAAATCTTGTTGGAATGAGAGAACCCACCTTATGTGTCCAACAGGTTCCCCGATAGAGATTAGCCACCTGATGGTGGTGGATACTTCATACCCATGTTATGGTTATCGAAAAAAAAAAGAGAGATGGAATCGAATGGAAAAAGTTGAAATAATAACATAATAAGAGATAAATTTAAGTATGAAAAGTCATTATTTGAACTAATAATAAACTAACGAGAGATGAAATTAAGCGACAATAGCCATTATTGAGAGTGGCAAAATTAATAATAGGAGATCAAACCTTTTTTTTTAAAAGCAAATTGACATGCAAAACATCAACAATAGAGACAAACATCACAATAGGAGATCAAACTGTGCATGAAAATAATAATAAAATAGTGAACAAAAATTTAAGGAGAAAAGGTCCTTGTTTGATATAATATTTAAATAATATAGAATAAAAATAGATATCAAATTTCATTTACTGAAATAATAATAAAAAAAGATTTAATTGATATATACCGACAGTATAAAGATTTTTTATACTGTCAATCAATCAATCATAAATTGATAAATCATTAAAAATATTTGACTCGTATCCTAACCACCTTAAAAGTCATTTAAACCATGATTTCTAATTAGTTGACAGTGTAAAAAGCTTTATATTGACAGTATACAACAATTAAACTCATAAAAAAATGGGAAATGACAATCGATAGAAAAAGACATCTGTTTGTTCAAAAAAAAAAAAAGACAACTGTTGGGATGATAATAAAATAATAAGTAATAAATAAGCGAAAAAAGTCACTCTTCTTTAATAAGAAAAGTCATTATTTGAAATAATAATAAAAAGTTAAAGATGAAATTAGATTAGAAAAGCCATTTCTTAAAATAATTAAAAAATTATATATAGAAGATAAAATTAGATATAAAAAGACACTAAACCCTAAAAATGAGCTATCAAAGCTGGCCTAATTTGCCTCAGGAGCTCTATCAATTTAGATAAATAACGTTGGATTTTGTTTGGGCCACAAAATGGTGGCCTAGCCCGGCTTTATAAGGGCAATGGACTTGTTCAACCCCTTGTCCTAAACTAAATTATGGCACATTTTCTATTTGGAAAAAAAAAAAAAAAAGATATAATTTGGCGTCATACACCAAGTCACCAACCTTTTGTGCAAAAATTACGGAAAATACAATAACAAGCTCAAGTAATCTGATCATTTGACCAAGCACAAAAAGGTTGAAAATTCAACCACTATCAAGTGTCCAAATGCATGTGGATGCACCATACATTTATTATTTACCTTTTTAAAAATTACACTCTTTATTCAATTTATTAATTTATTTTTAAAAAAAAATTTATATGAGTTGGGTCCCGGCGGCTTACCAGGGTCAGAACAGGTCTCAGGACTCAAGGAGCGCTTACAGATATACTTACAGATTACCCACCAACGAGGTCCTCATATCGGTAGTGAAATTCGAACTCACGACCTTGTGGGTTATGAGTCGTATCCTTACCAACTAGACCAACCTTCGTTGGCTTCAATTTATTAATTTTAAACATTAGGTTTTTTATTATTTTAATAAAGAATATTATATATAGTTATTACTATTTGTTATCACCAAAAATAAGTCTTAGCCAAAGCTACACATTACGTGAAGGAATGATTTATGGCTGTAATGAAATTAAGCAACTAAGTCCTAAAAACATGGGATGATGGATAGAAGCTGGTTGGAGGTTGTTACATGTGCAAAATATCAGATAAGGAAGACTAGTTGATGAATATCGGAGCTATTGGCAACATGGAACGTGCCTAAAATTTAGGACTTGGGTTAAACATGGTCAGCTAAGCAAAGTTAGTGGTTTTAGTGGCCATTTGTCATCCATGATGTGCTTGTAATTGCTTAAATTCAAGAGTTAGTGGCTAATGGGAATAGCTTTAGAGTAGTTGAGAATTTTGCCTATAAATACTAGCTGTACATGACAATTTTAAAACACACAACCACATCAATACAACATTTAAGCTTGTTATGCGTACTTTCTGATTGAGAAGGTGAGCAAATTGAGAAGTTTCCTTCTTCTGATTCGGATTACAGTTAGTGTATGCACCTAAGGTATAGAAAAAGCCTTAGCAGTATGGATCAGACTAACAAGAAGAACGTGGGTCGTAAGTCTACAGAGGGGGCTCCACAACCAACTCTAGGGAGGCCAACATCACCCCAACAAGTGGGGACTTCAACACCTTCTACTGCTACTTCTGCTCCTTGAGGTAGAGATCTTTGATCAATCACAACCGACTATAATGACTATGTCATTTATTCAACAACAAATTGACCAAGGTATGCACGAGTTAACGTACCAGGCATCAAAATAACTATCTGAGATAGTGAGGCCTATGGTGCAGAATGAGGTGTGTTCTGCTAAAGAAGCTGACAATAAAAATCTAATGTGGGTGAAACTTCAGCCCATTCACCTGTTGCTGGACACACAGAGCTGGCAGCCAAGTTCAGGTAGGACCACAGTCGTTGGTCCCATCGAGCCATGGCATGCCGCAAACTGTTCCCATGTTCCAGCCTCCTAACCCTGATGGTAGTTTTTAGCCGAATCTGCAGTTTGGGCAAGTGCAGGTGCCTAGACGCCCTCCTAATACCTTAGGGACAATTGGACTACAGTATCTGGCGCATAATACTTTGGTGTTAGGTGCTAGTCCTCAGGTGGCCGTACTTGGAGGTGCTGTCTAATTGGCTGCTGCATGACCACCAAGATACATAGCTGATTATGTGGGAGAATTGCCTTGGTCCAACATTCCACCCACTCCAGTGGGCACCCCTCAAATTTTCCCAAATGGACAATCTATTCCTGTCAGAGGAGATCAGTCGTGGGTGAGCATCTCATAAGTACAACCTGTCCAGTCGTTTGCTCAGCCTTGGGCAAGCGTTCCTCCTTATCCCCCAAATAACTAGGGGCAATGCCAGTGCAAGAGCCACCCTATCAAGTGCCCTATCAAAGTGGGAATGCACCCTTAGCTGAGAGAAAATTTGCTAGCCCGTGAATTTTCCAACTTGAGTCAGCTGGGAACCAAAGCTTCCACGGTTGAATGATTCATTTTAGAGATGCAACACTTAATATCCGTTGAAGACTATGATGAATGTGAAGAAGCAGTCGACTATCATAGTGATTAGGCAGCTAATGTTATGGCAGCCGACATCCTAAGGGAATGACGTCCAAAAGACTTTGAAAGGTGGAAAGTCCAAATTAGCTGACAAGGGTGTAACTAAGATGACAGCTGATAAATATTCATTCTCAGCTGCATTCATTAACATGGTTTCAGTGTACGGCTTACCATTTCCTACATCAAAGGGTAAGTGGAAATAGTTGTAACACAATGTACGGCTCACCATTTCCTACATCAAAATTGAATGGAAATAGCTAAGGCATAAGCAAGCAATGGAAACATAAGGGGATACCAACTGAACAAGACAAAGTGAAAGGATATTTAGCTATGTGTCAAATCGGCGACATAAGTCTACTAACTACCAACATAATGTCTTTAAGAGGTTGGAGTTCCCAAGATCAACCGGATAAGATAAAATGGGGGGACACTTAGCCGTGTCAACTAGGCAAGATGAGGCAACTATATGTAAACCTAGTCCCTTTAGAAGGTTGGAGTTTCTTGGATCATCTAAATAAGTTAAAGCTTGGGGGCACTTAGACATAATGTCTGCTATCTGCAAACCTTGTAGTTCCAGGAGATTCCAGTTTCTACATGCAGCAAAGTCATGCTAGTCGAGAGCAAGGGCAGCAGAAAGAAGATCCTACAAGTAGATGAATCATGATAGCTGAGAACAAGAGCAGTCGATAGGGTAAAGGTATGGTATCAAAATCGACAGTTCGGTTCGACTGACACAATGCATCTTTCATCTTCCTCTTATCGTCGTTAGCTAAAAGCACTACAAAAAAAATGTTATTTAGCGACCGAAAATAGTAACCGAATTTTTTGGTTGCTGTTTGCGACCGAAATGGCGACCGATTGTAGGATCTACATGAAACACTGGTTATAGTTGATACTGCGACCGAAATAGAGACCGAAATAGAGCGTAGCTGAGTTATCGGTCGCTATTTCGGTCGTTAAATAAAGGAAAGTAAAAGTCAAAACTTGCTGACTTTTTAGCGACCAAACTGGCGACCGATTTAAATGCAACGGTTAAATTTTATTTATATTTGCGACCGATATTAATTCTGTCGCTAAACGGCGCGCAAAAAATTAAAATAGAGCGTGTTAGCGACCGATTAAAAATCGGTCGCTAAATTTATGAATTCAAATTTCAAATTAACCCAGTTGAGACCGATTTTGCGACCGAATAATTCGAACGCTAAAAATAAAATCCCTAAATCGCGATTTCCTTCCTCTCTTCCCTCATTCCTCTCTTTTCTTCTCTTCTCTCTCACGCGCAGCTCCGTCCCTTCCCTGTTCCGACCGCACATCGCCACCTCTTAGTGTATCGTCCTCCTCCGGCCACCACTTGGTAAGGTTCTCCCCTTATTCTTCTCATTTTATGTTTCTCCTTCTCTGTCACTCACTCTCTCTCCCTCCTCCCAACAGCACCGTGCCCCCACCGCCACCACGACCACCATTGTAGCACCGTGACCTCCTTCTTTGGTAAGGTCTCCTCTTCTGTCTCTCTGTATCTCGCTCTCTCTCTCTCTCTTGCTCGGTTCTCTTTGTCTCGGTTTCTCTCAATGTCTCTCTCAGGTGTTGTCACTTCCTCCTCCGGCCACCACCACCATCTCAAGGGGTTCTGTTTGCGCAACCACCACCCTCACAGTCTCCTCTTATCAGTTTCGTCTCAGGTTAGGGTTTAGGGAAGTTCTGTCAGTATGGGTATTTATGCTGTCAAATTAATCATTGATGTTGTTCTAGTGAAATCCAGAGTAGAGAAATTTTGACAATAGGGGTATATTGATTTAAATAACTTATTGGATAGATAATATAAGTTAGCTTCCTCTTGATTCACTATCTCTTCGACTGTAATGCTTGGAAGTAGGACTACTATAAGTTTTATGGCCATCCCTGCATAAAATAAGCAAATATGAAGCCAAGAATGTAATTAGTAAATTACAGGCACATTGTATTAGACATAAGGAAGACTATTTTAATATGATTTTGAAGACCAACTCAATGACAAATTGATAAGAAATTAGATATCAGAATAGATTATTATAAATATAAGTATTGACTTAGATGCTTGTGAGCTATAACTACAATAACAAGCATTCAAGGAACACGCAGACGCCCACCAATGACCAAATATTTGTCAGTTTGTTGAAATGTTAGTATTTGACATGTTAGTTGTTGGTAGGTTATCAAGTCACTATTTTTTGTATTAAATAGTTATAATCTGAAGCCTGATTATCAAATGGTCTGGACTTGAATGGTAAACTCTACATTGAACTTGTTTGATATATATTGTATTGTATAAACAAACCAACTTGCTAGGAAGTAAGGATTTTTCACCAAGCCTTATGCTCCACACCCAAGTGGTATATACTTCACGACTTAAATATTATAAGTGGTGCATTAAGTCATTGATGATAGATTATTTTATACATGGTTATCTAATTCATTTCTGTTCTATTCATGTCATGAATACAGAAATAGATTCATTTGCATGAAGTTTGCTAAAGGTTAATTTAATCAACTATTTTGCATTGCTTTCTGTACAACTCTCTCTGTGTTCAAATCTGTTATTCATGTGTATATCCTTAAGAAATTCAAAGAGTTCAAGACCCAATATAGCAATGATTTAAAAAACACAGAAAGAGAGGACAAAAGTAAAAGGCCTAATGGCTTTCAACAAACTCTTAAATGTTAGTTTCTTAAATGTTAGTATTTGACAGGATTAATTTTATTTTTGCATTATAAGTCATTGCTCTATTTCTCGTGAGTTGAAACCGAGTCCCTTCGTCCCCTCTCCATCTCCACATGTAATCAATTGGTCGTAATGGCAATTTGTTGAACTTTTATATTACTAACTTGAATAAAATTAAGTTGTATCTAAGGATATTAATTTGCTTTCATATTGTCTTATTATATTTATCAGTTCCCGATCTTCTTGTCTGCGGCTCCTCCCCTTATCCTTACTTGTTTTTGCATTTTGTCGCATAGGTAAGTTCTCTCAGTACTCTCTTTTAAGGTTCTGCTTTGTCTAAAAGGTTCTGATTGTGTGGTGCTTGTATTGTGTTATGTGAATTATATATCTTGTTGTTTGTTAGTGGAAAGCTGAGCTTAATAGGAAGGTATCCTGCCTGAAAGGCAAGATGCTGATTGTGTGCTGATAATTTAATATTTATGCATGTATTTACAATTATGTGTTGTTTGTTAGTGGAGAGCAGAGCTCAATAAGATGTGATCCTGTCAAAAAGGCGAGATGCTTGTTGTGTGTTGCTAATTTAGAAGTTATGCATGTATTTGACAATTATATGTTACTTGTTAGTGGAGAGCGGAGCTCAATAGGATGTTTGCTACTATATTTTATCTAAGTTTGTATTGAAATATGCTTCAATATATATTTGTTGAAGTATGCTACAGTCCTTATAAGTCAATGGTTTTATTTTCTGCTAGAGTTAATTATTAAGCTACGAAAGCCTTAGTTTCCTATTTGAGATTCAATATTAATGAGCATGCGTACCTTCTCAGGGCACGCATGCTCATTCGATATTTTGGATGTGCTTGAAGGATTCTTGAAGTTTGAGGTTTTTCTTTAATTCTACCTTAAGGCCAAGGTCTTAGATAATGAAGGATTAAGTATAGGGTTAGATAAAATGAAGGGTGGGGCATAATTTGCCAGGCACATGACGTGTCGTCATCATTCAAACATTATTCACATTAGAAAGCATCTCTGTACACAATATTATGAAAGCAACTCTGGTTTTCTACTCATTTGTTTCACTAGGCAATGGAGCTTTCCATAAATAGTTGTTGATGACCATCCTTACTAGGTTATCTAGGCATTTCCAGTAGGAAAAGTCCTCTCTATGATCATCCTTCAAAACGACGCAAAAGCATCTGCTTTCCTGAAAACTACTATGTTTGCTAATCTGTAAAGTTGCATGTGAAGTTGCATTTCTTTGTTCTATTTTAACATGCTAGTATGCTACATGGATCTTTCCATCTTTTCTTATTATCACTTGATGAAGTTTAGACATATGACTTGTTTTCCTTATCGTTTTATCAGAAAATGGATCCGACTAAATGTTTTGAGACAACCATCCATTTAGACCAGGTACAGTATCTCATCAACTTAAGAATAACGATCGGATTCACGTAATGATGGTTAAGGCATAAACTAATCATTACTAAATTGTTCTTGTGTATTTGCAGGATTTGATTTCAATCTCACGATCATTAATTCTACCGTCGTTGGGGAAAAGAAATACCGCGTGTTGTGACTATTGAAGACAAATGCGGAAATCTGTTCAATGGGAATATAGTAATCCATGTGGATCACCCATATTTTGCAACAGATACAAATGGTATCAGGGAGTTGCATTTGTTGTCCACTGGTGCATTGGCAAAGTTTAAGTACCTTGGGGGTTCTCGCTTCTACATGTTCATCCCTTTGGAAGATTGATGAGTTTTGATATTTTGATTAGTACTTATTGACTGTGGTGTGTTTTTATGTTTTGATCGTTAATTAGTACATTATTAAACTTTTTTTTATAAACAATTATTAAACTTGCGTTAATTAATGTATGTGTTTTCTTGATCATATTGACTGTGGTGTTTTGGATTGTTAGTACATCATATTTACGTTTTCTATTTATTCAAAAAAAATATTGGTGTATTTTGTTTATATCATAAATTAAAATTCAATGGGGTAATAGTTGAGAAACAAAATTTGGTCGGTAGGATTAAGTTACAGAAAAAATTTTATAAAAAAAAATTCAAAATTTGCGACCTAAATAGCGACCGAATATCAGTCACCAAATTCGGTTATCTGAGTATGCGACCAACTATACGGCGACCGAAATATATAATTTTGTGACCGAAATATCGGTCACAAATTTGAGACCGAAATACAAATTCGGTCGCTAAACATTTAGCCACCAGGGTTTCTGCTACCCCTTAATTCAGTCGCTACACAATATAGCAACCGAATTATCATGTTTGGCGACCGAAATCTTCGTTCGCTAAATAGGTTTTTTTTTGTAGTGAAGATGCAGGGGGCAATTGTTATCACCAAAAATAAGTCTTAGCCAAAGCTACACATTGCGTGAAGCAGTGGTTTCTAGTTGTTTTCAAATAAAGCAACTAAGTCCTAAAAACATGGGATCATGGATAGAAGCTAGTTGGAGGTTGTTACATGTACAAAATATCCTATAAGGAAAAGTAGTTGATGACTAGTGGAGCTATTAATTGGAAACATGGTATGTGCCTAAAATTTAGGACTTGGGTTAAACGTGGTCAGTTGAGCAAAGTTAGTGGTTTTAGTGGGCATTACCCTTAGCCATTTTTGTCAATCATGATGTGCTTGTAATTGCTTAAATTTAGGAATTAGAGTAGCTGAGAATTTTCCCTATGAATACAAGTTGAACATGACAATTTTAAAACACAACCACATCAATATATACAACATTTAAGGTTTTTATGCTTACTTTCTCTGTGTTTTTTATTCAGCTTACTTACTGCTTTTATTTTGCTATTTTGCTTTGGTTCTTGCTTACTTTATTTAGTTGATTACCAATTTTAGCCTTTACAATTTTAGTTTTCTTTAGTTCACCTTCATACCAAATGCTTTCTTTAGTAGTTTGTGGACCTTTTGTTGAGGCTTGGATTTTTCTCTTGGTTCAAATCGCTTGACTCTTTCAAAAATCCATACGTGTTTCTCGACTGAGTCTATATTCGGTTGATTTACAATTTTCCACGTAAACACTATTACTTGTCTCTCATGCTATTTTATTTTTATTAAAGCCACAACAATCAAAGACTTAAATGAAAATACAACATATTGGTATACATTTTATTTTCAGTCAAAAAAAAAAATCAAAGACTTAAATGCAAATGCAACATATTGGTATACATTTGACCCACTAATAAAAGTTTGACCGAGTCAACAAGACAACAACAATCTAAAAGCAAATAAGCACATGTGTCTAAATGGATGGTTTAAATTTCTCCAAAAAGATGGTGCATGATTGCACCGCTTTTATGCCGTTGCAACGTAGACAATACCAAAAACTAGATGTTCTTTGAATTGAGTTTGGTGGACGAAACTCTAATGCATTGTTTGGATGAGGAAAGAAGTGAAACATGAAAACTGCATACGACAATCATGACATAAATATGAAACAAATAAAATAAGAACATATGAGAGGGATACCTTTTTGAAAGGAATCGACATTGGACTCCTTGGCATTATGTGACAAAGGTACATTTTTAATCCAATTAAAACCAAATTATCGTGTTAAGTCGACGTAATCCCTAATTAAAGGTTTCCAATGTAAACTAACATGACTAAGCTTAATATATCAGAAACAATTAGCATATCTTCATACTACATGAGACAATATTGACTATAACTTTGACTCAAATAAAACCATCTTTGAAGACAATTATCAAATTAAGGTCATTTCTTCACTTCCAAAAACATTTGCGAGTGAAATCACCAAATCCAAATTGCTCTCAGTCTCAACTTCCAGTCATCTCTCTTTCTCTCTCTTTTTCACTCTCATAAAACCAAAATGTACTAGGAGATCTCCCCAAATTCCAAATATAAACAGTCACAAGTCTACTCTTGCACCCATTCTTCCCCTATATTGGTAAAATCTGTAAAAGCTCTAGTCCATACAATAATTCCTTGCACATAAAAGTCCAAACTATGTTAACTGTGACACTCTCTACCCCACATGTATTTATAAAGCAATAACATAGAAGAAATAAAATAAAAACATGCATATCATTTATCATAAAATGAAAACCACGGGTAGAAAGTATCACATTGTAACAAAACATAAACAACAGAGATAAAAACATAACATGAAAAACATAACCCAACCCCGATTTCACATTACAGAGCTGGTATAACCAAAATCCGAAAACATCACGGATAAACAAACTAAAACTGGAAATCCCAAACTACGAGTAGCGGCTCCTCAGAGTCACTTCTCAACAAGTTGCTCACCATCATCTGCATAACAAAAGGTACATACAAAGCAAACAACAAAAGATGGGGAGTAAGAAACATGTATAAAATACGATGGCATGGAAGAAGTTAGCAAGATGAGCATACATCATAACAATAGCATGTTATCACAAGTCAACATACACAGTACATTTATATCATCCATAACAATTCAATCAATGTATGTTATGCGATGCAACACTACTCCACTACTTCATTATGCATGTGGATCCAATCTACCTCAGGAAGTCAACTTCTGAGTTACATATCCACATTGGCCATTAAGCACCAACGCCGGCAGTCCGCCAAACCATGGGTGAACCTCTTGGATAGCCGACGCACCTTACTCTCGGATGCGCCACCGCAGGTGTACACGATTCACCTAACTCTCGGATGAATCACCACGGATGGCCAGATCACCTTATTCTCGAGCGACCTCCCCTGTGTTGCTCATGTAACACCTTGCTTTTTATATATGTTGTATTATCGGTAAAAATGTATCTGTTTATATTTTTATCCGAGATCTAGAAAATGATTTTTGAGGAAAAAAAATCATATCTAGAACCTACTCTATGGTAGGAAGCTCTGGTTAAAATTTGGGTTTAAAACTCAGACGGAAACTGGTCTGCATTTTTACTGACAGTATAATTTTATACCGACAGAAAACCCCAATTTGACTCGAAACTGAAAAATTATATATTTTTATATTATGTCCGCGAGGAAGTCTATTTTCCAAATTTTGCCCCCCAAAATAAAATATTATATTTTATTCGGGTAAATTTTGGCAAAAAATGGACGGAAACCCTAATCGGGTAAAACGACGGAGTCAGATACGGAACTACAGAGACCCGCAAAGAGATCGGGACAACAAGTCAAACATGACAACTCATGATGTCATAAGTAATCATGAGTCTTTATAAGTGAAGTGACCAAAATGCGCATAACCTAACCTATCCTAGTTAAATGGCAACCATGGTCAAGACCAAGACATCATCAAATTGGCTTCTTCTTCCTGATTGTGGTGCACAACGCAGCCACACCCTCCAACACCCATCCACCACACATTTATTTCCTAGCCATAATGATTGCTAAGAATAGCTAGCTTATAATATTATATTTATAACATAACCTAACCTATGTCTAGTTACATTCAACCATGGTTCTCTTTTAACATTAACAAACCAATTTCTTCTCCTCATTGTCCAAGAGTACATGGCCTCCCCCTTCATCATACACTTGGACATTTCATTTATGTGTTCTTCAAACACTATAAGTCTTTATCTGTCAAAAACCGTAATTGGGTAAACAACGGAACCAGATACGGATGCGCAGAGATACACCGGGAGACAGAACGACGAGTCATCCATGAAGACTCGGAGGGGATGAGTCATGGTAGTAAGCCACCTTCACCATAAATGTCCATAAATGCTCATAAATGCCCATAAATGCTAAGACCAAAATATCTAGATATTTATGTATTAACTTAACCTAGCTTAGTTAACATCAACTATGGTTACTAAGTGACACGTCTCTTATCCCTCAACCACTCATTTTACATGTCTGAAAACCCCCCACACTTAGCAAATTTCGTGGCTGCCCTCTCCTCTTCATCACTTGATGCAATTCATTCATTCATTTCATCAAATTCTCTAAAGCATTTCTTTCAAAAACCTAACACTCGATGATGGCAAAGCTTGTTCATGGATCATTTTTTATTCATTTCAAATTGAGGATCCTCTTCCTCATTCCCTTAGATCTATTTATCACCCACTGCTTCATATTAGAGGAGAAGAATTGAGAGAGAATCCTCAATATTTACAAGAAGCCTTTGTTAGAAGCTTTGAAACCTAGTTGGAGCAGTCGCAGTGAGAGAGTCTCCAAACACTCTTTAACCGTTGGATTGTTCTCAAACTTTAGAATAAGGTTCAAGACTTGTGGTTCTTCATACCCAACGGTCATAATTTCGAAATAATCTCCAGAGTGTGAGATATTCATCTAGAACAGTGGGCCTAGGAGGTGAGGAACTCAACCCGGATACCACCAAACCTATCACTACAGAATTGTGATCTAAGATTTGTTAACTGTTGGATCGGGCTGAAACTTTGTGATAAGCTTTAGGAAAGACATTTCTTCACATTCACCGTTCAATTTTGAAATTAAAGGTCTGTGGCCAGAGATATGTAGTTGGAAAAGTAGCTCTGTTTTGGTAGCTTTTCCCTAGGATTCTTGAGCTCATTTTTTAATCTGATTTCCCCTAAGTCCAGCTGTGGTTCTCGTAAGTTTTTCCATCAATTTTGTCTCTTGATTCAAATATATTTATTGATTGGAACCCTATTGTTGATTCGGTTGGTATTTCTATGTTTCCGGCTAATTGTGATACTCGTATGTGTAATCGGGATGGAAAACATAACGGTGGATGTGTGAGTATGGATGGTGGCAGATTTGTGGATGTGTTGGAAAGAGTGCCGAGGTTCGTGGCAGTAGCATGGACGCATTCGGAACTTGTACAGGAAAGCGTGCACGTCGATAAGGTGGGAGAAAGAAATATCATGTTGTCGGAACGGATAAGTAGCATGCATTTTATAATAATGGTGTAGGGCAACATAAACCCTACTAGTGGTCGAGTAATCGACAATACCAAAATCACATTGGAAACTACCCCGTAGTACCAATGATGATTTGGGGATTGTAGGTTTATCACCGTTAGGATAATTTTATAATATTCGAGGAGGTCCGATTTTATTATTGTCGAACTGCTTGTGATGTGCTGGTTGTGGTAAACTACTCTATATGATGTTTTGTGTTATTTGAATATTTTATTATTATTTTATTGTGTATGAGCTGTTTGGTATGATAACATGCTTAGTTGGCATTTAGGCAAGGATATGTGTTATTCGGGAGATATGTATGTGGGTGAGAGAATGATTGTGACTTAGAGGTGCCTAGCCTAAATTAATTATTTTATAGATTAGAGGTGACATGGAAGGTGTGTTGACACTATGATGGAAGGTTGTGGCACTAAGTTGTAACCGATGCGGGTTAGTGAGATTGATATATATATGTGTGTGTGTGTGTGTGTGTGTGTGTGTGTGTGTGTGTGTGTGTGTGCATTGTTGTTCACAGCCCTGTGCATGTAACACACAAGGTCAGGATAACCTATTTTGGATACCGGATATTACCGGTGAGTGCCCTACGGATGTTGATGCCGAGGTAGATTACCGTAATACTATTTTAGTCCTTGCGCATTGATCTGATCTATTCTATCGAAAGATAGAAGTACTATGTATTCTTTGCTTATTGTCCTATTTCCAATGGGGGAATAGTGGCACACACCGTGCTGAATGCACTATTCTCTATTAGTGATTAGGGAGTAGGGGCGCACCGAGTCCTACTATGTATTATGTGCTTATTGTCCTATTTCCAAGGGGGGAATAGTGGCGAACATTATGCTGAATGCACTATTCTCTAAGTGGTTAGGGAATAGGGGCGCACCGAGTTCTTGGCTCTGGACTGTTCTGGACTACTGACTAACATGACAGGAATAGAGGTGGCCAAGTCAGTATAAAGGTTTAGTTGCATGAGATTGAGGGTAGAGGAAGATATCATGATTTAAAGATGATTGTTAGTTATGTGTGATGCTTGTCTTTGACTGTTATTATATTATATGCTATGTATTGTTTTCCGCTTATGATGATAGAATTATTTCTTATCTCCCTACTTCTATATTTTGTATATGTTTATCTTATTCCATAAGAAGACTTTATTGAGGAACCAGTTGCTGAGGAATTAGATGGAACTCCTAATGAACCGGGTGGGGGAGGACGAGCTGTGGATTCTAGCGATCGAGTCTAGTGTTATGGCCAGTGCGTCTTTTGAGACGTTTTACTTTACTTTGTTTATTACAGTTTGTATAAGTATTTACCTGTAAGGATCCTACTGATAGGATACCCTAGTCAGTGTTTTGTACTCTAATGGATAGACTTTTGTGGTGTATTTGCGTTATGTCATTGGTGTGATGGATTATTTTCTGGAGTGTATGTGTTATAATTAAGTTTTTAATATCTTCATATTTTCGGGTTACATTTATCGTTAAGAACGCAAGTAAGTTTAAATAAATAACTAATGACACGTGGTACAACGGGGTGTCTCAGCTCATCCCCTACTAACATCTCTAATGCATGAAGAACAACAACACATAATCAACAATCACCACCTCCGCTTGGGCCACTAGGCTACCCAAGTTTTAACACCATCAACACCTCGATCACTTGGGATCGAGGCCCCCTTGGCCACTAGGCACCGAGGTTCAACATTAACAACACCTTGACCATTAAGCATCAAAGCCCCCTTGGCCAATAAGCACCAAGGTACAACAACATGCGATAAACATCGTTACCGACTTAATCATCTTTAACGTTCATGTTTAATTATATTTTTTAATTCTTCATTGAGTTATCTATCTTGTCATTACATTGCTTGGTGTCTTATTACATCATTGGAACAATTGGAGTGAAACACCCTTGTTTCTGTCTTCAGCGTTCTGTTCTGAGCAGGGGAGCACGGTCGTGTTTCCCCCCCAGCACGGGCATGCTGACTTTTAAGTCAAGCACGGGCGTCTTGGTATCGCTGAGCACGACCGTGCTTTACCGGGCATGGCCGTAGTGTTTCAGGGCAGAAGGGTTGGAACCTTTGCTGGGTCCTAGGGCATTCAAAGATCAAACTCATTGGCTTTTACTAACCATCAACATCAGTTTCATTACTCTTAATTAATCTCCATGTCTTGAACATATTGGGAAATTAACCCTTTAATTCCAGCTTCATTATTAATGTTCCTGAAACGCTCAAGAATCAATCCTGGGGTTTAGACTAAACCTTTGAGCAATAATCTCACTTCTCTTTACTACGGTTCAAGTCTTATGAACAATTGAGAATTTATCCCTTAATTTCATTCGTCATTATTAATATCTTTTAGTGTCGTATTAACATCGTCATCGTATCACAACATCAACCAACAACCAAGTCATTCATTTATGACAATATCATCATCAACATTCATCCATAATCATGAATGGCATAATCAAACTAAAAAACATCATTCATGGAATCATCAATCCAAACATGGCATCATCAAATACAATTCAAAATAACAATAGGCATACCAATAACAATTAAACATGTTTAATTATAAATAGGATAGAAAATAGCAAACAATAGGGTCATGGGTTAACCCTTCATCTTACGCTACCCCCAGTCCCTACATGTTCATATTATCTCTTCTCCTCATACCTGGTATGAAGATTCCCCTGAACACCAATGTAAGCGACTCTACTCAGTTTCCCTCGAGCGGCTCGAAGAACTTCCCAAGCCTTGGCTAACACAAAAGGGTAACCAAGTAATCCCAAATCAAAAAAAGGAAAAGGAGAATAAAGAGGGATAACCAGTTTTGTAACACCCTCTACCTCGAAACATGTATTATATAAATAGTAAATAAAAACAATTATTATGTTTTTGCGGAATAAAAACGTGGATTCTTGAAAACATTTTTCACAAAACATACTTGGAGAGCACCACATCATAAAACTTGAATTTAACTAAAGAATAAAATAAAATAAGAACATCATAAACAATCATGAAGTTTGTATGGAAACATAATGATAGTAAATTAATCCCCTGACCCGATATCACATATATCAGAGTTTTAGATTCCCATACAATATAAATAACCAAGTTTCAAAATTGAAAACATAAAGCACTAAGACAAAATGCAATATAGTCGTTTCCAACAGCTACATCATAACACTTCATAGAAGGCATCCCTCCACTACTGGTATATTCCTGTAGATTCCTCATTCTGTCACAAGACTAAAAATGTTGTATGGGTGAGAGATCATGTTCAAACCATATGAAGAGAAGAGATAGTAACCAAGACAGCGCGCATACACAATTACATAACCTTAGCATACCATCCAACATACACACATAAACACACGACATATCAATTTACATCATATCATATAAACAACTTATGTTAAGATATGCAAGTGCAATATGCATGTGGATCCAACTATGGATTATGCATGTGGATCCAACTAACTCAGGATGAACGACTTCGGAGTTACATATCCACATTGGCAATAAAAGCACCAACGTTGGCAGTTCACCAAACAATGGGTGAATCCCTTGGATAGCTGACATATCATAACTGGATACGCCACCTCGGGGGCGCACGGTTCACCAAACCATGGGTGAACCACCTGAGACTTAGGCCAGATCATCATAACTTGGACGACCTCCCCTATGTTGAACATCCCCCACTAATCAACTCCAACGTATGAATACGTGAGCACAACAACACACAAGGTAACCACCTCCTTTGCTTGGGCCAATATGCACCCAAGACTTATCACCAACATCAACGTCAACACCTTGACTCTAAAGAGTCCAGGGCCCCTTGGCCAAAAAGCACCAAGGTTCAACTCATCAACGCCCTGACCAAAAAGCATCGAGGTTACTTTGGATAAAAAGCACCATAAAACATAAGGAATGATTATTACCTTTATTTGAGACCTATGGAGACTGAAAGGGATGAATAAAAACACAAGAAAGATGACTCCGTAGCAACATCAATGTTCTCATGGCAGAAGATAGTGAAGGATGATGAACGCGAGCAATTTTCCTTCAAGAATTATTGAGAGGAACCAAGGGAAAACAAAAGAGATGAGTAGAGGAAGCTTTTGTGAGTATTTAGTCATGGGAAATAGGGTTTTGGTCGAGTCTTGTGGTATACAAAAAGAGTTAGCCCGTAACGGGCTCATATTTCAGCCCAAACTGCATATGATTCGGTATTTTACACATAACTTGATCTACGAGTGTCCGATTGGGTAGTTCTTGGTGACGTTAGAAAGCTTAGAGAAATATATACAAATTAGTTTCTAATGACCGAATCCTAAATCGTACTCTAAAATGGTCAAAAGTTCGATGGAAGTTTAGCGGTATATTTGGTAGTTATTCCTAGATAGGATCCTTAGGAGATTATGATAAGATCTTAAGAGGTAACCAAAAAGAGGATTATCCTTTATTAATAAGGACTCAAATCTGATTGGTTGAGAGGCTAAAATCTAAGAATTACACTATCTCTATTTAAATACTAAATCACACGATATCTCATCATATCATTCTTAATCACTTATTATGAATAAAATCATATATCATATATTAACATATAAAATCACAAACAAAATCATATATTCATATAATATCACACATTAAGAGAATCAATATCATATTAATGCAAATAATCATATATTAATATACATATTATCATATGTAATAATATATACATACATATATAGGTATAAGCATAAAAATACTACAACACTAATCACAACTACATTATCAATTATATAAAAAAAACAATACTAACTTCATTAATAATAATAATAATAACAACAACAACAACAACAACAACAACAACAATAGGCATCCATAGTAACATATACCCTTGTACGAAAATTAGGGTGTTACAATTCCACCCGCCCTTATAAAAATTTCGCCCTCGAAATTTCCATGGCTAGACACAAGAAAACAATCGATCCTAATATTTCCATCTAGTTACTCCTTAACTAGGCCTCCCCTCCTAGGAAAAAATATACACTAGTCATGGGTTAAAAGTCTAAACTTTCAAGATTTATGATTGCAATCAAAACACCCTCGCTCATGGACACTACGGGCCTACTCTTTAAGATACTAGTCTCTACTCAATTTGTGTCTAAGCTATTAAGGTAACTAACCTCACTGCCATAAAGCTCATAACAATTATCGTTACGTCGCCTACCGGCAACAAGTGATTGGGGTGATCAGTCCCTCCTACTTGTCCAGGACAGCAACCCAAGCAATAATAATTTCATGAGTCAATCTCTCTCTACGAAGGTCTTCGATAGGGGCTTGGGGGCAACTATGTCCGTGCAACATAATTACTCTCTCGACTCTAGTAAAGATCCTTCTTACAGTAACCACCAAGCCAATCATCTATTTGTCTTTGACGCCCTTCCTATTAGCAACTAATTATCTAATCCTTACTCTATTCTACTCCTTACTAAGTATAACTGCCTATTAAAGCTATATGTTAACTCAAAAGTCTCCCCTAAACATATAATTGTACTTTCCTCCTCAAAGGTCCACATCAAGCATTGCTAGAAAAACTCTGTATCTCTAAGGTAGAAGCTAAGGGTTTAACAACCCTCTAACACATTTAAGAGGTGGCCATATGCCTCTACCCACACAAACATAAAACAAGCAAAACGAAAGAGGTTCCTTCGACGAGACGTGTACTTTGGTTCATAAGCCTTATCATTATTGTTCCTCGGTTCCTTATTACAATCGAGCAATCCTTTCTAACATGACCTTGTACTCCGAAACTAGAACAAGTCATCAACGTCCATTCACTAACAAGTGATGTGTCCGCTCTTGCAACACCTCGTACAACTCACGGCTTATGAAAGTCCTCTTTCATCACTGTCAATGTCTTCGGTCTTGTTGTCTATAAACTTCTGAATACTTCTACCGCCACCATATGGTCCTTGTGGATTTGTAAATGGCCTCTTTAGTCTCGATAACTAGAGTTCTTGTGGTGAAAAACTCCATTGCAGTAGTCAGTCGTTTATAAGCGTGCGATAGCTCATACTTGCCATAACTCCTTGTCTAGACAAAGCTAGAAAAATAACTTAACACAGAAGGCTTCATCGAGAGACTAGCCCGAGCTCCTAATATCGGTTACCGACTTTGGTGTCTCCCAATGGATCACAATCTCTACCTTGGATGGGTCCACGACTATTCCTTCTTTATAGATGACATGTCCTAAGAGGCTCACCTCTTCAACCAAAACTCATACTTGGACAACTTAGTGTACAACTGCTTTTATTTAAGGGTTTGCAAAACTGGCCTCAAATGTTCCTCCTTGGTCTTAGAGTACACTAAGATGTCATCTATGAAAACCACCAAAAACTTATCAAAGTAAGGATGAAAAGTCTTGTTCATATAATTCATGAACACAGCAGGAGTATTAGTCATACCAAAGGCATAACCAAGTACTCGTTGTGACCATAACACGTTCTAAACGCAGTCTTTGGGATGTCATCAGACTTAACCCGTACCTGATGGTACCCCGACCTCAAATCTATCTTGGAGAAAACACAAGCTCCTATCAACCGGTCCCTGAGGTCATCAATCCGAGGGAGGGGGTACCTATTCTTAATGGTCACTTTGTTGAGTTGTCGATAATCAAAACATACCCTCATGATGCCATCCTTCTTCTTCACAAACAACACTGGTGCTCCCCACGGGGACACGCTAGGCCTAATGAGTTGTTTTTGAATAAGTTCCTCCAATTGTTTCTTCAACTTTGCTAGTTCCAAATTCATTCCTCCACAATCTCAGCTGATGTGGCCAGGTTTGCCACACTTGAAGCAGATGACGTTGATCTCCTTGCACTTAGCTGTGAAATGATCCATCCCGCACTTGCCGCATCTGATGGATCTAGGAGCAGAGGAATCCTAGTTCTTGGACATGCCTGTAGAGGACTGTGGCTCCTTACCAACCTGCTTGAAGTCTCGGCTGGCTGGAGCTAGATATTGATGTCCCTTGTCACTCTGATCGCTCTTCTTATTGCCTTGAGCATTTGGACTCTTGTAGCTTGCAACTCTGAATTTGTAGGCATCCTCGAAGAACCTACCTACACTTGTTCACCAAGACATGAAAGACTCAAATCTCCTGATAGTTGATGGCTTGCTTGATCTCTGGGCGCGGACCATCCTCGAATTTCACACACTTGGAGTGATCATTATTCATGTACTGATAGGGCGAGTAGTAACGAGCAAGCTCATCGAACTTTGCAGCGTATTCCCCACGGACATATTTCCTTGCTTCAATGATAAGAACTCCATCTCCTTCTTGTTGCGGATGTCAGCTGGGAAGTACTTCTCTAAGAACTTGTCCTTGAATTCATTCCAAGTGACTGCAGCACCCTCAACCTCTATGTGCTGTCGACAATCCTCCCACTGATGCTCAGCTTCCTTCGCCAGCATAAAAGTCTCGAGAATGTCTTTATGAACATCATTGCATGCCATATCCGGAAAGATTTCTCAGTCTCACGGATCCATAAAGAGCACCCTCAGGGTCATAGGCTCCTTTAAACGAAGGCGGGTTATTCTGCTGGAACTTATTCAAACCTTGAAATTCAGCTGGTCCTCCATTGGTGTTGTCCTGATTCTGTACTATAGCATTGGCAAGCAATGCCAAAGCATCGACGATAGCCTAATAATTTCTACCTCTTCCTGCCATGGGCTCCTTAACAGTCCAAGACAACTATTAATTAATGGGAACTTAAGCATGAAAAGCTACAGGCTTCTTGATAAGCCTCTGGCTCATCTAGTTTTATGGCTTGTATGACCAGGGTTTTGTGCAAATTATATCCTATTTTCTCCCAAATTAGATTAGATTGTCCTCAAGCAAGGTTTTGAGTCTCTAAAGTAGTTTTAGGTTAATTTAGCTAGTTTTGAGTCAAAATAATACACTTATGTTATTTCCTTGTTTTCAGGTTAAGTAGAAGTTGAGAGAATAAAGAACAGGGGATTCGCCCCGCGACTACCCTTCTCGCCTCGCGACCCCGAAGCCTGACTGTTCCAAGAAAATGCAAGGTCTCTGGTTCGCCCCGCGAAGTAGGTCTCGCTCCGCGAGTATTGCGACCCTGAAAAGTCAGAGACGATCACGGCTTGCCCGTGTTGAAGGTCACGGCCGTGGCAGTTTTGAAGTTGAAGAGTCTCGCCTCGCGAGCATCCATTCGCCTCGCGAGCCTGGAAGTCAGAGAGCATCACGGTTGGCCCCTGATGTCCATAACGGGCGTGACAAGAAGACTCTTCAGTTCCTCGCCTCGCGAAGGATTGTTCGCCTCGCTAGAATACCAAAGGGTGCAGACTGTTCACAAGAATCGCGTCGTGAGAGAGGCTTCGCCTCGCGAATAAGCTTAATTTCTGACTAGTATAAATTGATGTTCTGAACAGTTTGAAAAGACTTTTGCTTCTCCATTTTTCTGTTTTACATTTTTCTGTGTGATTTCGTTTGTGTTATGGAGAACTAAGTTTCTAGGATTGATCTATTGTAATTGATTTCAATACACTTGAGGTTCTTGTATTTCCCTGTTTTGTATGCTTCTCCCTCTTCAATGCCATGCTTTATATTTCTGTTTGCTTAATTCAGGAGTATACTGTATTGTGTTGATTTATTTCCGGTGATATCATGTTCCTATAATAAATCGCATCTGCTTAATTTGCGTGTGTACATTTCGTGTTCGCTTAGTTCACGAAGGGCTTAACCCCGTTTGCTTAATTCGGGAATAGGGACATGTATCTGTAGTAGTGGTTTCGCTTGTAAATTGTTGCTACAACCGGGAGGGGATTAGAATCTGCTTAGGGCTTGGAAATTGCATGAACCTATGATAGTTAGGAAATTGAGAACAATAGATCAATCTGTTTTTGGCCATTTGATAACCTCTTTGAACTGCCTGTTTTTAATTGCTCTGTTTTTATTATTCTGTTTTCTTTGATTGCATCTCAATCCAAACCCCCCCCCCCCCCCCCCCAAAAAAACTTATTTTTTGTGGAAAATAACACTTTAAGAGTCCTTGAGAACGACATCCGAGTTGTCGCCATAAACTACATTTTTAAATCCCGCTCGTCCTTTTTGGCGCGTGCGCGACAGCGCGACCAAAAATTGGCGCCGTTGCCGGGGTCTCTTGTTTTGTTATTTTCGCATTTTATTTTCTGTTTTTCTCTTTTATTTTTGTTTTTGTTTTGAATTAGTCTGGCTACTAGATCTAACTGCCCTGAACTGTGTGAATTTGATCCTGAGATAGAAAGAACATTGCATATACTCCGTAGAGAATTTCGGGCTAGTTCTAGTAGTGATTCTAATTCCAAGTCTGTTTTTGAAAACATGGGAGACCAAAGGACATTGAGGCAGCTTGCTGCCCCTGATGTGAATTACAATGGTTTGTGCATTGTTTATCATGGTGGTGACACTCCTTTTGAATTAAAATCTGGGCTAATCCATTTGTTGCCAAGATTTAATGGTCTTGCAGGTGAAGATCCACACAAGCATCTCAAGGAATTCCAGGTTGTCTGCTCCACAACTTTGAGACCAGAAGGAGTAACTGAGGATCATATCAAGTTGAAGGATTTTCCGTTCTCACTCCAGGGAGCTGCAAAAGATTGGCTATTATACCTTGAGCCAAACTCCATTACCACATGGAACGACTTGAAGAAGCTCTTCCTAGAGAAATATTTTCCTGCCTCCAGAGCTGCCTCAATCAGAAAAGAAATATGTGGCATCAGGCAAGGAAATGAGTCGCTAGCTGAATATTGGGAGAGGTTCAAGCAGTTGACATCCAGTTGCCCCAAAGATCGCATTTTACGAACGCTCCTCATCCAAGATTCTTTTATGAAGGGCTACTATGATGGATAGGAATATTTTGGATCTTGCTAGTGGGGAGCGTTGGTTGACAAGACTCCATCTGCTTTGCCAAGCAACTCATTGAGAACATGTCATCGAACTCTCAAGAATTCACTACCGAAAGAAATTCTCATTGAGACTAGAGGTGTACATGAGGTCCACACTTCATCTTCCAGCCATGACCGTGATGATAGAATTGATAGGCTCACTTCTTTGGTAGAGAAATTGGCAATGGATAGGGTTCAGCCTGCGGTGTTGTGTGGCATGTGCAGTTCTCCTGAGCACCCATATGAAGCATGCCCCATTTTGCAAGGAGGATCATTTTTCGAATCACCTCAAGCCTTTGCAGTCCATCCGTATAATCAAGGCAATAACCGAGAACAGTGCAAAGACTCCGGACCTCTCAACAAATAGGTACCATCCCAACGGAGTAATCATCCTAATATGTGGTATGGGAACTCATCCCAACAGCGACCGATGGCACCTCAGAATCCTCCTCCAGTGGCCACTTCTGCACCTTCTGGACCTTCAATGGAAGACATGTTCAAGCAAATGACTTCACAATTGACTTCACAGATGAATGCACAAATGACTACACTTTTCCAGCAGTAAATGGGACAGTATCAGCAGCAAACAAGTGCTAGCATCCAAGATTTGAGGACACAGATTGGACAGATGGCCACAGACATAAATAACATAAAGCAAGCTCAAAGAACAACCCAGCTTCCAGCACAGCCAGTGATAAATCCCAATGCCTCCAACCCTAATGTGAGTGCCATATCTCTGAGATCGGGAAAAGTTGTTGAGGCCACCTCTGGAAAGGATAAAGAGACTATTGAGGTAACTCCTGAGCCTACTGTTGAGGTTACTCCTGAGCCTATGGTTGAAGTTGAAGCTGAGAAAGTGTATAGACCACCCATTCCATTCCCACATAGATTGCAGAATAATAAGAAGATTGGTGGTGAAAATAAGGAGAAGGAGATTCTTGATGTTTTCAGAAAAGTAGCTGTAAATATTCCTCTCCTAGATGTGATCAAGCAAGTGCCCAGATATGCCAAATTTTTGAAGGATCTATGCACCAACAAGAGGAAGATGAAGACTAATGAGAGGGTTGACTTGGGAATGAATGTCTCAGCGCTTATCCAGTCTAAGCCAGAAAGAGTTGTTGCTTTAAACCCTACTCAGGCACTGCCACAGAAGTGCAAGGATCCAGGCACCTTCACTATTCCATGTACTATTGGGGATAGGAAGTTTGAAAACTGCATGTTGGACTTGGGAGCATCAATCAATGTCATGCCTACCTCCATCTTTAACAACCTTGATCTTGGGCCATTGCAGTATACAGGTCTTACCATCCAGTTGGCTAACAGGACCAGTGCCCGACCCATGGGAATGGTAGAGGATGTGCTAGTGCAAGTTGATGATTTGATATTCCCTGCGGACTTCTACATCCTAGACATGGCAGGAGAGACTCAGTCCAATAGATCACCTATAATCTTGGGCAGACCATTCATGATGACATCCAAGACCAAGATTGATGTTTATGATGGGACTATGTCTATGGAGTTTGGTGGTATTGTGGCCCAGTTCAAGATCTTTGATGCTATGAAACACCCAGTAGAGGAGCACTCTGTATTCCACTTAGAGTTGCTTTCAGAGCTTATTGAGGACACCCATGATGACTTTATTTCTGATTTTCCTCTTATTTCTGGTTTTGATGATGTATATACTTGTACTAATTGTACTAACACTAACCCATGTTCTGTTTGTTCTGAGTTTTTGGATTCAACCTTGCAGGGTGAGGATGATAGTGATAGTGATAATGAGAGTGAAGCTGTCTATTCAGCAGAAGTCCTTGACCCCATGGCTACCCCTAATGCACCATCTGTTGAGCAGCCACCTTCTTTGGAACTCAAACCACTTCCTGAGAACCTGAAGTATGCCTACTTGGGGAGGAATGCAACATTGCCAGTCATCATTTCCTCCAGCCTCAACTCTGACCAGGAAGCCAAGCTTTTAGAGGTTCTGAAGAAATACAAGAAGGCTATTGGGTGGACATTGACCGATATTCCAGGAATTAGCCCCTCCAGATGCATGCACAGAATTTTATTGGAGGATGAAGCTAAACCAGTCAGACAGGCCCAAAGGCGACTTAACCCACTGATTCTGGATGTGGTAAAGAAAGAGGTGACTAAGCTTCTACAGGCAGGTATTATCTACCCCATCTCTGATAGTACTTGGGTAAGTCCGGTGCAAGTTGTACCAAAGAAGTCTGGTCTAACAGTAGTTAGGAATGAAAATAATGAACTTGTGCCTACTAGAGTCCAGAATAGCTGGCGAGTTTGTATAGACTATAGGAAGCTAAACCAGGCCACCAGAAAGGATCATTTTCCTTTGCCGTTCATAGATCAGATGCTGGATCGGCTGGCTGGTCAATCTCATTATTGTTTTCTAGATGGCTTTTCCGGGTATTTCCAGATTCATATTGCCCCTGAGGATCAGGAAAAGACCACCTTCACGTGCCCCTTCGGTACGTTTTCTTATAGGAGGATGCCATTTGGCCTCTGTAATGCTCCTGGCACCTTTCAAAGATGCATGCTTAGCATTTTCTCTGAATTTATTGAAAATTGCATAGAGGTGTTCATGGATGATTTTACTGTGTATGGCTCCTCATTTGATGATTGTTTGCATAGTCTAGGTCTAGTTCTACAAAGATGCATTGATACTGATCTGATTTTGAATTATGAGAAATGTCACTTCATGGTAGAACAGGGGATAGTTTTGGGTCATGTAATTTCCAAAGAGGGTATTTCTGTAGATCCTGCAAAAATTAATGTGATTTCTTCATTGCCTTACCCATCTTGCGTACGCGAGATCCGTTCTTTTCTTGGACATGCAGGTTTCTACAGGCGCTTTATAAAAGACTTCAGCAAGATCGCTCTGCCATTGTCAAACCTGCTGAAGAATGATGCCCTGTTCCAGTTTGATGAAAAGTGCAAGGAGTCATTTGACTATCTGAAGAAAGCGTTGACTTCTACCCCCTGTCATCCAGCCCCCGACCGACACTCCCTTTTGAACTGATGTGTGATGCTTCAAATTTTGCTGTGGGAGCAGTTCTGGCACAAAGGGTGGGCAAGGTTGCCCATGTAATTCACTATGCTTCTAGGACCTTAGATGCTGCACAGGCAAATTACACCACCACTGAGAAAGAACTGCTAGCTGTTGTATTTGCACTTGATAAGTTTAGTTATTATTTGCAAGGTTCTAGGGTGACTGTTTTTCTTGACCATGCAGCTTTGAAATATCTCATTGAAGAAGCCAGAAGCTAAGCCAAGACTGATCCGGTGGATGCTTTTGCTCCAAGAATTCAATGTGGAGATAAAGGATAAAAGTGGAGCTGAAAATTTGGTAGAAGATCATTTGAGCCGGATAGCAAGGGATGAGGATACTTTTCCCATCCAAGATGATTTTCCTGATGAGAGATCACATCCGTAGATGGGGTAACCCCCTGGTTTGCTGACATAGTCAATTTTCTAGTTGCTGGTGTTGTTCCTGCAAGTACAAGTAGACATAAGTTCCACAAGCTCAAGAGCGATGCGAAGTATTATGTGTGGGATGATCCCTACCTGTGGAAGTTTTGCAGTGACCAGGTGATTCGGAGGTGTGTCCCCGATCATGAGACAGAGTCCATTCTACATTTCTCACATGCCTCTCCAGTTGGAGGACATTTTGGACCACAGAGGACAGCAAGAAAAGTCTTGGATTCTGGGTTTTACTGGCCCACAATTTTTAGAGATTCCTATGAGGTATACAAGAATTGTAAAGAATGTCAAACTGCAGGCCCTGCCATCACTCGTAGGAGTGAGATGCCTCAACAGCCCATGCTTTATTGTGAGGTCTTTGATGTGTGGGGGATGGACTTCATGGGTCATTTCCCTCCTTCTTTTGGTTATTTGTATATTCTTTTGGCTGTAGATTATGTTTCAAAGTGGGTGGAAGCAATACCCACTAGGACTAACGATGCTCAGATTGTTTCCAAATTTGTTAGGTCCAACATTTTTTGCAGGTTTGGCATACCCAAGGCCATCATCAGTGACCAGGGCACACACTTTTGCAATGAGAACCATGGAGGCCTTACTCAGGAAATATGGGGTTGTACATAGAGTGTCCACTGCTTACCATCCCCAAACCAATGGCCAGGCAGAAACATCAAACAGGGAGATCAAGCAAATTCTAGAGAAGATGGTGCAGCCGAACAGAAGGGAATGGAGCCGCCGTCTGGAAGACGCACTGTGGGCCCAGAGGACTGCTTTTAAGACACCTATAGGAATGTCCCCCTTCCGGCTTGTATTTGGCAAGGCATGTCACCTCCCGGTGGAAGTTGAGCATAGGGCATATTGGGCAGTAAAGTGTTGTAACATGGACATGAAGAAATCTGGTGTTGAAAGAAAACTGCAGTTGCAGCAACTTGAGGAGCTTAGGCTTGAAGCCTATGAAAGCTCCAGGATGTATAAAGAGAGAACAAAACTTTTTCATGATAGAATGATTCTTAGGAAAGAATTTTTTGTGGGTCAGAAGGTCTTATTGTTTAACTCCCGCCTGAGATTGATGGCTGGGAAACTTAGGTCCAAATGGGATGGCCCCTTTGTTGTGACTAATGTGTTTCCTTATGGTGCAGTAGAGATTCAAAGTACAGGTACCAACAAGACCTTCAAGGTTAACGGGCAGAGGCTGAAGCCATTCCATGGTGTGGATGCTGGTATTCCTGTGGAAGTTAATGTTGAGGAGCTCTCCTTGGAAGCTCCAACCTATGCTGACACTTAATCAGGGAGTTTCTTTTCCTTTCCCTCACTCTGATTGTATAGTTCTGTTGTTCATTGGGGACAATGCATGTTTTAAGTGTGGGGGAGGGAACTAGTTGTAGTTTTTCCTTTTCTTTGAATAAAGCTCCTGAATAATTTGAGAAGCTCAGGAGTATTTGTATGTTGAGTCTTTTGTTGGCAAGTTTATTGGATTTTGATTGATGTTGCACAGATTGCTTGCTTGATTGATATGTGATGATTCCCCCTAGGCTGAAAAAATTTTTGTTTTTGAAAAGTGATTCCCATGTGAAATTGAAAACTGAACTTTGGGATTTTGTTATGATGACATGACTTATGATAAGTTTGGGGTGATAGGAAGCACACACTAGGGATAGAATCTCTTTCAAACAATTTGCATGAATGTCCAGGTGAGGTTTTGAGCCTCCAACATGTTTTTGACTGTGTGAAACTCACTTTCAAGTTGCACTTTCCTGAATTTGATTGAATCTCTTTTTGGTTTGCATGATTATGTGTTTGCTTCAGATGATTTAGGCATTTTCTTTGTAAATAGCTACTTGTCCTGAATAAAACAATTCCTAATGCATGTTCCCTAGTTAGCCCCTTTGAGCCTTTTAGCCTGATTAATTCTTGATAACCTAATGTTATAAGCCCAAAAATCTGGAAAACCATGTTAACCGATCTTAGGATTAGGAGAGCATGTAATCTTAGAATGGGTGCAAGAAACTAAGTTTGGGGTGGCTACAAGATGTGATATGTGTTGTTGGGATTGCTTAAAAAAAAACAAAGAAAGAAAAAAGAAAAAAAAATACAAAAATGCCAAAAAGGCTGTTGGAAATAAAAAGGCTGTAGCCACCCAGAAGCATAAAGAAAAAAAATTAAGAAAGGAACTTGAGTGAATTTCAAAGTGTAAAAAGTTCATGCTCTCTTAGTTCCTAGGGTCTTCAGCCTAGTTCCTTTTGTATATCCTACCCTTAGCCAGGCCCCATTACAACCCATAAAAGACCTTTTGATGTTGCTTGCATGTTTTCTGTGGGAACCATTTTGAGATGAAAATCAAATTTTTGGGAAGTGTTCTTGAAAAGTGAAACTGAGTGCAAATTGTTAGCCTGACACAAACTGAGTGATTGAGTGATATACAAAATGCCCTTGTGAGGAAGGCAGTTATTTGAAGTTGGTGATCCCCCTCTTGTGTGTAACTTAGATTCCCTTCTTAGATTAATGATTGTTTGATTGATAAAATTCTCAAATGTTTAGAATAAATGAATGTGGGGATTGCTCTGTTTGTAAAGGGGGGAAACAATGAAGAAAACTGTTTTGATGAAGTTGCTTGAATTTGTGCAATGTTGATTGGATCTTTTAAGCTTGCCAGGTCTTGAGTCTTTTTGATTTTTGAGTCTTAGTTTGCTTGGGGACAAGCAAAGTTTAAGTTTGGGGTATTTTGATAAGCCTCTGGCTCATCTAATTTTATGGCTAGTATGACCAGGGTTTTGTGCAAATTATATCCTATTTTCTCCCAAATTAGATTAGATTGTCCTCAAGCAAGGTTTTGAGTCTCTAAAGTAGTTTTAGGTTAATTTAGCTAGTTTTGAGTCAAAATAATACACTTATGTTATTTCCTTGTTTTCAGGTTAAGTAGAAGTTGAGAGAATAAAGAACAGGGGATTCGCCCCGCGACTACCCTTCTCGCCTCGCGACCCCGAAGCCTGACTGTTCCAAGAAAATGCAAGGTCTCTGGTTCGCCCCGCGAAGTAGGTCTCGCTCCGCGAGTATTGCGACCCTGAAAAGTCAGAGACGATCACGGCTTGCCCGTGTTGAAGGTCACGACCGTGGCAGTTTTGAAGTTGAAGAGTCTCGCCTCGCGAGCATCCATTCGCCTCGCGAGCCTGGAAGTCAGAGAGCATCACGGTTGGCCCCTGATGTCCATAACGGGCGTGACAAGAAGACTCTTCAGTTCCTCGCCTCGCGAAGGATTGTTTGCCTCGCTAGAATACCAAAGGGTGCAGACTGTTCACAAGAATGGCGTCGCGAGAGAGGCTTCGCCTCGCGAATAAGCTTAATTTCTGACTAGTATAAATTGATGTTCTGAACAGTTTGAAAAGACTTTTGCTTCTCCATTTTTCTGTTTTACATTTTTCTCTGTGTGATTTCGTTTGTGTTATGGAGAACTAAGTTTCTAGGATTGATCTATTGTAATTGATTTCCATACACTTGAGGTTCTTGTATTTCCCTGTTTTGTATGCTTTTCCCTCTTCAATGCCATGCTTTATATTTCTGTTTGCTTAATTCAGGAGTATACTGTATTGTGTTGATTTATTTCCGGTGATATCATGTTCCTATAATAAATTGCATCTGCTTAATTTGCGTGTGTACATTTCGTGTTCGCTTAGTTCACGAAGGGCTTAACCCCGTTTGCTTAATTCGGGAATAGAGACATGTATCTGTAGTAGTGGTTTCGCTTGTAAATTGTTGCTACAACCGGGAGGGGATTAGAATCTGCTTAGGGCTTGGAAATTGCATGAACCTATGATAGTTAGGAAATTGAGAACAATAGATCAATCTGTTTTTGGCCATTTGATAACCTCTTTGAACTGCCTGTTTTTAATTGCTCTGTTTTTATTATTCTGTTTTCTTTGATTGCATCTCAATCCAACCCCCCCCCCCCAAAAAAAACTTATTTTTTGTGGAAAATAAAACTTTAAGAGTCCTTGAGAACGACATCCGAGTTGTCGCCATAAACTACATTTTTAAAACCCGCTCGTCCTTTTTGGCGCGTGCGCGACAGCGCGACCACTTCTAATACTACGCATCATTGCCTATAATAAATATAGACAATTCAGACAAGAGCACACAAAAGAATGCACCAAAAATACAATTCATGGCCTAAAGAACAGACTAACCACAACAAATACAACCACACAGTCCGGTTAGGACCGAACTGCCCTAATACCACTTAATGTGACACCCTCTACCCCGAAACGTGTATTATATGAATAGCAAATAAAAAAATTATGTTTTTGCGGAATAAAAACGTGGGTTCTTGAAAACATTTTTCACAAAACAAACTTGAGAGCATCACATCATAAAACTTGAATTTAACTACAGAATAAAATAAAAATATCATAAACAATCATGAAGTTTGTATGGAAACATAATTATAGTAAATTAATCCCCTGACCCGATGTCACATATATCAGAGCTTTAGATTACCATACAATATAAATAACCAAGTTTAAAAATTGAAAACATAAAGCACTAAGACAACATGCAATACAGCCGTTTCCAACAGCTACATCACGACACTTCATAGAAGGCATCCCCCCACTACTCGTATATTCCTGTAGATTCCTCATTCTCAGTCACAAGACTAAAAATGTTGTATGAGTGAGAGATCATGTTCAAACCATATGAAGAGAAGAGATAGTAACCAAGACAGCGTGCATACACAATTACATAACCTTAGCATACCATCCAACATACACACATAAACACACGACATATCAATTTACATCATATCATATAAACAACTTATGTTATTCGATGCAAGTGCAGCACTACTCCGCTACTCCATTATGCATGTGAATCCAACTAACTCAGGATGAACGACTTCAGAATTACATATTCACATTGGCTATAAAAGCACCAACACCGGTAGTTCACCAAACCTTGGGTGTTGGATAGTCGACGTATCATAACTGGATACGCCACCTCGAGGGCGCACGGTTCACCAAACCATGGGTGAACCACCCTAGACTTAGGCCAGATCATCATAACTTGGACAACCTCCCCTACGTTGAACATCCCCCACTAATCAACTCAAACATATGAATGCGTGAGCACAACAACACACAAGGCAACTACCTCCTTTGCTTGGGCCAATAAGCACCCAAGACTTATCACCAACATCAACGTCAACACCTTGACTCTAAAGAGTCCAGGCCCCTTTGGCCAAAAAGCACCAAGGTCCAACTCATCAACGCCAAGACCAAAAAGCAACGAGGTTACTTTGACCAAAAAGCACCAAAGCGTAACAATGTGCGGCAACCCATTGGGCGCCAGCTTAATCAACTCATCATCTTGATTATCTTAATTAATATTTAATTAAGTTATCTAATCTTCATCGTTTGATTGGTGTGTTTTCATGTCATTACTGGGAACATTTGGGGTTAAAATCCCTTTAATTCATTAGTCTTGGATTCTGATCAGGAGGGGAAGCACGGGCGTCTTCAATCCCGGCAAAGACGTCTGCCCGCTAAGTGGAGCACGGTCGTGCTTCCTTTTAGGCACGACCGTGCTTCTTGGAGCATGGTCGCACTGATCTGGGCACAAGGGGTTGGGAACCTTTTGCCAAATCCTTTGGGGGTAAAACATAGATCAAACCTATTGGCGTTTACTAAGTCCACTAACAAATAATCTATCACTTTGGCTTAATCTTTATGTCTCGTGACTTTTAGGGAATTAATCCTTTAATCTGGTTTCCCTCAAACTTTCATAGATCAATCCCTAGGGTCTTAACTAAACCTTTTGGCATAGGCCTCACATTTATTATTAACATTCAAGTCTTATGAAAAACTGGGATAAACATTCCTTAATTCTCATTATCATCATTAGCGTATTTTAACATCTTTCATTATTGTTGGCGTTGACATCCTCAACAACCAACACTCATTAAGAGCACAACATCAAACAACAGCCAATAACATCATAACTCATCATAAACATGGCATCAAAATATCATCATAGATATGGCATAACATCATCAACATTAACAAGTCATATCATCATCAAGAATCATGCCAAAACAACACTCTAACATACACTCATATCAACCTCCACTAGAACGTATTCACATAAATTCACACAATTGATTCCACTTGTTCACTATTAAGGTTCATTACTCCTACAATGAATATGACATATTACAAACACAAACACCACATATATATTTTTGTTCATACAAGGATTCATCAACCAATCAAAGTAAGCATAGAAGCACCAGGAGGAATTATGCAAAAACCCCTAACCACCTCAATTCCCTCTCAAATCCCATACAGAATAAACAACCTCTCCCCCTATACCTTAAATTGGATTTCTAAGCACATTGAAAAGAGGAGAAGGGATGTTCCGCAATTTCATTTGAATGCTTCTTCACTGCGGCTTGAAAACAACAACGAGAGACACCAAAATCAATCCTTGTTTCAAGGAAACTCAAAGGAGAAGTAAGAAGAACATAAGGAATGATTATTACCTTTATTTGAGACCTATGGAGACTGAAAGGAATGAATAAAAACACTAGCAAGATGACTCCATAGCAACATAAATGTTCTCATGGTAGAAGATGGTGAAGGATGATGAACGCGAGCAATTTTCCTTCAAGAAATATTGAGAGGAACCAAGGGGGAAAAAAAGAGATGAGGAGAGGCATATTTTCTGAGTATTTATTCATGGGAAATAGGGTTTTGGTCGAGTCTTGTGGTATACAAAAAGAGTTAGGGCATAACGGGCTCCTATTTCAACCCAAACTGTGTATGGTTCGGTATTTTACACACAACTTGAGCTACGAGTGTCAGATTGGTGTCGTTAGAAAGCTTAGAGAAATATATACAAATTAATTTCTGCTGACCGAATCATAAATCGTACTCTAAGATGGTCAAAAGTTCGATGGAAGTTTAGCGACAGATTTGGTAGTTATTCCTATAATCATATATCATATATTAACATATAAAATCACAAACAAAATGCTCATATTAATGCAAATAATCATATATTAATATACATATTATCATATGTAATAATGTATACATACATATATATGTATAAGCATAAAAATACTACAACACTAATCACAATTACATTATCAATTATATAAAAAAACAATACTAACTTCATTAATAATAATAATAATAATAACAACAATAACAACAACAGCAATAGGCATCCATAGTAACACATACCCTTGTGCGAAAATCAGGGTGTTACAAGTTTACCTTTAAAGACACTTACTTGCACTTTCTCTCCCAAGCGACAGCAAGAAACCCAAGAACTATGATGAGTTCGAAGGAAAGTGGTAAACGGATGTTTTCTACAGCACTAGGATTCCTAAAAGTGTCACAATGAGGGTTAACTCATAACCCTCCCTAAAACTCTCTTATATAAGCATCAGACCACGAGAACGACAGTGCTCCCACTAAGCACGGTCGTGCTTAATGTGAGCACGGCCGGGGTCGTGCTCGTTTTAGCTTGGGCTCGCAACTTTAGCGTCACGAATACGCATTTCCGACATGGCCGTGCTCCCTCTGAGCACCATCATGCTTGTGACTCAGGCAGCCACAGAACACGCGCCTAAGCACGGGCGTGCTAATACATGAGCACGACCGTGCTCATGTATCAGAAAGGAATTTCCTGCTTTGAAATCCTACTTAGCCCTTTATAACATATACAAAACATATAACTTCGTTTAAAGGCTTTATACGAAAAACAAGGTGTTACATTAATACCCGTAAGTGTTATGTCCATACTATTGGCCAATTTAAGGGTGGTTGGTTCTACACTTTTGCTTACCCAGTAAAAAAAGAAAGATCAAATAGGGAATTTGATTTAGGGATTAGTCTTCTGCTTACCCAAAATTCAGAAACATGAAGAAAGAGATGTGAGTGGAAGAATGAAGCACTGGAGGAAAGGTTTTTACCTGATAATGGAAGAGGTGGCTATCGGAAGAGCTTCGAGAGGTGGAGAGAGAGAGAGAGAGAGAGGTCGTTTGAAGCTTCAAGAGGTAAATGGTAGGAAGCTTGCTGGAGACAATGGTGGAAGGAGAGTGCTTGAGGAGTGGAGAATGGAGTGTGCGGTTAGATGCTAGATCGAAGAATAATGGAGCGCGCGAATGGAGAATGGAACTCTTTGAACTTTTTAAACTTTTTAAATATTCTCTCTTTTTTTTAACTTTATCCAGTGACACGATCTAATCTTTATCAGATAAAAAACAATAAGTACATCAATCAACTTGTAGTAAATCAAATGTCACCATCCACACCCTTTTCAAAATTTTCCTTCGTACAAAACAATATGATGATCGGAGAGATGCAATTTGACATCAAAAGGCAAGATCACTTAGAAACCCAACCACGAGTTCACCTTTCCCCATATAGTGTAGGTAAGTATCTGCAACCAAAGAATAAGTGCAAACAAGTTTCCTGCTAACAAGAATAAGTGAAAGTTAGCGCCGCTAGCAATCCTACCACTCTCCATCACAGCGTCGCTAGCAAAAAAAAAAAAAACAGCACCGCTGATTGTAATAGGGAAAGAGATGGAAAACACACCGCCTGAACTCTGAAGGATGACCTAGCCTCCTCCCACCCCAGCCGATCCGGATCCTCCCTCTCCACCAGCCCCCGTCACCGCCGACCCATCAACTCCTTCATCTCCGGTCAGATCTCTGCGTTTCTATTATTTCCAGCCTGACCACAGATCACGACGGCTAGTCTACTTCCTTTCGCCCCTTCGCGCAGACCTTCGTTCAACCATTCTGCGACGGCTTCCTTCAATCACATTGCTCAATCTGTTTCTGTTCTTGGATCTTGTTTCTAGGGTCAATTTCTGTTTTTATCTTGGACGGGTTCTTGATTTATCATGACTTGTTCTTGAACATTTCTCAATCCGGAATCTCCTTCGAATGCCTCGCCTCCACAACGAAAATCTTTTGCTCAGGCTTTGAATGGTTCGTTTGACATCCCGGTTAGTCAGCTTCCTCGCCGTGCGTGAATGGAGACTCTGTCTCTATCAAAATATTTGAAGATGAATATCAAAGGGGGTTGGAAGGTTGTAAAAACAACCTTCATGGCCGCTTGTTGTTGCTGAAGGGTGATATCCCTGTAAAGATCTCCGACTTACGTGACAAACTTTCAAAACTATGGAAGTCTTTGGGTCAATGGAGGATGATTTCGTTAGGAAAGGGATTCTATGAATTTAGTTTTGCTTCTCAAAAGGATTTGCATAGTGTCTTGGCTGTTAGGGCTTGGATCCTTCAACCAGGGCTATTGCATCTTTTTCAGTGGTCTCCTGATTTTATTCCTACTAAGCAAAAACAATCTCATATTCAATGCTGGGTTAGAATTCATGACTTGGCCCAAGAATATTGGCGCTCAAAATTGTTACTTGAAATTGCAAGCAGTTTAGGTACTCCAATAAGTTTGGATGAAGCTACTCGTATTCGGGCATATGGTCACTATGATCGAGTCTTGGTGGATGTTGATTTAACAGGGAAGTTTCTCAAGGAGATTATGGTAGAACTTGAAGGTTATGCGTTTCCTGTCGGTATCGAATATAAGAAGCTTCCTTCTTTTTGTTCTCAGTGTAAATCAATTCGGCACTTGGCTTCGACTTGTAAATTTGACAAGGAGAAATTGGTGCATAAGGATCCGCCTTTGGTGCAGAAGACTAAGCAAGCTTATGTCCCTAAGGTTCAGAGCAAAAATCAATTGACGTTAATGGGCTGAATGATACATCACTAGGCGAAAAATTGAGTGATAGTGAATCGGTTGAGATAGAGTATGAGGAACCTTTATCCCCTGATCGTGTCTCAAATTCCATTCCACAGAACTCATCTTCGGTTGCAACAAATGCTGTCAATGGCCCTACAGAGAAGATCTCAACTTCTGCTGCAACTAATGTTGACTTTACAGTCAAGGATACTCCGGTGCCCGAGCATTCCATAGCTACCAGTTCGAAGGGTACTCCGACTCCAGTGTCCGTGCATTCCAAGGCTACCTGTGATTTAACAGTTAGTGGTAAGAATCTTGAGACTCCTGAGATTAATGTTCAAGATCTTAGTGCTTTTTCAACTGTTGTTTAGAATGATTTTAATGTTTTATCGGCTTAATTGGTTGGAAATGCAAAAGGATGCAAGTGCTTCTAAGGAAGGAGAGCAAAATAATGTTGATGATGGTTTCACGGTGGTTACATCCAAATCTCAGAAGAAGTATAACCTGAGACTGAATAAAAAACCTAATTCAAGGTATGCTTGATTGTCGTTTATTTTGCATGAGTTTTGATTTTTATACCCCAATGTTTTTGTTTTCTTTTTTATTTTATTAATAAATTTACGGTGACTTGTCACCTTGCTTAAAAAAGAGAGAGAGAGAGATCAAAAAAAATAGAATAAGTGAAAGTTAAATTTGATTTCAGTTCCTTGCATCCACTTGTAAAATATTTTATGAGCTAATTGACACCTTTCATTTTTACTTATCCTTTGTATTCACTAAAATCCTATGATTTTTATTATCAGGACTCAACCATTTGTCTTCTTCTTCTTCTTCTTTTTTGTTGTCAAAAGGAGGTTTATAGGGGACCTTACATGAGGATGGAGAGATGAGATAAAGGAATGGGATAAAAGTGGAGCACATCGCAGGAGTTTGAATCTGCACATCATAATCCATATATTGCAGTTTAACCAAATGCTCTTCTGACTCAAGGGAACAACCCTTTGTCTTAAACCTTACACACAAAAAAAACTTTAAATTTATATATGCATTGTATTTCTCACTATTTCCTTTGGTTAATGTACTTGCAATGACTTGTGTGATTAAGAAAGTACAAAGCACAACCAACGAATTTATTTCAGAATCCATCCATAAGCAGTGATACATTTCAGAAATGAATAAACTAACAAATTTTATTCAATTTAACAAACAAAACTTCATCTTACATGCATTTTTACATCCATATTACACTTGATTGATTAACAACGATTGAAACACCCAAAGAAAAAACATGTATCTTGTACATGAACAAAACAAAGGGTTAGCTTTTATAGCTGAGATATTAGTGCTTCTTGGTTTTTCTAGCTGCTGCTGCTTCTGCTCTGTACCTTGAAGCATATCTATGAAACAAAGCAAGTGCATTACTAGTAACTTCTGCAACATTCATGGCCTTAACCTTTATAGAAGCAGTCCTCTTACTCATCCTATGACCAGGGAAAGATTGCACACAATAGCTAGCATCTGTTAAAGCAGTGCTAACCCATGTCTCCACGTTGCTTATGTGCCACAAGAAGCCATCATCAATGATGGAGCTACTACGTTTGTTCAACCTTCGAAGCTCTTTGATGGCTTGGCTAAGTTGGTCAACACTATCATTGATTTGGTTCACACAATCTAGCACAGTTTGGTACACCCTACTAGTACTACCATTTTTTATTGCTTCAAGTTCCTTGGTTATTTTTAACAAGTAACCTCTTGTGTGGAGTGCCCTATTGAGGCTCACGGAAAGGGCTACATGGGCTAAGTGTTGAGGGCCGTCTATAGGGGAAACATTGGCGAATCTGGCTAGGCAACGAATGCATAGGTCGGGGTAGAGGGTGCCCTTGCAAGAGGACTCTATGTAGGTCATTGTTGGGGTTTGGGGGCTGGTTAAGGATGATTCAACTGATGCAGTACATGTAAAGAGAAAGAAGATTGTGACTAGAATTGCTAGGTTGAGATGTGCCATTCTCTTTTGTAACAATTGAAGCTTGATTTAATTTGCTCTAGCTTTGATATGTATAGGTAAGAGTAAGAGTTTTTAAAGATCAAAGGAAGATTTTTTGTTGATGAAAGAGGCAATGGAATATGGTGCTTTATATAGAGGGGTCTCCTCCTTCTTCATATTATGACACGCTAAACTTTTTTTTTTTTTTCAATGTTGATTTACGTGCATTGTACGTGCACCATGCACTAAGAACGATGAACAACGTAAGACTATAATATAATTTTAAAATGGTATGGTCCGTCACAAAACTTAGATTGGGATTCACATTAATGTTAATTAAGCATGAACTATATTATAATTAGATGTATACGAAGATAACATTGAACTTAGATCATGTCTTTAAGAACCTAACAGCAGTATGCATGTGTTCTAATAGAGAAATACAGTCATTTCAATTTTTTCTTAGACAAATGTTAGTAGTTAGTTGTTATGTTAATTTTTTTCTCCATTGTCAAGGTTTGAATATTGGACATCCTACTCCTCCAACTCCTTATACCCTTAGCTCAATTTGAGCTACCCAGTTCAATATACTCTCACATTACAACGTTTTTAATTACTCATCTATGTAATATCTCAATTAATTAATAATTTTGACTATAATTAATAGTAATTGTATCAGTTGTCAAACTTTTTTAATGAAAAATTTTCTTACTAATTATAAGTATAAAACTTGTTACATTTTTTTTTTGATAAACTAAAATATATTGAATGAGTACAAGAAGTACTCAAAACCTTTTATATGTGTAGAACATAGGAAACAAATACAAGAGGGAAAAGGTAGAGTCTCAACCATTAGTCAAAACAAGACAAAGATGGTTGATAAACCAACTAATCCACAAAAGAATTGGAACCTATTAGCACCTGTAAGGAAAACCCTGTAATTATAGCAGCCTTTCACTCCACAAAAAGCAAGCTATATCCTAAAAAACTGTTAAGTCTTTGCCCTCCACTCCATAAAACTTGTTACATTAATAATACTTTTTTTTTATAAGCAAATTATCATTGAATTCATACAAGGGGTACCACAACCCAAACCACATTACACAAATACAAACTGACTCAAAATAACATTAATAATACATTAAAATTAAATTTATAACTTTATGTCTCTATCTCTCTTCTCTCCCAACGAAATATTGTCATATTGTTAACAAAGATGAGAAAAATCATTAGTTCTAAGAAGAATATAAATGAGAATTGCTTAAAAGGTTCGTAAAATCAAGGATAAGTTCTTGCTAGATTGCATCATTGAATTGCAGCTTATGTGGATGTCATATGTAAGGACGGTTGTTCATAGAAGCAACGAGTTCTTATATAAGAATCAACATTAAAAAAAAGAAAAAAATAATAATGTTAAATGAATATTAATATCAAATGAAAATAAATAGTTAATATTTTAAAATAAAACAAAAATAATATAAATAAAGATGTGGAATAACTTGTGAAACCCATTTGGTGTATTTTTAAGAATTGTATCATTGGAGTATAAAGTTGTTTAAAGTAGTATAAAGTAAAAAAAAAAATGGTGAAATAACATGCTAAGACCCATAAAAATGAGTAACGATCGAATGAGAGTTGTTTAACAAATTCTTAAAATTAAGGACATGTTTTTGTATGGTACCATGGGAGCAAGCTAATTAATGTGGATGTCATATATATATATATAAAAGGACGGTTGCTTATATAGAAGTAATTGGTTCTTATACTATCCTTCACCAATAATAATAAGAGACGGAAATAAAAGTATTAAAATAATATTAATATTAATATCAAATTAAAATAAAGAGTTAGTATTTTGAATTGAAATAAAAAGTAAGATAACTCGTGGAATCCATTTGATGAATTTCTAAGAATTGTACAATTGAAGTGTAGAGTTGCTTAAAATAGTGATGGGACATGATAGGATCCATAAAAGGAGGATTTAAACAACTCCAATGAATTATATCATTGAAAATGCTCTAACAATACCAATAAATGTATCATTAGAGACGAGTATAAAACTTTGTTACATTAATAATGCATTAAATTAAATTTAAACTTTATGTCTCAATTGCTCATCTCTGCCAACTTAATATTGTCATATTATTAACGAAGATGATAAACCTTATCAAAAGGATTTATAGTGAAATTTAATCACTTACCAATAGAAAAAAATATGAAAAATGAAACTCAAATCACAGTGACGAGATGTGTTAACTCTTGTCGGTACCATTAATACTAATTAAGTTACGGTATATATGTTGGTTTAAGAATAAAAGCGATTTCTCCCTATTTGATTTTAGTGGCACGTGCAGTAATTAATGCCGGTCAGCCTTTTCATGTTAAACGTTTAAAGCTTATACGTGTTGGTGTTGACCTACATTATAAAATCTTCAACCAAATAGTGAGGATTGAAGGGGTTATGTGATGCTTAGGAAGGAAAAATGCCTCAAACTTGAATGACTAAGAATAGTTTAATAAGAGATTGTTAATGATCTTGTAGGCTGAATGATGGTGCAACATGGAGCTTATACGGCGATGCCAACGGGTCTTTGTCCATAGAAAAGAGAAAAGTTAACGTAAAACACGTGCATGTAGTTAAACAACTGGCTGGCAAAACATAATAACCCCAAAATCAAGCTAAGCAGATTCCTGGGACACAATTAAAATAAAAATAAAAAAAGCTTCCAAAACTTACAATTATGTGCCATTTTAGGGTTCATTATTGGTTGCTTAATTGTAAGTGGGTCAATTGGACCAGGGGCGGAGGGAGAGGGGGGCCTTTGGGTGCCATGGCCCCCCTCAACTCCAAGTGAGTGATATTATATATATATATATATATATATATATATATATATATATATATCTATATATATATATATAAATAAAAGTAACTCCATAAAATTACATATTATTAAATAATAAGATTGGTATTATTTGTTATCAAAGTGTCTATATACTCTCCATCAAGTAATGGTTATGCTTTTAAATCATTATAGTCATTTGATTTTATTTTCATTTGGTTTAATGGGAATCATTGTCTGGTTTTGCAATAAAAATTCCAAGATAACTTTTTATTTTATTGGCTTAATTATAGTTTTGGTCCCCCAACTTTTTCAATTATGCGATTTTTGTCCCTAAAAAATTTTAATTGCACTTTTGGTCCCTCAACTTTTTCAATTATACGATTTTGGTCCCTCCAAAATTTTAATTACACATTTCATCCCTCAACTTTTAAAATTGTGCGATTTTGATTCCTCGAAAATTTAATTGCCATTGACTAGTCATGGACGGAATGACTGATTTTGCACAATTCGACAAATTAAAGGACCAAATGTAAAATTAAATTTTTGAGGGATCAAAATCACACAACTGAAAAAGTTGAAGGACGAAATGTGCAATTAAATTTTTTGAGGGATCAAAATCATACATTTGAAAAAGTTGAGGGACCAAAAATGCAATTAAGCCTATTTTATTTTGAATTGTATTTGGTATCTAACACAAAATTGTTGGTTCGGAAGTTAATAGATTGTATCCAAAAAAAACTCTATTTGAGCTATAACATCCAAGTTATTCAAGTTCCTGATGAGTGTTTCTTTATCAAATAATTTTTTATAAATAATTTTTTATTTTTAGTAACTTAACAATGTTAAGTCAATAGCTTGTCATAACTAAAAAATAGGGTGAGTGTAATTTATAGCCAAAATTGGGGTTTGATGTTAGTTTAATAAATTTAGAAGTAGTTGAGTATAATTTACTCTTTATATTATATTAAGTTGATAATCATATATCAATTTTGTTTCATATAGTTTGTCTTTATATGTTAGTTATTTTTTCTATTGTTATTTCATATTATATGTATTTGATTTTGGGGCCCCCTCATGTCAAACTCCTGGCTCCGCCCCTGAATTGAACGTAATCTTCCAACTAATACCAACCCAATCCAATGTCATCCCTGTTTTTCCAAATTATATTGTGTTGCATAGGTGGTCTGCTGGTTTGGTTTTGTGGCACTGCCCTTAGAGGTCTCTGTTTTTACTCCTGATTTTGACTCTGTTTTCTGTGTTTTTTTGTTATCAACAAAAAGTATATTTGAATGATCAGTATAAGGGGTACCCAAATCTGTATACAAAGTTTTCTATCTATCTCAAACCAATTGTACCAAACTAAAGATATTATCACAACCTAAAGCATAAAGAAGCTAAAAGGTTGACAAATAGCTTTAGATTCCCCACAAACAAAAACATAGCAAAACCACCTGATTTTGCCCCCAAATGTACTGAAGAGCATCGAGTAAATAGCCACTTTGGTCCCTGAAACTGTAAGGTCGTATCAACTTGACCCCTGAAATTTACGAAATTCCAAAAAGGTCCCCGAAACTGTAAAACGTTAATTAGGTTAGTCCCTCCGTTAGTCAGGGTTGACTGACGCCGTTAACGGTGCTGAGGTGGCACGTTAAGTACCCATGTGACTGCCATGTCACCCTTCCACGTCATAAGGCCACAGTACCCGCTAATTTCAGGACTAAATTGATACTCAATTTTTTTGAAATCCCTAATATCTCTCTTCTTCTTCCCTAACCTCTCTGCTTCATCTCTCTCACTCGCTGCTCTTCGTCTATGTCTCTCTCTCTCTCTCTCTCTCTCTCTCGCTATCTGCTGCTGCAACTCCACAAATGTGATGTCGATGGGTGGTGGTTCGCCATTACCATACTCAAGACAAACCAAGAAAGCCACAAGCCCCTCTTGGTTGAGTAGCTCTAGGGTTAATGGGGCAGAAATCCACAACCCCTTAGCTTTGTTTTGCAACTGTGAGAGGAGAGTTGTGTTACAAATCTCTAGAACTCCAGCTCAAGTGCAAGCTCATCCATTATAGCTGCAAGCTCCACCACAGGAAATAGTGCAGAGGGTAAGTTACCAGTTGTAGGGACTGAGTTGATTTTATAATGATTGTCAGGGACAGATTTGATTTTAACTGAAATAAATCAGGGACTTATTTGACACTATGTTTTTGAACTCAACATCTGCAGGCAAGGAGATATGGTATAAGAGGTCCTCTTATACCACTAGTACCGAAGGCAACCCCAGTCACGGGCCCATTAGCACCAGCTCCACTTGTACAACCTCCATCTGCACAATCTCCATCTGCACCAGCTCCACCAGCTACACTTCCATCTCCACCAATTCCAGTTGTACGGTCTATCATGGTCCAACTTCTAACACCACCAACTGGATCCAGAGGAGGTTAACCTCAGTTTATGTCTTTCATTCCAACTCTGGGGCTGCCACGGGTGTATCCAAGGAATCCATGAAGTCAAGACCATTTTGGATAATTTGGTACAATGATATACTTGCACATTATAGGTGCTTCTGTTTTTTGTTTAGGAAACCATTTTGGATGATTTAGTACAATGGATGTGGCATTGGATGTTTAGGAATCCTTGATTATTTTGGATGTTTATTTTGGAAATTTTCTTTGGTTTGTTTTGGATATTTGGGATGTTAATTTTGGATCTTGGACACCTTTTGGTGCTTAATTTAAGTATAGTTTCAGCTTTGTCAGGGACATTAGGAGTTGCACCTTTTAGTATCAAATAAGTCCCTGATTTATTTCACTTAAAATAAAATTCATCCCTGACAATCTAATTATAAAATCAACTCAGTCCCTGCAACTGGTAACTTACCCTATGCACTCTTTCCTGTGGTGGAGCTTGCAGCTATGGTTGAGCTTGCACTTGAGCTGGAATCGTAGAGATTTGTAACACAACTCTCCTTTCACAGTTACAAAACAAAGCTAAGGGGTTGTGGATTTCTGCCCTATTAACCCTAGAGCTACTCGACCAAGAGGGGCTTGTGGCTTTCTTGGTTTGTCTTGAGTATGGTAATGGCGAACCACCACCCATCAACATCACATTTGTGGATTTGCAGTAACAGAGAGCGAGAGAGCGAGAGACAGAGATACAGACAGACGAAGAGTAGAGAGAGTGAGAAAGATGAAGCAAAGAGGTTGGGGAAGAAGAAAGACATTAGGGATTTCAAAAAAAAATGAGTGTCAATTTGGTCCCTGAAATTAGCGGGTGTTGTGACCCTATGACGTGGAAGGATGATATGACAGCCATATGGGCACTTAACGTGCCACCTCAGCATCGTTAACGGCGTCAGTCAACCCTGACTAACGGAGGGACTAACCTGATTAACGTTTTACAGTTTCGGGGACCTTTTTGGAATTTCTTAAATTTCAGGGACCAAGTTGATACGACCTTACAGTTTCAGGGACCAAATTGGCTATTTACTCGAAGAGAATCTAAACCAATACCGGAGATACAATTAAAAAACAGCCCAGCCACGCCTAAGTGTTTATGGGTTTGGGTACTTCACGTAATTCTATAATACAATTTTCTTTGCTTATGAAAAAAAAAGTTATACAAACTTTGTTTGCGAGATAAACCTCCCAACAGAGGATACTGATTAGTTAAAATTCTTTCTAAGTCATAATTTCAAATTTTGAACTTCTGATATCAGTTTTTTTTTAATATTTTGTTATATTACAATTATATTTATAAATTTAATTTTAATATACTGTTAGTATAAATTTTTTATTAATCGTGTTTGTTACATAATTAGAAATATGTTATTTTTATAACAACTACTTTATAAATGACATGTGATGATGTGATAATATATAATTGGTTTATAGAATAAAACAATTTACACTACTCTTCAAAAAAAAAATTTACACTAACATTATATCAAAATAAAATCATATTTTTTAAGGTAATAATTTCAGTTTAACTTTACTTTATCAATATTAATTAAGCGAATTTAAGAAAATGTTAAAAACATTTAAAACTGAATAAAAGAAATTTGTGTTTTTTCGTGTAGGCAAAGTATTAATTAAAGAAAAAATGCCAGGTGTAAATTTAACAATTCTAATTTAATTAGTTTTGATTATTTAATCATATTCATAACCACATATATTTTATTAATTTATAGGTCAAAATGAGAAAAGATAACATTGTTTTTAGTTTGAAGAAAAAAATTTATTTGCTTGCTATCCGGTGAAGTAAAATTAGCCGTGGGATCGACTAACTCTTGATAACAACGATTCCCTTAATCAGTCGAAAGTGTTAGAAGGGGAATTCTGCCTCCTAACCTGTGGGTTCCTAAACTACTCCAAAGAGTGTTTAGTGTGGAAGATGAAGTAAATTTCAATAAATTCGCATAAACAGTAAATGGACGGAAAGATAAAGCTTGTGCCTAAAAATGTTTGATTGTATTGATGTGTGTCCACAACTCAAAATGTATAATGGGTATTTATAGGTTACAAACAGTCCATGCAAAGTATCCCTATGATCACTAACTCCTAAATTTTCGCTTGCTAACTTAGTGACCACCTTAAGTTACAACGGCTAATCACCTCCAGCTAAAATCCCTATTATTTAGGATCACCTTCCATGATCATCCGCCAATAATCGTTCGCTTGCTGTCTTCTATCTTCAACGATTCTTTACTTCCTAAAATCAAGCTAACCAACTCGAAACCGTGTCCCTTGTTTATAGGAGTTCTGTTAACACGTGCAATCGGCTACCAAAATCACCTTCTGAACGGACGAGTTTAACACAACCACCTCCTATAACCGCGTCAACCTTTTATTCTCCACGAATTTATCAACCGTCCCCTTATCTTCCCATTGGCTACTAATACTCTAATCGACTGGCTTCCAATTTGTTTGGCCCAAACGGTTGAACTTTTCAACGGCTATAATTGACTTAATTTCTAGTGATAACATTTGCCCCCTTACATCTTCTATCTGATTGGAATTAAGATAGAATGATATAAATATTTCTACATTGAGCGTCGCACCAGCATTTAATCCGCACTAACGAACCACTTGACTTCCTTCCAACGACTAGTTTCTTTTAATCTCTTATCTTTCTTATATATTTAACTGAGCGCTTCCTTTTCCCTTTTACTTTAAATTCTTGCGACCATCTTCTTGCTATCTTTCTGCCTTCCTTTTGCTTTCTTTCATCTGCAATCCTCTCTTGAACCTTCCTTCAAACATGTCTTCCGCATCCGATTCTCAGAACCTTGAAAACCTTTCCTATGTCCATAATGCTCCCGATGATTCGGCCTCCATTGCCCCTCAGCAATCGTCTTCTGCAATTTCTTCTTATGAACAGGCAAGGGGTACTCTTTATCATATCGAGCACTGCATGACCCTGACCCGTTCTACCGAAGACCAAGACGAAGGCAAACTGTTCTAGGATAACATTCCTTGTCCAAGTTTATTCGCCTTGCTGAGTGTGTCCAGCTGGTTCACCATGGACAAAAAGACTTCTAGCTTCCGGACTTGGCCCAGCCATTCTCCATCCTATCTCACATGGCTCAACCGGATAGCGCGGTCAAGAGCAAAGATTGGAAATCTTGGGGCATCTACCATTTGATAATGTTGTCGCGCCATGACATCCCTCTAAACTCCGATCTCATCTTCGCTTTTGCGGCTTCTGGAACACCTCCATCAACGGTTTCGTCTTTCCTTATGGTATGATGAGCCCTTTACTCGATGTCGCGGCTATCACTGGGCTTCCCCTCCACAGCAACGAAGTTCCCGCTTTCTCTGAGGCAATCGAGCCAATTTCAGGAGTTAAAAGCTCCAAACCCCACTGCTATTACAGTAATTTCATCTCGGTCAACTCGAATTCTTCAGGGGAGGTAACCGATCCTGAACACCACGCGTTCTTGCCGTACTGGATGTGTAGGTATTTTATCTGCACCAATTCAATACAAATAGTGGCCGAAGTTCTGAATTATGTCCAACTCATCACCTCTGGGAAAGAATTGGCTCTTGGCCCTCTTTTCCTCGGCCTCCTCTACCGAAGTTTGTTCATATATGTGGAACGGCTGAAGAACGAAGAGAAAATACAACATTCCTGGCCCACTATGGTTCTTGCAACTCTGGATCCTACACTACTTCCCGGAGTTCGTGGCTTAAGTCGAGAATCCAACGCCTCCTCGCAATCCTTCCGTACTAGCCGAGAGACTGATTACATTCACCCCTTCCTACGACTCGACTGTCGATGTGGTGAACACTCTCATTTCTCTTCAATGGATGCCTTCAGAGTTTCACCCAACCATCTATGCAGGAATCAGGCCACCTTGGATTTTCACTTCCTATGAAAGCACTGCCTGTCAAACCACTCGCTGCGCAATCGTACTTTTCTGGGCAAGCGTTTTAACGGCCCGAAACCTTCTCACCGGTATTAAAGCCAAATCCAGAAACAGCAAGTTCTCGCAGGAATGTTACATTCCCCAATGCTTTCCTAGGCAATTTGGACTGCTTCAGCACATTCTGATGTCTTTCTTTGAACCTGCATCTCCCTACTCTCGACCCACGTTTGATGAACATAAAGTTGGGGATCAATTCTCTGCCATCGTGGAAAAATTATCTGCCTTCCGATACAAAAGCTTTCATCGGCTACCAGGCACCACTTCGACTTTCCTCAACTGGTGGCCATCTGTCATCGACAAGATTTTCAATAACTCGACCAATGATCGGGTCAACCGTATGGTTGAGGGTGGGCCAGATGATAGCTATTCATCTACTCCTCTTGCCGTGCAACCTGTTTCCTCTCGACCGTCTTCCTCTTTGAAGGCATGAGGTAAACCAACACCCCTCTCAAGACTTCTAAATGACTTGGTAATCCTTTCTAGTATTTAACTCCTTCTTGTTCAAATGTTTGAATACATAAAAAGGAATCATTGACCTAGATGATGATCCTGATAATAATGCCCCTCTTTCATCTGTCAAGAAGAGAACAAGGTCCCAAGGGATAACCATTAGGGAACCTACAGAAGTTGCCCCCAAGAAAGCCAAGAAAGGAACGGGAGGATCGGCTAAAGTATTTCTTTACTTAACCTTTGAGACTAAAATTTTACCAAGCCGAAACATGAATTTTTATCCCTTTCTTCTTCCTCAGAAAAACAAGAAACAAAACCCTGAGGCTTCTCCTTCAGTGAATCGTCAGCCGAAGAAACGAACACCTCGGCAAGTTGTTGAAGTAAGTTCTTTTCCTCAACCTTGCAATTTTATATTTCTTCTAAACTCGATTTGGCTAACATTTACTTTTCTATTTTCAGTCCATTATTCCGGACACAACTTCCCTATCACCCAGTCATGAGAGGACAACCAACTTCCCAACCACTCCAATGACACCATTCGTTCAACCTGCTGAAGATCAAACTGAGGCAGCCATTCACCATTCAACTCCAATCGCTTCAACTTTGAAGCATCTGCCTCATCGGTCACCGCTGCTCATTCTTCTCCAATAGACGAACAAGTCTCCAAAATTGAAGAACAATTGGAGCAAGAAGTCCCTTCTGATGAAGCCATTGTTACCAAGCTGCGATTGTCCTTGTCGAAAATCATCCAAAATCCTCGATTCTTAGAAACTCAGAAGGCCATTCTCTATAGCATGTCAGCAAGTATTGGGGATATTCACTATGAGTATTATGCACATTCCTTCATCACCTTTCTGAGCTGGAGGTTCGAAAACTTCAATTGTTGTCAACGTTCCGTTTAGTTCAATCCGAGAGAGAAACTGACACGGCTGAGAACAAAAGGTTAGTTGACATACTTGCTTATCTCACGGCTGAACGCGAAAGGATTAACAAGGAGATAGTTGATACTGAGCCTCGACTAAAAGCAATTGAAGACAAGCTCAAGCCGAGTGCCAAAACCAGAGTCCAGTTATACCATCAGTCCACCATGCTGGATAAGGAAATCACCCCTCTTGGTCAACAACGAGTCACCTTGGAAGGGGATTTGGCCATTGCAGAAAAAGGAATTTTGGCAGCCAAATCTTCTTGGGCCGCTTTAAAGACATTGTTCATGGAAGCCAAGACTACTCCTCTAACTGCCACTTTGGTTGTTCCTGCCCCCATGCTTAAGATTTCAGCCCCAGATCCTGCCATTTCCGTTCCTGCATCAGTTGACGCCATCATCACTACCATTATGAATGAATTTGAGGCTTCAGCAATTCCCGAATCAACCCTCGCAGTCGAAGAAATGGTGAAGACAACTGATAAAGAGATCACAGTCGAAGGCTGCCTCACAGCCGACGATACTGCACCCAGTATTTTCAATGGCCTTCCTTCAACCGCAAAACCAGAAGGACTTCCTACAACTGCCCAAGATCCATCGGCTGACCCAGCTAATTAATTTAGGGATAGTAGTAGCCAATGTACTTTTCTTAGTAATCCTTCTTAGTCCTATTTTTATTTTTTATTATTAGAAAGCTACTTGGCCGGCTTGTGGTCAACATTTTGCAACTATTCCTTCCCAGATTTAAGGATAATATGACTTTAAGTACTTTCCATTAATGCTCCTACTCAATTCTTCACCTTACACATTAACTAGCCGATAAGCACCTCCATTAACAACTTGACTAATAATAAAAGGCCTTTCCCAATTTGGTGACCACTTTCCATACTTGGGATCTTTACTCCCAACTGGAAGGATGGTTTTACAAACCAAGTATCATTCGGCAAACTTCTTACTCTTAACATGTTTGTTGTTAGCTTTAGTAACCTTCTGCTTATATGCCGAATACTATCTAGGGCCATTAATCTATCTTCCTCGACGGATTCTAACTCCATTAACATGGCTTGTTGATAATCATCCAGTATCAAACCGTGCTGCCTGGCCACCCTAAAGGATTTCACATTGATCTCCGAAGGTAGCACAACATCTTGCCCAAAGGTCAGTCGATAAGGTGTCAAGCCTGTAGCCATTGACTTACAATTCCTATAAGCCCACAACACTTCCGAAAGTGCCTCATGCCATTTTCTTGGATTATCCTCCAGAGTTTTCTAGATCATGGCTATTAATATTTTATTGGTAGCCTCGACTTGCCCATTAGCCTGGGCATAATATGGGGATGAATTGAGTAACTTTATACCATACTCCTGAGCAAAGGCCACCATCTTTTCACCTGTAAATATAGTTCCTTGATCAGTTGTAATGGTTTCAGGGATACCATATCTATGAATGATATGTTTTTTGATGAAAGTAATAACATCCTGTTAAGTCACATTGACCATCGGCTGTGCCTCCGCCCATTTTGAGAAGTAATTCGTTGCCACAATGAGGGCATGTCGTTTACTCGATGCAGGATATATCTTCCCAATTAAATCCATTGCCCAACCCCTGAAAGGCCACGGTTTGACTATGGCATGCAATTCCTCGGCTGACACTCTTTGAATAGGACCATGTTTTTGACAAGCTTCACATCCTTTGGCATACTTATAACAATCGGCCGTCATAGTAGGCCAATAATATCTCATCCGATGCAATGTCCATTACATAATTGGTTCTGTCATGTGAGCTCCACAAATTCCTTCATGAATTTCCCCCATTACTCTTAAGGCCTCTTCATTCCCTACGCATCTGATATATACTCCATCGACCCCTCTTATTACTAATTCTCCATCAAGCATTGAATATTTCAATGCTCTCTGTCTTACTTTGTAGTCCACCTTAGTCGAGGGATCATTTAAGTACCTGATGAGCTCAGTCTTCCAATCTTCAGCTGGATGGTCTTCAATAGCCATTACTTCTGTAAGGCTACCCAAGGATTTTATCTCTTTATAACCAGATGCGTGTTGGGCGAGGTCATTAGCCGCATCATTTTCTTCTCTGGGAACATACATTATTACCACATCGGCAAACTCTTTTAAGAGTGAGCTAGCCGTTTCGTAGTATTCCAGTACTTTATGACTATTACACTTATATTCACCTGTTAATTACTTGATTACTAACTGTGAATCACCCATAATCTGGACATATTGGGCCTTCAATGATTCCAGGATTCTAAGACCCATAATCAAAGCTTCATATTTGGATTGATTATTTGAGCAACTAGGCTGCAGCTGATACATGAATTTCCAATTTTGCCCAGTAGGGCTTATAAGTGTAACTCCAGCCCCTGCCCCCTTCTTGGTCTTTGACCCATCGAATGTCAAAACCCACGGTTTAAGATTAATGCATTGGTTAATCTCTTCGAAAGGATCAATTACCTCGATTGAGGGGTGTTGAGCCACGAAATCGGCTACGGCTTGTCCCTTGACAGCCTTCAACGGCACATATGTCAACACATATGCATTTAACTTAATGGCCCACTTCATTAATCTGCCTTGCATGACAGGCCTATTAAGCAAATATTTAACAATATCAATTTTGCACAAAACTAATACTTCTTTAGGCAACAAATAATATTCAAGTTTTGTACAAGAATGTAATAAAGACAAACATAATTTTTTGATAGGAGTATATCTACATTCAGTTGAATTCAACAATCGACTAAGATAATAGATGGCTCTTTCAGTACCATCCTTGGCTTCCTGTGCCAAAAGCCAGCCGGTTGATCCTTCTGCAGCCGATATATAAAACTTCAAAGGTCTTCCTGGCATGGGAGGCATCAACACTGGAGGACTTGCCAAAGCTTGCTTAATTTGATCAAATGCATCCTGATGTTTTGGTCCCCATACAAACTCTTCTACATTCTTCAATTTAAGTAGTGGAGAAAAGGCTTTCATCTTCCCAGTCGAATTAGCTATAAATCTTCAAAGGAAATTTATTTTCCCTATTAGGCTCTGCAACTCTTTCTTATTTCTGGGAGGTGAAGCCTCTAACACCGCCTTTGCATTGTTCTGGTTTATTTTGACGCCATGTTGATGTACCAAGAAATTACCAGTCGAGACTCCAAACGAACACTTCTCTGGATTCATCTTTAATCCGTGAAACCTCATCCTCTGAAATGCCATTTCCAAATCATGAAGGTGTTCTTCAAAATTAATAGATTTGACCATCACATCATCTATATACACCTCCATATTCTTTCCGATTAAATCATGGAATATGGCACTCATGGCCCTCTGATATGTAGCCCCAGCATTCTTCAATCCAAACGGCATAACTACCCATTCAAATATTCCAATCGACCCTGGGCATCTGAAAGCAGTTTTATGGACGTCTTCCTCGGCTATTTAAATTTGATTATAACCCGAGTACCCATCCATTACTGTAAGAATCCCATTAGAGGCTACAGCATCGACAAGCATGTCGGCTATAGGCATGACATATTCATCTTTGGGTGTTGCCAAGTTCAGGTTCCGTTAATCAGTGCAAATCCTCAATTTACCATTCTTCTTGAACACCGGAACAATATTAGATAGCCATTCATTATACCTTACTGTTCGGATAAACCCAGCCTTGAGTAATTTCTCCATTTCCGCTTTGATTTTAGGGAGCAAATCTGGATTAAATCTCCTAGCTGGCTACTTGTAGGGTTTATATCCCTCCTTAATCGGCAGCTGATGCTAAACTAGCTGTCCAGACAAACCAGGCATTTCAATGTAATCCCATGCCAGGTAGTCCTTGTACTGCCGAATGAGCTCGACCAACCTGATTCTATCAGACTCGGCTAACAAACCACTAACATTAGTCATTCTCGGCTCATCATCCGAACCTAAGTTCACTGCAATCATTGGATCTTGTACTTCAAATGTTGGCACCTTTTTGTGCACTGGGGCCGGTATTTCTCTTTCATATGAGTCTTGCCCCCTAGTATATTTCTCTACCTCATTCTGCATTTCTCATTCGGTCAACCTTGTTTCCTCGATCTTACTTTCAGTTGTAAACATGGCTAGCCGATGGAGAAGGTCTTTTATGACTTTGGGTTTATTAATCATTAAAAATGTCCAAAGGCCGCGAATCGGTCAACATTTTTACCTCAAAACCCCTTGAAGCTAGATCACAAGACTTCCAAGCCCCATCTTCATAATCCTCATTAACAACAATAGGCTCCATATAAAGGGAATAAAATAGAGCTTCGGTTGCTCTTACCTCTGCTGTAAACGGATTCTTGTCTGCCAACACTGTTTCCACTCCATTATCACTCCACGTGATCAGCCGCTGATGTAAAGTTGAGGGGACACACTTACTTGAATGGATCCAATCTCTTCCCAGTAGTATCGAATAAGTAGTCTTCGCATCCACCATGAAGAAAGTAGAATTAACAGTCTTTGACCCAACCGTTACATCCGCTACCAAGACTCCTAAAGCAGCCGTTCTTCCCCGGTGAAGTTGGTCATCTTCATGTTATTTAACACCAAATCTTCTTTGGTCTTTCCCAGCTTCCGCAGAGTGCTGACAAGCATCACGTTTAACACCGCTCCCTCGTCCACAAACACTCGGCTGATTTCCTTCCCATTCAACCGTGCCTTGATATACAGGGGTTTCAAATGCTTAGTCATCTCTTCTGTTGGCTTTTCGAATGTCATACCCACGGTCTCAAGAGAGCTTCATCAGACAAAACATCCCATTCAACCTCTTTCGCACATACATCACCTTCCAGCATTCTCGGCTGTTCCTTTTCTGCCCAAAATTCGCTAGGCAAAACGCTAACAACGTGCACTTCGGCCGATGGTGAAACTTCCTCAGCCAAAAGTGTATCAAGCAATGACTCTTAGAGGAATGACATCATATCAATATCCTCTTTAGCCATAGCATCCCATGCCTTTCCATTTTCTTCTGAACGGATAATGTCTCTCGGTTGCTCAGGACTCTACATCAACTTCACTTCGTTTAATGCTTCCATGATCTCACCATGCTCATCCTGCTCGCTTTGTCTATCCTGCTCATCTATGGCTGACATTCTGACTCCTCAACTTTCTGTTCCTCCGAGCCTTGCTTTGGTAATTCTTCAAATGGAGGACAGCAAAAAGCTTCCTCGAGTGCCTTATCAACCTAACTGGATGGAATTTCCTTCTTATCTTTGGCTTTGGCCTCGGCTAACAACTGCAATGTCATCCTCATTGTTTGCATAGACTTCTTCCATTATTACCTTCTCTTTTGAGTCTGTGTCAACTATTGAGGGCCAACATTAGCAGTCTTGTCTCTTTCGTCTTGCTTATTCACATGCCACTTCCCTTCTTCTACCTTAGCCGAAGGTTTAATCATTCTTTGGGCTCTCACATTTTCCTTATTTCTTACCACAATCCGCAGAGACAACGTTCCACCCATCATGTTTACTTCAGCTACGTGTCCTTTACTTTCTGGAATGGGATCCTCATCCACTGTTAGCAACTTCTCTTTACTGAGCGACTCCCCATGATTAGGCATCTTGCTCCCGGGCCTATACTGATAATGCCCCCTAGGGCGTATAGTGTGTGTTGCAAACTGCCTGTTCAATCTTTCAACCTCATTGTTCCTCCCTGAAGGCATCAGCCTGTTGAAGACACTGGACCTACGGGATGATGCATTCCCTGAAACCTTCTGAGGCACTAACTTCCTAACATTTACCACATTGGGAGCCCCCAACCTCTCGAACACGGATGCTTTCTGGACCTCAATCGATCCATTGGAGTTCCTTGGTATTTCCACCGTATTCTTAGCTCTCCAATGCTGATGAGTAGGTTGTTTCCATTTTTTATATGGTGCGCCAGACCCACCAGAAAAAAAGACCATGCCGATCACAATGTCAGGGAATGGATTAACATCTTCCCACATCTCTGCTACCGTTTTATCGGATAGTTTGAACCTACAATCTTTCACCGCCTTCTAGATGACCTTCCTAAAAACCACACAATTCACAGTAGTATGACTATAGGAATTATTCCATTTGCAATATTTCTTACCTGTCAATTCACTAGTCGATGGAATTTTATGACCTTCGGCTAATCGAATCTGTTTATCCTTGATAAGGTAGTCAAATATCTGATCATCTTTCGATATATCAAACAAATACTTTGTTTTCTGCTCTTTGGTATCCACTTCCTTGCATTTAGCGGCTCTCAACACTTGACAAGAATAAGGCTTTCCTCTAAGGATCTAGGCTGTCATAATATCAGTCGTGGATTCGGCTGAATTTTCCACCATGTCATCCGAGCCCTCAGTATCCACGATAGACACTAGGTGAGCACACATGTTCCCGCTTGACCTCCTTTGTTCCTTCTCGATAATGAACTGTTCTACCTGAGTGGCCACATAGGCTACTTTGCCTAAATCCAAGAATCTTTGTGCCACCAACTTTTCCCTCAACCAAGGATGCATGTTACTTATGGCCATTGAGGCATACTCTGATTCTGGGAATTGTACATTGCAACGGCTTCCCAATTTCCTCAATCTTTCTATGAATTCTGCAACTGGTTCATCGACTAGCTGTTTCAGATTCATCACATCGGCCTCAATTACCTCGGGTTGAGGTCTATGGAACCTGTCATGAAAGCATCTCTCCATATCGGCCCAATTCTGAACCGAATTAGGTGGCAATGACGAATACCATGTAAATGCAGTCCCAGTCAGGGAAAGAGGGAACAACTGCAATTTAAAGTACTCATTATGGTTTTCTTCCCCACACTGAGCCGTGAATCGACCAATATGCTCCATAGTAGACTTTCCGTCATCACCAGAGAAGGTTGTAAAATTTGGAGTTTTAAAACCCCTCGGCAAGGACATCATCTTGTCAACCCATTCTGGATACGGCTTCTTATAGATGGGTTTGTCTAACGGCTTTAGTTGAACACTAAAATACTGCTTGATAGTTTCAACAATCATGTTGGGATCAATTAACTGAGGGCCACAGGGCCTGCCATCGGCTGCCACTCTTTGAGGTGGGTTTACCCCAAGGGCTGGCTGGCAGAAGGATACAGGTGCCCCCGGGTATGAACTTTGATAGTCGTACTCTGGGGTATATGTATTCCTAGGTAGGTTACTCGCATGAGGTGGGTTATTCACCTATTGCTGCTCATTGGTGTAACTTTACAGAACTTTGTATTGTATCCCTTGGACACTAGGTGAATTCCCTGCATGAGGTGGAAAATAATTCCATGTCTTCTCACTCGAGTACTCCCCTGGTGTTTTTCACAAAACCCCCGTTGGGGAGTTGAACCCCATTGACCATAAGGGGGTTGTTCTGGCACCATCTGTCCAAACGGCAAGCCACCTGTGGGAGGTGGAATCATATTCCATGGCTTCTCCCCCACGTAATTTCCAAACGACCTGACCTGTGTTCCTCCATAGCCCGTGGTTGGATACGAAGCTTGGAGCGGCGCAGCTACCGAAATACTGGTCCTGATAGCCGAATCTTGCGTTCCCAAGTATGGCATGCCCAACGTTCCAACGACTCATGGTGGCCTCACGGCCTTCGAAACCTGTCCATGCAACATATTAGAATGGGAATCATCACATCTTGTGTAATAAGTCACAGGGTTAGCATTAAGAACTGTCATGGTAGAATATAAAGGAATTGGAGATGGTACCTGCAACACTACATTCGATTGGACCACATTAAAAGGTCCTGCCTGAACTTGTGGCATTCCATATCCAGCATATCCTCCAACAGGAGGATTTGTTTGAGAAGGATTCGACTACCCAGGAACAACCGAGGTAGCCTAACTTTGAGTGGATCTAAGACCAAGTTCTACCATCTGAATCTCATTTCGTACCATAGGTTGTATGATCTCGGCTGGCTGCCTTGACATTTCTTTCATGAGTTCATTAAGCTCCGAGTCAATCTGGTTTTTAATGAACGTGGTAGTTAGCCCCATGGGTTGGCCTAACTCGACCCCTGCAGTCGTTGATGACCCTACCATATGGCTGGCAGGTGCACTACTTGCCACAGGAGTACCAGGTGATGATTGAAAAGATACTGGCATCCTTAAAGTAGGTTGCACTTCAGTATTCTTCCCAGCACCATTCTTTGGTTTTGGTTGCAGATTCATATTGCTCACTTTCTTTCCAGAACGTAAATGCATGTGCCAATTGAAATCTTGACCAAGAGAGGCAAACTTCCCAATACGTTCACCTTCACGGGTCCCACCAAGCGTGCCAAATTTGTTATCGGATGAAGTAAAATTAGCCGTGGGATCAACTAACTCTTGATAACAACGATTACCTTAATCAGTCGAAAGTGTTAGAAGGGGGATTCTACCTCCTAACTTGTGGGTTCATAAACTACTCCATAGAGTGTTTAGTGTGGAAGATGAAGTAAATTTAAATAAATTCGCATAAACAGTAAATGGACGGAAAGATAAAGCTTGTGCCTAAAAATGTTTGATTGTATTGATGTGTTTCGACAACTCAAAATGTACAATGGGTATTTATAGGTAACAAACAATTTATGTGAAGTATCCCTATGACCACTAACTCCTAAATTTTCGCTTGCTAACTTAGTGGCCACCTTAAGTTACAACGGATAATCACCTCCAACTAAAATCCCTATTATTTAGGATCACCTTCCATGATCATCCGCCAATAATCGCTAGCTTGCTGTCTTCTATCTTCAACGGTTCTTTCCTTCCTAAAATCAAGCTAATTATAGGAGTTCTGTTAACACGTGAAATCGGATACCAAAATCACCTTCTGAACGGACGAGTTTAACACAACCACCTCCTATAACCGCGTCAACCTTTTATTCTCCACGGATTTATCAACTGTCCCCTTTATCTTCCCATTGACTTCCAATACTTTAATCGACTAGCTTCCGATTTGTTTGGCCCAAACGGCTGAACTTTTCAACGGCTATAATTGAATTAATTTATGGTGATAACACTGCTTAAAGTAGGTTAGTAGGGAGATCGGCGATCCTCCTCCTGTTGGTAGAAAGGTCCTGGTTGCTTCTTTCATCTGATTGAGTTCGACTCCGGTATTGGGAGACATCACATGCACTGTTCACATGGAAAGGATTTGGATCCGGATGAGTCAAGATTTGAGTTGAAGAATTGTTTTTCTATATGATTTCAAAAACATGAACCTAGGGAAAGCCAGATAAGGCATAATATGATATAATTGTGTTGGAATAGAGAGATGACTCTAAATTTTTGTCAATAGGTGTTTAAGCATAAACGTCCGTATGCTGCCGCCTATTCAATCTTTAATATTGAGGTAATCCTCTTGAGTTTAGGATTTGAATACTCCTCTTGAATCATTTTTAAATTGCCGTACATAAAGTATAAGGGCATGGATTTCGTAATAAACTTTGCTCCTTTCTCATCGTCTTATTTACTCTTCAACTTCCCATATGTAAGACTTATTTTGAGTCATTGAAAAAAGAAGTTTTAAGTTCTTGAAAAAAATTCTTAGGATTTCGTTCTTATTGTTAAGTCTCTAAAATGTCTGTTGTGCATTTCCCTAAGTTTTGATAAAAACTAAACATTGGATAATGATTTATTTAACCTGCATATTGGTTGCTAACCTATCTACTTAATGCGCGGATCAAAATAGTAAGATTCACCTGTCTGCCCACATAAATGATAACCTGACTGGATAAACAAAAAGTCAACATGTCTGCTGACTAGGATTATTGACTTTCTTCTAGAGAAGTCCCAACCTATCTTCTGATAAGTTCCTACACTTATCTGAGGTTCCTCGATGAAGAACCAAAGACCAAACAAGCTTTTGGAAGATGTCCCCTCATACAGAAGACTCTGAAGCTCTCTCTTTCACTTAGTCTCACGCTTATCAAGAAAAGTCAGAAGTCATTCTCACAAGCAACCTACGAAATCAGAAGGTAAGTCCAGTTAAAGAGTGTTTCCAACATGCTTTATTCCTTAGTACTCCTGGTTATTACACGAAAAGGGAGATGTACTCAGCAAAGTACAAAAAGCACTCTGCACAACTCTATTATGGCTACTGCATGATGCATAAAGCCATAACCCTTCATGTTAAAGTACAACCAACTTTTATATTGCATTAATGGCTGCCCGTAACGACTCTATTGCATTTAATGAAGTTCTCCTTGAAGCCCACAACTGAAGGAATGTCTCTAACGGATCTTAAATGCTTGAAGGCTATAAATAAAGAAGTCATGGAAGATGAAGACACATAGAGAACTCACGGCATTAAAAGAGCCATTACTCTGCGCATTTATTCCTTCATTCTTTCAATCCGTATTCTTCAGTCATTTGAAATTATTACGTAACCTTTCATAATCTTACATTTAATTCACTGAGTGTTAGTGAAAGAACTATCTGTCTGATTGAATTTATTACAAACAAACTTCTCAAATAAACCTAAGTGATCCTGAAGAGGCTAGGTGTGCAAAGAATACTTGTCTTGGAGCCTGAAGAGGCTAGGTGTGCAAATAATACTTGGAGTCTGTAACCTGATCAGTTATGGTGGATAAAACTTGGTGCTGCCAAGGACTGGACGTAGCTCTTTGTGTTGAAGAGTGAACAAGGATAAACAATTGTGTTAATCTCTCTTCCCTTAAACTCTTTGGTTGCTTTGATTATTATATCTGCTTTCTAACTGAGGGGTTAAAGCAGGGATGGCAATTTGTACCCTTCCCATTGGGTACCCGCAAAAACTACCCACAATGGGTAGGGTAATTACCCGCACAATGGGTAAGCGTCCGGGTACGGGTAATTATACGTAAATTTGAATGGGTACGGGTACTATGGTACCCAGCCACCCCGCCCCATACCCGCACATATGTATACATATATAATTATTTATTTATTTATTTATATTACTAATATATATAATTTTAACTATAATACAAATTTTAAAACCAAAATTAATATAAAGATTCTTAACTTTCTAAACCTAGTTGCATCCATAATTTCTTTTTAGATTTTTTATTTATTTAAGAATTTTGATTTGTAATATTTATTAGTAGATTTAAAATACTTTTGAATCGTTTTATAATTGTTATAACTTTATTTTGTTATTTTTTACTTTTTCACTGTTAAAGTGCGGGTAATGGGTGCGGGTACGGGTACTTAGGTACCCGGAGGGTACGGGTAAGGGTACTAAAGTTGCTACCAACGAGGGTACGAGTCCGGGTACGGGTAATGTTTTCAAACGCAGGTATAAGGATGGGTACTATAGTACCCTACCCAAACCCTACCCATTGCCATCCCTAGGTTAAAGTGTGATCTTTGAATCAGTTTTCAAGTTGTGTGCTTGCTTGCTTTTCTGTTGAAATCTCATCAGACAGGTCACCTGTCTGTATTGGGTTTTTCTCACTCGTCTAAACTTAGCTCCCGTGTGCGAAAAGTTTTCAACTTTGTTTTAATTTCTGATAAACACAATTCAACCCCCTTCTTGTGTTTATAATTGTCTATTTCAGTTGGTATCAGTAGGGCTGGACAAAAACCGAGACCCGACCCTAACCCGAAAAAACCGAGTTAAAAAAGCTGTCTTTGGGTGGGTCGAGTCGGTCATCAGGAGTTGAAGGACCTTCTTTGCTTGAGAACTTCTTTGGTGGAAAGCTCCTTCTTTGAAAATTCTTTTTCTTTATAAACTTCTTGAACTTTCTAACCAATAGAGCCATGTTCTCATCATCCCCATCTAACTCATCCTCATCATCATTTTCATTACTTGCATGGGAGGTTGATGCTTTAAGGGCTAAACCCTTCTTCTTCTTGTCTTTCTCTTCATGCTCCGCTAAGCGATTAAGTTCCAACTCATGTTCTTGTAACTTTCCAAAGAGAGTGGCCAAAGTCATAGTTGCTAGGTTTCTTGATTCCGCTATTGCGGTGACTTTGGGTTGCCAATCTCTACTCAAGCACCTAAGAATCTTGTTGATCAAATCTTCATTTGGAAATTTTTTCCCTATTGAAGCAAGTTGATTCACTATGTGAGTGAACCTATTTTCCATCTCTTGAATACTTTCTCCTTGATTCAATCGAAAAAGCTCATATTCCCGGATCAAGGTGTTTGTTCTTGCTCTCTTGACTTCACTTGTGCCTTCATGTTTGACTAGAAGAGTGTCCCACATTTCTTGAGCCGTCTTACAATTTGAAACTCTAAAGAACTCATCCAAACTTAAAGCTGAAGTGATGATGTTCTTTGCACGGAGATTATATTGAACCTTCTTCTTTTCTTCTTCCGTCCATTCATCTCTAGTCTTGTTGAGCAAAAACCCGTTTATCGTATAAGTAGGACGAAAGGTCCATTTTCAACAGCATCCCAGACATCCATGTCTACTCCCTCAATGAAGATCTTAATTCAATCTTTCCAATAAGAATAGTCTTGACTATTGAAGGTCGGAGGACGACTAAGGGAAGCTCCCTCTTGGAGTTGCCAATTTGAAACTATCTTTCTCTTGAAGCTGTTAGGCTCTTCAGACATGAGTCTAGCTCTGATACCACTTGTTACCAAGTGGCTTCAATCTCAGGAGGGGGGTGATTGGGATCTTAAAATTTTTGTCCCCTTTTTGTGACCTAGATTAATTTTTGAGAAATAGTAAAAAGATAAAGGAAGAGAAAATCACACAATCGATTTATACTAGTTCAATCACTCCCTTGAGTGACCTACATCTAGTCCCCACAATATATTTGTGAGTATTTTCCACTAAAGCAAATCTAAGCTTTACAAACTTGAGCACTCTTCACTTGGGATCCCCCACCCTTGTGCAAGAGGCTCTAAATCAAACCAAGGAATGCCTCACCCTTGTTACAGTCACAAACTAGAGAGATTCCTCACTCTCTTTAACTGACAAAATCAAGCAAAAGTGATTACAAAGAAGAATACCTCAAAAGGTTGAATCAATACAAGTTGAAGCACTATGACTCTTGTGTAGGATTGGCTCAAATATTGATCTCAAGAGTGTAAGATTGATTAATGAGGCTAGAGTTGTTGTTCAAGTGTTCTAAGAGTGAAAACCTAGGGTTTTCGGAGCTACTGTAATGTATTTATAGTGAGGGGTGAAAATATGACCGTTTTGAACAGCTGTCGCGCATTTTCTGCACTTTCTGCGACGTATAGTCGATTACGAGACTTCCTATAATCGATTATGGCCATCTGATAATTGATTATGGCCATTTGATAATCGAATATGGTCATTTGATAATCGATTATGAGGCCTCTGTTTTCAGTTCTGCGTTTTCCAGAAACCAATAACCGATTAAGGACTTCCACATAATCGATATGACAATTCTTTTATTAGAAAAATGATATTTTTCAACCTTAGGAACATTCTTAACTATTATGAAAATCATTTTTGACCTTTAGCTCATTTCATAAATTATTAAAATCATTTTTCCAATTCTTTGAAAAACCTTAAGCCTATTTTCAATTTTAAAACCCAATTTTAGTTATTTCAATTTTTAATAGAGAATCCTACACTTGAATCTTACAAATAATCCTAAGACCAACACTAGTGCAATAAGTACTTTTTACGTCGGTTAAAATTGATTTTTTACGTCAGAATACTGACTGACGTAAATACAGCTGACGTTAATAGTTAATATTTTAACGTCAGTTGAGAACTGACGTTAAATATAACACTATTAACGTCAGTTCCTTAACAAAACCGACGTTAATTTTGTAAAAATTAACGTCGGTTTTTTAAACAACTGACTTTAAACTAAAACTATTAACGTCAGTTCTTTAATACAACGGACGTTGATTTTGTTAAAACTAACGTCAGTTGTTATAAAGAACTGACGTTAAAGTTTTAATTTTAACGTCAGTTGTAATAAACAACTGACGTTAATAGTGTACTGTATATTTTATAAAATACTATTAACATCAGTTGTTTGATACAACTGACGTTAATAGGTTTTTTTTTTTAAAATTCAGTTTTAAAATATCACTCCCCTCAGCTATCCTTGCATTCAATCCCAGTAACACAGAATATCACACACATTACAGAATTGCAAAGGAAAATTGAACAATGGGGGGACTTAAAACCAAAACCCATGTATATATATAAATAAATTTTAGTTCCAATGTCTAAAAAACAAAACTATCTAAGGATATATATATACATGTTATTAATTAGTTTCTAAAGTCTAACAAAAAAACTATTTATCTAAGTAGTGCGGAGGTATGTTGGCAATTCCTTTTTCAGCCGCATACTTGAAGAAGAATTCAGCGAAGCGCATCCTCAAGTCTCTTAACTCATCTTCTTCAATAGGCGATTGGTCGATAAATGCCTAGACACGTTCAAATAATAACAATAACATCAATGCAAGTCATCTTCAAAACTATAATATATAATTTAACAAGTTGTTTAAATATTACCTTCTTCCATCCATCCGTAATAGATGCGGAGACTATGTTCAGCATATGAAGCATCACATAATAGCCGCAAGACCAACTGTCAGTTTGAAATCGAGACTACCAACAAAATTAATTTCAACGTCAGTTGAATATACACATAAATTAGTAATTATAATATTAATTATTTGATAAATAAACTACCAAACCTTGAGGATGTTCCATACAGGATTTGCTTTAGCCTTAGAAGTCTTACTTCTCCCGTTGGCGCAACTTATGCTACTCGCCTTGTAGCTATCATAAACAAATAATCATGTCGATCAATTAACAAACTCATATATCATGTGTGTAATAAACTAAAAACAACTGATATTAAAACTTAAATTAAATTTAAGATTAGTTACTTACATATTTACAGCTTCCACCACCTTCGGTGGCGGATCATGGTGGAGAGAGCAGAAGAATATGACAGTATGCCTAGACGGGTGAAGTACGAACAACTGCCAATGGCGATCCATACAGTAGGGAGCCAGATATAATTCTTTCGGATTGTCTCCCAACAAGTTCCCTGAGTATTTACTCAATGCATCGCCAGCAAAGAACTTGGGCAGAAGGATTGATGGATCTAAGAAACCGTAAACTGATGCAACGCCCTTATCAAGCTGTAGACGATGGAGATACCTAAGATATGAAAAGGTGTGGATGTTAATTACAATATATATATATTGAAATTAAAATAAATTATTAAATGGAAAAATACCAAAAATAAATAAGTTATAAAATTAAAATTAACTTACGTGCACCAGAGACTCATGACATTGTTGTTCATCCAGATGTTATTTCTGCATGCGTTCCCGAGATCGTCACCAACGAAGGAAAATATCCTCTGTTGATCTGGGCGTGCCACCCATCCATCGTGATCTAATGGACATTCAAAAATCTCAAACGCATAATCCTCACCAAGTGAGAACAAACGAGTGATAGGTGACAGCGACACCGACGTCGACTTGGCCTTCAGTTTAGGAAAAATAAAATATATAAGTTTTTGATAATTAAAAAAACACAAGTAATTATTTGACTAATTTGGACATTAATAATGAATAAATACCTTTGCTAACATTTCGAGCTCACGTCGTTTGGAGTCCAACTCAAGCTCACGCCTTTTCATTTCCAACTCATGCTCATGGCGCTGGACTTCCAACTCCCGCTCCCTAGCTGCCAACTCATCGTCCTCCACATGTGCCATACTAAAACTCTCTTTTGTGCTCACATGTGAAGCGTTGGCAAGCCTTGCGGTGTCCTGGGATGTACCGACGGAGGAAAGCTCTCTGGCAAGCGCCTGCTTGAATTCTGGGTTGGCTATTAAGCCTTGCATCAGATGTGTTGTAATATCTGGGTTGGACATGAGGTGCTAAGTAATGTCAGTCAAAATTGATGCTTCATTGACCACCCGCTTTCATGAAGCAGACTTGCCATAATATTGTTTGATGGTCACGTTCCCAGGAACACCGAGAACCCGACCAGGATGGTCTTTCTTGCCTAGATCAGTCATCAAGACGTCCTGCCGTCCAGAAGGGACGAATGCGCCCTGGGAGGATTTTGCTTTAAGATCCATCTACAATGAAAAAAAATGAAAAAATGTGCAAGTGAAAAGTGTTGCAAATATCTATACAAATATCAATTGAAATCAAGTTAATTATTTACTTACAATCTTATCTGCCACTTCGCGAGTGGCATCAACTTTAAAAGATCTCGCCTTTGTCATGCGGCCGGCTAACAAGACATCCTCGCGGTCGATGTCTGACGGAAGACTTGATGGTGTGCCCTCAGGCACCTCTCCTCTTTCAATCCTAGCAGAGTGCTCTTCCTGCTTCGCCCTCAGCCTATCCGCCATCATCTGCTGGATCCGAGTATGGTACCCACCCTGAGACATGGTGTGGCGGTGGACGTTCTTCGCCTGATTCTGCCGACCCTTATTTGCCTTAGCCTATTCAAACAAAAACACATAATTAAATACAGTTAAATGATCTATAATAAGCATACAAAATTAACTTAATCAACCAACCTGAAATTCTTCATCCTGTCGACTCTGGCAAACATATCCCAAGTATCTCGATCAATCCAGGGATAATCCGAGAACATTTTATCAAGCCGCTTCTTCCCGGATACATAGTACCTGGTAAGATCATGCTTGAACCCATTCCAACGCTTTGATACCATTTTCATACATTTATGACGATGATCCTCGTCATTTGGCACGATCCAAGCTACCTACACATTAGATACATATATAACAACTGGATGGATTATAACTCGGATAATTATCTAATAATGTAAATCAAACGAATGTAAAGGTAAAATACCGTGATAGCCTCCCAAATCGATCCTTAACGTTACGTGGAACGTCATTCCGATGGTTGTAGTTGATCCTTACGTCTTTGCTTCGCTTGTAGAAACACCCACTTATTAAATTCTTTAGCACGGGGTCCCCGGGCATTTAGATTAGCATCGAAGGACACCTCAAGCTTCGTCCGCTCCGCTTTGTCCTTCTCTAGTTTCTTCAACGAGGTGGCTCCTCTACCCCGTTTCCTATGAGCCTGTGATGTCTGTATGGACAAAAAAAATGATAAAATAGAGGGTTGTAATAACATTATAAACTTACATTAACAAGAAGGACTAAAGATAGTATATAACATGTAAACTTACACTAGAATCAGGCGTAGGCGTGATCGGGTCCTGCGAAACCCCCACAGTGTCCTCCCGTGCATGTGGGCTATCCGACTGATCCATATGTATGCCTGTTCAGAAACAATATATATGTATTAACATAGGTTATATAACTCAAAATAAATACAGAAGTATAAATAAAAATAACTAGATAGGTCCTGTAGATATACAAAACATCTATATATCCAATATAAGGACAATACGGGAGATTGAAAACTATAGTTTTTGAAGATTGCCAAGCACTGGTCACGGCCTGGCCGTGATGTCCATCACGACCGTAACGTGCCAACTGAACCAGACCCTCATAGGCAGAACTGATCACGGCCTAGCCGTGATGAGCATCACGGCCGTGACAGATCAACCAGCAGAGCAACATGCACTCAAAACCAAAAATAGAGACATTCCAAACAACTCAAACTCACGGTTTAAAGTTACAACTACTGAGACTACAGTTTCAACATACACTCAAAACCAAAAATAGAGACATTCCAAACAACTCAAACTCACAGTTTCAAGTTTCAACTACTGAGACTACAGTTTCAAACCAGCAGAGCAACATGCATGCACTCAAAACCGTGAATAAAAAAATGTGCCCTAATTAAAGACTCACCAGAAATAGGCGCTCGCGTGGTGGTTGGGGGGAAGCTCGAGTGGTGGCCAACGTTCGATGTGGTTACTGAGAGCAGAGGGACAAGGAGAGTTAGTGTGCGGGAAGGCCAGGGGAAAGAGAGATGTCAAGTTATTGCAAAGAATGAGCGGGAAAGACAGAGTTAGGGGTTAAGAGTGTACCTCACGGTGTTGGTGAAGAAGCCCTCGCGGTGGTTGCGGTGGAGATGAGCTCGCGATTAGGGCAGAGTGAGAGCGAGAGTGAGGTTTGAGCGTGATGAAAAGAGAAAAGATGTACAGGGAAGTGGAGAAGGAGTGCGGGGGTAAATTATAATTAAAATAAAACAACATTTTACGTCAGTTTTTGGTAAAACCTGACGTTGAAGATCATATATTTAACGTCAGTTGTCTTAATAAACGGACGTTAAAAACTCTCACACTTATTACGTCAGTTGTTAGTAATAACTGACGTTAAATGTCATATATTTAACGTAAGTTGTATTAAGAAACTGACGTTAAAAACACTCACAACTTCTTACGTCAGTTGTATTACACAACGGACGTTAAAGGTTTATTAGTTTCTGCAAAAACATTCATTCCCTTGACTACTGTGCTACTTACCCATTCACCTTTGTACCTAATCCTCTTAATGAGCATTAAGTTTATAGATAAGTTTTCAAGAAAATCAGAATAACTTAGTAACTTCATCCACTGCTCCTATAAATAGCTTCCTTCCATCCTTTTAATTAATTTTCTGCTTCACAATATGGCTCTGCCGTGGAGATTAACTTCATCACTCTTTCTTCCTATTCCTAGACTCAAAGGTCTTTGTCTTAATGGTCAAACAACTTCTGAGTTTCAGTAAATTACATTACATGGATATTAAGGTTGGGTGAATCACGTAATGTGATTCTCTCACTTTATTTCATCCCCATCATCCCTTTCACTTTGCTTTGGAAGCAAGTGATTGTGGATTCAAGATGATGCATCAAGGAACTCCACTGAAGAAGAAAGATGCAAAGATCCATTTCACTTTGCTTTCGCTGCTAGTGACTGAGGATTTACTTTGCATCTTGGAATTCAAGTGAGGGAGGTGATGCATCCATTGGGGTTTCTGATGACAGGACTGAGAAGAAAATGATGTTGATGCAGAAACTTTTTTATATTTTAGGGCTATGTTGCTGAAATTTTTTATCTTTTAATCATGTAATTTTAACTTATGAATCGCTTCAATGTCATACGATTTGATTATACATATAACTTGTTTTATGTTAAGTGTTTATTTATTTTAATTTGCACAATAATTTGTTTACTAATTCAAGCTAATTAATTAATAAAAATTAAAAATAAACTTGTATAAAAAAAAGGTTTAGAAATAAACTGCAGTACTATATGGAGTGATCTGCGTTAAGAGGGACAACAGGGACATGACAACCAATGAAATGAGTTTCATAATTATTTACGTCAGTTATTTATAGAACTGACGCAAATAGTTTACCCACCACCTCATTTTTAACGTCAACTTAATTGATGACTGCCGAGTTCTCGTATATTAATTACATTATTTCCAATATTCATTCTGCACGTTTATAATATATATGATTATTTACGTCAGCTATTTATTTAACTGAAGTAAAAATCAAACTTTTAACGTCAGTTGTATAAAAAACTGACGTTAACAATTAATATTTTTTATTTGAAAAACACTTTTAACGTCAGTTTTTTAAAAAAACTGACGTTAAAAGTGTATAGATATCTGCAAAAACATTCATTCCTTTGACTGTACTGTGCTACTTACCCATGCACCTTGTAACTCAATCCTCTTAATGAGCATTAAGTTTATAGGTAAGTTTTCACCAAAATCAGAATAGCTTAGTAACTTCATCCCCTGCTCCTATAAATAGCTTCCTTCCATCCTTTTAATTTTCTGCTTCACAATATGGCTCTGCCGTGGAGATTAACTTCATCACTCTTTCTTCCTATTCCTAGACTCAAAGGTCTTTGTCTTAATGGTCAAACAACTTCTGAGTTTGAGTAAATTACATTACATGGGTGATAAGTCTGAGTAAATTACATTATGTGAGTTGCTCACCTTATCACCTTCCGGAGAATCAGCTGCTGGAGGGCTAATCAGGTGCTCGGGGGTCACAGTTCCAAAACCTCAACTTTGGCAGCAAGTGACCGTCTTGGAAGTCTCTGGAACCACTGCCTTTGCTTGAAACAGATCTAGTGCACCTGTTTTTGCCTCTCTCTTGAGCTCTCTCATGCCCCCCAGTTTTCTGAGGTCTTCGGAGTATAGTTTTCCCTTTAGCATATTTCATAAAACTCTCTGATGGGATGTAGCTTTAATGTCTAGGATTTTAAACCCTTTCAATGTAACTTTTTATAGGATTTTAAACCCTTTCAATGTAACTTTTTATAGGATTTTAAACCCTTTCAATCTTCTGTATCAATCTGTATTACAGTACTTCATGAATGAGATCCGGTTTGGGTTATTGATTCAACTTATAGTTTTCAAAAACAGAAACACAAAACATCAAAGCAATTCATGTGAAACTGAAACTTTGAGGAAGGCAATGCGGAAGGGATCGTATACTAGATAAAAAATATTATTAAAATAACCTTTAACGTCAGTTCTTTATAGAACTGACGTTAAAATGTTCACTGTTAACGTCAGTTTTTTATTGAACTGACGTTAAAAGTGAGTCACTTCACTTTTAACGTCAGTCATTAAAACAACTGATGTTAAAATTGAATTAATGAACTCTGATATTTACAAAACTGCCACCGCTTCCTTTTTAACGTCTAGCTTTTGGTTAACTGACGTAAACCTTTACCGTCTAATGTATATTTTCCACTAGTGCAAACTCAACTATATACCCTTGAAGTTCTTCTTTTGGTCTTGGATAATATTTCCTTGAACTTGCACTTTTCATTTCTCAATCAATTGTTTTCCTTTTGTTGCTCATCATCAAAATTAATTTGCTGAAAGCACATAGCATCCACAAAAACTTGGTGCTTCCAAGGACTGGACGTAGCTCTTTGTGTTGAAGAGTGAACCATGATAAACAGCTGTGTTAATCTCTCTTTCCTTAAACTCTTTAGTTGCTTTGATTATTATATCTACTTTCTAACTAAGGGGTTAAAGTGTGATCTTTAAATCAGTTTTCAAGTTGTGTGCTTGCTTGCTTTTCTGTTGAGATCTCATCAGACAGATCACCTGTCTGTACTGAGTTTTTCTCACTCGTCTGAACTTAACTTCTGTGTGTGAAACGTTTTCAACTTTGTTTTAATTTCTGATAAACACAACTCAACCTCCCTTCTCGTGTTTATAGTTGTCTATTTCACTTATAATTTCAAAAAAATTGTAAATAGTCCCTACCATTACCCCTGAGTACTAGAAATCATACTAGATGAAAAAATTTGTCAATTTTAACCTTGTGGCCCTAATATATGATTTTTTTCTATTTTCTAGCCAAATTTTGGAGCAAGTCGGACATGATCAAGAAATTACCTCAATACCCCTTAGCACTAGATATATCAGACAAAACGAAGGAATTTAGCATTTTTAACTTTGTGGTCCCTAATTTATAATTTGTTTCTATTTTTATGACTGGCCAAATTTTACAGCAAGTCCGACAATAAATGAAATTACCTTGGTACCCCTTAGTACGCTAGATAATAGAAAAAGATGCCAGTACGGAATATTTACAAATTTTTTGAGATTACAGGGACAAAATCATAAGAATTTTGTTTTATGGAGACTAAAACCAAAATTGGTGAAGTTTGTGGGGGGACAAAAACTTATTTAAAAAAAAAGAAAAAGAAATGCTCAAATACGAAGAGTTCAATTGGCAGTTTAATAATTCACCCAACTTCTTCAATTTGTATTATTATATATAGATTATTAAATTTCAACCACTAAATAAATTATTTTTATGTTTTTTGGAACCCACCCTAATTAGCCCTTTGGGTCGAGTGAGTCTACCAGAGTATCCCCACGACTTAGGTCATTCGGGCCTACTATAAGACTAATTTCTGGCACAGCTGCTGATTGAGCAGGGTTTTATCCCCTGATTATCAACCTCCAATGGGGACGACTCCATAAGGATTTGAATCCAGATTCCTAAGGTTATCCTCCTCCTTATGGGGTAAGTTGTATCCTCATTGGTACTAAATAAATTATTTTACACACACTGGGCATGGAAAAGAATGAAAGCAAAATTTTCTAAAATCACACGATAAACTATAAAAATATTTATCAAAGGTAGGTTAGTTAGTTAGCACTTTCAACCTAATTCATTCTATTATCAAAAGGGCACTCAAAGATTTAATAAAAGAAAAAGTGATGAATAAACTAACTTTGAATAATAAAACTAATTCAAGATTTAATAATTCCTAGAAGTTGTTTTTTGTTGTTGTTGAAAAAAGTCAATATATCTATGGCAATTCATTCGTAATGATATCCTCTATATAAATAGGAGCATTGTGGAAAATACAAGAGCTAGCATAAAGCATAGGTGCCATAACTAGACAATAAGCAATTTTGTTAGCTTGTCTCCTAGCAAAACTTACTAAAAAGTTTGTAAAAAAGGAACCGAGACTCTTATAACTAGAGACAATAATCCTAAATTCTGTCAAATTTTCCCTAGACGAATGTAACTCATCAGCTACTAACTTGCTATCAACCTCAAACATCACATTGTTGAAACCCACCGCAAGGCATAGAGCAGACCCATTGTTTCACCAACATGCATTGGAAGTTTATGGTCAAGCCACAACAAGATGCATCTAAGTTGCATTTTATGAAATTAGAACTTGGAGCAACCCACCTCAGTGTCTCGGTTTGCAGTGCCTGTAGAATACTAGAATATCTGATTCAATACAAAATAATTATAATTAATACGACACATTTTAGGTAAATTACGGCGATTGTACCAATCAAATGTGTGTTTTTTTTTTTTTTTGCATTAATAGCGATTTCAAAAACTGTCATCGCTCTTCTTCTTTTTTTGTTACAAAGCAAAAGGACCAAAAACAGAAAAAACAGAAAAAGGGCTAATGTCTCACAAAGGAGACTCTTATGGCATCCGCAAGAAGAATGGAGTCCATCTCTTGGGGAGCAACATCCATCACTGATAAAAGCGAGTCACCTCTAGCTCCCATTTTTGCCAAAAAGTCAACAGCAAAATTGCCTTCCCTGAGGGTATGGACTAGGGCACAGTCCCAGTCTTGAAGCATGAGTCTCTTGGTAGCAGCCACAATATTGACATACCTATGGTGAGTGCTCACCTCCATATTGATCAAGTCCACAACATGCGTAGAGTCAGAGAAGCAGATAACTCCGCGATACCCTTTTTCCCAGCACAACCGCAAGTCATTGTAGATGGCTAGAATCTCAGCATGCATAATCGAGGACAGCCCAATACTACCACTGAAGCCATGCAAGAAACGGCCTAAGTGATCCCTGAGCAGCCCACCAAACCCTGCTTTTCCTGAGTCTGTAAAGGCACTACCATCCACATTCACAGCAATTGCATCACTCATTTGATATAATACGGGGATTTTCAATAAATTATGTAATCTACATGTATAAAATAGCATCTCATGATTTGTGTAAGGATTAAAGTAATATGTATTTAACCACACGGTGAGCTTGAGCCCTGTAATCATATGTCAAGAGTTTGAATCCTGTTGATGGAAATAGAGCTGTATCTGTGGGTAGAGGAATTGTCCCTTAACTGATACTCTACATCCTCAGGGGATGTCCTACGACTACCGACTGTAAGGATACCTGGGTTCCGTCCTGGATCTAAAAAATGTAAAATGTATTTTCGGTATAAAAACTTTTACATTAACATCTACTGATATTTTGACATATATATTTTTATTTTAATGACAAAAAAAAGATAACAATAATTTGATTTATCATGATATTATTGAATATCAATATAAGATTAGCGCATAGAAATTAAGCACTTAGTATAATACAACTTAAAACTGTCCTAATGCTAATGGCCAGCATATCTAGAAAGAAGGGATCCATTTTGCACTGGCTTCTAATTAAGCGTTATAAAATAAGTTATTAACTTTTTTAAAATACTATTGCAACGGTTTCAAGTTTCAACTTTTCAAAGGCTGCAATAGACCATAGTCCTACCCTTACGTAAAATTTTAAAAATATCGTGTGCGGTTAAAAGTTATAAGCAAAATAGATAGCTACGTTTTTTTATTTTTCATATTGATTTTATAAGTTTATTTTTTTAAAAATTGGTTCTACACGTTAAATTTCATTTTTTAGGTAGACTTTTCCATCAATGGACCATTCAAAGTTAGATCAAAAGTTACATATCAAACTAACGTAATAGTCACGTCATGTCAAAACTGACGGTGTTAAATTAAAATAGACGAAAATGATTAATATGAAAACATAACATAATATGTATGACCAATTAAAAAAACTTATAATATCGATGTGAAAACTAAAAAAAAAGTATTAGACAAATCTAGTCTATCTAATCTCTATTATAATTAAAATAAAATAAACATATTAGAGTGATTAGTTAATCTCATTAAATCTTATAAAAATAAATTTATTATCTAAATTACTCTTCATTTAAAATTTTAATATTTATTAAATGAGTCATTAAAATTCGTATGAAATAAAAAATATTTTATAAATAATATTAGTAAACAAGTTACTGAAAAACAAAATTTATATATGCACTACCTATTTTACTTAAGTTTATAACCTCAAAAACCATCATCGTTTTTCACATGTCACTGTGTTGTGTTGCGTTGACGACAACCTCACTTTCTTTCTCCTCCTCATTTTGTCTCTCCTGAATACTAAACTACCACACTAACGAAAAATGTACTCATCACCATCTTCTTCATCATCTCATTCTCTCTCCTCTCAAAACCATGGCTTCTTCTTCCTCTCTTACCCTCTCCCGAGCCCTCTTCAGGAAACCCACCTCCTTCCACACTCTCTCAATCCCCACCTATCATGGGTTCTCCTCAAAATCCTCTCTTTCTTCCTCCCTCCGCCACTCCGCAGCCAGAGCCGCCGCCGTGGAGGCCCTCGGAACCACCACCGAGCCGACTCTTGTGGTGAAATCAGTTAACTCGATCCGGTTCCTTGCCATTGATGCTGTAGAGAAGGCGAAGTCGGGTCACCCGGGTCTCCCAATGGGTTGTGCTCCAATGGGTCATATCCTGTACGATGAGGTGATGAGGTACAATCCCAAGAACCCCAAATGGTTCATTCGTGATCGTTTTGTGTTGTCTGCTGGGCATGGTTGTATGCTCCTGTATGCTTTGCTTCACCTTGCTGGCTATGATAGTGTGAAGGTCAGTGCTGTTTTTGCCTTGTGGGGATGGGATTGGATTTTTATTAAAACTTTGATAATTCATAATTTCTAATTGATTTTAATTACTCGGTTAGTTCCTATTTTTTTTTTGTAAATTTCAAATAGATCAATAAATTTTCAGATTTTATAATGATTGAGTTTTTTTTTTTTTATAACAAATTATAATTGACCTGTTAAATTTTTTTTTTTTACGTTCCGTTAATTTTCATCCACTTGTGTTCATTTGTAGGCCTTAACAGAAAAATGGCGGGAACTCTAACAGAAATGTGTAGTTGGACTCAATAATCAAATTACAAACTTTTAAAAGTAGGAACTTAATTTACATTTAGGCTCAATGAAACAATTTACCTTTGTAATTTGGAGTTGACCAGCTATATGGGTTTTGCCTCTTTGTTGAGAAGATTTTTTTGTTTGGGTGGTTACATGATTATGTCGTTTTGAAAGGAGATCGTCTATTTACTTTTTTTTTCAATTTTATGTTTTTATTTTTTGTTTTTAAAAATAATTATAATTTATCATATTATTTTTATTCGGTTCGTTGTTTTCAAAAATTTTACTAAAAACACTAAAAATAGAATGAAATATTTTTATGTTTTCAGTGTTTAAAGGTTTTTATTTATTTATTAGTTTTCATTGTTTTTAATATTTTCTGTATAGAAAATTCTAAAAAACAAAAAATAAAAATAATAAACTGAAAAACAAAACAAAAAAATCCCCATGTCTAAAATAGAACGGTGCTTCTTTATGTATCTGCATGGAGTTACTTTTTAGTCCTGCATTAGTAGTAGTTCATTCGTACTCGTTGCTTAATTAGTTTTGCATGACAGATCTTTTGTTTTGTCTCTGTTCATGGTCAAATGATGTAGCACTGCAAGAGAAATGATAATTGTGTATACTTTTGGGGACATTTATAATGAATATGATATGGGGTAGGTTATTTTAAAATGTTAAATATATATGAGTTTGAGAGAGAAAAAATTATAAACAAATATAAATACACACGCGATGTTGGACATCAAATTTTATGTATAACTATCATTGCTCATCCTGTCCCGGAATTATGTATAAGCGCGTGAAAAACTTGGCCCCCGACTCAGAGAGCATTGACTGAAGTGAATTTTTTGTGTTGAGTTCTGTTATAGGAAGAAGATTTGAAGGAATTCCGCCAATGGGGTAGCAAAACCGCTGGACACCCTAAGAACTTTGAGACACATGGAGTTGAGGTGACAACAGGTAAAATATAAGTATAGTTTATAAAATATGCAAAAAGTAAATAAAATTCACCACTTCTAAGTTTATTAAAATAATATCAAACTTCAAATTTTACTTTAAAGTTTAAATTACACTCCATCCTATTTTTTAAGTATTGATTAATTATTTCGTCAAAAAAAAATATTGATTAATTATTGACTTAATAAATATTATTAAGTTACTTAAAAATAAAAAATATTTATAATAATTAATATTCATATATTAGAAAAGGTTTTTAAAAATTAATCCCATGTTCTATTATTTACAAATTTAGGCTGATTTAAACCGTAATTATTATAATAACTCATATTTTATAGACAAATGGTTAAAAAAATTGGTACTTGTTTAGAAGTTGTTGAACTAAATGACTAAAATAACAGGAATATAATTACAAAAATTAATTTTCACATACTTCATACATGTTTAAGATCAACCATTTGTTAGAGCGTATATTAAATAACTAATATATTTGAGCAAAGTAAATATATATAATATATTGAACATAAATGAATATTATATGAATCATATTCCTTTTTATAAGATTTTCAAATTGTATATTTTATTTTTAAAATTCAATGTATAAACATTAAATAGCTAACTACAAATAATTTTTTATTTTTTAATAACTTAAAGGTGTTAAAGTCAATGGTTAATCAACACTTAAATTTGGGGTGTGATATAATTCATGATCATGTTTGGGATTTGTTTGTTATTTTGATAAATTTTAAAGTTGTGGAATATAATTTACTTTTATATATATGACAAAAACTTTTCCATTTAGCGCTCATTTAGCTTTTTGATGTTTTTTAATAATTAATTATTCTATTGGTCCCTTGAATATTTTAGAAAAATTCAAATAGATTCATAAAGTTTAAAATGTTTGTAATTAAATTTCTATACTTATAAAAATTTATATAATTGAGTCCCGCATATATATTTATATTAGAGTTTCTAAAAGTGTAAGGATCTATTTCAATTTTCGAAAAGGTATATATAAAGTACCCATTTGAATTTTTCTGGTAGGTTCAAGGACCTACTAATGCACGAGTGAACAGATCATTTAAGAATCCTATAACGATATATTATAATAGATCACCCAAATGAAAATGTGCATGAGATAACCAATTACAAATTATGAGATAAACTTTTAACAAACTACTCTTGCTTTTGTCCAGGTCCACTTGGTCAGGGCATTGCCAATGCTGTTGGTTTGGCCCTTGCAGAGAAGCACTTAGCTGCTATATTTAACAAGCCTGACAATGAGATGGTTGATCATTACACGTAAATTAACTAAATCTTATGCATTTGCCCTCCCCTTTCTGCAAAATTTGATCATAAACTTGCAACCCCTTGATTGTGTAATGCATTTCACTATTGGCATTTATTTTCTCCAGATATGTTATAATGGGTGTTGGTTGTCAAATGGAGGGTATTGCAAATGAAGCATGCTCACTTGCTGGACACTGGGGACTGGGGAAGCTAATAGCTTTCTATGATGACAATCACATTTCAATTGACGGTGACACAAAGATTGCTTTTACTGAGAGCATTGACAAACGTTTTGAGGGACTTGGGTGGCATGTTATTTGGGTAAAGAATGGAAACACTTGCTATGATGATATTCGTGCAGCCATTAAGGAAGCAAAAGCTGTCAAAGACAAGCCCACACTGATCAAGGTATACATAGATTTCTAGCAAGTAATTGTAAGCGTAACAGGAGTAAAATTTAGACTAAATTACTCTACCGATTCTTGAATTATTTTAGAATTTTTAAATAGGTTTCTATACTTTAAAAATTTATAATTAAGTCTTTAAACTTATAAAAAATATGTAATTGAATCTTGTGTTTGTAATTAGGTCTATAAATTTATAAATAATTAGTAATTAAATCTTTGGGGTAGGATTTATGAACTGTGAAATCTGTTGATAGAATCCTATCACAAAAACTTAATTATAAATTATTTACAAGTTCAGGGATTCAATTACAAGCATGGGACCCAATTACAAATTATTTACAAATCTAAAGATCCAATTACAAAATTTTAAAATCAAGTGACCTATTTTAAAATTCTCAAATAGTTTAGGGACTACAGAATAATTAAACCTGGAATTTATCACGCACTTTGGAATTGACATCATAATAATTTAATATTGAAACTTGATGGGATCCTTTTAAGTGAATGCACTAACTTGATTATACTCACTTCACTGGATAACCAGAAAGTTATAAATGTGAAATTATAGTAAACTATGTGTAATATCAATTTTATCCAGTGCTAATGTTGGTCAATCTCTGGCTGAACTTATTAATTTCACAGGTAACCACAACAATTGGTTATGGTTCTCCAAACATGACTAACTCCTACAGTGTGCATAGAAGTGCACTTGGTGCAAAAGAAGTTGATGCCACTAGGAAGAAACTTGGATGGCCACATGAGCCTTTCCATGTTCCCGAGGATGTAAAAATGTATGGATGATGGTGTTAGAGATTTCTCTGTTTCCTAGCCCTCTGTTGATATTTATATGATGAGAATTGTTTGTCCTTCCCCAGGCATTGGAGTCGCCACATTCCTGAAGGTGCTGCACTTGAAGCTGAGTGGAATGCTAAGTTTGATGATTATGAAAATAAATACAAAGAGGAAGCTGCAGTACTGAAGTCTATTATTAATGGCGAATTACCTGCCGGTTGGGAAAAAGCACTTCCAGTGAGTAAAACTCCTCCTAACTTTTAAGGTGTTATGATCTTTCCATGGAGGTAACTCCTTCATATTTGGATGATACATTATCCAAAACTTATCACCTGTGAAGCTTAGATACTCCAAAATTGGGAAAGTATCACTGTCATATCCGTTTGATATGCATGCGATACTTCTTGATACGTATCTAAGAAATACCCCATATTTTTCTAAATTGTTTTATCCCATACATTTCAAATACCACTTAGATATGTTTCCTGTTTTTTAATGTGTTCCTCATCTCTATTATACGACGCCCACTTTTTAATTGACATAATCATATGATGTAGATAGAAATTGTGCTGTTTTGTTATGATCACAAGATTTTTTTTGTAAATTGTCATAATCATGATTATGTATTAATGAGAAATTATCAATTTTTCGTTACAATTTTTCAGCATCTATATAAAGTATAAGTTTTATATAAATTTGTATTACCGTATCTAGACCATATCGTAACTTGAATTTCAAAAAAATTCTCATATCTCCGGATCTATGTTATATCGTACTAAGTATAACGTATCATGAATCTAGTTCATAAGGTATGATCTGTACTTCCAGTATTTAAATTTTGTTGTCAAACTTCCACTTACTACCTGTACAGATTGAAAAAATTATTCAATTAACAAAAGCAACCTGATTTCCAAGGAATTATTTCTAGAACATCCATCACCCTTCTTATCTGATATCAATTTTCAGACATACACTCCAGAGAGTCCAGCTGATGCCACCAGAAATCTGTCTCATCAAAACCTTAATGCCCTTGCAAAGATTCTTCCTGGTCTGCTTGGTGGTAATGCAGATCTTGCCTCTTCCTGCATGACCTTGTTAAATATGTTTGGGGACTTCCAAAAGGATACTCCACAAGAACATAACATTAGATTTGGTGTTAGAGAACATGGAATGGGAGCAATCTGCAATGGCATTGCTCTTCACAGCCCTGGCCTCATTCCTTATTGTGCAACTTTCCTTGTCTTCAGTGACTACATGAAGGAGTTGAAAAGGGAGGGTACATTATTTCAGATAACTCATCAGGTAACAAGCCTGATGTCATTTTGATTGGAACTGGTTCGGAGTTGGAAATTGCTGCCAAAGCTGCTGAGGATCTAAGAAAAGAAGGGAAAGCTGTTAGAGTTGTTTCCTTTGTTTCTTGGGAACTTTTTTATGAGCAATCAGATGCTTACAAGGAGAGTGTTCTACCTGTTTCTGTGTCAGCTAGAGTTAGCATTGAGGCAGGATCAACATTTGGGTGGGGGAAAATTGTTGGAAGCAAAGGAAAAGCAATAGGCATTGATCATTTTGGAGCCAGTGCTCCAGCAAGAAGATTATTCAAAGAGTTTGGTATTACTAAGGAAGTTGTTCTTGCAGCAGCCAAAAAACTTCTCTAGATGTATTAGTTTCTACTCAATTTGAACTTCTGATTTTGGGTTCCTATTTGCATAGATATGTGGGAATCGGCAGAAGATCTGTTTCAACAGCAATCTCTTTGCTTGAATAAGGAATGATTAAATTACTCACTTCAGGAAAAGCAATTATTTTCCTTTTGGAAAGCACAAAATTCATAGCGCAACACACCAAAATTCCAACAACCTAATTTCCATTCACCCTTGAGTATGAAAAAGATTATACATAAAGAAGACAAAATAACTATTCAGAACATGATCACAAGATTAATAGCAACCAAATAATGTACATTGTAATAAAATTCCACTACAATTTTTTTATTATAATAACTACAATTATATTTTATTATATGGTTAGAAATATTTAATTTGTATAGAAATTGAAGTTGACACAAGGAAACACAAGAAGGGGGTTGAATTGTGTTTCTTAACTGTAAGACTCGATGACTTAGAGATTTTGATATATGACAAATACAATTTAATGTGTGTGCAAGTGTCTTAGTGTCAAATTACAAAGACAGGTATCAAGCAGTGGTCAACAAGTTCATTAAGCAAATTCAAGGAAAATATTCAAGGAAGAACTTGAAGGAATCAAGGAGCTTCACGTAGAAATCAAAAGAGAAAAGTCAAAGATCAAAGGATCATCAAGACCAAGCTTAAAGGAGAATTTTAAATTTAAGTCTTAGATGATTTGTAAGAGAAAGAAATCTTAGTCACAAAATAGCTCAATTAAAAAGATGCATGAAGAAAATCAATTTTCATGACCTGCATTAAAAGGAATAAGTTTTCGTTAATGAAAATGATTTTTGGAAATAAGAAGCGCTCGTCCAACACAAATGATAGAAGCGCTCGTCCAACATAAGTGACAGAAGTGCTCGTCCACTAAAGTGACAGAAGTGCTCGTCCAACACAAGTGATAGAAGCGCTCGTCCAACACAAGTGATAGAAGTGTTCGTCCAACACAAGTGACAGAAGCGCTCGTCCACTAAAGTGATACAAGCGCTCGTCCACTAAAGTGACAGAAGCGCTCGTCCACTAAAGTGACAGAAGTGCTCGCTCGTTCACTAAAGTGACAGAAGTGCTCGTCCACTAAAGTGACAGAAGTGCTCGTCCACTAAAGTGATACAAGCGCTCGTCCACTAAAAGTGACAGAAGTGCTCGTCCACACAAATGGTAGAAGTGCTCGTCTACTAGATTACGTTCTTTGGACCTACTAAGTCCTTAATGAGAAGCTCCATCCAATGAAGTGACATATGGAGCTCGTCTACTATCAACTACGAGCCCTGAGGATTGAAGACGACACCAATGTAGAATCTTATTTCAAGAACCAGAATCAAGAAAACAGATTCTATTATCAGACTCAAATCTGTTTTGATTGATCCCAACGACTATAACTTGTTTTCTATATAAAGAGGGATCAAAGGAACACTTTTAATATAACATAATACAAAAATCAAAACCGTATCATAAATTTGATACGAAATCAATTGTGAAAATCATTCATCTTCTTTCTTGAGCTTATTGTGAAAAGAGTGTTTCAATACTCATAAGTGCTTCAATTTGTTTATCTGACTATTGAGAGTTGGGAATCAATTTTTTGTTTTATTTGATTGTAAAGAGAGAGGGAGTCTCTCTGAGTGATTAGGGTGAGGTATCCCTAAGGAAGAACATTGAGGCTCTTCACAAGAGTATGGTATCTCGAGGTGAAGGAATGCTCTGTGGTGTAAAGGTTTTTCAAGCTACCTGGCTAAAGCTTGTTGTGTTAGTGTGTGAAAACCCACAGGTGGAGTGGGGACTGGATGTAGGTCACCATGGTTGTGACTGAACCAGGATAAATCTGGTTGTGTGGTATCTCTAAACTCAAACTCTTTTACTTTCTGTTTATGTTCAAGAACCTGTGATTTTGATGTTTAAAGTTCAATATAATTTCTGTTCTTGATCTGTATAAACTGTATTGAAATCTGAGTCTGATTGTAATCAAGTATGTGTTATTTGTGTTCAAAACTGAGTTGATCAAAACCATTCTTGATTGCTGAAACTGAACTAATCACTGAAATTGAAACCTGCAAGTTTGTTCTTGATTGTTAATGCTTGTATCTGAAACTTGCATAACTTGTTCTTAATCTTTAAAGGCTTAATCAGTTTGTATTTTGTTATTATTGAGTTTTGAACCTGAACCTATTCTGTGATCTATTAATTCTGAATCAATCTTTCTTATCCTCATCGCCTCCTATTCAAGATTTTATATAAACCCTTCATTGATTTTGTAAAAGATCATGATGCCACAAATCTGAAAACTAAAGTTTTTAAGAGGGAAAGATTTTAAGAAAACTCAATTCACCCCCCCACCCCCCACCCCCACCCCCACCCCCCTCTTGAGTCGTTGAAGCCAAAACAACAATTGGCATCAGAGCTAAATTCTTAAGTTTGGCTTAACAGCTATAAGAGTATGGCTTCCAATGACTGTTTGAATAAAAGGGGCTTCCCTTGCATGCCCTCCTGCCTTCAATGGATCTGAGTATATCTATTGGAAGGAAAGAATGGTAATCTTTCTTGAGGCAGCAGGTGTTGACATTTGGGATACAGTGGAGAATGGACCATTTGTCCCCTCCACTGTAGATGCCAATGGTGCTCCAAGAAATAAGCCTAAAACTGAATGGAATGAGGATGATAAGAAAAGAGTTCAATATAATGCACGTGCTAAGAATATTATAACATATGCTTTAAGCCGTGATGAGTTTTTCAGGGTTTCAAATTACAAATCAGCAAAGGAGATGTGGGATACATTGCAAGTAACACATGAAGGAACCATAGATGTCAAAAGACCAAGAATGAACACCCTCACACATGAGTATGAGATGTTCAGAATGAAGCAAGGAGAACCTATGACTGAAATGCAAAAGAGATTCACTCACATTGTTAACCAACTTGCTGGTCTTGGAAAAGTTATATCAAATGAGGATCAAATTAACAAAGTAATGAGATGCTTGAGCAGGGAATGGCAGCCTAAAGTCACTGCAATCTCAGAATCTAGAGACCTCTCATCAGTGACCATTGCCACATTGTTTGGAAAACTGCAAGAGCATGAATTGGAGTTGAACTGACTGAATGAGAATGAAGAAACTAACAAAAAGAAAAAGGGATTGGCTCTGAAATCACAAGTCAGAGAAGTAGAAGACAGTGATGATGATGATTCAGGACAAGAGGCAAAATCTGAAGAAGAGACGGGTATGCTAATTAGAAAATTCAAGAAATTACTAAAGAAGAAAGGAAACTTCAAAAGAAAGTCGTCCACTTTTCAAAGGAGAAATTTCAGTAAAGGTGACAACTCTTCCAACAACATCACATGCTATGAATATGGAAAGATTGGCCACATGAAGCTTGACTGTCCAAAACTGCAAAAGAAGGACAAAACAGAAAAGTTTGCCTCAAAGGACAAGAAGTGTAAAAAGCCAAGAAAGGCCTACATTGCTTGGGATGATAATGATGTAGATTCCACTGAAGAATCTGAATCTGAGGAGGCAAACTTGTGCTTGATGGCCAGCAATGACAGTGATTCAGAAAGTGAAGTAAGTTCTAATTATCAACCTTCTTATGATGAATTGCAAAATGCTTTTGAAGAACTTCATAAAGAATCCATTAGACTTGCTAGATTGCTAACTAAGTCTAAGAAAATCATCACATGCCTAGAAGATAAAAATTCTGTTTTAAACAAAGAGCTAGATGAATTAAAAACAGAAAATTGTGCTGTAAAAGAAAGATTGGCTACTGTTTTGGAACCACCTATATGCTCTAATTGTTCTAAGTGTTGTACATTGACTAAAGAAGTTGAAAAACTGAAAAATGACTTAGCCAAGTTCACAAATGGTAGAGATAACTTGAATGCTTTATTAGGACAGCAAAAATGTGTTTATGATAAGGCTGGAATAGGCTATGAACTTAAGATACATGAGAAATCTTTCAAGAAATTTTTTGTTGCACCTAAGACATCAAACACACCATTTGTTAAATGCAATTTTTGTGCTAGAAAAGGTCACACAGCTTCTACATGTCAATACAGAAAATCAGCATACAATAAATCTAAGTATATATGGGTTCCTAAAGGAACTATTGCTGCCACTAACTCAAAAGGATCCAAACAGATTTGGGTACCTAGAACACAAACATGATTCTGTTTTGTAGGTGTGGTGGAAGGTCAAGAGCAAAAATTGGAATCATAACATAGAGCATTCACCAAACACAAAATGGGTAACAATAAAGAAATGATATTGATTGAATATGTTGTCTAATTATCATTATTAATGTATGATTGTGAATCTTTGTGTTAACTTATATATCATTGTATAGTATGTCTACATTGTTGTATTAAAGTTATTTGATCAATCTTGGAATAATCATACGGCTTTTATTTCACAAATTGAATCTAAGAAAATTGATGAAGCCTTGAATGATTTGTTTTGCTTGCTATGCAACAATTAACTTTGAACATGATCTCTATCATAAGAACTTTATTCAAAGTAGAGAAATTGAGATTGAATATGTTGATACAACCAAACAACTTGCTGATATTTTTACCAAGTCATTGAACAAGGAAAGCTTCTTTTTCATTAGAAGAGAATTGAGCATAATTGATCAATCCTATATCTAATCTCTAAAGAAACAAAAGAAAATCAAAAAGGAAGAACTAGTTCTATGAATTCATAGGAATTAAAACTTAGTTTTTGAAAGGTAAAATGCCTTAGTTTGTAATTTTGGCTGATGGTTTCTGGTCTTTTTGATTTGTCCATGCACCTATCCTTCTATCATGTACAGATTTTATATGCTATGTTTGAATGTTTAAATGATTGCCTTCTCTATTGCTTTGAATGTTTCTTTTCTTTACCTTTTTGACGATGCCAAAAGGGGGAAGAAAAAGTATGATATAGAGAAATGGGATAATAACGAATTATACATGCATATGTTGAGGGGGAGCTTATAAGCTTACATGATTAAGGGAGAGTAAATCAAATTCTATAAGCTTACATGATTAATGGGGAGTAAATCAAATTCTGCTCTGATAATATTTTTTTTTTGCTCTCATATACTTCTGCTTTGATACCATGATATAAGTCTGTCAAAAACACTTAGCTTCTGCTACACTTATACTCTGATCTTATAATTTGTTAAAAGGTTTGTCATAATCAAAAATGGGGAGATTGTAAGAATCAATGACTTAGAGATTTTGATATATGACAAATACAATTTAATGTGTGTGCAAGTGTTTTATTGTCAAATTGTAAAGACATGTATCAAGCAGTGATCAACAAGTTCATTAAGCAAATTCAAGGAAACTATTGAAGGAAGAACATGAAGGAATCAAGGAGCTGCATGTAGAAATCAAAAGAGCAAAGTCAAAGATCAAAGGATCATCAAGACCAAGCTTAAAGGAGAATTTTAGATTTAAGTCTTAGATGATTTGTAAGAGAAAGAAATCTCTTAGTCACAAAATAGCTCAATTAAAAAGATGCATGAAGAAAATCAATTTTCATAACCTGCATTAAAAGGAATAAGTTTTCGTTAATGAAAATGATTTTTGGAAATAAGAAGCGCTCGTCCACTAAAGTAATGGATGCGCTCGTCCAACACAAGTGATAGAAGCGCTCGTCCAACACAAGTGACAGAAGTGCTCGTCCACTAAAGTGACAGAAGTGCTCGTCCACAAAAGTAATAGAAGCGCTCGTTCAACACAAGTGAGAGAAGTGCTCGTCCAACACAAGTGACAGAAGCGCTCGTCCACTAAAGTGATACAAGTGCTCGTCCACTAAAGTGACAGAAGCGTGCTCGTCTACTAAATTACGTTCTTTCGACCTACTAAGTCTTTAATGAGAAGCTCCATCCAATGAAGTGGCATATGGAGCTCGTCTACTATCAACTACGAGCCCTGAGGATTGAAGACGACACCAATATAGAATCTTATTTCAAGAAACAGAATCAAGAAAACAGATTCTGTTATCAGACTCAAATCTATTTTGATTGATCCCAACGAATATAACTTGTTTTCTATATAAAGAGGGATCAAATGAACACTTTTAATATAACATAATACAAAAATCACAACCAGATCAGAAATTTGATACGAAATCAATTGTGAAAATCATTCATCTTCTTTCTTGAGCTTATTGTGAAAAGTGTGTTTCAATACTCATAAGTGTTTCAATTTGTTTATCTGACTATTGAGAGTTAGGAATCAATTTTTCGTTTTATTTGATTGTAAAGAGAGAGGGAGTCTCTCTGTGTGATTAGGGTGAGGTATCCCTAAGGAAGAACATTGAGGCTCTTCACAAGAGTGTGGTATCTCGAGATGAAGGAGTGCTCTGTGGTGTAAAGGTTTTTCAAGCTACCTGGCTAAAGCTTGTTGTGTTAGTGTGTGAAAACTCACAGGTGGAGTGGGGACTGGATGTAGGTCACAGCGGTGGTGACTGAACCAGGATAAATCTGGTTGTGTGGTATCTCTAAAGTCAAACTCTTTTACTTTCTGTTTATGTTCAAGAACCTGTGATTTTGATGTTTAAAGTTCAATATAATTTCTATCTTGATTTGTATAAACTATATTGAAACCTGAGTCTGATTGTAATCAAGTATGTGTTATCTATGTTCAAAACTGAGTTGATCAAAACCATTATTAATCTCTGAAACTGGAACCTGCAAGTTTGTTCTTGATTGTTAATGCATGTATCTGAAACTTGCATAACTTGTTCTTAATCTTTAAAGGCTTAATCAGTTTCTGTATTTTGTTATTATTGAGTTTTGAACATGAACCTATTCTGTGATTTATCTTTCTGTATTAATCTTTCTTATCCTCATCACCTTCTATTCAAGATTTTATATAACCCTTCATTGATTTTGTAAAAGACCCCGAGGCCACAAATCTGAAAACTAAAGTTTTGTGAAAAGTTTTTAAGAGGGAAATATTTTAAGAAAACTCAATTCACCCCCCCCCCCCCCCCTCCTTGAGTCGTTGAAGCCAAAACAACAATTGGTATCAGAGCAAAAAAAAATCTCAGAGCAGAATTCGATTTACCCCCCATTAATCATGTAAGGGGGTTGAATTGTGTTTCTTAACAGTTTTTCGAAAAAACCTTTTCTCAAACCTTTTAGCAAGCAAAAGGAGATAAGTACACACAAACAATAAAACCTTTTTAAAGAGTTAACAAACTCAAATCCAAAACCCCACAGTTAGTATAACCAAATACTGGAAAAGATAAGGAATAGAATATTCACACAAGTGATTTATCCCGGTTCACTCTTTTCCAATCAAAAGCTACGTCCAGTCCCTTCTGCCTGAAGGTTTTCTCCACTATCCTCCAAATATATTACAAGTATTCAACATCTCTTCAGGCTACAAGTATTCTTTCTCTACCAAGCTTCTTCAGGCTCTAACTCTAACAAAGAAATTTACAGGTTTGATCTAAGAACTCACTAAGTGTGAGAGTATGAAAGTCTAAGATCAGTTCAGATTACAAGTAAGGTTGTTCAACAGATTTCAGTAGAGTTTTGGCACTTTCAATATCAAAGCTTCTCTATGTTCTTTACTGAGGTTCTTCCAGTATTTATAGATAGAGTGCTTTGCTGTCTTGAACTTCTTAAACGGTATTCAAATTGTATTCGTTTAGACATAGCATTAAATGCTAGGATCTGTTGACATTGATAGCTTGATATGCTTCATAGAGAAGTGCTCTTGTTTATCAAAGGAATGCTCAAGGTAGAGCTGTCACTTCCTTGTTGTACCGAATGTTGCTTTCTAACTTTCCTTCTTTGTACTTGGTTAAAACTTTACAGTAATATAGGTGATAGAGTACAAATATTTATGTTCTCGATGATACTATGTTTCTAATCTCAAGAAACAAAGAGTTAACAAATGAAGCAGCAATGGAAAGAGACATGTATTCCTTTGAATTAAATATACAATATTTTGAAATAAATTTGCTTATACTAGACGGGTTCATTTTTACTAGTTAGTAGGCACGCAGGTCTTTGGACGTGAAAGATTAACTTATCAGTAAGGCGGTCTCATCTACTGATACTGCGTCTATATGATTCTCGTCTAGTTCCAAGATATTGGACTTGCTAGTTTCCTAACTGAATCTTAATAGCTCATCTACTGACGTGGCGTCTAGTATGACTTCTCGTCTATTATCAAGTCTTTGGACTTGGTGTTTTTATGAAGGTTATTTATTTGCTCGTCTACTACTCGTTAGTTAGACTAAGATGCTCGTCTAGCGTCTATTACCTTAGTCAATTTTTTAAGTCCTCGTCTAGTGATAGCTTTAGAGACTTAGAATTTACCAAGGTTTTGAAGACTCGTCTAGAGGTTGAGAAATTGACCCGATACAACAACTATATATATATATATATATATATATATATCTTCAACTTAGCAATACTTAGAAATCCTGCAAGCTTTCAATCAGACTAGTTAGATCTTTGACAATACTTTGTCATACAAATTTAACCTTTTTGTTAACATCAAAACTTAAGAGGTTATTTAAGCCAAAACCACTTTAGTTCTAACAGAAATTACCTTAACATTCACACATCATTAATATATGATTGATTAATATTGTAAAAGACTTTATATAGACAATATATGAAAATTAATCTCATTAAATAAATTTTGAATTATAAAAGATACCCTTATATTTATTTTAGACTTAATTGTACTTTTGGTCCCCTATTTTACTGCTTGGGCGATTTTTGTCCCCCAGTTTTTTTTCGCTCTATTTTAGTCCTCATATTTTAAAAATGTGCAATTTTGGTCCATTTATATGTTAACATCCAATAATTAATGGTGTATCTAACATGACTTATGATATTCTAACCTTGCTTACACTTTCTAACAATTGATGTCATAAGTGAATGTTGATTTTGAATGTTAATTATTGGATATTAACATACAGATTGACCAAAATTGCACATTTTTAAAATGTGGCTAAAATCGAGCGAAAAAAAAATTTGGGATCAAAATCACCCCAAGCAGTAAAATATGGGGACTAAAAATACAATTAAACCTTTATTTTATATATCTATATATGATATAAAATATAAAACGGGCTGACTCAACATGCCCAAGAGGCCAGTCAAAAAAAAAAGCCCAACAGGCTTTTTAAAAAAAAACATCAGCCTTAGCCCGGTCAATTAGATAGAACAATAATTTTTTTAAAAATATCTGATGTTGATAGTCCTGTATGAAATTCTGTAATGCAATAGGCTTGATTTTTGCCAGTTGTATTTAATTTAGATAAGTAGTCGCGGTTCCTAGTGAATGGTTCCACTTCGAAGAACCCGTTCATGCTTTGGTTCTGTTTGACCCAAAAAAAGATAGTTTATAGTTGATAAGTTGAATGATAGCTGATAAGTAAAACTTTAGTTGATAGCTTATAGCTGATAACTGAAAAATCAATAAGGTATAAGCTATAAGTCATAAGTTAAATAAATTAGCTTATGAAGAAGAACTTTATGTTATTGAGATAAGCTTGTTTACCAAACACCTCAATTTCAATCAACCAAGCTTATAAGTTAGTCAAGTAAACTACAAGCTAGCTTCTTGAACTTACCATACATAGCCATTATCATCAAAATAGTAAGGATAATACTGAATAGTACGAAAATTATTTCGTACAATTGTCGAAAACAGATGGCAAAGTGTTACTTTTATACTTCATTTCTCATCATACCCTGATTTCCGCTCAGCCTAAAATTATATTAGAAAGGAAATTTTTTGTCGTGATTCACACACATCCCTTTAGAACTAAATCGTAATGCTCAAATAGAAAATGGCATTAGGATCTAAGACCGTTCACATCCCAGCATCCCACTTTAGAATTCTTAAATAGGTCCCACCGTTACACATAACTCATTTTTAATTTTAATAACTTAAGTACCTCATCTCTCAATCCCAACAACTTTTAAAAAGTTCTTAAATTGACCCCACTAGTAACCTCACATTCTTACTTTTTCCCTAAAATATTCAATTAGTTTCAATTAAAAAAAAAGTCACCGATCACCACAAGCACTGAGTGTTTGTGGAAGATATGTGCCTGTTGAGAACTTCTCCAAGTATCTCATTTATTGGCCAAAAATTTGAAGAACCGATGCTAAGAGTTAGACACCTCAGTTAAGCACCCCGATGCGGATGCTCTCATAACTTCAAATGTGTCTGTTAAGCTTTATGAATTGAACCATGTCAATAGATAAACGTGAATGGCTTGCATGAGGAGTGTATATTTATAAAGCATGTGATGAACCTAAAATACTTAATTTAGAGAAAATATTGGTGGTTCATACGCAGCCTCGTTAGTAAATTAGTTGTGTTGTCAAGTTATAAATATTTAAGTCATGAACTAAATTAGTCTTTGCCATCAAAAGCTGGAAGTCTTTTGGTGGAAGACCTCTATGAAATGTACATACTGCTTTCTAGGTTAGCCGCGAACTTCCTTCAGAATCAGTCCACCGCGAACGTTCATTTGCAGCACGATCTCGATCTTCTTTGACATGCGGTCAACATATTCTTGTCCATTCGGTACATGTTTTAGGAGAGGCGGAAGTGATTCCAGGGTCATAAAATTAATTTTGACATGTTTGAATGTTCTTGACTGAATTGATTCTGTCTCTATAATTGATTCCAACTTGAAGCTAGAATTTGGAGCTTTTACCCAAATATGATTTTTAACCTCAAATTTATTGTTCAACTGACTTTTATGTGAAGATATCCAAACATAAGTCATTTTACTTCAAATTCAATTCAATTCAATGTGTGTTTGGATGAACGTTTTACAAAAATAATTTTGAATGAAATTGATTTTGTAGAATTGATTGAATATAATTGAGTTTGAAGTGAAGTGATTTATGTTTGGATGTTTTTATTTTTAAAACAAGTTTGGTATAAAACTTAATATAATTTTTTAATCCAGAAATAGAAGCTACTCCAAATTGATTATGATGGAATTGATTATGAAATCCAAAATCGCTTGTGCATCCAAGAGCCAAACATCTCAAAAACTGGTCAAATTCACATTTGACCATTGCAAAAACGAGTTTGGTTATTCCCACAATGGAACCAAACATGCACTAAAATCAATTCCACAATATTAAAATCAATTCCACAATATCGATTATATCCAAAATCAAATTTGTTAAACGCTCATCCAAACACATACTCGACCAAAGTTTAATGTTAGATGCTTGTGTATCATAACAGCTTCCATCTATTTTAAACAAGGTAAAATGAATATTTTTTATTTGTTATAAAAAAAATCCACAATTAATTCAAGCTAACCGTCTTATGACGGATATACCAGAGGTATTGTGGGGGTTTAATCTCCATCTTTCCGGCTTTCCCTGTGCAACCACTATAGCGTTCTTGGAGTCAAACACTACACGTCACTATCCGGGATTGATAACTAAGATTTGAATTGTGTTGCTCCAAGATAGACAAAATCAATAACAAAACATCTCATCCTGATCATGTCAATAATCAGGAGGGGGTGGTCCCAACTTAGCCTAATATATAGCAGTAGCCTCAGCATTTTTCAATGTGTTTTCTCTTTGCCTTAATACTCTCTTAAACCACCTACTTCATGGACTAACTTGCGCCTTGGAATTGCTTTATAGGTACCAAACCCTGCCGTCCAAGGCCGAGCTTACCACCCTCAGACAATGACTCGGCTACCGGAAGCAGGACAACAGCCATGCCCGACTATGGCAAAGCCACAAAAGCATGCAACTAATAGCCCTAACCTCATGCAAACTGGAGGATTTTAAACTGCAAAGGATCTGTGCCGAGCTGAGGCAAATATCATTGAAAGAAACATTGCCAAATAATAAAAGGATATTGTATCTTGAAACACTTTAATAAATAACACTAAAAAAAACAAGGTTTAAATCATTAAATGGCAAGTTGCGAGTACATTTTCTAAATGTTTCAATGGTAATGTTAAAAAGGATACAATTCTCCATGTTATCCTCACTATTTTTTACCATAATCCAGGCCTGAGATTTCCTGACTTAGGTTCATGCTTAGTGTTTTTTGAAACCAGAAAAATGCATTTCTTTTACTTCAGTTACTATTGCAGAAATTTTCCACATAGCTGTCACAGGGATCCTAAGCAAGGCATAAAGTTCACTCACAACTAGTCATGGTAAAATTGATTTGTCAAGCAACAAAACAATCCATCCAAAAGCACCTCTAAATGATCTGCAATGGATAATCTGCTTCCCACAATTCTCAAAATCAGAAATAGAATTGCAATACTTCAAGTCTGTAAAGCCAAACCACTTACAATAACATACATCAAAGTAGTGGTAATTGGAAAAAATTGACCAACATTGGGAAAGCTCAATCCTCAAAAGTTTATGCATGAATTAACAATGTTACACCAGTAAGCCCCAAAGGACACATAACAGGGCATAGGGCAATAAAGATGCAAGAATCATTACAAAATTTTTGGGACAAATGATCAGTACATATATTCACTTCCTAGCTATATATACAAATGCTTGAAATTCAGCTCATTCCTTCAGCCAACAAGTTTTAATTCATGTGCCTATTTCAACTCATTAGAGTTTATCATCTATATAAAGTTATAAACCAATATTTTATAACTAAAAGATCATAAAATAGTCACAGCAAATGCTGAATCAAAAACTTATAAGAAAGAACCAATATTTTCCTTACCTTTTTTATTCCCAATCTTAAATCTCAAATGAATCATTCAAAGAAGCTCAAGAGCTATGTTCCTTTGAACAAACTCCTCTTATTCTTCTTGCTCAAGCTCCTGAAAATGCTTCAAAGCACCAACCATATCTCCTTCCAATACCCTTATACGAGCAATCAACTTGTTGAAGAATCTCAAATGATACCTTACATCTCTATCCTCCCTCTCACACCTATCCATTGCCACCTTAATACCCTTCAACAAGCTCTTACATTCATCAACCACTTCCAAGTACTCAAGCACACGATCATGATAAGCCTTGTTACACCAAGGGTCTTTCTCCAATATCTCTTCAAATCCAACCTTCACCAATTCCAATTCAGCAGAGCAGCTAGAAACCTGATCTTTCAACACTTGCCAAGCTTCATCATCATCAGTTTTAATTTTCTTGAAACTGTGCACAATGGGGATTTTTTCCTTGAGCTTCAAGTGCAGAACCGTTTGCACAGTATCGGATTTGGTCCCAAGAATCTCTTCAAGGTTGGTCTTCTCATCTAATGTTTGAATGGAAACTATTGAGGACAGTGTGGTTGTTGTTGGCTTATTGATAAACCCGTTTTGACAAAAACCCAGAAAGAGAAACACTGATGCTGCTGTTATGGTGGCAAAGGAGGGAACTTTAGGAAGTAGGTTGAAAAATTGAGAAGTTTTTGATTCTGGGTGTTGGAGATTTTGCAAAGTAGAGTCGAAGGATGGAAATTTGGGAAGTGGGTTGAGAATTTGAGGAGATTTTGATTCTGGGTTTTGGTGATTTTGCAAAGGAGGTTCAAAGGAGGGAACTATAGGAAGAGGGTTGAAAAATTGAGAAGATTTTGATTCTGGGTGTTGGATATTTTGAAGGGAAGGTTCAAAGGAAGAAACTTTGGAAAGAGGGTTGAAAATTTGAAGAGTTTTGGATTCTGGGTTTCTGTGATTTTGCAGGGAAGGGTCAAAAGATGAAACTTCAGGAAGAGGGTTGAAAAATTGAGGAGTTTTGGATTCTGGGTGTTGGAGATTTGGCAGGGAAGGGTCAAAAGATGAAACTTTGGGAAGAGGGTTGAGAAGTTGAGGTGCTTTGGGTTCTGGGTTTTGGTGATTTTGCATAGGAGGGTCAGATGAAGGAGGAGAAGATGAAGATGAAGCCCTGATGGAAGGTGAAGGTAACAATGATGAAGGTTGTGAGAGAAAGAGAGAAGAAGAAGAAGAAGAAGGGGATGGTGTTAGGGAGGGATAATAGTAGTGGAATGAAGAGCATGGATATTGGTGGTGGTGGTGAATTCCAGAAAGGGACTCCATGGATGGTGGTGGTGGTGGTGGTGGAGTTGCGAAAATGGCAGAGTCAAAAAATGCAGTGATGGTGGCGCTAGAGCTACTTACTACACTACACGGCTACAACACAGTTTTCTTTCCCAGGGCCGGGCCGGGCCAGGCCAGACAGTATCTTTGGGCTTTGGCTTGGGTTCGTTGAAGGTTTTTTTTATTTTTATTTTATATTGCTGTGTTTTGATTTAGCGTGTGAATTAATTAATTATTTTTTTTCTTGCATAAGAACATTCTTCGGCTAAAAGAGTCAACAGACCACACATGCGTATTTGTCTCTCCCGATAAAACATTGATCCTTCCATGGTGGCATCTAATATGGATGAGCAAATAGGTGGTTCGGGATAGAACCATCTATTTGTACCATTAGATATATGTTTTTTTTTATTCGGGCGAGATGAAAAAGGTTGTCCGATCATGATAAATTGTTCAAATTTACAGTCTGATCCTTTCACGTGTGTTCACGATAAAATAGAACATCATGACACCCTTAAGTGAATCCGTTGTTTTGTGTCGTGTGACTCAATTATCATCAAAACGTTACTTAAAAATGGACCGGTTACCTATGTCCCTAGTGAATCGGTTATTTGACATCATGTATAAATGTGACAACGGTAAGTAGTGAATGTGATCACATGCATAGTCACAAACAAACACACAAACATGTTAACTTATAAAATGTTCTATTTTTTACACTAGTCCCGTACAAACACACAAAAGCAAACCACACTACAGAAAATCAAACACAAAAGCAAACCACAATGCATGGAATGAAAATACATGGAATTCAAACAAGGCTTTCAAACAAGTAGAACCCTAATCACTAACTTCATCATCATCTACATATTCTTCTTCATAATAGTCTTCAATGCATGCAAGTTTGGTATCTATCTGATTAAAGCGAGTATCCATACGAGTATTAAGATGAGTGAATTGATGCGACATGTCTAGCCTCATATCTCTAAGTTGCTCCATCACTGCATTCTAAAAACAATTAGTGAAGACAATACCACTAGAAGTAGTACCACTAACCGTAGAAGGGGCAACATTTGTTGGATCGGTTGGACCCTGAAGTCGATTACTTCCACCACTAGTACGAGCAATACACCAATGACCATTTTTTTGTCTTTTTATTCCCATGTGAGCAAAGGCAGACTTAGCAAATTTACATTCTTGAGGACAAAATTGACACTCTCCATTTTCCATTGACCAAAATGCTACATTGTTTTTTTGTCAAGGACTAGCTTGGGCCTTTACTCAATTTTATAGTTTCATTTCATAGTAAAAATAATTTGTTATTAATAATATAATAAATAGTAAATTTAAAATTTTATATTAAATACGTAAAATATACAGTTAAGTCAGTCCACGTATCAGCTTGGTTGTGGCGAAGTATGAGAATCAATAAAAATATTTTACTTCGGTTGTAAGCAATTTTTCCAACAAAGCCCAATTTTAAAAATCAAAATAATCGAGTTTTGTTAGGTTTGGCTGGGTTGGAACCAATTGGCAACAAATCCGAACCAAATAAGTTGGTTTGATTGAACAACGGTTTGGTCGTTTGGTTCAGTTCGGTTCGGTCACGAAAACTATTAAATATTAAAACTATATAAATATTAAATCTAAAGAATATTAGAATTTAATGAATAGTAAATATTTAAAAATTTTAAATAAATATAATGAATTGTAAATATTAAAAAATAGATTAATATTCATCTAAAAAAATATTAGAATATAATAAATAGGCTTGTTAGGGCCTAGTTAGGTCACATTGGCCCAACTTAAGGTGACAATTGTCTATACAAACAATTTAGTGATGTTGGGCTAACTAAGTCACCATGGACTAGTTTAGTCATATTGGACAAAGTTGGCTAGGGGTGTAAGACCCGACCAATGAGATGATGAACCTGAAAATACATATCAAACCAAATAATTTGGTTCAGATTTTGTGGCGTTTAAAGTATTGATTATAATGCTATTTAATGTATTCGTTTGGGTTAGGGTTTAGAATATGAAATGCAATATTGGTCAGGGATCAATTAAATGGTAGAAAATTAATTGGGCCAAGAATGCAATATTGGCCCATGAAATGCACAATGAGACTGATAAGTGATATTGGACCAACTAAGTCGAATTAGGCCAATATAGTCATGTTAGGGCCTAGTTAGGTCATATTGACCCAAGTTAAGTGACAATTATCTATACGAACAATTTAGTAGGGTTGAGCTAGCTAAGTCACATCGGGCTAGTTTAGTCATATTGGACAAAGTCGGCTAGGGGTGTAAGATCCGACCAATGACATGATGAACCTAAAAATATAGATCAAACCAATTAATTTGATTTAGATTTTGTGGCATTTAAAGTATCGATTATAATGCTATTTAATGGATTCGTTAGGGTTAGGGTTTAGAACATGAAATGCAATATTGGCCCACGAGTCGATTAAATTGTAGAAAATTAATTTTATCAAGAAAGCAATATTGGCCATGAAATACATTTTGAACCAGATAAGTCGTATTGATTGCCCTTTGTTGTTTGTATGAAAATAAAAAATAAAAAAGTGAGTAGTGTGGAACCAAATACGTACTTTTTTTACATTTGGCGGGTTTAATAATTTTTTTTATGTATATGGAACAAACGGATATTTGCCCAAAATATTACCTTAACCATTTTTTATTTATTTATAAATACTATATTGGAAAAATTAAATTTGACTAAATGAAAAGTATAATTATAATACACTTTATACATAATAAATTATCTGTTTACATTTTATGGGTTAAATATATTATACTTCTAAATACTCCAACTCACCTTCGATGTTAGGGTTGGAGTAAAAATAAGAAGTAAAAATAAGAATAAAAACAAGACTTGATCCTAAAAAAAAAAATATCGTGAAAGAACATAACAATTGTTGATGCAAATTGACCTTCAACAATGGAACGGTGAGTGGCATTTACATGTCAGCAATCCGTATAGTTATTTGACCTTAAATATGAATGTGACAATGGCGAGAATAAAGTGTGACGACGCGCAGTTGATCAATGTTGTGTTCAGAATGCAATTAGGGTAAATGGGTTCCTGAATTGATTATTATGGTTACATGAATCGAGTAGTCAATGGAATGGATTCAGTGAATTGGTTAACCTACCTTGGTGAACCGGTTAACTGAATAAATTACAAATAATAAATTATTATGGTAAATTATATCTGACCTTAAGTAAAAATGTGACAACGGTGAATATAAATTGCGACAACGCGCACTGATATTTTATAGCCCAAACACGATTTGTTCATGCTTTCCTGAATCGATTAGTATGTTAAAATGAATCGAATATTTAGTGGATTTCCATATGAATCAAATCATCAATATTTAGTGGATTTCCTGATTCGATTATTACGTCCATATGAATCAAGTGCAAAGCAGCCATAAGAAAGACTCTTATGCAATATCATGTGATGAAGTTAATCAACATGGAAACTCATTTTCACCAAATCCAAACAAGAACTAATGGAAATGAAGATTAAGCAGAAAAGAAAGAAAGAAAGAATGAATGAATGAATGAATGAATTGGAAATTCCATTTATGATATTCTCGTTACACAGACCCATATATATACAGGGTAATTACAACATGTGAAGTTAGTTGTAGTATAACTAACTTCTTAAAAGAAATACATTTACAGCTAAGCAAAGTCCAACTAATTTATACATGTGCTATACGTATTGTACTGGCCGAGAATGTAAGACCGAGAACTCGTCTATACATCGGACCAACCGAGCTTACCCCCGCGAATGGGCCTTGACCCAAACTCCTCCGAAGCCGAGGACATGTCAGCACACCTGACCACCGAGAATAACTACTCGGCCCCAAGCTATCCATCCGCAGCTAACTGGGCCGAATATCTCGCTGGCCATAATGCCACTCCGGACAATCAGGCTCCGGATATCTCTCCCCATGATCGCGATCTGATCCAAATATTCCTCCGCTTATTTCGGAGCCTGATCCTGAGAGAACAACTATAAATAGGGGGCTTACCCCTCATTCTAGAACTACGTTTGCTTTGATTCCCTTTTGGATACGTAGAAGCAGAATCCACATTCTGTCAAGCACAATCCAAAAACACCCCACTAATCCTCGTTCGGCCGAGTATTTCATACCCGAGATATTTGGCTGGAACATTTGGCGCCGTCTGTGGGAATCGAAGCAAATATTTTCCCATACCACACAAAAATGGTGAGGACGAGAAGTGGAAACTGCAGGAGGGAGGAGCCGAGGAATGCCAACAACGGAGTTAACGGAGATAATGGAGAACACGTCAGTAGGCCCAAGCAGGATGACCGACAACCCTGTGATTCAGGAGCTTCTCGCACAGTCACAGCGCTAAGAAGGGAGAATGAAGAAATCCGCCGGACGAGAATGACCGCGTGGGAGAGAGGGCCGAGTAGGGAGAGGTCGGTCTCCTCCTCACATGAAAGAGAGCGCCGACCTCCCGAGGTTGAGGGGTCCAGAAACTTATATCGGGAAGGAGGTCCTCGCCTCCGGGCTTCCCACCACAACAACCGAGCAGAGGAAGAGGGATTTCCTAAGCAGGCCCCCGAATCTTCACTCCAAACGAATGACTTAATGACAGGGCCAACTGCGGAAGCCGAGGCATCCTTTCACGAATGATATCATGGGGGTCCCCTTGCCCCGACTACAAGCCCATCAACATTGATAAATATGATGGCACCTCGGACCCGAGCGCCACTTGGACGCCTTCACCACGCAGATGTACCTTTTTACGGATGACGATGCTTTGTCTGCAAAAAGTTTTCCCAACCACACCGAAGGAGGCAGCGTTGACTTGGTACACCCATCTACCCCTAGCCTCTCGGGACTCTTTTGACACATTCGCGGCTAGGTTCAAGGCTCGGTTTGCCACGAGCCGAGCCCACCAGAAAACCTCGGCCTCCCTGGTGAACTTCAGGCAGGAGAAGAATGAATCCCTGTGCAACTTCATGGCCAGATTCAGCAAGGAAGCGGTACTCATCCCCAATCTCAGTGCCGATGTTGCACTACACACCATCCTGACCGGGTTGAGACCTGGCCCTTTTGCTAGGTACTTAGCTCGCAAACCGCCGGCCGATATGGACGAACTGAGAAGAAAAGCTGCAGGTTACATCAATATGGAGGAGGTAGAGGAGTCCAAGAAAAGGGATCGGACCGATGAGGCCGACCAAATGAGAAGGCGAGAGATAAGAGGAGGCGGGGGGTGATAAGCCGAGATTGAGAGGCCCAATAGAGCATTTCCGAGGGGACCGAAGTATGATCATTATACTCCCCTCAACACAAATCGGGCTCGGGTGTTCGAGGAAGCGTCACAGTGTGAGCTTCGCAGCTCCCAAAGGGTGGCCGCACCCCGAAATGCGGATCGCCAGAAGCATTGTCGGTTTCACCGCAACTATGGCCATACCATCGAGGAATGCTGGGTTCTACGGGATAAAATTGAAGAACTGGTTCAGGCGGGTCACCTCAGCAACTTTGTCCGAAGAAACAACAACAACAGTGAGAGGCGTGGGGGAAACAGAAGAAGAGAGGGTGACCGAAGCCCGAGGAGGGGCGCGATCGAAGAAATGAGGAGAGAGTAGAGACCAGAGAAAGGCAAAATGAAAGACGGGAAGAGGATAATGTCATTCGGGGGGTGATAAACACCATCTCAGGAGGGTTCGCGGGGGGAGGCACCACAAGTTCAGCTCGGAGAAGACATCTGCGGGCCATCCGGGCAGTTAACTCGGTATCTGGCAAGCCTCCCCGGAGTTCTCCCCCTATTATCTTTTCTGATGATGATTTCGTGGGAGTAGATCCCAACCAGGATGACCCCATGGTGATCACCGTGCAGTTGGCCAACTTCTCGGTCAAAAGAACCCTCATCGATCAGGGGAGCTCCGCGGATATATTGTACTACTCAACCTTTCAGAAGCTAGGGATCCCGGAGAAATCAATTCAGCCGTATGACAGTAAACTCGTTGGTTTCGCAGGGGAGCAGGTTGATACTCGGGGATATATTGACCTCTTGACCACTTTTGGCGATGGCAGAGCTTCTAAAACCATCATGGTCAGGTATGTGTTGGTAAACGCAGTTACATCGTATAATATCCTGATCGGAAGGCCGTCCTTGAACGAGTTAGGGGCCGTGGTCTCTACCCCCCACCTCACGATGAAGTTCCCCTCCAGCTCGGGAGATATAGCGGCTGTCCGAGCAGATCAGAGGATGGCGAGACAGTGCTACGCTGATAGTTTGAGGGTGAGCAAACTTAAACCCGCACCAGACAAACCCTAGACAGGGGGAAGGACAAGGCGGTGAGTTCAGTAAACTCTGTTGAGCTGGATCCCAGGATGGACGTGCAGGAACAACGTCCGCAACCTATTGAGGAGCTAGAGAAGTTCCAACTCGGAGCGCAGCCTGAACAGTGTACCAAGCTCGGTGGTCACCTTGAACCTACTCTGAAAGAAGAAATAAAACAAGTAATCGCGCAGAAATGCCGATCTATTTGCGTGGACCACATCTGACATGCCGGGAATTGATCCCAACTTTTTATGCCATAAATTGGCAATCTGTCCCGAGGCGAAGCCAGTGGCCCAGAGAAAGAGGAGATTAGGTGAAGAGAGGAGAAAAGTAGTCGAAGAGGAGACGGCGAAGTTGGTCAAGGCCAACTTTATCCGAGAAGTAGAATACACCACATGGTTGGCCAACATCGTTCTCGTCAAGAAAGCAAACGGCAAGTGGCGTATGTGCACTGATTATACGGATCTGAACAAAGCATGCCCAAAAGACTCTTATCCCTTGCCGAGTATTGACAGGCTGGTTGACGGGGCTTCCGGATACAGAATTTTAAGCTTCTTGGATGCGTACTCCGGCTACAACCAAATTAGAATGTACCCCCCGGATGAAGAAAAAACAGCCTTCATTACCGAGGGGTCAAATTATTGCTACAGAGTAATGCCGTTTGGGCTGAAGAATGCGGGGGCTACGTACCAGAGACTTATGGACCGAGTATTTGAGAAGCAAATTGGCAGGACCATGGAAGTATATGTGGATGACATGGTAGTAAAATCTGATGACCCCACCGCCACCCTTTAGATCCGGAAGAAATATTTCAGCAGATTGAGAAGGTTCAACATGAGGCTCAATCCGAAAAAGTGTGTTTTCGGTGTCCATGGGGTAAATTCCTCGGCTTTATGCTTACCCACCGGGAATTGAAGCCAATCCCGATAAGTGTCGGGCCGTAATTGAGATGAGAAGCCCGCAGAACGTTAAAGAAGTACAAAGATTGGCGGGGCCGTGGCGTCATTATCTCGGTTCCTACCCAAATCCGCAGAGAAAGCTCGGCCTTTCTTCAAGTTCTTGAAGAAGCCCCAAACCTTCAAATGGACCGAGGACTGCGAAAAGGCTTTTGTCGACTTCAAGGACTTTCTGTCCTCCCCGCCGATATTAACAAGGCCCATCTCGGGAAAGAATTGTATCTCAGATCTGTCGGCCTCCGAGAATGCCATTAGCGCAAGATCATCGTGCGGGAGGTAGAGAAAGCCCAAATGCCAAGATACTTCATCGAGAGGGTGCTCCATGATGCCGAAACTTCGGTATCAAGTTATTGAGAAGCTGGTCTTAGCCTTGGTGATCGCAGCTCGGCGGTTGCGCCCGTACTTTCGAGTCACCAAGTGGTTGTTAAGACGGATCACCCCATCAAACTGATACTCAAAAAACTTCGAATTGGCGGGGCGTATGATTGCTTGGTCAGTAGAGTTGTCCGAGTTTGGCTTGAAATACGAGATGAGAGGACCCCGAAATCACAAAGGCTGTCTCGACTTCATAGCCGAGCTCCATCCACAGCCAGAGGGCCGAGGATACATGGTGGAATCTATACGTGGACGGATCCTCAAATATCGGGGCGATGGAGCGGGGTGATTCTCGGAAGGACCAGGAGATTTGATATTAGAACAATCGTTGAAATTTGAGTTCAAAACCTCGAACAATCAGGCCGAGTATGAAGCTCGATAAGCGGGACTAAGGCTGGCGAATGAAATGGGGGCGAAGGTCATCAAGTGCGTAGTGATTCACAACTAGTCACCGGACAAATATCCGGGGCTATCGACGAAGGAACCTCACTCACCGGATATTTGTGTAACGTTAACCAGCTAATCTCCGGCTTTGAAAAGTTCACCATTGAGCATATCCCCCGAGAAGAAAACACTCGGGCTGATTTGCTGTCTAAGCTTGCCAGCACAAAGAAACCGGGACACCACAGAACGGTTATCCAAGAAACCCTCAACGAACCAAGCATTGGGACAGAAGAGGTGATGGCCAACGAGTTGGTTGACCGAGAGTGGATGACACCTGTCTGGGAGTACTTATCCTCAGAAGCTCTACCCGCGGATCAGACTGAAGCCAGGAAAGTCAGGCTAAGGGCGAGTCATTTCACCATAATCGCCGGAGAGCTGTATAAGCGAGGATTCTCGTCACCTTTGCTAAAATGTCTGACCAAGGCTCAATCTAAGTATGTCATGGAAGAAGTTCACCGAGGAATATGTGGTTTTCAAATCGGAGGCAGATCAATGGCCTCCAAGATAGTCCGAGCAGGTATTATTGGCCTACCCTTAGAGCCGATTGCATGGAGTGGACGAAGCGGTGTGATGAGTGCCGAGATGTTCCAATGTAAATCATACCCCCACGAAGAACTTCACACATTAAACTCGCCTTGGCCGTTTGCAATGTGGGGAATGGACATACTTGGGGCCTTTCCCAAGAGCCAAAGGCCAAGTCAAATTCCTACTCGGTAGCCGTAGACTACTTCACCAAATGGGTCGAGCAGAGCCTTTGGCTAAGATTACTCGCGAGAAGGTGCAGAAATTTGTGTCGAAAATCCTTATTAGTAGGCACGGAATTCCCTTCGCAATCGTAACTGACAACGGAAGACAATTTGTGGATAAGAAGCTACGGGAATTCTATGACAACCTCGGAATCAAGCACCATGTTACATCCGTTGAGCACCCCAAAACCAATGGGCAGGTCGAAGCGACTAACAAGATCATCCTCGGGAGTCAAGAAAAGAGTAGGAAGATCTAAAGGAGCCTGGGCAGAGGAGTTACCGAGTATTCTCTGGGCCTACCACTGTACGCCTCAATCTACCACTCAAGAAACACCTTTCAGGCTGACGTACGGAACCGACGCCATGATCCCAGTAGAGGTTGGGGAACCGTCTTTCCGACGTGTGCAACACGAGCCGAACGACAATGAGAGCAATATGAGGATCGAACTTGACTTGGTAGAAGAGGTTAGGGAGGAAGCCAGAATCAGAGAAGAAGCCTGCAAACAGAGAGCCACTAGAAGGTATAATTCAAGGGTAAGGCCGAGGAGTTTTCTGCGCGGAGACTTAGTGCTGAGAGTAAAAGGGGAAGCAAGGAAGGACCGCACGGAAGGCAAGTTAGCAGCAAATTGGGGAGGACCGTTCCGAGTAGTTGAAAACCTGGGGAACGGGGCCTATAGGTTAGAAGAATTATCGGGAAATCCTATCCCGAGGACTTGGAATGCCTCTCATTTGAAGTTTTATTACAGCTGATGTATATAGTCGGGTGTTGTACTCTTTTTCCTACCTCGGTATTTTTTCCCAAAATGGGTTTTGACCGGGGAGGTTTTAACGAGGCACACCGCGGACTCCATTCAATAAAAAGCAGAATTTATTATATGATTCTATTTTTCCTTGCCTTGCCGAAGTCTTTATTTTGCAGACATCCTATTTTAATGGCCGAGTACGAGCCATCGGAGGGGGCCAAGTATGAGCCCTGGGCCGAGCACGAGCCGTTGTCGAGGGGCCAAGTATGAGCCCGCGGCCGAGTACGAGCCGTTGTCGGAGGGGCCAAGTATGAGCCCGCGACCGAAGTGCGAGCCGTTGTCGGAGGGGCAAGTATGAGCCCGCGGCCGAGTGCGAGCCGTTGTCGAGGGGCCAAGTATGAGCCCTGGCGCGGCCGAGTACGAGCCGTTGTCGAGGGGCAAAGTATGAGCCCTGGGGCCGAGTGCGAGCCGTTGTCAGAGGGGCCAAGTATGAGCCCGGCGGTCGAGTACGAGCCGTTGTCAGAGGGGCCAAGTATGATCCCGGCGGCCGAGTGCGAGCCGTTGTCAGAGGGGCCAAGTATGAGCCCGGCGGCCGAGTGCGAGCCGTTCTCAGAGGGGCCAAGTATGAGCCCGGCGGCCGAGTACGAGCCGTTGTCAGAGGGGCCAAGTATGAGCCCGGCGGCCGAGTGCGAGCCGTTGTCAGAGGGGCCAAGTATGAGCCCGGCGGCCGAGTGCGAGCCGTTGTCAGAGGGGCCAAGTATGAGCCCGGCGGCCGAGTACGAGCCGTTGTCAGAGGGGCCAAGTATGAGCCCGGCGGCCGAGTCCGAGCCGTTCAATTCCAAAGGCCAAGTCAGAGCCTCATGGCCGAGTACGAGCCGTAAAGTTAAGTATAAAGGTCGAATGCGATCTTACTAGCCGAATCCGAGCTACTTTATAGTTATTTACGTTGAGTTCAAGCTACGAAAATAGTAAAGCTGAATGTGCGCAAAAAACAAAATTCGTAAAGGCCAAGTATGAGCCATTGTTTTATTAAGGAAACCGAGTACAATAATGCAAAAATAAAGCCGAGTGATACATTCAAGGAAACCGAGTACAATGAGCAAAAATAAAGCTAAGTTTGACTCTTGAAAAGTACATTCACCGGACTGACTGCAGCGCTGAGGTTGAAAGCCGAAATTGAAAATAAGGGCCATTCCCCTGGCCCCCCCCCGATTCAATGCCATCACGCTCTCTCAAGGGAGGTCGTAGTTCACACTCCCCCCTGAGAAAGCTGGACGATGAGGTGCTCGGCCAACTCAGGGAGTAGACGGCCGCTACCCCTTTCTCGACTCCCGAAGATTATTATTCTCCCAGTTGACATCCTTCTTGAAGGATCAAGGAATTCTGGATCCCGTCTCCCACTTACATCCTTTTTGGCGGATGTGAAACCCAAAAAAGGATGTCAACTGGGAGAGGGGAACGTAAACCCCTGTTGTTAGCATGGAACTACTCGGGTGGAAGAGAAGTAAGAAGCGAACTTGATTGATAGAAAAGGATGAGGAATGAACAAATGGGAAGGGCCCTATTTATAGGCACGAAAAGAAGTAGAATGTGTGAGAATTTGTTGGGAAAACAAACCTCGAAACCAAGCGAAAGGCAGCGATTGCGTGAACCCATTACGGTTCCCAAAAGCATTTAATGCATGACAACGCAAAATGAAATACACGTGCTTTTCGTATAATGACCACCGTCCATTTTGGACGGTGGAGTATTTCGGCCTTAGCCGAACATTCGATGGACAAGCCGAACATAACAAAGAATCAGCAAAATGATAATAATATTCATTCAAGTAATCGGGTTACAAGGGCATGAGCCCAGTACAAAAGAGGAACAAAAAACTATTAACAGCTACTCCCCCCGGTGGCTTTCCTCGGCCTCTACATGATCGTCCGGAGAGCCCCCCACTACGTCCACCTCTTCCTCCCCCCCGGGAATGATGGGAACAAGTTCCCCATTTACCACCTCCATATTCACATCGGCTCCCGAAAGGTCGATGCCGGGAACCAGAACCTCGGCTTGGGCAATGCCTTTGTCAAAACCTTTCCGTTGATCGATGAAAATGCAGCGTGTGGCCTCCTGTACGTCCTCCTCTAGCAGTATCTTGAAATTAATATCAGCCTAGAAGGAAGACTTGAGCTGAGCAATCTCAGCCTTAGCCTCTTTGAACTTTTCTTAGTCACGAGCCTTGTCTTCTTCCACTCGAGCTCTGCTTTCCTCGGCCAATTTCGCCCGAGAATCTAGCTCGGCGTTCCGAGTGTTGATATCGGCGATGGTGGTAGTCAAGCGTTCATTCTCGGAGGCAATCCGGGAAAGATCCCCCTTCAACCTCTCAATAGCAGCGAACTCAGACTCCAATTGCTGAGACTTCCTCTCGGTCTCCGTCACCTCTCGGCTACGAAACGAGCCAAAGCCGCAAAGACGAAGGCAAGAGAGACCGAGAGGGCCTCCATGCTGGATCGGGCCCCTGCCGCTTGATAAGCCGAAGATCAGCGGCTTTTAAGAGGGTCGAGTCGAAAGAGGAGGAGGGGTTGAAGTCTTCACCCCGAGAGATGAAGTCCCCGCCTTGGTGGTGGTGTTGTACCATTTCGGCTCGAGGGGGTAGAAAGTGGCTGTTCTCGCCCCACGATTTGCGTCCCCGAGTAGTGGGGCGAGGGGAGCTTGGGCCGAGAAGGGGAGAATCTTCGGCCACCACTTCAACCTCCGCCTCTCTTCCTTTTTGAGGGGCGATGATGACGAAGCCCCTTTCGCATAAAACCTTGGTGGGAGGAGGTCTTTTCTGCTTCTTCTCTACTGAAGAGGGACCCCGACCCTCTTTACCAACACCAGCCTTGACAAGCTTTGAAAAGTCGAACTTTCCCATGATGATCATTCAAAAAGAAAGAGTTGTTAGTATAACAACACAGGCAGAAAATACTCAAGAAACTAAAAAGCCGAGCACTTACTTTTAAGATCGGACCTTGGGGTGGAGGAGAAGGGGAGTTTCATAAGGCGTGCACAATGGAGGGGCCGAGGAAGACCCTCTAGTACATCAATATCCCGCCTATCCTCGGCCGGCAGGGAACGATACTCGGCCGACGAATTTTGTGGGAGAGGATTGCCAGTATAAAGGAAACTTGGCATGTTTATTCTCGTCAAAAAAGTGGGAAGTATGAGAACTCGAAGGGCGAACACGGAAGAAGCCAACCTTGAAGTCTTTATAAGACGAGGCGAATAAACTAAGAAGACCTCTTCTGGTTCAACCCATTAAGGGATACCCATCCCTTTTTCTCGCCAAATCTGGTTTGATAAAAATACAAAAACTTCGGAGTGGTAGGCTCTATCTTTATGTATTTACATAGAATCCGAAAGGCTTTCATAAAAGCCCAGCTGTTAGGGTGAAGTCGAGTAGGTGCGACGTTCATGGTTCTCGTAACATCGCACTCAAACTCGATAAAGGGAAGAGACACATGCAGTTTGTCAAAAAGTGTTTTATACATGTATGTAAAGGGAGGCTCGGAAGGGCGAGCCCTTAGAAAGACACACTCGGTGCTCGTGCACTGAGAGCAAATAAACTCGGACTCGTCCCCGAGGCTGAGATATTGATATGGGACCGAAGTTCAACAATAGAATCGAGAGTCCGGTAGTCGAAAAAAAGGTTCCAACCTCCCCTTTAACCTGGTATACCCGGAAGGGTTATATCGGGAATAGGGTCTTTAGGAACCCTAAGGCGTTGTTTACGGGCGGCAGGTTTGGACACTCTAGGAGGGGGAGAACTGACCTAGACGAATCAGGACTCGGAAGAATCGACTCGGTCGAAGATGACCCGGAGGAGGATGGTTCCGCCTCCCAACGCCGCCTTCCGCGAAGGAACAAGAAAAGAGAAGGATCCCCAATTGGGGAAACTTCACCCTCAACCAGAGGCGAAGTATTTGACTCGAAGACATAGATGAACTCATGTCCGAAGATCGAAACAGAGCTTAGAAGCACGAAGGAAGAGAAGAGACGGAGCGTACCTGGAGGATGACAAGCAGAGGAACGAGGGCAGAAGCTTGGAAGACGAGGGTGAATGACGGAGAAGGGTAAGCGAAGTAGGAGGGAGTTGGCGCCGGAGGAGGTATTTATAGCCTGCAATTGGTAGCCCATTGTCCGTTGGGCCCAAAAAGGGGCGCGACTTTTGATCGTCCCGATGCGACTTTTGATTTTCCCCCATTAAATGGGCGCGGAACTCTAGGGTTTCTTGTCCTGCGTGGCGTCTTAAGAAGTAATGGGAATAATTGCTTTCTCCGACGAGAGAGAAGACTTGATTGAAATGACAACTGAGAATGTGGATAATCGCATAACCGAAGAATAAGCTCGGTTTTCATACGTATCAGCTCCTTCGCTTATTCAAGCTCGGAGCTCGGGGGCCTTGTGAACTGGCCGAGAAAGTAAGACCGAGAACTCGTCTATACATCGGACCAACCGAGCTTACACCCGCGAATGGGCCTTGACCCAAACTCCTCCGGGCCGAGGACATGTCAGCACACCTGACACCCGAGAATAACTACTCGGCCCCAAGCTATCCATCCGCAGCTAACTGGGTCGAATATCTCGCTGGCCATAATGTCACTCCGGACAATCAGGCTCCGGATATCTCTCCCCATGATCGCGATCTGATCCAAATATTCCTCCGCTTATTTCGAGCCCGATCCTGAGAGAACAACTATAAATAGGTGGCTTACCCCTCATTCTAGAACTACGTTTGCTTTGATTCCCTTTTGGATACGTAGGAGCAGAATCCACATTCTGTCAAGCACAATCCAAAAACACCCCACTAATCCTCGTTCGGCCGAGTATTTCATACCCGAGATATTTGGCTGGAACACGTATGATATACACTAATAAGACCAAACCCATTTTTAGCATAACTAGTGATGAAAGTTACTCAAATGTCACATAACAAAGAAAATAAATAGGGCAAATAATGTTTCCAATATTTAACACCAACCATCTCATAAATTTTCTTGCTATTATCAAGAACAATATTTAAATTTGAGTGACAAAGAAAAATCAAAGTGACAAATCTAAATGGAGGTGATAAATCAAAACAATTAGGGGGATGGAGAACTCTAAATCTCAGATTTTGAATAGTGTTGAAGGAATCCTAAATGTTCATACCCAAATCCCCAACCCGAAATAATCACAGATCAAAGGAAATCAAAACCCAGAGGAAGGAAACATGGGTTGGAGATGATTTACCTGGAGCTCGTCGGAACCGCAGTTTATGGTACCACAACACTCGCCGGATTTGAGCTTGTCTTACTCGCACTCTGACAGTAGAATATGGTCGTTAGCAGGCGTGAGTAGAGGTGACAAAGATAAGAGAAGAGGGGGTGGGGGAGAGAACCAAGTAGTAAATAAGAGAAGTTAAAAAAAGGGGTTTATTTGCAAAATAGAAAACTGGCCACTAGCACATTTACCTACAATAGAGGGTCAAATTAATGCTTCACTTGTGGACCACTTAAGGCACTATTCCACGGTAGAAGCCACCATTTTCCACACATAAGACATAAATCAAATCCTTCACATCATGCTAAAAGAACTCATCATTATTGATATTAGAATGTGATTATGGATTTGTGGAAAAAAGTAAATTAAAATAGATTGTTTTATACGTAATTAATTTATTAAATAAAAAATCGCTCTTAGATAATATATTATAAAAAAGAATATGAATCAATCCATTATAAAAATCGATTAAAATCATTAAAATCACTTCTAATTTTTTATTAAATGTATACTAATAAATTATTATTATAATTTTTTGAAACAAATTATTATTATAATATAATTAGTTTTACATAATGGATATATTTGATGGAATGATTTTAAGATAATATTATTTTTATATTGTCAAAAAAAATTATTTTTTGTTATATATAAAAATCATTTTCACATTGTAAATTACGAAAAATATATGGAAATTACTTGTAATGTTGAAATAGAAAAATATTATTGATTTTAAAATTATCAAACAAGTCGTTTCAAATAAGTCACCATTTCTAAAAACACTTTTTCCTATTAAAATTGTTGTTTCTTAATTTCATCAATTTTGATAAACATATCAAATTAAACATGAAACAATTTTTTTTTTTTTAAAAATATTTTTCCTAAATAATCACCACTCTTTTCCAAATAACATTACTTTGGTTCGTTGGTTGGTAACTAAGAAGAAGTTGACAATCCAGTCAAAAAAAAAAAAAAAAAAGAAGTTGACAATCCAATAACCTCACTTCACAAACCCATACAAGTACAGTTCTCACAGAAAGACCCATTACACTTACCAACAGAGTCTTCAAACACAAGTGATCAGTGCAAAAAAATAGTTTTGAGCTTTTGAGGGAAACGTGATGGCTTCTTCCTCAGTTGCCGCCGCAGAGAAGCCGTCAATAGCTTCTTCCTCTTACATTTTTATAAAAACTGTGTTCATCACTGACAATGGAGCTTTGTCTTACATTTTAGAAGGAAAAAAAAAGTGATGAAACCAAGGGGGCTGTGATAAAAAAAAATGGGGATAGAAATATGCCTAGGTGGTTGAAAAGGTAGCATTTTTTTGAGTTGAGTAATGCCATGCAGCCAGAAAAATTTGATAGAATTTAGCCAGAGTTTATCCAACAACTATATGTTGGATAAGTCAATGTAGTCGGATCATTCATTCAACCAATAGTTAATAATGATGCCGACTCATTATGGCAAGCGTTCTTGCAAAAAAAAAGTGATTAATCTAGTATTTCTTGAAAAGGGTCCTTGCAAATGTAGTTTTGGTAAGGCCACAAGACTTATGAACTCACAATCGTGTTTGCTGCTTTACAATTAGTAAAAGTTCTCCACAAAGTTTAGGTATGAACTTACCTGATTTGATTTCTTTAGAGGTAGACTTGGATTCCTTCGCTAGAATCACACCCTCCAAAGTTCTTTAGTGTGACTTTGTCTTTTCAGTATCACCTTCTGATGGAGCACCAGCAGTTTTGGTAGTGGTTTTCAGTGAGCAAATATTGTAATATTTACTGGGTTTTGCTATTGAACTGACATACTGTTACTTCATGAAATGTAGAGATCGATCCTGCCTGATTCCTACCTAACTTGCTTGATACGGTGTTCATATCAATTAGAAAATTTTCCACACTCAACTTTGTGATCAGAAAACATGCATTTATTATCATGAACTAATGTGAGAACATTTGAGGATTAGGACTTTAAGCTTGCCAAACATGTGGAGATGCTTCTAGAAAGCTGATGGAAAATTGTCCTTAGATACGTCAGAGTATTTGGTATGACATGGTGGTTGCTTCAGCTTGTAAATTCTCTCTGTTAAATTCAATGGGATTGGCCTCAAACCCTCCAACATCAGGTATGAGGAGAACTGGCTCTTGTATAGCACTCATGTAAAAAAAAAAGTTTAGTTTCATTGTATGTTTTTTAGACTTCTAATTAGTTAATAGATGTCTTGTTGAGTAGAAGCTATTCTTTTCTTTTTATTCAGGGAACAACTGTTGTAGACAACTTGTTGAATAGTGAGGATGTTCATTACATGCTTGGTGCATTAAGAGAACCCTTGAACTACATGTGTAGAGGATTAAACAACCAAAATAGCAAAATTTTGGGGATTATTTCCTGCTGGTAGAGAATCCAAAGATGAAGACATGAAGTTGAATTTTTCGTTGGAAATGCTAGCACTGCAATGCGTCCTTTGACTGCAGCGGTCACTGCTGCAGGTGGACACTCCAGGTCTCTTACATATAATTAAGTCATATATTATGAACTTTGAATAACTCCCATCAGATTGTATATTAGAAATTGTTCATGCTCTTGAGAATATTAAAATTTGTCTGCATAGTCGAGAAACATTTTTCAAAGGACAATATAATATTCCGTAGAAGTTTATTTGTGAAACTTCATAACTTCTGTCTGATATAACTAACCACAACAGAGGGTTAACTTTTCATGTATCCTGCCATAATCTAAACATTTCATTTCAGTCTTGCTTCTTAAAAGGCATCTTTTTTATTTATTATATGTTAGAAGTAAATTGGCTTGCCATGCTAAGTCTAGCATATATGTTCTGTGAGGAATGGGGTATGAACTAGAGTAAATTGGCCTCTCTGTTACAGGGGGATTAAGCTCACGAGCCATTTTATGAAGCTACAGGAGAGGGTAATTGAGTGGAGATTAAGAGACGAGACACATTACTAAAAATCAATTTGGTTTTATGCTAGGAGGTCGACCATGGAAACAATATACTGCGACGACGATTGATAGAGTGATATCGGAAAAATAAGACTTAAACATGGATTTCATTTATTTGAAAAAAGCTACAATAGGATGTCGAGAGAGGCATGATGGAAGGCCTTGGAGAAGACAGGAGTTCATGTTGCCTATATTAGAGCAATCAAGGATATTATGTGGGGGTCATGATTACTGTGAGAACACAAAGTAGTCATAGAAGATTTAACTATATATCAACTTTGACATCTGACTTTAATTTAAACTTATGCAGATTAGAGTTTAATTTATCCTTTCCAAAAGAACTTCACAGTTATGAGAGTGAGCGGAAAACTCGACTTTTAGGAGCCTATTTTCATAGTTATGAGTACCGAGTGTCTTGCTGCTTTGTTTGTGGTTTTTATATCACTGGCTTCCTTGTGTATCTCACTGACCTACTGTCTAACTATTTCAATTAGGAACAACAGTGGAAGGTGTTGATTACTGTGTGATAACTCTAATAGAGCTCATTTGACTAAGTCTTCAAGGAACAACTAGCATCAGTCACTATGTTAAGATTCTGTTTTGTTAGCCAAGCTGTTAGTCATTAAGATTTGATTTTGCTGTTAACTATATTGTTAATTTTGACTGAGATTTTTTGTGGTAACTGATATAAATCTGATCCTAGTTTATAGGCTGTAGATTTGATTTTTCAATCTCTTCTTGTATCTATTTAAAGGCTGCTGTATCAGTTTAGTTTTTGAGCAATAATAAAAACATTTTATGGTAATCAGAGTTATTTAGCTTAACCGCATTTTTTTTCTGATCCTGATTTTTCACCATGAGTTCCCCAACCTCAGAAACCGAAATTCCTCCAACCAACACTCCTTCTAGCCCTATTGATAAACTAGTTGCTCAAACTTGATGGTGACAATTACCCTGCCTGGCGTCTTCAATTTCTTTCACTTCTAACAGGTTATGACCTTATGGGTTATATAGATGGTAGCACGCCCTGCCCCTCTAAACAGCTGGAGCCCAATGCCACTGCTATCAACCCTGCTTTCACTCACTGGGTTCGTCAAGATCATCTAATCTTGCATGCTATTGTCTCCTCTGTGGCCGCAACAGTGGTTACTCATCTCGATACTGTTAACAATGCTAAACAGGCCCGGGAAACTCTCAAAACCATGTATGCCAGTCGATCACGGGTCCGCATCATGGCTCTCAAGCAGTGCATCTCCAATTTTACCAAAGGTACTCAATCTATGGCTACCTATCTTCAAGGTATTAAAGCTATTTCTGATGAACTCTCTATCATTGATCACCCACTTGATAGTACTGATCTGGTTATTCACACTTTGAATGGATTGAGTGTTGAATATAAAGAAATCTCAGTAGCACTTTGCAGTAGAGAGACACCCATCAGCTATGCTGAACTTCATGAGAAACTCATGGACTTTGAGACAATACTATCACGTGAAACCAATCCTACTTCTGATCCATTGGTTGTGACAGCCAATGCCGTCACCCATGATCCGGGTGCCTGAAGGTCTCCTTCTATCTCAACATGGTTACATTCGTGATCTGTTAGAGAAGTTTCAAATGTCTGGAGCTAAGCCTACTAGCACACCATTATGCACAGCTACTCCATTACGGCTGCATGATGGCTCTGCAATTGCAGATGCTAAAACATTTCGTGGAATCATTGGAGCCTTGCAATACTTGACTCTCACTCGCCCAGACTTGTCCTTTGCTATTAATAAATTGTCTCAGTTCATGCACAAACCAACTCAAATTCACTTGCAGCAACTCAAACGAGTCTTGAGGTATCTTAAGCTCACTCTCAACTTTGGTTTGACACTTAAGAAACCTCCTCATCTTCATTTACATGCATTTAGTGATGCTGATTGGGGTGGTAATTTAGATGATAGAACTTCCACTTCTGCTTTTGTGATTTATTTTGGTGGAAACCCGGTATCATGGTTATCGAAGAGGCAAAGGACAGTGGCTAGATCCTCAACCGAGGCTGAGTACAGGTCAGTTGCCAATACATCTGCAAAAGTCATGTGGTTAATGAATCTCCTTGGTGAACTTGGGATTTCTATTCCTACACCTACCTTATTCTGTGACAACATCGGTGCAACCTATTTATGCTCTAATCCAGTGTTTCACTCGAGAATGAAACATATTTCTCTTGATTATCATTTTGTCCGTCAACTTGTGCACATGGGAAAACTTAAAGTCTCTCACATCTCCACCAAAGATCAGCTAGCTAATATACTCACCAAACCATTGTCCAGAATTCAATTTCTTCCTCTTATAGCCAAGCTTGCTGTCACTGATGGTGACCCAATCTTGAGGGGGTGTAATAGAGCTCATTTGACTGAGTCTTCAAGGAACAGCTAGCATCAGTCACTATGTTAAGATTCTGTTTTGTTAGCCAAGCTGTTAGTCATTAAGATTTGATTTTGCTGTTAACTATGTTGTTAATTTTGACTGAGATTTTCTGTTGTAACTGATATAAATCTGATCCTAGTTTATAGGCTGATTTGATTTTTCAATCTCTTCTTGTATCTATTTAAAGGATACTATATCAGTTTAGTTTTTGAGCAATAATAAAAACCTTTTAAACTCCACCTGAGAAATTGAAAGTCACATCTATAGACACACACATGAATATGATGAGCATATAATGGCCATGGCATTCTCTCTTGCTGCCTGTGGAAATGTTGCAGGATATGGTTTGCTTTTATTTCCAATATTCCCCTTGCAAACCAACCATATTTTACACTGTTGAAATGAGTTTTACTTATTTATTTATTGTAATCGAGTGAGCTTAATTTCATTTCTTTTGATAATTAAATGATACTTTATATAATATATGATTTAAGTTGTGATTGTAAGACTTGACTTGATGGTTAAATGAGCTTTTTGCTAATGTCCTTTCTTTTTTATTCGAGACTTGGTAGTCAGTTTTTGGCTATGCACTTTAAAACTTCATTGTTTATGTGATAATTTATGATTTGAGCTATGATTGTAAGATTTTAATCTTCTGTATTTTAACATGCATGTTTTTATAAGTAGTCCATGTTGTGGCCTATTAAAAAAAATTGTTTGATAGATGTGTGTGTATAATTATATATGACTTCATTTGGTTCTATCATCCGATTTAATCGGTTGAATATGAGTCGAAATCTTTTCCAATTTGTTGTCCGGTCAGGTTTTAACATCATTGGTTGATAAAGAACAATTTCGGATGCAACACCAAGTAAGCACTGTAAAAAGACCATCCATTCCCTGATACCCAAGTTTTGGTGATATTCTTGACAATTACTATCCAAAAGTTTCATGGGACCCACGTGATATTTGACTATATAGCCTTGAAATGCAACAGAAGTACCTATGCAAGACGTTGTTTAGCCGATCCTGCTAGTTTGACATGAAACTTGGAGTTTGTGTTACGGGTGAAATTTTGAATTTTTGACGAACGTTTTCTCGACATAGGTTGACGAAGGGATCAAAATAATAACTAAAATTTTGTAAGTATTGAAAATATTTGGTTGACAAGAAAACATAGCTCGACAAAAGGGAAGATTCGACGATCGGGTTCTTGACATAGCAAAAAAGGAAGACTAGCTCGAGGGAAGAAGTGTCAACAAGAAGAAAAAATCAAGGAATCGGTTAAGTCCTCAATCCGACGAATGACTATCAATATAAGTTGTCAAGCAGTCAAACCGTCAAAGACAATTAAGTTGACACAGCAGTTCAAGAAACTGAAGCAGTTATCAGAATTGTTTGACAAAGCAGTTTAGATTTAAAGTTTAGAAAACTGCCAAGACACGTGGCAGTCATTAAGATAGGAAGTTAGCAATGAGTAGTTACTTTATTTGTCTATAAATACTTATAAACATAATGTAAACTAGGTCGGTTACTTGATACACATCCTACATATCTCGATCACAGAGTAGATTGACGGATTACATTCAAGTATTCCTTCCATCCTTCTTATTTCAATACTATGGCAAAATTCAATGCCATTTTCATCTCTTTTATTCAAGTTCTTCATTTATTCTTACTTATTTTCAGTATTCTCTTATGTTCTTCTTTTAAATTCATTTACTTCTTGAAAGTTGTATCACTTAGATCCTACTTTACTTAAGTTTCTTTTTAAACTTGTGTTTCTTTTCCATTGTAAACTCAGTTCAATCATGAAGTTATTTTCTACATATAAACTACTTTTTTCTTTTAAATTTCAAATTTACCTTTTTAAATATAAACAGTTTCGTTGTCAAGTTTCATTATTAACAATAATCTGTACACCATTTTTTTAAACTTATATACTTGTCATAGCATCAAGTCCTTGTCAGTATATTACTAGATTTGTCTAACTTATCAAATTCATACTTGGTAGACAGATACCTATTCTTGACGAGATTACCGCATAACTCGTAGGTCCCACACTCATTTGATCTCTAATTATTTGTAACGAAGGAAATTTGGTCAAAAACCAAAAACCAACGTTAACAAATTGGCACGCCCAGTGGGACGAGTTTAGAGTAACTCGTATAGTGTCACGAACTCTGACATACAAATTTATTGTATGTGTCTACGGAGTGGGAGAGTGATTCAAACATCATCTAATTCCCAAAACTCTGTGAATATGAGTAGTGCAAGTAATGCATGCGTAGTCAGCACTAACGCCGCTGTGTCAACGGTGGATGCTAATCCTATAACCACCGTTGCGCCAGTTGATAATATTCCTGCAACCATGGCTAATGCTACTAATGCAAGAAATAATAGCACTAATAGTTTAGTGGTGATAAGAGGCGTTTCCTATGCTCAAGTTGTCAATAGGCTTGACGAAGTTGGCCAAGAAACACTTCCGTCACCAATTTCCCCAGTTTTACAACAAATAAATCCGCCAACTACTGGATTGTCTCCATGGAGTGTTGTAATTCAAACCCAAGAGGGACTACATAACCTCTGTCACAACCTTTGTATGGAATGCCTTATGGTTCGACCACTATTAACCCAAATACTCCATTTGCATACATACCATATCCAAATGGAGTAACAACGGCTACCCACACATCTGGACAGGCAGGACCGTCGACTGGGGGGCAAATCCCCAGTCAAGCGAATGGGATAACCGGATCAATGGTGATGACCCATACTCGACAAGAGCGTCCAGTAGTAAGGCCACAAGTATCCCCACTTAGACAACCCCCACAAAATATTGTTGGTCTGTCAGAGGCTACATTAGCCAATGTTTGAAAACAAATTGATTCTAGTAACTATGACATGGTGAATACATTTACTCATCAAATGGATACATTGATTACGCCATTAATGGAAAACACAAATAATGCATGCATGACATTGACAAATGAGATACATAGGTTAAATAGAGCCTTGGGTGTGCTGGCCCCAGACGACAACCAAAATGCCAATAGAGATCCCAATAGAAATGTCAATAGGAATGACAACCACGGTCAGAATAATCAACCACAGGTTGAACAACCACAAGTTATCCAACTTCATGGATCGGAACAAGATGACGAGCGGCCACAGCCCCATCGTCGAGTCCCTTTGAGACGTGGAAATGTACACATTCTACAGCCAGAGGAAGACGAAGACTTTGTCATAAACCAGGGTGCTCTTGGAGCGCTTCATCAAAATGTTATGAACCAGAATGTTAACCAAGTTGTCGAACAAACATTGAATAGATTTGATTTTAACATAGGTTATGCTAATCAGCCATTTTTTTGCATCGGCAGTTCCTGACTGGGTCCAACAGGCAGAAATGCCTCGAGGATACAAAATACCCAAATTGTCTAAATTCTCGGGGGAGAGTGGAGCATCAACCGTCGAGCACATTGCCTGATATACAATCGAATTAGAAGATTTGGCTTTAGAGGAGGGACTAAAAATGAAGTTCTTTCCTAATTCACTAACTAAGAATGCTTTTTCTTGGTTTTCAACACTGAGACCTAATTCCATACATTCCTGGAATCAATTAGAGAGGAGCTTTCATGATCAATTCTTTAGGGTGATTTAAAAATTGGGTTGACAGACTTATTCGACATTAAAAGAATGAATAACGAGTCTGTCAAAGATTATCTTGCCATATTCCGTCAAATGAGGAGTCGTTGTTTCACCCCTATCCCTGAGGCAGAGATAATGAAGATTGCTGCCGAGGGATTAGATTATTATATCAGGAAGAAATTGGTCAACCACCACCTAATTGATCTTGCCCAGTTGGGTGACAAAGTCCGACAAATTGAACAACTGAAGGCCGAAAAGGTTTTCAAGCAGAGGAAATTCCTCAAAAGAGAAAAGATTAATTTTGTCGGATGTAGTGATTCCAACGAAGAGGGAAATGATTCTGAAGAATATGAGGTAGACTATGTTGAATTGAAAACTAGTCCCGCTTATACATGTCAAGCCTTGAGGCCTGCAAGGGCCAGAGAAAGGATTCCTTTCATCAATAAGAAAGTGTATATATTTGACGTGACCAAAGCCGACCAAATATTTGACATATTGCTTAAAGATAAGCAGTTAAAATTGTCAGAGGATCATAGGCTACTGAAAGCCCATGAAATAAAAGATCAAAAATATTGTAAGTTTCATAATACTTTTGCTCATGTAACTAACGACTGTATGCATTTCAGGGACATCATTCATAAAGGTTTGACGGAAGGAAGATTAAAGTTTTCAGACAAGAAACCAGACATGAAGATTGATACAGAGCCATTCGGTCCTGAAGTTAACAAAACTGACCGCCAAGTCCCTATGGGAATAGGCATGGTCAACATAAGAGCTGGACAGAATATTCAGATGGACCTGACAGATTCATTTGATGTCTATCCAAAACCAGGGGAACCGCATCTCAACTTCATGACGCACAAGAAATCTGGTGGTATTTTCACAGTTTGCCCAAAATGTGAAGGATTTTATGACGATGATGCTGCCAAGACGACTAGGGCACAGAAAACACCATCATATCACCCACAAGACAGAACTGAGTCTCGTGAGGGTAATAGTCAGGGTAGGTTTTCACACCCGAATAGCCATGATGGGTCTAACTGTGTGCACAGAAGTGATATGCATACTGTCAACGGGCAGACAGGTAGCCGTCAGCAACATACGTATCAGACAAGACCTAGACAAAATAACATTGGAGGTTGGCTTGAAGAGCCAATCAGAGAATCAATAGGAAGTAACAGGTCTGTCAGCAGAGGTTTCAATTCTGTCAGAACCAGGAAACCTCCGTCCAATGTAACAGTGGATCGATGGGTAAGAAATTCCGCTATGGCCTGCTACCCCGAATTACGAAAGCAGAAATGGGTCAGAAGAAATAATTTAATAATCACAATCCACCCTTCTGGAATGAGGATTACCGAAGGGGGCAACTATTTCAAAACACTCAGATGACAGGACCTGGTTTGTCAGGACTGTCAGGTCAGCCGGCTATTTCTAATAGTCAAAGGAGAAGGCTACAGAGGCTCTGACGGGCTCAAAAGAATAAGCTTGCCAAGTAAGAGGGCATCACCATAAAGGAAATGCCTTCACAGGATACTGATTGTCTGGTAGCAGTGACTGACAACAAAGCTGACGAGAGTGGAGATGCCAAAATGAAAAGCATGATAGTGACCCATCCCATGGGATTTGATGCGATGGGGCCTATTAATCAAGCCAGGCAGAATAAGCCTACGTCACAGGTTTTCACAGAAAAGAAGAAGGCCTTAGAGCAGGCCTCACCACCAATAAGATCCACAGGCAAATGGCCTGTCGGGCTGGCAGATATGGAAAGGGTTGCAGGACTCGAGAAAGAGTTTGAGGCGAGAATGGGAAAACAACAATTGACAATGTTAAGGCCTAAGTGTGATTTAACCAAAGAATAATTGTCGTTCGATGCTGTCATCGAAGCACTGAATGATCCAAATGATGACATAAACATCAGTAACGACATGGACATGGATAGCCAGAATTAAGATTAGTTGATATCATCGAGGCACTGGATAACTGCGGCGCAGGAATGGCCTGACCTCTGTCAGATAGGTCAGGATCAGATGATGAGAATGATTTAAAAAGAAATCATGGCAGAATGGTTGGAGGTGCATTCTTGGATGAGGATCCAGAGAATGAAGTCATACTGGAACCAGGGATGAAAATGAAGATATGATTGATTTCATTCATTCCAGCAGAATATGAGGGATATCTCGAAGTTGATTTCTATGACGACGATGATGATGTCGTTGGTGGACGGATCTGGGCAAGTATACCCAGTCGTGCAAGTAATACGGTGGTGAGACCGGTTATCGTATCCATGGGGATTGAATGTCAAGTATCAGTTCACAAACTCAGCAACTATCTAGACTAAACAGAGAATTTAAAACACACAAAAGAAAAGGAATAAAATCTTTTTGTATTTTTGTCGAGCACTTGGAATGCGAAAAAGATATGTTGGGACTAGACTTCACCAAACCTCTAGCTCATGTACTATCAGGACTAGATACCTCCCATTCATGCTTCAGATATTAAAATCAATCCACTAGATTACTCAAGCCCCGATGTCTCGGATCGCAAGAGCCTAAATCCACTAATAGACCCTAATTCCTTAGGTGACCTAGATTAATGAATTTGCATTAGGGATAGGGATTACGCGATTACTAGTAAACCAAACTCCATTTCTAGACATAAGGGTTACTAGGTGATTAATTTCAGTTCTGGAATTGATAAGAACGTGTCCATTGCAAACCAAAACACTGATCGAGTCATGGGGGTGCTAGCCACAACAAGCATTAAGCATGGAAAATTAATCACTAATACGAAGGCATGAACACAGAATAATCAGTCAAGATAAATACATAATAATCAGTTTTGATTACATCTAATCCCAACAAACAGGATTTAGCTACTCATAATTACAGAGAAAGCCAAACCAAAGAAATAGGATAAGAGGAGAGAAGAAACTCCATGGGAGCTTTCCACCGTCATCACAGCAGTCCCTCTCAGCAGCTCCGTTCTAGGATTACAATCCTTCCTCAGTCGCATCCTCCAAGTTCTCTATTTTTTTTTTTGTCTCAGAGAGAATTATATCTCCCTCGGTCAAAGTCTGCTTTTTTTCGTGCAGCTGTGGCTAATATATCTATTCATTTCAATTGAAATCTCCTGAATGGCGTTGCTGTACGGCCTGTCACGTTTTAATGCCCAATCAATTCTGATATTTCTTTGAATCTGATTTTAATCACCGTTGGCCAGTCCCTGAAAAATGCCAAATCTTATTGAAATTGGTTTCCAATCTTTTCTTTTAATGCAATCTTTTTATCTTCATCCAAATTGATTTGATTTCCAAATAAACATCATGTGGGTCCAAGCAGTTTTTGATTCATGCGCTCCAAGCCTCAAGTTGGCAAAGTCCACTTTATTTCCTCTTATCATTTCCTTTGACTTGGTCCACCGTGATTGTTTTATTTTTGCTAATCCAATATTGAAGCCAAATTTCAATTGGCTAGCATTTGTTCCTATTTTTCTCCTGGCACTAGCGTGAGAATATGCCTTTGAAATTTCAATTCAAATTGAAATTGGATCAAAGTCACGTAGCTTCTCATAAGGACCTTTTGACTTCATATCTCTTTAAATAAAATTCAATTCCTGCAAAACAATATCAAGAAATCGCTTCACCCGTTCCAAGGAAAAAAACTAACTAAAATCAAATAAAGAATACCTAATTTATATGAAAAATGCATGCAAAAATATACTGAAAACATCATGTAAAATCACACTATCAAATCACCCCAAGCTTATTCAATTGCTTGTCCTCAAGCAATCACTAAGGCCAGAAGAGATATATAATCAAAGCATGGATAGTGAACCAAGAACCCGAGTAAATACTAATCCAAGTAATAGGCATTTCAAACAATTCAGCAAGAGACAATCAGTTCAAGTCCAATTAGAGGCTTAGGTTCTCTAAATTCAAATTCTCACTGATTCGGGCACTCTTTCTCACCTGAAGGTCACCTCAAGCTTGTTCATTTGCTTGGCACTCTTTCTACCTCACTCAAGTGATTAGGGGTATATGACAGTTCGCTCTATTTTCCTTAAGGAATGCATTCTACCATAGGCTTGACTATCAACTAAATCTCTACTTTATTAATGAAAACAATTAAGAATCAAGAGGTCTTTTGCTTTGGTTGTAACGTGGCCATGGGATTAATCGTTAGGCGGGGAAATCAATAAAAGGACATTTCAAAAGGCTAAACCAAGTATCAAACATTTCAACACAAGACACCTTCTAAAATACCTTTATGGGTTTTGATTTACTTTCGCCACCTTTCTTTCTTTCTTTTCTTTTATTTCTCACTTCTTTTTATCATCCCCTTCTCTATATATTTTTATTTTTTTTTGTTTTTCTTTTACTTGGAGAAGAGGAGATTTTTCAACTCAAGAGAAATATTTTTTTGATTCTTTCATCCCAAACTTTTTTCAACTACCTTTTTACCCTTTTGTAATACTTTAGAAGGTATCCTATAAGCATCATTCATCAAAATATTTTCGGGTACCAAGAAAAGTATATTATTCTTTCAGGCTCAAAATTGGGCAACTAAGGGGTAGCATTTCATCATTCAAAGCTCAGAAGGCCAGAAAAATACCTAGTGCCTCAATCATTTTCAAAAATGTTTTCAAAAATTTTTAAGCTTCAAAATGGTTTCAAGTCAAGTTCTAGAGAAATACCATCCAAGAGGAATAACACTCTAACACAAAGAATGGGGTAAATTTAGTGAGTACCCCTTTGGCTCAAAATCTCACATTTTAGTAATTCAAAAATCAGTGATAAACACAAATCTATGAAACCATATGCTAATTATCAACTATCCAAGATTATCTCAAACATTTTTATTTGTTGCCATATCACAAGAATAAAGAAAATTGGGTTCAAGAATTCACTATCACAATTTATTTGGCCCTCAGTTTTCACAATTTGGATGCAAAATCTAGGCAAGGGCAATCTAATTGTGTGATCATGCAAAGCTATCATGCAAAACTATATGAATGCAACATGAAAAATGCAAATGCAAATGCAAAATACCCCTACCCCAAGCTTAAGAATTTACATTGTCCCCAATGTAAACAATCAAGTTGGAGAGGGAAAGAAAAATTGGAACGACTTACAGAGGCGGTAGCGGGTTTTGGCTCTCATTCCACTCAGAAACTTGTTGGGGAATACTTCACGGCCGTGAGCCTCATCACGGCAGGCCGAGATCAATTCTGATCCATAGGTGTTGGCCTGTCACGACCGTGAACTCCTTCACGGCCAGGCCGTGATTCTCTCTGCTCTTCAGGGTTTTCCCATCACGCCCGTGATGTGGATCACGGCCGGGCCGTGATCCTTTCTAGTCTTCATGATTAGCTTATCACGGTCGTGACCAGTGTCACGGCCTGGGCGTGATGGTTGCTGCCTCTGCTTTCTCAGCCCTTTTTGCTTCTCCTTCCCTTCTTTCCCTGAAATCACTTGGCAATTTTATTAGTAAAAGAAAACTCTTGATCTTCTCAAATTATTCAAGAGTTAAAAATCAAAAACAAAAGGAAAAAGGAAAAGAAAAATTGGGTTGCCTCCCAATAAGCGCTTCTTTAACGTCACTAGCTTGACTCATTAGAAGCATCCACCTGGATCCCAAAGCCTGTGGTACAAGGACCAGTTGGTGCTCACAGTATAAGGGCATCCTCCACCCGGATCAAATGGCTTATGGAGTGGCGATTGTAGCAGCAGTATGACTCTATCCACGGTTCCACCTAGACATTGTGTGAAAACTCCATTGACCTCCTTAATTACAATACTGAATTCAATTTCTCTTGGGTCAAATGGAATTTTCAAGAGGAAATTTGACAGACAAGTGGAAGGGGTTAGTTTTGCAACGTCCACACATGCATGCAAGCCGACATATTTGTCCAATGCAGAAATTCCAAATTGCTCGGCAAGCATGGTAGAGTCCACTACCACTTCATCTTCATTTTGAACTATCCCCAAAACCAGATTCTGCTCAAACAATGGTGCATGTGACTCTTGTTCTAATTGTTTGCAAATCTCCTCAACTTGAGTTTTGAAGTTCTGCTTCACAGCTTCGATACTGTCACAGTTGGTTCTGATTTTGGCCTCGGAGGCGGATAGCTCCTGGGAATACTGTTCTAGAGCAGCTTTCAACAGTGTTTGCTCCTTCCATTCCCATTCCTCTTCTTGTTGCTCTTCTACCACCACGACTTCATCTTCATTCACGTCCGTGCTAGCAAGTAGATTCTCTTCAATTTGAATTCCATGTGGCTTTTCTGCTAGTAATTTAAAAAATTCGCCGGCTTGTTCTTCCAGCTTCTGAAAGATGTCGCTTAGCGATGCCACTATACTACTAGCATTTTTCCCTGCTTGCATCTCAGTCCTCTGAATCATGGAACTAATTTCCTCCTGGCTACGCTCTATGCTCAAGCTCAGAGGATACGCATCTATATCCCAAAGAATCTCTAGCAATTCAGGATCTAGCTCGAAGTGTGGTGGTGGTTGCAAGGATGACAAATAACACTGCCATTCCTCCTTGGAGTAAATCTTCACGTGCCTAACAGTGATACCATCAAACACGATCCAGTCAAGTTGAGATTCCCAAGTTGGATGGTAATGATAGTCCATGTGTTTCCTCACCCTTGCACAAACAAACACTCAAAAGAAACGGCGCCAAAAACTTGGTGGACGGATCTGGGCAAGTATACCCAGTCGTGCAAGTAATACGGTGGTGAGACCGGTCATCGTATCCACGGGGATTGGATGTCAAGTATCAGTTCACAAACTCAGCAACTATCTAGACTAAACAGAGAATTCAAAACAGACAAAAGAAAAGGAATAAAATCTTTTTGTATTTTTGTCGAGCACTTGGAATGCGAAAAAGATATGTTGGGACTAGACTTCACCAAACCTCTAGCTCATGTACTATCAGGACTAGATACCTCCCATTCATGCTTCAGATATTAAAATCAATCCACTAGATTACTCAATCTCGGATGTCTCGGATGGCAAGAGCCTAAATCCACTAATAGACCCTAATTCCTTAGGTGACCTAGATTAATGAATTTGCATTAGGGATAGGGATTACGCGATTACTAGTAAACCAAACTCCATTTCTAGACGTAAGGGTTACTAGGTGATTAATTTCAGTTCTGGAATTGATAAGAACGTGTCCATTGCAAACCAAAACACTGATCGAGTCATGGGGGTGCTAGCCACAACAAGCATTAAGCATGGAAAATTAATCACTAATACGAAGGCATGAACACAGAATAATCAGTCAAGATAAATACATAATAGTCAAGATAAATACATAATAATCAGTTTTGATTACATCTAATCCCAACAAACAGGATTTAGCTACTCATAATTACAGATAAAGCCAAACCAAAGAAATAGGAGAAGAGGAGAGAAGAAACTCCATGGAAGCTTTCCACCGTCATCATTGAAGCCAAATTTCAATTGCCTAGCATTTGTTCCTATTTTTCTCCTGGCACTAGCGTGAGAATATGCCTTTGAAATTTCAATTCAAATTGAAATTGGATCAAAGTCACGTAGCTTCTCATAAGGACCTTTTGACTTCATATCTCTTTAAATAAAATTCAATTCCTGCAAAACAACATCAAGAAACCGCTTCATCCGTTCCAAGGAAAAAAACTAACTAAAATCAAATAAAGAATACCTAATTTATGTGAAAAATGCATGCAAAAGTGTACTGAAAACATCATGTAAAATCACACTATCAGTCTTCAACAATGGTAGAGACCCAGGTGATTTTTGGATGTACGTTCAAGAAAACTTGGTTACCGTATTCGACAATGTAGCCCAGTTAGAGAAGCCCACTGATGAGCAAAGAAACCATTTTAGGCCTTTGCATGTAAAGGTCATAATAGATGGAACACCTACCAACATGGTTTTAATTGACGGGGGAGCTGCTGTGAATCTGATGCCAAGAGCAATGTTCAAAAAGCAAGGGAAGGATCAGTCGGAATTAATTCCAACTAATATGGTTGTCACTGACTTCAGTGGCAAAACTTCTCCGTCAGATGACATCATTTTGTTGAATATGTAGGTTGGCACCGTCGAAAGGATGACATTGTTTGTGATAATTCCAGCCAAGTCAAGCTACAACATATTACTTGGCAGTGATTGGTTTCACGCTGTAGGAGCAATTCCGTCAACAGTGCATCAAAAAGTAATCTTATGGAATGCACAAGATCAGGTTGAGATCGTAGAGGCAGATGACAGTGCTTTCTATGCTCAACAATTACATGTTGATTTCAAGGTATATTCACCAAACGTCAGACCTATAACTGCCAACGAAGGGATCATTGACAAGGATGCATTGGAAGCGAGTCTTCTCAGTCAATTCGGTGTTAAGATAAAGGACGAGGCCGACAAAACTCGGCCAAATTCCGGCAATGAGCCTTGAAATACAACTGAGAAGATTGTCGGCCTATCTGGCCGACAAAGAAGTACTCACTTCAGAAAGTGTGTTAGCGGATTGTATCATTGACGACGGTCCTTTGGGTTTTGAAAAGGGAGCCGAAGTTAAGCAAAATGTGGAAGTGGAAGATCCCCTGGAAGAAATAAACTTAGGTACGGAGGAAAAGAAAAGGCCTATCTTTGTGAGTGCTTTTCTGCCAGAGGATTACAAACAAAAACTTGTCAGACTAATTGCAGAGTATAAATATTGCTTCGCATGTGACTACGATGAAATACCTAGTTTAAGTAGGGATCTTGTCGAACACCGGTTACCACTCAGGGAGGATTGCAAAACTGTCAAACAGGCGAGCAGAAGATTTGCCCCAGAGGTGGTGCATAAAATCAAAGAGGGAGTAGAGAGACTGCTTAAAGCAAAGTTCATTCGAACAACCAGGTATGTCGATTGGCTTTCTAACGTAGTTCCTGTTATTAAAAAGAATGGTAAAATGAGGGTATGCATAGATTTTAGAAATCTAAATACTGCTACCCCTAAAGATGAATATCCGATGCCAATAGCCGACATGCTTGTCGACTCGGCATCAGGAAATGAAATTTTAAGCTGTATGGATGGCCATGCAGGTTATAATCAAATCTTTATTGCTGAAGAAGATGTGTCAAAGACTGCCTTCAAGTGTCCAAGAGCAATTGGGACATATGAATAGATTGTCATGTCTTTCGGTTTGAAGAATGCAGGAGCCACCTACCAGCGAGCAATGAATACTATTTTCCATGATGTGATTGGGAAATTTATAGAAGTATATATTGATGATGTGGTTGTCAAGTCAAAAACTAAAGACGATCACTTAGAGCACCTGAAGCAATGGTTTGAAAGGATGAGAAGACACAACCTCAAAATGAACCTAGAGAAATGCAGCTTCGGAGTATCGGCTGCCAAATTCTTGGGATTTTTAGTTCATAAGAAAGGAATTGAGGTGGACAAAAATAAAGCCAAAGTAGTTATGGAAGCCGCAGCATCGACAAATAAGAAGGAATTACAGTCCTTCCTAGGAAAGGTTAACTTTCTGTGGAGGTTTATATCAAATTTGTTGGGAAGAACAAGAGTATTTGCACCATTGGTCAAGTTGAAAGCAGAACAAAGTTTCGTATGGGAATCTTGTCACCAAGAAGCTTTTGACCAGATCAAGACATATTTAGTCAATCCACCGATCATGATGCCTGTTGTGCCTCGTCGACTGTTGATGTTATACATATCAGCATCCGAAGATACTATATGATGTCTATTGGCCCAGGATGACTATGACAATGTCGGAAGGGCCGTGTATTATCTAAGCAGAGTTCTCAACGATGCTGAAAAATGATATAGTGCTATAGAGAAATTATGTCCAGCATTGTGTTTTTCATGTACCAAACTCAAATATTATATGATGCCTTGTAATGTATTAGTAATTTCTAAGACTGATGTAATAAAGTATATGTTGTCAAAACCAGTCCTTAATGGGCGTATTGGTAAATGGACCATTATTTTGTCGGAATATTCTTTACAATACGTTCCAGCCAAAGCTGACAAAGGTCAGGCGGTTGCCGACTTTTTGGTAGAACATCCAGGATTGGATGAGCCAAAAGTAAACTTTGTCAGTTTACAGCCTTGGAAACTCTATTTTGATGGGTCAAGGCATCAAGGAGATAGTGGAGTAGGTGTCTTAATTGTGACTCCACAAGGAACCCCCGCCAATTTCATGTTTGAACTTAAGTATCCATGTTCTAACAATGAAGCTGAGTATGAAGCTTTAATTGTTGGATTATAGATACTAGTAGAGATGAAAGCACGAAATGTGCATATCTTTGGGGATTCTCAGTTAGTTATTAAGCAACTTACTCAAGAATACAAATATGTCAGTTATAATCTGACAAAATATTACACTATAACGAATAAATTGATGAGGAAGTTCGATGACATAATTGTCAAATATATCCCCAGGGAGCTAAATCAAGAGGCTAATGAGTTAGCTCAAATAGCTTCAGGATACAAGATATCTCAAAAGACTTTGTCGGATCTAATGGAAATTAGGGAATTATTGTATCCATTAGAAGAAAGAGATGTATTGGTCAATGACATAATTCTGCCCAATGATTGGAGTGTTGGGAATTTACGTATAAAACAAAAAGAAACGCAGCGGAAAAATTCCCATCGAAGGATCCTTGCGAATGGTCATGATTCATGATTAGAAGGTTTACCTCTTGAAGCGATGGCTGTTGATCAGAATTCATCTATCACGAACACCGTACGAACGATGTCTCTAAGGTATCCACACGAGCAGATTCCGTGAACGTCCAACGTCACGAACCCGAAGCGTCTCTGTCTCACAGTGCTAGCTTCAAAACCGAGACTTGCTGTTCACACTTACTCTCTATGTGCGGCTAGGTTATCAACCATGTTGGCACAACAACTTAAGTGGTCTACTTATAGTAGCGCCTCCTTAAGTGAGTTAGTGAGCAGCATTTGACCTAAGCCCATGTACTATGCTTTAGGCCCAATAGGAAAGTCCAACTCTCCTTTTAATGCTTCTTTTAATCCGCTCTTATGTGTGTGACCCTATAGGTTCCCAAAACGTTAGTAGTAATATTAAATCCCATTTAATATTACAAACAGTGAGCGGTATCTAGCAATACATCACTGCTACCTAAGTAGTGAGAAAGTCAGTGATTTGACGAAACCTTTCTGTGACAAATGTTCATGTGCATTATTATCCCTTTGTCCATATATCTATATTGAACACAAGGCATAGAATGTGTCACCCTTGTATGGTTCAATATCATGTTCCCTGATACCCGAGTAGACTTAACAACAAATGAGGTCAATATCTCATATTGACTCATTTCACACTAGTGCAAAAAAGGGATTCTACATCGGAGTTTACACATCGGTTTAGTATAAACCGATGTGTAAAACGAGGCGGTGGCATTTTTGAAATTCAAAGGAAAGTATTACACATCGGTTTAGAGAATAACCGATGTGTAAAACTTTTCCACATCGGTTATATATAACCGATGTGTAAAATTAAAATAAAAAAATTTAAAACTCGGAATTTTTAACATTCAACATCGGTTCTTTTTGAACCGATGTGTAAAATTGTGAGTAACCACATCGGTTTTTAAATAACCGATGTATAAAATTATAAAGAAAAAAAAATAGAAATTTAGGTTACACTTTTACACATCGGTTTTTATTAACCGATGTATAAAATTTAAAAGAAAAAATCAGAATTTAAATGTTTCATGTTTACACATCGGTTTTTGCATAACCGATGTGTATAATATGTTTAACACATCGGTTTTCCTCATAACCGATGTGTAATAGTCCCAATTTTTCTCTTTCCCTCCGTGAGTTTTGCGCGCTCATTCTAAGTTTACGAACGCACCCTAAAACACAACACTCCCTCCTCTCGCTAACGCGTTGTTATCACTGCTTTTCCATCTCTCTCACCGCACTCACATCCGCGAGCTACCCTCGGTATCGTCTCTCTCTCTCTCTCATTCTCATTCTCTCTCTGCATTTCCTTCTTCTCATTCTCTCTCTCTGCATTTCCTTCTTCTCATTCTCTCTCTTTCTTTCTCTTTCTCTCTCTCGCTCCCTTCTTCACGTCCTTTTTCCCTTTTCAATCGTAGACAAAGAAGACCACTGCGACTGCGAGCCTTCATTTTCTGCTTCGTAAGAGAACCACTGAGAACGGTCATCCGCGAGCTACCCTCGTTTGCGTGAAGAGCGCCATTTTTGCTCGTCCCTCAGGTATATATTTGTTTCTTCTTTAGAAAAGTTATGAACTTTGACTCGAAATGGTTGGATAATATACTTGCATGTGTTGTTCTGTTGCTCCAAGACTGGATTTTTCCAGTGGTGGTATCACCCGTCACGGCCGTGCTGCCTGTCACGGCTAGGCCGTGACGGATGTGGAAAGCCAAAAATAACCGATGTGGAATCCCCTTTGTGCACTAGTGTCAGCACGGCCATGCATTTTACAGTCTCACTCTATCAGGGGCCCCACAGATATTACTCCTGTTATGTAGGAGGGACAAATTCCATCTAGGTCACTCACATCCCTCTGCACGGCTCGTGGTATGCCCAATGACCGTCTTTATAATCATCCTATTACAGATAACGTTTGACGATATTAAAGCACACGACTCCTCATGTAGGGATCGTAGTGATTTCAGGTCGAAGGATTGCATACACCATTGTCACTATGAGAACTACTTATGACACTCACATAACGCTCCATGTAGTGTTCTCATGGTGGGTCAATCCAGTACATCATTACTCTAATGTGTACCTATGTGGCGACTCGATATCTCATATCCATGACCCGTGAGATATGGCCATCAGTCTGCACACATAATAGTCTCAATGTATTATTATTGTCCTTATTAATAAAATACTTGACTATGAATATTTAAGAATAGGATTTCATTGTTTAATAGTGTCTCACGATCAAGTCATATACTTGATATTCTATTAAACCGAAATTTCTATTGTAAGGACTTTATTATGTTTAAACAAGTAACACAATAAACTGGAATGCCTTATATCATATCATATATATATATATATATATATATATATATATATATAATAGCAAGATACAAATGTAAGTCTAAAGAAATACACTGGCCTCTAGGGCTTACACCAACAATCTCCCACTAGCACTAGAGCCAATCAAGCATAAATCTAATGCCCATCGATCTAGTGTGACCTTCATGCTGCTGTTGAGCAAGAGGTTTCGCAAGTGGGTCAGCAACGTTATCAAGCGTTGGTACTCTGCATATTTTCACATCTCCTCTATCGATAATCTCTCGAATGAGATGGAAGCGCCTAAGTATATGTTTGGATCGCTGATGAGATATAGGTTCCTTAGCTTGTGCAATGGCCCCATTGTTATCACAATAGAGATCAATGGGGTCCACAATACTAGGAACTGTACCAAGCTCAATAATGAACTTCCTGAACCAAACAGCCTCCTTTGCTGCATTGGAGGCAGCAATATACTCAGCCTCTGTAGTAGAATCGGCAACTGTCTCCTGCTTTGAACTCTTCCAGCTTACAGCCCCGCCATTCAAGCAGAACACATAACCAGATTGCGATCGGGAATCATCCTTATTAGTCTGGAAGCTAGCATCGGTGTAACCTATTACAGCAAGCTCTTCCTCGCCTCCATATACCAAGAACGAATCCTTAGTTCTTCTCAAGTACTTAAGGATGTTCTTGACAGCAGACCGGTAACTTTCACCGGGATCAGACTGGTACCTGCTCGTTATGCTTAAAGCATACGATACATCTGGTCGAGTACATAACATGGCATACATGATATATCCAATTGCGGATGCATATGGAATCTTACTCATGCGATCCCTTTCTTCTTGAGTGGAAGGGGATTGTGCCTTTGATAGGCATATACCATGTGACATAGGCAAGAGTCCTTTCTTTGATTCATGCATGTTAAAGCATCTCAACACTTTGTCTATGTATGTACTCTGACTTAGGCCAAGCAATTTCAGTGATCTATCCCTATAGATCCTGATTCCCAATACATAGGTAGCTTCACCCAAATCTTCCATAGAGAAGCAATTCCCTAACCATGTCTTTACATTTTGTAGTGTAGGGATGTCATTTCCAATGAGTAATATGTCATCTACATATAACACCAGAAAAACAACAATGCTCCCACTAACCTTTTTGTAGACACAAGGTTCATCTTCATTTTTGATGAATCCGTCATCGTCTTACAAAGATCATCAAAACGAAGGTTCCAACTTCTGGAAGCTTGCTTCAATCCATAGATTGATCGCTGCAATTTACATACCTTTTCGGCATCCTCTGAAATGTCAAAGCCTTCAAGTTGTGTCATGTACACATCCTCAAGAAGCTTTCCATTAAGGAAGGCAGTTTTGACATCCATCTGCCATATCTCATAATCATGGTATGCAGCGATAACAAGTAAGATCCGGACGGATTTAAGCATCGCAACAGGTGAAAAGGTCTCATCATAGTCGACACCATGAATTTGCTTGAAACCCTTGGCCACCAATCGTGCCTTAAAGGTATGTACTTTACCATCCATGTCAGTTTTCTTTTTTGAAAACCCACTTGCACCCTATAGGTTTTACCCCTTCGGTGGCTCTACCAAGGTCCATACCTGGTTGGTGTACATGGAATCCATCTCGATTTCATGGCCTCAAGCCACTTCTCGCAGTCTGGGCCGTGATGGCCTCCGGTAAGTCACAAGGCTCATCTTGATCCATGAGCAATACATCACCTTGTGGAGTCATGAGAAATCCATATCTCTCGGGCAGTGGCGTATCCTCGTTAGACCTACGTCTGTCTTGTGCTCTTTGGAGCAGGTTGTTCCTCCACAACATTTTGTGAAGGTTGCTCCTGTTCCACCAGTGGTAGGTCACTACTCTGTGATTCTTGAATTTCTTCAAGTTCTATCTTCCTCCCACTGGTTCCTATGGAGATAAACTCCTTTTCTAGGAATACACCAGTCCGTGCGACAAACACTTTGCCTTCGGAAGGATTATAGAAATAATATCCCTTGGTTTCTTTGGGATACCCCACAAAGAAGCATTTATCAGATTTGGGATCAAGCTTATTAGAAACTTGACGTTTTACATATACTTCACAACCCCAAATCTTCATAAAAGACATCTTTGGTCGTCTACCACCCATATCTCATATGGTGTCTTTTCTACCGTTTTGGATGGAACACGGTTAAGTGTAAAAGCTGTTGTTAATAGAGCATGTCCCCAGAAAGAGTTTGGAAGGTTTGCATGACTCATCATAGTCCGAACCATGTCCAACAAGGTTCGATTTCTCCTCTCAGAAACACCATTCCATTGTGGTGTTCCAGGTGGAGTGAGTTGAGATAAAATTCCACACTCTCTCAGATGAACATCAAACTCTAGGCTCAAATATTCACCACCTCGATCTGATCGAAGAGTTTTAATATTCTTACCAAGTTGGTTTTGTACCTCATTTTTGAATTCCTTGAACTTTTCAAAGGATTCCGATTTATGTTTCATAAGATACACAAATCCATATCTACTGAAATCATCAGTAAATGTGATGAAGTACTGAAAACCACCTCTAGCTAATGTGTTTAGGGGTCCGCATACATCGCTATGTATAAGACCCAAAAGATCGTTGACTGTTTCACCTTTGCCGGTGAATGGAGCTTTAGTCATCTTTCCCAATAAACAAGACTCACATATCTCATAGGATTCATAATCAAATGAGTCCAAGAGTCCATCTTTATGGAGCTTCGAAATGCGCTTCTCATTTATATGGCCTAAACGACAATGCCAAAGATAAGACGGGTTCAACTCATTTGGTTTGAACCTCTTAGTATTTATGTTATAGATGGGCATTTCAAGATCAAGGACATAAAGTCCATTACTCATGTGTGCACTAGCATAGAAAATATCATCCAGATAAATAGAACAAATTTTATTCTTTATTATAAAAGAAAAACCAATCTTGTCCAAACAAGAAACGGAAATGATATTCCTGCTAATTGCCGGCACAAAATAACAGTTCTCTAACTGAATAGTAAGCCCAGTGGGCAAAGTCAATACATAAGTCCCTACAGCTAAAGCAGCAACCTTTGCTTCATTTCCGACTCGTAGATCGACTTCGCCCTTTCTCAATGGTCTACTCCTGTTTAGATCCTGCACATTTGTACAAATGTGAGAACCACATCCAGTATCTAATACCCATGATGCAGAAGTAGATAAATTGACTTCTATAACAAACATACCTGAAGTGGAAGTCTCACTTCCCTTCTTCTTCTTGATTTCTTCCAGGTATTTTGGGCAGTTCCTCTTCCAATGTCCGGTCCGACCACAGTGGAAGCAATTGCCTTCCTTAGCCACACCACCCACATGCTTCAAGCCAGAAGTACTGGGCTTGGTCTTGTTGATGGCCTTGACCTTGCCCTTGCCCTTTTGTTTGTTCTTGGGCTTCTTGGGCTGCTTCTTGCTATTTCCAGCCTGGACCATCAAAATGGCCTTCCCCTTTCCTTTGTTAATATTTTGTTCAGTAGTTCTCAACATGCTCAACAATTCTGGCAAAGGTTTGTCAAGATCATTCATATTAAAGTTCATGACAAACTGACTATAGCTCTCAGGCAACGATTGCAGAACTAAGTCGGTGGCCAACTCTTGGCCTAAAGGAAAACCCAGTCTCTCGAGATTCTCAATGTACCCGATCATCTGGAGTACATGAGGACTCACAGGGCTCCCTTCTGCCACTTTACACTTGAAAAGGGCTTTGGAAACTTCGAACCGCTCATGCCTTGCTTGCTCTTGGTAGAGCAGCTTGAGGTGCACGATCATATCGTACGCCTCCATGGTCTCATGTTCCTTTTGCAGCTCAGAGGTCATGGTAGCAAGCATAAGACAGCCGACGTCTAAGGCGTCATCCTGATGCTTCTTATAAGCATCCATGTCAGCCCTAGGAGCACTTGAAGCCGGTGGCTCCTCAAGAATAGGCTCCTCAAGAACATACAACTTTTTCTCATGTTTGAGGACAATCCTTAAGTTTCTCTACCAGTCCAGAAAATTTGTTCCGAATAGTTTGTCCTTCTCAAGGACGGATCGCAATGACAGGTTACTTGATGTGTTTGATGCCATGGTAATCTACAGAGATAAATATGCAAAATATAAGTATCATGCCATGAAGTTATTTAATAAGGTCTTTAATTAAATATGCCTCCCACTATTTTACTCAAAACAATGACCCTCATCATTGATTCGGAAAATCCCGTTGGAAGATTTTCTAGTGGGCCAAGATCCATATTTCACCTAGCTTTAAGTCAGCTTTGGCTGATCACTTAAAATTCGGTTATTTAGGTAGGAAACACTTTCCGATTGCATCTCATGCAGCTCTTGGACAGTTGGGTGAATAACTCTTATTCAAATCCATCACATGGACTAAAGCCAAACTTATAAGCCTCTAAGCCTTTCAATCCTATTGAAGTTGGCTTAGTTAAGTCAGATCCAATGGACACTAGTGGAAAATATACATTAGACGGTAAAGGTTTACGTCAGTTAACCAAAAGCTAGACGTTAAAAAGGAAGCGGTGGCAGTTTTTTAAATATTAGAGTTCATTAATTCAATTTTAACGTCAGTTGTTTTAATGACTGACGTTAAAAGTGAAGTGACTCACTTTTAACGTCAGTTCAATAAAAAACTGACGTTAACAGGGAACATTTTAACGTCAGTTCTATAAAGAACTGACGTTAAAAGTAAGTCACTTCACTTTTAACGTCAGTCCTTACATCAACAGACGTTAAAGGTTATTTAATAATATTTTTTATCTAGTATACGATCCCTTCCGCATTGCCTTCCTCAAAGTTTCAGTTTCACATGAATTGCTTTGATGTTTTGTGTTTCTGTTTTTGAAAACTATAAGTTGAATCAATAACCTAAACTGGATCTCATTCATGAAGTATCGTAATACTGATCGATACGTAAGATTGAAAGGGTTTAAAATCCTATAAAAAGTTACATTGAAAGGGTTTAAAATCCTATAAAAAGTTACATTGAAAGGGTTTAAAATCCTAAACATTAAAGCTACATCCCATCAGAGAGCTTTATGAAATATGCCAAAGGGAAAACTATACTCCAAGACCTCGTAAAATCGGGGGGCATGAGAGAGCTCAAGAGAGAGGCAAAAACAGGTGCACTAGATCTGTTTCAAGCAAAGGCAAGTGGTTCCAGAGACTTCCAAGACGGTCACTTGCTTGCCAAAGCCGAGGTTTTGGAATCTGACCCCCGAGCACTCGATTATCCCTCCAAAGAATGATTCTCCGGAAGGTGATAAGGTGAGCAACTCACATAATGTAATTTACTCAGACTTATCACCCATGTAATGTAATATACTCAAACTCGGAAGTTGTTTGACCATTAAGACAAAGACCTTTGAGTCTAGGAATAGGAAGAAAGAGTGATGAAGTTAATCTCCACTACAGAGCCATATTGTGAAGCGAAAAATTAAAAGGATGGAAGGAAGCTATTTATAGGAGCAGGGGATGAAGTTACTAAGCTATTCTGATTTTGTTGAAAACTTACCTATAAACTTAATGCTCATTAAGAGGATTGAGTTACAAGGTGCATGGGTAAGTAGCACAAGATACTCAAAGGAATGAATGTTTTTGCAGATATCTATACACTTTTAACGCCGGCTTTTTAAAAACTGACGTTAAAAGTGTTTTTCAAATAAAAAATATTAATTGTTAACGTCAGTTTTTTTATAAAACTGACGTTAAAAGTTTGATTTTTACTTCAGTTAAATAAACAGCCGACGTAAATAATCCTATATATTATAAACGTGCAGAATGAATATTGGAAATAATGTAATTAATATACGGGAACTTGACAGTCATCAATTAAGTTGACGTTAAAAATGAGGTGGTGGGTAAACTATTTGGCGTCGATTCTATAAATAACTCGACGTAAATAATTATGAAACACATTTCATTGGTTGTCATGTCCCTGTTGTCCCTCTTAACGCAGATCACTCCATATAGTACTGCAGTTTATTTCTAAACCTTTTTTTATACAAGTTTATTTTTAATTTTTATTAATTAGCTTGAATTAGTAAACAAATTATTGTGCAAATTAAAATAAATAAACACTTAACATAAAACAAGTTATATGTATAATCAAATCGTATGACATTGAAGCGATTCATAAGTTAAAATTACATGATTAAAAGATAAAAAATTTCTGCAACATAGCCCTAAAATATAAAAAGGTTTCTGCATCAACATCATTTTCTTCTCAGTCCTGTCATCAGAAACTCCAATGGATGCATCACCTCCCTCACTTGAATTCCAAGATGCAAAGTAAATCCTCGAATCACTAGCAAACAAAGCAAAGTGAAATGGATCTTTGCATCTTTCTTCTTCAATGGAGTTCCTTGATGCATCATCTTGAATCCACAATCACTTGCTTCCAAAGCAAAGTGAAAGGGATGATGGGGATGAAATAAAGTGAGAGAATCACATTACGTGATTCACCCAACCTTAATATCCATGTAATGTAATTTACTCAAACTCAGAAGTTGTTTGACCATTAAGACAAAGACCTTTGAGTCTAGGAATAGGAAGAAAGAGTGATGAAGTTAATCTCACTACAGAGCCATATTGTGAAGCGGAAAATTAATTAAAAGGATGGAAGGAAGCTATTTATAGGAGCAGTGGATGAAGTTACTAAGTTATTCTGATTTTCTTGAAAACTTATCTATAAACTTAATGCTCATTAAGAGGATTAGGTACAAAGGTGAATGGGTAAGTAGCATAGTAGTCAAGGGAATGAATGTTTTTACAGAAACTAATAAACCTTTAACGTCCGTTGTGTAATACAACTGACGTAAGAAGTTGTGAGTGTTTTTAACGTCAGTTTCTTAATACAACTTACGTTAAATATATGACCTTTAACGCCGGTTATTACTAACAACCGACGTAATAAGTGTGAGAGTTTTTAACGCCCGTTTATTAAGACAACCGACGTTCAATATATGATCTTCAACGCCAGGTTTTACCAAAACCGACGTAAAATGTTGTTTTATTTTAATTATAACGCTTACCCCCCGACGCCTTCCCCACTTCTCTCGTACGTCTTTTCTCTTTTCATCATGCTCAACCCTCACTCTCGCTCTCACTCTGCCCTAATCGCGAGCTCATCTCCACCGCAACCACCGCGAGGGCTTCTTCGCCACCACCGTGAGGTACACTCTTAACCCCTAACTCTGTCTTTCCCGCTCATTCTTTGCAATAACTTGACATCTCTCTTTCCCCTGGCCTTCCCGCGCACTAACTCTCCTTGTCCCTCTCGCTCTCGGGAACCACATCGAACGTTGGCCACCACTGAGCTTCCCCCCACCACCAAGCGATCTCCTATTTCTGGCGAGTCTTTAATTAGGGCACATTTTTTTATTCACGGTTTTGAGTGCATGCATGTTGCTCTCTGGTTTGAAACTATAGTCTCATAAGGTTGAAACTTGAAACTGTGATTTTGAGTTGTTTGGAATGTATTTATTTTTGTTTTTTATTGTATGTTTAAACTGTAGTCTTATTAGTTGTAACTTTAAACCGTGAGTTTGAGTTGTTTGGAATGTCTCTATTTTTGGTTTTGAGTGCATGTTGCTCATTGGTTGATCCGTCACGGCCGTAATGCTCATCACGGCTAGGCCGTGATCGGTTCGCCTATGAGGGTCTGGTTCGGTTGGCACGCTTACGGCCGTGATGGACATCACGGCCAGGCCGTGACCAGTGCTTGGCAATCTTCAAAAACTATAGTTTTCAATCTCCGTATTGTCCTTATATTGGATATATAGATGTTTTGTATATCTACAGGACCTATCTAGTTATTTTTATTTATACTTCGTATTTATTTTGAGTTATAACCTATGTTAATACATATATTTTTTTTCTGAACAGGCATACATATGGATAAGTCGGATAGCCCACATGCACGAGATGTCACTGTGGGGGATTCGCAGGACCTGATCATGCCCACGCCTGATTATAGTGTAAAGTTACATGTTATATACTATCTTTAGTCCTTCTTGTTAATGTAAGTTTATAATGTTACAACCCTCTATTTTATCATTTTTTTTTGTCCATACAGACATCATAGGCTCATAGGAAACGGGGTAGAGGAGCCACCTCGTTGAAGAACCTAGAGAAGGACAGGCAGAGCGGACAGAAGCTTGAGGTGTCCTTCGATGCTAATCTAAATGCCCAGGGACCCCGTGCTAAAGAATTTAATAAGTGGGTGTTTCTACAAGCGAAGCAGCACATAAGCATCAACTACAACCACTGGAATGACGTTCCACAGAACGTTAAGGATCAGATTTGGGAGGCTATCACGGTATTTTACCTTTACATTCGTTTGATTTACATTATTAGATAATTATCCGAGTTATAATCCATCCAGTTGTTATATATGTATCTAATGTGTAGGTAGCTTGGACTGTGCCAAATGACGAGGATCATCGTCATAAATGTATGAAAATGGAATCAAAGCGTTGGAATGGGTTCAAGCATGATCTTACCAGTTTCTATGTATCTGGGAAGAAACGGCTTGATAAAATGTTCTCGGATTATCCCTGGATTGATCAGGATACTTGTGATATGTTTGCCAGGAGTCGACAGGATGAAGAATTTCAGGTTGGTTGATTAAGTTAATTTTGTATGCTTATTATAGATCATTTAACTGTATTTAATTATGTGTTTTTGTTTGAATAGGCTAAGGCAAATAAGGGTCGGCAGAATCAGGCGAAGAACGTCCACCGCCACACCATGTCTCAGGGTGGGTACCATACTCGGATCCAAAGAGATGATGGCAGATAGGTCGAGGGCGAAGCAGAAGAGCACTCTGCTAGGATTGAAAGAGGAGAGGTGCCCGAGGGCACACCATCAAGTCCTCCGTCGGACATCGACCACGAGGATGTCCGGGTTAGCCTACGCATGACAAAGGCGTGATCTTTTAAATTTGATTCCACTCGCGTAGTGGCATATAAGATTGTAAGTAAATAATTAACTTGATTTCAATTGATATTTGTATAGATATTTGCAACACTTTTCACATGCACGTTTTTTCATTTTTTTTCATTGTAGATGGATCTTAAAGCAAAATCCTCCCAGGGCGCATTCGTCCCCTTCTGACGGGCAGGACGTCTTGATGACTGCTCTAGGCAAGAAAGACCATCCTGGTCGGGTTCTCGGTGTTCCTGGGAACGTGACCATCAAACAATATTATGGCAAGTCTGCTTCACGAAAGCGGGTGGTCAATGAAGCATCAATTTTGACTGACATTACTCAGCACCTCATGTCCAACCCAGATATTACAACACATCTGATGCAAGGCTTATTAGCCAACCTAGAATTCAAGCAGGCGCTTGCCAGAGAGCTTTCCTCCGTCGGTACATCCCAGGACACCGCAAGGCTTGCCAACGCTTCACATGTGAGCACAAAAGAGAGTTTTAGTATGGCACATGTGGAGGACGATGAGTTAGCAGCTAGGGAGCGGGAGTTGGAAGTCCAGTGCCATGAGCATGAGTTGGAAATGAAAAGGCGTGAGCTTGAGTTGGACTCCAAACGACGTGAGCTCGAAATGTTAGCAAATGTATTTATTCATTATTAATGTCCAAATTAGTCAAATAATTACTTGTGTTTTTTTTAATTATCAAAAACTTATATATTTTATTTTTCCTAAACTGAAGGCCAAGTCGACGTCGGTGTCGCTGTCACCTATCACTCGTTTGTTCTCACTTGGTGAGGATTATGCGTTTGAGATTTTTGAATGTCCATTGGATCACGATGGATGGGTGGCACGCCCAGATCAACAGAGGATATTTTCCTTCGTTGGTGACGATCTCGGGAACGCCTGCAGAAATAACATCTGGATGAACAATAATGTCATCAGTCTCTGGTGCACGTAAGTTAATTTTAATTTTATAACTTATTTATTTTTTGTATTTTTCCATTTAATAATTTATTTTAATTTCAATATATATATTATGTAATTAACATCCACACCTTTTCATATCTTAGGTATCTCCATCGTCTTCAGCTTGATAAGGGCGTTGCATCAGTTTACGGTTTCTTAGATCCGTCAATCCTTCTGCCCGAGTTCTTTGCTGGCGATGCATTGAGTAAATACTTAGGGAACTTGTTGGGAGACAATCCGAAAGAATTATATATGGCTCCCTACTGTATGGAACGCCATTGGCAGTTGTTCGTACTTCACCCGTCTAGGCATACTGTCATATTCTTCTGCTCTCTCCACCAAGATCCGCCACCGAAGGTGGTGGAAGCTGTAAATATGTAAGTAACTAATCTTAAATTTAATTTAAGTTTTAATATCAGTTGTTTTTAGTTTATTACACACATGATATATGAGTTTGTTAATTGATCGACATGATTATTTGTTTATGATAGCGCACTGAAGGCGAGTAGCATAAGTTGCGCCAACGGGAGAAGTAGGACTTCTAAGGCTAAAGCAAATCCTGTATGGAACATCCTCAAGGTTTGGTAGTTTATTTATCAAATAATTAATATTATAATTACTAATTTATGTGTATATTCAACTGACGTTGAAATTAATTCTCATTGGTAGTCTCGATTTCAAACCGACAGTTGGTCGTGCGGCTATTATGTGATGCTTCATATGTCGAACATAGTCTCCGCATCTATTACGGATGGATGGAAGAAGGTAATATTTAAACAACTTGTTAAATTATATATTATAGTTTTGAAGATGACATGCATTGATGTTATTGTTATTATTTGAACGTGTCTAGGCATTTATCGACCAATCGCCTATTGAAGAAGATGAGTTAAGAGACTTGAGGATGCGCTTCGCTGAATTCTTCTTCAAGTATGCGGCTGAAAAAGGAATTGACAACATACCTCCGCACTACTTAGATAAATAGTTTTTTTGTTAGACTTTAGAAACTAATTAATAACATGTATATATATATCCTTAGATAGTTTTGTTTTTTAGACATTGGAACTAAAATTTATTTATATATATACATGGGTTTTGGTTTTAAGTCCCCCCATTGTTCAATTTTCCTTTGCAATTCTGTAATGTGTGTGATATTCTTCTCGGGACTGAATGCAGGGATAGCTGAGGGGAGTGATATTTTAAAACTGAATTTAAAAAAAAAACCTATTAACGTCAGTTGTATCAAACAACTGACGTTAATAGTATTTTATAAAATATACAGTACACAATTAACGTCAGTTGTTTATTAAAACTAACGTTAAAATTAAACCTTTAACGTCAGTTCTTTATAACAACTGACGTTAGTTTTAACAAAATCAACGTCCGTTGTATTAAAGAACTGACGTTAATAGTTTTAGTTTAACGTCAGTTGTTTAAAAAACCGACGTTAATTTTTACAAAATTAACGTCGGTTTTGTTAAGGAACTGACGTTAATAGTTTTATATTTAACGTCAGTTCTCTACTGACGTTAAAATATTAACTATTAACGTCAGCTGTATTTACGTCAGTCAGTATTCTGACGTAAAAAATCAATTTTAACTGACGTAAAAAGCACTTATTGCACTAGTGGGATAGCAGTTGAACATTACATTTGTCCCATCGCGTCTTACTAGTATAGATAAAGGTACCCCGCTTTGGCGGACCCACACTTAATCGATCCTAGTCTTGACGAGTGCCATGCATTGGAAGGCCTTTAAATGCGACTTAATATTTCCTTTTGAGGGATTTGATTAAAGTTTGATCTCATCATTTGTTAAACTCTTTAACTTATTATTTACATACATGCATCTCATACATATATTAGTTAAACTCTTTTAACATACTATATACATACATGCATCTCATACATATATAAGGCAAATAAATGTGATATGGTTATGACCCCTAACGCATTGATTCTCCCAAGCCAATGAGAGAATCTAAACTGAAACCTAGGAGCGTCCAAGCTTCTCCAAGCATGATCTCCCACAGGATAACGTCTTCTTGTCTCCATCATGACATTACATAAACAGAAACCTCATTTTACATATGAGGGGAGTGAGATGAGAAAAGAATATACATATGGAATATAAGAGAAAGGCATGGCACGCAGGCCGTATTTCAAAATATAAACCAAAAGATAAAAGGACTAAGGCCATAACCATTCACCATACATCACCAAATAAATAGTAACAACCAATAATAACACATAATCATCATCATTATTATTATTAATTAGAGATTTCAAAATCTGAATTTTGAAAACATAACATATATATATATAATAAATCACATTTATTATAATTGATGTTACTATAAATCATATTTATTGCAATTGTTGTTACCACAAATCACATTTATTGTAATTGGTATAAATCACATTTATTGTAATTGATATAAATCACATTTATCGTAATTGATGTTATTATTAAATGGTGACATAAAATTTCAAAATTTGAATTTCGAAATAACACACTACGCAGAGGTAGTGAACAGTTCACGTTGCAAGGAACGGCGGCTACGGTTTCAACCCTTGGAACCTCAGCCGCAACAACATGAACTCTTCATGTCTGAAACCCCTTAACGCCGCCAATCAGACAACTGAAACCAATCATGTTTAACATCAACATTTGACGCCATCGCAGAACATAATAAGGATTCGGAACCAATGTACATATCGCATACATACAAACATGCAATAGACGCATATATCATATACATACGAAAATTACAGAAACAAGGTTTCGCAAAACGGATGTAAACAATTTTCAAAAAACAATTTTAGAAAAACGATTCACATTATAAACATGTTATCATACATAACAGGTAAACCACGTAACAGAATCATGGTTTCGCAAGCGGCTCTGATACCATTGTTGGGAATTTGCGTATAAAACAAAAAGAAACGCAGCGGAAAAATTCCCATCGAAGGATCCTTGTGAATGGTCATGATTCATGATTAGAAGGTTTACCTCTTGAAGAGATGGCCGTTGATCAGAATTCGTCTATCACGAACACCGCACGAACGATGTCTCTAAGGTATCCACACGAGTAGATTCCGTTAACGTCCAACGTCACGAACCCGAAGCGTCTCTGTCTCACAGTGCTAGCTTCAAAACCGAGACTTGCTGTTCACACTTACTCTCTATGTGCGGCTAGGTTATCAACCGTGTTGGCACAACAACTTAAGTGGTCTACTTATAGTAGCGCCTCCTTAAGTGAGTTAGTGAGCAGCATTTGACCTAAGCCCATGTACTATGCACTAGGCCCAATAGGAAAGTCCAACTCTCCTTTTAATGCTTCTTTTAATCCGCTCTTATGTGTGTGACCCTATAGGTTCCCAAAACGTTAGTAGTAATATTAAATCCCATTTAATATTACAAAAAGTGAGCGGTATCTAGCAATACATCACTGCTACCTAAGTAGTGAGAAAGTCAGTGATTTGACGAAACCTTTCTGTGACAAATGTTCATGTGCATTATTATCCCTTTGTCCATATATCTATATTGAACACAAGGCATAGAATGTGTCACCCTTGTATGGTTCAATATCATGTTCCCTGATACCCGAGTAGACTTAACAACAAATGAGGTCAATATCTCATATTGACTCATTTCAGCACGGCCATGCATTTTACAGTCTCACTCTATCAGGGGGCCCACATATATTACTCCTGTTATGTAGGAGGGACAAATTCCATCTAGGTCACTCACATCCCTCTGCACGGCTCGTGGTATGCCCAATGACTGTCTTTATAATCATCCTATTACAGATGACGTTTGACGATATTAAAGCACACGACTCCTCATGTAGGGATCGTAGTGATTTCAGGTCGAAGGATTGCATACACCATTGTCACTATGAGAACTACTTATGACACTCACATAACGCTCCATGTAGTGTTCTCATGGTGGGTCAATCCAGTATATCATTACTCTAATGTGTACCTATGTGGTGACTCGATATCTCATATCCATGACCCGTGAGATATGTCCATCAGTTTGCACACATAATAGTCTCAATGTATTATTATTGTCCTTATTAATAAAATACTTGACTACGGATATTTAAGAATAGGATTTCATTGTTCAATAGTGTCTCACGATCAAGTCATATACTTGATATTCTATTAAACTTCGGAAAGAAATTCAAGCCTTTGAGAAATTTTACCAGCAGCATCTGTAATGCGACTCAAGCAGACTTTTAGACTTGGATGATAATTGGAGTAATAGTCATCCCACCAGTCAAGAAAACTTTGAGTTGCTCCATGGAAAGTAAAAAATGGGACAAGTTGTAAAGAGGCCCTGCGAGCTTTATCTTTGTCACTGATGGCCACGATATCTTCGTATATTGGAACCTTGGCATCAATGAAGTGCTCATCCGGGTCTAATGAGTAAGGAGCAGGGATAGATTGACAGAAATCAAGCTGACAAGCCGTGGTATTGGGTAAATGAAGATAGATTCGATGGGTTTTAAAACCAAGACCGTCGACAAAAATGACTATTTGACAGAGAAAATTGGCCCAAATTGATTCATTGGATTTGGACACAGTAGTACTCAACTTAGTAAACCACTCTGGACCATATTTTCGGTCAACAAAAGGAGTGAAATTGATTTTTGAAGAAGTCGAAGAAAGAGAATGAAAATTTTTGAAATAAAATTTGAAATTGACAGTTTCATCTTTTGACAAAGACTCAGCAGAAACATAGTAAAGAGAAGAACCATAAGTGTCTATTAACAATTCTGCATGAGCCTTGTAAGAAAGGCGACTCTCTAAGACGGCATGAAGCCACAATTGGAGAAGCCAAAGAGGACCTCCTATGTTAGTTTTCTTTTTTAATCTGATAGTGTCAACCAACATACTCATGCTATCGTAAAGATTGGCCAGAACACACTGGCCTAGGGCTGTCCTCTTGCCAGTAGCAAGAAGGTTGGCAAGAGGAACATAAGCTGCAATCAAAGTGGCAGATTTCCTACAAAAGACATAAGCACATAGCCAAAGGAATAAAAAGGCTACATGCTCAGTGTCTGTCACCGGTTCATTTTCTTTACCTTTGAAATCTGTGACATATTTAGAAAAAGAACATCTCGGGACATAGACATCAATTTGTCTCTTAACCTCGACACGAGTATGCATGGAAGGGTCATTTGGACGAAGTCCTGTAATGGCTGACATGTCGAAAAGGGTTGGCCCCATAATTCCATATGGGAAATGGAAATTGTTGGTAGTTTTATTCCAGAAGAAGGCTGATGCCCCAATTAAAGAAAAGTCTACCAGCTTAAGATGACGAGAAAGTTGGATAAATTCAAAGATTCCAGCTTCTTTCCATACCTCACGTTTCTGGGCTTGGACACGGTCAAGCCAACCAACGTAGGCATCAAATCCGGTAGCAGGGGGCGTCCTAAAAATCCTATCACCCTTTTTAAATGCGTGAATATGAAGTGAAGGTAAAGAGGCTAAGATAGCTTCATCAGGGTTATTGCAAGGAAAGGAACCCCGCAAATTATCAGGAATTTCGTTCTGGGCAATAAGGGGACCCAAGAACACAGCAGGTAGGTTCAGAGAACGGAAATAGTCATCAACAGAATAAATTACCTTAGAATTTTGCCATAGCTTTGATTTATCCAAAAGTGGGTCCTGAACCACCACCCTAGGAGCAGCCACCGAGGATTGAGGTGCTGAAGCAGAAGTTTTGGAAGAAGTCGCCATGAGCACTAAGCAGAATAATGAAGAATGAAGCAACTTTGCAAAAGAGAAAATTTTTCGCAGAGAAAAGATGCGAGTAGATGAAGAAGAAGACTGAGCGGTGATGTGATAGAAATTTAAAGAAAGTGGGGTTTGGTGGTTCGACTTCCAAGACAGCTACAACGTTATGATTATCCCTATCAAATAGGGATATGATTAAGTTGATAAGATTTGATTACTGAAGTTAAGCCCAAAATTAAAAATCTATTGAGGATTTCAAAATTCAAATTCCGCTATTCTTTCGGACAAGGTCGTCGAAAAGCAAAACTTGGGGGCATCTGTTAAGGGTGAAATTTTGAATTTTTGACGGATGTTTTCTCGACAGGCTGACGAAGGGATCGAAGTAATAACTAAAATTTTCTAATTATTGAAAATATTTGGTTGATGAGAAAATATAGCCCGACAAAAGGGAAGATTCGACGATCGGGTTCTTGACAAAGCAAAAAAGGAAGACTAGCTCGAGGGAGGAAGTGTCAAAAAGAAGAAAAAAATTAAGGAATCGGTTAAGTCCCCAATTCGACGAATGACTATCAATATAAGTTGTCAAGCAGCCAAACCGTCAAAGACAATTAAGTTGACACGGAGCAGTTCAAGAAACTGAAGCAGTTATCAGAATTGTTTGACAAAGCAGTTTAGATTTAAAGTTTAGAAAACTGCCAAGACACGTGGCAGTCATTAAGATAGGAAGTTAGCAATGAGTAGTTACTTTATTTGTCTATAAATACTTATAAACATAATGTAAACTAGGTCGGTTACTTGATACACATCCTACATATCTCGATCACACAGTAGATTGACGGATTACATTCAAGTATTCCTTCCATCCTTCTTATTTCAATACTATGGCAAAATTCAATGCCATTTTCATCTCTTTTATTCAAGTTCTTCATGTATTCTTACTTATTTTCAGTATTTCTCTTATATTCTTCTTTTAAATTTATTTACTTCTTGAAAGTTGTATCACTTAGATCCTACTTTACTTAAGTTTCTTTTTAAACTTGTGTTTCTTTTCCATTGTAAACTCAGTTCAATCATGAAGTTATTTTCTACATATAAACTACTTTTTTCTTTTAAATTTCAAATTTACCTTTTCAAATATAAACAATTTCGTTGTCAAGTTTCATTATTAACAATAATCTGTACACCATTTTTTAAAACTTATATACTTGTCATAGCATCAAGTCCTTGTCAGTATATTACTAGATTTGTCTAACTTATCAAATTCATACTTGATAGACAGATACATATTCTTGACGAGATTACCGCATAACTCGTAGGTTCCATACTCATTTGATTTCTAATTATTTATAACAAAGGAAATTTGTTCAGAAACCAAAAACCAACGTTAACGGTTTGTCAAATATTTCCCCTCAGAATTTGTAAACCAATCTTTGCTTTTTGATATGTATCAAGTGTCCTCCTGAGATGAAATTTTTGTAAGCTCCAATCCATGTGGCCATCTCAGTTGAATTTCTAAAACTAGTATCACCATGATAGAATTTTAAGAGATACTTGTGATCCTGCGTTAAATATTTTTACAATAAACTGTCTTGTTTGAGAATACAATATGTACTAACTCCACCTTAGATTAGCTTGTATAATTCATGGAAAATGATGTCAGATTTTTCTAATGCTCTTTTGTGTTGGTTACTTCTGCCAGTTACGAATTTGACATGAATTATATATGATGTTGTGACAAAGTTGCCATGTAAACTCTAGGAAAGTATTACTTTTCTTTTTCTTTTCCCCCTTGTATTCAAGAGACAAATCTATCGGGAGTCAAATTGAAACCAAGTGAATTAAAATGTGTGAAAAGGATTTTGGAGCTGGTCATGGATACAGTTTAATCAGCTATTAAATCTAAAAAAAAGCTATGTTTCTCAATGTTAAACCCGTTATCCTCTGCCAATAATTATAAACACAGTGTCCATTGGACATAACCAACCAAATTCTTAAGGCTAAATTATACTTTTGGTCAATTATCTTTATTTCAGGTTTTAATTTGGTCACTTTTTTATTTTTTGTTTTAAAATGACCCACTTTTTTTATCTTTATTTTGGGTTTCAATTTGATCACTCTTTTATTTTCTGTTTTAAAATGACCCACTTTTTTTTTTGACAAACAAATGTTAATAGTTAGTTGTTATGTTAATTTTCCCTCCTTTGCCAAGGTTTGAATCTTGAACCTTCAACTCCTTCAACTCCTTATACCCTTAGCTCAAACCACTTGAGCTAACAAACTCCTCCAACTCCTTTTGCAAAGTTATACCAATGTGGTCATTCTTTAATTTTTTGTTTCGAAATGGTCCCTCATTTTGCAAAAGTTAAACTAATGTGGTCCCCTTTTTTTATTCCGAAATAGTCCCTCTTTTATTTTTTCTCCAAAATAGTCCCTTATTTTGCAGAAATTATATGAATTTTGTCCTCTTCATACCACATTTTAAACAGGGACATATTGAAACCTAAAATAAAGATAAGGGACAAAAATGGAATAAAAAATAAAAGAGGGACCAAATTGAAACTTAAAATAAAGATACGTGACCAAAAATATAATTTAGCCAATTCTTAATTAATAGATACTAAAATAACAATTTAAAAAGACAGCAAAATCCTTATTAAAATTATTTTAAAATTACCTTAAATTTGTGATTGGTCATGTTCAATAAACACCTATTCATACAAGATTTATTCTGAACAAAGCATCACGATTCATAATAATTGGTGTTTATTGTAAATGTTAGGAATAATTAGACAAAGAAGGATGATGTGATGATTATAGTAGAATATATGGGGTACAGATTATCTGTGCATTATATTTTTCTTAAGTATTTCTATGTCCTTGAATATTTGTCTTGAAATCTCAAAGGCCTTGTGAATGAAGCAATCTTGAGCTTCTGGTTGTTCTACACTTAATCTATACATGTACAGGGGCATATGATACTTTTCTCACTTAGCTTAAATTACACCATAAGGATTCTTAGGGATATGCTTTTGCCTTCACTTTCAAGTCTGTCTGCACTTCTTGTTGCTAACTCAATGCCTTTTTCAATTATCCCCTTATCCCTTTTTCTCTTTTTCTTTTGACAAATGTATATTCCTATTATTAGGAGATTAACGTTCGGATTAGGATATTTTACCCCTTTCTCTTAGACAAGAATTAGAATATGGGTTTTCAATTAATTAAATGTATTTATAGGAGCAGTTCATAAAATATAATATGAAACCTTGTTAGACCATAGATTATGATTATTTTATGCTATAATTGTACGTCATTGTTTGATTGCAAATTGTGCATTAATTTATGTCCTGTGCTGCCATGATCATTAGGGAACATGGCATAAAAGTGAAAGTAGGACGACAATGACATCACTAATACTAGTAGATTCCGCGAATTGGATCTATCTTCTATACTTGAAGTGTTTTATGCCTCAAAAGAAAATTGGGTTAAAATTGAATTTCAACTTCGAGTAAGATATGCAAAAGGAAGAAAGGAACATTTCTTTTTAACGGTATATTAGTCCAATCCTTCTAAAATGATTCATTGGTACGGTTTATTTGTTTGTTTGTTTTTTATCCAAGGGGAGGCTCAAGAGACCTAGCATTGGGCCGAAAAAATGAATAAAGAAATGGAAAAGGAATGAATGATATTTTTAGAGTATGAACTTGCAATCGATTATTGCAGTTTTAATTAGAAGAAAAAAGAAAATTCTAAACACCCCCTCCAAAAAAAAAAAAAGGAAGAAGAAGGAAAAGTCAGATCCCTACACTTTTCTGCCTCCATATAAGAGGAAATGTATGTTTATATCTTAGCTGTTTGATTAAGAAATTTTTCACCATCAAAGAAAATTTGGCTTTCATGGTTGGTAAGAAGAAAGGATTGTTTTCCTTTGAATTAGCATGCCTTCGAAATCCAAATCTTTACTTTTGGGATGAAAGAAATCTTAAATAGACTACACAGAGGAATGTAGCCTTGTTTCATTCTAATAATTATTCACTAATAACTTGTCTATTATTTTTTTTGATTTTCCAAGGTAAATTATGAGTCTCATATGGTAAGGGGCAAGACATAAATTGTAAACCAGTGAATTCATATCGAAAGATTCCAAATCCTTATATTACTTTGGTACAAATTTGGATAGTTTTCAAAGTTTAGATTTTGAGGTGAAAAATCTGTTTTTTGATGACATCTCCCTTTCAATTTTATCACGATTTATCTTAATATAGAAAGGTGGTTATAGCAAACTGTCCCTATAATTAGTTAAATTGTCATTTTTGGTTTGACTCTTGGAAACACAGTAGTTTGGGGGTCTCCAATTTCAGAATCAATAATTACATGAGTAACTCTAAATTCAAGATTGCATAGGCCTAATCTTAATTATCTGATTTTAAAGATGATCAAAAAGTTACAAACCCACAAATGTCACTCCTCTTCCACTGGTGGAGAAATCAGGGAGCATCTTATTGCAAAGGCTTCAAAATCCTATCCATTACATAAATTTAGTCAATATGCTCCTCAAATCTAAAAACTTGAACTCTATACCCCATATGAAAACAAGTTTCCCCCACACAAAATATCCCCTCAAATAAAAATTAGGTATATATATTCTTGGAACTCCCAAATTCAAGGCCTTCCAGCCAATCAAATTAGCATCTTTTTAGATAATCAAGACAAATAATAGAATTCTTTTACTCCAAACTTGCATTTCTTTTCAATACACAACCACTTTTGTTCTTTCTACCAGGCAAGAACAAAATGAAACACATTAACAGAAAAACAAAATCCTAGTTCATAAAATTAAATGTAGATTTCCAAGTCATTCATTCACCTTGCTCAAAATCTTCAATCCCCCTCTCTCTCTCTCTAAAGCCAGTTAAGATTGTCCTTAGCTTTATTCCAAATCAAAATAAAATCTTGAACCATTTTTTTGTCTGTGAAACCATAAACCCAAAAGAGTGGCCAGCACCAACACCACCGACCCTCACCTTCAAGAAACAAAAAGATTCCCCATATACAGCCATGAAAAAGAGGTGAAAAAGAGCATCTCCAACCAAACATCGCTTTATTTTTCTACCCCCTTCACTTTCCTTATCTTCAACACCATTCTTTTTTAAAAAAAAAAAAAAACCCCCAATGCCCCTTCTCCTTAAAGCCCAAATCTTAATACATTATTTCTGAAACAAACAAAGAACACCACCACCCCAAAAAACAAAATCTTAAAAAAAAGAAAAGAAAAAAAACACATTGTGGGTTTTCTCATTTTCTCAGAAACTCAAACATTTTGCTAAGAAAGTGTCTCAGAAACATAAATCATGGACAGCATTCCCTCTACACCTGGCAAGTTCAAGATGGAGAAAAGTTCCTATTTTCACAGGTCTCGTTGGCATTCTTCCTTAGCCAAACTCACTTTTTGGTCCTTTGTGTTTTTGGGTATCATCTTCATCTTCTTCTACAGAACCCCATCATCATCATCATCCTCTTCATCTCTCCCTACAGACCCTTCTAGAAGGTCCCTCAGGACCTACAGTTATGGGGGTGCCACATGGGAGAAAAGGGTCCGTTCCTCTGCAAGGGTAAGGTCCCACAATGGGGTCTCGGTTTTGGTCACTGGTGCTGCAGGTTTTGTAGGAACACATGTCTCTGCTGCACTCAAACGTAGGGGTGATGGTGTTCTTGGCCTTGACAATTTCAATGACTATTATGACCCTTCATTGAAACGTGCACGCCAGGCTCTTCTGGAACGCACTGGGGTGTTCATTGTTGAAGGGGATATCAATGATGTAGCACTTTTGAGGAAGCTCTTTGAAGTTGTGGCTTTTACACATGTGATGCATTTGGCTGCACAAGCTGGTGTGAGGTATGCTATGGAAAATCCTGGATCTTATGTGCATAGTAACATTGCTGGTTTTGTTAATTTGCTTGAGGTTTGTAAATCTGTGAATCCTCAACCTGCTATAGTTTGGGCTTCATCTAGTTCAGTTTATGGGTTAAATACTAAAGTGCCCTTTTCAGAAAGGGATAGGACTGATCAACCTGCTAGTTTGTATGCTGCTACTAAGAAGGCTGGTGAAGAAATTGCACATACATATAATCACATATATGGACTTTCATTAACAGGGTTGAGGTTTTTCACTGTTTATGGGCCTTGGGGAAGGCCTGATATGGCATATTTCTTCTTCACAAGGGATATTTTGAAGGGGAAGTCGATTCCTATCTTCGAAGCCGCGAATCATGGCACGGTCGCGAGGGATTTTACTTACATTGATGACATTGTGAGAGGGTGCTTGGGAGCATTGGATACTGCTGAGAAGAGCACTGGTAGTGGTGGGAAGAAGAGGGGGCCGGCTCAATTGAGGGTGTTCAATTTAGGGAATACTTCCCCTGTGCCGGTGACTGAACTTGTGAGCATTTTGGAAAGGCTATTGAAGGTTAAGGCCAAGAGGAATATAATGAAGTTGCCAAGAAATGGGGATGTGCAGTTTACTCATGCAAATATTAGCTTTGCTCAGAGAGAGCTTGGATATAAGCCTACAACAGATTTACAAGCTGGTTTGAAGAAATTTGTTCGGTGGTACCTCAATTACTATTCTGTTGGGAAGAAAGCTGCTGAATGATTGATTCTATTAACATTGTTTTAAGATCTTTTTTATTCTTGTGGTTGTCCCTTGGCATTTCTCTTTTTGTTGCATGATCATCTTGTTTCTTATGTGTCAAAGATACCATATGAGGAGGAATATGTTTGTTAGTGGAGATTATTGCCTGGGAACTTATAAGCATTGTCAAAGAAACAAGAACCATATTCTTCTCTTATATTCTTTTTCCTGAATATAATTGTTGTAGTTTTACAAATGTTGCAATTATAACTGATAGACCACATGTGATTGGTGGCAGTGTATAGTTGTTAATAAAGTTTAATACAATAGCACACAATAGTTTGATTTCCTGTTTCAGACTGAATGAATCTTTGGATATGTAATCTTGCATATATAAATGGACTACTGAATTAGTAATTATGTGCACAACACTACTACTTTTCTTGTAGCTAACATTTGAAGTTGGCTGTTTGGCACCTTGCACCTTTTCACCTTCAACAGCTTGCATACATGTAAGTAAAATTATGCTGAATCTTAGAGTTTGAAGACTTATAATTTAGGAACTTCAGCAATCTCTTCTAGAGATATCTAATGTCGTTTTGGATAATTATGTACTCAATTTTCCTTGTATCTCATTTTGGTTTTCCTTTCCCTTCTTTCCCAGTAGTATCATGCTTGCTTGCAACACAAATGCATAATCATGACTCAAGTTTAACATGCCACTGCAACAGTTATGTCAATGTGTGGCATGCTGCTTGGAGGTTAGTTGGGAAATGTGTGGCATGGCAATTGTTTAACAAAGTGACCAATTAGCATTGAGAAGCTTATTATGTCCACACTTATCAATATTTCTACCTGTCTTATATCTTTGCTTTATCTCTACAATTTTCGCTATTAATATACTTGGTATCTTTTTAAATTGCGGTTATGGTTGTGATTGTAGTTGTGGCCACTATAATTACATGCATTGTGGTCATCTCAATACGGATTGTAGCCATTGAGGCATGAATTTTTTTGTGGTCAAAGATTTGTTTTTTAGCCTATTGTGGCCGATGCAGCCGCAATATGGTCCCATGCGGCTGCATGTGTGGTGCGGTTGCGGAGTGGTGCGGTTGTGATGGTGACCGCAACCGCAACCTTGGTACTTGGGCACCATGTGGTATTTACGTGTTTCAACATTCAATTAAGCGTGCTTTACAGGGCAAGGAAAAAAACAAGTGCATGTTCATAGTTTTTCGTTGATGCATACACCGTGGAAAAGAAGAAACATTAATTCTGAGCTAGACTGGCTGGTTTCCCTGAACAGCTGCAACTCCACATGTTGTTCTGATTAAGGTGGGCCTTGCTGCTAGAAACCATTCACGGTAAGCATGTAACAAGATCTACCCGAATGTAAGAGAATAGTTTTTAAGGAGGAGAAATTATATGATATGTTCAATTTAAAATATATATATATATATAAGTATAGAAAATCAAATAACACGGTGGCTAGAATTTGAGTAAAGGATGACCATGAGGGTTGCATAAATTGGTTGAATTGTAATACACAGAGATTAATGGTTGAAGTAAACTTTATCCGAGGTCGTGTCCAGATATTTTGGGGCCTAAGGCAAAACTACGAGAGAAACTTCATATAATTTAAATTAGGAAAATATTAATAAGTGTCCTTGGGGCAATATTGTTTAAGGAATCAAGAAAGGAAAATTTGTATAAGAAATAGTATAATTATCATTTCGAAAAGTGTAACACTTAATTTTTCAATATAATTTTTTCTTTTGTAGATTCCTTAACAAATATCGTTAGGACCCTCGTTAAGCATGTACCAATGTAGCACTTGTGCTTGGACGGAGAAGGGAAGCCGCGCCAAGTTGTTACTATGCATAATAAGAAAATTAGATTTTTGGGCCTTCATAGTAGTAAAAAATTACAAGGGGGTAAATAAGTAAAATTATAGGGCCTAAAGCAACTATTTCATTTGCATTGTGTCCACGATCCTGACTTTATCTGTAAGCGAACTTTACATGCAAGGATTCGAATCCTTGAATCATCGTTACTTTAGGAAGGGCTTTATCTCACCACCATCCACCACCCGAGAGTTAGTCCAACAATTTTGTTTGAGATATCGGGTCAAACACCAAAACACCTTATGCAAATAACACATCTAAAATTCTATTAGATCCATCAATGCTCAAATCTCTTCAAATTGATAATCATTTTTGTAGAGAGAAAAACCAAGTTTTATTTCAGTACTAATTCCATTCGAAGCATGTGATCTGACAATGTTCTTATGCAATTATTATTATTTATTTATGACATGACATAACATATTTATCTTCATCTTTTTTTTGGCTAGAGATACAATTCATATAAGTTCAAATGACAAGCGTAGCAAGTGGACTGAGTCACAATTGTTCTTCAACAGAGATTCACATGACATGATGTAACATAAAATAGAAGGAATAAGAACGTAGGACCAACACACTTAAATTTCAATGGATAGAGCGTAGCCGCGGGTGCTCTTTCTGCTTGTTTTTTTTTTTTTTTATTTATTTATTAAAATAGGTTGCTTTTATAAACTATTTATCAGTCTAGGATTATTCTTAAATTATTTATTAATGGGGTTTTTTTGGACACGTTGTATTTTTTTCCACTTTGACGGGTCAAATGTGCTTTTCAGACTGGTGCCTTCAAAGTCATTAGTCAGACTGACACCTACCAGGATCAAAGGTGCCAGTCTGATTGACGCCTATCATTATTAAAAAAAAAAGAACACAAAACATGTCCTGCAGTGTCACGTATTACAGTGTTCCTTTAAAATTACAGGTAACTTTCTTTTTATTCTTACAAGGTAAAAAAAAATTTTACTACTGTAATAATTGATGAATATTTATTGGTGTAAATTGTTATTGCTATTATTTTTTTTATGCTTCTTGTGATATTATTTGCTACTTGTTATTAGGGGACTTTTTTTATTGTCTCTTGTTATTTTAAATAGATACTTTATCATTAATGTCATCGTTACTCCCTATACTTATAATATAATTTTTTTTTTGTAGCGGTATTCATTTAAAATTATAGGTAACTTTATTTTAATTTTTACAAGATAAAATTATTTTTTACTACTGTAATAATTGATGAATATTTATTGGTGTAAATTGTTATTTGTATTATTTTTTATGCCTCTTGTGATATTATCTGTTACTTGTTATCAGGGGATTTTTTTTATTACCTCTTATGATATTATTTGCTACTTTCTTTTAATTATTAAGTTTATTTTTATTATAATATAATAGTAATATTACTTTTATTAGTATTGGCATTTACTATTAGTAATTTATAATTAATTATTTTGTAATATTATTATTATTAGAAATTGTGAATTTATGGTTCATCTTCATCTTCATCTTCATCTGACTCATCCTACATCTCGCTCGCCCAATCTTCATCTTCGTTATCTGCATTTGACCCAAGGTTTACCAGCACATTTCGCTGCTCGAAATTACTACCCAATGACGGCACAGGGAATGCGGAAGTGCCCTCAACATTAACATCAACGTACAACTCAAGTGTCGACATCCAAAGATTTTGGATTAAACCATTCAGTATGCACTCCACATCTCGATCATTAGCAATTTCAACAAGAATATATTTCGCCGGGTTGTCACATATCATATATCTTGTCACAATTTTTGAAACTGATTGATTTGGTTGCAGCCTCAACTTCGAGTGAATCTTTGCCCTCAAACGCTCGTACCGGATGCCATGTTTTATTTGCACAATTTCTTGGTCCCCTTCAAATGTAATTCCTTCTGGTCCATCGAAGACTCTCCCGTTCGAGTACACAAATACTGCAACTTAGCTCATGACGTCTGCCCTACAATAATATCAAATACATAGAAATAACTCATAAATTTACAATTTCTAATAATAACAATATTAAAAATACACAACCACAAATACAAATAATGGTATTAATAATATTAACATCATATTTAATATTTAATATGTAAACTTAAAAATAACATTAATATAACATCATTATTACCGCAAAATAAAAATAATAACAATAACCCATAAATTCGCAATTTCTAATAATAATAATATTACAAATTAAAATTAATTATCAATTACTAATAGTAAATACCGGTATTAATAAAAGTAATATTACTATTATATTATAATAAAAAAAGTAAACTTAATAATTAAAAGAAAGTAGCAAATAATATCATAAGAGGCAATAAAAAAAATCCCCTAATAACGAGTAGCAAATAATATCACAAGAGGAATAAAAAAATAATAGCAATAACAATTTATACCAATAAATATTCATTAATTATTACAGTAGTAAAAAAAATTTTACCTTGTAAGAATTAAAATAAAGTTAACTGTAATTTTAAATGAACATTGCTACAAAAAAATTTATACTATAAGTATAGGGATATTAATGATGACATTAATGATAAAGTATCTATTTAAAATAACAAGAGACAATAAAAAAATCCCCTAATAACAAGTAGCAAATAATATCACAAGAGGCATAAAAAAATAATAGCAATAACAATTTACACCAATAAATACTCATCAATTATTACAGTAGTAAAAAAAAATACCTTGTAAGAATTAAAAGAAAGTTATCTACAATTTAAAAGAAACATTGCAGTACGTGGCACTGCAGGGCAGGTGTTGTCTTTTTTTTTTTAATAATGGTAGGCACCAGTCTGATTGACGCCTTTGACCCTGGTAGGCGCAAGTCTGACCGGCGACTTTGAAGGCGCTAGTCTTACTGGCGCCTTTAACCCGTCATAGTGAAAAAAAAATAAAATATGCCACATGTCCAAAAGGATTCCCATTGATAAATAGTTTCAGAATATTCCTAAATTGATAGATAGTTTCTAAAAGGAACCTATTTTAGTAAAAAAAAAAAAAGAAACCTTTGTGCGTGGCATATTAGAGACTAATTAGAAAAGATGCAGTAAAAGGAAAGCCACACAAAAGAAAGTGTTTCGTTCTCAAGGCAACGCACACTTTTTGTTGGTCTTATATTTTGGGCATTCGAAAATTATATAGAACTTTAACTAATTTGAGTCGTGCTTCAATTAATTCCGGTCGATTCAAAAAGATCATTTAATGAGGACAAAACTCTTACAATATCTATTTTTTTATTCATAGAATATTGTTTAAGAAAAATCAAGCTTCTTGTTATTTAAACTAACAAGTTTGACAAACCCCACTTTGAGAGTGCAAAGTCATCTCTAATCTACTACAAATTTGTGTATTTTTGAAAAACCTAGAAAAAAAAAAGATTATATAATAATCAATTATTTATATAATCGATTGTTACTTTAATGATTGAGAGAGATAGAAAAATGAAAAGAGAAATGATGCAGATAAGTATAGACTGTATAATTCTGATGTCACGTCATAATTTAGGTAGGAGTACTAGGATTTGAATTTTATCTTACATATGTAAGCATTTTTTAGATTTTATGAAAACAGAAAATGCTTTGCTTTGACCAAATACCATATTTTAAAGTCCTCCGATGTTTTTTCAATAAGTATCACAATTTATTAATTATTTCTAGCTAAAGTATCAAAGTGGTCATTCACCCCATCTTCTAAAAATGATTGAAGAGTACCCACCTTATCAATTGCTACAAGCTGAAAAGCAAAACAAGGTTCAAAAAATAGTTACATTCACAATCTTTCCTAATTCCTATTTGCTATATGCCCAATAACACAACGCTGACAAATCAGAAGGAAAAAAAAACTTCTTTACACCCCCATTATACCCCTGCCCATTTATAAAGTCTTCCAATGTAATAAAGTTTTTTTATTAATTTTTAAATGGGATAATTTTTTTAAAAAAATTGTATAAATCTTGTTAACAAGGTACAAAAAATTGAAAATGTTGACAATGGCAATTTCTCTAGGCACAAATATAAATTTATAAAGCATTATCACAGGGATCTTGTGTGTAGATATTTTGCCAGCTTTCAGCTTTTTAAAATGCAAGTTGCTTACTTCAACCAGTGGACAGAGATATGTATAGTGAAAACATGATAATTCACATAAAGAAGCTGGAGTTGGGAATCCCTATATGGCATCTCGGGGTACAATTAATGGTGCATCTGCCTGGCCAGCTGTGACATGTGATTTGAGTACGAAACTTGGGAACTAGTTCTTTCAAATTGCTCGAGTAATAACAAATAAGCATATGATGCATCCATTTTGGGATATAGTTCTTAAGGACCAAGCCTTGACAAAGATATCTCAATGACAATGCAATAGAGGAACTAATGCCAATATCAAACCTCTAGCATTTTAGTTGCCATGATTGAAATTTTTATTCAAGTTGAAGGCACATAATTGTATATGCAATTTGATCTCAATTTTCAGTAACATAAGCAAAATACCTGTCGGTGGCAGGAGCCTCTATTGTTCATGAATGAGCTTTTACAATAAGGCCTTTATTTATATAAAAAATAATAATAATGTCAATCCTCAATATGATTGTCACAAGAAATGGTCAAAAAGCCGATTCCTTAGTCACTTGTAACAGAAGCACTGAAGCAGCCCAAAATGGTTATTCTCATATGCCTCGTTTGTGCTTTGTCTCTCTCCAGCAATATACTTGACTTACTCTCCTCCTATGCTTTGTTATCTTCTCTTTTCTTCGGTAAAGTCCCAATTAATGATATGGCACATAGATTATATGAATGATGCACCCAGCATCCTGTTTTCTATAGATGAATATCTCTATCTCACTTTCATGTCACAATCTTTGTCTCCCACCAATGACAATTTGTCACATGATGAAATAAAATCATAACTCATTAATACTTATGTACATTCTTAATCTTTAATTGATAGGAAACATCGGGACACCATTTTTTGAGACAATAGATTTGTATCTTGTTAAAAAATATGGACAATATTGTTGGTCTATTTTCCCTTTAAATATGGTATCTTTAAAGTACTTTTTTTTTTTTCTTAAAGGGAGGTTCATAGTATTGCTTACATATGTGGAAGGGAAGAAAATGAAAAGGAGATGGAACGCATTGCAGGAATTTAAACTCACACACTCACAATTCATGTACAACAACTTAACTAAGTTGACTTAAGGAGACATCATCAAGTATTTTATTAGCTGGTTTCATTAACATTATAATTAATAAAATTGTAAAATTTATTAAAAGATCAACATTAAGTAAACAACTTAACAACTCACGTGAGTACCATGTCATCATAGCACTGTAGCAACTTCGTAGTGTGGGCCTCTCTAGCCTCTAGTTCGGTTAGTAAGTGAAGCTAATTCTCAAAAAATTATCCATTTTCCCAATATGTTTAGGACCTGGATCACAAATCTTGAAGGGAGTGTTTCTCCAAATCAACAGTGGATTTGTCATCTCAGAAGAATGTGTTATCAAAAGATTTCCTGCGGTTCTTTATAGTATGGAATGAGTCAATTAATCATCGACTTTGGTATCTTAAACACATCTTGTTCTTGATTTGATCTAAAATTAGATGCACCTGACAAAGATCTATAATGATTTGATTGATTTTGATTAGATTATCCATTGTTTAATCTTTGGTCATTTTGGATGGAGTAATGTTATTTGTACACTTTGATTCTAGACACCTAGACGACACACGCGATATCTGGTTAATGTAGTTCAAATATATGGTTAATTACATTTAGTGGATGGTTAATGAATTGTGGCATCTTATTACATTCATTAACTATCCACTGAACATGATTAACCACATATTTGAACCGCATTAACCATGATTTTTCAGGTGTTCAAATATACACTACCCATGTATATTTGAACACCCGCAAAATCGTGGTTAATGGAGTTCAAATATGTGGTTAATGAGTTGTTACATCCATTAACCATTCATTGAACATAATAAACCACATATTTGAACTATATTAATTAGATATAGCAAGTGTCACCCAATTATCCAAAATCTAGGTGTACAAATAACATTACTCTTTTGGATGTGCTTACGCGAGTTCAATAATCTTAGCTAATTACATGAAGACATTTTTTTTAAAGCCAAAATAATGATATTATAATAATTATAAAAGATAAAACTCAGACACAAGCACCAGGTGTGCAAAAGAATGTCCCCTTTTCATTAAAAAAAAAAAAAGTGTGCAAAAGAATAATACTACATGAAGACTTTTTGATTAATTTGAAGAAGTTCAAGTATTTAAGGAATTTTGTGACTTTTGACTTTTCCAAGAAAAGTTCATTTATGTTTTGTTTGTTATAGATGAAACAGGGATGAAAGAAAGAGTGAAGAGAGATAATAAAAAAAATACCTTATTTCTCCTGTTTGGTAAGAAAGAGATAGATCCAAGATAGAAAAATAGTTGTGGGTCCCACATCGTTTTTTCTCCTCAGTTGTGCAAAGAAAAGGGCTAGACCAGACTCATATTATTGTTGTATCTTTTCTACCCTTGTCTTACTTTATTTATTTTTTGTATAATATGTTTACTTTATTTTAATTAGGGCTATTTTGTCCTTCAAATAATAATACTATTTCTTTTTCTTCTCTTTCTTTCCTTTTTTATTTCATACCAAACAATACCCAAAATCTACTCTTTTCTCATCTATTTCTTTCTTCCCATTTTCTTTCTCACATCTTTCTCTCTTCTGACTTTATTTTCTCAACCAAACAAAGTGTCAGGCATCACACCGCCCGTGCCGCTTAAGTTGATGCAATAACATGGCCCCTGTAATGTGAACAATCATAGGAGGCATAAAGTTACGATTCCCACATACCTTGTTATAGTATATTGAGGATAACTCTTGTCACAAACCACGGATTGAGATGACCTTGGTGGCATTGGAAAGATAAGAAAAAAGGGTTTATAACTTTGTTGAAGACATCGAAGCCCATTTCGTGTGTTCGTATGGTGACAAATTTCATGTAAAATTATATGGCCTTTACTCCTATGCATGTTGCCCGATCTCTGACACTGGGAATACTGATTCCCCGGACATTCTCTTTCTCTCTCGGGTCTTCCTTTACCCAGAGAATGTCAGTTGGTTTGTCCGGGTAACTGTTCTGCTCGTCGTGAAAAATAAAGGTGCTTCCCCCCTATGAGTTCAACTCCAATAGGGGTATCTTGGTTGCCTTGTAAGGTCTACCTACGATGTGGAATACTCAGGACCCAGACGTCGAGTACCATTGGAGATCACGACTCAGTGGTTATAAAGCACTAGTCATTGTCAATCAATCTAAACCTGGCTACATCCCCCAAGTTCCTTGAACATTCCCTATCTCATTTCATACCTACATTCGGGTACACCAACCTCACATGACTCCTAGTCACGCGGCTCGCCACTTTAGCAATATACAATGCACACACAACCTAAGTTGACACGGTACCAATCCCACACGTACACATATCACGATGCCCTAGGCATCACATTCTCATCTCGGTTCCCATACACCTCTTTTACATCACTTTCACAAACAGCATACCCTCAAGGTGTCAACTAGGGTTTCTACCACAACAACCAGGCAACCTCAACAGTAGTATCAATACATATCATAACATCCATCATCAATAATATTATATATAACAAAATATGTAAACATACATCAAACATCAACCAGCAGAAACATCCATAGATCATATAACAAATAAACATGCATCCTCAAACAGAATTATCTAACCTAGGGTTTTACCCTAACGTCGATAAGCCTACAGTAACTAAACCTTTGAAGCATTTAAAATCATTTACAACCAGGGTTTAACTACTGTCGACTATTCGACAACTAGTAAGGTCTGGGGCACCCTACACATACAGCCTAACATATAGTACTATGCTTGCCTCCCCGGTTAGTTAGGTATATTCTCCCCATCTTGAACACTTGCTTGCCGACATCCCGAACCTTGAAAATTGTGCCCTACACCACAACACAACTGCTTCCTCGTCTCACATAGAGCTCCTTGGTGCTCCGAAAATTGCCCTAACACACATACAACATCTAGACATTGTCGTAAACCCTAATCTTGCAACAATTCCATAAACGAAACCAGAATTCAACCAAAAACTAATAAAGAACCAAGAACGACAATGTCGACGTGTCGACGAGTTAGCGTTTCGAGCATTACCTTATCCGATTCAAAAATCGAGGGTAGGTATATGACGTAATCGTTGCCCTGATCATAGAATCGAAGTCGGAATTGCGATCAGACGGACGGATTTGCCACAAGCTCATTCTCTCTCCCTCCCTCTAGATGATCTCCCCTTTCTCTAGACTTACTTTTTCGCAGGTAGAAGAAAGTGAAAATCATGCAAGAGAAAAAATGAGTGAAATATCGTATTCCATGGCTCTACTGAATGAGTGTACCAGCACCCCACGTCCTAGCGTGGGCATGCTATAGCATAGGGTCTCTCCACACTAGAGCATGGAGCCCTATTCTGCCACCTGTTGCAACACGTCGTTTTCATTTTACCACATGTTCTGTTCCATGCCACGCTCAAGCATCCAAAGTTCACGTTCTAGCGTGCCAACGCTTGAATGTTGGGTCGCTCCACGTATAGAGTCTGATATCAGAACCCCTTTTTCACGTGTTTCGATGAGTTTTGGTTTGAAGTCCGATTGACCTCAAATTTGAAACACAAGCTGATAAGCACATATGAAACAAGATAAAGCCTCCAAACATGTTTAATCTCTTCATCATACAATAATCATGAAAATGTGGCGTTATATTTGATGTTATTATTCCATACATATCAGACATAGACAATCAGATGCTCATGGTGCCATTTCATGAGACATAATTTAAGGAGGCGCTGGCTGAAATGCATTCAGATAAAGCACCGGGATTGTTCGACTTAAATCTAGGTTTCTATAAGCACTTTTGGGATACTTGTGGGAATGATATTTATGACACAACAGTGAATTGATTTGATACAAGTAATATGCCTCTCCTGATAAATGAAACAAATATTACTCTCATTCCTTAATGTGATGATCCCTCAAGCATGAAACATTTGCGCCCAATATCCATGTGTAATGTTACCACTATATTTGTTTATATGGTACTAGAAAACAGGTTGAAGTTGTTACTATCAAAATGTGTTTCTAGGGAGCAATCAACTTTTATCCAAGGAAGATCTATTATTGACAATGTTCTTGTGGCAAATGAGCTCCTTCATCACATGAAATGCAAAAAACAAGGGAAGAAGGGAAAGGTTGGTTTGAAGTTGGACATTAGTAAAGCCTATGATAGAATTGATTAGGTATACTTAAAAGTCGTTCTTACAAGAATGTGTTTTGATCAGAGGTGGATTACTTGGATATCTATGTCTGTTGAATCAGTGCGTTATACGGTTCTTGTGAATAATGAACCTCTAGGAGTGATTGTTCCTGGGAGAGAGCTTAGGCAGGGTGATCCTCTTTCACCTTTCCTATTCTTATTGTGTGATGAAGTTTGACAGCCTTAATCAAAAGGGCGGAAGCTAAGGGTGATATCCAACGTGTTCAAGTTTGTAGAGGTTCTCCAAAAATAACTCATCTCTTATTTGTGAACGAATATTTTCTTTTCTTTCAAGACACAGCCCATGAGTGTAGGGTAATCAAGAATATTTTGAGTGTTTATGAGACTACGTCTAGATAAGAAATAAATATATCCAAGTCTGAAGTATACTTTAGTAGCAATATTAGTAGAGAGGACCGCGAGAGGGCATCTAGTTTGTTGAATGTTTTTGCAGTAATTGGGTCTATAAAATAATTAGGCATTCCTCTTTTGGTGGGTCGCAAAAAGTTCGGCTACCTTAAGGATAAAATGTGGAAGAAAATTAATTCTAAGATTGCAAAGAGTTTGTCAAAAGCTAGAAAAGAAGTTTTGGTAAAATCCGTGGTTCAAGAAATTCCCGTTTATTGTATGATTGTGTTCTTGCAACTCCCTTCTTCCCTCATTGAGGAATTAGAGTGAATGATGAACTCGTTTCGAAGGGGTTCAAAAAAAGGTGAAACAAGAGGGATTAACAGGCTACATTGGGATCACTTGACTACTAAGAAGGATTATGGTGGTTTGGGATTTCGTTATCTTATAGGCTTCAACATAGCAATGCTTGGTAAAATTGGATGGAATTTTATTCAAAACATGGATACTATTGTTTCTAGAGTCTTCAAAGCCAAATATTTTCAAAAAGGTATTTTTTTAGAAGCTGTTTTAGGACACAATCCTAGCTTCATTTGGCATAGTATCCGTAGTTCACAAGTGTTACTAAAAGCTGAGTTTAGATGTCGCATTGGAGATGCAACAGAGATCAATATCTAGTCCTTTCCATGGCTTAGAGATCGTAATCATCCGTATCTGCAATCAATTCCCGGAAATAAGACTAGATATTTTCGAGTATGTACTGTAATGAGACAATATGTAAATTGATGGAATACACCTCTTTTATCCAGTATTATGGGAGCAGATGATGTCACAACTATTTTACCAATTCCACCACCTAATACATCTGTGAACACCCATTTTTTTTCGTCTCCATTTTATTTTATTCTAATTTTATTATTATGTTATTTCAGGGAGGCTAAAAAAATAATGAAGAAAGAAGGAAGAAAAATAAGATAATAATGAAGAAAGGAGGAAATTCCGTCCATTGCATATCTAATTTTCTGTTGGACGAGGAGGTTCTGTCCATTGCATATCTAATTTTCTGTTGGAAGGGGAGGTCGCGCCCATTGGTTATCTAAATTTCTTTTGGATGGGAGGTCCCGTCCATTGCATATCTAATTTTCTGTTGGACGGGGAGGTCCCGTCCATTGCATATCTAATTTTCTGTTGGACGAGGCGGTTCCGTCCATTGCATACTTAATTTTCTGTTGGACGGGGAGGTTCTGTCCACTGCAATTTTATTTTCAGACTGGAGACTAAAAAATAAAGAAAGAAGAAAAAGAAAATAATGAAGAAAGGAGGAAGAAAAGAAGGAGAAAAGAAGGAAAAAAGAACAATCAGCAAAAAGAGAAGAAAGGAGATTGAGTTACTTCTCCTAACCCTAAAAAAACCCCATTTTACATATCAGACAAGACCTCTCTTCCTCCTCTCACTCTCCAACCGCCCCTACACCTCTTCTGCCCGTTGGTCATTCTTCTCCCTCATATCCTCCACTCTCCAACCACCCCTACACCTCCTCTACCCATCGGTCCTTCTTCTCCCTCATCTCTTCCACTCTCTTAACTGCACCACACTTCCTCCTCCCACTCTCCAACCGCCCCTACACCTCCTCTACCTATTGGTCATTCTTCTCCCTCATCTCCTCCACTCTCTTAACCGCACCACACTTCCTTCTTCAAACACGCAACCTTCACATCAAATCGCCTCCTTTCCTCTGTTCGCGCCACCTCCATCTGGACACACGTGATCTCTGCTCAGAACCGTCCAAGCTCTGGATTTCATGGGACCAACCTTGAAGCCGCTGGGTAAGGAGAAGCATGAAGCCCTCTCCTCCATCTATAAATTGAGACGCGAAGATAGAAAGAGAGGGGAGGAAAAATCAGCAGAGGAGATACCGAGGAAGGATACGAAGACAAAAGGAGAGAGATTTTTATCTGATATCCTCTTTGTGAAGAAAAGAGATTAGGGATTTGAGTTTTTTTCGCTTCTCTGTTATTAGAGTGGTTCCAAATCTTCAGAAGAAGAGAGAGTTAAAAGAGTCAGTGAAACTGAAATGTAAGGGTTTTGATCATAAATTTTACTACTGGGAGAAGGAAAATCATTGTTATTCTGCTCTCATTTGGTAATCCTTGTTCTCTTTGTTGATATTATTCATGAGTTTCTCTTGACATTCTTATTTTTCTGTGTCTCTGTTTATGATGAAAGGAAAATCCATGGATATTGAGACTGAATGAGTCAGTATGATGTTTGTTATATGAGTTCTTATGTCTGTTTCAGAAATGGTGTATCGTAGGATTCCTATTTCATTGTTTGCTGTCATATGCTAAAATGCATGATATACTAATAAACTTCATATGGTTATATTGTTACTAAACGCTTAAAATGTTTCATTTTCGTTCTATTTTCATAAGGCAAAACTTTTTTTTAACATAAAAATAAAAGATGATCACTTAAATCAATGTTATTTTTGGGTTGCTCTATGACAAGTGTCATGCTCAACCCTTTAGATTTTGAGGTTGCCCTATGGACTTACGTGCCATGTTCGACCTCATTTAGGTTTTATAAAAAAATTTCACAAATATAAAACCGATAAAAAATACAAAATATCTTAAAATTAAAAATGATTTTTTTCCTTTAAATGATTTTCGAGGTAAAAAAATATTTTCGAGTTACTAATAATTCACACAACTAATTTTGGGTACCCATTTTTATGGATGTTCTAGGGTGCCGTGGGGTTAAGTCTCCATGCCTTCCCTAGACGTAATCGACTCCCAAACCCAAAGGTTTTTTAAAGGGTTTTCCAACTTTCCCGAAATTAAATAAAGTTGGTGGCGACTCCATGTTTATTCTCTAAAAGAAAACAGGTTTTCTCTTTGTTCGCCGTTGCGCCGTGATCTCGGTCGCGACAGATGGCGACTCCACTGGGGATTTCTTTTAAGAGAGTCAAGCCCGTAAAAATTAGTTTTGCAAATTTTTAATAACTTGTAGTTTATTTGTTTTCCTTTCTTTTTTATTGCTATATCTTACTTTTTTTTCTTACAGTAATTAAATAAAATAAACAAAAAATGTTTTTTATTTTATTTTTAGTGATGTTTGTTTCGATTATTCTTTTTGTTTGGGTTTTCCTTTTATTTAAATAAAAATGAGAGAAATTAGTTGTATATACATTTTAACTCATGTTATTTTTTTTGTATGTTTCACTAACAATGTTTTTGTTTCCTCCTCCTTTCTTTTCTTTTTTCCTATATTTTAACAATAGGGTAGAGGACTTATAACCATTTTTATATATACCTATGTTTTATTTTGCAGGTTTTTCTTGTCCTTTCTTTTCTTTTTATTTTTTAAGTGTTACAGGTTTGTATGCCCCCTTCACACACATCACTATCACATATTGCACACACTCTTGGCTTTATACCCGAGCTTGCTCAAAAACCCAAGGATTAGGCCGTGCTCTGACATTGTCATTGAAGAGGTCTTGTACCTCCCTGATACTTGTCGGTTCACCACTCAGATTGTACATGAGATCATATAATAGTCATATTGAGAGGGTTTATCCCTACTTGTGGTTAGATTCATGAATCAGATCCTTATAAGGGTAATCTGGGGACCATGACTTTTAGAGGTCTAGACCCGTCCCAATTTTCACTAATAGAGCAAACCTAGTGGCCGACCTGTTTAGAGTCCTAACTTAGGGTGTGTCCATCCTTAGGTTTTACCTGGCTTAGGACAAAAGGGGGTGTACTTTTCTTTTCTCTCTCTATCATCATAAGCATAAATTATCATGCATGTTCATTGTGAATATTCACAAAACTAGGGGCGTCACATTACCGCCTCAAACCTGAATGACATATTCGAATATTATTGCACATCTAATAGGCGATATGTCATAATTAAGGTGATGCATTGGCAGCATACTCGTCAGGGTTTTCAACCCCATTGGGTCTCATATAACATGAATCATGTAAGATATATTTGTTTCACTATACTCATTTTTTTTTCGCTCGTGCCTCTTTGTGGGAAGACTTTGGTATTCATCTTATAGCAAGAAAATGGAAAAGTTTGGTTCCAAAAAGAGTACTGGCAATGCAAGCTGTTCCAAGAAAAGTATCAAGATCGATGTGACACTCGATGACGTGAAGAGTTTATGTCAACTTAGCCAACAAATGCCAGAAAAAGCACGCTCAGGCTTTTTCAACAAGTATGGTAGAAAATTGGATCTATTGCGTGTTCCGGTGGAAGCCCCCGCTCTGAGTGCGTTGGTCCAATATTGGAATTCAACTTTGAGGTGTTTTAATTGCCTGACTTAGACATCACTCCGACCATAGAAGAGTATGCTTATATGCTAAGACTGCCAATTCAAAAGAGGACCCGTGTCTACATGTATTATGGTCAATATGTAACAGATTGGAAGATAGCAAGTCTATTGGAGCTTCAACTGGAACAGCTAGAGAAAGCGGAAAAAGGAACCACCAAAGGATTGAAGGAGTGATTTTTGGAAGAGTATCTCAACAAGTTGACCCAGCAACAACGATGGGTTACTTTCAACAAAGTACTAGCCCTCATGATATATGGGTTGGTGCTCTTTCCTTTTGTACCAGATCTGATTGATAAGTCAGCCATGGATGTTTTCTATAGGTTTGAAGAATATAGTGTGAACCCGGTCCCTGCTATCTTAGATGAAACTTTCCTCTCCCTACAGGTTTGTCATCAGAATCAACAAGGGAAATTGCGATGCTGTGCATCAATATTGTATGTCTGGATCATGACTCACTTGTACGCTCGCGATAAAATTGATAGAACAAATGACCCGCTGAAAGGATTCACTTGCATGTAGCTAAAGCCACGTATATGAATAGAAACAAGAGTTTGATCGGATCGACCCGCGGTCATTTAGTTGGATGTGTCCATGGTACAATGGAGATTCAGTTGTATTCATCTGTGGAAGCTTTTCAAATGTTCCATTGATGGGTCCCAGGGGTTGTATATCATATTCACCAGCTTTGGTGATGCGTCAGCTCAAGTGGACACAAGATGAAACCCCCGAAGAGCTGCTCGGTGGGGCATTCTTCCTACACCAAGAAAGTGAAAGCATCAAGAGTCAAACAATAGCAGTAAGGTCGGCATGGAATGATGTTCATATGAATGGATTTGATGAATTAGGAAGGCGAATCATAGCTCACACAAAAAGATATGAAGTATGAAGAGAAGCGAGAAGAGGTTACCCCCCAAGACCTGCATCCCCTCTCCGTGGTGAAAATAATCCTCTTACCGAAGATCAAGTGTTGAAAGAAATCAAAATTTTAAAAGCTCAGATGAGGGTTTTGGAAGAGAAGAACGAAGCTGCCAAAATAACTATTGTCACACTCCGAAGTCAAGTGCAGAAGCTAAGTTTACAGATTGAGCATTTGAAAGATGAATGCGCCAATGCCTACGAAGCCCCGAGTCGTGCAAAAAGGGCAAGAAAAGAAAAAGAAGCAGAAATTCAAGAGCTGCTGGAAAAGATAGAATATCAAGAGAAGATGCTTGTCAAATTTCAAAGGAAGAGAAAAGAGCTCAAGACAAATATAGGGGTCCATGTTGAAACAATACATATATTAGAAGAGAGAGTTCAATCCCTACAAGAATCCTTGGCCCAAACAGAACTGTACTCTGATCGAGGATGGAATGAAGCAGCCAAGTATCGCGAGCTACTAGCGGAGGCCAACATGAGAGAAAATTGGCTCAGAACCAAAATAAAAGACACTGAAAGAGTTGAAGCTCAACGTCACGCAGAATGGGTAAAGGGATGGAAAATGGTAGTGAAGGATGTAATGAATGAAAAGGAAGCATGGAAAAGAAAATACGAGGACATGATAGACAAGCTCCAATATCACACTTCCCAGCTGGTGGAGCGATTTGAAGAAGCATCCATCCACATTCGTATGAACCATTTCCTTCAGATACCACCAAAGGTGACCGAGTTCTTCAATCATTTTGGGAAACTTGCCAAAGGGTTCAGGAAAAAGAAGATGAGACTCTTAACATAGTGCTTTGTGGACCTCAGAGAGATATGGAAACTATCAATGTGTTTCTTTTATTTTGATCAAAGACTCGTGATTTGTATTGAAATATTTATAATGGAATGGAAGTTTTCATCAATGCCTGTCGAGCATTTTTTATATGATATCTATCGAGGAGTGCGTTCTCCCTTAGATACGTCATCAACTATATTTTTACCCTAAAAACGACGTGTTTTCTACGTAAAAGTAAGAATGTTGCCAGTACGGGTATGGTCTATCAAGGAGTGGATTCTGCCTTGGACTTGACACCAACTGCATTCCAGCTAGAGGGAACCATACCACTAGATTTGATTGCAGTATGAGTATTCTTGCTATAGGTGTATACGACATTCTTCAGAAGAACACTCTCGCGATCAAACAAAGGGTGTTAACTTGAACATGCATACACACACACACACAAAATTTTTGGGTTTATTACTGAGATTCTTGGATGCTTTACAGAGTCACACACTTCTGAGAATCCGGGAACCATTACGCGACCTAGGAAAGGTGACACCAATCAAACCCGAGTTCACAATACCAGATCTCGGACCAGGATGGCTGCCAACATGCCTGAGGAAGGAAGAAACTTAAGCTCTGAAAAAAGATGAAGTTGTCAATAATTGGCGGTCTGAACCGTTTGTTGATGTTATTCCCATGAAGTAATTATCTTATTGTACTAAATATGAACTGATGTTTACTTTGTTTGAGACATGAATGAGAATGTAACTCTTTGTCTGGTGTTTTCCTTTTGATTCCATCGTTTCTTTTCTATCTCTTTCATTTCTTTACTTTGTTTAAGCTTTTCTTTCATGAATAAGACTCTTTCCTATACTTCTCATATTCCCGACGTTTTCTTCCAGGAATACTTCTTCCACTAAAGATTTACCTCAGGAGAGGAACTTTGAAAACTCATTTATTGATTCCCTCGCGGTCGTTGATGAATACAACCTTGAATCCGATGAGGAAGAAGAAGACATTGAAGAATTCACGAAGATGGTGAAACTATCAGAAGAAGGGATTAGCTTGAATGATGAGGTTGCAGAAGTGATCAATATGGGAACCGAGGAAGACAAAAAGGATTTGAAAATAGTGGATAACACAGAGCGTGAAGAAATGGTTACACTATTCAAAGAGTATCTGGATGTTTTTGCGTGGTCCTACAGAGATATGCCAGGTTTAGATCCTGAGATAGCATCACATAAAATTCCCTTATATCCAGATGTGGTTCCAAAGAAGCAAAAATTAAGGAGGATAATCACAGATAATGCTGCTAATCTTAATGGTGCCGAGATTCAAAAGTTTTGTGATGGTTTCAAAATCAAACACCACAATTCAGCTCCTTATAGACCTCAAATGAATGGTGTAGTTGAAGCAGAAAACAAAAATATCAAGAAAATCGTTGCCAAGATGGTTGTAAATTATAAAGACTGGCACGAAATGCTGCCATATGCTCTACATGCTTATCGGACTAATATACGATCAAGCACTGGGGCAACCCCTTTCTCATTGGTGTATGGGATGGAGGCTGTCTCACCTATCGAAGTAGAACTCCCTTCGCTAAGAGTCTTGATGGAAGTAGATTTAGAAGAATCTAAGTGGGTAAAAACTCGATATGAGCAGTTGAACATGATAGAAGAGAAAAGACTGGTAGCTATCTGTCACGGACAATTGTATCAAAGCAGAATGGCAAGAGATTTCAATAAGAAGGTTCACTCTAGAGAATTTTGTGCAGGAGACCTGGTTTTAAAGAAAATCCTCCCTAATCAGGGGGATGCCCGAGGAAAATGGGCGCCGAATTATGAAGGTCCTTATATTGTCAAACAAGCATCATCAGGAGGAGCTTTGACTCTGCAAAACATGGATGGGAAAGAGTTACCAAGGCCAGTAAACTCTGATGCTGTGAAAAAGCTCTACGCTTGAGAGCCCGCTAGGTTGAAAACCTGAAAGGGCAACCTAGGAAAAAGTTAGGGCAAAGAACAATGAAAACAAAAGAAAAGAAAAGGCCCGCTAGGTTGAAAACCCGAATGAGTATACTTGAGCAACACTTCTGCAAGCACTCACCACACTGGGGCAATTTTATCCGACTGAGTATACTTGGGCAAAATTGTTGAGGGATGATTGAAGAAGGTGTGTTTGAAGAATCAGAAACAGAAGCCAAGATCTGTATCATCAAAAGGCTGTGGGGAATCAATTAAATGAAAATCAAAGGACCAACACTAGGGCAAATTTTAGGTGATTCTCGTAATTGTCTTTGTTTATCTTTGATTTTAATCTTCATGATCCCTTTTGTAATTTTGTTCCCATATTGTTATTTTCTCTTAACAAACTAAATTCTCATATTAAGGCAATAGGCTTTTCCTTCATACTCCCCTGTCGTGTTCACTCTCATCATGGTCATGTCTCAATAAAAGTAAATATAAGTTTAATGGTATGATTTGATAATTCTATTGGTAGCACCAATGAATGGTTTGACCCAAAATGACTCAATATTTCAAATTCAATGGAAGAGATAACATGCACTGGACAACAAAAGAATGATGCAAATAAGCTTGGGAGAGTAAACATAACATCCACCTCATATAATTTAGCTTCTTGGGTGACCCATGTTGTTAAAAGAATGAATGATACCTCGTCCCAGCGTGGTCGGTGAACAAGGGTTTGGTTGGTGGAAGTTTTTCCATGGAGCATTTGGTTCCGCTGTCTTCAAAATGAAGGGATTCTCTTTAGTTTCACATTACTGATTGAATTTTGTCGAGCTCTGAGGCTCACTGCAATTTTATTTTCGAGCTCTGAGGCTCACTGCATATTTACTTTCCTGTTGGACGTGGAGGTAATTCCGTCCACTACAATTTTATTTTCGAGCTCTGAGGCTCACTGCAAGTTTATTTTTGAGCTCTGAGGCTCGCTGCATATTTACTTTTCTGTTGGACGAGGAGGTTCGATCCACTGCAATTTTATTTTCGAGCTCTGAGCCTCACTGCAATTTTATTTTTGAGCTCTGAGGCTCACTGCAATTTTATTTTCGAGCTCTGAGGCTCACTGTAAGTTTAATTTCGAGCTCTGAGACTCGCTTCATATTTACTTTCCTGTTGGACGAAGAGGTTCCGTCCACTGCAATTTTATTTTCAAACTGTGAGGTTTTCTTTTGAGCTCCTCACGTTTTGTCGGACAAAATAGTGTTCATTTTCTTTACTGTTCATTACTACAACACATGAAAAGTCACAACTAATCATGTCTTCTAGTATGCAACAAGTAAAGAAGGGCAACCTTTCCTGTTGGACGAAGAGGTTCCGTCCACTGCAATTTTATTTTCAAACTGTGAGGTTTTCTTTTGAGCTCCTCACATTTTGTCGGATAAAATATGTGTTCATTTTCTTTACTGTTCATTACTACAATGCATGAAAAGTCACGACTAATCATGTCTTCTAGTATGCAACAAGTAAATAGGGGCAACTGTGAACACCCATTTTTTCCCGTCTTCATTTTATTTTATTCTAATTTTATTATTATGTTATTTCAGGGAGGCTAAAAAAATAATAAAGAAAGAAGGAAGAAAAAAAGATAATAATGAAGAAATGAGGAGATTCCGTCCATTGCATATCTAATTTTCTGTTGGACGAGGAGATTTCGTCCATTGAATATCTAATTTTATGTTGAACCCCGTCCATTGCATATCTAATTTTTTGTTGAACGGGGAGGTCCCGTCCATTGCATATCTAATTTTCTGTTGGACGGGGAGGTCCCGTCCATTGTATATCTAATTTTCTGTTGGACGAGGACGTCCCGTCCATTGCTTATTTAATTTTCTGACAAGGAGGTGTCGTCCATTGCATATCTAATTTTCTGTTGGGCGAGGAGGTTCTGTCCATTGCATATCTAATTTTCTGTTGGACATGAATGTTCCGTCCATTGCTTATTTAATTTTCTGTTGGATGAGGCGGTTCCGTCCACTGCAATCATCTAATTTTCTGTTGGACGAGGAGGTTCTGTCCATTGCATACTTAATTTTCTGTTTGACGGGGAAGTTCCGTCCACTGCAATTTTATTTTCAGACTAGAGACTAAAAAATAAAGAAAGAAGAAAAAGAAAATAATGAAGAAATGAGGAAGAAAAGATGGAGAAAAGAACAATCAGCAAAAAGAGAAGAAAGGAGATTGAGTTACTTTTCCTAACCCTAAAAAAATCCCATTTTACATATCAGACAAGACCTCTCTTCCTCCTCCCATTCTCCAACCGCCCCTACACCTCCTCTACCCATTGGTCCTTCTTCTCCCTCATATCCTCCACTCTCCAACCGCCCCTACACCTCCTCTACCCATTGGTCCTTCTTCTCCCTCATCTCCTCCACTCTCTTAACCGCACCACACTTCCTTCTTCAAACACGCAACCTTCACATCAAATCACCTCCTTTCCTTTGCTCGCGTCACCTCCATCTGGACACACGCGATCTCTGCTCAGAACTGCCCAAGCTCCGGATTTCGTGGGATCAACCTTGAAGCCACTGGGTAAGGAGAAGTATGAAGCCCTCTCCTCCATCTATAAATTGAGACGCGAAGATAGAAAGAGAGGGGCGGAAAAATCAACAGAGGAGATACTGAGGAAGGATACGAAGACAAAAGGAGAAAGATTTTTGTCTGATAACTTCTTTGTGAAGAAAAGAGATTAGGGATGTGGGTTTTTTTTCTCTTCTCTGTCATTAGAGTGGTTCCAAATCTTCAGAATAAGAGAGAGTTAAAAGAGTCAGTGAAACTGAAATGTAAGGGTTTTGATTTTAAAATTTTACTACTGGGAGAAAGCAAATCATTGTTATTCTGCTCTCATTTGGTAATCCTTGTTCTCTTTGTTGATATTATTCATGAGTTTCTCCTGACATTCTTATTTTTGTGTCTCTGTTTATGACGAAAGGAAAATCCATAGATATTGAAACTGAATGAGTCAGTATGATGTTTGCTATATGAGTTCTTATGTCTGTTTCAGAAATGGTGTATCGTAGGGTTCCTATTTCATTGTTTGCTGTCATATGTTGAAATACATGATATATTAGTAAACTTCATATGGCTATAATGTTACTAAACACTTAAAATGTTTCATTTTCGTTCTATTTTCATAAGGCAAAACTTTTTTTTTTACATACAAATAAAAAATGATCACTTAAATCAATGCTATTTTTGGGTTGCTCTATGACAAGTGTCATGCTCAACCCTTTAGATTTTGAGGTTGCCCGTGGACTTATGTGCCATGTTCGAGCTCATTTAGGTTTAATAAAAAAAATTCACAAATATAAAACCGATATAAAATACAAAATATCTTAAAATTAAAAATGATTTTTGGGGTAAAACAAATATTATCGAGTTACTAATAATTTACACAACTAATTTTGGGTAACTATTTTTATGGATGTTCTAGGGTTTCGTGGGGTTAAGTCTCCATGCCTTCCCTAGACGTAATCGACCCCCGAACACAAAGGTTTTTTAAAAGGTTTTACAACTTTCCCGAAATTAAATAAAGTTGGTGGCGACTCCATGTTTATTCTCTAAAAGAAAAGCAGGTTTTCTTTTTGTTCGCCATTGCTCCGCGATCTCGATCGCGACAACATCAGTGCAAGATAGCATGATATGGAGCATGTCCAAGGATGGAAACTACACTGTGAGATCAAATTACCATTTTTACATGTTGGAGGTAGCTGGAGGAAGCTTTGGAATATACAGGTCCTACGTCGTGTTAGACATTTCCTCTGGAGAGTCTGTCGTAAATGTCTACCAACCAGAATAAGGTTACAAACTCGTGGGATCCATGTATCAGGTTTTTGTCCTTTATGAGATTTAAACCTTGAGAATGAGTGGCATCTTTTCTTATTATGTGAAAATAGTAGAGATTACTGGCAAAATGTGGGTCTATGGGGTGTGATTGAACCATTGTTTTAGTGAATAGTTTTGAGGAGATGGTTTGGAAGGTTTTCGATCTCATTGATAGGAAGCAGTAGAGTAATTTTTTTTATGATTCTATGAGGTATATGGAAAGGTCGCAATGAGAGAGTTTGGGAGAATGAAATGGATGCTCACATAGACATCATTTTAGAGCAAAGCATATGTTGTTTGACTGGCTGCAAGCAACACAGTGATAAAGGCATAATTACTTGGCCAATTCGAGCTGGCTAGACTCCAAAAAATAAGGGAGAGTTAACAAGAGGATAGGTAAATTCTGAATACATTCATACTCTGCATTACGTGATTACATGCCTTTATACTAGAAAGACTTGATTCATGGGATAAAATAAAAGATCAAATGCCAAGTGGCTAAAATCCCTAAATTAGAGGAAACCCACTGATGAGAAATAAGGAATATGCTAACAGAATTGCATTTCCCATTCTATGTGTAACTGTCGGATTCTTCTCTATTTTATAATCCTTCAGCCATCCAGGTGACTTTCTAACACGTGACTTTCTAATTGCTGCAACTTCATTGGGCCTAAGTGACTCCTGAGATGTTTGATCCAAGCCATTATGAGATGCTTGCCTCAGCCCACTCTGTTGACCAGTATCATTGCCCCACAGATCCAAAGGGAAATTGTCCTCAAGGTCAAAATCTGGATAAGACTTCACGAAATCACTCTTGTCTTCCCAACTCGCTTCCATGTCCGAAAACTGTTACCACTGAACCAGGACCTGATTCGTGGGTCCTTGTGGTGTGTTGAGTGTGCTAATTCCAAGTATAGCAGATGGTTGAAGCTCCATACGAGTACCCACAATATCAGAAGCAAGTGAAGGAATCACTAAAGGAGGAGATCCATAGAAGGGCTTGAGCTTAGAAATATGGAATACCGGGTGAATCTTGGCATCAGATGACAGTGCTAACTCATAGGCTACGGAACCAATGACTCGGGTGATTTGAAAGGGGCCGTATAAGCGCTTCACCATCTTCAGTGAATGGAGGCCACGAACGGAGAGTTGGTGATACGGCTGTAACTTCAACAATACCTAATCCCCGACCTTGAAACTGCGGTCTTGGAGATGGGCGTTTGGGTGGGAACGCATTCGGAGCTAAACTTTTGTGAGATTTTCTCGAATCAGCTCCAATAGATAACACCGTTGAGTGAGGGACTTATCAAGGCTAGCGATGGTGGTCGACCCAGCGAGGTAAGAACGCATTCTAGGTGATGACCGGTCACGGAGAGCTTCAAAAGGAGACATCCGTAATGAAGATTGATATGATGTGTTGTACCAATATTTAGTAAGATGGAGGTAGTGAACCCATAATCGTGGAAAATCACTAACAAAACACTTCAGGTTTGTCTCCAAAATTCTATTAGTGACCTCTGTTTGTCCATCCAACTGAGGGTGGTAAGCACTGCTAAAAGCTAGCTTAGTGCCACTTAGTCGGAAGAGCTCATGCCAGAAGTTGCTTACAAACACACGACCTCGGTCACTAACTATGGTTTTCGGCATGCCGTGCAGTTTGTAAATCTCAAAGAGGAATATTAGGCTGAGGGTGACAGCAGAAAAGCTTGAAGGCGGAGTGATGAAGTGGGCTCACTTAGTTAATCGGTCAATGATGACCCAAATGACAGATTTCCCATAGGCCGGAGGTAAGTGTGTAATGAAATCCATTGCAATATCTTGCTAAACTTGTGTAGGTATTGGTAATGGCTGAAGTAAACCATTTGGTTTTTGAGTAGAGTACTTTTGTGTTTGGCAGGTGAAGCATTCTTTCACAAACTGTTTTACATCCCTGGACATGTGTGGCAAGAAAAAGCAGAAGCTAATTAGGCTAGGGTGCCTCTAATGCCCGAATGACCTCCCTTAGGTGAAGTGTGATACTCGGCCAGTAAAGAAGGGCGTAGTCCTGACTTAAAGGTACAAAATGTGGTTTTTGATGTAAAGAATGCCCTGCTGAAATGAAAATTGGTTGATGTGGTCACTTGCAGTATGGAATTTGGTCAGTAAGGCCTGCCCAACTGGGTGATCCATGTAGAAGGATAGCAATTGTTCCAACAGAACCAGGTGGCAAGAAGAAAAGGCAGCAAAGAAGGCCTCCGGGGGATAGGAGCGTGATAATGCATCAGCCACCACGCTGCTCTTACCCGGAGTGTAGAATACCTCATAATCATAGCCCAAAAGTTTAGAGAGCCAGCGTTGTTGACTATGGGTTTGTATGGTCTGATTCAGCATGTTGCGCAAGCTCTTTTGATCCGTGAAGATGCGGAAATGGCGGCCAAGGAGATACTGGCGCCACTTCTTAATAGCCTCAGTAATTGCGTGCATCTCACGGTCATAAGCTGAAGCATTTTGCATCCGAGAACACAATTTTTTACTAAAAAAAGGCCAGGGGATGGTGTTATTGTGATAAAACTGCACCTATTGCCACTGAAGATGCATCCATAGTAACATCAAAGACGGCTGCAAAATTTGGTAATGCAAGAACTGGTAAATAAATCATAGTAGTTTTCAGTGTATCATAGACAGTTTGGGCCACATCCGACCACTGTAAACTGTTATTTTTTAGCAGATCGGAGAGAGACCCAGTAAGGGAAGCATAATTTCGGACAAACTACCGATAGTAACCCATAAAGCCTAAAAAGCCCTGCAAACCCATGAAATTATGAGGTATAGGCTTGTATAAAATAGCTTGAATTTTGGAGGGATCAATAGCCACTCCATCAGGGGAAATAACATAGCCAAGGTATTCTACTTACTGGAGACCAAAGTAACACTTAACTTAGCAAAAAGTTAGTGTTGGGCCAACACTTGCAGCACTACCCGTAAGTGAGCAATTTGGGACTCCCAATCTTGGCTGTAAATCAGTATGTCGTCAAAGAAGACGAGCACAAATTTGTGGAGATATTCACAAAACACATCATTCATAGTAGACTGAAAGGTTGAATGAGTATTAGACAGTCCAAAGGGCATTACCAAGAACTCAAAGTGCCCATCCACCGTGCAAAAAGCAGTTTTAAAAGTGTCTTCCGATGCCAAGAGGATTTGGTGGTAACCGGAACATAAATCAAGCTTGGAGAAATAGTTGGAGCCATAAAGTTCATCCAAAAGCTCATCGACAGTAGGAATAGGGAACCGGTCCTGAACAGTGATTGCATTAAGAGCACGGTAATCAACACAAAAACGTCATGAGCCATCTTTCTTGCGGACTAGGATAACTGGGGGGGATAAAGGGCTTGTATTAGGCTTAATGATGCCTTCTGCCAACATATCTTTGATCATTTGTGTCATCACCTCCTTGTGACATTGAGGATAACGGTATGGGCGGACATTGACAGGGGAGGTTCCAGGCAGCAAGTGAATATGGTGGTCCTGTGAGTGATAGGGTGGCAAGCCTTGGGGAACAATGAACACAATAGCAAAGTGGGTTAATAGAGAAGCTAAGGTGGGGTTTAAGGTGCTGGTGTTGAAGGTGGGCTGTTGTGGGGGTGGTCGAGTCAGGCTCTATGATGGCTAGGGAAATTGTATGAACTGAGTCTATGGCGTTGGTGAAAAGGTATAGGAAAAACTGAGAAAAGGAGGCATGGGTTTTTGTGTCGTCAGAACTGCCAGTAAGGGTGATGGCTTTTTGGTTATGGAAGATTTGGATACAGGGAATATTATAATCCAAAATGAAAGATCCCAAAGTTTGCAGTCGTCGAACTCCTAGCACAATGTCAGCTCCATGTATTGGAAGTATGTGAAGGGGAACATGGAAAATCTCACCCGCAAGAGTCACAGGTACATCGGTACAACTGCCTGAGCATTTTATGGATTCTCCATTGCCAACAACAACAGAGAATGGTTTGATGGCCACCACAGGAAGATGAAGGAAGTCCGCTATCCGGGGTTGAAAAATATTATGCGAGCTGTCCGAATCAATGAGGATTATAACCCCCAGCTCACGAACCAGTCCCTGAATACGTAGGGTCCGAGGGGAGGGGGCCCCTACCAAGGCTGCTTTGGATAGCTGAAAATGTTCACATTCAGCAGGAATGTCTACTGGCGGTGGATTGGGTCAATAGGGAATGTATCATCATTTAAGGAATCTGTGGTGGTGTTTGCATCATCCACAAGTAGAATCATAAATTGTTTTGATTTGCATTTGTAGCTTGAAAACCACTTATCATCGCACTTGTAACAGAGGCCACGAGAGCAGTGTTTTTGCATCTCAGTAGGTGATAATCGTTTGATAGGAATGGAGGATGGCCCCGCAGGGGGGTGGGGGGGTGGGGGGGGGGGGGGGGGTGGACTAACAAGGAAGGTGCAGTAGGTGGTATAATGGGTAGTTTGGGGTGGCGGAGGAAAGTGGGTTTAGTGTCAGTGATTTTGGCCTTTACTAATTTGGAAACCAATGGCTTTATGTAAGGTTTTAGGTTTCAGCACTTGGAGTTCTCGTTGAATGTCAACCCTAAGGCCATCAAGGAAGGCATTCAACAACACATCAACAGGTGCCCACTGTTCTATTAGATAGTTGTTCAAATTTAGACTGGTAATCCATTATTGATGTGGTTTGTTTGAGGTTAAACAGGGTAATTTGGTGGTTTTCACAACTTGAAGGGCCAAATCTTAGCTCAAGAGCCTTAGTGAAGGCATCCTAGGTGGAAAACATCTTGTTGGAATGCACCCACTTGTACCAAGCCAAGGTGGTGCCCTGCATGAAGAAGGGAATGTAAGTGAGTCGCTGTTGGGGTGGGGCTTGGGAGAGCTCAAAATACTGTTCATCTTGGAATATCCAATCAAGGGGGTCAGAGCCATCAAAAGGAAGTAGCTGTATTTTGAGTGGTTTAAGGCCAATGGGGAGGTGGAAGAAGAGCCAATGGGGGAGGTGGAGGTAAAGGTGGAAAGGTAAAGCTGATCCCTGAAGGTTTCCAATCTACTGGTTATTAAGGAATCCATCATTTTCTTCATTTGATTCAAGAGCTCATCATTGTTTGTGTCTAGTTTATCAGGTTTGGGAGGCATGGTTACAAAATGAAAGCACCAAAAATGAAATGGGCAGAATTACTTAGCCAATTCGAGCTGTTTAGACTCTAGAAATTAAGGGAGAGTTAACAAGAGGATAGGTAAATTCTAAATTCTTTCATACTCTGCATTATGTGATTACATGCCTTTATACTAGAAAGACTTAATTCATGGGCTAAAATAAAAGATCAAATACCAAGTGGCTACAATCCCTAAATTAGTGGAAACCCACTGATGAGAAATAAGGAATATGCTAACAGAATTGCATTTCCCATTCTTTGTGTAACTATCAAATTCTTCTCTCTCATTGATAATCCTTCAGCCATCCAGGTGGCTTTCTAACATGTGACTTTCTAATTTCTGCAGCTGCATTGGGCTTAAGTGACTCCAGAGATGTTTGATTCGGCCCATTCTGAGATACTTGCCTCAGTCCACTCTGTTGACCCGTATCACATAGACACATCAAAACCGTAGTGCCTTCTCGCGAAATGTTGCTGCTCAAACATGGGTGCCTCCTCCTCTGGACTGTGTTAAATGTAATGTGGATGCTTCTTTTTTCCACCAAGATATGTGCCTTGGCATTGGTTTGTGCGTCATGGATGGAACAAGCCTGTTTTTGGGTGCTCATTCCGCTTGGTTTATCAGCTATCCTAGGGTGCAAGATGGAAAAGGAATTGGTCTTAAAATAGCTATACAATGGTTGCATTCAATGGGTTTTCAGTATGTGATTATAGAGTTGGATTGTAAACTAGTCTTTAATGGCATATGCAGTTCAACAAGGGACCTTACTGAGTTTGGTGAAATTCTCAAGCAATGCAAGCAACTCCTTAACTCTTCCCCAACATATAAGCTTAGGCTTATTCAGAGAGAAACAAATTTAGTGGATCATGCTCTTGCAAGGGCTTCTGCTTTATATGCTAATTCCTTTCATTTTAATGTTATTCCTCCTTGTATTGTTTAACAAGTTTATTTGGAAATGATATGAGTTTGTTTGCTTCCAAAAAAATAAAAATAAAGAGTATGGCACAACTTTAATGTCTATATCAAGACCTATAATCCTATTGTCATTATTCTAATACAATAATGTACTAAATAGAAATTGGAAATATCATTGTACCAAATAAAAAAATACAAATTTCATAATTGAGCTCAAAGTGTCAAATAAGTTAAAATCAACCATATTACAATTTCATCAATGACATCCAACAATCCTCATTCTTTCAACATGCACATAAAACGTCCTGGTCCTTTTATTAAAGGATTTACAATGATAAGATTTGTGCTAACATATTCTAGTGACACTCTTTGTAAACATAAGTACTTAAATTCCCTTTGTTTACCACCCTTAGAGTACTTGTTATTCAAAACTACTAAATTATCACGATAAGTTTTCAACGACCTAGTGACATTGTTCACAATATATATATTTTTTGAAATGAACACACGTCCATGTCTTATGAGACACCGTCATGTCATACCTGCTCAACGTAAACAGAAATGAGACACTGTTGTATCTCAGTGAGACATGGTTGTGTGTGTCTATCAGAGAGGCAACCATGTCTCACCCCTCCTCCTTTTTTTATTTTTTTAAAAATAAAAAAATAGAAGAACAAAACAAGAATTAGAAAAAAAAAGAAAGAAAATCTTCTCCACCTGTACTTAAGTCCTAAAAAAACAAAATAGAAGAAAAATAAAATAAAAAATTAGAAGAAAAGGTTTAGAAATACAAGTTGCCTCATGTGAAGAGCTTGTTTATTCGTAACTAATCAGCCTTAATTGTAGCCTCAAAACTTACCACAAATTCAACTATATGATCACCTTAAGGTGATCATACCTTTCATATGTAAGCATGTGCTCATTTGTTTCCTATAAATTTCTCAGAACCTTTTGAGCAAACATATTGTTCCTAACAACATATTCAAACATATATAATTACTTTTATCTGTTTCTATCCCAAGTCACTTAAGGAAATTGCATGAGACTGGATTTGTCTCCTTTCTGAATTGGAACGGATGATGGCAAATATTTCTCAATTTTAAATCTTTCTTGGACTTTATTCTTATATGCTTTTTGAGATAGGCCTAATGGTCCATGTGATCTATTTTAGAATATTTATCTTGCGGTCACATAGCTTGCCCCTCTCTCACACTAGTGCAATAAGTGCTTTTTACGTCAGTTAAAATTGATTTTTTACGTCAGAATAATGACTGACGTAAATACAACTGACGTTAATAGTTAATATTTTAACGTCAGTTGAGAACTGACGTTAAATATAAAACTATTAACGTCAGTTCTTTAATACAACTGAAAATTAACGTCAGTTCTTTAAGAACGGACGTTAATTTTGTTAAAACTAACATCAGTTGTTATAAAGAACTGACGTTAAAGGTCTTAATTTTAACGTCAGTTGTTTATTACAACTGACGTTAATAGTGTACTGTATATTTTATAAAATACTATTAACGTCAGTTGTTTGATACAACCGACGTTAATAGTATTTTTTTTTTAAATTCAGTTTTAAAATATCACTCCCCTCAGCTATCCCTGCATTCAGTAAATATCCCAGAATACGAAATATCACACACATTCTGAGAATTGCAAAGGAAAAATGGAACAATGATCCATATGTATGCCTGTTCAGAAACAATATATATTTATTAACATAGGTTATAACTCAAAATAAATACAGAAATATAAATAAAAATAAATGTATACTAAGTTTAAACTACCTATATCAATATCCCTTCGTGATGATCATCACGAGTGGCATGTACATCGTCCACCTGTGTCTCATCGATTATAGTAGGCATGTTTGTTGAAAAAGAAGGAGTCTCAGGAATATCAAGATTTGAATCTTCATTTTCATCACTACCATTATACATGCTTTTTCCTTGGAGAACCACGGACAACCTTTTGTTAGAAAGATCAGTGATGTAGAACACTTGTTTTGCTTGGGAAGCCATTATGAAAGGCTTATTTATATGACCTAACTTGTTGAGGTCTACCAATGTGAACCCCAATTCGTCGGTTTGTACACCACCGTTACTATCAACTCACTTACATTTAAATACCGGCACCGTAAGCTTAGTGTAATCGAGCACCCAAATATCTTCAATATATCCAAAGTAAGGTGTCGGTGCTTTAACGGGTTTTGTTTCCTTTGCACTAGAGAAGTGCATTGCTTCGGCCACGATCATAACCCCACTATTTTGCATGGTACTCTTGTTATCTTGTTCCTTTGTATAAAAGGAAAAGTTATTTATGTCGTATCCGGTCCAACATATGACGTTGAAGCTAGGCCCACGTGCTAGCCATCTTACGTCATCAGAATTAGTACTACCATCCTTAAGCATTTCTTCCTTGAACCATGGTAAGAAAGTCTTGTTATGCTTGTTCAACAACCACCTTTCGCTCATTCGAGGGTTTTCTTGATTGACTTTTCTTTTATGTTCAAATAAGAAAGGCTGAACACATTCGATGTTGTTCAATACATACAAATGTGCTTGAAGCACTTCCTCCCGATCCTTCGTATTAATTCATAAGCATGTGTACCCTTACCTTGACATCTGATCTCATCATGCCGAGGCTTAGGAACCCCTATAGGATCCGTGTTATGAAGGTAGTCCGAACAAAACTCAATAGCTTCTTCTGGAACATACCTTTGAACAATAGATGCTTCCGGACGATGAGGATTCTTCACGCACCCTTTCAAGATCTTCATGTAGCGCTCAACTGGGTACATCCATCTCAGAAAAACCGGCCCACATAATCTAATCTCCCTCACCAAATGAACAATTAAGTGAACCATTATGTCGAAAAAGGAAGGAGGAAAATACATCTCCAATTGGCACAAGATTGTAGCAGCCTCAACTTCCAAGTCATCCAACATACGAGGGTCAACGACTTTGCTACATATAGAATTGAGGAATGAGCACAACCGAGTAATGGCATGTCTCACATTTTTTGGAGCAATACCACGAATAGCAACGGGCAAAAGTTGTTGCATCAAGATGTGACAATCATGAGACTTTAAGCCAACCAATTTAAGATCACTAGAGACAAGCCTCTTCATATTTGAAGAGTAACCATGTGGAACTTTGATGCCCTGAAGACACCCGGAGAAACTTTGTCTCTCTTTTTTTGACAAAGTATGACATGCTGGCGGCAAATAAGTCCACTTACCATCCTCAACAACTGGAGCTAACTGCTCTCGTATACCCATAGCAACGAGGTCGAGATGAGCATCCACACCATCATTTGTCTTGCCCTGAATGTTGAGAAGCGTCCCGATCACACTATCACACACATTTTTCTCCACATGCATCACATCAATGCGATTAACGACATCAAGCTTGCGCCAGTATGGAAGATCAAAGAATATCGACCTCTTCTTCCATATGTTTTTCTCAGCAGCTTTACCTTTCTTTTTGGACTTGTTGAATTTAACATCGATGCCCTTTACCCTCTGATAAACCTGCTCTCCAATTAAGGTCGTCGGCGCTTCTTCTGTCTCTTGGCATCCCTTAAAAGCTTTTTTCATCTTACGATATGGGTGATCACGTCTAAGAAATCTTCGATGCCCAAGGTAAACCGTCTTCTTTCCATGATGCAACTGAGTGTAGCATGTGCCTTCTTCACATATAGGGCATGCTTTATGCCCCTTGACACTGTACGGGGACAAGTTACCGTATGCTGGAAAGTCGTTGATGGTGCAAAATAACATGGCACGAAGCTTGAAAGTCTCATGAGAATACCCATCAACTACATCAACACCTTCCACCCACAGCGTTTTCAAGTCTTCAATCAAGGGACCTAGATAAACATCTAAGTCATTTCCCGGTTGCTTTGGGCCCGAAATCATCATAGACAACATCATGTATTTGCGCTTCATGCACAACCAAGGGGCCATGTTGTAAATTACCAACAGAACAGGCCAAGAACTATGAATACTACTCATGTTACCATAAGGATTCATTCCATCCGTAGCAAGTCCAAGCCTTAGGTTTCTTGGCTCATCGGCGAAATCCGGAAACATAGTATCGATATTCTTCCATTGAATAGAATCAGCAGGATGACGAACCTTTCCATCACGTTTCCTCTCATCATTATGCCATCTAAGATTCTTCGTGTCTTTCGCATTGGCAAACAATTGCTTGAACCTTGGAATTATTGGAAGATACCACAACACCTTCGCAGGAGGACCCTTTTTTCTCACATCATCAAGATCATCATCATCACCACCACCCTTCACTTTGTATCGTGATGACCCACATTTGGGGCAATCGTGATTGTCTACATGAACACCGGTGTACAATATGCAATCATTGGGGCATGCGTGTATCTTCTTATACTCCATACCCATAGGACACAATACCTTCTTGGCCTCATAGTTACGGCCAGGCAATGTGTTGTCCTCCGGAAGCAAGTCTTTCAACACTTCAAGCAATTCCATGAAGTTTTTATCGGTCCAACCATTTCTCGCCTTCACACAAACCAATTTTAGCACCGCCGACAACCATGTATGAGTAGTACACCCTGGATATAAAGGCTTATCCGCATCACCGCACAACCTATCATACACATGAGCTCGATGAAAAGATTCTTGTCCAATATCATGGATCATGTCTTCTACTCGATCATCCTCCATATCTACGTCAACGTCCTCACTTTGGGAGACACTTGCCGTACTACTCAACAACACATCACCATGCCATATCCATCTTGTATAACTCAAGCAAATCCCTTCACAAATCAAATGAGTACGTATATCCTTCACCATACATTTCCTCGTATTCAAACACTTGACACAAGGACAACAGAACATTCCATTACTATTAGGAACATTCCTTTGAGCAAATTCTATAAATTCTCCCACCCCCTTCAAATACTCAGCACTAGTGCGCTTACAAACCATCCAACTACGATCCATAACTAGATAGGTCCTGTAGATATACAAAACATATATCCAATATAAGGACAATACGGGAGATTGAAAACTATAGTTTTTGAAGATTGCCAAGCACTGGTCACGGCCTGGCAGTGATGTCCATCACGGCCGTAACGTGCCAACTGAACTAGACCATCACAGGCAGAACTGATCACGTCCTAGCCGTGATGAGCATCACGGCCGTGACAGATCAACCAGCAGATCAACATGCACTCAAAACCAAAAATAGAGACATTCCAAACAACTCAAATTCACGGTTTCAAGTTTCAACTACTGAGACTACAGTTTCAACATACACTCAAAACCAAAAATAAAAAAATGCGCCCTAAAGACTCACCAGAAATAGGTGCTCGCGTGGTGGTGGGGAGGGGAGCTCGAGTGGTGGCCAACGTTCGATGTGGTTAATGAGAGCAGAGGGACAAGGAGAGTTAATGCGCGGGAAGGGGAAAGAGAGATGTCAAGTTATTGCAAAGAATGAATGGAAAGACAGAGTTAGGGTTAATAGTGTACCTCACGTTGGTGGCGAAGAAGCCCTCGCGGTGGTTCCGATGGAGATGAGCTCGCGATTAGGGCAGAGTGAGAGTGATAGTGAGAGTGAGGGTTGAGAGTGAGGGTTGAGTGTGATGAAAAGAGAAAAGAGACGTACAGAGCGAAATGCAGAAGGCGCGCGGGTGTAAACCAAAATAAAACAACATTTGACGTCAGTTGTTTGTAAAGACTGACGTTAAAGGTCATATATTTAGCGTCAGTTGTCTTAAGAAACTGACGTTAAAAGTGTATACGTTTATCCAAAAACATTAATTCCTTTGACTATTTTTTTAATTGAAGTAAAAATAAAACTTTTAACGTCAGTTGTATTAAACAACCGACGTTAAAAATAAATATTTTTTATTTTAAAAGCACTTTTAATGTCAGTTGTTAAAGACAACTGACGTTAAAAGTGTATAAGTTTCTGCAAAAAAATTCATTCTTTTGACTACTGTGCTAACCCATGCACCTTGAAACTTAATCCTCTTAATGAGCATTAAGTTTATAGATAAGTTTTCAAGAAAATCAGAGAGACTCTATTCTCTATATAAAGTGGCATTCTTCTGTATCAGTCTGTAAATACACCATCTTCTTTTCCTCTATATTTCGTGCGTTTTCTATTCCTTCACAATGTGGTTCTATCACATTTGAGACTTTTGTTATTTCTTCCTATACCTATACTTAAAGGTCTCTGTCTTAATGGTCAAAAAACTTCTGACGTTGAGTAAATCACATAATATGACTCCCTCACTTTATTCCATCTCCTCCCCAAGTGACTGTGGATAAAGCACAAATGGAGCATCAAGGACTTCAAATGAGCAGGGAGGGGATCAATGCATCCATTGGAGTTTCTGAGGACAAAACTGAGAAGATATTGATGTTGAAGCAGAAACTTTTTAATACTTTAGTGCTATGTTGCAGAAATTTTTTATCTTTTAATCATGTAATTGTAACTTATGAATCGCTTCAATGAGATACGATTTGATTATACATATAACACTTTTATGTTAAGTGTTTATTTATTTTAATTTTCACAAGAATATGTTTACTAATTCAAGCTAATTAATGAAGATTAAAAATAAACTTGTTTAATATTTACACAAGTTCTTTACACAACTGACGCAAATAGTGATTTAATATTTACAAATTGCCACCACCTCATTTTTAACGTCAACTTAATTTATGACTGCCAAGTTCCCGTATATTAATACAGTATTTCCAATATTCATTCTGCACGTTTATAATTTATAGGATTATTTACGTCAGCTATTTATTATACTGAAGTAAAAATCACACTTTTAACGTCAGTTGTATAAAAAACTGACGTTAAAAATAAATATTTTTTATTTTAAAAACACTTTTAACGTCAGTTGTATTAAACAACTGACGTTAAAGGTGTATAAGTTTCTGCAAGAACATTCATTCCTTTGACTACTGTGCTACTTACCCATGCACCTTGTAACTTAATCCTCTTCATGAGCATTAAGTTTATAGATAAGTTTTCAAGAAAATCAGAATAGCTTAGTAACTTCATCCCCTGCTCCTATAAATAGCTTCCTTCCATCCTTTTAATTTTCTGCTTCACAATATGGCTCTGCCATGGAGATTAACTTCATCACTCTTTCTTCCTATTCCTAGACTCAAAGATCTTTGTCTTAATGGTCAAACAACTTCTGAGGTTGTGTAAATCACATAACATGGGTGATAAGGTTGTGTAAGTCACATAATGTGAGTTGCTCACCTTATCATCTTTCCGGAGAATCGGCAGCTATAGCTCCAGAACCTCAGCTTTGGAAGCAAATGACTGTTCCAAGACCATTGCTGAAACAGATCGGGTGCACCCTTGCTCAGACGCTCTGGAAAACTCAGTCGCTCGACTCTCCTCTCTTCCTCACCCGTGAAGGGAGCGAAGCCTCAACAAATGTTTAGAATTTTAAACCCTTTCAATGTAACTTTTAATAGGATTTTAAACATTTTCAATCTTCTGTATCAGTCTGTATTACACTTCATGAATGAGATCCGGTTTGGGTTATTGATTCAACTTATACTTCGCACATATATTTTAGTTTTCAAAACAGAAACACAAAACATCAAAGCAATTGTGAAACTGAAACTTTGAGGAATGCAATGCGGAAGGGTACGTACACTAGATAAAAAAATTATTAAAATAACCTTTAATGTCTGTTGATGAAAGAACAGAAGTTAAAAGTGAAGTGACTCACTTTTAACGTCAGTTCAATGAAGAACTGACGTTAAAAGGTTCACTTTTAACGTCAGTTGTTTATTGAACTGACGTTAAAAGTGAGTCACTCACTTTTAACGTCAGTCCTTACAACAACTGACGTTAAAATTGAATTAATGAAGTCTGATATTTACAAAACTGCCACCGCCCCCCTTTTTAACGTCTAGCTTTTGGTTAAATGACGTAAACCTTTACCGTCTAATGTATATTTTCCACTAGTGTCATCTTTCATTTTAAAGTTACTATAAAGAAACTTAAATTTGGATTAGATTCTATTTAGCCATTTTTTTTAAAATATTGTTTTCATTTAAACATATCTATCTTGAATTAAAATCTTATTTCTCGAGTTAATATTTTAATTAACAATTTTTTTTTTGAAACTTGAAATCTTGGCTCACGATCTTCATGCAATGTGTTGTGAGATTTTAATTTTCTATGTATATTAATGACTATTTAGTCACTCAATCCTTATCATAGTCATTTATCATTTTGATATATAATATGCCAATAAAATAAGACATTTAAAATTTAAAAAAAATCTTTTGAATACACCAGAGCAATTTAACAAAATTAGCAGACAACATTAAATTAAATGGGCAAATTTTTTTTAACACGTGTTATATGATACTAGTACAATTTCCTACTTGTAATCAATCCCCAAACCTAAACCCTAGAAGCAGACCATGTTTTTAGGTGTCCAAGTGCACAATTCAATTTTTAAATGAATAAAGTGACTGGTGGTGACTCCCAAACAATTTTTAATCTTTTAAATTTTGAGTTTCCTTCTCAATGTGTCTTCCTCCAACATAGTTCTGCTAGTTAGTGCATGCGCTAGGGACGCTATAGGGTTCCTTAATTTTGATATCTTGTCATCGACTTATTTAGCTATGGCCCTTATTATTTTGTTTACATTTTGTATGCTTGTGTTTTCACATGTCTGTGTCTTTAATTGATTTATATGATTCCTCGCACACAATTTACCCCACAATATCACATGCATCACAGTGGCAGATTCAAGACCCCGAGTCAGCTGGGGAAATTTTTTCGATAAATAAAATGATTATTAAACAGGCTATAAGGGATATCAAAAACCCATCAGCAAGATCAAAATTGTAGGAATAGTGCGCACACGCGACCCATCTATACGTGGTGGGGGTATACATAGTCGGTACGCTACTTGGTACGTTATTAATAAATATTTTTCATATAGTTAAAAATTATAAATTACATAGTATAAAATATAAAAGGAGAATGCCAATAAGTGTCCTAAGGGTACTGGTTAAGGAATCAAGAATTATTGGGACTTGTTGTATTTAAAACTTTGAAAAGTGATATACTTATATTTTCAATGAGAACTTTCTGGTTATGAAATCCTTATCAATTGCCCTAAGGACATTGGTTAGCATCACCCTATATAAAATACCAATAAAAAATTTTGCATCTAATTTTTTTCATAAGTTTTTTTATAAATATTATATGTGACCTCAATTAATAAAAATAGTTATATACAAATATATAAGTAAAATAATATTTACAAATAAATGTCTTATTTTAAATGCTGAAATTAAATCATAACCCCTCAAGAAGAACAATAAACACTTGTTAATAAATTTCTAAATAATATTTGTTATTATTAAAACACAAAATAAATAATGATATTGATTATTGATGGATCGCAAAATAAGGTTCAGAGATTTATTATAGAGAAACAAATGAAGGTCAGACTTCAAAATTTATTAGAGAGAGGGAAAAGAAAAGGAGTTAGAAATTTATCAGAGAAGGAGAAAGAAAAACGCAAGGGTCAGAGAGGAGAAGCGTTTCTTCTTCCTCTTCGTCTACACCACTGCGCCTATTCCTATATACCTGCAAGTCTCGACTCAAATGATGATGGGAGATATGAGAGGTAATGGGTGAGAAGGGGAGATCAAGGAGAATTGCTCTGCTGAGCTCTGTTAGGTAGTGAAGAAAGAATGTGAAATAAGATAATGGTATTGGTGCAAATATCTCATCTGTGGGGTAAAACTATAAAACATAAGATGTTCGTAAAAAAAAAATATCACTGGGAGCACCCCACACTCACACCAACGTGGGTCCGCCCCTGTGCATCGACCCACACTTGGGTTTGATACCACCTAGATTTTGACAGAGATTTAAGCACAATTCTCGTTGGTGAAGGAGTGAGAGGGAAGGGGAATGAGAGTATTATCTCTCTTCTTATTTGTGAGTGTAGTGCATATTGTATGAGGGAATTAAATGGAGGGTTTATAACATATTTTTATAATTTTACCTTTATTTTAAACAATTAACATAAGTAATATTTTTTAAATAATATTAATGCACCTTTCAAAAAAAATAATAATAATACTAATGCAAAATATATATACATTCCCTTTCCTCTAAAAATTGGGGGAAAATCCCAAATTAGGGTAAACCAAAAAATTGAGGTGAGGAGGGGTTGGGGTTTTCTAAAATCCTTAAAAACTTTTCCTCCAATTTTTTATACTCACAAATAAGGAAGAGATTCTCATAAACATTCACTTTCTCTTACTTCCCATTCTAAACAAGATTCACAAACAAAGCCTTACGAAATAATTGAAAAACCCTTTTTAAAAGTGAAAAATTGGTATGCAAAAACAATGAGTTCAAGCGAAGGAAATATGGAGAAAACCCATAACATCGAAAAATGGAAAGATGAGAGAGACATGCAAATGACACCCGACAGAGAGTGCCCCAGGCGTTGGACTACCTAAGAGCAGGTGGAAGAAGGGTGCCCATTGCCGAACATCGGCCATGTAGCGCCCAACGTAGGGACCTTACGCTGGCAAAAACTCAAGAGATATCAATAAAACGATAATCAAAATTTTTATTTTAAAAATAGAAAACTTAAATTTTGTGCATCATTATACACTATTTTAAAGTTCAATTAATAGCAGAAAAGTTGAGAGACGATAAGTGTTGCCCGAGTCTAATTTTCACAAAATAAAATATATAACATATTTTTATAAAAAAAAAAAACTTTGTCAATGATAAAAAATTGGGGATGACTTAGAGTGATAATACTAATTTAATTGAAATAGTAAATAGCATTAGTTTAAATAGCATTAGACTATTTCTCAAAAAAAAAAAAAGCATTAGACTAAATCAAAGTTTTTTGAATAGATAATACTAATTTAATTGAAATAGTAAATATCATTACATTAAATATGTAATTATTTTTTAGGCTAAATTGTATTTTTGATCCCTCATGTTTTTCGAATTGGCGAAAATCGTCCCCGTAATTATTTTTTGGCGATTTTAGTTCTTCACATATTCCAATCGTGTAAAAATAATCCATCTATCAAGTTGTCATCCAAAAGTTGTCAGATTTTGATGAGGTGGCACATGTCCACATGGCACATAAATGCCATGCCCAGTTTGCAACATAAATTATTAAAATAGTTAAATAATATAATTAAAAGAATATAATAAATATTTAAAAAACTAACCAGAAAAATAAAAATTGTCAAGACTCACCTTTCTCCCTGCGCTCCTCTGTTCTTCTTCTCTTACCGTCCCCCTCTATCATTCTTATCGTTCGTCTGAGTCGACATGTCAGTGTCCATTTCTCCAGCCTGAGTCACCGTCAGACTTATAGTAAACTGGGTACTCCTTCAAGTCCTTGGAGTTATCGACTTACCGTTGTTCAACATTTTTTCTTTCTTTGTTTCTCTCAAACATTTTCGTTATGCACCACTCAACAAGACGTATCCACTGTCCAAACTTATTAAAGAACTTCCGATATAAACATGGTAATGAACTCAGTTGTTATAACTAAGCTGTGATACACTCTAACAACAAGTCAACAACGTGACTTCTTTGTGTATGAAGATCGAGGTTGACATTACCACATCAGACACAAATTAAAGCATAGCTTTTCAAAGTATGGAAAACCTAGTCTTTAATTTTATTATCACCTTTATATTGTTCTAACATTTCTTCTAATTAGATGTTACATAGTTTGATTACGATGATTTTGAAATCTATGTAGTTTGCTATTCATTGTGTTTGACTTCTAAAGTGCTTCCATTAAAGTTGTGTTAGGAGGACAAAAAAAAGAAATCAGACTCTCTTTCTACTATAGGAGAACTAGTCGAACAATCAAACCCATACTATATTTTTTTTTCTTTTGAAATGGGGTTCACCAAGAACAGGCATGTAACCTTTGTATTCACTTATACATCTGATGAACTAGGGCGATGAGAGAAGAACAGACAAACTAAAGGAGATGAAGCATACAGGTGACAATTTTTATTTTTCTATATTTAGTTATTTTAATATTTATTATATTATTTTAATTGTAGCATTATAATACTTTTTATACTATTTAATTATTTTTTTAATTTATGTTACCAATTGGGCATGCCATCTAGCCTATGAGAAATTGGTTAGGAGTTAGTTACATATGGTTAGCCTAATCTAGCCTAGCCTATAAATAAGACACTAATGTACACAATCTTTATCTTTTTCAATATGATTCCCTATGAGAAATTCTTCTCTCTTGCAAGCTTTCATGCTTCCAAGAACTACTTTTCCTATGAAGCTAATCTTCATCTCTTTGATCCTGTGATCGGTAACATGGTATCAGAGCGATACCGTGCTTCCGCCGCAGACGAGAGTGACGAAGATTATGGCTACTCTGATTCGGAGGAGGAAGTTTTAGAAGAGGAAGAAGCAAGCCTCACCTCTGTTCTTGAATCTGGATTCTTGGAGTTCGGAAGTTTCCACTTCAACACTGTTCCGATCAAGCCATTGAAGCCAATCAAACCAGAGATCAGAGGTTCAGCGATCAAGTTTGGAGAAATCACATGTACCTTCTCAGACAACAGTGATACTGCACCACCGTTCTTGGATCCTCAGTCCGCCGATGTGAGCAACTCTTCCGCCGTCGCCGATCTGGTGAGTCCAGAACCGGTGAGTCCAGAACTAGTGACTCGTGTACAGGATGATTCTTCAATCTTCGACTCTCGCGTCATCTCCTTCTTCTTCGTCGACTCCCGCAATTTGAGTCTGGTTTCGTCATGTTTGGCTTCGGTCCACCGTATTCTTGGCCGCACCACCATTACAGTCGAGCTTTTAGCTCCCTGGTTCATCACCGGCAAGCCAAGAAAAGGGATCAATGTTCTTGACAAAGCACTGGAGCGGCAGATCGTGACCACCGCGTTCGCCGTAGGAAGCTGCATCGTTCGCCGTTGGAAACCACCATCGTTCGCCGTTGGTTTCATCTCCGTGCTCAGGATTCGTCTTCGATCCCGGCATAGATCGTTCATCTTCTCCGGCTTCTTCCCTGCGACGGCGCCGCCAACAGGTTCCTCTGTTCTCCGATTCGAAAACCATTGACTTCATCTTCTTCGTGCAAGATCGCAAGATTCGGTTCTGCCTCAAGAAGATTTTGTTCGATCTTCACTCGGTTCTGGATTCGATTCTCCGGAGAACCAAGAACACAACCGTCGGCGGTGCTGCAGGTGGAGAAGACGGTTCCGGCAGCTCCTCTCGCCATGAACCTCGGCCTCATGATCCTGGTGGAGGCGGATCTTCTCGAAAGTTCCAGGCATGGAACAGTCGAGTCACTGAGTGGAGAGGCTGGAGTGTTTGGCTGGGCCATTACTGTTGGGCCTACTCTACTGTTGGACCTACTCTTTCATTAGCTACTGTTTGTTTGTTTGGGCTCATGTTTGTAATGGTTTCTTTTTTGTTTTGGCCTTATTTTTACTGAGGCATTTTATTGTAGATTGATCTCTTTTATAATATAGGAAGGATTTTATTTTTCTTTTCACTTCAAGCTGCCTATGGTTACCACCATTGTCAGCTTGCGGGAGGGTAACATAATATATAGTTAGTATGGTTAATTGGTTAGGAGTTAGTTACATATGGTTAGCCTAATCTAGCCTAGCCTATAAATAAGACACTAATGTACACAATCTTTATCTTTTTCAATATGATTCCCTATGAGAAATTCTTCTCTCTTGCAAGCTTTCATGCTTCCAAGAACTACTTTTCCTATGAAGCTAATCTTCATCTCTTTGATCCTGTGATCGGTAACAATATTATTTTAATTGTAGCATTATAATACTTTTTATACTATTTAATTATTTTTTTAATTTATGTTACCAATTGGGCATGCCATCTATGTGTCATGCTGTGAGATATCTGACACCTCATCAACCTCTGTTAACTTTTGGATGACAACTTAACGAAGGAACAATTTTGCACCATCGAAAAATATGGAGGACTAAAATCGCCAAAAAATAAACGGGGGGACAATTTTCACCAAATTAAAAAACATGAGGGACGAAAAATATAATTTAACCTATTTTTTAAATGGAAGTTATAGAATACTAATAGATGCTCTACTCGTAGTCAATTCACACAAACCATGTTTTTAGGTGTTCAATTGCATCATTTTATTTTTTAAATGGGTAAAGTGATTGAGAACAATTTTTTAACAATTTATAATTTTATGGATTATGGTTGTTATTCATGTGTGACTTCTAGAACAGTTGCGCCAACTTGTAAAAAAAAATAATAAAGGGAAAAAATACATGAAATAAAAATGTTTAGAGGGTTCAAAGTAAGATAAAGATAGATATTCTAAAAAATACAAAGAAAATTGATAGAATACTTTTTTATATGAAAAAGTTAACCATTCTTAAAAACTTATTTTTGATCTTTTATATTTCATTTCATAACTCTTATTTTGGTCCCTCCATTAGTTGTATAAAGCTCATTTTAGTCAATAAGTGATTGCTTTTATCTGTATATCTTTGATTTTCATACAAAAGATATATACTTTTCTATATTTTCAGTTCATTCCTCATTGTAGCAGGAAAAGTAAAAAAAGAAAGATTAGAAAGAGAAAAGAAAGAGTAAAATAAAAGAAAAAAAACACCGATCATTAGACTGAATTGATATTTCCCACATGGTAGAAATTGTTAGACAATGGCAAACAGCTAATATTTTTTTTTCCTTGCTGCTTTGTAGTTGTCACTGCTGTGCTGTCCTTCTGTTTTTTATTTTAATTTGTTGGCTCAACTTTTAGTTGGTTTGAAATTGTGGGTCATGATCTCTATTTAATTTTCTAAACTGATTTAATTAGCTTTGATTTGGTAATCAATCAGTTGTGATCAGATCCACATTTTCTGCTCCATTTTTGAACGTTACTGACCATATCTTTAGTGGGGCTAATCTTTAGGAGATATAGATTTATTCTTGAAAAGGAGTTTCTGCTTTGTTGTCAAGCTATTATAAAATGAGCCATATACGTTCAGAAAAAAATATAGAGAGCAATCCTCTTCTCTTGTTCTCCTCTATCTTGCTCTGTTATAAGCACACAAAAAAATCTGGGCAATCGATCTGTGACTTCCATAGCCTAAGGCCACGAGTGCACGTGTTCATGGGCTTGTTGTGTTAACCTTGGGGAGCGGTTGGCGATTTGGATTGCACCGAGGTCTAACCGGATTTCACTTTCAGGGCAGTGGTTTCCACGACACAACAAACATTACAAGTTCCATTCTCTTCTATTTTGTACTGCATACTTCTCTTATTTTTCATCACTCTGAAAGCAAAATTACATTACTATAGCAGTACTGGACAAAAATGGCTATGAATGTACCAAGAATCATTCCAGATATGTCGAAATTGGAACCTCTTGATGGCACGAATTACAGGAGGTGGTCACAAAAATTACTGATTCTGTTTGAAGTATTAGAGGTTGATTATGTGTTATCTGAAGAGCCTCCCGCTGATGCTGATTCTCCTACTGCATCCACTCCTGCTACCCCTGTAGTCACATCGCCATCTGCAGGAACCAAGAAAGCAAATGAAGAGGCAAAAAAGAAATATGAAAAGGACAACAAAACTGTTAGGGGTCATTTGCTAACTCATATGGCAAATAATTTGTTCGATTTGTTCATTAATCAGAAGTCCGTAAAGGTGATATAGGACAACTTGCTGAAACGTTATGGCGACGATGATGCTGTAAAGAAGAAGTATGTGGTAGGGAATTGGCTGCGTTTTCAGATGCTGGATAACAAGCCAATCATGGAGCAGGTGCATGAATATGAGAATCTGGTTGGAGATGTGCTGAATGAAGGAATGAAGATGTGTGAGATACTACAGGCTAATGTGCTTCTAGAGAAATTTCCACCATCCTGGAGTGACTACCACAACCAATTGAAACACAAAAGGAGAGATTTGTCTCTTCAAGAACTGATCAACCATATGAAGACTGAAGAGGCCAACAGGCTCAAAGATAAGAATGTTTCATATTCTGTTAATTCAATTAATGCTAATGTTGTTGAATTTGCTGATCAAAACAGGTCCAAAGGCAAAGGGAAAAAATTCCAGAAAAATGAAAAACATAAAAAACAGACCAGTTTCAACAAAAGCGACAATAGGATTCAGAAAAGGAAAGTTTCTTGCTATGTTTGTGGCAAAACAGGTCACAAGGCATATCAGTGCTACATGAGACATGGACAAGAAAAACAGAACCAGAAGCCTGCAGCACCAGTTACACCTCAAGCAAATCTGGCAGAAAATGAAGAAGTGATAGCTGCTGTAGTGGTGGAGGCAAACTTGGTCGATAACAAAGTGGACTGAATTCTGGACATCGGTGCTTCTAAACACCTATGTGCCAACAGAGAGCTTTTCCACCAGTTTGAGGATGCTGCTGATGGAGAGTGTGTTTTCATGGGAAACTCTGCTACAGCTGGAGTGCTTGGTAAAGGAAAGATTCTCCTCAAACTTACTTCCGGAAAAACTTTATCTTTGAGTGATGTTTTGTATCTTCCCTCCTTGCGTAGGAACTTAGTTTCTGGTAGCTTACTCAATAGAGCTGGTCTGAAATTGGTTTTTGAAGCTGATAAAGTCATAATAACTAAGAATGGGGACTTTGTGGGGAAGGGTTATCTGGCTGATGGTTTATTTGTACTGAACACCATTTTTTATGCATCTAATGCTATTTCTTCTGCTGGTTGTGTTTATATTGCTGAATCTGTTGACTTGTGGCATGGTAGACTAGGACATGTGAATGTGACTTCCATTAAGAAACTTAGAAATATGAATTTGATCAATGTGCTGGATACAAATAACTTTTCTAAGTGTCCTATATGTGTGGAAGCAAAATATGCTAAGAATCCTTTTAAACCTGTCACAAATAGAACTACTGAACTACTTGAATTAATTCACACTGATTTGGCTGACTTTAAAAATACTATTAGTAAAGGAGGTAAAAGGTACTATGTGACTTTTATCGATGATTTTTCAAGATATACCAAAGTTTACCTTCTAAGATCAAAAGATGAGGCCGAAGAAATGTTTTTAAAATATAAGACAGAAGTTGAAAATCAATTGGACCGTAAAATAAAGAGGCTTAGGTCCGACAGAGGTGGTCAATATGGAACTACTTTTCTTAAGGAATTTTGTGAAAAGAACGGGATTATCCATGAAACTGGTGCCCCTTATACTCCTCAACAAAATGGCATAGCTGAAAGGAAAAATAGAACACTTAAAGAAATGATGAACGCTATGTTATTAAGTTCTGGTATGTCTAATCAAATGTGGGGGGAAGCCATTTTGTCTGCTTGTTATATATTAAATAGAGTCCCTCGTAAACGGTTAGATAAGACTCCCTACGAATTATGGAAGGGCTTTGAACCCAACTTGAAATTTTTGAAAGTGTGGGGATGTCTTGCTAAGGTGGGCTTACCAGATTACAAGAGGACTAACATAGGAACCAAAAATTTTGATTGTGTGTTTATTGGATATGCTCAAAATAGTGCTGCATATAGATTTTTGTGTTTGACTGATAATTCTCTTTGTGAATCTAGAAATGCTGAATTTTTTGAGCAAGACTTTCCTTTAAAGAAATATGTTAATGATGTGGTTGGTTCTTCTAATTTTACTTCAATGCCTTTATCTTTGCCTGCTTCTTCCTCTGTTTTAAATGAACAAGTTAATGAACCTAGAAGAAGTAAAAGGCAAAGAATAGAAAGTAGTTTTGGACCAGATTTTGTTACTGCATTCTTGGTTGAAAATAATGATCTTGATAAAATAAATGATGCATTAGTATCAGCTTTCCTGATTGAGGAAGATCCTAAAACCTATAATGAGGCAGTAACTTCTATTGATGCTAATTTTTGGAAAGAGGCAATTAATAATGAATTAGATTCTATCATGTCTAATCATACTTGGGATCTGGTTGACTTGCCTAAGGGAAGTAAACCAATTAGATGTAAATGGGTCTTTAGAAAGAAATTAAGGACCGATGGAACCATTGATAAATTTAAGGCTAGACTGGTAGTTGTGGGCTACACACAAAAGAAAGACATTGACTTTTTTGATACATATTCTCCTGTTACTAAGATTGCCACAATTCGTTCTCTAGTTGCCTTAGTTGCTATTCATGGGCTTGTAGTGCATCAAATGGATGTAAAAACAGCTTTTCTTAATGGTGACTTGAGAGAAGAAATTTATATGGAACAACCCGAGGGATATGTGATTGAGGGTCAAGACAACAAAGTGTGTAAATTGATAAAATCATTGTATGGCCTTAAACAAACTCCTAAACAATGGCATGAAAAATTTGACCAGACTTTAGTAAGTGATGGTTATGTTGTGAATTCATCTGATACTTGTGTTTACTCCAAATTGATTGGACAAGAATGTGTGATAATATGTCTATATGTTAATGACATGTTATTTTTGGAACCAATATGTCTGTGGTGAATGAGACCAAATTGTTTCTATCATCTCATTTTGAGATGAAAGATCTAGGAGAAGCTGATGTGATACTTGGTGTTAAAATGAGAAGAAATGATAACGGCTTTTCCTTGTGTTAGTCACATTATATTGATAAGATATTGAAACAATTTAATTGTTATGATGAATTGCCTGTGAAAACTCCCTATGATCCTAGCATACATCTTAAGAAAAATAAAGGTTCTAGTGTTTCACAAGCAGAATATGCTAAAATCATAGGTAGTGTTATGTTCCTCATGAATTGTACTAGACCTGACATAGCATATGCTGTGAGTAGACTAAGTAGATATACTCATAACCCAGGTAGTGAACATTGGACTGCACTTCATCGTTTACTTTGGTATCTTAAGGGTACTATGGATTGGTGCTTGCAATTTTGTAAGTTTCCTGCTGTGCTAGAAGGATTTTGTGATTCAAACTGGGTTACAGATAATGATGAGGTCAGTTCCACCAGTGGGTATGTTTTTACTGTGGGTGGAGGTGCTATATCTTGGAAGTCTTCTAAGCAGACTTGTATAGCACGTTCCACTGTGGAATCAGAATTCATTTCTCTTGACTTAGCAGGTCAGGAAGCAGAATGGTTGAGGAACTTATTAGAAGATGTGCCATTGTGGGGGAAATGATCTATACCAGTTTCTCTTCATTGTGATTCACAGGTGATGTGATGAATTCCGGCAAGTGTACCGGATTCGTTGCCAAGTTATAAAAAGATCGATCCCACAGGGACCGTGATCTCAAACTTCAACTAATTAGAAAATCGATAAAACTGGACTAAGATTTTGAAAAGGTTTGATTTTTGAGATAGGATCAAATAACAATCAAATTCAATTTCGCAATTAAACAAAACAGAAAGCGATTCAAATCGGGGGTTTTCGAATTTAAAATGGATTCCCAGGAATTGGGATACCACAAAACTGTTTATGATACTGAATCGATTCCTCTCCTTGTCAATTACCAAAATTTGTTTTGAAGGTGAATCTATCCTAAATTAGCTAATGCTCCCTCTCGAGTTACAAAATCCGTTCCCGATTAAATCAATCCCTACTCTCGTGGTAATTGAATTTAGCTCGGACCCCTTGAGTTTTGTGACGATTCGTGAATCCTCAAGGGACGGCTTCTAACTCTCGTGATTTCAGTCCCAAGTTCGATTCCTATGGATCCGATCCGATACCTAAGTTCATCGCTAGGTTCGTCCTTAGTGTATCTATGGCACGCAAACAAGTGGCCACCGAATTCGCGAGTAATTAAAGCGATAGGGATCGAATAAAAACAAATCTGAATTAACAAGAAATCAAAATCTATACATCACCATAAACAAGTTTCGGGCATAGCCCCAATTCCTAGAAACTAGACTACTACTCAAGCATTGCCATTATTGTAGCAAGCCTGGTTAAAATAACATACACAGAAAAATTCCTAGAGAGGAGAAGAGGAGGAAGGAGAAGAGAGATCCTAGATTATAGCCTAAGTGGTATCAGCCAAAAGTATATCTAAGCCTCTGACTTGATCCCATATTTATAGATTTGGGAAGTTAGAATCCCAATCTAACACAAATTAGATCTAAATCAGTTGCTTCTGATCCAAGTATCGCGCATCACGGCCGTGATGGCCATCACGGCCTGGCCGTGATGGCTTCTGCCTTGTGCTCTGCTTCAGTAAATGGTCTGTCACGACCGTGATGGTCATCACGGCTTGGCCGTGACAGATTCTGCCCTGAGGGTGTCTGGCTCAATATGCATGTCACGGCTGTGACACCCTAACTAGGGTCATCACATGGTTACCCGTTTGCGGAAATAAAACTTAATTTGCTGGTTGCTTTCGGAAAATAACGTTTTCTCAACGTTCATCTTTTCAAAATATGGTGATAAATTTTTTTTTTCTTTTAACCTCACAACCACAACAACATAATCAAATCACACTTAAATACATAATGTATATAAGTCATACAACTATACTGCCTCATATGTCTTCACACTTAGATCATTATCAGTTTTATTCTCCTAAACACAATATATCAAAATAGGACCTAAGCTGGTCGTAACTAACAGACACTACAGCCAACCGGAGCAGCACAGCATGCCTCGAACTAGACAGCCTTCTCCTTTTTGTAGAAATCTTATCCCTTGTGCAACTCTGATATGTTTGTAAGGGTGAGACGCCAATATATGGATTTAACACAATAACTAGATGCGCGACACACAAGAAGACATATGCACATATACATATTTATAACAACATAAGCATCCATATTATAGCATACAATTTATCAATGGGTTTCACACCCCAAACATCAACGTTGGAAAATTATGCATGAACACTTCTATACATCATCTAAACATTCACACCTAATCTCATGAGATATCCCAACAAGTAATGAGTTGATCAGACTCCCAGGCACACAGCCAGAATACCAGGCATGCAGCCAGAACACCAGGCACACAGCGAATCTGATACAGCACGCAGCCTTAACACCAGGCACACAGGCCCGAATACGGGCACACAGCCCAAATCTGAGCACGCAGCCAGAACACCAGGCACACAGCCAGAATACAGGCACGCAGCCAGAACACCAGGCACACAGCCAGAATACAGGCACGCAACCAGAACATCAGGCACACAGCCAAAACATAACGGCACGTCTGCCAAATGCACGCAAAAACACTCTGTTCTTGACACTTTTCTTTGTGTTCAATCTTTCTTTGACGAAGCTCAAAATGGCTTACGACTCACACAGTTTTAACATCCTTAAAACTTTTATTAAAACACAGGACCTCATAGTCCGAGTGCTCAATCACGACACCTCTCGACCTTGCAATCAGTCTTAGGTTCGTGGTAGTAGAAAACATCTTAAATCCTTTACCGTCGTTTATTACATCGCGAAGTAGACACACCGTCTACCTACTAGACACCAAGTCTATAACGTCATAAGAACACTAGTACCCCGACGTCTCGGTTACTAAGTTCCATATCGTCGTTTACGTCGTTTTTGTCTGTGAAAAACAAATCCAAAATAGGATAACGTCATAAGTACACTAGTACCCCGACATCTCGGTTACTAAGTTCTATATCGTCCTTTACGTCGTTTGTTGTTTATGAAAACAAATCCAAAATAAGATCTCCGCAACTTATCCAAGTTACCGGAAATACGTCATCGGGTAACTCATTTATAGAAAATCCTCTTTATTTGAAATTCGTTTGTAAAACGTCACATCATAGCAGATCCACTTTCCTTTGGAAACTCATTTTTCCAAAATAACGTCAAATCATCAAGAACTCTTTTCTTGAGACTTCAACTAAAAAAAAAAAGAATAAATCAATTGAGATTAAATCTCTTTTCAAAATAAGTATTGCTGTTTTCAAACTCCGACCATAAATAATTTCAAAACTTGCCGTCGTTTATCATTTTCCAAGAAAATGTTTTTAAAGTCAAACTTTGACTTTTTTATTTTATATTATTTTTATTTTTATTTTCATTTTTATTTTCATTTTTATTTTTATTTTTATTTTTATTTTCATTTTTATTTTCATTTTTATTTTTATTTTTATTTTTATTTTTATAAAGCATTTTTGAATATTAATTTCACAAAATAACTTTTTATAATATTTCGGAATTTCTTGCGTAAAAATTAGCAGTACTAAAAAAATTTCACGGTTACGCTCTCACCATGGCTCATAAATTTCTTTTACACTAATAAATCATTAAAATAATAATATTTCTCAAAACTCATTATTTTTCCAAAATAATATTTTCCCCCACTATTATATTCCAACATTTCCCATAAAACGTTGAATATAATTTTCACAGCTTATTAAAGTTTTTATCTGATTAATCGGTTGTGCACTGACCACTGTCAAGCCTCTCAAACAACATTCAACAACATAATTCAACAACATCATCATAATTATATCACCAGGCAGATCATGCATCATAGCAACATAATATACTATTGCAGATAATTAAATCAATTAAAAGCAGATCAATCACCGATGCACAGATAAACAACACAACGTAAGCCACATAAACAAATAACCACAACCACATATAAATCATATAAACCACACTACAAACAAATAGTTATTGAGAAAATCCCTCAGGTAAGCTCTCCTTACCTCTTGAAGATTCACAACAAGTTGAATTTAATTCGTCGGAAGCCGGAAACTCACGTACACCGCTTTATACTTAACCTTCAACAACACATCCAAACAACCAATCAAAACAAGCTAAACAAACACCTAATCCTCTCTAATAGGTCACGGCCTCTTAGGGTTTTGTGGCTCAAAATCTCCAAATTTGCTTAAGTCATGGATTAATGATCCTAATATACTTAAGGAAATGGATTAAGGCTAAACAACAAAGTTAAGAATCAAAACCATCCTAATCCTCAAATTGGTAGATTCGACCAACACAAGAACATAGGGTTAGGGTTTTTAGTTTCATGAACCAACTAGGATTCAACAAGTATACAAGTATGTATGATGAAAGACATGGTCATACATCATAAGCAAGAACAAAAACTCCATCCATCCTTTCCTCTAGGATTCGGCCAAGACATGAAATTATGGCTAGGAATCTTAGTTTGATATAAGAACCTAGATTCATCACTAATACATGTTCAATAGATGATTAACATGATCACTTCCATGACAAGAAATCAAATTTCTATACCCATTTTTTGTATGATTCGTCCTAGGCTAGAAATAGGGGAAGGAAACTTTTGTTTGAAACAATCTCTTAGATCACGATAGTAGAGATAATAATAAGAACATAGAAAGTGGTTTCACATTTTTAGGATTTTTCTATGATTTATGGTGATTTTTCAAAGTTATGAACATAAGCTTGAATCTAACTTGAACATGGTGATCTAAGATTTCAAAACATGAAAAATCATGAAGAACATGACATTAAATGAAAGTAGAGAGTAGGAATCACCTCTTGAAGAACAAGAAATGAGCAAGAAATGGCAACTTTCTTCACAAACTCAGGCTCTTTTTTTTTTTTTTGGTTAAGAGAGAAAAAGAGAGAAAATGAAGAACATGAAGTTTTGAGAGAGACAAAATGATGAAGTTGGAAAATGAAACAAAATGGTTCAAGTGTGGATGATGGGCACGGTTTAGAGGTGGGTGTGAGGAGAAAACATGTTGTTCAATGAGATAAAAGAACCATGGTTGAGTTTATTTGATCAAGGTTAAGTTAGAAAATAATATAATAACTTAGCTATAGTTAATAGTAACCTAACTAGGGTTTATTTGTAATCATGGTTAATAAAATATGTGGTCGTAAATTTGAAGAGATGTGGCTGCCTCTTACACCACATATTAGGGAGAAGATATTTTGTGTTGCAAATCATGGTTAATTAACCTTGGTTTTCTATGTGCTCTTGAGAAGTCTAGAGAGAAAGATAAAGAATGATGAAAATTTAGAGCAGTTTCGGTAATTTAGACATATCTTTCACTATACTTGTCCGTTTTTGATGATCTTTATGTCGTTGGAAAGAAGAGAGAAAGATGAAGAACTTTCATGTTGAAAGTATTCCGAGATTCAGAACAGATAAGAGTCAGAATTTCGTGGCAATTTCGGGAGAATGATGAGAATGTGACTTTGCCTATGACTCATCCACTTCACATCAATGCTCATTTATGGCTAGGAAAAAGGGATGTCCAAGTGCTTGGAATGGATGAAGGAGCCGTGAGTTTTGGATTGATTTGGTCAAAATTCTCAATGGCATGACTTGTAATTTTCATGAAGAGACAAGGGTAAAATGGTCATTTCCAGGCAAAAGATACCTTCCGCCATAAATGCGCCATTATGGCCATTATGACTCGGATAAGCTCGTCATAAATGCTCGTCAAGTCGGTCAAATCCATCACCTCAGCTCCGTTGCCGACTCCTTGGTTCATCTGGCGCAGGCTTTTCCTAGAGATATCTCGACGTATACGTCTGAAACAAATATAATATTTTAATTTTTTTACCAAAATTTTCAAAACTTCCAGTATCGTAGTAAATACGATACAAACATTTTTCATCTCGTTCACGAGTTAAAATTAGGTCTTCTGAGCAGTAAACTCTTACTGTCAGTGAAAACACAGAAAACGGCAAACCGGTTTCCGTCTGAATTTTCAACCCAAAACTTCCCCGTAACCTTATGATAATAAGTATAACAAGGAAATGACATTGGTTTATCCAAAATCATTTTCTAAGTCCCGGATAAAAATATATATGTTTATATATTTATTACCGATATTAGGAAGTAGCGAAAATCGGGGTGTTACAACAGCCGTGATGGGCATCACGGCCTAGCCGTGACAGCTTCTGACTTTCTTCATTCTTTTTTAGCTTCACTTGATCACGGCCGTGATGGGCATCACGGCCCGGCCGTGATGGGATCTGTTTGCCCCTCTTTCTTGGCTTCCAAGCTCCTATCTTCGTGCCAGCTCCAATGCGACTGATCCTGAGCATTTCAATCTACTTTTCCTACACACAAGCACACAAAACCACCTTACTCGTTCCAAGGCAAAATTAACTAATAATCAAACAAAATAAGCCTAATCTATATGAAAATGCATGCAATATGTTATGGAAATATGAGGTGAAATCACACTCATCAAACTATCCTAAGCTTAAGATTTTGCTTGTCCTCAAGCAATATCTAAGGCCAGAAAAGTTAACCAATCGAAGTATGGACAGTGAATCTAGAACCCGAGTCATGAATTCAAGCAATCGGGCATATTTCATAAGAAACCAAGAGACAATCGATTTTAAGTCCAATTAGGAGCTTAGGTTCCCAGACTCACATCTCTCACCAATTCGGGTACTCTTCTCACCTCACTCATGTGTTAGAGGATATGTGACAATTCGCTCAGTTTCCTCAAGTAAGGTGCCCTACCATAAGCTTGACTATCAACCAAATCTCTACTTTATTAATGAAAACATACAAGAATCAAGAGGTCTTTTATTTCGGTTGTAACGGGGCCATGTGATTTATTGTTAGGTGGGGAAATAAAAAAAGGGAAATTCTAGAGGCTAAACAAAATCGACCAGTGCTAAGCATGACACCTCCTAAAATCCCTTTTTTTTTTGGGCTTCAGCTTTCCACCTTCTTTTTCTCATCTCTTTTTTTCTTTCTTATTTCTCACTTTATTTTTCTCATCCCCTTCTCCATTTTTTTTTGTTTTTTTATTATTAATTTTTTTTATTTGGAGAATGGGAGATTTTCAACTTTTCGAGAAATTTTTCTAACTTTTTATCCCAACTTTATCCTTTAAACTACCATTCTTGCCCTTTGCAACACTTTAAGAGGTGTCATACTAAGCATTGTTCATTAAAATAGATCAATGGTACCAAGAAAAGTGTTTATTCTTTTAGGCTCAAAATTGGGCAACTAAGGGGCAATTTATCAGTCAAAGTTCAAGAGGCCTGAAAAATACCTAGTGCCTCAATCATTTTCAAACGTGTTTTCAAAAATTTTTAAGCTTCGAAACAGTTTTAAGTCAAGTTCTAGAGGGCACAATCCAAGAGGAAATAAATCACTCGATCAAGGAATGGGGTAGATTTAGTGGGTACCCCTTTTTCGCTCAAAATATCTCATTTAGTGGTTTAGAATCGATGAGAAACCTAAATCTAAGGAACCATTTGCTAATTATTAACTTTCAAAATATTGCCTCAAGCATTTTTCATTTTTAGCCTATCACAAGAATTCAAAAATTGGGTTCAAAAATCCACTGTCATAATTCAATCGACTGTGGTGGGTGCTGGCTCAGATGCCAGTCGTAGAGCTGCTGGAGCATAGCTCTCTGCTCTCGATGCTCCTCCATAATTCGCTCCTGGTTCGCTAATATAGTGTCGAAAGAGGATGCGAACCGCGCATAGGGATCCTCAGATGACGGACCAGCAGCTGAAGAAGACGGGTGCCCAGTCGGCCTAGCCCGCGGTGGCAGGCGTATCAGCCTCTTTACTCTAATGGGCTGAGGCTCCTCTCCCCCAGCACTTTCCAAGTTGCCGGGTTTGATACATCTAACAGTGTGAGGTTAGGGAGAGGAATTGGGTGCCTCAGCCTGGGGTGTTTCAGGCGGTATATGCCATCCTCCTGGATGATCATCCCCATAGCCTCACAAGCCTATAAGGAGATATGGGTCCGTCCAGGGACGGCCTCAAAACCATCCAGATCAAGGTTGAAGTGGTGGAATATGGTGGTGATGAGGCCACCAATGACAATAGTGCCAGTCGCACTCTTGGCAACCTTTAAGAGGTGCCTAGCCAAATAGGACCCTGTGTCCACATTGCTCTCTGGGTGGAGCATGGCCCATAATATAAGGACCTCGTCCTGGCGGACGGATCCGTCACTCTCGCCACGGCCAAACAGGGTATTGGCTATGACCCTGTGCATATACATGATGCTAAGGTTAGCAAAGGCCGTGGACTTGGATGTCCGAGGGTCAAATCTCCTGCCCTCATAGTCTATCACTAACCAGAAATCATGCGCACTAAACCCTAGGGGGCATCTTCGGTCACCCCCTACTAGCAATCCAAAAATCTCATTAAATTCAGCCAGGGTTAGTACGAAGTCCTAGTTGAAGAGGCGGAATGTGATCCGCCCTTCTCGACAATGCTGCCCTTGGAGGATTTTAGCGTTTAGGGAGCTTAGGAACTCCAGTGTACGGCCAGCATATGCAGGGTATCAGGTGCGAGCGAACTCGTTCCACCCTACGTTTTACAACATCCAATTGACATCCACAGTCAATCCTAAGGTATCTAAACAAGCGTCATCAAGATATTTGGTTTGTATTATTTTTATATTTTTTAAAACATTGAACCTATCGTGTTGAGCACTATCCTTTAAAACTATACCAAACCCATATCCATCAGTTTCAGAATATGAAGAGTCAGAGAGGTTACCTGCTCTACTGCGAGTGCGTGAAGCCTGAGCTGCCCTTTGCCTTTTTGTTGCCATGATCCCAAAGAGTACCAAAAATCTCAGTCCCCTTTTCTGCTTCTGCACTGGGTTGGTTAGGGTTCCAAATTTTGGGGATTTTGAATCTGCCCAAAATTGGAGGGGTGGTGTTGGTTGCGAGTGGGTGCAGTGGGGAGGTGAGATTTTCGAGCTTTATGGCTATGGTGGAGAAGGGAACCAGAGGTGGAGAGGAGGAGGAAGGAGAGCGTGATGGAGGGTGGGATGCAGAGAAGCTAGATGACTGACTGTGAGGAGAGGTTGATCAGTGACTGTGAGGGCAGTTGGAAGGAAGGAGAAGGAGGGCTTGGCGGCTGAGAGGAGGAGAGGAAGAAGGAAGGGGATGCAGAGAGTGAGGCTTCTGCGACTGGTGTTTAGGTTTTAAAAACGGGTCACACTCAAGTCACGGCCGTGATGGCCATCACGGCCTAGCCGTGACGCGTTCTGTTTTCATTAAAAAGGACCATCACGGCCGTGATGCGTATCACGGCCTAGCCGTGATAGTCTCTGTCCTGCTCTGGCTGCCTGTCGCGGCCGTGATCTATATCACGGCTGTGAACCCCTAATTTTGTCCAGGTATTTTATCATAAATAAATAAATAAATAAAAATGCCAAGGAAAATAATTTGTTTGTTATTGGCACATTTTGTTTTGTTACAAGATTATTTTTGGATCCATCATCTGGCCCACTTCATTTTGGCCCAACAGTTAACCTTTGATAATAAACCCAACAGTTGAAAAAATGTCTGATTTTTTGGTTATTTTTAAGAAAAGTCAAATTAAAAACAAAAAAGGCAGAAAGAAGAAAAAAAAGGAAAAGAAACGTTGAGTCCCATGTCCCCTACTGCTACAGTGTTGGTCTTTCTCCTCCAGTTTCCATGTTTAACCAACATGTACCCAAGCAGCTTTTGAATATAACAAAAATCAGAATTCAGATGGGGGCTCCCAAGGACTGCAACCGTCAAAACACCCCTTCCCATAAAGCTAAAGTGATCAGAATCCATTTCTGCTAATTTTCCAGAGCTTGGGAAGAGGGTTTGTGCCTAGATCAGAAAAATAGACCCATAAATGGAAATTGAAAGAAGACTAGAGGAAGATGAACCACTGCAACACTCCATTAATTTGGTCCCAAGGAGGAGGCAGAGTTCATCTACTTCTCTATAAATACCAAGTCAGAAACACAAGTAAAAAGGAGGAGACAGCAAAAAAATACTCAGTATTCTCATCTCCAACCTCTAGCAACCATCATTCCCAAATCACAAATCAACCAAAATACTCACTGATACCAAAAAAAATCGAAAAAGAACCTCTTCTTTATGTTTTTTTTGTTCTCTGTTTCTTCTTATTCCTCTTAACACATCTTCCTCCTCTTCTCTCCATCTTTCTCCTCATTCTCTCTTTCTTCAAGCCACTGTCCCGCCTCCTTTACCCATCATCCGGCCGCCGCTAGAGCAAGAAGACGGCCGCACATCCCTGTCCATCAGCTCGCGCGTTGTCCCAGTTGGAGTAAGGACGACGATGGTACGTTCTGGTGCGTGTTGGTCCTCCGTTCGACGCAGCTAGCCGCCGCTGTCGCCGTCACCTCCCACAGCCACCACATCCTCCTTCTTCCTCAGATCGAGAGCTGCTCGTGAAACGCACCAGCTTCGTCATGCGAGCATCGTTCCTCAGCTCCACCGTCATCACGCTCCACTTCTCCAAGAGGCCGCCGCCGTCCTCCATCAGCACAGCGCCGCCATCCGCCTATACCCCTGCAATCAGCGCCCCTCTCTTGGTTCTCCTCTCCTCTGCAGTTTGGTGGTAATGATAAACCAGAAGCTAAAAGCTTCTATCTTTCTTCTGCCATGCTTTTTTATTCTTCTTGAGTTTGGGCTTGTGTTGTTAGGCTGATGGTGTGTGGGTTTGTGTTGTTATTGTGTATGTTCTTTTAAAAAAAAGAGGAGAGAGATTTTTGTTGAAGTTAAAATATTTATTTAAATTGCTTGAACACATGTTTATTCTCTACAACAACATATCAAATCAATAAATATGTTAAATTGCACTTGTCTTAATATTAAAAGAATTTTTTTTAAAAAAAAACAAACGAAAAAACAGGAAAACAGAAAAATAAAATCTTTTTTTAAGTCACTCAACAATCTATAATATTGATGTATGATTTTTCATCCTCAAGTATTGTATGAATTGTAAGGGTTCATCATATAGCTCTGCTATCTTTAATTCTGTGCAAAGGTGAATTCCTTTTTGTATAAAATAATAAATGCTTTCAATTTACTCCTTTCTACCAAAATTTTATTCAAAAATAAAATAAAAATCTTTTTTTAATTCACGCAACAATCTACGACGTTGATGTATGATTTTTTCATCCTCAAGTGTCGTATGAATCGTAAGAGTTTATCGTATAGCACTGCTATCTTAGACTCTGTGCAAAAGTGAATTTATTCCGAAATAAAATCTTTTTTAAGATAAAATAAAAACAAAATCAAATCTTTTTATCAAAAATTAAAATCAACCAATCAATCAAACATTTTCAAAAGAACTACGTGGCTTTGAGTTTCCCATCGCACCCGGGAATACGTAGGAGCAAGATAAATCATCTTGTCGGGCCAAAACTAAATTTTCCCTTTTTTGTATCTCCTTTTTATGTTAAAATAATTAGTCAAAAAATTAAACTTTTCTATTTTTAGGGATGCTCTATGGACACGGTGCCATGTTCAGTCCCTTAGACTTGAGGTTGCCCTGTGGACTCATGTGCCACGTTCAACCTCATTTAATTAATTTTCCTTTTTTTGCATCCCCTTTTTATGTTAAAATAATTAATCAAAAAGTTAAAATTTTCCTTTTTTAGGAATGCTCTATGGACACGGTGCCATATTCAGTCCCTTAGATTTGAGGTTGCCCTGTGGACTCATGTGCCTTGTTCAACCTCATTTAATTTTTATAAACAATAAATTTAAAAATATAAAAACTAATAAAAATCTAAAATATTTAAAATTAAAAATAACACTTTCTTGTAAATAATTTTTGGGTAAAATAAATATTTAAAATGTTATTAAAATGTTTTTGCACAATTAACTTGAGGTACCGTTTTTTTAAACGGGCGATGTGGGGTGCTAATACCTTCCCTACTCGTAACCGATTCCCGGAATCATCTCTCTATCTTTCTTTTTGACCAGTGTACCTTTAAATAATTGGGGTTTCTAAGATTTTCCCAATAAAAATTTTAGTGGCGACTCCTCTATTTTTACCTTCTTTTTCGCGGCTCCCGGACGGGATGGTCGCGACAGCTGGCGACTCCACTGTGGACTTTAGAGAGTCAGGCCTATCATAGTTGGTTGTGCAACTTCTTTTAATAACTTTGAAAATATTAGTTTTACCCCTCTTTGTTTTACTTGTTTTGTAAATTGTTATATGCTTTAATAAATGTCTTTGTATATTCTTGCAACCTTAGGGTAGAGAATTATTATGTTGTTGGCTGTTTTTTTTTGCACGTGTGATGTAGTTTTCATTTTAATAGGTTTGGAGCAGGTTTGTATGCTCCCAGCACACACATCACTTACACTTATTTCACACACTTTTAGCTCTATACCCGAGCTTGTGGAAGCTTAAGGATTAGGTGGTGTGTCAACATTGTCATTGAAGAGGTTTTGTACCCCCCTGATATTTGTCGATTCACCACTTAGGTTGTACCCGATATCATGGGATGGTCATATTGATAGGGTTTATCGCTACTTGTGACTAGACTCATGAGTCGGATCCTTATCTTTCAGGATAGGGGCAATCTGAGGACCATGGATTTTAGAAGTCTAGACCCTACCCAATTTTCACTGATAAAACAAACTTAGGGGCCAGCCTGTTAAAGTCAGGACTTTAGGTGTGTCAACCCTAAATCTTAGGACACAAAGGGAGCATTTTTTTTTCTTTACCTATCTTCATGTCTTTTATTTTATTTTTTGTCAAAAAAATCCACATTATTATTATTTTTTTATCTAAAAGAAAAAATTGAGTTATACGAGTCCTTTTGTTTTTTTACAAAAACAAAAAAAAATCTTCATATTTTGTAACTCATGCATTTTTGTAAATAAAAAAAATGGGCTTGTGTGTGTGTATATATATATAGCTCATCCATATTTTTTTGTAACTCATTCATATTTTTTGTAGAAGAATAAAAAAGAGATGATCCATGCATCTCATGCATTAATTAATTTTTTGAGTCAATATGAAGAAATAAAAACAAAATCATTTTTCATGCATTGCATGTATCAATTACTTGCTATGCCAACCACACGAAGAAAAAATTAAAAGAAAAAAATCATGTCATGCATATGGTGAAAAAAAAAACTCAATCTTCTTCATGCATCTTATGCATCAATTTCATTAACCTTTTGGATAAAAAAAGAAATAAAAAAAAAATTCATTCATCTCATTTTTTTCATGCATCTCTCAAGAAAATTTGATAAAGAATAAACCATTACATGCATTTCATACCTCTTTGGATCAATATAAAAACAAATCATTCATCTCATACATTAAAAAAAACCGCATGCATTGCCATTGTTATAAAAAAAAAACTCTTTTTTCATACAATTCTCTAGTTAAAAAATTATAATAATAACATAAAGAATTCATTTCATACATCTCACGCATTAGTACTTGGCTAAAAAAAATTCTTTTTTTATGCATCTCATATACTCATTTCTTTTTAAGTTGAACATTTATTAAAAATAATTCATTCCATGCATTTCATGCATTATGCTCCTTTCCTGGAGAAAAGTGAACCACTGCACTTTCAATAAAAAAGAATGTCAACTAAACCTTGGATCATGAGGTGGAACTGGAGAAAATATTTGCTCAAGTGACCGAAAAATGTAGGCACAACCTTTTGCCTAATCATGGATGTTTGGATGTCAATGTGAAAGATTTCATATCGTCTTACTGGAGTCAGGTAGCACATATTCTGGCTCTTTTGGAGCGATCTTTGGAAAATCATGAAAACTCAGGATAATAAGGCCCTGACTGAGGAAGAAAGAAATCATGATAAGGACAGTCACAATCGACTATGGAGAGTTCAAGATGAAAGCTATGCTATCATCACCAGAGATTCACATCCTAGTGATTGAAAAGAGGCAATACTTTGTGACCCCGTCTTGAGAATTTCTAAGTAACCAAGGCAAGATTTATTTATCAGGGATTTACCATGACACAATGGTTATGTTGTATTCTATCATGAGATAATTGAACCATGTTCACTTTATTGAAGCATTAATGTAATGGATTTGCATGCGTACCTTGTCTCATCCTTTCTTTACATCTTCATCCCTACCATAATTTTTCTCTCGTCATACTCATATATCATATTCCCTTTTTTTTCTTCCCCAAGCACCTTTTTTGGTTTGGTTAATAAGGCTCACTTTCTTGAAAGTTCTTTGTGGACAACAATAAAGCCCACACGTGCTCATATCTTTTCAAAAAAAAATAAAAATAAAAATAAAAGAGGAGCAAATAAATAAAAACTTGGTGAGTCTCGTCTTTGTCTCTAAAATAAAGTTTAAAAAAAATAAACATTCATGATTTGAAATGAAGATTGGCCATTTTTTCTCTACCCTTAGCAAAATATCATCATTATCCCTTGTTACCCATTTTGAGCCTGAAAATTTTCTTCAAAGAACCTTGGACAAGGATCACCACTAAACAAGGCGCAAGCAAGAAGGAAATGGTGATCATGAAGCATAACATTGAAAAAAAAAGAATTAAAAAAAAGAAGAATAAAAAGAAGAGAAAGAAATAGGATAAAAAAAAACCTCATGTAAAACAGGAAAAAAAAGGGAAAGTTAGAAGAAAGTAAATGTTCTCAAAAATCCGAAAAATAACATGGATCTTTGATCATATTCAACCTTAAAACATTTGTTTGAGCCTTATATCCTTTTTTCATGACCCCCAACCATTAGCCACGTTACAAGCCTCAAAAATTCCACTCTGATCAATGAATGATTGCTACTTTTTCATCAACTTCATTTTGAGACAAAAAGTTTGTGCTATTCTAGTTTTTAATTGATTGCTCCTCTTAAAAAAACCAAAAAAAGAATGAAAAAAGAAAAAAGAAAAAAGAAAGCCTGTTAGACTGAAAACCCTCATAGGCAATCTAGGCAAAAGCTTGGGCAAGATCTACATGGGGCAAAACTTTGCTTTCAAGGGCCTTATTCTAGAGCATCTCCATTATTGGATGCCCTACACTAGGGCAACATCATTCTCAAGTTTTCCATATCAAGTGCCCTACATTGGGGCAGTTTCATTCTGGGAACCCTACATTGGGGCACTTCATCCTCAAGGAAACTACTCTGGGGCAATTTTGTTCTCATGAATATCGAGACAATCGCCATGATCAAATCAATCCAAACTGGGGCAATGCCCTTCTGATCTTCATATCACCTCTTGTGCATCTTGCTTCATTTCTGTTCTTTTGAATACTATTTGAGTTGTCAAACTTCTAATACCAATCGAGAGGATGTTCAGGCAATAATGTCATTTCCTATCATACTTTTGAATCCATGCATGTTTGTTACATGATGCTTCAGGTAAGGTAAACATGAGTTCAATGATACAATTTAACCATTTATGGTAATTCTTTGATGACCAACTCTGGCCGGAATAATTCTTGATACAAGGGGAAAGTGGTATCTCAGTCGACAATCAAGCAAGAAGCTTTGATCCTCATGGATAAGGGTGGTAAAAATTGTCCACATCTCGAAAAAAAATCGAAAGAAAAAATAGAAAGAAAAAAGTGAGAAAAATGGCTCGCTAGACTGAAAACCTGAAAAGGCAGTCTAGGCAAAAGTTAGAGCGGCCCGGTAGGTTGAAAACTCGCAAAAATTAGGGTCAAATACGAATAAATCACATGAAGTCTCCTCAAAATAACAAATTGGGGCAGTTTAAGAGGACAAGTCATGAAAGGCTCCCAATACATGACGACTGGGGCAAGTCACATCCTTGAAAGTTGATCAGATAATTTCATCCATTGGGTAATCATTACGAAGAAGCATATCTCAGCCAAGAAGTTAAACATCAGTTGAGCAAGTTAGTGATAATTAAGATCAAGGTGTCTTCCTCTAGCTCATCCCCAATCTCGGCTGCAATCAGGACTCTAAGGAGCCAATGATCAAAGAGTTTTTCGCAAAAAAATAAAAATAAAAAATAAAATAAAATCAGAGTTTTCATAAATGATAAAAACATCTCATGCATCATGCATGAAAAATAATCAGGATCATAAAAAGCATCTCATGCATCATTTTTAAAAAAAAATTATCACAGTTTTCACCAATCATAAAAAAATCATCTCTCATATCATACATTGTCTTATCATTTCATACATCAACAAAGTCAACATATTTGCAGTGCATTTGTTCGGCTTTCGCTGGCACAAGGCCCCAAAAGTCGTCTTATTAGCTTTAGCGGGCATATGGCCTCTTAAGTTTTGTTTTGTTGTAGTTTGGCTTTAGTGGGCACAGGGCCCCAAAAGTCATGTCTTGTCAGCTTTAGTAGGCATAGAGCCTCTTAAGTTTTGTTTTGTTGTAGTTTGGCTTTACCGGGCACAGGGCCCCAAAAGTCATGTCTTGTTAGCTTTAGCAGGCATCAGGGCCTTTTAAGCTTTGTTTTGTTGTAGTTTGGCTTTAGCGGGCATAGGGCCCCAAAAGTCATGTCTTTGTTAGCTTTAGTAGGCATAGGGCCTCGTAAGCTTCGTTTTTGTTTAGCTTTAACGGGCAGAGGGCTCATAAGCTATACCTTTATTGGCTCCTATAGGCATAGGACCACACAAGCTTTTTATCTTTCAGTTCGAGCTTCTGACGGGTAATCCACCCCGTAGGCTCTTTTATCTTTCAGTTCAAGCTTTTGATGGGTAATCCACCCCGTAGGCTCTTTTATCTTTCAGTTCGAGCTTCTGACGGGCAATCCACCCCGTAAGCTCTCTTATCTTTCAGTTCGAGTTTCAGACGGGCAATCCACCCCGTAGGCTCATTTGTCTTTCTGCTCAAGCTTCTGATGGGCAATCCACCCCGTAAGCTCTTTTATCTTTCAGTTCGAGCTTCTGACGGGCAATCCATCCTGTAGGCTCTTTTATCTTTCAGTTCGAACTTCTAACGGGCAACCCACCCCGTAAGCTCATTTATCTTTCAGTTCGAGCTTCAGACGGGCAATCCACCCCATGAGCTCATTTATCTTTCTGTTCGAGTCTGGCGGGCAATCCACCCTGTAGGCTCTTTTATCTTTCAGTTCGAACTTCTGACGGGCAATCCACCCCGTAAGCTCTTTTATCTTTCAGTTCGAGCTTCAGACGGGCAATCCACCCCGTGTGCTCATTTATCTTTATGTTCGAGTCTGACGGGCAATCCAACCCGTAAGCTCTTTTATCTTTATGCTCGAGTTTCTGACGGGCAATCCACCCCCTAAGCTTTTTATGTGTAAACCCAATGGGCAATCCAATCCACTGGTCCTTTACAGGAAATCATTCTGTAGTCACAAGTCTTTTTTTTTTGTTTGTCAGTGTACCCCGAACAAAATTGGAGTTCATGTCTTTACTCATTTCTTATAGCGATAATATGTTAACTACGGTTACACCTAGTATCTACTAAGAAACAAGTAAAGAGGGGCAGCTGTGAACCCCTAATTTTGTCCGAGTATTTTATCATAAATAAATAAATAAATACATAAAAATGCCAAGGAAAATAATTTGTTTGTTATTGGCCCATTTTGTTTTGTTACAAGATTATTTTTGGATCCATCATCTGGCCCACTTCATTTTGGACCAACAGTTAACCTTTGATAATAAACCCAACAGTTGAAAAAATGTCTGTTTTTTTGGTTATTTTTAAGAAAAGTCAAATTAAAAACAAAAAAGGCAGAAAGAAGAAAAAAACAGGAAAAGAAACGTTGAATCCCATGTCCCCTACTGCCACAGTGTTGGCCTTTCTCCTCCAGTTTCCATATTTAACCAACATGTACCCAAGATGCTTTTGAATATAACAAAAATCAGAATTCAGATGGGGGCTCCTGATGAGCCTCTGTTTGACTGGTTTTATAACTAGTAAAGACCTTGGCTTTGTGCTTATTTTATATCATTTTCACCCAAATTAGACTTGATTGTCCTTAAGTAGTATTTTGAGTCTGTAAAGTGTTTTTAAGTTAATTTAGTTGATTTAGAGTTAAATAAAATACTTATTCTATTTTCTGTTTTTCAGGTAAATAAAAAGGAAATAATTCTGGTTCGCCCCGCGAAGACTGGACTCGCCTCGCGAGTAATGCTACCTTGGAAAAGTCAGAGACGATCACGGTTTGGGCGTGTTGAAGGTCACGGGCGTTACAATTGGGAATTTGAAGAGTTCGCCTCACGAAGATATGCTCGCCTCGCGAGAAGACCAAGAGTTGCACACCTTTCGCATAATTCGCCTCGCGAGCAGTGCTTCGCCTCGCGAGGACTTGGATTCCAGAATTTGTATATAAACTGCTCTATGGCAGAATGAAAAGTTAGTCATAGTTAGTCATAGTTAGTCAGAGAGTTAGTCAGTTTTGGCTAGTCTTAGCTAGTTAGTAGTTGTAGTTTGTTTTCTTTCCTTTTCTGCTTATGTTTGTTATGGAGAACTAGTCTCCTAGATTAATCTACTGTAATTGGTTTCTATCCATACTTGAGGTTCTTGTATTTCCTGTTTTTATTTCCTTTTCTCTTTTCAATGCCATGCTTTATATTTCTGTTTGCTTAATTCAGGAGTATATTGTGTTGTGTTGGTTTATCTCGGTGATATCATGTTCCTATATATAATCGCGTTTGCTTAATTCGCGTGTGTACGTTTCGTGTTCGCTTAGTTCACGAAGTGCTTAACCCCGTTTGCTTAATTCGGGAATAGGGACATATATCTGTAGTAGTGGTTCCGCTTGTGAATTATTGCTACAACCGGGAGGGGATTAGAATCTGCTTAGGGCTAGGAATTTGCATGAACCGATGATAGTTGGGAAACCAAAAGCAGTAGGTTAATCGCTTTAGTTTATTTGTTAATCTGTTTTATTGCTCTGTTTTCTTTCTTTGTTATGTTTTGTTTTCTTTATTGTAGTTTCAATCCAAAACCCCCCATTTCTAACTTTTTCTGTTAATAATAACAACACCTAAGAGTCCTTGAGAGACGATCCGAGTTGTCGCTCTATACTACATTATTTTCATAACCGCTCGTTCTTTTTGGCGCGTGGCGACAGCGCGTTCAAAAATTGCCGCCGTTGCCGGGGACTCTTGTTTGTTGTTATTAGCAGAAAATAAAATTTAAAAAAAAAAAAAAAAACCTTTTGCTTTCCTGAATTAGTTCTGTCTGCTTTGTCTGGATGTTTGATTGCCATGGATAATTACATGTATGGATATTTGCCTAATGTTTATTATGAACCACCACCTTGCATGTATTATCCTAATTTTAGTGAGCCACCACCATACTATCCTAGCCAAGTGACCACCTCTGCACCTTCCGAACCTTCACAGAGCACCTTGGATGAGATTGCTTCAATGCTACAACAAATGGAAGAGAACAATCAACGGATGGCACAACAAGATTTTGAATATCAACAGAGGATGGAGGCTCAATACCAGAGGGACCAAGCCGAATCTCAGAAATTGTGGGCTCTAATTGATCAAGTTACCGCCAACTCAGCTGCAATGCTAACTCCACAGCCCATTGAAGAACATAAAGATTCACAAGTCATTCTTGAAAATATTTCTGATGATGATTTTGATAATGTTTCTGTTGATGATGAATTATGTGTTGAATCCCCTGATCCTAATGCTTGTTATTGTGATGGAACTGCTTTGTGTGTAGAATGTTTTACAGGTTTATACTTTTCAGGAAAAATAGAAAATGCAGATCGTTTTGCAGGTTTATTTTTTTCAGGAAACTTAGAAAAGGAGGATCAAGAGGACATCTGCTCCACCGTTCTTGAGGATGATGAAGAACCTTTGGGAGTAGATGATTCAAGTAAAACAATTGCATGTGTTGAGAGTAATGGGGTGGATGCACTGTGTGAAGAATTCCCAGACATTCTAACTGTTTCTGATTCATTTTCTTGTAATATATGTACTAACTCTAACCTTTGTTTGGTGTGTGCTGAAATCTCTGCATGTATAGCAGGTGAAAAATTTGTTAGTGCAGTGGATGAAGACATTGCAGAAGTTAAAGCAGCACCAGTAACCGTTTCTAACTGTTTGCCACCTCCCCCTGAGGAACCAGTGATGGAGTTTAAGCCCTTAGATCTTGCACCATGGCCAATCCAAGAGGTTGAGCCCCACTTCTATTGGGGAGACTTTATTGAGAAGGAGGTCATCTGTGACCCGAGAGGTAGTGAGAAGTCCGCCGCACTGGGTGGAGTTATTATAATTGTCAAGTGCTCACCCCCACATCAAGGCTGCGAGTTAGGGAAGCATGAAATGAATTTCAGTCCTTTGGCCACCATGTGGGCCTCATGCTACAAGCAATGGGATCCTGGTGGAACCGCCCTTAATGAGTTTTCTTAACCCTTTCTCCTTTTTAATTTTCTTTTCCTTACTTTATTTCTGTTTTGTTTTCAATAAAGCTCCTGAATAATTTGAGAAGCTCAGGAGTTGTGTTTGTGTCTTGGTTATGGCAAGTTTATTGGATTTTATTAATTTTTGCATAGATTGATTGCATGATAGTGTTGACTGTTTTCCCTCTAGGATTTGAAATTTTTTTGAAAAATGATCCCCATGTGATTGAAAACTGAACTTTGAGATTTTATTATGATGGCATGATCTATGATAAGTTTGGGGTGATAGGAAGCACACACTAGGGATAGAATCTCTTTCAAATAATTTGCAAAATAATGTCCAGGTGAGGTTTTGAGCCTCCAACATGTTTTAAACTGTGTGAAAATCACTTTTGATTGTACTTTCCCGAATTTGCTTGAATCTCTTTTTGGTTTGCATGATTATGTGTTTGCTTCAGATGATTTAGGCATTTTCTTTGTAAATAGCTACTTAGCCTAAAAATAACCAATTCCTAATGCATGTTCCCTAGTTAGCCCCATTGAGCCTATTAGCCTGTTAATTCTTGATAACCTAATGTTATAAGCCCAAAAATCTGGAAAACCATGTTAACCCGATCTTAGGATTAGGAGAGCATGTAATCTTAGAATGGGTGCAGGAAACTAAAGTTTGGGGTGGCTGCAAGGTGTAATATGTTGTTTGGGATTATAAAAAAAAATTATGTGAGAAAAAAAAAAGAAAAGAAAAGAAAAGAAAAACAAAAAAAATTAAAAGTGGAAAAATGCCAAAAAGAAATAAAAAGGTTGTAGTCACCCAGAAGCATAAAGAAAAAAAAAATTAAGAAAGGAACTTGAGTGAATTTCAAAGTGTAAATAATGTTCATGCTCTCTTAGTTCCTAGGGTCTTCAGCCTAGTTCCTTTGTATATCCTACCCTTAGCCGGGCCCCATTACAACCCATAAAAGACCTGTTGATGTTGCTTGCATGTTTTCTGTGGGAATCATTTTGAGATGAAAATCAAATTTATGGGAAGTGCTCTTAAAAGTGAAATTGAGTGCAATGTTGCTAGCCTGACACAAACTGAGCGATGAGTGAAACACAAATTTCCCTTGTGAGGAAGGCAGTTGTTTGATTTTGGTGATCTCCCTTTTGTATGTAACTTAGATCCCCCCGCTTAGATTGATGATTGTTTGAATGATGAAATTCTCAACTGTTTAGAATAAATGATTGTGGGGATTGCTTTGTTTAAAGGGGGGAACATTGAATTATTTTGATAAATTGCTTGAAATTTGTGTGAAAGTTAATTGAGTCCTTAAGCTTGCCATGTTTTGCCAGGTCTTGAGTCTTTTTAATTTTTTGAGTTTTAGTTTGCTTGGGGACAAGCAAAGTTTAAGTTTGGGGTATTTTGATGAGCCTCTGTTTGACTGGTTTTATAACTAGTAAAGACCTTGGCTTTGTGCTTATTTTATATCATTTTCACCCAAATTAGACTTGATTGTCCTTAAGTAGTATTTTGAGTCTGTAAAGTGTTTTTAAGTTAATTTAGTTGATTTAGAGTTAAATAAAATACTTATTCTATTTTCTGTTTTTCAGGTAAATAAAAAGGAAATAATTCTGGTTCGCCCCGCGAAGACTGGACTCGCCTCGCGAGTAATGCTACCTTGGAAAAGTCAGAGACGATCACGGTTTGGGCGTGTTGAAGGTCACGGGCGTTACAGTTGGGAATTTGAAGAGTTCGCCTCGCGAAGATATGCTCGCCTCGCGAGAAGACCAAGAGTTGCCGACCTTTCGCATAATTCGCCTCGCGAGCAGTGCTTCGCCTCGCGAGGACTTTGTGTCCCTTTTGTAATGGAGAACTAGTCTCCTTCATTAATCTACTACGATTGGTTTCCATTACCACACTTGAGATTCTGTAATTCCTGTGTTATTTACTTTTCTCTTTTCAATGCGATGCTATATGTTTCTGTTTGCTTAATTCAGGAGTGTATAGTGTTGTGTTGATTTGTTTCGGTGATGTTATGTTCCTATATATAATCGCGTTTGCTTAATTCGCGTGTGTTCAATTCGTGTTCACTTAGTTCACGAAGGGCTTAACCCCGTTTGCTTAATTCAGGAATAGGAACATATATCTGTAGTAGTGATTTCGCTTGTAAATTGTTGCTACAACCGGGAGGGGATTAGAATCTGCTTAGGGCTTGGAATTTACATGAATCGATGATAGTGGGGAAACCGAGAACAGTAGATTAATCGTTTTTTGCTATTTGATAATCTCTTTGAACTGCCTTGTTTTCATTGCTTTGTTTTGCTTTGTTTCTTATTTGCATTCACCCCAAACCCCCCAAAACTGATTTTCCGTTAATAATAGCAACCTAAGAGTCCTTGTGAGACGATATCCGAGTTGTCATTCCCTAAACTACATATTTTTGTAAACGCTCGCTTTTTGGCGCGTGTGCGACAGCGCGACCAAAAATTGGCGCCGTTGCCGGGGACTCTTGTTGTTATTGACAGAAAATAAAATAAAAATAAAAATAAAAAATCTCTTTGCTGAATTAGTTTTGGCTGCTTTGTCTGATTATGGATCTTAGTACTGCTATGGATAAATTACTGTTTGGTGATATGCCTAATGTTTATTATGAGCCACCATGCATAAGTTATCCTAATTTTGATGGAATGGATAGGCTCACTTATTTGATGCAATTGTTTCAACAGACAAGGTTTTGTGGCATGTGCGGCTCTCCTGAGCACCTGTTTGAGGCATGCCCCATTCTGACAGAAGATACTTATTTGCCTCGATGCTATGCAGTCCATCCTTACAATCAAGGCAATAAGCTTGAGGATAATGAAGAACCTTTGGAAGTAGATGATTTAATTGCAGGTGTTGAAAGTGATGGGGTGGATGAACTGTGTGCAGAAAGTCCAGACAATCAGACCTTTACTAATTCAGTTTCTTTTACTACATGTACTGACTGTACTGACACTAACCCGTGTGCTGTTTGTGCTGAGTTTCTTGATTCTATTTTGCAGGGTGATAGTGAGAGTGAAGCTGTCTGCTCAATGAGTTCTTGACATCATGGCTACTCCAAATGTACCATCCATTGAGCAGCCACCTCCCACTGTGGAACCACCAGCAATGGAGTTCAAGCCTCTGGATTTTGCACCCTTGGATATGAAGACACTATGGCCAGTCCAAGAGGTTGAACCCCACTTTTATTGGGAGGACTTTATGGACAAAGTTGAGAAAGAGGTCAACTGTGACCTGAGAGGGAGTGAGAAGACCGCCGCACTTGGCGGAGTTACCATGATTATCAGGCGCCCGCTCTCATATTTATGCTGTAGGCCATGGGATCCGGGAGGATCATGCTGCAATTTGGGCATTCCATGGCCACTGTATCACAGACAGTGGGATCCTGGTGGAACCGCCTCTAATGAGTTTTCTTAAACCCTTTCTCTTTAGTTTACTTTCATTTTCTTGTAGTTTCTGCTTTGCCTTGCTTTATTTCTGTTTTGTTTTCAATAAAGCTCCTGAATAATTTGAGAAGCTCAGGAGTTGTGTTGAGTCTTGTGTTGGCAAGCTTGATTGTTTTTGATTGATTTAGCACAGATTGATTGCATGATCTATGTGATGATTCCCCCTAGGTTGATTTTTTTTTTTTTTTGAAAAGTGATCCCCATGTGATTGAAAATTGAACTTTGAGATATTTTGTTATGATGGCATGATTTATGATAAGTTTGGGGTGATAGGAAGCACACACTAGGGATAGAATTTCTGTCAAACAATTTGCAAAAAATGTCTAGGTGAGGATTTGAGCCTCCAGCATGTTTTTAACTGTGTGAAATCACTTTTGAGTTGCACTTTCCCGAATTTGCTTGAATCTCTTTATGGTTTACATGTTTATGTGTTTGCATCAAATGATTTAGGCATTTTCTTTGTAAATAACTACTTAGCCTAAAAATAACCATCCCTAATACACGTTCCTTAGTTAGCCCCTTTGAGCCTAATTAGCCTGTTAATTCTTGATGACCTTATGTTATGAGCCTAAAATCTGGAAGAAAACCATGTTAACCCGATCTTAGGATTAGGAGAGCATGGAATCTTAGCAAGAGAAGGTTTGCAAGAAACTAAGTTTGGGGTGTCTACAAGGTGTGATGTGTAGTTTGGGATTGAGAAAAAGAAAAAAAAAATATAATAAAAAGGTTGGAGCCAAAAGAAAAAAAAGAAAAAAGAAAGAAAAAGAAAAGCAGAAAAGAAAAAAAAAAGAAAAGTGTAAAAATATTAAAAATAAAAGTATTAGAAGAAAAGGGTTGTAGTCACCCAAAGCATAAAGAAAAATGAAAAAAGAAAAGGAACTTGAGTGGAATTTCAATGTTTTGAAAAGTTTCATGCTCTCTTAGTTCCTAGGGACTTCAGCCTAGTACCCTTGTATATCCTACCCTTAGCTAGGCCCCATTACAACCTTAAAAAGACCTTTTGATGTTACATGCATGTTTTCTGTGGGAATCATTTTGAGATGAAAATCAAATTCATGGGAAGTGCTCTTAAAAGTGAAATTGAGTGAAATATTGTTAGCCTGACACAAACCGAGCGATTGAGTGAAACACTAAATTCCCTTGTGAGGAAGGCGGTTGTTTGAATTTGGTGATCTCCCTCTTGTGTGTAACTTGGATCCCTTGCTTAGATTATTGACTGTTTGAATGATGAAATTCTCAATTGTTTAGAATAAATGATTGTGGGGATTGCTTTGTTTGAAAAGGGGGAATCATTGAGCAAAAATTATTTTGATGATTTGCATAAATTTGTGCGAATTTGATTGAATCCTTAAGCTTGCCATGTTTTGTCATGTCTTGAGTCTTTTTAAGTTTTTGAGTTTTAGTTTGCTTGAGGACAAGCAAAGTTTAAGTTTGGGGTATTTTGATCAGCCTCTGGCTAGTCTAGTTTTATAACTAGAAAAACCTTGGCTTTGTGCTAATTATATATCATTTTCGCCCAAATTAGACTTGATTGTCTTTAAGCAGTATTTTGAGTCTCTAAAGTATTTTTAGGTTAATTTAGATGATTTAGAGTCAAATAAAGTACTTACTGCTATTTTCTGTTTTCAGGTTAATAAAAAGAAATAATTCTGGATCTTTCGCCCCGCGAAAAAGGCCTTCGCCCCGCGAACCAGAAGCGTGACTGTTCCAGAAATTGCCAACCTTTCTGTCTCGCCCCGCGAACATCTGACTCGCCTCGCGAGGTTGAAGACCAGAAGTCATGACTTTTCCATTCCTCGCCACGCGAGCCGTGCTTCGCCTCGCGAGAAGACCAAACGTTGAAGACTGTTCGTAAGATTCGCGTCGCGAGACTGTTTTCGCCTCGCTAGTCCACGGAATCCAGAAGTTGTATATAAGCCTGTTTGAAGGCAGAACTGAAGGCTAGTTAGTCAGTAGTAGTAGTTTCAGTAGTTTATTTTCTTTTCTTTTCTTTTTTGTCCCTTTTGTAATGGAGAACTAGTCTCCTTGATTAATCTACTGCGATTGGTTTCCATTACCACACTTGAGATTCTGTAATTCCTGTTTTATTTGCTTTTCCCTTTTCAATGCGATGCTATATGTTTCTGTTTGCTTAATTCAGGAGTGTATAGTGTTGTGTTGATTTGTTTCGGTGATGTTATGTTCCTATATATAATCGCGTTTGCTTAATTCGCGTGTGTTCAATTCGTGTTCGCTTAGTTCACGAAGGGCTTAACCCCGTTTGCTTAATTCGGGAATAGGAACATATATCTGTAGTAGTGATTTCGCTTGTAAATTGTTGCTACAACCGGGAGGGGATTAGAATCTGCTTAGGGCTTGGAATTTACATGAACCGATGATAGTGGGGAAACCGAGAACAGTAGATTAATCGTTTTTTGCTATTTGATAATCTCTTTGAACTGCCTTGTTTTCATTGCTTTGTTTTGCTTTGTTTCTTATTTGCATTCACCCCAAACCCCCCAAAACTGATTTTCTGTTAATAATAGCAACCTAAGAGTCCTTGTGAGACGATATCCGAGTTGTCGTTCCCTAAACTACATATTTTTGTAAACGCTCGCTTTTTGGCGCGTGCGCGACAACGCGACCAGCCTCCCAAGGAGCGCTTATTTACGGTCTTAAGCTTGACCATAGTCCTTTCAGTCCTTCGCTGCTGTATCTAGGAGGGGAATCGTAACCTCCTGCTCAAGTGGATGTTCTCCGAGGTAGTGTTTCAACCTCTGTCCATTGACCTTGAATGTTCCATGTTCCTGGCTCCAGACCTCGACGGCACCATACGGGAATACTTTCATTACTTTAAATGGTCTGGACCATCTTGACTTGAGCTTCCCTGGGAATAACCGCAACCTTGAGTTATAAAGTAGCACTAGTTCTCCTTCATGGAATTCTCTACGAAGGATATGCTTGTCATGCCACTTATTTGTTCTCTCTTTGTAAAATCGTGCGGACTCATAGGCATCCAACCTTAGCTCGTCAAGTTCCTGAAGTTGAAGGATTCTCCTTTCCCCAGCGGCTTTCATATCAAAGTTTAGCATCTTAATAGCCCACAAGGCTTTATGCTCAAGCTCGACGGGTAAGTGACATGGCTTACCGTAAATATGTCTAAAGGGTGTCATCCCGATAGGAGTCTTGTAAGCAGTACAGTATGCCCAAAGAGCGTCATCAAGCCTTAAGGACCAATCCTTTCTCGACCCTGAAACGGTCTTTTCAATAATGCTCTTTATCTCTCGATTGGAAACTTCGACTTGTCCACTCATCTGAGGGTGATAAGGTGTAGCGATCCTATAAGTGACTCCATACTTGAGTAGGAGTTTCTCAAATTGTCTTTCAATGAAGTGCGATCCTCCATCACTAATGACTGCCCTCGGAATCCCAAACCTTGGAAAAATCACCTTCTTGAATAGTTTGATTAAGGTTCTTGCATCACTTGTTGGGAAAGGAATGGCCTCCACCCATTTAGAGACGTAATCAACAGCTACAAGAATGAACTTATTATTGCAAGATGAAGGAAAGGGTCCCATATAGTCGATTCCCCAAACATCAAATATTTCCACTTCTAACATGGTGTTGAGTGGCATTTCATGCTTCTTGGAGATGTTTCCCGTTCTTTGACATGGATCGCAAGCAAGTACGAACATCCGGGCATCTCTGAAAATATGAGGCCAATAGAAACCAGCCTGGATCACCTTCACTGCTGTCTTCTAGGCACTAGCATGTCCCCCGTAAGATGAGGAATGACAACAACTCAAGACACTTGGGACCTCGGCTTCCGAAATACACCTTCTGTATATGTTATCCGCACACTTGCGGAAAATGTAAGGATCTTCCCATACGTAGTTCTTCAGTTCAGAAAAGAACTTCTTCTTTTGTTGATAATTGAGCTCCGGCGGTAGAATCCCACATACAAAGTAATTCACAAAGTCCGCATACCATGGAGCTTCCTCTCCCAAGATGGCAAACAGTTGCTCATCGGGGAAAGAATCATCTATCGGCAGATTGTCCTTCTCATGTTCAGATGGTTCAAGTCTGGATAAGTGGTCTGGAACTAAGTTCTCCGTCCCTTTCTGGTCTCGAATCTCCAAACCGAATTCTCGCAGAAGCAGAATCCATCGGATGAGTCTCGTCTTTGCTTCCTTCTTAGTCATGAGATGCCTTAGTGCGGAATGGTCAATGTACACTATGACTTTAGACCCCACGAGGTAAGATCTGAATTTCTCGAAAGCAAAGACAACCGCAAGCAACTATTTCTCAGTTGTGGCATAATTCGCTTGAGCTCCATCTAGAGTTTTGCTTGCATAGTATATTGTATGGACCTTCTTGTCTCTCCTCTGTCCCAACACTGCTCCCACGGCATAGTCACTAGCATCACACATGACTTCGAACGACTCATCCCAATTTGGTGTTTGCAGAATGGGAGCGGTGGTCAGAGCTTCCTTTAACCTGGAAAATGCACTCAAACATTCTTCATTGAAATCAAATGGAGCATCTTTCATTAAAAGGTTAGATAAGGGTTTAGAAATTTTTGATAAATCCTTGATGAAACGCCAGTAAAATCCAGCTTGACCCAAGAATCTAACTCCCTTCACATTTATTGGTGGGGGAAAAATTTCAATAACATCTATTTTGGCCCTGTCCACCTCAATGCCTCTACCAGAAATCAAGTGCCCAAGCACTATACCTTCTTTTACCATAAAATGGCATTTCTCCCAATTCAGCACCAAATTGGTTTCTTCGCATCACTGCAAAATCTTGGACAAATTTGTTAAACAATCATCAAAGGTAGTTCCATAAACAGAAAAATCATCCATAAAAACCTCCATGATGTTTTCAATGAATTCAGAGAAAATTGCAGTCATGCATCTTTGGAAGGTGGTCGGTGCATTACATAGACCAAAAGGCATTCTTCTATAGGCAAAAGTGCCATAGGGACAAGCAAATGTGGTCTTTTCTTGATCACTAGGGTGTATAGGAATTTGGTGAAAACCGGAATATCCATCCAAGTAACAAAAGTATGAATGCCTAGCTAACCTTTCAAGCATCTGATCAATGAATGGGAGAGGGAAGTGATCTTTCCTTGTTGCCTTATTTAGTTTCCTATAATCGATGCACATTCTCCACCCGGTTACTGTCCTAGTAGGGATAAGCTCATTATTTTCATTTTGAACAACAGTCATTCCCCCTTTCTTAGGAACCACATGCAACAGACTAACCCATTCACTATCAGAGATTGGATAAATAACCCCTGCATCCAACAGCTTGAGCACTTCCTTTTTAACCACCTCTTTCAGATTAGGGTTTAACCTACGTTGATGCTCAATGGATGGTTTATGCTCATCTTCCATTAAAATGCGATGCATACAAAAGGAAGGATTTATGCCTTTAATATCATCAATTGTATATCCTATCACTTTCCTATGCATTCTAAGCTCCCTAAGTAATTTCTCAGTTTTCAACTCATTCAAGCTAGCATTCACAATTACCAGATAGGAAGAGTTAGGACCGAGAAATTCATACCTCAATGTCGAGGGAAGGGGTTTTAGTTCTACCTTAGGGGCTTCTTCATCCTTCAGATACTTCTTCTCTGGTGTCAACTCAAGTTTTTCTTTCTTTGTTTTGTTGGGAGGAATTTCTGGACTAGCCTCCAGAAAGCGGGCATAATTCCCTACTTCTCCTCCATGAGCGCTTAAGTCTCCACCAATCAAACACATTTCCAATGGGTCATCAATACAAGCTTGTGTAGATTCTTCTTTCACCACTTGGTGCATTAAGTCAATCCTGCAACAAGAATCTTCAAAAGAAGGGTGCTTAATAGATTTAGCTAAATCAAATTCAACTTTATCATCACCCACAGTTAAGGTCAATTTCCCGTTCTTAACATCAATAATGGCTCCTGCGGTAGCCAAGAAGGGCCTACCAAGAATAATGGGGATTTGGGAATCCTCTTCCATTTCAAGCACCACAAAATCTGCAGGAATGAAAAATTTACCCACTCTAATAGGAACATCCTCCAAGATGCCCACTAGGAATTTGACGGACCGGTCCACCAATTGAAGGGAGATTGTTGTGGGTTTTAGTTCACCCATCTCCAACTTCTTGCAAACAGAGAGGGGCATAAGACTAACACTAGCCCCCAAATCACAAAGAGCCTTATCAAAACTAGTGTTACCAATTAAGCAGGGAATAGAGAAACTACCAGGATCTTTCAATTTAGGAGGCAATTTATTTTGAATTAGAGCGTTGCACTCCTCAGTTAAGGCCACTGTCTCATAGTCCTCTAGCTTTCTTTTATTTGACAAGATATCCTTAAGAAATTTAGCATATGTCGGCATTTGTTGTAATGCCTCAGTGAAGGGTACATTAATGTACAATTTCTTAAGGACGTCTAGAAATTTTCCAAACTGCTTATCTAACTTAGCCTTATCCAGCCTTTGAGGAAAAGGTATCGGGGGTTGGTAAGGTGGTGGAGGGATATACTTAGACACTTTTTCACTAGGCTCTTCCTCTCCTGAGGGTTGTGTCTTAGTAGGTTCCTCTTCCTCAGCTACACTCTTGTCATTACTCTCCCCTTTAGCCTCGGTATTTTCAAGTTTCTTACCACTCCTTAGACTAACGGCTTTACATTGTTCATTATTTGGGTTTACCTCAAGTTGTCCAGGAAACTTGCCCGGTTGCCTCATCGAATTTCCAACTTGTTGGGCAATTTGAGTTTCTAACATCTTGTTATGGATGGCTAAGTTATCTACCTTATATGTTAGTTCTTTTATTGCCTCATTAACTACTCTACCTTGTTGCCTAAATTCTTCATTCTGCTTAGTTTGAGTAGCAACAAAGTTTTCCATGAGAGACTCGAGCTTAGATTTTTGTACCTGAGGATACCCAGATGCGAGTTTCCTATTACCTTGTCCTTCTTGGAATTCGTGATTCAACGTGTTGTTGTAGTTTCCGTAGGAAAGGTAAGGACTATTCCTCCTCTGGTTGTAGGGATTTGGGGGAGCATAATTTGGCAGCTTCGAGTTTGTGTCGTAGAAATTGTGACAAGAGTTCACTTGTTCCCCTGAAGCACCGGACTCAGAAGGGCAACCATGTGGGCACTCCATTATGTCATGTCCCTGCACACCACAAATCTCACAAACAACATTAGTAGCACCGACTGAACTCACATGAGCCTTTTCAAGCTTATCAAATCGTTTATTTAGTGAGTCGAATTTAGACATAATAAGATCGGTACTATTCATTTCGAACTTACCCCTCGAAAGCTTTTTCGGGTTATTACCTCTTTCTGAGCCCCATTGGTGATAATTGGTGGCCACGTTCTCAATGATGTTGAACACTTCGGTCAGGGGTCTGTTCATGAAGGCTCCACCAGCCGCGGAGTCGAGTGACACCTTTGATGAATAATCCAATCCGTTGTAGAAGGTGTGCACTAACAACCACTTTTCCAGTCCATGATGTGGGAAAGACTCCAGTAATCCCTTGTAGCGATCCCAAGCTTCGGATAAGCATTCTCCGTCTTTCTAGAAGAAGCCGGTGATCTGAGTCCTTAAGTAAGCAGTCTTGGATGGAGGGAAGAATTTCTCCAAGAATGCTTGCTCTAATTGGTCCCAAGTTGTCAACGTGTTAGCGGGCACTTGCTTCAACCAAGCTTTCACTTTTCCAGTCAGAGAGGAAGGGAATAACCTCAGGCGTATAGCATCGATCGAGGCACCTTGAATCCTTATCGCATCGGTGAATTCCAAGAACGTTTCCACATGATCCGTCGGGTCCTCCGAGGGTAATCCTCCAAATTGGTGTTGCCTAATCATGCTAATTAAGTGAGGTGGTATGGTGTAGTTTTCCGCCTCAATTTCCGGCCTTGCAATCCCAGTTCGCAGACCCCTAGCATTTGGGGCTGCGTAGTCCTTCAGCGGTTTGGTATCCGGTAGATTCGCCATGAGTGGAATGGGAATCAACCTCTCTCTCTCTCTTTGTAGTCTCCTACATCTATGAAAGGTCCTTTCGATCTCGGGGTCGGCTTCAACAAGGCTTCCAAGACTTAGGGATCTTTGCATAAAAGGGAGAAATACCTATGGGAAAGAGATAGATACTCTAGAAAAAGAAAAAGAAATAAGTAATAAAATAAAAAAATAAAAAATGTCCAGAAAAATCAATTTAAAAATCAAATTGAAATTCAAGAAAGCACAGTCCCCGGCAACGGCGTCAAAAACTTGATGTGATAAATTCCGGCAAGTGTACCAGATTCGTTGCCAAGTTATAAAAAGATCGATCCCACAGGGACCGTGATCTCAAACTTCAACTAATTAGAAAATCGATAAAACTGGACTAAGATTTTGAAAAGGTTTGATTTTTGAGATAGGATCAAATAACAATCAAATTCAATTTCGCAATTAAACAAAACAGAAAGCGATTCAAGTCGGGGGTTTTCGAATTTAAAATGGATTCCCATGAATTGGGATACCACAAAACTGTTTATGATACTGAATCAATTCCTCTCCTTGTCAATTAGCAAAATTTGTTTTGAAGGCGAATCTGTCCTAAATTAGCTAATGCTCCCTCTTGGGTTACAAAAGTCGTGCCCGATTAAATCAATCCCTACTCTCGTGGTAATTGAATTTAGATCGGACCCCTTGAGTTTTGTGACGATTCGTGAATCCTCGAGGGACGGCTTCTAACTCTCATGATTTCAGTCCCAAGTTCGATTCCTATGGATCCGATACCTAAGTTCACCGCTAGGTTCGTCCTTAGTGTATCTATGGCACGCAAACAAGTGGCCACCGAATTCGCGAGTAATTAAAGCGATAGGGATCAAATCAAAAACAAATCTGAATTAACAAGAAATCAAAATCTATACATCACCATAAACAAGTTTCGGGCGTAGCCCCAATTCCTAGAAACTAGACTACTCGAGCATTGCCATTACTGTAGCAAGCTTGGTTAAAATAACATACACAGAAAAATTCCTAGAGATGAGAAGAGGAGGAAGGAGAAGAGAGATCCTAGATTATAGCCTAAGCGGTAGCAGCCAAAAGTATATATAAGCCTCTGACTTGATCCCATATTTATAGATTTGGGAAGTTAGAATCCCAAGCTAACACAAATTAGATCTAAATCAGTTGCTTCTGATCCAAGTAACGCGCATCACGGCCGTGAGGCCGTGAGGCCGTGATGGCTTATGCCTTGTGCTCTGCTTCAGTAAATGGTCTGTCACGGCCGTGACAGATTCTGCCCTGAAGGTGTCTAGCTCAATATGCATGTCATGGCCGTGATGGGCATCACGGCCTGGCCGTGACAGCTTCTGACTTTCTTCATTCTTTTTCAGCTTCACTTGATCACGGCCGTGATGGGCTCTGTTTGCCCCTCTTTCTTGCCTTCCAAGCTCCTATCTTCGTACCAGCTCCAATGCGACTGATCCTGAGCATTTCAATCTACTTTTCCTGCACACAAGCACACAAAACCACCTTACTCATTCCAAGGCAAAATTAACTAATAATCAAACAAAATAAGCCTAATCTATATGAAAATGCATGCAAAATGTTATGGAAATATGTGGTGAAATCACACTCATCAACAAGCAGCTATTGGGATTGCCATGAATAACATGTATAATGGAAAGAGGAGACACATACGCGTTAGACATAGTTCAGTTAGAGAACTATTGAATAACGGTGTGATCTCTTTAGAGTTTGTCAGATCCGAGAGGAACTTAGCGGATCCTCTCACTAAAGGTCTGACAAGGAAAGTAGTCCTTGAATCGTCGAAAGAGATGGGGCTTAAGACTTTGTGTTGAGAAAAGTATGGTGGATACCATCCGTGGTCAAACAAAGCCATACGAATACTCTATTGCCCTACACTTCCCAACTCTGTGACATGTGATAGTGCGTTGTACATAGGTTGAGCTTTTTGGCTCTTAATGAGTTCATAGCCCTTGTTGTTGGGTGGTTCTTATGAGACGGACCTGATGGACTAACCGCTTGGTATATTTGAGGATGAGCATTGTTGTGCTCTTAATGAATCCATAGCCTATTGTGGTGGTGCTTATGAGACGCACTTGATGGATTCACCTACGTGAGTGTGAAGGTGGGCCGCCTTCTATGAAAAACATGGGCTGTTTTTCTAGAGCACTCTTGAGTACCCAAGGTGTGCGCATGGCCATGAAAAGTGCTTGTTTTGATTATCGCGGAAATCACAGATATTAAGGTAATACGCGTGTTGTGAGGGTCTCAATTGGTGTTTTGGTAGTTCAAGAGTAATTCACTACCTGCACACAATTGTTGCTTCACTTTACTACGTATCAATTCAATCTTTATGATATTGGTACTTAAGTGTTATTCCTTCTTTTGCCCAGGTTTTGTTTTTGTTTTGTTATGCCATTGGTGGGGGATTGTTAGACAATGGCAAACAGCTAATATATTTTTTTTCCTTGCTGCTTTGTAGTTGTCACTATTGTGCTGTCCTTCTGTTTTTTATTTTAATTTGTTGGCTCACCTTTTAGTTGGTTTGAAATTGTGGGCCAGGATCTCTATTTAATTTTCTAAACTGATTTAATTAGCTTTGACTTGGTAATCAATCAGTTGTGATTAGATCCACATTTTCTGCTCCATTTTTGAACGTTACTGACCATATCTTTAGTGGGGCTGATCTTTAGGAGATAATGGATTTATTCTTGAAAAGGAGTTTCTGCTTTGTGCTCAAGCTATTATAAAATGAGCCATATACGTTCAGAAAAAATATAGAGAGCAATCCTCTTCTCTTGTTCTCCTCTATCTTGCTCTGTTCTAAGCACAAAAAAAAAAAATCTGGGCAATCGATCTGTGACTTCCATAGCCTAAGGCCACGAGTGCACGTGTTCATGGGCTTGTTGTGTTAACCTTGGGGAGCGGTCGGCGATTTGGATTGCACCAAGGTCTAGCCGGATTTCGCTTTCAGGGCAGTGGTTTCCACGGCACAACAAGCATTACAAGTTCCATTCTCTTTTGTTTTGTACTGCATACTTCTCTTATTTTTCATCAGAAATGACATAACTTAGGTGCAACCTTATAAGTACTTTAGATGTTGTTTTTTAATAGAAATAAAATATGTGTAATATTTCATCAATGAGATTATAAACAACACTTAAAATATCTATCAAACTGGATTTAAGTTTTGTTGTAGTAAAAATTGGAGTAACTCCACGCATCAATGTAACTTTTATTTTTGATCATTGCATTCATGAACTTAGGATCCTCACATTATCCACCTTTAAATAACCACCTTAGCTAATAGCTAAGCTCTGGTGGGATAACAGCTCATAAATGACTGACATATTTTATTACCCAAAAAAAAAAAATGAATGAGATTTTGCCTGAATTCACTTGCTTTTGGGCCTGAACTCCACTCCTTCAACAATAAGGCCACATTTAACAAACCCGTTAGTCTCCCATAGCCTAAAGGTGACTGAGTCTTCAGCATATTCATTGAAAAACTCTCCCATCTCAACCTCAGTCCATCCATCTTCTCTCTTCTGAACTCCCTCACCAGGAGGTTGAAGGATCACACTTTTGTGAGCACATCCTTCATACACAGCCAACTCCACAGGTCTATTTGTGAGCCCAGAATCGATATCATCAGAAAAATTATACACCAAGTATGCAGCATAGTTTGTACCTGGTGACAAATGTTTAGTTTCTAAACTTCCCTTAACTTCCAGCCACCAAACAAATCTAAGCACTGCTACTTCGGGAAATCTGCAGATGCATAACACCTATCATTATGTCAATCTAAACAATGAACCGCTTATCAAAAAAAAATCTAAACAATGAACCTTCATGATTGAGAGGGTTTCAATTGCAATTTGCTGCTGTTATCGCTAGCACCATGTGACAGTTTTAATAATTTTACAACCATGTTGCAACTTCCCGGGTTGGATTTATATCATAAGTATCTTCTAGAATTGCGTCAAAAAAAAAAAAGTATCTTCTAGAATTATCCTTGATTATTGCAATTAAGATTGTATTTTCTCACTAGAGCAATCTTGATTACAATTTAAAATCATATCAAAAGTTAAGAATTAGAATTTAGATTGTCTATTGACTTCATGGGTTGACTCGGTTTGCTCCATACCTGACTGTGTTAAAATAATATTTTATTAACGAAAGTCACACCTCGCAAACAGTTATTAGTCCTTCGTTAACATTACTGTGATATACTGGATTTAGAAAAGAAAAAAAAAGAAATTGTCTATTATCACTGGACTTAGGAAATCGTGCACAATTTTCATTTAAAATATTGCTAGAATTCTTTTTAAATCATAATATAAATTATTGCAGGAATTCAATTCCTACAAATTAATAGTGATGAACCAAATGAGACTACTACTATATAATCAGTTACATATGAAAAATGAAATTTCATCATGTCAAATCAAAGTAATGGAGGAGGCAAGAAGGCAAACCTAGACATTGGTATAGATTTCCAGTCCCAGTAGGTCGGAGTATCTCCCCAGACAACTTTAAGTCCCTTTGCACCGACCATGCAGCACTTTTTGCCACTAGTTTTCTCCAAAGACAAAGTCTGTTCAACCAACATCAATATTATCATTTTTCATGGTAAATGGAAGTGAGTACAAAACTAGACGTGAGGTTGAGTAATTTCAATATCAAGACATCCTACAATGCTAAAAAAATGCTCATGCTTGTATACTAACAACTAAATGATCCAATCGTTAACCTTCAAGAAAATTGAAAGATGAAAATTTACAAAACTAGGAATTTTTTCTAATGGTTTATTGATTAGAATTTAGTGTCCACATATACGAAGATCTTTTCCATGCCATTGAAATTCAAGAACATCATACAGTTTTGCATAAGATCATGCAGCTTACTAATTAATATTCCCAATAAACCAAAACAAGTTTGAATTCCTTGAACAGCATAAATGACTTATCTAATAAGTTGAATATAAAATATAGGTTTAAATAAGTTTTTAATTCCTTGATTTTAGTCCCTATAATTTTTTCATAGGTTTTGATCTTTCCAATTTCAAAAGTTCAGGAATATGTCCCTATCATCAACTTTGGACCATTATATATCTTGCAGCAAATGAGACACCCAAGCCACCAAGAAATAATCAATAATCTTTATCGGTTGCTAAATTATCCTTCATTTACTTTACTTAATTCAATTTGTAAATAGTTTTTTTATCAAATTGACGGTAGGGACCTATTTAGAAATTTTTGAAATTATAGGATAAAAAACTATGAAAAAAATATATATAGGGACTAAAACCAAAATCAACAAACTAAACTTATGTAAACCTAAAATATATGATTAATCAAAATAACACTAGAATTGGTGCAAGTCTTACCATATTCCCATTGGCTAAAAGAACGGGATGGTCACAAAGGTGCAAGTAAATTTGTTTCTTTGGCAAAGAATTCAATGTTGGTAAAGACTGATTGATGATGATGTCTTTGTAATCAGATGGCAGAAACTTTTCCCACACAGCATCTGAATCAGCAATTTTTTTGAAGGATGGCGAGACAACTGAACATCTGCATGCATCCTTAGGAGATGTGAAGGAAATAATGATTGATATGCAGTCTTCAGGCAAAACCTTTGTGATGTCCATTTTTTTTGTACCTCTGCACTATGCAACAGCTAGCGTTATGAATTTATGAGTAAACTGCCTTAACTCTTAAGTTTTGGTGATTTTTTTCTTTAATAAAAAACTAGAAAAGAAGTAATTACACGCGCTATTTTAAAATAGGAAATTGATGGAAATAGAAAGAATTAAAGTAGAATAAAGAGAATTAAATAAGAATACGTAAAAATATAAATTAATTAGGGGGAAATTTTAAAATTTAGCTATACCTTTTTTTTTTCCTTATGGTAGAAAAGAAGAAATCACATACGAAATTTCAAAATAAGAAAGTTGTGTCTACAAAAAGGAATGGGAAAGTGATAAAAAGAGAAGCAGTAAGGGAGGTAAATTATAAGAAATTAGATAAAGACATTGTTAAATATAAAAAAATATAAAAAAATAAAGAAATTTGATTACATTCTTAATCGTTAATGACTCGTTTGGTGGTCATGATAGGATAATGACGGATATGATAAGAGAGCATGTTAGGAATATGATAGGATATGAGCAAGCAAGTTATTATCATATCCGACGTTTGATGCCCACTAGATAACCAATTGGGTAACATTATGTTGTCCTATCTTGTGTTCGAGAAAAACGATTATTGACAAGATATTATATATTATAACCAATTGGAAAAGGTAAAGCTTTTCCCTATCAAAAAAAAAAAAAGGTGAAACTTTTCATGTATAAAACCCACAATTTCGCTTTGATTTCACGTGGAAAGTGTGGCCGTTATGCCACCACCTTTCTGCTGCAACTACACCACCATCTCATCGGAGCTCCATTGCTATAGTCGCGTCGCCACCACCTCGTTGTCTTACAAAGTAGAACTTAGAGGGTTATGGTTTTGGTTAGGGGGTAAGGGTCTGGGTCGGATTAAATGGAAAATAAATTTTGTAGCATATCATGCTTGGTTTTAACCCAACTCCCTCCCTAGGATAAGAATTTTAACTAGTAAGTAGGGGTGTAAGACCCGAACCAATAACCCGATGAACCCGAAAATCCGAACCAAACCAATTAAATTGGTTCGGGTCTTTTTTTTGGAGTTCGGGTCCGAACCTAACCGAACTAAATCAAACCCGATGATGATTGGTTCGATTCTCGGGTTCAAGGATTTTAAAACTAAATCAAACCAAACCAATTACTATATTTTATTATTTATTATATTTAAATATTTAAATATATTTTAATAGTTTAATATTTATTATATTTTATTTGTATATATATTTTGAAATTCAATAATTTTCAGATCCAAACTGAACCAGCACATTCTTGAATGGTTTGATTTGGTTCACGTTTTTATAGGAAAGTTGCTTAAAACCGAACAGAACCATTTTTTATTGGTTCAGTTTTTTCCCCACCCAATGAGGATAATATAAGCAACATGATAAGTTTATCCTATCCTATTGGCTCACCAAACCACAAATTAACGAAAGACAAGATAGTTTATCTTATCATATCTGTCTTATCTTGACCTCCAAACAAGTCCTTTAAGATAGATCAAGAAAAGAAAACATCAAATACACAATTTTAAAGTAGAGAATGTAAATACTGAATTTGATATGATCTTTAAGTTTTTACTTAGTTTGACAAACTTCTATCAAAACATTTTCAATTAATAATTATCAAATTTCTTTTGCTCCACTGCAGTGGCAGACCTTTTAAGTAGCAAGAAATCTATCTTATCTATCTTAGATCCTTAGCTTCTTCTAGGAAGTGCTTTCTTAGGGGGATTTAAGTTTGCGTCTTAGAAGAAGAGCTATCATAAGTACACGTCAAAAATGTTCTTTAATAGCGCCTATTTAGTAATGTTTATGGTAGGAAACATTATAAGTGTGTGAAGGTGTTTAATATTGGTTTAGGAAGTGCTATTAAAAGGGACATCTTTAATAGTGCTTTTAACAAAGTGGATACTTTTAACCACGCTTCTTTAAACACTATTGTAGGTGATTGATATATGATCGATGCATGTGTTGGTAGTATCACAAATTCAACAACAATCAACACTCGTAAAGTGAATGTTGATATGGTATTTCCATAATCATAACGCTACATTGTATAGTAGAAATTGTAGAATACCAATTTTCAGTTCCCCCTCTTACACTTCCAATTTCACATGCTTATCAAAACAAGCAACCTTCATGCTCATACATGCTCATCGATCAAGTCCAACCAGCTGGAAGCAATTCAAAGAAATGAAGTATCTTCTCCAATTGCAAAAGAATGTGCATTCCTCCATACCTTTTCAAAATAACATCATAAAACATGCTCCTGATATGGAGTGGAAAACTGTGCGTTCTGAAAAAGCTCTCCTGTGTAAAAAGAACAAATCAGCATATTAAATGGGCCAGTTCCACCTTCTGGTTTGCAGCTATCAGTGCCCTTTCACCAATAAAAAAGGGTAATGGCACAAGCGCAGCAATTGGCATTTTCTGTACTGAAAGTGGGAGCCATTAATTTCACAAGATGCAGATTCTCGAGTGGTTTTCAAAAATCATATTTTGTTCTTCCACTTCCCAAAATAAGGCATAACATGCCTTCAATGTCACTAGAAGACGAATAAAAATTCCAAGACTCGAGCATTAGACGTTTTCTTGATCCTTTAAAATGAACAACCTGCATCCCGGAAATAAACCAGGAATAGAATAGTGTTAAAAGATATAATGATAATATATAACCAAACTTCCAAATCTAACTGTCAAGCATTCATCTAATGATCAGACTTAAATACTTTGTTCATTTGTTGTCTCCACTCTCCACATAATATTTATACCTTAACATCTAATGGCATGCCATGAAATTGACCAGCACCCTCGGGCGGAGTCCAGTTGTATAGGGCACAAGGCAAGAACAATACTGAAGTACCACCAATATCTTCAGAGAAAGCCAGTGCTTTAGCAAACCTGCTGGCGTCAAAATGAGGTTTTGACTTCACAACCCAAGCAAGAGCCAACTGATCACCCAGCATGCGGGAAGCATTTATGTATTTTGAGCTGTAAATTTTCAAAACTTCTTGTAGGAAAAGCTTTGCCCTGCATTGCTCCTCAAATTGAATTCAGGAATTAGATACTCCCCTCCCAAAAAAAGGGGGTAAATAAGGAAATTGAAAATAATATCATTTTCAAGCAATTCACAGTAGAGAAAAGAATCCAGAAAATAATGGGACTGACGGTAATGGCGGGTTGCAAATGACCAAAGAAGCATATCAAAAGTATTAGAACATCACTCTATGTAGGGATACTATCCCACAAAGTGCAATTAGCAAGAACAGCATTTCAAAATTCCTGCTTTTAATCAATTATAACAATGTCAGTTGCACTCAGGGATGACATTGGAATGCTGGCAATTGGCATCAAAATAAAATGTTTCTTTCAGTGGATTACTTTTTACACTATTAGTAAACAAGAAACATCACATTGTTAAAGTAAGTTAGTAACTAACGTTTTCTATTTGTAGTTAAAGCTTTAAATAGTTTTTCAGTTAATAGGTAGTGTATAATGTGCAACCTTTTACATTAATCACAGATCAAATTACATAACAATAAAACATTGTTTTACTTCTCCCTAGAAACCTCAAATATAGAACTGTTAGAATATCTAAAAAGAATGAGTATAATATCTTTATTATATCTTAGAATATTTTAGAGCATCCTAGATGATCTCTTAGGATATTTAGGATATTGGTAGAATCCTAGATTTTGTGTGTTTAATTGTGGGCTTTAGCATGCGAGGGAGTGCTAAAATATCTTAAAAGTATCTAATAATATCTTTTTTATATCTTAGAATATTTTATCATTTGCTTGATTCTGAAAATGAGTTGGTACATTTCTATGTTCCTCATTGAAAAATGCATGCGATGTGTTTGATAAAAGTTCTCTATAAACTTGCAATTGAAGATCCTTATGCTTGAGGAGGATAGAATTTATAGATAATATATATGGTAATTCAGATCTTGTCTCTTTAAAATCAGAATCTTGGGTTGTATGGTTTTGCTTAATTTTCATGGGTTCAAATCATCTACTCAAATGCATAAAAAGAAAAGGTAAGTAAAAGAAAGGCAATTGTGTGGTTTGATTTTGACAATTGATTATTGTGAGGTAAATATTCATGTTATTTTGAATTTTTGTGAAGGGTGGTATGTGGGGTGTGAATGTGTCTATGATTGTTTTTGCATTCCCATGAAGATGTTGGTTTTGTGACCTGAGTTGTACATTAGGGAAGCGTTTTTGGCACCAGTGTCTTTGTTTTGGTATATCTAGTTTGGGTTTGGCCATGACTCTCTACTAGCCTATGAACTCCATTTTCTGGGATAAAATTACTCTGATGGCATTCTTAGTAGTGTAGTCTCTAGTCTCCACTAGGCTGAACATTTTCCAGACAATAAGCTTCATTTGGAGCAAGAGTATGATTGCCTTTGACATAGGTTTAATTCATATGGGAATTTAGGTGCATCACTAAGCTTTTATAAGTATTATCTACTACAAAAATTTTAAGTACTCAAGTTGTAATTAAAACTTAGAATCATAATACATTCATTAAAATAAGGAAATGGATAAGTGTATAATCTTGATTGGTTCACTAGTGCTTCCAAGAATGAGTGCTTGCAGCTGTTGGCTTCAAGTGGATGCTTAATCAAGTAAGTTAAAGTAACATATTACCAAAAAAATACTTTGGGCAAGTTGAAGTTTCACATTTCCTTAAGCCATCAAAGATCATTTCTTAATTTGTTCATTACAGGATACATGTTGGTCTTTTCATTTTGTTGTAATCTTGAGGCCTTTGACATGGGATGCTTCATCTAATATTTTGGAATAGTGGGAATTCTTTCTTTCCTGGGCTGATCAGTGTTTGATTGTTGATGATGCTTAGTTCAGTGGCCAAACAACAAATTAAATTCATTGTCTTTTAGAGATGCAGCTGTGTTTTGTTGAGTGCCCGTTTCGGTCTCAGTGGAAGTTTGGTACTTGGAACAAGTCCTTTTGGTGTGATAGTCTATACCAAGTGGTGTGTTTCGAGCTATGTCTTTTGGTGCAATGATTTGGACTGGCACTTATGCTGATTTTTATCACTACGGATTTCATTTCAGGAAATATGCTGCTATGATGGGGTGGGGGAAGTGGGAAGACTTAGTTGCTTTACTTTTGCAATTCTATTGCATATGGAATATATATTATGCTTGGAAACTAATGTTAGTAACTAATTTTGAATTTTGTGATCCAGGTTTGAAGGCTACTGCTCATGGTTTTTTATGGCACTGACAGCTAATGCTACACTTTGCACATTATGCACAAATAATTTCTTTCAACAATTGGGTGTTACAAAGAATTTCTGCATTGGTGAATTTTAGCCAGATATATAGCGTGCAACTTAGGGTCTTGTTTGGTGATCTACAATGGGCAACAGGATCTTCTTCAAAAGAATAACAGAAACACATACTGCTGCTTTGGGAAGTCTTTTTAGCATATGGTATATTGTTGTTAGAAGGCATTCTATACTACAGCTGCGGCATTGATCTGATTTGAAGGAAATTTTCTGGAAGGCATACTATATTGGTGATACTACTTTTTGTCGTTTAGAAGGCATACCATACTATATTGGTCATAATTTCCTAGAACCAACTGATTTTTTGATGTGTGATAGGTTGGTATAATTAATAGGATTCTGGTTACAGGTATATCAACTAGGTGCTAAATAGGATTAATTTCATTTGTGGATTAGTTAGTTTTTCAACCACCCTTGTCTTGTTTTGACTATTGGTTGAGGTTCTACCTTTTCCCTCTTGTAATTTGTTTCCTATGTAATTCGATGTAAATAGGTTTGAGTACTCTTTGTACTTGTTCAATATATTTTAGCATATCAATTTTATTTTATTTTTGAATTTTGTGTATTCGAAGTGGTTTTGTTTGTCTAGCATGGTGAGGCCAATCTCCTATGAGAGAGCGGTGGCATGGAAAATATTGAAGAAGAAGAAATGACTCACTGTATCTGTTTCATGTTCATAAGTTGGTCTTTTGTCCGATAAGATTTAGGAATATTGACCGTAGTAAAGTAGAGCAAAATAATATTTTTCCATTGTTATCTTTTCATGCTAAACTTGCCATTCTTTTGTATTATCTATAATCTCAAGTATAGAACTCTGCTCGTATTGTATCATTATCATGTTGTTGTAATGCAAAAAAAAAAAACAAAACCTATTGGTTTTTTACTATTTGTAGCATTTAGGCAAGAATTGATGGTAATGTTCTTTACATATTTTCTACCTTTTTTCCAGTGTTATCGATGGCGGATGGCGGCCTATGGCGGCCGGCCAAAAATCCGCCATACATTATAGCGGATGGCGATGCGGCCAGATGGCGGATGCCATGGCAGACAAAAAAAAATTATATATATACATATACATATACATAACAAAAATTACAGAAATAAATATAAAATCCAAAACACCATCAACATAAGTCAAGAACCATAAACTAAATTGATAGAAAATGTCATATAAGTCTCATAATTCAAATAGAAAATGTCATAAACCATCAAGTTCAAGACTTCACGATTCAAAATAACAACAAAATGATAAAAACAACATGACAAACACAAAGTAAATGGCTATTCCTCTTCCTCAACCCCAACATAATCAATTTCTTGGTTATCTAATGGGGCATGTCCCTCTTCCTCTTCTCCATCAGATTTCTCAAAAACAAGTAACTCTTGTTCATCTTCAGATGCCTCAGAATCATCCTCAAATTTCAATTCTTCACTTGGATCAACTGCTATCTCTTTCCCCTTGCCCTTACTCCCCTTAGAGGTTGAACTTGCACCTGGACCTTTCTTAGAAGCTTTGGCAGCAGCTGCAACACTTGATGCTCCCTTTCTTTTCCTTGTTTTCTGCCTAGTAAGTGTTGTAGGCTCTCCAACCCCCGAAGCCTCATAAACAGTTCCCCAATTTAGTGTGTCGTCATCATCAAAAACCAACTCATTCCCAACATCATCATTATTATCATCCATCTCTCCAACTAACCACTCATTACACTCATCAATGTCATTGAGTGTAATTGGGTCAATTTCATCTTTAATACTATGTCTATGATGGAGTTGTTGATTATATTTGACATAAACCAAATCATGCAACTTCTTATGGTCAAGCCCATTTCTCTTTTTTGAGTGAATCTGAAATATAAATATAATTGAAGAAGTGTTAATACTTAATTAGGCTTGACCACACTTATAAAATAAACTCAAGATACTTGCTCGAATACACTCCAATTGCTCTCACATCCAGATGCGCTACATGTCAAGCTCAAAATCTTGATAGCCAATTGCTGCAAATTTGGAGCCGAGAAGCCATACAGTCGCCACCATTGAGCTACAAAATCAGAGTGTATGACTTAGAATTTAAACATTAAACTTAAAAGAATTGAAATAGTGAAATTATTAGAAGATGGGGTCTTGGTTTCTCACCAGGAGCGACGACTTTTCTCTGTGTTATTGCAAATTCAGAACCAAAGAGACCATTGGCAGTCTTATAAATAGGCAACTCGGCTAGTATCTTAGCTTGCACATCCTTACTTGGCACCAACCTAGAGATGCAAGCATACAACCCATTGTGAACCTCCAAATCAAACTCCAAGTCAGGATTGGAATAGAAGAACTCCGGGTTTAAATAGTGACCAGCTGCGTGCAATGGACGATGAAGCTGACAATTCCATCTATTGTCAATGATTTCAAAAACATCTTTGTATTTTCTTTCATTGTTGTTGAAAGACTTCATAATTGCTTCTTTGGCCTTGTCCATTGCTTCATAAATATATCCCAAGGCTGGTTTTCTTTCACCATCAACAAGTCGAAGCACTCGTACAAGAGGAGCCATGACTTTAAGAATATAAACCACATTTTTCCAAAATGAAGGCATAAGAACAACCTTCAATGCTTGCCTCCCCTTAGCTTCCTTGGATAGCTTGTTTTTGCTCCACTCATCGGAAGTAAACATTTTTCTAAGATTGGCTTTTTCTCCATAAAGTCTCTCCAATGATAAAAATGAAGTAGCAAATCGTGTAACCCCATGCCTTACCAATTCCCTCTTGTTTGTGAATTGTCTCAACTCTCAACATACTCAAGGCACTTGAATGACTGTAGATAAAACCAACAAGACCAATTCCCCTTTGAATTGTCTTCTTTATCAAAGGAATCTTTCCAATGTCTTCAAGCATTAAGTCCAGGCAATGGGCTGCACAAGGAGTCCAGTAAAGATTTGGTCTCTTTTCTTCAAACATCTTTCCAGCTAGAACATAGTTGCTTTCATTATCTGTTATGATCTGAACAACTTTCTCCTCTCCAATCTCCTCTACAATAGAATCAAGCAACTCAAACAGTTTCTCACCGGTCTTCACAAATGCTGAGCCATCAATTGACTTCACAAACATCGTCCCAGCTGGAGAGTTCACCAAGAAATTAATAATGCATCTCTGCTTTCTATCAGTCCATGCATCCGACATAATAGAGCAACCATGTTTTCTCCACTGCTCCTTGTGATTTTTCAACAAATGTATTTGAATTGTTTTCTCCACTGCTCCTTGTGATTTTTCAACAAATGTATTTGAATTGTTCTATCCAAACAAAGTATTTTCAAAATGAAAGTAATTCAATTGATGCAATTCAATTGCCTTGTATTTCAAATTCATTGGAATTTTGAAATACCCCATCCAAACACACTTAAGATTTATTTCCTATTTATAATACCAGATTTGTTTCCTTATTTAATTAGGGCTAGGATCCTACAACTAGTATAAACAGGATTGTTAGGTCTATCTTTTGTAACACATCATCATTTAACACACTCATCAAATCAAATATCAATCTATATTATTCTGTCTCCTTATTCTCTATCTCCTCCTTCTCTACCCAAAACCCTCCAATTCAACGAGAACATCAAGTGATGAGTTGCAGATCATGTATATGTCATAAGACAAGGTAAGTCCATGTCTGATGCTAAACACTAAGTGAAAGCTGCATAAATACTAGCAAATTATACCATCGATCCTCGAATTCTTTATATTTTTGTAGTGTATGACATAATTGCAATTAAACAAAAACTACAGTTTATTCACCTTAAAATTGAATCAGGCGTACCCCTTACTGCAATGAATCCTGAATTCAACGGTTGAGCCTTGTTGTTCCTAAAGGTCAGAGCCAGATCAAAATTAGGATGGTCACGAAAAATCTGTCCTAAATCATCAACCACTGCTATATCAGAATCGGTGAAGATGTAATGAGTGATGTTCCATGGCTTCTGAGATAGATTCTGAACCCTCGTTTCCAAAAACATCTGTAAAGAATGAAAATAAATGTTTATATATTCTAAATAACTAAAATTATAAATTCCACTTGTCATCACAAATAATGATAAAACAAAATTGCTAGCTCTATAGGGGAGACAGAATATAAAAGAGAAGATGGCAAAAGTAGCAAGCACCACTGATTGGTGCACATGATTGGGAGAAAAGGCAGCTATTGATTGTATCAATAAAATTATCATCATAATCGGTGTACACTACAGAGAAAGGGCGAGAGGGAAAAACAATCCACAAGTAGTCACTAATGACAAACTATTTTTCATCAAAAAGTGTTCTATCTACTGTGGATGCAATGCAATCTTACAATGTAGGACTTTATCCTTTGGAGCATCAACTTGTCTCGTGAATATTCACCTTGTATAGGATACAGAGAGACCCTATTTCTGTGCACTGAGAGGTCAGACACTGGATCCGTGAGAATAATCACTTTGCTCTGAGGCATTGTCACCTGCATAGTTTATCCATACCAAACTTCAATGATGTGTCTGGTATAATTGTCAGAAAATGAGCGTAATGAAAAATGAGAATACGAAATTATGAATCCATTTAAAAGTTCAATGGCAAATATTTGGACATGCTAAACAAATTAAAACTTGATTTCAGATAAAACAAAATGGAAAACTAATATAACAAAAACTTCATTTTTTGTCTCCTACTAGATTAGTAGATTTTTCCATAACCAGAATTTCATCTAGATCCAATCTTAACTTCTGCCTCCTTGAACACAAAACCGCTGAGAGGTTACCCTCTAGATCCAATTTATCAAGGGAATCAATCTCTCTCAAGATATTTTCTTTCCTAACCCGACTATCCGCCAAAACAGATTTATTCCACTCTTTTCAATTTACCCTCGAGAAGTTTTAATTTGCTTGTAAACAATCAACCACATCTGAATTCCAAGCCTCCTTAACAGAAGGGATAAAAGAGTGGTGACTAAACCACATCTCTCTAAAGAAATGGGCTAGGAATTGGAAGTACAAGTTACATGAAAACACCACAGAAGGATCAAGACTCGAGGCCAAAACCTTTTATTTGGGCTAGAGGACAAAAGGACGGAATCAAGGAGACCATGCGGGTCTGCGGTTGAGAGGACTCCCTATCGTTTATGTTACCATCATTTTACTAAATTCAAATAATATATACACTTCATGCTAAGTCCTTATGGTATATTCTCTTTTTCCAAACGTTGGGAATTGGGATCAACTTATTCTACAGCTTATAACGAATGATACAAACTCAATGCAATTTGTACAATGTACAGCACCAATGGTACATTTAATCACTCACGTTAGCCTTCCTTGTTACCCACAAATCCCAATTTATCAGTAACTACAGGATGACATGGACGTAAGACATTTGAGTGCATGTGGTAGAAAAAAGTAGTGCCTAGTTAGGAGAAACTCATGACAACAACATTCCGCTAATTCCAGTTCATAAACTCCAACAGTATTAGATCATAGACACAGACAACAGACTTAACCACACTTAAAGAAACAAAATACTTAATAAACAAATACAATGCACTGTTTGCAGTTCTATAAACCCACATTTTTTATTCAATAGTTACCTGAATGAAGTTGATGAAGACATTCAAAACAGCCATTGACCTATCCACCTTATTATATGAAGCATTTCCAACAACCGTGTGTGACGATTTATCATCTACATCATTGAGAGTAGAATTATAAATGGTAAAGACAGTGACAAATGCGATACTTCCGTCTAAACCTGATCTGCTGTTAGAAATATGGGTCCGGTTAAGAGCTTTTGTCCCTGTGAATTGTAAACATGTAAAATGCATTATATGAATCAACTGAAACATGAAAATGCAGGAGTAAAAAGCAAAACCTCTTGAATATTAAAAAATGATATCATCAGACAATTAAAATGTAGAAGATAATACAACAATTATTGGATGAAAGTAGAGTCACAAGTTTCTCTAGAATGTGAAACTTATGGAAACAAAAAAAAAAATATCGTGCACTTACATCATCAATTGGGATAAATATGCATAAAACAATAATAGGAAATTGCAAACAAAATAAATAACTCCAAAATAAGATTGAGACAAATTAAGGTGCAAAACTTGTGTTAAACATTTTGGTAAATGGTCTAAATTGCAAGTCCTATGTGAAGTAATTTATGCATTAATAATAGAATTTAATTTTTATGCATTGTCAGTGTAAAAAAATTTACACTGTCAACCAATCAGGAATCATGGTATGGGTGACTTTTAAGGTAGTTAGGATATAAGTGTCAAACATTTTAACTTATGTGCCAATTTTTGATTAGTTGACTGTGTAAAAAATCTTTACACTAAAAATACATACCAATTAAATCCTTAATAACATGCAATTCCATATAACATGAGATGTCATAAGATTCGCTTTGGGTGTAAAGTTTTACATTTTGTTAAAATTAGGTTCAGGAGCATGCTGGTATGAAATGATACAACAACAATCACCAAGCCTTATCCCACTAGGTGGGGTCGGCTACATGGATCATACGGCGCCATAATGTTTTATCATGAATCATGTTAATAGTTAAATCATTGGCCTCTAAATCTTTCTTAATAGTTTCTCCTATAGTTTTTCTTGGCCTATATCTGCCTCTAAGGATTGGATTGCCCTCCACCTGGTCCACTCTCCTTACTACAGAAAGGTCTCCTCCATACATGCCCAAACCACCTAAGTCGAGATTCAACCATCTTTTCTACAATAGGTGCTACGCCAACTCTCTCTATAATGTTATCATTCATAATCCTATCTCGTCTAGTTTTTCTGCTCATCCAGCTCAAAATTCTCATCTCTGCTACATTGATTTTACTCTCGTGTTGATTTTTTACCGCCCAACACTCTATCCCATACAACATCGTCGGTCTAATAGCTGTACGGTAAAATTTTCCCTTTAGCTTAAGAGGTACCTTTTTATCACACAAAAAACCCGAAGCCTTCCTCCATTTCGACCACCCTGATTGAATCATATGGTTTACATCTCCCTCAATTTCTTCGTCATTTTGTATAATAGACCCAAGATATTTAAACCGTGTGACTTGTGGTATGTTGTGGTCTCCAACTTTCACCTCTAAGCTAGAGGTGTTTCGCCTTTTGCTAAACTTACATTCCATATACTCCGTCTTGCTTCTACTCAAACGGAAGCCATGTGCTTCTAAAGCTTGTCTCCAAGTCTCCAACCTTCCATTTATATCCTCTCTCGACTCTCCAACTAGAACTACATCATCTGCGAAAAGCATGCATCGCGATGCTGGCTCTTGAATGTGCTCCGTAAGTACATCCGAGACCAAGGTAAAAAGATAGGGGCTTAAAACTGACCCTTGGTGCAGACCTATGGTTGTTGGGAAATCTTTTGTGGCTCCACCCTGCGTTCTCACACTAGCCGTGGCCCCCTCATACATATCCTTGATAGCTCGAATATAGGCAATCCGAACACCTTTCTTTTCCAGGGCTTTCCACAAAACCTCTCTTGGCACCCTATCATACGCTTTCTCCAAATCAATGAAGGCCATGTGTAAATCTTTTTTATCCCTTCGATATTGTTCCATCACTCGTCGTAGCAAGTAAATTGCTTCCATGGTCGACCTCCCGAGCATAAAACCAAATTGGTTGTCGGTGATTTTGATTTCTTTTCTTAGTTTCCATTCAAGCACCCCTTCCCATAGCTTCATAATATGACTCATAAGCTTAATCCCCCTATAATTTGCGCAATTTTGTATATCTCCCTTGTTCTTGTAAATCGGAACTAAAGTGCTTCTCCATTCGACCGGTATTTTCTTTGGCCTCATAATCTCGTTAAAAAACTTCGTGAGCCAACTAATGCCTCTATTTCCTAGACTCTTCCATACCTCCACAGGTATATTGTCCGGTCCAACTGCCTTGCCATTATCCATCCTTCTCAAAGCTTCTTTCACTTCATGCTCTTGGATTCTACGATAAAAAATGTAATTTTGGTCCTCCTCTCTGATGTCAAGCACCCGTGAGCATGATAAAACTTCAAATCTTTCATTAAATAACTTGTGGAAATAACTCTTCTATCTATCTTTAATATCTTGCTCCTTAACCAAAACTCTATTACTAACGTGTTAGGAAAATAATCTAGGCAGAGAAAATAACTTCAGACGATCTGTATTACATGTTAGGAAACCACCTATTACTAATGTGTATGTCAGGAATGGGTGTAGGGGATCAAGGACTCCAATCATTAATGGGATAACCAGCCAAGAAGCAAAGAAGAGGAAAAACGTGGAAGTCTGAGGCAGATCAGAAAGCTAGTCCAGGCGATGTGTCGCCGATTGACAGATTACTGTGAGAATCAAGATCCTACGAGTGGAGCAAGCCACGACAGAGCTGGTAACGGCGGGGATAACACTGACAATTCTCTTGACCGCGAAGAAACGACACAAGCAGTGGAGTCAAGTAAGGAAGAAAAGGAAGATGGTGATGCAGTAAATATCCATAAATTCCAGAACTCAACTGGTATCAAAGCTCTTTTTTTGGCAGGGTTCATGGTCCAAATGCGAAGAATGGAAGCAAGAATAGAAACGCCTAAACACGAGTTTGATGACTGGAGTAGAAGCTAGGACGAATTGAGGCGGATTCATGAAGAGGGTATGAAAGAAAATCAGAGGTTGATCAGTGAGATTCTACAAATTCTTGATCGGAAACCACGGAATAAGGGTCATCACCATCATAACTCTGGTGGTAGCAAGACCAAGGACAATGATCGTACGATGGGGTGGAGAGAAGTCGAGGCGGAGAGGAGACAAATGGCGGAAACTCAAAATCCCGTTGTTCTCGGGTGATGCATCCAAGAACCAGAAATTCCAAAAATCATTTGGCTACAATAACTAGGAAGGAGGAGGATCTCCAAGAAGATTACGGTACAAGGAGTGAGAAGCCACCACAGTCCCAACAAATTCTTGATGAGTTGAGGTCAGAAACTGATAAAGAAAAAGAATGAGAGTGGGAGAAGCCAACGAGCATGGAACCGAAGACGGGACAGGGGAGCAAAGCGGAAATGGGTTCTTCTTTGGAGGGCAGAAGTCTTAGCCTTGATGATTGTTGTGTGGGTGAGGGCATCGAAATAGAGGTCACGACGTCGAAACCGGAAGAATGGAAACAGGAAGAAACGGTGCAAACCGAGGGGTGGATCTTGAAGGGGTTGAACACCCCACCACCACCACCGGAGCCGCCGTACCGGGATCTTCCTAAGGTGGCTGATGGCGAAGAGAAGGAGATCGGGAACAAGAAGGGAGAGACCGCGGATGGCACACTTACTGTCACGCCGTCGACGGAACCGACGCCACCGCCGGAACCACCGAACCAGGATCCTCATACGGGGGATGATGATACCAGAGCGGCACCGCGGCGAAAAGAGATGTTGGCCAAACAACAAACCCCATCCAGCTGCGCCATCGACGAGAAGAAGGGAACAACCGCCGATGATGATAACCGTACGGTCAGGCCACCGCTCGAACCGTTGGACCGAGACCCTCATGTGGCGGTCGATAGGAAGTTCTCCACTGAGCTGCTATGGCTGAACGCAGGGGAGGCATGCCGTTCTCGAGAAGCTAGAAGAGATGAAGGTTACAGGCTGGTCACGTGGGTGTAAAAGGAGAATGCTGAAAGAGGGGCAGAATAATAGTTGGGCACAGCAAGATTCAAGATTCTGCATCTGGAGCTCCTTTTCTGACCTATTGGGCCAAGGCCTACCCTATGGGAAAAGTTCCTTCATTGTTGGGCTACAACCCAAAACTGAATTGGTCCACAAGGAAGATAGTCAGGAGACATTGATTTTTTCCATGGAAATTAAACAAAAGCAACCACGGGACCCTGGTGGACAGCTTCATACAACAGCAGCAGTTGGATCCTCTTGTTTCAAGCAGTGGGACCCAGGAAAATTGGTCTTAAAGACCATTTGTCATTCACCTTGGGGACAAGGTGAAAGTTTAGGGGGGGAGTATTGTTAGATATTGTTAGTTAAGTAGTTAGTTAATTGGTTAGTGGGGTTAGTTAGGAAGTTAGTTAAGGGAATAAGGCATGTTGCCTATAAATAGAAGAGTAGAGGTTGAGAGGGAGAGATCTTGTATTTTGGGAAATAGTTGGGGCCTTTGGGCATTTGGGAGGTTGGCAGAGCCTCAAATATCTGCTATATTCTATAGTTAAGGGGAATTTCCCTATCTTTCTCTATAATCTGATCCAGTTCCTATCACATAGTAGTCAGGGTCTCAGGGAAATTGGGAGGGTAAGTCTGTTATGGGTGAGAGTGATACATAAGGAAGAGGGAGAGAAGAGAGAAGCTAGGAAAGATCTGTGTAGAATGAGGTGGTAATAGAATATATAAGAGAATGTGCAGCAGCCTTACTTTGTAATAGAGTTGCAGTGCTGAGTCAGCACTGACAGTTAGCATTCTGTTAGTTAGGAAGCCGTGAGTTTGTTAGGAAGCCGTGAGGAGCAGTTACTCGGCTCAACTATATAAACCCTGTAATCTTCTACACTTAATAACAATCAGATTATCTTTTCTAAGATTCTTCTCTTTCAGTTTTTCCTCTCTAATACCCTAGTTTGATTTCTATTATGGTATCATAGAGCTTTTTTTTTCTGGGACCGTTCTCTTCCATGGCAGTGGAAAATCCTCCAAATCCTCCAATGAATGGCGCTGGAACCTCTTCTTCTTCCTTCAATCCTCCTCTATCTGTAAAACTTGATGACCAAAATTTTCTATTATGAAAACAGCAAGTAGAAGCTGTTATAATCGCTCATAAGCTTCATCGTTGGGTTGTAAACCTTACGATTCCTCTGATCTACACTTCTGAGGAAGATCGTGTTCTTGATCGTGTCTCTGATGCATATCAGCTCTGGTTAGTGCAGGACCAAATGCTATTCACGTGGCTGTTAAGCTCAATTTCACCATCGGTGCTTCCGTGTTTCCTCAGTTGCAAGCAATCATGGCAGATTTGGGACAAAGTGCACAAATTCTTCCATTCACACCTTCGATCGAAAGTTCGACAGTTCCGATCGGAATTGAAGAATACACGAAAAGGATCTCGCACGATGCAAGAGTTCCTGATGCGAATACGTGCGCTAGTTGACTCTCTTCATGCGATTGGCGATTCACTGAGTGATCAAGATCATATCGACACAATCCTGGATGGTTTACCTGAAGAGTACAACTCTTTCGTCATGATGATATTCGCTGGGGTTGAGCCTATCTCGGTCGAGGATATCGAGTCTCTTCTGATGGTTCAGGAAGCGCAATTGGAGAGGTTCAGACAAGAGCTTCCCTCCACTTCCGTTTCGCTTAACCTAGCTCAAGCAACTTCCGCTGAAAACTCGTCCAATCAACCTAGTCACGCAGATTTTGAATCGAATCGCGGTGGTTATCAGGAAGCCAATAGAAGCCGAGGTCGTGGGAATCGTGGCCGTGGTGGTCGAGGCCGCGGTGGCCGTGGGGGTGACAATCGCAGTGGCAATAGGCCAACTTGTCAGCTATGCCATAAATATGGTCACGATGCATACAACTGTTGGCATCGCTTTGAGCATGACTTTGTTCCAAATCCTGCTCCTCCAGCCCCAGTGGCTAATCACTACCCTCCTCAAGGCTCGTTTAGTGTTCAGATTCAGTTTCCTTTGGCCTTACCACCACGTCCACCATCAGTACAAGTGGCTCAGCTCTCTGGTTCACCCTTTGGTTTCCCACATACTCAGCAGACCCAACCTTCTGCATCAGCCTTTATGACCTCTCAGTCAACTCAGCATGGGGCCCCACAGTACTATTCACCCACTCAGGAATTCACTACCTGACACATGTGGTATCCTGATTCGGGTGCTTCTCATCACCTCACTGCTGACTCACAAAACTTCAGTCATTGCACACCGTTTGGAGGACAGGACCAAGTGTTGATGGGTAACGGACAAGGTCTCCCCATAACTTCCATTGGTTACTCTAAAATCACCACACCACATTACCCACACACTGTCCTTTCTCTTAACAGTTTACTCCTTGTTCCTAACATTACCAAGAATTTAGTGTCTGTGTCAAAATTTGCCCGTGATAATGATGTTTACTTTGAGTTTCACCCTTGTTCTTGTTTTGTCAAATCATAGGGGTCTAATAAAGTCCTTCTTGAAGGCTCTCTAGGAAATGATGGGCTATACTCCTTCAAGCACATCAATATACTCAAGGAGCCTTCTACTTCAATAAGTCTTTCTAATTCTACTTCCAACAAATCAGATAGTGGAAATTCTATTACTGTAAACACAAATGTAGTCTCAAATTCCTTTGTTACTTGGCACAATAGGTTAGGCCATCCTAGTCCCAATACTGTTAGCAGCTTGGTAATATACCTTCTATTAATAAGATGGCAAATGATTTTTGCAATGCTTGCTATTTGGGAAAGTCCCATAGGCTACATGCACCACCCTCCACCACAATTCACACAAAGGCATTTGAGCTGATACACTCAGATCTATGGGGTCCAGCACCCCTTTCTTCATCCAATGGCTATACCTATTACATAGCCTTTGTAGATGCCTTTTCTCGTTATACATGGATCTACTTTCTCAAACGAAAGTCAGAAGCTCTAACAGCCTTCAAACAGTTTCATGCTCTTGTCAAAACACAAAACTCAGCCTCTGTTAAAGCTATCCAAACTGATTGGGGAGGTGAATTTAGACCCTTTACCAATCATCTAGCTGAGTTAGGCATTACTCATAGGTTAACATGTCCTCACACGTCTCATCAAAATAGGACAGTGGAACGCAAACACAGACACATTGTTGAAATGGGATTAACATTACTTGCCCATGCTTCCATGCCCCTACTCTATTGGGACCATAGTTTTACTATGGTTGTTCACCTTATTAATAGGTTACCTACAGCTGCTCTTGACTCATTCTCTTCCCCTTTTCATGCACTCCAAGGTTCCACTCCTGATTACTCCCTTCTCAGGACCTTTGGATGTGCATGCTTTCCTCTGTTAAGACCTTACAACCAACATAAGCTGCAGTTCAGGTCTCAAGAGTGTGTCTACCTTGGTCTCTCGCCCCAACACAAGGGCCATAAATGCTTAGCTCCCTCTGGTAGAGTTTATATTTCTAAGGATGTTCTATTTAATGAACTTCGGTTTCCTTATCCCTTCCTTTTTCCTTTTGTTTCACCAACTCCAACATCACCTTCTGAGTCTACCTTTTCGTCTGTCATTCCTGTTCCTGTTTACCCTCCCCTAAACCCCATTCCCTTGAACCAGCACCCTCCTCCCACTCCTCCTTCCCCTGGTCCTATTCCTAGTCCTATTCATGCTATTATTACTCCTTCTTCTGAGTCTTCTTCCACTCCTACCAGTCCTTCTCCTTCTAGTTCTGCAGTCTCTCCCCACTCGGTCATCTCTCCTAATCACTCGGGTTCCTTAGCCACTTCTCCTAGTCTCTCTGACCCTGTCCCTTCACCTAGTCCAGCTGCACCAGCTCACCATATGTTGACTCGGGCTAAAACTGGTTGTCTGCCTCCTCCTTTATACCCTCGGTTGTGTCTTGCTCACATTGAGCCTGCCTCAGTTAAACAGGCGTTATCAAATCCTCGCTGGCTTGAGGCTATGCGAGCTGAGCATAATGCTCTTCTTCAGAATGAAACTTGGTCCTTAGTCCCACTTCCTTCCAACATAAAGGCCATTGGATGCAAGTGGGTTTTCTGTGTGAAAGAAAATCCTGATGGGAGTGTCAACAAATACAAGGCCCGGTTGGTTGCCAAAGGCTTCCACCAAACCCATGGCTTTGACTTTCATGAGACATTCTCACCCGTTATCAAACCGGTTACAATACGGATCATTCTTACCATGGCACTCTCCTCTAAATGGGACGTTCAACAAATTGATGTCAATAATGCCTTCCTCAATGGCTTGTTGAGTGAGGAAGTCTACATGACTCAACCCCCCGGTTTTGAGTCTCATGACAAATCTTTAGTCTGCAAACTGCACAAGGCCCTCTATGGTCTCAAACAAGCCCCAAGGGCCTGGTATAAGAGACTCACAAGCACACTACTCACCTTTGGCTTTGTCATCAGCCGCTGTGACCCCTCCTTCTTTATCTACTCCAAAGGGACTGTGTGTCTCTATATTTTGGTATATGTGGATGACATCATCCTAATGGGTACATCTTCAACCCTCATCTCAGACCTCATCAAGAAGTTGAATGCCAATGTTTGCTCTCAAAGAACTAGGCTCCCTCGACTACTTTCTCGGAGTTGAGGTCAAACACCTAGCAACTAGGTCCATTCTATTAACTCAGTCCAAGTACATACGTGACCTGAACAAAGCCAACATGCTGGATGCTAAGGGTATCTCCTCTCCTATGGTAAGCAACTGCAAGTTAAGCAAGTTTGGAACAGATTCGGTGGCAAATCCTAGTCTCTACAGGTCTGTTGTACGAGCATTGCAATATGCTACCTTGACTAGACCAGAAATAGCCTACAGTGTCAATAAAGTTTGTCAATTTATGGCAAACCCATTGGAGACCCACTGGCAGGCTGTAAAGCGTATCCTTCGATATCTTAAGGGTTCCATGCACTATGGTCTACTGCTTCAGCCATCTTCCTCCTGACAATCCTTCACACTCAAGGCCTATTATGATGCTGACTGGGCCAGTGATCCAGATGATAGACGATCTACCTCCGGGTCTTGCATCTTCCTTGGACCTAATCTAGTGTCTTGGTGCTCCAAGAAGCAACCATTGGTAGCTCGATCCAGCACAGAGGCCGAATATCGCAGTTTGGCTAACACCACACTCCACAGCTTCTGTGTGATAACTTGAGTGCTGTCTCACTTGCCCACAACCCTGTTCTGCACTCTCGGACCAAGCACATTGAGTTAGACCTTCACTTTGTCAGAGAAAAAGTTATGTCCAAGGCTATTTCCATTCATCATGTTTCAGCTGTTGATCAACTTGCAGATTCCTTCACCAAACCTCTTTCTTCCTCCAGATTTTGTAACTTACGTTCCACTCTCAGTGTGGCTGCTTCTCCTCAACCACCTTGAGATTGAAGGGGGCATAATAGAGTATATAAGAGAATGTGCAGCAGCCTTACTTTGTAATAGAGCTGCAGTGCTGAGTCAGCACTGACAGTTCTATTACAAAGTAAGGCTGCTGCACACTCTCTTATATACTCTATTATATAAGAGAATGGAGGGCCTCTTGAATGCCCAGTGTTTCTTGTGCCCGCATTCAGTTCATCTTTTACCTCTGTAAGTCCACCTTTTAGCAAATCAAACTGATATCAGTATCTACAGTGAACAATACAGTAGCCTTCAATTTTCTGAGATCTGATCCAGTTTTTATCATAACAATATGACAAAATAACACAAGAAAATCTTCGAGACTGTAACTAACAGTCAATTTTAAAAATCAATCTGACATTACCAACAATAACCCACCCATTCCCAACTATAAGATACTGTGAGAAGTAAAATCAGACATAAAAACATACCAGAGGCAACACTTTGAAACATAAGTGGATGTTAACTCTAAAGGCTAACAAGATCCAAGGGCACTAATAGCTATCTGCATGCAAGTCATAGATGTTTCTGCTTGTTAGATAATATTAGGGTTTTTAGTCTTACGTTAGTTTGCTTGGGCTGGTACCACTAGTGTTAGTACTTAACCAAATAGTTTAATACGGGTATTATGAAAGTTTTTTGCAAGACATTTTCAAGCATTGTAGTCAATCCTGGACAGTGCCGACCTTCAAAAATGCTACAGAAGGATGGCCACTACACCAAAGATTAGGGGGGACAATTCACAATATAAATAATTTATATTTTATACTACACATATAAATCCTCAAAAAAAAAATTAAAATACTCAAAATTAAAGATATCTATGTTATCAATACCGGTGCTATCACGCGCTATTGCAGAGGAGAGGGGCAGAGCGGTGGGTGGCCACAATTCACGGCTAATCGCAGAGGAAATCACAGTGGGTGGTCTGGAGCGGCGAACGCGGCCGCAATTCACGGCCAATCACAGAGGAAATCATGGCCAAAAAAATAAATTTTTAATGCCACATGGCATTTTAAAAAATGAATATTCAAAAATAATAAATAATATTCGAAAATGTCGCGTGGTATTAAAAGATTATATTTTTGTCCACGTGGTAGTGCTAGCGTGCCACTAGTTAGCCACAGCAGTGCTTAATGGACTCATCCTAACGATGGGGATATTTTCCTAAATTTTTGAACTTACCAAACACCAAATCCTAACAAAAAACTTTGGAGGGATCAAAACCAAATGAGCCTATATTTGTCGTGACTAAAATATTCATTAAACCTTATGAACGTGTCTTTAATTTTGTGTTTTTTCTATTTTTGAGCACTTATATGGGTATAGTATAAATTACTTGTTTTGTTTCCCCAATCATCGTTGTAGCGGCCATCCCACTATCTACTGTCCTGCTTTAGCGGTTTTGGGTTGGCCGCTATGCGCCTTGTCCACGATTGACTGCCTAGGTGTGGTTCTGAATCTAAAATTGTGCCTTATCTATTTTTCCACTGCCTAGCTGTGTGATTCATTTGGAACAAACTTTTTGGTATTTTTGGTGAGCATTGTGTTTGTCCTAGTTAGTTGGATCATTTCTTATACATATGTTTTCAAGGGTTTGGCAAGAAGACAGAAAATTAAACCTTGCGGCAATGTGCTGTTTTTGGGATTTTGTGTTTGGAAAGGAATGCCCACATCTTCAAGTGTGTTTCCTCATCACTGAATTTGTTATGGTATAGAATCGTTTTCATACATTCTCCCATAAGAGAGACTTAAACAAATAAATAACAAATGTGCAAGCAACTAACAAAAATTCATACAACAAAAGGTCTGAGACAACCCTATTCAGAATCACATTATTTTGAGCAAAAAACATTTCAAGAATTGAGACCATAACTTATTTTACTATTTAATAAAGAGACAGAAAGAACCTTGGCATTGCAAACGATTTGATAAGCCTTGTCCAGCAGCAGGACCAAGAACCAGATGATCAAATTTCTTGTTTAGTTGTTTGGGGGGTACCTCCAATCTTGAGTTCTTGTGCAATTCCATGACTGATAAAAAGACAATGAGGTTCACTTGTAAAGTTCACTACTACATCAAACAGAAATATTTATTCTTACAAAAATGAAGTGTTGTTACCCACCAGAAAACAGATGAGTAAGGATGAAAAGTAAAGGAAGACCAAAAATAAAACGATGCCATCCACTGAATATTTTCATGCCTGATAAATGCTGACTGGAATACCAATACTAAGTACAACGAAGAGGAAGAAACAATGTCCTGTAACCACTTGCACTTTAGCTGCACAAATAGAAAATGCACTTAGAATGGTGCTTTAGCAATGGTAAATTCATATATAGATGTGAAATAAAATAACAAATGAAATGAGGCAAAAATTTTCATTCACCATTCATGCAGTTCAAAGGCCATCAGAATAGGAATCATGCAAACTTCTGACATATTATTAAAAAGCTCATATATAGACCTAAAAGTGAATAATTAATTAATTATAATTAGGTCCCCAAAACAGTCAAACAGGTTGGACCAGGAAAGCCCATAGCAATCACAGAGAAGCATTAAATGTACACAAACAGGCCAGTCAATGATTAATCCTAACCCATTTTAAAAGAGCTGGTGGGTTATGTTGATTACTATGAATTTATATGTTACCTTTTTATTTATTTTGAAACATGTAGCATTAAAGAGTTCACCCTTAGCTAGTTTTAAATGACAATGTCATCCTTGTTTGATAACACAATGGAAAAAAAAAAACTGTAATTGAGGATTCAAAATTTGCCAAGGAACCCAATAACAGTTATCCAGAAATCCATCAGCAGTCTATCACTACTCCCACAACATTTACTTTTATTCGTCACTATTGTAGCATTCAAAGCAGTTATTCCTAGATAGTAGCAGGTAACGGACTGTGAAGCGGCTGCTGAACCAAAGATAGCGGATACATGCATAATATATGCTCTAAACTGAAAAGGTATCAAAACTTAAGACATACTCATCGTTAATTCTCAGAAGTCATAGCCTGAAGACACAAACATCATTTATCTAAGGCATAACAAATAACAATAAGCCAATAACAACGGCTGGCGAGGGAGGAAACTTTCCAAACAGAGGGTGGAGAATCTCCATAAACAGAGGACCTCCAACTTAGATGACAACAGAAGCTATGAAACTTAGGACTCCCAAACTCAGGTGCCGCAAAACAGAGGACCTTCAACTCAGGTGCAAAAGGAAGCTGTGAAAAGGGTTGCCCAGAACATTCGTCAGCTGCAAGATTTGGCTGGACAATGAAGAATGGGTGGGCTGTAGAACGGAGACATGCGAAAGCCCTCCTTTGTGTGACACAGCATCAAAACAAAAGGAACTGACCCTAAAATGCTTCTGATGTATGTGTTGGGTGAAGGAGACAAATAAACCCCTCCATTGGCTGTCCACAGTAAGTGTCTAGTGTGGGCAAAACTGGGATTTTGTCGGTGAGAAGAATCACAGCCACAGCAGCCACAATTTGGTCCGTGATCAGCCACTATCATGGCTGCAACTCACTTCATGGGCATCATCTGGGAGCAGCATTGTAACATCCCTAACTGTTTTATGGATTGACGATTATCCCCACAAACCAACACGGGTCTTTTAAGCGTGCTTTGTCCTCACTCACACACTTCCTGGGAAAATTTCCGAGGAGGTCACCCTTCCCAGAATTGCTCCAAGTCAAGCTCGCTTAACTGTGGAGTTCTTAAATGATGGGCTACCGAAAAGAAGATGTGTAACACCCGGGTGCCGACGAGGGTGGGGAGTGATCGCCGGTGCAAGAAGGCATGGACAAGGAGTGGCTCCTGGCAGGCTTCTAGGCAGAGGGACACATGAATGAACCGATTACACACCCGAATGAGAGGGATCCTGAGACTGTCCTGAGACTGTGTAGGTATGGGACTATACAGATGAGGATGACTTATATGAATTGATTGGTACTACATATACTAACAAGATGCATCTTTTCGGTAGCCCATCACTTAAGAACTCCACAGTTAAGCGTGCTTGACTTGAAGCAATTCTGGGATGGGTGACCTCCTGGGAAGTTTTCCCGGGAAGCGTGTGAGTGAGAACAAAGCACGCTGAAAAGACCTGTGTTGGTTTGTGGGGACAGTCGTCAATCCATAAAGCAGTCAGGGACATTACAAATAGTATCAGAGCAGCACTTCTCCCAGTACGGTGTGGTTCGGGGACGAACCAAACGAAAGCTGGTGGGCATGTAACACCCGGGTGCCGACGAGGGCAGGGAGTGATCGCCGGTGCAAGAAGGCATGGACAAGGAGCGGCTCCTGGCAGGCTTCTAGACGGAGGGGCACATGAATGAACCGATTACACACCCGAATGAGAGGGATCCTGAGACTGTGTAGGTATGAGACTATACAGTTGAGGATGCCTTATATGAATTAATTGGTACTGCCTATACTAACAAGATGCATCTTCTTTTCGGTAGCCCATCACTTAAGAACTCCACAGTTAAGCGTGCTTGACTTGGAGCAATTCTGGGATGGGTGACCTCCTGGGAAGTTTTCCCGGGAAGCGTGTGAGTGAGGACAAAGCACGCTGAAAAGACCCGTGTTGGTTTGTGGGGACAGTCGTCAATCCATAAAGCAGTCAGGGACGTTACAAAATGCATCTTGTTGGTATAGGTAGTACCAATCAATTCATATAAGTCACCGTCAATTGTACAGTCTCATACCTACACAGTCATAGGATCTCTTTCATTCTGGTGTGTTATCAATTCATTCATGTGTCCCTCCGTCTAGAAGCCTGCCAGGAGCCGCTTCCACACCGTACGAGAGGTGTCGCTCTGATACCACTTGTAACATCTCTGGTTGCTTTATGGATTAACGATTATCCCCACAAACCCACACGAGTCTTTTAAGCGTGCTTTGTCCTCATTCACACGCTTCCTGGGAAAATTTCCCAAGAGGTCACCCATCTCAGAATTGCTCCAAGTCAAGCTCGCTTAACTGGGGAGTTCTGAAGTGATGGGCTACCGAAAAGATGCATCTTGTTGGTATAGGCAGTACCAATCAATTCATATAAGTCATCATCAACTGTATAGTCTCATACATACACAGTCACGGGATCCCTCTCATTCCGGTGTGTTATCAGTTCATTCATGCGTCCCTCCGCCTAGAAGTCTGCCAGGAGCCGCTCCTTGATCGTGCCTTTGCACCGGCGACCACTCCCCGCCCTCGTCAGCCCCGTGTCACAAGCAGCAAGCAGCAAGCAGCTCCGCGCACTGCTCCACGATCGCACCACAATTAGAAGCAATTGATAACCCTGGTAGCATTAGTGACAAGTAGCTTAAATTTACAAAATATTACCTACTAAAAATATATATTAATATTATGGAAATTAAGTTCATACATTTGATCAACTTGCAGCCAATAATTTTCAAAGGAACACATCTTAACAATCAGTATTTTGAAAATCAGACTCAGATTGACAAGTTGAATAGTTGAATAGTTTGATCTGGAAACTCTTCAAATTCAATAGCAAAGGTACAATTTACGGTCATCCTTCAAGTCAGCCTGTTTGTGGCACTTCTAAGCATTAGTCATCAGGTGAATGTACCTATATCTCACACCCATCAATGGATGTTTCTTCACCAAAAAATCCTTTCTATAAGCCTCCCTAAGCACAACCGTCTGAGTCCTCATCTTATTGGAAATGTAAAATATACCAGGGTGATGAACCAAAGCCTTCTCAAATCTCGAGCCCAATCCCAAACACTCTCCATAATAAAGCAAATTCCCTCTCTCTGTCTTCTTTGAAACTAGAAGAGAAAGCAACTCATGCAAAATTCCCACAGTCCACTTCTCTGCCTGATCACTATTTGAGTCGAGATGAAATGCATCTTCATATGGAGAAATGTAAGGCAATGTTTGCCAGTCCTCAACCCAAGTCCTCACCCTCTTCTGTAAATCAAAACCTTTAGGCAAAGATATGGGAAATGCAATATCATGTCTTCTTTTATCTCCACTATAGTCCAAGCTCATTGCCCTATTCTCCAACTCAGACACAGAAAGCTCTTTTCTCCATGAAACAAGCTCTAAAGCAAGCAATTCTTTTCCAGACGATGGATCTTCCACACCACAAACATCAAAATAATCAGGGTAATCAGCCAAAAGGGTTGTAACATAATCATGAGGAAGACCCAGATCCCATTTTAGCTTCTCAATTACATAAAGAGGCAATTGTCTCATGCCAGCAAGCATAAGCAGCCTTGTGAGCCTCTGAACAGTGTCTTTACGGTTAGTGGAAGAGTTGTGGACAGCCATTTCTTCTTTGTGGAGGGATAAAGCTTGAGGAGTGAGCTTTACATGAGGAAGGGAAGCAGGACTGGGTTGGAATTGTGTGAAAACACAGTGATATTTGTCGATGAATTTAGTAGTTGAAGTGGGAAGGTTGAGGGGATCTTTTAGCAGAGATGCAGTGTAGATGGAGATGGATTTGGAGGGAGATGAAATGATTTGGTTCTTGAGGGAAATTGCCTGTTTGAGATCTTTCTCTTTCAGGACTGCATTATCAAGATATGGGTCTCGGACCCATTTGACCTTCGCATTGACAAAAGTCCTAATGAGGTTGAACTGGTACGGAAGTTTGGAGGAAAGAGCCATGAATGACCAGCTCAGTAGCTCACTACCCTGTAAAGTGAAACACTCTGTCATAGGGTAGAATTTTTTCTATAGACTTGCACTACACAACTTGATTAGAATAAGTTAATACAAAGTTGACACATTATAAACTAAGTTCTGCATAAATTTCTGTGTCATAAAACCATTTTACATCAAAATAATGATGTGTCACTAGGTCTATACAAGAACATCTCATCATAAGGTAGGTAAAGCCAACTGGTGAGAGGAGTAGGATTTCTTGGTGTTCCTAATATTTGAGTCTTCCTTGGATTAAATTACAATTAGATTACTCCACAACATATTTAGTGATAGAATTAAAATTATTCATCTCATGCAGCTAAGACAAACAAAATGTTTGTGCAAACCAAGAAAGAAGACAAATTTAGGGGCTGAGCACATAGATTCTTAGCAAACATCCATAGACAATACAATAATTACAAAGTTCAATGAAAACCACTTCAGAACAATTATCAGCAAACTCTATATATTCAACCCAAGCCTCCAGAACACGCTCTAATCAACCCCACTTTTCTTTGTTTCAACATATAAATTAGAAACTCATGGACTTATGTATCAAGAGATGTTGGTTTGTACTAAGTATCCATTGGTAGAAGTAAGTGACAGCTATGCCATTAGTCCAATGCCAACCTCAATGGGTCGCCAACGAAGCAAATCAAAACTTCATTTATTTAGTCTTGTTTGTTTAGTGTGTGATTGGTTCCATGATGGAAAGATATAGAATTGATTCTACATCCTATCATATGTGACTTTAATAAAAGTAAAATAAATTGATTTTGCCTTCGAAGTGATTTTGACTATAAGCTACAAAAAGTGGCTTTTGCTTTGAGTTGAAAATTTTACAATTTTACATCAAACTTACTTTCAAAATAAAAACATCCAAACATAAATAACTTCGCTTCAAACTCAATTGTAATCAAATCAATTTCATTTAAAATCATTTTAATCAAACGCTTATCCAAACGCATTTAAGACTAACAAAGAGTGATTCTAAGCTGCAAAGGTCAAAGTGATTTTACAAAGTGACATTTTGAGAAGCTGGAAAGATAGCTTGTTATAAAAGCTAAATGTCATCTTTTTTTTAGCTTCTGCATTTTGGTAAAAATCCAACCAAACAATCATATAAATGCCAAAAATGATTGAAATTAAAAGTGGAGATGCTAACAAATTGCAAAACACAAAAATCAATACATTGAATGGAGAAAGCGAGGAAATAAGAAGAAGAAGAACGTGAGGAGTACCTGTGTAAGAAAGAAGTTGAAGATCCGTTATAAGAGAAAACTGAACACTTGTAACTTTAAGATTTTTTTTCTTCCTTTCAAGTTCGATCTATATCTCTAGAGAAAGATTGTTGCTCTGCGTGTGTGAACTTGTTTGTCGTTTATACGCAATCGAAAACCTAATTCCGCAACCAAATCGCTACACTCGCAACGTGACGAACGAATCCATATCCATGTGCGATGATGGCAAGAGCTAGAGGATCGTCTTTCTATGGCGAGTGAGATTTCGATTTGTTGAACGGTGTCGCGGCGGTTAACGTCGGGTTTTGAGAAGAAGGACGAAGCAATTCAGACTAATCCACGAGAGGACGATGTACTGATGTTGAAGATGAAAAGGGGAAGAAAGAAGTCAGAGAAGAACGGAGTTTTAATTATTTGATTAAAGTAATAACTTGTTTATACATTAAAAAAACTATTAAAATTGTCCTTATGTATATAAAAAATCTTTATTTAATTTTTACTGTACAAAATTTTAGAGATTGATTTAATAATTTTTTGTTCGTATAGAAATCAAATGAATAATGTATAAGAATCAAATAGAGACTTTTTATAGGTATAGGAATCATTTTAATAATTTTATATAGGGACCAAATCAAAAATTCATGTCACATATAAGGATCAAAGTATTACTTTAATCTAATTATTTCTTTGAAAAAGTTAAGAGATCCACTTTCCGTAAAATAAAATTTAATCATTTAATTCCTTGAATTTACATAGGTGGGATATATTAGTTCTTTCTTTGACTTGTAGGGTGATGTAAAATTATATTCCTGGAAATGATTTTTCTGGTAATGTTATTATCGGAAATGTTATTCATATTAATGTGTTTGGTGAGTATTTAACATTCCTAAGAATATTTTTAAAATTTATTTAATTTAAATATTAAAAAAATTTATAAAAAAAAAAGTAAATAAATGTGGCAAAAAGAGATGGGAGTGAAAAGTTAGAGTTGGTTGAGTTTTATTCCCATTGCAATGTTAGATTTCAACCTTTTAACATGAGAATAAAAAATAAGTAAATTATGTATAAATATTATTCATGGGAATAGAATGTATCTGGCAATAATTTTTAAAAGGTTGAAACAAATATGGGAATGTTGCATTCCCAACCTCACTTTCTCGGGAATGTATTTTCCTACCCTGAAACAAACGCCCACTTGGGCTATGTTTAGAAGGATGGGATGTGATCGTTAGTAATGGAGTGGAATAGTGAATCAATCAACCTATTGTTTGAGAGTTTCTTCATTAATGGAGTGGGATAGTTGAGGTTGGTAACTCAAATCACTTCACTCCATCTAAAACCTCTCATTTTTTATACCCTCTGTACTGACCGGGGAGTAAAACCCGGTCACCGAGCTTGAATACCCGGCCCAATCCGGATATTAAGGATGAGAAATTAATATTACCTTTAATAATCCTGATACTATCTCAAATAACCTTATCCGGTTAAAAGAGATAATATCCCTTAAATTAAGGGATAAGATATTGATGTTGTCCTTAAATAATCCTGATATTATTTCAAATAACCTTATCCGGTTAAAAGAGATAATATCCCTTAAATTAAGGAAATCACATCTCAAAGAAGATTTAAGAGATAAAATGAGGTAAATCCAAATCTCTTAAAGAGGGGATCCTATTATAAAAAGATGAGAACCCGAGAGAAATACTCATTTTTCACTGAATCCCGGTGACTCTCCCTTAAGCGTATTAGAGAAACTAGCTCGACCAAGAGACTATCGAAGAGTCCTTGCTCGCTAGTATCCATCGGATACAAGATTAGGGGATCGAGATCACCGTATGACCAAGGGTTGAACCTAAAACTACGTCTGGCTTTGATTCCCATTGGGATACGTAGGACTGGGATATAATATCCTGTCAAGCCATTCACTCTTGGTCTAACGTTCTACTGCGAGATTCCGGCAAGTCGGATCTCGGCAAGAACATTTGGCGCCCACCGTGGGGCCGAGGAAAAACTTTCCCCGGTTCCATAAGAAAGCTTGATGGTGACTACACGGAATGGTCCAAGGGGAGGGGCGAACAACATGAACTATGAAGATCATGAGGCCTCGAACACGAACTAGAACCACGACAATCACCCTCCCCCTCCCGTCAATAAAGATAACCCTCGGCTGGAAGAGGTTATGGCACAGCTAAGGCTACTGTGGAAGGAGAATGAGGAAATACGTGCGCAGAATCAAAGGCTCTCTCAAAGGCTTTTAAGAACTCGTAAAAGAGAAAGATCGGTGACACCTTCCGAGGAAGAGAAATCTTCACCCGAGGCTGGCCAAAAGGATCCATCCTACGTATCCTCTCCTCGGGGAACTAACCGGCCATCCAAGACCAAACCTCCCCCAGAGGCTTCAGAAGCTAAATCTCGTACAGAAAGGACTATCCAAAAAGAAAAGGTAGCGGATCGGCGACCGAGGTTACCGTTCACGGATGACATCGATGAGGTAATCATGCCTAGACATTTTAAACCCCTTAACATCGATAAATTCAACGGGACCACTGACCCAACCGATCACGTAGAATCCTTTATTTCTTTTGTTTACTTGGTGACCGATTCGGAAGCCGTCATGTGCAAAGCTTTTCCAACCACTTTGCAAGGCCCTGCCTTAACCTGACTTACGAATCTACCACCTCGATCAATTGATTCCTTTGATGCGCTCATAACTAAGTTCACCGCACAATTCGCAGCAAGTCAAAGGCATAAAAGGCACTCGGTCTCGCTGGTGAATTTCAAACAAGAAAGAAATGAATCACTCATATTATATGGCTCGTTCTAATGCCAAACAAATCTTAATTCCCAACATGAGCTCGGAACTCTGCCTTCATACCGTCATGGGCGGTCTGAAGCCGGGGTCATTCTTTGAGTATTTATCTCGAAAACCACCGAGAGAATTTGAAGAGTTGCAGAAAAAAGGTACAGGTTTCATGAACTCGGAAGAGATGGTTGAATTCAAAAGGAGAGAAAGAGGTTTTGAAGACAAGAACTCAGTTCCAAACAAAGAAAGAAATAGGGGGGCTGGTCCACAAAGGACCCAAAAGCCCAATGAAAGGGGATTCTCGGAGAGGCAACCTAGGTACCAGTCTTATACGCCGTTAAACCGATCTCGGCCAACCATTCTCCAGGAGGTGTGTAACGCCGAGTTACTCACCTTACCTCGACCATCCAAAACGTCGGCCAATGCTGACAGAAGTAAAGAATGCATGTGGCATCAAAACTATGGTCACTCCACTGAAGACTGTAGAGCGCCCCAAGAAAAAATCGAGGACTTGGTACGGGCAGGTTGTCTTGACCGTTTCGTTCGCCGAGATGATAATGGAGGGGGGCGAGCTGGTCGAAGACGACGTAGACGCGGTTATGACAACCGTAACCGAGATGCTAACCTGCAAGGAAACAATCAGAGCGGAGATCGGTTGAATAATCAAAGGGCTCTTAATGAAGAATCAGAAGGAGGTGTCAGAGGGGTCATCAATACAATCTCCGGAGGATTCGTAGGTGGAGGAACAAGAAGTTCAGCTCGGGGGCATCATGTAAAAGCCATCCGATCTGTAAACATGGTGTCTGGAAAACCTACAAGGACAAGGCCTCCAATAACGTTCTCGGATGACGATTTTAAAGGGCTAGATCCAAATCAGGATGACCCAATGGTGATAACAGTCGAATTAGCCAACTTCTCGGTCAAACGAACACTTATTGATCAGGGGAGCTCGGCTGATATTTTGTACCTGACGACCTTCAAGAAACTTGGAATTCCAAAAAAGCTGATAAAAGAGTAGGAAGACAAGCTAGTAGGGTTCACCAGGGAGCAAGTAAAAACCCGAGGTTATATAGACCTCTTGACAACGTTTGGAGAAGGAAAACTCTCCAAGTTCGTATCAGTCAGGTACATTATTGTGGATGCCAGCACGTCGTACAACATCCTTATTGGAAGGCGGACATTGAATGAACTCGGAGCGATTGTCTCTACCCCACACCTGACAATGAAATTCCCAGTCGAATCTGGAGATATAGTCGCAGTCCGAGCTGACCAAAGGATAGCCAGGCAATGCTATGTGGATAGCCTAAAGGTTACCTGAAACCAGGATATCGCAAGGAATGCCGAGGACGATAAAGCAGAGGTGGTAAGCTCGGTCAGTTCGGTAACCCCAGCCAGCTCGGTCAGCATGCTTGAACTTGACCCAAGGATGGAAATGTACGAGTCCAGAGCCGAACCAACAGAGTCCTTAGAAAGGTTCCAGTTGGGAGCCCAGGCTGAACAGTGTACCCAAGTCGGCAGTCAGCTCGACCCCTCGCTTAAACAAAGGATTCAAGCGATCTTAAAAAAGAATGCCGATTTGTTCACTTGGAAGACATCGGATATGCCCGGTATAGACCCCAATTTCATGTGCCATAAGCTATCTATATGTCCCGAAGCTAAGCCTGTAGCTCAAAGAAAAAGAAAACTTGGTGAAGAAAGGCGCCAAGCAGTAGCCGAGGAAACTGTCAAACTAGTCAAAGCAAATTTCATCTGAGAAGTGAAGTATACTATTTGGCTAGCCAACGTGGTGTTAGTTAGAAAGGCTAACGGTAAATGGAGAATGTGCACCGACTACACCAATCTCAACAAGGTGTGCCCGAAGGATTCTTATCCTCTTCCCAACGTTGACAGACTGGTAGATGGGGCCTCAGGGTACAAGGTTTTGTCCTTTTTGGACGCATACTCAGGTTACAACCAGATCAGGATGTATCCACCCGATGAAGAAAAAACAGCATTTATGACTGATGGGGCAAACTACTGCTATCGGGTAATGCCTTTCAGTTTAAAAAATGCTGGTGCAACATATCAAAAGCTTATGGATAAAGTTTTTGTCAACCAGATCGAAAAGAACCTAGAAGTATATGTTGATGACATGGTGGTAAAATCTGCTGACCTGAGGCAACACTCAGCCGACCTCGAAGAAATCTTCAATCAACTCAGAAAATACATGAGGTTAAATCCAGAAAAGTGCTCTTTTGGTGTACAGGGAGGAAAATTCTTAGGCTATATGCTAACGCACAGAGGGATTGAAGCTAATCCAAATAAGTGCAAACCTGTTGTGGAAATGCGGAGCCTTCAGAATGTGAAAGAAATTCAGAGGTTAGCTGGCCGATTGGCTTCTCTATCCCGCTTTCTCCCGAAGTCTGCAGAAAAGGCAAAACCCTTCTTCCAGCTTTTGAAAAAACCGAAAAAGTTCACCTGGACTGAGGAGTGTGAGAAGGCCTTTGAAGATATGAAACTCTTCCTAGCCTCTCCCCCAATCCTCACTCGGCCTCAGCTCTGTAAAGATCTGTACTTGTATCTATCTGTCAACGATTATGCAATCAGTGTAGTAATCATCCAGGAAGAGGAAGAGTAACAGATGCTGGTGTATTATGTGAGTAGAATCCTGAAAGACGCAGAGACACGATATCAAGTAATTGAAAAACTAGCCCTCGCCTTAGTTATAGCAGCTCGGAGTTTACGACCTTATTTCCAGTCGCACCAAGTTATAGTCAAAACTGATCATCCAATAAAGTAGGTACTCAGGAAACCCGATCTAGCCGGACGAATGATAGCTTGGTCTGTAGAATTGTCGGAATTCGGTTTGCAATATGAGTCGAGGGGGCCGATGAAAGCGCAATGCCTCTCCGACTTCATTGCCGAGATCTCGTCTAAACCAAGGTCGGGATCCTTCATCTGGCTCCTATATGTTGACGGATCATCTAACTTGAAGGGCAGTGGGGCTGGAATAATTCTCGAAGGGCCTGATGATCTGATCCTGGAACAATCCTCAAAGTTTGGGTTTACTGCTTCAAACAACCAAGCAGAGTATGAAGCCCTTATTACAGGACTTCTGCTAGCTAAAGAAGTTGGGGTCCGAGAATTAAAATGCCGAAGTGACTCATAGCTTGTCACAGGACAAGTCTCGGGTGATTATCAAACAAGGGATCCCCAACTAACCAGATATCTCTATAAGGTTAATAGCCTAGTTTCTGAATTTGATGATTTCACTATTGAGCATATACCTCGGTAAGAAAATTCCAGGGCAAATCTGTTGTCCAAGTTGGCTAGCACCAAGAAAGCGGGACAGGTAAGAACTTTCATTCAGGAAAACCTTCTCGAACCGAGCATAAAAAGTGTCGAAGTAACCATAACCGAGCACTATGATCGTACCGATTTAGGAATATCTAGCCTCAGACAAATTGCTCAGTGACCCTAAGGAGGCGAGGCGAATTCGTCTAAAATCTTGCCATTACACCATCCGAGACGGCGAGCTGTATAGAAGAGGATTCTCCATGCCATTACTGAAGTGCCTAACAAAAGAACAGACCGAGTACGTAATGGATGAGATGCACCGCGGAATTTGTGGGATGCATTCAGGTGGCTGATCTCTAGCAGCTCGGGTCCTGCGAGCGGGGTTTTACTGGCCAACCATGAGACTGGATTGTGCTACTCGGACTAACACGTGTGAGTCCTGTCAGAAGTTTGCCAACATAGCACGTGCTCCAGGAAAAGAGCTCCATTCCATGTTCTCACCATGTCCCTTTACGATGTGGGGGGATGGATATAGTCGGTCCTTTCCCAGTTGCCAAAGGTCAAGTCAAGTTCTTGCTTGTAGGTGTAGACTACTTCACTAAGTGGATTGAAGCAGAACCATTAGCTACGATAAACGCTAAAAAGGTTCAGAGTTTTGTATGGAAAAGCATCATATGCAGGCACGGCCTCCCTTATGCAATTGTCACAGACAATGGAAAGAAATTCACCGATAAAGAGCTTAGAGAATTCTACTCCAACCTCGGAATCAAACATAAAGTGATTCGGTTGAGCATCCACAAACAAACGGACAAGCAGAGGCAGCTAATAAAGTCATTTTAAACGAGCTCAAAAGAAGGTTAGGACAGTCAAAAGGGGCTTGGGTTGAACAATTACCAAGCATCCTATGGGCTTACCATTGCTCACCGCAGTCTTCAACTGGTGAAACGTCGTTCAAGCTAACCTATGGAACCGATGCAATGATTCCAGTTGAGCATCCACAAACAAACGGACAAGCAGAGGAAGCTAATAAAGTCATTTTAAACGAGCTCAAAAGAAGGTTAGGACAGTCAAAAGGGGATTGGGTTGAACAATTACCAAGCATCCTATGGGCTTACCATTTCTCACCGCAGTCTTCAACTGGTGAAACGTCGTTCAAGCTAACCTATGGAACCGATGCAATGATTCCAGTTGAGCTCGGCGAACTCTCTTTCCGAAGGCAACATCATGACCAAAGTAAGAACGAAGAAGAACTCCGAGTTGAGCTTGACATGGTTGAAGAAGTCCGAGATGAGGCGAAAATCAGAGACGAGCTATGCAAGCAAAAAGCAACTCGGAAGCACAACTTGAGGTTGCAGCCAAGGGAATTTGTGCAAGGCGACTTAGTGCTGAGACTGCAAAACGACGCGAGAAAAGACCCCAGAGAGGGTAAGCTCGCAGCGAACTGGTCTGGCCCATTCAGAATAGTTGAAAATCTGGGAAATGGTGCCTGCAGGCTAGAAGAATTGTCAGGAAAAGCTGTTCCAAGAACATGGAACACTTCCCACCTTAAGTTTTATTTTAGTTAAGGTTATAGGTGATGCACTCTTTTTCCTATCCCGGTCTTTTTCCCACGAGGTTTTGGCCGGGAGGGTTTTAATGAGGCACACCCGGAAAAATAAATAAATAGAATCATTTTCAGTTACGTTATTAGGCAAAGATACTATTATGGTTAAAAATTTATTTATGAAAACAACTAAAAACCTAAAGAGGCCGACCGAGCTAAAATCGACCGAGCTGAGGTCGAAATGCTAGGACTATAAAGGTACACAACACCTAAAAACCTAAAGAGGCCGACCGATCTAAAATAGACCGAGTTGAGGTCGAAATGCCGGGCCTATAAAGGTAAACAACACCTAAAAACCTAAAGAGGCTGACCGTGCTAAAATCGACCGAGTTGACGTCGAAATCCCGAGCCTATAGAGGTAAACAACAACTACAAAACTAAAAAGGCTGACAGAGCTAAAATCGATCGAGTTGAGGTCGAAATGCTGAGCTTATAAAGGTATACAACATCCGAAGGTGGTTAAAAAACATAAAAAGGCTAACCGAGCTAAAATCGACCGAGTTGAGGTCGAAATGTCGAGCCTAAAAAAGGTAAACAATGCTTAAGAAGGTAAGCAAATACCTACAGGTATTTCGAGTCTCAAAAACTTGAGTAAACCGTGTAACACGCCAAACTGTAAAAACCGAGCACTAACTTAGAGAAATAATTACAAGCATTTTCTAAGTAAAAAGTAACTCGTAAGCTAGTACCTGATTCCATTAATGAGAAGGGGAAAAGCCCAAAGTACATGAGTATTCAAAATAAAAGGGCATTGCCCTGGGAACTTTTTCCTATGCTACTCATGGGCATCCCCATGAACAACGATTTCAACAAGAACAGAGTTGGGCTCATCCTCGGCACTCGGGGGAATAGGAGAAGATTGACCGGGTAAGCTTATTCACCCTTCACCATCGGCTTCCTCTCCGACCGCTTCTCCTTCAGCCTCCTCTTCTTGAGTTGCCTCTGCCTCATCCTCCAGCTCGGAAAACGAAACCAGAATTCCATCCCTGTTAAAATCCTTGTCCACGTCTGCACAGGAGAAGTCAGCATTTGGATTAAAACGCTGAAGCTGCTTCACGACTCAAGAGAAGCCATTAACGTGCTCCTTCATAATGGAAGCCTCGGCTTTAGCCAGATCAGAATGGAGCCTTAGATTATCCTCCTTCTCGGCCTCTAGCAGCTTCCGCAACTCAAGACTGGCCTCCTTCTCGGCTTGAAATCCCTCTGCAACCTTCTGAAGATTCAGCCGCTGGGCTTTTTCTAGATCCAGCTAGGCCAAAAGGACGGTCTTGTCTTTTTCCAGCTCCGTCTTTTGGGTCTTCAGCTGCCCGATGAACCGATCTTGTTCTTCACACTTGGCCACGACCTGAGCCAGCTCGTCTCTCACCCTCAAGGCTCGAGCCGCATCGGCCCTCATCACCTCCATTTTCTTGACATTATCAGCAACCTGATGACTCTAGAAGTGAGTGATTGAGGCGATCCAGAGAGCATAGGCAGTGGCCGCCTCCATACTCTCATCAGGCCCTTGCTCCAGCAAGAGCCGAACATCTGAAGGTTTCAGCACGTGGCCATTAATCAGGCCAGCAGGGTCGAACTCATTCCCCCAGAGGGAGCTGATGCCCGGATTACAGTATCCATTGTACCATTTGGTGTCCGAAGTAAGATCGGTCACCATGGGAGCATTGCCCAACCACTTGTGAGCAGCAGGAGTTTCTTCAACCATCAGCAGGGGGAAGAACTTCTAATCGGGATCGCGGACAGCACGTCTTCCCGAGTCCTTTTAGGAGGGTGATTGTCCAGGTCGGAAGCTTCAACAACCTTTTTTTTCTTCCCCTTGACATTTGAAGCTATAGCTGATCCGCAACAGCATGATTAGCTGACTTCTTCATCAGGGCCTTGTAGTTGAATTTCCCCATTATCACTACAAGAAGGAAATCGGTCAAATGCAATAAATACGCTACAGGATAAATTACCACTTGTCAACAAAAAGCTACTTACATTCAAAATCAGCTTGCCAAGTGGAAGAGGCAGTAAGCTATAAAAGTCTTCCACAAGGCAATGGCCGGGGATACAGTTTCAGAACCTCGACATCGGCTCGCTCCTGAGAGGTCCTAGAGTCGAGGTCATAGCTATAAAATTTGGAAGGGTGTGGTTGCCAGTAGAAGGGAAATTTAGGGCTTCCAGCCAAGTCAAAAAAGACAGACTCATTACCCTCTAGAGGTTGGACTTTGAAGAAATCCGACTTGAAAAACTTAAACGAGCTCTTATAGAGCCCGATGATCCCCCTCTGCTCAATCCCACTCAGAGAGATCCAGCCAACTCGGTCCCCGAACCGAACTAGGTAAAAATAAAGAAACTTAGGAGCAGTAGCCTCTACCCCTATCTGGCCACACAGAATTTGGAAGGCTCTCAGAAAGGCCCAACTATTCGGGTGAAGCTGGGTAGGAGCAACGTTCATAACTCGCAAAACTTCACATTCGAACGGGGTGAAGGGAATGGAAACTCCAATTTGTTCAAAAAAGGTCTTGTACACATGTGTAAAGTGTGTCTCATATGAAGGGGGGCAAAGAAAAACATGATCATTTTCTGTACAAGGGAGGCACTCCACATGCCTCGTTTAGCAGCAACCTAGTTTTTTATAGCTTCAAGGGAGTCAAAGTCCCTGAAATTAGAATAAAACGCAGCAACATCGGGTTTTACCCAGAAATACCCAGGAATGGTAATATCCGGGTAGGGAACCCTGGGCATCCTAGAAACACGCTTGCGGCGCTTGGGGACGACGATAGCATCTGGAGTGGCAGAACTCCTCCCATCTGAAGCAGAAGAAGAAGAACCCTTGTCACCCCTATCACCATCAGAAGGAGAGGGGGAGTGATAAGGAGAGCCCCCAATCCGATTGATTTTGGGCTCTATAATCTGAACCCCGGAAGAGGCATTCTAGGATACCTCGAATGAAGTCTCCATGGGTTTCTTAAAAATAATCAGAAATCAAACTGGAATAGAATCTAAAGGAGTGTCAAAGAGATGAGAAGGACGTACCTCGAATAGGAAAGAAGTGTGAAAGCTTGGACTAGAAAGGACTCGAGAGAGAAGAAAATCTAGGGCTCAAGGAAGGTGAAACCCCGTGCCAGGGGCTTGTTCAATTTATAGAAAAAGTACAACGTCCCAAAAATAAATGATACGTTCCTTTCGGTGAATTGATGATGGTTGTTGGCGTGTGAAAGAAGGGAAACGTACCTTCAAGTCTGACCGGATTCGGCACACTAATGGAAAGGAAACACGTGGCAGAGACGTCGGAATGTACGCTGCCATCAAGTAAAAAGATGAGCACGCAGCTACAACGCAGGCCTTAGAAATGAGGCCATAGAAGCCACACGTCACAAGTTAGCTTTAAAGGGCAACGTCTCTTTTCATCTCGGAAGCCAAGAAAATATGGTCACAGTACGAAACTAAGCTGACTACCCCTGTCTCGGCTAGGCTTGACTAGTTCAAAAAGCTTCCACGCATTCAGCTCAAAGCTTGGGGGGCTTGTATATGGGCCGAGGTGTTCACCGAGGTAAAAGATATATATATATACACCGACGCGTGAAGCTCGACCAATTACCTAGGCTCGGCCACTCGAAGCTAAGCTTGGTCACCCGAGGTGTTCACCGAGGTAAAAGATATATATATACACCGACGCGTGAAGCTCAGCCAATTGCCTTGCCAAATCGAAAGGCTAAAGAAAAGACCAAGTTCCTAAGCTCGGTCACCGAGGTTGAACGATTGGTCGAAGTACAAGATCGGTCATTAAGCCTATGGTAAAAAGGGGGAAAGAACCTACACCATAAACCTTAGAGTCTCCAAATAAGGTTTCTAAAAGGCCAAGCTCGGCTAATGTCGTGAAACCATTTATGCTTTACTAGCTCAAAGCATGGGGGCTTGTGTACTGACCAAGGAGTAAAACCCGGTCACCGAGCTTGAATACCCGGCCCAATCCGGATATTAAGGATGAGAAATTAATATTACCTTTAATAATCCTGATACTATCTCAAATAACCTTATCCGGTTAAAAGAGATAATATCCCTTAAATTAAGGGATAAGATATTGATGTTATCCTTAAATAATCCTGATATTATCTCAAATAACCTTATCCGGTTAAAAGAGATAATATCCCTTAAATTAAGGAAATCACATCTCAAAGAAGATTTAAGAGATAAAAGGAGATAAATCCAAAACTCTTAAAGAGGGGGATCCTATTATAAAAAGAGGAGAACCCAAGAGAAAGACTCACTTTTCACTGAATCCCGGTGACTCTCCCTTAAGCGTATTAGAGAAACTAGCTCGACCAAGAGACTATCGAAGAGTCCTTGCTTACTGGTATTCATCGGATACAAGATTAGGGGATCGAGATCACCGTATGGTCAAGGGTTGAACCTAGAACTACGTCTGGCTTTGATTCCCATTAGGATACGTAGGACCGGGATACAATATCCTGTCAAGCCATAATCTAAAACAACCCCCATTATTCACTCTTGGTCTAACGTTCTACGGCGAGATTCCGGTAAATCGGATCTCGACAGGAACACCCTCCAAATTGGGGGGTTTGAAATTTTCTTCCATTCTATAATTAAACTTTCAAACAATGGAGTGGGATGTTCTTACCTTTCCACTATACTCTATTACAAATCACTAAATTATTAATCACTGCACTCCATCATCCTCAAAACTTTCAAACATAGCCTTAATGTTTCTTTGCTTGTTTATGTCATGTTAACCATCTTGCCCCATTCTTTAGTTGTCTTGCATGACCTATAACAAATTTTCATTATGAAAAACGAATAAAAAGTGAAAAACATGCACAATTTTCTTTTACTTTTTTTTTATAGGTAAATGTTAGTAGTTAGTTGTTATCTTAATTTTTTCCTCATTTGTCAGGGTTTGAATCTTGAACATTCTACTTCTCCAATTCCTTATACAAATACCTCAAACCAATTGAGCTACCCAACCAAAAAAAAAAATGCACAATTTTCAAGGACACGACTTTTAAAATTTTGCAGTTTTTTACGCTTTCATTAATTTTTCACGATAAAAAATTATTACAGACCATGCAGGACCACTAACAAGTCAGACATGATGGTTAACGAGACACATAAGTAAGTAAATGGACGTTGGAAGTGGAAGGAGGACTAATGTGTCACACGTTTATAAATTTGAGGGATTAAATAATTAATTTATTTTTTTATCTAAAGTCCTAGCTTTAGACCCACCAGCAAAATACATATTTACTTTTAATAAGCAAAAGGTCACACATGTTAACAAAAAGACCCAACATAAAACATAATTTGATCTAAGTAGACCCTCTCACTTAAAATAAAAAGGTGTCACTTAAAATTTGCTTTAGGCCACACTTGTTCTTGGGGTCAACCCTATCCCTTTAATTTTAAAATCAATTATGATGTTGTCGTCGAGCTATCATCCAATACTTAAAAGGGGATTGTTGAATTGGGTAACCCTTTACAACGTGACTACAATATAGAATTAATTTTATTTAATTAGTAAAAAACACGCTAAAACTAAAATTAAAAGTTATAAAATGCTAAAAGGAAACGAGCAAATTCTTGAAACTATAAGGACCAAAATCACTTATATGTGAAACTACATAGACTTGATTTGAACAATTGAATCTATAAGGACTTGATTTGTTCATTTTTTGGGTAGGAACCCACCGTAATTAGGGCCTTTGGCTCCCCAGTGGGTCCACGGAGTATCTCATAAGTTTAGATCCTTTGGATCCGCTATGGGACTAATCTCCGCTCGGGTGCTTAGTCACGGTTAAGGTTCTTCGTTCCTCCCCAAAGATATAATTTGCGGGGATCGAACCCAACCCCCCCCCCCCCCAAAAAAAAAACTTAGCCTGCATAACCAAATGAAATTAGATTAACTTAATTTGAATAATTAAAACTATAGGGACCAAAATCACCCATTTGTGAAACAACACAAGCATCAAAACTGCAGTTAAGTTTTTAATTTTCAAAGAAGGTGAATTTAGAGACATTTTCCATGTAAAAGAACATTTTATTGAAAACAAAATGTTAAATTAAAAAATGACAATTTTTTAAATAAAATTTAATATATTTAATATAGGGAAAAGTGCAAACACACCCCTAAACTTTAGCTCATTTTCAAATAGGCACCTTCAACTATTTTGTGCGTGTTTGGTTCTCTATTGAAACTCCGTTTCAAACCCCAAACCCCAGTTGCTACAGTAACTGGGGTGTTTGGGTATGAAACTCGGTTGGAAATAATTGATTCATGATGGGCAAAACTGAATTTTATGGAAGCAAAAATTTCTAGCTTTTTTGTTGAAAATAATTGATTCTAGATGTAGGACCCACAAAATTCTACATATTTATAACACAAAAGTGATTTTACTTTATCATCCAAACAAATCAATTCTTCTAAACCTATTTTTAAAATATTGTTACTAAACACAAATCAATTTTTTTAACCTTGAATTTTTCAAAATCAATTATTCCAAAATTAATTATATCAAAATCAATTCTATCAAAATCTAGAACAAACAGACCCTTTTTCTTCTCAAATAGTCCTTAAACTTCTACTATTAGTAAAATCAATCATTCAACTATTTTTTTCGTCTCAATTAATTTTTAAGCTCCTGATATTAGTAAAATAAATCATTATGTTAACTCTCAGTTAGATCAATAACGCTTAAGTCTACTCCGATTATTGTATTTTTTTAAATTTTTTATTTTTTATAAAAAATAAAAACAAAGCCTTGATGTTTGTTAGTTGAAGGGTTGATTTTACTAATAATAGTAGTTTAAGGACCAACTGAAACGAAAAATTAGTTGAAGGGCTTATTTTATTAATAGCGATAGTTTAAGGACTAATTGGGAAGGAAAAAAGTTGAAGGTGCCTATTTGCAAATGGAATAAAGTTTAGGGGATCTTTATACACTTTTTCTCATTAATGTATATATAATTTATAATTTATAACTATTTATAATGACAATGGTAAGAGCTGGGGTTTTGGTGTACATAATTTTTTTTTCAATTGTAATCTTCACTCCCTATAAGATTACTTAACTACATAAAACATGAAGGAAACTGAGAGAGAAAAAATCATACTAACTATTTATTTTAATTATTACGTAAAAAACTACTTATTTTAATTATCCAAAGAAAATACGCATAGAAGCACATCAGTGCTTGTCTTTCCGGTAATTCATAAATAATATATTTAATGTTCTAAGATAAAAGTTTTTTATATATCTTGACTCGTGTCCTTAATTTATATTGCCAATGACGAGTCTCCTGCTATTTTTGTTTCAGGTTAATGATGGAACTCAGGGTAGCTCACAGGCTGTAGATGTAGGATTAATCCCCTGAAGATATATACTATTAGTTAATGGACAACTCATCTACCCATAGATCCAGCTCTATTGCATCACCAGATTTCGAACACTGAACATATGTTTAAAGGACTCAAGCTACTAGCCACTTAGACCACACTTTGGGATGCCTATTTCTAATGCTATTGTTAGGTCCTATGCCAAGTATACCGATTACAAGTAATGTATTCATATATCTTATAAAATTCAAAAGGGATAGCCAAATACTTCACAACTAGCCATGTAGCACTCCAACCATTAATATGAATTATGAATAATCATGATTAATGTAATGGCAATCACAATTAGCATATTATTTCTTTCCTTAAACTTCTTATGATTATTTTTAACCATGTTTTGATTTTTTCTATATGAGACCTTATTTCTCATTTTTCAATTAGTCACATCTTCATTGCCAAAAGAATATTATTTTATTCTCGCTTTCTCAATGAAATATACTATTTGTTGTGTTTATGTGGTGACCTTCTCATTCATGTTTTTCTTTTAGTTTTCTTTCGTTCATTCTTTACGTAGATTATAGTTTCATAATCTGATTTAGGGGCGGTTTCGTGTACATTTTCTGATCTTTCTTTCAAATAAAGGAAAACCCTACATGATGGTGGATCTTGAATACGTATTAAACTTCGTAATTTGTTATCCCATTATTTTATAAGAAGATGGTTTCGGCTACATTTTCTGATCTTTCTTTCAAATAAAGGAAAACCTACATGAAGGTGGATCTTGAATGCGTATTAAACTTCGTAATGTTTTATAGTTTAAAATATTAATCTATTGTATTTAGTATAATGTTTTAATACATTTTACAGAGCATTGCTGCGAAAATCCCTTCTCCTTCTTGGAGGTAGAACAACACATTCAAGATTTTGTATCCCTCTAGATGTAATGTCATGACTCGAATTTTGTAGTCATGACGGGCAAAAAGAGAAAGTCTCTCATTTCCCTTTCGCAGCCTTTCACGCCTACACAAATTCGTCTTATTCAAAATAAACAAATTTACATTCATTAATTCTAACAATAATGAATTTAATATATCAGAGTAACTAAACGACAAACATAAGTTACAAAGTCCCGTCTTAACTAAAATATCTCAAGCTAAGGGTGTAACTCATTTCAAAACAAAAAAAACTCTCCATACGGCGACTTCACAGATACCTGCAACTGAAATGTTAAACGTGGGGTAAGTCAACTGACTCAGTGAGGTGTAAAATAACAAATCACTCTTTTCTATACGTATTTGCATGTATGCTTTCTTATTTATTGAATTGAATTACAAGGGGAGTTGGCTATTCTATTTATAGTAATAGCCAACTAACTAATTTTCCTATTTGCATGTTAGTTAGAAACTAACATAACAACTTTCACTTAAAAAACAATTAACAGAAAGCCTATATCTAAGCTGATCTACAAAGTAACAACTATAACAGCTACAACAATATGACTAATTGATTGAATTCCTTCACTCCCCCTCAAGTTGGAGCATGGAGATTTTTAATGCCCAACTTGGTAATGAGGAATTCAAATCTCTCCCTGTCTAGTGGTTTGGTGAAGACATCCGCCACTTGTTCCTTTGTACCAATTTTCAATGCTTCTATGTCACCTGATTCGATTATTTCCCTTATGAAATAGCAATCCATTTTTACATGTTTAGTCCTCTCATGGTAGACTGGATTCATTGCTATATGCAATGCTGTCTAGTTGTCACAGAACATTGGAGTAGGTCCTATTTGTGTTGTCTCTAGTTCATCCAGTAGCCATCTCAGCCATATCAACTCACTCACAGTTGCTGCCATGGATCTGTATTCTGCTTCAGCTAAAGATCTGGCCACAACTGTTTGTCTTTTGGTTCTCCATTAGATGGGAGAGTCCCCTAACATGATAAAATAACCTGTACAAGATCTTCGGGTGAGAGAGCAACCTCCCCAATCTGCATCACAATAAGCTTGTAGCTTCAGGTCATTCTTGCTTGACAACAAAATTCCCTGTCCAGGTGTGGTCTTAAAGTACCTAAGGATCCTCTCTACTGCCTCCATGTGGATCTGTTTTGGTGAATTCATGAATTGACACAGTGTTCACAACATATATGATGTCAGTCCTAGTGATAGTTAGGTACAACAATCTTCCTACCAACCTTCTGTACCTTGAGGCATCAGTAGCTGGATCACTTTCATTGACTTTGAGGTTACAGTTATGTTCCATGGGGAACTTGCTTGGCCTACTATTCTGCATTTTTGTTTCATGGAGAATGTCAAGAGTGTATTTCCTTTGGCTTAGCACAATTCCATCAGCTGATCTTACAACCTCTATACCCAAGAAGTATTTCAAAGCTCCTAGGTCCTCATGCTGAAAGTTTGATCTAGATACCTTTTTACCTTAGTGATTGATTCAAGATTATTTCCTACTAATATAACATCATCTACATAGATGAGTGCAGTGAGAAAGACCTCTTCTGTCCTGTAAATGAAAAGGGAATGATCTGCCTTTGACTGGACAAAACCAATGGAATGAAGTGCTGTTGTGAATTTATGGTACTAGTTCCTAGAAGCCTACTTCAGACCATAAAGGGACTTATTTAGCTTGTAAACCCGAGTGTCTCCTTCCTTTGCAAACCCCTGTGGAATCTTCATATAGATTTCTTCATCTAAATCTCCATGTAGGAAGGCATTATTCACATCTAATTGGTGAATGATCCAACCTTTCTTGGCTGCTATAGATAACAAACACCTTATAGTGACAAGCTTTGCTACTGGTGCAAAGGTCTCATGAAAATCTTCTACCTCCTTTTGAGTAAAGCCTCTAGCAACTAATCTTGCCTTATATCATCTCCATTTGGTTTATAATTTATCTTATAAATCCACTTTGAGTCCACGGTGTTCTTGCCTTCTGGAAGTGATTGTAAGCTCCAAGTTCCATTACTTTCCAATGCTTCAATTTCCATTTGCATTGCATCCCTCCAATGCTTTTGTGTGACAGCTTGTTTAAAAGTTTTTGGCTCATCTCTTGAAGAGATGGAAGCTAAGAAAATTTGATGTGAACGTGACAATTTATCATAAGTAACATAATTTGAAATAGGATATAAGACCGAACTACCTGAGGAACAATTGGATGTGGGCAACATAATAGAAGGTGGTAAATCAACCTTATAATCATTCAAGTGTTTAGGCAATTGTCTAACCCTTTCATTGAGCCTTTGCTCATCTTGAATTCTATTTTCTAAGTTTTCTGTTTCAGTGTCAATGGTGTATAGGTACAAGTTAGTTCCATAAGGATCCCTTTCTCTTTATAAAAGCTTTGCATGTTATTGGCAATGAATTTTAGGCCATTATCTGATCTTACCCTCTTAATTTTCTTTTGGAACTGAGTTTCAATCATGCATATAAAGGCTTGCAAGTAGTGTTCTACTTCTGACTTATGCTTCATAAGATAAACCCATACACCCCTACTATAATCATCTACTATAATGAGAAAGTAATGAGCTCCTGAAATAGAACTAGTAGCATACCTCCCCCATATATCATAGTGAATCAATTCAAAACAAGAACTAGATTTTATTGAGCTTAAAGGGAAAGGTAGCCTTGTTTTCTTGGCCATTATACAAGAATCACAAGGAAAAATGTCCTTATTACTAACTACAGTAGGTATAGATCCTATACTAATCATCTTGGCAGTTGAAGTGTGACCTAGCCTAGAATGCCACACTTTTGAATCTATTGATTTACCAACCTTCATGGCTATTCCTCCATCATTGATTGGCTCAAGAAAGTAGAGACCATCTTGATGCCTACCCATTGCAATATGCTTCCTCAAGTGTAAGTCCTGTATTGAACAAGAATCACTTGCAAAAGTTATGGCACAGTTAAAATATTTTGTAAGCTTACTAACAGAAAGTAAACTACAATGAAATTCATGTATGTATAAGACATTATTGATACTCATGCCATTTGGAAGGTCAATTTTTCCTATTCCCCTTACTGGTATACTAGCACCATTTGGGATTTTTACAAATTGTTGACTAGAAGCAACAATCTCTTTCAGCATGCTTCTGTCACAAGTAATGTGTTCAGTTGCCCCAGTGTCTATGATCCAGGGCTTACCAAAATTGTAATTACCTGCCATGTTTACTGTTGGTGAGGGTTTCTGTTTTCCCATTACTGGTTCTGTATCCATTTGCAGCTGTTGGAGGAGCTTTTCATATTACCTTAGTGACAGGCCTGGTATGTGACTCTCTTCTGTGCTTACCTGAGATGCTTTGGACCCTACCTTCTTGTTGTTCCAAGAAGCATTCTTTTCTTTTCTTTCTCTAGGTGGCTTTCTCCAATCTGGTGGATAACCTATGATCTCCTAGCACTCCTCTTTAATGTGTCCTACTTTATGACAGTGGTCACATGTTGGCCTTTCTTTCTTGCCAACCCTGCGATCATTCTGAAATTGGAAAACTGTAGTTTCTGCCATAGGCTTGTGAGTAGCTGAGATCAACCTCTGCTGCTCATCTTCTGCCACTAGGTGATATGCATGTCCAAGAGTCATCCTTGGTGCCATACTCAATATCCGAGTCTTGATTGTGCTGAAAACCTCATCAAGGCCCATGAGAAAGTCATATAAATGCTCCCTTTCACTCATCTGCCCCAGCTGCTTCTGCACATCACACTGACAACCTCCACGTCTACATTCAGGCCATGGTGCAATGGACTGAATCTCATCCCATAGTGCCTTCAGCTTTGTATAATATGAAGGAACTGACTGTTTTTCTTGCCTCAGATGAGTAATTGCATTTTTCAATTTAAACTCTTGGTGCACTACCCTTGGCGAATCTTTCTTCTAGCTCCATCCAGATTTCCCTTGCAGTGCTAGCATATCGAACACTACCCCTTATTTCCTTGTCCATTGCATTCTTTGGCCAGCCTTTAACCATGGCATTGCAACGCATCCAGTGAACTAAGTTGAGGGAATCGACTTCGGGCATTGGAATTGAGCCATCGAGAAAGCCAATCTTGTTCTTGGCATACAATGCATTACTCATACCTGCAACCCATTCCCCATAGTTTCCATTATTAAGAGGCTCACTGACAAACAATTGACCCGGTTGATCTGATGCATGGAGAAAGAAGGGTGACATAGTGTCGATACCACCCTCACTGCTTTTCTTCTTTTCTTGATGAGAGGATGATGTATCACCATCCTTGTCTTTCTTCTTCTTTTCTGAAGATGGTGAATCGCTATCTTGGTTGAAAGGTTTTTCATCAGCTTTAGCCATGATCAAAGATGATTAGTAAAACAAGATTTCCAGGATTTTGCTCATGATACCATGTAAAATAACCAATCACTCTTTTCTGTATGTATTTGAATGTATGCTTTCTTATTGATTGAATTGAATTACAAGGGGAGTTAGCTATTCCATTTATAGTAATAGCCAACTAACTTATTTTCCTATTTGTATGTTAGTTAGAAACTAACATAACAACTTTCACTTAAAAAATAGAAAGCCTATATCTAAGTTGATCTACAAAGTACCAACTATAACAGCTACAACAATATGACTAATTGATTGAATTCCTTCATGAGGGAACTCACCCAAACACAAGCAGACATGCAAAAATAAAATAAAATAAAATAAAATTATAGCATACAAGCAAGAAAGATTTTACTCATGTCAACACAAAACCCATGTCAAGTCCAATATCACAATATCGAAACACTTCATCACACGTGGGCTTCTTGCCCAATTGTAGGGTACTTGTAGAATGACTTGCACTTTACTCAATTCCCAAACTCAGTCCCTCTCAAGGGAAAATGTATCATAAACATCAAATCTTTGGGTCTACTTGGGGTTGTTAACTCAAGGTCCCCCATCCCGACGATTTTAATTTTGTACCCCGGAGATACCGCACCCTCCGGCCAACACCAACATCCCTCCTCAACGCCCGAGGTATCTAACGGGATTACCTAGTCCCCGACGATGATATTTATATACCGTAGCCTCCCGTGGACTACCCAAAAATTTATAATTAATTCCTTAACCATTCATTCCACCAAATACGTCATCATTATTATTACAATCACAATTGACATAGACATATATATATATATATATATATAGCCATCATAATCATAGATTCTCATATACCACATCATTTAACATCATCTATAAACATATACTAGTATTTTTGCACCCGTGCGATACACGGGTTATCAATTATTATTATTATTGATAGTATTGATATCATTAATAACTTGAATTGTACTCCTATATCAAGCAAACTTTTTCTTTCCTTTATCACAAATCAAGTCCACTATGTCAAACATTTTCTTTACTTATTTCACAATTTGCCTTCAACCTTTCCTTCCCACCCATAATGGTGGTACTCATTCATCTCCAATGTTTTTTTATTTATAGACAGAAGTGACAAGCAAAAACCTTGAAACAATCTTATCTATAATTTGAGTGCAAAAAATTCTATATTTTTTTATTTTAAAATGATATTATAATACGTAATGTAACACTATGTGTTAAGTGTTCCTCTTTGATTATTACTAATGATCAACTAATTCTCTTAAATCATGTGGTGCTGACACATGCCCCTTTATTAGAAAATTAACAATTGCCCCTATTAATTAGTATAGATATGGATTTATTAATTAAAATAGAAAAAACAAAGGCAAGGATGTAGCCAAAAAATATATTAGAAAATATGAATAGTTCTGCCTTTATTTATGTCAATTTAGAGATTGCCGTGTTTGACTCCTAAAACATTGTACCTTTACCGGATTGTAAATATTTTAAAACAAAAACTATATAAATTTTAGAAAATAAAAAAAAATTCCATAACTTCACATGTGACTTGCACTATTGTACTACACTAAAATCAGAATTTTTCCTTATTAATTAGTATAGATATAGATTTATTATTTAAAATAGAAAAAACAAAGGCAATGATGTAGTAAAAAAAAGTATTAACAAAAAATAAATTAAAAAAAAGTAGGAAAAAATATATTCAAAAAAATTTCTTAGCAAAAAAAATTTAAAAAATTAAGGAAAAAAGTAATTAGAAAAACATTATTTTAAAAAAATAAGGAAAAAAACATTTAAAATAATTAGAAAATATATATTTAAAAAAAATAAGGAAAAAAATAATTAGAAAAATATATATATTCAATTATTATCATTAATAACTTGAATTGTGCCTCTATATCTACCAAACTTTTTCCTTTCCTTTATCCCAAATTAAGTCCATTATGTCAAATATTTTCTTTACTTATTTCACAATTTGCCTTCAATCTTTCCATCCCATCCATAATGGTGGTACCCATTCATCTCCAATGCTTTTTATTTATAGACAGAAGTGATCAGCAAAAACATTGAAACGATCTTATCTATAATTTGTGTGCAAAAAATTATATATATATTTTATTTTAAAATGATATTACAATACGTAATGTAACACTATGTGTTAAGTGTAAATCTTTGATTATTACTAATGATAAACTAATCCTCTTAAATCATGTGGTGTTGACACGTGTCCCTTCAGTAGAAAATCAACAATTGTCCTTATTAAAGATATAGATTTATTATTTAAAATAGAAAAAACAAAGGCAATGATGTAGTCAAAAAATATATTAGAAAATTTGAATAGCTGTGCCTTTATTTACGTCAATTTAGAGATTGTCGTGTTTGACTCCCAAAACATTGTACCTTTTCGATATTGTAAATATTTTAAAACAAAAAAAAAATCTTAGAAAATAAATAAAATAATAATAATTTTTTTCATAACTTGACATATGGCTTGCACTATTGTGCTACAATAAAATCAGAATTTCCTCATATTAATTAGAATAGATATAGATTTATTATTTAAAATAGAAAAAACAAAGGCAATGATGTAGCCAAAAAAAGTATTAACAAAAAATAAATTAGAAAAAAGTAGGAAAAAATATATTTAAAAAAATTTATAAGCAAAAAAAATTAGGGAAAAAATTAATTAGGAAAAAAGTAATTTTAAAAAAATTACGGAAAAAAAGTAATTATAAAAAATATTTAAAATAATTAGAAAAAATATATTTTTAAAAAATAAGGAAAAAATAAATTTAAAAAATATTTCAAAAAATTATAAAAATTTGAATTTTTTTAATATTATTTTTTATAATTCTTTTTTAAAATATTTATTTAAATTATTTTAAATAGTTTTTATACTTTTTTTATTTAGGAAAATTTTATTTAAAAAAATTATGAAAAATATAATTTTAAAAAATATTTAAAAGGAAAAAGGAAAAAGTAAGTTTGGAAAAACAATCAATTAGCGAAAAAAATAATCAGGAAAAAATAGGTTTAAAAAAATTAGAAAAAAAAATAATTATAAAAAAAAGATTTTAAAAAACAATTATAAAATTATAAAAATAAAAGTATTTATAAAAAAATCAAAAAAAAGGAGAAAGTAAATTAGAAATAAAAACAACTAGGAAAAAAAAAATTAGAAAATAATTTAGGAAAACAAATAGGAAAAAAGAATGTTTTTCAAAAAAAATTAAGGAAATCTCTTTTTAAAAAAAAAATTAAAATTAGAAAAAAAAATAATTCGGGAAAAAAAACTGTTTAAAAAATGTCTAAAAAAAGAATTCTAAAAACAAAATTAAAAACAAATTTTAAAAAAAATTTCGGGAAAAATCTGTTTAAAAAAATTTTGGAAAAAAAAATAATTTCAACTTTTTTTAAAAAATTAATTATAAAAATAAAAATTTTAAAAAATTAATTAGGAAAAAATAATTTAAATTTATTTTTACCAAAATCAAATAAAAAAAGTTTTTTTAAAAAATGGATTGGTCAAAAAAAAAAAAAGGAAAAAGGAGTTACTTACACATGTATGTATAGTAAAAAAAAGCTCTCCACTTTTTATATTAGTATAGATTTTAAGTGTTATGATATTTGAACATAAATGTTGGATACTGTATATGAACCATATATATTTATCTTTATCTCTCACTTATTTTTTATTTTTTTATATATACGCTTCTCGAAAATACACTAAAAAGATAAAAGGGACACGTTATGGTATCCACGTTTTGTGTAAAAAAGCGTTTCTCATATTTTAAACCATAGTATATATGTAATCATCTCAGCCACATCCACAGTATATAACTAGGGATGACAACGGGGCAGGGCGGGCACGGGTAACATTTCCCGGCCCCCATATCCATCGGATAAAATCCGTACCCGTCCCCGCCTGCTACCAACCCGGGTATCTTTCGGGCGGGTATCCAGCGGGTTTCGTGGATATTCGTGGGTTTACGGGTATCCGTGAATTATTTTTTTCAGATAAAGTATATACTCTTTTTGCTTGAAAAATTACTAAAATATGTATAACTCAATTTAAAATAACCATGTTCATACAAAGATGTTAAGAAAGCACCAAATCATTATCCAATTACCAAAGTTACTAACAAAAGTAATCAAATACATTTAGCAATTACTACATATATAGAATAAAGTGCATTTTAATAATTTAAGTAACGGGTGAGGTATCCGCGGGCACGGATAGTGTGATACCCGCCCCCGCCCCGTTTATAAACAGATATTGAAATAATCCGTTTATTTTACCCGCGAATACCCATTTAACTATCCGTCCCGTACCCGTTACGGATTTTATCCGCAGATATCCGTAACTGCAGATAAAATTGTCATCCCTGTATATAACTACTCTAAACATAACTTGCATTATTCATCATGGCCAATAACCCCCCAATTAACATAACTTGCATTATTCATCATGGCCAATAACAATAAGATACATACACATAAGTCAAGGTAACTTTTCCCAATCAATATATCATAAACCTCATTTGGGTAGGAGAACCCACTAACCACCGCATGAACACGGCTATAGATATAGGTAGCGTTTGGAAGAGCTTATTTAAGCTCTTTTTGACTTATCTGATGACATAAGCTCTTATGCAGTGTGTTTGGCAGAGCTTATAAAAATAACTTATGCCATCCCATAAGGAGTTTTTGACATATTTTCATAAGTCACTGGGAGAAGCTTATGGAATCATCATAAGAGCTTATGCACTAAATACCCTCTCCGTATTTTTCACTATTCGAATCCTCTCATGCCCCTTTCTTTCTTTAAGCGCTTATGGCATAAGCTCTCCTGCGATAAGGTCTTATATGATAAGCTCTTAATTAAGTTATTTACCCAAACGCATCCATAATACCTATTGAAAGTCCTTACCGGAGGATAGTGCGCCTCTTAAATACTAACCCATCAATATATCAATTTTACACATTTGACTATAAATTTAGTGGAGAAAACCGTACAGCCCTGGACCTTGAATTCTAACCATTTTCCAAACCAAACAAATGTACAAGATAACAAAGTTGGAACGATCCACACCGAAGTGAAACGTAAAGGCTGGAAGGAATTATACAATAGTAGTTTACAACAACAAAAGAATATCCTAATCTCGTATCATCTACCACCGCAAGGCATTCGGCTCTCAAAAATAAAATTAATAAATAAATAAGGAAGCACTCACAAAATTATGCTCAAGTGACAGAATGGATGTTTGAGGAATACTTAGTAACGACGACAATGGGTAGGGTCTGGATAGGGTATTATAGTATTCATCCCCATATCCGTGTTTAAAAAAAATACCCGTATCCAGACCCGTACCCGTATGGATAACAATTTTAGTACCCTTACCCGTATCCTCTGGATACTATGTATCTATACCCGTATCCGTTACCCATACTTTAATTAAGAAGAAACAATAAAAACAAAAAGAACACTATAACTCAATTAAAATATCATTCAAAGATCTTTTAAATCTACTTATGAGACATTACAAACCAAAGTATTAAACTAAATGAAAACATCTACAACATTCAAAATGAGTAAATCTCACAATAAACATATAAAACAATAAAGTCATGAAATTTTAAGTGTATTAATAGGGTTGGGCTAAGGTGCACCACTCATATTTTGTATCACCCACTACACCACCCATATGTGGCAAATTTTGGACAAATCAAATTGCCACATGGGTTTGGTCAAAATTTCAAACTTTCTAGTTGTATTTCTACTGTAGTCAAATATATGAATACAATATATTGTAGTATAATATATGTACTCTGTGTATTCGCAAATTTAATCCATATTAAAATAATATTTTTTGATTAAAAAAACCGATTATATTATAAAATAATATTTTAATATGAATTAAAATAATGTTCGTTGTCAATAATATTTTGTAATATAATCAGTTTTTTAATAAAAAATATTATTTTAATATGAGTTAAATTTGCAAATATAAAAAACACATATATTATACTACAATATACTGTATTCATATAGTTTGACTACAGTATAATACAACTAGAAATTTTGAAATTTTAACCAATCTATGTGGCAATTTGATTGGTCCAAAATTTGACACATGGGTAGTGTAATGGATGATGTAAAATGTGGGTGGTGCACCATAGCCAACCCGTACTTAATAATATAGATATACACTTACAATTTTATAAATACTGTAATAGCTTAATAATCATATAGAATGAAAAACAAGAAAAAAGGCTTCATTCTGAAGGATTGACAAAAATGTTTCCTCATCCTTCTTATTCGTTTTTCTCGGTTAATCACATATGAAATTAATTAGTCCTCCTAGCAGATCATTCGACAGTCTCCTAAAATATTCATGCTTTTGACTAGAATATAGACTTTGCCCTTTGGAGTAGAATCCCTTGTTTTGTTGCGGTCATGCTTTCCAACAACCCCCCAATTTCCAAGGATGAATGCATAATTCTTTATGGTGACAAAATAATTGTTATTATTACAAAATAATTGTTATTATTAAGTATATATATATATATATATGCGGGTGCGGGGCGGGTACTAAAGTACCCGTACCCATATCCTCTTTTTTTTGTTGGTAATTACCCATACCCACACCCATACCTATAAAGCGGATAGTATCCATCGTGGATATTTTTTGCGGTACCCTATGGGTATGGTCTAAATTGCCATCCCTAATACAGAGCATATAGTGTTGAAAGATGAAAAAGAATTTTGGGTTAAATATGTTTTTAGTCCTCATTTTTTATAAAAGTTCGGTTTTAGTCTCCCGTTTGAAAAATATTTTTTTTAGTCCCTCGTTTTTTAAAATATGTCAGAAATGGTCCTACACCATACTTCCTTTTAAAAAATGGGGGACTAAAACCGAATTTTTGTCAATAATGAGGGACTAAATATGTGTGATTTTAAAAAACGAGGGACTAAAAATGTATGGTGTAGGGACCACTTTTGACACATTTAAAAAATGGGATTAAAAAATACGTTTTTCAAAAGGGAGACTAAAACTGAACTTTTATAAAAAATAAGGGATTAAAAACATATTTAACCCAAAAATTTTCCATCCCATGCGGGAAAATGCCACAAAATAACGCAAGGCCTAAATCAGAGAGCTAGAAAGATAAAAAAAAATCAATACAAACACAAATCCCTCGCCTCGTGAAGATACATTACTAGCTTTCAGACACAAGGAAAATGAAGGAAGGGGGCAAAGAAGAATCACCATGAAACTCCTCTTCTCTCCAAGTCTCCACTTCTCTCTCTAGGGTTCAGCAATTGTGTGACAAATAGACAAGGATAAATTATTCCCTTTTTAAATTAAAGCCCTTAATATATTGGACAATAATGCCATTCACTAATAGGGCATGAAGGACAAGATTCAAAGTTTTTTTTTAACCAATTCAAAGTTAATATTAACTTAATAGTTAAATTTTAATTAACTTATTATGTATATGTCAAGTTATACACTACTCTATTGATGTCTTAATATCATAAATTAACTATCATAGATACTAATTATTGACATAATCATAATTATTAAAATACTTGGGTACGATAGATATGAATTACCATTTTTATGTCTTAAAATCCATATTTAATTATATTATATATATATATATAAAGAAAGTTCAAGAGCATTTTTTTTATTATAACGGACTTTAATTAAATCATTTAAAAAAAATTATCAAGTGGAACCTTTAATAAAGAGAAATTTTTTATTTTTATTATAGAATAATACTATTTAAACTTATAATTTTAAATTATTAAAATTATCGGGTATTACAGTTAAAGTGGATACATTCTGTAACATAAAGCCACACACTCCTCTCGTAGAACTACTAGTTGCTACAAAGTTAATTATTTGGGATGAGACCCCATGACACATAAACATTGTATCGAGGCATTGGATAAAACCCTTAGAGATATATTAAAGCATAAAGACATGGAAGTTGCACAAATGCCATTTGGAGGTAAGGTTGCGATTCTAGGTGGAGACTTCATATAGACACTTCCAGTGATACCAAATGGAAGTAGACAAGATATTGTTGCAGCAACTATCAACTCTTCCTACTATATAGAAACATTTTCAGGTACAATTTTTGATTTAAATTTTATTACAGATAACATTAACACAATACGATCCTTCATATATGTTTTTTTTTTTCAAACACCTAGAGGTCTTGAACCTAACAAAAAAAAATTTGAATACTAGAAACGGGATATAGATCCCCATATAGCTAAATTGAGTTGTTGAAGGTTGGTGACAGTGAGACGGGAGATATGAATAATGGTGAGGTTGTTATCTAGATATAAGATGACCTGTCTTGTTGTTGTGGTGATGATCCATTTTTTTCTTTATTGAAAAATGACATGCAAAAGCATTATAAAAGAGATGGCGATCCCAACTAGGTTGACACACCTAGGCTTTCTTACTCATTTATAACATATCATAATTTTATTAATATAATGAAAAGAGAATACAAAAGAAACATCGGGAGACATAGACAAACCCAAGGAAGAATGCCACTTGAATATGAAACTAGGAAGACCTAGTCTATTACAGTAAAAATCTGCACTAATGAAATAGGAATTAGATCCCACAAGTGAAACCGATATAGAGCAGTACCATGAGAGGCAAGCTTATATGCACACACGTCACGATATATATATATATGAGAAAAATGAAGTGCATGTTTTTAGTTAAAGATAAGCAATTGCGCCTTCTATTTCTTATCCTCCAGGAACCGAGCTTTCATATGAAGAGAAGAGATGACAAGTTGAGAGTCACATTCAAGCCATAAGTCGTGCTATCCTTTTTTTAAGGTTATCCCAATTGCAAACATAGTACCGAATAACACAGCTTGAAAAGCATTAGTAATACCAAGATTTGCTGCAAAGCAACCAAGAGTGGCAGCACTCTAGTCCCAGAAAATACCACCACCAGCAGTTGGGCCAAAAGCACCCTTTGACTTGCTTAATAGAGGAAGATGACTGAGAAAGATTTGAGAAGCATAAACTCTGAGACAGAAGATGACATAGTGCCAGTACTGAATTTCCCTGAATTGAAATTTGCAACAATCATGCTAATTGCAGCCTAGACCATTATAAGATTATTGTCAAATCTAGCTTTATTTCCACAGTATCAAATAGCCCAAATGACATAAATAATACCTGAAGTAACCAAGTCTTTGACTTGAGAACTTTACCTTTTCTTGCAAGTAGAGAGGATGGTCTGAATAAAGGATGTACCAATGGCACAATTAAAGATACCACAGAGCCAATTCCAAATTTGTTGAGCAAACTTACATTGCAAAAATAAATGGTCAGTAGATTCAGCTGCTCCACAGCATAAACTGCGCATCGAAACAATTGTGAAACCTCTATGCCATAGCTGATCATCTATGGACATTCAATTGTGCAAAATTCTCCACAATAAGGATTTGGAACGTAAGATTTGGCAGTGTGGGTTTTGAGAAGTAAAAGCATCCTTAAAGGATAAATTACCCGAATCTGTACTGCAACTTAGGAATAATGATTTTCTCTACCTCATACTTAATTGCAGGGCATGTATTAATCAAGAGAATCGGGAATAAACCAGCTGTAATTATTAATAAAATTGTTAACTTTGGTGTTAAGAGAACTAAACAAATCAGCATGGATGTTCAGAAAAGTAACAAGAGGCTGAGACAACCACTTATCAAACCCAAAAGTTAATAGCATCACCATTTCCTAGCTGCCAGCTTGAAATATCCTTAATAGTAGGCAAAAAGTACTCAATACTAGTCCATATAGAATATCAAAGATGATGAGTCACTAGAGTGTTTTGCTTAAAAACTCTAGCTCTAAGCAAGCAGGACCATTCATTAGTGTTGGGTGGGTCACTCCCAAGTGGGTCCCACTTCAACTTTGAAAGAAGAAAAAAAAAATAATAAAAGGATTTACTAATGGGCCAAGCCCATTAGTGGCATTTGAAAAAAAAAAAAAGGGTTCAAATAAAAGGAAAAGAAAGGGTTTAGGCAATATAAGTGTCATTTTGCCTGATGAGAAACAAAAAAAGACAGAAACCGAGAAACAGCACAGCGACGGCGAAGAAAAGAGAAGAAGGTGGAGGAAGGTGGTGTAGCAAACTTGCTCCGTTTTTGCTGAAATTTCAGTATGTTATTCCTACCAATGAGCTCGTTAGCTTGATATATTTTATTTGTTGTTTTGCCTTCTCTTTGAGCTGAGTTGTTATACCCATTGTTGTGGGGTTTCTCTCTTGTTGCTTGCTTGTATCCACCTTTTGGGTTATGTGTTCTTGATTTGGTGTTCCCTAGTATTTCTAGGAAGACTTGGTGTACCCATTATTATTTATAGTGGAAGTTTTTTGGACTTGGTCCCGTGGTTTTTATCCCTACACCGGGAGTTTTCCACGTTAAAAATTGTGGTGTTATTGCTGTCTATTTTTCCGCCATTGATATTATCCTGTGGAAGAATATTTTTGTTGTGCCTATTTATTTGCACAGTGAAGGAAAAAATATTTGCATCATTCTGCATTGTTATATCCGGTTTTTTTCCCAACAAAGTGGTATCAAGAGCTTAGGTTGTTTTGTCTCGTGCATTTAAATGGAGGAAAATCAAGGGCCAAATATGATTAAGTGGAACTCTACAAATTATACACTTTGGAAGACCTCATGGAAGATATGTTATACAAACAAAGACTTGTATGATCCCATTGAGGGGAGACACTTGCTCGACCCAAGGATAAAAATGAAAGTGATTGGAAGAAGATGAATCGAAAGGCGATTGCTTTGATTAGGCAAAGGGCTGGATTTGAGTGTATATCCTCATGTAGACACGTAAACAGATGCCCGTAAAATGTGGAAGAAGTCGGCCGAGTCAGTATGAGCGGAAGAATGTGCAAAATAAAGCATTTCGATCCTAAAGCTGGTGAATATGAAATACAAAGAAGGGGATTCAATGGCAGAGCATATGAGCATTTTTCGAATCATCGTGAATCGATTTGACAAAGAATGAGATATTAAATTAGATGATGAGTTGCAAGCCTTGTTGTTGCTTAGTTCCTTGCCTGACACTTGGGAAGTTCTGGTTGTGACATTGACTAACTCGGCTCCTAATGGGAAGTTGACAATGTCAATGGTCAAAGAGAGCATGTTGAATGAAGAAGCTAGAAGAAAGGAGCGTGGTTTGAATGGTACCTCCACTCAGTCAGAAGCACTAGTTACAGAGTCACGGGGGAGAAGTCAAACCAGACATTTCCATAAGCACGAAAAATCTGACAGTTGTAGCAAGTCAAGAAGCAAGTCCAGGACTAGAAAAGAAGTGAAATGTTATCATTGTGGCAAGGTGGGACACATCAAAAGACAATGCAGGTTCCTAAAGAGAGAGAAGTCAAGAGAAAGAGATGAAGACAAAGAGAAGAAAAATGATAAAGACACAACTGCAGTTGCATCTGATAGTGATGTTTACATTGTTTGTGATGATAATTCTATAAATCTAGCATGCCATGATTCCAGTTGGATTGTTGATTCTGGAGCCTCATACCATGTCACTCCTAGGCGTGATTTTTTCTCATCTTATACTGCTGGTGATTTTGGCACAGTTAAAATGGGAAATGAAGGGGTATGTAAAATTGTTGGTATGGGAGATGTTTTGATTGAAACCAGCATTGGGTGCAAGCTGCAATTGAAGAATGTCAGACATGTTCCAGATATCCGTCTCAACTTGATTTACTTAAAGCCTTGGACATTGAGGGTTATCATACTTACTTTGGTGGTGGCATATGCAAGCTCACCAAAGGGTCACTAGTGGTGGCAAAAGAAGAAAGCCTTACTACTCTCTACAGGATGCCTGGAAAGTTAAGCAGGGAGGAAGTGAATGCAGTTGAAGATGCTTCCTCTGATTTGTGGCATATGCGCCTTGGTCACTTGAGTGAGAAAGGACTCAACATCATTGCTAGGAAAAATTCTCTTCCTATGAAAGGTACACCTTTAAATACTTGCTCTCATTGTTTTGTTGGAAAACAACATAGAATTTCATTTCGTAGTTCTGGTCCTCATAGGAGGCCAAATGTTCTTGATTTAGTTCATACTGATGTTTGCACTATGGATTGTAAGTCTCTTGGTGGTGCTTCATACTTTGTTACTTTTATTGATGATCACTCTAGAAAAGTGTGGGCTTTTGCTTTGAAATCTAAAGACCAGGTACTTGGTGTCTTCAAGCACTTTCATGCAAGTGTTGAAAGAGAAAAAGGAAGCAAGTTGAAATGTGTCCGAGCAGATAATGGTGGTGAATACAGGGGTCCATTTGAAGAATATTGCAAAGAACATGGAATCAGGCTTGAGAAGACAGTTCAAAAGACACCTCAACATAATGGAGTTGCAGAGAGAATGAACCGTACCATTAATGACAGAATCAGGTGTATGCTCTCTCATGCAAAATTACCCAAATCCTTTTGGGGTGAAGCAATGAGAACTGCAGTGGATTTAATCAACCTTTCTCCTTCTGTGCCACTAGATGGTGATGTTCCAAACAGAGTATGGACAGGGAAAGATGTCTCTTATAGTCATTTGAGAGTATTTGGCTGCAGGACTTTTGTTCACATTCCAAGAGATGAGAGGTCAAAGCTTGATGGAAAATCCAAACAATGTGTCTTCTTGGGTTATGGTCATGAAGAGTTTGGTTATAGACTCTAGGATCCAGCTGATAGAAAAATTATCAGAAGCCGGGATGTGATATTTCTTGAAGACCAAACCATTGAAGATTTTGAGAAAGCTGAGAAACAGAAACCGGTTGCCAGAAGATATATTGATGTTGTGCATAAACCCCCTACTGGAACTTTTGTTGAAGGGGGAGATATACAGGTAGATGATGGGAATGCAAATGACGACCCTACACCTCACAATGATCAACCAGTTGAAGAGGTTCCATTTGAGCCACCAGTTGAGCCTCAGTTGAGAAGATCTACCAGAGAGCGTCATGCTTCCCAAAGATACACTCCACATGAGTATGTGATGATCACTGATGGTGGAGAGCCAGAAAGTTATGAAGAGGCTATTGTAAATGTGCACAAGGAAGAGTGGTTGAAGGCCATGCAAGAAGAAATGAATTCCTTGCATGAGAATCACACATTTGAATTGGTGAAGTTGCCTAAGGGTAGGAAAGCACTCAAGAACAAGTGGGTGTTCAAGCTGAAATCAGAAGAGAATAGCTCCCAACCAAGGTACAAAGCAAGATTGGTTGTGAAAGGCTTCAATCAGAGGAAAGGTATTGACTTTGAAGAAATTTTCTCACCTGTGGTGAAGATGTCCTCTATTCGAGTTGTGCTTGGATTAGCAGCTAGCTTGAACCTAGAGGTTGAACAACTTGATGTGAAGACAGCATTCCTTCATGGTGATTTGGAGGAGGAAATTTATATGGAGCAACCTGAAGGCTTCAAGGTCAAAGGAAAAGAGCAGCTTGTGTGCAAGTTGAAGAAAAGTTTGTATGGACTCAAGCAAGCACCAAGGCAATGGTACAAGAAATTTGATTCTTTCATGGAGAAACATGGTTATAGTAAAACCACTTCAGATCATTGTGTGTTTGTGAAGAAATTCCCTATATGTGGATGACATGTTGATTGTTGGTCATGACACAAAGAAGATTGATTGTCTGAAGAAAGATTTGAGCAAGTCCTTTGCTATGAAGGATTTGGGTCCTGCAAAACAAATCCTTGGCATGAGAATTACTCGTGATAGGAAGAATGGTAAATTGTGGTTGTCTCAACATAAGTATATTGAGAAGGTATTAGAGAGGTTTAACATGAGCAATTCCAAACCTGTTAGTACTCCACTTGCAAGTCATTTCAAGTTGAGCTCTCAACAATGCCCTACAAGTGAGAAAGACAAAGAAGAGATGAAGAAGGTTCCTTATGCATCCGCGGTTGGTAGTTTGATGTATGCTATGGTATGCACAAGGCCGGATATTGCCCATGCTGTTGGAGTTGTTAGTCGTTTTCTCTCTAATCCTGGTAGAGACCACCGCAGCAGCGGAAGTGGATTTTCAGGTATCTCAGAGGCACTACCAGAGTATGTTTATGCTTTGGGGGTGGTCAACCTGTGTTAGATGGCTACACAGATTCAGATATGGCCGGTGATGTTGATTCTAGAAAATCTACTTCTGGATATTTGATGACTTTTGCAGGGGGAGCGGTGTCTTGGCAATCAAGATTACAAAAATGTGTTGCTTTGTCTACCACTGAGGCTGAGTATATTGCCATTACTGAAGCTTCTAAAGAACTTTTGTGGATGCAGAAATTCCTACAAGAGTTGGGCCTCAAGCAAGAGAAGTTTGTGTTATTTTGTGACAGTCAGAGTGCTATCCATCTCAGCAAGAATCCAACTTTTCATTCCAAGTCAAAGCACATTGAGGTGCGGTATCATTGGATACGAGATGCGCTAGAGATGAAGACATTTTCACTTGAAAAGATCCATACTGATGAAAATGGTTCAGATATGATGACAAAGACCTTGCCTATGGCAAAGTTGATTTGCTGTAGAAAGAAGGCGGGCTTGGTCGAGCAGTATCTTCCCACTTGAGTCGTGAGGGGGAGATTTGTTGGGTGGGTCACTCCCAAGTGGGTCCCACTTCAACTTTGAAAGAAGAAAAAAAAAATAATAAAAGGATTTACTAATGGGCCAAGCCCATTAGTGGCATTTGAAAAAAAAAAAAGGGTTCAAATAAAAGGAAAAGAAAGGGTTTAGGCAATATAAGTGTCATTTTGCCTGATGAGAAACAAAAAAAGACAGAAACCGAGAAACAGCACAGCGACGGCGAAGAAAAGAGAAGAAGGTGGAGGAAGGTGGTGTAGCAAACTTGCTCCGTTTTTGCTGAAATTTCAGTATGTTATTCCTACCAATGAGCTCGTTAGCTTGATATATTTTATTTGTTGTTTTGCCTTCTCTTTGAGCTGAGTTGTTATACCCATTGTTGTGGGGTTTCTCTCTTGTTGCTTGCTTGTATCCACCTTTTGGGTTATGTGTTGCTGATTTGGTGTTCCCTAGTATTTCTAGGAAGACTTGGTGTACCCATTATTATTTATAGTGGAAGTTTTTGCTGGACTTGGTCCCGTGGTTTTTATCCCTACACTGGGGAGTTTTCCACGTTAAAAATTGTGGTGTTATTGCTGTCTATTTTTCTGCCATTGATATTATCCTGTGGAAGAATATTTTTGTTGTGCCTATTTATTTGCACAGGTGAAGGGAAAAAATATTTGCATCATTACAGATTGTTATATCTGGTTTTTTTCCCAACAATTAGAAAGAGAAATCAACTCCCAACAAAGCTTCAACATGCCAACATTATTAATAGCCTTAATTGATCTAATACCAAGCCCTCCTTCAACTATAGGCTTGCAAACTTTATGCCAAGCGACAGTTAAAATTTTCTTAGTATTAGTATTTCCTGCCCACATATTTATCAACAATTTTGAGAAGGGAGACATGCCAAGCATAAAAGTGAAAACTACGAAGAAACATACTCCGAATAATGAGACTTGATTAATCGCACTCTACTCGTAATAGACAATAAGGAACCTTTCCATGAACTAAATTTTCTTTTTATCCTATCAGCTATAGGTCTGCAGGTACACTTTCCTAGTTTTACCTTTAGAAAGGGGGCACCCCTAAGTCGGTAAAAGGGAGACAACAAAAAGAGAAACCAAGAATTCCAAAGTCATTGGCCAACTTCATAGCAGGTGTGCTACACGTATAGTACTTATGTAAGCTAATCACCCGACCCAAGCTTCCTCATAAATCCTGAAAAGAGAGATTAAGTGTTGCAAACTCCTTTTATTAGCGCAAAAGATTAGAATATCATCAACATATAAGGTTAGGCCTCTTATACCCTCTAGGACCTGTCATCAATTGGAGTTGACCATCGTCAACCAGCTTTGAGATACCTCTGCTTAACACTTTCTCATCAAGACAAAAGAGAATGGGAGACAAAGGCTCACCTTGTCTAACCCCTTTCTTGCAGGAGAAGAAGCCTATAGAGTGACCATTCATTGAGATAGATAACTTAGCATAATAAAGAATAGTATTAACCCAGCTGCAAAACTTATCATCAAAACCAAAAGAGTGAAGAACCTTCATTAAGAGACTCCAATCCATGGTGTCAAAAGCTTTTTTTATGTCAATCTTCATAGCCAACTCTCCTCCAAAAGCCCTTTTATCCAACAAATTTATGTCTTCAGAAGTAGGACTAACACAATCTTAGATATACATTTCTTTAATAAATCCTATTTGTTTATGAGAGATAATTTTAGGGGCAAACATTACCAGCCTGTCAGCCAATACTTTGACAATAATTTTGAATTGGAAGTTAGCTAGAGCTATAGGCCTATATTGCTCAATCTTGTCAGCACCTTGGATTTTTATAAAAAGGATCACTAGGTTAGAATTCAAATTAGGGAGGAGCCATCCTTGCTTACAAAATTGAAGAGCCTTGTATACATGTTCTGTAATGATTTCCCCATAATTTTAAAAAAAGAAACCTCCAAATCCATCTAGTCCTGGAGCACCATCACCATTTAAAGAAAAAAATTGCAGTTTAACCTCCTCCTTAAAGGGCAGATTAGTCACCATTGCATTGTCATCAGTTGATACTGTTGGAACCAAAGTGGTTATGGTTAAATAATCTCTTAATTTTTTATGTTAACAAAAAGATTAAATTTGTATGGCAAAGTTATGTTATGAACTAACTTGTCTATTCCAGTATGCAGGACTATTTTTTTATTGCTAGACGAGGAAACTAGTCTAAAGTTTCCTTAGAAATATCCAAAAGCATCACGAGTCCAAGCTTTACTCGCTAGACGAGCCTTCAAACTTATATGGTAAAGAACTAGTCCAAAAGGTTGTCGCCAGAAATAACTAAGTTTAAAAGGTGCGAGACGAGTTTCTAAGTATATCAAGAGTAAGAATCACTAAACGAGGTTATAAGTCTATCAGAAAAACAACAAGTCCAAAGACTTATAGTCCAACCGAGAAAATAATGGATTACCTGATATAAGATAGACAAGTAACTAACTAGATTACCCGATAAAAACAAAGTTAAGTTACACTAGTCTACCCTGTAGAACTACTAGACGAGATATCACTAGACTACCTTGTTTGCTCTTAGTTCCTTGATCTAAATACACATCCAAAGACGTATCTCCTTGAACCCGTCTAGTCATCAAATTTATTTCAAATGATTGTTTATTTAAATTGGAATATTCCATGTCTCTTTCCTCTGTGATTTTGAATTGTTTACGTTTTGTTTCTCGGTAAGAGAAATATAGTACCATCGAATACACAAAACTTTGTACTGACACAAGAACCTGTAAGGTTGACTAAAGTACAAAAGAGGAAAGACAAAAGGCTACTTTCGAGTACAAGAGAGAAGTGACCGAACCATTTCAAGCTTTCTGATAACCAAGAGTAGGGATGGCAACGGGGCGGGTAGTGCTTCCCCCGCATCCATCCCCGTCAATATCCATGGATATTTATGCGGGTAGCGGATATCCATGGATATCCGCGGGTATTTAAGAGTCTAAAATAAAATAAAATTATACAATATAATACAACAATATACTATATTAACATTATATAATATACTATATATATTTTAAAAGATTTATTATTAAGGTTTTAACCACTAAAAAGTATCAAATAAGATAAAAAATAAAATTTATTTCATCTCAAAATGATAGAAATTGTCATAATGTATATTATATATTTAATAAAAAATATTTATTATAAATATACGGGTATCCGCGGGGCGGGTACCATGATCCCCATCCCCATTTAGTAAGTATCCATTTACTATCCATTGCGGGTAATTTATACGGATACCCGTGGGTGCGGGTAATTTTGCCATCCCTAACCAAGAGTACTTTTCTGAAGATCACATATCAAGTTATCAGACTCAACATATCGTAGCATTTAATGCTATATCTAAATGGATTTATTAAAGACCATTGAAGAAGAAAGAGCTGAAGCTAAAGACTTTCTATAAATACTGGACAACCCCAGTGAAAAAGGTGACAACCAAAAAAACAAAGAAGCTCTGATAATCAAAAGTGCTGAAATTCTGTCAAAATCTCTAAGTGATAATATTCTTTGTAATCTCATCTGATCTTAAACTTTCATACCCTCACACATAGTGAGCTTGTAGATCAATCTTTAAAACTCTTAAGTTAGAGAGAGCCTGAAGAGGCTTGACTGAAAAAGAATACTTGAGTTCCTGGAGAGGTGTTGAATACTTGTGAGATTGTAAGCCTGAAGAGGTGTTGAATACTTGTAAAGCTATTGGATTATAGTGGAAAAAACCTTCAAGTAGAAGGGACTGGACGTAACTCTTGGTTGGAAGGAAGTGAACCATAATAAAACATCTTTGTGAATCTTCTATCCCTATCTCTTTGCGAAAAGGTTTTAGAAAAAGAGTTTACAAAAACAGTTAAGAAACACAATTCAACCCCCTTCTTGTGTTTCCATGTGTCATCTTAAGAAACAATATTAGGGATGACCTTATCAATGATATCATTGAGTCTGACAACTATTTTTTTGTGGCAAACAAATTGTTGTAGTAGTTCAAAACATGGTCCTCAATTGCTTCTACAATGTGGATAATTTGATCATCTTTTCTCGTCACTTGAAAACTGTTTTGTGACATTGCTTATCTCAAAGAATCGTGAAAAAGAAGCAGTGTTCCTATCCCCCTAAATGTGCCATTTAATGTTGGCTTTTCTCTCCAATGCTCCTCTTCATAGGATAAGGCCTGCTACAGGTGCAATTGAGCTTGCTATTCTTGATGAAACAAATCATTAATGCCTCCCAGTAAATTGATCTCGCTCTTGAATTTGATTCACATTTGCCAAGTTACTTTCAAATCTGGTGTGAACATTCCCAAATACATTCTTGTTCTAATCTTTAAGTCTCAAATTTGGCTTCTTTAAGTTTTCAGAAAGGATGTGCATAGGACAGCCAAAGACAGGTTCCTTCCAAGCATCAGTAACAAGCTTAACACAATCAGGGTGGCTTGATCATATTTTGAGAAATTTAAAGGAAGAACCATGAGTTTTCATGTCTGTTTTAATAGTAAGCAAAAAGGGAAATGGTCTGATTTACTTTCTGGTAAGAGTGCAACAAGCTACACTAGACTAGGAGTTTATCCTATCATCACTACAAATAACCCTATCCAATCTTTTCTCAATGTAAGCTCTACCTCTCCTTCCATTGGACCAAGTGAATTGTGCTCCATAAGTCAACAAATGAGTTAGAGTCAACTTGTCAGTCCAATTCCAAAAATCATAACAAGAATTGCAACACCCCCCTTGGGTGTCACATGGTTAACTCGTTGCGGAAAATAAAACTTAAATAAACGCTGGTTACTTTCAGAAAATAATGTTTTCTAGTTGTTTATTCTTATTAAAAAATGGTGATAATTTTTTTTCCTTCTCCATACAAACCAACATCATAAACATAATATACATTATCATTTTATATATATGCATCATAAATATTTACATCCCGACCTTTATCATAATAGGTCACTTCCCAAAGTTATAACAGCATAAGAAAATAAAACAACATAACTAAAACGTAGTGGTAAGTCTGGAACCACAACTCAAAAAAAGATGGCTCTTAGTAGCCAGAAGTTAGACTATCAAAACTACTACCTCAAAAATGGAATAAATCCCTATAGCTGGTCCGTACTAATGATATCCATTGGGGAGGCCATTATAGACATCCCCACCTATAGGAGGAGTATCCGGAGAGGACACTACGGCTCCCGCTCCTACAACTAGGACCACACCATTATCGAGAGGATGGTACTCAGAGTCCTCCTCTAGGTCCTCCTGAGGATCTTCCTCGATCCCCTTATCAACCTCCGGAACTAAAACAATCGGTGCGGGAGGTGATGCTGCACTACAAGAAAAAAATGAATTTAGCGAGGGCCAAAGGCCGTCGCAAACAGCTTAAATCCGTCGCAAAACACATGTTTCTGACGGATTTGCGACGACCACAAATCCGTCACATGTTGGGTCGTCGCAAAAGGTTTCTAACGGTTTTTTTAAATGACCGTCGCTAATTAGCGACGGCTTAGCCGTCGCAAATTATGAGAAATTAGCCGTCGCAAATTATAGAAATTAGCGACGGCCTAACCGTCACAAATCAACATAAATTAGCGACGGAATAGCCGTCGCAAATTGCGACACATTTTTATAAAACTAAATAATTTAATTAACTAATTTTTTATTAATTAATTATTTAAAATATGAATTATTTTTAATTAATTATTTAATATTTAATATAAAATTCAAAATTAATATAAACATTAGTTATTTTTTATATTAATTATAATTTAGACTATATTATGATAAATGAATAATAATTTTAAACAATAAATGAAATTCATAAATAAAAGCAAATTGTTTTGACAGAGTGCATACATCATACAAAATAAAATCTAATATTAAAGAAACTAATAACCCTCTCTATAGCCCCGCATTAACAAATCAGAAAGGATTGATCATCCTCACACTGGTTCAGCGATGACCCTCGGGATCGAGACGGTGGTGGGTGGGCCGGGGGGTGTCTGTGAAGGTGTTGGTCCTGTTGCGACGTGTGGCGAGGGGTGCTTGGTTCCTAAACGCAAAGCATGAGCTCTCTCTCGTGTAGCTGCCATCATCTCTATCTGCTCCATCATCTCGTGGTTCATTGAGTAAGCAATGCCGATTGATCTCATCATAAGCTGCCGCTTCTGTCGCATCTTGACCATCTCCTTGCAGACTCATGAGATCAAGGGGCCTAGTCTTCGACGATGCCCGACTGTTGAGTGAAGATGCTTTGGAGCACCCGCGTCAATAGTTACTGGCCAGGTCTCCCATACCGTATATGCGACCCTTGTTCTTACCACAAGAACCTCGACCCATGCCTGCAACTCCAATTGGGCTTCCACCTGCGGGTCAAGTGTGGTGGAAGGGGAAGATGAGGCTGCCGAGACCGAACTCCGAGATAACTTATCACGATAGTCCTCCCCGTCATTAAAATTGATGCACATCATCATACAAAATGACCATAATTATTAAATATAAAATAAAAATAATTTCCAACAAAGAGACATGTAAATCACCCGAGTGCGTCTAGAGCGCTCATCTACATACTCGCCAGGTACCCTTCCTAGTATGAGTTCGGGCATGAAGCTCAACCGAGCTTGACGCTACGGCCAAGCTCCCTAGCCCCGCACCAAAAAAAAACTTGTTCATATTTGAAGTTACACTACCTTAATAGCCGGACATCTAATGAATTAACAAAATATGATGTTGGAACTTACAAGGCGTCGAGCATGCTCCCGATTCGATGTTGCCGCCAGTGTGCGGGCTCCCACCCTTTCCCGAGGCCCCGTTGAGCTTTGCCTGGCGGATTTTTTCTTAAATTCAGGTGTAGCCCAAGAAGCACATAGCTCCTCCCAAATGGGTGGGAAACACCATTTTGGACGCTGTCCCTTTTTCCGATATCTCGTCAACAACTCAGAGAGGCGTTTGCTCGCTTTTTGATGAAAAATTATCTCTACATCAGTGGAATGCTCTACTCTCCAAGCAGCCTTCTCCTGTAAATAAGGAGAATATAATATTTTTTAGGATAATAATAAACTAAAGAAACATTAAAAGTAACTAAAAAATGGAAGTAAATTCAAAAGTACAAAATACCTTAAAAGCCGCAAAGAATCGATCCCGATCCCGATCCCGATCCTCAAGCTCACTCCAATGTTTCCAGGCCCGATCAAACTGAGATGTAACTGCATACGTGACGGCCTCTGCAGATTTTCTCGACGGAAGGAACCTTATCAATAGAACATGAGAACAATCAATACACATACATATAAAATCTGCACTCAACAATAAAATAACAATATTTGAGATCTTTCTTACCCTTTACCGGTCGGGGTAACAATAACTCGGCCATCTGACATAACCTCGATCTCTTCATCATCTGATGATATAGGCGAGGAATATCCATAAGTCTCCTCGTCATCACCATTAGACTGATGATCACCGTCCATGGGCAAATCCACCCCTGATGCATCTGGTTGTCTTGAATTGTCTGCATGGGTCTGAGTCGGAATCCTTGGGGTGGGCATCATCGTGATCCCAATGGAGGTGTCCATGAACTGAGTGGCTGGAGCAACAGGTCGGTAGGGAGGTGTCAGAACATGTGTAGGCACGGGTGTGGGCGATGGACATGGTGTAGGAGCAACAGGTGGGGGTGCCGGTGCCATATCATGTGGAGGCATGGGTGTGGGCGGTGGGCGTAGTGTAACAGATGTAGACGGGAGGGACACGAATCCGTCATCGACTGTCCGTGTCACAAAGCGGGGTCGACCACGACGACGTGCCCCTCCAGCAGGTGCCTTACCCTTTCCCTTACCATCAGTCATGTCTATAATGAAAAATGATGCTAATAATAATTAATTAAAAGTAACCAAAACACAAATTTGCAAATAATGGAAATTGATGGTGATAATAATTAACTTAAAGTAAGCACAAACACACATTTGTAAATAATGGAAAATGATGCTAATCATAATGAACTTAAAGTTATGACAATGACAATACAACTTAATACAAAATATATCACTAAAATAAATAAAGTAATTGTTATTCAGAATTTGAGCCAGTGTCATATTCATAGCCATCTTCATCTTCTTCATCTTCTGTTGATTATGCTTCTTCAACATCTTCATCCGGAATGACTTGATTTTATGTCAAGCTGGAGGTATCCACTTCTTCCCCTACAAATTGTGTGTCTTGTAAACATGAGATTGGTTAAACTTCAATGAACTCGATTTGCATGTGACATTTCATCCGTTTGATATGGCTCATCCAACTCTGAAACATCTATTTCAACGCGACCCCTTGGTTTTGTCTTGATTGCAACACACCAACCTCGTTTTTCTGTTTGAGTTCTTTGGATAAGGAACGTAATATACTTGTCTCACATTATGTGCCATGATAAACGGATCAAACATATGATATCTTCTACTCATTTGGATGTCCACAATATTATATTTTTTATTCAAATTAGTGCCTCTACTAGATGGATCGAACCAATTACAATAAAACAACACTATTCTCGTAGGGTAATCTAAATAACGATATGACAACTCATATATGTGTTGTATGACACCATAAAAGTCATATGCAACTCCGCCTGGCTCACCCTTTACGTAAACACCACTATTTATTGTTGTTTTGTCTTCTGTCCATGATTGAGTATGAAATTTGTACCCATTCACGAAGTATGTGTGCCATTCTTTGACTTGTGTCAGAGGACCGTCAGCCAAGTTTTGTAAATGTTGATTAATGACAGTAGGTGCCTCATTGTAAACCTATTCACAAAGTTTAACGATATATGTTTTTATCCGCATACATTATAGTGAATAACAGAATGATAAATGGGAAGATACTTACTTGTTGCTTAAACCATTTTGGAAAATCTTCATGAGTACGAGCAGATGCATCACGAGAAGACAAGAACGAACTGAACATATATGGATAACATCAATGAAAATTGACATATGCTATCGAAGGAATAAAAATTATAAGCTCATACTTACTCATGGTATGGTTTAACCTCGGCACAATTGATCAATACATGAACATGAGCTGAGTTCCACTCTGCCTCCGTTAAATAATGTGTCAACTCCTTTCCGGAATGACGACCGGGAAGACAAAAAATTGATAAGGTTCCAGGTAGTCTTCCACTTTCATTTTCCATTTCGTTCCTTCTAGTTATTGGAGACAAAACCATGTGTTTGAAATAATGAGAGCAGAAATGAATTGTCTCACGGTGTAAGTAAGACGCACATATCGAACCTTTTTTTTCAAATTCTTGGTTTATGACATTTGATTATGTCTTCTGAATACTCAATGATCATTGATCCAAAAGCTTGTGAAATTTTGACATCCCTAGCCAATTTCACTCATCATGACCGAACCCTAGTCATAGGAACTAGATGGTTTTTGTTGTTTCATTTTGTTAATTGTGATTTGATTTGTTGTGAAGGATAAGTGTTGGTTGTCGATTGAGTTTCGTGGAGAAAACAGAATTCTAAGAAGAAAGTTCAAAGCAGAATCTGTAACTTCAAGAGGTAAGGGGAGTTTACCTGAGGGGTTTTAGATTGCCATATGCTATTTGTGTGTTGTCTGTAAATTATTTGTTGTGGTTTCAGTAGTGTTTTAATTATTTACTGTGTATTGACTTATGTGGTTTGATGTGGTTCATATGATTGATTTGTTATAACTGTGATTTTTATGTTATAACTGTGATGCATGTTATAACTGTGAAGTATGCTATAACTGTATTGTATGGATTTTCTGTTGTTAAGTGATTGACTGAGATGCCTGACAGTTGTCAGCGCTCAACTAAAATTAAAGATCAAAGCATGATAAGCTTGAAGAGAAATCAAAATGATTTAAAGTTGGTAATTTTGAAGAAAAATTAGAAAATAATATTTTAATGATGTTTCGGTGAACGATGAGTCAACGAGTGACAGTGGGAACGAAAGCGTGAAAAAATTTCACAGACGTTAGTTTTTCCAAAATAAATTCAAAAATAATAAAACGTTATTTCAAGTAGTTAAGTTTCAAAAATAAAGTAATATTGACGTTGGAAAAACGTTTTGTAAATGAAAAAGTCATTTGGATTATAAAAGATTTTAATTGTTAAGTAAAGAGTAATTCGAAAAGAGTTTTACGCGAGACTATGAAAATCCGTTTTATTTCTTTAAACAGAAAATGAGTCGGGAATAATTTTTTCAAAATTTGATGTTATTCGAAAAAGTGATTTTAAAGAGGAAAGAAAATTAGAGGAAAAGGAATTTTTCGGAGATTTAACGTTTTATAAACGATTTTCAACGGAAAATATTTTATGCAAAGGAGTTTTTACTCAGCGAAAATAATTCCAACAAACTTGGATAAGTTTCGGAGGTTTTGTTTTGTAATTGTTGTTTCACAGAATGAAAATAATGTTAAAGAAGAAATGTGAACCTAGTAACCGAGACGCTCGGGATTCTAGTGTTACGTTAACACGTGGATCATGGATCTGTGTTAGTTGTTGTGGACTTTGTGTCCTATAAAAGATGTTGTCGACCTTGTGTCTTATAATTGATGTGGTGAACTTTGTATCCTATATCCGCGAACCGAAGACTGGTACATCGGTCTAGGGCTTCGTGATTGAGCACTCGGACCGTGTGTCCTGTGTTGAGTTGAGAATGAAAAGATTGAATGTTTAATTAAGCATGGTCGTGAGCTTTGAGCCTCGACAAGGGAAGAATGAATGAAAAAGAAAAGTGGCGTGAATAAAAGTTTTACATGAATTATTTGGCAGACGTGCCTGTGTTGACCATTGTGCCTAGAGTTAGACAATGTGCCATGAGTTGTTAACCATTGGGCCTTGATGGACAATGCGCCATTTATTGTGTTGACCATTGTGCCTTAATTGGACAATGTGCCATGTAAAGTTGACCATAATGCCTTGATGGACAATGTGCCATGTGTTGTTGTTAACCATGTGCTTTATGGACAATGTGCCATATATCGTGTTGACCATTGTGCCTTGAGTTGGATAATGTGCCATGTATTGCGTTGACCATTGTTTGACAATATGCCATGTCAAGATCCTGATCTGCTCAAACGAAAAGAAGTTGGGATCTCCAGAGATTAGATATCAAAGTTAGAAAATAAATTGAAGTGTCATGCATTTTTATAAAATGACGATGACTGTCGGGTATGAATTTATAAAATGACGATGACTGTCGGGTATAAATCCCACTGATAAACTAATATGTTGGTTTTGGAGAACTTTTATATGTTGTGAATATATTTATATGATGTTTTGTGTGTCGCGCATGTGGTTATCTTGTTGAAACTCATTTGTCGGTATCTCACCCTTGCGTGTTTCTTGTTGGATTTCTACTGTGCTATATATCTATATCTATATCTATATATATATATATATATATATATATATATATATATATATATATATATATGGATACAGATGGATCACGAGATGGACCTGTCGTATTCGGGAGTTCGCTCCATGACGTTTGAGAATGCGGAGGATAGTGGTGCGTGGGTAATTAACCCTGGGACTCGCAGCGGCACTTACACTGACCCGGTACGTACGTTATGGGTACTTTAGTAGCTGGACCACGGCATCGCTAATACAAGTGGGAGACAGTTGAGGTCTCATCACCTCCGATCTGGATGATCCCGCAGTACTTGGTGGCACAGTGAGACTTGGAGCATCGTCCTCCCCCACACGTACAACCATGGTACGAGGCAGCACCCACTACAAGAATAAGGTTAATTAGCGACGGAATTTTTGCGACAGCCTCAAATCCGTCGCTAATTTTATGTTTTGCGACTGCTTAAGAAGAGATTACTGACGGAAGTTCCGTCGCAAATCTGTCAGAAACGTTCCCGCCATTTTACGCGAAATGTTGGAGCCAATTTGCGACGAGCATGGCCGTCGCTAATGTGCAAATGTTTGTCCAAGGTCATTTGCAATGGCCATATTGGTTTGCGACGGACCTTTCTTTTGCGACGGTCATTCTCAATTTGTGATGGAATCATAATTTGCGACGGCCTAGCCGTCGCTAATATTAAAAGACCGTCGCTAATATTAAAAGACCATCGCTAATTTCCAGTAAGTAACTCGAACAGTTTTCTTCCTCCTCAGTTGTCATCTTCGCCATTTCTGCTCCGGTTGTGGTTTCAGCAGCACCTCTCGCGCCGCCTCTACCGACCCATCCCGAAGACCAGCAGCACCACCTCCTTTCCTCCACTGCCCATTCACTGCCGCGACGTATGTAACTCTCGCATTCCTCCTCCCTTTCATTTTTTAAACTTTAAACTGTGTTCCTCATTCACTTTCATTTTTACATTTTTGAACTCTGAACCGCATTCCCTTTTTCCCTTTCATTTTTATGTGTAGGCACTGCTAGGGCTCCAATTTTTTGCCGTTCCCTCTCACGCAGCGACAGTTGGAGTAGAATCTGGTTTGGGTTCTTCTCCTCATAGTAAGGTTTGAGTATTTATCTATGTTTGCACATGTTGAGATTGTCACTTTGGCATCAATTTGTAGTCTTCATGTTCTGGTTGGTCTGTTGATGCAAACACTTGATGAGTTTATTTTTGCCTGTACTAACTTTTATGCTCTTTAAGATACTTTAGAAATCTTACTTCAATGTCCTGAGATATAAGAATATTATGTGAAACTTGATGTGAAAATTGATAAATTTGTTAAAATCTGGTTTGTTGATACTTTCACTGTCGTGACTAGTCTCTATATGTGTTAAATGTTGGTTGATGAGTTTGATTCCTTTTACTGAAAATAATTTGGCTTTGAATTTGATTGCTTGATTGTACACTAAGCATACCACATGTAAATCCCAAATGGAAATCATCTATGGACTCATTAATTATCTCAGACAGGATAATAGTTCAATATGTTCACTTTGATAACATGTCAATTATTTAGGTAAAAAACTTGAATTGAATTTCCCTTAGGTGTGAGGGTGAAGGACTCTTTTTTTTCGCTTCAGCAGTTTTAATTCTTCTAAGAAGGGTTAGAATTTCTCTTATTGTTTTTTTTTTGTTGTGGAAATATGATCTAAATTTTGAAGGATTTGTTTTAAGGAGGTTTGAACTTGAATGAAGACTTAATTTCAAAATGACTGTGGATTTTGTTAGCTTTATAAAAACTGATTTGGGCTAGATATTTAGAAGAGTGTTTCTTTTTTTTACAAGATACAAGTTATTGGAAATAAGCAATTTGTACTTGTATATGATACATGACCAACATCTATTTTTCTGGTTTCAACATGTTAACAGGTGCAAAACCATTATTTTGTTTCTCTCTTCTTCAGTTTTGTGTTGGATGGTTGTTCTTATACAATGGTATTTAGATATGGTTATTTTTCATGGTGAGTTTCAGTAAATTTAATGAGAAGAGTATGGCTAGGATCATCACTTATTAAGCTTCTTTTATGCTACTTGTTTGATTTTGCCACCGTGATTTGAATTCAGCGAGTCCTTGAGGATTGTTTTGTCCTGAACTCCGTTTTTAATTGAATTCAGCTGTGATTTGAATTCAGCTGTGATACGAAAACATGATTTAAACTTAAGTAAGAGTGTTGTCGAATATTGAAGCTTCATTCAATTTGGGGATTCAGTTTGTACATTGTCCTTTTGAAGAAAAATAAATGGGTATCGATTTACATGATAAAGTCCAGTGAAATCAAAGTCACGGTAATGGTTCAAGTTCAATCAAATAAACCTGTTACTCCTGAAATCCTAGTTTTTACTTCCAAACAGCCTCACTCATCTATGCTTGTTAGTTGTAATCATTGTCGTTAGCAGTGTTTGAGTGCTAACCTACTTGTTGAAGGATAATTCACACTATTTCATAGTCAACTTGCTACTAAGAGCCTCAAATTAAATGGCTTCAATTGGAGACCACCCATGTTAACCAGATATGCTTAGATTTTAAATTAGCTTTTGTATATATTATATTTTAACGTGATTCCTATAGTTTCTTTTACTCCCGAGTCCTGAGATTTTAAATGTTGGCTTTTGTATATATCTTGATGAACTTGAAAATGATGATAGTTTCCGGTCCAGTAAATTAATTCACATAGATCAAGTGAAACCCACATCCATCCTAAGGTTTCCTCATCCTTTCTATATAAGGATACCTTTGTGTGCTATGCATTGTGCAGTCACTACTTATTAGTGAGAAGGGAGCCTGTTCTCTTTATATTTTTGAAATTTGGTTCTCCAGTAAGATTTTTGTTTCTTCTAAAAAATCATTGATCTTTATATCTGGCTACATTTTACCTTCAATTGTTTAGCACTGATGAAGAATGATGGTTAAGTGGTTTATGTGTGGGGTGTGTGTATATTGTACATATTGTCTCCTATATGTATCCAATTTGTTTGATGAAAGATTTAAAAGACCTTTTTGTTGTTGATCTAACACTGTTAAGCATTATGGTATTGGTGAAACTCTTGTTGGCATTGCTGGAATATGAAGACTTAGAGTCTTAAAAAACAATTTATTTTCTTGAATCTGTAGCCACTCAAAATAGTTGATTGATGTTTGATCTTGGAAAGAGAGAAATCTCTATCTTTGATTTCAAGTAATTTGGGTCCAAATAAATGTTAAGTTAATAGTGTTACTAAAATTAAAGGTTGATTATACTTATAATAACATGAATCCTTTGATTTTAATATGGTGCACTTGGCGTTGGTGTCCTTTCCTACTTGAGTAGAAGAACTTTGCTAAGACTAGCAATACCCATAGATAAGAAAAGAAAGCTAGTGTTGCTCTCATTCTAATTGGTAAGTGATTTTAATTACTTTTTCCTTGTGGCTTAATGTAGTCTATTAAGTGGTTACCGTTGATGCTGTCTTTGCTCTTAAAAATGAACTATTATGTAACATTAACAAATAAAATAAATGAGGATAAACATGATCATGATAAGAATATTACACAATCAACTATGCATGTAACCTGACAATTTTTTTATGATTGTGCTATCGTTTATAAACTACACCATGTGCTTTGTTTTTTCCTTATTCACTATATGGTTACTACAATTAAGTTGAAATTTTGCATCATTAATTTTTGTTCCATATTTAATCTCATAATTGTTGCATATATTTGTTTATGAATTAGTTCTGGAGAGTCACGTTCGCTGAGAGAGTAAGAACACGACTTTGAGGTTCAACAAGGGAAAATCGCTTCCAAGCAAACAAAGCAAGAGAAGGTGTGTGTTTTTTTAAGTTAATTGAAAGAATGTTTGATATTGATTTGATCATTTTTTGGTGCACCTTGATATGGAGATTGTAATTGTTTTGGTAATATAATGCCTTTTGATTGATGTCTATAATCTGTTTGTTGAATCACCTAAATGCTTTTAGGTTGGAATGTGGTCATGTTATAGGTGGTTGTGTTAGTTTTCTTTTGATATTAATGGCTGAATTGGTGTGTAGCTTGAATCATAATCTCTTGTGCTGAATGGACTATGAATTTTCTTTATTGGTTTTGTGTATTTTTGACAGGGTTATGGTTATCAATATTATATTAAATGATCCTTATATCTTTGATGAGTGTGATTCCACATCATCTTTGTCTATCATTTTGCATGCATTTTCATGTAGTTTAGGCATTTTTAATTAGATTTTAGGTTAATTTTCCTTTGGAACGGGTAAGGCGGTTTTCGTGTGTTGTTTTGCAGATATCATGGGTAAATTGCTCAAGATCAACCATGATGAAGTTTGGATGAAGATGGAGCTTTAAAACTGAAGAAAATGAGCCAAACAGAGCCCATCACGGCCTAGCCGTGATGCCCATCACGGCCATGATCGAGCAAAAACTGAAAAAGAACAAAGGCTGAAGTCGAGTCATCACGGCCTAGCCGTGATAGCCATCACGGCCGTGACCCAAAACCAACACAAGTCGAGAAGCTGTCGGGGCCAGGCCATGATGGCCATCACTAGCCGTGATGAGCATCACGGCCAGGCCGTGATGAGCATCACGGCCATGACAGACCAACCGGTGAAGAAGAATTTTCAAGGCAGAATCCGTCACGGCCAGGCCGTGATAGCCATCACGGCCGTGACGCGTATTACTTGGCCCAGAAGTAACAGAATTGGATCTAATTTGAGTTGGATTAGGACTCTAACTGCTCAATTCTATAAATAAGGGACCAGGCAGAGGCAGAAATCATCAGACCTTTGGGGCTACTACTCTAGGCATAGATTTAGGATCTCTTCTCCTCTTCTCCTCTTCTCCTCTCTTCTCTTTTCTGATTTTTATTATGTTGTCAACCCAGCTTGTCATCTCCATGGCAAGACTGGAGTAGTAGCTTAGTTTCTAGGGACTAGGGCTCTGCCCGAGGCAAGTTTGTAAATGATGTTAATTTGATGTTGAAACCATTGTTGATTTATAATTGTTTTAGATCTGATTTCTAGTGTGTTATTCACTCATAAATTTCGGCAATCGTTTATTTACGTGACATAGACGTTCTAAGGAGGAACCTAGCGGTGAACTTAGGATTTCTAGGGTGATTCACTCGTAAAGCCCGGCAGCCACTAGTTTGTGAGATGTGAATGATCCAAGGAGGAACCTAGCGGTGAACTTAGGTTATTTGCATGACCGAGACATTCCAAGGAGGAACCTAGCGGTGAACTTGGGTGTCGGACCTATAGAAGTCAGACTTGGGACTGAAATCACGAGAGTTAGAAGCCGTCCCTCGAGGAGCAACGAGTTGTCACGGAACGCAAAGGGTCCAATCTGGGATCGACTACCACGAGAGTAGGGGTCGGGTCAATTGGGCACGGCTTTTGTAACCCGAGAGGGAGGTTAAGCTATCAGAGGATAAACTCGCCTTCAAGGCAATCTCGGTAATCAACAAAGGTAAATCAGATTAGCAACATAAACAGCCTCAAAGGTAACCCAAATCCCTAGGAATCCGTTTAGATCAAAACCCCAAAAACATTTGTTTTCTGTTTTAATTGTTCTCTGCTCATCTATCTTTCAAATTCAAAAACCATTTCAAAAATATAAAAATCCTTTTTACAAAGTCCAGATCTAATCGATTCGAAAACTGATTGCGATTCGGGAACACAGTCTCTGTGGGTTCGATATCTTTTATTACTTGACGGCAGTCCGGTACACTTGCCGGATACGCAACGCGCGTGCGTCCGCGCACGACATCAATCTTTTTGTTCACTTTTGCCTATATCTGTTAAGTGTTTTAAGTTTTAAGTTTCTTCCCTATATTATATTAAATGATTCTTATTCTTGTAATGTTGTTTATGTTTTGTTTCAAGTATGTTGGGGATATTATAAATTGTCTTTATAATAAATATTTATTTTCTAGATGAGTTGATCGTCGAGAAAAACCTTAGTTACCCGTTTGAGGTGCAATATTTTAGAGCACGTGTACTGTTGCAAGTCATTGTGCTCTTGATATTGGACCTCGAATTGTCCAAGTGGGACAGTTTGAGAAAAAACTTTTTTTTTACTAGTATAATAGCTATTCATTAATTCTTACGTGATATATCTGATGAAAATTTGGTCTGACGCATTACCATTTGTTCTCTGGGTACATACTTGATTGTGATATCTCACCCTGGTCAAGTCATGTACTTGGAGACCAATGGGAAATCTCTGTGAAATTTCGTCAGATATGAGACATGAGAAGTGATGAGTAACTATTATACTAGTATTGAAAAAGGTTTTTCTTGAATGGGATAGGGCCATACCAAATAAAGAAATGGAGCAGTTCTGCGAGTTTGCCCAAAATAGTTTTTCATTATAGTTATCTTTTTTTGGCGCAAATACAGAGGATGGAATTTGTTCCTTTGAATCGTACTTGGATGTATGATAGGGTTTATCCGCGTAGAGGGGGATTAAAACAATCTTTCTTAGATGGTGTTGAAGAATTTATTACCAAGGCAAGTCAGCAAGATACTTATAACAATGGGGGGTTGATTAGATGTCCTTGTGTGAAGTGTGACTGTACCCGAATTAAGAATGTAGACGATGTGAGGGTCGACCTATATAAAGTTGGGTTTAGGCCTAATTACTGGATTTGGACAAATCATGGAGAAGAAATGCCGCAATTTGATTTTGGCATTGACCCGGTGCACACCTTGGTTCAAGTAGGGGTGCAGAAGCTGGATATGGAGATCATATTGTTTACATGGAGGAGATGGTATGTGACGCTCTTATGATGTCCGGGTCGTTTGAGTCCAATAATACAAAAGAGCCTCCTAATGCAGATGCACAAAAATTTTATAATCTCCTAACAGAGTCAAATAAGCCTTTGTGGGAAGGGTCCCCCGACTCGAAGTTATCGATGTGTGTTCTACTGTTGTCTGCCAAGTCCAATTAGAGCATACCCGAGTTAGGCTTGGATTTCATTGCCAAAATGGTTTTGGCCGGGACGCCTTTCAAAGGAGGATTACCCAACAATTATTATGATGCGAAGAGGTTAATGTCCAAGTTAGGATTGGAGTCCAAGAGGATTGACTATTGTCAGAATGGGTGCATGCTCTTTTACGATAATGAATTCGACAAAAATGATGGCGCATTGGTTGAGTGCAGATTTTGTCACGCACCAAGGTATCGTCAGCGCAACGCAAGTAGAAGTAATCTGAAACCAGTTCCGGTAAAATCGATGTTCTACTTGTCAATCATTCCTAGATTACAAAGGATATTTGCATCGATGCAGACTGCAGGAAAATGACATGGCACCATGAGAATAGGAGGAATGCAGGAGTGTTACGCCATCCTTCTGATGGTGAAGCATGGAAGCACTTTGATCGGGTGCATCCGGATTTTGCCGTTGATCCTCGTAATGTACGACTTGGGTTATGCTCGGATGGCTTTACCCCATATATCCAAGCCTCGGCATCACCTTATTCATGTTGGCCCGTTGTAGTTACCCCTTACAATCTTCCTCCCGAAATGTGTATGTCAAAGCCATATATGTTCTTGACTTGCCTGATTCCGGGTCCATCTAATCCAAAGGCAGGCATTGATGTATACTTGCAACCTTTGATTGATGATTTGAAGAGGTTGTGGAATGGTGTTATGACGTACGATATTTCTCGAAAACAAAATTTTACAATGAAGGCAGCGTTGATGTGGACAATTAATGACTTCCCTGTGTATGGCATGTTGTCTGACTGGGGGACGCATGGGAAGCTTGCATGCCCGCATTGTATGGAGCATACAAAGGCATTTACCTTAAAATACGGGGGGAAGTCGTCCTGGTTTGATTCCCATCGCAGGTTCTTACCGAACGATCATCAATTTAGAAGGAATAAGAATGCCTTCAAGAAGGGGGTTGTTGAAATGGATGAACCGCTTCCGAGGTTAACACCAAAACAAATTTGGAGTAGAATCAGGGACTTGCCAAAAGTGACTGAAGCTGGGGTTTCCAAATTAGATGGTTACGGGCAGTGGCATAATTGGACAAAGAGGGGTATTTTTTGGGATCTTCCTTATTGGAAAGATAATTTATTGAGGCACAATCTTGATGTAATGCACATTGAAAAAAATTTCTTTGACAACATTTTCAACACTGTGATGAACTTGCATGGCAAGACCAAAGACAACGATAAGGCTAGAATGGACTTAAAGTTGTACTGCAGGAGACCGGATTTGGAGCTGAGACATCAAGATAATGGGAAGATGTACAAGCCAAAGGCCAATTATACCTTGACTATCCAGGAAGCAAGGTTAGTTTGCCAATGGATAAAGGGGCTCAAGATGCCTGATGGTTATTCTTCTAACTTGGCAAGATGTGCTGATGTTATAAAAGGCAAGTTGCATGGGATGAAAAGCCATGATTGTCATGTGTTTATGGAGTGCTTACTTCCTATCGCCTTCAGTTCGTTTCCCCCCCATGTTTTGAATGCCCTTACTGAAATAAGTCAATTCTTCAAGGACTTGTGTTCTGCAACTTTAAGGGAAGACGATTTGACCAGGATGGAACAAAACATTCCACTCATTTTGTGCAAGCTGGAGAGAATATTCAACCCGGGCTTCTTTGATTCAATGGAGCATCTTCCGATTCATCTTGCATATGAAGCCAGACTTGGTGGTCCAGTTCAATATAGGTGGATGTATCCATTTGAAAGGTAATTTAAGTATCACAGTTATTGATCCACTTTCATGCATATTAGTTAATTAATAATAACCTCGTCATTTTTTAATAGATTCATGGGCGAGTCAAAACGATCGGTGAAAAATAAGGCTAGGGTTGAAATTCACATGAACTAGGGTTTCGGCCTTCACACAAAAATTAGGTTAGGAAATTTATTTCATTTCAATCTCTTGGGTTCAACGAGTATAGGTATTAGAGAGATGAAATCAAGTGTTACATAATAAAAATTTAAACAAACTCATCTAGTCTCTCTAGGACATAGATTCGACCAACAATAGAAGAATAGGAAAAAAAAATTATTTTACTTCATGCTCTTGGATAATGAATATAGAGATCATAGAGAGTTAATAGAAATTAGTTTCACATCAAAAGGATTTTTCTATGATTTTCTAGAAATTTTTGAATAAAAACCCAAAATTTTGAAACCTGGTGATCATGGCATGAAATTCATGAAATCAATGAAGAAGAAGGCATGAATACTCATGGAGATGAAGGTTCACCTCTTGATTGATGAAGAAATGGAGTAAAATGATCAAGTTCTTCAAGAATCAACAATGATGTTCTATGTGTTTTTTGGAGAGAAAGCTTGAAGATGATAGAGTCAAATGGAAAAAATGGCCTAAGTGTGGTGGGGTGTAGTGGCCGTGTGGGTGGGGGAGGGTATTTTAGGTCAAATTCACTTATGGCACACTTGTAATTTCCATGGAAAATTAAGGGTAAAATGGTCATTTCCATTACAAAATATCTTAGATATTTATGCGCCATCGTGAATTGGATAGGATCGTTATAAATGCTTGTCATGTCGATCACATCACCACCTCAACTCGTATCTAGCTCCATCGTTTACCCAACTTAGGTTTTACGCAAGTTATTTTGAAGTTTTCGACCGTATAAAATATAAAATTTTATTTTTACTCAAAAAGTTTCCAAAAAAACCCATATCGTTGTAAATACGATATAAACCTAAACCGTTTCATTCACGAGTAAAAATTAGGTTTTCTGATCAGTAAAATTTTACTGTCAGTGAAAACGCAGACCGGGTTCCGTCTGAATTTTCAACCAAAAATTTAACCGTAACCTTCTACAATTAAGTATAATCTAAATATGACTTTGGTTTATCCAAAATCATTTTCTATGTATCAGATAAAAATATAAACATATATATATATATATATATATATACATTTATATAAATATATATTACTGATATTAGAAAGAAGAAAAATCGGGGTGTTACATTACTACCCCACTAAAAAAATTTCGTCCTAGAAATTACGTACCTAAAAAAGATTAGGATATTGTAATCTCATCTTGTTCTCTGCTACCCATGTTGTATCTCTGGTTGTCTCATCCCAAATAACCTTGACTAAGGAAATTTGTTTACCTCTGAGCTGCTTAATCATCTTATCCTTGATTCGTACATGCGAAGTCTCATATGACAAGTTCTCTTTTAATTGTACTTCATCATGTTCAATTACATGTGATGGATCAAGAATATACTTCCTTAATTGTGAGACATGGAACATATCATGAATGTTTGAAAGATAAGGTGGTAAAGCAATTCGATAGGCTACTAGACCAATACAACGAAGAATTTGGTAAGGTCCAGTTAATTTAGGAGTGAGTTTTCTGGACTTTATGACTCTTCCTATCCCAGTCTTGGGTGTGACTCTCAGAAATACGTGTTCACCTTCTTGAAATTCGAGAGGTCGTCTCCTTCGATCAATGTAACTCTTCTGCCTACTTTGTGTCATTTTCATCTTTTCACGGATTTGTTTAACCTTTTTCATTGTTTGCTGCACGATTTCGGGACCTAAAATCATTCTTTCTCCATCTTGGTACCAACACAAAGGTGTTTGACATTTCCTCCCATACAGAGCCTCATAGGGTGCCATCCCTATACTTGAATGAAAATTATTGTTATACGTGAATTTGAATAGCGGCAAAAGATCATCCCAACTTCCATGATGGTCTAAGACACATGCTCTCAGTAAGTCTTCTAACGATTGGATCGTTCTTTCCGTTTGTCCTTCGGTTTGAGGATGATATGCGGAACTTAACCTTAACTTGGTTCCCAATGCTTGATGTAGACTTCCCCAGAAACGTGAAGTAAACTTCGGATCTCGATCTAAAATGATACTCGAAGGCACTCCGTGAAGTCTAATTACTTCCTTGATGTAAGCATCAGTCAATTTTTCTACAGTGTAATTGATCTTAACAGGTAAGAAATGTGCTGATTTCATTAGCCTGTCAACGATCACCCAAATTGAATCAAAACCTTTGGAAGTTCACGGTAAACTTACCACAAAATCCATCGATATGTTATCCCACTTCCATTCAGGTACATCTAACGATGTAAACATTCCTTCAGGTCTTTGATGTTATACCTTTGCTTTCTGACAAGTCAGACATGATGCAGCGTACTCCGCAACTTGCTTTTTCATGCCTGGCCAACAAAATCTTTTTAAAATCTTGATACATCTTAGTTTATCCAGGATGAATATTTAACTTACTCTTGTGTGATTCTTCAAGAATCATCTTTTTCATCTCAGGATTATCAGGTACACAGTCTCGTCCATTGCACGTGAATATGTTATCTGATCCCAAACTAAATTCTGTAGCTTTTCCTTCTTCCATTAATTTCTTCTTTTCTTGAAGATACACATCAGTAACTTGTTGTTCTCGGATCTCTTCCATCAATCCACTAGAAATTTTAATCATTCCCACACTGATCTTCTTTTGACTTACTTCCAAATTCAAATTGAGATCACGGAACTTTTCGATCAGTTCGAGTTCCTTTACCATCATAGTTGAGATATGAATGGCTTTCCGGCTAATTGCATCCGCTACAACGTTCGCCTTTTCAGGATGATAATGAAATGTGAAGTCATAATCCTTCAGGAACTCCATCCATAGTCTCTGTCTCATATTGAGCTCCTTTTGATCAAACGGGTATTTCAGACTTTTGTGGTCACTAAAGACATCAAACTTAGCTCTATACAAGTGGTGTCTCCATATCTTTAGTGCAAAAACCATAGCAGCTAACTCCAAGTCACGCGTCGGATAATTTCTTTCATGAGTCTTTAACTGACGTGACACATAAGCTACAACTTTTCGATGTTGCATTAATACACAGCCTAAACCTTGATGCGAAGCATCATAGTATACCTCATAAAGTTCATTCGGTTCAGGAAATATTAACACCGACGAGGTTGTCAAACGTTCTTTTATCTTTTGAAAACTTTCCTCGCATTTTTCCGTCTACACGAAAGGTTGATCTTTCCTCGTAAGTTGAGTCAAGACGCAACTATCTGGGAAAAACCTTCAATAAACCTCTGATAATAACTGGCTAGACCAACAAAACTTCGGATCTCCGTTACCATCTTTGGACTTTCCTAAGAAAGTACCGCTTCTACTTTTACAGGATCGACAACAATTCCTTCCTCGGTAATTAATTGTCCTAAAAATTTCGCTTCTTCGAGCCAAAACTCGCACTTGGACAGTTTTACATACAAAACCTTCTCACCTAGGATTTGTAAAACTTGTTTCAAATGTTCTTCATGTTCCTCATTAATCTTAGAGTAAATGATAATGTCATCGATGAACACGACAACGAACTTATCAAGGAATGGATGAAAAATCCAATTCATGTAGTCCATGAAGATAGCATGTGCGTTCGTCACTTTAAAAGGTATCACGAGATACTCATAATGTCCGTAACGAGTTCTGAACGCAGTTTTTGGTATATCTTCAATCTTTACCCTAATCTGATGATAACGCGTCCTCAGGTTAATCTTTGAGAACACAACTCCTCGCAGTTGATCCATCAGATCGTCTATGCACGATAAAGGGTACTTATTCTTGATCGTCACTTTATTGAGTTGTCGAAAATCCACGCAGAGGCTCGAACCTCTGTCTTTCTTTCTCACTAAAAGAACTGGTGCTCCCCATGGGGGAACACTCGATCGTATAAATTATTTCGACAAAAGGTCCTCCAATTGAACTTTCAACTCAGTAAGCTCTATAGGTGACATCCGATATGGAGCGATTGAAATCGAACCAGCTCCTGGTACTAGGTCTATGGAGAATTTGATATCTCTTACTGGCAGTAAACTGAGAACATCATTCGAAAACACATCCGGAAACTCTCTCACTATAGGCACCATACTCAAAATTGATTGGTCGCGCTGTCGCGCACGCGCCAAAAAGGACGAGCGGGTTTAAAACTGTAGTTTAGTGCGACAACTCGGATGTCGTCTCTCAAGGACTCTGAAAATGTTACCTTTCACAAAAATCAGTTTTGGGGGGGGTTTGTTTTGAGATGCAATCAAAGAAAACAGAAGAGTAAAAACAGAGTAATTGAAAACAAGCAGTTTAAGGAGGTTATCAAATGATCAAAAACAGATTAATCTATTGCTCTTGATTTCCCACTATCATAGGTTCATACAATTTCCAAGCCCTAAGCAAATTCTTATCCCCTCCCGGTTGTAGTAGCAATTTACAAGCGAAACTACTACCACAGATACATGTCCCTATTCCCGAATTAAGCAAATGGGGTTAAGCCCTTCGTGAACTAAGCGAACACGAAATGTACACACGCAAATTAAGCGGATGCGATTAATTATAGGAACATGATATCACCAGAAATAAATCAATACAATACAAGATACTCCCGAATTAAGCAAACAGAAATACAAAGTATGGTATTGAAGAGGGAAAAAGCATACAAAACAGGAAAATATAAGAACCTCAAGTATATGGAAACCAATCACAATAGATCAATCCTAAGAACTTAGTTCTCCATAACACAAACGAAATCACGAGAGAAAATGTAAAACAGAGAAATGGAGAAGCAAAAGTCTATACAAATTGTTCAGAACAGCCTTTTATACAAATTCTGAAATTAGCTAGCTCGCGAGGCGAGCACACATTCGCGAGGTGAATTTCATGAACAGTCAGCAACCTTTGGCATTCTCGCGAGGCGAAGTGTTTCTCGCGAGGCGAGGATATGAAGAGTTTTCTCCTTACGCCCGTTATGGCCATCAGGGCCTAATCGTGATGCTCTCTGACTTCCAGACTCGCGAGGCGAATGGATGCTCGCGAGGCGAAACTCTTCAACTTCAAAACTGCCACGGCCATGACCTTCAACACGGGCAAGCCGTGATCGTCTCTGAATTTTTCAGGTTTGCAAGACTCGCGGGGCGAGACCTTCTTCGCGGGGCGAACCAGAGACTTGGCAATTTCTTGGAACAGTCAGGCTTCGGGGTCGCGTGGCGAGAGTGTCCTTCGCGGGGCGAATCCCCTGTTCTTTATTTTCTCAGCTTCTACTTAACCTGAAAATGAGGAAATAACCATAAGTGTATTATTTTGACTTAAAACTAGCTAAATTAACTTAAAACTACTCTAGAGACTCAAAACCTTGCTTGAGGACAATCTAATCTAATTTGGGTAAAAATATGATATAGTTTGCACAAAACCCTGGTCATACTAGCTATAAAACTAGATGAGCCAGAGGCTTATCAAAATACCCCAAACTTAAACTTTGCTTGTCCCCAAGCAAACTAAGACTCAAAAAACAAAAAGACTCAAGAACTGGCAAGCTTAAAAGATCCAATCAACATTGCACACATTCAAGCAATACATCGAAAACAGTTTTTCTTCATTGTTTCCCCCTTTTCAAACAGAGCAATCCCCACATTCATTTATTCCAAACATTTGAGAATTTCATCATGAAAACAATCAGAAATCTAAGCAAGGGATCTAAGTCACACATAAGAGGGAGATCACCAAATCCAAACAACTGCCTTCCTCACAAGGGCATTATTTGTTCACTCAGTCACTCAGTTTATCTCAGGCTAACAACTTGCACTCAGTTTCACTTTTCAAGTACACTTCCCAAAAATTTGATTTTCACCTCAAAATGGTTCCCACAGAAAACATGCAAGCAACATCAAGAGGTCTTTTATGGGTTGTAATGGGGCCTGGCTAAGGGTAGGATATACAAATGAAACTAGGCTGAAGACCCTAGGAACTAAGAGAGCATGAACTATATTTACACTTTGAAATTCGCTCAAGTTCCTTTCTTTATTTTTTTTTCTTTATACTTCTGGGTGGCTACAGCCCTTTATTTCTTTTTGGCATTTTTGCACTTTTAAATTTTTTTTTTCTCTTCTCTTTTTTTTTTCCTTTCTATTTTCTATTTTTTTCCATTGTTACACTTTTCTTTTTTTCTTTTTCTCTTTTTCCTAATCCCAAACAACACATTGCACCTTGCAGCCACCCCAAACTTAGTTTCTTGCACCCATTCTAAGATTACATGCTCTCCTAATCCTAAGATCGGATTAACATGGTTTTCCAGATTTTTGGGCTTATAACATTAGGTTATCAAGAACTAACAGGCTAATAGGCTCAAAAGGGCTAACTAGGGAACATGCATTAGGAATTGTTTTATTCAGGCCAAGTAGCTATTTACAAAGAAACTGCCTAAATCATTTGCTACACACATATAATCATGCAAACCAAAAAGAGATTCAATCAAATCCAGGGAAGTGCAACTTTAAAGTGATTTTCACACAATTTAAAACATGTTGGAGGCTCAAAAACCTCACCTGGACATTCATGCTAATTGTTTGAAAGAGATTCTATCCCTAGTGTGTGCTTCCTATCACCCCAAACTTATCATTCATCATGCCATCATAACAAAATCCCAAAGTTCAGTTTTCAATTTCACATGGGAATCACTTTTCAAAATCAAAAAATTTTCAGCCTAGGGGGAATCATCACATATCAATCATGCAAGCAATCTGTGCAACATCAATCAAAATCTAGCAAACTTGCCAACATAAGACTCAACACACAAATGCTCCTGAGCTTCTCAAATTATTCAGGAGCTTTATTCAAAGAAAAGAAAACTTTATTCAAAGAAAAGAAAAACTACAACTAGTTCCCTCCCCCACACTTAAAACATGCATTGCCCCCAATGAACAACAGAATTATAAGATCATAGTGAGGGAAAGGAAAAGAGTACTCCCTGATCAAGTGCAGTGTAAGCGGGAGCTGTCACCTGGATCCCATTCCTTGCAGTCTAAGGCCAAAGAGGTAGAGAGGGCTTCCGGTGCTGCTTCATCCTCTTCATGGTTCTCATCCACTGCACTGACAATTTTATCACCTGCTAAACATGCAGCAATCTCAGCACAAACCACAGAATGGTTAGCGTTAGTACAATCAAGACAAGAAAAAATATCATCACAGCCAGAATTAAGTAGAAAATTAGAAAACAAGTTCTCATGGGTGTCCTCAATAGTCTCAGAGATCAACTCTATGTGGAATACAGAGTGCTCTTCCACTGGATGTTTCATGGCATCAAATATGTTAAACTTTGCAACTATATCCCCAAACTTCATAGACATGGTCCCATCATCCACATCAATGTTAGTCTTAGCTGTCTTCATGAATGGTCGGCCCAGGATGATTGGTGATTTACTGGAATGTGTCTCGCCTGCCATGTCCAAGATGTAGAAATCAGCTGGGAAGATCAGATCATCAACTTGCACTAGTACATCTTCCACCATTCCCATGGGGCGGGCACTGGTCCTGTTGGCCAACTGAATGGTGATACCTGTATACTTCAAAGGACCAAGATCAAGTTTGTTAAAGATGGAGGTAGGCATGACATTGATAGAGGCTCCCAAGTCCAACATGTAGTTTTCAAACTTCTTGTCCCCAATAGTGCATGGGATAGTGAAGGTGCCTGGATCCTTGCACTTCTGTGGCAGTGCCTGAGTAGGGGTGAAAGCAACCACTCTTTCTGGCTTAGACTGGATAAGCGCTGAGACATTTCTTCCCAAATCAACCCTCTCATTATTCTTCATCTTCCTCTTGTTGGTGCATAGGTCCTTGAGAAATTTGGCATACTTGGGCACTTGCTTGATCACATCCAACAGAGGGATATTAACACCCACCTTTCTTAAAACATCAGGAATTTCCTTCTCCTTATCTTCACCACCACTCTTCAAATTTTTCTGTAATCTGTGTGGGAATGGAATGGGTGGTCTATACACTCTCTCAGTTTCAACTTCAACCATAGGCTCAGGAGTAACCTCAACAGTTGCTTCATCTTTTTCAGAGGTCGCCTCAACAACTTTTCCAGACCTCAAAGATACGGCACTCACATTAGGGTTGGAAGCATTAGGATTTATCACTGGCTGTGCTGGCAGCTGGGTTGTTCTCTGACCTTGCTTTATGTTATTTATGTCTGTGGCCATCTGTCCAATCTGTGTATGCAATGCCTGAATACTCGCATCCGTTCTCTGCTGAAATTGTGCCTGTGAGGCCTGGAATCGTGCTCGAACCGTCCCATTTGCTCTTTGGAAAAGTGTAGTCATTTGTGCATTCAATTGTGAAGTTATTTGCTTGCACATGTCATCAACTGAAGGTCCGGACGGTGCATAAGTGGTCACTGGAGGATTCTGAGGTGCCATCGGTTGTTGGGATGAGTTCCCATACCGCAGATTAGGATGATTACTCCAGCTGGGATGGTACCTATTTGTTGAAAGATCTGGAATGCTGTATCTGTTCTGGTTATTGCCCTGATTATACGGATGGACTGCAAAGGCTTGAGGTGATTCAGTAATTGATCCTCCTTGCAAAATAGGGCATGCTTCATATGGGTGCTCAGGAGAACTGCACATGCCACACAATACCGCAGGCTGAACCCTATCCATTGCCAATTTCTCTACCAAGGAAGTGAGCCTGTCAATTCTATCATCACGGTCATGGCTGGAAGAGGAAGTGCGGACCTCATGTACACCTCTAGTCTCAACAGAATTTCTTACGGTAGTGAATTGCTTGGGAATTTAATGACATGTTCTCAATGAGTTGCTTGGCGTGCGATGGAGTCTTGTCAACCAATGCCCCCCACTAGCAAAAGATCCAAAATATTCCTATCCATCGGCTGCAATCCTTCATAAAAATATTGGATGAGGAGCTGTTCAGAAATTTGATGCTGGGGGCAACTAGATGTCAACTGCTTGAACCTCTCCCGATACTCAGCTAGCGACTCATTTCCTTGCCTTATTCCACAGATTTCTTTTCTAATTGCAGCGGCTCTAGAGGCAGGAAAATATTTCTCTAGGAAGAGCTTCTTCAAGTCATTCCATGTGGTAATGGAATTCGGCGCAAGGTATAATAGCCAATCTTTTGCAGCTCCCTGGAGTGAGAACGGAAAAGCCTTCAACTTGATATGATCCTCAGTTACTCCTTCTGGCCTCAAAGTTGTGGAGCAGACAACTTGGAACTCCTTCAAGTGCTTGTGTGGATCTTCACCTGCAAGACCATTAAATCTTGGCAACAAATGGATTAGCCCAGATTTTAACTCAAAAGGAGTGTCAGCACCAGGATAAGCAATGCACAAACCATTGTAATTCACATAAGGGGCAGCAAGCTGCCTCAAAGTCCTTTGGTCTCCCATGTTTTCAAAAGCAGTTTTAAAATTGGAATCACTACTAGTGCTAGCCCGAAATTCCCTACGGAGTGTGTGCAATGTTCTTTCAATTTCCGGGTCAAAATCACACAGTTTAGGGCAATGAGACCTAGTAGCCAGACCAATTCAAAACAAAACAGAAAATAAAAGAAAGAAAAGAAAAATAAAATAAAACAAGTTGCGAAAAATAACAACTCAGAGTCCCCGACAACGGTGCCAATTTTTGGTCGCGCTGTCGCGCACGCGCCAAAAAGGACGAGCGGGTTTAAAACTGTAGTTTAGTGCGACAACTCGGATGTCGTCTCTCAAGGACTCTGAAAATGTTACCTTTCACAAAAATCAGTTTTGGGGGGGGGGGGGGGGGGGGTTTGTTTTGAGATGCAATCAAAGAAAACAGAATAGTAAAAACAGAGTAATTGAAAACAAGCAGTTTAAGGAGGTTATCAAATGATCAAAAACAGATTAATCTATTGCTCTTGATTTCCCACTATCATAGGTTCATACAATTTCCAAGCCCTAAGCAAATTCTTATCCCCTCCCGGTTGTAGTAGCAATTTACAAGCAAAACTACTACCACAGATACATGTCCCTATTCCCGAATTAAGCAAATGGGGTTAAGCCCTTCGTGAACTAAGCGAACACGAAATGTACACACGCAAATTAAGCAGATGCGATTAATTATAGGAACATGATATCACCAGAAATAAATCAATACAATACAGTATACTCCTGAATTAAGCAAACAGAAATACAAAGTATGGTATTGAAGAGGGAAAAGCATACAAAACAGGAAAATATAAGAACCTCAAGTATATGGAAACCAATCACAATAGATCAATCCTAAGAACTTAGTTCTCCATAACACAAACGAAATCACAGAGAAAAATGTAAAACAGAGAAATGGAGAAGCAAAAGTCTATACAAATTGTTCAGAACAGCCTTTTATACAAATTCTGAAATTAGCTAGCTCGCGAGGCGAGCACACATTCGCGAGGTGAATTTCATGAACAGTCAGCAACCTTTGGCATTCTCGCGAGGCGAAGTGTTTCTCGCGAGGCGAGGATATGAAGAGTTTTCTCCTTACGCCCGTTATGGCCATCAGGGCCTAACAGTGATGCTCTCTGACTTCCAGACTCGCGAGGCGAATGGATGCTCGCGAGGCGAAACTCTTCAACTTCAAAACTGCCACGGCCATGACCTTCAACACGGGCAAGCCGTGATCGTCTCTGACTTTTTCAGGTTTGCAAGACTCGCGGGGCGAGACCTTCTTCGCGGGGCGAACCAGAGACTTGGCAATTTCTTGGAACAGTCAGGCTTCGGGGTCGCGTGGCGAGAGTGTCCTTCGCGGGGCGAATCCCCTGTTCTTTATTTTCTCAGCTTCTACTTAACCTGAAAATGAGGAAATAACCATAAGTGTATTAATTTGACTTAAAACTAGCTAAATTAACTTAAAACTGCTCTAGAGACTCAAAACCTTGCTTGAGGACAATCTAATCTAATTTGGGTAAAAATATGATATAGTTTGCACAAAACCCTGGTCATACTAGCTATAAAACTAGATGAGCCAGAGGCTTATCATTGATTTCCCCCTCGAATTCTAAGCTAGATAAAAGCAAGTATCCCTAATCTCTTTCTTTCGAAAAAGTTCTTACTTAATTGGCAGATAAAAATCTAGTAATCTAAAGATTAGGAAAAACTAAAGTTTTATGAGTGCAATCTAAAAGGATATGGTTGGAAGATAACCAATCCATGCCTAAAATCACATCTAACTGTATTAAAGGTGCCTCATATGAGATTAACAAGAAAATGTCTATCTTGAATGATAGTTGGACAATTCATAGATATAGAATTTATGATACCTAGTTTAGCAGTTGGGGTTGAAACAATCAAGTCATACGATAGAGAAAAAACAGACAATTTCAATTGTCTCACATAAGCTATCGCAATAAAAGAATGCGTTGCACCAGAATCGAAAAGTACAATTAAGAGATTACCAGTTATGTCGCAACTACCTTGTATGAGATCATCAAAATTGGAAGCTTCAGCACCACTCATGGTGTAAGCTCTCCCCTTAGCCGACAGCTTATTGGTCCTTGAGGTGTTGGCAACTGGTCCAGATCTCGGTGCATTACAATCCTTTGCTATGTGCCCCACCTGACCACAAGTAAAACACTTCATCCCCCTAATTGGCCAAGTATCAGCCATATGATTAGGATCCTCACATTTGTAACATTTTCTGACTTGGCCTTGATTTTGGTTCCTTTGACCTCTACTACTATTTGTAAAAGCAACCAGACGATATGATTGTTGGTTTTGATTAATTCCGGGTGGTCGAAAATATGGTTTCCTCTGCACTTGCTTCCCTCTCTGGTTCTGGAATTGACCCTTGAATCTAGATGGTCCTCCGACATTTCCTCTATTATCCCTTCCCTTCCTCATTTGTTCCACTTTCCTACACTTCTCAACTAGAGCTTGAGAATATCTGATTTCCAGTGGTAGTACCAACTCCTTGATTTCAAAACACAGTCCTCCTTCAAATCTCTCACATTTCCAATCTTCATCCAGGTTATTTTGGAAGAAACGAAAATACTTGGCGAGTCATTCAAACTTCGCAGCGTATTCCCCGACAGACAAATCTCTTTACTGCAAACGCAAAAATTCTTGCTCTTTTTTAGCTCTGGCACTCTGAGGAAAATACTTGTTCAGAAACATGATCCGAAATACATCCTAAGTAATCTCATGATTATCCGCTTCCAGTAGTTGTCTAGTGCCCTTCCACCAGTATTCAGCATCTCCCAACAGCAAAAAAGTAGCTTAAGGCACCTTCACTCCTACATGGCCATGAATCAACTCAAAAATTTTCTCTAACTCTTGAATCCAAAAATAAGCTTTAGCATCATCAATATCTCCATGAATCTGTGGCGGATTCTGATGTCAAAAAGCAGTCAGACCTCTGCCCTCAACAGCCTGTTCAGCTCGGATTTGCTCCTATTGGTTCTAGGCAACCATAGTAGGTGTCTGGATGGCAATGGCAGCGGAAACATTCGCCATCGCTTGTGCTGCCTGGTCCATCCCACCAGCACCATCATAGTATTCCCAAAAATTACCATGACCGTCAACATGACCACCTCTACGGCCCCTTCCACCACCGCGTCCACGTCCACGTCCACATCGACGTGCACCTTCTGGTTCCATAACTGACCTACTAGGCAAAATGAGTTGAACTGCAACCAAAAAATGAAATGTAAACTTACTAGTTATCACACATTACTTCTAAGAAGTAATTCAAATAAGTCTCAATCAGAGATAACACAACATCAACACGACATACCTATTCCCAAATATTCCCGAAAGACTCGACCAGCTCTGATACCACTAATGCAACCCCCCTGGGTGTCACATGGTTAACTCGTTGGGGAAAATAAAACGTAAATAAATGTTGGTTACTTTCGGAAAATAATGTTTTCTAGTTGTTTATTCTTATTAAAAAATGGTGATAAATTTTATTTCTTTTTTTCTCCATTCAAACCAACATCATAAACATAATATACATCATCATTTTATACCTATGCATCATAAATATTTACATCTCAACCTTTATCATAATAGGTCACTTCCCAAAGTTATAACAACATAAGAAAATAAAACAACATAACTAAAACGTAGTGGTGAGTCTGGAACCACAAAAAAAAAAAGGCTTTCGAGAACTGAAGTTAGACTCACAAAAACCATTACCTCAAAAATGGAATAAATCCCTATAGCTGGTCCGCACTAATGATAGTCATTGGGGAGGCCATCGTAGACATCCCCACCTGCAGGAGGAGTATCTGGAGAGGACACTACGGCTCCCGCTCCTACAACTGGGACCACACCATCATCGAGAGGATGGTACTCGGGGTCCTCCTCTAGGTCCTCCTGAGGATCTACCTCGATCCCCTCATCAACCTCCTGAACTAAAACAATCGGTGCGGGAGGTGATGCTGGTACTGCCTCGTTCAATGGTTGTACGTGTGGGGGAGGATGGTACTCCAAGTCTCCCTGTGCCACCAAGTACTGTAGGATCATTCGGATCGGAGGTAACGAGACCTCAACCGTCTCCACACCGTGTGAGTGTCGATGTGGTCCAGTTGCTAAAGTACCCGTAATCGTACGTACCAAGCTAGTGTAAGTGGCACTGCGAGCCGCGGGGTTAATTACCCACCCACCACTATCATCCGCATTCTCAAACGTCAGGGAGCTAACTCCCGAATATGACATGGCCATCTTATGATCCATCTGTATCCATATATAGACACACACACACACACATACACAACACAGTAGAAATCCAACAAGAAACACACAAAGGTGAGATACTGACAAATGAGTTTCAACAAGATAACCACATGCGCGACACACAAAGCAGCATATACATATACATATATTCACAACATATAAAAGTTCTCCAAAACAAACATAATAGTTTATCAATGGGATTCATACCCGAAAGTCATCACAATTTTATAAAAAAGCATGACACTTCAATATTTATTTTCTAACTTTGATATCTAATCTCCGGAGATCCCAAATTATTTTCGTTTGAGCAGATCAAGCTCTTTACATGGCACATTATCAACGAAAGAAACAATGGTCAACACATTACATGGCAGATTTTCCAACTCAAGGCACAATGGTCAACGCGATAAATGACACATTGTCCATAAAGCACATGGTTAACAACAACACATGGCACATTGTTCATCAAGGCACAGCGATCAACTTTACATGGCACATTGTCCAATTAAGGCACAATGGTCAACGCGATAAATGGCACATTGTCCATCTAGGCACAATGGTCAACAACTCATGGCACATTGTCTATCTCTAGGCACAATGGTCAACGCAGGCACGTCTGCCAAATAATGCGTGTAAAACATTTATTCTCCGTTCTTTTCTTTTTCGTTCATTCTTCCCTTGTCGAGGCTCAAAGCTCACGACCATGCTTAATTAAATATTCAGTCTTTTCATGCTCAACTCTACACAGGACACATAGTCCGAGTGCTCAATAACGAAGCCCTAGACCGATGCACCAGTCTTAGGTTTGCGGATATGTGATACAAAGTTCACCACATCAATTATAAGATACAAGGTCCACAACATCTTTTATAGGACACAAAGTCCACAACAACTAACATAGATCCATGATCCACGTGTTAACAGAACACTAGAATCCCGACGTCTCGGTTACTAGGTTCACTTTTCTTCTTTAACATCATTTTCGTTCTGCGAAACAACAAATACAAAATAAAACCTCCGAAACTTATCCAAGTTTGTTGGAATTATTTTTGCTTGAGTAGAAACTCCTTTGCAAAAAATATTTTCCGTTGAAAATCGTTTATAAAACGTTAAACCTCCGACAAATTCATTTTCCTCTAATTTTATTTCCTCTTGAAAATCTCTTTTTCGAATAACATCAAATTTTGAAAAAATTATTCCCAACTCATTTTCTGTTTAAAGAAATAAAACGGATTTTCATAGTCTCGCTGTAAAATTCTTTTATGAATTACTCTTTACTTAACAATTAAAATCTTTTATAATCCAAATGACTTTTCTGTTACAAAAAGTTTTTCCAACATCAATATTACTTTATTTTTGAAACTTAACTACTTGAAATAACTTTTTATTATTTTTGAATTTATTTTGTAAAAACTAACGTTTATGAAATTTTTTCACAGTTTCGTCCTCACTATCACTCATTGACTAATCTTTCACTGAAACATCATTAAAATATTATTTTCTACATTTTCTTCTAAATTCCCAACTTTAAATCATTTTGATTTCTCTTCAACATTATCAAGCTTTTATCTTTAATTTTAATTGAGCACTGACCATTGTCGGGCTTCTCAGTCAATCACTAAACAGCAAAAAATCCATACAATACAGTTATAGCATACTTCACAGTTATAACATGCATCACAGTTATAACATAAAAATCACAGTTATAACAAATCAATCATATGAACCACATCAAACCACATAAGCCAATACACAGTAAATAATTAAAACACTACTGAAACCATAACAAATAATTTACAAACAACACACAAATAGCATATGGCTATCTAAAACCCCTCAGGTAAACTCTCCTTACCTCTTGAAGTTACAGATTCCGCTTTGAAGTTTCTTCTTAGAATTCTGTTTTCTCCATGAAACTCAACACGACAACCAACACTTATCCTTCACAACAAATCAAATCACAATTAACAAAATGAAACAACAAAAACCATCTAGTTTCTATGACTAGGGTTCGACCATGATGAATGAAATTGGCTAGGGATGTCAAAATTTCACAAGCTTTTGGATCAATGATCATTGAGTATTAGGAAGACATAATCAAGTGTCATAAACCAAGAATTTGAAAATAAAAAAACCATCTAATTCACATGAGCTAGGGTTTCGGCCTTCACACAAAACTTAGGTTAGGAAATTTATTTGATTTCAATCTCTTGGATTCAACAAGTATAGGTATTAGAGAGATGAAATCAAGTGTTACATAATAAAAATTTAAACAAACTCATCTAGTCTCTCTAGGACATAGATTCAACCAACAATAGAAGAATAGGAAAGAAATTTTCTTTTACTTCATGCTCTTGGATAATGAAAATAGAGATCATAGAGAGTTAATAGAAATTGGTTTCACATCAAAAGGATTTTTCTATGATTTTCTAGAAATTTTTGAATAAAAACCCTAGAATTTGAAACATGGTGATCATTGCATGAAATTCATGAAATCAATGAAGAAGAAGGCATGAATACTCATGGAGATGAAGGTTCACCTCTTGATTGATAAAGAAATGGAGTAAAATGATCAAGTTCTTCAAGAATCAACAATGGTGTTCTATGTGTTTTTTTGGAGAGAAAGCTTGAAGATGATGGAGTAAAATGGAACAAATGGCCTAAGTGTGGTGGGGTGTAGTGGCCATGTGGGTGGGGAGGGTATTTTGGGTCAAATTCACTTATGGCACAGTTGTAATTTCCATGGAAAAGGGTAAAATGGTCATTTCCATTACAAAATATCATAGATATTTATGCGCCATCATGACTTGGATAGGATCGCCATAAATGCTTGTCATGTCGATCACATCAGTCACCTCAACTCCGTATCTAGCTCCGTCGTTTACCCGACTTAGGTTTTACGCAAGTTATTTTGAAGCTTTCAGCCGTATAAATTATAAAATTTTATTTTTACTCGAAAATTTTCCAAAAAAACCAATATCATTGCAAATACGATATAAACCTAAATTGTTTCATTCACGAGTCAAAATTAGTTTTTCTGATCAGTAAACTTTTACTGTGAGTGAAAACGCAGACCGGGTTCCGTCTGAATTTTCAACAAAAAATTTAACCGTATCCTACTACAATTAAGTAGAATCTAAATATGACTTTGGTTTATCCAAAATCATTTTTTAAGTCTCAGATAAAAATATAAACATATATATATATATACATATATATACATATATATATTACCGATATTAGAAAGAAGAAAATTCGGGATGTTACATTACTACCCCACTAAAAAAATTTCGTCCTCGAAATTACGTACCTGAAAAAGATAAGGATATTGTAATCTCATCTTGTTCTCCGCTACCCATGTTGCATCTCCGGTTGTCTCATCCCAAATAACCTTGACTAAGGAAATTTGTTTACCCCTGAGCTTCTTAATCATCTTATCCTCGATTCATACATGCGAAGTCTCATAAGACAAGTTCTCTTTTAGTTGTGCTTCATCAGGTTCAATTACATGTGATGGATCAGGAATATACTTCCTTAATTGTGACACATGGAACACATCATGAATGTTTGAAAGATAAGGTGGTAAAGCAATTCGATAGGCTACTGGACCAATACGACGTAGGATTTGGTAAGGTTCAGTGAATTTAGGAGTGAGTTTTCTGGACTTTATGACTCTTCCTACCCCAATCATGGGTGTGACTCTCAAAAATACGTGTTCACCTTCTTGAAATTCGAGAGGTCGTCTCCTTCGATCGGAGTAACTCTTCTGCCTACTTTGTGCTGTTTTCATCTTTTCACGGATCTGTTTAATCTTTTCCGTTGTTTGTTGCACGATTTTGGGACCTAAAATCATGCGTTTCCAACTTGGTACCAACACCAAGGTGTTTGACATTTCCTCCCATACAGAGCCTCATAGGGTGTCATCCCTATACTTGAATGAAAACTGTTGTTATACATGAATTAGATAAGCGACAAAAGATCATCCCATCTCCCACGATGGTCTAAGACACATACTCTCAGCAAGTCTTCTAACGATTGGATCATTCTTTCCATTTGTCCATCGATTTGAGGATGATACGCTGAACATAACCTTAACTTGGTTCCTAATGCTTGATGTAGACTTCTCCAGAAACGTGAAGTAAACTTCGGATCTCGATCTGAAACGATACTCGAAGGCACTACGTGAAGTCTATTCACTTCCTTGATATAAACATCAGTCAATTTTTCTACAGTGTAATTGATCTTAATAGGTAAGAAATATGCTGATTTCGTTAGCCTGTCAACGATCACCCAAATTGAATCGAAACCTTTGTAAGTTCGCTGTAAACTTACCACAAAATCCATCGATATGCTATCCCACTTCCATTCAGGTACATCTAACAATGTAAGCATTCCTCCAGGTGTTTGATGTTCTACCTTTGCTTTCTGACAAGTCAGACATGATGCAACGTACTCCGCGACTTACTTTTTCATGCCTGACCACCAAAATCTTTGTTTTAAATCTTGATACATCTTAGTTGACCCAGGACGAATACTTAACTTACTCTTGTGTGATTCTTCAAGAATCATATTTTTCATCCCACGATTATCAGGTACACAGCCTCATCCGTTGCACCTTAAGATGTGATCTGACCCTAAACTAAATTCTGTAGCTTTTCCTTGTTCCATTAATTTCTTATTTTCTTGAAGATACACATCAGTAACTTGTTGTTGTCGGATCTCTTCCATCAATCCACTAGAAATTTCAATCATTCTCACACTGATCTTATTTTGACTTACTTCCAAAATCAAATTGAGATCATAGAACTTTTCAATCAGTTCGAGTTCCTTTACCATCATAGCTGAGATATGAATGGCTTTCCGACTAAGTGCATTCGCTACAACGTTCGCCTTTCCAGGATGATATTGAAACATGAAGTCATAATCCTTCAGGAACTCCATCCATCGTCTCTGTCTCATAATGAGCTCCTTTTGATCAAACAGGTATTTCAGACTTTTGTGGTCTTTAAAGACATCAAACTTAGCTCCATACAAGTGGTGTCTACATATCTTTAGTGCTAAAACCACAGCAGATAACTTCAAGTCATGCGTTGGATAATTTTTTTCATGAGTATTTAACTGACGTGACGCATAAGCTACAAATTTTCGATGTTGCATTAATACACATCCTAAACCTTGATGCAAAGCATCATAGTATACCTCGTAAGGTTCATTCGGTTCAGGAAATATTAAAACCGGCAAGGTTGTCAAACATGTTTTTATCTTTTGAAAACTTTCTGCGCATTTGTCCGTCTACACGAAAGGTTGATATTTCCTCGTAAGTGGAGTCAACGGTGCAACTATCTTGGAAATACCTTCAATAAACCTCTGATAATAACCGGCTAGACCAACAAAACTTCGGATCTCCGTTACAGTCTTTGGTCTTTCCCAAGAAAGTACTGCTTCTACTTTTACAGGATCGACAACAATTCCTTCCTCGGTAATTACATGTCTTAAAAATTTCACTTTTTCGAGCCAAAACTCGTACTTGGACAGTTTTGCATACAAAACATTCTATCGTAGGATTTGTAAAACTTGTTTCAAATGTTCTTCATGTTCCTCATTAATCTTAGAGTAAATGAGAATGCCATCGATGAACACGACAACAAACTTATCAAGAAACAGACGAAAAATCCAATTCATGTAGTCCATGAAGATAGCAGATGCATTCGTCACTTTAAAAGGCATTACGAGATACTCATAAAGTCCATAACGAGTTCTGAACGCAGTTTTTGGTATATGTTCAGTCTTTACCATAATCTGATGATAACCCGTCCTCAGGTCAATCGTTGAGAACACAACAACCCCTCTCAGTTGATCCATCATATCGTCTATGCACGGTAAAGGGTACTTATTCTTGATCATCACTTTATTGAGATGTCGAAAATTCACGCAGAGTCTCGAACCTTCGTCTTTCTTTCTCACTAAAAGAACTGGTGCTCCCCATGGGGAAACACTCGGTTGTATAAATTATTTCGACAAAAGGTCCTCTAATTGAGATTTCAACTCAGTAAACTCTGTAGGTGACATCCGATATGGAGCGATTGAGATCGGACCAGTTCCTGGTACTAGGTTAATGGAGAATTCGATATCTCTTACTGGCGAAAAACCGGGAACATTATTCGAAAAAACACCCGGAAACTCTCTCACTACAGGCACCATACTCAAATTAATCTCCCCCTCGACTTATAAGCTAGATAAAAGCAAGTATCCCTGATCTCTTTCTTTCGAAAAAGTTCTTACTTGATTGGCAGATAAAAATCCAGAAATCTCAAGATAAGGAAAAACTAAAGTTTTATGGGCGCAATCTAAAAGGATATGGTTGGAAGATAACCAATCCATGCTTAAAATCACATCTAACTATATTAAAGGCAGGCATATGAGATTAACAAGAAAATGTCTATCCTGAATGATAATAGGACAGTTTAGACATATAGAATTTACGATAACTTGTTTAGCAGTTGGGGTCGAAACAATCAAGTCATACGATAGAGAAGAAACATACAATTTCAATTGTCTCACACAATCTATCACAATAAAAGAATGCGTTGCACCCGAATCGAAAAGTACAGTTAAGAGATTACCAGTTATGTCGCAACTACCTTGTATGAGATCATCAGAATTGGAAGCTTCGACACCACTCATGGTGTAAACTCTCCCCTTAGCCGTCGGATTATTGGTACTTTAGGTGTTGGCAACTGGTCCAGACCTTGGTGCATTACAATCCTGTGCTATGTGCCCCACCTGACCAGAGGTAAAAAACTTCATCCCCCTAATTGGGCAAGTATCAGCCATATGATTTGGATCCCACATTTGTAACATTTTCTGACTTAGCCTTGATTTTGGTTCCTTTGACCTCCACTACTAGTTGCAGAAGCAACCAGACAATATGATTGTTGGTTCTGGTTATTTCCAGGTGGTCGGAAATATGGTTTCCTCTGCACTTGCTTCCCTCTCTGGTTCTGGAATTGACCCTTGAATCTAGATGGACCTCCGACATTTCCTCTATTATCCCTTCCCTTCCTCATTTGTTCCACTTTCCCACACTTCTCAACTAGAACTTGAAAATTTATGATTTCCAGTGGTAGTGTCGACTCCTTGATTTCAAAACCCGGTCCTCCTTCAAATCTCTCACATTTCCAATATTCATCCGGGTTATTTTGGAAGAAACAATAATAGTTGGCGAGTGATTCAAACTTCGCAGCTTATTCCCAAGTAATCTCCTGATTATCCGCTTCCAGTAGTTGTTTGGTGCCCTTCCACCAGTATTCAGCATCTGGCAACAGCAAAAAAGTAGCATAAACCACCTTCACTCCTTCAGGGCTATGATTCAACTCAAAAAATTTCTGACTCTTGAATCCACAAATCAGCTTTAGCAGGATTAACATCTCCATGAATATGGTACGGATTCCGATGTCGAAAAGCAGTCAGACCTCTGCCCTCGGCAGCCTGTTCAGATCGAATTTGCTCATGTTGGTTCTGGGCAGCCATAGTAGGTGTCTGGAGCGCAAGGGCAGCGGCAACATTCGCCATTGCTTGTGCTGCCTGGTCCATCCCACCGGCACCATCATAGTATTCCCCAAAATTACCACGATCGTCAACATGACCACCTCTACGGCCCCTTCCACCGTCGCGTCCACGTCCACGTCCACGTGCACCTTTTGATTCCATAACTGACCTACAAGGCAAAATCAGTTGAACTGCAACCAGAAAATGAAACATAAACTTACTAGTTATCACACATTACTTCTAAGAAGTAATTCAAACAAGTCTCAATCAGAGATCACACAAGTCTCATGTTGTAATCTCATGGAGATGAAGGTGAACCTCTTGATTGATGAAGAAATGGAGTAAAATGATCAAGTTCTTCAAGAATCAACAATGGTGTTCTATGTGTTTTTTGGAGAGAAAGCTTGAAGATGATGGAGTAAAATGGAACAAATGGCCTAAGTGTGGTGGGGTGTAGTGGCCTGGTGGGTGGGGAGGGTATTTTGGGTCAAATTCACCTTTGGCACACTTGTAATTTTCATGGAAAATCAAGGGTAAAATGGTCATTTCCATTACAAAATAACTTAGATAGTTATGCGCCATTATGACTTGGATAGGATCCTCGTAAATGCTTGTCATGTCCATCACAGCAGTCATTTCAGTCACCTCAGTGTAAGATGTGGAAACGGTTCTTAGTCAAGAGGGGGGGGTGAGTTGACCTGTTTAAAACTTTTCGAAAAACAAAGTTTAAGTTCCCATTTCAAATGGAGTATCAAGATAGTAAACTTTCCTTGAAGCACTAGCAAGAGACAATTGCAATACCATTTCAAGAATGCACTTAAAGAAAGATATTCAATTGTCTAAGCTAAGAGATAATATCATACAACAATCATGCACTAGTATCATAAGCATAGAACATAGAGAATCATGCATATGATAATAAATATTATAAAAAAGTAAAGAGAGTAGGGATAGAGAAAGTGACACAAGTATTTTACTGGTTTGGCCCACAACCTGATGGCCTACGTCCAGTCCCCAAGAATCCTCTTGGAGAAATTCACTCTGATAAAGTTTGTACAAGAGATACCACACTCCTTACAATAGTCACTCTCCTCTAGTAGGATACCTCACCCACTAGAACCACACTCTCAAGAGATACCTCACTCTTGAACCTTGTTGGATACCTCACCAACAACTCACTAAGGAATGCCTCACCCATACACCTTGTTGGATACCTCACCAACAATCCACAAGAGATACCACACTCTTTCCAACAATCCACAACTCTTGCCAAAAAGGGATGCCTAACCCTTAATTTGAAGGATACCTCACCAACAACGATTTTTCTCTAATGGCCATTTTGATGGATACCTCATCAAAAAATATTTATGCCCCTCAAGAGATTCCCCACCCTTGAGAACCTTGGGATCCACACTCCCAATACAAAACTCAAAACAAATTGAGTAAAATAGAAAATCCTAGCAAGCACAAACACTTTTGCATCAAAGCTTGTAGCTTCTAGATTACTTGTAACAAAGGGTGAGTAGATGGCTTGCTATTTTGGCATTATAACAGTGTATTTTTTATTATGATTTTATTACCAAAACTCTTAAACACATACCCTTTATATGGACTTCAATTGGAGCTTGAAAAACTGAAGTTTGTTGAAAATTTTAGGTGAGTATTCGAATACTTATACAGGGTATTCGAATACTCCCTTAAACATAACCTAACAAATTCAACAGAAAGCTGAGTATTCGAATACTAACAGGGTAATTCGAATACTCCCTTCAAAAATTACCAAAATGCTTAATTAATGGCATACATGAGTTGGTATTTGAATACTCTTGAAGGAATTTCGACTTTTTCTTAAAGTAGACCAATATTCAACCATGTATTTGATTACTTCTACCTTAAAAACATTTTCCATCATTTGGCATTTGATTCAGCTCAAATTGATTTCTATTTTTAGGTTTTAGCATTATTATCTTCTTAACTTTATTAAGCCATCTAAACAATCTATGTTACTTGTGACTTACATCAAAACCCTAGATAAGTAAGCATAAACTATCAAAACGATTACAACATTGATAATCATCAAAACTCATTTCATATCTTCATTCTTCAACATAGGTGGAGATACTCTTCACGGAAGCACAGTTGAGACTTTTATCTCATTATCATCTACACTCAGCTCCGTATCTAGCTCTGTCGTTTACCTGACTTAGGTTTTATGCAAGTTATTTTGAAGTTTTCGGGCGTATAAAATACAATATTTTATTTTTACGCAAAAATTTTCAAAAAAAACCAATATCGTTGCAAATACGATATAAACCTAAATCGTTTCATTCACGAGTCAAAATTAGGTTTTCTGATTAGTAAACTTTTACTGTCAGTGAAAATGCAGACCAAGTTCCGTCTGAATTTTTAACTAAAATTTAACCGTAACCTTCTACAATTAAGTAGAATCTAAAGATGACTTTGGTTTATCCAAAATCATTTTCTAAGTCTCAGATAAAAATATAAACATATATATATATATATATATATATATATATATATATATATATATATATATATTACTTTAATTAGAAAGCAGAAAAATCGGGGTGTTACTACCCCACTAAAAAAATTTCGTCCTCGAAATCACACACCTAAAAAAGATCAGGATATTGTAATCTCATCTTGTCCTCTGCTTCCCATGTTGCATCTCCGGTTGTCTCATCCCAAATAACCTTGACTAAGGAAATTTGTTTACCCCTAAGCTGGTTAATCATCTTATCATCGATTCGTACAGGCGAAGTCTCATAAGACAAGTTCTCTTTTAATTGTACTTCATCAGGTTCAATTACATGTGATGGATCGGGAATATACTTCCTTAATTGTGAGACATGGAACACATCATGAATGTTTGAAATATAAGGTGGTAAAGCAATTGGATAGGCTACTGGACCAATACGACGAAGAATTTGGTAAGGTCCAATGAATTTAGGAGTGAGTTTTCTGGACTTTATGACTATACCTACCCCAGTCGTGGGTGTGACTCTCAGAAATATGTGTTCACCTTCTTGAAATTCGAGAGGTCGTCTCCTTCGATCAGAGTAACTCTTCTGCGTACTTTGTGCCGTTTTCATCTTTTCACAGCTTTGTTTAACATTTTCCGTTGTTTGCTGCACGATTTCAGGACCTAAAATCATGCTTTCTCCATCTTGGTACCAACACAAAGGTGTTTGACATTTCCTCCCATACAGAGCCTCATAGGGTGTCATCCAATGAAAACTGTTGTTATACGTGAGTTCGATAAGCGGCAAAAGATCATCCCAACTTCCACGATGGTCTAAGACACATGCTCTCAGCAAGTCTTCTAACGATTGGATCGTTCTTTCCTTTTTTCCATCGGTTTGAGGATGATACGTTGATCGGGTTCCGTCTGAATTTTCGACCCAAAATTTAACCATAACCTTCTACAATTAAGTAGAATCTAAATATGACATTGGTTTATCCAAAATCATTTTCTAAATCTCAGATAAATATATAAACATGTATATATATTATTTGATATTAGAAAGCATAAAAATCGGGGTGTTACAAGAATATTCAAAGGCAAAACCTTACATCTTTGTTCATGAGCCTAACTAAAAGCTTGGGCTTGACTTGTTTAAAAATAATAAAGCTTGAGCCTAACTTGTGATGCAAACCAAGAATGATATCCAATTTAAGGTCAAATTGATTTTTGATGAAAATTTTATTTTCATTGGTGACGAACCCCTAGATTTGTTTCGGCTGTATCAAGCGCTACAAATCTCCGATTGATGCATTCTTTGCTGTGTTGGAAAGCTAAGTAAATTTTCTACAAATCGTATTTGATGCCTCTTGACCAGATCCGACTTCTATCATAGTGAACATCGGGCTGGAAGTTTAAGATGAATTCTTGGATGTAATTTTCTTGTATTTTGGGCTTTCTATTATGTTTCTTTTAAATTTTGTTATGTTGTTATTTTCAATTCTAGAGTGTCTTTAATGTTTCAAATTCCTAGGGTTTCTTTTTGTATAATTCCTAAAATTAATTATGGAGTGTTCTAGGTGCTTTCATTAGCCATTTACTAGAATAGTTTTTTCTTTTATAAGTGGTTTTAGTCCCTCGTTTTTGACAAAAGTTCGGCTTTAGTCCCTCGTTTGGAAAACGTATTTTTTTAGTCCCCCGTTTTTTAAAATGTGTCCAAAGTGGTCCCTATACCACACATTTTTAGTCCCTCGTTTTTTACAACTATATATTTTTAGTCCCTCATTTTTAAAAAAATTAAGTTTTAGTCCCCCATTTTTCAAAAGGAAGTATGGTGTATGGACCATTTCTGACACATTTTAAAAAAAGGGGGACTAAAAAAGTAAATTTTTCAAACGAGGGACTAAAACCAAACTTTTATAAAAATGAGGGACTAAAAACATATTGAACCCTTCTATGTATGTATCACACCTATTAGGAGTGAAATTAACTTTGGATGTTGAAATTTGGATTGAATCCAATTGTGAGAGAAAATTGTTTCTCTTAGGTTCTTCATTGAGCCATCACCTTAGATCTTATCAAAAGTTCAAGACCCTTGTGGCGATCATCACCTTAGCTTATCAATTCCCCTTGGAATTGTGGTGCCTACCTTCCATTCCTTATCTTGTCCATTTTTGTATTCTTCTTCATCGAATTTTGGTTAGTCACTCAAGGATAGATTCGAATTTTAATATGTTCCTTTTAGGATCATATCAACTTGTTTAGCTCATTTATAATTTAATTATTGTTACATTTATGAAATATTTTCCCTTAAAATATTTTTTAAGTTTATCAATCTAGTATTTAATAAAGATTTTAATATTATATGCCAAACTACAAATAGAGATATGTGCTTAACATATGATATGTGAAATTCAAGATTTCTTAACTACTACAAAAAAAAAACTTCAAAAGTTTGACCAGAACATCCTAAAAACATGCCCATGCCAAATACAACTTAAGCTTGATCATAACAAAAACATGAGTCCTAATGTAACTTACTTTTGCACCACCTTATGAAATTTGTGAATAGTTGTACTTGTAACCGGTAAGAAGAAACCATCCAAAAAACATGACTGCCATCTATTTATTGAGATATCTAGTTCAATGCTAGTAGAGCAACAAAAGTATAACAGAGAAGCCAATATACTCTGCCACGACACCTATACGAGCTATTCACGAGCCGTTAATGTCGAGCCTGTAAGGCTTCGGCTTGGCTCATTTAATAATCGAGCTCAATCTAGAGCTTGGGCTTGATTCATTTAATCAAACAAACGAGCTTGATAGAGCATTTGACAAGCCAAGGAGAGTATAAAAAAAATTTCTTCTAATGAGTTCTTCTAATTTTTTTTTCCTTTGTCTTATTAACGAATTATGCCAAGGAAAGTATAAAAAAGTCGTTACTAGTAGAGTCGAAGAAGAAAAAAAACTAGAAGACTGATCTTAAATAGTTTTGTCAACGAAAAATCTTTATTGAATTTTTAGATACAAAAATAATTTTCATGAACAAAATACACTTTTGGTCATCGATCTTATATTTTGGTTCCAAGTTGGTCTTGTAAGTAATAACGGTTTTGATTTGGTCTTCTAAGTTGTTAATATTACATTCATTAGTCATTTTCATTAGATTTGCACTTACGGTGTAAGATTTACACCATTTGTCGCTAGAAACCTTCTCTCACCGGAATCCAAACACTTCTCTAGAATATGGGCATCCCCAACTCTTTCTCTCCTCTTTCTTTCTACCTTTCCATTATTCTCTCCTTTCCATTGGATGTGTGCCTTTGTTGTGAAGACTCGTACTCCTAGTAAGGTGTGATAACTAAATTCTTAATGTGTTCTTAGTTTGGCCTGACACAAATAGTCCATCACAGTCATATATTAGTCAGCTTTCAAGCCTCAGCCCTAGAGATTACAAATAAGGCAAGGGAAATCACTCTGCATATGGGTGTGTTCAGGGGTTTACCAGAGCAGGTAACAACTTCAAGGTAACTCCAGCTCTGTCATTGTTATAGGGTCTCCAAAGATTACAAATGTTGAACGTTAATTTCTTCTTATTTGTTGCAGACCCTTCTAATCACATTCTGATGAAATGCTTATTTTAATTTGTATTACAAGGTATTTCACTCCAAGAGGTTTCAAAACTCACCGGAAAGGTTTTTTTTTTAAAAAAAAAAAACTATCGTTGACATTCCGCATTTGAATTGTATTATCATTGACATCGCACGAGCAAAGAATGTCCTCTACAAGGTGGAAGTCATATGACACCAACAATGCACTAGCAGGATAATACAATAATGTGGTTATCTTATATAGTTTGAATATCTTATTTGAACTCCAATTACAAAGGAAGGACAGTGAATAAAAACGAAACCATAAAGGCACAAAAGAACAACCGGTGAGAGTGGATATGATCCATATCCTAAACAACATTGGTAGAGAGAAATATAATGAAAGACAACTAAGAGTCAAAGACAAAAAGAAAGTGACAAATAACATACACTGACTGTATGTTATATTTTCACGGTTCCATCAAATAGGAAGATGTTGCAAATATGGTTGAACACGGTTTGAATCGAACTTATGTGATAATCTCATCATGTCAACTTGGTATAGTTACACGATCAAAAGTTTGTCGTTATAAACTATAATAAGCATTATATACACAAGAAACACCAGGAATTTGTAAACTAAACTATAATTGAAAAGTTCATCAATTGAATGACTATGTTGTGGCAATCATGGTTAATGTTGTCATATTCAGAATCAGCACTTGCTTAAAATATTCCATTTGATGAAAAATGACATGACAAAGTTGGTTTTTCAAGTCTATCAAAGGAAACCTCTTGGAGTGAAATACCTTGTAATACAAATTAAATTAAGCATTTCATCAGAATATGATTAGAAGGGTGCAGCAAATAAGAAGAAATTAACCTTCAACACTTGTAATCTTTGGAGACCCTATTACAATGATAGAGCTGGAGTTGCCTTGAAGTTGTTGCATGCTCTGATAAACCCCTGAACACCCCCATATGCAGAGTGTTTTCCCTTGCCTTATTTGTAATCTCTAGGATCGAGGCTTGAAAGCTGACTAATATATGACTGTGATGGACTATTTGTGTCGGGCCAAACGTAGAACACATTAAGAATCTAGTCATCACACCTTACTAGTAGTACGAGTCTTCACAACAAAGGCACACATCCAATGGAAAGGTGAGGAGAAGGGAAAGGTAGAAAGAAATAGGAGAGAAAGAGTTGGAGATACCCATATTCTAAATAAGTGTTTGGATTACTGTGAGAGAATAGTGTCTCTAGCGACAAATGGTGTAAATCTTATAACGTAAGTGCAAATGTAATGAAAACGACTAATGTGGTGTAACATTGACAACTTAGAAAATCAAATCAAAATTCTTATTACTTATAAGACCAACATGGAACTAAAATATAAGATAGACGACCGAAAGTGTATTTTGTTCATGAAAATTATTTTTGTACCTGAAAATTCAATAAGTGTGTGTTTGGATGAGGTAATTCGTAATTCTAAGGAATTTGAAATACATAGTAATTAAATTGCTTTAATTAAATTACTTTCATTTTGAAAATACTTTGTTTGGATAGAGTAATTCAGATACCTTATATTTCACCCAATGGTTCTGGCTCAGTTGGTTGCGCAGGCCGAGCATGTGGTGGGGGAGGACCTGAGTTCAAATCCCACGGAACATATCTTTGGGGAGGGACGATGAACCTTAACTGTGACTAAGCACCCGAACGGAGATTAGTCACATAGCAGATCCAAAGGATCTAAGCTTGTGGGATACTCCGTGGACCCACTGGGGAGCCAAATGCCTTAATTATGGTGGGTTCTTAAAAAAAACAAAATACCTTATGTTTCAAATTATTTGTTTGAATAAAGTAATTTAATTACTTTCATTTATAAAATTTTATTTTTGAATATTTATTTGAAAAATTGGGATTTCGTTATTAAAAGTGGCAAATAAATAAACAATAGGCAATTTTTAAATAATAAAAAAATTTAAAATAATCTAAAAATAATAATAAAATTAGACAATTTGTAAAAAAAAAAAAGATTAATTATATCATTTTCACTATAATTACTAGGCAAGAATTGATAGTAATTTTATTTACCATTTTCATAATTTAAGCAAAAAAACTAATATGAAAAATGGTAGAAGATTCGTAAAGAAGATTACTATCAATTCTTGCCTAGAAGCTACAAATAGTCAAAAACCAACAAGTTCGATTATTTATTATTATTATTTTTTGCAACAACAACATGATAGTGATACAATACGAGTAGAGTTCTACACTTGTGTTGAGATTATAGGAACTACAAAAGAATCACAAGTTTAGCATGAAAAGATAACAAAGAAAAGATGTTATTCTGCTTTATTTTACTACTTTCAATGTTCCTCAATCTTATCGAATAAACGACCAACTTATGAACATGAAAGATATACAATGAGATGTTTCTTCTTTGTTAAACACTTTTCCCGTCATTGTTCTCTCATAGGAGACTGGCCTCCCCATGCTGGACAAGCAAACACCATCTTGAATACACAAAATCCAAAATCCAAAATTAGTCACTAACATTAGTTTCCAGTTATAATATACATTACTCTCTAAAATTACCTTATCCAAACAGACCCTAAAGGCTTTTCGTTGACAAAGCTTTTGAAGTGCATTCTTCTAGTTTTTTTTTTTTCCAACTCTACTAGTAACGACTTTTTAATATTTTCCTTGGCATAATTCGTTAATAAGCAAAGGTCAAAAAATTAGAAGAACTCATTAGGGTTTCTTTTGATGTACTCCATGCCCTTCAATCTTGATCTGTCATTGGCCCCACTCTTGGCAAAATGAGTTTAAAATACTATGTAAACGTTTACTATGTCTCATTTTACATAAAACAATTTGTTTGTTTTCTATCTTATTATTCTCTTTCTAATTATATTTGTAGTTCTTTTGAGTAAAATAATTTGTCTTTGACGATTATTTTTGTATCAAAAAAGTTGGTAAAGATGTTTCAAACTTGTTGACAATGCTATTTAAGAGCATCTATTAGTTTTTTTTTCCAACTTTTCCTGTAACTGCTTTTTCATTCTTACCTTGACATAATTTGTTGATAATATAAAAGTAAAAAAGAACTAGAATAACTTATTTGGGTCGTCCTCCAACACACTCCACCCCCTTCAATGTTGATGTCTCATTCTTGACTTATATCCTCTCGCTCTCTTTTCTGAATGAGTACAACTCTCACTATATCTCATGTTACATAAAGAAATTTGTTTGTAATTTGTCTTATTCTCTTTCTTATCGTGACTTGTTGTAAGCAAAAGTAGACTAGTAAAGAACTAACCTTTGCAACAAAAACTATTAAGAAAATGGGTTTTGAGGGTTGAGAAAAAAAGAAGTAAATATAGATGGAAATGAAATATATGAAGTTACCTACCTTGAAGAAAGCAGAGAAGGTGTGAAGTTGAAGAATTGAAGAGATGAAGAAAGATGAAGAAGAAGAAGAAGAAGAGTGTTTTTGGTGTGGGTGTTCACGGTTCGGTTTGAATCGGTTTTAAGACAAAAAATCATCTAATCCGAAGATAAAAATAACAGGCGGTTCGATTTGATTTGGATGGCTTCAATAAAAATATCCGATATGATCCGATGCAATTAAATGCGGTTTGGATCGATTCAGTTAATTCGATTTTTACCGACGCATCATTACATATCTATAAATGCAATTTCAAAGTTAACAACATAAAACAAATATAAATATTACATATAAAGTCTAATAAATGACATAAAGATTTAAGGCCACTGTGCAGGAAAACTAGGTAGCAGACTCTGAATATGCAGCACCGATTTTGAAGAGAAAGATAATGCATGTTAACTGCTTGTCCTTCCAAGCCTTAAATGTCAGTTTCACATCATAGGTTCCCTGCAAAAGTAGCATGATTAAAATGGAGACTAGGCAATGAACCCAACAAGGTAAATGTTAAAGGAAAATAGAGAAGTTGCAACTCTGAAGATTGTTGAAGACTACATTAAAACAAGAACACTTACAGGAAAGTGGAAAAAGCATACATCTTAATGTGTGGTTATCTAATAAAATCAAAACAAGTGTTTGGCATGCCCAATAAGCTAGCTTATAATTTATTTGATTAGCTTATTAGCTTATTTGACTGAAGTAGAAGTGTTTGGTAAACAAGCTTATCTCATTAGCTTATAGTATTTTTTTATAAGCTAATTTATTTAGCTTATAGCTTATTGTCTTTTCTCTCGTTTTTACCCTCATTCATTTAATAAAATTCTCACTTTATCATGTCTATCATAAATATGTCATTTTATATTTATAAACTAGTTCAACCGCTAATTCTACCAAACACTTCAAATCCAATAAGTTAGTTTTTCAGCTATAAGCTATAAACTAAAAATTAACTTATAAGCTATTTTTGGCAAACAGAGCCAAAATGTCACACAAATTGTGCAGAAACCAACAATGAGAGACCAACCATTCAGTTCAATCATAAGTAAAGAACAAAAATAAAAAATTGGAAAGTTTGTCTATCTGCCCATGTAATAGCACCAAACTAAGAGACAAGTAGGGGTGGCAAAGGAGTGAAAATATAAGAAATAAAGTCCCAGCCAAAAATTGGCATTGTAATTACAGCTGCAGGAAATTCTTTTTTTCCACGAGCATTGTAAATATATACACTAAATAAACAGTACAAACATCATTACTGACACAAAGTGTGTGCCCAACAAATGAAATGATTTTTTTTGACAAATCAAATGATTCAGAAACCAGATCTACATTAAAACATGAGAAATTTGAAACAAACCCAGAGACATCAGATTTCAGAATATTTCACACAAAAGTTCCAAACTCTATATATACATAAAAACACAAGCTTTAACATGCACCAGATATGAACAAATAGGGAGATGAAGGAAAACTCGTACCAGTTCAGAAGAAGGGAGGGAGACGAACACACTCAGACACGAGGCGGCGACAGCGAGAGGGAGGAGTGCGAGCAGGGACGGAGAGACGGAGACTAACATGCAGACATGAGGTCGTGGCGGGAGGGAGACGCGAGGCGGCAAGAGAGGGAGAAGAGAGTCTGAGTTACTAACTTTGGGCTCCTTGGGTGTAAAAGGAAATGGACGAAATTAAGTTTGGTATTGAAAATAAAACGACAGAGGCTATCACATGAAACGCATAGAGCACCACCTACAATAGAAGTCATCGGTTCGGTTTCTAAAAATAAAATTGACAACTGAACCGTGATCGGTTACCAGAAAACATCATCCAAAAAAAAGTCCAATTAAATTCGGTTCTCATCGATTTTCGATTATTTTGAATCAGTTTGCAGTTTTTTTTTGATTGATTTGGATCTGAATATCCCTAGTTTTTGGTTATTGAAAAAGTGAAGAGTCTTACTTCATCTTTGATTTAATATGTATTTTGTTATGTTCGTTGGCTGAGAATATTGTAACACCCTGATTCCTAATAGGACATTACTTAACACTCCTATAATTCCTTATAAATGAACAAAGGAAAACAATAAGATATAAAAGAACTTTGACTCATTGTGAGACTCGAAACTTGACTCCGATCCGGCATGGACTACTGATCAACTCTTGCTATTATTGGACTAGCCGTCAAGCATTCCGGAAATTCTATCGAGCTCCCAACGTCACATATGCTACCTGGAAATGTCAGTCCCAAAGCGTAGTGAGTTATAAAACTCAATGACAGACATAATATGAAAACATTTTTGTATACTTGGACATTTCCAGTCATAACTGGTGTGAAAGTCATGGATGAAATAGACAACTATAAACACAAGAAGGGGGTTGAATTGTGTTTATCAAACTTTAAAACTAAGTTCAAAACTTTTTACACATAGAAGCTAAGTTCAGACAAGTGATTTCACAAGATACAGACAGGTCACCCGTCTGATCAGTTTTTCACAAAAAAGCAGATAAACATGCAAGATTAAAACTTGTTTGATAATCACACTTAAACCCCTTTAGTTAGTTGATAAATAAAGATAATCGAAGCAACTAAAGAGATAAGGATAGAGAGATTAAACACGGCTATTTATTTTGGTTCACCCTTTAACAACAAGGGCTACGTCCAGTCCTTGACAGCACCAAGTTTTCTCCACTATAACTGATCAGGTTATAGACTCCAAGTATTCTTTGCACACCAAGCCTCTTCGGGCTCCAAGACAAGTATTTTTTGCTCACCTAGCCTCTTCAGGCTCACTCAAGTTGTTTTGAGAAAAGATTGTAATAAATACAATTTGCAAGTCTTTCACTAACACTCAGAAGAGTAACGTGAAGTATAGAAAGACTGCGTAATAACTTCAAATGATTGAAGAATACAGATTGAAAGAATGAATGATTAATTGCAAAGAGTAATGACTCTTTAATGCTGTGTATTCTCTATCTTCATCTTCAATGTCTTCTGTAGTTATAGGCTCCAATCATTTTGAATCCGTTAGAGACATTCCTCCAAGATTTGGCTCCAAGCTGAGCTCCATTAAATGCAATAGAGTCGTTCTGGGCAACCATTAATGCAAGAGGAACGTTGGTTGTACTCTAACACGTAAGTTCAGCGCTTTATGCTTTGTGCAGCAGCCATATCAGAATTGTGCAGGTTGATTTTGTACTTTGTTGAACACACTTCCTTTTTTGTGAAAATCTTAGTTGTACTAGGAATAAAGCATATTAGAAGCACTTCGTTTCTGAGCTCCTAGGTTACTTGCGAGTATGACCATCTGACTTTCTTGATATACGTGAGAGAGAGAGAGAGCATCAGTGACTTCTGCTTGAGGAGACATCTCCAAAAAGCTTTGTTGTCCTTGTGTTCCTTGATGAGTGTGATTTCACCTCATTTTCCATGTACATTTCTGCATGCATTTGCATATAGTTTAGGCATTTTTAGTTTGATTTTAGTAGTTTTTACCTTGGAACGGGTTAGGCGGTGTTGTGGTGTTGTTTTGCAGGAATTCATGATTAAATGCCCAAGGTTTGGCCATGATGAAGCTTGGATGATTTAGAGCCTTAAAAGTGAAGAAAATGAGCCAAACAGAGCCCATCACGGCCTAGCCGTGATGCCCATCACGGCCATGATCGAGCAAAACTGAAAAGGCATAAAGGCTGAAGTCAGAGTCTGTCACGACCTAGCCGTGATGTACATCACGGCCGTGACCCAAAACCATCACAAGTCAGAATCCATCACGGCTTGGCCGTGATGGAGATCACGGCCATGAACAGAGGGCTCGCGACGCGAGAAGGGGCTCGCCACGCGAGAGCCTAAAAATCGCCAGAAGTTCCAGAAACAGAATCCGTCACGGCCTGGCCGTGATGGCCATCACGGCCGTGACGCGCGACTGATCTATAAATAAGAGCACAGCAGACAAAACAAGGGGGACTTTTGGCAGAGGCTTGAAAACCCTAAAGAGGACTGATGGCTGGGGGAAGGCTGGGACCTAAAAGATGACATCTTCTCTGCTCTGGGATTGGAAGGAGATTGAAGGATTCGTCATGAAGTTTTCTTCCTCTCTTCTCTCTTTCTCTTTTGTAGACATTATCATGTGTAGCTAATTCCCCCATTGTTGGGTTTAGATGTAGCTTTTCTAAACTTGTTGTATTTGATTTGGTTTCAATGCAAGTCTCTATTTCTTTATGAGTATGTGATTATGTGCTTAATGCTTTCCTTGGCTTAGCTGCCCATAGGAAAGATATGTTGCTTTGATAGACAATTGACAAATTGGTGTTAAGGCATGCTCATGAATCATATGCCAAGTAGTCCAAGACTCTAGACATAGGTGTTGGCTGCTTGCAATCTTATAAGTCTTGACTTAATGCAAAATCTCAGGTTACTCCACCTAAGACATTAGGGCTTAATTTGGGATTTTAGGCTCAATGCACCTAAGACATTAGGCTTGAGTATATTAGAAAAGGCTTGATTGTCATTATTGAATTAGAACTTGAGTTAGAAGCCATTTCATTGCAATTAAGAGAGGATTAGTGTAGTCTAACCCTGACAATCTCATCCATTTGTTAATTCTGCACTCCAAGTGTTTGTTAAAAGTCCAAAAAGACCAAAAATATTTTATTTCCTTGTTTTATGATATTTTCATACCATAGTTTGGTCTAGATAGTTGTTAAGTTTGTGAATTGGTAATTGGCAACCGATCCCTGTGGATACGATAACCGGTCTTACCACCGTATTACTTGTTTGCGACGAGGTGCACTTGCCTTTATTCTTAAAAATCGCGCATCAAGTTTTTGGCGCCGTTGCCGGGGATCGGCTTTGCCAATATCAGTAGTAACAAATGAGATAACTAATTTAGACATTTTTTTATTTTATTTTTCTGTATATATTTTTGATATCCTTCTTAGTTAGTTTTGTATATATTTTTTTGAATTTGTGTTTCTTTGATCTTGGGCTTATTTGTCTGTGAGGTGGGAATTGATTTGACAGGATCATGGACTACAATTATTATCAGCCATCTGATGCAGAAATGGAAATATCTGAGCTGCAGCTGCGGGCAGATATGCTTCAATTAGCCATAAACATCCAACAAGTGAGTAATGAGTTGTCAAGTGCAACTGTCTCTCCTCCACCAGTGGTAGGCTATTCTGAATGGGGAAATCAATTTCCCAACACTTCCACTCCATGGTGGGGGAACCCTCCAAACAATACTTGGATTGATCAAGAGGAACATTGGGAACCTTCCACATCTTCATATCAACCACAACCATCTCAATGGTATGATGAGCCATCACCATTGGAAGTTGCTTGGGAGAACTTCAAATCCGAATTCGCGATCAATTGCGAAGCAACCTATTCCGGATAGTCGGTCTCAATTAGAGGGTATTTTGGAGAACTTCATGGTAACAACAATGGAAGGTTTAAAAAATCAAGATACCATTCGAAGTCTCGGGGCACGTATTGAGGAACTCTCTAACCAACTATCCGAAATGCCAAAAGGGAACTTGATGGACGATGATGAAGATGATGCAATGATGGATGATGAGGAAGTTGAAGAAGTGGGAGCAACCGGATTAAGAAATGAAGACTCTGTTTTGGAGAACATAGTTGCACTATCTCCCATTGAACCCTTGATTAACGAGCTTGAAAGGAAGAGGCAATTGGAGGACATCTATTTCACCATGCTTGGGGATGATGAAGAACTGTTGGAATTAGATGATTCTATTAGTTCCTATGCATGTGTTGATTGTGATGGGAGAAACACTTGTGTGGTTTGTGCCGAGATTTCTGCATATTTGGAAGGTGATGGATTTGGCAATGCTGAGAGTGAAGATTGTACATAAGCCAAAACAGCACCAATGATCCTCTTGACTTGTTTGCCACCTCACACTGTGAAGCAACCCACGATGGAGTTCAAGCCTCTGCCCGAGAAATTGGATTTTGGATCTTTAAATATGCAGGCACTATGGCCAGTCCAAGAGGTTGAACCCCATTTTTATTGGGAAGATTTTGTTGATGAAGGGGTCAATTTTGACCCAAGAGGGAGTGAGAAGTTCGCCACATTTGGTGAGGTCACCATGATTTTCAAGCGCTCACTCCCATATTTATGCTGCAAACCGTGGGATCCAGGTGAAGGATCTCACATGGTTAGCATCCCTTGGTCGCTATACCACAGGTTATGGGATCCAGGTGGATGCTTCTTAATGAGTCAAGCTAGTGACGTTAAAGAAGCGCTTATTGGGAGGCAACCCAATTTTTCTTCTCCGTTTTGCTTTTGTTTTTGATTTTTAACTCTTGAATAATTTGAGAAGATCAAGAGTTTTCTTCTATTAATAAATTTGTTAAGTGTTTTCAGGCTAATAAGGAAAGAGAAACAAGGGCAGGGAGAAACAAAGCCAGAAAAGCAAAGCCAGCACCCGTTACCGCCTCGGTAAGTCGTTCCAATTTTTCTTTTCTTCCCTCTCCATCTTGATTGTTTACATTGGGGACAATGTAAATTCTTAAGCTTGGGGTAGGGGTATTTTGCATTTGCATTTTTTTTTCATGTTGCATTCATATAGTTTTGCATGATCACACAATTAGATTGCCCTTGTTTAGATTTTTGCATCCGATTGTGAGAACTAAGTGCCAATTTATCTGTGATAGTGAATTTTTGAACCCTGATTTTTCTATTCTTGTGATATGGCTTCAAATAAATATTCTTGAGATGGTCTTGGATAGTTGATGATTAGCATGTGCTTCTATAGACTTGTGTTCCTCACTGATTTTTGAACTGATAAATGTGAGCTTTTGAGCCATTAGGGGGTACTCACTAAATCTGCCCCCGTTCTTTGTGTTAGAGTGTTATTCCTCTTGGATTGTTTTTCTCTAGAACTTGACTTGAAACTGTTTCGAAGCTTAAAAAAATTTTTGAAAACATTTTTGAAAATGATTGAGGCAATAGGTATTTTTCTGGCCTTCTGAGCTTTGATTGATGAAATGCTACCCCTTAGTTGCCCAATTTCGAGCCTGAAAGAACAAAATACTTTTCTTGGTCCCTTGAAAAATTTTGATGAATGATGCTTATGAGAGACCTTCTAAAGTATTACAAAAGGGTAAAAAGGTAGTTGAAAAAGTTTGGGATGAAAAGAATCAATATTTCTCTTAAGTTGAAAAATCTCCCCTTCTCCAAATAAAAGAAAAACAAAAGAAAAAGAAAAATAAAATGGAGAAGGGGATGACAAAAAGAAAAATGAGAAATAAAAAGAAAAAGAAAGAAAAGAAAGGTGGAAAAATAAATCGAAAACCCAAGAAGGTATTTTAGAAGGTCATGTTTTGCAAAGCTTGATTTTGTATAGCTTTTGAAATATCCTTTTATTGATTTCCCCACCTAACGATTAATCCCATGGCCAAGTTACAACCAAAGCAAAAGACCTCTTGATTCTTAATTGTTTTCATTAATAAAGTAGAGATTTGGTTGATAGTCAAGCCTATGGTAGAATTCATTCCTTGAGGAAAATTGAGCGAAATGTTATATTCCCTTAACACTTGAGTGAGGCTAAAAAGAGAGCCAAGCAAATGAACAAGCTTGGGGTGAGCTTCAGGTGAGAAAGAGTGCCCAAATCATTGAGAATATGAGTCTAAGAAACCTAAGCCTCTAATTGGACTTGAATTGATTGTCTCTTGCTAAATTGTTTGAATTGCATATTGCTTGGATCATGAACTCAGGTTCTTGGTTCACTATCCATGTTCTGTTCTTCTTCTGGCCTTGGTTTTTGCTTGAGGACAAGCAAAGTCTTAAGCTTGGGGTGATTTGATGAGTGTGATTTCACCTCATTTTCCATGTACATTTCTGCATGCATTTGCATATAGTTTAGGCATTTTTAGTTTGATTTTAGTAGTTTTTACCTTGGAACGGGTTAGGCGGTGTTGTGGTATTGTTTTGCAGGAATTCATGATTAAATGCCCAAGGTTTGGCCATGATGAAGCTTGGATGATTTAGAGCCTTAAAAGTGAAGAAAATGAGCCAAACAGAGCCCATCACGGCCTAGTCGTGATGCCCATCACGGCCATGATCGAGCAAAACTGAAAAGCGCGAAAGGTCAAGTCAGAGTCTGTCACGGCCTAGCCGTGATGTACATCACGGCCGTGACCCAAAACCATCACAAGTCAGAATCCATCACGGCTTGGCCGTGATGGAGATCACAGCCATGAACAGAGGGCTCGCGACGCGAGAAGGGGCTCGCCACGCGAGAGCCTAAAAATCGCCAGAAGTTCCAGAAACAGAATCCGTCACGGCCTGGCCGTGATGGCCATCACGGCCGTGACGCGCGACTGATCTATAAATAAGAGCACAACAGACAGAACAAGGGGGACTTTTGGCAGAGGCTTGGAAACCCTAAAGAGGGCTGATGGCTGGGGGAAGGCTGGGACCTAAAAGATGACATCTTCTCTGCTCTGGGATTGGAAGGAGATTGAAGGATTCGTCATGAAGTTTTCTTCCTCTCTTCTCTCTTTCTCTTTTGTAGACATTATCATGTGTAGCTAATTCCCCCATTGTTGGGTTTAGATGTAGCTTTTCTAAACTTGTTGTATTTGATTTGGTTTCAATGCAAGTCTCTATTTCTTTATGAGTATGTGATTCTGTGCTTAATGCTTTCCTTGGCTTAGCTACCCATAGGAATGATATGTTGCTTTGATAGACAATTGACAGATTGGTGTTAAGGCATGCTCATGAATCATATGCCAAGTAGTCCAAGACTCTAGACATAGGTGTTGGCTGCTTGCAATCTTATAAGTCTTGACTTAATGCAAAATCTCAGGTTACTCCACCTAAGACATTAGGGCTTAATTTGAGATTTTAGGCTCAATGCACCTAAGACATTAGGCTTGAGTATATTAGAAAAGGCTTGATTGTCATTATTGAATTAGAACTTGTGTTAGAAGCCATTTCATTGCAATTAAGGGAGGATTAGTGTAGTCTAACCCTGACAATCTCATCCATTTGTTAATTCTGCACTCCAAGTGTTTGTTAAAAGTCCAAAAAGACCAAAAATATTTTATTTCCTTGTTTTATGATATTTTCATACCATAGTTTGGTCTAGATAGTTGTTAAGTTTGTGAATTGGTAATTGGCAACCGATCCCTGTGGATACGATAACCGGTCTTACCACCGTATTACTTGTTTGCGACGAGGTGCACTTGACTTTATTCTTAAAAATCACGCATCATTCCTTATCAAAGGACCATAGACAAGTGAAGTCTTCAGACAGGTTGAATCCTTAAAGCAGATTAGTCAACATTCCAATCAGCAGACAAGTTGACTTTCACTCTACACATAGGTGATCTTTTATATGGGCAGACATGTGTAAAATGAATTCTCAATTTAGTGATTTGCACAATAGATAGACAGGTCAACAACCAATATGAAGTTCAATTAAATCATTAACAAATGTTTAGTTTTCATCAAAACTTAAGGCAAATGCACATCAAACATTTAGAGACTTAACAATGGAAACCCTATCTTAACAATCACAATAATCAAAGGAGACATTACAAGAATTATAAACACTTAATAATCATAATATTAAGGATAATATCAAATAAGAGCTACCTGTAGGTCAATATCTCATTCCTACTTATCTGAGAAATACAAAACCAAACTAGCAGGATTAAATCTCCGTAAATATTTCTAAAACATATGTAGATGACAAATTAAATCATTCATCTATAACTTACATACAAGCTCATGTAGAATTCAATCATTTACTACTATCATGGCACTTGGACTACTTACATATTCTCTTTGGCACTAGGCCAATTGCATATCATCTATGGCACCTAGGTCATTTCATTATTTGACTATTTACTAACCTGAGGACATAGAACCTTTAAATCATGAATTCTTGCTTATGAATACCATTCATCTATCATCCCAATTATCAGATTGATATTTATGGACCTCTAAAGTCATAAATTAGATTCTTAGGTGTTCTTAGGTGTTACTAATTTCATTTTATAACAAACTATTATGACATCTTTACAATCGAAAGGCTATATCTAGAGTTATACCAATCCAATCAAGTTGATATTTATCTTATTGGAAAGATAACAAGAATATATACAACTTATATGTTAACATCAAGACCTATCTTAGTCTCCTTATAGGTGAAAATTCTCAATGAAGATATCTCTAAGTATTAATCCTGACAGCTTGACCCCCGCTCAGTATTTTGAGCATATGAAGACATTGGGACTTAATTCCTAAGCTTTCATGGGCATCCAACACTCATAAGCCCCAACACCCCTATGCTGGGAAGAGTACGAAATTATGCATAAAAACACTCAATATACAACCTCATTCACCAACATTAAGCCCAAAACAAAGCAATCCAAGAACATGCATGTATATACATCAACACTCTTGCAGCAATGGAAAATACCCATACTCATCAAAGCATAAATCATCATTTTTAAGCACATGCAATTCATCATATTAGGGATTAACTCTTCAAATTTCTAAATACCACACTATGATACATTTTCATTCAAAATCAACATGCAAATCATACAAATCACACCATAGAGAAGTTTTGGGGCTGTCAAATGTCACTTCATATTCTTTGAGAAAGAGATGAAGCAACTCTTGTTCTTGGGTCCTCTTCCATGGTTGAAAACCTAGCTTTTCTTCTCCTTTCTCCATTGAAGTCTCATTCCTTTCCTTCTTTTGCTTCTCTTCTTCCCCTATGGAGCTTCCTCTTTTTCCCATTCTTTGTCTCTCTCTCTCTCCTCTTGTCCTCGTTCTCTCTTCTCTCTCCTTTTCTTTCTTTTATTCTTTTATGTTTTCCTTCCCTTCTCTCACGATCTCCCTTTCCTTCTTATCTCTTTTTCTTCTTTTTATTTTCTTTATATTTTTCTTTAATAAAAAATTAAAACCCAACTTACTCTCTTCACCCTTTCAACTACTAAATACACGCCTACCTTAATTCTAAACATTTTTTCCTTCACAAATCTATAACATTTATTCTTAACTACCCTTAAAACATTTCTCCCTTAAAGATAGGCTCCTTCTACTTATTGGGTAATACTATTTAGCCAAGTAGGAAATTTGGGATGTTACAAATATTCTGTCTCACATTTGTGTGTCTCAACCTTGTTCGATCCAGTCAAAAGATAAAATCCTATCACACGGAAATTGCCAAGTAAGCTAAGGCATCACTGTTCAACTAGGCATCCCAACTAGGTTGGCACCCCTAGCAGAACCAATCATCTGCAACACACCAAATATTAATGAAATATAAAAAAGAATACAAAAACATGGGGGGCATTGAATAAATTGCTAACTCCATGCGGTGTTTTCTTAGGAACCACGGCAAGTTCAGGAACCTGGAAATGCTCAACAACCAGTGCAAGTTCAGCCTACACAGGAAGTGCAACTTCAGGCTCAACAGCAAGTGAATTCACCATAGAAGGTATGTATGCATGGACTAATTTGATATTAGTGGTTAATTTCAAGGACTAATTTGATATTGAGTTGTAAATTACAAGGATCAATTTGATATTAACTTTTTTATTTCATCTGTGCAGGTAAGGAGGTATGGTGTGAGAGGTCCAGTTATACCACCCAGGGAGAAGGCTACACCGGTTAGGGCACCAACAACATCATCAGTTCCACCAATGCATGTACCTATGCCCCCACCCTATACAGGACCTATTATGGTTTTGATTCCAACACCACCAGGGGCTTCAACATCCAAGGGAGATGAAGCACAATTCATGTCTTTCATTCCAACTCTAGGTCTGCCGCAGAATCGTCCAAGACAACCTTGAACATGTCAGCATTTGAAGATTATGCTACATTGATTTTGTTGTTGTTTTGTCAATAATGACTTATATATGTTTTTTTGTTACTTTTTTTTTAATGTAAATGCACATTCTAGGTGCTTGTTTTTTGGCTATAAATGCACAACATATGGTTAACATTTAGGTGATGTTTTTTGGCTGTAAATGCACAATGGTATATGCTGTTTTTTTGCTGTAAATGCACATGTGCTTATTTTGGGGATGTAAGTTATATTTTGTGTAAGACATATTTGGACACCATTTTGGTGCTTTTATATAAGTTATTTTAGTCTACTTACTTTGTCAGTTTCTTGTGTGGTTTGGTTAGATGTTAGTGTGGGTAGGAAAATTAACAAAAAACATAGGATACTTATCATTTAATAACTTCAAACATCATAGATTACATTAGATTAATGCCCCAAAACATATTTGCCCCATAACAAATTTTCTCCATAACACAACTAAGACTTAGAGATACAAACTAGCACCCAATCACTCTTCCTACCAATCAACAATACCAAACATACACTAAGCAACAAACACATTAGTGCAACCCAAAATTTTAACCCTCTCACATCTTTCCCTATGGTATCCAACTTGCCCATGACCTCTGCCTTCCACGTTTCTTCAACCTCATCTACTTTAGATTCAACATTACACTCTTCTTCACTCACATTACCCATGTTGAAAGCTGGAAGTTCATCAATCCAACGAAAATAAACACAGCCGGCATCTTCCTGCACAAAAAAGAAAAAGAAAAGTATATAGGAAAATTCCAGATTAGGGTATGAAATTTAAATCCAATAACCATATTGCTTTTTTCTTCAAATTACCTTTGGCAAGGGATATGCAATGAATTCTCTCCCAGGGTTACTTGAAGTTCTGGAAATGAGATAAACAACTCGCCTAGGACATGAGCAGAATATAACATAAAGGTTATGGGTTTCAGACCCATTAACCCTGAAGGATTGCGACCCAGACCCTTTACCCTATTTCCTCATCTCCTTCGTTTTCGGTTTAGGCTTGTAGCAATAAAGAGAGAGGTGCAGAAGAGGAGACAACACAGATGTGGGAAGAAACAGAAAAGAGCCGGTGAAGAAGGAGAGAGATGAAGATGAAGCTCAATTTAAAACCCTAGGAGTTTCAATTTAGTCCCTGAAATATCAATGTAGTCCCTGAAATTGTGTTTAAGTGAGTCATCTGATGTGGAGCCAATGTGTATGATGAAATGGCATCCAGCAATGCACGTTAAGTGCCACATAAGCAAGCTTGACGGTGTTAGGGGATGGGCGTTAACGGAGGGACCGTTTTGAATCACGGTTTGCAACTTCATGCACTAAATTACTATTTCGATGAGTTCATGGAACAACTTGATATTAAGTCCCAATTTCAGAGACTAAATTGACAATTTACTCATTTTCCATCACATAATAATTTCTCAATAAGACAAAGGAAAAAAAGGACTATAAGAACTCATTAGGGTTGTCCTTCAACGTATTCCGTGTTTTCTATTCTTAAATTGTCACCCTTGCCCCATATCTTAAGTCAACACCGATTTTGATGGTCACAATTGCATACGTTGGTTTTGCGATGGATTCTAGCATGAGGTAGCAAACTAAGTGCCTCACCCATGAAGCACCATTTCCCACCATTAGATATATATATATATATATAAAATATTCATTGGTTCAAATTTAGTGATCCAAACAAAAAAAAAGTAACTTGAACCTGATGTAGACCCCAAAAATTCAAAATGTCAAGTTTACCCCACCCCTCTCACCCCACTAGTCACCGCCTCTTCAGTGAGCACTTTACTTTGGAGCACTTCAAACCAACATGTGAGGATTGAGATTTCATTGAGGTTTCAGGCACAATTACAAAGTTAGATTACTATCATTTCCCCATCCATGATAAATTCAACGTTCGTAATTAAATTCGGTCATTGATCCATATTTTTTCCCCTTCTCGTGTTCGATTTTTCTTGAAAGGATTTTTTTTAAGTTTTCGGTTTCACTTTCACCACCATTGATCTCTGCACTGCTCAGATATGCTATTTCCATGGCAATGTTCATTCAACATTATCATGTTAAGGTTTGAACGAACGACTATCTCTTGGTCTCTCAATCTCTCTCCACCGCACCAGATCTGGGGGTGGTGGGTTGAAAGTGAAATTCAGATCTGGGTTGAAAAAGTGTTTGGAAGGTTAGCAAAAATGGAAAACAATAGAAAACCAGTATCGACACCAAAGGATGCTGAGAAATCAATGGCAAAGGGAAAAAATGAAGAGAAAACCAGATCTAACACCATCGGATGGTTCTCTGTCACCGGGATGTAGCATGACCGAATTAAACAAACTTAATCATTGAAGTTCAACTCCTACTATCTCAAGGATTCAGCCTACACTTTCTTTCTTCGATTGGGTTACCAGCCTACACCTTCAATATGGGTGGATCTGGGTCTCATTTTCAGAGAGAGAAGACGCATGTGTGGCGGTTGCGGTGAGGTCGGACCTCCGCAACCCAGATATGGGTGGTGTTGTGGTTTTAATGTCGAGTCGCACTAGATCCACCGCCCGGACCTTCTCTCCACTGCGTCAGTGCCATCCAGTTGCAGAGCAGATCTTGGTTGAGGGGAAGAGAGGTGAGGACAGCGTCATGGTGGTGGTGAGGGATGGGGACGATGGAGGAGGGGAAGAGGATCCACCCACCATAATCACAACAACCACCTTCTCTGAACTCTCCATTTTGAAAAGCACATATCTTTAGCTCAAAAACCAAACTTGTGAGTGCGGAGGGCAATGTCTGTTTAGCTTGAATAATGGCACTGAGATATTATGATATGAGCCTCAACTTAGTTCTCCTTTATTTTCCTGATGTTAGAGAGTGATGGTTCCAAATTTCCAATACAAATGTTCGTTGGTAATGGGAGGATTGCTGGAGGGAGGGGAAGGGAAACAGTGGTGGGAGGGGTAAACGCATATTTTGCAAAATAAAAAATAAAATAAAAAACTGGGAAACCTATAATAACTGGTCAAGTTCATGCCTCACCGATGGGGCACCTAATCAGATACCTTGTAACATCCTTAATTATTTTTTTTCCGTCAATAGAATTTTTAAATATTTTTTTATAAAATAAAATCAAAAAGAAAATAGAAATTGTTGAAGTAAAATATTCTATGAAAGAAATGGATTTTAAAAAAATTATAAAAGAACGTTAATTCTACCTTTGTAATTTTAAACTTAATAACTTTTATCGTAGATAAATTTTTATTTATATTCTAAATGATTTAACATTCTTCTTTTTAACTACACTACGGATAAAATATACTAGGATAAATTCTATATGTTATTGCATGATTTATTTGTGCAACTTTATGTATAAGATAAATTAAATTAGTCAGTATCCTGGTGATAAAATAAACTTTATTTGCGAATTTTGTATACAATAATTATATAGCTGCACTAAAATTTATCTATGATAAAAATAATACTCCAAATAATTTATTAGTTTCTAAAATGTATCTACAAAATTAATTTAGAAGACATATATTTACCAATCAATAAATATTTCCGAAGTATCTATAGGGGCATTGAAACTGTAGCACCAGAATGTATAATATACATAATTTAGTAGTTAACTTAACGTAAAAGGAAGAAAATATATATATATATATATTAGTAATGAGGTTGTTTCTGTGGTGAGGTATTTCACCAATTCCCTCACCATGAGGCACATCACCTGGCCGTGTATTGATGGTTTTGTGGATAAATTTTTATTTTTAAAATTATTTTATTAAATAAACTGACCCATTTATGTACGTTGAAGTACCCCTTTTGCCCCTAGCTCATATTTTGCCCCTAGGTACCCTTTTGCCCGTAGGTCATGTTCATATGTATCGGGTTAGCCGTCCTGTTTGGCAAAGTCATCTTGAACCCGAAAGGAAAGTGTTGTATCGGCCATAGCTGGTAGCTGATTTCAAAGCCATTGGGCTGAAACTGTTTCGTGCATAGTTGGGTAGCTCACATCTTTGTTTAACGGTAAGGGTACCCCGCACCCATTACTTGTTTGTCACTTTATTTATGTAGATTTCGGGTTTGTGGCGTAGAAGTTGAAGTTTCGTGCGTTGTTGTTGCAGATCCGGTACCTTGGAGCACTTGGTGTGCCATTGAATTTTCGTGGAGGCGTTTTGAACGTGGGTAACTAGCGTAGAACATGTGTGTAGCTTTTGTTTGTCATGATTTATTGAAATCTATTAACAGCCTGAACTTGTTAGTGCCCGATTGTAGGCTATTTTACGTGCATCAGACCTTTTTTATTTCATTTACTCTTTACGATTATAATGGTCTGAAAATCGATTTCCTATCTGTATTGTTAGACTTGCCTCTTTTACATTTCAGAGACTTGTAGAGATGTCTGATTACTCAGAAGGTGAGTGCCACAACCCAAATGAAAATATGGAAATTGATGATGAGTGTGAGTCAGTGGATTCCCCTGGTGAACCTTTGGATTCTGATGATGGTACTGATGAGATGGATGGTTTTCCAATTAATTGTAAACAGGACATTCTCAGTCTTGGCCTTAGGAGCATGGGTCCTGTACAGCTAACTAATTGCCATTTTCTAGTTTGGAACTTGCCTATGTCTTTTACAACTGGTATGGAAGAGTCAATGGTTTCTCCGCCCGTAAAGGGAAGATACTAAGAAACAATCAAGGTGAGGTAGTCCAGCGAACTTTCATGTGCCACAAACAAGGTTTTCATGATAATAAGGGGCTAACCAATGAGAATCGTAAACGAGAATCTAGGCCTGAAACTAGATGTGGTTGTAGGGCTAAGTTGAAGGTTCACATAGACCCAGATTCTCAGTGATGGTATGTCACTTGTTTCTTCATAATCATGAACCAGTGGAGGAGGTGTACCGTGGTATGTTGGCTGCTCACAAGAAGATGACGGATGGTGATATTCTACAGATGAATAATTTAAGGAAGGTTGGCATAGGTGCGCCTGATATTTATAACTCGTTTTCTAGTCAGGCGGGTGGGTATGGAAATGTAGGATTTAAAAAGAAAGACATATACAACCAGATTGGTAAGGATAGGAGGCTGCGGGGATCAGATGCAGATAATGCGGTGGAATACCTACGTTGGTTGGCTATAAATGACCCATTGTTGTTTGTTCACCACACAGAGGACTCGGTTGGAAGGTTGCAGCACTTGTTTTGGTGTGATGGAATTTGTCAGATGGACTACCTTGTGTTTGGGGATGTTGTTGCATTTGATGCCACATATGGGAAAAACAAGTATCACTGTCCTGTAGTCATTTTCTGGTGTGAATAACCACAATCACAGCATTGTGTTTGGTAGTGCGGTCATTGCAAATGAGACCGAGGACACTTATGTTTGGCTATTAGAGCAATTTTTAGAGGCAATGAAAAGGTAAGGCACCAACATCAGTTTTCACTGATGGAGACCTTGAGATAAGGAATGCTATTAGGAGGGTTTTTCCAGACGCCCATCATCGTTTGTGTGCATGGCATCTGACTCGCAATGCTGCGAGTAACATTTCGGTTCCAGCTTTTATTTCACAATTTCGGAAATGTATGTTAGGTGACTATGACATTGGTCAATTTAAACGAAGGTGGAATTCAATGGTTGCAAAGTTTGGATTGGAAGATAACAATTGGGTGAATGAGATGTATGAGAAACGTGACATGTGGGCTACAGCATATATACGTGGAAACTTCTTTGCAGGTTTTTTAACGACTTCTCGGTGCGAGGCTTTGCACGCTCTCATTGGCAAGTTTGTCCGCTCAAGGTACAACCTTACTGATTTCCTTCAACACTTCCAACGTTGTGATAACTATCTACGTTTTAAGGAAATAGAGTATGATTTTGTGTCTGCCTATGGGGAGCCAGTTTTGCAAACAAATTTTCAAGCTATAGAGCGGTCTGCTGCCAGAATTCTAACAAGGGAGGTGTTTTTAATGTTTCGTGATGTGCTTGGGCGTGCCTCTCTTATGAATGTTGTAGACTGCAGGAAAACTTCAGGGAATTCAATCTACAAAGTTTTTAATTATCGTGTAACTGGAAAGGAGTGGCATGTGACACATTACCCATCGAGCAATGAATTTAGGTGTGCATGTCAGAGGATGGAATCATTTAGGCTTCCTTGTGATCATGTGGTTGCAGTCTTGGTTTATCTAAATATGGTTGAGTTTCCTAATACATTGGTTTTAGATAGATGGAGTAAGGCTGCAAAAGACAAAATCAAGGGGAGACTCGGGGAAGGAGCAAACTTTTGGGATTCTCATGTAGTTGCTCGGTATGTGTGGTTAGTTGATTCATGCAGGCGGATGTGTAGTTTGGCAAGTCCAACGGAGGAGGATTTCAATGGTGTTAGGGATAAAGTTAGTGAAATTATTATTATGTTAAAGGAAAAAAATGTTGGTCAGGAAGGGAAGGTGCCAGTTGGTAATGTACATGGCGGCCTGCGTGATCCAGTGAGTGTTAGGCGACCAAGAGGTGGGTCACAGATTGCATCAACCTCAGGTATCAAAACTAAACGTACAACCAAGTGTAGTGCGTGTAGGGTCCCCGGGCACAACCGGCTAACATGTCCATTGTTGAGAGAGCATGGTGATGTGGTGCCGCGTGAATACGGTCGGAGATCGATTCCTGAAGGACAGGAGTATGCATCTGAGAGCTCTGAATCCAGTGGTGAGTAACTAAGTATGTCATTGTTTAGTAATTGCCTAACTTGTTTTCAATTCTATCCAGATGCTATTTTATGGTAATTCAGAGCCTCTATTATGCAGATTAACAGCATTTGTGCATATGTTGGCCCCACAATTGGTGTGTTTGCATATAAGTTTTTGAGGTACTTCCTGCCCCCAAGTTCTATGATTTAAATAGAGTAAGTTGCACCGAATATAGTTGATGATGTATGTTTCTAATAATTGTAGGGGTTATTACCTATCATATGGATGTAAGGTTTTGCTGATGAAGATGCAACACACTACGTGAGTTTGCTATGATGTTTGTATCTGAACTGAAGACTGGAGTGTTAATTCTAGAAGGCAGTGCAGATTTTCTTAATTGTGACAATATGGGAATTATGATGATGTCTTAGTTGCCTTTCATAGACGGTTTAATTTGGATAGGTAGTTAATGACCGACTTGGTTGCTGTGGTGATTAGTTTGTAAAAAAGTTCATCATTTCTCTTAATTTGTATGGTTAAATAGATAAACGCACTCTTATGCTTAGCTTCAAGTGTTGTTTGAAACGACAATCGAGCTGGTTTAACATAAATTGAGCAATTACTACTAACATACATCTCAATAGGATTTGAATTTGGAATTTTACGTGAATCCAATAACTTTGTATTGCTCATCTGCCATTTCAGTGAAGATTTTCAGTAAATTGCGGTGAGCATTTTTTTTTAATTATGATAATTTTAATCTGAGAATTTCAAAAAAATAAATTTTTAATTTTCACCATATTTTCAGCATCTTCTTCTTCTACCTATTAAGAATTATTTTTTTGACTTGAGTATAGGAGTGGCCCAATCAATTATGAAGCCCAACAAACCGGAGATCCTAAGTTATCCGATGGACCAAATGGACCAACATATCGTTATTGGGCCACCTTAAGGCCCAAATGGCCCAATCATCTATGAAGCCGAACGAACAAGACATCCAAAGTTATCCGATAAGGACCACCTGGACCCTCACATCCATATTGGTCCACCTTGAGGCCCAAATGGCCTAATCATCTATCAACCCGAACGAAGCGGAGATCCTAACTTATCCGATAAGGACCACCGGGACCCTCACATCCATCATATTGGGCCACCTTAAGGCCCAAATCTCCCAATCATCTATCAACCCGAACGAACAGGAGATCCTAAGTTATCCGATAAGGACCACCGGGACCCTCATATCCATATTGGGCCACCTTAAGGCCCAAATGGCCCAATCATCTATCAACCCGAACGAACAGGAGATCCTACTTATCCGATAAGGACCACAGGGACCCTCACATCCATATTGAGCCACCTTAAGGCCCAAATGGCCCAATCATCTATCTACCAAATGGATAATTATTCTTTATCGTTACCTTGTTGAGTTGACGATAGTCAACACATCCTCCATGACCCATCTTTCTTTTTCATGAATAACACTGGAGCTCCCCAAGGTGACGAACTAGGGCGTATGAATCCCTTGCTCAACAAGTCCTCTAGATGATCTTTGAGCTCCTTCAACTCGGTTGGGGCCATCCTATATGGGGGTATAGAAATGGGTTGCGTACCCGGTACCAAGTCGATGGAAAACTCTATCTCACGAGGTGGGGGTAGTCCTGGCAGGTCATCGGGAAATACATCAACATACTCTCGAACTATCGGAACCATCGACAAGTCATCACATTTGGACTCATCTGCCACATTCACCGCGGTCAAGAGACATATACATCCATGTCGCTGCAACTTTTCTGCCTTAAGAGAGGACAACAAACTTTGAAATACCAAACTGCGGTCGCCCTGAAACTCTATGATGTAGGAATCAGTCATCCACAAAGTAATTAGTTTATCCCTGCAGTCCACCTTAGCCCCATACCTTGATAACCAATCCATGCCCAATATGACATCCATCTGAAGCATACCCAACAAGATTAAGTCGACTGGAAGATTCAAACCATTCACTCTAACCTCACAATCTCGAACATAACTGCTCGTCATATGATTACTCTCAAGTGAGGTAGAAACAATCAAAGAGTGCAGAAGCGCCTCCAAAGGCATTCCCGTAACCTGCATATAATGCCCGACCACAAAAGACCGAGAAGCACCAGAATCAAACATCACTCTAGCATGTGAAGGACCAACTGGTAAAATACCTGTAACAATATCTAGGTCGGCCTGAGCCTCCTGCTGGTTAAGAGCAAACACACGGGCGGTAGAGCGGTTGCCACCTCCACGTCCCTGTCCTGACGAAACTCCTCCTCTCCCTCTGACCTCTGGTTCCCATTCGATACCGATGATCCAACTGGAGTATTGTGGGTTGTTGCAAGCTTTGTATTCATAGGACAATCCCTCTTGAAATGACTAGATTGCCCACAAGTATAGAACACTTGTTCTCCCCTTCTAGTACACGGTCCATCATGTCGTTTCCCATAGTGGCTGCAAGTGGGGTAACTAGATGCTCCATAGGAAACACCGCGACCTCCTGTCGGTGCCCCCAAAAATGATGAATGCTGATGGGGGGTACGGCGAGTAGGCGCACTATTCGCCTTACCAGAATGTGTCCACCGGTTACCTCGATGATGCCCTGACTTCACCCCGGAGGCCTCGTCTCTATGCTCTGTCTTCCTCTATTTCAGTTGCTGCTTGAATTCAGCTTTAGCCTCATTCAAAACATTTTCGGCCCTGATGGTCAAGTTGACTACCTGCTCAAATATGGCATTCTCCAGAATCGGTACATATCTTCCAATGTTGAACCGAAGTCCATAAGCAAATTGTGATGCTCTCTGCTGAGGGTCACTCACCAAATGTGGTGCATACCTAGACAACCACAAGAACTCATTTCGGTAGTCCATCACAGTCCTATCTCCCTGTTTCAGTACTTCAAACTCTCAAGCCTTCTTCTCCCGCTCACCTCTGGGTAAAAAGGTCTCCATAAAAGCAGTAGCGAAATGCCTCCATTCTAGATTCTCAGCATCCAATTCTCTTTGTGCCCTGTATGCCGTGTACCACTCTCGAGCGGCATCGTTCAGCTGAAAACTGGCCAACTCCACGGATATCTCAGATGTGCATCCCATAGCCCTCAACAATCTCTCCACCTCCTCTAAGAAAAAAGACGGGTCCTGATCGAAATCAGTTCCTGCAAAAGTGGGCGGCTACATCTTACGGAACTCAGTCAATGAAGCAAAAAGGTTGGCCTCCTGATTCGACCTAGGTGTTGGATCCCTCCTACTTCCAGCCTTTGTGCTCGCATAAGACTCATGAGATTCTCGTGTTGCGAAAGGTGATGGAGGGGGAAACCCACCTTGTGATGGAGTCGGAGTTCTTCCGCCACCACCTCCTGCCAAGGATCCTTGTATCAAAGCAATCCCCTGCGCTATTTGTTGCAAGGTTGCCTGAAGAGCCTCTAGGATCACCACCTCCTGCTGTGGTGGGTTCAGATTTCCGCCTCGAGGAGGCCTTGCAGTGCCTCCGTAGGATCAGACATTTCCTCTTCCTCTACCTCTTGCCATCCTTCAAAAGGAAAGAAAATATCATATTTAAGTGTTTTTTTAATACTTAAATACCCTACATCAACCCCCTATTAAAAGCAATTACATCATCCATCTCAAGTCGCTGCTTCCGAATAGTCATGTGAGATCTTCATTATTTTATGGCTTTCTTTCAAATAATTGCAGACTAGTTACTAATGAGTTCTGGAACAACTCCCGCTCAGGTTCGAGAATTGTTACATAATTCATTAGTTTCTAATCTTGCTCAGGACCTATAACCATTGACTCTGATACCACTTTGTCAAGACTCAACTTAGGCGTTCCTGACCGGCCATAATAAGACCATGATGTCTCATTCCCAAGGCCTATCAAGCACGTATAAGTCACATCACAACATAGGTAATTATATAATACCAACGTAAATATCAGAGTAAATTATTATTCCAAAACAATAAGCCAAGGTGGTCCTGAGTCTACATCCAGAGTTTAAATGAAAAGAAACAGTTTACAACCAAAAAGGAAGTAGTCCCAAATTTTCAAACAAGCGAAGAGCTATCTCATATGACTAATCAAAAACCAAAGAAATAACCAAGCTGCAACGACTGCACACACTACTATTGTGCATTGGTTCCCTGAGATGGATTCCCTCGTGGAGTACCTGAAGCTGAACCAAAAAAAAAAAGTTGGGGGTGAGTCACAGAACTCAGTGAGGGTGTGCAAACGCAATCAGATATATCAAATATATAAATATTTACATATGCCATGTCACACCTTACCACGTGCTCAAACCATATCATCATTGCAACTCTCAAGTTGCATTACAATCATTTAACCATTGAGTAAGATACTTGTTTTCCATTTGGAGTTGTTCACTAAAGACTCCCACTCTGACGGCCACATTTATATCCCGGGCGGATTCGTTGACCGGCGAGTGACCTCGGTCACTGTGTAACTACCCTCCAAACTCCAGGGTTCTTCCACTAGAGTCCCCTTCTCCGACGGTCGCATTTATATACCGGTCGGTTCCGTTGACCGGTCGGATACATCAAGTCTTACTCAATGTGCTCACATAATTAATTTACAGAACACAATCATGCCCTCTGAATCTATCACAATCAAAAGGATCATTAAACATAGAACCAACGTATATTTCTCATACATTGACTAATCACATAATCTTTCAGTTACACTTTGTTCCTCATTACCAATGCTACAATAAATATGTAGAAAACACATAGATCATAGAGCAAATGGTACCCATAAAGCAAAATTTTAATTTTATATATATATTTATATATATATATATATATATATATATATATATATATATATATATATATATATATAGACACACACGTAACAGTACCTTTAGAATCAAACATATGTATACTTATATACAAAATATGCAATACTTAAAATCCATAGTGCACACTTCGTAGGTGTATATAATAGCATATTCTCTATTTCTATTTTACTTGAAATCTAGCCATTAGTATATTATTAAATCCTTATTGTAATTTTCAAAGTTGCTGACATTGCTATAGCTTGTGCGCCTGTTACTTGAGGCCATGACAATAGGGTTCTACATCCTATCGTGGAAAATATACCAATTTTACCCAGAAATCAAACATACAGTCATGAGTCATGAGAATTTAATAAAAATACTTGAATAACAATTACATGAAACACGAGTCCCAAGCTTACATGGCGTGAGACACTCGATCTGTTCAAGTTCACTCAATTTGCAGGCGTAGCGATAAAATCTACGCAACCCAAAATCCATACCCATTCACGCGACAAGGTTCGGAAACACCAACAATGCAATATGATAAGATCAAACAAAAGAATATCACTTAATTTAACATTCCAGAATATAAACTCATCAATCATCATCAATATTATTTCAGCAAATCTTACTCTATCACATGCTACCATTAACCCCCAATTGAACCAATTAAATTCTACCCATAACCAACATCCCCTCACCTGAATCGATGAAAAAGAAAGGAAAAAGGAGACTGAGATTTGATTCCTTGCGCCAAGAGCACGTCTCTATGATCTTGAGCCGCCGCGTCTTCTTCCCCTTTTTCTCCAGAGAAAACTGATTTTTAGAAGTTAGGGTTCTAAAAACACTCTAACTCTTTTCCCCTTATTTTATTACTTAACCATTACACTTACAAAAAGGTCCCTAGCACTAAGTCGCTCATAACTTGACACTAGGGGTAAAAAGGACAAAACCTCAAATAATATGTCTCATGACTCTATTTTAGTATGCTAATTAATTTTTTTTTTCTTTTTTTTTTTTGGTGGGTATTACAACATGTAATCTTGGCAAATGATTAGTGAATCAAAGTTTAAGCAATGCTTAAGTTTAGTCATTAATCAAAACATACAAGAGTCATTTTTCAACAAACTCCCCCTTTTTGTTTGATGACAAACTCACCATACTTTAATATGAAAGAATTCATTGGAAGTAAACACACATATATATATATATATATATCAAAGTTAAATGATGCAGCAGAATTTCAATTGATATGATTACTCCCCCTGTCTAAGTGACAGTTAAAAGTATTTAGGATCATTGACTTTAGAAACAATGAGTATCTTGGAATAATGAGTATGGTACCCTTTCATTTATGGTACCCTTTCATTTCTCCCCCTTTGTCAATATCAAAAAGAATTCATGGGAGATATAAAGCATAAGCCATATGAAAAACAAGGTACATACTAAAGTTATTCATCCATTAACCACAAACGTGAAACATCATATTGTTCAAGATATTGAAGTGATAAAAAAAATTCATGAAATTGGGTATTACAAACCAAAATATAAAAGTCTAAGCATAGACTTAAACACTAAGAGGTCCTAAAAGATCTAAACAACATCATTATTGCTTGGCTCTTGAGTGTCTTGTGCAGGTATTGCAGCTTCAGTTTCTTGATGTCCTTCTTCATCAGTAGCAGCAGCAGCAGATGCTCTGACAATATTAACAACATCCTCAGAAGTTTGTGTTTCTTCTTGAGGAGTTGTTGCAGATGTAGGTGCAGCTAGGGGAATGCCTGAGTGCAAATGCACAGTGGCCATTTGCCCTTCCAAAACATTGATCTTTAGACTCGTGTAGTCTAATGTCCTCCTGATCATCAAATACTGCTTGTTCTGCCTTTGTTCAAATACTTCAATCATGGAAATCAGCTTGTCTATTTTCCCATTCATTTCAGCATACTCAGGTCCAGCTTCAGCTCTTGCTTCATTTCCAGTCAGCCTCACCCATTCTCCATTAACTTTGGCAAGTTTCATCTTGCTTATGATACTTTCTCCAAACTTGTGAGTTACTTGTCTTGCATAGAACCTCTCTTCATTTTCTATTGGAACCTCAAAGTGTTCTAGAAACTTCACCACTAAGCCTGGATAGGGTTGGGTTGCACCACTGGTTTTGCAATCCAGCATATGTCTGATAATGATATAGCTCCAGCTGAGCTGTTTCTTTTCCACCATGGCCCACAACATCAGAAGAACATTAATTTGGACCACAGCGTGATTGCCAGACTTAGGTAGAAGCATCCTAGTGAGTACATATTGCAGTAATCTGTGTTGGATATGCATAGCACTTATATTTATCAGTCTTCCTTCCTGTGCATTTTCTATCAGAAGTACCTTCTTGGCTTCTGTAACAGCCTGCTTTTTATTACGTTGTTTAACCGGGTAAAAATATAATTATTTATATTTTTATCTGAGATTTAGGAAATGATTTTTTAGAAAACAAAATCATATCTAGAACGTACTCTATGGTAGGAAGCTCTGATTAAAATTTGGGTTTAAAACTCAGACTGAAACCGGTCTGCGTTTTTAACTAACAGTATAATTTTATATTGGAAGAAAACCCTAATTTGACCCGAAAACTGAAATTTGTAGATTTTTTATATTTTGTCCATGACGAAGTCTACTTTTCAAAATTTTGATCAGATATAAAATATTATGTTTATTCGGGCGAATTTTGGTGAAAATTCGAACCGAAAACAATCGGTATTTTCACTGACAGTAAGATTTTAATGATCCGAAAATCTAATTTGGACTCGTGAATGAAATGGTTTATATTTAAATCATATTTCCAACGAGTTTGGTTAGTTTTAAAATTTTCAGTCGAAAACGAAATATTACACTTTTATACGGGTGTAAAACCCTAATCGGGGAACCGACAGAGTAGAGAAGGGAGGTGCAAAGACAAAACCGGACACCGGAGGAGCTGAGTCATGGGGTGAGTCACCATCATGACTCACCAAGCATTTAAGAAGCATTAAATGTAAATTTAGGTGAAATGACTGAAATGCTCTTTTAGCTTAACCTAACCAAAGTTAGGTTAGATTTTAACCATGGTTAAGGAACCATGGTTAGTTTGTGTGGTCTAAAATCAGTCACACCCTCCACTAAATGTGAGCCACATATTAATTAACCTTAGTTAGTAAAGGTGACCTTAGTTAAGTTAATTATTAACTATGGTTAAGCTTATATTAATTAAATATTCATAAAAGCTATTAATCTAAGCTTAACAAACCAAACAAGGCATAAGATTACTCCTATATATACCCCCCAAACCATGGCCTCCCTCCCCTTTCACTCATCTTCTTCATTTTTCTTCATTTCTTCACAAATCACCAAAACTCCATTATCTTCTTCAAGAGCTCCAAGTGCTTCCATTGAAGAACCTGTCAAGATCATCATCTTTTCTTCATATTATTCATACACTTGAGGTAATAAGATTATCCATGATGATCATCTCATCTCATCTCAAGATCTTAATCTTCCTATTTCATAGTTTTTCATTTCTTAGATCTGGAACTTTGAATAATTCTAGAAAATTGTAGAAAAATCATAAAAATGTGAAACCAATTTTTATGATCTTGCTATGTCATCTACTTTCATTATCTAAGAGTGTGTGAGAAAAAACATTTTCTACCTATACAATCTTGATTTGGCCGAACCTAGGATAGAAAATGGGTTTGGTATTTTTGCTTCTTTTAGGAAATCTAATGCTTGGGTTAAACTCTCTAATACCTATATGGTTATGATCTAAGAGCTTAACATCAACAAAGATTTCTATCCTAATTTTATTGTGTTGGCCGAAAATCTAGAATTTAGGAGTTTATTGATTTTGTTAAATTAATGAATTCTAATGATTGTTTAATACTCTTAAGTATCTAAGTAATCTAAATCCAAGAACTTAAATCAAAACGAATTTCCTAGCCTATTTTACTATACATGGCCGAAACCCTAACCCTAAAGGTTAGAGGATTTTGTTTCAAATTTTAGTCTTGTAATAAGTAATCTATGTTAGTTAAGACTCTAGTAACTAGGATCTAAAAGATGGCATTAAGAAGATTACCCTAAACCTATTTTTTTAGTCTTGACCGAACCTAGCCCTAAAGTGTCATAGATGGTTGTTGTTTGATTAATTATAGTTATGTTGTTTGGTTCAAGGTGAAACTATTAAGCTGTGGTGTGATAGCGAGGAACGTCGAGTTCGGGATTTCGGTGCTAACTCGGGTGGGGGAAAGAATCATTCTACCATCGGAATCGATAAGTAGTATATTATATGATAATTGTGTAGGGCGACCTAAACCCTACTAGTAGTCGAGTAATCGACTAGACCAAAATCCCATTGGAAACCTTTTTTGTAAAACCAATGGTGATTCGGGGATTGTAGGTTTATCGACATTAAGGTTGATTTTATGATGTTGAGGATGTTTGGCTTTATTACTTAATTGATTTGATTGTGATATGCTGGTTGTGATAATTTACTTTATGTGATATTTTATGATGTTTGAATATTTTTTTGATATTGTGTTATGCATGATCTGTCTGGTTTTTAATATTATATTTAGTGGATTTTAAGCAAAGATATATATGTTGTTCGAGAGATAGTTGTTTGTTTTGGGTGTGAGAATAACGGTGACTTAGGGATGCCTAACCTAGATTATGTATTTTAATGAAGTGTGGTGACCTAGAATATGTGTTGAGTTCTAGTGGAAGGTTAAGGCACTAGGAAGTTGTTAAAATGGATTGGTGATATTCAAGTATAGGTGTTGTTGTCCACAACCGTGTATTGGTAATATAATACACGAGGACAAAAGTGTATTGGTAATATAATACACAAGGACATCTGTGTATTGGTAATATAATACACCGTGTATTGGTAATATAATGCACGTAAAAGGACATCTATGTATTGGTAATATAATACACCGTGTGTATTTGTAATATAATACACCGTGTATTGGTAATATAATACACGTAAAAGGACATCTGTGTATTGGTATACACCGTGTATTGGTAATATAATACACGTAAAAGGACATCTGTGTATTGGTAATATAATACACCGTGTATTGGTAATATAATACACGTAAAACACATCTGTGTATTGGTAATATAATACACCATGTATTGGTAATATAATACACGTAAAATCAAGAGTTCTCGCGAGACCACTTCCCCCTCAGAAATAGGTGTGCATCTATGGTGTCTTTAAGTAGCATGAGATTGAGAGTAGAGGATGATACTTGAGTTTGAGGATGTTTTGTTAGTTAGGTGTTAAATGATGTTATGTCTATGACAATTACTGTATAATTTACTATTACTCTCTTCCGTTTTTTGATGATAGAACCGCTTCTTATCCCCTATGTTTCTGTATTTTTTTGTGGGTTACTTTGGTTTACGTTAGAAGACCCGATGGAGGGTTATGTTGCTGAGGAGTTGGATGGAACTCCTTGCGAACCAGATGCTGGAGGTCGAGCTGTGATCCATGACGATTAGAGTATAGATATTATGGCCAGTATGTCTAAGGAGTATTTATATTTCCGCTAAGCATGTCTGTAGTTAAGTTTATGCCTATGAGGGATCCTACTGAGAGGGTACCCTTAACAGTGTTTTGGTATTGCAATAAATAAACAGGTGTGTATTTATATATATTAACGTTGGTGTGTTTTAAATTTGCAGAAGTTATATGATAATTAAATAAGTTTTAATTTTTACTTCTTTTCCCGTTAAGCGAGCGATTAAGGAATAAAGTAATAAAGTTTTAAGCTAATAAAACACTGGGGCACAACGGGGTGTCTCAGCTTCCTCGTTGTCATAGTTTTTCAACCAAGTACTTTCTAGTCCTATTCCAGCTAGATTACTTCCCAAGTAATCCATCTTAGTAAATTCATCAAACTCTTCAAAAGTCATTTCAATTCTTATATTCTTTACATCAGCAAAAAATCCAATATTATCCATTTCAAATGTGCAATAAAATGCTTTGATTAATGTTGGATATATATCAGACTTAGTTTGTAAAAATTCACTCAGCTTGTAGTCATTCAAGATCTTTCGAAAACTAAACTTATTGATGTCAAAGTAGTTGAAATCAACAACCCTAGCCTCATGGATTTCTCTATGCTTAAAGTCATTCTTGTAAAGAAGCATAGACTCATCATCATTAAAATACCTCTTTAACAGTTCCATCTCTGTGATTAGATCAACATCCTCATCTTCTTCTTCTTGCTCAATTCTCTTCCTCCTTTTCTGAGTTTCTTTCTTCTTTGGAGTTTCCTTCTCCTTGATTACCTTCTTCTTCTTTTCTTTTTTCTTATGAGCTGGCTTGGAGGATTCAGCTATCACTTTCTTTCCCTTATCAAGAGTCTTCTTCTTGGCAAGTTCCTTGATTGGAAGCATGTCCATCTTTTGAGATTTTTCAGGTTCTTTCCTATTAGGGAGCGAAGAAGCAGGAGAGGGTAAAACTTGTGGAGGAGTGGAGGATTGGGTTGAGGATGATGAAGTGGAGTTAGAGGGAACAAGAGTAGAAGGTTGAGTTTGCTTAACTCGTGCCATTGGAGGGAATTCTGAGCTCTTCTAGGGTTTGGGTATTTGGATTTTGATTTGGAATGTGAGAAGTTTTGGAGGGAAAAGCTGGGTATTTAAAGACCTAAGTCAGTCAATCGATGTAGCAATCGATTTATTAAAGGTTTTCGGTTGATAGTACTTGTGAATACATCGATGTACAAAACTTCAGAAATAGATTTTTATCTTTGTCAATCGATGTAGCAATCGATGCATAGGTTGAAACAGAAGTACCAAGTTCTAACACTTGATTTCAATCGATGAGAGCATCGGTGTATAAGCTGAGACAGAGAGACCAGTAGAAACAGTATTCACTACATCGATGTATCAATCGATGTAAAGGTCAAGTCAGTGAGCTCCAGGTTTTGGAGACTTCACTCAATCGATGCCACAGTCGATTTATATACAGGGTTGATCTAAATAACCCAATATAAATCGATGTTACAATCGATGCATAAGCTCTTCCAGAGATCTATGCTAAATGGTTCAAGGTGGAAATCGATGTTGTAATCGATTTATATCAGATTAAAATTGAAATTTTCTGATTTTAGTTGCAGGTCAATCGATGTAGACATCGATGCATATGGACTTCCAGAGAGTCACCTATTCTATTTTGGTCACACAATCGATGTATCAATCGATGTACTGATGTTTTTGGTACTAACAAGGTTGAGACAATTGATTGGTAAATCGATGTTCAGGCACAATTTTTTTTTTCTGAGATTATACATAGATTGCTCAATGTGTGTACTAGCTTTAGTATAAGGATTTTTGCTTAAGTATCAAGCAATCATGCATTCAATATACAAAACATCAAGCACAAGTTGGATCAATTATCCCCAATTCTCTTCTTATGTAATAGAAACTTTCTTTAGCAAGGGTTTAGTGAAAATATCAGCTAATTGTTTAGATGTGTCAACATATTCAACAACTATATCTCCACTTTGTATATGATCTCTTATAAAATGATGTCTTATTTCAATATGTTTGGTTCTAGAATGCATTATAGGATTTTTAGTTAGGTTTACAGCACTAGTGTTGTCACATTTGATTGGCACTTTCTCTAAGTGAACACCATAGTCAATGAGTTGTTGTTTCATCCAAAGGATTTGTGCACAACAACTTCCTGCTGCAACATATTCTGCTTCAGCAGTTGACAAAGCCACACTTGTTTGTTTCTTACTAAACCAGGAAACTAATGAGTTCCCAAGTAAGTGGCAGGTTCCACTAGTACTCTTCCTATCTAACTTGCATCCAGCAAATTCAGAGTCAGAGTATCCTATTAGATTACAAGTTGATCCCTTAGAATACCATAAACCCATGTCTTTAGTTCCTAGCAGGTATTTCATGATTCTCTTTACAATTGTTAAATGAGATTCCTTAGGGTTTGATTGATATCTTGCACACATGCAAACACTAAACATTATATCAGGCCTAGTGGCTGTAAGGTAAAGTAAGGAGCCAATTATACCTCTATATTTGGATATATCTACTGTTTTACCTTTTTCATCCTTATCCAAGTAACACGATGGGCTCGTTGGAGTTGCCATCTCCTTTGCATTCTCCATGACAAACTTCTTCAATAGTTCGTTGCAATACTTTGCTTGGCTTATGAAGGTTCCATCATTGCATTGTTTAATTTGAAGTCCCAAGAAGAAAGTGAGTTCTCCCATCATGGACATCTCAAATTCATTTTGCATCAACTTGGAAAATTCCTTACACAATGAATCATTAGTAGCACCAAATATAATTTCATCAACATATATTTGTACAAGTAATATATTTTGACCTCTTCTTTTAGTGAAAAGTGTTGTGTCAACCTTACCTCTAGGAAAACCTTTTTGTAATAGAAAGTTGCTTAGTCTTTCATACCAAGCTCTTGGAGCTTGTTTAAGTCCATACAAGGCTTTGGTGAGTTTATAAACATGGTTTGGAAAATCATTTATTTCAAAGCCTGGTGGTTGACTAACATATACTTATTCTTGTATAAAACCATTAAGGAATGCACTATTAACAACTGTTTGATATAATTTGAAATTCATAATACATGCATATGCTAGCAACATTCTTATAGCTTCTAGCCTAGCCACGGGTGCATAAGTTTCGTCATAATCTATGCATTCTTCTTGATTATATCCTTTGGCTACTAATCTAGACTTATTCCTAATTATAATGCCATTCTCATCAATTTTGTTCCTAAACACCCATTTTGTACCAATTATCTGTTTATCCTTGGGTTTTGGAACAAGTTTCCAAACTTTGTTTCTTTCAAATTGATTTAATTCTTCTTGCATTGCCATGATCCAATTATCATCAACAATAGCATCATTAATAGTTCTTGATTCAATTTGAGAGACAAAGGCCATGTGATTGCATTCATTTCTTAAAGAGTGTCTAGTAGTTACCTCTTTGAATATTTAACCAATGATGTTGTCCAAGGGATGATTCTTTACAATTCTCCACTCCTTAGGTAGTTCATTATTTTGTTCCTCTTCTGGATTTTCTAGAGTTTCTTCTTCTTTTGCCTTGTGTTGCTCTTCTTCCAGTTGAGTTTCTTCAGATGTTTCTACATCATCATCACAAATATCCTTTCTCAACCTTTTGGGGTTAGATTCATCAAAAGTGACATGTACAGATTCTTCTATAGTTTGAGTTCTCTTGTTATAGATTCTAAATGCTTTACTAGTTAGAGAATAACCTAGGAAAATTCCTTCATCTGCCTTTGCATCAAAATTTCCAAGATTTTCCTTTCCATTGTTAAGTACAAAGCACTTACAACCAAAAACATGCAAGTGTGATATGTTTGGTTTTCTTCCTCTATAAAATTCATAAGGAGTTTTCTTTAAAATATACCTTATCAAAACTCTATTTAGCACATAGAAGGCTGTATTTACAGCATCTGCCCAAAAATTTTTTGGTAAGCTAGTGTCATTCAACATAGTTCTTGTAATTTCCTCCAACGATCTATTCTTTCTTTCTACTACTCCATTTTGTTGTGGAGTTCTAGGAGCTGAAAAATTATGTTCAATGCCATAGTCATCACAAAAGTTGTCAAATTCCTCATTTTGGAATTCACCTCCATGATCACTCCTTATAGAAACAATTTTCATTTCCTTTTCATTTTGTACAAGTTTGGCCAATTTCTTAAAAGCATAAAAAGCATTATTTTTGTGTGCTAAGAACAATGTCCAAGTATATCTGGAGAAATCATCCACTATTACTAAGGCATACAAGTTTCCATCAAAACTTTTGGTTCTAGATGGACCAAATAAATCCATGTATCCTCCTTTTGTTATTGTCTCCATATGTAATACTTCCACTAGATTTTGGAGTGAATGTTATAAACTTGCTTCTGTCTCTTGTCATGTACTTGGAACAACCACTATCAAGGTACCATTTAACACTCTTGGCCTTCCAACACACCTACAAAACAGATTTTCAAACTTTTCCTTTAGGTACCCAAATCTGGTTGGGTCCTTTGTTGTTAGTCATCACATATGTTCCCTTAGGAACCCATATTTGCTTAACATTTATCCTTGAAGGATTTCTAAAATAGTTTGTAGAAGCAGTGTGTCCTTTTCTAGCACAATAGAAACATTTGATAAAAGGACTAGTAGATGACTTAGGTGCAACAAAAGTTTCTTAAAATCTTTTTCATGCATTGCTGGTTGATATCCTATTCCAGCGTTATCATATACACCTTTTTATTGTCCAAGAATTACATTAAGATTATCTCTTCCTAGAGTAAATTTAGAGAGAGTGGTTTTCAGTTCAACCTCTTTTTCAAGCATATTGCAATTGGAACATGTAGAGCTGGAAGCATTTAGCTTACTATTTAGCTTCCAATTCCTTATTCTTAATTTGAAGAGATGCATAATCATTACATTGTTTATCAATTACTTTTTTACATGATATGAGTTGCTTAGCAATTTTCAGATATTCACTATACAATTCAACAAAGGAATCTTGCAGTTCATCATAAGTAGGGGGAAGATCATTTACCTCATCTTCAATTTATGTCACTTTGATGACTGGTCATAAGGCAAAGATTTACCTCTTCTTCCTCAGATTCTTCAGAGGAATCCATGTCATTCTCCTCCCATGCTATGTATGCTCTTCTTGGCTTTTTATTCTTCTTGTCTTTGGACTCGAAGTTGTCATGCTTGTCCTTCTTTTGAAGCCTTGGACACTCATTTTTGTAATGTCCAGTTTTTCCACATTCATAGCATTTTATATTTGTATTTGAACTTTCACCTTTTGCGAGATTCTTTTTAGAAAAGAAGTTTGAGAGCTTTTTGTTGAAGGTTTTCTTCTTTTTGAGAAACCTCTTGAATTTTCTGACCAGTAGTCCCATATCTTCTTTAGAATCTTCATCCTCCTCAAGTTCTTCATCTTCATCTTCATCACTGTCATGAACTTCTTTAGAGATATGAGCCTTTAGTGATAAGACTTTCTTTTTCTTCTGCTTCTCTTCATGATCATTTAATTTATGAAGTTCCATCTCATGTTCTTTAAGTTTTCCAAACAGTGTAGCAATGTTCATAGATTCTAAGTCTTGAGCTTCAGCTATAGCAGTGAACTTTGGTTGACATTATCTTGTCAAGCATCTCATAAATTTGTTGACTTGTTGTTCATCTGAGATAGTCTTTCCAAGTCCATTTAGTTGATTCACAATATGGGTGAACATTCTTTGCATATCATTGATGTCTTCATCTTTCTTCATGTGAAAGAGTTCATACTCGTGCATGAGTGAGTTCATTATTGCTCTCTTCACATCACTTGTCCCTTCATGAGTAACTTGCAGCATATCCCACATTTGTTTTGATGTCTTACAATTTGAGACCCTGAAAAATTCATCATAACTCAAAGCAGCAGTTATAATATTCTTAGCTTTAGCATTATAACCTATTCTTTTCTTGTCCTCATCATCCCAATCATCTCTTGGTTTATTTGTTTTGGTGCCATTTGCATCAAGATTATGAGGGATGTATGGACCATTCTCAACAGCATCTAATACACCAAGACCACTTGCCTCGAGGAATATTAACATCCTTTCTTTTCAATACATATAGGCAGTGCCATTGAATGCAGGGGGTCTTGCTAGAGAAGCTCATTCTACCAAGATGTCATTTGAAGCCATCCTCTTAAGCTGTTAGGCTTTACACAAGAGTGAAAGCTCTGATGCCACTTGTTGGTTGTGGCTTCTAATACTCAAGAGAGGGGGGGGGGGGGGGGGGGTTCAATTGAGTATGTAAGATTTTTGAAAACTTTTTTCCTCTTTGAGCGAAAACTGACACTTTTCTAAACTTTTGAAAAGGTTTTGCCAACCAACAAAACAAAACAAGCTTTTGCAAAGTTATTTGATTCATGACTCGATTCTTTATCAAGAAATATTGATGAAAGATAGTTTTTCAGATTAGAACAAACACAAAATTTTCTTTAACTAAGACTTAACCACATACATTCAACAATTTAAAGCAGTTAAAGAAGTTAATGGATAGAAAGAAATGTAAACCGAGATTTATCCTGGTTCAGCTACTTCCTCTGGTAACCTACATCCAGTCCCCACAATCACTTGTGAGTTTCATCCACTATCAATCAAAAATCAATTACAAAATTCTTTACAAAGCTTCACAACTCAGGTTCCTTCTACCCTGTGACAGCTTTCCAGAAAAAGCAATCTTGTAATCCCCAAGAGTCCCTTCTACTCTTGTCAAACCTCTAATAGTTCCTTCTACTCTTAGATCAATACTCAGAGAGACACCTTCTCTCGTTTCTTCTTCCTTTCTCAGTAAAAGAATTTAATTACAGATTCTAAGAAATCAGAAATTACAACTTGAAGCACTATCAGAAAAGACTTTAACTATTCTCAATGAAAAAGCTCTCTCTCAATTTTTTGTGTAAACTTTCAGAATTGAATGAATTTATATTTGAAAAACGTTTGCCCTAGCCTTTATATATAGGTGTGTGTCAAAATAGATCCGTTGGGCACACTTTAAAAGTTAGTTAAGATCAAAACAAACTTTTAAACAATAATTGATTCTTAATTTCAGTCAACCGATTGCCTAATCGATGTATTAAACAAGATTTATAACTTTTTTGTACTGAGTACATCGATTGATCAGTCGATTGGATTCTTGAGAGTTCTTGATTCCCATTGATACACGGATGTGTACATCGACTGTGTTCTTGAAAATCACAAGCATCAGCAGCCCATAAGTTTTTACATTGATTGCTCAATCGATTGCATAATCATTTCAAAAAATTATTTGCCTCTGTTTGGGCTTATGCATCGATGTGTCAATCGATTGGCTCTTTGTACATATGAGATTCTACTTCTGTTCTGTGTATGCATCGATGTACAAATCGATGTAATGTATATGAAAAACTTTCTTGGCCTCTGTTTGGCCTTATACATTGATGTAACAATCGATTGTATGCTTGTTTCAGAAATCACTAGCTTCTGTTTCACTCTATACATCGATGTGCAATAGCTTAGATTGCATACATATCAAGTTGTTCTAGAATCAATCGATGTATACATTGATGTACACATAGGTTTTCATTAAAAAGTATTTAATTAATTGAAGGTACATAGATGTACACATAGATGTACATATCTTTCAATTAACCTTTTTCTTTTAAGTTCACTTTTAATTTATGAAAACCATTTTGAATTTGGTTATTTTTTAGAGAGCTAAATCAAAGAAAATAAGTAAAGCTTTTCTTTACATAATACATTCTAATTTCCTTTGCTTGAGATTCCTTGAATCTTCACTTGTGGTTTCTTCATCTTCAAGAATTCTAATCATGATCCTTGCTTTGCCTTTGACTTTCTACTTTGATCCTTTGAATTCATATCCTTGCACTAAATGATCTTTTCATAACATGTAATCTTGGCAAATGATTAGTGAATCAAAGTTTAATCAATACTTAAGTTTAGTCATTAATCAAAACATACTAGAGTCATTTTTCAACGGTACCATCAGTTTCTAACCATCATCACACATAACCCAACCAAAAAATTAACAATACAAACCCCAGCCACAATCATAGCATACAAAGAATGCATGCGGCGCTTTTCTTCAAGAATGGTGACTTTCTCCTTGCATTTGCCAACCTCGTTCATGTCGTTGACTAGCTCCATAAGCATCCTCACTCTGGAATCGTCCATGTCCCTTCCACCCACATACCCAGGGCCAGAATCATACGACTCCGAAGCAGAACACCATCCTTTAAAAGCACAAGCTTTGCACAGATAAAACAAACGATTTGGATTCATAGAGGTTCCACTGTCTTTGATCTCGATTGGTCTTCCACACTTGCATGTCCTCAGCCTCTCTCTCAGGACCATCCCTCGGCTGTCTCCTACACTTAAACCACTGAGACGCTTCAAAGATGCACTTCCACTGACCGTACCCCCCTGTACAATGAAGAATGAAAAAATCCTTTCCAACAATGCTTCAATAAAATAAACACAACTCCCTGACTTGTTTATAAATAGGATGGGTCAACAACTAAAATGGACCACAATGGGCCTTGGGGCTTTACTAACAACACCTGCAATATTGCAACACAACTCGACCTATCATGCTGGGCTACTCATTTAAGTCGGCCCATCAATATATTAATGCACAAGTTTAAGATCCATTACACTAAACATGCTATAGGCCATTATCCCCAGCACCAAATAAGTTATCCAACCAATTATGCGATTAATCCATACATAATTGGGCCATAATATGGACAACTTATTAACACGGCCCAAAAGTTACTTTCATACCCAACACACGACCCGCCCCATGTTCAAATTTGCCCTAAACTAGAAACACAATACCACAGGCATCAACCACCAGCTCCAACCAGTGCCGACTGAGACGCCCTGCCCTATGACCACAACTGTAGTGCCGCACCAGCCTTTGATTTGTAACGAGTTCATAGAAGGTAGATCAAGATTTACCTATGTAACCAACACTAGATAAACTAACTGGATCAAGAAAACGAACCATATCTTGAAAATGACGATTTCCATGTAGAACTTTTCTGATCAACCTAAACGATTAACCAGTGACCCTCAGCCGTGCTACCGCCATCGTTCACAGTTGTGTCCATCTCATCCATGTAAACCATCGACCAAGATCAACAACACAAGTAAAACATCAAACATGAAAAAAAATTCTAAAATGGAATTTTTAAAAGTTATGGGAATTGCTTCAAAGACATTTTCGTAACAGTCGGTCATCCATGTAGGGGACATTTTTGTAACATCAGCCATTCAAAGCTGATAATCACGGTAGCTGGTCACTTTTTTATTATTGATCCACTTAATCTTGTCCCTTGATTTTAATACTAATAAATCCAACGGCTCAAACTAATGCCTCAGCGCTGAGGCATTTCCTTGCCTACCTCATTTAAGACGCAGCCTAGTAATGAGGGGAAAATGAGCTAGTACTCCATAGGGTAAGTATCAATGACGTTAGAAGAATGATGCAAGTAAAGAAGGTGCAGTGAATGAGGAACAAAACAAATCTCTTCCATAAGATTAAGATAGGAAGAGATAAGATAAAAATCACGTGGTAAAAACCTTGATACCTGTTATGTTTAACCATCAGAGGAAGCTAAGTGGCTTAAGTACTTTCTCCAATCTCTCTATATAAACCATCACATTCAGTTTTTTTTTTACACACAACTTTCAGTATCTATCACTATCAGCAAATCAGTGAGTCCTTCATTTCATTCTTTCCTTTATACATCTCTCACGTGCTTTTCCTTTTGTTTTTCATTTTCCATCTATATCCCAAGGAAGCTAGTAACTGTTGGTTTTTTTTTTGATAATTAGAATTTTATTCAAAACATCTAGTTTTAGCATCACAGTGAATACTCTCCCCATCTTCTAGGAAGGGTTGAAGAGGACACACCCTATCATGTACTTGAAGCCAGATAAATCAGAAAAAATACATCGGTCCTTATTGACACCCACATCCTAGTCTCTTCATACTAGTATAAACAAAACAGGAAAAACTCTCCTAAAGCACATAATACAAAACTCCCTGTAGCCCTTTGTAATAATCTCCCTTTACACAGACACTGTTACATGACAAAACCAACACCGATCATACATATAACATCTGTAATAAAACCACCCATTGTATACCACCACCTCTGTTACTAAACCAAATAAAAAGAACCCAAACCAATAGAAAAACATCTAGAGAGCACACCCCTGTTACAAACAAGATGACTCATGCATCCTTATATTGGGATTGGTTTGCATTCGGTTGATACCCTAAACACAATTGCATTTGTTCCTTCATAGTCATACTAACCAAGTGCCTTCTGAATGAGAACCTTCCGTTGCTAGAGCATCCGCAGCATCATTTGCTTCCCTGTTTATGTGGACAAAAGTAACACCATGTAATACAAACAAAATATTTTTCAATTTATTACAATAGAATCACAATTTCCATGGGCATTCTTCCTCCCTATTGACCCAAGATAAAGCATTCTTAGAGTCAGATTCCAAAATGATCTCCATACCCTTAAGCCAATCTTGTTGTAAGGACATTTCAAGGGCGAAAACTATAGCCAAGAAAATAATTATATATTTCTATTAAAAAAGCTTGGGGCCAAGGCCCCTCCCAATCTATGCATAGGTTCGTCCCTGCTCACAAGAAATGTAAAACTCCTCAAAGAGTTGATGAAAAGCAACGTCCAATTCTCCGGTGTGCCTCGTTCACGAAAATAATTGTAAATAACAATTAAGGAATTGACTTTTCAAACATCAAGTCACTTTTGAAGAAACATGCTTTTTTTTTACTTATATTTATGATTAATAATTTAGGTTTAATTATTCAGTTGGTCACCGAACTATTTAGGAATTTTTTAATAGATTCTTTAAACTAAAAAATTTCTAATTGAGTCCCTAAAATTATATTTCAATTGGGTCCCTAAAGTAGATTTCCGTCAAATGGTCGTTAACCTTGCATATGTGGATCGTGAACTGGAATTTATTCCCCCTAAATATGTATTTAAGGTTTCAGGAGTCCCAAATGGCAAGAGAGATGATCAAAACTATGACATGCGGCTGCTTCTCCCTTGGGTCGCTCTTAGCTTCATTCACCAACACCTGTTTCACGAAATAGCACGTCCTTCTCTTGAAATAGCTTCCATCGAAATAACTTCCCCACCTACAACTTTTTGCATCTCACTTCATCTTATCGCACAATTAACGGTCAAGTTGAAGTCCATGATGGCGGATTTCTAACTTAGGAGTGATGGAAAATTTGGACTAATGAGACTTGACTATTACCTGAACAATAACATGATATATAGATGGTTGATATTACGTTCAACTTAACAGTTCACTAATAGATTTACTATTTCAAGGGCCCAATTGAGAATTTGAAATAAGTTTAGGGACTCAATTAAAAAAAAATTTTAGTTTTGGACCTACTTGAAAATTCCAAAATTATAGGGGCCAATAGAATAATTAAACCAATATTTATTTTGACGTCAATATTATTCACAATAATGATAAAAATATATATAAAAAATGACCGACTATGGAAAATTAATAATTTAAACATATTTTTTTTTTTACACATAAGGGTAAAAACATAAACTAAATAACAAGATGAGGAATGCTGCAACCTAAAGCATCCTATTAAAAGATCAAAACAAGAGAGGGCACAGTCCTATTAAAGACCGTCCATACGAAGGAACCTGAATGACCCATATTGGCGAGATAATTTGCACAACGGACATGCGAAGAAGATCAAAAACTTCCCTAATTAGAGACTGAAGAAACTTATTTTGGCAGCCACCCAACTAGATCATGTTCACCACCACTTGAGAATTCATCTCAAAACTGACAGAGCTAAAAGAGAGCTCGTTAACTAGCTTTATCCCTAGATGAAGAGTCCAAAGTTCTGCCTAGTTGCAAGAGACAAGTTTGAAATAAAAACCTTTTATAACTTCCTGAACATTCCCTGATGAGACCACCACAAGCGGCCATCCTATCAACATTAACCTTATAACCAGTCACGGGGATTTTGGGTCCGTTTGATTCACTGTAAAATAAAGGACAGTACAGGACAAAACAATTTGTTCCATGTTTGATTTTAAAATGTTTATGGGACAGCACAAGATAAGAGATGAAGGACAGAAGAAAATTATAAAATTTTGTTACTAAGTTAACCAAGGGACAAAAAGTTGTCCCAAGTACAATAAATATGAAATGACAAAAATAGTCAACTCAATCCATTTTCTCTCTCTCACACCCCCACGTCTTCCATGATACCAATTACCTACCTACCCACGTCCGTTTGAAATAATTAACTACTAGCAAATATCCTATACGCATGCATTGCATATATTTTTTTCATTTTAATATTTATTTAAATACTAAGATTTTACCAGTATTATTATAAATTTAAATTTTTTTGTTTTAAAATTATTAATTTAAAATATGGTAATTATAAAAATATACATAAAAATTTATCAGCATTACTATAAATTATTTTTTAAAAAAGTTATAAATTAAAATAATACTTGAAAAAATATGCAAATTATTAGTAATAAATTATAAGTAAGAGGACAACATGATAATAATTTATTTATAAATAAAAATTAATTTTAAATATAAAAATTCTTATTGTGTATCTTTTCATAATAATAAATCAAACATTATATAGTACAAAGGATATTTTAGTAATTTTTGTGTTGTTCTGTCCAGTGCGTAAGCATATCAAACAACATACTGTACAAAATCATTTGTGCTGTGCATCAACTAACAAACACCATACATCACAAAAAGTTGTGCTGTAACTCAACCACTTGTTCTGTACTGTCCTGTACTGTACTGTGCTGTTCTTCATGTACTGCGAATCAAACGGACCCTTTATGTGCAATTTTGAACATTATATGTTATGACATTTAAAAGTAATGTGTTTAATGTTTGGAAATGATAAATATTATGTTTTCTTGTTAATATTAGTCTAATACTTTATATAATATACTAAACAAATTTTAAAAAATATACATTATTTAATTAATACCAATTAAATCACAATTCAATCACAGATAGACCAATGGAACTTAAACCAATGATTTCACTAATTCAATGACCAGTCTAATTTTAAAAGGGGTTAAATATGTTTTTAGTCCCTTAAATTTAAATAGTATTGGGTTTTAGTCCCTCATTTGAAAACATATTTTTTTAGTCCCCCAAATTTTAAAACGTGTCAGTTTTGGTCCACAAACGAGACTAAAAGGATAAGTCTAAAACGTACGTTTGAAGACCAAAACTAATACATTTTAAAAGTTGAGGGACTAAAAAAGTATGTTTTCTAAATATGGGACTAAAACCGAACATTACTCAAGTTTGGGGATTACAAACATATTTAACCATTTTAAAATATTATTAAAAATGAAAAAAAATGCAACAGTTCTGCTTGATAAAATTAAAAAAAAAAAAAAACCGTTAATCTAAGTTTGAAGTATATCCCAAAAATTCTTTGGATAAAATTTTGATGTGCAGTCTATGTAAAAGCTTCCAATGTCATTCGTTTCTGCAGATTCTCGAGAGCATACTGGGTCCTTTTTTAATTAAAAAAAGTTTAGTCTGGGTCCATATCATGTCTCTCATCATGAGAGAGCCCTTAAATATAAATTTTTTATTATTATAAAATCCTATACTTTTTCAAATTTACAAAATCCACCCCATGTTCTTCTCTCTCACTCCCCTTCTCTCACCTCCTCCCTCAACCCTGCCATCCACCCACCACCGTCCAACTCCTCCCTCATCCTTAAACTTCTTCAAATTCTCTCTGTGCTATCTTTTTAAGGGATTCTCATTAATCCTCCTTCACTATTTCCTTCACTCCCTTCGTGTCCTCTTTGTTAGGAACTTAGGCCTTCTTGTTATCCATAACAATGGCTTCAGCAAAAATTGAATGTTGTCGATGCTTCATCGGTGAGCTAGCCTCTCCACCGACAACGATGCTCTCGAGAAACCCTTCTCTCCCTATGGCGAGATCGTCGAATCGAAGGTACGTTTGTTACAGGGATCGGATCTGTCATGATTTGGATTCAGATTTTCTCGATCCCATCTGGTTTGTGCTCTCCGATCTGTTTTGATTGCGTCGATAGCGTTATCTCCGACGACGACGATTCCTCTTTCCCTGTAACGCCCCCCCCCCCCCCCCCTTGGGGCATTAGTTACGTAACACATGCGGAATTTAAATTAAAAGATAATTTGCTGGTGCTTTCGGAAAATAATTTATATAAGTATATAAGTGCCTGAAATTGGGTATAAAAATTTTGTCACGACTCCTAATCCTTGATTGGCACACAGTCTTACTATCATAGTATGGCAATCCTATTTAATGTAAAGAATATACTTGAATAAAAGCTAGTATTTTACGAAAATTTCGACAGAGTCTCCTCTGTAATTCGGACATCCCAGGTAAAAGAACACCTGCTAAAATAATTACATTTTTATTCCAGAATTCCAGTTACACCAAATACAATCAAGCAATAACATGCTAAAGATAGTTATATCAATTAGCTCTACAAGACCAAAAGGAAAAGTTTAAGTTTTCTTTCAAAATAACGCTCTCCGAGCCATAAACATTTCATTTTAAAATAAAGGCTCTCTGAGCCATACTCATACATACTTACCAAAATGATCTAAGTCTCAAAACCCTAAACTGGTCATTCTAAAAGTTATTCCTAAGAAGAACTCACGTGATCGTTCCACAATCAAATACCTCATCAAGCAACTAGATCTAAGTCTCTGAGTGACTTAGGAAGACTTCTCTTCAAATCTGTACTAAAATACCCAGGGTACAATATCAAACCAGAAGAAACCTGATATGTTTGTAAGGGTGAGATACCGACAAATGGATATATCACACAACAACCATATACATGATACATACATCACATAATCATATAAGCAGTTAAATCATGCATATACGTAACATAACAGTGTTATATCAAAGGGTCTCAAACCCGCACAGTCAATCTTTTGAAAATATGCATGACACTTCAATCATCAGGCTCTAACTTAATCTCATGAGATCTCAACACCGTTTTCCCTGGAGAAGTATTAGAGTTGGTCAATCTCTAGCCCACCGGGCAGTTGCCTCCTTACCCTCATGCATAAGGTCTCAGGACGAGCAACGTCACATGTGCCTCTTCACTCGGTTTACATGGACAGACTCCCAGGCACCACCTTGTATCTGATATGTAAGAAAGGCACGTCTGCCTGGGGAAATGCACATGAGAAAATATTTTATTTAAAAGGTTTTCTTTGTGTTCATTCTTTTTCGCTGTCGCAGCTCAAAGCTAACGACTTAATCATCATTTCCCCATCACTTGAAAACTTAGAAGCATAGGACACACAATCCGAATGCTCAATCACAACGCCCGAGACCGATGCACCAGTCCTAGGCTTGTGGTCGAAGAAAGCAACATTCACCTTTAACAATGTTCATCACACGTGGTTAGAAGACACAGTCCAACACAACGTGATTAGAATATACAGTCCACAACAATGAAATCAGAACGCATTCATCACACGTGGTTAGAAGACACAGTCCAACACAACGTGATTAGGACATACAGTCCACAACAATGAAATCAGAATGCACTGTCCTCGATTTCGAGAATTGGACTCTCAGTCCATAACATCATAACCAGGACTCGTAGTCCCAAATTAACACTGATCCAAGATCACGTTCATATAACTGAATACTAGAGGCGACATCTCGCGTACTAGATTCTCTTTCTTAAGTACTTATTTTTCGTTCAGTGAAAATCAAATTCAAAACCGAATCCTCGATAACCTATCCAGGCTATCGGAAAGTTTCTAAAATATTTAGGAAAAACCTGTTCTTTGAAAATCTTTTATAAAGCATCTTTGAAATACTTTTATCTTTGAAATACTTTCCCCAATAGGATATTGCCAAATAATCTTGAAAGTTTTCACTTGAAGAAACATAGTTCGAAAAGGATTTTTCTCTTGTATAACAATAGTTCACCAAAACCATTTCAACATTGAAAACAAGTACTTTAAGTTTAAAGAGCTTTTGGAAAAGAACACCAATCCCTTTATCTTCAAAGCTTATTAAGGTTTTTAATCCTCATAACGGTTGAGCACGGACGCACGTCTGGCTTAGCAAACTTTCAATCAACAACAGTATATAACATCAGTTCAATGCTAATATCACAGTTGAAAGCAGTTCATCACATATATGCATTATATCATTTAGAACGAGTACAGTTCAACATCAGATAATAGCATAACAGTTCAAGTACATTAGATAATTAAGTAAGCTCAATTAACATATAAATATCCAGTTAAACACATACACACATGCATACAGTTATTGAATATCCCTAGGCAAACTCCCCCTACCTTTGAAGACAAGTAAAGGATCCTCGTCTTAATACTCACGTTAGATCCAAGAGTGTAACTATCTACTCCATCAAGCAAGCATAGCCGTGTCAAACGTCTCAGAGAGGGAATCCAACAACGTGCAACAACCAAAAATCAAGAAATCAATTTCACATGATCAAACACACATTCTAACTTTATCTAAACACTTAATCCAATTACCAAACAAGGTTATTTTTAAAGAAAATCATGTTTGAAGCTCACGCTTCCCAATACCCTTTAAGGAAACTTTGTTTTGATTAAAAGATCATGAAAAGACCTTGGGAAATCATCCATTTAGAGTCCTAATTGCACTAAATCATAATTAATTTCACAAAAACATTCCCATATTCAAATAAAATCAAATTGGAGTTTTAGGGCTCCTTATTAAAATTTAGGGAAAATGTAGAATAATGAAATTGGTTTAGGGAAACACAATTTCACAGTCATAATTTCATAAAACAACTTTAAATCTTAAGACTAAAATCTGAAATCAGAGGGTTAGGGTTAGGGTTTCAAAATCAATTTGGGGATTTACAAAAGAGAAGAGGTTAGAGGTAAAACTCTTACCCAAGGTGACTAGGAAAGATGACATGGTGGCTGTCTTGGGGTGTAGCGGCAGCGGCGTCATGGCGGCTCCGGCGAGTTCTGAGATATGGTAGGAACCATAGGTTTCTATGTGAACACCACGAGGAAGAAGGAGGACGCGAATAGAGATGTCATGGAAGCACTGCAGTGGCCGAAAATGGTGATCCTGCGGCGGCGGGCGGCGTCGATCGGCGGAGCAGAGGTCAAGCCGTGTTGGAGACGAGCTGGGTCGCAGCTGTCTCCTCCTCCTCATGCGGCGCGTTCGATGGCGGTGCAGGGGCGGCGGTCGCGCGGTTGCTTCAAGGAAGGAAGGAAGGTGAGTTTGGGGGAGGAAGAAGAAGGAAGAATAAGAAAAGAGAAAGAAGAAAGGAAGAAAGAAAGAGAAGAAGCAGAGAAGAAAAGGGAGAAAGAGAGAGTTAGCATCCAGAAAAGAGAGAGAAAAAAGAGAAAATGGGTTTTTAAACAAATTACTTAGTGATAGGTACAAAATGAGTGATAAATATTAGGCCTAAAATAAACATGTTTTTACTTTTTAGAATCTAAAAATAAAGATTGATAAGGATAGGTTTTCGAAATTCAAATTAGAGTAAAGATTAATAGTTGAACTGATCCACTAAGAAAATACTCAGTCCAAAATTTAATCTCCGATTAAGGTCAAACCAAAATATTTTTAACTCTAAAATTAAATAGGATGGGAATATGAAAATGCTTTTCTATTAATCATATTATGAAAAATAATTTTCTGTACTGGTATATTAGTGACAATAACGTAATTATTGTCTAGTAAGCGTGCATTCACTGAATTGAGTCAGTGCTAACGCACCCAATAAAATAATTTGAAGAGAGTAATTTAATTACTCAAACTAAACCACATAACATAATAAATTTAAACATCCAGATAAAATAACTAATCATAGGTGTAAAAACTAGGGTGTTACATTACTACCCCTCTAAAAAAAAAATTCGTCCTCGAAATTTCGTAGCTCAAAACTACACAGGATTTTGTAGTCACACCTTAACCCTAAAATCTTGCTTTGTATTCTCATCGCTTCATTCCTTTCATCTATAACACTATAACAGGATCAATTCTTATGCCATTCCATTTATCCTTGAAACTTTTTCACTACCGCATTAGCTCCACTACCTTTGATATTTCATCTTAGTCTATTACACTTCAAGGAACAAAATCAACGCTTAATCTCTTCATTTAACTTTCTCAATACAAATCCATTAGGAAAAACTTTCTCCAATATCTAACTTTCACAGCTAACATCAAAACCAACACTAACTTTACATAACATCAATTAACCTTCTACTCAAGAGATGCAATCATAGTCTTACTCCAATTGAGCTTAGTCTACTCTTCTAGTCATATCAAATTCACACTTTTCAAGTCTCCAATCAAAACGTCGTAACATTCCTGAGTTGCACATGATATACTTTGCGCCAAAAACCTAAGAAATTCAATCTCATTAAAATTGAACCTTACCACATCCAACATAGTCCGTTCTCTTCTTAATTCCTCTCGGATCTTTTGCCTACTTCGATTTCATATCCTTCATTTGACTCTCAATTTTCAATTTAGTTCTCAAGCCCCGTTAGTATCCCTGGTTTAAGAAATTCCCCATGCATCTACCCTATTGCCCAAAGAAAATACACAACTCCTAACAATTCCTTCATCTAACGGCAAGGCTCCATCACTTATGCAAGGAAATGCTTGTATCGTATATGCCCTTATCTTATTTATTTGCAGCCGAGAAAAGGGATTATAAAACAGAGTTTCTCTAAGGCCATAACCCCTAGGAGTTGCACCAAAACAAAGCCAAGAAATCCAGGTGGACACTCCCTAATGGCAATCTTGGATTTAAAATATCTAGTTTCCACTATGGATCATCAACCACATTTTTACCAAAATAAGACCTCAAAGATTATAAACATTTCGCCATAGTTTATCACACTCAAAAGACACAATCAAAACTTAATCACTTCTTGCCTCAAAATTTGTCTACTAGCGAAACTTCTTCAACACCTTATCCTCACAACGAACATCAAGTTCAACCTTAACTCTATCACATATATCAACTTTCCACCCAAAGCACACAATTATAGTCTTAGTTTTCTTTGAATATATTCCACCACTCCAAATTTTATCACAGTCATTCATTTCAATCTTAAAGAATACGATTACATTTCTCCATGCAACTACAACCAAAAGGAATCACTTCAACTTGAATTATCCAAAATCATAATTCTTAAACTTTTCTAACTACTTAGTTTCACTCAAGAACTCCTTTTTGCTATTTCCGTTCAACTTAAGGAAAACTACCATATATATTTTTCCGTTAATCCTCGGACTAAAGAAATCAACATTAACCATAAACTTTGATCACTACTCTAATTTCCTTTAATGATATATCTGCCTCGATCATGATAAAATCCATCGTAATCATCTCACTCAATGACGTTGAACTTAAGGGTCCTCATAGTACCATTCACATCTATACACTAACGAAACTCCTATCAACTCTGGTTCGTCCTACCATAGAGATGACAAAAACTTAGGTACCACACTATCTCCCAACTAACCTGCTAAGGATAGGTCACCGCTTTCCTTATCCATCCCACTGAGGATGATCAATTGGACTTAGTCTCAACTTAGTCCTCAACACTTAAAGTAAATTCAACCGACACACGTTGATAAACTTCCGTTTTTCATCTGAAACAACACTTGAAGATACTCCATGAAGTCTGAACAATCCTTTGATACATTATTCGGTTCACTAACTCTGCTTGTGGATCTTAACTCGTAAGAAGATGTAGACTTCACCAGTCGATCAACGATCACTTGAATTCAATCAAGACTCATACAGGTCTTCAGAAAACTTATAACAAAGATTGAAGGAATGTCAACCTCTCAACAAGGAAGGTCTCAATTGTACATCTTGATGTGGAGATATCCAACTCACGACTGATGAGATAAGTCACACATCGACAGCATTTGGAGAATACATAGAATTAAGATGATCAATGAAAACAAGCACTTTTGAACGACAATAAGACATGACCTTAGTGATCATAAAAGAATTTCTCAAGAAAAGAAATTTTTCTGGATTTCACTTTCACATAAGCATAGAAAAGAATTTCATTAATTTGAAGGATATCGGAACATCCAGTATGGAAAAAGATCATTCCATCAGGTTCGTGGGTGTAAAAATGCATGATCAATACACATTTACAAACATGAATCTAATAAAGTTCATTCTTCCACAGGAATCTTCCAACGGATTCAAAGACTCAAGGGGTGAATAATGTCTAATCCCAAGAGGATTAATTCTTGTTCTTAATACAAAGAATTTACAAAATGATGACTTTCACCTCTATCAAAAATAGAAGTGACGAAACTGAGTTTCACCAAGAAACTTCTGCTATCACGAAATTATTTGTGTTATAACTCAAGAAATAGTCATAACCACTTCTCTCAACAAAATGTGAAAGTACCCATACCAATCGATTCCTTTAAACCAATTCACTCAAATGTCTAATACATCGAAGATCATTTGGAAGTGTGAGTACGACTTCTCACAACAAAGAAATGAATAACTGGAAATTAATGAATTAGCATAACTAATTCAGGAGTCCTGACAGATTTCAAATTAAACTCAGAAAATACTTGTTCATAATTCGTCCTTTACTTAGTTGTCAGGAATCCACACGGTGACACGAGCCTTCACACAACATTGGTGCTTCACAAGGAAAACACTCGGTCTAACAAACGATTCAGACCACCGATCTTTCAGTTGAATGAGTCATCTAACTCGTTTTAACTTCGTAGGCAACATCCTACACAAAGCGACAGAGGTCTGACCGAATCCAGAAACTAGATCAATCAAAAATCAATGTCCTTTGCTAACCATAAGCCTAGAATATTTCCAGGGAACACTCCCGGAAAAACCCTTTACACAAGCACCTTGTTTCGAATATCAGACACGATTCGCAAGGATAATCGAATGTCATATTCGAACCCAAGTAATTTTCAAGATCTAAGGTCTCCCAGGACATAAAGCCCTTGGAAACCATCAAGAAACATATACTTGTGCGTCAACACACATTGCTTCAACAAGAAACAATTCAAACAAGAGCCAACCAAAGATCACACAACAAAACTTAACAGACCTATTCCCCAAAGATCCTGAAAGACTCGACCAGCTCTGATACCACCTTGTAACGCCCCCCCCCCCTGGGGCATTACTTACGTAACACATGCGGAATTTAAATTAAAAGATAATTTGCTGGTGCTTTCGGAAAATAATTTATATAAGTATATAAGTGTCTGAAATTGGGTATAAAAATTTTGTCACGACTCCTAAGCCTTGATTGGCACACAGTCTTACTATCATAGTATGGCAAGCCTATTTAATTTAAAGAATATACTTGAATAAAAGCTAGTATTTTACGAAAATTTCGACAGAGTCTCCTCTGTAATTCGGACATCCCAGGTAAAAGAACACCTGCTAAAATAATTACATTTTTATTCCAGAATTCCAGTTACACCAAATACAATCAAGCAATAACATGCTAAAGAAAGTTATATCAATTAGCTCTACAAGACCAAAAGGAAAAGTTTAAGTTTTCTTTCAAAATAACGCTCTCCGAGCCATAAACATTTCATTTTAAAATAAAGGCTCTCTGAGCCATACTCATACATACTTATCAAAATGATCTAAGTCTCAAAACCCTAAGCTGGTCATTCTAAAAGTTATTCCTGAGAAGAACTCACGTGATCGTTCCACAATCAAATACCTCATCAAGCAACTAGATCTAAGTCTCTGAGTGACTTAGGAAGACTTCTCTGCACATCTGTACTAAAATACCCAGGGTACAATAGCAAACCAGAAGAAACCTGATATGTTTGTAAGGGTGAGATACCAACAAATGGATATATCACACAACAACCATATACATGATACATACATCACATAATCATATAAGCAGTTAAATCATGCATATACGTAACATAACAGTGTTATATCAAAGGGTCTCAAACCCGCACAGTCAATCTTTTGAAAATATGCATGACACTTCAATCATCAGGCTCTAACTTAATCTCATGAGATCTCAACACCGTTTTCCCTGGAGAAGTATTAGAGTTGGTCAATCTCTAGCCCACCGGGCAGTTGCCTCCTTACCCTCATGCATAAGGTCTCAGGACGAGCAACGTCACATGTGCTTCTTCACTCGGTTTACATGGACAGACTCCCAGACACCACCTTGTATCTGATATGTAAGAAAGGCACGTCTGCCTGGGGAAATGCACATGAGAAAATATTTTATTTAAAAGGTTTTCTTTGTGTTCATTCTTTTTCGCTGTCGCGGCTCAAACCTAACGACTTAATCATCATTTCCCCATCACTTGAAAACTTAGAAGCATAGGACACACAGTCCGAATGCTCAATCACAACGCCCGAGACCGATGCACCAGTCCTAGGCTTGTGGTCGTAGAAAGCAACATTCACCTTTAACAATGTTCATCACACGTGGTTAGAAGACACAGTCCAACACAACGTGATTAGAATATACAGTCCACAACAATGAAATCAGAACGCATTCATCACACGTGGTTAGAAGACACAGTCCAACACAACGTGATTTGGACATACAGTCCACAACAATGAAATCAGAATGCACTATCCTCGATTTCGAGAATTGGACTCTCAGTCCATAACATCATAACCAGGACTCGTAGTCCCGAATTAACACTGATCCAAGATCACGTTCATATAACTGAATACTAGAGGCGACGTCTCGCGTACTAGATTCTCTTTCTTAAGTACTTATTTTTCGTTCAGTGAAAATCAAATTCAAAACCGAATCCTCGATAACCTATCCAGGCTATCGGAAAGTTTCTAAAATATTTAGGAAAAACCTTTTCTTTGAAAATCTTTTATAAAGCATCTTTGAAATACTTTTATCTTTGAAATACTTCCCCCAATAGGATATTGCCAAATAATCTTGAAAGTTTTCACTTGAAGACACATAGTTCGAAAAGGATTTTTCTCTTGTATAACAATAGTTCACCAAAACCATTTCAACATTGAAAACAAATACTTTAAGTTTAAAGAGCTTTTGGAAAAGAACACCAATCCCTTTATCTTCAAAGCTTATTAAGGTTTTTAATCCTCATAACGGTTGAGCACGGACGCACGTCTGGCTTAGCAAACTTTCAATCAACAACAGTATATAACATCAGTTCAATGCTAATATCACAGTTGAAAGCAGTTCATCACATATATGCATTATATCATTTAGAACGAGTACAGTTCAACATCAGATAATAGCATAACAGTTCAAGTACATTAGATAATCAAGTAAGCTCAATTAACATATAAATATCCAGTTAAACACATACACACATGCATACAGTTATTGAATATCCCTAGGCAAACTCCCCTTACCTTTGAAGACAAGTAAAGGATCCTCGTCTTAATACTCACATTAGCTCCAAGAGTGTAACTATCTACTCCATCAAGCAAGCATAGCCGTGTCAAACGTCTCAAAGAGGGAATCCAACAACGCGCAACAACCAAAAATTAAGAAATCAATTTCACATGATCAAACACACATTCTAACTTTATCTAAACACTTAATCCAATTACCAAACAAGGTTATTTTTAAAGAAAATCATGTTTGAAGCTCACGTTTCCCAATACCCTTTAAGGAAACTTTGTTTTGATTAAAAGATCATGAAAAGAACCTTGGGAAATCATCCATTTAGAGTCCTAATTGCACTAAATCATAATTAATTTCACAAAAACATTCCCAAATTCAAATAAAATCAAATTGGGGTTTTAGGGCTCCTTATTAAAATTTAGGGAAAACTCAGAATAATGAAATTGGTTTCGGGAAACACAATTTCACAGTCCTAATTTCATAAAACAAGTTTAAATCTTAAGATTAAAATCTGAAATCAGAGGGTTAGGGTTAGGGTTTCAAAATCAATTTGGGGATTTACAAAAGAGAAGAGGTTAGAGGTAAAACTCTTACCCAAGGTGACTAGGAAAGATGACATGGTGGTTGTCTTGGGGTGTAGCGGCGGCGGCGTCACGGCGGCTCCGGTGAGTTCTGAGATATGGTAGGAACCATAGGTTTCTATGTGAACACCACGAGGAAGAAGGAGGACGCGAATAGAGATGTCATGGAAGCACTGCAGTGGCCGAAAATGGTGATCCTGCGGCGGCGGCCAGCGTTGATCGGCGGAGCAGAGGTCAAGCCGTGTTGGAGACGATCTGGGTCGCAGCTGTCTCCTCCTCCTCATGCGGCGCGTTCGATGGCGGTGCAGGGGCGGCGGTCGCGCGGCTGCTTCAAGGAAGGAAGGAAGGTGAGTTTGGGGGGAGGAAGAAGAAGGAAGAATAAGAAAAGAGAAAGAAGAAAGGAAGAAAGAAAGAGAAGAAGCAGAGAAGAAAAGGGAGAAAGACAGAGTTAGCGTCGAGAAAAAAGAGAGAAAAGAGAGAAAATGGGTTTTTAAACAAATTACTTAGTGATAGGTACAAAATGAGAGATAAATATTAGGCCTAAAATAAACATGTTTTTACTTTTTAGAATCTAAAAATAAAGATTGATAAGGATAGGTTTTCAAAATTCAAATTAGAGTAAAGATTAATAGTTGAACTGATCCACTAAGAAAATACTCAGTCCAAAATTTAATCTCCGATTAAGGTCAAACCAAAATATTTTTAACTCTAAAATTAAATAGGATGGGAATATGAAAATGCTTTTCTATTAATCATATTATGAAAAATATTTTTCTGTACTGGTATATTAGTGACAATAACGTAATTATTGTCTAGTAAGCGTGCATTCACTGAATTGAGTCAGTGCTAATGCACCCAATAAAATAATTTGAAGAGAGTAATTTAATTACTCAAACTAAACCACATAACATAATAAATTTAAACATCCAGATAAAATAACTAATCATAGGTGTAAAAACTAGGGTGTTACATTCCCCGCAGCTTCTTCGCGGGCCTGGTCGCTCGCTGTGGGGTTGGGGCAATGGGAAGGTTGGCAGAGGAGTAAGAGGAGAGAGGAGAAGATGGGTCAATTTTTTAAATATGAAAAGATTAAGAATTTGAAAATAATTAAGATTTTCCTTAAATGCCCCTCTTTATGGTCTCTCATGGTGGGAGACATAATAGGGTCTCCCAACCTAGAAGCTGCCTTCTTAGAAGTAAAACCGTTTCCAATTATATTTTAATTCTAGCATCATCCTATTGTTCCAGGAAATGTCCCGTGATTAAAAGCTTACCAGCCAATTGCTTTTCCATTTTTATTTTTTATTTTCATCAATAATTACAAAAATTTCATATGATTTCATTCCAATTCCTATTTTCATTAATAATTATAAAATGTTTTCACTTCTTTATTTACAAATCTTTGAAAACAATAAAAAGGTTTAAAACAAGGTGACATTTTTATAATTATTAATGAAAATATGAAACTTATCACGAGGCCCTAGGATTAATCTAATTTTAAATGTATTATATCAAAATGAAAGTTTCCAATGTGAGTAATGGGGTTTCCAATATGTAGCACTCAAATGCCTAAAAATAATAAGATAACGATGACAACGACGATGACAAACTTGTACTAGTATGGTATGGGAATAATGCATAATAGGAACAAATACATCATTAAAAGTTTTATCATGAAATTTCATAACTTCCCCAGAGTTAAACATGACATGAAATAAGTACTAAAGAACTATATAAGTTTGATATCAAAAGTACAATGCATGCACATTTGACATTATCAGTCTATCTCATTCCAAGCCACAAGAGTGCTGGCAGTTGTAGATTCACTGCAAAAAATGGAGCACCAAATAAGTGCAAATACGGATGGACATCGATCGGTTACAGACATATTCGGGTGAAAAAATCCCAATCCGAATGAAACCGACCAGTTAAATATATCACCCATTACTGTACGTTGATGCCTTCGGATAGGGCGAGTCGGCATGTCAGTGGGCCAGTGGGTTGAAGTGGTTGAGGACCAAATAAAAAATGATTCAAGATAAAAAACAACAAGAGAAGAAGAAAAGAAATCCTGAACCCAAAAGCAGAAAAATCAAACATCTAGCATAAACCCAAAACATCAAACATCAAGTAGAAACCAGAACCATAAAGTTTGAAACTTTTAACAAAATTTTCCAAAAAATATAACAACTTGAACATAAATACAAAGTAAATCTGAAGAAAAAGAACAGAAAGTGTGATGCATGGTTGCCTCCTTGGTTGAAACTTGAAGATTCTTGAACCAGATCTGAGAGGAAGGCATCACGTCGTGGTTGTCGCCGTGGTGAACCATAAGAACAATAGATGAAGGCAACACGTATCAGATCTGAGGAAGACGCATGAGCCAACATGGTGTGGTGGTGGGTTCGTGCGACGGTTCCAACAATAGAGGCGTCGTGCGATGTGGGGTCATCGTGGTGAGACAGGAATCAGAGGGGCGGTGGTGTGATGACAAGCCTGGAATCTGTTGGTGTAAGCCCTAGAGGCCAATGTATTTCTTTAGACTTACATTTGTATCTTGCTATTTTATATATATATGATATGAGGCATTTCAGTTTATTGTGTTACTTGTTTAAACATAATAAAGTCCTTAGAATAGAAATTTCAGTTCAATAGAATATCAAGTATATGACTTGATAGTGAGACACTATTGAACAATGAAATCATATTCTTAAATATCCGTAGTCAAGTATTTTATTAATAAGGACAATAATAATACAATTGAGACTATTATGTGTGCAGACTGATGACCATATCTCACGGGTCATGCATATGAGATATCGAGTCGCCACATAGGTACACATTAAGGTAATGATGTACTGGATTGACCCACCATGAGAACACTACATGGAGCGTTATGTGAGTGTCATAAGTAGTTCTCATAGTGACAATGGTGCATACAATCCTTCGACCTGAAATCACTACGATCCCTACATGAGTAGTCGTGTGCTTTAATATCGTCAAACGTCATCTGTAATAGGATGATTATAAAGACAGTCATTGGGCATACCACGAGCCATGCAGAGGGATGTGAGTGACCTAGATGGAATTTGTCCCTCCTACATGACAGGAGTAATATCTGTGGGCCCCCTGATAGAGTGAGACTGTAAAATGCATGGCCATGCTGAAGTGAGTCAATATGAGATATCGACCTCATTTGTTGTTAAGTCTACTCGGGTATCAGGGAACATGATATTGAACCATACAAGGGTGACACATTCTATGCCTTGTGTTCAATATAGATATATGGACAAAGGGATAATAATGCAAATGAATATTTGTCACAGAAAGGTTTCGTCAAATCACTGACTTTCTCACTACTTAGGTAGCAGTGATGTATTGCTAGATACCGCTCACTGTTTGTAATATTAAATGGGATTTAATGTTACTGCTAACGTTTTGGGAACCTATAGGGTCACACACATAAGATCGGATTAAAAGAAGCATTAAAAGGAGAGTTGGACTTTCCTATTGGGCCTAGCGCATAGTACATGGGCTTAGGTCAAGTGCTGCTCACTAACTCACTTAAAGAGGCGCTACTATAAGTAGAACACTTAAGTTGTTGTGCACACAAGGTTGATACCCTAGCCGCACAGAGAGAGTAAGAGTGAACAGTAAGTCTCGGTTTTGAAGCTAGCACTGTAAGACAGAGACGCTTCGGGTTCATGACGTTGGACGTTCACGGAGTCCGCTCGTGTGGATACCTTAGAGACACCGTTCGTGCGGTGTTCGTGATAAACGAATTTCAACCAACAGCCATCGCTTCAAGAGGTAAACTTTCTAATCATGAATCATGACCATTCGCAAGGATCCTTCGATGGGAATTTTTCCGCTGCGTTTTATTTTGTTTTATACGTAAATTCCCAACAGTGGTATCAGAGCCGCTTGCGAAACCATGATTCTCATTCGTGGTTTTATCTGTTATGTATGATAACATGTTTATAATGTGAATCGTTTTTCTGAAAATTGTTTTTGAAAATCGTTTGCATCTGGTTTGCGAAACCTTGTTTCTGTGATTTTCGTATATATATGATATATACGTCTATTGCATGTTTGTGTATGTATGGGATATGTACGTTGGTTCTGAATCCTTATTATGTTCTGCGATGGCGTCAAATGTTGATGTTAAACATGATTGTTTTCAGTTCTGCGTTGGCGGCGTTAAGGGGTTTCAGACATGAAAAGTTCATGTTGTTGCGGCTGAGGTTCCAAGTGTTGAAACCGTAGCCGCCGTTCCTTGCAACGTGAAGTGTTCACGGGCCTTGCGGTTTTAGGGTTGAAAGGTTGACGCCCTAGCCACCAAGGAAGCGAGGCACGGGTCTCTGCGTAGTGTGTAGTTTCGAAATTCAAATTTTAAAAATTTTATGTCACCATTTAATAATTATATCAATTACAATAAATGTGATTTGTTACAATAAATGTGATTTATATAAATGTGATTTATATCAATTACAATAAATGTGATTTGTTACAATAAATGTGATTTATATAAATGTGATTTATATCAATTACAATAAATGTGATTTATGTTAATTGAATAAATGTGATTTATGTCAATTACAATAAATGTGATTTGTGGTAACAACAATTGCAATAAATATGATTTATAGTAACATCTATTATAATAAATGTGATTTATTATATATACATGTTATGTTTTCAAAATTCAGATTTTGAAATCTCTAATTTATGAAATTAATAATAATAATGATTATGTGTTATTATTGGTTGTTACTATTTATTTGGTGATGTATGGTGAATGGTTATGGCCTTAGTCCTTTTACCTTGTGGTTTATATTTTGAAATACGGCCTGCGTGCCATGCCTTTCTCTTATATTCCATATGTATCTTCTTTTCTCATCTCACTCCCCTCATATGTAAAATGAGGTTTCTATTTATGTAATGTAATGATGGAGACAAGAAGACGCTATCACGTGGGAGATCTTGCTTGGAGAAGCTTGGATGCTCCTAGGTTTTAGTTTAGATTCTCTCATTGGCTTGGGAGAATCAATGCGTTAGGGGCCATAACCATATCACATTTATTTACCTTATATATGTATGAGATGCATGTATGTATATAGTATGTTAAAAGAGTTTAACTAATATATGTATGAGATGCTGATAAGCCTCTGGCTTATCTAGTTTTATGACTAGATGAGCTAGGGTTTATGTGCCTATTTATTCGAGTTCACTCTCGTTTTCGCCCAAATTTGCCTTGTTTTGTTCCTAAGTTGGACTTTGACTCATTTTGCGTATTTTGTGTAGTTTTTAGGTTATTTTGAATAGAATTACGCTTGTGGGTGCTTTTGTTGTTTCAGGTTAAATAAGTGAAGCTCCGGGAGTCAAGGAAAGTCGAAAAGCAGTGGAAATTGCAAGTCTGGAGACACTCGCCTCGCGAGTTTATGCTCGCCCGCGAGCTTTGAAGGTCGACAAAGCAGCAAAAGTCATCACTTGGGTCTCGCCACGCGAGATGTGTCTCGCCCGCGAATCATGAAGACCTGCAAGACAGAGAGCATCACGGCTTGGCCGTGATGAATACCACGCCCGTGGCAGTTTAAGGTTGAAGACTCGCCCCGCGAGAAGCCTCTCGCCCCGCGAGAGTTTGAAGACCCTGGAAGTCAGAGACCATCACGGCCCAGCCGTGATGAAGGTCACAGCCTAGAATTGAAGACTCGTCTCGCGAACATACCTTCGCCTCGCGAGAGTTTAAATTGAAAGCGCGCTAATTTTAATTCTCGCCTCGCGAAAGTCTGCTCGCCTCGCGAGAGAGCGCAGATCAGGATTACTATTTAAGGGCTGTTGCATATCAGAATTAGGGGATCCAACTTTAGAAGGCAGTTTTCCACTGTTTAGAGTAGCGTTTAGGGTAGTTTCTTTTCTCTTTGGAGCTGCGTCTCCCTTTTTCTTATGGAGATTATGTCCGAGAGCTTGTCTATGAGCATGAGGAACTAATCCCCTCGTCCGAGGGAACGATGAAGCCACCCATGGCGATGTAAATCCGATATGATGTATGTCTTTCTCCTTAATTCAATTCTTGTTTTCTAATTCTGATTTGAATGTGTTGATCATACGTGTTGCGTGATTGACTTGTTAACGTTGATGAGGCTTAGTCAGCGATTCACGTTTAGAACTTGAATTAGAATCATCGATCGAATATTGCACGAGAGTGAGTAGGAGATCGGTGCGACCTTATAGGGAACACGAATTAATGACTTCGAGATTAGGGTTAAGAGACCTAGCAAGTAATTAACTCAAATCATCGAATACGTCCTAATGAGCACGGAAGTGGATTTAGGAGAATTTAGGGGTCCCGGTTGACAATGTAATTGAACCTAGGGAGGAATTCATCATCACTTGGGTGTACATATTGGGTAGGTGGATTTGTGACCTTGGACATTTTAGTTTTCTGATTTTTAGTTAATTAGTTTATTTAGATTGTTAGTTGAATTTCGCTATTAATCTTCTCTCTCAACCACCTTCTTCCGTAACTTGACCGAACGTATCTGACTTCCCGCGGATTAGTCGAATTGGTACCCCAATCCTTGAGTTCGACCTCGGTATTTACTTACCGTGTTATTTTTATTACTTGCGACGACCCGGTACACTTGCCGGAGTCACAACAGATGCATATATGTAAATAATAAGTTAAAGAGTTTAACAAATGATGAGATCAAACTTTAAACAAATCCCTCAAAAGGAAATATTAAGTCACACTTAAAGGCCTTCCGATGCATGACACTCGTCAAGACTAGGATCGATTAAGTGTGGGTCCGCCAAAGCGGGGTACCTTTATCTATACTAGTAAGACGCGATGGGACAAATATAATGTTCAACTGCTATCCATTGGGTCTGACTTAACTAAGCCAACTTCAATAGGATTGAAAGGCTTAGAGGCTCATAAGTTGGGCTTTAGTCCATGTGATGGATTAGAATAAGAGTTATTCACCCAACTGTCCAAGAGTTGCATGAGATGCAATCGGAAAGTGTTTCCTACCTAAATAACCGAATTTTAAGTGATCAGCCAAAGCTGACTTAAAGCTAGGTGAAATATGGATCTTGGCCCACTAGAAAATCTTCCAACGGGATTTTCCGAATCAATGATGAGGGTCATTGTTTTGAGTAAAATAGTGGGAGGCGTATTTAATTAAAGACCTAATTAAATAACTTCATGGCATGATACTTATATTTTGCATATTTATCTCTGTAGATTACCATGGCATCAAACACATCAAGTAACCTGTCATTGCGATCCGTCCTTGAGAAGGACAAACTATCTGGAACGAATTTTCTGGAGTGGTACAGAAACTTGAGGATTGTCCTCAAACATGAGAAAAAGCTGTATGTTCTTGAGGAGCCTATTCCTGAGGAGCCACCGACTTCAACTGCTCCTAGGGCTGACAGAGATGCTTATAAGAAGCATCAGGATGACGCCTTAGACGTCGGCTGTCTTATGCTTGCTACCATGACCTCTAAGCTGCAAAAGCAACATGAGACCATGGAGGCGTACAATATGATCGTGCACCTCAAGCTGCTCTACCAAGAGCAAGCAAGGCATGAGCGGTTCGAAGTTTCCAGAGCCCTTTTCCAGTGTAAATTGGCAGAAGGGAGCCCTGTGAGTCCTCATGTACTACAGATGATCGGGTACATTGAGAATCTCGAGAGACTGGGATTTCCTTTAGGCCAAGAGTTGGCCACCGACTTGGTTCTGCAATCGTTGCCTGAGAGCTATAGTCAGTTTGTCATGAACTTCAATATGAATGATCTTGACAAACCTTTGCCAGAATTGTTGAGCATGTTGAGAACTGCTGAACAAAATATTAACAAAGGAAAGGGGAAGGCCATTTTGATGGTCCAGGCTGGAAATAGCAAGAAGCAGCCCAAGAAGCCCAAGAACAAACAAAAGGGCAAGGGCAAGGGCAAGGCCATCAACAAGATCAAGCCCGGTACTTCTGGCTTGAACCCTGTGGGTGGTGTGGCTAAGGAAGGCAATTGCTTCCACTGTGGTCGAACCGGACATTGGAAGATGAACTGCCCAAAATACCTGGAAGAGATCAAGAAGAAGAAGGGAAGTGAGACTTCCGCTTCAGGTATGTTTGTTATAAAAGTCAATTTATCTACTTCTGCATTATGGGTATTAGATACTGGATGTGGTTCTCACATTTGTACAAATGTGCAGGACCTAGACAGGAGTAGGCCATTGACAAAGAGCGAAGTCGATCTACGAGTCGGAAATGGAGCAAAGGTTGCTGCTTTAGCTGTAGGGACTTATGTATTGACTTTGCCCACTGGGCTCACTATTCAGTTAGAGAACTGTTATTTCGTGCCTGCAATTAGCAGGAATATCATTTCCGTTTCTTGTTTGGACAAGATTGGTTTTTCTTTTATAATAAAAAACAAAAGTTGTTCTATTTAATTGGATGATATTTTCTATGCTAGTGCACACATGAGTAATGGACTTTATGTCCTTGATCTTGAAATGCCCATCTATAACATAAATACTAAGAGGTTCAAACCAAATGAATTGAACCCGTCTTATCTTTGGCATTGTCGTTTAGGCCATATAAATGAGAAGCGCATTTCGAAGCTCCATAAAGATGGACTCTTGGACTCATTTGATTATGAATCATATGAGATATGTGAGTCTTGTTTATTGGGAAAGATGACTAAAGCTCCATTCACCGGCAAAGGTGAAAGAGCCAACGATCTTTTGGGTCTTATACATAGCGATGTATGCGGACCCCTAAACACATTAGCTAGAGGTGGTTTTCAGTACTTCATCACATTTACTGATGATTTCAGTAGATATGGATTTGTGTATCTTATGAAACATAAATCGGAATCCTTTGAAAAGTTCAAAGAATTCAAAAATGAGGTACAAAACCAACTTGGTAAAAATATTAAAGCTCTTCGATCAGATCAAGGTGGTGAATATTTGAGCCTAGAGTTTGATGATCATCTGAGAGTGTGGGATTTTATCTCAACCCACTCCACCTGGAACACCACAATGGAATGGTGTTTCTGAGAGGAGAAATCGAACCTTGTTGGACATGGTTCGGTCTATGATGAGTCATGCAAACCTTCCAAACTCTTTTTGGGGACATGCTCTATTAACAGCAGCTTTTACACTTAACCGTGTTCCATCCAAAACGGTAGAAAAGACACCATATGAGATATGGACTGGTAGACGACCCAGCATGTCTTTTATGAAGATTTGGGGTTGTGAAGCATATGTAAAACATCAAGTTTCTAATAAGCTTGATCCCAAATCTGATAAATGCTTCTTTGTGGGGTATCCCAAAGAAACCAAGGGATACCAATTCTATAATCCTTCCGAAGGCAAAGTGTTTGTCGCACGGACTGGTGTATTCCTAGAAAAGGAGTTTATCTCCATAGGAACCAGTGGGAGGAAGATAGAACTTGAAGAAATTCAAGAATCACAGAGTAGTGACCTACCATTGGTGGAACAGGAGCAACCTTCACAGAATGCTGTGGAGGAACAACCCGCTCGATGGCACAAGACCAGCGTAGGTCTAACAGGATACGTCACCAGCCTGAGAGATATGGATTTCTCATGACTCCACAAGGTGATGTATTTCTCATGGATCAAGATGAGCCTGTGACCTACCAGGAGGCCATTACTGGCCTAGAATCTGAGAAGTGGCTTGAGGCCATGAAATCTGAGATGGATTCCATGTACACCAACCAGGTATGGACCTTGGTAGAGCCACCTGAAGGGGTAAAACCCATAGGGTGCAAGTGGGTTTTCAAAAAGAAAACTGACATGGATGGTAAGGTACACACCTTTAAGGCGCGATTGGTCGCTAAGGGTTTCAAGCAAATTCATGGTGTCGACTATGATGAGACCTTTTCACCTGTTGCGATGCTTAAATCCGTCCGGATCTTACTTGCTATCGCTGCATACTATGATTATGAGATATGGCAGATGGATGTCAAAACCACCTTCCTTAATGGAAAGCTTCTTGAGGATGTGTACATGACACAACCTGAAGGCTTTGACATTTCAGAGGATGCCGGAAAGGTATGTAAATTGCAGCGATCAATCTATGGATTGAAGCAAGATTCCAGAAGTTGGAACCTTCGTTTTAATGATGCTGTAAGACAGTACGGATTCATCAAAAATGAAGAAGAACCTTGTGTCTACAAGAAGGTTAGTGGGAGCGTTGTTGTTTTTCTGGTGTTATATGTAGATGACATATTACTCACTGGAAATGACATCCCTACACTACAAAATGTAAAGACATGGTTAGGGAATTGCTTCTCTATGAAAGATTTGGGTGAGGCTACCTATGTATTGGGAATCAGGATCTATAGGGATAGATCGCTGAAATTGCTTGGCCTAAGTCAGAGTACATACATAGACAAAGTGTTGAGACGCTTTAACATGAATGAATCCAAGAAAGGACTATTGCCTATGTCACATGGTATATGCCTATCAAAGGCACAATCCCCTTCCACTCAAGAGGATAGGGATCGCATGAGTAAGATTCCATATGCATCCGCAATTGGATCTATCATGTATGCCATGTTATGTACTCGACCAGATGTATCGTATGCTTTAAGCATAATGAGCAGGTACCGATCGATCCGGTGAAAGTCAAAGTCACTGGTCTTTGTCAAGAACATCCTTAAGTAATTGAGTAGATCTATGGATTCGTTCTTGGTATATGGTGGGGTGGATGAGCTTACTGTATTAGGTTACACCGATGCTAGCTTCCAGACCGATAAGGATGATTCCAGATCGCAATCTGGTTATGTGTTCTGCCTGAATGGCGGGGTTGTAAGCTGGAAGAGTTCAAAGCAGGAGACAGTTGCCGATTCTACTACAGAGGCTGAGTATATTGCCGCCTCCAATGCAGCAAAGGAGACTGTTTGGATCAGGAAGTTCATTGCTGAACTTGGTACGGTTCCAAGTATTGTGGACCCCATTGATCTCTATTGTGATAACAATGGGGCCATTGCACAAGCCAAGGAACCTAGATCTCATCAGCGATCCAAACATATACTTAGGCGCTTCCATCTCATTCGAGAGATCATCGATAGAGGAGATGTGAAAATATGCAGAGTACCAACACTTGACAACGTTGCTGACCCACTTACGAAACCTCTTGCTCAACAGAAGCATGAAGGTCACACTAGATCGATGGGCATTAGATTGATGCCTGATTGGCTCTAGTGCTAGTGGGAGATTGTTGGTGTAAGCCCTAGAGGCCAATGTATTTCTTTAGACTTACATTTGTATCTTGCTATTTTATATATATATGATATGAGGCATTTCAGTTTATTGTGTTACTTGTTTAAACATAATAAAGTCCTTAGAATAGAAATTTCAGTTCAATAGAATATCAAGTATATGACTTGATCGTGAGACACTATTGAACAATGAAATTCTATTCTTAAATATCCGTAGTCAAGTATTTTATTAATAAGGACAATAATAATACAATTGAGACTATTATGTGTGCAGACTGATGACCATATCTCACGGGTCATGCATATGAGATATCGAGTCGCCACATAGGTACATATTAAGGTAATGATGTACTGGATTGACCCACCATGAGAACACTACATGGAGCGTTATGTGAGTGTCATAAGTAGTTCTCATAGTGACAATGGTGCATACAATCCTTCGACCTGAAATCACTACGATCCCTACATGAGGAGTCGTGTGCTTTAATATCGTCAAACGTCATCTGTAATAGGATGATTATAAAGACGGTCATTGGGCATACCACGAGCCATGCAGAGGGATGTGAGTGACCTAGATGGAATTTGTCCCTCCTACATGACAGGAGTAATATCTGTGGGCCCCCTGATAGAGTGAGACTGTAAAATGCATGACCATGCTGAAGTGAGTCAATATGAGATATTGACCTCATTTGTTGTTAAGTCTACTCGGGTATCAGGGAACATGATATTGAACCATACAAGGGTGACACATTCTATGCCTTGTGTTCAATATAGATATATGGACAAAGGGATAATAATGCAAATGAATATTTGTCACAGAAAGGTTTCGTCAAATCACTGACTTTCTCACTACTTAGGTAGCAGTGATGTATTGCTAGATACCGCTAACTGTTTGTAATATTAAATGGGATTTAATGTTACTGCTAACGTTTTGGGAACCTATAGGGTCACACACATAAGAGCGGATTAAAAGAAGCATTAAAAGGAGAGTTGGGCTTTCCTATTGGACCTAGCGCATAGTACATGGGCTTAGGTCAAGTGCTGCTCACTAACTCACTTAAGGAAGCGCTACTATAAGTAGAATACTTAAGTTGTTGTGCACACAAGGTTGATACCCTAGCCGCACAGAGAGAGTAAGAGTGAACAGTAAGTCTCGGTTTTGAAGCTAGCACTGTAAGACAGAGACGCTTCGGGTTCGTGACGTTGGACGTTCACGGAGTCCGCTCGTGTGGATACCTTAGAGACACCGTTCGTGCGGTGTTCGTGATAGACGAATTTCAACCAACAGCCATCGCTTCAAGAGGTAAAATTTCTAATCATGAATCATGACCATTCGCAAGGATCCTTCGATGGGAATTTTTCCGCTGCGTTTTATTTTGTTTTATACGCAAATTCCCAACAGAATCTTGGTGGTGCGATGTGGAGTCATGGTGGTGAGAGAGGAACCAGAGGGGGGCAGTGAGACGCCCCGACGTCCCATTTAAGAAAAATCCAAAATATTAAGACCTAATTTCGTTATTGTCGTTAAGCTAGTATATTAAAACAGTGAAAAATTTAAAACTTAACATACACACATAACATATACAACTCAAGTCCTGATAAAGTACAGTAGATGGAATCCCATCAGTCGGATCCAAAAATGTACAAGCTGATAATCAAACAAAATAAAAACAAAATCCTAAAGAGACAAGACGCGCTGGCCATAGACTCTATACTCAACTATGAGGATCCACTACTCGTCCTCCAACGTCAGGCTCATACTAGGTCCCATCAAGTTCCTCCATAGCTGGCACCCCCGTAGGATCTTCTCATCACGATCACAAAACGAAACATATGCAATATAGAGAAGATAGGGATAAGAAACCATATAACATCAAACATGGAAAGGGTTTAGCAACATTTAATTAAATAACGGCACACTAAACATCCGTCTCCCCGGTATAAATATATATAACATAATCATCCTCAATCCACATCTATAATCTTTCATCTACCCTCCATCATGATGCAATCCAAATGTTGTATGAATAATCTCTTCAGGTATCGGCCATATCCGAATATCACAACAATATAATCGACACGTCCCAGATTCCCCGACGCACACCCTCGTCCGTGGCTGGAGGGTGCCCATGCAAAGCAATGGCACTATAGCTACACAATCTGGTGCACACCTCTGGACCACAATCCAGGATGCTCATGCAATGCATGAACTATAGATGCGACTAAAATGAAATCATCTCTGGATGGTCTATCGTTAGCCTATCCCCGGGAATTTTCCTTCCGAGGCATAGACCCCACTCGACCATGTTTCAGGTCCACTCGACCATGTTTCAGGTCCCTCATATCACAGACCATGTTTCAGGTCACCTCCTAGTGCCCTAACCGATAATCCTAATCTCATAGATAACCTCAAAATAATCTCATCTCATTAATCTCAACCTCATCTCACGATAATTATCTCGGTTGGGCACTGCTATCACATATCGTATGCAATCCTCAAATACATCATCGTATCTCAACATAACTTATGATTTGCTTAATCCTCTAAGTACCATCATTACACTCATCCTATCATCATAATCATCATCATGTTATCCAAAATCATCATCATATATCCTCATATTATAATATAATTTCCAAATGATAAATACCGAAACATAATAATGATAATAATAATAATAATAATGATGATGATGATGATGATGATGATGATGATGATAATAATGATAATAATGATGATGATAATAATGATGATGATAATAATAATACTCATAATAATAATACTAATAAATAATAATAATAATAATAATCATTATCATCCCAGTAGTAGTAGTAATAATATTAAAATAATAATGATGATAATAATAATAATAATAATAATAATAATAATAATAATAAGTATAAACACTTCTAAAATAATTACCACACTCATGATATCATATACCAAGTATCAAGTTCACATCAACCAGTCAAACAAGCAATCATCACGTAATAAAATAATCTATGTATGTAGCGTAATGACGATAAACGCACAATTTCTATATCATCATCGATACCACTGAGTAGTTCCTAATGTGGTATAGACATTGTCCGTTACTCGCTCTCGTGTAGGGTTTGGGTCGCCCTACACCATTATCTAATTAAATGTAACTGCACCGTTTCCGACGTTAAATAGTTTCTTTCCCCCACCTGGAATGTCTTAGGCTAGCTCTGGGGCAACGAAACTGACACTCCCTATATTCCCTCAAATCTGCCACACACAGTTCTACACCCTCCGGGGCTCCAAAAATTCACCTGAACACATCATTGTGAAGCACACGTTACGGGTAGTCCAAATCTGAAGACGGAATTGGAAACCGATAAATGAATTGAGAGATAACCTCAATACCATCGCCGACGGCATTTAGGCATAAAAAGGACATAGGCTTACCTTAGCCAAATCCGGAAAAGAAAGATAGGATAATGAAGTAGACGTTGTAAGGATCACAACGGTATAATCAGAATTTTGATAGGACGAACGGATTGATCGGAAATCTCTCTAGAATTTTCTCTCACTCTCACGGTTTTCTCTCTCTCTCTTTCTCACGTTTTTTTTTCATATCCTCTCTCTGACTTATTGTTTTCTTTCATTTTAACTAACTATTTTTTTTATTCTTTCTTTATTATGTGTTAAGTAATATATATATTGATAAGGAAAGAATTTTGCCACAATTCCAGCAGTTACGTGATATGATGTTGGTCAACGAAAATGGCATGAAGAAAAAGGCAAGCAAGAGATGGCTTAAGTAGAAATGGCCAGCATTGTTATGAATAAGTTAAACATTGAATGAAATATAGTAGGAGGTGTTTCTTCCTTATCATGCGGCAAAAAATTAAAGGTGGAGGTGTCAGGATGTTATAAAATTGCCGTGTACCACTAATCACAAAAAAAAATTGTTTAGTTAATTCAATTAGATTGAAACTTGTAACTAGGGTATAATTAATTAAGACTAGTGCTATTTACTCATAATGAGTAAAAATTAAGTAAATTAATTATAATCATCTAGCTATGATTAAGATTTATATCTATGACTAATTATCTTTTAATGTTGTTGATGATAAACCACCTTAATTAATAATTTAAATCGAGGTGCTTGCCTATTGAAAATTTTGGGTTGCTTAAATTTTATTTTGAACTTGCATATGTGTTTGGATTCTTAAATAATTTTAGATTTATCTAACCCTCATTCCCATCTAATTAAAATATCTAATTTCCCGAAAAATATGATGTTACATTACTACCCCTTTAAAAAGAAATTTCGTCATCGGAATTTACGTACCTCAGAAAAGATGTGGATACTGCTGTTGTATATCCGCCTCGCGCTCCCACGTAGCATCTCCAGTAACCTTATCCCAAATGACCTTAACCAAGGGAATCTGTCTACCACGGAGTTCTTTAATCCTTCTATCTGCGATCTTAATCGGTAAAGCCTCATATTCTAGATTCTCTCGGAGTTGTATAGATTCAGGCTCAAGTACATGAGAAGGATTAGGGTAATATTTTCTCAACTGGGAAACATGGAAGACATCGTGAAGGTTGGAAAGGTAAGGCGGTAAGGCTATCTGGTAAGCTACTAGACCAATTCGTCGAAGAATCTGAAATGGTCCAATAAATCGGGGAGTGAGTTTTCTAGACTTTATAGCTCTGCCAATCCCGGTCTTCGGAGTGACTCTCAAGAACACGTGATCACCTTCTTGGAACTCTAAGGGTCTCCTCCTCTTGTTACTGTAGCTTCTCTGCCGATCTTGGGCTTCCTTCATTTTCTCTCTTATTTTCCTAACTTGTTCTGTTGTTTGTTGTACCACATCAGGACCCAACACTTGGCTTTCGCCAGTCTCATACCAACATAATGGAGTCCTACACTTTCTCCCATACAGAGCCTCATACGGTGCCATTCCGATGCTACTGTGGAAACTGTTATTGTATGTGAACTCAATCAATGGTAGGAATTCATCCCAACTACCAACATGTTCCAACACACAAGCTCTTAAAAGATCCTCCAATGATTGAATTGTTCTCTCAGACTGTCCATCCATCTGAGGATGATAATTAGAACTCATCCTCAACTTTGTTCCCAAAGCATCGTGTAACTGTCTCCAAAACCTAGATGTAAATCTAGGATCTCGGTCGGAGATAATACTCGATGGCACACCATGCAACCTCACTATTTCCTTGATATAGATCTGGGTCAACCTTTCAAGACTATAACTTTCACTAATAGGTAAGAAGTGAGCACACTTCGTCAACCTATCAATGATAACCCAAATCGCATCATACCTCTTTGGAGTTCGTGGTAATCCAACCACAAAGTCCATCGTTATACTATCCCATTTCTACTCTGGGATATCCAAGGACTACAACAACCCAGCGGGCTTTTGATGCTCTATCTTAGCTTTCTGACATACCAAACATGACATAACATATTCCGCCACTTCTTTCTTCATCCTTGGCCACCAAAACATCTTCTTCAAATCTTGGTACATCTTGGTGGCTCCTGGGTGGAAACTCAACTTACTTTTATGTGCCTCCTCTAAGATCATATTCCTAATCTCTAAGTTCTCTGGCACACATGTACAATCCTTAAACCTTAACACTCCATTTGATCCTCTCCTAAACTCTGAAACTTTACCCTCATCTATACCTCGATTCACATCCACCAAATATTCATCCTGACCCTGCTTAATCTTAAGGTCCCTCAAAAACTCACTACTGATGGTGATCATACATAAACATATTCTATCCTCAATCAGATCCATACCTAGGTTTAAATCTCTAAACTGTTCAAGCAACTCCATCTCTTTCACCATCATTGCGGATACGTGCAAGGATTTCCGACTTAGTGCATCCGTCACAACATTAGCCTTTCCTGGATGGTATTGAAGATCAAACTCATAGTCCTTAATGAATTCCATCCATCTACATTGTCTCATGTTCAGCTCCTTCTGATCAAACAAATACTTCAAACTCTAGTGATCACTGAACACATTAAACTTAACTCCATAAAGATAGTGTCGCCATATCTTCAATGCGAACACTATGGCTGCTAACTCCAGATCATGGGTTGGGTAATTCCTTTCATGAACTCTCAATTGTCGCGAAGCATAAGCCACAAATCTTCCCTCTTGCATCAAAACACAACCCAATCCTTGATACAACGCGTCACAATATACGTCAAACTGTCCTAATGGATCTGGTAACGTCAGCACAGGAGATGTAGTCAACTTCTCCTTTAGCTTCTGAAAGCTCTCTTCACACTTCTCTCTCCAAACAAACGTCGTACCTTTTCTCTTTAACTGCGTCATAGGCAACTCAATCTTCGAGAAACCCTCGATGAACCTCCTATAATACCCGGCTAATCCTAAGAAACTCCTCACCTCACTCACTGACTTAGGCCTCTCCCATTTAATCACGGCCTCTACCTTAACTGGATCAACATCTATCCCTTTCTTGTTGATTACATGCCCTAGAAACTGTACTTCCTCTAAACAAAATTCACACTTGGATAGCTTAGCATACAACTGCCTATCTCTCAACACCTGTAACACCACTATCAGGTGTTCCTCGTGTTCTTCCCGACTACGGGAGTAGATAAGAATATCATCTATAAACACCACAACAAACTTGTCAAGGAACGGTCTAAAAATCATGTTCATGTAATCCATGAACACCGCTGGAGCATTAGTTACACCTAAAGGCATAACTAGGTATTCATAGTGCTCATACCTTGTCCTAAAAGTGGTTTTAGGTACATCCTCCTCCTTCACCCTAATCTGATGGTATCCTGATCTTAAATCTATCTTGGAAAACACCGAAGCACCTTTCAACTGATCCATCAGATCATCTATCCTAGGCAATGGATATTTGTTCTTGATTGTAACTTTATTCAACTGCCTATAATCTGTGCACAACCTAGAACTTCCGTCCTTTTTGTTGACGAACAATATCGGTGCTCCCCAAGGCGAAACACTCGGTATGATGAATTCCTTCCATCATGTCATCCAGTTGTTTCTTCAACTCTGCCAACTCTACTGGTGACATCCGATAAGGAGCTACTGAAATAGGTCCAGCCCCTGGTATGAGATCTATAGCGAACTCCACCTCCCTCTCAGGTGGCAAACCTGGAACATCAGGAGGGAAAACCTCAGGAAACTCTCTCGCAATAGGCAGAGAATCTATACTCGAAGTCTCCTTAGCTTCCAAAGAAAAAAGCATCACATATTGCTGAGAACCGCAACCCATCATGGTTGCTCCTTCATTGGCAGATACTATGCTAGAAGGCTCAATAAAATATAAAGTCTTTCGGGCACAGTCTAGCACTTCATGGTTAGCCGAAAGCCAATCCATGCCAAGAATAATGTCTATCTGCTGCATAGGCAAACAAATTTGATCTAAAAAGAATGCCCTATTTTCAACAACTATAGGACACTGTAAACAAACAGACATAGTGATCAAAGGATCACTGGTAGTGGTGGACACTATCAAGGTATATGGTAGTTGAGAAACGGGCAAATGTAAATGATCTACACACTCATGGGACACAAAAGAATGTGTAGCGCCTGAATCAAACAACACAGACGAGAGTCTGCCAGATATTAAACACATACCTTGAATAAGATCTGCAGATTGAGAGGACTCAGATCCTCTCACTGTAAACACCCTCCCCGTGGCCTGAGGTCTGGCCGTCTATCGTCCCGCTGCCGGAACCCCTCTCCCAGCTCCTTCTCTGAAACCACTGGCTCCTCTGAAACTACCAGCTCCTCTGCTGGCTGCTGGCTGCTGCTGTATCGCTCTCTCTGTCTACAATCCCTAGAAAAATGACCTGGTTTGCAATAGATGTAGCAACCAGATCTATCTGTACAATCCCTGAGATAATGTGGGCCTCTGCATCTGAAACACACTGGGGCCCTCTGCTGCTGGCCCTCTCTGGTAACTGGTGCTGATGGTACAAATGTCTGAGTGCTCTGTCCTGGTCTAACGTATGGTCCTCTCCTCCACTGAGAACCTCCATCACCTCTCCTCTGATGACCTGCTCTAATAGGACCCCCCTATGCTGCTGTCTCTGCTCTGCAGCCTGCCTTCTGTTCATGCTCTCAATAGCACTGGCCCTCTCCATCAACTCTGGGAAACTCAGGATATCCGAGGGCACTATAGCCCTCCTCAACTCATGCCGTAAACCCTCCTCGAATCTCCGGCACATCCAGTCCTCATCCGGAAACCTCTGGTAGTACTCAGAAAACTGTATCAGGGCCTCGAATCTGGCTGCGAAATCACCAACAGACTTGTCTCCCTGCTGGAGACTCATGAACTCTCTCTCCTTCTCGCGTCTGACTAATCGTGGGAAGTACTTCTCAAAGAAACACTCTCTGAACAGCTCCCAACTGATGAGTCTGCCCTCAGCCTCTAGTAATCTTCTCTTGCCTCTCCACCATGACTCAGCCCCTCCGGTCATCATGAAGGCCACATAGGTCACCTTCCTATCATCTCTGCATCTCATAGTATCAAAGATCTTCTCGAGCTCCTGAATCCACCACTCTGCTCGCTCTGGATCATACTCTCCATAAAACTGTGGTGGCTTACCTTTGAGAAAGGTAGCCAATCCTACATCCTCAGCATCGGCGGCCGTCCTCCTATCATGCCGCTCCTGTAGCTCTGCCTCTCTCTGTACCCTCTGAGCATTCTACTGCGCCTGCTGCAACAGAACTGATGCTAACTCACGGATAGTTCGAAGAGTCTCGGTGGACTCTCCTCCACTTCTAATCCCTGCCTCTGGCTGATGAGGCTCATCCTCTACACCTTCTATCGCTCTGCCACCACCCCGTCTGCCACGTCCTCGACCTCGGTCTCGAGCCATGATCCTGTTAAAAGAAATCATTAGCCCCCATCAATATGACATATAATACTACATAAAACTGGAATATAAATACTACATGCCATAGAGATGTCGCGTCGGACTCATTACCCAACTTCTAAGCATAGTTGTTATCCGATGTGGATTCAACTAAATGGCCAGTTCACCCTAGTCACAGTGCTCACAGTACGTTTCAGAACTGAACTGCTGTGATACCACTAAATGAGACACCACGACGTCCCATTTAAGAAAAACCCAAAATATTAAGACCTAATTTCGTTATTGTTGTTAAGCGAGTATATTAAAACAGCGGAAAATTTAAAACTTAACATACACACATAACATATACAACTCAAGTCCTGATACAGTACAATAGAGGGAATCACATCAGTCGGATCCCAAAATGTACAAGCTGATAATCAAACAGAAAATAAAAACAAAATCCTAAAGAGACAAGAATCGCTGATCATAGACTCTATACTCAACTATGAGGATCCACTACTCGTCCTCCAACGTCAGGCTCATACGAGGTCCCATCAAGTTCCTCCATAGCTGGCACCCCCATAGGATCTTCTTATCACGATCACAAAACGAAACATATGCAATATAGAGAAGATAGGGATAAGAAACCATATAACATCAAACGTGGAAAGGGTTTAGCAACATTTAAATAAATAATGTCACACTAAACATCCGTCTCCCCAGTATAAATATATATAACATAATCATCCTCAATCCACATCTATAATCTTTCCTCTACCCTCCATCATGATGCAATGCAAATGCTGTATGAATAATCTCTTCAGGTATCGGCCATATCCGGATATCACAACAATATAATCGACACGTCCCAGAGTCCCCGGCGCACACCCTCATCCGCGGCTGGAGGGTGCCCATGCAAAGCAATGACACTATAGCTACACAATCCGGTGCACACCTCTGGACCACAATCCAGGATGCTCATGCAATGCATGAACTATAGCTGCGACTAAAATGAAATCATCTCTCGGACGGTGCCCATTTAGCCTATCCCCGGGAATTTTCCTTCCAAGGCATAGACCCCACTCGACCATGTTTTAGGTCCACTCGACCATGTTTCAGGTCCCTCATATCACAGACCATGTTTCAGGTCACCTCCTAGTGCCCTAACCGGTCATCCTAATCTCATAGATAACCTCAAAATAATCTTATCTCATTAATCTCAACCTCATCTCACGATAATTATCTCGGTTGGGCACTGCTATCACATATCGTATGCAATCCCCAAATACATCCTCGTATCTCAACATAACTTATGATTTGCTTAATCCTCTAAGTACCATCATTACACTCCTCCTATCATCATAATCATCATCATGTTATCCAAAATCATCATCATATATCCTCATATTATAATATAATTTCCAAATGATAAATACCGAAATATAATAATGATAATAATAATAACAATCACTATAATAATAATAATAATAATGATGATAATAATAATGATAATGATGACAACAATAATAATACTCATAATAATAATACTAATAATAAATACTACTACTACTAATAATAATAATTATCATCCCAGTAGTAGTAGTAATAATATAATAATAATAATAATGATAATAATAGTAATGATAATAATAATAATAAGTATAAACACTTCTAAAATAATTACCACACTCATGATATCATATACCAAGTATCAAGTTCACATCAACCAGTCAAACAGGCAATCATCACGTAATAAAATAATCTATGTATGTAGCGTAATAACGATAAACGCATAATTTCTATATCATCATAGGTACCACTGAGTAGTTCCCAATGTGATATAGACATTGTCCATTACTCGCTCTCGTGTAGGGTTTGGGTCGCCCTACACCATTATCTAATTAAATGTAACCGTGCCGTTTCCGACGTTAAATAGTTTCTTTCCCCCACCTGGAATGTCTTAGGCTAGCTCTGGGGCAACGAAACGGACACTCCCTATATTCCCTCAAATCTGCCACACACAGTTCTACACCCTCCGGAGCTCCAAAAATTCACCTGAACACATCATTGTGAAGCACACGTTACGTGTAGTCCAAATCTGAAGACGGAATTGAAAACCGATAAATGAATTGAAAGATAACCTCAATGTTGTCGCTGTAACACCTCGATTTTCGTTGCTTCGTAATATCGGTAATAAATATATAAATATATATTTTTATCCGAGACTTAGAAAATGATTTTGGACAAACCAATGTCATTTCCTTGTTATACTTATTTTCATAAGGTTACAGGGAAGTTTTTGGTTGAAAATTCAGACAGAAACCGGTCTGCCGTTTTCTATGTTTTCACTGACAGTAAAAGTTTACTGCTCAGAAAACCTATTTTCAATTCGTGAACGAAAGACTTAAGATTTTTATTTTATTTCCAACAAGAGTGTATTTTTAGAATTATTTCAGAAAAAAAATAAAATAATTTACGTTTTACGGGCGGAATACGTAATCGGGTAGACGACGGAGTGGATTTCGGAGTTTCCAAGAGCAGATGAAGAGTTTATCTTAGGATTTTGAGATGATTCATGGGTAAGAATCATACTTTTAAGTCTAGAAGGTTCCACAAGGTTAAAGTGAAAATTTATGAATTTTATGCTTAAGTCCCTGAACTTTCTGTTAATTACCCTTTTGTCCTTGAGTTAGTTTCTAAGTTTTTTTTCATGTGAATTGGGATATAATTATTGTTCCCAATCTCTTAATGGACGTGGTCATGAAGCCCAAAATTTTCTAGTTCATGGATTGATTCCATAAAGCCTATTTGAAACTATACAAGTTTCCTATGTTATGCTTAATGCTTAAATCTTTAAGTGGGCCCCACAAAAATGAATCCAAGCCCAAATTTAGTAGGCCCATGCGCAAGCCCATGAGGGAGAAGGGGCTGCCCTCATAAATTTTTGGATGAGCCAAGATTCTCTAGAATGTTCTACATTCTTCCACTTTATTCTACAACATTCTCTAATGTTCTCAAATCTTCTTCAACATTCTTGATTCTTCCTAAAATATCTATGACAAAAATCAGCCCAAAATAGTCAAGATAAGCTCACATTAAATGTGGCAAATAATCATCATTACACTTTATTGACAATTTGCAAAATAGTCCTTATACTTTTGGAATCTTTGCAAAATGGTCCCTATGAGTTATTTGCACTTTAATCCTTTGAAAAGCCACCTCCTTTCTACTTGGTCCTCAAAAGTGGCGCAGACCACATGCCTATAAATACCTTCCCTCACATTTCATTTTCTCCCTATTGTCATTTGTTTCAAAAATTCAAAAGTTCTAAGTTCATAAGCCTTTTAGTATCACTTTGTGAAGAAAGTTCTTGGATCTGCACTTGTTTTTGATCTTCAAGAGGTGAATCATATTCTTCTTCTCTAATCATGTCTATGTTCTTCAATAAGTTTCATGATTCAAAGTCTATTTCATCTATGTTCATCACTTTTAAGTTTCTAGATCTAGAACTTTGAAAATTCATAACTAATTCTAGAAAAATCCTTTTGACATGAAACCAATAGCTATGATCTTATAATCATCTCTATTTTCATCATCTAGAAGCATATGATCATGAGAAATTTCTTTCCCTAATTTCTGGACTGGGCCGAACCTAGGATGATGGGTTTGGTAGGATTTTGTTCATGTGTTGTCATGTATGATCATGTATTCTATATTGCATGTATGTCTAAACACTCTAATTCATGTTAGTTTATTAAAATGAAAATACTTACTCAAAAGTCTCTATGTTGACCGAAACCCTAGGTGGATGAGATTTGATGAGTTTTGTTCAAAGTTTTCATTAATGACCTTAGTGATCAAGTTATTAGTATGTATGCTTAATAAATCCAAGTTGGTTTATCAAACTAAAAACCCTAGCCCCATGAACATGTCAAGGCCGAATCTTAGTATATGAGAGTTAGGAAGTTTTGAGATAAAAATTTAGTTGTTTAGTCACTAATCCATGATCTTGGTTGATTAAGGACCATTAATCTATGACTTAACCATGATTAGAAATTTTAAGGATTTTGAACCATAAAAGTCAGCCCTTGGCCAAAACCTAACCCTCATGAGCTAAGTATGTTGTTGTTTGATTTGATTTATTTTGGTTACAATTCATTGAAGGAAACAACTGAGTTAACTGATTTAAGGCGATGGAGGAAACCGAATCAAATTGGGAGATTGTTTGAAAACGTTAGTTTGAGTCTTCAAGAGGTAAGGGAAGCTTACCTGAGGGATTTTCTCAATAACTATTTGCTTTTAGTGTGGCTTATATGATTTATATGTGGTTTGTGATTAATTGTTTATCTTGCTTACGATGTGTTGTTTATCTGTGTATCGGTGATTAATCTGCTTTTAATTTATTTAATTATCTGCAATAGTATATTATGTGGCTATGATGCATGATTTGCCTGGTGATAGAATTATGATGATGATGTTGAATGTTGAATGTTGTTTGAGAGGCCTGACAGTGGTCAATGCACAACCGATTAATCAGATAAAAGATTTAATAAGCTGTGAAAATTATATTCAACGGTTTATGGGGAATGTTGGAATATAATAGCGATGGAAAATATTATTTTGAAAAATGATGAGTTCTTGAGAAATATTATTATTTTAAGGATTTATTAGTGTAAAAGAAATTTATGAGTCACGATGAAAGTGTAACTGTGAAATTTTTTTAGTACTGCTAATTTTTTCGCAAGAAATTCCGAAATATTATAAAAAGTTATTTTATGAAATTAATATTTGAAAATACTTTATAAAAAAAATAATAAATAATAATAATAATATTATAATAAAAAAAAAGTCAAAGTTTGACTTTAAGAACATTTTCTTGGAAAATGATAAAACGACGGCAAGTTTCGAAATTATTTACGAGGAAAGTTTAAAAACAGCAGTACTTAATTTAAGAAGAGATTTAGTCTGAAATGATTTAATTTTTGAGTTGAAGTTTCAGTCAAAAGAAGTTGTTGATGATTTGACGTTATTTTGGAAAAATGAGTTTCCAAAGGAAAAGTGGATTTTCTATGATTTGACGTTTTACCAACGAATTTCAAGTAGAAAGGATTTGTTGTAAATGAGTTTTACTTAATGACGTAAAGGATGATATAGAACTTAGTAACCGAGATGTCGGGGTACTAGTGTTCTTATGACGTTATCCTATTTTGGATTTGTTTTTTTCACAGACAGAAACTATGTAAAACGATGTAAAAAGATGTAAAAAGATGTAGAACGACGTAAAAAGATATAAAAAATGTAAAACGATGTAAAAAGATGTAAAAATGAGGTAAGACGATGATATGGAACTTAATAACCGAGACGTCGGGGTATTAAGGTTCGTTGTGTTGTAAACTGGGTATCTATTTAAAGAAGTTAAAACGTTTTAAGTTGTTTTCTATTACCACGAACCTAAGACTGATTGCAAGGTCTAGGGGCTTCGTGATTGAGCACTCGGACTTTGAGGTCCTGTGTTGTTAATAAAGTTGTAAAGATGTTTAAAATGATGAGGGGTCATAAGCTTTTGAGAGCTTTGACAAGTAAAGATATAGCACAAAGAAAAGTGTTGAGAACAAAATGTTTTCTTGCATGCATCTGGCAGACGTGCCATAATCAAACGAGGGATTACCTTGCGGCGTCAGGGTAGATCGTACAAAGATGTTCTTCATTGTGCCCGGGGTTTGGACAATGAGACCCCATCTACGAGGTTATCACCGTGCCACGATGTTGGACAGTGTGCGATGGGTGTGCCTGTGGCAATCGAGTCTGATCAACTCATCACGAGATTGGAGATATCTCATGAGATTAAGAGTGAATGTTTGGATGATGTATTGAAGTGTTCATGCATAGTTTCCCAATGTTGATGTTTGGAGTGTGAAACCCATTGATAAACGATGTGATATAATATGAATGAGTACGTTGTTATAGACATGTATATGTGTATGTGCCTTCTTTTGTGTTGCGCATTTAGTTATTGAGGTAAATCCATATATTGGCGTCTCACCCTTACAACCATATCAGAATCATACAAGGGGTATGATCTCTACAAGAAGACGAAGGCTGTCTAGTTCGAGGCATGCTGTTGCTGCTTTTATCAGTTGTAGTGTCCGTTAGTTACGACCAGCTTAGGTAATATTATGTTTTGAGAATAAAGTTGATTATGATTTAGGTGAGAAAACATATGAGGCAGTATAGTTGGAGGACTTATATACATTGTGTATGTAAGTGTGATTTGATTACGTTGTTGTTGTTATGAGGTTAAATAGAAAAAAAAATTATCACCATATTTTGAAAAGATGAACGTTGAGAAAACATTATTTTCCGAAAGCAACCAGCAAATTAAGTTTTATTTCCGCAAACGGGTAATCATGTGATGACCCGAGTTTACGGTGTCGCAGTCGCCAAAGGCATTTAGGCATAAAAAGGACATAAGCTTACCTTAGCCAAATCCAGAAAAGAAAGATAAGATAATGAAGTAGACGTCGTAAGGATCACAACGGTATAATCAAAATTTTGATAGGACGAACGGATTGATCGAAAATCTCTCTAGAATTTTCTCTCACTCTCACGGTTTTCTTTCTCTCTCTTTCTCACGTTTTTTTTTTTCATATCCTCTCTCTGACTTATTGTTTTCTTTCATTTTAACTAACTATTTTTTTTATTCTTTCTTTATTATGTGTTAAGTAATATATATATTGATAAGGAAACAATTTTGCCACAATTCCAGCAGTTACGTGATTTGATGTTGGTCAACGAAAATGGCATGAAGAAAAAGGCAAGCAAGAGGTGGCTTAAGTAGAAATGGCCAGCATTGTTATGAATAAGTTAAACATTGAATGAAATATAGTAGGAGGTGTTTCTTCATTATCATGCGGCAAAAAATTAAAGGTGGAGGTGTTAGAATGTTATAAAATTGCCGTGTACCACTAATCACAAAAAAAAAATTTGTTTAGTTAATTCAATTAGATTGAAACTTGTAACTAGGGTATAATTAATTAAGACTAGTGCTATTTACTCATAATGAGTAAAAATTAAGTAAATTAATTATAATCATCTAGCTATGATTAAGATTTATATCTATGACTAATTATCTTTTAATGTTGTTGATGATAAACCACCTTAATTAATAATTTAAATCGAGGTGCTTGCCTGTTGAAAATTTTGGGTTGCTTAAATTTTATTTTGCATATGTGTTTGTATTCTTAAATAATTTTAGATTTATCTAACCCTCATTCCCATCTAATTAAAATATCTAATTGCCCGAAAAATAGGATGTTATAGGCAGCGGCGGCACTATGTCTTTGATTCGTCTAGAATAAGAGGCAACTGTTGTGTATGGCTCATATTCTATTCTAAGTGGATGGTCGCTAAAGCAGAACAGTGAGCAACATTGTAACCCTATTTGTGATATCTCTAATAATATACAGTCGCTCAGCTCCCAGGAACATAGGCATAATTGGTCGAACCTCGTTAACAAATTCTTTTGCCCTTATGAGTTTTTACTATTTCCATTCTTTACATTCGATTGGTTTTTACCAACAGCAGCAACACTCCATCAAACAGAAGCAAAATTCAGAATATCTAACAAAATGGATCAATAGTATGCGAACTGAGAAAGACTTGCACAGGCACATATCCAACACCTCATTGATGGGCACAGCCTGTAATGAACTGACAACACATTAAAATTTAAAATATTTATTTTAAAATAAAAATAAAAGAGACAACTTATTTATGTCAGCCCATCTTCTTCCTCTCTCGACTCTTCTTCTTCCTCATTCAAACTCCAATTTTCACCTCCATCATTATGCGGATTTAATGGAGTTATAGCATATGAGGTTTTGAAGTAAAGCTTCCAACTTTTCAGTGTATGGTCTCCTTTAGCAACTGTTGGTAACAAACCACACCTATCGTTTTTTAATAGAACAGCTATTAGGAATCCATTGTTGAGTATCTGAAATCCTGAGAATAGAGATTGAGTCTACAACAATGTTTCAGTACCAAAAATTTCACCACCCTTCCAAATCACACAACTGCAAGCAATCACCACCATTTCCCCCCACTCATCCCACCATTTTTGTAAAATCATAGTTCATGAATTGAAAGTAACTAAGAAAATGTTTCAATTTTGAGAAGGGCCAAAAGGTTGTATGAAAATATAGGTAAAATCTGATTTGGTTGAGTGATTTGTAGAATCAGATTCAGGTGTTTCTCTACCCACCGCCGCCATCGAGCAAGAAGCCGGTGGCTGGAAAGAGACGACCGTCGCCGATGAGGGTTACTTCACCCACCTGATCTTGATTCATTGTTTGTAGTTCCAGGTAGAAAAGAAGCTCGTGCCGGGCAAAGTAACATCTTTTCTTTCTTAAAAAAAGAAAGTCTAATTGTAGTTATTAGAACTTAGAACAAGTATATGAAATAGTTGCTGTAACTTGTGAAATCTGGACAACAACGACGAAACAATGCATTGGAAGGAGAGAGGAGAGAGAGAGAAAGGAGGTGAGAGAAGGGAATTAGGTGTTCTCTTTTTTATTTTATTTTATTTTAAAATATAAATATTTTAAAAGTTACTCCCACCCATCCATATTATAAGCAAAGAAAAAATCGTAGATCTTTTGGTTTAATAGATAAGTAAATTTTGTTTTCCAATGACCTATTTAATGATATTATTCTTAAAATATTATTCATTTAATATAAATTTTATTTTTTCAATGACTCATTTTATTCCCAACAACATAAACAACTTCTCATTATCATAAAGGGTAATTTAGGTAAAAACCTAATTTTTTAACCAAATTAAATGAGATTAACTAACTATCTTAATAGGTATATTACATTAATTTTTTTCTTATAACATGAATTGGAGGGAGTAATGTAATGTCAGTTTATGATTGTCTGTACCCAACGATGAGGTGTTGGACATTTGTCTATCCAAGTGTTTCTCACGGGAACTAGCAGGAAACTGTAATACTCGGGAATAGGAATAAAGAGAATCAGAAACTATAGAGCACAAAAATCGTGCAACAACTTCAAATAACAATAGATATAAAAAAAAAGGTTAAATTAATCTTTTGGTCCCTATACGTGATATTGTTTTTCAATTTGACCCTTATACGTAAAAAGTTATCAGCTTGGTCCCTATATGTGACACTGGTTTTCAATTTGGTCATCACCGTTAATTGGTCCCTATATAAGAGGACCAAATTGAAAATTGTTATCACATATTGGGACCAAATTGAAAATAATTGTCACATGTATGGACCGATTTCAAATTTTTTTGTTGAATTGGTCCCTACATGTGACAACAATTTGTAATTTGGTCCTTATATAAGAACCAATTATTGGTGAGGATCAAATTGAAAATCAGTGTCACATATAAGGATCAAATTGATAACTTTTATGTATATGAACCAAATTAAAAATCAATATCACGAATAGATACCAAAAGATCAGTTTAACCTAAAAGTACAAATTTAAACCAAATAAATTAAAGAAAATAAACAGCGTGGTTGCAAGCCAACGAAGCAATTTCACTGCTGTGGCACTGAATTCATGATGGGGATTTTTTTTAGTGACTTTGCTAACAAAAAAAATGATGTGGCAAAATGCAAGTAAACAGTAATTTAACAAGGGTACTTAATATCATCAATTTTAACACTGATGACAAAATTAAATTGGTGCAATTAAAGACAAGTGGACCAGACTCAAGCTTTAGTTAAGCTAAAAGGATAACAAAAGTTCTTGGGGCTTACTTTTTACAACTTTTTTTGCTTCTCACATTTTGTAATTTTTTTTGTAAATTTGTTTTTCAAAAATACCATTTCCGTCTCATTAGTGCATCCATATTAGTACTTCCATAAATTATTTTCTAGAAACAGTCTGTAAATTAAATTTCGGACATTCAAAATATTACTCTGGAAAATAAAGTAATTTCACTATCTGGAACTTATTTCAGGAAAAGTTTCGGAATTTAAAATCCGGAGACTAATTCTACTTCCGGAAAATAAAATCCAGAAATGTTTCGGAAAAACAAATCCGGATGATGATGATTGAACGCGTAGATCCGTATCTTTCATTTCCAAACCCGTCACCGTTCACTCGATGTTTACATATTTCTCAGAGATTGAAGCCTTGACATGATAACTCTTCTTATATTAACTCTCTCTCTCTCGTGTATATATTGCTTTGACATGATAACTCTTCTTATGTTAACTTTCTCTCTTGTGTATATATTTTTAAAGGTTTTAGTCTAATGGAGTATCTGGACGTTCTACATTTTTTTGTTTGTTTGGTTCTTTTTTTCTCAGTAAATGGGTCATTGATATTTTCTCTGATTTTTGTTCAACTACACTGTGCAGAATTACCGAATTGAATAGATTAGCGTTGGAGGGCATTTAAAGAATTAAAGGTATTTCCATCCATAACCAAGGCAAATTCTAGGATGAGCAATGTTGCCAAGTTGCTCACAGTGAGAGAGCATTTGAAGGCCTTTATTTGCAAAAATAAATATTTTTGTTTTACCCCCTCTTCTTCTTATTCTTTCTCACCCCCTCTCTCCTCCCACTCCCACCGCGTTGGCCTCCCCCTTCCTCCCCTCTCCCACCCCCCTCAGGTGGAGCTTGGGTGGTCCGACTTGTGCAACAGACAAGGACCCAAAGAAGTTGCGTAACACCCTCCACAATCCCTCTCCTAAAGCACCCAAAAAACACTCTTCCGTTGTTAGAGAACATAGCAGAAGCTGAACTTGCCACAGCGGTGGAAGCCAAAGAGGAAGGGTCGAACAGAGTCGGAGCCGGAGCCGGAGCCAAAGCCGAATCGAAAGCAATGGCGGACCTAGAGGCGGAGGAAGAGAAGATGACTGAGTTTGATCTGCATACATGGATTCACATACTTCAGTGCGTTGGGTGAATTAAATCCAGATTTTAGATTAAGAACGGTTGTGAGTGAGGTTCTGTGGTAGGGGAAGGTGGAGTTGGTGCGCTGGGGTAGGAATGACCGCCGTCGGGGCACAACTGAGACACGGATCTGGCAGAGAAGATGACCCATGACGATGACAGTAGTTGTGAAGAAAGTGCGAGGGAGGTGGGTGTGTTTGCCGAGGAGGATGGCGGCAAAGGCGATGATGTTGAAGGTGGTGGCATCGTAGACGGAGATGACAAGGGAGAGAGGGGCGTGAGAGTGGTTGATGACTAATGAGGAAGGGACTTCTGAAAAAACAAATTTTTTAATTGAAGGATTGAAAAATAATTTTTTTATTTCAGAAAAGGGCTTGCTCATGGTGAGCAACTTGTCAAGCTTGCTCACCCTAGAAGTAGCCCCATAACCAAATAATCAAACAAACTTCGATCACTGTGCATGAGCATAACTGTTCTAATGTTAAGAGAGGGAAGGGAACGAGGCATTTATGGTGCAACGGGGAGAGTTTTCCTGATCTATCTCTTATTCGGATTTGTTTTTCTGGAAGATGTCCAGATTTTATTTTCCAGATGTACATTCTTCGGATTTTAAATTCTGGAACTTTTCCGGAAATAGGTTTTCAAACAGTGAATTTTTTTTATTTCGGAGTAATATTTTAAATGTCCGGAATTTAATTTCCGAATTTTTTCCTGAAAATAATTTACGGAATATACTAATATGAATGCACCAATGAGAAGAAAAGCTCATTTTTGGAAAAAGAAATATAAAAAAAAAAATTGTAAGATGTAAGGAGAATTATACAAGGTGTTAATAGTAAAGCCCAAATTTTTTTAGCCTTTATTTTTAGAAGCCTGCCTTCACATTGTTTATGCATTACTGTCCAATCATAATAGACACGAATCATTTGTAATCCAAATGTTCTAGAAAGAAGAAAAAAAGAGATTAACAAAAGGAACCATGAATGATGAAGATGCATCACCCATATGATACGTTATGATTGGTTGGTCAACAGTCATTTTTCCATCCTGTCAAAGTTTGTTTGTATTTTCTCGTTGTATTTTCAATTTTTCAATATTCCAAAATACATCATATTCTCCTTCAAACTCTTTTCTTCCTTCATCAAAGTATGCAGACCTGGGTGTGGATTCTATGCCATTGAGCGACAAGATGGGTCTTTCATTCCAGACCCAATCCTTTTGTTTTTAGTATTTTTTTTTCTTTCTTGTTGTTTTTACTTCTATTGCCCGTTTCAAACAAAAAAAAAAGTAAAAAACAAAAATAATCAACAACCCAGAATCCCTAAACGCCCATTTCATCCCTATCTCAGCATTCCATCTATCCATCCTTTCTTGGTGACTACTCATGACATTTACACATAACATCAATTCTAATAAACTCATTTACATGTAAAAGCAATTCTATTAAACCCATTTTTTTTTGGGTCCAGTGATAAGATTAAGAACAAAAAGACAAAAGAGGAACCCAGAACCAGCTAGATGGAGGGGAGGAACAATAGCGTAGAGCACTATTGGGAAATCGAATCTTCAGTCCTGATTCACTCGCAACGAGTTAGGCTTGGAGTCCATGTCTTGAATTCGCCATTGGACTGTGAAAGCACAGATCTGGGATATAGCTAGCTAGACAGGAACGATAGAGAGCAATCACCAGCGGGGACTTTTTCGGCGGTTTCTATCTCCTTGGGGCGGCGGAAGAATGACCAGTGCTGATTGTAGTTGTCTCGGACTTTCTCGACAGAGATGGAGCCGCCGGAGAGATCGGTGGCGCGGTGACCCTGATGACCGTTCAACGGGGGCTTCAGTGACACAAACTCATTACGCCGTCCAACAACTTTATCTTTATTTTTAATTAAGATGTGATCTTCAAATACCCTGTATTGTCTAATGTATAAAATCAAAATACAAGACAAATACATTTTGACTACAAAATTTGTTGACAAGTCAAACCCATTTTCATTAACCCACATGACAAAATAAGTAGACGATGGACAAAATCACTCGTAGAAAACCAAATCAAATCAAAATAAGGCCACCTAAGGATATAAAAACTTGGATTTCTATGTCTGTATGTTTGAATTCATGAAATACATCTTTCCTGAGGTACACTATATATATTAAAAATTTATACAGAATATATAAAGTTAATTTAATACTTGCTATTTCCATACAGCTGGAAGCTGTTTCCTCTTCTTGTAGTAACGGCCCAGGCGATGTATCCTGCTTTCAACCAAAATTAACCAATTTAATTCTTGACTTTTCTCTCCAATACTCCGCTTCATAGGATAAGGCATGTTGCAGGTGCAATTGAGATTGCTATTCCTGATGAAACAAATCATCAATACCTCCCAGTAAAATGATCAGCTCTTGAATTTGATTCACATTTGCCACGGTAGTTTCAACTAAGGTGTGAACATTCTCAAATACATTCTTTTTCCAATCTCTTAAGTCTCAAATTTAGCTTCTTTAATTTTTTAGAAAGGATGTGCATAGGACAACCAAGGACAGTTCCTTCCAAGCATCAGTAACAAGATTAACACAATCAGGGTGGCTTGACCACATTTTGAGAAATTTAAAGGAAGAACCATGAGTTCTCTTTTTTTTTTTTTAATAGTAAGCAAAAAAAGGGAAATGGTCTGATTTGCTTATGGTAAGAGTGCAACAAGCTACACTAGACTAGGAGTTTATCCTACCATCATTACAAATAACCATATCTAATATTTTCCCGATGTAAGCTCTACCTCTCCGAAAATTGGACCAAGTGAATTGTGCTCCACGAGTCATCAAATGAGTTAGAATAAACTGTTAAATTTTAGTTTAATAATATGTGGATTAGCATTAATTGGTGATTAAATTATTAATATATCAGTTATAAAATTAATTCTTAATTACGTAATCAATTGGTGAAATTGTTGTTGGGTATCTACTAAGAGTGACCCTATGATGGGCTGGGCCATTCTAATGTTAACCCGTTGAGAGGTCCCTACTCTCTGCTGGTAGGTTAAAAGGATTGTCTCCCCATTAGGCATTCCATACAGACAGACACACACACTGAACCAACCAGAAAGAGAGAAGCAACCCTCTCACAATCTGATCTACTGTGATGGATTCTGCGATGCTCCAAGGTGCGAAATTCTTCTCCTCTGCTTTGATTAACATGTCTAATATGCTATAATTTGTATCTGTATGATGTTCTAAACAAATTAGAATTATAGGTTTTTCTTTCAATTGGTATCAGAGCCAAATAGATACATATTATAGCTATTGCAGAATTGGATCAAGAACAACTTTGTACAAATTCGTGGGTTTTGTTTTTCTGAAGTTCTTGAATCAATTCCTGCATGTTATTCGAGTAACATACTCGAAAATCGTTGGATTTTATCAAATAAAACGTAAGAAATCGATGTTTCGCCCCGCGAGTGTATGCTCGCCTCGCGATTCTGGGCATCATCATCTGTTGGAATTCCAGATTCGCCTCGCGAGATTATTCTCGCCTCGCGAACCTGCAAGCCAGCAGAACAGTGAAATTGTCATCCTCTCTGGTTCGCCCTGCGACTACTCTTCTCGCCTCGCGATCCCGAAGGCTGACTGTTCTAGGAAAATGAAAGGTTTCTGGGTCGCCCCGCGACTACTCTTCTCGCCTCGCGACCCCGAAGGCTAACTGTTCTAGGAAAATGAAAGGTTTCTGGGTCGCCTCGCGAACACTTGACTCGCCTCGCGAGTACCCGCGAGAAGACCAAACGTTGCTGACTTTTCACAAGATTCGCCTCGCGAGATACCTCTCACCTCGCGAATCATTTTATATGGTTAAATCCGAAAATATATTGTATTTTTTAATATTGTACTCTAAGGTTTTGGTCTAAAATATTGTGATTGTTCCCTACCTTTTTGTGACACTTTGATATGTTATACTCTCCTTGATCATGTGTCATATAGATGGAATTAATTTTAGAGCCTTATGTGAATTAAGTTGTGTGTTCTATGCTACATTTGTTATACAATATAATTTTTCTAATGTATAATTGTAGCATGACTATTGATATTTTGTATAGTTATGAACTCACCTATCGTGGGTATAATTATACAAAATTTGTGTTGTTAAATAATTAATTATTCTAATGTGTTATATTTGTATTATATTAATAATAATTATACCCTATCGGTGTACTATTATTAATGTAATTCGTTATTATACATCGTACTATTGTCTCAAGCTTATGTCAATTATGGTTTTCAAGTACCCTATCGGTATTGGAAATTTTGGTGATGTAAGTTTTGTACATTGTATTATTCTTCTTGTTATATTTCTTGTTTATTATGATTGGGACCCTTAGGCGGAATTATAATGAATAAGAAATTTGTATTATAGGCAAGATTGGCTGAATACATATATGGAATCATATTACCTTTCAATTCTTAATGATTCCTTATTCTTTGTTTTATGTCAGCCTCCTTCCCAAATTCTGTCAAAACTCTAAATGGGACAAACTATGAGGACTGGAAAGAGTCTCTAGATCTCTACTTAACCATTGCTGACTTGGATCTGGCCTTGAGGGAGACAAGCCAGGCAGCTCTCACAAATGAGTCTACCGCAGACAGAGGATTGCTTATGAGAAATGGGAACACTCTAATAGAGTGTGCCTGAAAGTGATGAGGTATACTATGGAAAAATCCATCGTGCAGGTATCATAGAGACCGATAATGCTAAGGAATATCGTAAAGTCATTGGGAGAAATTTATGACTTTTGAGAAGGCTCGAAAAGTCGAGGATCTTTCCTTGTTTGACAAGACCAAATATGATGGGGTCAGTGGTGTGCGTGAGCATATCATGAAGCTGATGCACTATTACAACAAACTGAAATCTCTTAAAGTTGAAATTGGCGAAAGTACTTTAATCTACCGGGTTCTTGAATCTCTTCCTTCACAATTCGATGTTATGAAGACCTCTTACAATACAAGTAAGGCTGAATGGACAAGTGGACGAGATGATTGCCATTGTTACACAAGAAGAAGAGTCCATTAAAAAGGTAAATCACACAGTGCTCATTTTGTCTGCATCTCGATCCAAATCAAACTTCTAAGTCGGGTTCAAGATTTGTGAAGAAAGATCAAAAGGGAAAGAATAAAAATGCAAAGCAAAGATCTCAGGCTAAGAAAAGTTTCTTCAAGGGTAAATCGCAAGTATTGTAAGAAGTATGGCCACAAGGTAGATGATTGCTATTTCTTGAAAAAGAAACAAGAGAAGCAAGGTATATTCCTGGCTTTAACATGCTTTGAATCCAATGTCATTGATGTTCCTCCAAATACTTGGTGGTTAGATTCAGTGCAACCATTCATGTTGTGAATTCCTTGCAGGGGTTCACAAGCCCGAGGAAACCAAGTGATGCTGAGTCTAAAATTATTATGGGAGATGGAGCTGGAGTTTCTGTTATTGACATTGGAATTGTTTCTTTACTTTTGCCTTCTGGACATAATTTGCTTTTAAGAGATGCTGTGTATGCACCTTCTATGAGAAGGAACTTGATTTCTGCTTTCGCTTTGGATAAATGTGGTTACACCTTTAAGTTTGGTAGTGGAAAATTGATTGTTTGTTCAGATTCTATTTCCGTTGGTTCGGGGGGTTTACGTGATGGCCTTTATATGTTAAATCTACATGACATATCTCACACCTGCTGTTGGAAACAAACGCAAGAGGATTAATGAACATTCTTCTTTGTTATGGCATCGACGTTTGGGGGCATATTTCTAGGCCCCGTATTGAGAGGCTAGTCAAGGAAGGTATTCTCCATGATCTAGACTTCTCCGATTTTGATACATGTATTGATTGCATCAAGGGCAAATTTATCGCCAAGGTTAGGAATAAAGCAGCAAATAGGTGTGATGATGTGCTACGCTTGATTCACACCGACCTGTGTGGACCTATTACACCCACTCGCCATGGGTGGATATGGGTATTTCATTACCTTTATAGATGACTTCTCGAGATATGGATGGATAGATCTCCTTCAAGAAAAGTCTAGTTCCCTAGATGCTTTCAAATCTTTTAAGGTCAGCTTGAGTTGAAAACAGTAGGAAGATAAAATGTGTAAGATCCGACAGAGGTGGAGAATTCTATGGTAGATATAATGAGACGGGTAGAAACCCGGGACCTTTTGCCGATTTCTTGAGGAATGCGGTATTGAAGCTCAATACACTATGCCTGGTACTCCGAGCAAAATGGAGTTGCGAGAGAGGCGTAACCGCACACTTATGGATATGGTAAGATGTATGTTGAGCCATTCATCATTGCCAGAATTTCTTTGGGGAGATGCCTTAAAAACTGCTGTCTACATTCTAAATCAAGTACCCAGCAAGTCTGTACCAAAAAACTCCATATGAGCTCATGAGTGGAAAGAAGCCGAGTTTGAAACATTTTCATGTATGGGGTTGTAAGGCAGAAGTTAGACCTTATAATCCTCAGTCTAAAAAACTTGATCTTAAGACTGTTAGTGGTTTCTTTATTGGCTATTGTGTGGGTTCCAGAGGTAGCAGATTCTATTGTCCATCTCATTCTATGCGAGTCGTCGAATCTGATCGAGCGATTTTCTTTGAGGATGACTTGGATAGTGGGAGTGATATACCGCGACCAGTTACTCTTAGAGAAGATCGCACCATTGTTCCTATACCAGTTGTTCCTTTTCCTACAGAAGTTATGATTCCAGCTAATGATGATGATCAGAATCTTCAACATGAAGATGGTGTGGCAGCACCACTAGTAGATGAACAAGAACATGATCTTATTGTTGATGAAGTTCCACTGAGACGATCTCAAAGAGTGCGCAGACCTTCCATACCAGATGATTATGTTGTATATCTTCAGGAACATGAGTTTGACCTCAATGATGATGATGATCCTATTACCTTTAAGGAGGCAATTTCTAGCTCGCATGCTTCTGATTGGCTGAATGCTATGCATGATGAGTTGTCTTCTATGTCTCATAATGGTGTTTGGAGTCTAGAGGAATTACCAATTGGTTGTAAACCTGTTGGATGCAAATGGGTTTTCAAAACCAAACGTACTCCAGATGGTAAAGTTGAAAGGTACAAAGCCAGACTAGTAGCTAAAGGCTATAACCAAAGAGAAGGCATTGACTATAAGGAGACTTTCTCACCAGTCTCTACAAAAGATGCATTTCGAGTTGTCATGGCTTTGGTAGCTCATTTTGATCTAGAACTTCACCAGATGGATGTGAAGACGGCTTTTCTGAATGGAGACCTTACTGAAGATGTTTACATGGTTCAGCCTGAAGGTTTTATCAAACAGGCAAAGAGCACTTGGTTTGCAAGCTGAATAAGTCTATTTATGGACTGAAACAGGCCTCCAGACAATGGTATTTGAAGTTTGATCAGGTTGTCACTTCTCTTGGCTTCAAAGAAAATGCCTCAAATCAGTGCGTTTACTTGAAGACTTGTGAGGGTGTGTTCATCATTCTCGTTCTATATGTTGATGATATACTTCTTGCTAGCAGTTGTGTTAAAATTCTGACCGAGACAAAACTTATGTTGAGTAGCCACTTTGATATGAAAGACCTTGGTGATGCTTCTGTTGTTTTAGGCATCCAGATTTATCGTGATAGGTCACGTGATGTTCTTGGATTGTCTCAAAAAGGATATATTGAAAAGGTCCTCAAAAGGTTTAATATGCATTCTTGCTCCCCATGTGCTGCACCTGTTCAAAAGGGTGAGGAAAAATTCTCTAAATCTCAATGTCCTCAAAATGATGTAGAAATAAATGAAACGGAAAAAGTCCCATATGCTTCACTTGTTGGGCGCTTTAATGTATGCTCAAGTTTGTACTCGTCCCGACATTGCTTTTGCTGTGAAATGCTTTAGGGAGATACTTGAGCAACCTGTGTTTGGGTCATTGGAAAGCCGTAAAAAAGGTCATGAGATATTTGCAGGGAACCAAAGATTATATGTTGACCTATAAGAAGTCTGATCAACTTCAGGTCACTGGTTATTCTGATTATGATTTCGCAGGTTGCCCTGACGACCGAAAATCTACTTCTGGCTTTATCTTTATGATGACAGGATGAGCTATTTCTTGGAAAAGCGTCAAACAGACGCTTACAGCTACTTCTACCATGGAAGCAGAGTATGTTGCTTGCTATGAGGCTACTTGTCAAGCCATGTGGCTGAAAAATTTAATTTCTGGCTTTCATATTGTTGAAAGCATATCTAGGCCACTTGTGATATATTGTGACAATACTGCTGCTGTGAACTTCTCTCATAACAATAGAAGCTCTTCTCGCACTAAGCATTTTGATGTGAAATATTTGTTCGTTAGAGAGAAGATTCAGGAGTTTCGACTCAGATTGAGCATATTGATACAGGAAACATGCTTGCGGATCCACTAACCAAAGGCTTAACTGTTGGAATATTCCGGAATCATGTAATTCATATGGGCTTAGTTAAGTCTTTTGATGTATTGGATTAGTGGGAGTCTGAAACCATTATTTGCCCATTATCGTTTTTATGAGATATGTAAATTGACGTAATTCTTGTTTTCATAATTCTTATAGCATTTTAAGATGCTTGGACCATTCTTAAATTGCATATTTCTCTTTATTAATTATATGCAATTTTATATTCATCATTCTTTATGTGAGATATGAGTCTTTAGCATGTATGATTTACTTCCCTATCGGATACTATTTCTGCATTGTTAAAGCTTATATTTCTTATACTGCTGGTTAACGTGTGCTTTGATCGTAACTGGTATTTCCTTTTAATAATTGATTAATTCTACCCAAGTGGGAGAATTGTTAAATTTTAATTTAATAATATGTGGATTAGCATTAATTGGTGATTAAATTATTAATATATCAGTTATAAAATTAATTCTTAATTACGTAACCAATTGGTGAAATTGTTGTTGGGTATCTACTAAGAGTGACCCTATGATGGGCTGGGCCATTCTAATGTTAACTCGTTGAGAGGTCCCTACTCTCTGCTGGTAGGTTAAAAGGATTGCCTCCCCATTAGGCATTCCATACAGACAGACACACACACTGAACCAACCAGAAAGAGAGAAGCAACCCTCTCACAATCTGATCTACTGTGATGGATTCTGCGATGCTCCAAGGTGCGAAATTCTTCTCCTCTCCTTTGATTAACATGTCTAATATGCTATAATTTGTATCTGTATGATGTTCTAAACAAATTAGAATTATAGGTTTTTCTTTCATAAACTTGTGAGTCCAATTCTCAAAATCATCATAAGAAATCTTCAAAGGCAAAAAGGCAAACCTTATCTCTTTGATCATGAGTCTAGCTAAAAATTTGAGCTTGGCTTATTTAAAAATAATAAAGCTTGAACTTAACATGTTTAACTCATTTATAATTTAATTAATTTTGCATTTATGAAAAATTTTCCCTTAAATTACTTTTTAATTTTATCAATTTATTATTTAACAAAGATTGTAACATTATATGATAATGTACAAATAGAGATACATGATTAACATATGGTATGTGAAATTCAAGATTTCTTGACTACTACAAAAAAGAAACTTCAAAAGTTTGACTAGAACATCCTTAAACATACCCCTACCGTGTACAACTTAAGTTTGACCATAACAAAAACATGAGTTCTAATGTAACTAACTTTTGCATCACTTTATGATTTTTCTGAACAGTTGCAACCGGTAAGAAGAAACCATCCAAATAACATGACCACCATCTATTTATTGAGATATCTAATTCAATACTAGAAGAGCAATAAAAGTATATCAGAGAAGCCAATATACTCTGTCACCACTTATACGAGCTATTCACGAGCTGTTAATGTCGAGCTTATAAGGCTTGAGCTTGGCTCATTTGAATAATCGAGCTCAATCGCAAGCTTGGTCTTGACTTAAACAAAGGAGCTTGATCGAACATTTGTCTTATCAACTAGAAGAGTTGGAAAAAAAACTAGAAGAATGCTCTTAAACAGTTTTGTCAAAGAAAAACCTTTATTGAATTTTTAGATACAAAAATAATTTTCATGAACAACATACAGTTTTGGTCATCTATCTTATACTTTGGTTCCAAGTTGGCCTTGTAAGTAATAATAGTTTTGATTTGGTCTTCTAAGTATCAATGTTACACCACATTAGTCATCTTCATTATATTTGCACTTACGATGTAAGATTTACACCATTTGTCGCTAGAAACCTTCTTCTCTCACCGGAATCCAGACACTTCTCTAGAATATGGGCATCCCCAACTCATTCTCTCCTCTTTTTTCCTACCTTTTCTTTCTCCTCTCCTTCCCATTGGATGTGTGCCTTTGTTGTGAAGTCTCGTACTTTGGTTAAGGTGTGATGACTATATTCTGAATGTGTTCTTAGTTTGGTCTAACACAAATAGTCCATCACAGTCATATATTAGTCAACTTTCAAGCCTCGGTCCTAGAGATTAAAAACAAGGCTAGGGAAAACGCTTTGCATATGGGGGTGTTCAAGGGTTTAATAGAGCATGCAACAACTTCAAGGCAACTCCAGCTCTGGCATTGCAATAGGGCCTCCAATGATTACAAGTGTTGAAGGTTAATTTCTTCTTATTTGTTGCAGACCCTTCTAATCACATTCTTATGAAATGCTTATTTTAATTTGTATTACAAAGTATTTCACTCCAAGAGGTTTCCTTTGACAGATAATAAGTACACAGGAAACACCAGGAACTTGTAAACTAAACTAGAATTGAAAAGTTCATCAATTGAATCACTATGCTGTGACATTCATGGTTAATGTTGTCATACTCAGAATCAGGACTTGCTTAAAATCTTCCATCCGATGAAAAATGACATAACAAAGTTGGTTTTTTGAGCCTGTCAAAGGAAACATCTTAGAATTTTCAAGTAGACCCCTTAACTAAAAAATCTCTAATTGGGTCCCTAAAATTATATTAAATTTTCAATTGGGTCTATAAAGTAGATTTCCGTCAAGTGGTCGTTAACCTTGCCTATGTGGATTGTGAACTGGGATTTATATCCCCCTAAATTTGTATTTAGGGGTTCAGGAGACCCAAATGGCAAGAGAAATGACCAAAACTGTGACCTGCGATTGCTTCTCCCTTGGGTTGCTTTTACCTTCCTTCACCAATTTATTTTATGAAATAGCACGCCCCTCTCTTGAAATAGCTTTGATCGAAATAACTCCCCCACCTACAACTTTCTGCATCTCACTTCATCTTACTGCACGGTTTGGAGACCAATGGTCAAGTTGAAGTCCATGCTGGGGGATTTCTAACTTAGGAGTTATGGGAAAATTGGATGAATGAGACTTTATTATTACCTGAACAATGACATGATATATAGATGGTTGATATGAGTACTTAGCTAGGATGGAATCTATAAAATTATGTTCAACTTAACAGTTCGCTAATAAATTAACTATTTCAGGGACCCAATTGAAAATTTGATATAAGTTTATAGACTCAATTAGAAACTTTTTTAGTTTATGGACATACTTGAAAATTCCCAAATTATAGGGGCCAATAGAATAATTAAACCAATATTTTATTTTGACATCAGTATTATTCACAATAATGATCAAAATATATATATAAAAATGATCGACTATGAAAAATTTATAATTTAAACAATTTTTTTATACATAAGGGGAAAAAACATAAACTAAACAACAAGACAAGGAATGCTACAACCTAGAGCATCCTCCTAAAAAATCAAAGCAAGAGAGGGCATAACCCTATCAAAGACCATCCATACGAAAGAACCTGAATGACCCTTTTGCCGAGATAATTTGCACAACGGTTAACTTCACAGAACACATGAGAAACAAAGGCTCTCCAATCGGACATGCGAAACAGAGACTTCTAATTGGACATGCGATGAAATTCCAATTGTTTTTAAATGGTTTAACTATTGAGTTGGTCCCTGAATTATTTGTGAATTTTCAAATAGGTCCATATACTTAAAAAATTTGTAATTGGGTCCCTGAACTTTAATAAAGTTTTCAATTGGGTCTCTAAACTAAAATTTTTTAATTAGGTCCCTGAACTTATATAAAATTTTCAATGAGATCCCTAAAGTAGAAAATTCGTTAGTTATATGTTGAATTGGACTGAACCCTTAACGACTTATATGTTGATTTTTATTTTTCCAAAAATACCATTTTCACTCACTCACCTTCTGCAAGTTTTGTACGTAACGTAACTTCCGGAAACTACTTTCCGGAAGCTTCCGGAAAATGAAATCCAAATACTTTTTACACCTCCGGATTTCAAAATCTGGATGCATAAACTGCATATTTGTTACAATTGTACATCCGAAAACAGTTTTCCGAAGGTGTTAAATTTACAAGTTTTTTGATACAACGTAACTTCCGGAAATTATTTTTCGGAAGCTTCCGGAAAATGAAATCTAGACACTTTTTACACCTCCGGAATTCAAAATCTAGATGCATAAATTGCATAATTGTTACAATTGTACATTCGGAAACAGTTTTCCGGAGGTGTTAAATTTAACACATCCGGATTTTACTTTCCGGATGTATAAATTATATATCCGGAAAGTAAATTCCGAATGTGTTAAATTTCATGATTTAACTTTTCTAATGCTGTTGTATATCCGGGAAGTTTATTCCGGAAGTTTCCCATAAACGGATTTTGAGTGGACGGATTTTGAGTGGTGGAGGCTGAACACTGCCCAACTGAGGGTCGACTAGGAGCTTGAAACTGCACAAATGAGTAGAGGGAAGAGGAATAGCTCTTCAAGGGTGGAGGCGGAACCTAGGCTGCACAATAAATTGACAAGGGTCGTGGTGTGTGGGGAAACAACTCATCGGCTATGTGGGGAGGAGAGATTTCACTCAAAGGGTATTTTGAAAAGAAAGTGAAACAAAAAAAATTTGCAAGATACAAAGAGCAAAAAAACCAATGCAAATAGCAAGGCCTAACTTTTTTAGTTTAGAAACCCATGAAAACTTTATAAAAGTCTAAGGACCCAAATTACAAATTTCTTTTAAAATTCTAGCACCCTCCTCTTGTTCTAGAGGAAGAATCGTGACTTGAGCGCTTGCAAACCAATTGCTTTATCCAATTTCATATTTTTATTTTCTATTTTAATCAATAATTACAAAAAGTTCACATTGATTTTATTCAAATTCCTATTTTCATTAATAATTACAAAACATTTTCCCTGTTTTACTTACAAATCATTGAAACAATAAATAAATTGAAAACAAAATGACATTTTTATAATTATCAATAAAATTACTCTAAATTCTAAAAGTATATACATCAAAACTTGGACTAAATGTGAGTAATGGGGCTTTGCAATATGTAGCGCTCAAATGCCTAAAAATAATAATAAGATGACGATGACGATGACGAACTTGTACTAGTATGGTATGGGAATAGTGCATAACAGGAACAAATCCATTATCATAACTTTTATTATGAAATTTTACATAACTTCCCAGATTCAAAAATGACATGAAATGAGTGCTAAAGAGCTAAAAGTTTGCTTATCAAAAGTACACTGCATACAGATTGGACATTATCAGACCATGTCATTCTAAGCCACAAGCGTGCTGGCAGTTGTGGATTCACTGCAAAAAATGGAAGCACACAACAAAAAACTAATCATGTTAGCCAAATTATTATTTTTAAAAAAACTTTAGGATCTGTTTGTTTTGTTTCCAGATTCCTGTTTTCATTTTATGTTTTCAAAAATGATTACAAAACTACCACTTGTCACTGAAAACAACCTTTTTCAGTTTTCACATTTTCCTGTACAAATTTTTAAAAACAGGAAACAATGAAAACAAGATATCGGTTTTGTAATTATTTTTTAAAACAGGAAATGAAAACAGGAAAGTGAAAATAAAAGAAACAGCCCTTAGATGCACGATATTTGCATGGTCTTTGACCAACAAGATTATCACCACACAACTCAAGGAATTAGTTATAACAAATTATCAAACACATCATCTATTAAGGGCAACAATACTCCATAAACGAGAAGCCAAATTCAGAATATCTAACAAAATGGATCAATAGAATGGGAACTAGCAGGAAACTACAGAGCACATAAACCGTGCCACAACATCAAATAAAAACATTGCAAACTTAAGCCATCTTTGTTAACAATTTAAAGCATCAAAACAGCCATTTCAGAAACAGTATTGAAAGATTACGATCAAAACCCTTTTATTTAGTGCTCTACAAACTCATTTGTCCTAAACCTTTTTAGAGCACACTCTACTTTGCATAACAATTGTTGTCCTTTAGGTGTTATTATACCAACAATCCTGTTGTAGCACTAGCAAAACCTTTTTCCTGATATGGCATTGGCACTGAATTCATGATGTCGAATTTTTTTAGTGACTTTGCTAACAAAAAAAAGATGTGGAACGATGCAAGTAAACAGTACTTTAACAAGGGTACTTAAAATCATCAATTTTAACACTGATGACAAACTTGGTGCAATTAAAACAAAGTGGACCAAACTCAAGCTTCAGTTAAGCCTAAAAGGATAACAAAAGTTCTTTAGCCTTTATTTTTAGAAACCCACCTTCACATTGTTTATGCATTACTGTCCAATCATAATAGACACAAATCATTTGTAATCCAAATGTTCTCGGAAAGATGAAAAAAAGAGATCAACAAAAAAAGAAAGATCAAGAAGTTGAAGATGCAAAATTAAATGAGAATTGTAATACATAAAAAAGTAAAACTAAATCAGATCAAAATAAGGCCACCTAAGGATATAAAAACTTAGGATTTCTATGTTTGCATGTTTGAATCCATGAAATACATATTTCCTAAGGTACGTTATAAATATTATAAATTTATACAGAATATACAAATTTAACTTAATACTTACTATTTCCATACAGCTGGAAGCTGTCTCTTCCTCTTATAGTAACGGCCCAGGCGATGTATCCTGCTTTCAACCAAAATTAACCTAAATTTAGAATCTTTATCTTTTCTGTTCCTCTCCAAGTGCTTCCTAATCGAGACTGCCTTCTTGATTAGGTGATACAGATCTTCAGGAATTTCAGGAGCAAGCCCTAAGACAGAAAGAAAATAAAGCAAGAATTACACTTTCATTGTCAAAACCTATGAGTTAAACAAAGTAAACTAGCAATAAGAGAAATAGCACACCATGGGCCTTCAGCACACGCAAAATCTTGTTTCCAGTAACACTCTTCACCTGAGAAATCCCATGAGAGTCACGAAGAATAACACCAATTTGAGATGGTAATAGACCTTTTTTGGCAAACTTGCAGATGTTCTCCTCGACCTGAGAAAGTTTCAAAAGCATCAAAACAAACAGAGACCCTGGCACATTCAGTATTTAAATACAATTAGACTTATGATCAGAGTAATACAAGGCTGATGTGTATTACTAAGCTATCATTTAATTGTATTTCACAGTTCAACATGCTTATATCAATTTTGTCCTACATGATAAGAGAAAAACTCTTGCAACAGAGGAGGTTAGAAAAGTTTTATCTCCCTTACCAGACAAATTGGAATGTAACAAAATAAGTAGCAAAAAATGACAAGCCATGCATTCTTAAATGCTTCTGGATTTTAAGGGGGGTCCTAGAATTATAATAATCATGGCAACAAGTTTGAAAGCTAAATTATGGGTTAAAAGGAAAACAAATGAAAATATCTATAATCAAGTAGAGGATAAAGTATTATCACTTCCAACAAATGGTAATTAATATATAAACCAATAATGACATGATGACACAGGCAAATAAAATCTAAAGTACCCCCTAAAACATAAGTTTCACAAAGCACAATGTCATGTTACTTGCTGATAGGAATGCCAACTTGGATGACTCGGCAGAGGCAGGGGGCTTGCCACAACATTGGGCAGGTGGAATTATAGTTAGAAGGAGCTAACAACAGAGAGCAACTAACACCAATTTGAACTGGGCATTACGTAAATGTAGAAGAGCCTGAGCACGTACACACTTGGAATTGTTGAAGAATGTGAACTGGAGTTTAAACGGAAAGAAATTGGATTAATAAACAATGGCTTGGGCTCTGTTTGGTTGCTAGGTTTATTTCATCATACACTGTGCTAACATACTTTCTTTAATACTTGAATGTCATGTTTATCAATCTGTTGGTGAGTAGAGCATTTTTTTGTTGCTGCAAGATAATTTTGAGGTCTCATACACTTAAATTGTAATGGAAATGTTGTTTAATCGTACACTTGTAGAATTGATTGTGACTAAGCATTCTTCAGAGGAAGATATTGTTGAACGTGAGATTACACTCATCTCAATTTCCTTGCTTGACTTTCCTTAGAACCACAACTCCACAAGGGTGTGAGCAAGGATTTTCCAATATCAACCTCAAGATTCTTGATATAACCCAACCCTCATGGAAGGATGTGTCGCGCAGATTCAGCACCTATGTCCCAACTATGACCTTGGGGACAATCAACAATGTTATTTTAACGGGCAAAGTAATGTCATGATACCAACTGATAGGAAAAGCCAACTGGAATGACGAGTCGGCAGTGACAGAGGGCAAGAGTCACAGCAGTGAGTGGAATTAGAGTTAGTTAGAAGGAGCTCACAGCAGAGAGCAACTAACATCATCCTAAGGGATCCCTTGTGGGGTATGGGGTGTTATAACACAAAATGAGAGGATAAGACTGAAATTCTATCTTCCGAGTCTCCTCACTCTGGATAACTATTTTTCATCGCTTAGACTATGTTTGGGAGTTTCGAAGGAGATCGAATGGAGGGAGGGATCAGTAATGGAATCAAGTGGAAAGGTAACGGAGGGAGGGATCAGTAATGGAGTCAAGTCTAAGGGAGATATCAAATTCCACAAATTGGAGGATATAAAATTGAGGGTTTCAAACAAAATCATTTCCAGTTATCTAACTCATCCCTTATTTTTCACTAACCCTCACATAACCAAAACATATAAAAAAACAAAACAAAAACAAAAACATAATCCAACTAATTTTCAAACAAATACAGGAGAAATTTCAAGTTATCTATCTCATATCTCATTTTCCCCAAAATCAACGCAAATCGAACAAAAAAAAAAGGTTTTTTAGAACCCTCACATCCTGAGAAGAGGTCTTCAGCCAGCTTGGTGGGGTCCTCTTGTAAGGAAGGGCTGAACTGGAAATACCCTTACTGGAACAATATTCATCAGAAAGAAAAGAACAACGTTAGATCGAACAACGTTGGTTGCGTGAAGCTCAAAATTAAAAAGAACACTGACCCACGACTGTGCATGCGACCCATGGTTAGATGGTTCGAAATCGAGAAGGAGGAAGCTCACTACGGCTCTTCGCTCTACGGTTGCTGCGCCTGAAGGGAAGAGAGACACGGAACCTCGATATGAAGGCAAAGGAGGATAGGGTAATCCTTGCTTCATGTTTGGGTTTCGGACTTTGGAACATTGAGCCGAGTCCACAAGTGCTTGTTGTTGGGTTTGTTGCATTCTTAGGAAGGCTTCAAGGCCCAAAGTATTACTTATGACCGATAATAGGGTTCTAATCAACGAATGCCTCATAGGGCCAGACCTTAGATTACTGTATACTTTTATTTATTACCCGAAGGGTATTGTGAAAGTTGGGAAAATTTCACCGACATCACTAAAGTTCAAAATTTGGGCTCGTTTGTTGTTTTTTTCGGTTAATTGGATCGGACGAACAACCGATTCGAACCAGTTGAACTGACCTATCCGGTCCGATTAATTACTACATTACAACATTATGCGTTATCCCTGCACTAGACAAACCAAAGCAATGATGAATCAATGGATGAAGGAGTATCCTCCCGCTCCCCATTCCCGTCCCCTATATTCCTCATCATCCCTATCTCCATCCCATTCCCTCGTCTCAGGGAGCATTTCTCCCCCGTCCCCATTCACCGCCTCTCCACGGGGACCTTGAAAGGACAATTGGTCAAGGCCCAAACCATAAATTCATAGTTGTCAATACATATTTTATTGCAATTCCCCTTTAGATTGTATTAAATTAACTCAACTCTACCTTATTATTGTCAGTGTCGTCGAAGACGTTTAATTCATTTTTCTACACTTTCTTTTCAAATTCCAGAACTCTCGATCTGCTTTTGCTTTCAAGAATTTACAAAAAATCTATAAAGGGATTTAATTAAATAAAGTAATAAGTTTGGTAGTTGTATTTGATGCTGCAGGTTCTGATCTATAAATGAAATATACTTTAAGTTTATTTTATTAATTTAATAAAATTATATATATCAACATATAAAAAAAATACAAGAATAGGTTTATATATACAATATATTTTTTTTAAAACAAAATGACATGCAAATGCATCACTCTAGTGAATCTCATCCCAACTAGGTTGGCACCACAAACACTATCAATCACTTGCAGCGTGCCATAATAATATTAAAAAGATAAAAAGAATACAAAGAAACATGAGGAGACATAAACCTTACCCATGAAGAAATTATTGAAATCTAAAAAAGGGAAGACCAAATCTATTTCTAAAGAAATCTTGCCTAATAAAATCCGGGATTAAATCCCACCAAACTAAACCACTAATAGTAGTTCCATAGACAATAAGTTTATCTGCACAACTGTTACATTCCCTATAAATATGAGAACAATGAAACTTCATTTGCTTAGTATGATACAAGCAATTTTCCCATCTATTTCTCAACTTCCAATGGACAATATTTAGATTGGAGAAGGCTAACAAAGTCAATTTGGAATCACACTCTATCCATAAACTAAGCCAACCTCTTTTAATTGCAAATTCAATGGCCAACATCACACCCATAAGTTCTGCTTAGTATGATACAAGCAATTTTCCCATCTATTTCTCAACTTTCAATGGACAATATTTAGATTGGAGAAGGCTAACAAAGCCAATTTGGAATCACACTCTATCCATAGACTAAGCCAACCTCTTTTAATTACAAATTCAATGGCCAACATCACACCCATAAGTTCTGCATACAGAGCATTTTGGACCCCAAGATTGCAAGAAAAGCATCCAAGTATGGCAGTATTGCTATCTCTAAATAAGCCTCCATAAGCTACAACTCCAGGGGACCCTTTAGCTGCTCCATCTATGTTACACTTCATCATTCCACATGGAGGAGAAAACCAATCAACTTGTCTAATACACGGAGCTTTGGCAGGATGACTATCAACCATAAATACTTTGAGAACAACAAAATCAGATACTGATGAAGACATGTATCCTTTGCTTGTGCTAACTGTTAGATACACATTGGAGATAATCGAGTTTATAGTCAAATGTGCTGGGATCATAACATTATCAAATCTGGCTTTGTTCCTACAATGCCAAATTTGCCATAAGATATTGATTATGCCAGCCACAATCATATCATTTACTGAGAGCTAAAGTTGACACAGGGAAACACAAGAAGGGGGGTTGAATTGTGTTTCCTAACAGATTTTTGAAAAAGTCTTTTCTCAAACCTTTTACAAGCAAAACAATAAAAACAACACAAATAGGAAAACGTTTTTGAAGAGTTAATAAAATCATATTCAGAACCCCACGGTTAGCATAAACAAAAACTGTAAAAGATAAGGGTTTATAAGATTCATACAAGTGTTTTATCCTGGTTCACTCTATTCTAACCAAGAGTTGCGTCCAGTCCCTTCTACTTGAAGGATTTTCTCCACTATAATCCAATAGCTTTACAAGTATTCAACACCTCTTCAGGCTACAAGTATTCTTTCTCTACCAAGCCTCTTCAGGCTCTAACTCTAACAAAGAGATTTAAAGCTTTGATCTAAAAACTCACTATGTGTGAGGATTTGAAAGTTTAAGATCAACCAGATTTACAAGTAAACTCGTGTTACAATTTCAACAGAGTTTTTGCACAATGATATTAGAGCTTGTGTTATTGCGTATATCTATATATTGAATATATGTCCATATGCTCCTTGAAGTTCTTCAAGTATATATATAGCTGAAGTGCTTCTCTGTCTTGATCTTCTTCAACGGTCTTCAAATTGTATCCGTTTAGACTTAGCATTAAATGGTTGGATCCGTTGAGACTGATGACTTGATATGCTTCATTGAGAAGTGCTTTTGTTTAACAGAGGAATGCTCAAAGTAAAACAGTCACTTTTCTATAGTACCAAAGGTTGCTTTCTGACTTACCATCTTTGTACTTGACTTGATCTTTACAACAATGTATTTTGACAGAGTACAAAGGTTTATGGTTTCGATGCTACGAAGTTCTTTTATCCAAGAGATAAAGATTTTATACAAAAGAAGCATCAAGGTAAAAGACATATATTCTTTGAATTAAATAAGCAATCATTTGAAATAAATACGTTTAAGCTTAGACTGGTTCACGTCTTAAAACTAGTGGACGCACAGGTCTTTGGACAAGCAAGATTTACTTATCAGTAAGACGGGCTCGTCTACTGATAATGCGTCTACATACTTTCCGCCTAGTCCAAAGAGATGGGCGTGCTATACTTAAGATCTCGTCTGCTGATGTGGTAGAAGTGCTCGTCTACTAATGTGGCAGAAGCGCTTGTCTACTAAAGTGATAGAAGCGCTCGTCCACTGAATTGACAGAAGCGCTCGTCTACTAATATGGTAGAGGGGCTCGTCCACCCAAGTCTTAGGACTTGCTAAGTCCTTAATGAGAAGCTCCATCCAATGACGTGGCATATGGAGCTCGTCTACTAGGTTACTTTAGACTTAGTAATGCTTCCACCTTAGTTAACTCTAAGACCTCGTCTATTCTTAGTTTAACGATCTCGTCTACCATAAAGATAAAGACTCAGAATTTTACCAAGAGTTGTAGACTGGTCTAGAGGTTTGAACTAGAATCTGTAGATTCCATACTTTAAATTTTAGTTCCTCTGACTCGCATAAAATCAAGTAATCCCTGCATACTTATAACAAACAAGTTAAATCTTTGACAAAAACTTTGCCATACAAATTTAACCTTTTTGTTAACATCAAAACTTAAGAGATTATTTTAATCCAAAACCACTTTGGTTCTAACAAGAGCACCAACCTCTATCTGAGACAACAAGAACAATATTGAAGCTTGTTAAATCTATAGGGCAATCAAGGATGCATTCAAACCAATGGCATATGTGCTTAGCAAAAGAACATTTCGGAAACAAGTGACTAGAGGATTCTGCTGCAGCATTACAAAGATTACAAATTGAAACAATAGTGCAGCCTTTATTCCATAGATTCTCGTCAGTTGGGACTTTACTATGGAAAAGTCTCCATTGGAGAAAAGATCTTGATGGTGGAATGCAGCTTTTCCATATTGTCTTGGCCCAATTTACTGACTGAAGCTGGGGATTTAAGAAATTATAAGCTTATTTAAAAGTAAGAGTTCCAGTATCAGATGAGGACCAACCCAAAGAATCTGCCCGAGGAACTTTAGGAATAGCAACCTGATCAATAACAGAAAGAAGAGAAGGATATTTGTCTGTTAACGGTGCAGGGAGTTTCCAGCAATCATTCAATATAAAATCACAAACTTTAGCTTCCAAATTATGATGAATATGATCTGGAATATTTAGCAGTTGAACAATAGGTTTTGAAAGCCAATTTGTTGTCCAAAAGTTTATGCAAGAGCCATCCCCTAGCTGCCAAACCAGATTGTCCTCAACAGCAGACATACAACCTTTTATCCCTGTCCAAATTGATGAAGATACATGATGATTCATTGGATTGCCATGTTTCGGGACTCTAGCTCTTAAAAGAGATGTCCAAGATTTGTTTGAGGCAATAAACTCCCAGCCAAATTTGAGCATTCCTGCTTGATTCACTGATTTCACAGACCTTATGCCTAATCCACCCTCCAAACAAGGACTGCAAACTGTATCCCAAGTAACAATCAAAATTTTCCTTTGATTAATGTTACCTGATCAAATGAAATTCCTAATCCACCTCTCCACATTGTTTAGAAGATTTATAAGCCAAGAATAAATGAGAAAGCTATAAATAACAATGCCATAGATTATAGATTTAACAAGTTGCACTCTCCCCATTATTGATAACAAGGATCCCTTCCAAGTTGCCAATTTGCATTTAATTCTATCAGCAATTGGCATGAGATGGATTCTCTTAGGCCTGCCTTTAAACAAAGGACCCCCTAGGTAATTCGTTGGCAAACAACCAGCATTAAAGTCGAGGATAGCAGCAATACCAGATTTCCTACTGACAGAAACATGACCAGTGAAGAATTTAGACTTTTCAGGGCTTACTACTTGGCTAGAACACTGCTCATATGATTTCAGAAGACTCAACAAATTAAGTAAAGATTTCTTAGAAGCTCTGCAGAAGATCATAACATCGTCTGCATGAAGAACATGGCTTGGCATTCTGAATCCCCTAGGACCAGTCATCAATTGCAGCTTGCACTCATTAGCCAGCTTGGGAATTCCTCTTCTAAGAACCTCCTCTGCAAGACAAAATAGGAGAGGACAAAGAGGATCCCCTTGCCTTACACCCCTATTGCAGCTAAAGAATCCAACAGCATGACCATTGATGGAAATTGAGAGTTTTGTAGAATGTAATATAGTGCTGATCCAATTGCAAAATTGCTCATTGATACCAAAAGATTTAAGAACTTTTAGAAGAAAATTCCAATCTAAAGAATCAAATGCCTTCTTGATATCTCGCTTCATTACCAATTGACCACCAAAAGATCTCCTATAAAGAAGGTTTTATACATTCTGAAGCAGTGCATATGCAATCAACAATATGCCTCCCTTGAATGAATCCTCTTTGATTTTTAGAAACGAGTTTAGGAGCTATGGAAGCTAATCTATCTGCCAAGACCTTGGCTATGATTTTAAATTGGAAGCTGGCTAAGGCTATTGGCCTATACTGCTCCACTTTCTCAGCACCTGGAACTTTTGGAATGAGCACAATGACATTGGAATTCATATCAAGGGTATTTTTGTAATGTTCTCGGGGATGGGGACCTCACGGCCCCCTTCCCCGTATATACCATATTGCCTTCGGGGGGATTTTCTCCCCCATTCCCATCTCAGTGGGAAAAAATCCCCCCTCCCCCACGGAGCCCCAAACGGGGCAGTTCCCACGGGATCCTCATTTACAGGTGAAAATTGTCATCCCTAGTCCCCATTGAAGGTTCCAGTTCATGGCTCATCAAGCCCACATATCGTTCCAACATTTTTGAAAGGACAAAAAGTTAGGTGCATGATTATTGGTGCTTGTGGTGTTATTCTCCGACAACAAAACAATATTATATTTTCATTTATAAGTTGCTATACATATATTTTTCTCATTGAAAAATACCACTACATTCTATAAATATCTATAAAATGCACCTAAGTTTTGTCCTTTTAAAATTGGGACAAAAATAAAATAAAATTGGTTGTTAATTAGGTAGAAGTGACACATGGTTGATTACAATAAGCATTATTCATTGAGTAGTTTTCTTTTATAATGAAACTAATTATAACTATCATACTTGTTTTACACGTCTTTTTCACTATAATTAATTAGTCCTCCCTTATAGAGTTTCGAAAGAGAAGAGATAATAATGAGATAGAAAGTAGAAACTCCAATAATGTCACTTAGATGATACTAATATAGAGTAGTCCGTGAGTGAGTGGTTGAACCCCAACATCAAGTGTCTCGTTCTGCAGCTCCAACCTCCAACTCGTTCACGGGTGGAAATAGCTCTACTCTTCAGAAGAAAGGACAAAGAATAACTAACCTAAAAGTTCACATGCAAATGCAATTAAAAGATATATCGATGTAATAGAATGTTCAAATAAGTGCATCATATCACAACACATCACTCTAGTGATCGACAAGTTTCACTTTGAAGTGATTGTACTCTAATATTAATAATATCTTTGAATTGATAAAAAAGTTAAAGTAGTTTCATCATTTCATGCAAGAGATAATAAAATGTTGGTTGACACTCGTGATGTATGTATAAATATAGAAAGTTACAATTACAATTATTATATGTTTTATGCTAACGAATGTCCTTAAGTAAATTTTTAAGGAACTAAGAAAAACAAGTTTTTATTAGAGTATTTCACTTTTTCAAAAATTAAATAAATCAATTTCCTATATAAACTTTTTTTTCTTGATTCCTTGGACACTCGTTATCATTTTTTTTATTATATATACTATAAATTTGTCATAAAAGATCGGTGAAATAGCTTAAGAAATAGGAGGGAGCTAGGGAAGTGTGAGATTTAATTTTAGTGCAAGCTGTTTTGTATTATCATCTAATTAATTTAAAGTCAATTTGGGTATGCATGCCAACTGATACGAAGCTAAGGGAGGAAGAATATGTGAGAAAATCATTGGACTTTCAGTGCATATCAATCATGCGAAATGGGGCATGGGTGTTCACATAGGAATTAATGTGATAAAGTAACTGACAGATTCTCATGAACACATTAGTGGATAATAATCGACTGAAAATTTTCCTGTCTCAGTAATGTGTGTATTCCATTATATATAGAGGCCCCACTGAATCCAATCATGTTATTCTTCTATGACTCTATATTACTTTATAGTATCTTTTCCTTCTTCATTTTCACATTAAAGTGTGTTGGGGGAAGCACCATCAACGTGTCACTTTGTCAGAACATTGAACATGAATCAAGCTCATTTTGAAAATGAACACTTTTCCGGATAAATTTCTGCAAAATCTGTGTTCCGTAATGTATCATACTGGTATTTATGTACCGTGCATGGGTGAAATATATATAAGAATAATATATAAATTATATTTAAAAATATCATATTTAAATTATTTAAAAGATTTTTGTCATATCTAATTTCTCATTTAAAATTTTGTCACATCTCTATATTAAAAAAAAAACACGAAGCCTACTCTCTAAATATTTAATGTTAGTTCAAGATATTTATCATTTACCATAGGAGATTCTGGATTCAACACATATTTATTTTAGATTATATATATTGAAGAAAGAAAATATAAACCAACCAGAAATTACAACAAAAATATAGTAAAATTGAAATGCGAGGAATACTATATTAAAATTATTATATTTTTAATGATTTGTTAATATCTTATTGGTTGACAGTGTAAAAAAAATTTAAATGACAGTGCATTTCACTTAAATCCTATTGTTATTGCTCTTGCTTATTAATTATTAAAATAAAGCACACATGTCAAAATATTAGTGGATGTCAGTGTAGAACTTTTACACTGACAATATATAGTATCTGCAGGTAAATGGACTTCAGAACTAAATCTATGGACTTTTGTGTCCCGCACTTGAAAATTTCTGGGACACAATGATTAATTTATTTTTTCAGGGACTAAAAGTGGGTTCCTAAATTTTTAGGGGACCAATTTGTACCTTTACTCTATAATTAATTGAGAGTATACATTTTTTGAGTTTAATAACTATACACTCTCAGTGTAAATGATTTTTATATAGACATCTAATAATAGTTTGACAAATCAGTATTGTTATAAATTTAATTGTTATACACTGTCAGTATAAAGTTTTTTACGTTGTAATGACTTTTAAGGTGGTTAGGATGAGAGTCAAAGATTTTTAATGATTTGTAAATATCTTATTAGTTGACAGTGTAAAAATACTTTACATTGAAAGTGCATATCAATTAAATCATATTGTTATTTCTCTTTCTTAGTAGTTATTAAAATAAAGCACACATGTCAAAATATTAGTGGATGTCAGTATAAAACTTTTACACTGACAATGTATGCTATCGTCAAGTAAATTGACTTCAGAATTAAATCTAGGGACTTTTGTGTCCCGCACTTGAATATTTGAGGGAAACAATGATTAATTTATTTTTTTAGGGACTAAAAGTGGGTTCCTAAATTTTTCGAGGACTAATTTGTGCATTTACTCTATAATTAATTGAGAGTATAAATTTTTTGAGTTTAATATCTATGCACTGACAGTGTAAATGATTTTTATACAGACATCTAAGAATATTTTGATAAAACAATATTATTGTTATGAGCTTAATTGTTATACGCTGTCAATGTAAAGTATTTTATATTGTCAATCAATCAGAAATGATGATATGAATGACCTTTAAGGTGGTTAGGATGAGAGTAAAAGATTTTTAATGATTTCTCAATTAAATCCAATTGTTATTTTTCTCTCCTAGTTATTAAAATAAAGGATTTAATTAATATACACCGACAGTGTAAAGTTTTTTATATTGTTAACCAATCAGAAATTGACACACCATTAAAAAAAATTAGATTCTTGGTTGTTAGTGTAAAAATCTTTACACTGACACAAATTAAGCTCTAAAATAAATTCGCCCAAGTCAAAATATATATTTCTCTCTATTAGTTATCAAAATAAAAGCATACATGTCAAAATATTAGTGGATATCAATGTAAATTTTTTTACACTGACAATGTATACTATTTTAATCCAATTTTTTTACACTGACAACATATATTAATTAAATCATATTATTATTTCTCTATCTTAGTTATTAAAATAAAAACATATATGTCAAAATATTAGTGGATATCAGTATAAAATTATTTACACTGACAATATATACTACTTTAATCCAATTTTGTTTACACTAACAACATATATTAATTAAATTTTATTTAAAAATGTTTGAAAAAAAAGCAGCATTGCTCTTCTTTTGAACGTGAATAATCCTTCATAGGGTGTTCGCGGATTGGATTGGATCGATTTTGAGCTAAAAAGTCATTCAATCCAATGATAAAAACATCATGCGGTTTGGATTGGATCGGTTTGCTTCCTTCAAAAAATCCGATCCAATCCAATCAAATGTGGTTTGGATTGGATTGGATAATTCGGTTTTTGTCATACTTTATTTTTTTTTCTAATGTCAAGTGTCATTTCTACTTATTTAATAGTGGTAAAAGATAATCTTTGTTTTAATTTGGGAGTTTGAGAAGAAAAAAATTATTGATATTTTTTAACACGTTCTTTTATATTAATTCTCTATATTTACTCCCACTTATCCTTTTTTTTTTCCTTGAATCAGCTACAAATAAATTGTAGCTAATTAATTTTCAAATTTACTTAATTGTTTTCCTATTTTTCATAATTACTCAATCAAATATATATATGCTAAGCATCAAAACTTTTAGTAAAATATAACTTCAAGACATTAATATTCATTCTAAATAATCTTATATATGTCATTCTAACAAAAATATTAAAGAGAATGAGGGATATAAAAGTATGTAGAATAATGCTTAAGTATGAGTAATACTATAATTTCAAAAAGAATAGTATATATATATATATATATAATAGATCGGTTTGGATTGGATTTCACTATAGGATCCAAAATCCGATCCAATAAAAAATTGTGGTTTTTTCGATTTTCGATTTTTTCGATTTTCGATTCAGTTTTTGCAGTTTGAATCGATTTGGATCGGTTGATGAACACCCCTGATCCTTCCATCCCGTCTCTCGATTTTTGTTTTGACAGTCTCTCTCATCATTCATTCGGGATGGGAATATCTTCTTCCCCTAAAGGCTAAAGCTTAGCACACTTACGCCAGATTTCCATCATCATCAACATTCACTGGACTTTGCAATTTAAAAAGGCTTACAAACAACATTTATTTACAAAGTTGCCACTAAAATAATTTCAAAAACTTCTCATAAATGATTGTTTTGGTAAAAGTGTGTTTAAGAAGCTATCCTCTATAATGTTGACATGTGTCAAAAATTACCCTAAATGTGATTTAACTTCGTATAATGTTAAGATATAGATACAGCTACAATACAGATATAAGGCGCTTTACCAATGTTCCTTTGTTTTATCATTCATACTTGGAATTTGTGTTAGGCTAAATTAGATTTTTCATTCTTTATCTTATTTAAAAAAAAATGATTTGGTTATCTATCTTTTAAAAAAAATTGTTTTAATTCCTTTAGTTTTCAATGTTAGACAAAGTTACTATTTTCGTCATGTTTTTTAGTAATGTCGTTAATTTTAGCATGTGTGACAATTTAGAGGTGATTCGGAGTCTAGACAGTTGAGTTTGCATGTCCTCCACGTGGCAGTATGTGCTGGAGTCACATGGAGACAAAATTGAATTCAAATAAAAAGATAAATGATCAAACCAAATTTTTAGCCCTTTTTTTCCAATGTGTCTTCTTCTCCAAGGGTTGCAGCAACCATGGAATGACTTTTATCAAACCCAATACAAAGTTGCAGTTGAACAATTACCTGAAACTCATCTTCTTCATCAACCAGCAGTTGAAACCCACTCGAAAAATCACCATGGAGCTCCTTTTCGTTAAATTTCTGGGTAGCGAATAAGGGGAGATCTTTCCTTAGCAGAAATCATCCTTTCCTTCAATTTCCATTTCTCCATTCTTTCTCACCACATATCTTCTCTTCCTTCTTCTAGTTTTCCCCACTTCTTGTTTCAAATCCATTTTGCTCAAAGTCACCACACTCCACATATCTGGACTCCTTTGCATTGCACTAGCCGTTGGGTCAGAGAAGGTCAACCATGACTGCCTACAACCCTTAGAAAAGAAGAGTAATTAAAAATTTGATTTGGTTCTTTTTTTTGGATTTAATTTGGTCTTCCCACGTGACTCCAGCACATACGGCCACATAGAGGACGTGCCAACTCAACTGACCAAATAGCCACTTAATTGCCACATATGCTAAAATTATCGACGTTACTAACAAAGGTGACAGAAAGGGTAACTTTGGCTAACGTTTCCGTTAGAGGACTAAACAGAGCTTTTTAAAGATAATGGACCAAAATGAATATAAAAAATAAGATAAAGGACCGAAAGTCTAATTTAGTCATTATATTATTATTTGTATTTGAGTGCACAATAGAATATTAAGTGTTCAAAATTTTCTTCAAATCTTGTTAGAACTTGAGTAGAAGACAACCACGCAAAGCCAACTCTAGTAATAATAGCAAAATTAATTATATAGAACATCACATATTTTAACACGGAAAATTTCTCTCCATGTGAGAAACGAAAAATCACTGGACCTACTTTAGAAAGTTTTCCACTATAAAAATAGTGAATACACAAAAAAAGTTTTTCTAATAGCACGAAGGATCAACAACAACATCATAATAACAATAAACTCACCAATGGGAGATATTTAGCACAACTAATTAATAGGTGACACCCGGGGCTGACGAGAGTGGGGAGTAGTCACTGGTGCGAGAGGAAGCACGAATCATTACAACAGATTCGGCATTTAATAGCATTTAAATTCAATATTTTATAGCGCTTTCGGGTGCTATCTATTTTGATGCTATCGAAAGTTGTAAACAAGGATAGTGCTTCTGAGGTGCTATCTTATGTTTAACTACAATAACGTTTGTCCAGCGAAACGCTATAGTCTTTCACATAAAAATGCTCATCCAGGAAACAATGTTGACGTGGATTCACAATAAAGATAGCACAGACTAAAACATGCTCTATCTTAGTTATCCAATAACGATAACTCGATTTCATTAGTGCGCTATCTTAGTTTTAACTATGATAACATTTTGTAAACAAAAGTTGTCTATTAGCCACCTTTTTTTAATTGGTATTTCCCTTGCTTTCTGCACACTCCCCTGCGTTCACCAACCAAAACCAACATTCAGCAATCAGAAAACAACATTCAACAATTAAAAAACAACATCCAGCCATCAAAAAACAACATTCAACATTCAGCAAACAAAAGGTTAATCAACAAAATCGACCATAATCAAACTTTGGTGGTTACAAAAAAATCCAACATATCTCTATCAAACAAAAGACTTAAATAATCTCGCATGTTGAAAGTACTATTATCATTATGCATTATTGAAACAAGAAAATAAAAAGATCTGAAAGGATAATGACAAACCTTCATTTCACTAATGTCTTGTTGTCACCCAGAATAAGCTAATAATTAACAAGAAGCAAGTTCTACTCTTTTGTGTCTGAATCAACCTACAGAATCAAAAAATTAATTACCTACATGTTGCGACACCCTCTACCCCTCATGTATTCATAACACATAAGAGCGATAAAAAAAATAAAAGAAAAAGAACACATGCATATTATATCATAATAACAAAAATCAGGTAGTGGTTGCCGCATTGTAACATAATTTCTCAAACGCGAAAAAAGAAAACATATTTTAAAGAAACATAACTGAAAACATATAACGAACCCAACCCCGATGTCACATTACAGAGCTGATATAACCAATCCGATAAAACAACTCGGATAACAACTAAACTAAACATAAACGAAACTTCAAGAAGCGGCTCCTCAGAGTCACTCCTCAGCACGCTGCTCATCGTCCTCTGCGCAACACAAAAAAGGGTACATGCAAGGCAACAACAAAAGACGGGGAGTAAGAAACATATATATCAACATAACAGCATGGAAGCAGTTAGCAAGGTGAACATGCGTCATATAAATTCCAGATATCAACACAAACATCTCATCATATCAATATCACACACACACACACACACACACACACACACACACACACACATATATATATATATATATATATGTATATATATATATATATATACATATATATATATATATATATATATATATATATATATATATATATCATTCCGAACACAAAGTATGTTATGCGATGCAACGTTACTCCACTACTCCAATGCATGAATGAGCAACATAGAGCACAACCAACAATCGCCACCTCCGCTTGGGCCACTCGGCTACCCAAGTTCATCATCATCATCATCAACGTTATCTTTCATCTTTAGTCTTTAATCTTTTATCACATAATCTTTTCACTTACACTCTGGCCAAAAAGCATCTGAGCTCAACACCTTGACCATTAAGCATCAAGGCCCCCTTGACCACTCGGCTACTAAGGTCCAATATCTTTTAACAACACCTTGACATTATGCATCATGGCCCCCTTGGCCACTCGGCTACCAAGGTACAAAACAACAACACTCTGGCAAAAAAGAACCAGAGCTCAACACCTCGACCACTCGGCTATCGAGGCCCCCTTGGAGCAAACGCTAGGCTACCAAGGTACAGAACATCATCTTTCCACTTTAATTATTAACACTCCAACTGATCAGGTACATAGCTCAATACCTTGACCATTATCAAGGCCCCCTTGGTCACTCGGCTACCAAGGTACAGAACAACATCTTCAAGTTATCTAACTCATCTTTTCTTCGTTTGGTGTCTTCTTTCATTAATTGGATACTTTGGGGTAGAACCCCTGTTTTCAGCATTCTGGTTCTATTCCGGTTCGTGCTCACCCTCAGCAAAGCATGCTGATTGTTAAGTCAAGCACGATCGTGTTGACTGTTGAGCATGGCCGTGCTCAATGAAGTGTGACCGTACTCTTTCTGGGCATAAGGGTTGAACAACCCTTACTAAGTTTCCTAGGGAATTTGAAGATCAAACCTATTGGTTTAAGCTACACCATCAACCATCAGTTTCATTACCTTTAATTGTTCCCATGTCTTTTACTTCCAGCTTCAATACTAACGTCCCTAAAACACTCACTAATCAATCCTAGGGTCTTTGACTAAGCCCTATGAACGTAACCTTGCCTCTCATATTATATTCATGTCTCATGAACAAACTGGGAAAACATCCCTTAAATGCATTCATCTTTATTAACATCTCTTCTAAGGTCTTAACATCATTAATTAGCCCTATTAATTGGTTATAGTCTTATTAACATCATTGTTGGTATTAACATGCACAACAATCAACACTCATTCAGAGCACCACATTATCATCTAACAGTCTCATCATTATCATAACAACATCATCATCATCATAATAGCATTATTATCATCATCATGTACATTCATGATATCATTAAACATCATACTCAATTGGGCATACCAATAACATCCAATCATACATCATCAATAATTTCAAACAGTACAATAATTAAAGAATGTCATCAACATTAGAATCATATTATACATATATCAATTTAACATCAAATTGGCAAACAACATACGACAGGGTCATGGGTTAACCCTTCATCTTACGCTACCCCCAACGCTTACATGTCAATATTATTCCTTCTCCCCATACTTGGTATAAAGATTCTCAAAACGATAACGTTGGCAAACTAGACACGTTCCCTCGAGTGGCTCGACGAATTCCTCAAGCCTTGGTCAAACAAGAAGGGAAGAGAATAACAAATCAATCCCCAATTCAAAAGAAAGGGAAAAGAAGATTAAGGAGGGATAACTACGTTACCATAAACGATGCTAACACGCGTCACTTCTCTCCCAAACGGACTCACAAACTCCAAGAACTTCAAAGGGTTCAAAGGAAAACTAAGAAAGATGAAGAGAGGCAGCTATTCTTAGTTTAACAATTTGAGAAATATGGTTTAGGTCGAGTCTTATGGTATAAATACAAGTTAGGGTATATCAGGCTCCTATTTCAGCCCAAACTGTATACAGATCGGTATTTTGACTATAACTTGAGCTACAAGTTTCCGATTGAGGCACTGTTGGTGTCGTTAGAAAGCTCAGAGAAATATCTACAAATTAATGTCTGATGACCAAATCCTAAATCAGACTCTAAGATGGTCAAAAGTTCGATGGACGTTTAGCGACAGATTTGGTAGTTATTCCTAGATAGGATCCTTAGGAGATTATGATAAGATCTTAAGAGATAATAAAAAGGAGGATTATTCTATATTAATAAGGACTCAAATCTGATTGGTTGATGATCTAAAATCTAAGAATTACACTATCTCAATTTAAATACTAAATCACAAGATATCTCGGCCTATCATTCTTAATCACTTATTATTAATAAAATCACATATCATATATTAACATATAAAATCACAAACAAAATCATATATTCATATAATATCACACATTAAGAGATAAAATCTCATATTAATGCAAAATCGGGGGCTTACAAAAATCGGGGGGGCTTACAACAACTAGGCATCCATAGTAACATAATCCCTTATACGAAAATCGGGGTGTTTCGGTAAAAGGTTAAATAGGCAAATTAAAACACATAGGGGGCTTACAATCTTGAACCTTCTAGAGGTGAGCATCGGGCGGGTTCGGGCTGGTATTGGTGGGTTCGGGAGGATTCGATGCAAGAAAAATGAAATCCATTTCCGCCCATCTATACATCGGGTTGGTCGGGTGGCGGGTTGGGTGGATTGTTGGGCGGGTTCATATGGATCCATAATTTTTTATTGTTTTATTTATTATTTCAGAAAAAAAAGAGAAAAAAAGAATAGAAAAGAGATACAGTTTCAGTCAGAGAGGGAGACGATGAATGGAACGTCGAACGGTGACCGTGGAAGATCTAGACGCCATACATCTATCAGGTCGTCATCGTGCATCGTCGCGTCGGACCACCATAACCCAACCTCGTTGTCGTGTAGATCTGCCAAAGGAGAATACAAAACCAACCCAACCTCGTCATCGCCGTCATGCAAATCTGCAAGGAGAAGACAACACCAACTAGATCTCTTCGTTGCCGTCATGTAGATCTACGAGGAGAAGACAACACCGACCCAACCCCGCCGTCGCCGTCATGCAGATCTGCGGGGAAAAAAAGACAACACCAACCCATCCACGTCGCATCGTGCAGATCTGCGAAGGAAGAAGACAATACTAGATCTGTGGCTGGGGGAGGGAGAGGACCGCCGACGGTTCTGCTGCGATGTGAACGTGCGAGAAGAGAAGATGAGAATCGATGAACTTAGGGTTTCACAAGTGTTATGTCATATGTGTGTGTATTGAGTTTGAGTGTGTTAGTAAGAGTAAGTCAATTGGGGTAGTGGGTTGGGTCACCGACACCATATTAAGGAAGGGTAACATTTGGGTCAAAGCCCACTAATAATAAATCTATTAGTCTGGTCAATTTTTGTGTCACCGTCGGGTCGGGTACCGATGGATGAATAAATCCAAACCCGAAACCGACCGTTGTTATCCAATTGAACTCTATTATTTCAACCGCCCAATGGATCCAACCCGCCCGTTTCACAAAATTAATAGCGGGTCGGGCGGGTCATGCATTTTTGCTCACCCCTAGAACCTTCCGATCACAACTTCTCAGGGATAGGGAATTTCTGAAAAAGTTCAAGAAACTGTGTGATAATCGTCATGAACCTTCCAAACTCAACCTACAGAATTAAAAAAAAAAATTGGCAACACATGTTTTCTAAAAAGGTTAAAGAAGCAAATTAACCAAATAAAACATATAGGATGCTAAGGGGAACCTTCCAGTAGAAGCTTCTGGTAAACACGCGGTGAAGAGACTTTAACAAACTCATGTAACCCTAAGTAGTAATTTAACAACAATGAAATTACTAAAATAACCTTAAGTATTTCAAATGATAGAGGTGAAGAGACTTACCAGAGAAGACATAGAGAGTTAGTTACTGGGTGGAAGAGAGAGCAAGCGAGCGTAATAGGGGGGGGGGGGGAGAGTTTGAGTTTGAGAGCACGCGCTGGTTTGAAAGAGTGAGAGAGAGAGGGTAATAGTGGTGATCCTTTTAATATAGCTATTTTAATGGACCATACCTTTAATAGTTCATTGTGTAAGAAACGCTATTAAAAATCATATATTTAACAACGCTTCACTTGAGAAACGTTATTATATCTTTTGGTATCACAAATTTTAGCGGGAATGATACCAAGTGACAATGCACGACTGCATGTCTTCCTCTTCTCCATCTCCACTAACGTTGTAACTTCTATTAATGATTTCTCTTTGAAAACGCACAACTGCACGTACGCCTTCCTCTTCGCTATCTCCACTAACTTTGTAACTTCTATTTATGGTATCTCTTTGAAAATGCATGATTGCTCTTCTTCGCACATCTTCTCTATAAAAAAGGCTCTCTTTGGTAAACCAAGTAATGATTCCTTTACTTCATTCTCACTTCTCAGAATAATTAACTTCTCAAAATGGCCCCCAAATCTTCTATGCAGAACATTACACCCATCAAGGAAATTAATCTTGAAAAGCTCAAAAGTAATGGATTTGAAATTACTACAGATGTCGAGGCTCAAGGATGGAAATATATCTTCAAAATTTATCATCTCATCCTTGTGATAGAACTTCAGGATTTCCGGTCCAACACTGTGATCAAAGTTGACAGATCCATCAACACGAAAGTAGTGACAATCAATGAGGGTTTCATTACTTCCATAACAAGTGCTCCACAAAGCGGTTTGATGAGTTACAGAAACCTGGAGTGGATAAAGGAAGACCCGAGCCATTCTCTGAAGAAGGTTTATCGAGTCATATTTGGGAACAAGGCTGAAAAGAAGAAGGTTGAAAGATAATATACGAACAGCAAGGCTTAATTCTTCTTAGAGTGTTGCTACTATTTCAGTGTTTCTGCTGCCCACTATCCCCTGGATGTTTCAAAAACTGAATTGAACATCGTTTATCAACTCCTCACTTGTTCTCAAATCAATCTTCCACTTCTTGTAATGGAACACATGAAATATTGTCCTTTTAGGAATACTGATATCCCTTATGGACATCTCTTTCAAATTATCTTCATGCGTCATTTTGTCCACATGCATGATGTGCCTAAAATGAAACCTTCATGCAAATCCCTCACCTCCAACTACCTCATTAATCAACAAATTCAACCATGGGAAGGGATGAAAAATCTTAATCCTATCATTCTAGATTTTTCTTTAGAATCTATGTATCCAGAACCAGAGTCACCAATGTCTCCAACTGAATCTGCTCTGGGGAAGATCCAGTCAAAGAGAAGGTGTGCCTATATTGAGGTGATAGCGTGAATCCACAAGTGTACGACTTCGTCGTCAAGTAATAAAAAGATCGAACCCACAGAGACCGTGATCTTGAACAACAATTAATTATTAAATCAATTAAACTAAACAAGGAAAGATTTGGTTTTTGAATTTAAAATTAAGTAACAAATCAATTATAAAAATCGCAATCAAACAAAATAGGAAAGTAAATCAATTCAGATGTTTTTTCAAATTAAAAGAGATTTCCAGGAATTGGGTTATCAACAAGACTGCTTATGCTACTAAATTGACTACCCCTCTTGTCAATTATCAAAATGCTTTGAAGGTAAATTTATACTAATAAAGTTAATGTTCCCTCTCGAGATACAAGAACCGTGCCCAATTAAACCAATCCCTACTCTCGTGGTAATTGTATTTAAATTGGACCCATTGAGGTTTGTGACAATTCAATGAACCCTCGAAGGACCGCTTCTAACTCTCGTGATTTAAGTTCTAAGTTCAATTCTTATGGATCTAATACTTAGGTTCACTTCTCAGTTCCTCCATAGAATATTTAAGACACGCAAATAGGTGATCAATCAATTCACATGGATGAAGCTCAATAAGAACCAAATCTAAAGCAAATTGAAATTAACAAAAAGGGAAAAACATCAATTCATCACATAAAATGAGTCTTGGGCATAGCCCCACTTCCTAGAAATAAAACGACTAATCAAGCATTGCCATGGTCATAGCAATCTTGATTAACAAGAACATAAAAATCCTAAGAGAAGAAATTGGAGAAGAAGAGGAATCCTAAATTAAGCCTAAGGTAGCAGCCAAGTTATCCATATTTTCGAGCCTAATTGTCCTATTTATAATGTAGGTTAACTTGGGAATAAAGCAATTACAAATCAGATCAAAAGCAGATCCCAAAATCCTAGATTTTACGCATCACGACCGTGACAGCTTCTGCTTTGTGAATTCTTGTACTGATTGGCCTGTCACGGCCAGGCCGTGACAGCTTCTAATTTTTGCTTCCTTCTTTTTTCTTCATTATACGCTATCATAGCCATGATGGTTGTCACACCCAGGTCGTGATGGTCTCTGCTTTGCTCATTTTTCTTGCTTTTCAAGCTCCATCTTCATGCAAACTCCAAATTAACTAGACTTGAGTATTTTAATCATGAATTCCTGCACACAAACACCACAGAACTACCTTACTCGTTCCAAAGGGAAAAACTAACAAATATCAAAATAAAAATGCATAATCTACATGAAATTGCATGCAAAATGATAAAGAAATATGAGGCAAAATCACATTCATCATGAGGCATTTGGAAGCGCACCAAAATCACATCATCTATTGGGAGAAGATCCCAAAAAGAGAAAAGTGAATCAAGAGGAGTCTTCTTATGTGAGGGCAATAAGTTATGACGATATCCCCTCCTCTTCATTGCCATCTTCTGATGCTGATCATCAAGATATCATTAATGTGGTGCTAGGATTCGAGACAACATTGATAGAAAAGTTTGATGAACTAATTGTTGTTCTTAGAAATCGTTAAGAATTATTTCCTTCCGTGTTCATGTTTTTATCAATGAAGTACTAAATTATCTATTCATTTCCGTGTGTGTGTGTGTTGTATGTATGTATGTATATATATATATATATATATATATATATATATATATATATATATATATATATATCATTCAACTATAGTAGTAAATGAAAAGAACCAAATATTAGCAACAACAATTGTATATGACTAACTTAAAAGATTTGAGGAAATTAATGGATAAGGCACAACTCTAAGGGTATACGCAAGAGAACAATGATATTTATAGGTTAATAGAGAAGCAAAAGCAGTAATTTAAATTTTGAAGTGTGAGTGTTTGGTCACAGCGAAGGGTTTCAATTTTAAAATAGAGAAATGACAGCGCTTATAGAAACAAGGGCTATTATAATCTCTATTATAATCATTATGGACCTTTTGATAGCGCTTTCGTGACTAAGTGTTATTAAATCATTTCCTTTCTTAAGGGTATACGTGAGAGAAGAATGATATTTATAGGTTAATAGAGAAGCAGAACATGTATATGAAGTTTTAAGTGTGAGAGTGTTGTCAAAGCAAAGGTTTTAGTTTTTAAATAAGAAAACGATAGCGCTTATTCAAACAAGCACTATTATAATTGATATTTAATAGTCCATTATATGCGAAACACTATTAAATTATTTTATTTGTTTTTTTAAATGATTAATTTTCATTCCTTTAAATTTTTTAATGCAAGCAGACATTTCATTTTTGTTACATTTTCACATAAATATTTTTCATTCCTTTAAATTTTTAATGCAACCAGAACATTTCCTTTGTTACATTTTCACATATTTAAAATTCATTTTTGTGTTCCCACTACACACTGATGACATTCAACACCAATAAACAGATAATTATTAAACTTGATGAGAACAAATACCTTCAAAGAATATTTAATTCCTATTTATTTTACTTCAAATTTACATCTTTTGAGTTTACACTTTTGAGTTTATGAGACACCCTGATATCCAATTAAAGAAACCTAATTAACTAAACCTTAATCGTGATACTAACGTTAAGCGAGTATATTAAAAAATGAAGATATTAGAGACCAAAAGCATAAAACATATAAATATATCACATACACACACACACATACATATATATAAAACATGTCTAAGGTACCTAATCAGTAGGGCCTTATATGGTACAACCCATCACGCACTAACAGGAACAAAAATACATAAAAGATCCAGAAATAGAAAGCAACCTTTCCACACTCCACTGAGCCCGCCCACACTAAAAATACAACAAAATAGGTCTCCACACCGTCCTATATACAAACAGATGCTATGGCCACCCACTGTCACTAGCGTGGGTATCTAGTACTACCCCGACTCTCCACACATCTGCGTCTGTATACCCTCAAAGGCAGTTGTTGTGGTAGTGCGGATGTGGTTGCTATTAAGTCTCTAAAATATCTGATGTGCATTTGCCCTAAGTGTTGGAACCAAAGTGGTTCTGGTTTATTTAATCTCGAGGTTTTGATGTTAACAAAAGGATTAGATTTGCTTGGCAAAGTGTTAGTTGAGATCTAACAAGTGATTCCATTTTATGCAGGAATATCCAAAATAATATAAGGTATACAATGCTTGGACTCTTGCAAAGAATTACCCGTCCAAAGGTTATTTAAACTGTTTATATTTTAATCGTTAAGTAGACAGCTAACTAAAATTCAGTAGACGTCCATTGTAGCCACGTCAGCAGACGAGCGCTCTCCTTAAAACTCAAGTAAACATCCTTAGTGCCTAACTAAAATTCAGTAGACGTCCATAGTGACATGTCATTGGACGGAGTTTCTCTAAAGACTTAGCAAGTCCAAAGACTTGTGTGGACGAGCGCTTTTGCCACATCAGTGGACGTGCAGAATAAAACCTTGTGTAGACGCGTTCTAAAACTGAGTGCCTGTAGACGGTTCTACATCTTCTATATCTTTACTACCATGAATGTGATTTAATGCAATCAGGACCACATTGAATTTATTTCAAATGATTGATATTTATTTCAAAGGAGTATTTTTTCTTTATAATTGTTTTATCTGGTTAATGCCTTGTTCCTTTGTGAGAAAATTCATAGTACTATCAAGGAAATACAAAAATCAAATAGTATAATTGGAATTGCAAAACGATTTGTACGATGACAACTTTATTGCTAGACAAAAGCTGGGTTATTCAAAAGGAGGAAAGAAAGTTTTTAAGGTACAATTGCTCAGAACAGTGAGCCTCCATTTTTTTGTACTTTTCTGATAAGCAAGGATGCTTTTCAACACGGCCAAAATCAACCTATCACTCTCAACGGATATCTGCATTTAATGCTATCTCTAAACGGGATGATTAAAAATAACCGTTGAAGATTTACAAGGAAATCGGAAGCCCACTATTTATAGAAGGTCTCAAGCACTGAAGAATAACTTTTGCCATCTGAACATTTGCAAGATATTAAAAGCTCATATTCCCTTTGTAAAGCAAAAGTCTGTAATTCTTAAGGTTAAATATTTGTAAAAATATTCAGTAGATCTTAAACCTTTGATCAGCCTCTTGCTCATCTAGTTTTATGACTAGTATGACCGTGGTTTTGTGCTAATTTTATATCATTTTCGCCCAAATTAGACTTGATTGTCTTTAAGCAGCATTTTGAGTCTGTAAAGTATTTTTAGGTTAATTTGGTTGAGTTAGAGTCAAATAAAGCACTTATGCTATTTTCTTGTTTTCAGGTTAATAAAGTGAAATAATTCTGGATCCTTCGCCCCGCGAGAAGGCATTCGCCTCGCGAACCTGAAGCGTGACTGTTCCAGAATTTGCAATCCTTTCTGTCTCGCCCCGCGAATCCATTACTCGCCTCGCGAGACTGAAGACCAGAAGCCATGAGTTTTCCATTCCTCGCCACGCGAGCCGTGCTTCGCCTCGCGAGAAGACCAAACGATGCAGACTGTTCATGATATTCGCCTCGCGAGACAGTGTTCGCCTCGCGAGACAGCGGAATCCAGAACGTGTATATAAGCTTGTTTGAAGGCAGAATTGAGGAGTTAGTTAGCTTTAGTAGTAGTAGTTTATCTTCTTTTCTTAGATATGTTTTGGGTTCCCTTGTAATGGAGAGCTAGTCTCCTAGGATTAATCTACTGCAATTGGTTTCCATTACCACACTTGAGGTTTTGTAATTCCTATTTGAATTGCTATTCCTTTTCAATACTGTTCTATATGTTTCTGTTTGCTTAATTCAGATATGTATAGGATTAGTATTGATTTATTTCGATGATTGTATGTTCCTATATTTAATCGCGTTTGCTTAATTCGCGTGTGTTCAATCATGTTCGCTTAGTTCATGAGTGCTTCACCCCGTTTGCTTAATTCGGGAATATGAACATATGTCTCGTAGTATTGATTTCACTTGTTAATTGATGCTACAATCGAAAAGGGATTAGAATCTGCTTAGGGCTTGGAATTTACATGAACCAATGATAGTGGGAAACCGAGAACAGTAGGTTAATCGCTTTAGTTTATTTGATAATCCTTTAACTGCTTTGTTTTTATTGCTCTGTTTCTGTTTTGTTTCCTTTATTTTATTCCAATCCAACCCCCCCCCCCCCCCCCACCCAAAACTGATTTTGTGTTAATAACAACAACCAAAGAGTCCTTGTGAGACGACATCCGAGTTGTCGCCCTAAACTACATTTTTATAAACCGCTCGTTCTTTTTGGCGCGTGCGTGACAGCGCGATCAAAAATTGGCGCCGTTGCCGGGGACTCTTGTTGTTATTAACAGTTAAAAAAAAACTCTCTTTGCTGAATTAGTTTTGTCTGCTTTGTCTGATTATGGATCTTAGTACTGCTATGGATAAATTACTGTTTGGTGATATGCCTAATGTTGATTATAAACCACCACCATGCACAAATTATCCTAATTTTGATGGAATGGATAGGCTCACTTATTTGAAGCAATTGTTTCAGCAGAGAAGGTTTTGTGGCATGTGCGGCTCGCCTGAGCACCTGTTTGAGGCATGCCCCATTCTGACAGAAGATACTTATTTGCCTCGATGCTATGCAATCCGTCCTAACAATCAAGGCAATAAGCTTGAGGATAACGAAGAACCTTTGGAAGTAGATGCACGTGTTGAAAGTGATGGGATGGATGAACTGTGTGCTGAAAATCCAGACATTCAGACCTCTACTAATTCATTTTCTGTTACTACATGTACTGACTGTACTGACACTAACCCGTGTGCTGTTTGTGCTGAGTTTCTTGACTCTATTTTGCAGGGTGATAGTGTGAGTGAAGCTGTTTGTTCAGCCGAAGTTCTTGACATCATGGATACTCCAAATACACCATCCATTGAGCAGCCTCCCTCCTCAGAGCTCAAGCCACTTCCAGACATTCAGACTCTTACTGATTCAGTTTATTGTAACATATCTACTAACTGTACTAACTCTAACCTTTCTGTGGTGTGTGCTGAGAATTCTGCAGGTTTAACAGGTGATGGATTTATCAGTGCAGTGAATGAAGATCATGCAGAAGTTGAAGCAGCACCAGAGACCCCAGCTACCTGTTTGCCAGCTCCCACTGTGGAACAACCGGTGATGGAGTTCAAGCCTCTGGATTTTGCACCATGGCCAATCCAAGGGGTTGAACCCCACTTCTATTGGGAGGACTTTATTGACAAGGTTGACAAGGAGGTCATCTGTGACCTGATAGGGAGTGAGACGTCCGCCGCACTTGGCGGAGTTACCATGATTATCAGGCACCCGCTCTCATCCTTATGCTGCATGCCATGGGATCCGAGAGGATCATACTACAATTTGAGTATTCCGTGGCCGCTGTATCATAGACAGTGGGATCCTGGTGGAACCGGCTCCATGAGTTTTCTCTAAACCTTTTCCTTTTTAATTTTGCGTTGCTTTATTTTTGATTTGTTTTCTTTTAGCTCCTGAATAATTTGAGAAGCTCAGGAGTTGTGTTGAGTCTTGTGTCGGCAAGTTTGTTGGGTTTGATTGAATTTGCATAGATGGATTGCATGTTAATTGTTGACTGTTTTCCCCCTAGGATTTGAAATTTGAAAATTTGATCCCCACTTGAAAAATTGAAAACTGAACTTTGAGATATTTTGTTATGATGACATGATTTATGATAAGTTTGGGGTGATAGGAAGCACACACTAGGGATAGAATCTCTATCAAACAACTTACAAAAATGTCCAGGTGAGGATTTGAGCCTCCAGCATGTTTTTAACTGTGTGAATCACTTTTGGATTGCACTTTCCCGAATTTGCTTGAATCTATTCTTGGTTTGCATGTTTATGTGTTTGCTTCAAATGATTTAGGCATTTTCTTTGTAAATAGCTACTTAGCCTAAATTGAACTAGTCCCTAATGCATGTTCCTTAGTTAGCCCCATTGAGCCTAATTAGCCTATTGTTTCTTGTTGACCTTATGTTATAAGCTAAAATCTGGAAAACCATGTTAACCTGATCTTGGGATTAGGAGAGCATGGAATCTTAACAAGAGAATGTTTACAAGAAACTAAGTTTGGGGTGGCTACAAGGTGTAATGTGTTGTTTGGGATTGAAAGGAAAAATAATATAAAAAAAAAGTTGGAGCCAAAGGCCAAAAAGAATAAAAAAGAAAAAAAGAAAAAAAGAAAAGCAAAGTGTAAAAATGAAAAAAAAAAGTATTAGAAGAAATGGCTGTAGTCACCCAAGGCAAAAAGGAAAAAAAATGGAAAAGGAACTTGAGTGGAATTTCAATGTATCAAAATGTTCATGCTCTCTTAGTTCCTAGGGACTTCAGCCTAGTACCCTTGTATATCCTACCCTTAGCCAGGCCCCATTACAACCATAAAAGACATTTTGATGTTGCATGCATGTTTTCCGTGGGAATCATTTTGAGATGAAAATCAAATTCATGGGAAGTGTTCTTAAAAGTGAAATTGAGTGAAATGTTGTTAGCCTAGACAAACTGAGCGAATGAGTGAAACACTAAATTCCCTTGTGAGGAAGGCAGTTGTTTGAATTTGGTGATCTCCCTCTTGTGTGTAACTTGGATACCTTGCTTAGATTAATGATTGTTTGAATGATTAAATTCTCAACTGTTCAGAGTAAATGCATGTGGGGATTACTTTGTTTGAAAGGGGGGAACATTGAAGGAAAAATTATTTTGTTGGAATTGCTTGAAATTTGTGCGAAATTGATTAAATCCTTAAGCTTGCCATGTCTTGAGTCTTTTTAAGTTTTTGAGTTTTAGTTTGCTTGGGGACAAGCGAAGTTTAAGTTTGGGGTATTTTGATCAGTCTCTGGCTCATCTAGTTTTATGACTAGTATGACCGTGGTTTTGTGCTAATTTTATATCATTTTCGCCCAAATTAGACTTGATTGTCTTTAAGCAGCATTTTGAGTCTGTAAAGTATTTTTAGGTTAATTTGGTTGAGTTAGAGTCAAATAAAGCACTTATGCTATTTTCTTGTTTTCAGGTTAATATAGTGAAATAATTCTGGATCCTTCGCCTCGCGAGAAGGCATTCGCCTCGCGAACCTGAAGCGTGATTGTTCCAGAATTTGCAATCCTTTCTATCTCGCCCCGCGAATCCATTACTCGCCTCGCGAGACTGAAGACCAGAAGCCATGAGTTTTCCATTCCTCGCCACGCGAGCCATGCTTCGCCTCGCGAGAAGACCAAACGATGCAGACTGTTCATGATATTCGCCTCGCGAGACAGTGTTCACCTCGCGAGACAGCGGAATCCAGAACGTGTATATAAACTTGTTTGAAGGCAGAACTGAGGAGTTAGTTAGCTTTAGTAGTAGTAGTTTATCTTCTTTTCTTAGATATGTTTTGGGTTCCCTTGTAATCGAGAGCTAGTCTCCTAGGATTAATCTACTGCAATTGGTTTCCATTACCACACTTGAGGTTTTGTAATTCCTATTTGAATTGCTATTCCTTTTCAATACTGTTCTATATGTTTCTGTTTGCTTAATTCAGATATGTATAGGATTAGTATTGATTTATTTCGATGATTGTATGTTCCTATATTTAATCGCGTTTGCTTAATTCGTGTGTGTTAAATCATGTTCGCTTAGTTCATGAGTGCTTCACCCCGTTTGCTTAATTCGGGAATATGAACATATGTCTCGTAGTATTGATTTCGCTTGTTAATTGATGCTACAATCGAAAAGGGATTAGAATCTGCTCAGGGCTTGGAATTTACATGAACCAATGATAGTGGGAAACCGAGAATAGTAGGTTAATCGCTTTAGTTTATTTGATAATCCTTTAACTGCTTTGTTTTTATTGCTCTGTTTCTGTTTTGTTTCCTTTATTTTATTCCAAACCAACCCCCCCCCCCCCCCCACCCACCCAAAACTGATTTTGTGTTAATAACAACAACCAAAGAGTCCTTGTGAGACGACATCCGAGTTGTCGCCCTAAACTACATTTTTATAAACCGCTCGTTCTTTTTGGCGCGTGCGCGACAGCGCGATCAACCTTCATACCCTCACATATAGTGAGTTAGAAAGATCTTAGAAAAATCCCTGTGATTGAATTAGAACCTGAAGAGGCTTGGCAAGAAACCAATACTTGTAGCCTGGAGAGGTGTAGAATACTTGTTGTAAAAAATATTTGGAAATAATGGAGAAAATCCTTCAAGTAGAAGGGACTGGACGTAGCTCTTGGTTGGAAGAGAGTGAACCATGATAAAATACCTGAGTGAATTTTCTATCCCTTATCTTTTACAGTTTTATTTATTTATACTAACTGTGGGATTTGATTTTGGTTTTGTTAATCTTTTAAAAAGGATTTCTTGTGTGCTTAAACTTTTTATCTTCTGCTTGTGAAAAGGTTTCTCAAAAAGGTTTTCACGAAAATAATTAACAAACACAGTTCAATCCCTCTTCTTGTGTTTGCCTGTGCCAACTTCAGTTAGTATCAGAGCTCAGTCTTGACAGGGTTGAGCATCTAACAAGTGCTAACGTAGTACGATACTACAATCATGGATGCAAAAGGACAAGCTATCAACAGACCTCCTCTCTTTGATGGAACTGATTATGATTATTGGAAAAAGAGGATGATGGCATTCTTGGATGCACAGAATGCTGACATCTGGGAACTGATAGAAAATGGCTACACTGAGCCAAGGAGTGAAGCTGGAGCTGCAGTGCCTAAAGCTGAATGGACTCAAGAGCTGAAAAGCCAACACCAACTAAACTTGAAAGCTAAGCACTATCTCATGTGTGCTATCACCAGATCTGAGCATGATAAGGTTCATAGTTGCAACACAGCTAAAGAAATCTGGGATAGTCTTGCACTAGCTCATGAAGGTTCCTCACAAGTGAAAGAATCAAAGATAAGCATGCTGGTTCACCAGTATGAGCTATTCAAGATGGCTGATCATGAAACTATAGACCAGATGTTTGGAAGATTCCAAACAATCACCAACAGTCTCAATTCTCTTGGAAAGGTCTATGAGAATAGAGATCATGTGAGAAAAATTTTGAGATGTCTCTCAAAGTAGTGGATACCTAAGGTAACTGCTATCCAGGAAGCAAATATTCTGAATACACTTTCTCTGGAAGAGCTTCTAGGTTCATTAAAAGTTCATGAACTTGAACTTAATGAAGAGGAAAACTCCAGAAAAGGAAAATCCATTGCCGTAAAAGCCAAGAAAGCTAGTTCCTCAAAGGTGCTTAAAGCTACTGAGTCCTCAGATGAAGCTGATTCATCAAATAGTGAAGGTGACTCAGATGAGGATGAACTATCTTTCATCTCCAGAAAAATCCAACACATGTGGAGAAAGAAAGGTGGATTCAGAAGGAAGCAGTACAACAAAAAATTCTCCAAGGAGAAGTCAGATTCCAAGGAGAAAGGTTCACCCTTGTGCTTTGAATGTAAGAAATCAGGACGCTTCAAAGCTGACTGCCCAGAGCTGAAGGATAAAAAGAAATTCTTCAAAAAGAAGAAAGGCTTGATGGCTACATGGGAGGATCTTGACCTGTCTTCTTCAGATGAAGAAGATGAAGCAGGAGAAGAAGCAAACATTTGTTTCATGGCTGACACTGCATCAGAAAGTGAATTCACTGATGTTGAGGTAATGGACTCTGATCCACCTACTCTTCAAACTATTTTTGATGAATTAATGCATGAATCATGCATACTGTCTAAAGAGTATAAGAGTCTCAAAAAGAAGTTTACTAAACTCTCTAGAGACTATGATAAGGTCTGCACAGTGAATCAAAACCTTAAGGATGAAAATGAAACATTAAAATCAAACAATGTTAGTCTGGCTGACAGGATGAAGTGTAAGTCTAATAGCTCTTGTGAAGTTGAACAACTGAAACAAGATGTGACATACTTGACAGACTCTCTGTCAAAACTGGTTGGTAGCTCAGATAAATTAAAACTTATTTTAAGGTATTCTAGATCACCACGTGACAAATCTGGCATTGGTTATGATAAAGAGAAGCAAGACGCATCTCTGAATAAACCAAAGGTTCATAGACAATATAAGGCTTCTAAAGCCCGTCCACATCACACGAAGTCAAAATCAATCCATTCCAATACTTACTGCAAAGTATGTGGAAAAAGTATGCATGTGTCATCTAGATGCATACATAACAAGCATGCAAAGCATTCACGACCTATGATCACTAACAAGAAAGGACCCAAGTCAATTTGGGTACCTAAAGATAAGATAATCCCTGTTGCAGATCTGCTTAACAACAAGAAAGAAACAGAAGTCCTGGTACTTGGACAGTGGGTGATCACGACACATGGCAGGAGAAAGGTGTATGTTCCAAGACCTTAGACCCAAAGATGGTGGCTGGGTCATTTTTGGAGAAAACCAAAAAGGAAAGATCATTGGTATAGGAAAAATTGGTAAACATCATTTTCCCTCCATTGATAATATTCTGTTAGTAAATGGTCTTAAACACAATCTGCTTAGCTTTAGTCAATTATGTGATAGTGGGTTTGCTGTTTCATTTGATAAGAATATGTGTACTGTCAAGAAAACTGATGGATCACTCCTATTCACTGCCCAGAGGCAAAACAATCTGTATAAGATTGACTTAGAGGACCTCTCAAATCAAAGTTTCTCATGTCTAGTGTCCATTGAGGATGAGCGATAGATTTGGCATAAAAGGTTGGGTCATGCAAGTTTGAGATCAACCTCAAAGCTGAAAAAACATAACCTTGTAAGAGGTCTACCAAACCTTAGTTTCAAATCTGATGCTATCTGTGATGCATGTCAGAAGGGAAAAAAAGTCAAAGGTTCATTTGAATCTAAGAATGTTGTTAGTACAAACAGACCACTAGAATTGCTTCACCTTGATCTCTTTGGTCCAACAAGGACAGCCTCTGTCAGTGGTAAGAAATATGGCCTTGTCATAGTAGACGACTACACTAGATGGACATGGGTTATTTTCCTTGCTCACAAGGATGAGTCATTCAAGGTCTTTTCTATATTCTGCAAACGTGTACATAATGAAAAAGGCATGTTTATAGCTTCAATTAGAAGTGATCATGGGGGAGAATTTGTCAATGAGCTAGTCCATGAGTTTTGTGAAAAAGGTGGTATTCAACACAACTCCTCAATACCAAGAACACCACAGTAAAATGGTGTGGTAGAGAGAAAGAACAGATCTCTCCAAGAGATGGCTAGGACTATGCTCAATGACAATTCTGTCCCTAAGCACTTCTGGGCTGAACCTGTGAACACTGCCTGCTACATTCAGAACAAAATATACATTAGACCTATTCTGAATAAGACTCCTTATGAATTGTGGAAAGGTAGAAAACCCAACATTTCATACTTCCACCCTTTCGGTTGTAAATGTTACATTTTGAATACAAAAGATCAACTTGGTAAATTTGATCCTAAGATAGATAATGGAATTCTACTAGGATTTTCTAAAACTTCAAAAGGTTTTAGAGTTTATAATTCTAGAACTTTAGTTGTAGAAGAATGTATTCATGTAAAATTTGATGACAAACAGCTTGATAAGAGACTATCAGAGCTAACTGAAGCTTTTGCAGATCTTGATCTAAATATCTCAGGAGAGAAACCAGAAATCAAGACTGATATCCAAGTAGACAACACTTCTCAACAACAACCAGAAACGTCTACCTCTCAACAGGAAAATACTCAACAATCTTGGTATTTCAGAAACTACCATCCTCAAGATCAAATCATTGGTGACCCCAATGACAAGCTAAGAACTAGGTCAACCTTCAAAGAATAAAATGATTCTGCTCTTGTCCCTGAATGTGAACCGAATACAGTGGACGAAGCTCTACTGGACGAAGGATGGATTCTAGCTATGCAACAAGAGCTTAATCAGTTTGAGAGAAGTGAAGTCTGGATGCTCGTACCACTGCCTGAAGACAAGTCAGTCATTGGAACAAAGCGGGTCTACAGAAACAAGCTTGATGAAGATGGTAAGGTTGTGAGAAACAAGGCAAGACTTGTTGCTCAAGGCTACTCTTAAGAAGAAGGTATAGACTACACTGAAACTTTTGCACCGGTTGCTAGGCTATAAGCTATAAGAATTTTAATATCGTTTGCTGCACATCATAACTTTATGCTTTTTCAAATGGATGTTAAAAATGCCTTTTTAAATGGCTTTATTAATGAAGAAGTATATGTCATGAAACCTCCGGGCTTTAACAATACAAATCACCCTGAACATGTTTATAAGCTTAAGAAAGCACTGTATGGACTTAAACAAGCTCCTGGAGCTTGGTACGATAGGTTAAGTTCGTTTATACTGGAAAGTGACTTTAACAGAGGAAAAGTAGACACAACTCTATTTAGAAAACCTATTAAGTCAGATTTCATTATAGTACAGATTTATGTTGATGATATCATTTTCGGTGCTACTAATGAATCTCTGTGCAAGGAATTTTCTAAGTTAATGCAGAAAGAATTTGAAATGAGGATGATGGGAGAACTCAAATTCTTCCTTGGACTTCAAGTTAAACATTCTATGGACGAGGTGCACATCCATCAGACTAAGTATACAAAGGAACTTCTAAAGAGGTTTAAGATGGATGATTGCAAACCAATGAATACTCCTATGCATCCCACTTCAATACTGAACAAAGATGATAAAGAGAAAAAGGTAGACCAAAAGGTATATAGAGGTATGATAGGATCTCTTTTATATCTGACTGCGTCTAGGCCTGACATAATGTTCAGTGTTTGCTTATGTGCTCGTTTTCAATATGATCCTAGAGAGTCTCATCTCTCAGCAGTTAAGAGAATATTTAGATATTTAAAAGTACTATTAATCTGGGCTTGTGCTTTAAGAAAAATGATGATTACAGATTAGTTGGTTTTTGTGATGCTGACTATGCTGGAGATAGAATTGAAAGAAAGAGCACCAGTGGAGGATGTCACTTCATTGGAGCTAACATGGTATCATGGTCAAGCAAAAGGCAAAGTACCATTGCTCTATCAACTGCTGAAACAGAGTAAATATCAGCTGCTGCTCACAACTTCTATGGATCAAACATCAATTGGAGGACTACAATGTATTTGTAAGTAGTATTCCACTTATGTGTGATAATATTGCTGCAATCAATTTATCTAAGAATCCAATATTGCATTCTAGAGCTAAGCATATAGAAATCAAACATCATTTTATTAGGGATTATGTGCAAAAAGGTGTGTTTGATGTTCAATTTGTAGATACTGACCATCAATGGGCAGATATCTTCACTAAACCTCTTGCTGAGGACATATTTATCTTTATAAGAAAGCATTTGAATATGTTGTATATGGATTGAGCTAGTTTATTTATTGTTAATTTGGTCGTCCATTGCATGTTTTCTCTGCACGTCCACTAGTCATGACGTCCATAGCACATGAAATCTATGCGTCCACTACATATGTATTGACGCGTCCACTCTTAGTATTGTGTGGACTCGTCTATGCGCACATTTATTGCTTATATTAATTTGTTCTTGAACACATTTATATAAAATGATTCTTTTTCCTTGTTGAGTCAGTTGCCTTCATCAATCCCATCGTATCTTTTTACGGTCCCAATTTACCAACGCTGTTTTACACTTAATGACATGTCTTGTCATTTTTTTGGAAACTGTTGTTTTTCAGAAATCTTTAAAAGTAACCTCTTTCCCTCTAAAAAAGTTTTCGCGTCTCTTCATCCCTATCAACCTCTCTCTCTCTGAATCTTTCGAACTCTCTGTCTCCCTTGTTCTTCCAAAACTCATCTTACTCAACAATGGCTTCATCCTCTGCTCTCATGCCTGCTTTTGCAACTGACACTATGTCCCTATCTGTGGAACATCACTTCAATTTTGGGATTCTACAAGAATACAATCTGGATGTGAGTAAGTTCATTAACGCTGCTGGATGGGATGGAATCTTTCTGGAAAAGGTCTCAGTATATCCATATTTGATAAGGGAATTTTGGAGAAGACCAAAGATCTCTGAAACAGAAGTTGTTGGGTTTGTGCTGGGAAGGAAAGTGATAGTATCCGAGAAAACCATCTCTGATTTTGTTGCTTGTGCTCAAGAAGGATTGGTCTTCACGGAGAACTGGGAAGAAGACCTAGGTAGTCCAGAGATAATTGCTGTCACTCTAATGAGGCAAGACAGCATAAGAACTCATTCTTGGAAATCCTCTGAGATGAAAGATCACATCAGGATCCTTCACCAAATCCTGAACAAGGTGGTGCTGCATAAGATTGGCTCTAGGGACAACTTATCAGCTCTTCACAAGTTCTGTCTTTGCCATCTGGTTTTTGAAACAAAGATTAACTTACCCTGGATTCTGTTTCATCGCTTCAAAGATGCCATTACCAACAGAGAATCTGCTTCTCACATTACTTTCACCCATCTTCTATCAAAAAATTTCAAACTGCAAGGCGTGTACGATGTTCTAAGTGCAAAACCTAAGGATGAACAAGAAAGACTCCTTCGTGCGAAAGGATTGCAAGCAGTTGATTTTAGTAAAGTTAATCTCAGTGGCATGCAACTCAGCACTTACAAGCAAGTGGAGTTGGCAAAGCTGGAGGAGAAAATGAAGATTAAAGAAGAATCACTTGAGGCCAACGAAGTTGCAGTCCTTGGTTTAAAGAAATGAACCAAGAGGAAGACTGTGGCTGTGAGGCAATCCATTTCTAAGAGGACTACTAGAGGATCTGTCCTCTCTGTATCTTCTGGTACTGCTCTTCCACCTGCACCAAAAAGGACAAGGAAAGTAATCATGTCTGAAGAAGAAGATGATGATGAACTACCTATTGCTGCCATTTTAGAAAAACAAGTTGCTGCTGTTGCTGGTCCAATTGCCAAAAAGAAGAGGCAACCAGCAAAGAGGGCTAGAACAACTATGGCTTCTGAGGTAATAATCTCTGCTGATGATCCTGTTAGGTTAGCAGTAGATGAACTAGTGTCCAATTTGGGAACTCATGATGATAATATCTTCGCTCCACATGATGTGGATGATGTTTATGTTCCTACCCTGCCACAATCATCACACTCACCACTAACCCAAATAGACAATGGCATTACCATTGGAGCCCCCTTTCCTAAACCATTGAAAACCTTGTTTCCACCCATAATTCCCTCTTCCACTCTCTATACTGGCAAATCTGAAAACTGGGCCAAAGTACAGAGAGAATGGAATATACTATTCCACACCATTCCATAAGAATGAGAACTTATTCTAACTAAGTGGTATCCTCGGACTGAGTATGAGTATGAACCCCTCAACATCTATCCATACTGGGTCAACCCTGAACCCCACACTCCAACTGGCCCATTCCCTTCCCAAATGTTCAATGAATATGGACCTCTCCTCACTCACCTTCCCCAACAAAGATTCCCTGCCAGAAAAATCTACCCCAATCTAGTGAAACTTCCACCCCTTAAACCATTCACTGATGGAGTAGAGAGAGTTATAATATCTGATTGGCATACTGAACCCAACAAAAAGGATCTTGGGAGTGTTCTTGAGAAAAGAGCCAGATCCTTCAGGCAAATTCCTTTTGTCATGGACAAGACTACAAAATGGATTACTTTCAAACACCCAAGAGTATATGGAGTTGTTGTTGACCAGTTTGTGGACACTCTGATGTATGAGATTCTGAAATGGGAATTCAATCACTTCAGAGAACACAGAGCTACACGCTTTGTCCTTCCAACCTGGTTAAAACACTCCACTTCCACAAATTTTGGAGTCAATCCCTATAAGATTTGTCCTAGGTTGTCAATGATCGATCTAAACAAGGACAAGGACTGGACGCATCCAAGGCACAAAGGAAAGATGCCAGTAGTTGAAGGCATTGTGCTAGATCTCAATTCTGAACCCTTTGACCACTCACAGATGGATTACATTCAATCTTTGCCAATTGAGATGGTCACTGAGGCTAACTATACAGGAGCTTTCTGGCAATCCCACTTGATTCACTGCACCAGAGAAGCCTCCACTAATGGTATGACTGCTGAAGAGAAGAAGAAAACTCCAAAATTCAGAGGCAGATGTGGACTTGCTCTTGTCAGATATTTGATCTTCGAAGATCTTTGGGGTTTGCCAATAACAAGCCGTGATATGGAAATTCCTAATCCTATTCATTGGGCAAATGATGTTCCTGAGCCAATTCTACAATTTGCCTTTACCTCAGCTTCAACCTCACCCTCTGAACATACAACAGAAGAATTAATTGTAGAAGGCCTTGAGCTGAGTGTTGAAATCTTTTCAAAACCTTCTCTTGAACCTTCAACTCCTTTAGCTGATGTCGTTGTTGTTGTTACTATTGATCCAACTCTGACAGAGCAGTCTGATGAGATTTGTGCTTCTAAGCAAGGTGCTGAGTCTGCTAAGACATCATCTCAACCATTAGCTCTTGCTATGGTTCATCCACCAGCCCAAGCGTAAGACACTATCTCAGACACTACTGAGAGCTCAAGACAACTATCCTTGCCACCAAATCTTGAAGACATCATTGGAAGAATTGTTGATGATAAGGTCGGTAAGATAGCTGAAGAGAAGACAGAACGGATGGCACAACAAATTGAAGAAAGGGTACAAAAGCAAGTTCAAGATACCTTGGCCCCTACAAATGCAATGGTGACTCAGATGCTGGCCTTATTAATGGATTTTCAGAAAAGCCAAAATCCAAATCAAAACCAACCCCCTCCACCACCTCCTTCTACCCAAATATTTTATTTCTTATCTTATTTGTTTTACTGACTATGATGGTCCACTCTTTTTACCTTTTTGTCTGATGACAAAAAAGGGGGAGAAAGGAAAGAGATTAAATTTTATATACAGAGTTTTTGTCTGCATATTTTGTCTGCATAAGTTTAATCAATTCATCTTTTTGATACATTGCCTTGACTTCTCTTACCTAAATTTTGTCTATAAAGTAAATTATGCTCTGATACTAGTTTGATATGTTTATTCACAAATGTTTGATAAGGCTTCTATCTTGACTTGTATTACTTTGCAAATAAGACTTGGTTTTATATGCCTTAAACTGCCTTGATTTATTGAATGCTATGTCTTAGGGGGAGCCTTGCAAACTCTCTTAGACTTTGCTATTTAAATTTAATCAGTTTTTGTCATCATCAAAAAAGGGGAGATCGTTGGAACCAAAGTGGTTCTAGTTTTTTTAATCTCTAGGTTTTGATGTTAACAAAAGGATTAAATTTGCTTGGCAAAGTGTTAGTTGAGATCTAACAAGTGATTTCAGTTTATGCAGGAAAATCCAAAATAATATAAGGAATACAATGCTTGGACTCTTGCAAAGAATTACCCGTCCAAAGGTTATTTAAACTGTTTATATCTTAATCGTTAAATAGTTGGCTAACTAAAAATCAGTAGACGTCCATAGTAGCCACGTCAGCAGACGAGTGCTCTCCTTGAAACTCAAGTATACATCTATAGTGCCACGTCATTGGACGAAGTTTCTCTAAGGACTTAGCAAGTCCAAAGACTTGTGTGGATGAGTGCTTTTACAACATCAGTGGACGAGCATAATAAAATCTTGTGTAGATGCATTCTTAAACCGAGTGTCAGTAGACGGTTCTACATCTTCTATATCTTTACTACCTTGAATATGATTTAATGCAATCTGGTCCACGATGAATTTATTTCAAATGATTGATATTTATTTCAAATGAATATTTGTTCTTCCCGTTTGTTTTTATCCGATTAATTCCTTGTTCCTTTGTAAGAAAGTTCATAGTACTATCAAGGAAATACAAAAAGAAAATAGTACAATTGAAATTGCAAAATGATCAGTACGATGACATCTTTATTACTGGACAAAAGCTGGGTTATACACAAAGGAGGAAAAAAAGCTTTTAAGGTACAATTGCTTAGAACAGTGAGCCTTCATTTTGTGATTTTCTGATAACCAAGGATGCTTTTCAACACGGCCAAAATCAAGCTATCAGTCTCAACGGATATCATGCATTTAATGATATCTCTATAACGGGGCTATTCAAATAACCGTTGAAGATTTACAATAGAAGTTTAAGACCACTATATATGTAAAAAGTCTTAAGCACTGAAGTAGAACTTTTTCCATTTGAACATTTGCAAGATATTCAAAGCTCATATTGTGACACCCTTCTACCCCGCATGATAAAGGACATAAAATCCAAAAGTCAATTAAACAGACATGCATAACCTGAATAAGAATTCAGTGAGTTGTCCATGGGTAGAAAAGTCCCACATGAACCAAGTTTCAAAATCGCGGAAATAAATAAGTTAAAGCAAATAAACATAATAAAACCCAACCCCTATGTCACATACATAGCTGGTATAATCCTTCTGTATAACGGAAATACATCTAAACAAAAAGAATTAAAACATAAAAGCAGGCCCTAACTATGAGTGGCGGCTCCTCAGAGTCACTCCTCTCCGGGCTGCCCGTCATCCTCTGCAAATGTCGTTCAGGCCAAACACAAGCAACAAATGAAGGGGAGTAAGTTCATGTATACATAATCAGCATATAGGTAGGAAGTAAAGTAAATCATACAGCATGGCATCAGCATAGGCATATAGTTTTTAGCATGTATCAACGTACATCAACAACAACGTCATCGAATATACTATGCAATGCAAGGTACCAACTACTCCGCTACTCTAACTATGCATGTGGATCTAGCTAACTCAAGATGAATGACTTCGGAGTTATATATCCGTATTGACCAATAAACACCGACACCAGCAGTCCACCTAACCTCGGGTAGACCCGATGGATAGCCAACGCACCAAACCATGGATGCCTCGTCACGGGGGGCCGCGGTTACCAAACCTTGGGTAACCTACCGTGGATGGCCGGATCGCCTTACTCTCGGACGATCTCCCCTATGTCGAACATCTCCCAACAACATCTCCAATGAAATGCATGTCAAACAGCAATCAACGGCAAACGCTACCACCTCCGCTTGCACCAACAAGTACTCGAGACTTAACAATAACGTTGCTTGGGCCAATAAGCACCCAAGACTTAACCATCAACAGTCATAACAACAACAGCGTTATCCAACACATTATTATGTCAACATATTCATATTAACAACAACAGCAACAACATAATCACAAACCAAACATTATGAACATAAGCATGAATAATCAAATATCCAACAATGACCACTAACATGTTATAATCAACAATCACAGCCTCATACGTATTAAAATCATTTAGTAACACATAAATACGGGGTTATGGGGACCCCTTTTACTTTACTCTAACTCCAAGCCTATGTAAACACTACCCTTCTCCCCATACCTGGATTGAAGTTCACGTTTAAGAAGAAATAAGATCCACTAGGATCCCTGAGCTTCAAGATTCACCTACGAAACACATTGTGAAAGGCACATTGTAAAGAACTTAAAATCGGCAGCAATTACCACAAAGATCACCTATATCGGACATCTAGAACTCAATATATGACCAAAACGGTGAAACATGTTACTAGGACTCTAAAAGGTTTTAGTCTTTATAAGGCTAAACTTTCGAAAAATGAACTTAGATGCCAAGAACAATCTAAAAACCATATTCAAACATATATGTCATATATATATAAATATATTAAGGTTATTTATGAAAGAAAATAGGGTGTTACAATTCCACCTCCCTTAAAAAAAATTTCGTCCTCGAAATTTCTACTAACCTGAACTGAACAGATGCGGGTATGCTTCCTTCATCTTGCTTTCCAATTCCCAGGTAGCATTTTCCTCAGCCGCCCCGCCCCAAACCATCTTGACCAAAGGGATCTCCTTTCCCCTAAGCTGCTTCACCCTCCTATCTTCGATCCGAATAGGTAACACCTCGAACGTCAGGTTCTCCTTTAATTGTATTGTATCGGGAACTATCACGTGACTAGGGTCATGGATATACTTTCGGAGTTGGGAAACATGAAAGACATTATGAAGGTTGGATAAAAACGGGGGTAAGGCTATCTGGTAGGCGACTTCGCCGACTCTTTTAAGAATTTGATAAGGACCGATGAATCTGGGAGTAAGTTTCCTCGCCTTCATCACTCTACCAACCCCAGTTGTCGGGGTAACTCTCAAGAACACATGGTCACCTTCCTGGAATTCAAGTGCCTTCCACCTCTTGTCATGGTAGCTCTTTTGCCTACTTTGTGCCACTCTCATCCTTTCCTGGATCATCCTTATTTTCTCAGTTGTTTCTTACACTATTTCTGGTCCTAATACCAAACTATTACCAGGTTCACTCCAACACAAAGGTGTCCTACATCTCCTTCCATACAGAGCCTCATAAGGGGCCATGCCAATGCTGGAATGGAAACTATTATTGTAGGAAAACTCTATCAGGGGCAAAAACTTGTCCCAACTACCTGGCTGCTCAAGCACACATGCTCTCAACAAGTCCTCTAAGGACTGGATGGTCCTCTCAGACTGCCCATCGGTCTGAGGGTGATAAGCTGAGCTAAGACTAAGCTTCGTGTCTAAAGCATCTTGGAAGCTCTCCCAAAACTTTGAGGTAAACCTCGGGTCTCTATCGGACACTATGATGGAGGGTACACCATGAAGCCTAACTATCTCTTTGATGTACAACTTGGCTAGTTTTTCTAAAGGATACTCCATGTTCATCGGGATGAAATGTGCAGATTTCGTGAGTCTATCTACCACAACCCAAATCGCCTCAAAACCTGCTGGAGTCCTAGGGAGTCCAGACACAAAATCCATGGAGATGCTGTCCCATTTCCAAACTGGGATTCTTAAGGGCTGCAACATACCTGATGGCTTTTGATGCTCTATCTTAGCCTTCTGACAGACTAGACATGCATAAACGAATTCGGCCACATCCTTTTTCATCCTAGGCCACCAGAACATCTTCTTAAGGTCTTGATACATCTTGGTGGCACCTGGGTGCACACTCATTCCACTCCTATGCCCTTCTTCTAAGATCATCCTTCTGAGCCGGGAAACATCTGGTATGCACACTCTATCCTCAAACCTCAAGATATCATCCGCTTCAACTCTAAAGCTACTGGCTCTACCCTGTGCGACCGATTCTCGTTGGTCGAGGAGAAATTGGTCTAACTTCCGGCCCTCTCTAATTTGATCCATCAAATTGTTATTAATCTTTAAGGTTCCAAGCCTAATGCTCTTAGGGGTAAGCTCACAACCTAGGTTAAGGTCTCTTAACTCATCAATTAGGTCCATCTCCCTAACCATCAGGGCGGAGATATGCAGGGTCTTTCTACTTAAGGCATCGGCCACCACATTGGCCTTACCCGGGTGATAGATCAGTTCGAAGTCATAATCCTTTAGGAACTCCATCCATCTACACTGTCTCATATTCAACTCTTTTTGATCAAAGAGATACCTCAGGCTCTTATGATCACTAAACACTTCGAACCTCGAGCCGTACAGGTAGTGCCTCCAAATCTTTAGGGTGAATACCACAGCTCCTAGCTCTAGATCATGGGTAGGGTACGAATATTATGAAGAGTCTGCAACGTTTGGTCTTCTCGCGGGGCGAAGTATGGCTCGCGTGGCGAGGAATGGAAGAGTCATGGCTTCTGGTCTTCAGTCTCGCGAGGCGAGACATGGATTCGCGAGGCGACACAGAAATCTTGCCTTTTTCTGGAACAGTCAGTGTTCAGGGTCGCGAGGCGAGAAGAGGAGTCGCGGGGCGAACCAGAGAGGATGACATTTTGCTGTTCAGGCTGGCTTTCAGGTTCGCGTGGCGAGAAGACTCTCGTGAGGCGAACACCTCCAGGATTGAAATTCTCCTTATTTCTTCATTCCCTTGACTTCTGACTTAACCTGAAAACAATAAAATAGCCATAAGTGCTTTATTTTACTCAAAACTGACTAAATTAACCTAAAACTACTTTAGAGACTCAAAACCTTGCTTGAGGACAATCTAATCTAATTTGGGTGAAACTGAGATATAATTAGCACAAAACCCTGGTCATACTAGCCATAAAACTAGATGAGCCAGAGGCTTATCAAAATGCCCCAAACTTAAACTTTGCTTGTCCCCAAGCAAACTACAACTCAAAAATCAAAAAGACTCAAAACATGGTAAGCTTAAGGGATTCAATCAACTTTGCACAAATTCAAGCAATTTCATCAAAACAGTTTTCTTCAATGTTCCCCCTTTCGAACAAAGCAATCCCCACAATCCTTTATTCTGAACATTGAGAATTTCATCATTCAAACAATCATCAATCTAAGCAGGGGATCCAAATTACACACAAGAGGGAGATCACCAAATTCAAACAACTGCCTTCCTCACAAGGGAGTTTAGTATTTCACTCAATCGCTCAGTTTGTCAGGCTAACAACATTTCACTCAATTCACCTTTCAGAAGCACTTCCCATAAATTTGATTTTCATCTCCAAATGGTTCCCACAGAAAACATGCATGCAACATCAAAAAGGTCTTTTATGGGTTGTAATGGGGCATGGCTAAGGGTAGGATATACAAGGGTACTAGGCTGAAGACCCTAGGAACTAAGAGAGCATGAGCTTTTTACACTTTGAATTTCCACTCAAGTTCCTTTTTTCATTTTTCATTTGCCTTGGGTGACTACAGCCTTTTTATTCAAATAGCCTTTTTGACATTTTTTTTGTTATTTTTATTTCTCCTTTTTTTTTTCTTCTTTTTTTTTTCTTTGCCTTTGGCTCCAACCTTTTTATTGTATTTTTTTTCTTTTTCTCAATCCCAAACAACACATTACACCTTGTAGCCACCCCAAACTTAGTTTCTTGCAACCATTCTCTTTGCTAAGATTCCATGCTCTCCTAATCCTAAGATCGGGGTTTTTCCAGATTTTAGGCTCATAACACCAGGTCATCAAGAATTAACAGGCTAATTAGGCTCAAAGGGGCTAACTAGGAAACATGCATTAGGGATGGTTATTTTAGGCTAAGTAGTTATTTACAAAGAAAATGCCTAAATCATTTGATGCAAACACATAAACATGCAAACCAAAAAGAGATTCAAGCAAATTCGGGAAAGTGCAACTTGAAAGTGATTCTCACAATTTAAAACATGTTGGAGGCTCAAATCCTCACCTGGACATTTTTGCAAATTGTTTGACAGAGATTCTATCCCTAGTGTGTGCACCTATCACCCCAAACTTATCATAAATCATGCCATCACAACAAAATATCTCAAAGTTCAGTTTTCAATTGTTCAAGTAGGGATCACTTTTCAAAACAAATTTTTTTTTTCAACCTAGGGGGAATCATCACATAAATCATGCAAGCAATCTGTGCCAAATCAATCAAAACCAATCAAGCTCACCAACCAAAGACTCACACAATTTATTCAAGAGCTAAAAGAAAAACAAGACAAAACATAAAACAAAACTACAATTAGTTCCCTCCCCCACACTTAAAGAATACATTGTCCCCAATGAAACAACATAACTATAAAATCAGAGTGAGGGAAAGGAAAGGGTGCTCCCTGATTAAGTGGTAGTGTAGGTGGGAGCTTCCAAGGAGAGCTCCTCAACAGTAGCATCGTCAGGAACACCATCAGCAACACCATGGAATGGCTTCAGCCTCTGCCCATTAACCTTGAAGGACTTGTTGCTACCTGCATCTTTAATCTCTACTGCACCATAAGGAAAAACATTAGTAACAACAAATGGGCCAATCCACTTGGACCTAAGTTTCCCAGCCATCATTTTCAGGCGGGAGTTAAACAATAAGACTTGCTGGGCCACAGAAAATTTTTTTCTAGCAATCATCCTATCATGAAAATATTTTGTTTTCTCTTTATAAATTCGGGAGCTTTCATAGGCTTCTAGCCTAAGCTCCTCAAGCTGCTGCAACTGGAGTTTCCTTTCAACACCAGCTTTCTTCATTTCCAAGTTACAGCACTTGACTGCCCAGTATGCACGGTGCTCAACTTCCACCGGGAGGTGACATGCCTTACCAAATACCAGCCTAAAGGGGGACATCCCTATTGGCGTCTTGAAAGCGGTCCTCTGAGCCCACAGTGCGTCTCCCAAACGGCGGCTCCAGTCCTTCCTATTCGGCTGCACCATTTTCTCTAAGATCTGCTTGATCTCCCTGTTTGATATTTCAGCCTGGCCATTGGTCTGGGGATGGTAAGCAGTGGAGACTCTATGCACAACTCCATACTTCCGGAGTAGAGTTTCCATGGGGTGGTTGCAGAAGTGAGTGCCCTGGTCACTGATAATAGCCCGAGGTATGCCAAACCTGCAAAAAATATTGGACCTAACAAATTTTGAAACAACTTTAGCATCGTTAGTCCTAGTGGGGATAGCTTCCACCCACTTTGAAACATAGTCAACAGCCAAAAGAATATATAGAAAACCAAAAGATGCAGGGAAAGGACCCATAAAATCAACCCCCCACACATCAAAAACCTCACAAAAAAGCATGGGCTGCTGAGGCATTTCACTCCTACGAGTGATGGCAGGGCCTGCTGTTTGACATTCCTTACAATTCCTGTAGACCTCATAGGCATCTCTCAAAATTGTGGGCCAAGTGGAACCCGGAGATCTAGGACTTTTCTTGCCGTCCTCTGTGGTCCAAAGTGTCCCCCTACTTGAGAGGCATGAGAAAAGTGCAAGATGGACTCTGTCTCATAATCGGGGACACACCTCCGAATCACCTGATCACTGCAAAACTTCCAAAGGTACAGATCATCCCACACATAGTACTTGCAATCACTCTTGAGCTTGTGGATCTTGGATCTACTTGTACCTGCAGGAACAACACCAACAACAAGAAAGTTAACAATGTCAGCAAACCAAGGTGTTACCCCATACAGATGTAGAAGCTGTTCATCCGGAAAATCATCCTGGATGGGAGAAGGATCCTCATCCCTTGCTATTCGGCTCAAGTGATCGGCTACCAAATTTTCAGCTCCACTCATGTCTTTTATCTCCACATTGAACTCTTGGAGCAAAAGTATCCACCGAATCAACCTTGGCTTCGCTTCTGGTTTCTTTAACAGGTACTTCGGGGCTGCATGGTCAGTGAAAACAATAACCCTGGAACCTAGCAAATATGACCTAAATTTATCAAGTGCAAAAACAACAGCTAGCAATTCCTTTTCAGTGGTGGTGTAATTTGATTGTGCAGCATCCAAAGTCCTGGAAGCATAATGAATGACATGGGCGGCCTTGCCCACCCTTTGTTCCAGAACCGCTCCCACAGCATAATTAGAAGCATCACACATGAGCTCAAAAGGGAGGGTCCAGTTAGGGGGCTGGATGATGGGGGTAGAGGTCAATGCCCTTTTCAGGTAGTCAAATGCCTTCTTGCAGTTGTCATCAAAATGGAACATGGCATCATTCTTCAGCAAGTTTGACAAAGGCAGAGCTATCTTGCTGAAGTCCTTAATGAAGCGCCTGTAGAAACCTGCATGACCAAGAAAAGAACGAATCTCGCGAACGCAAGATGGATAAGGCAATGTAGAAATCACATCAATTTTTGCAGGATCTACTGAAATACCCTCTTTAGAAATAACATGACCCAAAACAATCCCATGTTCTACCATAAAGTGACACTTTTCATAGTTCAAAACCAAGTCAGTCTCAATGCATCTTTCTAGAACTAAACTCAGACTATGCAAACATGCATCAAATGAGGATCCATATACAGTGAAATCATCCATGAACACTTCCATGAAATTTTCAATAAATTCAGTAAAAATGCTAAGCATGCATCTTTGGAAAGTGCCAGGAGCATTACAAAGGCCAAATGGCATCCTCCTATAGGCAAACGTGCCGAAGGGACACGTGAAAGTGGTCTTTTCCTGATCCTTTGGGGCAATATGGATCTGGAAGTAACCGGAAAATCCATCAAGAAAACAGTAATGAGATTTACCAGCCAGCCGTTCCAGCATCTGATCTATGAACGGCAAAGGAAAGTGATCCTTTCTGGTGGCCTGGTTCAACTTCCTATAATCTATACTGGACTACTTGCCACTATTACGGACTCTAGTGGGTACAAGCTCATTATTATCATTTCTTACCACTGTGAGGCCGGACTTCTTGGGTACAACTTGCAATGGACTTACCCAAGTCTTTGTCAGAGATGGGGTATATGATACCCGCCTGCAGAAGTTTAGTCACCTCTTTCTTCACCACATCCAGAATTAATGGATTGAGCCGCCTTTGGGCCTGCCTAACTAGTTTAGCCCCATCCTCCAACAGAATTCTATGCATACATCTGGAGGGGCTAATTCCTGGGATGTCAGCCAAGGTCCACCCAATCGCCTTCTTGTGCTTCTTCAGAACCTCTAAAAGCTTAGCTTCCTGGTCAGAGTCAAGACTGGAGGAAATAATGACTGGAAGTTTTTCATTCGTCTCCAAGTAAGCATACTTCAGGTTCCCATGAAGTGGTTTGAGCTCTAAGGAGGGTGGCTGCTCAATGGATGGTACATTTGGAGTAGCCATGATGTCAAGAACTTCGGCTGAACAGAAAGCTTCACTCACACTATCACCCTGCAAAGTTGAATCAAGAAACTCAGCACAAACAGCACACGGGTTAGTGTCAGTACAGTCAGTACATGAATATATATCATCAAATCCAGAAATAAATGGAAAATCAGAAACAAGGTCCTCATGGGTGTCATCAATAATGTCAGAGAGCAACTCTAATTGGAAAACAGAGTGCTCTTCCAATGGATGTTTCATAGCATCAAAGATGTTAAACTTTGCCACAATATCACCAAACTCCATAGACATGGTACCATCATTAACATCAATCTTAGTCTTAGCTGTCTCCATGAATGGTCTGCCCAAGATTATTGGTGATCTACTTGAATTAGTCTCTCCTGCCATGTCTAGGATGTAGAAGTCAGCAGGGAAAATCAACTCATCAACTTATACCAGCACATCTTCTACCATTCCCATGGGGCGGGCACTGGTCCTGTTGGCCAACTGGATAGTGAGACATGTATACTGCAAGGGACCAAGATCAAGGTTATTGAAAATAGAGGTGGGCATGACATTTATGGAGGCTCCCAAATCCAGCATGCAATTTTCGAATCTGCTGTCCCCAATAGTGCATGGAATAGTAAAAGTGCCTGGATCCTTGCACTTCTGTGGTAGTGCCTGAGTGGGGGCTGAAACAGTAACTCTTTCTGGTGCAGGCTTAGACTGGATAAGAGCTGAAACATTTCTTCCCAAATTAACTCTCTCATTACTCTTCAACCTTCTCTTGTTGGTGCATAGATCCTTCAGAAATTTTGCATACTTGGGCACCTGCTTGATCACATCCAGAAGGGGAATATTCACCGCCACCCTTCTGAACACATCTAAAATTTCCCTCTCCTTGTCTTCCCCACCAATCTTCTTATTTTTCTGTACTCTGTGTGGGAAGGGGATCGGTGGTATGTATACTTTCTCAGCTTCAACAATAACAGAAGGCTCAGGAGTTACCTCAACAGTTTCTTCATTTTTTCAGAGGCTGCCTCAACAACTCTTCCAGATCTCAGAGAAATGGCACTCACATTAGGATTGGAGACATTGGGATTTATCACTGGTTGTGTAGGCAGTTGACTTGATCCTTGAGCTTGCTGTATGTTATTTATGGATGTGGCAAGCTGTCCAATCTGTGTCCGTAAATCTTAAATGCTAGCATCTGTTCCCTGCTGAGATTGACCAAACCGTGTCTGCAAATTGTGAATGCTAGCATCTGTTCGCTGCTGAAACTGTGCCTGTGAGGCCTGGAACTGTCCAAATTGCTGCTGAAACTGGAGATTCTGTGCATTTATTTGTCCAGTTATTTGTGAAGTCATTTACTTGAGCATGTCCTCTAGGGAAGGTTCGGAAGGTGCAGAAGTGGTCACTTGAGGAGGATTCTGAGGTGCTGCCATCAGTTGTTGTTGGGATGAGTTCCCATACCGAAGGTTAGGATGATTCCTCCAGTTGGGATGGTACCTATTTGTGGAGAGGTCAGGAGTGCTGTACTGGTTCTGACTGTTGCCTTGATTGTAAGAATGGACTGCATAAGCTTGAGACATATCAGTAACCGACCCTTCCTTCGGAATGGGGCATGCATCATACGGGTGCTCAGGAGAACTGCACATGCCACACAACCTTGCAGGCTGAACCCTATCCATTGCCATTTGCTTTACCAAAGAAGTGAGCTCATCCATTCTATTCTCAAGGGCCTGGATGGAAGAAGAGCTATGGACCTCATTCGCACCCCTTGTCTCAATAGAATTTCTCCTGGTTGTAAACTGCCGGGAGTTCAGTGACATATTTTCGATTAATTGCTTGGCAGCAGCCGGAGTCTTATCAACAAGTGCTCCCCCACTAGCAGCATCCAAAATATTTCTATCCATCGGCAGTAACCCCTCATAAAAATACTGAGTAAGAAGTTGCTCAGAAATCTGATGCTGAGGGCAACTGGATACCAACTGCTTGAATCTCTCCCAATATTCAGCCAATGACTCATTTCCTTGTCTGATGCCACATATTTCCTTCCTGATTGATGCGGCTCTAGAGGCAGGAAAATATTTCTCTAAGAAGAGCTTCTTCAAATCGTTCCAGGTGGTAATAGAGTTTGGCTCGAGATATAACAGCCTATCCTTTGCAGCGCCCTGGAGTGAGAACGGGAAAGCTCTCAGCTTGATGTTATCCTCAGTTATTCCTTCTGATCTCAAGGGTGTGGAGCAGACAACCTGGAATTCCTTCAAATGCTTGTGTGGATCCTCACCTGCAAGACCACTAAACCTTGGCAACAAATGGATTAGACCAGATTTTAATTCAAAGGGAGTATCAGCACCAGAATATTCAATACACAAGCCATTATAATTAACATAAGGAGCATCAAGCTATCTTAATGTCCTTTGGTCACCCATATTATCAAAAACAGTTTTAGAATTAGAATCACTACTAGTACTAGCCCGAATTGCTCTGCGGCGTGTGTGTAGTGTTCTTTCAATTTCAGGATCAAAATCACACAGTTCAGGGCAAGTAGACCTAGTAGCCAGACCAATTCAAAACAAAAACAGAAAATAAAAGAAAGAAAAAAAAATGCGAAAAATAACAAACAAGAGTCCCCGGCAACGGCACCAATTTTTGATCGCGCTGTCGCGCACGCGCCAAAAAGCGAGCGGGTTGTAAAAATGTAGTTTAGGGCGACAACTCGGATATCATCTCACAAGGGCTCTTGACTTGTTATTTACCACAAAAATCAGTTTTTTTTTTTGGGGGGTTGGATTGAAATGCAATTAGAAAACAAAGCAATAACAGAGCAATAAAAACAAAGCATAAACAGAGCAGCTTAAAAGATTATCAAATAACTAAAGACGATTAATCTACTGTTCTCGATTTCCCAACTATCATCGTTCATGAAAATTCCAAGCCTTAAGCAGATTCTAATCCCCTTTCGGTTGTTGCAACAATTAACAAACGAAATCGCTACTACGAGATATATGTTCCTATTCCCGAATTAAACAAACGGGGTTAAGCCCTCATGAACTAAACGAACATGAATGAACACACGCGAATTAAACAAACGCGATTCAATATAGGAACATAACATCACCGAAATAAATCAACACAACACTATACACTCCTGAATTAAACAAACAGAAATATATAGCATAGTATTGAAAAGGGAAAAGCATACAAAACAGGAATTACAAAACCTCAAGTGTAGTGGAAATCGATTACAGTAGACTAATCCAAGAAAATTAGTTCTCCATAAAAACGAAATACACCCAGAAAATATGTAAAAACAATGGAGAATCAAAAGTTCTTCTCATCTGCCCAGAACAACCATTTATAGCATTCAGGAACTGCGCCTACTCGCGAGGCGAACCCTCACTCGCGAGGCGAATATTATGAAGAGTCTGCAACGTTTGGTCTTCTCGCGGGGCGAAGTACGGCTCGCGTGGCGAGGAATGGAAGAGTCATGGCTTCTGGTCTTCAGTCTCGCGAGGCAAGACATGGATTCGCGAGGCGAAACAGAAATCTTGCATTTTTCTGGAACAGTCAGTGTTCAGGGTCGCGAGGCGAGAAGAGGAGTCGCGGGGCGAACCAGAGAGGATGACATTTTGCTGTTCAGGCTGGCTTTCAGGTTCGCGTGGCGAGAAGACTCTCGCGAGGCAAACACCTCCAGGATTGAAATTCCCCTTATTTCTTCATTCCCTTGACTTCTAACTTAACCTGAAAACAATAAAATAGCCATAAGTGCTTTATTTGACTCAAAACTGACTAAATTAACCTAAAACTACTTTAGAGACTCAAAACCTTGCTTGAGGACAATCTAATCTAATTTGGGTGAAACTGGGATATAATTAGCACAAAACCCTGGTCATACTAGCCATAAAACTAGATGAGCCAGAGGCTTATCAATCACCAAAATGCATATACACTGTAACAAGACAAGTATGTATATATATATCGAGTGAGAGAGAGGAAGGTGACCAGGTCTATCTGCCAACCTCTATCATCATGGAACTCAAACACAATGGTCCCCATGTTCGGGACCCTTGCCGGCTCACTCATCTAATGGTGATGCAAGTGTGGCTTCCTGCTCAACTGTATCTGCTCCACGGATCGATAACGAAACATACATAGAAAGGGATAGGGAGATAAGAAACTATTATATCATCATGCAATGGAAAATTGTACATAGCATAAAATACAATAACAGTACAACAACATGCAACACCTATAGATATCAACAATCCTCAAGGTTATACATTACCCTCTACCCTTTACATTCATGCAGCTAAGCTTGGATACTGATGTGGTCACCTACAATCCCGTCACACATCCCCCATCCCCGTTTGGGCTGTTAGTCAGTCCTCCAAGCGATGCGTCCATAAACGCCGGTAAGGTTGGATCCCTACTACCGAGGGAAATTACCGTCATTAAGTGTCTGAGGGATTTATCGATGGACAATTCCGTCCGTAGTTGGGCAACCCCTTTGACGAGTTACCGACGAACATTTCTGTCGGTAATTACCGACAGATTGTCCAGATTCTTCGGAAACCGTTACCTACAAGCTCATAACCGACGGATTTGTGTCCGTCGGAAATCCGTCGGTAACCTGACATTACCTCGCTTTTTAGCCTTTCTGATAGCTTTTGGCCGTAGATAATCATGGTTTTTTTTTGTAGTGCCATAATGACTTTGAAATCGCCGATTACTCACTCACTAGTAGGGTTTAGGTCACCCTACATATTAAGTCACAAAGCGTCTGACTTTGTCATGCGTCTGACGTACACTCCAGCTGTAACACCCTGTATTTTACTGTTTTAAATAACAGTAAATACATATAAATATGTTTATAAGTTTATTAGAGTTTTATAAAGTTATTCTAAGTGAACGGAGGATAGTATTTAATCCTACTTGACCGTAGGAAACTACGATTAAAATTTAGGTTGGAAATTCAGGCAAAACCCGGTCTGCGAATTCCATTGACAGTATAATAATGCTGCTCAAAAGACCTAATTTTAATTCGTGAACGAGAGACTTAAGCTTAGTATTTTATTTTCTACAACTTTGTATGTTTAGAATTTTTTCATAAAAAAATAAAATAATTTGAGTATTACGGGCGGAAAGCGTAATCGGGTAGACGACGGAAAGGAGATTAGAGTTTCTAAGAGTAGTAAGAGGATTTATCTTAGGATTTTGAGATGATTCAAGGGGATGAATCATATTTTTAAGTTTAGAAGGTTTTTCAGGATTAAATAGAGAATTTGAAATTTACGGTTAAGTCCCCGAACTTTCGTAAATTACCATTTTGTCCCTAAATTAGTTTTTTTCGTTTTTTCAAGTGGATTGGGCTAGAATCCTTGTTTCTAATCCAAGATGGTCGTGGCTTATAGGCCCAAATCTTTTTAGTTCATAGTTGAGTCCATAAAGCCATTCAAGTTTTCTTATCTTATGTTTAAAGGCCTAAATCTTCAAAGTGGGTCCCACAACCAATAAGAAAATGAAATCAAGCCCAAATGTTTCAAGCCCATACGAAAGCCCATGTGAATTGTGGCTCCCCATTTTTGTTGGAATTGTCAAGTTGATTCTAGAATTTTCTATAGGTTTCTACTTATCCTAGATTTGTCTACAAGTTTCTTGATTCTTCTTAATACATTGAATTATCTTACTTTCTTAACTTGTCTTGCACTCATAAAACTCAGCCAAGTAAGTCAAAGATAAGATGGCATTTAATGTGATTAAACTCATCATCATGACATTCTATTGTCTATTTGCAAACTAGTCCTTCAACTATTGGAATCTTTGCAATTTAGTCCTTGGAACTTAATTGCACTTTGATCCTTTTAACATGACAACTCATCTTCATCTAGATCCTTCTTGAGATGTCGCCACTCACACTATAAATACCCTTCTCTCACTTTTCATTTAGTTCTTTGGTTAGTTGTCTTCTAAAACTCTAAAGTTCTAAGTTCTTAGTTCTAAGTTTCAAAGCAAGTTCTTGGATTTTCTTCATCATTGATTCTCAAGAGGTAAATCCTAATCTTTGTCTTAAATCATGTCTATGTTCTTTAGATAGTTTCTTGATTCAAGACTTATATCATGGTGGTTCATCATTTTCAAGTTTCAAACCCTAGAACTTTGAAAAATCATAATAAATCCTAGGAAAATCTAATGATGATGAAACTACTTTCTATCTTCTAGATATCATGTCTACTATCTAAATCCAAGAGCATGAAATAATCAAAAATCTCTTTCTTGAAAAACTAGCCTTGGCCGAATCTATCACCTTAGGGTTGGTAGAGTTTTGTTCACGTGTTTTCATGTATGATCATGTATTCTATATGGCATGTATGACTACACACTTTAATCCATGTTAGTTTCTTAAAATGACTATTTTACTCAAAAATGTTCATGTTGGCCGAACCCTAAGTGGGTGAGTTTTGTTGAGTTTTGTTCATGATTTTCATAAATGATCTTAGAAATCAAGTGTTTAGTAAGTATGCTTTATAAATCCAAGATGATTTGTTAACCTAAGAACCCTAGCTTCATGAACCTATTGAGGCCGAATCTATGTACAAAAGAGTTAGGAAGTTTTGAGTTTAAAACTTAGTTGTTTAGTTGATAATCTATGATTTAGGTTAATTAAGGATCATTAATCCATAACTTAATCATGATTAGAAGTTTTAGTTATTCAAAAACCTTAGAGGCCGTGACTATGTATTAGGGTTTAGAATGTTTTAGTTTCTTGATTTGTAACACTTTGGTTATAATTGAAGGTTAGTTGAGTACAAGTTTACAAGGTAACGGAAATTCTGAAGGAGTTTGTAAGTTGAACAAGGAGTCTTCAAGAGGTAAGGGGGGAGTACCGAGAAGGATTCTATTCAATGGCTATATGCTATCCAATGGTTGTTTGTAATTAATTGTTTGTTAGTGTTTATTTATGTTGTTTATTGTTGTGTTATTGATATCTGTGTGGTTTATTTTGCGTTAATTGTTTATTGGCAATTATATTATGAACTATGATGCATGATCTGCCTGGGAAATACCTGTGATATAATTGTTGTTTGATGTGTGAGAAGCCTGACAGTGGTCAGTGCATAATTAAGAAAGTCGGATAAAAGCTTTAAGAAACTGTATTGAATTATATTCAAGGTTTTAGTGGCAAGTTATTGGTATATGATATCAAAGAGAATTTCTTTTGAGAAGAATAAAGAGTGTTGAAAAATATTATTATTTTAATAAGTTGTTTTTGGAAAAGTAAATTATGAGTCACAATGAGTTCGACACGGTGAAAATATTTTAGTATTGTTAAATTTTACGTAAGGAAACCCAGAATAATATAGAATATTCTTTTATTAAATTAATTGATGAAAACAAGTTAAGGGTGATTTTAGAAGATTAATTAAGTGGAAAAAGTTAAGTTTTTGGCTTAAAAGTCTTAAAAACAAAATTTGACGGCAAATCTAGAAAATCTAGACGGCAAGTATTTTTGAAACGGCAGTGCTTATTTTGAGAAAGTTAAACCTCAAGTGACTCATTGGTTTGTGAAAACTAAGTTTTATTTGTTAAGAATTTTTATAATGAATTTCTACCATTAGAAAAGAATTTCTAAAAATCGAAAGTTGATTTAACAATGTTGAAAATACAGTTGGACTTAGTAACCGAGACGTCGGGGTACTAATGTTCTGTGATTGTGATGGACTCAGTCATTTGGACTTGGAGTGCCTATGTTGTATACATGAGGTATACATGAGGTATACTGTGATAAAACATTGAAGATGTTTTCTAGAAGCACGAACCTAGTACTAGTGCACTGGTCGAGAGGTGTCGTGATTGAGCACTCGGACAGTAAGGTCCTGTGTTGTAATGAAAGTTTTAAAAAGTGTTTTAAAACTATGTGAGTCGTAAGCCATTTTGAGCTTCGGCAAGAGAAAGATTGAGCACAAAGAAAAGAACAAAACAAAAGTGTTTTGCATGCATGTGGCAAACGTGCCTGCGATTTGTGGTTTAATGCATTAATTACCGGCGGCTGAGGTAATTACGATATGCATATCTCATTGTGCCTTGGAGGACTTTGGGATCCCCATCTTACTTGCTAATGGCGGAGCCACTGATTGTGGGCATTAGCAATGTGTTGGCCTTGTGAGTGCCTGGTTGTGTATGCCTTTGTTGTTTTCAAGATGGGAAGAGGTCGCGGACCTGTTGGCAGTTGGCCAAGTTAGCCAGTGTGGCTTTGGAGTCTGATCAACTCATATGATGTTGGGATATCTCATGAGATTAGAACGAAAATTAGATGATGAATAGAAGTGTCATGCATAATTTTATGGATGATGTTTGGGGTGTTGAACCCATTGATAAACTGTTAGTTTATAATTAATTGTATGTGATAAATGTTGATGTGGTATTTGATGGCTAGAGTGTAGTTATTGAGTAAGATCCAAGTATTGGTTTCTCACTCTTACAACATATTCAGATGAATCCAGACGTACCACTGGTGCAGTCGAGGGTTCGTACACTCACTTTTGATAGGGCACAGTATGGTGGTGCCTGGGATATAAATATTGGGGCACTTAGCGCCACCTACCATGGCCCTAGTACTGAATTTATTGGCACGATAGAAGAAGGACCCAATCAGAGGACGCATGTAGTAGAAACAATCGAGATATCGTTACCACCGGTTTGGCTGTATCTTCAATATCAGGAGGAGCATGGAATGATGGATCCTTTACCTCAACCTCAACCTCTTTAGATATTAGGAAATGGAGAACCTCCAATTGAAGAAGAGCTAGTAGAAGGTGAGGAAGATCCAGAGGAATACCTAGAGGACAATCCGGAGTTTCAACCTCCTGCAGTAGATGATGGTGATTCTTCAGATGAAGCAATGGAAGCGGAGGCATCATCAGACTCGTCAGCTGTAGGTGGGATTGATCCTTATGGTCTTCCCAATGGGTTTCATTAGCTTGACCAGCTTAGGTATAGTTTCCGGGGTAGTGAGTCTTGATAGTTTTACTTTGGCTTCTTAGAGCCTTAGTTTTGAAATGGTTGTGAACCAGTTGTTGTTGATATGTATATATATCTTTATCTTCTTTGTTTAGTTTGATGGAGAATAGTCTATGCTTCAAAAGGCTTTTTGATATCTCCTAGTATAGGAGTTGTATATGTAAACGATGAAGCATATGTATATATATGGATGTACATATATGTGGTTTATGTTTATAATAGTTATATGTTGTATGTAAAGAAAAAAAAATTAAGCACTATTTTTATATAAGGTTAGTTACCTTAATTATATTTTCCGAAAGTAACCAGCGTTATATAATTATGATTTATAATTGGGTATTAATGAGATGACCCTAGAGTAGGGTATCGCACCAGCTAGCCCATGTTTGTTTTTATGAACCTAAACATTAAACAAATGATTTTAATTAAACTATCTGAGTATTGCTAATAATCTACTTGAGATGTGTAGAAAGAAAATAATCATAGCAGATCAACTCAACTAAATGATCAAAGCATAGTGTATGCATCTGATCTTTGGAAGCTTAATGCACGATGTAAAGTAATGCGTATGAAGAAAGACTCAAGCATTGAGGCAAATATCATTTCTCAGACTCCATGTCTCTGAAGAAGGGAACTATGAGCTTGTAGGAAAAATGTTACTCTTAATCAAGTTGCTCGTGAGAAGACTATGTCAAAGAATAAAGAGTGATCTACTCAAAGATCTCTATCTCGATCAAGGAAAATCTCTAAATCTATACGCTGATCAAATACTCTTCAAAACAACAAAGAGTACAAAAATTATCTTCTGAAGAAAGTTGAAAGAAGATAGATCAAGATTACAGACTGAATCTTCAATAAAGACTCACATCAAGAAGCGTCTGATTATTTATAGGATATGTCTGGACTTCTGACAGACCAAGAAAGATTTTCAGCTCATGTAAGAATTATTCAAAGGACCCAAAGTCATATCTCTAGCATGGAAGACTTGAAGTATTAAAGTATGGAGTTATATTTTCTCTCTCGTGACTGAAGCAATGTTCAAAGGGAGAAAATGCTTTATGAAGAAATTACTTGGAATCTGAATGGAAGTATTTCATTGAATATTGGAAATAAATTACTTTATTCCTTGTCTTCTATTAAGTACAGTGTTGTGTTATTAACATTGAAAAATAGAAAGAACAAGAACACAACAGCTAAGAAACTAACACAACAATGCACAAGTAGAACATAAACTTAAAATTATAGTTAACAATGAAAGAGAGGAAGAGAATCACACCAAGATTAACGTGGTTCAACTGGTGGGGCCTACATCCACGGGGAGAGAACAAAGACACTTCACTATGATTGAATCAAGTTACAAGATCAAGCTAGCACCAATAGAAGTTCTACCCTTGGCCCTTTGATAAACACCCTGTAAGAAAATAGAAACAAAGATCCCCAAGCCTATCACTCTATTGCTCATAATACTCTTGATCTCACTCAAACTTTGATACAAGTTCAGAGAATACAAAACTATAGCACTATCTCATTACAATTCAAATATTTCCATAGACTAAACTTATGCTTATATAGATGATACCTTCAGCTGCCAAGCCTGGTCGAGCCTTATCCATTCAGTTGAGCTGCAACAGAAAAATTAGTTAGGCTGCAACTGCTCTAACTGATTTTCCCTCCAACTGAGTGCTATGCTTGTAACTGAAGTTTGAGACACTAGCTAACAATTCTCCACCTTGTCTCTAAATCCATTCAATCATATTTCTATAGCTTTGCTCTCTCACCAATCATCATTCATTTTAATGTAAACCTATCAAGTCCAAGCTATACTTGAACTTGGACAGAGGTAGGGACTTAGTTAAAGCATTGGCTGGATTTTCCTCAGTTGAAACCTTCTTAACTATTTTCCTTTGCTTCAATTATATCCCTTATGAAATGAAGTTTAATATCAATATGTTTGGATTTTTCATGGTAGACTTGATGCTTTGAAAGGTGAATAACACTTTGGCTATCACAGAAAATAGTAACACAATCTTGTGTTATGCCATGTTCACCAATAATTCCCTTTAACCATATTGCTTCCTTCACACCCTCAGTAAGAGCAATGAATTCAGCTTGAGTGGTTGACAAAGCTACAATTGATTGCAGAGCTGATCTCCAACTCACTGCAGTGCAAAAGACTGTGAATATATATCCTGAAAGTGACTTCCAAGTGTCAATGTTGCCAGCATAGTCAGAGTCTACATATCCTTGAATTACCTCCTTTACTTATAAATTTCTTTTAAAAAATAGGCCAGATGCTAAAGTTCCATTCAGGTGTCTTAATATCCACTTCAATGCTTCCCAATGTGGTTGTCCAGGGTCTGCCATGAACCTACTTACCACATTCATAACATATGCCAAATCGGGTCTGCAACACACCATTCCATACATGATACTGCCTACACCATTTGCATATGGTACTGAACTCATTCTTTGCCTTTCTTCTACCGACTTTGGTCCTTGCTTCATGGAGAGTCTATCATGTTGTCCCAGAGGTATTCCTACATCTTTGGATTGATGCATTTTGTATCTTTCTACAACATTCTTCAAATACCCTTGCTGTGATAGAAGAAGTTCTCCCCTAGTTTTGTTTCTGCTGATGTCCATGCTTAGGATTTTCCTAGCTTCTCCAAGTTCCTTCATATCAAATTCTGACTTCAATTCATCTTTGATTCTTTTAATTTCAGTTCTTCTAGATCCCGCAAGAAGTATATCATCAACATATAATAATAAATACATGATTACTTATGCATATTCTCTTAGAATGTACACACAACTATCATAGTTGCATCTTCGAAAGCCTATTCTGATCATGAAGTCATCGAATCTTTTATTCCATTGCCAAGGACTTTGCTTTAGACTATATAATGATTTCTTCAACAAGCAAACCTTGTCTTTGTCCTTAGCAAAGCCCTCGGGTTGATGCATGTATATGGTTTCTTCTAGATTTCCATGAAGGAAAGCTGTTTTGACATCTAATTGCTCTAACTCAAGATCAAATTGAGTAGCCATTGCAAGAAGGATTCTTATTGAGCAATGTTTGACTACAGGAGAGGACATTTCATTGTAGTCTATTCCCTCAATGTGAGAGAACCACTTAGCCACAAGTCTTGCTTTAAATCTAGTCTTATCAGCATTTTGAGTATCTTCTTTCACCTTGAAGATCCATTTACAACCTACAATTCTTTGGCCTTTAGGTGGATCAACTAGAATCCAAGTCTTGTTTTGTTCAAGGGATTGCATCTCTTCTTCCATTGCCTTCAACCATTCTTTTCTATTTTTTTTCTTTAACAACTTCTGTGTAATTGCTTGGCTCACTTGCTTGACCTTCCTCTTTAATACATAGAGCATAGCATATAAGATCTTCTTCTCCAAATCTCCTTGGGGGAACTATATTTCTTCTTGCTCTATCTCTGACTAAGTTGTAGTCATTTGCCACTGGTTGAGGTTGTTGCTCATCTGGTTCTGTTTCATATTGAGCAGTTTGATTCATGACTTTGCTTGTGGACAGCTCCACCTCAACTTGAGTACTATCTGAATCATCTACATGTATGTTTGGTGACTGATCCTTTGTTAACATGGCCATCCTAGACTCATCAAAGACTACATCTCTACTGATTATACACTTAGGTTCGCCAGGTTCTAATCTCCACAATTTGTATCCTTTTATCCCAGTAGGGTAGCCAATGAACACACACCTTATTGCCCTTGCACCAAGTTTATCTTGTTTTACATGAGCAAAGGCTAATGAACTAAATATTCTCAAGTTTGATTAATTTGTAGGTCTGCCTCTTCACATTTTTATAGGGGTTTTGAACCCTATTGCAGAAGATGGACTCCTATTGATGAGGTATACTGCTGTTACAGCAGCATCACCTCAGAAGCTCTTTGGAAGTCCAACACTTAATAGCATGCATCTCACTCTTTCCAGGATTGTTCTATTCATCCTCTCTGCCAAGACATTATGTTGTGGAGTTCCTGCAACTGTCCTATGCCTTTGAATACCCGAATTCCACCAAAATTTGTTAAATTGCTCTGAAAGATATTCCAGGCCATTGTCAGTCCTTAAATACTTCAACCTGGCACCTGTTTTGGTTTCTGTATGAGTATACCAGTCCTTGAATTTTTCAAATGTATCACTCTTATTTTTAAGTATATAAATCCATACACTTCAAGAGTAATCATCAATAATAGAAATAAAATAGGAGCCACCTCCATGAGTCATAGTTCTAGCTGGACCCCAAAGGTTGAGCATACTCAAAAATTGATTTTGTAATGTGCTGTCCAGTTTTGAAACTAACTCTATGTGCCTTTCCTAAAATGCAATGATCAAAGAAATCCAGGTTTTGTACCTTGCCACCATTTAGAAGGTTTTGTTTACCTAATTCTATTAAGCCTTTTTCACTTACATGTCCAAGTCTCATATGCCACAATCTAGTTTTATCATGATAAGTATGACTAGCTACTGCAGCCTGTGCAATGATAGTAGAACCATCTAAGATGTACAATCCATTTCCCTTTATGCCTTTAGCTACTACTTTATTGTTCATAGAGATCTTACGCATACCTTGTTCCATTTTGGTTGTGTAGCCTAAGTTATCAAACATACTTATTGAAAGTAAATTTATTTTGAGTTCGGGTACATACCTGACTCTTGAGATAACTATCGCTTGATCATTGAACATCTTTAAACGAATTGTACCTGATCCTTGAACCTTGCATGGCTTATTGTTCCCTAGCAAGACTGCTCCACCATCTTGTAGACATAGAGACTCAAAAGAGTCCTTTCTAGGACACATGTGAAAGGTGCAGCCTGAGTCCAACACCCAATATTTTCCTGACTCTGAGTTGGACAGCACCAAGGCCTCAGCTGACTCATAACCAAAAGACTCATAGCTCGAGGAAACAATGGCTGCATCTCCTGAATGTTGAGCTATCATTGGATCTTTGTTATTCCTTTCAGGACATTCTTTCTTGAAATGTCCTTTATGTGGCAGTGAAAACACTTATAATTCTTTGATTTGGATATGTGTTTGCTTAACTTAGCACCCCTCTTATCTTGTCTGCCTCCTATAACATTCAAGCTTTCTGCATTGCTCTCTGCCTTGGCTTCTTGTCTCTTTTGAAACTCCTTTATTCTTATGGATGATTGCACCTCATCAATAGTAATTGTTTGATCTCTACCAAACAATATTGCATCCTTGAAATGTTCATATGATCTTGGTAAAGCACTTAGCAGAATTAGTGCTTTATCTTCATCATCCATCTTCACCTCAAGATTATCAAGATCATCAAGAATCTTGTTGTAATCTGCAATCTGCTGTGCTACAAGCCTTTCTTCACTAATCTTAAATGAGAATAATTGTTGATTTAAGAATAATCGATTTGCCATTGACTTGGTCATGTAGAGGGATTCAAGCTTTAACCATAGGGCAGCTGTTGTTGACTCCCTTGCAACTTCTCTTAGAGGTTTGTCTCCAAGGCATAAGATTATTATGCTCCTTGATTTATCGATCAGCTCCTTCTTCTCTGCTGAGGAAAGAGTTATCGGAAGCGCAACTTCACCTTTAAGAGTGTTTCTAAGTCCTTGTTGTATTAGAACAGCTTGCATATTTATCCTCCATAGTCCAAAATCGTTTGTACCAACGAATTTCTCTATGTCAAACTTTGTAGATCCCATGATGAAATATTTCTTCCTTCACTTTGTTAAGTTCCTTTCCCACAGACGACGCCACTTGTTGTGGAATTAACATTGAAAAACAGAAAGAACAAGAACACAACAGCCAAGAAACTAACACAGCAATGCACAAGTAGAACAGAAACTTAAAATGACAGTTAACAGTGAAAGAGAGGAAGAGAATCACACCAAGATTAACGTGGTTCAGACGGTGGGGCCTACATCCACGGGGAGAAAACAAAAAAACTTCACTATGATTGAATCAAATTACAAGATCAAGTTAGCACCAATAGAAGTTCTACCCTTGGCCCTTTGATAAACACCTTGTAAGAAAATAGAAACAAAGATTCCCAAGCCTATCACTCTATTGCTCACAATACTCTTGATTTCACTCAAATTTTGATATAAGTTCAGAGAATACAAAACTATAGCACTATCTCATTACAATTCAACTATTTCCATAGACTAAACCTATGCTTATATAGATGATGCCTTCAGCTGCCAAGCCTGCTCGAGCCTTATCCATTCAGTTGAGCTGCAACATAAAAGTTAGTTAGGCTACAACTGCTCTAACTGATTTTCCCTCCAACCGAATGCTATAAGGAGAAAAACACCTTTATCCAAGCTTTTCTAAGTGTTGCACAAATAAGGAAATAAATGCTGCCCGAGTAAAGAAAGCATGTCCGCTATGCTCTGCAGTCAACACAGGACCTCCAACGTTCTCAAACATTAAATGTCAAAGTCAGAACCACTATTATTTGTCCAGAAGATAAAGAGAAGATTATTGACCATACTCCAACGGATCTTTTATGGTCAAGTATAAATAGAAGAACTCGAAGACCCGAAGAAGGATGAGTGAATGAGAAAAACAAATAGTGAAGCTGAGACATATAGAGCACATACCAAATATTCACAAGCATCATATATTCTCTCAAGAGAAAAGTCATTCTGAGAATACAAAAAAAGCTGATAGCTCTCATAGTCTCATCATCTTCTCTCCAAGTTACAAATCATCTAGAGAAGAACTCGTCTGCATATCACCAGACCTTAAATTTGTATTCACTCTCTGAAGTGTTATTTGGTTGAATTGCTACAGTAATAATGAAGCTGTGCTTCAAACAAACCTTCAATCTCTGAGCCTGAAGAAGCTTGTTTCAAGAATACTTGTTGAGCCTGAAGAGGCTAGGCATGAAAACAATACTTGTGTTTGAGCCTGGAGAGGCTAGGTGTGCAAATAATACTTATCTGTAACCTTGATTAGTTATAGTGTTAAAACTTTGCGAAGCCAAGGACTGAATGTAACCCAAAGGTTGTGGGTGAACCATGATAAATCTGAGTACTCTCTTCCTTATACTCTTTACTTTATCTATAAGTTATTTATCTGTTGTTACTAATTATTTGGGGAGTGTTTATAGTTAACCTTTTAATTCAGTTTGTTGAAACTGTCCTCTGTATCAAAGCGTATTGTCTGCGTTGAATTTTGTTTTGTGTTTCAAAAACTCTGATTTGCGAAAACACTATTCAACCCCCTTTCTAGTGTTGTTTTGTGCCATTTCACTACAACCATTATTGTACATTATGCTACTTCGCCATTTCCGACGATAGGTTGTTCGGGACCACGAACAACACTCTCCCTTCCTTCTCAGTTGTTTTAAAATCAATCTTACAATGTTTGACAAATTAGCGTAAAGTATAAAAAAACTATAGTAAAAAGTGATTTTTAGAAAAGCTAAAAGTTTGAAGTTTATTGGGAAAAAAGGTTTTTATTATTTTGAAACCAATTACATTTTCTCATTTTATCCCCATATACTAACTATCAAATAAATATTATTATTTTATATAAATAACTGCATACAATTTTTTTTGTAATTTACTAATGAAAAGTGATTTTTTTACACTATATCTAAACAAAATATATTATCTTAAAATCGTTTTTCAAAAACATATCCAAACAAAAATACATTATGATTATACACATAAATAATCAATTATACACATAATCGACTATTGATATAACTATTTTTTTTTGCAGCAGTCCCAAACACACTCTTAGAATATATATAAGGATAAATATTAGAGAAAGAGACGATCAAAACCTCTAAGTGGTTGAACTACCTTGCAACAGTTAACTATAGTTGTTGGAAGTCGGTTAGAGAAGTGAGAGGAGGGAGTTATAAGGGAGAGAATAGGAGAGTTAGAGGTATCATTATTTCAACATAGCAATAAAATTAGTTTCGTTTTCTTCTCTCTTTTTTCTTCTTATTTGGTTTCTATCAAACCAAAAGAATGGAGGCTTCTACAAAAAAAAAACCAAGAATGGAGGCTTCTACAAAAAAAATGATGGAGGCAATACTAGAATCTATGGAAACAACAATCACAAGCCGGAATCATGAAGGGTTTGAGGGGCGAATGGACTAGCAAGATGAGCGACTCACTATTTGAGTAAATGGTGCCGCGATTAACAGTTTAATTTGGTGTGGTAGAGGAGAAAACTTGAAATCCCATTTTTTTAGGGCGGCGAAGCTTATGGTTGGGTAAAAAAAATGGAAAGTAACGATAAATATTCGTTCTTGTTTACCCAACCATAAGCTTCACCACCCTCAAAAATTGGGATTTCAAGTTTCCTCCTCAGCTGCATCAAAACTGTTAATTGCTACACCATTTGCTCTAATCTAATGAGTCTCTCATATGATGTATGATTTTTAACCAGAGCCGGCCTAACATATTTTTTAGAAAAATGAAAGACCTTGAGAAAAAAATATATGACTTTTGCTTACACAATATCAAACCCCATTCTCCAGGAAAAAGAACACACACTAATTATCATTGTGCTAGGCTAGTTAATAATGAAAGCTTTATAAATATTAATAATAAATAAGTTTTTTTTTTTCGTTGTTGACAGACCTAAAGCCAGACCTTAGACAACCTTATGCTTGGGCTGGCCTGCATTTAAGATAATTAATAAAAAAAATCAAACATTTACAATTACGTGACAATATATGATTAATTGACAGTATAAAAAATCTTTACACACAATGCATTATAATTATGCAATTATTTAATATAAGTATGTGACATAAAAATTTATGCAATCATTTAATTTAATACGATAATTATTTAATAGCTTAAACTAACAATTTTCCACATTTAAATATTTCATGTTTTGTTATTTACATAGTTGAATTTGATATTCAAATAACCTTCTACTAAAATCTATAAGTGATATTATCTCTGTTATATAATATGATAAAATAATATCAAACCTCGTACTCGTATTCCATTAGATTAGATGTAAAATTCGGTGATTAAAACACATTATTGAAATACTCCGACGGGATTGTCCTAGTGACTAGTAGCTTGAGTCATTTAATTAAATGTTTATGTTCGAATTAGGATGATGAAAATAGAATTGTATTTGTTCACAGAAGAGTTTTCCTTTAACTGATATTTTACATCCTCAAAAGTTTAGTACTACGATTATCCGTAGTGGATACCCGTGCTTCATCCTGCACCTTAAAAAACACATTATTGAAATATTTCACCCCCTTAGTCACTGGCACTCACTTCAGTAGCTGCACTTTATTCCATGCTGCCATATATAGTCTTGTTCCAAACTTTCCTAGCCACTTTCCCACTAACCAAACATCCCATGAACCAGACATCTTCAAACATTTTCTGTCTATGTAAACACCCTTTTCTTAACTTCACGTGCTTCTACTCTTGCTTTCACACATACCCTTTTATTCATTTTTCACTCTACTAATAGAACCTCACTCCAAGAAGCACAAACCTTTGAAGATTGAACCAACCAACACACCCAGTTAAGATTTTACAGAAAAGTTCTCTCATTTTCCCCTTGATTGAACCAGACATGTCTTTGCTCCTTTACCTCCTGCTGAAAGTTCAAATCTTCCTCATATGTGCTTCATCATCACTTTCCTCCATGACTGAACTTGACACTCTCATGGCCATCAAAGACTCTCTAGACCCAGAAAACAGTGTGTTAGTCTCATGGACCCCACATGTTGAACCATGTAATGGTGCTTTTGAGGGTGTGGCTTGCAATGAGCAAGGCCATGTTACTAACATTTCACTGCAAGGAAAGGGTCTCTCTGGAATGATACCTGCAGCTATGGCTGATCTCAAGAGCTTGACTGGTTTGTATCTTCACTTCAATGCTCTGAATGGGATATTGCCAAAGGAGATTGCAGGTTTGAGTGAGTTAAGTGATTTGTATCTCAATGTGAATAATCTCTCTGGGGATATCCCTCGTGAGATTGGTAATATGTCAAATCTTCAAGGTGGGTTGCTGATTTTTCTTGTAAATTTGTGATCTTTCCTCTTGTTTATTTAGCCTTGTGCTTGTGTTTCAGTATAAATAGCATATTTTTATGACATTTTAGGTCCAATAAAGTAGACTTGTACTATTTTTTAACTTCATTCTTGCTTGATATCTTATATGTGAGAATTAATGAAGGAGGAATTTTTAGTACTCAAGTTTGGTCCTTCTTACTGTATGTGGCCATTTTGGTATTTTGGGTCACTAACATTTTTAGAGTTTACAATGTCTGACCATTTTAGTACTCTGGAGGTAAATCTTCATTTCTGTCACTCTCTTTTCTTCTTAATTAATTAACTTCTTTCTTTCTTTTTTTGGTTGAAACTAGTTCTATGAGATCCTATATTTGCTCCTCTCCTCTCTGTAGGCATAAACAAATAATCATTTTTGTTTACTCTATCATTTTGAACTCTATAGTATGCCTAATTATAGCAAGAGGAAAAGAAAATAGTATTATAGCAGGAAAAGAAAATAGCATGAGGATGCCTAATGATAGCAGGAGGAAAAGAAAATAGAGGAAGAAATGAGATTGATTGCATAAGAAAATAGAAAAATCCAAGAAACTATCCATCTGACTCAATATTTTCTACGGTATAGCTGATCATTTATGTCTGGTTTTTACTTTTAACCCTCTCTATGGTATTGTCATTTGATGTTTCTGCTTCTATTTGGCAGTTGGAAGATGGAAAAATGCTCTCTCACATTTATTTTCTGTTTTCCCAAAATAGACCAAAATTGTTCTTATAAGTGTAGTGCTTGCAGTTTTGCAGCTTTGTTATAACAAGTTTAGTGGGAGTATACCTACTGAACTGGGAAAGTTGAGGAAGCTCAGTGTTCTTGCACTGCAATACAATCAATTGAGTAGTGCAATTCCTGCAAGTTTGGGTGAACTAGAGACACTAACACGATTGGATCTGAGCTTCAATAGCCTTTTTGGTCCTATTCCAGTGAGATTGGCTAATGCACCTAAACTGGAGAGTTTAGATATTCAAAACAATTCTCTCTCAGGCAGTGTCCCTACAGGTAATCAATCCTACAAGGTTGATTTTTTTTGACTTTCCATCTTGATTTGTTATAAAAAACTAAGATTTGTTGATTCAATTTTATATCTTTTATGTATTAATGCAGCTCTCAAAAGACTGAAAGGTGGGTTCCAGTACATCAACAATGCTGGTTTATGTGGGACTGAATTTGCCAAGTTAGATTCTTGTAAAGCAGTAACAAGTTCAGACCCAACTAAACCTGAACCATATGAACCTAACAATAACCTTTCTACAAAAGATCTTCCGGCATCAGTTGAACCAAAAGCTAAAACTTGCAGTGAGACTCATTGTAAAAAGCCATCAGCATCATCAAAAATTGGTCTGATTTTTGGGGTAATTGGAGTTGTTACTGGATCCACTATTCTTGGACTTTTTGTGTTCTTATGGTACCGTCGTCAGAAACAGAAAATTGGAAGCACTGTTGAAATTTCTGATAGTCGGCTTAGTACTGACCGGATAAAGGAAGTATGCAGGAAAAATGCATCACCTCTGATAAGTTTGGAGTATTCTAATGGATGGGATCCATTAGCCAAAGGGAGAAGTGGTTATTCCCAAGAAGTTCTTGAGAGCTTTATGTTCAATCTTGAAGAAGTAGAGCGTGCAACTCAATGCTTCTCAGAGGTAAATTTGTTGGGGAAGACTAGTTTTTCAGCTATCTACAGAGGAATCTTGAGAGATGGATCAGTTGTGGTTATAAAGTGCATTGCCAAGACAAGCTGCAAGTCTGATCAAACTGAATTCTTGAAAGGGTTGAAGATAATGACCTCATTAAAGCATGAAAATCTAGTTCGGTTGAGAGGCTTTTGCTGTTCAAAAGGCAGGGGGGAATGTTTTCTGATTTATGATTTTGTCTCAAATGGGAGTTTGTTACAGTATCTTGATGTTAAGAGAGGGGATGGTAAGGTTCTTGAATGGTCCATTAGAGTATCCCTCATCCATGGCATTGCCAAAGGTCAGTTTTTTTTTGTCTCATTCTTGTTGATAACTTTTTTCTGAGTTCACTTACTTTCCCTTTCATGGAAGGGGGGCAACTGGCCCATGGAGTCTATCCCTGCATAACCATTGAAGCTCATAACTATTAGTTATTCAAGGAGACCTTAGATAAGTTTAAAGTAACTGGGCCCTTTTATAAGCACATGCTCTTTAAGTGAGCATAGCCTGACAATACTCAAACAATTGTATCCTCAGTTTTCAGCATGTCATTTGAGACCTGACCTGCTTTCTAATTCCATTGGATTGAGTTAGTTATCTCATGACCAAAGTGTTAGTAGTATTTGCATGCAAAAACCTTTTCTTTTTTGGTATAATTTCTTTGTCATGCCATCTCATGTTATATGCCTTTATATCATGATTCTGAGCCCTTAAACTTTTGATCATCAACTTCCAGGTTTAGTGGTTTACTGTAAAAGAATAATATTTACTCCGATAATGTCTAAAGGAAGGTTACTAGTATTATTTTATTGTAGATGCATATTTGAACAGTTTTCATTTGATTATGCTGGAACTTGATAAATGATTACATGCTCATTCATAATACTATTTAAGTAGCTAACTATTGCTATGGCATTCTTACATTGAGTCCTGAGGAAGGGATTAACATTCTTTCCTGCCCCAGGTATTGGCTATCTGCATGGAAAGAAAGGAAGCAAACAAGCTTTAGTTCACCAAAATATATCAGCTGGAAAAGTGCTTCTTGATGCTAGATACAATTCCTTACTTGCAGATTCAGGATTGCAGAAACTGCTTGCAGATGATGTTAACTTTTCCACCCTCAAAGCTAGTGCAGCCATGGGATATCTGGCCCCAGAATATGCAGCAACCGGTCGTCTGACCGAAAAAAGTGATGTGTATGCATTTGGAGTGATAGTTTTCCAGCTTCTCACCGGGAAGCGCGATATCACTCAATTAAGTCGCCAACAACTAGAAACAGATAGTTTTAAAGATATAGTTGATGAAAATCTTGAAGGGAAGTTCTCAGAATCAGAGGCAACCAAACTAGGGAGAGTTGCCTTGCTTTGCACCCATGAATCTCCCCATCTCCGACCATCTATGGACAATGTAATGCAAGAGCTGGGTGGTAAACACTGAACAATTACCATCTCACATTACTTTTTTATATCATTTTTAAACTTGGTTAATGTTGTATAAACTCATGGTTAATCATGTGTATTGGATAGTTAATGGGTTAACCATTAATTACGAATGTATAAATTAAATAATCAATTTACTATCCAATAACATGATTAACCACAAATTTATACATTATTAACCAATTTCAAAAAATGATGTAAAAAGTAGTTTGAGAATGTAGGGGTTGGTAAACACTAGCAGTTTATGACATGAAGAATGATATCTTGCCTTGCCTTTCTAGTTGAAAGGGGGTATAGATAGAGTCATTGTAAAATATTATTATTTCATGAGAAGTGAAGTATGCTGAAATTGCCCTGTATTATAGTTGAGAACATGAAGTGTTAAAAGGGAAACTCCTCATGTAAAATGGAAGGTGGTCGAAATGATTTTTGATAGACTGGTTGTAGAAGTTGTTCTGCTTTGTACTTTGGAGTTGTCTTAATTAAAAGTAACTTGGTTTTGTAGCTGACGATTAAGCAGCACATGGTGAAGTAATTTGAAACTACTATGTGGAAAATGATTTGAGAAAGTACATTGTGTTTGATCATTAACTTCAAATTTTTTGAAATTTAAGTTAGCACCACAGTTTAAAAGCTAGGATAAAGTTGCTCGCATGATATAAAACAATATAAAAATCTGTAACTTGGTATGATAGATATATTTTGTATGAAGTCCTCTTACAATTTCTATTGGACACTTCAAGTTAGAGATAATGGTGGGTTCGTAACTTCAAGTTGAAAGAGTTGAAGCATAATTGTAGTGGCTTTCAGCTTATGGTTTCCATCGGAAAAGGCATATTTTCAATGGAGTTTACTTTAGGTTGAATTTCACAATTCAAAATAGACAAGATTGAAAATTAAGTTAACTAGAGCAGGAAAGATAAAAAGGCACATCCATAAATTTTCCATTTGAAATTGAACTTAAGCTTCATTTCTTCGTCCACCTAAAACTTTTATAAATGAAAACTGGCATTGTGGCATACTAAAATCAGACCCCTCTATAAAAGAACATCTTTTGCTCCACATAAGGACAAGGATTGTCAGAGTATCATTGCACCACCAAATAACAACAGTGGAATAGGATATTACTGAAGAATTTATGTTATCAACTCTGAGATACGTTCTCATTGACATTAATAATGCGGTTTTTGTGCTTTTGATTAGTCAACTGTGTCTGAGAAATTCTTAGGAGTTTCTAGTTCTTGGTTTGTACCATTTAGTGTGTGTCACCTCGGTTATAAGATTATATATGTTAATTGAAAGGAGAGATACTTATGACTTATATAAATGAGACACATTGAATGGTATAAATCTAAATGATTCTTGTAGCTCATAATCATTGCAGAACTGGTTTTTTAGAATTTTAACTTAAAAAGAAAAAAGAAATTCATTCAACTATACATCACAAAAGATAGCTATTGTTAAGCAAGATAAATTGCAACTATAACAATGTTATGATATCCCCATATGGTGTGTCAAAAAGTGAAAATAAATTACTTATAGAAGACCTGAGAAAAGCACAAACAGGAGTAGAGCTGCAAAACACCATAGTTGTTAAGCAGTAAGTTTCACAAAACAACTTAAAAGAAAGCCGTCAATAAGGATATAAAAGTCTTCTAAAGAACCGGCACCTAGAACTGAAGTAGAAACCTAAGCTTCATTAAGGACCCTTCATCCTTTCTTCCTTGCTACTATCCCTCCACATATCATCAATGATGCACAACGTCCTTGAAGCTAAGGTTGCAGATCTAAAATTCAAAAAGTGCCGCGTGAGACTTGAGAGTGAAATTGTAGAGAAAAAAAATTTCTTGATAGAACAAACACTGGCAAGATTAAGAAAACAATTCAAGAATAGCAAACACAGCAAAAACACAAATGAAAAAGAATGCAACATGCTCAAAAGTGCATCCAATCCTTGTGTAAACAAAGAAAGACATTAGCTTCATCCCTGTTGCTAAGAATACAAGTGTGCGCCTCGCACCATTGGTGATACAACTACTGTGTTATTAAAGATGAGATTCTATAGCAATGACATTATCTTTTTTTTTTATAAGCCAAAAATTATGTTAATAAACAAGACAAATGAGACCAACAAGCACAAGTTGTACCAATTGGAAAGCTGGAAGGAAAAGATACAAAAGGAAAGCGCTACAAAACACGATATAGCAAAGAAACCAACCAAGGCAAAGACAACCATTAAAATGCAAAATCCAAGCCATATGCAACACAGAACCAGAGAAAGTAATCCTGCTGTTATAGTACCCATATGCAACGCTCATAACACCCATACAAAAACCGAAGGCATCCAACTACTAGCCACAGAGAAACTAAAAAGGATGGGATTTGAAAAACCAAACTGATCATGCCTCTTCACCTAAGCTTCCTTCCAGGCGGCACCTTCACACAAAAGCTCCCATCTTCCACTTTACCAATAACAGAAACTACTCCAACTCTCAAAACAGCATTCCACAATTGATAACCACTGGACATAGGATGGACATAGAAAACAATCCCACAATTTGAATGCTTATTATTGATTAGCTAAACCGTATATGTCGTACAAAACAAAATTGCAAACAAAGAGAGATCTTCACTCCTTGCTTCAACTTCAAAATTTAAGATAAGACTCTCTAGTTTGCCAACTATTTGTTCTCATTGCTAACTAATTGTAAGCTTGTAGCTTTTATCATGGGAAGGTAAAAGTAAAACAGCCAAGACTCAATAAAAGACCTGAGAAATGAGAGTTTCAGTCAAAGGGATGTTCATGAGAAAAGTTTCCTATACACAGACAGCAAACAAGCCTTTCTAAGATCTTCAGCTGATCAAATGCAATCAAGATGAGATCACATATTAAACAGAATAAAACAAACACTCATTTCTAGTATTCCATATCCATAATGAAATTTGGCATTAAATGAAATTAATATCAAGATTGAAGAAGTAAAATAATTCTAGTTATTTTTTCTCTGCATTTTGTTTAAAACCTTTTGAAGACCAACCCAATAACAAAATATTTAGGAGAATCAATTACCATTTTGGAAAATCATCCTTTAGCTTACATTTAATATAAAATCAGAACAACTTAATCCAATCCATACATTTCAATCCAACCATTACCAATAGGCCATAGATAATCTACCAAAAAAAAAAAATAGTGAAACTATGGCACCACCAAATTTTTTAAAACAATCTACTTATATCTCCCAAACGTCAAATGGCAAGAGTTTAAAACCATATACATGATTTAAAATAAATTCAGATAACAAACCTGTCATAGAAGAAGGCGAAACCAAGCTTTCAATATAACCCACAGTACAGTACCAATATATGTATTTGGAAAGTTTTGTTCGTTCAATTCTATTATCACTCCGATGATACAAAATCGCTTGCAATTCAGTAATGGTTGTTATTATAAGGACATCACCATTCTCAGACGTGCACAATGGGATCAAAGGAAATGCCAAGCAATCAAAATGAAGATCCTGATAACTAACTTTAATGAATTGAGTCCAAGACTTTTCAACTCTAAACTCCTTCATTTGCCATACCACAAAATGGGTTCTGTTGGAATCATGAGAAAAACACAGACAATCCATCAAAACCCCAATCATTGAATCAATTGGAAGGGCTTCATCAAGACGAGGCAGCAACAATTGTGTGCATATCTCCATCCCCAGATCAAGCGAAACAACTACTAATTGAGCAATAACATCAGAATTGATGTTGCACGATGCTAACCAATTAAGGGTGCCGTTAAAGTATACCCCTTTATTATGCGGATGATCGAAAATATAAAAGGGATTAAAAGGAAAACTAAGAATGTTTCTCCAACAATTGTCACCCAAGCTGCAAATTTTCACCTGTTTTTTCTGTGACTCCTCCTTAGCTCTACGATTAACAATGAATGCTAACACCTTGTATGTGCCACTTAAATTATCACAACCAAATACAAACGCAAACGGGGCAAACCTATGATTATAATAACTGCCACTGACACGTAAACAAGAAAAATCTTTTGATGTTAACTTTGTAGCTGGGTTACATAAACAAAAGCGGTATTCTGTAAACAAATTTTGATTACTATAACCAAGCCATTGCAGGAACCAATAACGTCATACTTATAGCCATTGCAGGAACCAATAACGTCATAATCGCCATTTAATGGAAAGCAATATTCTTCGTCAATGATAGATGATGGGTTCCCCAATAAAGAACGCACAGAGTAGGAAACGAGAACTTTGTTTTTGTGGGGTTCTCTTGACCGCACTAACAAGAGGTTGGCATTTCTAGCAGATCTATGAAGGTGTAATTTCACGAAATTAGGATCTGAGATTTGGGATTTCCACGACTTACACACGCACCTGAATTTCAGGAGAGACTTCACTGGCAGCCATGACAGAATTTCCACCGTGAGATCGTCAGGGAAGACTGCAGGTGGCGGCGACGCCGGTGGCGACTGATGAGCTTGACGGGTTTTCATGAGAGTCACACGCTATGTGCTTTGTGGGACGAACAAAGAAGGGATTCCAAAACCCTATGTGTATATTTAACAGAGATGTTTCATGTTCGCGGACTGAACTTGACGGCTTTTCATAAGAGCGTTCCTGTGTGTGGGAGAGGGGATAGGGCGTATTTTATTTAGCTTTCTGCACAGCATATTTTATGACATTTTAGGTCCAATAAAATTGACTTATTATATATATTACTAAAGGTGTATTTTTCTTGTAAAAGAAAACTAAAGGTGTATTTTTGTCTTTGACGATTTTTCTGTTAGTTAATGTGGGGTTTGGTCTGCAACAAAGAAGAGAAGAACAAGTGACATGCGTATCCTTCAAGGCGTGTAAGAACACTAGGCTTTAGGCTCGATTCGCCTCACCAATCTCTCCTCATAGATTGGATGCAACAGGTATAACCGGCGAATCCCCTTCAGGATACAATGGAGAACCTTGGTTTGGTTTGCACACCCTAAACCAAGCGTATCATCAATGACATTATACAGAATAATAGTTTTCTTAATTCTCTCTGCGCATTAAGGAAAGAAATGAAGTGATTTGGCTTGCAGAAGTTTAGCCAATTTTCAGACCTAATTCTGCATGCACAATTGGTTGTATTTATAGACCAACTTATGCCTCTTGGTGAATGAAATAACCTTTCATGTATTTGAAAGAATGATTGCAACATTTCATGAATGTACACTTGATGAATGAACACATTTAATCATGAAAAAACACATCTATTAGGAAAGATTTGAAAGCCATGAAGAGACACACCTATTGGTGTCCTTCAACCTCTTTCCAACTTAGTGTCTTTGACTTCCATTATTTTGGAAATCCCTCACAATCCCAAGTACCAATTTTATTTTCTGAGAAAAACAAATACCTTCAAATAGTTCTTGAGACCGACAAAGGGGGACATATTAGTCACTTCGTTTGTTTCCATCCTAAACATGTCGCTCGAGTATTGATATGTACAATTAGTGTTTCCAGGTATCCATTAAACTTGTCTATGTGACCTGTGTTGGTGCATCTGGTGTGGTGCATCTAATACATGTGGTGTGTTGGTTGTAACATGTAGGAACTAATTTGTCCCATGATAGAAATTATCAGGGATTGAATTGGGTTGGGGGTGGGGTAGCTCAACTGATTTGAGCTAAAGATATAAGATGATAAAGGTCCGGGTTCAAACCCTGGCATTGGAGAAAAACTAACATATCAACAAATATACTAACATTTGCCTGTAAAAAAGGGGGGGATTGAATTGGGTTACTTAAATATATAATAGTTGGGAACTTGTTCGATCGATGTATAATTGTTCTCATGGTCTATTCAGCTCCAGTGTTGCCTAGACACCTCAACACACTAATGATACACATCAACACTCTAACGACACGATCACGACGGAGACAAATTGAGGGACTAAAGTGTCCCTCTTTTGACATTTCCAGGGACTACTCGAGAAGTTTTTTTCAATGACGAAAAGTAATACGTTAAAAATTGTCATGATTGAAATGAGGCTTTAGTCTATTTGTTTTGGTAATCAATTGGCCTAATCCATAGTGCTTTGACAAGCAGTTTGCCAACAAGTCATCACACAAACATTGGTGGCGTTTGGAAGAGCTTATTTAAGCTCCTTTTGACTTATCTGATGACATAAGTTGTTATGCAGTGTGTTTGGCAGAGCTTATAAAAATAACTTATGTCATCCCATAAGGAGTTTTTGACTTATTTTCATAAGTCACTGGGAGAGGCTTTTGGAATTATCATAAGAGCTTATGCACTAAACACCATCTCCGTGTTTTTCACTATTCGAATCCTCTCATGCCCCTTTCTTTATTTTTCTTTCTTTAAGCGCTTATGGCATAAGCTCTCATGCGATAAGGTCTTATGTGATAAGCTCTTAATTAAGTTGTTTACCCAAACGCACCCAATTGTCTCCCCGCAGAGTGAATTAATGGAGGAAATATATTTAGTACTCAAATTTGGTCCTGCTTACTGTATCTCAGTATCTGGCCATTTTGCTATTTTGGGTCACTCAGCATTTTTGAGTTTATAATGTCTGGCCATTTTAATACTCTGCAAGTAAAGCTTCATTTTTCTCACTGTCATTTCTTCTTAAATAATTTCAATTTTTTTTGTTGAAACCAGTTCTATGATCCTATATTTGAACCTCTTCTTTCTTTCAGCGTGAATTAACGATTATTTTTGTTTACTCTGTCATTTTGAACTCTATAGTTTGGATGGTGAAAGAGGATGCCTAATTATAGCAGGGAGGAAAGGAAATAGAGGAAGAAATGAGATTGGTTGCATAAGAAAATCGGAAAATCCAAGAAATTATGCATCTGGCTCAACACACTTGATCATTTGTGTCTGATTTTTACTATTTACATTGTCTATGGTATTGTCATATGATGTTAGTTCTTCAACTCGATAGTTGGAAGATGGAACAATGCTCTCTTGTATTTATTCATGTTTATCACAAATAGACCAAAATTATTCTTATAAATGTAGTGTATTTTGCAACAGTTTGTCTTCCAATAGCATAATTTTTATAATTCTGTGCATTTTTCTGCATTTAGCCTCTCTCTTTTTTCTTTTTTTTCTGAGTTCACCCTCCAAATGGTTTTGGATCTTTTTTTTTTCTTCTGTGTTATACTTGATGGCCTAAGTTACCCATTTGAAGATGATTTTATGAGGCTTAATTTAAAGAAATACACAATGCGAGTTAATTTCCTTTGAATTGCCTGCAATTAGTGAACTGATCGCAGTTCTTATATAATTCCTCATGTTTCTCTTGGTCTGTGTCCGCCTAGATTGCAATATACTCTATTTGTTTCAAAGAGTTCACCATCACAAGGTTCTTATCAGCAACCCATATAATCTATTATAGGAACATAGTTTTTTTTTGGCATTATATGTAAGCACTAGTCATTGCCCTATGACAGAGTTATCACAGTTAGGTTTATATTCTTTTCTTAAGAATGCTATTACTTCAAGCGTTCACTAATAACTAACCTTTAATTTATTGAGTTTTGTCATATATAGTCAAATTATCTCTTTAACTTGTTGGGTTTTAATTTTATCAGAATACAATTGAGGGGGTCTGGATGAATCAAAAGTTGAAGACATGACGAAGTAGGTGAAAGAGCAAATGGACTCCAATTTGCTGTTATGGAATGGACAAGAATTGGTGATTTCATTTCATTATATTTTACTATCTATAATTGCCTCTAACTTCTAATTTTCTTTATCAAATACTTTTGATTAATCCCGAGAAGCAACTGGCCAATGGAGAAAAATAATTTCAAGTATCTACATTACTTAAACCAACAATCTCAGTTTTTCTTTTTCTTTGATCTACATTTCAATGTCAAAAGGTACAAACTACAAAACCTTCTACTTAATGACATAGTAGAAAAACTTTTTCTTTGATAGTGAAGAGCTCAAAGCTTCACTAAGTCCTCTCAAGCTTCGGTAAGACCATCTATGAAGTTGTAGAGATCTGTAATATTATAGGTTTAAATATGTTTTTAGTCCCTGCAAAGTTCATCGATTTTGGTTTTAGTCCCTGTAAAAAAAATTCTTTGGATTTCGTCCATATAATTTCAAAATTTTTGTAAGTGGTCCTTACCATTACTCTAGAGTACTAGAAATCATACCATATGAAAATATTTGTCAATTTTAATTATGTGACCCTAATGTATGATTTTTTCCATATTTTCTAGTCAAATTTTGGAGCAAATCGGACATGAACAGGAAATTATCTAAGTACTCCTCAGTATTAGATATCATACAAAATGAATGAATTTAGCAATTTTAACCCTGTGGTCTCTAAGGTATGATTTTGTTTTTATTTTTGGCCAAATCTTGTAACAAGTCAGACAGTAAAATGAAATTATTTCGATACTCTCAAATACTAGATAATGGAAAAAGAGGACGGTATGGACCATTTACAAAATTTTTGAGATTGCAGGGACGAAATCCTCAGAATTTTTTTTTTTGCAGATACTAAAACCAAAATTGGTGTACTTTATAGGGACCAAAAACTTATTTAAACCAATATTATAATAGAGAATTCTGATGGCCAAACTTAACTCCCTCAGTTTCCTTTCATTTGCAAACATGCATATACAAACACAAGATTTAAACTCCTGTTTAGTGCTAAGAATCAAACCATACAAAGCAACAACAAATAATACTATAAAAAAAATATATATGCAAGTTGATAGGTTTTAGAAGTGGTAAACCAACTGCATTCTTTTACAAATTCTACACCATGTGTTATCCATGTTTTCAATTATTCAAATTTTTATAGTTCTTATGCAGAACACAGTGTTTGATCCAGTATAGATCATGATAGTTGCTTAGTGTTGCGGAACTTTCATCTGGTATGCTTCTCACTTATTCTGTTCATCTGCCCTTTCTCTTGACTTAGAGTACCAAGGTTTAATTGAGAAGGACGAAGTTCAATGGCAGGAATTAAATTACTGTGTCAACTAAATAAATAAAAAATTTAAATATCTTATGTCTGCAGAAAAGCTTTGAATAACAGGAGTCTGAGAACTTTCTTTGTCACAGTGGCAGAGAATAAGAAAACATATGTCTAAGTTTTAATTATAGCATAATCATTGTAGGTGAACAACCCTATGCAAAAATATTTGGTGATAGTATGAATCTGACAATCGCTGAGTCAGGTCCAAGTACTATCACCAATGTATATGACTCTATCCAATGCGTTTAAATTCTCATCAATGACTTCCCAGTTTTCATTCAAATATGATAAAATTCATTCAGAATTCCTCATCCTTCATATCACTGGCGGATCTTAATAGAGTCGGGGTGAACCTCGGCTCCCCCAACTTTTTTTTTCATTAGTTTAAGGCGTGTCTTTCCGGCATAAACAGCATAATTTATGACATTTTAGGTCCAATAAAATATACTTATAATAAGTTATTAAAAAAAAAAAAGACTTACAATATTTTTAGAGTCTTCCTAAGGAGTGTCATATTGGTTAAATAAGATAGCATCTATTAAAATATTGAATGCATCACTTTCCTATAAAAACCTCTATTTTTTTTGGTTTCTTAACCAATATTTTTATGACACTTATTAGTGATAAGTTTATTTTGTGTCAATTAGATCTCATAAGTTAGGTTCGAATAACAATATTTGACTTTTTTCATCATTCAGTGTAAATCCGTCACCTCCTCTCCTTTGTGGCATTCTCAAGTCTAGTTGGTGTTCCTCACATATATATAATAAATTAATAATTAAAATAAATAAATAAATCAAAACCTGGTCCCATAAGTGAGTTTGACAGGTAGCAACGCCAACTAGGCTCGGGAATGCCGTATAGGAGAGGAAATTATGGAATATTTTAAAAAAAGTCAATTATTGTTACCCAAACCTAACTTATGGAATCTAATTTACACAAAATAAACTTATGAGATCAAATCGAAAAAAGAAATAAACTTAAGAGATTAATCCACCGGTGAAGGCTATGATACATCACGTACTAAAGTGGTGCAGTGATGTACCATTCGGGTGGAGAAATCCGGGCCATTATTGCGACTTGGGTGGGCGGACATTTCAATTTTTGGTTGACCACTTATTATATTTGTATTTACAAAAAAAAAGTATGGTATATTTGTATTTGCATTTTCAGTATTCTAATTTTAATTGATTGAATCTCACTACTCATAGCCACCATCACCGATCGCCAGAGTATTATTTGTGTGTGTTTGGATGAGCGTTTGAGAAACGTGATTCTGAATGAAATTGATTTTGTAGAATTGATTTTGGATAGAAGTGAGTTGAAAGTGAAGTGATTTATGTTTGGATATATTCATGGAAAAAGTGATTTTTATCAATTCTTGTTGTTTGGATAATTTGGATCAAAATTACTTTTGAACATGTAATTACCAAAATGGGTTTCAATAAATATATATATATATATATATATATATATATATATATATATATATATATTCTATCTTATATAATTATATATTAACAAATCAAATAAATATACTAAGATACCTATTAAAGAAAAGAAAGCAGCAAAAATAAAAACTATTAAAATAATTAAGAAAACATTTCATTTTTTTAATGGCTTGGGCCTTCCAACTAGCCCACTAAAGATACTATAATGGCAGAAATCATTAATATGTGTGATGACCAAATAAAAGCTGCCCTAAACAACTACAGAGGAGCGCCTCTTCGCAGTGGAGACCAAGTGATAGATGGCAGATACAGAGACAGCTGGAGGAGGCCACTACTTCGTGGAGATGTTGTGATTGTAGATCTAGAAGGTGGTCACGATATTGGAATGTTGCAGATGATACAAACACGGATATATGAAGGTAACGAAAGGTGTATAAGTTAAATTACTGGTAGAGAGATAAAATCTTCACAATCAATTTTGAATCCCAGACGTGGAAGCTACTTGAAGCTGCTTCCTTCCAAACTCGATTTTGAACGTAAAATTGCTTCTCGGTCTTGTGAGCCAAACATCTTCAAATGGTTCAAATCCACGTTTGACCATACATAACTCACGTTTGAGGGATGCAAACGTGAAACCAAACAGGTACTTTGTATGTTCGTTTAAAGATAAAATGATGAGAATGGCGGCTGGAGTATCTCAAAGATTGCTTATGGAGGATAGTTTGAGGCCTGCGGAGATTGTTGTTGAAACACACAAGCTCACGCACTCTAATGTAGAATAGAAAGAATATTGAGAGAAGAAAGAGATAAGAGAATGAACACTTAGTGAAAATCTTTATTCACTTTACACATTTCTACACTTCTCTACTTTTACACTATAACATTAAGTCTATTTATAGACATGCACATATACTAACTAATTCTCTTAATAGCTTCTAACAAATCTCTTTAGTTACAACAAACTAATCACATTTTAACAAACTAACTAAATACTAAAAAACACTAACTAATTTGAATTATCTCCAACACACCCCCTTAATTCAAATTAGCTAAAAGCACAAAATACAAAAGCTAATACATCTCTGAACACAATTTCCATGATCCTATACTTTGAAGCACAAAGATATAATCTCCAAACAAATATTCTCATTTCCACCGGGATCCCATAATTTCAGAACGCTTAAGTATTTGCAAAAACAAATCAATAACAAAAATGATTCGCTGGCTTGGTGGTCACCACCGTGGCCTTTCATCCCTGTGTCCACAGCTCGAATCCACGCTACAACCACATTTCTGGATTTTAAACTTTTCTGCACTTTTATCAAAAATAAAACAAGCAACATGCATATGGCCGGTATCGAACAAAAGACATGATACACTAACATCGAACGCCTTACCACTAGGCTGCACCATTTATTGATGCGAATTATCAATCGCAAAATATATTTATCTTGTGCGAAATTCTTCTTTTGCCAGAAACACAATCCTTCATCTTCCTCCTTTCGCTTCTTCTTCACTGCCTTTTCTTTTTCAAATGACAAACAAGATCTGAACCCTGATTCCAATTTCCGAGTTTCCATCCTTGCCCTACTTCCATTTTGTACTCCATGTGGGCAACCAACACTCTCAGCCGCAAGAGACCCTTCGACCACCATTCGAATATCACGTTCCGACGGTGTAGATAATGGCGGATTCGGTGGTTCGGCGGCATCTCCGCCTTCACCTTACCCTCGTAATGAACTCCATTTTTGTCTCCTCTGCTCTGCTCTCCCACTCTGAACTTTGTGGTTTCTTCCCCCAAAATTGAGGGTTCTATCCGTTCCCCTTCACGACAGCCATCGCCTTGTCCATCACCGCAGCCACCACGGCTATATCCACCGTCACACACCACCGCACTGCTATCGTGAATGAGTTGCATTCTCCTTTTGTTTTTCTTCTTCGCCGTGGCTTCTTCATTACAATGCACCGCCTTCTCGTCCTCCATCTCTGGTACACCATGTGCTGCTGCAGCTGTAGCTGCAGCGGCTTCTCTTCCTTCGCTGTCATTCTTGCGAAGTTGCTCCCGGATCTCCTTCTTATCTGGTTCTGGTTCTTCTTTCTTTTCCTCTGGCTCAGGCTTCTCCTTCTCTTGTGAACTTTGATCACTCTCCACTCCACTTTCACCTTCTCCTATCCTTTCTGTGCAAGAAACCCTTTGTCTCTCAGCTGCTGCTACTGCCTCTCTCCTCTCTTTCAGCTCTTCTTGCATGAGAAACAATTCTGTTCTCTTATCCTCTGCCTCTTGCAAACCCACTTGCTGTTCATAAGGCTTCTCTACCTTCTTCACTTTATCAGCTTCTTCAAAGCTTTTTTGCAAGATGTTCCATGCTTCGAAGGTCGTGGTTAGCAAAGAGAATGTTCTTGAGATTTGCTTCATCTACACATTGATGAAGAATCAAGAGAGCTTTGTAGTCTCTCTTTTTGGAAGCACCATCTTCATTGTCTTGAACACCTTCTTGCACCATCTCAAGCACCTCATAGAAATTGAATATGGTCTCCATCTTCACTACCCATTGATGGAAGTTCTTGCCATCAAGAACCGGTAATGGGATTGATAAATCCCCACTCACAATCTCTTCCATTTCTGCACTCTTGAACCCATCACAAGTCCCTAATCTTGTAGCTCGAGATACCATGTTGAAACACACAAGCTCACACACTCTAATGTAGAATAGAAAGAATATTGAGAGAAGAAAGAGATAAGAGAATGAACACTTAGTGAAAATCTTTATTCACTTTACACACTTCTACACTTCTCTACTTTTACACTATAACACTAAGTCTATTTATAGACATGCACATTTACTAACTAACTCTCTTAATAGCTTATAACAAATCTCTTTAGTTACAACAAACTAATCACACTTTAACAAACTAACTAAATACTAACAAACACTAACTAATTTGAATTATCTCCAACAATTGTTCAGTATGTTACTGAGGAAGTTTTCCCAGAACTGATGAAGGAAAGTGAAGGAGACTCTCTGCAATGGGAATTTAACCCTAAACCGATCGTGAAGGTTTCGGTGGAGGAATATGAGCAATGGTGTAGAGACCGTGGAAGAATACTCTTATTGTTCGGTTTTCTAGGTAAAAGCACTAGTTTGCGGAGACTTCTATTGCATCTACAAGATCATATATGGGACCTAATTGACAAAATATAAACTTATGGACCAAATCGAAAAAAGGAATAAACTTAAGGGACTAATCCACTAGTTTTACCTATTTTTAACTTTTTTCTTGCTTGCTATCTTATCCATGAGAATTAATGGAGGATAAATTTTTAGTACTCAAACCAGTATGGTATCTATGCCTTTGCACATGTCAGCGCATGAAATACTAATTTTGAAAAAGTCATAATGGTAGTTATTAGATTGTATCTTGCTTTTCTTATTAACACAAGAAGCTGAAGGATCTAAAGTAAATACAGACTTTTGCCCCTGACTAAAAAAATATTGTTGTCCTCCTTGTCTTACAACCTTAATTTACACAACACTTTTTTATTTTTTATTTCTTAATATAACCTAAAATGTAACACTTTTATTTCCCAATACAAACTTAAAATAGATTATTTTCATTTCCCAATACAACTTAAAATATAGGATTTAATTGGTATACACTGACAGTGTAAAATTTTTTTACACTGTCAACCAATCATAAATGGACACATCATTACAAATTTTTTATTCTTATCCTAACCACCTTAAAAGTCATCAAATCCATGATTTCTGATTGGTTGTCAGTGTAAAAATCTTTACACTGTCTGTGCATAGAAATTAAACTCTAAAATATATAACACATTTATTTCAGATCCTGATATAAGATTTTTTTTTGTTTATTTTCCTATTCTATGGCCAATCATGTTTCTTTCTTGCTTTGCTCTCTTCGTAGTGCAGCAAACTAAGAAAGTGAAACCATGTGAGACTGATAAAAAGAAGCAAGAAAACAATAATAACAACTGGCAAGAAGCTAAGAATCAACCCATTTTACATTTTTTTTGTCTTATTCTCTCCATAAGACAATTTTATTCAATTTAAATTTAAGTAACTAATTAGCATCATATTTTCTAGTGTGCTAGAAATAGATAAGTATTTCAAAAGAAAATCGATATTAGAGTCTCAAGAACTAATATTTTTCGTAACAAACATTGTGTATACAATGATATAGTTTTCGTAATCTCCAATTTTTTACTTAATGATAATAATTTATTATTTTATCGCTTATGCATTTATGTATTTTTTTAATATTAATATTATAATATATGATCTTGTCCCCCTAATCAACATTTCTGGATCCGTCTTTGTCTAGAGACGAGGCGGTGGGAGTTCTCGAAGCCAAAGAACTATCCTATGTGCTAGTTCGAAAAGAGGGAAAAAAAATGTGTAAGATGCTTAGACCGAGAGATAAAGAAAGAAGTTGTGATAAGAAGGAAAACTGGAAAATATGTAAGAAGGAAAAATGATGAAAAAGCCTGAAGGAAACATGTTCTGTATAAGAAAAGTTAAAAGTGTATGAGCACCTTGGAACTATTGTTGAAAAAATATGTAATCATGAAGGCAAATTTGTTTTTTTTAAAAAAACAAAATGGCATGCAAAAGCCATGAAGGAAAATATGTTATAAATGAAAAGGCCTGAGAACGTGTTTTGTGATAATACTACTCATTATTTGTTTTTTGTTAACTGTCTCAGAAGAAGCTTGAGAATGAGAATATAATAGAAGAGCTTGATGGGCAGGAAACAAAATTGATGAGGTGGTGGCACGTGTACCTGAGAAACAAATTTTATTAATAGTAATTTATAATTTATATATATAAGACTTTTTTTTTCCCTATTATGATGGGCAGGAAACAAAATTGATGAGGTGCTGGCATGTGCACCTGAGAAACAAATTTTATTAATAGTACTTTTTATATACGACTTTTTTTCTCCTAATATACGGGTCATCAAGTCCCTTTCTTGCTTTGCTCTCTTCGCAGTGCATGTCAGGATCCAACTTAGGCATTCATGAACGGCTAAAATGGAACTCTGTTGTCCCATTGCCAAGGTGGCCCTGAGTATACATTGAGTTTAAATGAAAAGAAATGGTCTCCAACCAAAAGGAAACTAGTTCTAAAATTCAAACAAAATGAAGAGTGATAACTGTATATTTATTAATTCCCTAATGAAATTTTTAGATTAGTTAGTTAGGTAGATAACTAACTTTGACAGTTAGCAATTTAGCATATCGGTTAGGAGGTAGTTAGCATCTAACCAATTGTAGCTGTATAAATAGCTCACTTGTACATGAGATAACTCAGATGAATGAATTCACAAATCATTCTCTCCATTGCATGATTTCTAGCTCTCTGATTTTACACTCATTTCTCTTTGTTCTCGATAACTTGCATGACAAGTTTATTCATTGTTCATCACTGTTCTTCACTGTGACCAGAGTCTTGGCCACTGATCTTGTGATATTTTCTTTGATCTTTCTGTTTCTACATAGTTTCGAAGCTCTGATTCATCAAAGCTCTGCTACATTGGTGCTTCATGACCGAAGATAGTCCTGTATCCAATCGTTCGAGTGGAGGTTCAAGAAACAACATTGATGAAACTTGAACACTCTATGTTCATCCTTTTGAAAATCCTTCAATCATTCTAGTTTCTGCTCTATTGACGAAGCATAATCACCATCAGTGAGCAAGATCCATGGAATTGAGCTTGATTTCAGAAAACAATATAGGTTTTATCGATGGTACCATTTCCATGCCATCGAAAACCGATCCTATGTTTGCCACTTGAAGAAGAGCCAACAATATGACCGTGAGATGGATTCTTGGATCAGTTTCAGAGTCAATTGGAAAAAGTATCCTCTATAATGATACAACACAAAACATTTGGAAGGAACTCAAACAAAGATTCTCGCAGGGAGATCTATTTCGCATTTCTGCTATAGAAGATAAAATAATTGCTCTAAGCAAGGAGAGTTCATTGTGACGGATTATTTTACTGAGTTAAACATCCTTTGGGATGAGTTAGATGATTATAGGCATCTACCAAATTTCACTTGTGAAGTAAAATGTTCTTGTGATGCACTTAAGAATATTGAGAAGTATAAGACTCAAGATCGAGTGATGAGATTCTTAAAGGGACTCAATGAGCCCTTTGCAACAATTAAATCTCAGATTATGTTGATGAAGCCACTTCCTCTAGTTAGTGAGGTATTTTCAATGATTTTGCAACAAGAAACACAATTAATTGGTGATGCCTTTGAACCCAAACTGATAGCTGCAACAAGCAAGGAGACCAATTACGGATATGGTAGAGGAAATGGTAGAGGCACTGGAAATTCTTACAAGATGCCTGGTGGAAGAGGTCCTAATAATGGGAAGCAGTGTACCTATTGTGGCAAATCAGGGCACATTGTTGATACATGCTATAAAAAGCATGGATTCCCACCCAATTTTCAGTTTCGAAATCAAGGAAGGATCAATTTAATAGCCTGCGAGAAGGTGTTGAGCCAGAGAGTGGTCCATGTGGTCTTATTCAAAAGGAAGAAAAAGGAAATTCAGGATTTGCTTTTATTGTTGAATAGTATCAAGGCCTGTTAAGCTTGCTACAAAAATCTCAAGCTCAACCCTCAGTGAACCAAATTAGCACTATCATGTCATCCACATCATGTGCACCGCCCTCTCCACAAGATTCAGGTATACCTTTCCTAATTACTTCATCTTCTTTGATATTGGATAGTGGTGCTACTGACCACATTTGCTATAACCTTTCCTTCTATTTCTCATATCATAAAATAAAACCTATCAGAGTTAAATTAACAAATGGAAATGAAGTCTTTGCTTGTCATTCAGGTAGCATTCATTTTTCAAATGAATTAGCCTTGTATGATGTTTTGCATATTCCTCATTTTTCCTATAATATGCTTTCTGTTACTAAACTAACATCTTCACTTCCTTATACCTTATCTTTTGATGCATATTCTTGCTCAATCCAGGAGAAGGATACATTGAGCATGATTGGTACAACTAAGGTGCCTAATGGACTTTATATCTTGAAGATGCCCCTCTGCACAAATAGACCTTTTTCTAGTTCCAATTTATGTTTTGTCAATAATGTTGTTATTGCAACAACCAGTTTATGGCATTTTCGATTGCCTCGTGTCTCTTTTCATTGTATAAAGAGTATACATTCTATTGTACCTTCAACTATTATGAATAAAGAACACATTTGTGATGTTTGTCATACGTCTAAGCAAAGAAAATTGCCCTTTCCTATTAGTACTTCAGAGTCTTTCAAATTGTTTGATCTCATACATGTTGACATATGGGGACCCTTTCCCATTCTCTCATTTCATGGAAATAGGCATTTCTTAAGCATTGTGGATGATTTCTCTAGACTTACTTGGATTTTCTTAATGAAAACAAAAGGAGAGGCTTCCAAACTTTTACAGAATTTTGTGTCCATGATTGATAGACAATTTAACCATAAAGTTAAAATCATAAGAAATGATAATGGACCCGAGTTTCTAATGCATGAGTATTACCAAACCACCGGTATAATTCATCAAACCACTTGCACATACACACCCCAATAAAATGGGATTGTTAAAAGGAAGCACCAACATATATTGAATGTGGCAAGAGCTCTGATGCTGCAAAGTCAGCTTCCTAAGGTGTATTGGACATATGCTATTGTCCATGTTGTCCTATTTCTCACAGCATTGATCCCACTACATATGACACTGTCTTCCTTTCACCATCCACGCTTCCATCCTACACATCCTGCTTCCACTGCAGTCCCCCTCACCTGCACACACTGTCCACGAACCTTCTTCCACACACATTGTCCAAGAACCTTCTCCCACATCTCTTTCTCCTCACAATTCCATTACTGATTCAATTCCTGATCAATCCAGTCCTTCACATCAAGTAAGAGGTCTACAAGGGCAAGGAGGGCACCTTCCTACTTACAGGAATATCACTGCAATATTGCAACCAATACTGTACCTAATTGATCTTCTAATGTATCCTATCCTATCCAATCTTATCTGTCATATCATTCATTATCACCCTCTTACAAATCTTCTGTTTGTTTTGTTTCTGCTGAGGTTGAACCACAAAGTTACACACAAGCCATTAAGCAAGAGTGCTGGCAGCAGGCTATACAGGCTGAGTTACAAGCTTTGGTAGCAAACAATACCTGGATTTTAATTGATCTTCCCATAGATAAGGTCCCAATTGGATGAAAATGGGTCTTCAAAATCAAATATAAGGCTGATGGCACTACAGAGAGGTATAAATCTCATTTGGATGCTAAAGGATACACACAAATTGAGGGTATTGACTACCTAGACACCTTTTCACCAGTGGCCAAAATGACCATAGTGAGACTCACTTTATCCCCAGCAGCTATTCATGGATGGCACCTCAAACAACTCGATGTCAACAATGCATTTTTGCATGGAGATGTCACAGAGGATGTCTACATGACACTGCCACCTGGGCTTCACCACACAAAATTAGGACAAGTCTGCAAGTTGCAAAAGTCCCTTTATTGACTAAAACAAGCAAACATGTAGTGATTTGCCATGTTGTCCACTTTTTTGATTTGTTCAGGTTATATCCAATCCAAAAGTGACTATTCCTTGTTTGTTAAGACTTGTGATCACTCATTCCCAATCCTGCTTGTCTATGTAGATGATGTGATTCCCACTGGCAATGACAAAACTGAAATTGATCACATTAAGGCAGCACTTGAGCTAGCTTCTGAATAAAGGACTTAGGTGACCTGAAATTCTTCCTAGGCTTGAAAGTTGCTCGAAGCAGCAAAGGAATTGTGGTGAACCACAAAATATGCACTGGAATTAATCTCAGATGCAAGCTTGCTCAACTGCAAACCAGTGTCCACTCCAATGGACTGTAAAACGCATTTAAGACATGATGATGGCCTGATCTTTAAAGATATCCCTGCCTATAGAAGACTGATTGGAAGATTGCTCTATCTAACAACCACAAGGTCAGACATGACTTTTGAAGTCCAACAATTGTCACAGTATATGTCCAAACCAACCATTACTCATCATGTTGTTGCTCTAAGAGTTCTGAGATATCTTAAGGGCAACCCTGGTCTTGGTTTGTTCATGTCCAGCAGTGTAAGAGTTTGTTGCTTCAAACCTTGATGGGAAGAACAAAGATTGCAAGCAGAGATCAAAAAGCAAAGAAACAGAACTGAAAGTAATAAAGCAGTAAAGACTAACACCAGGAATTTGATGATTCAGCTATATTTTCATATAGCCTACGTCCATGTGAGGAGAGCAGTCTTTCTTCACTATGATCAACCAAAACCAAGAACAAGAGTTCTTTTACAAACAGAGCCACACCCTTGAGTGTTCTACCCTCAGCCCCTTTTACAACCAAGATTTTCACACCCAAGCTCTAACTCTCATTTTTTTTCTACAAGAACCCTTTCTAATTCTCTCTTGATATTTTCCTTATCACTGATTGCAGCAAGTTACAGAATGTATCAAGCTCTGTCTCTCTCTGTGTCTATACAACTAGTCGACATCATATATATAGGCACACTCACCAAACTCAGCTAGCATAGGAGTTAGTTAGATTAGTTTTAAATCCCATGTGATGTTAGTTGTGATCAGTAACTAACATATACCAGAAAAACTCATCTAACCGACTTAACCACTAACTGATTTTGAAGACACTTTAACTATTCTCCACCTTGTCTCATAAATCAGTGAAAACTTGATCATAGTCTATCCCTGCTCACCTCATTGTTCCTCACTTCTCTTCAAAACCAATCAAGTCCAAGCAATGCTTGAACTTTCCAAGAGGTAGTGACTTTGTTAAAGCATCAGCTGGATTCTCTTCTGAAGCAATTTTCTCCACCTTGACCTCTTTAGATTCAATCACATCTCTTATGCAATGCAGCCTCACATCAATGTGCTTAGACCTTTCATGATAGACTTGATGTTTTGATAAGTGTATAGCACTTTGGCTATCACAGTATATTGTTATACTGTCTTGAGTTATTCCAAGTTCACCAATAATTCCTCGGAACCACATAGCTTCCTTGACTGCGTCTGCAAGAGCTATGTATTCTGCCTGTGTTGTAGACAAGGCTACTACAGATTGAAGAACTGATTTCCAGCTCACAGCAGTACCATATAAAGTGAACACATATCCTGTTAAGGATTTCCTTGTGTCTATGTTCCCTGCATAATATGAGTCCACATAGCCTTTTACTGCTACTTCTCCTTGTTGTTTCCTTTTGAACTTTAAACCATTTGCTAAGGTTCCATTTAGGTATCTAAGAGTCCACTTTAAAGCTCTCCAGTGGGGCTGTCCAGGATCTGCCATGAACCCGCTAATGACACTTACTGCATGTGCCAAGTCAGGTCTACTGCATACCATGCCATACATTATGCTACCAACTCCACTTGCATAGGGAACCGATGCCATTTCTGCTCTTCCTTCTTCGGGATCGAGGACCTTGGCTGTCTTCGAGAGTTTATCATGCTGTCCAAGAGGTGTGGTAACTGGTTTAGCTTCATGCATTCTAAACCTTTCGACTACCTTCTTCATGTAGCCTTCTTGTGTTAGGAACAATTCCCCTCTTGATTTGTTTCTGATAATGTCCATTCCCAAAATCCTCTTAGCTTTACCCAGGTTTTTCATTTCAAATTCTGTATTCAATCTTGCTTTAAGATTGTCCAATTCTTCATCACTTGAGCATGCTATCAATATGTCATCAACATAGAGAAGTAAGTATAAAATGAGTTCACCATGCTTTCTTAATGTGTAAACACAGCTATCATAGCTGCACCTTTGAAAGCTTAGTTTCATCAAGAAGTCATCAAACCATTTATACCATTGTCTAGGACTTTGTTTAAGAGCATATAAGGATTTTTTAAGAAGACAAACTTTGTTTCTGTCTTCCACAAAGCCCTCTGCTTGATGCATATAGATAGTTTCCTCAAGGTCACCATGAAGAAATGTTGTTTTTACATCGAATTGTTCTAAATTTAAATCAAGCTGAGTTACTATGCTAAGAAGGATTCTGATGGAACATTGCTGCCCAACGGGTGAGAAAATTTCATGAAAGTCCACTCCCTCAACTTGTGTGAATCCTTTGGCCACAAGCCTAGCTTTAAATCTTGCCTTCTCAACACCTGGGACTCTCTCCTTTCTCTTATAGATCCACTTACAACCAATAATTTTCTGATTTTTAGGTGGATCTACAAGTATCCAGGTTCTGTTCTTTTCCAATGATCTCATTTCTTCAGTCATTGCTTCCAGCCATTCCTTGTTGTGAGTGCTACTCAAGGCCTCCTTGTAGCTGCTTAGTTCAGTTTCTTGGAGTTCATCTGCTACTGTGAGAGCATAATAGATTAGGTCAGCATAGCCAAATCTCTTGGGTGGGACAATGACTCTTCTTGCTCTATCTCTGACAAGGTTGTAGTCATTTTCTGCATGTTGAGTGGAATAGTCATCAACTGCTTCATTTGGTTGGACTGCTTCATCACTTCTTTGATTAGGTAGCAGCTCCACCTCAATTTGAGTATCATCAGTAATCTTGACTTGCTGATTCTGATTTTTATCTCTGCTGGCCATTCTTGATTAATCAAATATAACATCTCTGCTGATTAAGCATTTAGGCTCTCCTGGCTCCATCCTCCAAAGTTTATAACCTTTGATGCCATGAGGATAGCCAATAAAGGCACATCTGATAGCTCTAGCTTCAAGCTTGTCTTGTTTTATATGAGCAAAAGCTAATGCTCCAAAAACTGAGTTTTGAATAATCTGCAGGCTTTCCACTCCAGAGTTCAATTGGTGTCTTAAAGCCTACTGCTGAGGAAGGACACCTATTAATTAGGTAGATTGCAGTGGTGGCAGCTTCACCCCAGAAGCTTTTTGATAATCCTGAGCTAAGAAGCATGCATCTGACTCTTTCAAGGATGGTTCTGTTCATCCTCTCTGTAATGCCGTTTTACTGAGGTGTTCCAGCAACTGTTATGTGCCTAGAAATGCCATTTTTCCTGCAGAATCTATTAAATTGCTCTGAAACGAATTCCAGGCCATTGTCAGTTCTTAGATACTTTAGATTGGTCCATAACTGATTGCTTATTAGAGTATGCCACTCCTTAAACTTGTCAAAGGTGTCACTCTTATGTTTTAGAATATAAATCCAAACCTTCCTAGAGTAGTCATATATTATGGTGAGAAAGTAGAGGCCTCCTCTATGTGTCATTGTCCTAGCAGGCCCTCATAAATCTGAATGTGCATATTTGAAAGGTTTACTAGTGCTATGGAAAGCAGAACCAAAAGTAATTCTTTTTGCCTTGCCTGCTACACAATGATCACATAGATCCAGTTTCTCTATTTGATCACCATTCAGAAGATTTTGTTTAGCTAACTGGACTAATCCCTTTTCACTGACATGACCTAACCTCATATGCCACAATTGAGTTTTATTAGGTTGCATTTGGCTAGCAATAGCTGCCTGTGCAATTATTGTTGAGCCAGTTAAAATGTATAAGCCATTTCTTAGATTTGCCTTAGCTATGATCTGTTTTCCATTAAGGATCATCATATTTCCATGTTCAATTTTAGTCACATAACCTAAACAATCAAACATGCTTAAAGATATTAGATTCCTTTTGAGTTCTGGCACATACCTGACACCCTGCATCACAGTTTCTTGTCCATTAAACATTTTTAGTCTAATAGATCCAATACCTTGTACCTTGCATGGTTTGTTGTTACCAAGTAGAACCACTCCAACTTCTTTGACGTATAAGGACTCAAAGTAGTCCTTCCTGGGACACATGTGATATGTGCATCCCGAGTCCATAACCCAGTCTTTTACACTTTCAGTGTTTGAGACCACCAAGCTTTCTGCAGTTTCATATCCCTCAGATGATATAGTTGCATCTCCTGATTCCAGAGATTTATTGAAACCTTTGTTCTTTCTTTCTGGACAGTTCTTTTTGAAGTTCCCCCTTTGATGACAGTGGAAGCATTTAAGCTTGCTTTGGCCTTTGGACTTTGATCTATTTTTAGATGTCTTGCCATTCCTTTTATCAGATCTTCCTCTAGAAACATTCAAACTTTCTGCATTGCTATCAGTCTTAATTTCTTACCTACTTTGCAGCTCCTTGGTTCTGATGGAGGATTGAACCTCTTCAAGTGAGATGGTTTGATCCTTGTCCCTTCCAAACAAGATTGTATCTTTAAAATGCTCAAAATTGTTTGGTAATGCACTGAGCAGTATGAGTGCTTTATCCTCATCATCCAATTTCACATCAAGATTTTCCAAATCATCCAGGATCTTATTGAAGTCAGATATCTATTCTGATAGGGGCAATTCATCAGTCATCTTGAATGAGTATAGCTGCTGCTTCAAGAACAATCGATTAGCAACCGATTTGGTCATATAAAGGGGCTCTAGTTTGAGCCAAAGTGATGCAACAGTTTGTTCCCTGGCTACCTCCCTTAGAGCTTTGTCTCCTAGGCATAGTATTATAGCACTCCTAGCCTTTTCTATCAGTTCCTTCTATTCCCTTTCAGACAAGGTTTTCGGAAGAGCAGCATCCCCCTTGAAAGCATCAGCCAAACCATTATGCACCAAGATGGCTTGCATCTTGATTCGCCATAAGCCAAAATCATTTGAGCCCGAAAACTTTTCTATGTCAAATCTTGTTGATCCCATATTTCAGCTTCCTCTTTCAACAATCTTCCCCACAGATGGCGCCAATTGTAAGAGTTTGTTGCTTCAAACCTTGATGGGAAGAACAAAGATTGCAAGCAGAAATCAAAAAGCAAAGAAACAGAACTAAAAGTAATAAAATAGTAAAGAATAACACCAGGAATTTGATGGTCCAGCTATATTTTCATATAGCCTATGTCCATGTGAGGAGAGCAGCTATATTTTCATATAGCCTATGTCCATGTGAGGAGAGCAGTCTTTCTTCACTATGATCAACCAAAACCAAGAACAAGAGTTCTTTTACAAACAGAGCCACACCCTTGAGTGTTCTACCCCCAGCCCCTTTTACAACCAAGATTTTCACACCCAAGCTCTAACTCTCATTTTTTTCTACAAGAACCCTTTCTAATTCTTTCTTGATCTTTTCCTTATCACTGATTGCAGCAAGTTACAGAATGTATCAAGCTCTGTCTCTCTCTGTGTCTATACAACTAGTCGACATCATATATATAGGCACACTCACCACACTCAGCTAGCATAGGAGTTAGTTAGATTAGTTTTAAATCCCATGTGATGTTAGTTGTGATCAGTAACTAACATATACCAGAAAAACTAATCTAACCAACTTAACCACTAACTGATTTTGAAGACATTTTAACAAGCAGCTCCTCTCTCCAATTGAAGGCCTATAGCGATAGTGATTGGGCAACTTGCCCTGATACAAGGAGATCCATTACAGGATACTGTGTTTATCTTGGATCCTCTCTAATCTCTTGGAGGTCCAAGAAACAAGGCATTGTTTCTAAGAGTTCCTGTGAGGCCGAGTATAGGGACGGGGCTGCTGCAACTTGTGAGATACAATGGATCACCTTTTTGCTTCAGGACCTTCATATTCCATTCATATCTCCAGCTTTACATTACTGTGATAATCAATCAGCTATGCACATAGCAGCCAACCCGATATTCCATGAGAGAACTAAGAACATTGATCTTGACTGCCACATAGTAAGGGAAAAGTTCCATTCTGGCTTAATCAAATTACTATGGTCCCTTCAGCTCTCCAATTGGCAGACACCTTAACCAAACCACTTAGTCCTCAAGTCTTCCACAATATTCATTCCAAGCTGGGCCTCATTAACATTTGTGCTCCAACTTGAGGGGGGGTGTTAACTGTATATTTATTAATTCCCTAATGTATTTTCAGATTAGTTAGTTAGGTAGATAACTAACTTTGATAGTTAGCATATCTTTTAGGAGGTAGTTAGAATCTAACCAATTGTAGCTGTATAAATAGCTCACTTGTACATGAGAAAACTCAGATGAATGAATTCACAGATCATTCTCTCCATTGCATCATTTCTAGCTCTATGATTTTACTCTCATTTCTCTTTTTTCTCGATAACTTGCAAGACAAGTTTATTCATTGTTCACCATTGTTCTTCACTGTGACCAGAGTCTTGGTCACTTATATTGTGATATTTTCTTTGATCTTTCTGTTTCTACAAAGATGTATCTTATATGATAAATCGAAATTAAGAAATAACTAGGTTGTAGAGACTGCCCATACTACTCATGTGCGTGGGCTACCTGAGATGGCTCCCCACGTGGTGTACCTGAAGTTGAACCAAAAAGGGCAGGGGTGAGTCCCAAAACTCGGTGAGGGTATGCAATAAAAAAACAAGTTAGCACATAAAGCACTTAATTATTTATAAATTATGAAATCGTACAATACCATGTACTCAAACCATATGAGCATAGCAACTCTCAAGTTGCATTTCATCATTCAACCATTGAGTAAGATGCTTGTATTCCATTGGGGTTGTTTACTAGAGTCCCCCACTCCAACGGTCACATTTATATCCAGGTCAGACCCGCGGACCGGCAAGTGACCTCGGTCATCGTACAACCACCCTCCAAACTCCGGGGTTATTTCACTAGAGTCCCTGTGACACCCGGGGCTGACGAGGGCGGGGAGTGGTTACGGGTGCAAGAAGGCACGAACAAGGAGCGGCTCATACCAGGCTTCTAGGAGGAGGGACACATGAATGAATCGAGTAAACACCAAAATGAGAGGGATCATGAGACTGTGTAGGTATGAGACTATACAATGGAGGATGGCTTATATGAATTGATTGGTACTACCTATACCAACAAGATGCATCTTCTTTTTGGAAGCCCATCACTTAAGAACTCCATAGTTAAGCGTGCTTGACTTGGAGCAATTCTGGGATGGGTGACCTCCTGGGAAGTTTTCCTAGGAAGCGTGTGAGTGAGGACAAAACACGTTGAAAAGACCCGTGTTGGTTTGTGGGGATAGTCGTCAATCCATAAAGCAGTCAGGGATGTTACAAATGATATCAGAGCGGCACCTCTCCCAGTACGGTGTGGTTCGGGAACGAACCAAGCGGAAGGTGGTGGGCATGTGACACCTGGGGCTGACGAGGACGGGGAGTGGTTGTCAGTGCAAGAAGACACGGACAAGGAGCGACTCCTGGCAGACTTCTAGGCGAAGAGACACATGAATGAACTGAGTACACACTGGAATGAGAGGGATCGTGAGACTGTGTAGGTATGAGACTATACAGTGGAGAATGGCTTATATGAATTGATTGGTACTACCTATACCAACAAGATGCATCTTCTTTTCGGAAGCCCATCATTTAAGAACTCCATAGTTAAGCGTGCTTGACTTGGACTAATTCTGGGATGGGTGACCTCCTGGTAAGTTTTTCCAGGAAGCATGTGAGTGAGGACAAAATACGCTGAAAAGACCCGTGTTGGTTTGTGGGGACAGTCGTCAATCTATAAAGCAGCTAGGGATGTTACAGTCCCCTTCTACGACGGCCACATTGATATACCGGTCGAATCCGCTCACCGGTCGGACATACCAAGTTTTACTCAATGTTCAAACGTCACATCATATATATACCATCATTATCAAACCACCATATTTTCTCAACATAGTGCACATAACCAATGTAGCGGTGAAGCATATCAACACATATACCATGTTCATAATCGATATAATCAAATATGCTCACAATAATATTCTCGTCTATATAATATATATCCAGATTAGAGAGGTTCTAATGCACATATTATTCACTAATATCAGTCATTTGCATTTAAGACAATTCAGTCTCTGTCAGTGCCCAGTGCTCAGCACTGGGGACAATTTCCCAGGGTGCCTCTTTGACTTGCTGGCCCTCGGTGCTAGTTGGTGGTGCTCAACGCTGGGCGATTTCTGCAGAATCGGAGAAAACACAAATTTTGTAGAATTTACCCTTTTCAATGTTCAAAACAGCCATGAACACATACAAGAACATGCACGAAACTCATGGGGTAACAACATACAATACAAATCATGCAATATTGATCATATAAGAACAATAACTACTCAATTTACCATCAAAATCAAGGCAAAATCACAAATTTGCATAACCTAAAACCCTATGTTTTCATACTTCCGAATTTTCCAAAAATAAAACACCAATCCTACCTACAATCTAAACCCCTCACCTGATTCAATGCAAAGAAGAGAAAAGGAAACCGAAATCATGATTACTTGAGCCAAGAGCACTTCCTTTTGGTATTGGGTCACCGTGCCTTCTTCCTCCTTTTCTCAAGAAATCTGATTTTTGAAGTGTTTTGGGTTCTAAAACACTGAACCCCTTTTCCCCTTTTTTAATCATTGCACTTACAAAAAGGCCTCTAGCCCTAAGTCCCTCCTAACATGACACCAGGGATAAAAAGACAAAACCGCAAATAGTCTACCATATAACTCTATCTTACTATGCTAATATTTTATACTTTATATATCATAATAAGTATTTTATTATTCATTTTTCCCACATAATATGATGAACTTAACTTACTCACAAGTAATAATTTTTTACTATAAACCTTTGGCACTAGTTTTTTTTTTTGTGGGTATTACATCGCAGCCGTAGAGAAACTAAGAAAGTGAAACTGTGTGAGACTAAAAAAAAGAAGCAAGAAAACAATAATAACAATCGACAAGAAGCTAAGATTCATCCCATTTTACAATAAAGTGTTTGAGCACCTTGGAACTATTGTTGAAAAAAAAAGTAACTTTGTTTTTTTATAAGTAAAATGACATGCAAAAACGATGAAGGAAAATTTGTTTTAAATGAAAAATCATGAGAACTTGTCTTGTTATAATACTACTCAGTATTTTTTTGTGTGTGTGTTAACGTGTCTCAGTAGAAGCTTGAGAATGAGAATAGAAGAAGACGTTGTTCGACAGGAAACAAAATTGATGTGGAGGTGGCACGTGTACCTGATAAACAAAGTTTTATTAATAGTAATTCTGATATAAGACTTTTTTTTATTTTCCTATTATACGGGTTATCATGTTCCTTTCTTTCTTTGCTCTCTTCGCAGTGTAGTCGTAGATAAACTAAGAATGTGAAATTGTGTGAGACTGATAAAAAGAAGCAAGATGTGAAGAATCCATGGATGTGAGGGATAGAGATCATACTCATAGGAGAGATAGAGAGCATATGTATACTCATGTGGTAACATATTGATTGATTGAAAAAGATATGAAATGAGATACATGTGGCTCTATTTATAGAGCTAGCTAACTAACACAATTAACACCCTAACAAACTATTAACAACTTGTAACAAACTCTAACAGAATTATTTATATTCTTAACAGCCCCCCTCAAGCTGATAAGTGATATCATCACAATCAGCTTGAATAGACCATTATGCACATAAGCCCAAACAGAAAAGACCAACTTTTCAAAAAGAAAAAAAATGCTAACCAACTAAAAAACGAAGTAAAAAAAAACGCAGCAGCATGGCCCAATCTTCATCCATAATGGGCCAGGCCTAAGAGAGAGAGGGGAGTCCAGTCAGGAAGCTTCCAGAGCATCCATTCCTTTCCCTTCCCAAGTTGAACCCTTGACACACCAGGTAGAGAGAACGACGGTGGAAGCCAACAGCAGCGACTGGCGACGGAAATCGACAGCGATCGGCGGCGGTATCCTCCGGGATCGAAGACGAAAACAGAACGTCGGAGAAGCGGGGGGGGAAATCCCAGAAGCTGCTTCACGGGGATCGAACACGAACTCATAGCAAGGTGATGGCGGAGCCGGCGCCGTCGTGGTGGAGTTGTAAATGGCGGATCGGTCTGGCTTGCGAAGGTTGAGGAGGATTCCCCCAGGATCGAAGACAGTCAGATGCTCGCAGAAGAGGTTGACGAAGGAGGCGATGCCGAGATCGGCGCGACGGTTGTGGAAGGCCGATGAATATGAATCTGGTGCCAGATTCACCGGTTTAGGAGCTACCAAATCTACCTTCTCCTTCTTCGACTTCTCAGCGGCTTCAGAGATCAGATCGGCGATGATGGAAGAATCAGTACCTGATTCAGGATCCAGATTGCAGTTGACGAAGGTGGAGATGATGCGATCTGAATCGAAGGAAGGGAGATCGAACTGTTGAAGCATATGAGAAGAAGTATCTTGATGATGTTCTCCTTGATACCTCTCTTTGCCGACGAGCTCCTTCGATTTTTCGTCGGTTTCAGCGACAACGATCTTGGCTTCAGCGGTGATGAGCTCCTGCAATTCGATTGTTGCTTCTTCAAACTCTAGTTCTGGATCCAAGAAAGGTTGTGTGGCATCATTGATAGAGGAATCTCCATTAGCCTTCTGTTTGGAAGTGCTGGAATGTGAATTGATGAGGATGCAGGTGATTTCCCCAATTTTGATGGTGGATCCATGAATTGTTGGCTTGATCAGCTTGATCGAAGTCATCGGAGTCACAGACATTGCATCAAGATCCGAGTCTCCGAAACTGCCGAAATTGAGGTTGCTGTGGCTGTCCTCCATTACTGCAGATTCAGTTGATGGTTGTTGCAGTGATGGAACTGCTATGGCCTCCTCGGCTGTGTTGCTGATGAATTCTTCATCACAGTTTGAAGCACAATCTTCAACAGAATCTAAAACCTCCTCTTCCTCACTATCCGAATCATCACTGGAAGCCTCCTCAGGGTATCTCTCTGATACCATGTAAAGAATCCATGGATGTGAGGGATAGAGATCATACTCATAGGAGAGATAGAGAGCATATGTATACACATGTGGTAACATATTGATTGATTGAAAAAAGATATGAAATGAGATACATGTGGCTCTATTTATAGAGCTAGCTAACTAACACAATTAACACCCTAACAAACTATTAACAACTTGTAACAAACTCTAACAGAATTATTTATATTCTTAACACAAGAAAACAACATTAACAACCGGCAAGAAACTAAGAATCAACTAATCTTAAGTTTTTTTCCTCTTCGAATCTCTCCATAAGACTATTTTATGTTTATTTAAATTTAATTAAGTAACAAAGTAGCATTATATTTTTGTGATGTGCTAGAAATGGATAAGAATTTCAAAAGAAAATAAACATTAGAGTCTCGAGATATAATTTTCGTAATCTCCAATTTTTTACTTAATGATAATAATTTATTATTTTATGGTTATATATATATATATATATATATATATGTTATAAAAATATTATAGGATATGATATTGGTCTCACTAGTCAACATTCCAGAATCCATCTCTTGCCGGACATGAGGCGGTGAGAGTTCTCGAAGTCGAAGAACAAGCCTTTGTGCTAGTTAGAAAAGGAGAGAAAAAACATGTACGAAGCTTTGACAGGAAAAAAAAAAGGAAGAAGTTTTGATAAGAAGGAAAACTGGGAAAGATGTAAGAAGGAAAAGTGATGAAAAAGCCAGAAGGAAAGGTATCTCGGTATTCTTTGTAAGAAAAGTTAAAGTGGTTGAGCACCTTGTAACTATTGTTGAAAAAATATATAATAATGAAGGCAAATTTGTTATAAATGAAAAAGCTTAAGAACATGTCTTGTTATAATACTATTCAGTATTTGTTTTTTGTTAACGTGTCTCAGAAGAAGCTTGAGAATGAGAATAGCAGAAAAGCCTCATGGGCAGGAAACAAAATTGATGAGGAGCTGGAACGTGTATCGGAGTTTTTATAATAGTAACTAGTAAGGTATCCATGCATTCGTATTGGTCGTTTATTTTTACGTATGTTTAAATCAGTTTGGTATATAAATTTTATAATTGCTTAGATTGAAACTTACGTTGATGGGTATAAATGATGAGGTTATAGGAAACTACAAAATAAAATAAAACTGATTTGAGAAGCTTAATGGATGTATTATATCACCATACAGACACATGAAACATTTCACTGATGCTATGTTTGATAGGGGTGATTTTGAGAGGAAAGAAACAAAGAAGAGAGAAATACAAGAGAGAATGCTCAACTCACTTGTTTGGTTTACAAGAGAGTTAGAGAAGAGAGAGAGGAAAAAAAGGAGTGGGACCCACCCAATTTTTTCTCTCCCCCAAATAACGAAGAAAGACGGTAGAGAATGAGCTTTATTTTTTATGTTCCAAGTTTATCCTTCATATAAATATCCATTTGAAAAGGAGGTTTGCTAAACTGACACGATTTTTTATGACACCGTATCGACATTTCTTCAGTGCATACGTGTTGTAAGCCGTTGGATCTATAGATCATCTTGATTTGTCCATTCATTTAATTTATCAATTAAATTTTTTTATTAAATCTATTTTTCTCTCGTATTCTTTACAATCACAGTACTCACAATGATACTCCATGTGTTTATTACATGTATCAGTGGCTTCATCTTTTAATTCTTGTACTAATTCTTTTAGTCAATTTTGATTTGTTAAATCTATCATAATTAAATAGTAAACAAATTTTTCTATGTATCGGGTACTCATTATTAATTTGCTTGTACTTAGTACTTAGCTCTGATACCAGTTTGGTACCACTCTATTTTTTCCAGGTAGTGGTAGTAATTATACATAATCGGGGTAATTTTCATGCATAATTTGAGTTACTAATAATTCATATCCATAATCCATTATAGATTCATCTATTTCCATTATATCTTTGATTAATTGATATCGTTCTTCTTCACAAAATGCTAACGGTATTCTTTGTACTATTTGTTTTAAATAAAGGTTTTCTTGCCAGTATTGGTGTTTTAATTTATTAATTATTATTTGCTTGCAGTCTTTGGGTATTTTCATAACCAAAATGCTTAATATTTCTTGATCCATTTAATCATCTAATAAGTCTCAATCTTCATATATGTCAGATAATGATAGTCTATCATATTCAAAAGCTAATCTTATTTCTTCCATATAGTTCCATTCTATATCTAACGAAATAATTGCAAGATAATAATCTTCTTGTCTAAATTGGGCTTTTATTTTTTCAATTATTAGTTGTTTACAATCAGTAGGTAAATTCATAACTAATACACTCATTATTTCATTTTCTGTTTGATTATCAAACTCAGAATATATTTTCATTATTTTATTCGATATCTTCAAAAGATGGTGCAATTATCCTAAAATAATTAGATGATGATGGTTGAGTTGAAGTTATTTTTTCTATTCTTTCTAATACTTGTCTTTTATATTTTTCTCTTTTATTCCTTATATTAATAAGTTCTTTTTCTTTTTCTATAATATATTCTTCTATTCGTTCTTGATTTTTCTCCTTTTTATGGATGTTCATAAATTTTCTTATATTCCAATTATCTTGATTTATTTTATTCTGATATTTTTCATAAATATTTCTTAATTTCGTTCCCTTATTATTCATATTCTATTTCTTAAATATTGCGCTAAATCTCTCACTTGATTTGACAATTTATCTATGTTTTCCTTTTCCTTATTATTTTCTATTTCAGGGAAAGTAATTGGTTTAAGGATCTGTTTAAAACTTAGTGATTTTGGATTTCTTTTAGAAATTCCTAATTCTGTTAATTCGTTTCTTTTTGGATAGTAGATTTTTCCTATTTCTTCAAAAAGCCTTGGTATATCTATTCTATCATTATTTCTGAAGGTAATACTATGATGAGAATTTGTTAGTACATAATTAACACAATAAGTAATTGAGAAGATTTTGTCTCCTGGTCTCATTAAATTATTTCTTAAAAATCTATGTTCCATAGTTAAAGATTGATCTAATCTTTGGGTATCTAATGGTATTCCAATATTTGGGTGTATTTCGAATTTTAACTTAACGTAGGCTAAGTTTCCTTCGATTACTCCTAATATTTTATCCTTAGGATCTGTTATTCCATCATCCTTTAGAACTAATTCGATTGGTGAATCTATTCCTTCTTGAAAGGTTGCCTTAATTAAGACTTGTATCGCTCCTATATGAATATATCCTATTTTCTTTCTATGTGATTCCTTTTTTAAATTTCTTTTTAACTCAATTAGTTTTTTCTTATTTAATAATTGGATACAGGTGTTTCCCTGTGTTTCAGATATATCTATTGGTGTTTCATTAATTATTTTTCCATAATATATTATATTTTCTTTCTGGTTAAATCGTTTCATTATTCCTCCTAGTTTTTTCATGTTTGCGTCCTTAGATAAATTCAAGTCTTCTTTCTGAATCTTTTGAAATAATTTTGGATCTATTAAAATACTTCCTTCATAGTTTCCGTCTTCTTCAGTAATTTGTAAATGTTTTACATCATTATTATTAATTATTTCTTTTTCTATTTCAGACATGATTAATTTCCAATATAAACTGAATGAAATTAAATAGTTGATGAGTCATACCTGATCTGGGGTTTGAAGTGATTCTGGGTTCTTTGGTCCACCGCAGCTTCCGTTTAATTCAAGTTGGGATTTCAACGAGTAGTTGTAAGTAATGAAAGTAAGTAGTAATGAGGTATAGAGATATATGAAAGTAGTGTTTATTTATAATCAGTAGTGAAGTACATAGAACTGGATGAATCCACACTCAAGGATTCGCTAAGCAAAGCTTAGGGCTTCTCAGAGAGAAGAGATGAGAATTGAAACTCTAAGGTTTTTTCAAGTTCTGCTTTGCCTCGGTATAGGAGGTCTTATTTATACACAAAGAAAGGGTAAGTAATTTACAAGGGAGTCCTTCTATGATTACAATCTATCAGACATTTAATAATTCAATGATGACGTCATTGCTTACGTCATCCCACCTATTATTGCTTGGTGACGTCAGTGCTTATGTCATTCTTCAATAATGGCTTCGTCTGAATCCTTATCTTCTTGCCGACAGTCTTCTTTCTTGACGCATCTTTCACATGCGTGATTTCCATTCTCTTTAATCATTGAGTACAACAAATCGAGGACAGCTGGCTGATAGTTCATTGACAATCCTTGGAGTGTGTAGAAGGGTAATTCAAAGTTCGTTAGTAGTGCTAGGTCCCTTTCTCTAATCAATTTTCCACTAGTCTTGCTGAGTAGCAAAGTATGTGGTCCTTTGTACATGACTTTTATGAAGGAATCTTTACCAATAATTTGACATTGAGTAAAGATACTTTCCAGTTGATTTGCTAGGATTGTGACAATCTTTTCTTCATTGTAATCTTCTCCAGTAGGTTCATCTCTCATGGAAAAGCTATTGTTGCTTACTCCAATGAAGATTAAATTCTTTGTGGGTTGTTTGGTGGCAAAGTCTGGATAAGTCGAATAGAACTTTAGAAAGATAGTTCTATCCCTTGTGACATTTCTTTTGTAATTTTGGATGGCTTCTTTCAAACTATACGGGAATAATTTAATTTCTTCCAAGTCTTGACTTAAGTAGAGACATTCAATAAGTCTAAATTGGAACATATTAAATGTAAGAATCGATGTTGCTCCTGGAGTAATTACGGCTTTAACACCGAAAATGTTTCGATTAACCATGTAAAAACAATTAAGTTTTTCCTTTTCAGACCAGTTGGTCAATCTTTTCAGGTTTTCATAAAATTTTTCTTTAGAAAATTGGACTTGTAGTTCATGGTCTTTTCTTGTGGGAATTTGGTAGTCATCAATGGAGGAAGGAACTCTTCCAAGTATCCTTAATGAAGTTTTTTGAGCTGGTGGAGTCTTTATGGTTTCAGAAAAAGTTCTTGGGCCAAGATAAACCTCTTTGCCCTTGTCATGTTCTTTCTGGTAGTCTATCAAAGCTTTTTCTGCTTCTTCCTTGGTACGAAATCCTTTGTGATGAACTCCGAAAAGTCCAATGCAGTGAGGGGCTGCTTTGTGCCATTCATCATAAACACCGGGGTATGGTCCATTAAAGATGGTGTACCATTTTTCATTAGTGCTTTCTTGTACCTGTTGTTTTATATTTTTCATAGGATCATCTTTTACAGATTCTCCTTTTGCTTGTAGCTGGAACTCCAATACTTCAATGTTTGCCTTGATCAAGTCTAGCTCCATTATTTTCTGCTTCTCGAGCATTCTTTGATATTGAATCTGCTTCTTTATGTCTTCAGTTGTTGACTGCTCCATTCTCTTGATAAAATATCTGCAAGAACATTTTTGTCTCCCTTAATATGAGAGATTGAGTAATTGTATTCGGCAAGCTTCATTTGCCATCTAATCAATCGTCCTTGTTTGTAAGTTCCTTTATGATTTAAGTTCTTAAAACCTGCAACATAAGTAGAATCGGTTCGGACAATAAAGTCATTATCCAGTATATAAATCCGATGTTTTTCAAGCATACGGATTAAAGCTAGTGTTTCCTTTTCGTGAGTAGGATAATTAAGTTCACAGTCTGAAAAAGTTTCAGACATGTATCGACACAGTAATTCATTTTTGTATCCAGGGGGTTTTGCTTTCATAACACCTCCCCAACAGTCATTTGAGGCATCAGTCTCAATAATTATTATATCATCATTCGATGGATGATATAGCTTGGGAAGATCCCGGCATAAGTCTTTCATTTTTATGATTAGTCTATCATCTTCATCAGTCCATGTCCAAGGGACATCTTTCTTCAGCTTTTGTTGGAGGATCCTTCTCTCCGCTGCAAGATTCCTGATGAAACCTTCATTTGAAATATATGTTAATAATCCAAGAAATCTTTGTAAATCCTTTTTGTCCTTTAATGTTGTTGAAAAATTTTGAAGTTTTTCTAATACATGTCGTTGCATTATTATTTTCCCTTTTTTCGATTTCTAATCCTAAATAATTAATTCTATTTTGGGCTAGGACAAATTTTTTCTTGCTTAAAACTATTCCATGTTCATAACATTTGTTAAGAACGAGTTCTATCTTTTTAAAAGTGATCATCTAATCCTTTATTTGAAAAGATTAATATGTCATCAATATAGATAAGACAAAAGTCTTTAAATTCTTTAAGAATTGAATCTATTCTCCACTGGAAGATTCCAGGTGATTGTTTTAGTCCCATTAGGAGTACATTCCATTCATATTGTCCTTGAGGACAACTAAATGCTGTTAGAGCCTTAGATTCTTCAGTCAATCTAATTTGGTAAAAACCTGATTTGCAATCAAAGGTGCTAAACCAATCCATATTTCTAATTTTTTCAATAATTAAATTTTTCTTGGGAGGAAATAAGCATCTCCTTCCATGGCATCATTAATTTGCTTGTAATTAATTACCATTCTTCTTTTACCTCTTTTTATTTCATTATGATTTTCTACATAAAAAGCTGGTGCTGAGTGCTTGCTAGTTGATGGTCTAATTAATCCCTTTTTACACATTTCTTCGATATCTTTTGCAAATTCATCTCTGTCTATTTTTGTATAAATCATTGGTTTACATTTTACTTCATTTGTAGGGTCTTTTAATTTTAGTTTGACTAATTCAGTATGTTTGTTTATTTTTGGATCTAAAGGGTTTTCGCTACAAACCCTATCCAAAAGTTCTTCTATATGGGCTGGAATTATTCTATTTGGTTCTAAATTTATAAGTGCATGACAAATTTTTGTGAAAATTAGACTAATAATCTCACCACGTTTCAGCTGTTGAAACTTTGATGAATAAGTGCATTTGGAAAAATGAATAATTGGTATTTTTATAATTTCTCGTTTTTGCTTCTGATAAATATATGGTGTTTTCAGAGTAATATAGTTTCGATGTTGGCAAAATAGTCCATATAGTCTTAGGAAATTATTTCCAATAATTATATCTATTCCAGTTTCTTGTTTATAGATTGTTGGTACAATAAAAATCTTTTCTTGTATCACCAAAGTGATTCTTTTTGCTACCCAATACAGAGGATGTATTGATCCATCTACAATTTGTATTTTTATTGACTTTTCTAATCTTTCCCAATTATCTATAAGGGTTTCTGTTGCAAGGTAAAGACTTGCTCCAGTATCTATATAGGCTTCTGTTTCTTTATTATCCTTTTCTATCAATATTTTTATATATGTATTATTCGGATTCTCTTTCTTCTGAATATTCATATAGACTTACATCCGAATTACTTAGTTCTTCTTCTAGTGGTTCAAGTTCATATATTTGGAAAACTTGCTTTATTAATTTTGATTTTTCTTTAAAATCTTTTTCCTTTCTTTGAGGGAATTCATTGGCATAATGTCCTTCAACATTACATATCCAACAAACACATTTCCTTTTTCCCTTTGGGCAGTATTTTCTTGGCGTTGACTTTTTTCTCCTAAAATATTTCTTTTTATTATTTTTATAATAATTCTTTTTTCTAGGATAAGTTTTTCGTAAATTTGATTTCTTATAATTTTTTCTTTTTCTCCTTATTGTTCTATCACAACCATATTTCCCTGGTTTTTCTATCTCTGGGATGTCACAACAAATGACAGTACTTCCTCTATTCAATTGTCTAATTGTTTCTCTATTCAGACACCGTTCTCTTAATTCTTGGTATAAGAGCTTAATAACTCCTCCTAAAGTATTTGCAGTTTCTTCTGGTTTTAATTCCCATAATCTATTGATTTTTGAATTTAGTGGATATGGTAATTTATCTATAAATATATATTTATATATTTCTTTAGTTTCTTCGTCCAATTGATAATAGTATTTTTGATATTCGCAGATGAAACTCTCAATCTGGCACATATCACAAATCTGCATTCTATTTAAATGTGATTTAACATTTTCAAGTAAAGTTTTGTTTGTCTTTTGTCTTTGCTCCATCAGATTATATCCTAAAAATTCTTGTTGTATTAATGTCATTATTAATTTAACATAATCTGAGCTATTATCTACCATTCTTCCAAATCTAATACATTCTTCATCTTTAATTCATACTAAAAATTTTTGGACATTTCCTGCTGTTTTAAATGTTACAAAATTCTTGGTTTCTATAAAATTCAATTGTTTAAATTTTTCATCAGTCAAGATTATTAGAATTATTTCATTAGTCCATTTTAATAATACTTCTTTATTTCTTATACAATCAAGGTTTAGAATATTTCCTGTATTATTATATCGAGGTTTAAATTCTTCTTAGATTTTTGTCCATTTATTATTATTATTTTTTCTTGCGTATCCTTTATTGTACATAGTTTCTTCTTCATATTAATTATCCCAAGCTCCTTCGGGTGTATATTTATATTCTTCCCATTTTCTTTTAGGGTTTTTTCCACTATATTCTCCTTTTTCCATTCTTATATGGTTTTCTTCGGATTCTGAAGATGAACTATAGTTTAGGATTATTTCATCATTTTCTATATCCTTTTATCGATCTTTTCAATTTTGTGTATTTCATCATTTTCTTCTTCAACGATTTTAAGTTGTTCTAGTAATTGTTGAATTTCTTCTAAATCATTTGATTTTCTTAATGTTTTCATATATTCGTCTTTTATCCTCTCCATAAAGATACCGATGTAGGTATTCTTGATGATTCTTGGTTTGATTCTTGCTTAATTATTATTTTATTTAAGTACTTTTCTTCCAAGATTTCTTCTAATTCCATTCTTGTTATGCATCTATTATTTTCTTCATAAATTAAAAGGTTTTCTAGTTGATCTAGAATAACTTTTATTCTAATGATGTCTTCATTTTCATCTATATCTTTTCCTTTGCTAATACTATTTAATGTTTCTCTAATATTTTTTATTTCACTTTGTCCTTTTTGTATTTTATTACAAGTATAATTTGCAATTTTATTAGTATTTTCAATTAATTGAATAATATTTTTGTTTGTTTCTTTCATTAGTCTTTCCAATTCTTTGAATCGTGATTCTATTTCTTCAGATAATCTCATTATCCAATGCAATTTTCTAATTCCATTTTTAATCTTTTTATTCTTTTTCTAACCAATTCTTGATGGTGAATAATATATTCATTTTGTTCTAATTTTTCTAATATTTCTAAATATTTTCTTAACTCGTTAATGCTTTGTTTTATTACTAAAATTCTATTCATTATTAAAATAATATTTTTGTAATAGTTTTATACTTTCATACGATGTAAGTGTCGGAAAGTTGTGTTCGTTTAGCATTAGCCTTTGAAAAGTGAAGCAGTGAAACACATATGGTTTGAGGGTCTATTTTTTAACTTTTTATTCGCATACGTGTCGCGTGTTCTTTCTTCTTCTTTTTTTGAGTAAGGAATTTTGAATTGCACCAATGATATTTCTCATACAACATCAGATTTGCGTAATTAGTTCAGATTTTTAAAAGAAAAATATTTATTTAAATTTAAGTTAAATTAATATTTCTGTAAAAATAAATTTTTAAACAGCTTAATAAAATTTATTTATTTATTTATTTATAAAATAAAGTTATTATTAACAATTAATTCTTAATTTTTTTATCAATATATAATTAAAACTTAGAATAAAAAATATATTAATGCTATCAAGGGCATATCGGTCCATTTAATAAAAAACTCATCATCTTTCTTTCTCTTTTCTATCCAATCAAACAAAGGGAGAGAGAATACTCATACCTCTCTCTCTTCTCTTCCTCCCATCTTTCTCTCATACCAAACAATTCCAAAATCTATATTTTTCTCATCTCTTTCTTTCTCGCATCTTTCTTTCTGACTTCTTTGTTAGAAAATGGGGTCTGACCTGCAACAAAAAAGAAGAAAACAAAGGTAACGCGCAATCTCCAAGGCGTGTAGGAACACTAGGCTTTAGGTTCGATTTGTCCCTACCAATCTCTCATCGTAGATTGGATGCAACAGGTAAAATTGGCGAATCCCCTTCAGGATACAATGGAGTAACCTTGGTTTGGTTTGCACACCCTAAACCAAGCGTATCGTCAATGGCAGTTTACAGAACAATAATCTTCCTAACTCTCTCTGCGCACAAGGGAAAAAAGAAAGTGATTTGGAGTGAAGAATGGTTGAGAGATTCTGAGATTTTTCGTTTGTTTTAATGCATGTAGATGGTTCTATTTGTAGACCAACTCATGTCACTTGGTGAAAGAAAATAACTCTTCAAAGGTTCCACCAACGGTCGAGTTAAACAGTTAAGTATCGTGAGAGTTCACAAACTAACACGTGATACCCGTTGGCCTAGTGGCCAGCGGCATTATTAACGTTTAAAATAAAAACATCATTTAAAACTCAAAATTTGACAGGTTTAGGAATCGAACTAGCATCCACTAGGAAATATGGAAGGCGTCGCGACCGTCATACCACATATCAAACTTGTGCTAACATAACATCATAATGCTTATTTATTTGACCATCAATAACCTTTAACTTTGTGAATTTTAAAAATCTCTCACAATCTTTCTTCTCACTTTCTCATCTCCAACCAAACAACACATAAAAGACCGGCCATAGAATGACTAACGAAGTTTATATTTTCCACCTCTTGCAGCATTGTAAAGTAATTCTAATTTTGCAGTAAATTGATCCATTGTGGCATGCAACTTGAATGAAAATAAACAGAACACTTTTGTTATAAAAAATTATTTTATTTTGTTAAAGAGAAAATACTTGTTAAAAATCATGACACCAGGAACTACCAGCCAAAAAACTACATTTTGGAGATAGTAAATCAGATTAGTTCATTTGCATAATTGTAGTCATTTGCACAATTGTGTGATCGCACGGGTCGCATTAGATTCTACGCATGTTTTAAAACCACTTATATATCTTTTTGCTTTATAAAACCACTTGTATATCTAATTAAATATTTAAAAGTTCGAATTATTATATCATTTGATAAAGATTAGTAATTTGATGAAAGTATAAAAAGAAAGGAGTAAATAGCCAATTTGGTCCCTGAAACTGTGAGATCGTGTCAATTTGGTCCCTCAAATTAACGAAATTGCAAAAAGGTCCCTGAAACTGTCAAACGTTAATCAAGTTGGTCCCTCCGTCAGGCAGGGTTACTTGACGCCGTTAATGGCGCTGACGTGGCACGTTAAGTGCCCATGTGGCATGACAGCTGTACCACAGTTTCAGGGACCAATCTGACACTAAATTTCAGGGACCAAATTGACACAGGGGCTAAAAACCTATCTTCTTCTTCCTTCGGCTGTCTTCTTCCTTCGACTGTCTCTGGTCTCTGCTCTCTCTCCTTCGTCGTCTGTTTATGTCTCCAAGCGATAAAAGAAGTGGATTCTTTGTACCAGTAAAATATAGAAACACAAAAGCATGATAAAAAATGCAACCATTTCCAATTGAAACTGACGACTTTCAACTCCGGTTCTAGTTAATATTCGCAACAAATCATTACCCATGCGAAAAACTAACCTCCATTCGTTTTCCACTTTCATCCTTCCCAACAAATTTTAGCCCAGCTTCTTCTAGAGTTCCAAGTAACATCCGGATTTACTCGCACAACGTCAATGCTAAATTACAGGAGAACTCATCCGCAAAGGTCTCTTCAATAGAATTAACAAGAGAACTCATCTGGCAAAGGTCTCTTCAATAGTTACAATATATACTTGCTAATATGATAGCCCTATTTATTTCTCTAAATGAAAGTTTTATCTTCAGTGTGTGCATTTTTAATTCCCCCCCATAGTAAGCACAAATTTCAACCTCAAGCACTGCATGATTCGATTGCCTTTGCGTGATGCAAAGATAGCAAGTACCCGTGAATATTACAATAAAAATAAACATTACGAAAAATCATTACAATGGAAGTAATACAGGCCCAAATGTTAGGTACTGATTATCCACAACATAAGTAGCAACTAACATAAGTGATGCAAGTTTCTGCCAAATACACTCAAACTCGGTAACATTAGTGATGCAATTAAAGTGTTCGAGATTAGCGGACCTTGGAGAAGACACCATTGCCTAGATAACTAACAATGATTCCATTGATCTTTTTTATTTTTGAAAAATAATAAAGCAAAACAAAATCATGTTGCATCAAAACTAAAATTTAAAAATAACAGCAAAAAAACATGCTCTACAAAAAGCACAGAAAAGTACCTCATCCACATCTTTAGCAGTAGATTTTGTCTCAACTATTTCAGAGTTGGCTTTCCCCCGCCCCCGCCTTTTCTTCTCTTCTAGCTGCCTTGAGGAAGATCCACCACCACCCTTGTTGCTTTCATCTACTTTCTTAGCTAAGTTCTTTTTAGCGTCCACATTACTTGTAGTCCCAATTTCGATTTTAATATCAATCATCACATTAGTTTTTCTCACATCAGAGCTTTCGACCAAGTGTTTTTTCCGACTTTTTGGCAAGTTTGGCTTTTGAATCACTTGTTCCATTAGAAACCTTATTTGAAGAATCCTCTGCAGCCACTTCTTTTGCATAGCCATCTTTTTGTTTTTGGGCGTCCAAGAATTTCTTTGAACAATTTCCATCATCGAGCCCCGACTTGGTGAAGGAGAACCAACAGAAAAAGTAAGAAAGAAAATACTTAAAAGCAAAATAACTTATAAAGTATAGACATACTTTCATCAAGTTAGCAGCATATCAAGAAATTGGGAATTCACCACAACATTACTTTAAAAACCTCCATTTGGATAACAGTTATGCAAACTAGAAATTTATGTGATAAGTTCCAACAACAAACCAACACACAAAACTATATACCAATACAGTACGTAATAGCATTCCAACAAAGTACACAAACAACAAAAGAAAACCTCCAGGCATATTCCATTAGTTGATTCTTATCTCACAAGCTTCAAATATGGATGCTTTTGCCACCATCTCATTTTTTCAAAGTAAATAAAGATCAATTTTTCATCAACAAAAGCTAAGACCATGAGCTAAAATAGAACACCCCACAGTGTTTAACAGCTCAATATCTACCAACAAACTCAACACGTAAAAATAGAGCATTGGTTATAAATGCCAAATCTAAACTTTCTCAATCCTCTCATACACTTTCTCAATCTAAACTTCTAGTCACAGTTAACTACTAAAGTGGTTTATTTAGTCAAAAAATGGGTAAAAGCAATTACTATTTAAGGCAAAAAATGCTTCACTTGTTAATGCTATTATATGTGATGAAGGAAGTTAATGCTTCACCTATGGCAGAACTCTTTACAGTAATGATATTCACATTTAAGAACAGCTCCTGATGGTTCTAAGTGAGTGCTGTTATGCAATTAGGAACGCATGCATAAAGTGAGTGCTGACTATTGGAGTCTGATTCAAACCAAACAGCACAACCCAGCACACTGAAGGATCGATGAATTAAAAGACATGGATGAATGGAATAATATATTACATAAACAGAAACAACCAGAGAGAGAGACAGAAACAGACGACGAAGGAGAGAGAGCAGAGAGACAACCAGAGACAATCGAAGGAAGAAGACAGCCGAAGGAAGAAGAAGATAGGTTTTTAGCCTCTGTGTCAATTTGGTCCCTGAAATTTAGTGTCAGATTGGTCCCTGAAACTGTGGTACAGCTGTCATGCCACATGGGCACTTAACGTGCCACGTCAGCGCCATTAACGGCGTCAAGTAACCCTGCCTAACGGAGGGACCAACTTGATTAACGTTTGACAGTTTCAGGGACCTTTTTGCAATTTCGTTAATTTGAGGGACCAAATTGACACGATCTCACAGTTTCAGGGACCAAATTGGCTATTTACTCGAAGTTTTTTTATAAGATGATTCTAAATCAATTATTATAAAATCAATTAATTTTCATAAAAGCAATTTCAGCAATTTCAGCAATTACTATAAATCAATTAATTTTCATAAAAAAATAGCTGAAATTGCTGGAACTGAAAACAAAACGGCGGGAACTTTTTTTTTGGTGAAGTATAATATCGGCTGGAACTTAAAAGGTGCCAATTCATATAATCAATTCTTATAATTTTATTTTTATAAATCAATTAATGTTCATTAAAAAAATAGCTGAAATTGCTGGAACTGGAAAAAAACGGCTGGAACTTAAAAGGTGCCAAATTCATATAATCAATTCTTATAATTCAAAACTAAAGAAAATTTAAGCTTTCCATCCTATAAATCCTATCCATGAAAAATAAACATCCCATTTAATACCATTCATTGGGAAATAAAAAAATACTATAAAATATCTACACCCAAATAAGACGTAGCATATCAATTTATTAAAAATTACATATCATCAATTATTAGACAATTGATTTTATTAAAAATTATATATCAATTTTGGTGACAAATACCATTTTTGACCAGGATTTTGCCTGCAAATATCAAACAATATTCAATTTAGTCTAATAATTTTAAAAAAAGTATCAAATTATTAAATTAGTAATTTATAAAATTAGTATATATTAGACAAATTATTTATTATTAAATTAGGGACCTAGAAACTTAAAATTAACTACATTTAATCAACAATTAATAAAAACGTGGGATAATATTTGGTTTGAAATTACAAATGATAAACATACAATAATTATGATATGTTGCCTTTTTAATTGGCATTTTAATTGGCCCTTTAATACAATCAATATGCCCACATGTGTCTAATGTCATAAAAAAATTAGCAATATTATTCTTTCCTGATTGATTCCATTCAAAAGTTTAATTTAATTAAAATCACATTAAATGACTTTAGCCAATTTGAAACTGAATGGAAATTGATGTAAAAAAAAATGACATCTTAAGCAGAAGACCTTCTCCCTCCGTGTAAGCAAGACTCTCTATTCCCAAATATTATCTACTTAATATAAGTATAATTTACTGTTATTCTTTCAATTAAAAATTAAAGTAAAATTATAAAGTTTTCTTATAAAAGGAAGAAGGTCTAGGTTTTTATAGGATTGTTATAGGGGTAATTTGGTAATTTTAATAATAATTATTATAAGTCAATTAATTTTCATTGCACTCACTATCTTTGTTGCTATTGTGCGAACCACTATTTGTGTATTACAGACTGGTAGCTATGCATGCCTCCATTCACTATTAGCTACTTTGGCTAATAGCTAAGAATTAATCAAATAATCCTCATTATGCCAAAAAAAGAAAACGGACAACCTTAATTGGGCATCAAATTATCAAATAATCAATTTCGCATCAAATTGTTACTAGGCCTTTTAAGATGCTTAATTGGCATTTACTTTTAAATTGTCAACCTTAATTAGAATTTGTTAAATGTTATGGAATTATGTTGGTTACAGCAAGTGATTGGAATTAGCAAGGGCTTTACTTAAATTGCCCTTTTTCATTGCATTAATTGGCAATTAGTTCCAAACGAACAGTCTTAGCATTTGTGACACACATGAATGAGTTACATTTTATATTATATACATAGGTATATTGCAATAGAAGAAAAAAGGCAAGGCTCTCGAAGTAGATCCAAAAAAAGAAGAAAAAAAGGCTTAGTTTGTATTTTACTCTCCAACAAAATCTGAATATTAATTTAATTTCCATCCAATGCTTTAAGGAAGAAAATATGTGAATCATATTTTTAGCAAACAAAAAGTCCGCAAAATAATTTTACAAAATGTAAAACTATTAAAATTTATTATTAACTATATTAGTCAACCAAAAAATTTTATTACATAATTGAAAACAATTTTGAATTCTTTAATTTCGTCTAAAAGATAGTAACAAAAAGGGTATTTTGTAAAAAAGAAAAAAAGTGGCACTAAGGTGTGAATGTCAGGGGTGCCATATTAAATTGAGTAAATAGCCAATTTGGTCCCTGAAACTGTGAGATCGTGTCAATTTGGTCCCTCAAATTAACGAAATTGCAAAAAGGTCCCTGAAACTGTCAAACGTTGATCAAGTTGGTCCCTCCGTTAGGCAGGGTTACCTGACGCCGTTAATGGCGCTGACGTGGCACGTTAAGTGCCCATGTGGCATGACAGTTGTACCACAGTTTCAGGGACCAATCTGACACTAAATTTCAGGGACCAAATTGACACTCAGACTAAAAACCTATCTTCTTCTTCCTTCGGCTGTCTTCTTCCTTCGGCGTCTCTGGTTGTCTCTCTGCTCTCTCTCCTTCGTTGTCTTTCCATGCCTATCAGTTTTCTCATTGGTAACGCAACAGAAAAGAAAGCTAAAATGTCCTTCAGAGATATGGTGATGGGGAACAAGAATCCCCCGTTTTCTAGACCTAAAGTGGATCTCTTCAAAGAGAAACTTGCAAAAATAGATTATGAGGATGGCAATCCTTTAAAGCCAATGGTTCACATTGCAGATGCTGTCTTTGACGGGTTGCATGCGCCATGGCAAGATGCCCTAGTGGTGAACCTCCTTGGAAAAAAGAGAATTGGTTTCCACCTGTTACGAGAGAAATTAACAAGAATTTGGAAACTAAATGCTGATTTTGAGATAATGGATATTGGTAATGAGTATTACATGGTGAAATTTGAGAATGAGACTGATCGTGTGAAGGTGATGGATGAAGGTCCCTGGTTGATATTCGATCACTATCTTACAGTCCAAACATGGTCACCAGATTTCGTCTATCCGAAGGCGCAAATTGATAAAACCATGGCCTGGATTCGTTTTCCAGGACTTAACCTTGTTTACTATGATGAGAGCATTCTCTTGACTCTAGCAACAGCAGTGGGGAAACCCATCAAAGTGGACATCAATACTCTGAACGTTCGTAGGGGCAGTTACGCTAGAGTTTGTGTTGAGATAGACCTAACGGGCCGATTGTGGGCAAGGTCTGGTTCAAAGATTTCTGGTATAAAGTAGAGTATGAAGGGCTCCACCGTATTTGCACAACTTGTGGATGTTATGGTCACCTGACCAGGGAATGTTCAAAGAGATCAGAAGAAGCCATTGACAAGATCAATTCCAGACTTGCCGGTTGGAAAGGTAACCTCTTGAATAGAGCTGGTCGTGTTACTCTTGCAAATTCTGTCCTCACCCGGATTCCCATTTACTCTATGCAAAATAATTGGCTACCTGAAGGTGTTTGTGATGCTCTGGATGCTAATGTCAGAAAGTTCATTTGGGGAGGCAAAACTTGGCATTGGGTGAATTGGGACACAATAACCAAGCCTAGAAACAGTGGGGGCCTTGGAATTCACACAGCAAGGGAATCCAACATTTCTCTTTTGGGGAAACATGTTTGGGAAATGATGCACCATCAAGATAAATTGTGGGTGAGATTGTTGGAGAATGACTCTATGGTTTCTCAGGCTTCTGTGGCAGAACTACCAACTTGAATGCAGAACTTCTTGCTATTTATCATGGGATGAACTCAGCTTGGAGACTTGGTTTTAGAGAAGTTATTTGTGAATCGGATTCACAGTTTGCCTTGTCCTTGCTCTAAAATGGTGTTCATGACCTTCATCCTTTTGCTCCTCTGGTAACGAAGGAGAGAGAGCAGAGAGACAACCAGCGACGCCAAAGGAAGAAGACAGCCGAAGGAAGAAGAAGATAGGTTTTTAGTCTGAGTGTCAATTTGGTCCCTGAAATTTAGTGTCAGATTGGTCCCTGAAACTGTGGTACAGCTGTCATGCCACATGGGCACTTAACGTGCCACGTCAGCGCCATTAACGGCGTCAGGTAACCCTGCCTAACGGAGGGACCAACTTGATCAACGTTTGACAGTTTCAGGGACCTTTTTGCAATTTCGTTAATTTGAGGGACCAAATTGACACGATCTCACAGTTTCAGGGACCAAATTGGCTATTTACTCAAAGCGATTGTTATTTTGAACTAATAATTAGCATGACGAGTTTAGCAAAAGACGTGTTTTTTCCGTTTTTAAAAAGGGAATTTATGAAATATATCTAGTACTCCCACAGGTAGACCACCATTCTTCTTTTGGAGATGTCATTAGAAAATACATGTGCTCCAATATTCTTTTGGAAGTCTCGCATCGTGGACCTCAAATCTCGAGTGCAGTTTATATATCAGTTGGGTAATTCCACTTAACACCAATTGATTTTAGAATGGAATCTAACATGATATCGGAGCCAAAACCCATCTCCGTCGTTTACCGCCTATTATGACAATCTTTTGTATCGCCTATCCTGGCAGGCATCTGTGGAGGAGGGATGTTGGAACTTGATCTCACGTTGCCTGTCTCAAATCACGGGATGTAATTTATATATCTTGTTAGGCAACTCGACTTATATAATAAATAAAACTGTCAAACAACTAAAAAAAGTGTATATAAAATAAAGTATGATTTTAGCTTTATTGCAATAAAACGGTACTACATAAACTCTGATCTATGCTATCAATTTGCAAATACTTAGGGTATTCCATAGTAATTGCTGTATTATTTTCATAATTGATAAATGGGCATTTGGACTTGAGTTGATTTTGATGAAACTAAATTGTTGTATCGTCCAAAAATTGTTGACAATATGTATGCATGACAGGCTAAAAAGCGTATTATCTATGTAGTGCATGTACTTAAAGCATATTTTCACCGACTACAATATAATGATCTTCATAAGGATTTGTGGAACTATTGTAGTAAATGTCCTGTCTATATAAACTCCAGACCATGCGATTGTTGTTAAAGAAATGTTCCACAGTCCACATTCATCGGATAGTTAAAGTAATTTAACATAAATATATGAGTTTAAAATGCAGTTAAAAGTTCAACAAAAAAATCAGTTAAAATTATATATATATAAAAAACAAAAGGTGTTTCAATATCATTGATTTTATTTTAACATACAAAAAATAAAATTCACATGAAAACAATGTTCAATATTATCCGAATCTCTAAAAGCATAGCAATGGAGGGGATCTCTTTCACAAACCAAAAACAGAGTTTACCTTGATATTATGGGATTCTTTGATTAGGTTGAGGACATTAGACTTTGGGAAGAGCAAGAATTGCTCCCTTTTTAATAGTTGCAGTTGCTCCACATGCATTTGCAAACTTGAGTACTTCCCTTAACCTAGGTTCATCCTGCAATTTAAAACACGTGAAAATAAATTAATCACTAAAAATTATGAAAAATAGAGGGATCTTTTGGAAATGTTGGAGCAAAGGTGAAAGTTTATTAAGGTTTAGCTAAGCACTCGCTTCAATTATGTATTCATCATCGACAATCTTGCACAATAGAAAACCAATGAAGGAATCACCAGCACCAGTTGTAACAAAATTCATTAAGATAGACAATGGGCTGCATTAGAAGAAAAAAGAGAGAGATATGTACTGGTCGAGGTTATTAACCCGGTCACCGAGCTCAAGTACCCGGCCCAGTCCGGAAATTAAAGATAATAATTTAAAGATCACCTAATTAAGGGATAAGATATTATCCTTAATTAAATCCTGATATTATCTGAAATAACCTTATCTGGTTAAAAGAGATAATATCCCTTAATTTAAGGAATCACATCTCAAAAGAGATTTAAGAGATAAATCAGATCTCTAAAAAGATATTGAAGAGATAAATCAGATCTCTAAAAGATAGGGGAATCCTATTATAAAAGGAGGAGTACCCATGATAGAAAATCACTTTTCACTGAATCCCGGTGACTCTCCCTTAAGGGTATTAGAGGAACTAGCGACGACCAAGAGACTCTCAGACAGTCCTTGCTCCCCAGTACTCATCCGATACAAAATTAGGGGATCGAGATCACCGCCCCAATAAGGGTTGAACTTAGAACTACGTCTGGCTTTGATTCCCACTGGGATACGTAGGACCGGAACATCAGATTCTGTCAAGCCAAAGTCTAAAACAACCCCCATTGTTCACTCTTGGTTAAACGTTCTACGACGAGATTTCGTCAAACCGGATCTCGGCAGGAACATTTGGCGCCCACCGTGGGGCAGGTAAAACTTTGCCCCGACCATCAATCAACGACCATCAGCCACCGTGCTACCATAGACACGCTACAACACTCACTGTCCCGTAAATTCCTATTCCTACCAAGACGTTGGGAAAGATTCTCCGAATAAGCATTCGAAAGAGCCAAGTTACGTCCATGAACGGAAACCACGATCAAGAGCTAGAAGACCTCGAGCTTTTCCAGAAGCACGTCAATTCAGATTCTCTGATCTCTTATCTTCCACAACAGAGGACCCTTCAAGCGATCCTTTGCTCTTAATCTCTTGGCTCAGGAAGCTTCTAGATGAGTTCCTCTGCTGCGAGGCTGAATCCAAAGCAGTTCTCTTCGTGGGTCGCGATCCTTCTCAGATCTCGAAGCAACCATTTACCTCCTCTCAAGAGGCTCACCATCATCCACCACCAACAACACAACAGCTTCCCCCCTTCAACCTCAACGCCGAATACGGCCCCTCCCTCGAACAAGAACAACCCATCAATGAAATCTAATTTTTCCCTGACCCATCTCCCCAAAAACCCCAACAACAACATACCCATGATGACGATGATGATGGGATATTATGATGTGTGTGCCAGAGCACCGACGGTGATCCGGAGGACCCAATCGTTTTCTGCGACGGTTGCAACCTCACGGTCCATGCTTCCTGCTACGAGAACCCATTCTCGTAGGATATCCCAGAAGGTGACTGGTTCTGCCAACGGTGTCGTTTCGACGAAAACAGCGGCGTTTTCTCTTGCTGCCTGTGTCCGGTGAAGGAAGGTGCGACGAAGCGCACCACAGACGAGCGTTGGGCCCACATCGTGTGCGCGGTGTTGGTTCCAGAGGTATTTTTCTCGGACCCGGAAGGGAGGGAAGGGATCGATTGTTACAAGGTTCCGAAGAAGAGGTGGTCGGCGAGATAGGTGTGTTGTTGTGTGCTCTGAACCAAAGTGTGGTTTGGGTTTTCATGTTACGTGTGGGGTGAAAGAGGATCTGTGTATTGAGTGCAAGGAAGGGATGAAAGGTGATACTATTGTTACTGGATTCTGTAAATCACACTCTCAACTATGGGAAAAGGGCCATCCAATGTTATTATTTTTCTCGGAGAGCTGAAGGAGATATCTCGGAGAACTGAAGAAGATATCTTACAGAGCTCGGTCGACACAGCTCGGTCTAGGAGAGCTCGACCATATGGGCTTGAGGGAATGCCTAAATCAGAAGCCGCGAAATGCTCAGGTGATATTGTTCTCTAAATCTACTTTAAATCTAATATGATTTGATATGTTTTGCTCTACGCCTTTAATGTTGTGTTATGTAGCATCATATCATATTTGAGCAAAGTGAGGTTCGGATGAAACCACTCCCAGAGTTACAAAATTTGCAATTACAGAGTGGTTGAGCACTGGCTCCCTTGAAAATAACAGGTTGAAGCTCCGTGCTTCCCTTTCCACAAGGTCGAGCTTCGACTTCCTTAAAACTCACAGATCGAGCTCTCCCTTGGAAAATAAAATTCCATCGGCTCCAGCACTCAGACACCACATTAAATCCTAAAGAGGCCATCCGAAGCCTATAAAGGTGCTAAATCCTAAAGAGGCCGTCCGAAGCCTATAAAGGTGCTAAATCCTAAATAGGCCATCCGAAGCCTATAAAGGTGCTTAAATCCTAAAGAGGTCGTCCCGAGCCTATAAGGGTGATTAAACCCTAAAGAGGTGAACGAGCTTGCTAAATCCTAAAGAGGCCGTCCGAAGCCTATAAAGGTGCTAAATCCTAAAGAGGCCGTCCGAAGCCTATAAAGGTTCTAAATCCTAAAGAGGCCATCTGTAGCCTATAAAGGTGCTAAATCCTAAAGAGGCCATCCGAAGCCTATAAAGGTGCTAAATCCTGAAGAGGCCCCCGAGCCTATAAAGGTGCTTAAATCCTAAAGAGGTCCCCGAGCCTATAAAGGTGCTTAAATCCTGAAGAGGTCCCCCGAGCCTAGAAAGGTGCTTAAATCCTAAAGAGGTCGTCCCGAGCCTATAAGGGTGATTAAACCCTAAAGAGGTGACCGAGCTTGCTAAATCCTAAAGAGGCCATCCGAAGCCTATAAAGGTGCTAAATCCTAAAGAGGCCGTCCGAAGCCTATAAAGGTGCTAAATCTTGAAGAGGCCCCCGAGCCTATAAAGGTGCTTAAATCCTAAAGAGGTCGTCCCGAGCCTATAAGGGTGATTAAACCCTAAAGAGGTGACCGACCTTAAATCGACCGAGCTGCCGTCGAAACGCCGGACCTAAAAAGGCAAGTGCCTAAAGAGGCGATCGAGCTAAAATCGACCGAGCTGCCGTCGAAACGCTGGACCTAAAGAGGCAAGCGCCTAAAGAGTAGACCGAGCTAAAATCGATCGAGTTGCCGTCGAAACGTCGGACCTAAAGAGGCAAGTGCCTAACGAGTTGACCGAGTTAAAATTGACTGAGCTGCCGTCGAAACGTCGGACCTAAAGAGGTGACCGAGCTAAAATCGACCGAGCTGCCGTCGAAACGTCGGACCTAAAGAGGCAAGTTCCTAAAGTGGTGACCGAGTTAAAATCTACCGAGCTGCCGTCGAAACGCCAAGTCTACAACGGTAAAAACACCTTAACGCCTAAAAAGGTATTTCAAGACCTAAGAAGGTAGGTAAGAACCTACAGATATTTCGAGTTCTGACTATTTCGACTAAATCGCGTGACACACTGAAACCAAACAAGTACCAACTTAGAAAAATAGTTCTTGAGAGCTGGCAACATGTAGGTCCATTAATAACAATGGGCCAAGCCCAGAATAAATAAGATTTAAAAATCAAAAGGGCATCACCCAAAAACAACGTGTTTCCTAACCTACTAATACAATATTATGAGGGAGGGTAGCAGACTGGCCAGGTAGACCCACTTCACCTTCATCTTCGGGTCCCTCCTCGGCCGCTTTCCCCTCGCCCTCTTCCCCTTGAGATACGGTCTCCTCATCCTCCAGCTCGGACAATGGAACTAGGATTCCATCTCGGTTAAAATCCTTGTCCACGTCAGCACAGGAGAAGTCAGCATTCGGATTGAAATGCTGAAACTGCTTCACGGCTCGGGAAAAGCCATTAACATTCTGCCTTATGATAGAAGCCTCGGCTTCAGCCAGATCAGAACGAAGCCTCAAATTCTCCTCCTTCTCGGATTCCAGCAACTTCCGCAACTCAAGACTGACTTCCTTTTCAGCTTGAAGCCCTTCCACGACCTTCAGAAGGTTGAGCCGGTCGGTTCTTTCCATTTCCAGCTCGGCCATAAGGGTGGACTTGCCTTTTTTCAGCTCTACCTTTTGGGTTTTCAATTGCCCAATTAGCTGAGCTTGCTCTTCACACTTTGCCATGGCTTTTTCAAGCTCATCCCTAGTGCGCAAAGTTTGGGCAGCTTCCGCCTTCATACATTTCATTATTAGAAAGCTCATGGCTCGAAAAACAGGTAATGGAGGAGACTTAGAGGAGCATAAGCGACCGCAGCTTTCCTGCTCGCATCATGGCCCAATTCTAGTAAAAGCTGAGCATATGCCGGCTTAATAACTTGGGAACCCACTAAAGGGCCAGAGTTAAAATTGTCTAGCTAATAACAAAGGGCAGAAGCCCAGAAAGCCGAGGTCGAGCATTGCTCCCTCGCACCAAAAAGCTGAGGTCGAGCTATGCTCCCTCGCACTATGCACCGAAAAAAGTCGAAGTCGAGCAATGTTTCCCTCCTCGCAATAAAAATCCAAGGCCAAGCACAACATCTTTGCACCAAGATAAAGTCCACAGCAGATCATGCATGTTAGAGACCCAGGATTCGATGGAAATCCTAGTAGTGTTCAACCAAATAAGCCGGAATCCCAAGTACGATTGGGCTCCGCACAAAAGTCCGAGCAGTGCTCGGCCAAGAAAGACGATAACCCAAGAAAGGCTTGGTACTACAAAAAATAGATTTCCGAGCAATGCTCCCGCGAATCATAGTCCGAGGTCCTCGGCACCAAAAAGCGTGTTAAGACATGCGGGTTGACATTTAAGCTCTTTCGCTTATTTCAAGCTCGGAGCTTGGGGGGCTAGTAGGGATAAAGAAAGGACATTCTCGGAAATTACAGAGAAAGGATATCCCTTAGCCTACAACTCGAAGAACTTGTATGAAAACTATTTTCTCATACAAATTGGAGAAGATATTAGGAAATTTTATTCTGAGACACACCTTCAAGATCGGGAAAAATAATTCGAGGTCAAGTTTCAAGGTTAGTGGGTATTTCAAAATCCACCAAATGAAGGGATTATGAGCTACTCGAAGAAAATATTAAGAGCTCTCAAGAACTTCAAAGACCGAGCTACATTCGGCAAAAGGCAGGTCAAATTCAAACTCCCAAGATAAGCATCTTGAAAGCATCAAAAGTTAAAGGATGAAATACAAGCACCGAGGTAAATTCCTAATGACCGAGTTTGAACTTGACTCTTCAAAAGATCGGTTCAAGACTGAATCACTGATAAGTCGAATCTCAGCTACCAGCTTCTAAACTTGTCTTAAACAAAGGTAAGATTGAAGTATCTTATGTTCAGAGCATGTTATTGACCGAGATGTGAAGCTCGACAACTTGAAACGAGAAGCTCGGGCTCCCTACTCTGTTAAGCTCCAGCTCCCGACTACTGGTTCGAGCTCAGGCTCCCTACGCGGTTGAGCTCCGGCTTCCAAATGCTCGGTTGAGCTCCGGCTCCCGACCACTCGGTTGAGCTCCGGCTCCCTACTCGGTTGAGCTCCGTCTCCCGACCACTCGGTTGAGCTCCGGCTCTCGACTTCTAGGTCAAGCTCCAAGCTCCCTACGAGGTTGCGCTCCGACTCCCGACCACTCGGTTGAGCTCCGGCTCTCGACTTATCGTTTGAGCACGCAACTACAGCGCAAGCCTAAGAAATGATGCCGTGAAGGCCACGCGTTACACAGAGTAACGTCTCTTTTCCATCTCGGGAACCGAGAAAGTATAGCCTCAACAGGAAACGAGTAATATCCCCACCTCGGTTCGATACCTCGAAAGCGTCAAGCTCGGTCACCCGAGCTGCTCACCGAGTTGGAGGATGTGTACACATACATAAGGTATGAAGCTCAACCACTCACCTCGCCGAGAAAGACCAAAAGGTGAAACCAAGTTCCTAGCCTCGGCTCCTTCGAAAAAGCTTCCACGTGATCAGCTCGAAGCTTGGGGGGCTTGTGTATGAGCCGGGATATAGAGCTCGGCTAAACATCATGAAAGCTTCTACGCCTAATCAGCTCAAAGCTTGGGGGGCTTGTGTACTGGCCGAGGTTACTAACCCGGCCACCAAGCTCAAGTACCCGGCCCAGTCCGGAAATTAAAGATAATAATTTAAAGATCACCTAATTAAGGGATAAGATATTATCCTTAATTAAATCCTGATATTATCTGAAATAACCTTATCTGGTTAAAAGAGATAATATCCCTTAATTTAAGGAATCACATCTCAAAAGAGATTTAAGAGATAAATCAGATCTCTAAAAAGATATTGAAGAGATAAATCATATCTCTAAAAGATAGGGGAATCCTATTATAAAAGGAGGAGTACCCATGATAGAAAATCACTTTTCACTGAATCCCAGTGACTCTCCCTTAAGGGTATTAGAGGAACTAGCGTCGACCAAGAGACTCTCAGACAGTCCTTGCTCCCTGGTACTCATCCGATACAAAATTAGGGGATCGAGATCACCGCCCCAATAAGGGTTGAACTTAGAACTACGTCTGGCTTTGATTCCCACTGGGATACGTATGACCGGAACATCAGATTCTGTCAAGCCAAAGTCTAAAACAACCCCCATTATTCACTCTTGGTTAAACGTTCTACGGCGAGATTTCGTCAAACCGGATCTCGGCAGGAACATATAGAATATAACATGGACATCAATTTATAAGTGCATGGAACTGCTCCACCAAGAGGGAAAAACTTATTTCAGTCCAAGTAACAGTACTTAAGCAGAAGCAAATTTAAAATGAATATATTTCCATAAATGATATACACGCAATAGGCCTAGTATCAAATAATAAAGTGGGTACTGTAGCACTAATCTTAGAGTAATTTTCAATTAAGCAGAAAGTACTTCCACTAGGTTTCAGCTCAGAATTTATACTAATAGGAATTTTTTTGCATCAACATAAAATTGGTGTTTCTGCTAGCACATGCAGCTAAAAACATTCATGAAGAAAAATACATAAAGAAATAAAAATGTGGCACTCTCCGTTTCATTTCGTACACAAAGCAAATGTGAATAGCACAAACCATCCTTTTAAGTAAGAATAAGAATTATAAAATCATTCTTCCAGAAATTGCACTTACCCTTAAAGGAGAAGAAAAAAAACTTTGGATCTACAATAGATGGCCCCTCTATCATTTCTCTGCCAAATATCAGGTGAAATTCAGATTTTAGAACTTAAAAACAGTAAAATATCAAATAATTCCATGGATGATTGATAGATCATGTCATTCGAACATTCAACGTCTAATTGATAGTGACTCTGATTGGGCTAGTGATCCGGATGATAGACGTTCAACGTCTGGGTCTTGCATCTTTGTTGGACCAAATCTTGTGTCTTGGAACTCCATAAAGCAACCCTTGGTAGCAATATGAAGCACCGAAGCCGAATATAGGAGCATGGCACACACAACTTCGGTTTCTGTTATATATTTATACTACACATATACCGTATTCTACTTGTATACTCTTATAGGCATCATGGTGAGAGAAAATGGAAACCTTAAAATGAAATATGACATCAAAACCCTAGCAACCACTTTATTTTGAATTTGAATTTAATTTTGTAGATGAGGCTCGGTAGATTTTGATTTCAAATCAGAGATGGAAATCTTAATCTTGGCATGTTTTTAGGATCAGGATCAGATAGCAGTTTAAATCCCTAGCAGACATTTAGGATCAAAACCATAACAATTTAGCTTATAAAATCACGAAGGCAGAAAAAAGGATGAGGAGGAGAAATTCTACGGCTTTCTCGTTCATCACTCTCTTAACCATTATGACTCCCTTTCCAACAACCTGATCATCATCATCTTCACCTCTGTGCTTCTCCACCATTCACAGACCCACTTCTGCCATCGCTGCCGTGACTCCGCCGTTTGCAGCATCCAAACCATCACAGAAACACCATCACAATTTTTTTCATTATCATCCAATGTCTCTCCGCCATCCCATTACTGCCCAGTCCACCATCGTCGCACTTCGCCGTGCTCCGCCATCCCATGCCTCGGCCTGTTGACGTAGCTCCCATATCGTCGCTGCTCTGCCTCCTTCATAGGTGACGCAGTGTGCTCTATCTCCACCGTGTTGTGCTCCTCTGGCCGCCGTATCAATTGATCAGAGGCACTTCCAAACGTCATCCAGATTGGCGTAAATCAGAGACTCCATGCCATATCTGCATCACATGCCAGGACCGCCGCACCTCACCTCGAAAACTGCCTCTCCTCCTTCGTTCTCGTGCGTGCAGGTAAATGGCAAATGAGTTTGTGTTTGCCCCTATCACTGTAACGTTATAAAAGAACCATTGACCATATCCTTGCATACTATTTTGTTTTATTTGTTTTCTTTTAGTACTTTATTTATTTATTTCTAAAAAGTTTGTTTTTGCTAGTGGGTGATTTATTGGCCCAGACGAGATAGATATCATTAAAGTTAAGAAGGTTTGGGCTGATGAATAAAAGGTCATTTGTATTTTTATTCTTGAAATACTCATAAGTTAAAGTAAAAAAAATATATATAAGTAGAAAAAATGAAAAAAATATAAAACATTTGAAAAATAATTTTGGGATTGCTTTGTGAGAGGTTTCACACTCAATTCCTTAGATGTGGGATAGCTCTGTGGGCGTATCTGTCATGTTCTATCTAGCTTAAGAATTTTCGATAAATAAAATAAAATAAAATGAAATATATCAAAATCTCTTTTTTAAAATAAATAAATAACCCTTTTTTTTAAAAAAAATAAATAAATATAAAAACATTTTCATAAAAAAAAATCAACCAACAAATAAAATATTTTTTACAAGAACTACGTGGCTTTGAGTTTCCCATCGAAGCAGGGAATACGTAGGAGCGGGATCAATCATCTCGTCAAGCCAAAAAAAATTTTTCCATTATTTTTGTGTTCTTTTAATTTATTTAATGTGGATAATTAATTAATAATTTATTTAATGTTTTTTTTTTGGCTTGCTCTATAGCAAGTGTCATGCTCAATCCCCTAACTTTGAGGTTGCCCTATGGGCTTACGTGCCATGTTCAATCCCGTTTAGAATTTATCAATAATATTTATTTTTGTGTTCTTTTTTATTTATTTATTTAATGTGGATAATTAATTAATAATTTATTTAATGTTTTTTGGATTGCTCTATGACAAGTGTCATGCTCAATCCCCTAGTTTTAAGGTGGCCCTATGGACTTATGTGCTATGTTCAACCTCATTTAGGATTTATCAATAATATTTTTTTTAAAATTTTTTTTAAAAATAAAAAAAATAAAGAAACACAAAAATAAAAAATATTAATAAATAATTAAATTCTTTCTTGTAATTATTTTTGGGGTAAAAATAAATAATTTTAAGTCATTAATTTTGCACAATTAATTCAAGGTACCATTCGTATAATGGGCGTTGTAGGGTGTTTAATATTTTCCCTACTCGTAACCGACTCCCGAACTCAACTTAGTTCCAAAGACTATTTTAGAAGGTTTTCCATTTTTCCTAAATTAAATAAAATTGGTGGCGACTCTACTTTTCCTAAAATTTCTTTTTATCGCCGTCCTCGTCGTAATCTTCGGTTGCGACACTCGAGACTATGTTTTGAAAAAAATCAGAACAAGGTCACAAACCTGTGCAATTTGGTTAAGCTATTATTGAATGGTCACAAACCTGTGCAATTTGGTTAAGCTACGAAAACATGTCTGCATAACACTTTGGTTTTATATTTCAAAGCAAACCTGTACAATTTGGCTAATCTCATTGATCAACCTTTTACATTTGAGCACAACTTTATAGATACTGCAATTCTGCAAATAATCAGTAATATTTCTCAATAAACAGCCAAAAAGTACCTCAAATTGCAAAACAGAGTATGCATAAAGAATGTAGAAGCACTTCAAGTGATTAATAATATGAACATGATATGTAAAATGTACATGATGTCAAACACATTAGCCAACATGACCAAGTGGATAAACAAAATGGTGACATTGGCACTGAGTTTTGTGGCTTAACATGTAAGGTTCTTTACACATAGTACAAACTTCCATTTTAACCGTCAAAAGATCTAAGAATTGATCATCTTGCATTCTGTTTAGCAATATTTTGTTTGGCTATTGAGAAAGGGGGAAGAAAGAAGTTAATCACTGGACTACATGGAATGTTGCTAAATCTCTACATATTCATTAAAAAGGTGAAGAAGACTTACCTCAGAACATTGAAGAACTCAGTCTTCTAAGATACTGTGCAGCACCCTGCCTCAACCTCTTTTGCTTGAGTTTTGCTTCAATGCTTCATTCAATGCCCGTACAACCTTACAAAGATTAGTTCTTGAGTTATCACGGGTATTAAAATAACTTACAAATAAGCACCAACACATATACAAGCAAAAAAATAACACGAGCTCCCATATGAGAAAAATGAGAAAGAAACATACCACGTACCAGGGCTGTTCTTCAACCGATTCAAACCGTAAAAACCGAATCGAAAAACCGAAAACCGAACAAACCGAAAAAACCGCAAATTTTTATTGGATTGGATCGGATTTCGAATCCTCCAGTGAAATCCAATACAATCCAATCCAAACCGATCTATTATATACATATACTATTAATTTTGAAATTATAGTATTACCCACACTTAAACATTATTCTTCATACTTCTATGTCCCTCATTCTCTTTAATATTTTGTTGGAATGACATATATGAGACTATTTATAATAAATATTAATGTCTTGAAGTTATATTTTGCTAAAAGTTTTGATACATAGCATATATATATATATATATATATATTTGATTGAGTAAACATGAAAAATAGGAAATCAATTATGTAAATTAGAAAAATAATTAACTACAATTTATTTGTAGCCGATTCAAGGAAAAAAAATAGGATAAGTGAAAGTAGATATAGATAATTAATATAAAAGAACGTGTTAAAAAATATCAATAATTTTTTTTCTTCTCAAACTCCCAAATTAAAACGAAGATTATCTTTTATTCACTATTAAATAAGTAAAAATGACACTTGACATTCGGAAAAAAAAGTATGACAAAAACCGAATTATCCAATCCAATCCAAACCGCATTTGATTGGATCAGATCGGATTTTTTTAAGGAAGCAAACCGATCCAATTCAAACCGCACGGTGTTTTCATCATTGGATCGGATGACTTTTTAGCTCAAAATCGATCCAATCCAATCCGCGAACACCCCTACCACGTATAAGAATAAAATATACATCTAAAAAGAATGGGATTTGCCACTACCCACAAAGATGAAATTTCTCAAACACCTCGTGTACAATTTTTAGAATCAACCTATTTTGCATTGAACAACTATTTTAAGAATGTCTACAACAGACCAAAGTCATTTCACCCAATATATATTCAACTAATTATAGGATATTTCATATGCCAACAAAAGTCGCTTCATATATAGATAAACCTTCTCCAGGCATGTCAATGTTACGCAAATAGAATTGCAGCTCATATAAAGTGAATATCTATAACAGTATATCAATTCCCATTATTTCAACCTCACCCCACGCTGAAGCTTCATCTCTATTAAAAGAAAGATTCATGTCAAATAATTTGTTAATTTTATTATAATTGATAGAATACTTATTGTAATTGATAGAGTATAATTAATTTCCTTTTTAATATACATGAGTATAGGCATAAGTTAGGATCATATTCTGTAACATTTGTATAAAGGTATGATTTGTGATAATGAATAAAATATGTGATAATGAATAAAATAATTCAGCAGCCATATCTGGTTTCTTTATGGTATCAGAACAACGTGGAAACCCTACAAACACAAACCTTAGCCTAGGTAGCCATAACAGATGATAATAAAAAAAACACATCATCATCAACCAAACGGGACATGGCCCCCCCTCCAAAATGGGAACAACCCCATCACCCTTTTTACCTCCATCATTCAGACCAACCAGGTGCAGTCATTGTACCACAACCTCTGGTGGAAGACAACTACAACACATGGATTCAATCCATGAGCATGGCCTTGACGGTCAAAAACAAAATCGGTCTCGTTGATGGATCTATCTTGAAGCCAAAGGAGAATAACTTTGATGAACTTTTGCAATTGACTCGTTGCAATAATTTAGTCAATCAAGTTGGTAAAAATTCAAATCATGATGAATTCTCAGGTAAAGCCTTTTCATTCACTCAAAATGGAAAGAAAATTATTTGGATCATCGATAGCGGTGCTACTGACCATATTGTTTGTAGCCCTTGTCTCCTCACTGTTTCAAAAACTGTTGAAAATCATACTGTTGAGTTACCAAATGGCTCATTGGCACAAGTCACACATGTTGGCAAGATTATTTTCTCTCCCAACTTTATCCTTGATAATGTCTTGTGTGTACCACTTTTTCAGTTAAATTTAATTTCCATTAGCAAGCTAGCCTTGGATTCATTTTATATTACAATTTTTCTCAGACAAATGTTTAATTTGCCCATTGACCAAACAAACTCGATTACCATTTCCAGTGAGTTTTATTGCTAGCCAAACTTATTTTGTTTTAATACATGTTGACATTTGGGGTGGCTATCATGTTCCTTCACTTTCAGGAGAAAAATATTTTCTCACTATTATTGATGATTACACAAGAAGCACATGGGTTTATTTGATGAAACAAAAATCAGAAACACGTAACTTCTTGGTCAAGTTCATTAACATGGTCGAAAACCAATTCAATGCCAATTTCAAAATTGTTCGTAGTGATAATGGTCCAAAATTCAAAATAGTCAATTTTTATGCTATGAAAGGAATCATCCATCAATCTAGTTGCGTCAACACACCCCAACAAAATGGTGTTGCTGAACGCAAACATAGACATTTGCTAAATGTTGCCCGTGCTTTGCTTTTTCAAAGTGGTCTTCCAAAACAGTTTTGGGGGATGCTATCCTCACTTCAACATACCTCATCAATCACACACCTACACCACTCCTTCAAGGTAAAACACCATATGAAAAATTACTTAATAAACCCCCCAATTATTCACAACTAAGAGTCTTCGGTTGTTTGTGTTTCACATCTACACACCCCACCAAGCCTACTAAATATGACCCTCGTTCCACTCGTTGTCTTTTCCTTGGCCACCCTTATGCCCAAAAAGGATATCGTGTAATTGACCTTCAACTTCAAAAGGTCTTTGTTTCATGCGTATTTCCATTCAAAACACCAAAAACTTCCGCTGCCACACCATCAATGCCTCACCCTATTTCACCTTATCCTTTTCTTCCCAAGAATACCACAAATACTATAGACCCAAACACTCCTAATAGCACCGATAACCCTCAAATCCCACAACCTTCCAATTTTGAACCTTTAAATCCATCCTATTTAGACCAAGACCCTCCATCACCTTCCATAAATATGTCATCCCTTGAAATAATGCCCCAACCTACCATTGAAAATCTCCCACCCGAGAACACCACTCACAATCAAACGGAAATCACATCGCCATCGCCACCGCCACCAAGACACTCCACTAGATCTACTAAAATACCAATATTTTTATAGGACTTTCATGTTGAGGCAACCCTCCCATCTAGGACCGTTCCTTCATCTTCAACGAACGTGGTCACCTCCCAAGGTACTTCTCACCCTCTTTCCCAATTTTTATCTTCTGATTGTCTTTCCCCAAGTCATAAAGCATTTACCACTCAACCGACCCTTCACAAAGAACCCAAGAATTTTCAACAGGCTAATCGAGATCCAAGGTGGCGTGACTCCATGCATCATGAAATCCAAGCCCTCCAAGCCAACAATACTTGGAGTCTTGTCCCTCTGCCATCTCACAAAAAGCCTATCGATTGCAAATGGGTTTACAAAGTCAAACTCAACCCCGACGGAACGGTTGAGCGTTACAAAGCTCGCTTGGTTGCAAAAGGCTATAGTCAAATTGAAGGTATTGATTACCGAGAGACTTTTGCTCCCGTTGCTAAACTCACAGCAATTAGAGTACTCCTTAGTGTTGCAGCCGTACGAGGATGACACTTGCGCCAACTTGATGTTAATAACGCCTTCTTACATGGAGATCTCTATGAAGAAGTCTACATGTCCATCCCGCCCGGTTTCGAACAAAAGGGGTAGAACCGTGTCTGCAAGCTACACAAGTCAATTTATGGTTTAAAACAGGCATCACGACAGTGGTTCTTAAAACTGTCTAGTGCCCTTAAGAAGGCTGAATTTCAGCAATCATGGTCAGACTACTCGTTATTTGTTCGAAACCATGCAGGTAATTTTATTGCATTATTAATTTATGTTGATGATGTGATATTAGCGGGCAACAACCTGCAGGACATTACAAGCACCAAATATTTCCTCTCAAATCATAAGTTGAAAGACATGGGGCCACTTAAATATTTATTGGGGATAGAAGTTGCACGATCAAGATAAGGAATCACATTGTGTCAAAGAAAATATGCTCTAGAAATTCTAGAAGATGCAGGGTTCTTAGGTGCCAAGTCCTCACGGTTTCCTGTTGAACAGAACCTTTCACTCATACAAACGAGTGAGAAGTTGCTAGTTGATCCAAGTCCATACAGGCGTCTTGTGGGTTGACTAATTTACCTGACCATCATAAGGCCAGATCTTGTTTATGCTATCCATGTATTGAGTCAATTCATGGACAAGCCTAGGCAACCTCATCTTGAAGCTGCTCACAAGGTTCTAAGGTACATCAAACAAGCACCAGGTCAGGGAATTTTGTTACCATCTATAGGTTCACTAGAACTACGTGCCTTTTGTGATGCCGATTAGGCTCGGTGCAAGGACACAAGAAGGTCGGTAACTGGTTATTGTATTTTGCTGGATCAAGCACCAATCTCTTGAAAAACTAAGAAGCAACATACCGTGTCGCGTTCAAGCACAGAGGCAGAATATCGTTCCATGGCCACTACTTGTTGTGAGATTACTTAGTTGAAAAATATACTGAAAGACTTGAAGGTGACTCACACACAACCAGTTACATTGTTTTGTGACAACCAAGCTACCATGCATATTGCTTCAAATCCAGTGTTTCATGAACGAACGAAGTACATAGAGATCGATTGTCATTTGGTACGTAAGAAGATTCAAAGTTGGCTAGTGCAGACAGCTTATATTCGGACCATAAGCCAACCAGCTGACTTATTCACCAAACCATTGAGTTCAACACAGTTTGAAATGCTACTCAGCAAGTTGGGTGTCATTAACATACACTCCAACTTGAGGGGGAGTATTAAAGGAAAGAATCATGCCAAATAATTTGTTAATTATTATAATTGATAGAGTACTTATTGTAATTGATAGAGTACAATTAATTTCCATTTTAGTATACGTGAGTATAGGCATAATGTTAGGCATAATGTTAGGATCCTATTCTGTAACGTTTCTATAAAGGTATGATTTGTGATACTGAATAAAATAATTCAGTCATATCCGGTTTCTTTAATCTCTGAAATGAAAAAAAAAACTAATTATTCAAACAAAATCTAACACCACACTACAAAGAATACCCTTAAGCTTACATAAATAAGCATAAGCATATAAATCAAAGTTAGTGCTAGTATATGAATGTGGTCTGTGGGTATTGACACTATCTTTATAAGAAGATTTTCTCCATTGCTAACCTCCCCACTGTACAGTTAAAAAGAATTCTCATGCATATATGGATATCTAACATGGCTTTAAGGACTATTTTGAATTATATATAGAAAACATATGAATGAAAGTATACAAAAATGAAAAAATCACACAAACAGCTTGATAATTTCAGCTTCCATCCAAATATCCTACAAATGAAAACATAGCAAGCTTGATGGTTTATTCAAGTCCCAAGAAGGCAAGCAAACTGAGTTAGGCACGTTATGACTTATATATGACTTAATGTTGGCAACTTAGATTTCATTCATGAGTTGGAACTTTAAGAAAAATTCCTAAAAATGTCACAACTCATTTTGCAGAGTTTTAAGAATACTCAAAAAACTTGAAAACCTTGAAGATCATAAATGAGACTAACAAATCTACAAAATAATGACTAATACTTTTTCCAGCACCATCATTCCTGTACAAAAAGCTGTGTATAGGAATTTTGGGGCGTTAGCGAAAATAAAGAGACTTAGTATTATAAAAATTATCAATTATCATATTAATTTTTTAGCTTTTTGAGTTGTGAAATCATTTATCAAAGTTTCATATTTAAACAATTTTAACATTTCATACTCAATAGAAAGATGAGGAGTAAAAAGAGAAAAAAAAATGAGAGTGCTCAAAAAAATTGAAGTAAAAATATTAAAATTTATAATATATATATATATAGTAAAATAACAGTTAAATTTTGAAAATATAAAAAAGTAATTAAATCTTAACTAATTACATCAAACGACTATTTTATCCTTTTGTATAGTTGCAATCTTATTTTCAATTGTTAGTTATGCGGATTACCTCCAATGACAATTAATTGTGGCAAGCAGAAGAGTAATAAAGGCATAAATGCAGATTCTTTGAAATGTAACAAATATTGCGGATTGCACTACCTGTGATTGATTTCGATCTCAATAATACATACATTGTATGTGGAATTAGGCCTTGTTGCTCATTCATTTACCAAGCCATTTGCCATCAGTGTGTGTGTATATATATATATAAAAGTAATAAAAAAAAAGTGGGGCCTAAGACAATGGCCTTATTGGCCTTGCACTCTACACGGCATTGCCTGTACAAACACTGGGATCAGTGGCAGATGTATGTAGGGGTGAGGGTGCACAGGTGCACCCTCTTAATTTTTTTTTTTATAATAACCTTTTTATTTTGTCCCCCACTAATTGTAAATAATTGCACCCATGCCACTAGGGTATCAACTGTGCACACTTGACCACTTGGACCCACCCACTTGGTCGGCTGCCTCTGAACTAACCCCACCACCACAACACCACTTGACACAGTACCACACCACCAGAGCCTCCGCCGCCGACCCTCCACCTTCCGTCCAGGCGTCCGGTGGTCCGATCGTTCAGCAGCAGTGCGGATCTGTCGCGACTCGCGACTGTACAACGAAGTGCGAAGCGAACAACAGCGAGGCAGCAGAGCACGAAGGCTGTGGATCTATCTCTCACCTGACCACCGCCGGTGGCGCCTCAAGGCAGAGCACAGTGCCTTTGTCCCTCTCAACCGTTGATTGGTGTTTGTCTCTCCCTCTCAACTGCCGATAGCCCGATACAGTCACAGAGAGAGCACAACTGTTTTGCAATTTTACACAGTTTGGTCTTAACTCTGAAATTTGTCCATGCTTTTTTGACTTATTTAGCCCACCTAACATAGTGTTTTTCATTTAATTTCTCAATTAAAGTGTTAGGGTTAATTGTTTCTTTGACTTGGAATGAACAATGTGATAATCAATTTAGGTTAGGGTTAAAATTGGGGATGTTGATATAACAACATCATTTCAAGAAATTGAATGGTTAAACATGAAATTAAATATATTAATTTTGTTTCTTTAATTGTAGGAGATAATGGAATTTTTTTTGAAGAGAAGATTATCATCAAATGAGCAACCACCTTCATTGAAATCTTGTGAATCAAGTCTCCAACAACAAAGGATTGAAATTGATTTAGAAGAGTTGCCATCCGATCCAGGAAAGTGAGTTAAAATTTCTACATATCATCCTAATGATCGAGATAAGATACGAAGGGCATATTTACAAAGAGGGCCATATCAACCTACTCAACATAAATTTCCTCAAAGAAAAATTGAGAATTCTTTAAGAAGATTTTGTCCTTCTTGGTTTAATGAGTTTGGCAACTAGTTAAAGTATAGTATAGAAAAGGATGCCTCATTTTGCTTATGTTGTTATCTTTTTAAGCCTAACTTTGGACATCAATCAGGTGGTGATATGTTTGTGACAGAGGGATTCACAAATTGGAATAAGAAAGAAAGGCCATCATCTCATGTTGGAGGTCCTAATATTGCTCATAATATTGCTCGGAAGAAGTCTCAAGATTTGATGAATCAAAATCAACACATTGAAGTTGTAATATCTAAGCAATCGGAATAAGTTCATGACTTATATCGAAGGCGTTTAACAGCCTCACTTGATTGCATTCGCTTTCTATTGAAACAAGGATTGTCTTTTCGTGGTCATGATGAATCAATCGATTATGCTAATCAAGGTAATTTTCTTACTTCTTAAATTTCTTTCTGAGCCCAATGAAGAAATAAATCATGTTGTCTTGGAAAATACTCCCGAAAATCATCAATTAATTGCTCCAGCCATCCAAAAGGATATTGTTAATGCTTGTGCATCAGAAACCATTAGTGCTATTATTATTGATCTTGGAGATGAACCATTTGCTATTATGGTTGATGAAGCCCATGACATATTAATTAAGGAACAAATGACTGTTGCTTTGCGTTATGTTAACAAATGGCTGCATTTTATGTACATTGTTTTGCTCATCAATTACAACTGACATTAGTTGCTATTGCTAAAAATCACATTGATGTTGCCTCTCTTTTTAGTTTAGTGTCCTCATTATTAAATGTTGTTGAGGGATCTTGCAAACGACATGACATGCTTCGTGAAAAACAAATAGTCGGTGTTAGAGAGGCATTGGAAAAAGGAGAAATTCCATATTGGCAAGGTTTGATTCAAGAAACTAGTCTCAAATGAGCCGCTGATACTCGTTGGGGTTCACATTATGCAACTTTGATAAACTTGATATTGATGTATTCTGCTATATGTGATGTTGTTAAAATTATTAAAGAAGATGGATCAAATCCAGAACAAAGAGCTGAAGCCAGAGGTTTTTTACGCTTGACAGGGGATTTTGAATTTGCATTCACATTGCATTTGGAAAAAAAAATATTAGGTATTTCGAATGAATTGTCACAGGCATTACAAAGGAAAGATCAAGACATCATCAATGCTATGAACTTGGTTAAAATCACAAAGCATCAGTTACAGACTATTAGAGATATCTTATTAGTTACGTTAGTTAGGAAGTTAGTTGCTATCATCATTAGCTATATAAACACCTCCTGTACTCTTGCAACTTCACTTGATCATTTTACTATTCTCAATCAATACATTTTCATACTTTTCTCTCTTCTTCTTCATGGATGTCACATTTTATAATATGGTATCAGAGAGATATCATCCACCATAAGAGAATTTTCTGCTGCATTCTCTCCCTTTATTTTTCTTCCTTCCTTTAGTTTTCTTGATTGACTGATCTTCCTTTTTCAATTTTCCCAAAAGCAAATAAAAAAAAAAAAAACCTCTTCATCTTCTTTAGATCCTTGCACCATCGCTGCAGTTGAGTTGATAGAACTCACACACAGAAAATTTTCAAGTCTGTTGGTACAGGTGCATATTCTTTCTTTTCAGATGTGGTTTGCTCCTATTCTTGTTCCTAGCTATTTGTAACGCATATATTCTTCTGTTCTATAAATTGCACTGAACCACGCATGCACCGTTCTCAGCATAAAGTACAGCGCTGGCATATCATTGTTTTGGCGTATCATCGTTCTCATTTTCTTTGTTCTTTTGCACAAGACCCCACCACCAATTTTTTTTTTCTGGCATTACCTCTTTTGCTTCTTCAAGGAAACACATTTTTTTATTAAAAAAATAAATAAAGAAACTGAAATCATGGGGATTGTTCAAGAAGTGGATCTCTTGATTTCAATATGGCTTCTAGAAAAGTTGAAGAAGCAGCTTGGAGAAGGCATGAGGTAACCTAGTGGCTAGAAAGCCAAGTGGGTCCTCTTGGCATATCCAACCAACCCGTAGAGAGAGAGATAATTTCTTGCTTGAGAAATGGTCTGATTCTTTGCAAAGCCATTAACAAGATTCATCCAGGAACAGTGCCTATGATGGTGCTGTTGCAGGCTCGACGACATCGTTTTGTAAGCGCAGAGAGGCTTCTATTTCAAAGTGGATTTTGGAGAATACAGAGGATGAATTGGCAGATTTTACAGCTTGGTTTCAAACTAAGTTTCATTTTCTTGAATAATGCATTTTCTTTATTTCATTTCTTGATGATTTGTTGATCTCACGAAGATTTGTTCAATGGCTAGTGTGCCACATTTTTCAATATTGCTGCAAGCAAGCCTTTGTGGTTAAGTAACATTGATAATTTTTTTCTTGCTTCTACCCTTGATGGTGGTTAAGCGTTTGTCTAAAATTGGCAATCATATTTTGAAGTCTATAAAGCCCAATTTTAGAGCGACTTTTGATTAATGTTAATTCCAGCTAGTCGACTCATTTCATGTATAGATTCATTCTTGCTCATGTTCATTCTGGCAAAATTCATTTGTTTTTGGAACGAAAGCCATGGAGACGACGGAAGAAGATCAAAAAGGCCCAAAAGAAGGTCCAAGACTTCTCAGATCTACGAACTTTGGCCGTTACCTATATAATTGATTAGATTTTCTTTCATTAGCCGATGTAATTACGACTTATACATTTGTAATTTTCATTGATTATTCTTTCTTTTTCTCTTATTGTGTTGTTCATTCCAAGCTGGACTTGCTAAGTAGCACTTCCAGCTTGCGGAGGGCTATTAGAGATATCTGATTAGTTACATTAGTTAAGAAGTTAGTTGCTATCATCATTAGCTATATAAACACCTCTTGTACTCTTGCAACTTCACTTGATCATTTTACTATTCTCAATCAATACATTTTCATACTTTTATCTCTTCTTCTCCATGGATGCCATATTTTCATAATACAAACTATGAGGGATGATGGATGGGATTCTTTATTGCAGGAGGTAATTTTATTTTGCAATATGCATGACATTGACATTCCTGATATGGAGGATAAGTTTTTCTCGGACTGTAGATCATGGCGTGGAGGCAGAGCTCAAGCTATCACAATAGAGCATCACTATCGTGTTGAATTATTTTATACTATTGTGGATATGCAACTTAAGGAACTTCGTAATCGTTTCTCCGAGGCAAATACTCAGTTGCTTCTTTGTATGTCTTGTTTGAGTCCGACCAATTTGTTCTCTAGTTTTGATAAGGCAAGGCTGATTGAATTTGTGAAGTTTTATCCACGTGAATTTTTTTTCAACCGATTTGGTGATGCTTGATAATCAACTTGAGACTTATATCATTGATATGCATAGCAGTGTTGAATTTGCATCTTTGAAAGGAATCAGTAATCCTTCAGAGAAGTTGGTTGAAACTGGAAGACACGTTGTTTACCCATTAATTTATCTTCTTTTGAAGTTAGCAATGATCTTGCCTGTTGCCACAACAACTGTAGAAAGAGTCTTTTCTGCTATGAAGATTGTGAAAAATAGGTTGCGTAATCGAATGGAGATGCATGGATGAATGATTGCCTAGTGACTTATATTAAGCGAGAAGTGTTCAACAACGTTGACAATAAGTTGATCATTCAACGATTTCAAAACATGAAGTCATGTAGAGGACAGTTATGAAGTATGTGATTTATTTGATTAGATATATTAAAATTTTATGATTTTAACATTCATATTTTTATCTTTATATATATGACGATATTTATTATTAATTATTTTAATTTTAAAAATATATTGCTCCTACTGTCTCGGGTCCTAGATCCGCCTCTTACTGGGATGCGGGGTTGATTACCATCTTGCTTGAACAACACATCCAACTTCATTCCTTTCAATAAAATGATTTGGAAAAAATTAAAAAAATAAATTGTCCGTGGCATGTGCATAATGCTTTGAAACCCATAAAAAGTGACACCATGGCTTATAGCCAACAAAAAAATGCAATGCTAACGACAAAAGTTACACCATGGTTTATTAATTTTATGCAAAATAAAATCCACTACATTAAATCTACCAATACCTCTTAAAAAATCAGAAATTATTACCAATATTGCATGAACGAAGGTATGAATGATAAAAGAGAGATAGAGCATTAATCAAATTCATCAGGGACAATCCTTGAGATTTCCAACTTCCTTCTGCAACCTTTGTAAAGCTCCATGGGCGGTATTTTGCAGTTACCTATCATCGTGCCAGGAGGAATTTGCATCTAACTTAGAGATCTACAACATTGAAATGCAGAATAGATAGATAGACGATAGATAATAGATAGATATATAGAATTGAAGTAACAGAGTAGATTTGGGTCCTTCTTATTGTATCTCAGTATCTGGCCATTTTAGTACTCTGGAAGTAAAATCTTCATTTCTCTTACCGACCTTTCTTCTTAATTAATTTCATTTTTTTGGTTGAAACCAGTGCAATGATCCTATATTTGTACTTCTTCTTTCTTTCAGCATGAATTAATAATTGTTTTTGTTTACTCTGTCATTTTGAACTATATCGTTTGGTGGGTGAATGAGGATCCCTAATTATAGCATGAAGCAAAGAAAATAGAGGAAGAAATGAGATTGACTGCATAAGAAAATAGAAAAATCCAAGAACCTATGCTTTTGGCTCAACATTTTCTGTTGTATACCTGATTATTTTTGTCTGATTTTTACTGTATACACTCTCTATGGTATTATCATATGATGTTAGTTCTTTTACTTGATAGTTGGAAGATGGGACAATGCTCTCTTGCATTTATTTCTGTTTATCACAAAAAAGACCAAAGTTGTTCTTACAAGTGTAGTGCTTGCAGTTTTGCTGCTTTGTTATAACAAATTTAGCGGGAGTATACCTACTGAACTGGGAAAGTTGAGGAAGCTCAGTGTTCTTGCATTGAAATATAATCAACTGAGTAGTGCAATTCTTGCAAGTTTGGGTGAACTAGAGACATTAACACGATTGGATCTGAGCTTCAATAGCCTTTTTTGTCCTATTCCATTGAGATTGGCTAATGCACCTAAACTGGAGAGTTTAGATATTCGAATTCTCTCTCAGGCAGTGTCCCTACAGATAATCAATCCTAGAAGGTTAAGATGCTTTTTGGCTTTCCATCTTGATTTCTTGTGGAAAACTTAGATTTGTTTGTTAATTCAATTTGTATCCTCTATGTATTAATGCAGCTCTCAAAAACAGAGGGGAATGTTTTCTGATTTATGGTTTTGTCTCAAATGATAGTTTATTACAGTATCTTGATGTTAAGAGAGGGGATAGTAAGGTTCTTGTATGGTCCACCAGAGTATCCATCATCCATGGCATTGCCAAAGGTCAGTTTTTGTTTGCCTTCTTTCTTGAAATTCATAATTAAAGATTTTAAACCTGGAGAGCAGGTTCTTAATCTTGTTGATAACTTTTCCTGGGTTCACTTATATTCTCTTTCATGGACGGGGGTCATGGAAGGGGGATAATGGTCTAGGAGGCTATCCCTGCATAACCATTGAAGCTCATAATTATTAGTGATTCAGGGAGAGATGAGCTTAAAGTAACTGGGTCCTTTTCTAAGCACATGCTCTTCAAGAGCTCATAGCCTGACCATACTCAAAAAATTGTAGCATGTCCTTTGAGACCTGACCTGCTTTCTAATTCCATTGGATTGAGTTTATTATCCCTTGACCAAAGTATTAGTAGTATTTGCATGCAAAAGCCTTTCTTGCAGATTCAGGATTGCACAAACTGAATATATGCCTTTATATCATGATTCTCAGCCCTTAAACTTTTACCTTGGGATTCCAACTTTGATCTTAAACTTCAATGTTTACAGTAACGAGAATATTTAGTGACTTATTATCTGAAAAAGGCCAATACTTAGATTATATTGAAGAGAAGGTTACTAGTAGTATTTTGTTGTAGATATATCCTATATTCTGGAAGAAGTTGAAAACTTTTCACTGGAACTAGATAGATGGTTAAATGTTCATCCATAATATATACTACTTAAAGTAGCTAATTATTGCTATGGCATTCTTAGACTGAGTCCTGAGGAAGGGTTTAACATTCTTTCCTGCCCCAGGTATTGACTATCTGCATGAAAAGAAAAGAAGCAAACAAGCTTAAAAGTGAAAATAAATTACATATATAGAAAACCTGAGAAAAGCACAAATAAGGGTAGAGCTGCAAAACACCATAGTTGTTATGCAGTAAGTTACTACTATTGTTCCCAAAACAACTTAAAAGAAAGACGTCAATAAGGACATTAAAAGTCTTCTACAGAACCAACACCTAGAACTGAAGTAAAAACTTAAGCTTCAGTAAGGCCCCTTCATCCTTGCTACCATCCCTCAACATACCATCAATGATGCACAATGTCCTTGAAGCTAGGGTTGCATATCTATAATTCAAAAAGAGACGTGAGACTTTTAAGTGAAATTGTAGAGAAAAAAATTTCTTGATATAAAAAAACTAGTAAGATTAAGAAATTAATTCAAGAACAGCTAACACAGCAAAAACACAAAGGAAAAAGAATGCAACATGCTCAAAAGTGCATCCAATCCCTGTGTAAACAAAGACATTAGCTTCAACCCTGATGCTAAGAATACAAGCGTGTAGTCTAGGTGATACAATGGTTGTGTTATTATAGATGAGATTCTATAGCAATGACATTATCTTTTTTTTTTATAAGCCAAAAATTATATTAGTAAACAAAGACAAGAGACCAAGTGACCAACAAGCACAAGTTGTACCAATTGGAAAGTTGGCGAAAAAGATACAAAGGAAATCGCTATAAAACATGATATAGCAAAGAAACCAACCAAGACAAAGATAACCATAAAACAAAGAAAATCCAAGCCATATGCAACACATGCGTAAAAAAAAGTAATCATGCCTGACATAGTACCCATATGCTACGCTCACGACACCCATACAAAAACAGAAGGCATCAAACTACTAGCAACAGAGAAAAACTAGCAGAGGAAGGGATTTGAAAAACAAAACCGATCATGCCACTTCACCTAAGCTTCCTTCCAGCGGCACCTTCACACAAAAGCCCCCATAACAAAACTACACCAACTCCCAAAACAGCTTTTCTATAATTGATAACCACTGGACACATGATGGACATAGAAAATAATCCCACAATTCGAAAACAATCCCACAAAGTGAGATTACATTACATATTGAACAAAATAAAACAAACACTCATTTCTAGTATTCCATATCCATAATGAAATTTTGCAGAAATGAATTTAATATCAAGTTTGAAGAAATAAAATAATTCTACTTTTTTCTCTCGCATTTTGCTTAAAACTTTTTTAAGACCAACCCAATAATAAAATACTTAGGAGAGAATCAATTACCATTTTGGAAAATCATCTTTTAGCCTACAATTAATATAAAATCAAAAATAACTTAATCCAATCCATACATTTCAATCCAACCATTACCAATAGGCCATAAATAATCTTCCAAAAAAAAAATAGTGAAACTATGGCACCACAATTTTTTTAACACAATCTACTTATATCTCCCAAACATCAAATGGCAAGAGTTCAAAACAATATACATGATTTAAAATGAATGTAGATAATCAACCCGCCTCGGAAGAAGGTGAAACCAAGCTTTCAACATAATCTAAGGTACAAAGTGCACCGTATGTCTTGGGGAAGTTTTGTTCGTTCTACTCTATTATCTCTCCGATGATACAAAATTGCTTGCAATTCAGCCATGGTTGTTATTATAAGGACATCACCATTCTCAGACGTGCACAATGGGATCAAAGGAAATTCCAAGCAATCAAATTGAAGATCGTGATAGCTAACTTTCATGAACTGAGTCCAAGAGTTTTCAACTCCAAACTCCTTCATTTGCCATACCACAAAATGGGTTGTGTTGGAATCATGAGAAAAACACAGGCAATCCATCAAAACCCCAATCGTTGGATTAGCCGGAAGGGATTCATCAAGACGAGGCAGCAACAACTGTGTGCATGTCTCCATACCCAGATCAAGAGAAACAATTACCAATTGAGCAATAACATCAGAATTGATCTTGCACAATGCTAACCAATTAAGGGTGCCGTTAAAGTATGCTCCATTATTATGTAGATAATTGAAATCATAAAAAGGATTATTAAAAGGAAAACTATGAAGGTTTCTCCAAGAATTGTCGCTCAAGCTGCAAATTTTCACCTGTTTTTTCTGCGATTTCTCCCTAGTTTTACTGTTAAAAATGAATGCTAACACCTTGTATGTGTTACTTGAATTATCATAACCAAATAGAAACCTATGACAACGACAACTGTCACCGACGCGTAAACATGGCAAATATTTGGATTTAAACCTTGTAGCTGGGTTATATAAATAGCAGCGATATTCCGGAAACTTGCCACCAACCAAACAGACCAAGCCATTGCAGGAGGAACCAACCACTTTGTAGCCATCATCGCCGCCGAGTACCAGAAAGCAATATTCTTCTTCATCATTGGTGGATGATGATGGGTTAGCCAGTAAATAACGCACGGAGCAGGGAATGTAAACATTGTGGGGTTTCATTGGCGACACTAACAAGAGGTTGGCATTTCTAGCAGATCTATGAAGGTGCAATTTCACGAAATTAGGATCTGAGATCGTTGATTTCCACGACTTACAAACGCACCTGAACTTCAGGAGAGACTTCACAGGCAGCCATGACAGAATTTCCACCATGAGCTCGTCAGGGAGGACTGGAGGTGGCGGCGATGCCGGTGGCGACTGATGAGCTTGACGGGTTTTCATGAGAGCAGTGAGGAAGGGATTTCAAAACCCTATGTGGTCATTCCGTGTATATCGACGTTCGAGGATTTGATGTGTGAATTCAGTATAAATAACTAAATAACATATTTCATCAGATTTTAGGGCCGATGAAGTAGGCTTAGAGGTTGTTTAATACGTCAACCATTCACGGTATCAGATAATAATAAGAGGAAAAACAATAAAAAAATTAAATTGTTGGTTGCTTTTAATTTACAGTGATCTTTTACAGGTTCTTTTTTTTTTGGTCTCAACGCTGTGATCTTTTAGTTGGTTTGATCTCTTTTTAGTCTGCTCTTCAGGATGCATTTGGGTAAACAACTTAATTAAGAGCTTATCACATGAGATCTTATCACATGAGAGCTTATGCCATAAGTGCTTAAAGAAAGAAAAAGAAATAAAGGGACATGAGATGATTCGAATAGTGAAAAACATGGAGAGGATGTTTAGTGCATAAGCTTTTATGATAATTCCATAAGTTTCTCCCAGTGACTTGTGAAAATAAGTCAAAAACTCCTTATGGGATGACATAAGTTATTTTTATAAGCTCTGCCAAACACACTGCATAAGAGCTTATGTCATCAGATAAGTTAAAAGGGGCTTAAATAAACTCTTCCAAACGCCACCCTATTAGGGCTGAACGGCAGAGACTAAGGTGAAGTACTACCTCGAGTGCTTCACCAGCGAAAGATCAAAATACTAATTTTTTTTATCAAATTATATTTTTATCCTTGTTTATCTTCAATCCTCTTCCATCGTCGTATTCCTACCATTAGGGGTGGCAAAAGGATCCATCAATCCATCATCCATCCATAAGAAAATATATCCAATCCATCCATTTGTAAAAAAGAAAAAAATATATATTGGATTGGATTTGATTGTTTTTTTAATGGATGGTTAATCATCCATCCATCTTTTTTTGAAATCCATTGGACTAACATAAAAAAAGGTAATGCATCATTTTTTATCCATTCTAAAACCATTTTGTTTTTTTAAATCATTTTTCAGTTTTCACAAAAAAAAACTGAAATCAAATCATCAATAAATTTTTTAAAAAATTATTAACAATTAAATAATGGAAAAATAAATACATTGCTTGGTAATCAACAATCACTTTTAGTAGAAACCGGTCTAGGCTATAATTTTTATGCTAAGAAAGAAATATAATCAACAATATTTGTTCCATCTAATGAAAATGCAAGAAATAAAGTAATATGTCATTATTGTTGCAGACATGATCATATTTTTCCTAGATGCTATATTAAAAGAATTGGTATTGTGAAAGACAAGATGATGTGTGTTCCTAAAAATATGGTTCCCAAGAGGCCAAGACTAATATTCAAGGACCCAAACAAGATTGGGTACCTAAAAACTAAACTTGTTTTGTAGGATTGCTTAAAGACCCAAGGAAAAGAATGGTATCTTGATAGTGGGTGCTCCAAGCATATGATGGGAGACATCTCAAAGTTCATTCATCTCTCCTCAAAGCAAAGTGGTCACGTAACCTATGGTGATAACAATAGAGGTAAAATTCTTGGTATTGGTAAAATAGGAAATGAGTCTACTACCATTGAACATGTTCTTTTAGTAGATGGCTTGAAGCATAATTTACTTAGCATAAGCCAACTTTGTGATAAGGGTTATAGGGTTGTGTTTTATAGTAAATGTGGCATGATTGAATGTTTGCATAATAATCAAATTAAATTTGTTGGAAAAAGAATCAATAACATTTATATGCTAGACCCATGTGACATCAATAATAATATTCAATGCTTGTTGAGTAAAAATGATGAGGCTTGGTTATGACATAGAAGGGTAGCACACATTCACATGGAACATCTTAACAAACTAATTTCTAAAGACTTGGTTATAGGTCTCCCTAAAATCAAGTTTAAAAAAGAAGGCTTATGTGATGCTTGCCAAAAGGGTAAGCAAGTTAAAACTAGCCTTAAATCCAAGAATATAGTCTTTACCAATAGACCACTACAACTATTGCATATGGACTTATTTGGACCATCTAGAACAATGAGTTTAGGTGGAAATTATTATGCACTTATGATTGTTGATGATTTCTCAATGTTTACATGGACTCTTTTTCTTGCACATAAAAATAATGCTTTTCATGCCTTTAGAAAATTAGCTAAACAAACTCAAAATGAAAAGGATCTAAAAATTGTATGTATTAGAAGTTACCATGGAGGTGAGTTTGAAAATCACGATTTTGAAAAATTTTGTGATTAGCATGGTATTACTCATCATTTTTCGCCCCTAGAACCCCTGAACAAGATGGTGTTGTTGAGAGGAAAAATAGGTCACTAGAAGAATTAGTAAGAACCATGTTAAATGAATCAAATTTACCAAAGTATTTTTGGGCCGATGCGATTAACACCGCTTGCTATGTAACTAATAGGGTTCTAATTAGACAAATAATAAAAGACTCCTATGAGTTATATAAAGGAAGAAAACCCAACATAGCTCACTTACATGTTTTTGGATGCAAATGCTTTATTTTGAATAATGGTAAAAACAATCTTGGCAAGTTTGATGCCAAGGCGGATGAAGGAATTTTCTTAGGCTATGCATTATCAAGTAAATCATTTAGAGTCTTTAATAAAAGAACTATGATTGTTGAAGAGTTCATTCATGTTACCTTTAAGGAGACTAACCCCAAAAGAATGGGAAATGTATTATTGATGATTTTGTAGATATTCCTCATAATCCTTATGGAGGGAAACAATTGGATGATGATGAAGTATCAAACCAAGAATCAACAATTGAAGAAACAAATCAAAGACTTTCCAAAGAATGGAGATTTGCCAAAGCCCATCCAATTGATAAAATAATTGGAGCTATGTCAAAGGGAGTTTCTACAAGGTCATCTTTAAGGGAATTATGTAATTGTATGTCTTTTGTTTCCCAATGTGAGCCAAAATCCATAGACGATGCCATTCTAGATGAGCATTGGCTAATAGTTATGAATGAAGAATTAAACCAATTCACTAGAAATCAAGTTTGGGAATTAGTCCCAAGGCCCAATGATAAACAAATAATAGGAACTAAATGGGTCTTTCGCAATAAACTTGATGAAAATGGCATAATAGTTAGAAACAAAGCTAGGTTAGTGGCTAAAGGCTACAATCAAGAAGAAGGAATTGACTATGATGAAACCTATGCCCCGCACTACAACAGATTAGACTTTAGATAGCGTTTCCGTATGCCTTTTAATAGCGTTTGTAACCGCTATCTATTCTACCGCTATTAAAACTCGTTAGCAAAGATAGCATTTAGGAACTGCTATTAATAGGTGACTTTAGATAGCGTTTGTACACGGAAACGCTATCTAAAGTCAGACTTTAGATAGCGTTTCCTTGTACAAACGCTATCTAAAGTCTGACTTTAGATAGCGTTTGTACACGGAAACGCTTATATCTAAAGTCGACTTTTGTTAGCGTTTGCTTATACAAACGCTATCTAAAGTTATACTTTTTTTAGCGTTTCCTTATTCAAACGCTTTCTAAAGTCTGTCTTTAGATAGCGTTTGTACAATGAAACGCTATCTAAAGCCCCTTTTTTTTTTTTAATTTTATTTCTTAACTTTTACATCCATTATTCCTGCATATTTACACAAAAAACCACAATTGTTGCAGTCAACACAATTGTTCAAAATGTGTTCAAAATATAAGTGTTCAATGCAGCACTGCATGTGTTTGTGCAAAGAAACCAAGAACTATACAATCAAAGTGCAACACTCTATACAAAGAACTATATATATATATAACCAGATATAAGTACACCACTCTGTTTCTAAAGTATTCAAATTCACACGAGTAAGACAAAATCAAAGTGCAGCAACTATACCAGATCTCAATCCTTAAGAAACCAAAATCAGAAAACCAACATACATCTACAATTAATCTACATTTACAGCTTCTGTTTGTTTTTCATGAGACCAAGACAACACCAAAGTAATGTGTCGAAATGTGATCCAAAGACTCGTAGCATACATACTGCATTTCCACCACAAAGACTAACCTGTTACATTGGGATACAAAGAGACTAATTAGGTAAATACTACTGTAGCAAGAAACAGAATTCAAATCAAGCATTAACAAAGTGTAACAAAAATAATAAGTTTGAACTTATTTTCTCCTAGCAACGGCACATCAACTCGAAGGCATGTACCAAGGAAAAACAAATACATAGATAGTTTGGGGTTGATAAATATAAAGCATTATTCACATACCAATGAGTATTGCTGCAACTACTCGTGGATCAATTTGACATAATCAAACGAACTTTTCAACAATATAGCGACACCACTCTTCCTTGACTTCGATAGTTGAGCAAAGGAGTATGTGGAGCATTTGAAGTCGTGGAAGTCTCACGACATAAAAATTAAATAAATGAAGTTACAATTGCTAAAACATTTGAACAAATCACAATTAAAAGCTAAGTAAACAACATACCGCCATTGGTATTTTAACTTGGTTCTGCAAGATAGTCTCCTTCATGAAACGCATGACATAGTACCCACAATCATCTTGTTGGGTTGTCTTGGGCACTATAAAAAATAAAATAGTAAATCAATATAGTTTTTTTTATCTAATTGCGCATTAAGTTTTTGCAAATATACCTGTATCTCAATCCATTTAATGTTGGTTGCCTTTAAACGCGGCACCTTAGCTCCGATATTTGCGCGATAAACTTGCAAACCACTAATCACAAAATCAAACAGACTTCATTAAGAAACATATTTTCAATCATCACAAACACACGCATGCTCACGTATCGAATGTAATCATAGAAAATCAGAAATATAAAAACATGCTTACGTATCGAATGCATTCTTTAATTCTCAGGCGATCCCTAGGATCAACATACAAGGGATCCAGATAGTAAATAATCTCTTCAACAATATTTATCGCGCACAGCACCCAATGATTCCTACAAAAATGTTGAGATAACAAATCCTAAGCACCTCAACTTTTATGTAATTCATTATTGTGAATTAAGTCCTATAGGATAAGCGACTCACCCAACATTGCATGGCGCTAAAAACAAGGGCTGATATTCTCTTTCTTTAGTTGCAAACCGGTCAGCTAGATACGTTGTCTGTGAATCCCTCCCGAAGTAGCCGTATGTATTTGTTTGGTGTGGGGACAAGAACAGAAACCTCCTCGTTATTTCCTTTGGAAGCAACAATTCTTCATACAAATACCTTCAATTAAAATATAAAAATGGATTACACCAATGACATACATCAATATTTAAATGGAAAGACTAAAAAAATATTGTACACTTTAAACCTGATTTATTACCTGATATATGCGGAAATAACGGAGGCAGATACCCATTCATGATTTACAACTTCTCTGATATTTTCAGTATTGAGCATCTCAATGAAATGGTTGCCAAAAATATTTTGTTCCATCTCTACGTACAATTGGTCAGCATTTTTCATATTCTTTCGTTCATGTATTTTAAGGAAATTCAAATATTCCGTAGAAGTTGTAGTTGAACCAGTTAGTAGGTGGGTTGGCCTCGAGTTGCCTCCTTTATTTTCCTGGGGTTGTAATTGACTCCTTTGTATATCCGGACACTCTGCCCTTGCCTTTAGCTTTTGCGGGTGCCTGGAAATTTTGCATTTCAATATGCCGCTTAGTGATCAACTAATGTAATCCATATATGCCGTATATGAAAAGGTGGAAAAATGCAATTACATACCATATTAATTACAACCACGAGATCAATTGGCCATGCCACATAAGTACCTATTGCATCTCCTACTGTCATCACATCTCGCATCAACGATAGGTACCGGCAATGGCGCATCCCCTCGGTTGCAACATCAACTCCAACTTTCACATGGTTAAGGGGTACGGTCCAAAGTGCGCGTGTAACACCCGACTCATTGTATACTTTACCCATAGCAACCATACGATAGTTTGGGGTCGATAAATATAGCGACATGAGTTGACGCCCTAATCCAATGATAGATTAATAAGTCGTGAATTAAGGCATCCAATTGAATGTATTTAATCGCGAATGCAATACTAGTAAAAAAAAAAGGCATGCATTACCTCTGGAAGCCTCACGCGATGGTAGAGTGCAACTATCTTTGACGCTTGCTTGGCCGTGAAATTAGCCTCGCCTCTCCTCATCATCCTTTTGTTTCAGCTTTTTCTTCCAAAATGTTCAATCTATCGTAGAGTTGAGACACCAATGTCTCCCACTTTTTCGTTTCCGAGTTATTTCTTGCACGACCTTCGGGTGGGAAGTAATCTTTTTGTGAGACGCCGAAACCCACACCCCTAACACGCCTGGGGTTCTCTCGGCACACCTATGGCTTTGGCAAGAATATCCTGGCGACCAAAGTCTTCTATCTCTCCCTCTACCGCAGATCGTGATGCTTCCTCCCGACACATAGTTATTGGTGAAATGCAAATGTTAAAATTATTATATATTATCATATGAAAATAACAATTGATAATGTAATCGTTAGTCTACTAACACATTTATTCCACACGGTCTGCGTATTTTTTGTTGTCAATTACACCCGCCTTGTTCTCGCGGGCTTTCCTCCACACAATATGGCGTTTAATTTTCTTAACTTCTCGCCCCGCCTCCCGTATCTCGTATATTGAGATAATATAAATTAACCAAACAGTTTAAAAGTCATATTTACCACAAATGCAGTTAAATATATATATATATATATATATATATATATATATATATATATATATATATATATATATATATATATATATACATACCAATTCATCCTCAATGTCGCATACCCCTTACGTGATGCTTTGTAAGGGCATGCAGGATCTAACGCCTGCTATGCGATTTTCATTGCTTAATTTCTATTCAGACACATATAAGTAATATTAATACATGGTTAATGTCATATGTACGTATTGCTATAAAATTATAAGGACTAACGTGATATTAAACATACCAGGAATTGAGCATCTCCTGTGCGTATTGCTATAAAATCTGTCCACTCATCCCTTGATATGTGTGGATATTTTGATGGAGGCTCCTCATTGATATTCCCGTTGGCATCTCTTAGAAATTTTTTGGTCAATCTAGTTCTGAATGCCCTATGTAGGTTACCACTTCCCAAGTACAAATTTTTTCCGAGATTCATCAACATTAAAAGACATCCGCAAAACAATATAAACAACGTGTCAAAGTAAGTATGTTTACATAGTTTACAATATAATTGATAAATTTTAACAATTACCTGTACATCAGCCCATATGCTCTCTTTGAAACCATCCAAAGCTTCATCCTTCCAATTAGAACAAATAATTGGGACCGTTTGCCGAACAACGGCCCCAATGTAACTCTTCAATATTTTACCATTAGCACGAATAGGTTGGTCCAAAGAATTCCATTCAACCTAATAAAAATAATAAAGTAATTAAATCTAGATATCAAACAACATTATGAAATCCTTAGATTAGTAAGTAAATTACATCAAATTTTTGTCCTTTACTCCGTGTGCGGATGACCGCCTTCATAATTGTTGGCCCACGTCTCGCCGCTTTGGCATCACTAGAATTACTTGAAGATGCCATTTACCTACAAAAATATTAGATACAAGTAAAACATCAATGGACATTAATATAACATTAATTGATGCAAAATATAAAACAACTATGAATAACAAAATCAACACTAGCATTACCTGAAGATGCTAACTATAATATAAAAGGATCGAAAGTTCATTTAAACACAAACACTACATACATGTTTAAGTCAACCTTTTTCTTTTCTTCATTTGATTGAGATTTGTTTGTCCTTTATTAGTACGAAATGGTGGATTGACCAAAAGCCCCTCATCATGATCATCTCTCATATACATACCATCATCCCTAGTTGGATCAATCTCAAGTGATTGTAATGTCCCGACGAAAGGGATCATCTTCAATATCAACATCTCGATGGTCTTGATCATCAACATTAGTAATTATTTTGTTAGTCAAAAGAACAATGGACCTTTTCATATCAGCTGGATCAGTGACATAGAACACTTGTTGAGCTTGAGATGCTAATATAAAAGGCTCATCTTTATACCCCACCCTATTAAGATCCACCCGCATGAACCCCGACTCATCAATCGAACACCGTTATTATTGTCAACCCACTTGCAACCAAACACACCAACCTTAAACTTTGTGTAATCCAACTCCCATATGCGTTCAATGACGCCAAGTATGACATATTTGCATATATCGGGTTTCTGTCTTTGGCACTTGAGATATGCATCGACCGAGCTACTAGAGTCACACCACTGCTTTTGCATTGTACTCCACCATCTTGTTCTTTTGTATAGAATGTGTACCCATTAATTTGATAACCGTGGTAAGAGAACACATGCAAACTTGGACCTTTGGCTAACCATCTCAATCTATTTGAAATCAAGTATCATTTTCAATCAACTCGTATAAATGTGATCTCTTAGCCACGTTATAAAACAACGATTGTGTTATCTAGTTAGCCAATTTTGATTCTTATTTGGATACAAACTCTTAAGCATGTCCTTGTGTTTTTCAACATATGGCTCAACCTCATCGGCATTGTGCAGAACATATAAGTGTGCTTGCTCCCATTCTCGTCCTTGTTATAGTCACTATTTCATTTCCACTAATTCCTTGACCCATCATTCTCCATCTGTGACGAGACTTAGGCAGCCCTATAGATTCAGCATTGGCTAGGTATTCGGTACAGAATTCAACAGCTTCTTCGACAATATACCGTTCAACAATACAACCTTCTGGTCGTGATCGATTTTTCACATACCCTTTTAATATCTTCATATAACGCTCAATCGGGTACATCCATCTCATATAAGCTGGCCCACACAGTTGTGTCTCTCTAACAAGGTGAATGGTTAGATGAACCATTATGTCAAAGAATGAAGGTGGAAAGTACATCTCAAGCTCGCATAAAGTCACAACAATTTCTCTTTACAATGATGGCAACTTCCCAGGGTCAATCACTTTGCTGCAAATTGCCTTGAAGAAGAAACAGAGTTTAGTTAAGGCCCCCCGCACTTTGTTAGGTAAAATAGACCGTATACCAATGGGTATCAACTGCTCCATGAGAACATGACAATCGTGGGACTTTAGACCTTTTAACTTGAGATCTTTCATCGATACGAGGTTCCTAATGTTTGAAGAGTACCCTTCCGGAACCTTAACTCCTTCAAGAAACTTACAAAAAACAGTTTTTTCTTTTCTAGATAGAGTGTAAGCAGCTGGAGGAAGATATGTACTTTTACCCTTCTTCGTCGGTCCCAATTCTCTTCTTATTCCCATACTAACCAAGTCCAACCTTGCATTGATGCCATCTTTAGTCTTCCCTGGCACATTGAGTAACGTACCAATGACACTATCACAGATATTTTTTTCAACGTGCATCACATCGAGGAAATGTCTTACATATAATGATTTCCAATATGGCAACTCAAAGAAAATTGACCTTTTCTTCCACCCTCTTGTGACAATATCTCTCGCAAAAGGTTTACCGAATTGGATATTCAAATCCTTTACCTTTTCAAAAAGTTGATCACCCGTCAAAGGTGAAGGCGCTCTACCTTCTTCCGAGTTCCCATTGAACGCCTTTCTCCACCACCGTAATGATGACTTGGATGCAAAAATCTACGATGCCCAAGAAAGACATTCTTCTTACAATGTTCTAACCGCATCCAACTGCACCCTCTTCACATATAGGGCATGCACACTCGACCCTTGATGCTATATCCCGACAGATTACCGTAGGCTGGAAAATCATTAATTGTCCCAAACAACATAGCTCTCAAATTGAAACTTTCTTCCTTATACCCATCATACACCTCCACACCTGTCTCCCACAGCTTGTTTCAAGTCTTCAATCAAAGGAGTCAAATAGACGTCTATATCATTTCCTGGTTGTTTGGGCCTTAAAAATTAACATAGATAACATCATAAATTTGCGCTTCATGCATAGCCATGGGGATAGGTTGTAAATCACCAAAATCACAGGCCATGTATTGTGAGAGCTACTTTGAACACCATGCGGGTTAAATCCACAAGAGCCAATGCAAGTCGTAGGTTTCTTGAATCTTGCCCAAAATCGGGATAATCATGATCAAATTTCTTCCATTGCGGAGAATCTGCCGGGTGCCGCAGACTTGCCATCTTTGATCCTTTCATCCTCATGCCATGTCAAGTGCTTTGAATCTTCGTAACTACGGTACATGCGCCTAAATCTGGGTATTATGGGAAAATACCACACAACCTTCTCTCGGATCTGATTCTTTCTTCTTATATCGTGAGGCATTACATTTAGGACACATCTCGTAACGATGCATATTCATTCCGAAATGAAATGCAATCGTTAGGACAAGCATGTATCCTCTCGTAGCTCATGCCAATAGAGCGTAACATTTGTTTAGCCTCGTATGTCCGACTAGGAAGCACATTATCATCTGGCAACATGTCTTTCAATAGTGTGAGTAAGTCCGTAAAGCTCTTATCAGTCCATCCGTTGCCCGATTTCAAGTTATACAACTTTAACATCGCCGACAATCTTGTGAATTTAGTACATCCATCATACAATGGTTGCTCTGCATCACTTACCAACCTCCCAAACATTTGTGGACAATCCCGAAGATCCTCTTCAACAAAGATTTGCAATGTCTTCAAAACGATCGCCCTCATAAGTATTTCTCAGCCGGTATCGTATGATGAATATCTCACACGATTCCTCATTTCACTAGACTCAGCTCTTGTCTCACCATGTTTTGTCCAACATGTATAACTTTGATCGATTCCATTACACACTAAATGTTCTTCCAAATCGGCTGCACTAACTCGCCTTGCATAACAACAATCTAAACAAGGACATATGATTGTATTAGGGTTTTTCGCATGCCGAACTGCAAAACTAATGAACTCTTTCACCCCATCCTCATACTCCTTCGTTAAACGATTGGCGGACATCCATTTCCGATCCATGCTGAAAAAGAAGAAAGATCAAGTCGAGTTCATCACGGCCTGGCCGTGATATCCATCACGGCCGTGACCCAAAACCACCACAAGTCGAGCACATCACGGCCCGGTAGTGAAATTCTTCACGGCCATAACAGAGACCGTCACGGCCTGGCCGAGAAATACATCACGGCCGTGAACCAAAAACAACACAAGTCAGAGCACATAACTGCCCATCCGTGAAATTAATCACCGACAAAACAGAGACCGTCACAACCTGGACGTGATGGACATCACTACCGTGACGCCGCATTACTTGGACCTGAAGAAACCAAAATAGATCAGATTTTGAGTTGGTTTGGGACTCTAACTTCCCAATTTCTATAAATAAGGATCAAGGCATCAGATCAGGGGATACACAATACACATTGGATGAGATCCATAACAACTAGGACTTGGGCATAGGTTATTATGCACACTATAATAACTATATATTATATTATATATACCTCAATACACACTCATTCACTACTTGCTTCTATTTCCTCATGGAGCTTGAGAGACCTATATGCCTCTTCTTGGTTCTCATTAGTCTCTTCTCAAGCTCCCAAGCCTACAAATTCTATGTTGGTGGAAAAGATGGATGGGTGTTGAACCCTTCGTGGATTATAATCAATGGTCATGAAGGAGCAGGTTCCAAGTTAGTGACTCTCTAGGTAAGCAAAGATCAATTACTATGGCTGATCCACATGAGTTTAAGCTAGATCTACATATATAATGGTTTCTCAAAACTTATGAAGCCAAAACAGGATATAAATGCAAAATGAAAGCACCAAAGAAGGGGCAAACTGAAAGATCAATATAAGTGCAAGAATCAAACCCTGACCCATAGATCACAAAACAAACTCAATTTTATCAAAATCAATTCTAAATAATAAATTATATCCATAATCACATTTGTCAAAATCTCATCCAAACACACACTATAAATAATTAAAGATAAAAATTCATAGCACAAGAGAAAACCAATTATAAACAGGCACAAAAGTAAACACAACCAAAACACACAAAGAATACGAAGAGAGAGGAGTCTGCTGATCGAAAGTTGTGAGAACCAATATAAGTGGTCCATCCGGACTCACTTCCATTGAGTTCCCCCTGCTGATGCTAAATCTCTAGAAGGCTCCATAGAGAAGCAAGACTTGAGAACAAAGAAGCTTAAAAAAAAACTCCAAGAAACTTGGAAGTTGGGTTTGCCTTTCTATTTTGCAGAGAATTGCACTGATATTTTATTATCTTAGCTCTCACCCTTCTTCCAATTCCAAATGCTAACTTTCAGTTTTACAGATAGGGACAAAAGGCCAATCTCAACAGTGCACCAGGTTTAACCCTCATTATTGAATGTGCAGTGTACCATTGTTCCAATCACCGGAAGACATGTTTTTTGGTAAGAATACATTAAAAGTAGAACAAGAAACAATGCACCCTAATCTAGAAGAGAAAAAAATTTGGCTACCTCACTTCACTACGAGCTCGACATTCAACACACCCAGCTTCTAATTTCTGAAAATCACGTTCCAGGTTAAAACTTTTCCCACTTTACTTCCATTTTCAAGCAACCAAAACTACCTCAAAAACTCAAAGCATTCCGCACCAAACAAATCACAAACCTACAAATCTAGAGCATACCCAGATGGCACATCAAGCATAAAAAGCTAAATTTGCAACGAAGAAGAGAGAAATAACCTGCAACTTGAGCTAACCCAACGAAACCTGCAATGGCGAAGCAGCGGCGGAGACCTAAGAAATGAGGAAGGAAAAAGAGATGGCATGCAGAGGGAAGGAAACAGGGAGGGAAGGCCGAGCGCGCGTATTTTTTACTGGGAAGACCTAAGATAGCGTTTCCTACAGGAAACGCTATCTTAGGTGATACCTAAGATAGCGTTTCCTTCAGGAAACGCTATCTGAGGTATCACCTAAGCTAGCGTTTCCGTGTGGAACCGCTATCTTTTCCTAAGTGACACTTTTAATAGCGGTTCCACACGGAAACGCTATCTTAGGTTATACCTAAGATAGCGTTTCCCTTAGGGAAACGCTATTAAAAGTCCCCCATCACTTTTAATAGCATTTCCACACGGAAATGCTATTAAAGGTGCGTTATTAAAAGTCTATTTTGTTGTAGTGCCCGGTTGCTAGGTTGGAAGCTATTCGTCTTTTACTTTCATTTGCATGTTTCATGGACTTTCAATTATTTCAAATGGATGTTAAAAGCGCTTTTTTAAATGGCTTGATTAATGAAGAGGTGTATGTTGCTCGACCCCAGGTTTTGAAAATTTTGAAAACCCAAATCATGTTTATAAACTCAAAAAGGCTCTTTATGGTTTAAAACAAACTCCAAGAGCTTGGTATGAGAGACTTAGTAAATTTTTACTTGAAAAGGGTTTTAATAGAGGGAAGGTTGACACAACACTCTTCATTAAAAAAAAACAAAGATATCTTGATTGTACAGATATACGTTGATAATATTATTTTTGGTGCCACTAACGATAGCTTGTGTAGAGAATTTTCCAAAGTAATGCAAAGTGAATTCGAAATGTCAATGATGGGGGAATTAACCTTCTTCCTTGGATTGCAAATAAAGCAAACTCCTAGTGGGATATTCATCAATCAAGCAAAATATTGCAAGGAGTTACTTAAACGCTTTGGAATGGAAAGTGCAAATCATGCCACAACACCAATGGGAACATCATGCTATCTAGATAAAGAAGAAGGTGGTAAGGCCGTAGAAATAACCAAATATCGAGGTATGATCGGATCTCTTTTATATTTGACCGCAGGTAGACCCGATATTATGTTTAATGTATGTATGTGTGCTCGTTACCAAGTAAACCCTAAGGAATCACATTTAACAACAATTAAAAGAATTTTAAAATATTTAGCTGGAACAATTAATGTGGGGTTATGGTATCCTAAAGGTTGTAGTTGTACTTTAATTGGATATTCCGATGTTGATTTTGCCGGATCTAAATTAGATAGGAAAAGCACAAGTGGCACTTGTCACATTTTTTGGTCACTCACTTGTTTCTTGGTTTAGCAAAAAACAAGTTAGTGTAGCCTTATCAACCGCCGAGGCAGAGTATGTACCTGCCGGTAGTTGTTGCGCTCAAATTATTTGGATGCAACAACAACTTTCAGACTATGGTATTAAACTAACAAACATACCCATTAGATGTTATAATACAAGTGCAATAAATATTTCTAAAAATCCTATCCAACATTCTAGAACCAAACACATAGAAATTCGGCACCACTTCATTAGAGATCACATACAAAAAGGGGATTGTGTAATGGAATTTGTAGAGACTAATAGACAACTAGCGGATATTTTTACTAAACCTTTTGCTAGGGAAAGTTTCTTTTATATCCATAGAGAACTTGAAATAATTGATGATCCTAGTCTCAAATAATTCTATATCCCTTTATTGTGTGTATATTTGCATATATTTGATGTTTTGGATATTCATGTGGATGACACATTTCCTTTGTATAAACTTTATTATTTTATGGCTTTTTGATAATGCCAAAGGGGGAGAAAGGTTGGTTGGTTGGTTGTTTTGTTAATACAGGAAATTCACATATTTGTCTTACACTACAAAATTATGAAGGAAATGCGCTATTAAAGAGTTGTTTTGTCATCATAAAAAAGGGGGAGATTGTAGATGTTGATCTTCCAAATGCACTTCCAAAGTTACTCAACAAGGAGTTTTGATGATGAGCACCAAAGATGCATTTCCAACTTATAAAGACTTGTAATAGTTTTAGGATTTTGATGCATGATTTAAAAATTAGATGTTTTAGTAGTTGGCTCAAGTAAAATATTTTTAAAAGTTTTTAAAACATCAAAATGATTTATAAAAAAATATAGAGAATGTTTAAAATTAAATGGAAGTAATCGACTACTTTTGGGTTGTTACAGAAAAGTAATCGATTACCACGTGCTTTCTTTGCAATCTTGCTTTTTTTGGCAAAAAGTGATCGATTACTTTTGAAAGTAATCAATTACTTTTAGTGTAACAGAAAAACAGAATTTTCCATTTCACTCTCTATATAAAGGGACTTTTCAGAAATAATAAAGAACGAAATTTTTGATGTTTTCTGTGCTGTTATGCTGTCAAATTGATTACTTGAGCCTTCTTCTTCTACTTTCTAATTTTTGATCATTAATGCTTTTTAGAAGTGATGCATCTTTAAAGTGTAATAGTTTTGATAGAATTAATTGATTTGTAATTGTTGTTTTTAGAATTGGGTGGGGGATCCCAATTTGCATCTAAGGTGGGGTATCCTTAGGCGACTAGTTTCTTGAGTGGGGAATCTCAAGTTGGGATAAAGGTGGGAAATCCTTTATGTTTGTATACTTGTAAAAAATTGTGTAATTTTTTGAAGTATAGTGGTGATACTCAAGTGTATGCTTGAGGACTGGATGTAGAACACTCGGGTTGTGTTTGAACCAGTATAAATTGTTGGTGTGATTCCTCTTTCCTTTATCTCTTGAATTTTTGCTTGTAACATTGAAATTGGTTAAATGCTTTATGATATTGGTGATATATTGCATATTGTTCATGTTGTGTTAAATTCTTGAATTGTGGTCATATTCTTGCAAGATTCCATATTGTTCTTGTTTCTTATTATTCTCTCTTTTCTTTGATCTATTTGGTGCATCATTAAAGAGAGGTAAAAAATTATTGTAAGAAATCAAGATTTTCTAAGAGTTTTGCAAAACCCCAATCCACCCCCCCCCCCCCCCCCCCCCGGAGGTGCCTTTTATTTCAACAAGAGATAGGAAAAAAATAGAGGGAAAAGATGATAGAGAAAATAAGAGATGAGAGGGATAGAGAGAAAGGCACCAAATCCATTTTCAGAGGAGAGGGAGAGAATATTTTAAAAGTAATAAAAATTTAAAATAACTTTTATGGATGGATTTGATATCCATTCGTAAAAAAATTGCTAATGAATGGATTGGATGGATTTTATTAAATAGATCGTGGATGGATTGGATCTTTTTTAATGAATTTTTTATGGATCATAATGGATTAATGGATTGTTTTCAATCCATCCATTATAATCCGCACAAAAATTTATCCAATCCATCCATTTGCCACCCTTACCCACCACCCTCATCATCAACACATCCTCAACAAAGAAAACTTCCACCCCTACTGGGTCACCATCACCACCCCCACTAGATTCGACAACAATATCTCTATCTTTATTTATTTCACTGATCACATATTATAGATCACAAATCTTATTCAAAGAACCCCATCATGTAATCTTAACATCAGAAGCAATAAAGCAAGGAATAATTAGGCCACTTAGTCTGACCAATTTTTGCAAAAAGGAATAATTTTTAGCATAAAGTCTGCATTTTTTTTCAAAAAAAAAAACTTCAGAGGAGGGGGGAAGGGGACCTGCACACGAATGGGAAACAAGTCAGCCATTAACATTATGCGACTTGCTTGCTTCCATTGGCTTGTTATCACAGATGCGACTCTGCCATGGATCGTGATGCACTGCCGCCGGGAGGCTGTGAGGGAGAGGGACGATCAGACGATGTAACGTTTTACTATTTTTATATCGGTAAAATAAACAAAAATGTTTATATTTTTATTTTTAAACTTAGAAAATGATTTTGGATAAACAAAGATCATATTCATACTCTACTTTACCATACAGAGTTACGATTAAATTTTGGGTCGAAAAATCAGACGAAACCCGATCTACGATTTAAAGACAGTAAGAATTTTACTGCTCAAATAACATAATTTTGACTCTTGAACGAAAAACATAAGGTTTTTATGAAGTTTCCAACTTCTTTGGCTATTTTAAAAATTTTCACTTAAAAAGTGAGATAATATATATTATGTGGGTGTTATATGAAATCGGGTGAACGACGAAGCTGAAAACGGGATTTGCGGGACCCACTAACAGATAAAGAGCATGTCAATCATGATGACTCACAAGGGGTGAGTCATATGGATGACTCCCCTTAGTCATGATTACATTTTAGGGGAAATTACTAGTTTAGCCTTTATGTTGGTTATTCACAAGTTTGTCATTGTATAAGATTACTATTTTGCCCCTCAAAAATTGTGCTTTGGACCCAAATTCCCTTCAATCCCCACGGCCCAAGCCTCCAAGGAGCCCATCTCATTTCTATAAAAAGCTAACTTCATCTTCTTCCATGGTTGTTCATCATTTTGCCATTAAAACCCTAAGTTTCCATAGCTTGATTTTGTGAAGAAAGTGTTGGATTTCTTGATTCCAAGAGGTATACCATGATCTTCTCCCTTGATTAGCATCATGTTCTTCAATTACTTTTGTGTTTTGAAGTCTTTCTCAATAAAATGCATATTAGGGTTTCTAACTTCAAAAATTCATAGAAAATCGTAGGAAAATCCAATGAGCATGAAACCAATTTCTATGATCCTATTATCATCTCTATATTCTAGATCTATGAGCTTGCATCAAGCAAAAATTTCTAGCCTATTTAACCTAAAGAGACCGAACCTAGCCTATCTAAGCCATTTTATTGCTCATGACCAAATTTCATTTAGTGAGGGATTGGAATATTTGATTTCAATCTTTGTAATATAAGTGTTGATTTAGGGTTTTAAGTGATTAAGAATCACTAATCCAAAAGTTTAGGAATTTTAGACATTTTTTGCCCTAAAACCAGCCCTAGACCGAAACTAACATGTAGGTGATTAGGTGTTTTTAAGTTGTTTGTTTGTTAATGTTGGTATGTTTAATGAAGGATAAGCTAGTTTATCGGGTACGCGCATTACCGGCACTTGGATTTATAGCAAATCATATATTGGAGAAATATCGTTAACAGGTAAGGGGATTACCTGAGGGGTTTTTCCAGTAGTCATGTGTAATTGTTGTTGTCTGTATTAATTATTGAGTGTATGCAATTCTTACGTAGTTAGTATTATTTGCTTAGTAATTATTTGCTATTAATTATTTAATTATTTAATTATCTACATTTAATTATTGTTATATTTTGTGGCATGTCTTTAATTGTTAATTGTTGTATTATTGACATGAGATTATTGTTGATGTGGATTGGAAAGTCTGACAGTGGTCATAACTTAATTAAATACGAGGTCAAAAGCATTTAAAAGATTTTTTATGAAATAATGAGTTTAAATTAGGGGAAATAATAATATATTATTACATAATTATTTATTTCGTAAAAAAAATAGGAAATAGTTAAAAATAATATTATTTTAATGATTTAACGGCGAAAAAGCGTTTTAAGAGTCATAGTGAGGACGTAACCGTGAAAATATTTTAGCACTGCTGATTTTCACATAAAGAATTTCTAAATATTAGAAAATGTGGTTTTAAGAAAATAATTCTCTAAAATGATTTTATTACAGTGTCGGAAAAATTATTTTACTACAAAAGTCTTGTTTTGGACTTAAAATGTTTAAAAAAGTCAAATGACGGACAATTTCCTCAATATTTACAAAAGTATTCTTAAAAAGGGTAATATTGAGAATACCGAGAAATTGTCTCAAATTGATGTTTTCGAGTTCAAAATATTGATTTTTAAACAAAAATGAGTTTTAAGGGATTTTGACGATTTTACAAACGAATTTCCAACGAAAAACGGATTTTCGGTAAACAATGGTGTTATTTTCGTCAACTTAGATAAGTTGAGGAAAATTTGATTTTGTTTTGTGTTTCACGAAACGAAATTAGTTTAAAGTTGAAAACGAACCTAGCTACCTAGACATCTGGTCTAGTGTTCTATGATATGGGCCCGGGGTCCGAAAGGTGAAGTTATTGACTAGATGTCCTATAAAACGGGTATTGGTTTTGTGCACTAAAATCTACGTATCTGAGACTGGTGCATCGGTTTAGATTTCGTGATTTGCACACTTTTGACTTGGAGTCACTTATTTTGGAATAAGGTATTAAACTTGAAAGTTTAAAATGGTGATTTGGTCGTGGGACTTTTAGCTCTGACATAGAAAGATTGAACGCAAAGAAAACTACGAGAACAAAACGTTTTACATGCATTTTAGGGGCAGACGTGCCTTTGCATAGGACTTGAATGCTTGATGGCAAGTATTCATGACGTTTGCATCACTATGCCTTGATGGATATATGACCACGAAACCATATACTATGAATAGTACTCACTGTGCCTCGTTTTGGACAGTGATATGGTTAATTTGAACTCTGCCTTATCTGGCAACGATTCTGCCTTATTGGCATTGATTCTGCCTTATTTGGCAATGAGAGCCTGATCAGCTCATTTATTGTTGGTTGGAGCTCCGGAGATTAGGTATCAAAGTTAGTTGATGAGTATTGAAGTGTCATGGTTTTTAAAATGGTTACGACTCTCGGGGTATGAAACCCTTTGATAAATATATTGTTTATCTTTGAATATTCATGTTAAATGGTATTTGAGAGTCGTGCATGTGGTTATCATTTTAAAATCCTTATATTGATTCTCACCCTTCCATGTTTTACTGTTGGTCTCCTTTCTGTATGGGTATACTATTATCTAAGTATAGATGGATCCAGCGATGCCGCTGGCTCATACGGGGGTTCGCTCCCTTCACTTTGAGGACACCGACAACATCAACGTGTGGGTTATACACTCGGGAGCCCACCGCGTGAGATACACCAGGCATGTACATACTATCGAGGGCACTATAGAGACGAGGCCACAACCTGAGCACCGGTCGATGGAGACTATCGAGGTATCCTTACCTCCTATGTGGCTACTACTGCAACACTTGGTCGATCACGGGCAGCTTGAGGCGCAACCACTAGCTGAGGCAGCACCATTACCACCTCCAGAGGAGTTAGTTGTAGACCCAGAGGAGATGGTCATTGATCTAGAGGAAGACCCGAAGGAGTTTGTGGAGGATGTGCCTGAGTACATTCCTCTGGATGATGACGACGATTCACCCGATGAGGGTGCAGATGTGTCTTCTTCCGATTCATCTGCGGGTAGTGGGATTGACCCTGGTCTCCCCAATGGGTATCACTAGTCCTTGACCAGCTGTAGGTAGTTTTCCATTTTTGGAGTAGTGATTTCGTTAGTCTTTCTGGCTACTGAGAGCCATGTTTTTGTTATATGGTCTTAGACGTTTCACTACGTGTATGTTATGTTTGATTTTCTTTACTTAGTTTTGAGAATGGCCTGTTCTGATAAAGGCCCTATATAGTTGTATAGTTTTGTACAAAATTGCTGATGCATATTTTATATATATGTATATATATATATATATATGTATGTATATATATATATATATATATATATATATATATATATATATATATATATATGTTATTTGTGACTATGTGTTTGTATGTTGTTGGATGTTGTCAAGTTAAAAAGGAAAAGGCGAAAAAAAAATTATCACCATTTTTGGTATTAAGAAAAGAGTTAGAAAACCTTATTTTCCGAAAGTAACCAACATAATTGAATTTTATTTTCCGCAATGTGTTACTGTATGATGACCCAAGAAGGGGTGTCACATTTGTGATATCAGAGCTGATCGAGTCTTTCCGGAATGTTGGGAAATAGGTCTGTTGTGTTGATGTTGTTTGTTCTCTGATTAAGATTTGATTGGAATTACTTCTTAGAAGTAATGTGTGGTAACGAGTAAGTTTACGTTTCAGTTTCTGGTTTTGGTTTAACTGATTTTGGCTTGTAGGTCAGTTATGGAACCAGTTGTTGAACCATAAGCTGGACATGGACGTGGCCGTGGAAGAGGTCGTAGAGGCGGTCGTATTGGCGGTCGTGGTAACATGAATGAAGATTATGAAGAGGGAGTGGATTACGCGACTCAAACAATGGAGAATGTGGCAGCTGCGATTGCAAATCAAACTGCATCCATGAATGCCCAGAATCTGCAAGCTGCGGAAGGCAAGGCTTTGATTGCCTTTCGAAGCCAAAATCCTTCACAGTTTGGTGTAGATGCTGATCATGAGAAAGCTGATTTATGGATTCAGGAGCTGGAGAAAATCTTTGAGTTGGTGGCCACTCCGGCAGAAGTTAGGGTTACCTATGTTGTTTTTCTACTGATAGGAGATGCGGAGTACTGGTGGAGAGGTGCTCGACAGCTGCTGAAAGCTGATCATCAGGAAATTACTTGAGAGGTGTTTAAGACCGCATTCTTGAACAAGTATTTTCCGGAGAGTATTCGGATTGAGAAAGAATAAGAATTTCTACGATTGTACCAGAGGGATCTGACTGTGGGGGAATATGCGGCGAAGTTCGAATCGCTTGCTAAATATTTTCGTTTCTTCCAAGCACAACCGAACGAAAGCTGGAAATGTGAGAGGTTTGAAGCCGGTCTGAGGTTCTAGATTAAGGAGTCTGTGCTACCACTACAGCTTAGGAATTTTCAAGCTCTAGTTGAGATGAGCAGGAAGATAGAACTGATGAGGAATGGAAGAGACAATAGAGGGAATTACTGCAACCGGAAGTGGAGGCCAAAGGAATCAAAATCAAGGCCAAGTTAGGAGATGCTTTAAGTGTGGGGATCAAAATCATATGGCGGATAAGTGTCCAATTGTGGGAATCAAATGTTTCAATTGCAATCGTTGGGGACATTTTGCTAGTGATTGCACTGCACCTAAGCGTGATTTTGCTGTCAACAACACCAGGACCAATAAATCGATGGCGAAGGAGAGAGTTTACACTCTGAGTGGCGCTGAAGCATCGAACTCCGAGGATCTCGTACAAGGTGATTGCGACATTGACGGTAATCTCTTAAATGTACTTTACGATTCAAGTGTGACACATTCGTTTATTTCGATGGATTGTGTGAAACTGTTGAAATTGCCTATTTCTTCATTACCATATGATCTTATTGTTTCAAATTCAACTGCTAAGCCAGTTACTGTCAATACTATATGCTTGAAATGTCCTATTATTATTCAGGATAGACATTTTCTTGTTGATCTGATTTGCTTGCCTTTAATACAGTTAGATGTAATTTTAGGCATGGATAATCTTTTAACCATATTCTTATAGACTGTGACCACAAAACCTTAATTTTTCCTAAGGATGAGATTTCTGGATTTTTGTCTGCTAATCAAGTAAAAGCTTCTTTGAAAGAGGGAGCTCAAGGATACATGTTACTATTTTCCTTAGACGTTAAGAATGAGTTAGACTTACAGTCCATACCTGTCGTCAATGAGTTTCTAGAAGTTTTTCCTAAAGATGTACCTGGACTACCGCCTGTTCGGGACATAGAATTCACGATTGATCTGGTACCGGGCACTAAACCGATATCCATGGCACCATATCGTATGTCGCCATCAGAGCTAGAGGACTTGAAGGAACAATTGGTGGAACTGATGAGGAAAGAATTCATTAGACCCAGTGTGTCTCCATGGGGAGCTCCAGTTTTATTGGTACGAAATAAAGATGAGACTTCTCGTTTATGTGTGGATTTCCGACAATTGAACAAGGTGACAATCAAGAACAAGCATCAGCTTCAGAGGATAGATGACTTGATGGTTCAGTTACGTGGAGTAGCAGTTTTCTCAAAGATAGACTTGCGATCGGGGTATCATCAGATTCATGTGAAGGAAGAGAATATGCCGAAAACAGCGTTTCATACACGCTATGGGCATTATGAGTATCTTGTGATGCCGTTCGGAGTGACGAATGCTGCTGCTATATTCATGGATTACATGAATAGGATTTGTCGTCCTTATCTAGATCAGTTTGTCGTTGTCTTTATAGACGACATTCTAATTTATTCTCATAGTGAAGAAAAGCATGCTGAATATCTCAGTGTGGTTCTTCAAATTTTAAGGGAGAAACAGTTATACGCAAAACCCGAAAAATGTGAATTTTGGTTAAACCAAGTTTAAATTTTAGGTCACGTTATATCGAATGAAGGAATCTAGGTGGATCCGTCAAAAGTTGAAGCTGTTTTACAATGGGAAAGACCAACAACGGTAACAGAAACCCGTAGTTTCGTGGGTTTACCTGGATACTATAGGAGATTCATCGATGGATTTTCCAAAATAGTAGGACCTCTTACCCAATTAACTCAGAAGGACCAAGCGTTTATATAGACTGAAGCGTGTGAAGAAAGTCTTCAGGAATTAAATAGAAGGTTGACTACGTCACATGTGTTAGTATTACCTGATCCTAAGGAGCCTTTCCAGGTATACTGTGATGTTTCGTATCAAGGGTTAGGTTGTGTACTAATGCAAAACCGAAAAGTTGTAGCTTATGCTTCAAGGCAATTAAAGATTCACGAGAGGAATTACCCTACTCATGACTTGAAGTTAGGAGCGGTGGTTTTTGCGTTAAAGATCTGGAGACATTATCTTTATTGATCGACGTTTAATGTTTCCAGTGATCATGGAAGTTTAAAATATCTTTTTGATCAAAAAGAGCTCAACATGCGGCAAAGACGCTGGTTGGAATTTTTGAAGGATTACGATTTTCAACTACAGTATCATCCTGGGAAAGCAAACGTAGTAGCGGATGCCTTGAGTAGAAAGTCTATGCATGCATCTACAATGATGGTTAAGGAACAAGAATTGTTAGAACAATTCCGAGATATGAGGTTAACAGTTAGGATGTCACCAGGAAAACTTTGTTTATGAATGATTACTGTTTCCAACCAATTGATGGAACAAATACGGGAGAAACAAGAAAGTGATCAATACCTACAAGGAGAAAGAGAATTAGTATGAAAAGGAGTGGTATCGGAATTTAAAGAAGGAACAGATGGAATTCTAAGGTTCGGTGAAAGGATGTGTGTACCTGACAATGCTGAACTTAGAAAGTTAATTTTGGAGGAAGCTCACAAGAGTAAATTGAGTTTACATCCGGGAGCTACCAAGATGTACTAAGATCTTAAACAGTTATGTTGATGGTATGGAATGAAGAAAAACGTAATGGAATATGTAGCTTCGTGTTTAGTCTATCAGAAGGCTAAAATTGAACATCAAAGGCCAGCAGGAATGTTACAATCTTTAGATATTCCAGAATGGAAATGGGATGGTATTGCGAAGGACTTTGTAACAAGTTTGCCAAGGACTCGAAAGGGGTATGATGCCATATGGGTAATAATTGATCGACTGACCAAGTCGTCTCACTTTTTTCCTATCAACATAAAGTATTCAATGGAGAGATTAATGATAAGCCTCTGGCTTATCTAGTTTTATAACTAGATGGACTGTGGTTTCCGTGCTAATTATTCGAGTTCAATCTCGTTTTCGTCCAAATTTGACCTTGTTTTGTTCCTAAGTAGACTTTTACTCGTTCTAGGCATTTTTAGTAGTTTTTAGTCTATTTTGAATAGAATTACGCTTTTTGTGTCTTTTTTATTGTTTCAGGTTAGAAGTGAAGCTCTGGGAGTCAAGGAAAGTCAAGAAATAGTGGAAATTGCCATTCTGGAGATGCTCGCCCCGCGAGTGGATGCTCTCCTCACGAGTATGAAGATCAGCTAAGCAGCAACGTCATCAATTCTGTCTCGCCCCGCGAGAATATTCTTGCCACGCGAATCATGAAGACCTGCAAGACAGAGACCATCATGGCTAAACCGTGATGAAGGTCACACTGCCAGACAGATTAAGGTTTGAAGTCTCGCCCGCGAGAAGCATCTCGCCCCACGAGAGTTTGAAGACCCCGGAAGTCGGAGACCATCACGTCCTAGCCGTGATGAAGGTCACTACTGTGAGAGATTGAAGTTTGAATACTCGCCCGCGAACACACTCTCGCCTCGAGAATCCAAATTGAAAGCGCGCCAAAACTAATGTTCGTCTCGCGAAATATGGTTCGCCCATGAGCGTCCGAGAACCGTAATCCCTATTTATAGGTCAGTTTGTGATCAGATTGAAGGATCCAAGTTTTTCCACTTGTTTAGATCAGTTTAGTTCACGAATCCTTGTTTTCTTCCGGAGCTCGCGTCTCTCCTTTTTCTTATTTTAATTTATTATGGAGATTATGTCGGATTGTTTGTGCGTCGTCACGGGCATGAGGAACTAATCCCCTCATCCGAGGGATCAATGAAGCCGCCCACGGCGGTATAGTGTTCATGTGATGTATGTTTTTCTCCCCTTCTCTCAATGAATGTTTTCCAATTATGATTTGATTGTGTTGATCATATGTGTTGCGTGATTGACTGGTTAAACGTGTTGAGGCTGATCGGCGATTCGCGTTTTAGAACTTGGATTGGAATCACTAATTGAATAATGAGCACGACAAAGGATTTAGGAGATTAGTGCAACCCTATAGGGAACAAAAATTAATAGAATTCGAGATTAGGGTTATGAGACCTAGTAAGTAATTAATCCAATCGTCGAATACGTCCTATTGAGCACGACAGTGGATATAGGAGAAATTGGGGGTCCCGGTTGACATTGTAATTGAACTTAGGGAGGAATTCATCATCACTTGGGTACTATACATGATTGGGTAGGTGGATTTGAGACCTTGGATATTTTAATTTCTGATTTTAAAACCTTAGCTTTATTTGATTTGTTATTGAATTGCGATAATAATCTCTCTCTCTCTCAACCACTTTCTGTCACTTGACCAACGTATCTAATTTCCCACGGATTAGTCGAATTGGTAGCCCAATCCCTGAGTTCGACATCGGTAATTACTTACCGTGTTTATTTTATTACTTGCGACGACCCGGTACACTTGCCGGTGAATCAACAATTAACTCAGTTATACATTGGAGAAATTGTCATATTACATGGTGTACCTTCGAATATTATTTCGGATCGTGATCCAAGATTATCGTCAAGATTTTGGTAAAGTTTACAAGAGTCGTTGGGAACGAAACTCAGATTGAGTTCGGCTTATCATCCACAAACGGATGGACAACCAGAGAGGACAATCCAGTCACTGGAGGACTTGTTGAGAGCGTGTGTGTTGGAACATACTGGAAGTTGGGATGAATTTCTGCCATTGATAGAATTCACCTACAATAACAATTTCCACTCAAGTATAGGAATGACACCCTATGAAGCTTTATATGATCGACGGTGCAGAACACCTTTATGTTGGTACCAAGATGGCGAGATACTTCACCCTAGCATTGGCCGGAGTGAACCGGTGCTTTTGTTTCGATTCATTCACAGATTTTGTAAGGAGTTTTTTATAGCTCCTGTTTTGGTTATACAGTTTCATTGATGTTGAGCATGGTATGTTTAGTCTTATGTTTCAAGAAATGTATGGCAGAAGAAAAGAGAAAAAAGAAAATTTTGTTTAAAAAAAAAAGAGAGGGAAAGAGAGAGAGAAAAGGGGAGAAGAAAATTTACAGGAAAAATAAAAAGGTTGAGTAAAGGTCCATTTTGGTCCCTCAAATTTTTCGAGGACACCATCTTAGACCCTGAAAAAAAAAGTGACAATTTGATCCCCAAATTTTGTTAAGGACACTCTAGTCCCCCATACATCTAACGGAGGGACCAGAGTGTCTCCATAACAAAATTTGGGACAAAATTGTAAATTATTTTTTAGGGACCAAAACGGGATCCTCGAAAAATTTGAGGGACCAAAATGTGCATTTACTCAAAAAAAGGTTATAGGAAAAAAAGAAGCAGGAAAATATATATATAGAAAAAAGGGGACAAAATAAGGAATATAAATTGGAAAGTTTTGGTATCTGTTGTTTGTTTTATAAGGGAGGTAAGCATACTGTCTTCCAGGTTAATAGTTGTTACTGTTTTCTCCTCTTCAGTTTTGTTTTTGGTGGTGTATCTCTGTATATTTATTTTTGAACGGTGATAAATACAGTAAGTGCATCTTTGGGTGGACTTTTTCTCTTTTTACGAAACAACAGGGATGGTTGGTGGGGAGTGAAGTTGAAGTTGATGGTCCAAATGACCGGGGCAGTTTGGAGGATGGAAGTTAGGTTTCGACAGAGAATGTTGTTGAGGTCTGGATTTTGAAGTGACGAGTACTCGGTAAAAACTGGTTCCGCTAAAAAGGGAGGAAAAGAGATACAATAGACAATAACTACATGAAGGAGGTTACTTACTGCTGTAAGAGTTGATGCCTATGCTTGGACTGAAGGTGGTGTTAAAGGAAAGGATTATGAAGATGATGGAAGGTTTTGTCCTTCTTTGAAAGTGTCATGATATTTAGGTACTGCTGTCTCAGGAGAATAGTCACACAGTTTAAATTGGACATGATATTCTTCAGGGTGAGGGGGACTAGCTTGCTGTCTAAAGGTAAGTACTCACTAAGTGCTTCACTAGTCATAGCGGTCCAATTTATTGTTAAACAATTCAATGGATGAGATGTGTTGGTCCAAAAACCAAAAATGACTGGTTACTGGCAAGGCCCCTTACGGCTTCACCTTGTATTGGCAGAGAAACCGTTCTATGTTCATATTCATGAACTCCATCTTTACGCCGTGTCTTCTATTTTCAATTTACAAACCATTGCAAAATCAAGGGAGACATATTGCAAGATACCCTTTTATATGTTGATGTATACGTCTTCCTCCTGCTGCATGTTGGTTTCATATTAAATATGAACTAATTTTCAAAATTTAAGGGATATTTGAGCAAGATTTAAGGGATCCCATATTGAATATAGGGTAATGAATGAAATAGAAAAAAATTAAAATGTATTAGATGAAATTTTCAATCCAAACCGTGTGATTGCTGGTTGTGATTTGGGTTGTTTGCTCACGATCTTTCTTTATGCATTTACTTGTGAACCTCATCGCGGGTTGGAGGTGAAGGCGTTAAGGACGAGGTCGTAGACATCTGGGCCCACACGCACGCGTCCTCTTCGTGCTAGTTGTTCACCATCGGCGGTGACGGCGATGAGTAGCGGAGTTTGCCGGTGGGCATTGTTTTGCTGCATCAAAAAAGAGTTGCAAAGTCAGGATGGTGGTGGCTGGACTAAGCATCAATGAAGCTCGAACTTGGACGCATGACTGGTGATTCCTATTCTGGTGATGGCGGCACGATGGTGCTGCTAATGGTAATGTGCCGACTTGGACGCAAGCGCGGAGGGCGGCGGGTTCTGCTCGAAATTCATGGTGAGGCGTGACGGTTCTGAGATGGTGGCGTGACTAGATCTGGGTTGTGGTGTGGTGGTGATGGAGGTCCTCCGACTAGTAGGACAAACCTGATAGATGATGGTGACAGATGGGTGGGAGAAGGGGTAAGGATAGGATTGGAATTTACAAAATTAAAAATTAAAAATAAAAACACAAGAAACGGGAATGACCTATTATTACAGGTCAAAATAATGCTCATTGGTGAAGCACTTAGAGAGGTACTTCACCTTAGACAGCATCGGTATATCTTGGTCTTCTTTTGTAAGTGGTATTCATTTTGTATTATGGTTGAACACCCCGTGTGTTCCTTTTAATGCAATGGAGTTTATCAAAAATAAAAATAAAAAAATAGGGGATGGATTCGATTAAGATCTTAAAAGACAATTTTGGGATAAAGAAGTCTAGTAGATTTTAAAATATTATTCAAAAATGTAATGATTTTATAATATTTTTTTAGAGTAAAAACTCAAATTGGTATCTAATAAATAAATAAAAAATATTAATTTAGTCTTTAAGAATCTCAAAAGTAGATCAAATTAGTTTTTTTAGATGATTTGTAGGGATATTTTATTCCCTATCAAAAACTATTTAGACTGACTTTTGAGATTCTTGAATACCAAATTAGTATTTTTTATTTTCCAGGGATCAAATATATCACCATATTTTTTGTCGGGGACCAATTTGGGTGTTTACTCTATTTTTTTACTTCATTCTTGCTTGTTATCTTATATGTGAGAGCTATTTGAGGAAGAATTTTTAGTACTCAAATTTGGTCCTTCTTACTATATGTGCCATTTTGGTATTCTGGGTCACTCAACGTTTTAGAGTTTACTGGTCCTATATTTGCTTCTCTTCTCTCTTTCACCATGAATTAATAATTATTTTTGTTTATTCTGCCATTTTGAACTCTATAGTTTGGTGGTGAAAGAGGATTCCCTGTTATAGCAGGAGGAAAAGAAAATAGAGGAAGGAATGAATTGATTGCATAACAAAATAGAAAAATCCAAGTAACTATGCATCTGGCTCAACATTTTCTATTGTACAAGTGATAATTTGTGTCTGATTTTTACTATTTACACTCTCTATGGTATTGTCATGTGGTGTTAGTTCTTCTACTTGACAGTTGGAAGATGGAAAAAATGCTCTCTTGCATTTACACATATTTTCTGTTTATCACAAAATAGACCAAAATTGTTCTTATAAGTGTAGTGCTGACAGTTTTGCAACTTTGTTATAACAAGTTTAGTGGGAGTATACCTACTTAACTGGGAAAGTTGAGGAAGCTCAATGTTCTTGCACTACAATATAATCAATTGAGTAGTGCGATTCCTGCTTGTTTGGGTTACTTGGATACATTAACACGATTGGATCTGAGCTTCAATAGCCTTTTTGGTCCTATTCCAGTGAGATTGGCTAATGCACCTAAACTGGAGAGTTTAGATATTCAAAACAATTCTCTCTCAGGCAGTGTCCCTACAGGTAATCAATCCTAAATGGTAATCCCTACTGAGTTCACTTATTTTCTTTTCCATGGAAGGGGGAGACAGTGGCCAAGGACGAGAAAGCTATCCATGCATAACCATTGAAGCTCATAATTATTAGTGATTCAGGGAGACCTTAGATAAGTTTGAAGTAACTACTATGCACTTTTCTAAGCACATATGCTCTTTAAGTGCTCATTGCTTGACCATACTCTAACAATTGTATCCTCAAGTGTTCGGCATGTCGTTTGAGACTCGACCTGCTTCAAGCCTGCTTTCTAATTCCATTGGATTGAGTTTATTATCCCTTGACCAAAGTGTTAGTAATATTTGCATTCAAAAACCTATTCTTTTTTGGTATTAATTTCTTTGTCATGTCATCTCATGTTATATGCCTTTATATCATGATTCTCACCTGTTAAACTTTTACCTTGAGATTCCAATTTTGATCTCCAGCTTCATGGTTTCACTATAAGAAAAGAATATCTAGTGACTTATTATCCGAAATGACCAATACTCACTATATTTAACGGAGGGTTACTAGTAGTATTGTTGTAGATGCGTCTTATATTCTCAAATAAGTTGATTACTTTTCAATAGAGTTTGCTAGAACTGGATAGAAGATAACATTTTCATTCATGACAATACTACTTAAAATAGCTAATCATTGGTATGGCATTCTTTGACAAGGTCCTGTGGAAGGGTTTAACACTCTTTTCTGCCCCAGGTATTGGCTAACTGCATGGAAAGAAAGGAAGCAAACAAGCTTTAGTTCACCAGAATATATCAGCTGAAAAAGTGCTTCTTGATGCTAGATACAATTTCTTACTTGCAGATTCAGTATTGCACAAACTGCTTGCAGATGATGTTATACTTTCAAAGCTAGTGCAGCAATGGGATATCTGGCCCCAGAATATGCAACAAACAGTCGTCTGACCAAAAAGAGTGATGTGTCTGCATTGTAAAATATTATGATTTCCTGAGAAGTGAAGTATGTTGAAATTGCCCTGTATTATAGTTGAGAACATGAAGTGTTAAAAGGGAAACTCCTCATGTAAAATGGAAGGTGGTTGAAATGATTTTTGATAGACTCTGGTTGTAGAAGTTGTTCTGCTTTGTACTTTGGAGTTGTCTTAATTAAATGCAACTTGGTTTTGTAGCTACAACATCAAGTCATACTCATGACAGAATTAGAATGCATAATACACCTAAAACTAGTCACATCTTGATCCCATTTGCATCATATAACAAAGTTTCAAATTAGTCAGAGAGCCATACTACAATACAAAAGCTCAGCATCTTGAAAGCATTTGCATCAGATCAGAAAGTAAAAGTAAAGAAAGAAAGCAAAAGCAATTGCATGGCACCTGAAATTATTAAAAAAGTATTCAGATAAGTGAAATAAAATTCAAACCAAACCACATCAACCTCTAGCATTAAACTTAATGATAGATCAAACAATGAATAGTTGTCAAGCAATGAATACTAAATATAAGTTTAAGTATAATATTGAACAAATAAAGCGATTTCTAACCATTAGTATGTAACTAAAAAGGAAATATATTATGAAGCTGTTTTTGAAAGGAACAATGAACAGCCAATTCGTTGCTTTAAGCTAAGTCTCAGCTTGTTAAGGCATAATCTAGTTCTAATTGGAACTACTGAACCACAATTCAAGCTGATCCTGTAAAATCAGTACCCTATCTCAGTAGTACCTAATCTATACAGCTTCACATGACCATAAGGTAAAACATTTTTACTACAACATTAAGAACTAGCAAATAGTAATACTATTTCCCAACATTAGGGGCTGGCCCCTGTATCCTAAATCAGAGCTTAATTACAGTCGTCATAGAAAACAAGCACAGTTATGACTTATTTGTTATGACAATGGACTGTTGAAGTATCAGTATCATGCATGAGACAAGTCTATAACAGACCAAGTTTTGTATCAAAACATCCATTTCATATCTTCTGAGAACAAGTTAGCACAATCCATCTGTATGAAATTATTGAAGAGAAAGAAATTCAGGTTATAATTACCAGGTGACATTTTCATTGGGTGTGGATTTACATACTCGAGTCCAAATTTATCAAAATGGGGAACATAAAGTGCTGCAGAAAGATGGAGCAAGTGACAGAGAAATACAGGGAAAGATAAAAAGTAAGTGGAACAATTATATATCAAATCAAGTCATGACCAACATACACTGGAATTTTATTTATGTAAATCAGCACAGATCAGTGCTCCCATTCTATGTTGCTAGCTGCAATCACAAAGCCAGAAGAGAATGATTAACTTTGACCTCTCCTAATTTGAAAACTAGGCTCCAAGTAGAAGATTTAACAAACAAGAAAAACAACAATAACCAGAAAACATAAAATATTAGCTACTAACTGGCTCATAAAAGAACAAAAATCCAAATACCCAATTGAAACATCAAACAAAAATAACCAAAAACACCTTTAGGTAGCAGAAAATCAAAGCAAAAACAAGATTTAACACCATTGACAAACAACAAATAATTCAAAAGCCTTTTTCATAAAATATCTAAGAGAAGAAAATGAAAAACCAGAAAAAGAACAAAAACCCAAAACCAAAAAAATAAAAAATCTAGTCATGAGAGAGCAAGAGCAAACAAAGAAAAAACAAAACAACCAAGAGCAGAGACCAACAAAAATCGAAACTGAAGTAAAATAAAGATGTAGAAAGAAAGAGTAGATATGATATACCTAAAGCAGCTCTCAAATATCAAATTGAAATTGAACTTAAGCTTCATTTCTCCGTCCACCTAAAACTATTATAAATGAAATCTGGCATTGTTGCATACTAAAATCAGTCCCCTATGTAAAATCACACCTTTTGCTCCATATAAGTGATATAACGACAAGGACTGTCAGAGTATCATTATAACACCAAATAACAACAGTGGAATAGGATTTATGTTATCAGCTCTGAGACTTGTTCTCATTGACAATAATAGTGCGGTTTTTGTGCATTTGTTAATTCAAATGTGTCTGAGAAATTCTTAGGAGTTTCTAGTAATTACTTTGTACCATCTAATGTCTATCACCTCAGTTATAATATTCAAAATGTTAATTGAAAGGAGAGATATTTATGACTTATATAAATGAGGTAGTACACATTAAATGGTATGAATCTAACTGATTCTTGTAACTCTATCATCATTACAGAAAATAGTGGAGCCTGGAGATTTGAGTTTGAGTTGTACATCAATTTGTAATTTGTAATCTCTTATTGCTTGGACTGAATTAGCTGGATTAATTTTGGAAGTTTGTTTTGGATAAGTGGAAGTGTATGATTGGGGTGAACATGACCTAGTCTACAATGACATGTACCAAATGAACTAGTAATAGTAGGATGAACAACATCAGTATTTATAGTGGCAGAAAACTTAGCTACTGATTTATTTGCATCTGAATTACTCAAAGATGCTAAAAACATTGTGAGGAAGGCTCCTTGAGAATGTTCATGTTCTTGAAACAGTATAATCCATCACTCCCAAGAGAGCCTTCTAGGAGAATTTGCCTATAGATCCTATGATTTGACAAAACAAGAGTATGGATGAAACTCAAAATAAACATTATTATCACAAGCAAACTTTAAAACACACATCAGATTCTTGGTTATAGTAGGAACAAGAAGAAGATTATTTAGTGACAAAGTGATATGTGGGTGAAGTAACTCAACACTTTCAGTTATGTGTATAATGAGACTGCAGCTGACACTCAACTGAACTATACTCTAATAATATCTAAAAAGAACGGAATGTTGGAAAAATCTAATTCTTGCATGAATATGAAACATCAAAGGAAAGGACTATAGGAAAAATAGCAGCTATGGACCGCACTGATAAAAAAAAAAAAAATAGGCATGTCCATTTCTATCTCCAAGCACAAGCAAACACAAATTGCTGGAAAAGTGAAAGCACACCAGTGACACCACACAACAAAATCGTTCCTAATTGCAAGAAATCGAAAACATCCAGAAACTGTAATATTTTGGCCAAACTCTAATCAACATCTTAGATCTATTGGTAGTAAGAATTAGGAATGATTATCTCATCCATATTCTGGTGCATAGGAAGAGATAGATTCTTCAAAAAGAAAACCATGTGTCTGGTCAAAGGAGGTCGAGAATGGAGGCTGGGTCTTTTAAGAGTGATAACACACATGTTGCCTCCATTAACAAAGTAAATGGATGATTAATAATGTTGTTAATTTATCAGCACAATTTGTATTTTGTCAATAACAGGTTGCATTTTAAACCTTTTTTTAAAACTCAATGGGTAAGTTGCAAATATAGTTGAACCGGTTTTTTTTGAATTTTAACTTAAAAAAGAAAGAGAAAGAAATTCATTCAACCATACATTACAAAAGATAGCTATTTTTAAGCAAGACAAATTGCAACTATAACAATGTTCTGATATCCCCAAATGGTGAGGCAAAAAGTGAAAATAAATTACTTATAGAAGACTACGAGAAAAGCACAAACAGGAGTAGAGCTGCAAAACACCATAGTTGTTAAGCAGTAAGTTACCACTATTTTTCCCAAAACACCATAAAAGAAAGCCTTCAATAGGGACATAAAAGTCTTATGCAGAACCAGCACCTTGAACTGAAGTAGAAACTTAAGCTACAGTAAGGTCCCATCATCCTTTCTTCCTTGATACCAACCCTCTACATACCATCAATGATACACAATGTCCTTGAAGCTAGGGTTGCGGATCTATAATACAAAAGGATCCCTGTGAGACTTGAAAGTGAAAATGAAGAAAAAAAAATTCTTGATAGAACACACACTAGCAGGATTAAGAAAACTATTCAAGAACAGCAAACACAACAAAAACAGAAAGGAAAAATAATACAACATACTCAAAAGTACAGCCAATCCCTGTGTAAACAAAGAGAAATTAGCTTCAACCGTCATGCTAAGAATACAAGCGTGTAGTCATGTACCAAGGGTGATATAATGGATGTTTTATTAGGTATAAGATCAGGTACAGAAACAGAAAACACTCCCACAATTCACAATTCACATGCGTATTATTGATTAGCTAAACGCTATATGTCGTACAAAACAAATTGCAAATGAAGAGAGATGATCTTATCTCCTTGCTTCAACTTCAAAATTTAAGATAAGACTCTCTAGTTTGCCACCTATCTTGTGCTCATCGCTAACGAATTGTAAGCTAGAAGCTTTTATCATGGGAAGGTAAAAGTAAAACAGCCAGGACTCAATAAAAGTCCTGAGAAAAGATAATTTCAGTCAGGAGTTGTTCAAGGGAAAAGTTTCCTATAAACAAACAAAGCAAACAAGCCTTTCTAAGATCTTCAGCAGGTCAAATGCAATCAAAATGAGATTACATATTAAATAGAATAATACTAACACTCATTTCAAGTATTGCATATCCGTAATGAAATTTGGCCGTAAATGAAATGAATATCAAGATTGAAGTAAAATATTTCTAGTTGTTTTTTCTCTGCATTATGTTTAATACCTTTTGAAAACCAACCCAATAATAAAATATTTAGGAGAGAATTTTGGAAAATCTTTTAGCCTACAATTAATATAAAATCAAAACAACTTAATCCAATCCATACATTTCAATCCAACCATTACCAATAGGCCATATATAATCTTCCAAAAAAAAATAAAATAATGAAACTATGGCAGTACCAAAAAATTTAAAACAATACAATCTACTTATATCTCCCAAAGTTCAAATGGCAAGGGTTTAAAACAATATACATGATTTAAAATAATTCAGATAATCAACCAGCCACACACTGCAATATGGCGAAACCAAGCTTTCAACATAATCCAAGGAACAGTACCAATGTATGTATTTGGGAAGTTTTGTACGTTCTACTCTATTATCGCTCCGATGATACAAAATAGCTTGCCATTCATCATAGGTTCCCATTATAAGGACATCACCATTCTCAGACGTGCATAGTGGGATCAAAGGAAGTTCCAAGCAATCAAATTGAAGATCTTGATAACTAACTTTCATGAATTGAGTCCAAGACTTTTCCACTCCAAACTCCTTCATTTGCCATATCACAAAATGGGTTCTGTTGGAATCATGAGAAAAACACAGGCAATCTATCAAAACCCCAATCGTTGCCTCATTTGGAGGCGCTTCATCAAGACGAGGCAGCAACATTTGTATGCATGTCTCCATCCCCAGATCAAGTGAAACAATTACTAATTGAGCAATAGTAATAGTATCATCCCATTCATAATCATCAGAGTTGATGTTGCTCAATGCTAACCAATTAAGGGTGCCGTTATAGTATACTTCAATATTATCCTGATAATCGAGATTATAAAAGGGAATAACGGGAAAACTATGAATGTTTCTCCAACAATTGTCGCCGAAGCTGCAAAATTTCACTTGGTTTTTCTGTGACTTCTCCTTAGCATCACCGTTAAACAACATGAAAGCTAACACCTTGTATGTATCACTTAAGTTATCATAACCAAATGCAAACTTATAATTATAATGACTCTCATTGACAGGTAAGCATGCAAAATCTTGGGATAACTTTGTAGCTGGGTTACATAAACAAAAGCAGTATTCTGTAAACCGATTTTGATTACTATAACCACCCAAACACAACAAGCCATTGCAGGAACCAATAACTTCATACTCATAATCAATAACATCGCCGTTGAATGGAATGCAACATTCTTCATCAATGATAGATGATGGGTTCCCCAATAAAGAACGCACAGAGCAGGGAACCAGAACATTGTTTCCGGGGGGGTTTCTTTCCCACATTAACAAGAGGTTGGCATTTCTAGCAGATCTATGAAGGTGCAATTTCACGAAACTAGTACCTGAGATTAGGGATTCCCACGACTTACACACGCACCTGAACCGCAGGAGAGACTTCACGGGCAGCCATGACAGAATTTCCAGGATGAGATCGTCAGGGATGACTGGAGGTGGCGGCGACGCCGGTGGCGACTGAACTTGATGGAACGTTTTCATGAGAGTGACAGTCTACGTGGGATTTGGAAAAAGAAGGTATTTCAAAACCCTATGTGGTCATTCCGTGTATATCTAACAGGGACGATGGAAGATTTTATGTGGGAATTCAGTATAAATAATTAAATAACATATTTCACGATATTTTAGGGCCGATGAAGTAGGCTTAGAGGTTGTTTCATACTTCAACGATTCACTTTCACGGTATCAGATAATAATAGGGGATGGATTCGATTAAGATTTTAAAAGATAATTTTGAGTAAAGAATCAGATAGATTTTAAAAGATCAGTCAAAAATGTAATAATTTTATAATATATTTTTTTAAAAATAAAAACTCAAATTGATCCCAATAAAAAATAGGGAAACATGTTTGGTATCTAAGACATAAAAAAAAATCAATTTAGAGTGTGTTTGTTATTGTTTATTTTATTAAAAAAATCATTTTTTTAATTCAATAAACATTTTTAAAACTTTTAGTAAGTTTGTCTTTACTTTTGAAAATAATGAGAAACAGAAAAAAATTCATTTTCAGGGTTAAAATGAAAAGTAATTTTCATTACTTTTGAAAAAAATAAAATAATTTTTTGGATTGTAAACCAACATAAATCTGCTTTTGCTTTTCTTTAAAATCTCTAAATTATTTTGTATCAAAATAATTTATTTTTTAATCTTAAACAAATGGGCTCTTAATCTCGAAGAATCTCAAAAGTGGATCAAATTTGTTTTTTTAGATGATTGGTAGGGATTTTTTAGTCTCTATCAAAAACTATTTAGACTGACTTATGAGATTCTTGAATACTGAATCAATATTTGTTTATTTTTCAGGGATCAAATATATCATCGTGATTTTTGTTGGGGGACAATTTTGAGCCCTTACTCTACTTTTAAACTTCATTCTTGCTTGTTGTTTATATGTGAGAATTATTGAAGGAAGAATTTTTTTAGTATTCAAATTTGGCCCTTCTTCATGTATGTGGCCATTTTGATATTTTGGTCACTCAACATTTTAGAATTTATAATGTCCGGCTATTTTAGTACGATGAAGGTAAATCTTCATTTCTCACAGTCCTTTATTGTTAATTAATTTCATTTTATTGGGCTAAAACAAGTTAGTGATCCTATATTTGCTCTTCTTCTTTCCTTCAGCATGAATTAATAATTATTTTTGTTCAAATAATTGGGTAGCAATGGGATATCTATGGGATATTTTGCTCCAGAATTTGCAACAACTAGAAAGTCTGACCGAAAAGAGTGATGTGTATGCATTTGGCGTGATAGTTTTCCAGCTTCTCACTGGAAAACTCGATATCACTCAGTTAAGTCGCCAACAAGTAGAAACAGATTGTTTTAAAGATATAGTTGATGAGAATCTTGAAGGGAAGTTCGTAGAACCAGAGGCAGCCAAACTGAGGAGAGTTGCTTTGCTTTACACCCACGAATCTCCCTATCTCCGACCATCTATGGACAATGAATTGCAAGAATTGGGCAGTAAACACTGAAAAATTGTCATCTCCCACTGCTATTTTACATCATTTTTTTATAGTTGGTTGATGATGTATAAATTCATGATTAATCACCCGAAATTGGATAGTTAACGGGTTAACCATTAATTACGAATGTACACATTAAATAACCAATTAACTATCCAGTAGCGTGATTAACCATGAATTTATACATTAGTAACCAAAAGTGTAAAAAAGTTGTCTGAGAATGTAGGTGGTAGGTAAACACTAGCAGTTCATGACATGAAGAATGATATCTTTTCTTGCCTTTCTAGTTGAAAGGGGTACATATAGAGTCATTGTATAATATTATGATTTCCAGAGAAGTGGAGTTTATTGAACTTGCTATGTATTGTAGTTGAGAACATTAAGTGTTAAAAAGGGAAACTCCTCATGTAAAATGGAAGGTGGTTGCGTTTGAGCTTCCGAGTGTGAAATGATTTTGATAGATTGGTTGTAGAAGCTGTTCTGTTTAGTACTTTGGAGTTGTCTTAATGAAAAGCAACTTGGTTTTGTAGCTGACAATTTAGCAGCACATGGTGAAGTAATTTGAAATTACTATGTGGAAAATGATTTGAGAAAATACATTGTGCTTGATCATTAACTTCAAAATTTTTGAAATTTAAGTTAGCACCACAATTTAAAAGCTAGGATAAAGTTGCTCGCATGATATAAAACAATAGGGTTATATATGTTTTTAGTCCTTAGAAAATGAGCGATTTTGGTTTTAATCCCTATAAAATAATTTCTTTGATTTTCATCCCTCTAAAATATGAAATTATTAATTTTGGTCTCTATAAAATTAGAAAATTTTGCTTTTGGTTCCTATAAAAATATTCTTTGATCTTCGTCTCTCTAAAAATAAATATTACTGTTTTTAGTCCCTAACATTCATCTTAAGGCAGATAAATAGTATTCACTATTACTGACTTTTTGTTAGATACATAAGTAGTTATTTGGGTCTGAGTGTAAATTTCATCTTTCTCCCAATCCATATTCCTATCCACTCCTCCTTCACTTCCACCGTAGAATCACCATTAAGTCACTGACCCCATCATTGACTTCCACACGACGAACACTATGACAACACGACGGAAGAGATACGACGGAGATGGTGGGTGCACGGTAAGTGGCGCGGTGGGGCTTCACGGTGGTGTCCAAGGTGAACGACAACGTCTCTGTTTTGTGTGGTGGCCGCCGGGCTTCTAGTCCGAGGTAGAGGCTGGATGAGGGGAGCTTGTGGTGGAGCGCGACAATGCTATAGGCCAGGGACGGTGGCTGGATATGACTTGTGTAACACCCCCCTTGGGCATTACCTCCTAATCACATGTAGAAATAAATTAAAAGGAAAGTTTATTGGTTCCTTCCGGAAAAACTCCTATTATTTTCAATAGTGTGAAAGTATGGGGGTAAAAACTTTTCACTTTTCTTTTATGCGGAGTACTTTAAAAAATAGTGCACACAACACAAAAGTAAAATCATACCATGCTTAATAACACGCAACAACTAGGTTCATTTATAAATCAAAATACTTCAACATACAACTTTCATGAGATAATCTTTTGTACTGAAATTTATAAGATCATTACAAAGTTCTTCAAAATCACCTATAATAACTTTCTTAAAATACCCATTCCAAAAGGAAACATCCTAAGTCAGTCGATCTAAAAGACAACTACTGGAAAGAACTCTGTAGTTCTCACCATGAAATTCTCACCAACCTTTTCAAGGATCGGGAGCACCATTCTTAAATAAGGTTATGAACTTCTCGACACCACTTGTCCTCGTATAACAAAGTACCATAGAAAAGGGCCAGGAACACCTGATATATTGTAAGGGTGAGATACCAATATATGGATGAATTATGACGACCACATGCCCAAACACAGAGCAACAAATACAGTTAAATATTCATACTCAACATATAAATTCTCACAAATAATTATATGAATCAACAATTGTCGTCGTTTTCGAAAACATGACACTTTTATATTTCAACATTCTGTCTTAGTCTCTGGAGACCCCAACTCCATGCAGTTTTTGAAAACAGTGAGCTGATCAGGCTCAATTGCCACACAGGCTCAAATTTGCCACACAAGCTCAAATTGCCACACAGGCTCAAATTTTCGAATACCTCGTGCACCAAGATATACAGAATAACACCGTCTCGGATACCTCGTTTATCAAGATATCCGGAATAATCAGGCACGCTTGCCAAAAACGATGATGTAAAACCTTTTATTTTTGCGGATTTTCTTTGTGCTTCATTCTTTCCTCGTTGAGGCCCAAGACCCATGACCTCCCGTGAATTTAAAGTGTCTTAACTTTTATTCTTGACATAGGACATTAAAGTCCGAGTGTCCAATCACAATAGTTTTAGACCCGTGCACTAGTCTAGAACTTTGTGGTAGTAGGAAAATAGTCTTTACCCTTTTTACTCCAATTTCCACGTCTATCACAACATTTGTAGGACACACAGTCCAAAACAACGCATATAGGACACACAGTCCACAGCAAAGTGTATAGGACACGCAATCCATAGCAACGTGTATAGGACACACAGTCCGCAACAACGTATATAGGACACACAGTCCACAACACCATATATAGGACACACAATCCACAACGTTGTGATACGGATCATGGATCCACGTGCTATAACTCTAGTATCCCGACGTCTCGGTTACTAGGTTCACTTTTCAACGTTACTTTTCGTTCAGTGAAAAACAGATACAAAATCCAAACTTTCGTAACTTATTCAAGTTACCTGATATTTTTACTTGAATAGATTCTTTTAAATGCAACTTTTCTTTCGAAATCCTTTTATTTAAAACTTTAAGTTTTGGAAATTCCATTCTATTTCCATAAAACCATTTTATTTTCAAATCTTCTTTTTCCTAAAACATTTGAAAATCTCCAAATAAATTCCTTTCAAGTTCCAAACTAACTTTTAATTTTCTTCAAAATATTTTTCATGGAAATTAATTGTCCTTTTTGTATAAAATCACTCAAATTTTTCCAATTTGAGTTTTCAAAATGTTTTACTCTCTAAAATTTTCAACAAATCATTAGAATTATTTAACTTCCCCTTTTTATCAAAACCTTGTTAAACAGAAACCTTTGTTTATAATTTTATTTGTAAATATTTTCTTAAAGCTTTTATCCTTATTATTTGAGCTCTAACCATTGGTTAGGCTTCCATGCAACAACAACAACACATACACAATTATTCCAACATATGTAAGCAACATTCATATATTCATGAAAGATTAACTAAGCATAAGATCGATCAAATATACCAACCAAGCAGCAAGATCTCCAGATCATTCTAAAACAGCCACAACAACAACATCATCAAACAACATATAATTATCCGGTCAAGCAATAACTTAAGCCACCAATCAAAACTCAGCAAAACACGTACACATAAAATCAATCACAAACAACATGTAGTTATACTCTAGTAATAACGCAGAAAATTTTATAAAAGTTTTTAACTTTCAAAATCATATTTAAAATCATCAAGCAACCAACTATGTTCTTATTTTCGCAGTCAGAATTTGATTCTACTTTGAGGAGTGTTTTAACCTTATAACTCTTATTCAAATACTTATATATTATATATCAAATTAAAGCCCCAGAAGTCTTCTTTCCATATATGTATTTATTTTCAGAAATCAGTTTTGTATAAATACTTATGGGCTTACGAATAAGAATACATCATGCAACCAGAATCAAAATCTACACAAGTTTATCCACATCAAGTTATTATCTTCACTCTAGCATCATTCACAAGCCATAAAACCAACATGCAAGGGTCTTAGACCCTATAAAACATACATGCAAACATACAATACAAGGAAAATCATAAAAATCATTCTATTCCTCTCATGCATTGTAAAAATTTTAGGATCAAAACAACATGCTTTTCCTTGAAAATCAAAGTTAAGCCTCCTTAACCCTAACAGTTAGGGTTTCGGCCCTAACAACCTCAATAGGAAGAAAATCTTAATTTTAGATGAAACTCATGAGTTTAGAAATCACATGTATTGAGGTTTTAAAGACATGCATGTAAAAATCTTAACAAAACATCAACTTTCCTCTTCTAGTGTTTTTCGGCCAACATAAAAAAAAGGTCTTGGAGACCATTTTTGTGACATGCAAGTGTAAAAGTTGAAAGTAAAGATGATGATCGGTTGAAACAAATTGAATTGATGAACATGCATCAAAAGAAATCAACTTGCAACATACACTACAAAAAAAAACCTATTTAGCGACCGAATATTTCAGTCGCTAAACTTGATAATTCGGTTGCTATACTATATAGCGACCGAATTAGAGACCGAAGTAAGGGGGTAGCAGAAACCCTGGTTGCTAAATGTTTAGCGACCGAACTTATATTTCGGTCGCAAATCGGTCGCAAAATTATATATTTCGGTCGCCGTATAGTTGGTCGCATGCCTAATTTGGTGACCGATATTCGGTCGCTATTTCGGTCGCAAATTTTGATTTTTTTTTTTTTAATTTTCCTGTAACTTAATCCTGCCGACCAAATATTGTTTTTCAACTATTACCCCATTGATTTTTAATTTCTGATATAAACAAAATACACCAATATTTTTTTTAAATAAATAGAAAACGTAAATATAATGTACTAACGATCCAAAACACCACAGTCAATATGATCAAGAAAACATATACATTAATTAACGCAAGTTTAATAATGGTTTATAAAAAAAAGTTTAATAAGCACTAATTAACGATCAAAACATAAAAATACACCACATTCAATAAGTACTAATCAAAATATCAAAACTCATCAATCTTCCAAAGGGATGAACATGTAGAAGCGAGAACCCCCAAGGTTCTTAAACTTTGCCAATGCACCAGTGGACAACAAATACAACTCCCTGATACCATTTGTATCTGTTGCAAAATATGGGCGATCCTCATGGATTACTATATTCCCATTGAACAGATTTCCGCTTTTGTCTTCAATAATCACAACACGCGGTATTTGTTGTCCCCAACGACGGTAGAATGATCGCGGGATTGAAATCAAATCCTGCAAATACACAAGAACAATTTAGTAAATGATTAGTTTATGCCTTAACCATCATTACGTGAATCCGATCGTTATTCTTAAGTTGATGAGATACTGTACCTGGTCTATATGGATGGCTGTCTCAAAACATTTAGTCGGATCCATTTTCTGATAAAACGATAAGGAAAACAAGTCATATGTCTAAACTTCATTCCAATGCTTGCAATGTAAATATATACAAATATGATTCCATAATCATTTCCAAACAAGTTATCAATAAATACATATCAAATTATTCTAATTACATTGATTCATTGTTATTGAAAGATTTTTATTTTAAAGAAAATAAACTATTCTTCATAGCAATCCAAATGTATGAACATGCTTAGATATAAGTACTAGCCTTAGATAAGTAGAATTACAAAATGAATCCGATTCAAAAATGAGTGAAAAGCTCTCTTGGAATTACAGGCTACAATAATGTTTTTAGAACATTTTATACTCCAACAAAGAATATTTTTTTGTTTACAAAGAAGTGAACAAGAACTTGAAATCCCTAAAACCCTCTTTTGAAATTTTTGAAACAGATTCAGACAAGAACCAACAAATTCATGGATTCCAAACGAATCAAAATACAATACAATCAGAATGCATACACGTACAATACAATATGAAATTATTCACAGCAAGTAAACAACTGCATCACAGAGGCTATAGATCATACTATTGTGAGATATTCCCAGAGGCAATATAACAGAACAATGAACAGCCTTCAAAGACATAAATTCAGCCAAGATATGGAAAGATAAACAGACCAGAAATTACAAGTTCCATATTTAATAGAAAACACATCATTAACACAAGGACAATCTTGTTACTGGACATGTTAAACTAGAATGGTCTTCAAACAAGCGCCTCGAAGTATTGGTCATTTGTTTGAACTATAGCCATGAACTATCCATGTTTGAAATTGTAGACACCTAGCACAAAACAAATTGAAAATCCATAGCACACATCCTCACTAACCAATTTAGATGCATTTCACAAAGCGGAACTGAATCTAAATCAAAGACTAAGATCTTGAAATGGAAGGTAATTTCACGACTAATTCAACAAGAACCAAACCGAGAAGGGTTCTCGGATTAAATTTTCCCGTTAAATTGGTACGTCAATAATCAACAAAAACCAAAACCTGTTTATGTTTCGCAGTCTCACAGGCAGCAATGGCATTCTGTGGCTCAAGTAAACATCAATTCTAATCTCACAGTCTTGACTTTTGATATTTCAATGCATTCAAAAAAAAGTTACAAAAACAGATTTCTCGTGCTTTCTCAATGAGAGCTTCCTAATCCTAATAGGAGTGATTAAATAATGACACATGAAAACAAATGATCATCACAACTCACATGAAATACACAAGTAGCTCTTCTCAGTAGTAAGCAATAAAGCAAGCAATGAAATATATACAATCCACAAAATTTTTGAAATGAAACAATGAAGCAAAATAAAAAATGATACATAGAGAGTCCATGGTTACCTCAAGGCAGAGCAGGGAATGCACAAAATGAGGAGAGAAGAGGGTAGGAGGAGCTCTAAGCGTGGTGACCGGAGGGCTGCGTGTTGGTAGTCGGAGTATTGGTCGAAGCACTGAAACGGAGGGAGGGGGGGGGGGGGGGGAATTAAAAACAGAGCAGGAAAAGGGGAAAGGAAGAGAGGAGAGATGGAAGAAGAGGAGGAGGAGGATGGAGGCTTACCGGAGATGGCGGTGGTGGCGGTGCGCACTGTGCGGTGGTGGCGACGGTGACTGGCGGACGCGAGGGAGAGAAAAGGGGTGAGGGTCGGTGGAAGAGATGGCAGAAATGAGGAAGAAGGGAAAGATTTCACGATTTTAGGGATTTATAATTTGGCGACCGAAATAATCGGTCGCTAAATCGGTCGCCAATCACTTAAATAAAAAATGGTCGCTAAATTCGGTCGCGGGATGAGTTAATTTGAAATTTGAATTCATAAATTTAGCGACGGAGTTTTAAATCGGTCGCTAACACGCGTGGTTTTAATTTTTTTTACACGTCGTTTAGCGACCGAATTAATATCGGTCGCAAATGTAAATAAAATTTAACCGTTGCATTTAATTCGGTCGCTAAGAATACATAAAATTTCTGACTTTTAACCGTTGCATTTAATTCAGTCGCTATTTCGGTCGCTAAGAAGACATAAAATTTCTGACTTTTAAGTTCCTTTATTTAGCGACGGAAATAGCGACCGATAACCCTGCTACGCTCTATTTCGGTCGCTATTTCGGTCGCAGTATTATCTCTAATCAGTCTTTCATGTAGAAAATAAATGAATTTCTTGTAAAAATAAATAAAATGATGGCATGTAATAAATGAATTCACTATTAAAAATCAAATCCATCAAGTCTTTCAATTTTTTAATATTTTTTTATTTAAAAAATTTACATTTAAGTAGAATAATGGTTATTTGTAACATTAAATGACTTAATTATGTGTAAGGTTATGATGGTGTGAAATAAATGAAAACACTATTTCAATCAAATCAAGTATCTTCAAATCTGCATTTAATATATTTTAAATTAATTTGTTTCGTTCCGGTTCCATTAATTTCCCGACGGTGAAAAATGATTGTAATTTTCTAAACGAAAATTCACCCAGATTTTTTTTTAATATTTATAAATAAAATTTTTAAAATCATGGGAATTGTTGTAAATATTTTAGGAAATCAAAAATTTTATTTTTCGTATCGAAATTCGTTTTCTCTGTATCAGTAAAGTTTTGTTGACAGCAAAAATATAGACCATTTTCGTCTGAAATTCTAATGGGAATTTTAACTACAATTTTTTAAAATAAAAATAAGAATAAAAATAAAATTATGCTACAAGAATAAATTTTTATTTATCAAAATAATTTTCTCTAAATTAAATTAATAATTACACCTACACATACATAACCATAAATGAAACAAAAGAATCGAGGTGTTACTTGGAGATTGACGAACGCAACATAGAGGATCTTGGGCGGAAACGACATCATTACCAGATGAATAGCTTCTTCTCTTCACCTCCGATCCGGTATGAGCCTCCCCACCACAAAACATATCGTCCCTAACAAACCCGTACGTTTTCTACCCTAAATTTTCTATCATTTTCGATTTTCACAATTTTGATAGAATTCTTCAAATTAATCGTTCATTTTTCCAGCTTCATTTGAATCACGAACTTGTGTGGGACAATGATACTCCATTTCCCAACCCCTGTATAGATCGTATTATTGTTACCGTTGGAAAGGCAAGATTAGATAGTTGTCATTTTTTTTAAAGCGGTGTAAAGCATTAGCGTGGCTGTGTGGTAGATTGGGGTTTTTTGCGTATCTAGGACTGTTTGTAACAAAAGAAGAAATCTAAATCTGGAGCTTGGTGGATTTGCATGGATGGGGAGGTTGTCGTCGGAGAAGGAAACCATGAAGAAGATAGAAATAAGGAAGACGGGTGTTAAAGTGGGTCGGAAGAAGGGAGGCAATGGTCGCCAACGACGAAACAAGTGGTGGTAGGGATGGGAATGGTATTGCCGACGACATGATGGAGGTAAAGGTCGAAGGGATGAGAATGGTAGTGTGGAGGAATGGGTGGGAATGAATGAAGGATATACTTGTCACTAGTGTAGTTACCCGTGCGGTACGCACGGGCACTTATCATATGATTATTTTTATTAATATTTGTAAAATATGTTAATATAAAAATAATGTATTGGAACATATTTAAATACATAAATATCGATACATATATAAGCCAAATTATTATCAAAGCATAAAATAACTACATTAGCAATAAATACTATCACTTATTGAGCTACCAACTTCTTCATGTTTATAATTTGAATCTGGTTGCAACTTCTTCATGTAGCTGCAAACAACTTGCACATGGATCAAAACTTGAAAAGATTGATGTCTCCTAGCTCTATAAGTAGCTTTGACAACAATTTCCAACAATATATATGCATCATATTCCATAGCATCATCATATGATGAGATATGATTTCAAGAAAAAAAGTATGGCAGCTTGAGATTTTAGGTTTAACACTTCATGTGAACTGCTAAAGGTAGGATGTTGATACAAATAAAAGTGTTGGAATAACAATCATGAGAGCCAAGCCAAGATAATACAATTTCATGTGAGGCAGATTCAGGAAATAATATCCATAACAGGGATAAATCCTAATTAAGTAGTTCAATGCAAAGTGTAAAAATCAAGTATTCCTAATTAAAATCCTATAAGCAACCGAAAACAAAATATAATTTTGTGAGGGGAACTTCTTTTGTAGAAAAACCAAATCCCTTAAATTAATGTGATCCATTTGATATGTCATTCTGGATTCAAAAAAGAATATTAACACTTTTGCTTCAACAAATAAAACTTAACGAAAGTAAGTTAATAATTATCATCACTCAAACATTGCTATCTGAAACATGCAATTCATGAAATGCTACAAACAATACAGATTTAGAATTATCGACAAAGAAAAATAGAAAAGAATTTACTGAGTGTCATGGAAACTTTTGTTTTCAACACCATAGAGCCAATTCCTAAACATTTTAGGCAAAACTGAAATTGAAATGTAGAGTTATTAAACGTGATTATGATCTATTAGTATTCAATGGAAATAAATCTTTTCTTTGAGAAGTACCCATTGACGATAGAAGGACAACTCTGAGCTCTATTCCTGTTCTCTTGACCTAAAGAATATGAAACAATGAACATAAAAAAAGAGGTCATTGATATACATTTACCAAAAGTTGTAGTTATTAAAAAAATAATTAACATAGCATGGTCAGCTTCTAAATGTGGGATAGATCAACAAAACACACGAGTCCCTTTGAATCATTCATTCTCGAATTTGACTTCATTTGAAACAGTAGATGAAGATGTAGCGCTTGCAGAGAAACCAAGATCTCATCCAGGCTTTAACTTACATACCTACATACCAAACACATGCATTGTTCTGATACCAAATGGTAGGGTCATTATCCCACACCAAATGCCTATTTTAATTTTCTTAAAAGGAGTACAGTTAAAAAAAATCATATGGTACTCATCAGATTTGTCAAATTTACCGGCCCTTTTTTAGGTTTGTTTTTATAAGTAAACAAACCTTAGGTTCATTAGTCTCCATTTTCAGTGCAGCATAACATGGTGGTCATATAAGTGTTCAACAACCAATGTATTACAACTGTGCAAATTCTGTACCTAACAACCAAGTCAACAAGACATACATGCTAAACCAAATGTCTCAGCATCAACAAACTGCAAAAGATAAGCACAATGATCCCAGCTATATTTGTGGAGGAGAGAAAAAAGTAAAACAGGCTTGGCAATTGGTTTTGTACCAGCTAAACAATGACAAGCTACATGAACATATGGCAAAATGATATAATACATAAGGAAAAAAAATCAAACTGAAACATGAGATGCAAGAGTAGTTTAGAGTGCTTACAAAGGATATCATCATAATCATTCAGTATCCATGAAACTCAAGAACTGTTCAAGCTGCCTTGCATAACATTTTGCAGAGAAGAATTTAGCTGTTTTTTCTTTCTATCATCAGACATAGAAGTAATTAAACTAATATAAAAAATACTCTTGCTCAAAAAACTATTTGCATTGAAAACCTTCAAAAAAAAGAAAAAAGAAAAAAGAATCTAGAGAACCTAGAAATTAACAGATAAATTGAATATTAGTTGCAAGTAATATTCAACTTCAAGAGAATACCGAAAAAATCAACCAAACTTGTTAAGATAGTCTAAGCTATATTCCACAGGGAGCATGTTAATGCAAGCTTCACATGTTCTTTGATTACACTATCGAAGGTGGAGAGTTGGTTCAAATCCTTTTCTCCAACTTAGCCATGCAAACTCCCTAAAAAATATATAGTCTATTAGTCTGTATAAAAATGCAAACTTCCCATGTCTCTAACTATTTTAGTTATTTTAAACCTTGTTTATAATGGCATGCCTCCAATGAGCTACGGTTCTTGAATTTGAATGTGCATCAATCTCAAAATCTATATATTATATGAACAATTCAGCTCAGCTAAAAACTTTGCGGTGATTACATTTGAATGGCTTCCAAGGAATTCTATACTAATTATTAAAAGCACCATGGTAACAGCTAGTGTTTCAAGAATTTCACAGTTGTCAAAAACTTCAGCTAATAGGCAATGCATACTGATACCATATTCTCCCTCTTTAAATAATTAGTAACAGGTAGTAGAATTATTTACAATAAGCTTCTAAATGTCGAAGCCCACCCACACATAATGATCTTAATGGTCCAACAGTATATCATGTTTGTATGGATTTCAATCTTTCAATTCCCAAAACTACCTAAAAGTATAGCCATATATTGACTAAGATATGAAGACAAAAAGAAACTGAAAAAGAGACAAAGACATTACAGAATACATTAGCAACATGACTCACATCTTATAAGAGAATACATTAGCTTCCCAATCACTGTCTTCAAAATTAAAAATACAACAATTAGCTGAACCTGGTGATGAAACCCCATGTATGCTTGGCATTCACAAAAAAGTTGTTAAAGAATTCTCACATATTTACACATTCAGGTAAATCACATTTAAGTTGTCAAAAGGAATTCACAAGCCAAATCACATGCTGCCTCACCACGTGTTAGTGATAAGCTTAGCGTGATTAATGAGAGAAAGCCTCAAGATAAATTACCATTTAATATGATGAAGGAGGAATCTCATAGTATTCATAAAAGTAAAAAAATAATAACCAAAGAATGAACACATTTCGGGAAAGCAGAGTTGCCCATTCAAATTCATTAGCTGTCAATCTAACATGCAGTTCTACTCTCCCTAGTGCCCTCTACTCCAAAAATATTATCCAAACTAACACAAACCATCCACAAGCGAAAATGGTAGACATGAACAAACCATCCAAGCTAAAAATGGAGGTATCATGAACAATAATAAAATCAAATGGTGATGACCATGTGGTCCTTGTGAAAAGGTCAGATTGTAATGAGTAACTCCTAAGCATCCTTACCAGATTGCATGATTTACGGATTCCATCCTGAAAAAAATGAATTCCCATCATTTAGTACCCACAAAAATGATGGAACAATATCTAATGTCTTTGTATTTAAAGATTTTAAGAATGAGATTGGTGAGGTTAGATTGCTAATTATTGCATTTTGCATTTTGCATTTTGCAAGCCTACCACCGTGGACAGGAATGATAAAAGAAAAGGTATATATCAATATCCTCATGGAGGGGCCATTGATTTCATCCTTCTCATCACTTGGAAATTATGCAAGGAGAACTAAACTGGCTTGCCTAATCAAAATATTCTGGATAAAAATATGAGAATGATACATTAATCTAAATATTTTGGACAAAAATATGAGAATGATGCATTGAAACGTAATGCTCTAGTTTTGCAATATGAATATGAAGATATTGCTCTAGTTTTACAAAGTAAAACAGCTTTGAGGGCAGAAAAAATTATCAAACACAAACACGCAACATATTTCAACAATGTACAATAGTACCCACAAAGATGAACTTCCATCGAACACCTCATATGCATTTGTATTAGCAGTGGAAAAAGCATATAAAAACATCAATCCAAATCATACAAATAATGACAACCACACTATTGTCAGAATCAAGCAAACGGAGAAGCAAGAGACCGAAGAGAAAGTGAATACGTACCTCAGATTTTGCACATCGAAGACTGATTCTCAAACGCCTCGATTTCACCTCAGAGACCGAAGAAGGAAGAGATCACAAAAACATCAAAATATTTAAAAACAAAAAATCTAATAGATAATTAAATAATGCCACAATAAGAAAATGGTGAGTAAAAACCTAACCTGTGATGGTAGTGTCATTCTCGAGCTCGATTGAAACAGTTTCATTGTTCAACTTCATCAGAAACCTGCTAAGTTGTGATAGAAAAGCTTTTAGCCTAGTATTGAAAAAGAAAACGACAGACAAAGAAATGTAGGATGAGAAATGAGAGAGACGAGAGAGGTGAGAACTTACCATAATGATGTTGACCCAAACTCAACCACCGACTTCTACGATAAAAAGAAAAGGGCGACGGGACGAGAGAGACGAAATTTAAAGAGGGGTCAAAAGTACTCGGAGCAACATGAAAGCAGGAATGGTAAGAATAGGTACCAGAGTAGCTCGCCACCGTATTTCTCCAGTTCCGGTGACAAATAGGTACCAGAGGAATGGAGGACGTGAACTGATTCCCGGCAAGTATGTGGTAGCGATCGAAGATGTGAAGGAAAACCACCATAAACCCCATCTCATTCAAATAGTCTTTGCTTTGCATCTATCCCTAAATCGATGGAAAATGGATTAGAAAAATGAAAGAAAGGACATATTTTGCCGTGTTTGAGCTTTGCATCTATCTCTAAATCACTGGAAAAGAGATTAGAAAATTAAAGAAAGGACAGACTTTGGAAAAAATCGGTGACCATTTAAATGGGTGAACACGCAACCTCCTCCGCAGATGACACTTAGTTTAAAGCCTGTCCTTTTGTTCTAATAAAAAAATGATAAGCCTGAAAACGTATCACACAAGCTTCTAGCCATACTAAATGAAGTCCATTCTCCCAATAAAAATTGAGCTGACCATCAACGATAAAAAGAAAGCCTACAAAACATGGTTGCCATAATTTTTTTTTAAAAAACAGCATAAAAAATCACAAAATAACATGTGTCCATTACTGTTGTGCTACAGTAAAAAAAGTGCTTCAATATTTATAAGTGTATATTGATATTGATATATTGATATTGATTATAGTGCAGGTATTTTTTTTAAAATAAAAAAGCCCTAAAAAGCATTTTAAATTTTAAAACGGAAATGGCCGAAAAAATTAAGGAAATGACAAGTGGACATGAACAGTAAATATAGATTCAAGATTATTCGATGTATTAATTTGACTTATGGACCATTTTTAATAAAAATAAGGAAAAACCTTAATTAGCATTAATTTGAATGGTACACCCTGCACCAAAATTATTCAGGTTCATGGTATAAAGCACACGCCAAGGAATTTATTATACCGCATTACACATAGCTACAAGTAACTAGTACAAGATAACTTCAGCAAGCAAAGATGACCAGAATACTTCTTTAAACTGCAGAGCATTCAAAGGTATTCTCGTATATAAAAGCAAAATATTTATAGTGCTTTGTTTACGTATTTCCTTTCTTGCACATATGTCCCAAAGTCCCTTTCCTTTTTAGCTCATCGTAATGCAGGACTTTGTGGGTGTATTACATGTTGTGTTAATATAACAACTTATCAAACTGAAGATTCAACTTTGCCAACATATCCTTATGCCTGCTGTCAGTCAAGCAGCCATCAAAAGATCATCATCATTCCCCAAAGAACTCAAGCAATATGCCAAATAAAGAAAGGGACAGATTACAGTGAAAAGGCAAGCTACAACATCAAGTCATACCCATGATAGAATTAGAATGCATACACCTAAAACTAGTCACATCTTGATCCCATTTGCATCATATAAGAATGTTTAAAATTAGTCACAGAGCCATACTACAATACAAAAGCTCAACTTTTTGAAAGCATTTGCATTCATATCAGAAAGTAGAAGTAAAAAAAGAAAGAAAAAGCAATTGCATTGCACCTGAAACTATTAAAACCAAGTTTTCAGATCAGTGAAATAAAATCAAACCAATACCCCATCAACCTCATAGCATTATACTTAATGACAGATCAAACAATGAATAGTTGTTAAGAAATGAATAATGAACAGTCAATTTGTTGCTTTATGCAAAGGCTCAGCTTGTTAAGCCATAATCTAGTTTTAATTGGAACTACTGAATCACAATGATAGGATATCTGATCCCCTTTCCCATGAAAAGTAAGTCATTAAAACACATGCAAATTTAGATAAAAATTCAGCGTTGTCCATGCTTTCTTTCTTCAAACGATGGTCATAAGCACATAACAGATGTTAAGGTTTATGCTCAACCAAGTTTTGTATCAAACATCTATTTCATATCTTCTGAAAACAAGTTAGCAGAATCCATCGGTATGTAATTATTGGAGAGAAAGAAATTCAGGTTATAATTACCAAGTGACATTTTCATTGGATGTGGATTTACATACTCTCGAGTCCAAATCCATCAAAATGGGGAAGCATAAAGTAACTAGCTGCAGAAGATGGAGCAATGGAGCAAGTGAGAGAGAAATACAGAGAAAGATAAAAAGTGGAACAATTATATATCAATCAAGTCATGACCAATATATACTGGACATTTATATATGTAAATCAGCACAGATCAGTGCACCCATTCTATGTTGCTAGCTTCAATCACAAAGCCAGAAGAGACTGGTTAACTTTGACCTCTCCTACTAATTTGAAAACTAGGCTCCAAGTAGAAGATTTAACAAAGAAGAAAAACAACAATAAACCAGAAAACAAATAAAATATTAGTACTAACTGGCTCATAAAAGAACAAAAATCCAAATACCCAATTGAAATAACAAACAAAAATAACCAAAAACACCTTTAGGCAGAGCACAAAATCAAAGCAAAAGCAAGATTCAACACCATTGAAAAACAACAAATAATACAAAAGCCTTTTTCCATAGAATATCTAACAGAAGAGAATGAAAAACCAGAATAAGAACCAAAACCCAAAACCAAAAAAAAAATAAAAAATAAAAAAAAGCCATGAGAGAGCAAGAGAAAACAAATAAAAAACAAAACAACCAAGAGCAGAGAGCAACAAGAATGGAAACTGAAGTAAAATAAGCAAAGATGTAGAAAGAAAGAAAAAGTAGATATGATACCTAAAGCAGCTCTCAAATATCAGATTAAATTGAACTTAAGCTTCATTTCTTCGTCCACCTAAAACTATTATAAATGAAATCTGGCATTGTTGCATACTAAAATCAGTCCCCTATGTAAAATCACACCTTTTGCTCCAGATAACGACAAGGACTGTCAGAGTATCATTACACCACCAAATAACAACAGTGGAAAAGGATTTATGTTATCAGCTCTGAGACTTGTTCTCATTGACAATAATAGTGCAGTTTTTGTGCATTTGTTAATTCAAATGTGTCTGAGAAATTCTTAGGAGTTTCTAGTAATTGCTTTGTACCATCTAATGTGTATCACCTCAGTTATAATATTCAAAATGTTAATTGAAAGGAGAGATACTTATGACTTATATAAATGAGGTAGTACACATTAATGGTATGAATCTAACTGATTCTTGTAGCTCTATCATCATTACTGAAAATAGTGGAGCCTGGAGATTTGAGTTTCTGAGTTGTACATCAATTTGTAATTTGTAATCTCTTATTGCTTGGACTGAATTAGCAGGATTAATTTTGGAAGTTTTTTTGGATAGGTGGAAGTGTATGATTGGGGTAAACATGGCAGAAACTTAACTACTGATTTATTTGCATCTGAATTACTCAGATGCTAAAAACATTGTGAGGAAGGCTCCTTGGGAATGTTGATGTTCTTGAAACATTATAGTCCATTACTACCAAGAGAGGAAGACCCAGAATAGAGCTCTTTAGTCTTTATACCATAAGAAAGAGAGAGAGAAATGAAAATTCTGAGAATGATACTTTTTTCTTGAACATCATCCAAATACATTGGGCTTTTAAAACCAGGTGCATCTCCTAACAAACTAACTGATTCAGATACTCCCTAACTATCATCATAACTGAATAGTGCTGACTCAACACTTTCAGTTATGTGTATAATGAAACTAAAGCTGATACTCAACTGAACTATACTCTAATAATAATATCTAAACAGAATGGAATGTTGGAAAAATCTAATTCTTGCATGAATATGAAACATCAAAGGAAAGGACTATAGGAAAATAGCAGCCATGGACTGCACTGATAAAAAAAAGTAGACATGCCCAATTTCTATCTCCAAGCAACAAGCAAACACAGATTGCAGGAAAAATGAAAGCACGCCAGTGACACCACACAACAAAACGTTCCAAATTGCAAGAAATCTAAAACCTCCAGAAACTGTAATAGTTTGGCCACACTCTAATCAACATCTTAGATCTATTGGTAGTAAGAATTAGGAATGAATATCTCATCCATATTCTAGTGCATAGGACGAGATAGATTCTTCAAAAAGAAAACCATGTCTTTGTTTAAAGGAGGGCGGGAATGGAGGCTGGGTCTTTTAGGAGTGATAACACACATGTTGCCTCCATTAACAAATTAAATGGATGATTTTTAATATTGTTAATGAAACGAACCGTTTCATTTAAAATCTTTAATATTGCTTCCTTTTTCTTTCTTGCTTTTGCTCTATTTTTTCCTTCCAATCTCAAGCAACATTGTAAGTTTATTATATAAATCTTTAAGCTCTACCTTTTTGATTTTGGGAAACTAAGTTGTGGTGATTTTTTTGGATTAGGGGTGGAGCTCTCTGGAGAAAGAAAGATACCCACCCCATGAAGTTGTATTGTACATTTAGGATCTCTGAGACTTGTCAGTTAGCACATGTCTGCTTCCCTTGGAGTTGCTGGGAGTAGATTTATCGTCTCTCTGTATTAGTGAGTGGATAATGATCATTGTGGCATATTTTAAATATTTTATAATTGTTGTTTTTAATTATCTTGTTATGTTAAAATTATTTTCACAATTATACTTGGGGAAACATGCATTTGGTGTTCATTTTAACCATTCCTAAATATATTTTTAAGGTTGTGGTTTCTCATTAAATGATTTTGATTATATCTGAGAGTTGTAAAGAGCAATTATTTGATAGCAGTCAAACTTGAAATATGATAATGTGAATTTTTATTTTTGAAGAGTTGAATAATTAAATGATTTGAGAATTGTGATTTGGGGAATCCATGTTAGAATCTCGTAGCCGTTAGCGAGGGTAATGGTCGAGGTGCACCTAGTTATATATATTCCGGGAGGAGAGGGCTATCCGTTAGATGGAGCCGCCAGTGCACGGAAAGAGCTATCAACTAGATGGAGCCGCCCCCAATGAGATATGATTGATGTGACTTGATTGAGGAAAGGGCTATCCGTTAGATGGAGTCGCCTCTAGGGGAGAGGCTACCCTTAGGAGGAGAGGGCTATCTGCAAGATGGAGCCGTCTCAGATTTTTGGTTCTCTCACGTGTGACCCCACTGTGATTTAAAAATTTCTTTGAACTTTGTGTTTTGTCGCTTTACTCATTTCTTTTATTATTTTTTTTACCTCTTTAACTAGCTTTGATGTTAGAAAATGTTATTTTGGAATATGTTAAATTTCAAGTGTGATGATTTTTATATAACTGTTCCATTAAAGTTACTTGATTTATTGTATCCATATTTCAACTATGCTTCCCTTTAATTTTGAAAGAACAACTACTCGTGCATCAGTATGTTTCCCTTCTAGTTCATGGTGGTTGTTATGCCCTCACTGAGTTTGTGTGACTCACCCTTCTTATTTTTTCATACAGATTTCCAGGCAGCTGAGTAGTTGACTGCTGACAGCATCAGATCATCCAGACAGTGTCATTTCATTTTTGGTAGACCCTTATTGTTGGAGGCCCTTTTTGATGTATTTTCTTTGAAATATTATCTTTCTGCAACTACAGGGAACTAGTATAGATTTCTTCTGACTTGTATTGATGGTCTGGAATACCAAACTTTATGTGTTATGTATGATTGGAACTCCTGGAATGATATGTAGATATTTCAGCAGGTGGTTTTGTTTTGGTATGTTGGGAATACAAAGGAGACTCTGTCAAAAATTTTGTGAAAATCCTCCTTTCTCGTAAAGTGTGTTTTTGAGTTAATAGGCTTACCAGGCTAGGATTGTAAGTCTGTGCGTCGGTCACGGCTTGGGTTTTGGGTCGTGACAAAGTTGGTATCAGAGCTTAGGTTGTAGGTCCTAGTAGCTGCAGACATGGGGTGATAATAGGGTCTTGCTAGTAATTTGTGTACCCGGGCACAACGTACTTGCAAGAAGTTATTAACGCCCTATGATGGTCCAAACATCTCTACCAAAGTATGATTTAAATTCTTATTTCCTTTTGTTCACTTGTCTTGTGTTTGATAAACGTTTCTTTTTAGGTGAGGATGCCACCCAGGATTAGGTTTCCTGCTAGAAGGGAAACATCTGATGAGTCTACTGCCCAACCTTAAGACCCTCCTCAAAGGGGTCGTGGTCGCGGTCGAGGCCACAATAGAGGTAGATGTGGAGGAGCTATAGGTGGACGTGGATTGGGTCCTGAAGTGGCCAATGTTGAGGTGCCTAGAGCAAAGCGAGGTAATCCTACAATGGCAGAGGTTGCAGCTGGCTTACAGGGGTTACAACAGGCTGTGCAATAGCTTGTTGGGATTGTTACTGGGCAACAGCAACAGGGAAATCAACAGCAAGAAAACCTCGACCATCAACAAGAAGATGAACAGGTAGAGCAACCACCACCAAAGCCATGACCATAGGGATTGAGGTCACATTAGCAGAGTTTTTGAAGCTCAAACCTCCTACTTTCTCTAGATCCAGTGTAAGTGAAGATCCACAGATTTATTGATGGTTTGGAGAGGCTTTGGAGAGCTTCAGGTTGTTCAGAGACTAGAGCAGTGGAATTGGCATCATATCAGCTGGTGGGAGTGGCATATGATTGGTTTGAGACGATCTCACGTGGTAGACCAATGGGTTCACCTCCGTTGGCATGGGGTGAATTTTCTCGGTTGTTAGAGGAGTGGTTCCTCTATGTTTTTTTTTTGGTTTCCCAGGGTATCCTCCGCACGTAACTGCGGAGACTAATCCCTCGAGCCAGGTAGGACCACAAGAGTGGCAAAGCTCTTCCTCAAGAGTTTTGACACTGCTGCATTCCCAGGGCCAAGATTCGAACTCAAGACCTCTGGTTAAGCTGGAAGAGATCCGTGCCATTTCATCCAAGTGATCTTGGGTAGTGGTTCCTCTACGTTGATCATTGAAAAATTGTAGACATTGATAGAAGGACCAAATTTGCAACATTGAAAAAAACAGAAGGACCAAATACGCACGAAAAAACTTTTGGGACTAAAATCGCACATAGCCAATAACAGGGGGCCAAAAATGCAATTAAGCCTAATATATATTTGGAGAATGCTGATCAATGACATAAGGGCATTGGTTAAGGAACCAAAACAAGAAAACTTTTATTGGAAAGTGATATATTTAATATCTTGAGAAGATAAATATTTAGTGTTCCAAGAAAAACCTGCTTGTTATGGAATCATTAACCAATGCTCTTAGGACACTGGTCAGCAGGACCCTATATATTTTTTAAAGTAAAAGTCTAAATTGGTTTCCGACAAAAAATATGGAGACATATTTGGTCTATAAGAAATAAAAAAATATCAATTTAGTCTTCAAGAATTTCAAAAGTCGATTAAATTATTACATTTTAAGATGATTTTTAGGAATATTTTTGTCCCTATTAGAGACTATTTGATTGACTTTTGAGATTCTTGAATATCAAATTAATATTTTTTTATTTTTTAGGGACCAAATATATCTTCGTGTTTTTTGTTGAGGATCAATTTCAGCCTTTGCTCTATTAATTTCATTCTTGCTTGATGTTTATCTATGAGAATTATTGAAGGAAGAATTTTTAGTATTCAAATTTGGTCCTTCTTCCTGTATGTGGCCATTTTGATATTTTGGTCACTCAACATTTTAGAATTCATAATGTCCGGCTATTTTAGTATGGAGGTAAATCTTCATTTCTCACTGTCCTTATTGTTAATTAATTTCATTTTATTGGGCTAAAACAAGTTAGTGATCGTATATTTGCTCATCTTCTTTCTTTCAGCATGACTTAATAATTATTTTTGTTTACTCTATCATTTTGAACTCTATAGGTTGATGGTGAAGGAGGATTCCTAATTATAGCAGGAGGAAAAGAAAATAGGGGAAGAAATGAATTACTTGCATAACAAAATAGAAAAATCCAAGAAACTATGCATCTAGCTCAACATTTTCTATTGTGTGACTGATCATTTGTGTCTTATTTTTACTATTTGCAATCTCTATGGTATTGTCATATGATGTTAGTTTTCTACTTGATAGTTGGAAGATGGAACAATGCTCTCTTGTATTTCTTTCTGTTTATCACAAAATAGACCAAAATTGTAACAAAAAAAAAAAAGAGAGACCAAAATTGTTCTTATAAGTGTAGTGGTTGCAGTTTTGCAGCTTCGTCATAACAAGTTTAGTGGGAGTATAACTACTGAACTGGGAAAGTTGAGGAAGCTCAATATTCTTGAACTGCAATATAATCAATTGAGTAGAGCGATTCCTTCTTGGTTGGGTGATTTAGAGAGATTAACATAATTGGATTCGAGCTTCAAAAACATTTTTTATCCTTTTCCAGTGAGATTGGCTAATGCACCTAATCTGAAGAGTTTTGATATTCAAAACGATTATCTCTCATGCAATGTCCCAACAGGTAATCAATCCTAAAAGGTTAAGATTTTTTTTGGCTTTACATATCGTTTTCTTGTTAAAAACTTAGATTCTTTTGTCAATTCAATTTTAAATCCTCTATGTATTAATGCAGCTCTCAAAAGACTGAAAAAGGTGGGTTCCAGTGCCTCAACAATACTAGTTTATGTGGGACTGCACTTGGGTTTAGTCGGTGCGATCTACTCCTCCTTACCCTCCTTTGAAGGCATGGATGAATGGAAGAAGGTGGACCTAACAGAGGAAGAGGAAGAAGGGATTACGGTGGAAGACTCTGATGTCTCCGAGGACGAAGTCTTCCGTCGCACCCTGGCAGGTAAGGTATGGTCTGATAACCCCTATAATGTCAAAGCATTTAAACAAACAATCATTCAATCATGGAGATTGAAGAATCCGGTGGAGATTCAAGACCTAAACAAGAATCTCTATCTGTTTCGCTTTGCCACGCGAAGAGATGCAGAAAACGTGTTGAAAGGCGGGCCGTGGAGCTTTGATCGAAATCTGCTCATCCTTCAACGAGTCTCAGGTGAAGAACAGCCATCAGATCTGGAGATGCATACAGTATCCTTTTGGATTAGGGTATATGACCTTCCACTCAAGCTGAGAACTGAGACAATGGCTAGAAGGTTGGGAGATATTGTAGGCAACTTTGAGGAACTGGATCAGAGAGAAGCCACAAGAACGGGCAGATCTTTGAGGGTAAGGGTCTCCCTAGACTTGAGGAAACCTTTGAAGCGCGGCACAGTGGTAAGGTACCAAGGAAAGAGCCTTAGGGTTTTCTTCAAATATGAAAGATTGCCCACTTTTTGCTTTGCTTGTGGAAGGATTGGGCATCAAATCAAGGATTGTGAAGAGAATGGGGAAGAAGACGTCGAGGGCTATGACAGCATCGAAGAAAAGGAGCACCCCTTCGGACCCTGGCTGAGGGCTTCTCCATTGCCAAAAATGTTGACAGAACCAAGGAAGGAAAGTGGTTCAGGCTCCTGTAGCAAAAGTCTTTTTGTCAGTACCAGTAGCAGTAAAACACTTGCAACAGTTAACAGAGAAGGGGAAGGTGAGGTGGATCAGGAAATTGGTGGAAGGAACACGGAGGAAAAGAAGACCCAGAGGCTTGCAGAGGGAATCATGGAGGGAGGAAAAGCACAGGAAACTGCTCAAGAAATCGAGAAGGTAGCAGAATCTCTGGGGTCTTTTGACATAACACCAAAAGCCCCTGGCTGCAACAGCAGAAAGAGGTCAGGCAGCACCAAGGAAGGAAAATGGGTTAGAAAGAAGGACAGGGGTTTAAAATCTAATCCGTGTCTGCAAGAAGAAAAGCTTGAATTGGGAAAGAGGTGCCTCGTGGACATTATCATCTCAGAAGGGACACCAGAAGAGTTGAGGGATGCTGACAGAAAGAAGAAGAAGGATTGTTTGGAGGTGGACAACAAATTACCAGAGGTGGTGTTGGAGAACCAACACCGCCTACAAAAATGAAGATTTTAAGCTGGAATTGCCGGGGGTTGGGGAACCCTCGAGCAATTCGAGCCTTGCTAAGGCTCATCAAGTTAGAAAATCCCCACCTAGTTTTCCTCATGGAAACTAGGCTGAAACAATCTGAAATGGAACGGGTTCGCATTAGGTGTGGTTATGATTCAGGATTGGCAGTGGATTGTAAAGGTCAAGCAAAAGATAGATCGGGAGGGCTTGCTGTTTTTTGGACTGACCAGGTGAATATCTCCATCTGCTCCTATTCCCTTAATCATATCTTGGGCAAAGGAGTTGATACAGAGGATGGGTCGCAATGGTTCTTTACTGGCCTGTATGGCTTTCCGGAAGAAGCTAATAAGAAGAAAACCTGGGACCTCATCAACAACCTGGCGGGTAGAACTAATGGATCGTGGCTGTGCTTTGGTGATCTAAATGACATTGTGGATGCCTCTGAAAAGAGGGGAGGTAATTCGCGCAGTTTTGAACAACTGAATGTGGGGAGAGGTACTATGGATGAATGTGGCTTGCTTGACTTAGGTTTTGTGGGCTATCCCTTCACCTGGACAAATGGGAGGCGTGGAGAGGACCAAATCCAGTGCAGATTAGACCGGGCCATGGCAACTGAAGCATTGATCAACAAATTCGCTCCCCTGCAGGTAACTCATCTACCTCGCTTCGGCTCGGATCACTCTCCTATCAAAATCTGTTTGGAGTTCCAATCCCATAGCTATAGAAGAAAAAAGCAGCACATCTTTAGATTTGAAGAATGCTGGGCACAAGATGATCGCTGTGAGGGGATGATCAAGAAGGTCTGGAATAATAATTCCCTTCACTGTGAAGAAAAACTGAAAGCTCTTCAATCTTTGGATGGGGAACTTAAGCAGTATAGAACCAGTGAGGTTAGGAGGGAGTTAGCTAAGACTGAATAACTTCTGAAGGACGAAAGCCTATGGTCTGGAGAGAGAGAAAACATCAGAAAGCACAAGGAGCTTGAGGAAAAACATGCTGAATTGCTGAAAATTGAGGAGATCCTCTGGAGACAAAGAAGTAGAGCAGTGTGGTTGAAGGATGGAGACCGAAACACCAGATTTTTCCATGGAAAGGCTAGCCAAAGGAGGAAAACAAATGAAATCAAGAAGATGAAAGATGAAGATGGAGTGTGGCGGTTTGGAGTGGAGAATGTAGAAAGGATTTTCCTATCCTACTTTAGGGACCTGTTCTCAACCTCAAATCCAGAGGGCATGGAGCAGATTTGTGCAGTGATCCAAAGGTGTCTGAATGAGAATCAGAAAGCTTGGTGTGCTCAACAGTTCTCAGGTGAAGAGATTAAAGAAGCAATTGATCAAATGCACCCCCTTAAAGCCCCCGGTCCTGATGGACTCCCAGCTTTATTCTTTCAAAGGTTTTGGCACATTGTGGGGAGTGACATTCAGAGACTTGTTTTGGAAATCCTCAATGAAGGTAGATCTCCAGGAAGCATAAACAAGACCTTCATAGCCCTTGTTCCAAAATGCAAAAACCCGATGTCCCCAAAGCATTTCAGACCCATTAGTTTATGCAATGTGGTCATGAAAATAGTTACAAAAGTGATTGCTAACAGGGTGAAATCTTTGCTGCCAGATATTGTGGATGAAGAGCAGAGTGCTTTTGTGAGGGGCAGATTGATCACAGACAATGCCTTGATTGCCATGGAGTGTTTCCATTGGCTAAAAAAGAAGACTAAGGGGAAGAAAGGTGTCTTGGCCCTCAAACTGGACATGGCAAAAGCATATGATCGGATGGAGTGGCCTTTCATCAAGGCTGTCCTCTTGGCAACAGGCTTCCCTGCCACCCTGACAAACACCATAATGGGATGCATTTCCACTGTTTCCTACCAGGTTCTAATCAATGGTCAACCGAGCAAGGTTTTCTACCCGGAGAGAGGCCTTAGGCAAGGTGACCCATTGTCTCCCTATATCTTCATCCTTTGTGCTAATGTGCTTTCGGGCTTGATGCATAGAGAAGCTCAGTTGAGGAACATACATGGAATACGCATAGCTAGGACAGCTCCTGAGATTACACACCTATTGTTTGCAGATGACAGCCTTCTTTTTGCCAGGGCAAACACCAAAGAAGCTGAAGCCATTATACAGATCCTCAATACTTACCGAGGGGCCTCGGGTCAATCGGTTAGTTTGGACAAATCGAGGTGTCATATAGTCGAAAGCGTGCCTAATACAGAGCAACATATGATCTGTGAAAAGATGGGAGTAAAGACTGTGACTTCTCATGGGAGATACCTTGGGCTACCAGTGGTCTTTGGTAGATCCAAAAAGGAGATCTTTAACTTTGTCCAGGACCGTGTTTGGAAGAAGCTTAAGGGCTGGAAAGAGAAGTGTCTTTCAAGAGCAGGCAAGGAAACTTTGATCAAATCAGTAGCACAAGCCATACCAAACTATATCATGAGCTGCTATAGGATACCAGAAGGTTGCTGCAAGAATATTGAAGGTATGTTGTCTAAATTCTGGTGGGGACCATCTGAGAACAAAAGGAAAATTCACTGGCTAAGCTGGGACAGGTTGGGGACAGCAAAGGATAGAGGGGGTCTTGGCTTCAGGGGTTTCAGTGAGTTTAACAAAGCCCTGTTGAGCAAGCAGTGCTGGAGGCTGATTACAGGGGAAAACTCCATCATGGCCAGGGTCTTCAAGTCTAGGTACTACCCTAGGAGCACTGTTTTGGAAGCCAAAGTGGGATTTCAGCCAAGCTATGCATGGAGGAGTTTGATGTCCGCTAAGGAAGTGATAGAGACTGGGACTATATGGAAAATTGGAAATGGTAATTACATTGGTATCCGGTCCGACAGGTGGCTCCGGATCAAGCAAATTTCGTAGTCCGGAGCCCAAGAGCAAACTTTCCACGAGAATGCAAAGGTTTGTGAGCTCATTGACCCCGACACAAAGCAATGGAGAAGAGATATCATATTCAGCACTTTCAACCCTTTTGAGGCCCAACAGATGTGAATATTCCCATATCCCTAAGACTTCCGAGAAGATAAGCTAGTGTGGCATTGGGAGAAGGATGGTGAGTTCTCTGTTCGCTCTGCCTACCACACGATTATGGAGGAGAAGAACAGGAATGTTGCGAGAATCTTCAAATGCTAGGGGACAAAGGATATGGAAGGAGATATGGAAAGCTAAGGTTCCTAATCGCATCGGGAATTTCCTCTGGAGGTTAGCTAGAGACATTCTTCCTACAAGAGTAAATTTGAGAAGGAAAGGCATCACTTTAGACCCAATCTGCCTGTCTGCAAAGAATGGGGAGGAGGATGCGAGAACACTTATTCATGAAATGCCAAGTAGCCCAGGTTCTATGGTTTTCCTCCCACCGGGCATACATGTTCGAATCAATCAAGTCTCTATGATTGGATGTCCCGATGGCTGTCTGTCCAGATCCCCTTGCAAAACAGATTTTCAGTGTTATCCTGTGGAAGATATGGAAAGGAAGGAACCAAACTGTGTTTAATAGTAAAAGTTTCAATCCTATTGATATTGTGGCTTCGCAGCTTATTTTGTAGATGAATTCAACAAGGCTAACATTGGTGGAGCGCCAGGTAAAAGAACCCGAGGAGAAATCAAATGGGATCCACCCGATCCGGAACAACAAAAATCAACATTGATGCGAGGTGTTTTAATGATGGTAACACGGGTTGGGGTCTGCTGGCGAAAAACCATGAAGGCGCGGTCATCTTTCTTGCAACAAAGCTAGAAGGGATCAGGACTACTCCCACGCTAGCAGAGGCCCTTGGTCTCAGATGGTGCATTCAATGGGCAGAGAAACAGAACTTTCCCAGGGTAATTATTGAAACTGATTCTGAGTTAGTTGTCAAATGCCTCAAAGGGAGTATTAAACTAGCCCTTATTGATTCTGTTATGTTAGATTGCCTGCAATTGTTAGATCAAATGAGGAATACCCAAGTTGTTTGTATTAGAAGGGATAGCAATGCTGCTGCCCATGCTTTAGTTGGTCTGGCCAGGTCTTGTGGTTGTCAACAGTGGGAGGGACATGTTCCAGACCCCATTACTCTTATTGTTTGTAATGATGTTTCTTTCTGTTAATGGAGTAACATTTACTGTCAAAAAAAAAAAAAAAAAGTTTAGACCCAATTAAACCCCACTACAAGAAAACAAGTAATCAACGACCAAAACTAGCGACCGAAATGATGCGGTCGCTATTAATGACGGTGTTAGCAATGAATACCCATATTATAAAGTTTGGTAACTTATTTTTTATTCAACGACCGAATTAGTGACCGAGAGAGCTGGTCACAACTGGATCAGTTGCTAATTTAGAAAATTTAAAAGTCAAGCATGTTGATAAATCTGCGACCGAGTTAACGACAGCGTAACGCTCATATTTAGCGACCGCATTTTAAGGCAGTCACTAATCATTTTTATTTTGTTATTTGCGACTGAATTAGAGACTGACCAGTTTGAGTCGCTAAACCTGAAATCCCTAAATCAAAACACACGCCTCATTCCCTCTTTCATTTTCACTCTCTGCCTCTCCCTCTCATAGTGAACCACCGTCGCGCACCACCTCCTTCATGTTCCCTTTTCCTCTTCTCATCTCTCCCTCTCTTCACCTGTCTCCATAACCCTCCATCGGAGCCACCGTGAGCGCCACCATCGGAGGCCACCACCACCTTTCATCGGTAAGCATTCGTTCTCTCTCTCTCTCTCTTTCTCATTTTCTTTGTCTCATTAGTTCCCTAAATCCTAACTCTCATTCAAAAGACCGCACCACCATCTACACGCCAACAGGGGCACCATCTCTGTGTGCCTCTCTCATTAGCTCCCTAGTAATTTTTTGATTTCTTTGTTTTTATTTTTTTCATTCTTTGTTATCCGTTTGTTGTTTGTACTGGTTATTTTTTCTTATTTTTTGTTTTCTGACTCAGTGTATTAAGGGCTGCTAGCCAGTAGCTCATAGTCTTAAACTATGTGATGGGTGTATTATTTATAGTTTATACTAGAGTTACATTTGAGAATGCTGGAAGTTCTATTATTTAGACCAAAAGTGGTAATTTAATAGTTAATGTTGTAATTTATAGTTAATGCTGGAGTTACATTTAGTTCTAATCATTTTGTTCTAGAATCAGAGGCAGCCAAATTGTGGAGAGTTGCTTTGCTTTGCACCCACGAATCTCCCCATCCCTGACCAGTGGCGGATCTTGACGGAAGTTTTTGGGGAAGCCACTATGTCATAACCCGAATTTCGTAGCCATGACTGGTCGAAAGGGAAAGTCTCCCGTTTCCCTTTCGCGGTCTCACACGCATACACAAATCCGTCTAATTCAAAGTAAACAAATTACATTCATTAATTCCAACAATAATGAATATAATCATCAGAGTAACTAACCGCAAACATAAATTACAAAGTGCTGCCTTAACAAAAATATCTCGAACTAGGGGTGTAACTCATTCCAAAAACTCTCCACATGGCATCCAAGGCTCCCAGCGACTTCGCATATACACTAGTGCAAAATAGGTAATAAACAAGTAAGGTTAACATCTGTTAAGTAAAACTTAGACGTTAAAAAGGAGGCGGTGGCAGTTCTGTAATTATCAGGTTCATTTAAATGACTTTTTATGTCAGATGTATAAACAATTGACGTAAAAAGTGACACGGTTCACTTTTTACGTCTGTTGTTTAAACAATTGACGTTAAAAATTCATCTTTTACGTCAATTGTTTGTACAACTGAGGTAAAAGATGACCTTTTAGCGTAAGTTGTGTAAACAACTGACGTAAAAAGTGGAATCAAATTAGAAAGTATACGTTACACATAAACCCGCGTGCCTTCCTTCTTCACCCTGCACTTTCACCACTCTCTGCCTCTCTTCTGCCCTAACCCTTGTCAAGCATCGTGACCGCGACCGAGGTCTTCTCCACCACCACCGCTGCGAGTTCTTCTCCGCCACCACTGCGACAGTATTCTCTGGTGAGTCATCTTCTCCCTACTCTTCTCTCCTCTCTCCTCTCTCCTCTCTCCTCTTTTCTCTCTTATCTTCTATCTCATTTAAGGGTACTTTTCTTTCTCATTTAAGGTTCTCCTTCACTCTCCTTCACCACTGAGCCCTAACCGAATCCACTCTCCTTCACCACCGAGCCCTAACAGAAGTGGCCGTATTCTCTGGTAATGCCCTTACTTTGTGAACTGTGTGAAAATATGACAGAGTCTTTGTCTCTGTTTCTTCTTTCTGATAAATGGTTTGTAAATAGCAATGTTGAAATAATGATGTGGTATAAGTTGTGCTATTGTGTTTATCTCTGTTATATGTATGGAGGGTATTTTTTTTATAACTGGTATTTGATGGAGTTTGATAATGGTGATAGGGAATTTTGATTTGTTAAGGTTCATAAAACCAGTAGGAAAACCATGTGTTTGAAATGGTGCCTGGACTCTGATAAGTTATTTTCTACACTTTACATATGGCTACTAAAGAGACTCATCTATTATTAAAAAATTTCAAAACTCGGTTGATAGTCCGGGAATATATGCAAAAAGTTCACTAAAGAGAAGGATAGGAACCTCATTTTTTATGGAATGCCTAATAGTAACGGAATGTTCTATTGTCCTTGTGTCAAGTGTTTGAATACGAGGAAATGTATTTATCTATTTATCTTTATCTTTAGTTATCCATGTTAAAAAAACATATTTTTATATTTACCGTTTCTGAACAGGCATACACATGGATCACTCGGACCGCATGCACGGGAGGACACTATGGGGCCTACGCAGGACACTATGGGGACTACGCCTGATGATACTGTAAGTTTACATATTATATACTATCTTTATTCTTTATTCATAATGTAAGTTTAAGTTTTTTATATATTCTTTATTTATCCTTGTTATACATAACTCTCTAATTTAACATTTTTTTGTCCAAACAGACATCACAATCTCGAAGGAAATAGGGTAGAGGAGCCACGTCATTGAAGAAGTTAGAGAAGGCTAGGCAAAGTGGTCAGCCTCTTGAGGTGTCCTTTGATGCTAAACTAAAGCCCCAGGGGCCCCATGCTAGAGAATTTAAATCATGGGTGATTCTACAAACCAAGCAGCACGTTAGCATCCTATACAACCATTGGAATGACGTTCCACAAAACGTTAAGGATCAGATTTGGGAGGCTATCACGGTATTTTACTTTTACATTCTTTTGATGTACATTATTAAATAATTATTCGAGTTCTAATTCATCCAGTTTGTTATGTATTTATGTGTAGATAGCTTGGACCGTGCCGAATGACGAGCATCATCGGGCGAAATGGCTCTCATTGGGGGCAAGGCGCTGGAGTGGGTTCAAGCATGATCTTACTAGGCACTATGTGTAAGACTAAGCCCTCATTCATGTTTTGATGTATGACAAACAAAGTGTATTTTGCATAAGATTTTTTATTTTGACTATGTACTTATTATGTGTTAAGTTGCATGCAAGATCACTCATGAAAAAGATAAATCAGGGATTAAAGGATGGAAGACCAAGGACACAAAGCAATGGACAAGGACTAAAGCATCAAGCAATGAAGATCTTATACTTAAGATGCTATTGTAAAAATAGCACATTTGATTTCTTAGGTGAAGCACTTAAGTTTAAGAAGATACTAATTTTTACAAAGGATAATATAAGCGCTCGTCCAATGAAGTAATAAAAAGGTGACGTCCAATGAAGTGATAAAAAGCTGACGTCCAATGAACTACTAAAAAGCTGACGTCCAATGAACTACTAAAAAGCTGGCGTCCACTAAAGTGACAGAAGCTCGCGTCTACTACAGTAACAGAAGCTCGCGTCTACTAAAGTGACAGAAGCTCGCGTCTACTGAAGTGACAGAAGCTCACGTCCAATAAAGCAACAGAAGCGCTCGTCTACTGAAGTAACAAGAAGCGCTCGTCTACTGAAGTAACAATAAGCGCTCGTCTGCTGATGTGGCACATGGAGCTTGTCTACTGAAGTAACAAGAAGTGCTCGTCTACTAAAGTGATATATGGAGCTCGTCTACTAAGGTTATGCTCTTTGGACTTACTAAGTCCTTAATGAGAAGCTCCGTCCACTAAAGTACTAAATGGAGCTCGTCTACTAGCCCATCCGAATGTAAAATCTTAATGGCTAGAAGGAAACGGTTATTTTAAAGATGGACGTGAATTCTATAAGAACAATCAGAATCTTATTTCAAGAACAAGAATCAAGAAAACAGATTTTGTTAAATCAGATCCCAATCTGTTTTAATTGATCCCAACGACTATAACTTGTTTTCTATATAAAGAGGGATCAAAGGAACACTTTACAACAACCTTACACATTCTGAAAGTAAAAATACGAAAGATTCAAAAGCTTCCAAAAGTGCTTCATCTTTGAGAGAAAAGTGTGATATTGCTTAGAACTTCAATTTGTATAATCAGACTTTTAAAGTCTTTTTTCTACTCAATTCTTTCTGTGAATTAGTGTGATTAAGAGAGGGTATCTCTTAGGATTGAACAAGGATAGAAGGGATCCTTCGGTATAGAAAAGAAAATGTGCTTTTTGGTGTGTTCTTGAGCAAGGAGGTTATCCTTGTGAATGCTGTAATTGGATATTGTAATTTCTGGTATAGTGGAGAAAACCCAGAGGTGTGGGACTGGATGTAGGCTTACCAGAGGAGGTAGCAGAACCAGGATAAATCGGTTTGCGTGTTCTTCTCATATCTAAACTCCATATACATATTATATGCACTTGTGTGTTGTGAATGAGTTTTAAGAATACTTGTTAACTTGTATCTTTGATCTGCAATCTGTGTTAAACTTGTTGTTACTTCTTATAATTCTTCTTAACATCATTACTTGTTACATAACCTAATTCTTGGGAATTAAAATTGAGTGAAAACCAATTTTCTTTAAGAAAACTCTGTTTTGCTTTAAATTGTTGAAAAAGGAAGGTGGGACATCTTTCACTCCTAAAGAAGGTGGAAATGTCACCTATGGAGACAACAACAAAGGAAGAATTCTTGGTGTTGGAACAATAGGCAAAAGTCCATCAATCAAGATTGAGGATGTTCTCTATGTGGAGGGGCTCAAACACAATCTACTAAGTATAAGCCAATTATGTGATAAAGGCTACAAGTGTTTTGTGCTAAATATTGGCAAGGATAATCTTGGGAAATTTGATCCCAAAGTTGATGAGGGTATTTTCCTAGGTTACTCATTAACTAGCAAAGCATATAGAGTGTTTAGTAAGGGTACTTTATCAATGGAAGAATCTGTTCACATAACATTTGATGAGTCTAACCCCAAAAGGTTGGGAAAGGACATTTTTGATGATGCAGAAACTCTTGAAGATGAAGTGAAACCTGATGAAGGAAAAGAGAGAAACAAGGAAAAGGAAGATGAAGAGAGAAATAAAGAACCTCAAGCAGAAATTCAACAAGAAAATCTTCCTAAGGAGTGACAAGTTTCAAAGAATCATCCCCTAGACAATATCATTGGTGAGATCACCAAAGGGGTAACCACTAGAAACTCTTTAAGGAATATTTACAATACCATGACGTTTGTATGTCAAATAGAACCAAAATGTGTTGATGATGCTATTAATGATGAACATTGGATGATTGCAATGCAAGAGGAGTTAAATCAATTTAAAAGGAACAAAGTTTGGGATTTAGTTCCAAAACCCAAAAGTAACCAAATAATCAGAACTAAATGGGTGTTTAGAAACAAAATGGATGAGAATGGAATAATAGTAAGAAACAAGGCTATACTAGTAGCTAAGGGATATAATCAAGAAGAAGGAATTGATTATGATGAAACATATGCTCCCGTAGCCAGATTAGAAGCCATAAGAATGCTATTAGCCTATGCATGTATAATGAACTTTAAACTGTACCAAATGGATGTGAAAAAAGTCTTTTTAAATGGAATAATACTAGAGGAAGTGTATGTAAGCCAACCCCCTGGATTTGTTGATAGTGAGTTCCCAAATCATGTCTATAAACTCACTAAAGCCCTCTATGGACTCAAGCAAGCTCCTAGAGCTTGGTATGAGAGGTTAAGCAATTTTCTCCTAGAGAAAGGCTTTGAAAGAGGAAAAGTGGATACAACACTATTTACTAAAACAAAAGCACACAATATCTTACTTGTTCAAATATATGTTGATGGCATTATTTTTGGTGCTACTAATGAGTCTTTATGCAAGGAATTTGGTGAACTAATGCAAAGTGAATTTGAAATGTCCATGATAGGAGAGCTTACCTTCTTTCTTGGACGTCAAATTAAATAATGCCAAGATGGATCCTTCATAAGCCAAACAAAGTATTGCAAGGAACTACTAAATAAGTTTGGAATCGAAAGCGCAAAGGAAATGGCAACACCAGTGAGTCCAGCCTGCTACTTGGACAAAGATGAACATGGTAAATCTATAGATGTATCCAAGTATAGAGGTATTATCAGATCCTTACTTTATCTCACTGCAAGTAGGCCAGAAATAATGTTTAGTGTGTGTATGTGTGCAAGGTATCAAGCTAATCCTAAAGAATCACATCTTACTGCGGTTAAAAGAATCATGAAGTATCTTTTAGGAACAAAAGAAATGGGGCTGTGGTATCCCAAGGGATCCACTTGCACATTAATAGGATATTCCGACTTTGACTTTGCTGGATGCAAGTTAGATAGGAAGAGCACAAGTGGAACATGGCATTTATTAGGAAATTCCCAGTGTCTTGGTTTAGTAAAAAACAAACTAGTGAGGCCTTATCCACAGCTGAAGTAAAATATGTTGCAGCTGGGAGTTGTTGTGCTCAAATCCTATGGATGAAACAACACTTAATTGACTATGGTGTTCATCTAGATCATGTACCAATAAAGTGTGATAACACTAGTGCAATTAATCTAACAAAGAACCCCATTATGCATTCGAGAACCAAGCATATTGAAATTATGCATCATTTTATCAGGGATCATATTCAAAGTGGTGATGTTGTGATTGAACATATAGATACAACCAAGCAATTAGCTGATATATTCACTAAACCACTAAATAAGGATAGTTTCTTCTTTATAAGAAGGGAACTTGGCATAATTGATCCTCAAAATAATTGATATCAGATGTTATTTTTGATAATATAGTCAATATGGCAAGCGAGGCAGCACAAGTTGCTAAAAATTATGAAGGACATGGGCAATATGCTTTTATCTAGTCTCAGTTTAGACTAAGGGTCCTTGGTTGTCTGTAATTATTTTTTTTGAGTTCAGTGTTTTGGTTGTTTTGATGTATTGCATATGTTTTGTAATGATTCATTATCAATAAATTCAAGACTGTTTTTTAGTTTGATTTCAATATTCTCCATAAGTTTCTTTTTGATAATGACAAAGGGGGAGAAAGATGAACCATACAACCATTAATTCTGTCTTGCATTTGCTGTAAATTTTTTTCTCTGATACCTAAGTATGAACTGCATTGAAAAGACATACTTGAACTATTAATAAATGCAAGATGACTTTTTCATGACAATGATATGATAACACTTGATTTTTGAAAGATATCAATGAGACAGGGGATGATGAAAATGACTCAAGAACCATGCTTACTGAACAGTTGTACTCTGATTTTTAATAACTAAGGTTAAGTATGGTAAGGTTTGTCATAATCAAAAAGGGGGAGTTTGTAAGACTAAGTCCTCATTCATGTTTTGATGTATGACAAACAAAGTGTATTTTGCATAAGATTTTTGATTTTGACTATGTACTTATTATGTGTTAAGTTGCATGCAAGATCACTCATGAAAAAGATAAATCAAGGATTAAATGATGGAAGACCAAGGACACAAAGCAAAGGACAAGGACTAAAGCATCAAGCAATGAAGATCTTATACTTAAGATGCTATTGTAAAAATAGCACATTTGATTTCTTAGGTGAAGCACTTAAGTTTAAGAAGACACTAATTTTTACAAAGGATAATATAAGCGCTCGTCCAATGAAGTAATAAAAAGCTGACGTCCAATGAAGTGATAAAAAGCTGACGTCCAATGAACTACTAAAAAGCTGACATCCAATGAACTACTAAAAAGCTGGCGTCCACTAAAGTGACAGAAGCTCGCGTCTACTACAGTGACAGAAGCTCGCGTCTACTAAAGTGACAGAAGCTCGCATATACTAAAGTGACAGAAGCTCGTGTCTACTGAAGTGACAGAAGCTCACGTCCAATAAAGCAACAGAAGCGCTCGTCTACTGAAGTAACAAGAAACGCTCGTCTGCTGATGTGGCACATGGAGCTCGTGTACTGAAGTAACAAGAAGCACTCGTCTACTAAAGTGACATATGGAGCTCGTCTACTAAGGTTACGCTCTTTGGACTTACTAAGTTCTTAATGAGAAGCTCCGTCCACTAAAGTACTAAATGGAGCTCGTCTACTAGCCCATCCGAATGTAAAATCTTAATGGCTAGATGGAAATGGTTATTTTAAAGATGGACGCGAATTCTACAAGAACAATCAGAATCTTATTTCAAGAACAAGAATCAATAAAACAGATTTTGTTAAATCAGATCCCAATCTGTTTTAATTGATCCCAACGACTATAACTTGTTTTCTATATAAAGAGGGATCAAAGGAACACTTTACAACAACCTTACACATCCTGAAAGTAAAAATACGAAAGCTTCCAAAAGTGCTTCATCTTTGAGAGAAAAGTGTGATATTGCTTAGAACTTCAATTTGTATAATCAGAATTTTAAGTCTTTTTTCTACTCAATTCTTTGTGAATTAGTGTGATTAAGAGAGGGTATCTCTTAGGATTGAACAAGGATAGAAGGGATCCTTCGGTATAGAAAAGAAAGTGTGCTTTTTGGTGTGTTCTTGAGCAAGGAGGTTATCCTTGTGAATGCTGTAATTGGATATTGTAATTTCTGGTTATAGTGGAGAAAACCACAGAGGTGTGGGACTGGATGTAGGCTTACCAGAGGAGGTAGCAAAACCAGGATAAATCGGTTTGCGTGTTCTTCTTATCTCTAAACTCCATATACATATTATATGCACTTGTGTGTTGTGAATGAGTTTTAAAAATGCTTGTTAACTTGTATCTTTGATCTGCAATCTGTGTTAAACTTTTTACTTCTTATAATTCTTCTTAACATCATTACTTGTTACATAACCTCATTCTTGGGAATTAAAATTGAGTGAAAACCAATTTTCTTTAAGAAAACTCTGTTTTGCTTTAAATTGTTGAAAAAGTTTTCAATATCACAATTCACCCCCCCCCCCCCCCCCTCTCGAGATTGTAGCCATTACCAACACTATGTATCTGGGAAGAAGAAGCTTGATAAGATGTTATTGGATTTCCCCTAGATTGATAGGGAGATGTGGGCTAAATTTGTTAGCATTCGACATGGGGACACATTTCAAGATAGTTGATGAAGTTAATTTATTTATGCTTCTTAGAGATCATTTAAGTAAAGAAATTAAATATATTTAACTCTATTAATTATGTGTTTTTGTTTAAACAAGCTAAGGGGGAGATGGGTAGGCGGAATCAATCTAAGAACGTCCGCACCCACACCTTGTCTCAGGGTGGGTACACCACTAGGATTGACGAGATGATGGCGGAGAATCTTAGGGTGAAGCAGGAGGAGCTGGCTGCGAGGATAGCAGCTGGAGAGGTGCCTGAGGGTACACCTGTTGATCCTTCGTCTCCTATCCCGCGCGAGGATGTTTGGTTGGCCAACCGAATGACAAAGAAAGGCTCTTTTAAAGCTGAAGCCACTCGCGATGTCGCAGATAAGATTGTAAGTAACTACCTATATGCATTTATAGTTGATATTTGTATATGGTTGATATTTTTAAGGAACACCTTTCTCTTACACGTTTTTTAAATTCTTCATTGTATATGGAGCTTAAGGAAAAATGCTCCCGGGGCCCTATTAAATTCCAACGTAGACAATTTCCTGTCATTGCAAAAGAAACAACCACAGGAAATTGTCTATGTTGGAATTTAATAGAGGATCTCGATGTCGAATGGCATCAATGACAATCGAGGAATAAGAACCTTTTGTCCAATATTACTTTCGGAAATGACTTTGCCTCCAAAACATAGTTGCCCATGTGGGTAATGATGAGTCGTGTGCCATTGCATAATCCAGAAGAGTGATCTATGTTTCTTAACAACATGATGGGAACACCAATTTTCAACTTCGATTCATTATCAGGAAGTCCTGATGAAGTAATGGTATTCAAAAATTCAGGAGTATGAACATCATCTGGCCTATCAAAATTTTCACTAAGGGAGCATGGGCTGTCAAAACTCAAATAAGTTTTCATTTCCCCGGGGATCAATGACATCATATAATTATTCAACTTATCAACAACATCATTTTTTGGTGTTAAAATAGCCCTATGTTGAAAACATGATGGATCATTCATATTCTCCAAAAGGGAGGGAAAAGTACTATCCAGAATAGAAGCGAGGGGGTCACCCAAATTTGTAATCAACATGTCATCCGGTATATCGATGACAACCTCTCCATCATTGATTTGACCAATGGTCCCATCCCTGATTCTCAGTACCCAATCCGAGACATGTCTTCAACACTAATACCTGAAGAACCACACTGAAGTCTCATGTTCTTAGTTAAAGTTAGGACACGACAAAATTGCCAGAGGTATGAAGCATTAATACTTGCATGAACAACATATTGTCTTGTCCCCTTCAGAATGACTGGAATAATTTGCCTAAAATCACCACCCAAAACCACAACCTTTCCCCCAAAGGGAAGATTCATATTATCAGCATTATAAAATCGAAGTATATCCCTAAATGTTCTGTCAACGACTTTAAAGCAGTGCTTATGAGTCATAGGTGTTTCATCCCATATAATTAGCTTAGCCTTGATAATCAACTCTGCCAGAGCACTGCCTTGTTTTATGTTACAGGTGGAATCTTCATTGACATTTATGGGAATACAAATCTAGAATGTGCCGTCCTGCCACCAGGAATAAGCAAGGCTGCTATTCCACTTGATACAACTGTCAAAACAATTTTTCCTTTAGATCTTATAGCTGCAGAAATGACTCTCCATATAAAAGTTTTCCCCCTTCCACCATATATATCCATAAAGAAAAAACAGCCCCCCCAAAATTTTCATCCACACTTCGCATTATTGTGTCATATATTTGGCGTTGTTCAACAGTCATTGTGGACAATAGTTGAGCATGTTCTGAAGCCAAAGAATGTCTGTCATAGTTAAGCTCATCATAAATAAGCCTATTTTGTGATTCTGAAATTAATGACATGTCAGGTTGAGGCATTGTTGAAAAGTCAGGCAAACTTCTATTGTTACTCTACAATAATTTCTCTATTTCTACGAGTGTAAGATTCTTCAACTCTTCCTCCGATAAAATCAAATATGACATAAAATTTGAAATGCAAGTAATTTATAATTAGTGAAAAGATTATAGCAAAATAAAGTGTAACACCCCGATTTTCGCTGCTTCCTAATATCGGTAATAAATATATAAACATATATATTTTTATCCGAGACTCAAAATGATTTTGGGTAAACCACTGTCATTTCTATATCATGCTTTATATTAGAGGGTTACGATGAAATTTTGGGTTGAAAATTCAGACGGAACCCGGTCTGCGTTTTCACTGACAGTAAAAGTTTACTGCTCAGGAAACCTAATTTTAATTTGTGAACGAGATGAATAATGTTTTTATAATATTTACTACGATACTGGAAGTTTTGAAAAATTTAGCATAATGCGGGCGAAAACGTCGAGATATCTCTAGGAAAAACCTGCGTCAGATGAACCAGGGAGTCGGCAACGGGGCTGAGGTGATGGATTTGACTGATGTGATAGGCATTTATGACGATCCTATCCGCGTCATAATGGTCATAATGACGCATTTATGACAAAGGAATATTTTGCATGGAAATGACGATTTTACCCTTGGCTCTTCATGAATTTTTCAAGCTATGCCAATGTAAATTTGGACAAAAATGCCCCAAAACCCACGGCTCCCCCTCTTTAGCAACACACTTTGGCAAATTTCTTCATTTCTTCATGTCATCTCCTTCCTCCAAACTTAATGTTTTCTTAAGAACACTTAGAACACCAAATGTTGATTTTGTGAAGCAAGTCCTTGGATCTTCACTTGTTTTTGATCTTCAAGAGGTGAATCCTATTCTCCTTCCCTAATCATGTTTATGTTCTTCAATAAGTTTCATGATTCAAAGTCTATTTCATCTATGTTCATCACTTTTAAGTTTCTAGATCTAGAACTTTGAAAATTCATAACAAATTCTAGAAAAATCTCATGATGTTGAAACCACTTCCTATGTTCTTATAATCATGTATATTGTATGTATCTAAGAGCATGTGATGATGAAAAATTTTCTTCCCTTGAAACCCATCTTGGCCGAATCCTAGAGGAAAGGATGGATGGAGTTTTGTTCTTGCTTTTGATGTATGATCATGTCTTTCATCATACATACTTGTATACTTGTTGAATCCTAGTTGATTCATTAAACTAAAAACCCTAACCATATGTCCTTGTGTTGGCCGAATCTACCATTTAGAGGGTTATGATGGTTTTGATTCTTAACTTTGTTGTTTAGCCTTAATCCATTTCCTTAAGTATATTAGGATCATTAATCCATGACTTAAGCAAGTTTGGAGATTTTGAGCCACAAAACTCTAAGGAGGCCGTGACCTATTAGAGAGGATTAGGTGTTTGTTTTGCTTGTTTTGATTGGTTGTTTGGATGTGTTGTTGAAGGTTAATTGTTCTACGGCGTACGAGGGTTTCCAACAACCGACGGAGTTCTTTTAATTTCACTGAGGAGCTTCAAGAGGTAAGGGGATCTTACCTGAGGGATTTTTATCAATAACCATATGCTTTTAGTGTGGTTTATATAATTTATATGTGGTTGTGGTTATTTGTTTATGTTGTTTACGTTGTGTTGTTTATCTATGTATCAGTGATTGATCTGCTCTTAATTTATTTAATTATCTACATTAGCATATTATATTGCTATGATGCATGATATGTCTGGTGATATAATTCTGATGATGCTGTTGAATGTTGTTTGAGAGGCCTAACAGTGGTCAGTGCACAACCGATTAATCAGATAAAAACTTTAATAAGCTTTGTAAATTATATTCAATGTTTTATGGGAAATGTTGGAATATAATAGTGGTGGAAAATATTGTTTTGGAAAAATAGTGAGTTTTGAGAAATATTATTATTTTAATGATTTATTAATGTAAAAGTAATTTATGAGTTACGGTGAGAGCGTAAACGTGAAATTTTTTTTGTACTGCTAATTTTTACGTAAGAAATTCCGTAATATTATAAAAAGTTATTTTGTGAAATTAATATTCGAAAATACCTTATTTATTATATAAAAAAAATTATTTTAGAAATAAAAAAGTCCAAGTTTGACTTAAAAACGTTTTCTTGGAAAATGCTAAACGACGGCAAGTTTCGAAATTATTTACGGTGAAAGTTTAAAAAAATAGCAGTACTTATTTTGAAAAGAGATTTCATCTGAATTGATTTATTTTTTTTGAGTTGAAGTTTCAGTAAAAGAGTTCTTGATGATTTGACGTTATTTTGGGAAAAATGAGTTTCCAAAGGAAAAATGGATTTTTCTATTATTTGACGTTTTACAAACGAATTTCAAGTAGGAAGGATTTCTGTAAATGAGTTTACTCAATGATGTATTTCCGGTAATTTGGATAAGTTGCGGAGATCTTATTTTGGATTTGTTTTTCACAGACAAAAAATGATGTAAATGACGAAATGGAACTTAATAACCGAGACGTCGGGGTATTAAGGTTCGTTGTGTTGTAGACTGGGTAGCTACTTAAAGAAGTTAAAACATTTTGAGATAATTTCTTTTACCACGAACCTAAGACTGATTGCAAGGTCTAGGGGCTTCGTGATTGATCACTCGGACTTTGAGGTGCTGTGTTATTAATGAAAGTTTTAAAGATGTTTAAAACTATGATGGGTCGTAAGCTTTTGAGATCTTTGACAAATAAAGATATAACACAAAGAAAAGTGTTGAGAATAAAGTATTTTTCTTGCATGCATTTGGAAGACGTGCTATGATTCTACGAGTGATTACCTTGCGGTGTCAGATAGATCATACTACGATGTTCTTCATTGTGTCGGGTGGACAATGAGACCCCATCTACGATGTTATCACTGTGCCACGATGTTGGACAGTGTGCGATGGGTTTTGGCTGTGTGCCGGTGACAATCGAGTCTGATCAACTCATCACGAGGTTGGAGATATCTCATGAGATTAAGTACGAAATTTTAGAGCCTAAATATTGAAGTGTTCATGCATAGTTTTCCAACGATGATGTTTGGGGTGTGGAACCCATTGATAAATGATATGCTATAATATGAATGCTTATGTTGTTATAAACATGTATATGTGTATGTGCCTTCTTTTGTGTTGCGCATTTAGTTATTGTGATAAATCCATATATTGGCGTCTCACCCTTACAAACATATCAGAGTCGCACAAGGGGTATGATCTCTACAAGAAGAAGAAGGCTGTCTAGTTCAGGGCATGCTGTTGCTGCATCTATTGGTTGTAGTGTCTATTAGTTACGACCAGCTTAGGTCCTATTATGTTATATTAGATTTTGAGAATAAAACTAAACTGATAATGCTCCAAGTATGAAAACATATGAGGCAGTATAGTTGTATGACTTATATACATTATGTATTTAAGTGTGATTTGATTAGTTGTTGTTGTTATGAGGTTAAAAGAAAAAAAAAGTTATCACCATATTTTGAAAAGATAAACGTTGAGAAAACATTATTTTCCAAAAGCAACCAGCAAATTAAGTTTTATTTCCACAAACGGGTAACCATGTGATGACCCGAATTAGGGTGTCACATAAAGAATCTATCTGTATGTTTTTATTAACTGATAATGATAATAAGCCCAAAAAAATGGAAAAAAGTTGGTTACAAATTACCATTAAATTGAAGAAGTACTATCTGTATGTGTAAACTAAAATATCATCACCTAAGTACTCCCAAGTTTCTTGCCAAACCAATTCGGGTGTAGAAAGCTGATTTGACATTAACAAGATTGCAAAAAACTTCCTTAAATAAATTCTTGTGACCCAATGACTTTCCTCAATAATAGCATCAATGTAACCGTGGAGGAGAAATAAAAATAATATATAAGTTCAATGTTAATCATTAAAGCCAATAAATGCTTCACAATAAAAATATGCAAAGTAATAAAATCATTAATATAAAAGAGCAATATTATTTGAATATCAATCATATTTTCGTATATCACTTTTTTTTTCTCAAATCCGATAAAATTTAGTATAGTAGCTTTTTACAATAATGGTTGTGATAATAAATCGACATATATTTATTTATAATTATTTCTTACAAATAAATTAATCTGATTTCAAAATTGTCCCCATAAAAAGAAAGCATTATGGATTTCAGATTGACAAAAGATAATAGAAGATTTGATAAATGATTTCAAATATGAATCAATTTTAATTAATTGACTCAATTCAATTTTTCGAAATAATTTCCTTCCTTGGACAAATATTTAATGACACAATTTATTCAGGATAGAGAAAATTTTATGAAATTACCTATCTAACCTTTTGCTTGTAGGAAAAAATTTGAAATGAATCAATTTTAATTAATTGACTCAATTCAAATTTTCGAAATAATTTCCTTACTTGGAAAAATATTCAATGGCACAATTTATTCAAGATAGAGAAAATTTTATGAAATTACCTATCTACCCTTTCTCTTGGAGAGAAAATATTTCAGCCACTATCTTACTTTTATATATATTAAGATCACGTTTGATTCTTTTACAATATGCTTACTTGTTCAAAATATAATATATAAAGAAAAGAGAGACCACATATTACTAAGGCGGCGTTTGGTTTGTGGAAAGTTTTATATCCAGGCAATTTATATTCCCGGGAATGACATTCCCGGGAATATTAAAAAAATATGTTTGGCTAACACTTAACTCTCCTGGGAATAGTATATTATACTCCCAACAAATTTCTTTTCCATGTTTGGATCATGTGAAATATTCTTAGAAGTATAATTAACTTTGCCAAAAATATCCTTATAAATAAATAAAAATTCTAAAAAAGATGATCTATGTTAGCAAGAAAAGGAAAACACAAAGACAAAAAAAAAATGACAGTATTTTTCATGGAGAAATAAAAAAAAACAAAGACACAGAATTGTAATATATGCACAGCAATAGTGGCTTGCGATACACTATATGCAACAATAGTGGCGCGACAATAAAATAATGGCCTCCAATACATGACGATGTGTGCAGAGGATCTTCGATAATGTTGTTGGGCATTTCTGAGTTCTGATAGTTAAGGAGTATTAAAAGACAGAGACATATTTGAGAGAGAGAGTAAATTGGGGATAATTGAGTAATTTAATATCTTAAAAGTTTTCCATTCTCATGGAAATATTCTTTTCCCATCCTCGTACATGGAAATAAAACTTTCCAACTTCATTCATAATCTTTATTCTTGAGCATCTTTTGTGCATGTGAATAGTTTTCTATCTCTTGTAACAAACATTGGAATGTTTAGTTCCCACCTTACATTCTCGAGAATACTAAAATATCCCTTGTACCAAAAGCCACCTAAGAGTTTTATATGCTATAAGTATAAATACTATAACAGGATCTGTAATATAACACCTATATGTATTATAAGGCTCACTTAATTTGCTTAATATTTGTGCCCAGTAGCTACAATTGCAACCATGTACCTCCCAAAAAAGCTTGTTCCGGACGCACAAAAAGAAGAAACGAGACAGAGCTGTATATGTATAAATACAGAGCACCGAACTTGCACTTGTAAAAAAAAATATAGCAACCAATCACAATTATACAAAAAGATTCATGACAAGTTTCATTAACATCAAACACCCATATCAATTATTTTATGATTATACTCACTCTAAGTATTTTTCCAAATCAAAACCACAAACAAAGCATTTAACACAACATAAATCCCGCACCTTTGATTAATGATCTTGAACTCCTACGACTCCAAATGAAAAGAGAGGAAAAAGATTGATAATCAAGCACCTCAAGCTCTCCTCTTTGGTCTTGTAACACCCCCTTGTCATTACATGTCTAACTCATTTTGGAACTTTTTTTTATAACAAAAAGGGCCTCATTAAAACCTTATGATGCAAAACCCTTCTTAGGGATAAAAACATCATAAGGAAAAAAGGTACCCTAAATTTATTCAAAAAAAAAAAGGAAAACAAAATACAAAAGGCATAGGGGGCATCAACCTTACCTATACATAAAAGAAAACCCTTAAAAGTCATTTGAACCTATAGTTAGGATAACCAACTCTATCCCTAAAAAATGAATCATTCGGGAAAGGGGGAATAGAGTTCCACCATACAAAACCAGAAATAGAAAGACCAAAGTTTACCAAAGCATCAGCACTATTATTCCCTTCTCTTGGAATATGAGAATAGACATAACCCATCCTATTAGCTAAGACCATGGCATTCCTCCACCGATTTCTCAATTGCCAAGGAACCACTTCAAATGACTTGAAGGAATGAATAACCAACATTGAATCACATTCAAGCCACATATTTTCCCAACCCTTTTCAAATGCCTTTTCAATTCCAATCATCATTCCAATCAGCTCAGCAGACAAAGCATTAGAAGTCCCAATGTTGCAAGCAAAGCTGCCCGATGAAGATGCATACCGGTCCCTGAAAAGTCCTCCACAAGCAGCTGCTCCTGGAGAACCTTTTGCTACCCCATCAGAATTAAACTTTATCCAGTTATAGCTAGGAGACTTCCAAATTACTAAGGTTATTTCTGGAGCTTTCCTCAGCTTTACCTTTATGCACAGCTTCTGCAATATTTCCTTTTCAGCCTCATCCCAACAACAGCCTCCAACAAAGTTTCCTGCAAAATAGACACTCGACTTTGCCATAGAAATGGCAGCATTTACAGATAATAATTTATTATCAAACCTAGCTCGATTCCTGCTAAACCATATATAACAAAACACATTGGTAATGGCAATAGTGATAACCTCAATTAGCTGCAGACTCCACTTATGATTAAAAGCTGATAAAACAGAGTTATAGGTCCAAATTAAAAGAAAGGCAATCATTCAACCAAGACCATAAAGATTTGTCAAAAGAACAATGCAAAAATAAATGAGTAGAAGTTTCATAATCATGGCCACATAGACTACAAACAGAAACCACACAAATGCCTATGGTCCTCAAACTATCATCTGTTGGAACTTTATTATGAAGAGCCCTCCATAATAGAAATGGCTTAGATGGAGGAACAGATTTTCTCCAAATCAATTTCCCCCAAGGAATATAAGGATGCCTAGTTCTTAAGTAAGAGCAAGATTCCTTAAGAGATAGACTACCCGAGCTACTATTTATCCAGACCAGCTCATCCAGAACAGGGTGGAAAGGAATAACCATATCAGAAATATCCTTTCTCATTTCAGCAGATCTATTCAACAAAGATTGAGGAATTATCCATTTACCCCGTGAATAAAATCCTTAACCTTAGCCTTAAGCTTGATATGTAGATTCTCATGAATTTGCAGGCAATCCACCACTGTCTTATCAAGCCAAGAGTCTCCAAAAATTAATTCTTTCACCATCCCCAAGATGCTACTTACAGGTTAACAGGATAGAACTAACATAATGTTTCAAACCAGGCCAGATTGAGGAAGTAACATGATGCAAAACAGGTTTTGAATTATTAAAAACCCTGGCTCTTAATAGTTCAGCCCATTGTTCCTTAGAACTTAACAATTCCCAGCACAACTTGAGTAAAGAACCACTATTTATATTAGATAGAGTCTTTAATCCTAAACCACCTTCCTCCACAGGTCTACAAATCTTTGACCAAGAAACAGTTGAATATTTTCTAATAGAGACACAACCAACTCATTTTGGAACTTAAAATAAAAGAATTTGATGGTTGTTTTCGGAAAATTATTTTCTATAAGTTAGAAAATTTGGGTATAAAAATTTTTCTGCTGAATACTTTGAAAACAGGGTACATGCATCAAAATAGTAAACCATATTGTACATATTTACACAAACGAGATGATCATATTCATAATAAATCCGTCATGACGTACAACTTTTCCGGAAGAAGTTTCAATTCTAAAAACGGAAATTAAAACCAAAGTCTAGATATTAAAACTACAGGTAGCGACCTTCTTAAACATACAATACAAACAAAATCCTAAGTTGTTCACTCTACAAGACATACACCGGAAAGACCTCCATGGTTCTCACCACTATCACCCACCTCTTCAAGGATCGGGACTGACATCCCCGAGTGAAACTGAAAACTCCTCTGCACCGTCTGTACTTGTGTACCAAGGTACAACAACAAAGCCAGAAAATAGATATATCGCAAGGGTGAGATACCGACAAATGAGTTTTATCATGATAACTACATGCGTGACACACAAATAATAGCATATACATATACATCCAGCACATAAGTTCTCAAGATAATCATAATATTTTAAACAATGGGATTCATACCCGACAATCATCGTAAATTTGTAAAAATGGATGACACTTCAACGTCCACCATCTATATTTGATATTTATTCTCCGGAGATCCTAACTTCCCTTCGTCAAGCAGAATAGGCCGTAATAATCCCCATATGACAATTGTTTGGCATTGGGTCAACTCTCAATCAAATCAATTCCCCGATTGTTCTAGGGTATTACGTCCCACCTAAAATAATATTGAATAGTTCCTTATTGAGTACATCTGGGTAGGGTAATCGAATTTCCACGATTCGAGGTTGCAAAGTCCCGACCATATGTGGGTTTTTCGAACACGGATGTCCATAAAGACCCAAAGACATCTCTTTGGTTCGTAACTATCCAATTTTTCAATCCACCCTTTGTGGATTATGGCTCGATAACACAATGGCACATCTGCCAACATGGCACGTCTGCCAACTATTCATGTAAAACATTTATTCTCGTCACTTTTCTTTTCGTTCATTCTTTCTTTGTCGAGGCTCAAAGCTCACGGCTATTCTTACTTAGGCATCAAGCCCATTCATGCTAAATATAGGACACACAGTCCGAGTGCTCAATCACGAAACCCTAGACCGATGCAACAGTCCTAGGTTTGCAGATATGGGACACGAAGTCCACCACATCACATCATAATACACAAGTCCCCCATGGACAACACGGATCAACGATCTACGTTTTTTCTCATAGAACACTAGAATCCCGACGTCTCGGCCACTAGGTTCACTTTTCTTTCTCAACATCGTTTTCGTTCTGTGAAACAACAAATACCAAAACAAAACTCTAAAACTTATCCAAGTTTATCGGAAATATTTTCGCTCTTTTAGAACAACGTTTTACAGAAATCCTTTTCCTTTGAAAATTCATTTCGGAGAACATCAAATCGTTTAAAATCATTTTCAAAACGTCTTAACTAAACAATAAAATTATCAACGAGAGGTTCACAGTAAGGCATTTTATAAACATTTTTCATTTAGAATAAAATATTTCATAAATCAAAGGCATTTCTTTTACAAACATTTTCTTGAAGACATTAAAATATTTTAGAGACTTTCTTGTCATGTTCGAAATATTTTGGAAAAACAAAGATAATAAGATTTTTCACTGTTTGACCTCACTAACACTCACCCCCTTTAAAAAGTTTATTCCAAACTCATCTGTAAATCTTCTCCGAATTCTTAACTTGTCCAACGACAAAGTCCTTAATTTATGTTTTTCATAATCTCTTCCTCTTGAGAAAACTGAAAATCTCATTTCTTTTCTGATTAAAGTTTTTTTTAATAACTTAATTCATCATTATCAAGCTATGACCAATGTCATGCTCTCAGCCAAACCAGACATACATAACATAATTCCATATAAGCATGTAGACATTTATAAACATTGATCTACGAACAGTAAAGTAAAACAACATACTCTCACCAAACATAACGAATACAAACATACCCAAACCAAACTTCAAACATGTAACTATCAAAACCCCTCAGGTAAACTCCCATTACCCTTGTAGAAAAGAGAAATATCATCTTCTCAGTGCTCCAACAATTTGTTTCCTTCTCAATGATGTCCCAGGTCCCTTTGACGTTTCAGCACCACGCAGGCAAATCCGCGACAGCTCCAAAAAGCAAAATTTGCTCTCCCAAGCAAGCACAAACACAACCATCAACATAGGGAGAGCGTCCAAGCACATAAAACAAAATCAAATAACACAACAATCCATTATCATCCTCAAAACATATAATCAAAGGAAACTATATATTTAGAATAACCAAATAGAATTGATTTTGCAATAAAATCAATTTGGACAAAAAAAAGGTCCATCATTAAAATTGGGGGAAATTTGATTTGATTAGAGAATCATGAAATTAACCTAGGAAATCATCCATTAAAAGTCTTAATTGCACTAAAACATAGTTAATTTCACAAAAGACGGAACCAATTTCAAATAAAATCAGATTTGGGCTTGAGGTTCCTAAACACAATTTGGGGGAAAATCATGTGATCAAAGGACAATGAAATTAGTTTAGGAAAACACTAATTTAGAGTCTCAATAGCACAAAACCAGAATCAATTTCATGATTGTCATAAGATTAAAAATTAGGGTTTTAGTATAATTGGGGAAATCCGAAATTAAGAGAGAAATTGTACAATTACTAGGGGGAATTTGAAATTGCCATACCCAATTTGTATTCAATACCATCAATTTGTGGATTTAGGATCCAATTTAACAGTTAGGGTTGGGGTTTCAAAATTGGGGGTTCTTGAAATTTGTCATGACAAAGTGAGAAAATCACTCACCCACAAGAAAGGAAGAAGAGGACGTGGTGGTGCAAGCTTGTCCGACGCGGTGGCTGACGGCGGCGACATGGCGACGGACGGCAGCAACACTTCCTAAAGCACCCATGAGTCAAACAATGAAAGTAAGCTTTATAGAAGGAGAGGAAGAAGGTTTATCAAACCAGCTACGGTGGAAGACCACCATGGATGGCGGTCAGAAGCTCCTTACAGTGGCGGCGGCGACGTACAACGACGGTGGCGACGCACAGCGACGGTGGCGAAACGAACCAGATGCATGGGGCAAGGAGCTGGGTCGCATGGCCTTGTTCTCCACGTCGAGCGACGGTCGGACAATGCTCCTCCGGTGGCTGGACGCGGCTGGGTTGTGGAGAGAAGGGAGGAGGACGTGAATTACTTGCCAGGGAAGGTTTTTTTTTTCTTTTCAAATTCATTTTCTTTAAATAGTGATAAGTACAAAAATGAGTGGTTAAGATCAGGCCTAAAAATAGACAAACTTTTGGCTTTTGGCTTTTGGATCTAAGAGTAATGAGGGAAAAATATAAATTTTCAGAATTTGAAATAGGATAGAGATTGATGGTTGAATTGGTCAACCAAGAAAATCAATGATCCAAAATTAATCTCCGATTAATTATAAACCGACATATTTTCAAATCTAAAATTAAATAGAGTAAAATATGGAGATAAATTTCTTTCCATCATATCATTTGAAATATTTTTCTAAACAATTACTAATAGTAACAATAACATAATATTATTGTCTAGTAAGCATGCATACACTGAAATAAGGCAGTGCTAACGCACTCAATAAAATAATTTTAAACGAATAAATAAAATTACTCAAACCAAACCACATAAAAATCAACAAAATTAAACATCCCGAAAATTAATCACTCCAAATAAAATAATATAAACAGATATGTAAAAACTGGGATGTTACAGGGTCTTTTCCTCCAACCATCTCTCTCACTCTCTCCATCTTAGACTCTCTCCATCTTAGGGTTTTCTAATCTTGTGACAAATGGCAAAAAGAAGAAAGGGTTTCCCTTTTTAAACTAAAGCTCTATATTAGACAATAATGTTATCCACTAGAAGGGCATTATGGGCAAAACTCGAAAATTAACATCAACTTACTAGCTAAATTTTAATTAACTTGTTAATGGTATGTCAGGTTATGCATTACCCTATTGATGTCTTAATATCATAAATTAATTCTAGACATTATAAAATAAAATAAAATAATGACCACTTAATGTATTATTTATTGGAATCTATACTAATATAAAAGTTGGATAGCTTATTTTGCTGTACATTGAGGTGACAACATGCCATTTTTTGGTACTTTTTTTTTTATGTTATTGTTATTTTATTCTTTTCTTTGATTCATCTACAAGGCTTGCATTTATTATGATTGTATATTTGACAATCATCAATGTGTTTGACTAAACTTTCTTTTCTCTCTCGATTTGGACTCTTGGCTTTTCCTCTTCCCATCTATATCTATACATAAAAATAATAAAAATATTATAAATACATTGGTGTTGAAGATTATCAATAATTTCGAATGTAATTAATTTACTTAAAGCAACTAAAAGTAAATTATTGTACATGAATTATGATAAACAAAGATTCCTAAATTATTATCAATAAAAGTTGTTATCATAACTTTAGCTCATACCAATAAAATACGACACCTATTTCCAATGTTACTCTTTAGGATAAATAATTATAAGGCATTTAGGGAAAATAAGACTACTTTATAAATATATCATATATGTTTGTTTCCTTGACATGAACTTTATAGATATATGTTAAAATTCATGTTTGAGCTAATTAATAAATCTATATAATTAGAATATTTATAAATTTATATAAATATTCAAAGTAAATTAATAATTCCAAGACGATGAATGATTTCCCAATGTAATTTACTTAAATCTTTGAGTTATTTATCCTATATTCCCGATGTGAATTTACTCTTCATCCAACCTAATACAGGTACTATAAAAATGTATACAATCAAATGAAAATATAAAATTCAATTAAGCATCTTTTGAGAAAGTTTGTTCATTTAGAGTTTGTTTTTCCATCTTCCACTCATGACTAAAACTAAATTTATTAGTGACCTTTCACCATCAAAAGATAAATGGAAGATCAAAGTAGAGTGTTGCGCCTTTGGAAACAACCAAATTTCTTACAACCTCATTTGAGAGATAATGTAGAGTTGGCGTCTTTAGATGCGAAAGTGTTATCTATAACTATTAGTTAATATTTTTTAACTATATGTTTTTTACAACTTCTTTCATGACTAACATTTGAACTTCTTGAATTTTATTAATGTAGGGTGGGAGGATCCAAGCTACTGCTAGAGGTACTCTTCAGTGTGATAATCTTTTGATTGAAGGCAATGATGTGAAATATTTAACTTTGGAGTGACTTTGAATACCCAATTATATAAAATAGTAACGCATGCGTACCAGTTGATCCTCAACTTAAGAACAACCGTAACTTTTATACCAACATCAGTCATCCCTATGCATGGATTTTTCTTTGTCAATTTTGACAAAATTATAAATGAAATGAAGGAAAATATATATTTCTAAATAAAATACAATAAATATTTAACAATAAATTTCTAACAAAAAAACTAGAGTGCATTTGTATATGAGGCTGATCCAAGACAATAAATATTACCATAGCTCATGAAGTTTTCTATGCTCTCAAGAATATGTTTAAATGTGTTGTGTGCATTTGAGAAAGATGTTTAAATACATTGGTTTTCAATGCATTTATTAAAAAACGACAAAATAAAGATACGAAATGAGAAGGACACAAATGTTGCTTGGGGAGAGGATTTAGTGAATTTGGGAAACTAAGTAAATTGTCCCAATACATTGGAAGAAGTAGATAAATAAATAAAGTAAATGAAAAGAACACAACTCTTAAAAATGGGTATTAATGTTATCGAACATGACACTCAAAGTTAGAGCCCAATGGCCCTAATGGAAACAAAGTTATGTGAAAGATTTGAATTGAGGAAGGAAGAAAAAGGATGTTAAATTTGGAAGCAGGTGAAAGAAATTCTTCCCTAATAGCATTATTACTAATATGACTTCATGTTCTAATTTGAAGCATCTTCCACGGGGTTGAAAATCTTACATGAAAACATACTTATACGTATATCTAGATGTATATAATTATGTACAATCTACAATATTTTATATTGAAGTTAATGTTTTAAATGTGAAGATAATAATTTAAATATTATAATCCATGGGCTAATTTTTAAAATTAGTATATGAATTTATAATATATTTTCACATGATTTTTAATATATATATATATATTCATTTTGATTTTGATTGGATCATATCAACGTGAGTTTGAGTAGAAAAATTATGTTACTAAAACATATTTTAGTTGTGTGAATTTGATAAAGGTGTTTAAACACGCTGCATTCCAATGCATTGAAAAAAGTAAAAAAAAAAATAATGATAGAGAATTGAAAGGACACAACTGTTGATTGGGAGAGTGTTAAGTGAACTTGGGAAATTAAATGAATTGTCTAAATACATTAGAAGAAACAGAAAAAAGAGCATGGAAAGAACACAACTCTTGGGAATGATTGTTAATGTTCTCAAATATGACATTCAAAGGTAGAACCCAAAGGCCCTAATGAAAACAAAATCATGTGAAAATAATCAAAATTTGTGTCATGACATCTATCTATCTATCAATATATAAAGACAAAATCCCTTTTGCTGCTGTAGATGACCAGTAAATGGGGAGGTGGCAAGTTGTGGAAATTTTGGGAATTTTCTTATTTGATATTAAAACAATTTTTAAATTAGTTATGTCCATCTAATGTATGTGTCGCTGTCGTGTTTTCCCGAAATGACCATCCTCTATGAGATGATTATAGTCTGCTACCGCCATTTGCGCCTTATGGTAGTTGTATTGCTCATAATCTTGACATCTTTTCAGTAAGGCGGCAAACAACATTATATCCACTAATGATTTTTTTTTTTAAGGATGAATGGAGAAAAGAAAATGAAGAAAAGGGAAGGAGGGGGAAGGACAGTGGGGTAGAGGAAGGGGAAGAAGATGAAGGTAAAGAAGTAAGATGGTGTTCCAACTTTCAAGTTGCTTGAAGAATTAGAAAAAGTTCATCAATAGATATGAGGAAAAAATTGGCTTATTTGAACCCACTTTTACCTCCCATATTGGGTCATGAAGGACCCTCATGGGTGAGGCAATTTTTTTAGCCCTCACCCTAGAAGCCATCAGAAATTCATATGAATTCTATTCATCAAAGGTTGTTCATTATATTGAACTGTTTGATCATTAGAAGGATGTTTTTAAAGTGAAAGTGTTAAAACTACACAATTTTTGTCTTGCTTCACATGCTAACATGATATCATAGACAATATTGTGTGTCAATTGGGATGATTGCGTGACTTTCTTTTAGACACATTAGTAGTTAATGAATGTCATATGACAGTAAGGACCAAAAATAATGATTTCTGATTTTGGGGGATAAAAATCAAACGAAAAAGTTTACAAAGACCAAAATCAAAATCTACTTATTTTACAGGGATCAAAAACGTATTTAACTCTAAGACATATTTTCAATGGGGTTTTAGTTTAGCTTGAATTACACAGATCAAATTAGCCAAGATTGACAATAAAGTTAATTAGAGGCTGCCTTTTAAAAAAAAGGTAATTAGAGCCGGAAAAGACGCATCCATAAATTTTCAAATTAAAATTGAACTAAGTGTATGTTTGGATGAGGTATTTTAAAATTTTAGGGATTTTGAAACACTTGATTTTTTTATTTTTGATAAACCAAAGAGTATATTGATTGAGAGTACAAGGAGTAAATCCTTTTATTTTCAAAATACTTTATTTGGATAAAGCAATTGAATTCCTTGAATATCAAATTTTTTTTGTTTAGATAAAGGAATCCTTTAATTATAAAATTTCATTTTTGAATGTTTATTTTAAAAAAAATTGGATTTTAAAATAAAATTTGATAAATCAACAAACATTAACCAATATTGAAATTATAAAAATTTAAAATAATGCTAAAAAAATTAAAAATCAGACAATTTGAAATAAAAATATTTAATAATATCATTTTGACAAACTTCTTTATGTATAAACTTTATCATATGGAAGTTTTTATACCGCATTACACGTAGTTACAAGTAACTAGTAAGATAACTTCAACGAGCAATGATAACCAGGATACTTCTGTAAACTACAAAGCATCCAAAGGCATTCTCATATATAAAAACAAAATATTTACAGTGCTTTATTTACGAATTTCCTTTCTAGCACACATGTCCCAAGTCCCCTTCTATTAGAAAATATGACTTCCATCGAAGGAGAAGAGAGAAAAGTAGGAAAATATATTGATTAAGAAAAGTAAAATGATTAAGTGAAGTTATAAGAGTATAAGAGGTGCTCATATAGCAAATGAGAGTAGTAACTAACTTCCTAACTAATGTAACTAACTAAATTTCTAATAGATCTCTAATAGCTTCCCACAAGCTAGAAGTGCGAATTAGCAAATCCAGCTTGGGATGTACAACATAATGCAAGTGAAAAAGAAACTAAAAGTGTTAGGTACAAACCATAATTATTTCGGCTAATCAAGAAAAAAAAACTAAAAATGTTATAGGTAACGGTCGAAGTTCGTAGATTTGAAAAGTTTTGGATCTTCTTTTGAGCCTCTTTGATCTTATTCTGTTGTCTCCACGATTCTCGTTCCAAAAAAGAAAAAAATGATTTTTTTTTATATGAAAGGAGCCAACTCGTTGAGATTTAACATCAGTCAAAAGTTGCTTAAAATTGGACTCTTTGACCTCAAATATGATTGCCAATTTTAGATGAATGTTTAACCACCAGTATCGTATAGAAAATATACCTACAGTAAAATAAATGAGACTATAATAATGTGAATCATCATTCATTCTTGTTGGAGGGGAGCAAATGCTTTTCCTTTAATTTTCTTGTTATTCATCATTCATTCCCATGATTACATATATAGCAATCTAGACCAATTACCAACCTATATGACTCATCATAGTGACTCATCACTATTCTAGAACATTCCTAAATGATGTGAATCATTATTATTCTAGACTCTTCCTAATAGCTCAAGGTGACTAATGATAATTGTGCCGTCGTTATCGGTTACCGTCGGAAGGACGAACAATGGCTCTGAGTCAGTGGTGAATGAGGTTGTGGGTGGGGGTGGGTCTTGAACCAGGGTGGAGAGACTAAGTTGCTCACGAGGGAGAGGAGATGCTACCGTGATGGGTGGTGCGAAATTTTGATGGGTAAAGAGGCTGTCGGAAATGAAGACCCGTGGTGGGGGGGTCTCGGGGACTGGTGAAGCAGGGGATACAAAGGTTGTGTTGAGGGGGAGCTCTGGTGAAGGAGGTGGGTTTGGGTAATGGTGGGAGCAGTTAGCAGAGCTTAGGTCCTGGTAAGGGTGGTGGTAACAGCCGGGAGGGGAGAACATGTTGGTAGGAACAGAGGCCTTAGGTTTTAATAATTTGGTTTCAATTTGTTGTGCTAACTAAAAGGCTTGAGAAACGAAGAAGGTGTTATCCCAAACTTGTCTTCAATGTAGTACGAACACAGCAACCAGTCACGAATATATGAACAAATCTCCATAACCTGAGGCGTGTGAAATCACACTGTCCTCAAGGGTTTATCCGCGTGGTGCGCAAACCCCCCAGTATACAACAGGCCCCTCCCGGTTAATTAAACCGAGGTAACAGAACAGTCAAGAAAAAATGATAAACATACAATGTAACCCAGGAAGAGAAGAATAGATAAAAAAGTATTAAAAGAAGAGAAGCAATAATTGTTTTTTTTTCTCGTCTGAACTTAAACTTCCTTCTATTTTGAAAACAAGCAAAACTCACTCTCCTCTTACGCTGTACTACAAAGCTTTTAAAGAAGGAAGAAAAAATTGCCGTTCAAATGAATAAGGTTGATCCAAAATATTAGGATCAGAATTGGCAATTGTTAGCAAGAATTTTGGATCAGAACGGGCAAAAAACAAAACGTGCAACAGCACTATTTTGTATTATTTAAAACTGTTAAAAAATAATCATTCACTAGTATAGATTGTTCCTCTTTTATAGGATCAAATTAAAACAAACAAAATATGAAACTGATCAAATAAAATATAAAATTATTTTCATAAAAATTAATTTGACTAAATAATAAAATCCAATCAGATTTATTTTACACTTGTTGTGTGATAATTACACAACTAAAATAAAACATTAAACTTTGAAATATCTCTAAATATCCAACAATCCCCCACATATTTCAAAAGTTTAAAAACACTTGAGAGATTTCAAAAGAGTTTCCTGGGTTAACATCTTGAATGTAATGCATCGAATCTGTATAGCAAGCTATGGAACCAGACCTAGACTGATAAACTTAACACACAATGAATTGGTGTAGCAAGCTATGGAACCCAAGACACTTAATATGTGTTATAGGTCTATCAATCACACTACACCCCCACAATTCTTGCTGTTACGCCGTTTTGCGCTAATAGGCCATGCGCGCGCCCGGTATTCATGAGTGCTCTAGAGATTTCGCCACAATCTCATGCAAGCGGCCCCACTTGACACTCATATAGGTGATTTCATCAAGTGCATACTGCAAATATACACCACCCATAAGGGATATGAAAATCATTAAAAGCTTTACAAGCTTATCCTCTCAATAATGCAGTATCTAGCACTTTCTCAATTACACCACAGGAAAGGGACACAAAACAAAACAAAATTAGTTTTGTGTGCTAGCAGAACTAACAAGTGACTTGTTCTTACCCATTGAACCTTCTTCATGGGATCTCCAATCACAAAGGTTGGGTTCACATCACTCGTTAATTTCAATTGGCTTAATTCCCATTCCCCTCGATGTATCACATATTGATTTTCGTCCCAGGGGCTTTGTTAGAGGATCTGCCAAGTTCACCTCTGACTTCACATAATCGATCAATATTATTCCATCTTTTAGCAATTGCTTTACCACATTATGTCTCAATTGTATATGTCTATTTTTGCCATTGAAGGTCTTATTTTTTGCAACGGCTATTGCCGATTGACAATCACAATGCATCGACACTGATGGGGTTGGTTTAATTCCTAAAGGAATATTTGCCAAGAAGTTTCTCAACCACTCAGCTTCACTACCAGCCAACTCCAGAGCTACAAACTCTGACTCCATAGTAGATCTAGCAATTATTGTTTGTTTGGCTGATCTCCAAGTAACTGCACCACCACCAAGTGTGAATACATAACCACTAGTGGATTTTGTCTCATCTGAATCAGATATCCAGTTAGCATCACTGTACCCTTCTAGTACAGTGGGAAATCCACTATATATAATACCATAGTTCATGGTACCTCTCAAATATCTCATGAGTCTAGCAAGTGCCTCCCAGTGATCCTGACTAGGACTTTGAGTATATCTACTCAATCGTCCTACTGCATATGCAATGTCAGGTCACGAAAAATTCATCAAATGTAGCAAGCTCCCAAGAATTTGGGCATACTGAGACTGATTAAAAGGATCACCTTTATGTTTCTTCAAATGAGAGTTAGCATCATAAGGGGTACTCACTGGCTTTGAGTCATAGTGACCAAACTTCCTAAGAAGTTTCTCAACATAGTGTCCTTGGGATAGCATTATGCTATCACCCTTCCTAATGATTCTAACTCCCAATATTACACTTGCTTCACCCATGTCTTTCATATCAAATTTTGATGCAAGAAAAGATTTTGTTCTAATCACTACATCATCACAAGTACCAAAGATAAGCATGTCATCTACATATAAGCAGATAATAACACATTCCCCATTTAATATTTTGGTGTACACACATTTATCAACCTCAATAGGAGAAAATCCATCGTTAATCAATGTTTGATTAAATTTTTCATGCCATTGCTTTGGTGCTTGTTTTAAACCATATAAGGATTTGAGAAGTTTGCACACTTTATTTTCTTGACCAGGAGTAACACATCCTTCAGGTTGTGTCATATAAATTTCTTCTTCCAAATCACCATTTAAGAAGGCAGTTTTCACATCCATTTGGTGAATAACAAGTTTGTAAATTGAAGCCAAGGCTATCAAAATTCGAATTGAAGAAATTCTGGTCACAGGAGCAAATGTATCAAAATAATCAATATTTTGTTTTTGAGTAAAACCTTTTGCTACCAATCTAGCCTTATATTTTTCAATTGAGCCATCGGGAAAAAATTTCCTTTTAAAAATCCATTTGCAACCAATAGGTTTTGCTCCCGGGGGTAAATCAACTAAAATCCAAGTGTTGCACTTCAAAATTGAATCAATTTCATTTTTAATAGCTTCTTTCCAAAAGGGGGCATCAGAAGTTGAAATTGCTTCAGAAAAACTCAAAGGATCATTTTCAACAAGGTAAGTGTGAAAATCATTTCCAAACGATGTCTCTTTTCTCTGTCTTTTGCTCCTTCTCAAATCCTCATATAAGTTTTCACAATTATTCTCGGAAGAAATATTTTCAATAGAATTATTTTCTATAGAAATATTTACAGATTTCAAAGGAAAAATTTGCTCTAAAAATTCAGTATTTTTAGTCTCAACAATAGTGTTACGATCAAGTACACTACTTCTCAAAACAAGAAATCTATATGCAGCACTACGTTCAGCATATCCAATAAACATACAATCAGAAGTTTTAGAACCTATTTTCCTTTTCTTGGGCTCAGGAACCATAACCTTAGCTAGGCACCCCCACACTTTCAAATATTTCAAATTAGGCATATAACCTTTCCATAACTCATACGGCGTTTTACCGGTTTTCTTATGAGGTATTCTATTTTGCAAAAAACATGCAGTTAAAATAGCTTCACCCCAAAGGTTATCAGGTGCGGAAGAACTAACAAGCATAGCATTCATCATTTCTTTTAATGTCCTATTTTTTCTTTCAGCTATACCATTAGATTCGGGTGAATATGGGGGAGTCACCTCATGTATTATGCCTTCCTTTTCACAAAATTCATTAAATAAAATATATTCTCCGCCCCTATCAGATCTAACCCTTTTAATTTTTCTATTTAGTTGGTTTTCTACTTCAGCTTTATATAAAAGAAACATGTCAAATGCTTCATCTTTATTTCTAATCAAATAAACTTTAGCATATCTAGAAAAATCATCTATAAAGGTGACATAATATTTTTTTACCTCCTCTAGTCATTGTTTGTTTTAAATCTCCTAGGTCGGTATGAATTAAATTAAGTAATTCAGTTTCACGATGCATCGGGGGACAAGCTTTCTTAGTTAATTTTGATTCAACACATACATCACATTTACCAAGTTGTTTATTACTTAAAGTAATCATACCAAGACACTGCAATTTATAAACATATGACGAATTAGTATGTCCTAGTCTAGCATGCCACATATCATACGAGTCAATCAAATACGCAGAAGAAGATGCATTATTATTAAGAATTTCAGCAACATTGAGTACAAAGAGTCCTTGGTCACAATATCCCTTCCCCACAAAGACATTATCCTTTGTCATTACAATTTTTCCGGATTCAAACGAAACCTTAACCCCAAACTTTCCCAATAGGGCCACAGAAATTAAATTTGCCCTTATGCTAGGCACATGCAACACCTCATTAAGAGCCAAAGTCTTTCCCGATGTAAGCTTTAGCAATACTTTCCCTTTTCCCGAGACCGCAGCGGTTCGAGAATCACCGAGATAAACCAGTTCATCTCCATCCTCTACTGGCAGTAAGAGGTGAAGGCATCTTTGCTCGCACAAATGTGTCTGGTAGCCCCAGAGTCTACCACCCATTTGTTCACATTGGTCACCATATTGACTTGAGAAACGACCGCAGCAATAATATCATCTCCTTCACCCTCAACCAAATTGGCCTTAGGCTTAGGAGGATTGTCACCTCTCATTCTATGTCGGCATTGCGGTGCATGATGACCTGGCTTACCACAAACATAGCACATGCCTTTCTTTTTGAAGTTGGGGTTAGTTGCACGAGGGATATTAGAATTTCTATTATTATAATTGTGACCAGGTTTATTGTCGTACCTTTTCTTCTGAGATTGATTACGAATGATGTTTGCACGAGCAGCTAGTGCCTTTGCCCTTGCGGCCTGACACTCTTTCCTGTTGGTATCTTCAATTATTATATGAGTGATCAGTTCTGACAGAGAGAGTTGCCTGTGTTTGTGCTTCAGTTGTTGCTTGTAATCCTTCCATGAAGGAGGCAGCTTTTTCGATCGAAAGGCCAGCTACAAACTCATCTTGTAGGTTGATGTTTTCCGACTTCAAATCCTCCAAGAGCTTGTGGTATTCATTGATCCGAACTTTGATGTCCTTGTCTTGATCATTTCCCGGTGGTAGTAATTTCCAATGACAAATTTTTGCTTTCCAGGCATCCTCGGTAGTATACTTCAATATCATTGAGTCCCATATCTCCTTTGCACCCTTGTAGGAACAATAAACATCGAACAACTCATTAGATAATGTACTAATTATTGTGTGACGACATACCTTATTATAATATGTCCATTCCTCAAGCTGTTTGGAATTGGCCGATGATGGCTTGGCATCGATTAGAGCAGACGCTACTCCATGCATGTCAAGGACAGTAGAGACACGCTCCTGCCACCTTCGAAAGTTCTGGCCACCAAAGACTTCGATTTTGGAGATGTCAGGAAATGGCTTTGCATAATTGATGGCCGGCGGCGACGGGGGTTGGACAATAGAAGCGCCATTGTTGCTTAGTGTTTGTTGCTCCTCGACGGTTACGTTGTCAGACATACTAAACCCACAAATTAGCAAGATGCTTCAAGAAATCCTTCCAATTGGCTAAGGCTGCATCCCTCAAAGAAAAAATAAACCGCATGTACAGTGCTTCACGTAAAGTCCACTGTTTGTAAATCAAAGATGAAGAAATATAAAACAAATGCCTTTATGTTAAGTGACTTTGATTTTTGTCTCCCAGACTAATTACCAAACAGTGGATGCTTTGATTTCTGTTAAGTAACTTGCGCTGCTGCTACGAACTTTACTCCCTACGTCAGACGGTTTGCCAAATAGTGAAGGCTTTATGAAGAAATAAATAAATAAACCCTTGAGATTGTTATCCCAAACTTGTCTTCAATGTAGTACTAACACAGCAACCAGTCACGAACATACGAAAAAATCTCAATAACCTGAGGCGTGTGAAATCACACTGTCCTCAAGGGTTTATCCGCGTGGTGCGCAAACCCCCCAGGATACAACAGGCCCCTCCCGATTAATTAAACCGAGGTAACAAAACAGTCAAGAAAAAATGATAAACATACAATGTAACCCAGGAAGAGAAGAATAGATAAAAAAAGTATTAAAAGAAGAGAAGCAATAATTGTTTTTTTTTTTTCTCGTCTGAACTTAAACTTCCTTCTATTTTGAAAACAAGCAAAACTCACTCTCCTCTGACGCTGTACTACAAAGCTTTTAAAGAAGGAAGAAAAATTGCCGTTCAAATGAATAAGGTTGATCCAAAATATTAGGATCAGAATTGGCAATTGTTAGCAAGAATTTTGGATCAGAACGGGCAAAAAACAAAACGTGCAACAACACTATTTTGTATTATTTAAAACTGTTAAAAAATAATCATTCACTAGTATAGATTGTTCCTCTTTTATAGGATCAAATTAAAACAAACAAAATATGAAACTGACCAAATAAAATATAAAATTATTTTCACAAAAATTAATTTGACTAAATAATAAAATCCAATCAGATTTATTTTACACTTGTTGTGTGATAATTACATAACTAAAATAAAACATTAAACTTTGAAATATCTCTAAATATCCAACAGAAGGGGCGTGTCATGACCTGAATTTCTAAGTCATGACCGGCCGAAAGGGAAAGACGTAACTTTCCCTCTCGCAGCCTATCATTTGCTCAAATTCATGTCAAACAAAGTGTAACATTTCATTCAATAGTACCTATAAAGTACTAAAATGAAATCCATCAGAGTAATACAAACATAAAAGTAGTTATAAGTCTAAAGTAACATATACAAAAGAGTTGTCACCCTTAACAAAACCAAGTGCAACTTTCAATTACATCCAAACAAACAAAAAAAAGGTCTCCACATAACATCAAGGCTCGTAAGCTATTTTCCAAAGAGTGTGAAAACACAAGGCTCAACCCAACAAATTCAAATTAGACAACTATTTTCCAAAGAGTGTGATTCAATGAAGAAGACATTGTTCCATTTTTAACAGGAGAGTCAGTTGCAGTTAAAAAATTACCGGGAGGAACACAAAATCTCCATGGTAACTCATTTGCACTACCAGTTAAAATTTCAATTTAGAATTTTAGGAAAACTTTTTTCAACACCTAAATTGATACAACTGTGTAGACATCATAGAATGATGTGAGCATAAGTAGACATCAAGATATCTCGTATTTTGAGATGTAGTAGTGTGATGGTTGCCTAGGTATCGAAATTTTAGTTGTATAAATAAATAATGTAGTCGAGAATTTATTACCCTCTGCCAGGAAACTTGACAACAAGCAATTCAAGCTGATCCTGTTAAATTCAAGCTAATATCTAAAAAAGAATGGAATGTTGGAAAAATCTAATTCTTGCATGAATTTGAAACATCAAAGGAAAGGACTATGGGAAAAATAGCAGCCATGGACTGTTTGATAAAAAAAACTAGACATGCCCTGCACTGATAAACAATTTCTATCTCCAAGTAACAAGCAAACACAGATTGCTGGAAAAGTGAAAGCACGCCAGTGACACCACACAACAAAATCATTCCTAATTGCAAGAAATCTAAAACCTTCAGAAACTGCAATAGTTTGGCCAAACTCTAATCAACATCTTAGATCTATTGGTAGTAAGAATTAGAAATGAATATCTCATCCATATTCTGGTGCATAGGACGAGGGAGATTCTTCAATAAGAAAACCATGTGTTTGGTCGAAGGAGGCTGAGAATGGAGGCTGATTAATAATGGATGATTAACAAAGTAAATGGATGATTAATAATGTAGTTGATTTATCAGTACAATCTGTAAATAACAGATGACATTTTAAACTTTTTTTAACTCAATGGGTAAGTTGAAAATATAGTTGAACCAGCGGGTAAGTTGAAAATATAGTTGAACCAGTTTTTTTGAATTTTAACTTAAAAGCGAAAGAAAAAGAAACTCATGCAACCAAACATTACAAAAGATAGCTACTGTTAAACAAGATAAATTTTAACTATACCATTTTTCTGATATCCCCAAATGGTGAGGCAAAAAGTGAAAATAAATTACTTATATAGAGATTAAGTCTTCTAGTTACCATTACACAAATAGGAGTATAGCTGCAAAACACCATAGTTGTTAAGCAAGAAGTTACTACTATTTATCCCAAAACAACTTAAAAGAAAGCCTTCAATATGGACATAAAAGTCTTCTACAGAATCAGCACCTTGAATAGAAACTTAAGCTACAGTAGTAAGGCCCCTTCATCCTTTCTTCCTTGATACCATCCCTCTACATACCATCAATGATGCACAATGTCCTTGAAGCTAGGGTTGTAGATCTATAATTCAAAAAGAGCCGTGTGAGACTTGAAAGTGAAATTGAAGAAAAAAATTTCTTGATAGAACAAATACTAGCAAGATTAAGAAAACAATTCAAGAACAGCAAACACAACAAAAACACACAGGAAAAAGAATGCAACATGCTCAAAAGTACAACTAATCCCAGTGTAAACAAAGAAAGAAATTAGCTTCAACCCTGATGCTAGGAATACAGGAGTGTAGTCATGTACCATCTCAATAAAAGACATGAGAAATGAGAATTTCAGTCAAGAGATGTTCAAGAGAAAAGTTTCCTATATACAAACAGCAAACAAGCCTTTCAAAGATCTTCAGTTGGTCGAATGCAACCAAAATGAGATTACATATTAAACAGAATAAAACAAACACTCATTTCAAGTACTGCATATCCATGAATTTGGCAGTAAATGAAATTAATATCAAGATTGAAGAAGTAAAATAATTCTAGTTGTTTTTTCTCTACATTTTGTTTAAAACCTTTTGAAGACCAACCTAATAATAAATTATTTAGGAGAGAATCAATTACCATTTTGGAAAATGACCTTTTAGCCAACAATTAATATAAAATCAAAACAACTCAATCCAATCCATACATTTCAATTCAACCATTACCGATAGGCCATAGATAATCTTCAAAAAATATAGCGAAACTATGGCACCACCAAAAAATTTAAAACAATCTACTTATATATCCCAAACTTCAAATGGCAAGAGTTTAAAACAATATACATCATTTAAAATAAATTCAGATAATCAACCTGCCACCAACCTGCCACAGAAGAACTTAACTGCAACACGGTGAAACCAAGCTTTCACCATAACTCAAGGTACAGCACCAATGTATATATTTGGGAAGTTTTGTTCTTTCTACTCTGTTATCTCTCCGATGATACAAAATTGCTTGCAGTTCAGCAACAGATACCATTATCAGGGCATCACCATTATCAGATGTGCACAATGGGATCAAAGGATATTCCAAGCAATCAAATTGAAGATTCTCATAACTAACTCTCATGAATTGAGTCCAAGACTTTTCAACTCCAAACTCTTTCATTTGCCATATCACAAAATGGCTTCTGTTGAAATCATGAGAAAAACACAAACAATCCATCAAAACCCCAATCGTCGGATCAACCGGAAGGGCTACATCAAGACGAGGCAGCAACAATTGGGTGCATTTCTCCATTCCCAAATCAAGCGAAACAATTACAAATTGAGCAATAACAGCAGGATTGATGTTGCACAATGCTAACCAATTAAGGGTTCCGTCAAAGTATACTCCATTATTATGCCCTGGATTATCAACATTATAAAAGGTTATAACAGGAAACCTATGAACATCTCTCCAGCGATTGTCGCCCAAGCAGCAAATTTTCACCAGGTTTTTCTGTGACTCCTCCCTAACTTTACCGTTAAACATGAAAGCTATCACCTTGTAAGTGTCATTTAACTTATCATAACCAAATGCAAACCTATAATAATTAAAACTGTCACCAACATCTAAACGTGCAAAATCATTGGATATTAACTTTGTAGCTGGGTTACATACATAAAAGTAGTATTCTGGAAACCACTTTTGATGACTAATACCAAGCATACAGACCAAGCCATTGCAGGAACCAACAACCTCGTAGCAATTATCATCGCCGCCTTTTAATGGAAAGCAGTATTCTTCATCAATGGCGGATGATGATGGGTTCCTCAATAAAGAACGCATAGAGCAGGGAACGAGAAGATCACAAAATGGTTTCCTTTCCCACACTAACAAGAGGTTGCCCTTTGAAGCAGATCTACGAAGCTGCAATTTCACGAATTCAGGATCTGAGATTAGGGATTTCCATGACTTACACACGCACCTGAATTTCAGGAGAGACTTCACTGGCAGCCATGACAGAATTTCCATCATGATCTCGTCAAGGATGACTGGAGAAAGCGGCATGTTGGGCTGAGGCGAAGCCGCCGGTGGCGAATTAGCTTGACGGGTTTTCATGAGATTGGAAAAGGAAGCAACGATACGGTTTTTCATTGAGTCAACGGCTCGGTGTGAACAGAGAGATGAGGGAGAGAGAGACAGCCGCGCGCGGTGTCGAACGGCGGCGCTGCTGGTGGGCCGACGACGAGCGAGACAAGGGAGAGAGGAGAGTAGGAGAGTGAGAGAATGAGCAGAGACGGAGAGAGGGAACTGCGGGTGTACAAGGTAGGGTTACTCACTCACGTCAGATAGTGGGAGGGTGTGTTGGGTACTAGCCTACTAGGGTTACAACTTATAGCTAGTGTTGTGGTTCCACCCGGAAGTCTTGCATCTTGGTGGTGTTTGGAAAAGATTATTCAGATCAGTTATTTTTATGAGTTTTGTTTTGTAAAATGAACATCATGCAAAAAAAGATATTTTTTCCCTTAAAAAACGTTGTTTTAAGAGAAACCGACTCTCAGGACTGATTTACTAAAACGCTTTTTTCTTCCTGTGTGCCGCATGTGTCTTGCCCTCGATCCACGTTTTTCTCCCTCCAAAAGTTTACTTACATGTGAGGCTCAAATGGAAGAGACAAAGAGTCATGGAACAAAGGTATGATTATTTTTGTATCACCCAAATGAAATAGATTATTTTAAAATCATTTTTTAATAAAAATATCCTAATAAAAAAAGAATTTTGATTTTAATCGATTATCATAACAATCAATTATTTAAAAACAGATTATCAATATAATCTTTTTTTTCAGTTTTTCCAAACATATTCAAAATCTATTTTTATTTAGATATGTTATTGAAAAACGATTTTAAAATAATATATTTTGTTTAGATGTTATAAAAACAATCATACTTATATTAAAAATTTATATTTTTGTTCCATTACTCTTTGTCTCTTTCATTTGAGCCTCACGTTTAAGTAACGTGCTGCTGCAGTACGTTACTTTTGGAGAGAGAAAAAGGTGGACCGAGGGCAAGACACATGCGGCACACAGGAAGAAAAAAGCGTTTTAGTAGCATTACTTGAACACCATGGATTTCATTCGTGTATCTTTTAAGCTTTTGATTACCATGATTTTAAACCAAAATTTGGGAAACGTGGGAGGACAAGTACAATAGACATATATGCTAACAAGCTCTTAAAAATGCTAACAAATCAGGTCAGGCTTAAAATAAAGTCTTTAATAAATAATAGGTCAGGTTTAAGTTTTTAATTTTTTTTAATAGGTCGGGCCAATTTAAGCAAAGTCTGGCATGACCTGGCCTATTCCCATCCATGGATGTCAATGGGTAGTGTTTGGGTAGGGTACTACAGTACCCGTCTCATACTCGCGTTTGAAAAAATTACACGTACCTGGACCCGTACCCTCATGGGTAGCAACCTCAATCTCATTACTCGTACCCTTTGGATACTTAAATACTCACACCCGCACCCATTACCCGTACTTTAACAAAGAAAAAAAAAATAACAAAAAGATCATAACTTAATTTAAAAACCATCAAACGATGTTTCAAATGTATTCATCAAACATTACAAAATAGCGTATTATACTAAATAAAAACATGTAAAATATCCAAAATAAGTAAATAACATTAAACCTCCAAAACAATGGATTGAAGTGTTATTGTTATTTACTTGGAAGATAGGAAGCGAAGGGATCGAAGTTAAACGGCTGAAGATTGAAGTGTAGGGTTTCACTGTTTCAGGTTTTAATTTTGATTATATGTATTAGTATTATATTATATATATATATATATATATATATATATATATATATATATATATATATGGGGCAGGGTGGGTACCAAGGTACCCGTACCTGCCTTCATACCCTCTCATATTTGCGGGTAATTACCCATGCCCGTAACCATATTCATAAAGTGGGTTTTTACCCTACCCATGGCAGGTATTTTTTGCGGGTACCCAACGGGTAGGGTCCGAATTTGCATCTCTACTGATGAGTGTGATTTCACCTCACATTTCTTCATATTTTGCATGCATTTTCATGTAGATTAGGCATTTTTATTTTGATATTTGTTAGTTTTTCCCCCTTTGGAATGGGTAAGGTGGTTCTGTGGTGTTTGTGTGCAGGAATTCATGATTAAAATGATCAAGTCCAGTTAATTTGGAGTTTGCATGAAGATGGAGCTTGAAAAGCAAGAAAAATGAGCAGAGCAGAGACCATCACGGCATGGGTGTGACAAGCATCACGGCCATGATTACGTGAGACTGAAGAAAAAGAAGAACGCACAAGTCAGAAGTTGTCACGGCCTGGCCGTGACAACCATCACGACCGTGACAGGCCAATCAGCGCAAGTATTCACAAATAGAAGCTGTCATGACCTGGCCCTGACAGCCGTCGCGGCTGTGATACGTAAAATATGGGATTTTGGGAACTATTTTTTATCTGATTTATAATTGCTTTAATCCCAAGTTAACTTACAATATAAATAGGACAATTAGGCTCAAAATAGAGATATCTTGGCTGCTACCTTTGGCTTAATTTAAGATTTCTCTTCTTCTCCAATTTCTTCTCTATTAGGATTTTTATGTTTTTGTTAATCATGATTGCTATGACCAAGACTCGTTTTATGTGATGAATTGATGTTTTCCGTTTTTGTTAATTTCAATTTTCTTTAGATTTGGTTCTTATTATGCTTCATCCATGTGAATTGATTGATTACCTTTTTGCATGTCTTAGATATTTTAGGGAGGAACTAAGAAGTAAACCTAGGTATTGAATACATAAGAATTGAACTTAGGACTTAAATCACGAGAGTTAGAAGTGGTCCTTCGAGGGTTCATTGGATTGTCACAAACCACAATGGGTCCAATTTAAATACAATTACCACGAGAGTAGGGGTTGGTTTAATTGGGCATGGTTCTTGTATATCGAAAGGGAACATTAACTTTATTAGGATAAATTCACCTTCAAAGCATTTTAATAATTAACAAGAGGGGCATTCAATTTAGTAGCATAAGCAGTATTGTTGGTAACCCAATTCCTGGAAATCTTTTAATTTGAAAAACACCCGAATTGATTTACTTTCCTATTTTGTTTGATTGCGGTTTTTAATAATTGATTTGTTACTTAATTCTAATTTCAAAAACCAAATCTTTCCTTGTTTAGTTTAATTGATTTAAAAATTAATTGTTGTTCAAGATCACGGTGTCTGTGTGTTCGACCTTTTTATTACTTGACGACGAAGTCGCATACTTTCATGATTCACGCTATCAAGTTTTTGGCTCCGTTGCCGGTGACTGTGCTTTCTTGAATACCAATTTAATTTTTAAATTAATTTTTCTAAACATTTTTTTCTTTTTCTAGTGTATCTATTTCTCTCTTTGCAGGTAATTTTTCTTCTTTATGCGAAGATCCCAAAGTCTTAGAACTCTTATTGAAGTTGATCCCGAGATCGAAAGGACTTTTCATAGACGTAGGAGACTACAAAGGGAAAGAGCGAGAGAAAATTTGATCCCCATTCCACTCATGGCCGATCAACCGGATACCAAACCGCTGAAGGACTACGCAGCCCCAAATGCTAGGGGTTTGCGAACTGGGAGTGCTAGGCCAGAAATTGAGGCAGAGAACTACACTATTCCGCCCCAGTTAATTGGAATTCTGTGATACAACAAGAATTCAAGGTGCCCCAGTTGATGCTATCCGCTTGAGGTTATTCCCCTCCTCTTTGACTGGAAAGGTAAGAGCTTGGTTGAAATCAGTGCCTGCTAATACTTTGTCAACATGGAACCGACTGGAGCAGGCATTCTTGGAAAAATTCTTTCCACCATCCAAGACTGCTTACCTACGAACTCAGATCACCGGCTTCTTCCAAAAGGACGGAGAATGCTTATCTGAAGCTTGGGATTGTTACAAAGGATTGCTAGAGTCTTGCCCACATCATGGGCTTGACAAGTTGTTGTTAGTGCATACCTTCTACAATGGATTCAATTACTTTTCGAAAGTGTCTCTTGACTCCGCAGCTGGTGGAGCTTTTATGAATAGACCATTGACTGAAGCGTTCAATATCATTGAAAACATAGCCACCAACTATCACCAATGAGGTTCAGAAAGGGGTAATAACCCGAAAAAACTTTCGGGAGGTAAGTTCGGTGTAGGTGGTATGGAATTGATTTTGTCTAAATTTGATTCATTGAGTATGTGCTTTGATAATCTTGAAAAAGCTAATGTGAGTTCAATAGGTGCTACTAACGTTGCTTGTGAGATTTGTGGAATGCAGGCACATGACTTCATGGAGCGCCCACATGGTAGTGCTTCTATAAAAGGTGCTTCGGGGTGAACAAGTGAATTCATGTCACAATTTTTATGACACGAACCTGAAGTTGCCAAACTATGTTCCCCCCAAATTTTTACAACCAAGGAAGGAAGAATAGCCCTTATCTCTCCTACGGGAACTACAACAACACGTCGAACCACGAATTCCAAGAAGGTCAAGGTAATAGGAAACCCACATCGGGGTATCCTCGGGTACAAAAGTCTAAACTTGAGTCTCTTTTGGAATATTTTGTTGAAACTCAAACAAAGAAAAATGAAGAGTTTAGGCAACAAGGTAGGGCAGTCAATGAGGCAATAAAGGAGTTAACATCTAAGGTAGATAACTTAGTGATCCATAATAAGATGTTAGAAACTCAAATTGCCCAACAAGCTAGTACATCTTCTAGGACTAAGAGTACGTTTCTGGGACAACCCGAAGTTAATCCCAATGAGCACTGTAATGCAATATACTTGAGGATGATAAGCTTCGGGTAGTTGAAAAGGATGTAGAATATGAAGTGGACATGAGTGAACAAGAAGAGGTGGAACCAAAATATGTCCCTCCACCACCTTACCAACCCCCAATACCTTTCCTACAAAGGCTAGTCAAGAAAAAGCAAGTAGAAAAAGAGACTAAGAGCTTAATTGAGGAGCATGATGAAATGATAAAAACTAATATGCCTCATAAATTAAAAGATCCAGGAAGTTTCTCTATTGCTTGCTCAATTGGAGAAGTGAAAATAGACCATGCCTTATGTGACTTAAGGGCTAGCGCAAGTTTGATGCCACTTAGCATCTTTGAGAGGTTTGGAATAAATGAATTGAGACCATCCAAGTTCTCTTTACAATTTGCGGATGGCTCAACTAAAACCCCTCTAGGCATACTAGATAATGTCCCCATAAAGGTAGGGAAATTTTTCATTCCTACTGATTTCAGGGTGTTAGGGATGAATGGGAATTCTAAATTCCCTATCATTCTTGGAAGGTCATTTTTGGCCACAGCTGGAGCAATAATAGATGTAAAAAACTGTAAGCTCTCCTTGAATGTAGAGAAAGGTAGGGTGGATTTTGATTTGACTAACTCATATAACAACCCTCCTTTTGAGAATCATGTATGCAGGATTGAGATAATGCTTCCGGAGGTGAAGGAAGAGCTTAACATGGAAGCAAATCCCAAACTTTGCATCACAAATGATGCACCAAATAATGATGAAGATTGAGTTGCTCAACATGTGGAGTTAAAACTTCCACCGGGAGGAAGTATGACCATGAAACTCAAAGTGAAAAGAGCAAAGCGAAAGCGAATGTGGCCATATGAACAATATAGGCTCATTGAAGGACTTCCTTGGAAGATAGGTGTTCTTTCACTTCCAAGCCCAAATGATCCTGGTTGATTGAAAGGACTATGGTCAAGCTTAAGACCGTAAATAAGCGCTTCTTGGGAGGCAACCCAAGTTTTCTTTCCCTTGCTATTTTGTTTTTAATTTTTGTTTGATTTGAATAATTTGAGAAGTTTAGAAGAGAAAGATCACCATTTGATGGTTTTGCCAAGTGTGTTTGCAGGATTGGAAAAGCATTAAGAGCAAAAAGGCATGAAAAATAGAAGTCATAGGAGATCATGGTCTGGCCCTGACAGGCTTCACAACTGCGAAGGATGAAAACTCAGGAATCAGGGGCGTTCACGGCCAGATCGTGATAGCCTTCACGGCCGTGACATGCTCATCAGATGCATTTTAAAAACGCGAAGGCTCCCCTCCTGTTCCAGTATTGTGCAGCGGAGCCCAACCCTCTCCTTCTTCTTCCCTTCTTCTACCTCCACAACCAGCACCCTCCACCACCTCGGTGAGTTTTTCCATTTTTTCTCCTCTCTCCGACTTGATTATTTACATTGGGGACATTGTAAGTTTTTAAGCTTGGGGAAGGGGTATTTTGCATTTTGCATATTGCATTTTTCATGTTGCATTCATTTAGGTATAGTTTTGCATAATCTCAGCATCAGATTGCCCCTTGTTTTGAAATTGCATCCAATTGTGAGAATTTTGTGCCAATTGAATTGAGATAGTGAATTTTTGAATCCAATTTTTGTATTCTTGTGATAGTCTAAAAAAATTAAAATGCTAGAGATAATCTTTTGATAGTTGTTAATTAGCATGTGGTTCCTTGAATAATGTGTTTCTCGTTGATTTAAAACTACTAAATGTTAGAATTTTGAGCCTAAAAGGGGTACTCACTAAAATTACCACATTCTTTGTGATTGAGTATTTTCTTCCTCTTTGATTGTATTCCCACTACAAAAAATCAACTGTTTAGCGACCGGCATATTCGGTCGCTAAACCTGCTAATTCGGTTGCTATTTAATTTAGCGACCGATTCATGGTGGTGGCCAATAACCTGGTCGCTAAGATTTTAGAGACCAAAATATAAATTCGGTCTCTAAATGGCGACCTTATTTTCGGTCGCTAAATAATAAAAAACGGTCGCTACACGATTGGTCGCATTGTTTGGGTAACCATTTTTAGCGACCGATAATCGATTGCTAGTTGGGTCGCTAATGTTGGTTATGGTTAACCTATATTAGCGACCGATATTCGGTCGCTAGACCACAATTTTTTAATGTTAACTAAAGTTTAGCGACCGAATTATTGGTTGCTAATTCGATCGCTAAACTGGATTTTATTAATTTTCTTTAAATTTAATTTTTAAAATATTAATTTTTTTGTTTTGCTTAAAAGTTTAGTAAAATTAGTAATAAAACACACCAAATTACTAATGAAATATACAATCATAATAAATAATGAATATATATAAAAATAATAATCCAAAGTGTCGTACAAGAATCGTTTAAAATCAAAAAAATGGAAAAAAAAAAAAAAATAGTCATGATAAGGGGGAGGTGGAGGAACCCAATCATCCTCAGCGTCCGTGCCACCAACGTCTGCTATCTGATCGTCCTCTGGAGTAGCAACATCAGTAGCTGGCGGCGGAACTGGAGGAGCGGCAGCAGGCGGCACAACCGTCAGAGCATCACCCTGAGCAACTGGAGTCTGGATCCTCATCTGCTCCATCACCAGCCGTAGTGTTTGGCCCTGCTCGATGCTCGTCTGCATCAGCTGCTGGTGTGCCTGAGTAAACTGTGCAATCTGGTTCGCCATCTGCTACCCTCTATCGCTCTTCTCCCGAAGCTCCGCGTTCAGCTGCGTGATGGTGTCCTGTATTTGGTTGAACTGCTCCTGAGGGATGGTATCGACATAGGAAGGAGCAGGCGTGTCGGATGATGAAGTGATAAACTCGCCTCCTAGGTGTCCGAGGCCATACACGTGCCCCTTCTTGTTCTTGCCCCCGACGACCTCCAAATAAATGGCATTATCATCGATGCAGATAGGAGAGCTGGGCCCATCACCAGTCAAGGCCTCATCTTGTGACCGTGAGGCACGTGATATGGCATCGTCCTTCTTCTCGTTGAACCCCACCTGCAAAGTATAGATGAAGAGATTTAGTTAAAATTATAATCAATATTAACAAATCAATTATAATAATATACAAGTAAAGACTAAATTGTTTTTTTGCTTACAGCATAGTTACGGGCCTTGTTGTTGACCCATGTCCTCGACCTCAACTTCTTCGTCCTCTCCACCAACTCCATAGCAGTGGGGGCCCGCTGTTTCTGTGCTTTTTGCACAGAAAAATATAATCTTAAATTCATAAGAATATTAAAAATTAAAACTCATTAAATAGTATACTAAGTCAAAAGTTTTAAGTATTACCATCTCGTCGTAGTGGGCGGCGGCTGATTTAGACCCGTCGGTACAAGCACATGCGCCACCATCAGAAGCTCGATTATGCCGAGTTGTGGCATTGATCTCCTAGAACTTCTCGGTAGCCCAGTATTGGTCCAGCTGCCTCCTGTTCTCAGGATCCACCCACTTCCCCTTATTCCTACCCTTCCTCAGCTTGTTCGTCAGATTCTTCATGACCAGTGAGCCTTTATGCTCAAATATATCCCTGACGAGACCCTCTAAAGCTGCGTCCCACGTATACTCTTTCTACAACTTACAGTTGTTAGGAAATTTGTGTGTATATATATATATAATGTAAATTTAATTTAAATAACTTAATAAATTGTTACCTTAAACTCTTTAAACAACCGATCCCTATGGCCCCCTGGGATGGCCTTCCATGTAGGCCATGGACCATCAAACTTGCGCCGCAGGTTCTTCGATATCGAATCAGAAGGGCCCTTCGCAGGCAGAAAACTGCAGCAAAATTAGAGCATTAGTAAATGTTATAAATAAAAAAACAAGTAAATAGAAATTAACGATACTTTATATATTACAAAATTAAATTAACTTACTCGTTATCCCCCTGGGGATAAGAAGAATCCTCCTGTCAGATGGACCACATCTTTCCTGTCCCGATGATGATGATGGTCCTGTCATAAGTGTGGATGATGACGGTGCAGCCCGTGTCCCGACCACATGAGGCTGGGTGGGGGGTGCAACTCCATCACCTTGATGTGTCCCGTCCACAGAGGTGCTGGTAGGGTGGTCTCGATCTGAAGGCTGTGGGTCGGACGGCTGAGGGACTCTCGCAGCAAGACCTCTGCCACGACCTCCACGACGACCCCTACCTCTAGAGGAATCTGCCATCTATGTAAAAAATGAAAAGATGACTACACAACAGTGTAAATAATACAAAAATAAATTACCTAAGTAGAATGACATTTACACAATGAATTATGACATAAATAAATTACCTAAGTAAAATCTTCGTCACTAAATTCACCCTCACTCTCATCAGTCTCACTTGATCAAAATGTGCCTTCGCTAGATGCGTCCAACTCAGATTGATCCATTAACTCTCTTTCAACTTCTTCCCCATTTTCGGAAATGTCCGCCAGTGAATTAACAATAATGTCCGACGTAATTTGCAACAGTAAGTAGGGTCTTGAAAACTCATCATCTTGGTACGGAGCATTTTTCAGGCTGGTTGAATACATTATCAGTAATTATACTGCGAGCCTTTATCTTAATAGCACCCAATCAGCCTTGATGTCCTTCGGGATATGGTGAGTAATAAACCTGATCTACCTGTTATGAAAAAATGAATGGGTCGTACGCCTTATTATACCTATGAGGAAGTGGAGCAGTGGTGGCTCACCGGAGGTACGTTGGACAGAGAAAGAGAGAAATAAAAGAGAGAGCAAGAGAGCAAGAGAGAATGAGAAAGAGACACAAAGTAATAGAGAACATACGATGGTGATGTTGTGGTGGTGTTGGTGGTGGTGTGGCCGTAGCTTGGAGGCGGTCGGAGAGAGCGAAGGTCTGTGGGGGAGGAGTTGCGCGTAAGAGAGAAGAGAAGAAAAGAGAGAAATTGGGGAAGAGATGAAGGAAATCTCGACTTAGGGATTTAATAAACAGCGACCGAAATCTTCGGTCGCCATCTCGGTGGCCAATCACTTAAAAACCAAATCGGTCGCTATTTTCGGTCGCAGAGTGACTCATTTTGAAATCAGTTTAACACGTTTTAGCGACCGATTTCAAATCCGTCGCTAAATGGCTCCAATAAGACCGTTGTATATTAAAGGGCCACCAAATCGGTCACTAAATAATCAACAAAAAAAAACGTTTGAAGTCAACCGTTTGGCGACCGAAATAGTGACCAAGTTGTTTGCCACCAACTATTTCGGTCGCCAATTCGGTCGCTGGACTCATGATTTTAATTTCATCTGGAATGTGTTGTTTCAGTCACAATTTCGGTCGCAAATAGTGACGGAGCTGTTCGGTCGCCATTTGTCGGTCGCTAAATGAACTTTTTTTTGTAGTGTCTCTAGAACTTGACTTGAACCTTTTTAAAAGTTAAAAATTTTTGAAAACATATTTGAAAATGATTGAGGCACTATGTATTTTTTTGGCCCTCTGAGCTTTGAATGATTGAATGCTACTCCTTAGTTGCTTAATTTTGAGCTTAAAAAAATGCTTTTCTTAGTACCTTCATTGTTTTTTATAAATGATGCATGGTATGACACCTTTTAAAGTATTGCAAAAAGGGCACGAAGGTAGTTTGAAAAATTGTGGGATGAAAGAAAAATAAATAAATATTTCTCGAGTTGGAAATCTTGATGAATATGGTTCTTGAATCCGCAAGTGAACGACTTCATCGTCAAGTAATAAAAAGATATTGAACCACAGAGACCGTGATCTTAAATAACAATTAGTTATTAAATTGATTTAACTGAACTGGAATAAGATTTGGTTTTTGAAATCGGAATCAAGTAACAATCAAATTTAAAATTGCAATTAAACACAATAGGAAAGTAATTCAAATAGAGGTTTTTCAAATTCAAAAGGGATTTCCAGGAATTGGGATACCACAAAACTGCCTAAGTTACTAAATTGACTAGTCTCCTTGTTAATTACCAAAATTTGCTTTGAAGGTGAATTTATCCTAAATAAGTTAATGCTCCCTCTCGGGTTACAAAAATCGTGCCCAATTAAATCAACCCCTACTCTCGTGGTAATTGAATTTAAATCGAACTCTTTAAGTTTTGTGACAATTCGTGAACCCTTGAAGGACCGCTTCTAACTCTCGTGATTTAAGTCCTAAGTTTGATTTCTATAGATCCGATACCTAAGTTCACCGCTAAGTTTGTCCTTAGTGTATCTATAACACACAAAAAAGTGGCCACCGAATTTACGAGTAATTAAAATAATAGGGATCAAATTGAAAGCAAAATTGAAATTAATAAGAAATCAAACATCAATTCATCACCATAAACAAACCTTGGGCATAGCCCCAATTCCTAGAAACAAGACTACTACTCAAGCATTGCCATGATCATAGCAAACTTGATTAACAATGACATAAAAAGAAAACCCTAGAGGAGAGAAGAGATTGAGGAGAAGAAGAATCATCCTAATTTTGCCTATGGGTAGCAGTCAAAAAGTGCCCGGTTTTGAGCCCTAGAGGGCTATTTATAATCTGAGATAGCTTGAATCCCAAGCCAATACAAAAATCAGATCAAATCAGTTTCTATGGATCCATATATTGCGCGTCACGGCCGTGATGGCTATCACCGCTAGACCATGACGGATTGTCTTTGAGGTTGCTTTGCTGGTTGGTCTGTCACGATCGTGACCACCATCACGGCCTAGCCGTGATCAGTTCTGCCTGTGAGGGTCTGGTTCAGTTGGCATGTCACGGCCGTGACCAACTCTGACTTTTCCATTCTTTTTTTTTTTAGCTCTACTCGATCATGGCCGTGATGGCCATCACGGCTAGGCCGTTATTAGTTATATTTGACTCATTTACTTGCCTTTCAAGCTCCATCTTCATGCCAGCTCCAACACAACTGATCCTGAGCATTTTAATCTTCAATGCCTGCACACAAGCACCACAAAAGCACCTTACTCGTTCCAAGGTAAAAACTATCAAATAATCAAATAAAATATGCCTAAACTATATGAAAATGCATGCAAAATGTCAAGGAAATATGAGGTGAAATCACTCTCATCAAACTACCCCAGGCTTAAGATTTTGCTTGTCCTCAAGCAATAACTAAGGCCAGAAAAGATAATCAATCAGAGCATGGATAATGAATCTAGAACCCGAGTAATAAATCCAAGTAACAGGCATATTCAATAAGAAACCAAGAGACAATCGATTTTAAGTCCAATTAGAAGCTTAGGTTCCCCAGATTCACATCTCTCACTAATTCGGGCACTCTTCTCACCTCACTCATATGTTTAAGGGTATATGACAATTCGCTCAATTTCCTCAAGTAAGGTACCCTATCATAAGCTTGACTATTAACCAAATCTCTACTTTATTAATGAAAACACATAAGAATCAAGAGGTCTTTTATTTGGGTTGTAATGGGGCCATGTGATTAATTGTTAGGTGGGGAAATCAAGAAAAAGAAAATTCAAGAAGGCTAAACAAAATATCAAACAATGCAAAGCATGACACCTTTCTTAGAACACCTTTTTGAGCTTTAGTTCAGTCTTCTACCTTTCTTTCTTTTTTTTTTATTTCTCATCCCCTTCTCCATTTTTTTTATTTGGAGAAGGGGAGATTTTCAACTTAAGAGAAATATATATATATATATATATATATATATATATATATATATATTTCTTTTTTTTCTTTTTTTAACATCCTACAATTTAATTTTCCAACTTCCTTTTTGCCCTTTTGCAATACTTTAAAATGTGTCATACCAAGCATTGTTCATTAAAATAGATCAAGGTACCAAGAAAAGTATTTTATTCTTTTAGGCTCAAAATTGGGCAACTAAGGGGTAACATTTAATCAGTCAAAGTTCAGAAGGCCAGAAAAATACCTAGTGCCTCAATCATTTTCAAATATGTTTTCAAAAAATTTTGAGTTTCAAAATGGTTTCAAGTCAAGTTCTAGAGAACACAATCCAAGAGGAATAAAACACTCGATCACAAGGAATGGGGTAGATTTAGTGAGTACCCCTTTTAGGCTCAAAATCTCACATTTAGTAGTTTAAAATCAATGAGAAACCCAAATCTAAGGAACCACATGCTAATTATTAACTATCAAAAGATCATCTCAAGCATTTTTATTTTTAGCCTATCACAAGAATACAAAAATTGGGTTCAAAAAATTCACTGTCTCAATTCATTTTGCACAAAGTTTTTCACGATTAGAGGCATACTCTAAGCAAGGGGCAATCTAATCACGTGACATATGCAAAACTAACCCTAAATGAATGCAACGTGCAAGAATGCAAAAATAATACCCCTACCCTAATCTTAAAAACTTACATTGTCCCCAATGTAAATAATTAAGTCGTAGGGAGGATAAAAATAAAAACAACTCACTGAGGTGGTGGGTTCTGGCTCAGATGTCAGTCATAGAGTTGCTGGATCATGGCTCTCCGCTCACGCTGCTCCTCCATGATGCGCTCCTGGTTCGCTAGGATAGTGTCAAAGGTGGACGAGAACCGCGCATAGGGATCATCGGACGACGTACCTGCAAAGGAAGAAGATGGGTGCCTAGACGGCCTAGCCTGCGGTGGCGGCCGTAACGGCCTTTGTACCTTAATAGGCTGAGGCTCCTCTCCCACCGGCACTTTCCAATTTGCCGGATTTGTTACATCCAAAAGTGCGGGGTTAGGGAGAGGAATTGGGTGCTTGCGCCTTGGGTGTTTTAGGGAGTACGTATCATCCTCCTGGGTGATCATCCCCATGACCTCACAAGCCTGCAAGGTGATACGTGTCTGTCCTGGGGCGGCCTCAAAACCATCCAGATCAAAGTTAAAGTGATGGCATATTGTGGTGATTAAGCCACCAACGACAATAGTGCCACTCGAACTCTTGGAGACCTTTAAGAGGTGCCTAGCCAAAAACGACCCTGTGTCCACGTTGCTCTCAGGGTGGAGCATGGCCCATAGTATAAAGACCTCGTCCTGGCGGACAGATCCGTCACTCTCTCCACGGCCAAACAGGGTGTTGGCTATGACCCTATTCATATATCTTATACTTGGGTTAACAAAGGCTGTGGACTTGGATGTCCGAGGGTCAAAACTCCTGCCTTCATAGTCAATTATTGACCAGAAACTATGTGCACTAAACCCTAAGGGGTATCTTCTGTCACCCCCTACAGGTAAACCAAAAATCTCATTAAATTCAGCTAGGGTTAGTACAAAGTCCTGGTTGAAGAGCCGGAATGTAATCCGTCCCTCAAGGCAATGCGGCCCTTGGAGAATTTCTGCATTCAGAGAGCTTAAGAACTCCAGAGTAGGGCCAACAAATGCATGGTATCTAGTGCGATCAAACTCGCTCCACCCTATGTTTTCTAACATCCAATTGATGTCAACAGTCAGGCCTAGGGTGTCTATACATGCTTCATCAAGATATTTTGTTTGGATAATCTTCCTATTTTTCAAAGCATTAAACCCATCTTGTTGAGCATTATCTTTGAAAACAATCCCATACCCATGTTCATCAGTCTCAGAGTTAGAGGAGTCAGAGTCAGAGTAGTTACCTGGGTTCCTGCTTCCTCTGGTACGAGGGCGTGAGGCTTCGATCGCCCTTTGACGCTTGCTTGCCATGATTTTCTTCAATGAATCTCAAAGCATCAAAATTCACAATCCCCTCCTTCACTGTTTCTGAAATTCGAATTTTTAGGCGCTGGGGTTTCAAAATTGGGAATTTTTGAGTTTGCCCAAAATTGAAGGATTTGCCTTGTGGGTCTTGTTGGGTTAGGTCTAGGGAGTAAGGTAGTAGAGTTGGTTGGGCATGGGTGTCATGGGGAGATGAGTTTTCAAGCTTTTTGGGTGAATGGTTATGGTGGAGGTTTGAGAGGAAGAAGAAGATAAGTGGATGAAGAGGGAGATGGTGGGTTTGGGTTAAGGGGGGTTGCGTTGATGAATGTGAGATGAGGGAAAGGAGGATGTGGAATGAAGGGTGAGAACTTGGTGGCTATGGAGGTAGAGAGAAAGTAGGGAGGAGGAAGAGAATTAGGTTGTTTTTGAGCATAGGGGATGGGGTTTGCGGTTTAAAATTCTGAGTTAAAAGCGTGTCACGGCCGTGACCCACATCACGGGCAGGCCGTGACGCGTTGTGTCTGGAAAATCCCTCTTCACGGGCGTGATGAGTATCACGGCTGGCCCGTGATGGAATCTGTTCTGTTTCATATGGCTTGTCACGGCCGTGATCACTATCACGGCCTGGCAGTGATCTTTCCTGACTTTTTGGTCTTCACATCACAGCCGTGATGGAAATCACGGCCTGGCTATGATGGACTCTGATCTTCTGGGGCCTTCTCGTCACGCCCGTGATGGCAATCACGGCTGGGCCGTGATACTGTCCGACTTTCAGCTGTTGACTGATCACGGCCATGACCCATATCACGGCCTGAGGGTGATTGATTCTGACTTGATTTTCCATGCCCTTTTCATTCTTCATGCCTTCCTGACCTGAAAACACTTGGCAAATCCATTAATTTATGATTTTTCTTCTCTAAATCTTCTCAATTATTCAAACAAAGTTCAAAAACAAACTAAGAAGGGAAAGAAAGCTTGGGTTGCCTCCAAAGAAGCGCTTATTTACGGTCCTAAGCTTGACCATATTCCTTTCAATCCTTTGATGTTGGATCGAGGAGGGAAATCACAAACTCCTGTTCAAGTGGATGTTCTCCAAGGTAGTGTTTCAGTCTCTGTCCATTGACCTTGAATGGTCCACGTTCCTGGTTCCAAACCTCGACGGCACCATACGGAAATACTTTCATTACTATAAATGGTCCAGACCATCTAGACTTGAGCTTTTCTGGGAATAACCACAACCTCGAGTTGTAGAGTAGCACCAGTTCTCCTTCATGGAATTCTCTACGAAGGATATGCTTATCATGCCACTTCTTTGTTCTCTCCTTGTAAGATCGTGCGGACTCATAAGCATCCAATCTTAGCTCATCAAGTTCCTGAAGTTGAAGGATTCTCTTTTCCCCAACGGCTTTTATATCAAAGTTTAGCATCTTAATAGCCCACAAAGCCTTATGCTCAAGCTCGACTGGTAAGTGACATGGCTTACCGTAAATAAGTCTAAAGGGTGTCATCCCGATAGGAGTCTTGTAAGCCGTACGGTAAGCCCAAAGAGCATCATCAAGCTTTAAGGATCAATCCTTTCTCGAACCTAAAACAATCTTCTCCAGAATGCTCTTTATCTCTCGATTGGAAACCTCGACTTGCCCACTTGTCTGAGGGTGGTAAGGTGTAGCAACCCTATGAGTGACTCCATATTTGAGTAGGAGTTTTTCAAATTGTTTTTCAATGAAGTGCGATCCTCCATCACTAATGACTGCCCTTGGAATTCCAAACCTTGGAAAATCACCTTCTTGAATAGTTTGATTACGGTTTTTGCATCACTTGTTGGGGAAGGAATGGCTTCCACCCATTTAGAGACGTAATCAATGGCTACAAGAATGAACTTATTGTTGCAAGAGGAAGGAAAGGGTCCCATGTAGTCAACTCCCCAAACATCAAATATCTCTACTTCTGGCATAGTGTTGATGGCATTTCATGCTTCTTAGAGATGTTCCCAGTTCTTTGACATGGATCACAAGCAAGCACGAACATTCAGGCATCTCTGAAAATATGAGGCCAATAGAAACCAGCTTGAAGCACCTTTGTTGTTGTCTTTGAGGCACTAGTATGTCCTCTGTAAGATGAGGAATGACAACAACTGAAGATACCCGGAACCTCGACTTCCGGGATACACCTTCTGTAAATGTTGTCCGCACACTTGAGAAAAATGTAAGGCTCATCCCACACGTAGTTCTTAAGATCGGAGAAGAACTTCTTCTTTTGTTGATAATTAAACTCCGATGGTAGAATCCCATATACAAAATAATTCACAAAGTCCGCATACCATGGAGCATTCTCTCCCAAGATGGCGAACAGTTGATCATCAGGGAAAAAATCATCTATCGGCAAGTTGTCCTTCTCATGTTCCAATGGTTCAAGTCTGGATAAGTGGTCTGCAACCAAGTTCTCCGTCCCTTTCCGGTCCTGAATCTCCTGGTCAAATTCTTGCAGAAGGAGAATCCATCGGACGAGTCTTGGCTTTGCTTCCTTCTTAGTCATGAGGTGCTTTAGTGCGGAGTGGTCCGTGTACATTATGAGTTTAGACCCCACAATGTATGATCTGAATTTCTCAAATGCAAAAACAACCGCAAGCATTTCTTTCTCAGTTGTGGCATAATTGGCTTGAGCTCCATCTAGAGTTTTGCTTGAATAGAATATTGCATGAACCTTCTTGTCTATCCTTTGTCCCAACACCGCTCCCACGACATAGTCACTAGCATCACACATTACTTCAAATGGCTCATTCCAATCTGGTGTTTGCAAAATGGGAGCGGTGGTCAAAGCTTCCTTCAACCTATAAAATGCACTCAAACATTCCTCATTAAAATCAAATGGAACATCTTTCATTAATAGGTTAGATAAGGGTTTAGATATTTTTGAAAAATCTTTGATGAAACGCCAGTAAAACCCGACGTGTCCCAAGAAACTTCTAACTCCTTTCACATTTACTGGTGGAGGCAAATTTTCAATAACATCTATTTTGGCCCTATCCACCTCAATACCTCTACCAGAAATCAAGTGCCCAAGCACTATACCTTTTTTTTACCATAAAATGACATTTCTCCCAATTCAATACCAAATTGGTTTCTTCACATCGCTGTAAAATCTTAGAAAAATTTGTTAAACAGTCATCATAGGTAGTTCCATAAATAGAAAAATCATCCATAAAAACCTCCATGATGTTTTCAATAAATTCAGAAAAAATTGCAGTCATGCATCTTTGAAAAGTAGCCGGTTCATTACATAGAACAAAAGGCATTCTTCTATAGGTAAAAGTGCCATAGGGACAAGTAAATGTGGTCTTTTCTTGATCACTAGGATGTATAGGAATTTGATGAAAACCGGAATATCCATCCAAGTAACAAAAGTATGAATGCCTAGCTAATCTTTCAAGCATTTGATCAATAAATGGGAGAGGGAAGTGATCTTTCCTTGTTGCCTTATTTAGCTTCCTATAATCGATGCACATTCTCCAACCAGTTACCGTCCTGGTAGGGATTAGTTCATTATTTTCATTTTGAATAACAGTCATCCCCCCTTTCTTAGGAACTACATACACCGGACTAACCCATTCACTATCGGAGATTGGATAAATAACTCCCGCATCTAACAACTTAAGCACTTCTTTCTTAACCACCTCTTTCATATTAGGGTTCAACCTACGTTGATGCTCAATGGATGGTTTATGCTCATCTTCCATTAAAATGCGATGCATGCAAAAAGAAGGATTTATGCCTTTAATATCGTCAATTGTATACCCTATCACTTTTCTATGCATTCTAAGCTCCATAAGTAATTTTTCAGTTTCCAACTCATTCATGCTAGCATTCACAATTACCGGATAGGAAGAGTTAGGACCAAGAAATTCATACCTCAATGTGGAGGGAAGAGGTTTTAGTTCTACCTTAGGGGCTTCTTCATCTTTCAGATCCTTACTCTTTGGTGTCAACTCAAGTTTCTCTTTCTTTGTTTTGTTCGGAGAAATTTCTGGACTAGCCTCCAGAAGGCGGGCATAATTCCTTACTTCTCCTCCATGAGCATTTAAGTCTCCACCAATCAAACACATTTCTAATGGGCCATCAACACAAGCTTGATGGGATTCTTCTTTCACCACTTGGTGCATTAAGTCAACCCTGCAACAAGAATCTTCAAAAGAAGGGTGTTTAATAGATTTAGCTAAATCAAATTCAACTTTATCATCACCCACAATTAAAGTCAATTTCCCATTTTTAACATCAATAATTGCTCCTGCAGTAGCCAAGAAAGGCCTACCAAGAATAATGGGGATTTGGGAATCCTCTTCCATTTCAAGTACCACAAAATCCGCAAGAATGAAAAATTTATCCACTTTAATAGGAACATCCTCCAAGATGCCTATAGGGAATTTGACTGACCAATCCACCAATTGAAGGGAGATTGTTATGGGTTTTAGTTCACCCATCTCCAACTTCTTGCAAACAGAGAGGGGCATAAGACTAACACTAGCCCCTAAATCACAAAGAGCTTTATCAAAACTAGTGTTACCAATCAAGCAAGGAATAGAGAAACTACATGGATCTTTCAATTTAGGAGGCAATTTATTTTGAATTAAAGCACTGCACTCCTTAGTTAAAGCCACTGTTTCATAGTCCTCTAGCTTCCTCTTATTTGACAAGATATCCTTAAGAAATTTAGCATATGTGGGCATTTGTTGTAACGCCTCAGTGAAGGGTACATTAATGTACAATTTCTTAAGGACCTCTAGAAATTTTCCGAATTGCTTATCTAACTTGGCCTTAGCCAACCTTTGAGGAAAATGTATTGGAGGTTGGTAAGGTGGTGGAGGGACATACTTAGACACATTTTCACTAGGCTTTTCCTCTTCTAAGGGTTGTGTCTCAATAGGTTTCTCCTCCTCATCTACATTCTTGTTATCACTCTCCCCTTTAGCCTCGGGATTCTCAAGTTTTCTACCACTCCTTAGACTCACAGCTTTATACTGTTCATTATTTGGGTTCACTTCAGGTTGTCCGGGAAACTTGCCCGGTTGCCTCATTGAATTTCTCGCTTGTTGGGCAATTTGAGTCTCTAACATCTTGTTATGGATGTCTAAGTTATCTGCCTTAGATGTTAACTCTTTTATTGCCTCATTAACTGCCCTATCTTCTTGCCTAAATTCTTCATTCTGCTTAGTTTGAGTAGCAACAAAATTTTCCATAAGAGACTCACGTTTAGACTTTTGTACCTAAGGATACCCCGATGCGGGTTTCCTATTACCTTGGCCTTCTTGGAATTTCTGGTTCAACGTGTTGTGGTAGTTCCCGTAGGAAAGATAAGGATTATTCTTCCTTACTTTGTTGTAGGGATTTGGGGGAGCATAATTTGGTAGCTTCAAGTTCGTGTCATAGAAATTGTGACAAGAGTTCACTTGTTCCCCCGAAGCACCGGACTCAGGAGCGATACCATATAGGCACTCCATTATGTCATGTCCCTGCATTCCACAAATCTCACAAACAACATTAGTAGCACCTATTGAACTCACATTAGCCTTTTCAAGATTATCAAAGCGTTTATTTAATGAGTCGAATTTAGACATAATCAAATCAGTACTATTCATTTTGAACTTACCACCAGAAAGATTTTTCGGGTTATTACCTCTTTCTGAACCCCATTGGTGATAGTTGGAGGCTACGCTTTCAATGATATTGAACGCTTCAGTCAGAGGTCTGTTCATAAAGGCTCCACCAGCTGGTGAGTCAAGTGACACCTTCAATGAGTAATCCAGTTCGTTGTAGAAGGTATGCACTAACAACCACCTCTCGAGTCCATGATGTGGGCAAGACTCTAGCAATCCCTTGTAACGATCCCAAGCTTCGGATAAGCATTCTCCGTCCTTTTGGAAGAAGCCGGTGATCTGAGTTCGTAGGTAAGCAGTCTTGGATGGAGGGAATAATTTCTCCAAGAATGCCTGCTCTAGTTGGTCCCAAGTTGACAACGTATTAGCGTCCACTTGCTTCAAACAAGCTTTTGCCTTTCCAGTCAGAGAGGAGGGCAATAATCTCAAGCGTATAGCATCGATCGGGGCACCTTGAATCCTTATTGCATCGGTGAATTCCAAGAATGTCTCCACATGATCAGTCGGGTCCTCCGAGGGTAATCCTCCAAACTGATGTTGCCTAATCATGCTAATTAACTGAGGCGGTATAGTGTAGTTCTCCGCCTCAATTTCTGGCCTAGCAATCCCAGTTCGCAAACCCCTAGCATTTGGGGCTGCGTAGGCCTTCAGTGGTTGGGTATTTGGTAGATTCAGCATGAGTGGAATGGGAATCAACCTCTCTCTCTCTTTGTCTTTGTAGTCTCCTACGTCTATGAAAGGTCCTTTCGATCTCGGGGTCAACTTCAATAAGGTTTCCAAGAATTAGGGATCTTTGCATAAAAGAGAAAAATACCTATGGTAAATAGATACATACTCTAGAAAAAGAAAAATAAATAAATAAAAAAATAAAAAAGTGTCCAGAAAAGTCAATTAAAAATTAAATTGAAATTCAAGAAAACACAGTCCCCGGCAACGGCGCCAAAAACTTGATGAATATAGTTCTCGAATCCGCAAGTGAACGGCTTCGTCGTCAAGTAATAAAAAGAGATCGAACCACAGAGACCGTGATCTTAAATAACAATTAGTTATTAAATTGATTTAACTGAACTGGAATAAGATTTGGTTTTTGAAATCGGAATCAAGTAACAATCAAATTTAAAATTGCAATTAAACACAATAGAAAAGTAATTCAAATAGGGGTTTTTCAAATTCAAAAGGGATTTCCAGGAATTGGGATACCACAAAATTGCTTATGTTACTAAATTGACCACTCTCCTTGTTAATCACCAAAATTTGCTTTGAAGGCGAATTTATCCTATCTAAGTTAATGCTCCCTCTCGGGTTACAAAAACCGTGCCCAATTAAATCAACCCCTACTCTCTTAGTAATTGAATTTAAATCGAACCCTTTAAGTTTTGTGACAATTCGTGATCCCTCGAAGGCCCGCTTCTAACTCTCGTGATTTAAGTCCTAAGTTTGATTCCTATAGATCCGGTACCTAAGTTCTTCGTCCTTAGTGTATCTATGACACGCAAATAAGTGGCCACCGAATTTACGAGTAATTAAAATAATAGGGATCAAATCGAAAGCAAAATTGAAATTAACAAGAAATCAAATATCAATTCATCACCATATAAACAAATATTGGGCATAGCCCCAATTCCTAGAAACAAGACTATTACTCAAGCATTGCCATGATCATAGCAAGCTTGATTAACAATAACATAAGAAAACTCTAGAGGAGAGAAGAGATTGAGGAGAAGAAGAAGAATCCTAATTTTGCCTATGGGTAGCAGTCAAAAAGTGCCCGGTTTCGAGCCCTAGAGGGCTATTTATAATATGGGATAACTTGAATCCCATGCCAATGCAAAAATCAGATCAAATCAGCTTCTATGGATCCATATATTGCGCGTCACGGCCGTGATGGCTATCACCGCTAGGCCGTGACGGATTTTGTCATTGAGGTTGCTTTGCTGGTTGGTCAGTCACGGCCGTGACCACCATCACGGCCTGACCGTGATCAGTTCTGCCTGTGAGGGTCTGGTTCAGTTGGCATGTCACGGCCGTGATGGACATCACGGCCTGGTTAGTGACCAGCTCTGACTTTTCCATTCTTTCTTTTCAGCTCTACTCGATCATGGCCGTGATCAGTTTTGTTTGCCTCATTTCCTTGCCTTTGAAGATCCATTTTCATGCTAGCTCCAACACAACTGATCCTGAGCATTTTAATCTTCAATGCCTGCACACAAGCACCACAAAACCACCTTACCCGTTCCAAGGTAAAAACTATCAAATAATCAAATAAAATACACCTAAACTATATGAAAATGTATGCAAAAAATCAAGAAAATATGAGGTGAAATCACACTCATAAAATCTCCCCTTCTCCAAACCAGAAAAAGTTAAAAAAAAATGGAGAAGGGGATGAGAAAAAAGAAAGTGAAAAAAAAGAAAAAAATGTAGAAAAGTGAATTAAAGCCCAAAAAATGTATTTTAGAATGTTGTCATGCTTTACATTATTTGATATTTTGTTTAGCCTTCTTGAATTTTCCTATTCTGGGTTTCCCTACCTAACGATTAATCTCATGGCCCCATTACAACCAAAATGAAAGACCTCTTGATTCTTATGTGTTTTCATTATTAAGTAGAGATTTTGGTTAATACTCAAGCTTATGGTAGGGTACTTTCCTTGAGGAAATTGAGCGAATTGTCATATGTCCTTAAACACTTGAGTGAGGTGAGAAGAGTGCCCAAATTGGTGAGAGACATGAATTTAGGGAACCTAAGCTTCTAAGTGGACTTGAAATTGATTGTCTCTTGGTTACTTATTTGGATATGCCTGTTACTTGGATTTGTTACTCGGGTTCTTGGTTCACTGTCCATGCTCTAATTGTTTATCTTGTCTGGCCTTGGTTATTGCTTGAGGACAAGCAAAATCTTAAGCTTGGGATAGTTTGATGAGTGTGATTTCACCTCATTTCTTCATCATTTTGCATGCATTTTCATGTAGATTAGGCATTTTTATTTTGATATTTGTTAGTTTTTTCCCATTGGAACGGGTAAGGTGGTTCTGTGGTGTTTGTGTGCAGGAATTCATAATTAAAATGCTCAAGTCCAGTTAATTTGGAGTTTGCATGAAGATGGAGCTTGAAAAACAAGAAAAATGAGCAAAGCAGAAACCATCACAGCCTGGGTGTGACAAGCATCACGACCATGATCATGTGGGACTTAAGAAAAAGAAGAACACACAAGTCAGAAACTGTCACGGCCTGGTCGTGACAGCCATCACGTCCGTGACAGGCCAATCAACGTAAGAATTCACAAACAGAAGCTGTCATGGCCTGGTCCTGACAGCCGTCGCGATCGTGATGCGTAAAATCAGGGATTTTGGGATCTTTTTTTTATCTGATTTGTAATTGTTTTAATCCCAAGTTAACCTACATTATAAATAGGACAATTAGGCTCGAAAATAGAGATATCTTGGCTGGTACCTTTGGCTTAATTTAGGATTTCTCTTCTTCTCCAATTTCTTCTCTTCTCTTAGGATTTTTATGCTTTTGTTAATCAAGATTGTTATGACCATGGCAATGCTTGAGTAGTCGTTTTATTTCTAGGAATTTGGGCTATGCCCAATACTCGTTTTATGTGATGAATTGATGTTTTTCCATTTTGTTAATTTCAATTTGCTTTAGATTTGGTTCTTATTGTGCTTCATCCATGTGAATTGATTGACCACCTTTTTGCATGTCTTAGATATTCTAGGGAGGAACTGAGAAGTGAATCTAGGTATTGAATCCATAAGAATTGAACTTAGGACTTAAATCACGAGAGTTAGAAGCAAACTTTCGATGGTTCACTGAATTGTCACAAACCACAATGGGTCCAATTTAAATACAATTACCACGAGAGAATGGTTGGTTTAATTGGGCACGGTTCTTGTATCTCGAGAGGGAACAATAACTTTATTAGGATAAATTCACCTTCAAAGCATTTTGATAATTAACAATAGGGGTATTCAATTTAGTAGCATAAGCAGTCTTGTTGGTAACCCAATTCCTGGAAATCTTTTAATTTGAAAAACACCCGAATTGATTTACTTTCCTATTTTGTTTGATTGCAATTTTTAATAATTGATTTGTTACTTGATTCTAATTTCAAAAACCAAATCTTTCCTTGTTTAGTTTAATTGATTTAATAATAAATTGTTGTTCAAGATCACGATCTCTGTGTGTTCGATCTTTTTATTACTTGATGACAAAGTCGTACACTTGCAGATTCATGCTATCACCTACCTTTACTAGACTCGGTCTCCTTGTCGGATCTCTGACCCCTACCACAGACCGTCTGCATCTGAGAAAGAAGAGTTGGATTTCCTTACCTCCATTGCTCCCCTAAACTGTCAAAGCCTCCTCAACAAAAACAAAGATGAAAGCTGGCGCAGTAAGATGATGTTATTATATTATGATAAATGTGTTTAAGATAAGTTATCTGACTCTTGCTTTTTGTCTTTCAGGAATCATGGACTCCAAGATCTCTTTTTCCGAGATGAGAAGGATCATATTAGAAAAGTCTCGCCCTAAAATTCATCTTCCCTCCGGTTCAAATACTATCAATCGCACTACCCACGTCTTTTCAGCTTCAGCTGAGTAGCCGACATCACCCCACGCCGCATCTCTTGCCAAAAAACAAAGAACCACTGACAAGAACAACAATCTTCAGCCCTCATCACCTTCGAGAAAGAGCCTGTCATCAAACCTAATGTCGAAAAAAGAGTGAACAAATGCAAGTGGTTTGATGTGACTCGGAATGTGGAGCCACGTTCCTTCTGGCATCACGAGTTCAATCCTCGCACACTGATTGATACCCAAATGCTTTTCCCTTATGATGTTGACGTAATCAACAGGTACGAACCTGCTGCTCTGTATGAGACTGCCCAAACTTATGCTTTGTGCTCGACATAACTTATGCGCATTACCAAGAATGAGCGGATCCATATACATTTGCAGCTGGAGAAGATGGTCACAGATCTGGCCGAGGTCGATAGCTGAAAAAAGAACTTAAGGACTGCACCAAGGAACGACATTTACTTTCGCAACAAAATAAAGAACTTCAGAAAACAACAGACACTTTGACTTCTGAGATTCAGCTGATCAAAGAGAATACCAAAGCCGTTGAAGAGGCCAAGACCGCAACTGCTACTGAATTGGAAGCTGCTCGTACTACTGTTACCCGATTGGAGAAAGACATATCTACTCAGAAAACCAACTTCGATCTTGAACTGGAGGAATACAAGAAGGAGGCTTTCAACAAGTTTGAGATGGGCTTCAACCATGTCATTGAGCAAGTTCATACGATCGCTCTCGAAGTTGATCTCTCGGAGGCATACATGTGGAAAGAAATCGTGGATGGAAAACTTTTCATGCGTGTTGAAGACGAATCTTCCGAAAGAGACAATGAAGAGGGTAACCTTCCAGAGACAGTCGCCTCCCCCACCACTGCTGCTACTCCTGAGGCAACTCCTGCCACCGCCCATGGTGACCTTACTGAGGGGAATGCCTCTCAGTAACTTATGTTTATTTTCTGTTATTTAGTTTTCAACTTTTGACAAGGAGGTCTCTAAGTCCTCCCATTTTGTACCCCGCCGTAACTTATGAAAATCCAATATCAGTCTGACTTCTGTTATACTGCTTCGGTTCTAAGTAGCAAGATATTAACATTTCTTTCCTTTTAATTTCACCAAAAATCTTCAGTAACTTGATCCAAAGATCATCTCTGATAACCATTTATTTGTCATTTTGCAGCAAAATCCACTTCATGACCCTTTAACATGTATTTATCAAATTAACATTCTTCATGCATAAATTTCCTTTGCTCCTTTTCAAAATAAGTACTTTCTCCTTTGAATTTCATCTGACATAAATTATATATGTCACCTTCTCACATGCACCCCCCTCCACTTTCATCATTCTCACTATCGAGAACTACTAATTACAAGTTAATCTATCCTTTCCTTTATCTTTCACTCCTATTTCTCCATCTACCACCAAGTGTCTCCATTCACTTCCTTCCCTAACACCTTAATGACAATCTTGTTTCCTCCTCTAATTCTATCTTTTATGTACGCTAATCATAACCAAGCTTGAAATTCATCTACATTAACATATCTTGACATTCATCAACATTTAACAAGTCGTTGCCTTCTTTTCTCCCTTTTCTGATTCTCAAACAACCTCTCATGCATTTGTTGACTTTGACCCTTCCTTCATCCTCTCCATCTTCGAGGATTCTCCACTTCCCTCTTTTACCGCCTACATTTCCCCTACTCTTTGTTCTCATCTAACTTTTCTACACTTCACTCATCTCCTGCAACTTATGTTTCCTTCGTCATTATTTTTACTTCATCACCTCAAGCCCCATCCATTACTTCATTATTTATTTCAACTGCAACATCTCTTCACATCTTACACTGCATACTTCATCTCTTTGTTGTTTCATTGCATCACTTCCGTTGTTCTCCTTAACACCCGATCTTGTTCATATCCTTCCTTCTCGTCCTCAACACCCTTCCTCTCCCCCACCGTCTTCATCTCATCCAATTCACCTGACTCCTCTCTCTCCACCAAATTCTCCCCTATATAATCCTTGTTTTTCTGCCTTATAACTCCTTCTCCATTATAACCTCCATTTGTATTTCATCACATTTACTCTTCTTACACCAAGTTATCTCTCATTACTTCAAGCACACACCTCCGAAAATTCCACCTCGCCCTTACTCTACTCATCGCCCCCTTCTCCTACTCATCACTACTCATCTCCTTCTTTTCATCACATTTTTCTGATATTCTTCGGTTCTTCCTTTATGACTCCATAGGCTCTATCCTCCATCTTCTGCTCCTATTCCTTCTCACAACATCTCTATTCGAGAAGTTACTAACCACCTCTTTTATGCCTTCCTCTCTATTCCCCACCTTCTACTTCTATTTCTTCTCCCAACATCTATTTCTGAGAAGTTACTAGCCACCCATCAGACCTTCATCAACATTTTATCGCCTCCTTCATCAACCTTCATCATTTTTTTTCATCCACAAAACCAACATTTTTTATATGAAAGGCTCATAAAAAAGATTATTACTGTCAACTATGGATAAAAATACTAAAGAAATGTATAACAAAAAGCCTTCATTCATTGAAAAGAAGATAACATAAAGTTGGTGGCCTCGTCAAAACCTCATCAGCCAAAAACCTCTTTTTTAGAAGGAAAAAGACTGAGGTAGGGAAAAGAGTACCACCAAAGACATCAAATCAACTGAAATAGAACTTCAAGGGGGAGGCACTCCGGGTTCTCGGGATGGCCTTCCCAAACAACTCTTCTAACTGATAAGCTCCATTCTCCAAAGTATCCACTATGCGAAAAGGACCAGCCAAGTTTGCTGTCAGATTCCCTTCGGATGGATCCTTTCAAGCACTGCCTAGAAGTCTTAATACTAAATCTCCAACTCCAAAATTTCTCGGCTTCAACATGGCATTATGTCTCTCGACAATTATTCTCTTACACTCTTCCTCCCTGATTCGGACATCCTCTCAGACCTCTTCTATCAGGTCTAACTCTTCCTTCCTCATTTCATAGTTAACCTCCGATTGATAAAGATGCCTTCTGATAGATGGCTCCCCTACTTCCACTGGTATCATTGCATCCGCTCCATAATCTAACCGAAAGGGTATCTCCTTTGTCGTTGATTAGGGGTGCAATGATATCCCCATAGAATACTCGGCAACTCCTCGGTCCACCTACCTTTGGCTCTTCCCAACCGCATTTTCAACTCTCCGAGAATAACCTTGTTGGCTGCTTCTGCTTGCCCATTGGTTTGAGGATGTTCCACTGATGAAAATTTTTGCTTAACTCCTAGGTTGGCACAAAATTCAGCTAACACCTTGTCGGTGAACTGCTTCTCATTATCTGAGATAATGACTGCAGGGATCCCATACCTATATATGATGCTCTTCCATACAAATTTGTGTACTTGGCTAGCCGTGATCCTAGCCAACGGCTTTGCTTCAATCCACTTCGTAAAATAATCCACAGCAACTAGAAGAAACTTCAACTGGCCCCTGGCTACTAGGAACGACCCAAGAATGTCAATGCCCCACATGTCAAACGGCCATGCTGGGAGAATACTATGCAACTCTTCTTGCTTTGTATGTGGTATAACTGCATTCCTCTGACATTCGTCACAGTTGTGGGAAATTTCAATGCAATCGATCATCAACTTCGGCCAATAGAATCCTGTCCGAATGACCTTCCTACCAATTACTCTCCCCAATTGTGCATACCGCAAATTCCCTCATGAAGCTCGACCATGACATAGTCGTTTTTCTCCTTGGTAAGACACTTCAGCATTGGCTCCAAGAAAGATCGCCTACGCAACACTCCTTTTGTAATTATGAACCGACTCGCCTGCCAACGAATCTTTCAGGCTTCTTGGGCATCTCTTGGAAAAATATCCTTCGTCAGGTACTTCCAGATTGGTTCCATACATTCTCGGTTTGTCTCTTCGACCATCGAGTTTATCTCTCATTACTTTGTGCACACACCTCCGAAAATTCCACCTCGCCATTACTCTACTCGTCGCCCCCTTATCCTACTCAGCACTACTCCTCACTACTCATCTTCTTTTCATCACCTTTTTCCGATATTCTTCGGTTCTTTCTTTATGACTCCATAGGCTGTATCCTCCATCTTCTGCTCCTATTTCTTCTCACAACATCTCTCTCCGAGAAGTTACTAACCACCTCTTTTATACATTCCTCTCTAATCCCCATCTTCTGCTTCTATTTCTTCTACCAACATCTCTTTCCGAGAAGTTACTAGCCACCCATCAGACCTTCATCAACATTTTTTCGCCTCCTTCATCAAGCTTCATCATTTTTTTTCATCCACAAAACCAACATTTTATATATCAAAGGCTCACACAAATGATTATTACTGTCAACTATGGATAAAAATACTAAAGAAAGGTATAACAAAAAGCCTTCGTTCATTGAAAAGAAGATAATATAAAGTCGGCGACCTCATCAAAACCTCCTCAACCAAAAACCTCTTTTTCAGAGGGAAAAAGACTGAGGTGGGGAAAAAAGGACCACCTGATACATCGAATCAACTGAAATAGAACTTCAAGGGGGAGGCACTCCTGGTTATCGGGATGGCTTTCCGAGAAAACTCTTCTAACCAATAAGCTCCATTCTCCAAATTATCCACTATGTGAAAAGGACCAGCCCAGTTTGCTGCCAGCTTCCCTTTGGATGGATCCTTTCGAGCACTGCCTTGAAGTCTTAATACTAAATCTCCAACTTCAAACTTTCTCGACTTCAACATGGCATTATGTCTCTCGGTAATTATTCTCTTACACTCTTCCTCCCTAATTCAGACATCCTCTCTGACCTCTTCTATCAGGTCTAACTCTTTCCTCCTCATTTCTTAGTTAACCTCTGATTGATAAAGATGCCTTATGATAGATGGTTCCCCTACTTCCACTGGTATCATTGCATCCGCTCCATAAGCTAACCGAAAGGGTATCTCCTTTGTTGTTGATTAGAGGTGCAATGATATCCCTATAGAATACTCGACAACTCCTCAGTCCACCTACCTTTGGCTCTTCCCAACCGCTTTTTCAACTCCGTGAGAATAACCTGGTTGACTGCTTCTGCTTGCTCACTAGTTTAAGGATGTTCCACTGATGAGAATCTTCGCTTCACTCCAAGGTTGGCGCAAAATTTAGTAAACACCTTGCCAGTGAACTGCTTCCCATTATTCGAGATAATAACTGCAGGGATCCCATACCTACATACGATGCTCTTCCATACAAATTTCTATACTTGGGTAGCCTAGATCCTAGCCAACGGCTCTGCTTCAATCCACTTTGTAAAATAATCCATAGCAACTAGAAGAAACTTCACCTGTCCCCTGGCTACTGGGACCGACCCGAGAATGTCAATGCCCCACATGTCAAACGGCCATGCTGGAAGCATACAATGCAACACTTCCGGATTTGTTTGTGGTATAACTGCATGCCTCTGACATTCGTCACAGTTGTGGACAAATTCAATGCAATCGATCATCAACTTCGACCAATAGAATCCTGCCCGAATGACCTTCTTACCAAGTACTCTTCCCCATTGTGCATCCCGCAGATTCTCTCATGAAGCTCGGTCTTGACATTCTCGCTTTTCTCCTTGGTAAGACATTTCAAAATTAGGCCCGAGAAAGATCACCTACACAACACTCCTTTTGTAATTGTGAATCGACTCGCCTGCCTACTAATCTTTCTGGCTTCCTGGGCATCTCTTGGTAAAATATCCTTCGTCAGGAACTTCCAGATTGGTTCCATCTGTTCTCGGTTTGCCTCTTCGGTCATCGAGTTTATCTATCATTACTTCATGCACACACCTCCGAAAATTCCACCTCGCCCTTACTCTACTCATCGCCCCCTTCTCATACTCATCACTACTCCTCACTACTCATATCCTTCTATTCATCACCTTTTTTCGATATTCTTCGGTTCTTCGTTTATGACTCCATAGGCTCTATCCTCCATCTTCTGATCCTATTCCTTCTCATGACATCATGCTCCGAGAAGTTGATAATTCGCTGGCTTATCATGTTTTATCTATTATTTTATAACGGATTTTATCAGTTAAATTGAGTTGAATACTTGATTTAGCCCAAATTAGACTTTGTTTTCCTATTTTGATTATTTTAGAGTCAATGTGTGCTTTTAATTAATTTTGATTAGATTTTAGTTAATTTTCTCATGTTTTTCTTATTTTGATTTTTAGGAAGGTATCAAGAATGAAGAACGAAGCTACAAAAGAATTTCTCTCCAATTGAATTGAAAACACTAAATTGCAATAGAATTGAAAGAATAGTCACGTGCAGGAAGCTACAACATACTTATTGGCAATTGATTTCATCAATTAAATAAAAGATAGTTATTATTTGCAAAAGTAAGTGGAACCCATGATAAATTAGGAATGGAATTGGTGTGGTTAGTTGCAATTAGTGTGAAATAAGGCACAAACGTGAATAAGATTGTTGGAGGACCCTAACAGCCACATAGGATGAATTAACTGCCACGTAAGCCAACTAACGGGCGTTGGCACTCGCAAGTCAACTGAGGGATTAACGTGTCCCATGTTAGTGATTGTTAGGGACTAACGGAGCACTTTATTTTGTTAGGGACTAAAATGGCCCACATGATATTTGTCAGGGACCAAAATGGGTCTTCACCTTTGATTAAAATTGAAAAAGGGGGCTGCACTATATATAGAAGAACACAGTGCCAAAGAGTGGGGAGTAGCGCCACAGAGACAGGAAGTTGTGCAGTCCAAAGAGTTGTAGCGGGAGTTCCAGTACCGCATAGTGAGCAGCAATGATGAAGTTTTTATTTGTTTTTGTTCTTGTTATTTCTTTTATGGAGTAATCCTCTTGTCTAAGGGAACGATGAAGCCGCCTTTGACGGCATAGTGAACTCAAGTGATATTTTCTTATTCCCTTCGCTCTTTTCTTATTTCTTAATTTTGTTTTGTTTGCGTTAATCATGTGGCTAATGGTTAACTAGTCTATTGCGTTGATACTGGCAGGCGATTCGTACTTAGGACTTGAATTAAGAACGCTGGTTGAATATTACTAGGCATAGAATAGGAAAGCAGTACAATTTCTATAAGGGACCAAGAACGTAAAGAATCTGATTGTGAATTGAACATATTGGCAGATTGACAACTTGCAAGCGTAGATATTTCCTTTTGAAAATTCGGCAGTGACATTAGGATAATTGAGGGTTCCTAGTTGACAAAGAAATTGAACATAGGGATAAGAAGATAATCACTTGGTTAACTTGCTTAATGGGGTAGGTTAATTCGTGACCTTAGAGCTCACTATCAGAATCTAGATAATTGATTAGATAACGCTTTTTATCTTGCTTTAATTTAGAAATTTGTTTTAGATAACAGACTTTATCCCAACAACTCTCTTTCTCTTTCATCTTTGACTTGGTCAAATATTAGTTATCTTCTTCAAATTTAGATAAATTGTGAAGTTGACATAGGCAAACACAAGAAGGGTGTTGAATTGTGTTTGTTAATAATTTTTCTAAAACAACCTTTTGAAACTGTTTTTCTCACACGAGGATATATAAAACAGATGCACACACTGGAAAATGAACTTTTGAGATTTAACAAAAGCAATATCAAAACCCAACAGTCAGTATAAACAAATAAAGATGTAAGAGTTTAAGGATGAAAGATTCACGCAAATGATTTTATCCTGGTTCACTCTCTTCCAACCAAGAGCTACCTCCAATACCTTCGACTTGAAGGTTTTATCCACTGTTTCTCCAAATAGATTACAACCAAGTATTCAACACCTCTCCAGGCTACAAGTATTCCTTTCTTACCAAGCCTCTTCAGGCTTTAACTCTAACAAAGAGATTTAACTTATGATCTTCTTAACTCATTATGTGTGAGGATATGAAAGTTTAAGATCTATTGAATATTTTCACAATATTCAAGCTAAAGAATACGGACTTTTGCTTTTTAAAGATTGAAAGAAATGGGAGCTTGTTCTTGAAAATATTGGATTAGCAAAAGTTGTTTTCTAGCAAAAGTTGTTCTTCAGTAACTGAGATCTACTACTTATAGTAACCTTCTTCTTCACCTGTACACTTGTGTTCGATACTCGGTAATTACTTACCATTTTAATTATTACTTGCTTCGATCCGGTACACTTGCCGGAGCCCATCAGAAGTTACTAACCACCTCTTTTATACCTTCATCTCTATTCCCCATCTTCTACTTCTATTTCTTCTCCCAACATCTCTTTTCGAGAAGTTACTAGCCACCCATCAGACCTTCATCAACATTTTTTCACCTCCTTCATCAACCTTCATCATTGTTTTTTCATCCACAAAACAAATATTTTATATATCAAAGGCCCACACAAAATATTATTACTATCAACTATGGATAAAAATACTAAAGAAAGTTAATAACAAAAAGCCTTCATTCATTGAAAAGAAGATAACATAAAGTTGGTGGCCTCATCAAAACCCTCTCAGCCAAAAACCTATTTTTCAGAGGGAAAAAGACTGAGGTAGGGAAAAGAGTACCACCTAATATATCAAATCAACTGAAATATAGCTTCAAGTTGGAGGCATTCCAAGTTCTCGGGATGGCCTTCCCAGACAACTCTTCTAACCTATAAGCTCCATTCTCCAAATTATCCACTATGTGAAAAGGACCAGCCCAGTTTGCTGCCAGGATCCTTTCGAGCACTGCCTTCAAGTCTTAATACTAAATCTCCAACTTCAAACTTTCTCGGCTTCAATATGGCATTATGTCTCTCGACAATTCTTCTGTTACACTCTTCCTCCCTGATTCGGACATCCTCTCCGACCTCTTTATCAGGTCTAACTCTTCCCTCCTCATTTATTCGTTAACCTCCGATTAACCATCTCTTGGCAAAATATCCTTCGTCGGGTACTTCCAGATTGGTTCCATCCATTCTCGATTTACCTCTTAGACCACCGACACCGCTTTCTCCTCCTCAATGCTTGGCTTCAACAATTTTCTTGAATGATTGTCTTGCGTCCTCCGAGACTTTTGGTGCTGGCTAACTTGGATAATAAATCTGCCCTAGTATTCCTATCCCTCGAGATGTGCTCAATCTCAAACCTTTCAAACTCGGAAACAAGGGAATTGACTTTGCACAAATACTTGGTTAAATGCGGTTCCCTTGTTTGAAAATTTTCTCTGACTAGCCCCGTTACCAGCTACGAGTCGCTTTTGCATCTAACCGCTTTCACCCAACCTCCCTATCCAACTTCAGTCCTGCTATCATAGCCTCATACTCTGCTTCGTTATTCGATACCTTAAAGTCGAATCTCAGCAACTGCTCCAAAACTACATCTCCTGGTCCCTCCAGAATTAAGCCTGCTCCACTAGCTCTTATATTGGATGCTCCGTCCACATATAAGGTCCACCATTCCGACTCCATTCTCGGTTCTGGTGGTAACTCGGCTGCAAAGTCCGAGAGACATTGCACCTTCATTGATCCCCTTAATTGGTTCATATTCTATCCCAAATTCTGACAACTCCACGGACCACGCGATCATCCTCCTAACTAACTCTGGTTACTGCAGTACCTGCCTAATGGGATGATCCGTCCTCTCCACTATCTGATGACTTTGGAAGTACGGCCTCAAACACCTTGCTGCAGTGACCAACGCAAATTCCAGCTTCTTGATAACATGGTACCTTGTCTCGACATCATGCAGTACTCGACTGATGTAATAAACCGGAAGTTGTTTTTTGTCAATCTCCTGCACCAGCACTGCACTCACAGTCATCTCGATCACCAACAGGTATATCAGTAATTACTTTCCTGTTTGTGGTTTGGTCAGAATATGTGGAGAACTCAGAAATGACTTGAACTCCTAGAATGCTTGTTCATACTAGGCACCCCATTCAAATTGCTATGGTTTTCTGAGTAACTTGAATAATGGTCGAACCTTCTCGGCTAATCTTGACAACAATCGGGCTAAGGATGCTAACCTTCCTGCTAACCTTTAAACCTCCTTGACATTTGATGGGCTTCTCATCTCAATAATTTCTCGACATATATTGGGGTTGACCTCAATTCCTCGGTTTGTCAGTATAAACCCCAAGAGCTTCCCATTTCTAATCCTGAAGTTGCACTTCTCCAGGTTTAGCCACATGTTATACTTTCGGTGTTGGCGAAAAATCTCTCTCAGATCCTCGGCATGCTTTGATGGATCTTCAGTCTTTACAACGATGCCGTCCACATACACCTCCATATTTATCCTATTCATCTTCTTGAAGACCTTGTCCATTAACCTTTGATAAGTAGCTCCTGCGTTTTTCAGACCAAATGGCATGACCTTGTAACAGTAATTGACCTTGTTTGACATGAAGGCGGTCATCTCCTCATTGGGTGCATACATTAGGATTTGGTTATAACCAGAGTATGTATCGATGAAGCTGAGCATTTGATAACCTGAAACTCCATCCACCAATTGATCAATATTGGGCAGAGGATATGAATCCTTAGGACAAGCCTCATTCATGTCTGTGTAGTCGGTGCACATGCGCCACTTCCCGTTGGACTTCTTTACCAGCACTACATTCACAAGCCAGGTTGTATATTTTATCTCTCGGATAAAATTTGCATCTACAAGCCGTTTTGTTTCCTCTTCTGCCACCTTCCCCCTCTTTTCCCCTACCTTCCTCTTTTTCTGCAAAATGGGTTTTGCACCAGTACATATTGAAAGCCTATGACACACCACACTCGGATCCACCCCAGGCATGTTAGTCGTGCACCATGCGAACAAATCAGAATTCTCCACAACTACTTGAATCACTGCCTCCTCCACATACCGCTCTATCTATGTACCAATATGGGTATTTTGCTCTTCCCTTTCTCAGATTCGGAACTTTTTCAGATTATCCGCTGGCTGCGGACATAAATATTTCATATCTACGCGAGGGTCTAATTCCACTGTACTCGCCGAAGCCACCTACAACTTGCCCTTCTTCTTCACATCCACCACTTCCTCCTTCTCGACCAGCTTCTCATCTTCCTTGAAGTTCACCTTCAAACTGTCCATGTAACAGTGCTGAGCTAACTTTTGATCAGCCCGAACAGAAATCACTTCACCCAAGTTTGAATGGAATTTCATGGTTAAGTGGGGCGTGGACACAATAGCCCCTAGTTCATTCAGGCTTGGTCTGATGAGAATTAAATTGTATGTAGCCCTCGGAGCATCTAAAATAATAAACTTCACCGAGATTGTTCTGGAGGCTGTACCGTTGCCCAGCTTTGTTAATAGCTCAACGTACCCCTGAGTTTCGATATGTTCTCCAGCAAAGCCCGCTAATGTGTTCCCAAACTCCATAACCTTGGTTTTTGGTATCCCTAACTTCTTAAAAGTTCCGTAGTATAGGATGTCGGCTGAGCTTCCTTGATCCACTAAAGTCTTCTTAACCACAAAATTAGCCAGTTTTAATGAAATTACCATGGGGTCATCCTAATTCGGATCAACCCCCACAAAATCATCATCCATGAAGGTTATGGCCCGATGATTTTGTGGTGGTTTCTGAAAGACCGAATAGACTGTTCTAGCTGCTCTGAGATGCCTTCTCCTAGCTGAGCTTGTTACCCCTCCTCCAGCAAAACCTCCCGAGATTGTATTTTAGACCCCCCCCTCTCTTGTGAGTTATCTTCCACCTGGTGATCTACATTTGTTTGATCATTTCTCGACCTGTCCTGATTCCCTCTTCCCCCAATGCCTCTTCCTCTTCCTCATCCTCTCCCACCATATCCTTCCCACGGTGCCTGCCTTCTTGGTTCTCCCCATTGCACGTAATTTGATAATTGCCCCATTTGAACTAACTCCACAATCTAATCCTTCCACTCTATACAGTCTTTCGTCGTGTGTCCATACATATTATGGAAGCGACAATACCTCCTCCTATCAGTCGACTCTGGTGCGGAGGTTGGAGGAGGATATTCTACAAAACCTGCATGACACACTTCATCTAAAATTTGTGCTCTGGTGGTATTGAGCGAAGTGTATACAGCATACTTCGGCCCTCTCGGTTCATACCTGCATGACATACTTCTTATCTTGATTTTCCACCATCTCAGCCCTCTTTGCCACCCGCGCCTCTTCCATACTAATATACATAGAAGCTCGTCGCCTCAAGTCATCTATATCCAGAGCTGATCTTTTAGACAATGAGTCTAAGAACGGTCTTGCCCTCAATCCAGCCCTCATAGCGTGCAAAGTGTGTGTGAGTAAAGTGGTGCCTCCAACAAATGGTATCAGTAGCAAGAAGACTAGGGCATGTGTGTGCATTGCTGCGTGTGTGCTGATCATGGCTTCTTCGAATGGAAATGAAAGTTTTGTTTCTGTAACACCCCCTTGGGCATTACTATGTAAACACGTGCGAAATTAAATTAAAAATTTATTTGCTGGTTGCTTTCGGAAAATTAACTTACTTTAGGTCAGAAAACTCGGGTGTAAAAATTTTCTTCTAGGAGAACACTCTGTAAAACCAAGATACATACTTTAAACAGTAAAATCATATTGTACATCTCCTCACATAGAAATAAATATACTCATAATAAGAATCTTCATGACATACACATTTGCACTAAAAGTTTCAATTTTCAAAAAACACATGGAAGAACTCTGTAGTTCTCACCACTATTACCAAACTCTTCAAGGATCAAGATTAGTATCCCCGATTGAAGTTAAGACTTCTTCCACACCATCTACTGCCAGTACCAAGGTACAGCGGCAAGAACGAGTAAAACCTGTTATATTGTAATGGTGAGACTTCAATATATGAATATAAGCACGATAACTACATGCATGACACACCAAAACAACATATAGATATATATAGTCATAACAACATAAACTTCTCAAAAATCACAAGTAATTTCCTAATGGGTTCCACACTGAAATAGTCATTACCATTCACAAAAGATTAATGACATTTCACAGATAATCATCTAATCTTTATACCTAATCTTCCGGAGATTCATTCAACAAATAAATGAGCTGATCAGGGTCTTGAATGGCACATTGTCAATGAAAGAAACAATGGTCAACACAATACATGGCACACTATCCAACTTCTTGGTACAATGGTCAACACGGATCATGGCACACTATCCGAACTCCCGGCACAATGGTCAACACAGTACATGGCACATCGTCCAAAACTCCCGGCACGATGGTCAACACAGAACAAATGGCACATCATCCATTAAGGTACAATGGTCATTAAAACAAATGGCGCATCATCCATTAAGGTAAAATGGTCAACTTTAAATGGCACATTGTCTATTAAGGCACAATGGTCAACTAAAACATGAATATCACCATGATACCATGACTACTAAACACACTATAACATGAATATCCTCAAGATATCATGACTAACAAATACACTATGACATGAATATCACTAAGATATCATGATTAATAAATAAATTATAACATGAATATCATGCAGATATCATGACTAACAAATAAACTATAACATGAATCTCATCCAAATATCATGACTAACAAAAAAACCGTTAAGTAAAACTCGTTTATAGAAAATCCTTTCTATTGTAACTTTTTTAAAAAATGTCATGTCCTATTGAAATCCATTTTCTTTTGGAAACTCCTTTTCCCAAAATCCATTTCCTTTTGGAAATTCCTTTTTCCGAAATAACGTCAAATCTTCATAAAATCCTTTTTACTATAAATCCCTTTATAAAATTATCAAATTATTTTCGAAGATTAATTTCATAAAATAACTTTTTATAATATATTGGATTTATCCACATAAAAATTAACAGTACAAAAATAATTTCACGGTTACGTCCTCATGGTAACTAATAGTTCACTCTTACACCAATAAATCATTAAAATAATGATATTTTCAACTTTTTTCTCATTTTCAACCAACCAAAAACCTAAGTAATATTATATTACTATTCCTCATCAATTAAAACTCATTATCCCATAAAAACTTTTCAACACTTTGAACCTCATTACTAATTGAGCACTAACCACTATCAGACTTTTCAATCCACAAACAACATCAACGATTCATCAACAATATTATAACAATTAACCCAGGTAAATCATGCATCAAAACATTGTAATACATAAGTGCAAATAAATAATTAACCCTAGATAAACAAACACCCCAACCCTCAATCAAGTAATACAAATCATACACTAGATTACACATATAATTATCGAAAAAAAATCCCTCTAGTAAGCTCCCCTTACCTTAGATGCAGTACAAAAAGATTCTTTCTTTCCTCAAGTCAAGCAACAAAAGTCACAATCCACATAACCTCTAAGTGATGATCTTTGAGTGAGGAAACAAGATCCTTGAAGAACTGAGAGAAAAGAGAAAAGAAAAATATTGAATAAAAGTGAAGACCCTGAATGAAAAAGGGAAAGGTTGGTGCAAGATGACGAGGGAAGAGAAAACAAAATACCTTTTGTGAAGTTGTGAATAACTTGTTCACTACTATAGAAAAGGGCTTCAATAGCGCTTTTTTTTGCCTTTAGTAGCGCTTCAAAGCGCTATCTATTCACCTGCTACTGAAGGTGGGAGAGATTCAATAGCGCTTAAAAAAACGCTAATGAAAGTAGGAATAGGTAGCGCTTCCTTGAGAAAGTGCTGTCTAAAGTTGGTAATAAGACAATCTATTACATACTTTAGACAGCGCTTTCTCAAGGAAGCGCTGTCCTAAGTTTGCAATAGATAGCGCTTTCTCAAGGAAGCGCTATCTATTTGTCACTTTAGGCAGCGTTTTTTCAAGAAAGCGCTACTGAAAGTAGGAATAGGTAGCGCTTCCTTGAGAAAGCGCTGTCTAAAGTTAGTAATAAGACAATCTATACATATTTTAGACAGCGCTTTCTCAAGGAAGTGCTGTCCTAAGTTTGCAATAGATAGCGCTTTCTCAAGGAAGCGCTATCTATTTGTCACTTTAGGCAGCGTTATTTCAAGAAAGCACTACCTATCCCCCCCTTTTTTTCATTATTCACTGTTTTTCTACATTTCCCACCTGCACAACCATCCCTCATCAATTCACAGTAACACTACATTTAGGTACATCACACACATACACATATATAATGTACAATTACATACAATATTGGTAAGCATATATATATATATATATATATATATATATATATATATATATAAACCAAACCAAATATCAAAATAATGCATATATAACCAATTAATTAAGTAATATACTTTAACACAATTCACAGTAACGCTTACACATAACCAATTCTACTATTTAAGTCCAAAAAAAGGTCGCTAACCTACACTAGATAATAACCATGCATACTAACAATGTGTACAAGCTAATCAACACACTAGCTAGTAATTATAAACAATTTGTGCATGCTGCTTCCATCTTTTGCTTGATCGCACAAAGTCTTTGTTGTCGGCCTGCATAAGATACACATACAGATCACTTGCACATACACACAAGTCTAATAATATAGGAGAGACACTAGCTAGCATAATATCAGAGTATGTCGTACCCTTTAATTGTTGATAAATTTCATAACCACATAACGACACCACTCGTCTTTAAATTGAGTAAGTTGATCGTCGGAGTATGTGATGCATTTACATTTAGGAAAATACTTCAAAATGAAAATTAAATCAAATTAGAATGGCTAAATCTGAGTTATTAAATTATATTAGCTAGAACTGAAATTAAATACCGTGGTTGGGATTTACATTTGGTTTTGAATGATGATATCCTTGATAAATTTCAGAACGTAGTAGCCACAGTCGTTGTCATTCGGTTGACGGGGGCACTATAAAACCAAAAATAATAAATTAATTCTTTTAATTTTTTAATTTAAATTAAAAAATTTCATAAGGATTTTCATAAATATCATTATAGATATCCATTTAGTCGTCCTGGATGATTTAGAAATTCGAGACTTGCTTCCATGTAATCCTCAATGAATTAGCAAAGCCCTGAGTGCAAAGTTAAACAATTTCATTGAAGTAAAGGTTTCGAACCATCATATATATGAAGATAACAATAAATGCATATATATACTTACTGATTGTACGCATTCCTCTTTTTTTTGTGATTGTTAAAATGCATATGCATGGGATCTAAATAGTACACCGTGTCCTCTTTGGGATTGATCACTAACAATACCCAATGACCCCTACAAAAATGTGGTCAGTTAGGAAATCTTAAGCAGCTAATCACATTTCATAAAAGTTACTATCGTTAATTAAATTAAATGACTCACACTACATTGCAAGGTGACAAAAACAAGGTCTCATCCTCTGGCTTTGCCCTTGTCCTTGACTTTGGATTTTGCGGGTATCTACATTTTTTTTCATTGCAACACATTAATTAGTTAGTGACCACCTAATTTAATAAATATATGCAGTAAATGATAATGGATCACTTACAACTATGAGGTGGCTTGGCCATGCCACATAGGTACCTATTGCTTGTTCCACTGTCATCACATCTGCATTCACAAGTGGTACAGGCAATGGTGCATCGCCCTCAATTGCAAACTCAACCACAACTTTTGCATGACCTGCAGGTATTGGTAGGTTGTGCAGTGTGCCACCTGATTCGTTATAGACTGTCCCCCTAGCGACCAAGCGATGAGTTGGGCTTGCCAAATATAGCTAGGTTGCACATATTATTGCCCTAAACCAATGATAAACAAAAATATTAATATGTAAACTGTCAATCCAATATGTACAGGTAAAGAAAGCGATTAATGTAATGATTATTGCCTCGGGTGGCACAAGAGTGCACCTATCTCTGGCACTGTATGGGGTAGGGGTAGGGGAAAGGGAAGGTAAATCAGGCTCATGCCCCTCCACTGGTTCCTTGTCCTGCTTGCTGTTTTTCAATTCCTGGACTTCTTTAAACAGATGGGTGACCATCCTCCTCAATTCTATTGTTTCTTCTTGTTTTGCACGCTTTCGTGATCCGAAGATAGTTTTCTGAGTGACACCAAAATCCACACCCTTATAGCGACCAGAATACTCTCTGGCGGGTAAGGCTTGGACTAGGATATCTTCGCGACCACCACAATCTGTTATCTCCCCCTGTGATACAGCCTGTGTTAGGGTCTCCTGAAACACATATTATTGACAAAGATGTTAAACATAATTATCATAAGAAAATTACAAATGAAAATGTTAATTAATGCTATCATACTTACAATTCTTTCAGTCACTTCCCTAGTGGGGGGATGGTCAATCACACCCTCATTGTTTTTACGGCCTTCCATCCACAAAATATGACGTTCAATTGAATCAACTTCTGGATCTCCACCCGCCTCCAACAACTGTACATTTAAACAAACAAGATAAAACTCATCATCTTACTAAGAAAAAAACCAAAACGTGTTAAATAAACCAAGTTATAATTAAGGATATTATAAATACCAGATCTACCTCAATGCCAGCATACCCCTTAACCCCTCCTTTGAAAGGGTAGTCAGGTTCTAACGCTCTCTGCCGATTTTCTTCCCTTATTCTCTATATAGACACAAATATATCAATCTGACCTTTGTCACACTCAAAAGATCTGAACTCTGAATAGTTGCATGCAGTGCTAGTAAATGTTTATAATCAGAAAGGCATATAATTAATAACACAAAGACTCTGTTGAATATTCACATTGCACATGTACAGTGGGTTCGTTCCCCAGCACTTTCTTCATGCGAGTTGTACAAGTTAATAATGATAATGCTTTTCTTAATTAATATTCCTTTTCAATCACTTCGTAGTTCTTGTTTTCTTGATTATCAAGTCTAATAAATGCATATGATCAAACTTTTCTTATTTTAAAATTATAACATTTCTTAACAGCCAAACAAACCAGCATGTTAAGATCTATGTATACAAGTTCTAAGGATACATACCAGAAATTCCTCATCTTTCGTGCGTTTTGCTACAAAAGCTATCCAATCTTCCATGCTTATAAAATCTTTATATTCTGGTGGAGGCTCACGTCTGACATTCCCGTTGTCGTCTCTAAGGTACTCTCTCGTCAAGTTAGTTCAAAATGTCCGGTGCATTTTTCCGGCACATTGAATTAGAGTACTCCGCCGAGGCTCATCAACCACAAAAGTCATCTTCAACGCCAATATAAATAAAATCTCAGAGTATAAGTATGTCTACATAATTAAGAAACAATATAACTATCTCTTGTTAATTAATTAACCTGTACATCACGCCAGATCTCATCTTTGAGATTGTTCAAAGCTCGACTCCTCCAACTATTGCAAGTAATAGGGACTGTTTGCCGCACTTTGGACCCAATGTAACTAATCAAGTCTCTACCATTTCTACCAATGGGCCGACCCTTAACATTCCATTTAACCTAAAAAAAATTGATTAAGTGTATAAATTTAGATAACAAAGAATTAATAGAATGAAACAATTACTTAGCTTAATTAGTAAGTATTTTACCACAATTTTAGGTCCTCCTTTACTCCTCTGGCGGATAATCTTCTTCTTAAAGGTTGGCCCACAACGCCTCACCTTTCGTGTGGCCTCCTCAGCACTATCATGATCACTAGGAGATGCCATTTACCTGCAACAAATTAAACACACAAGTAAAAAACGTCAGTTCATAATCATACAAGTTTACTTAGAGAAATTCATGAATATAAATTTAAATGTCCAAGAAATTAAAAATACACAATCCTTACATACATGTTTTAAGTCAATCTTTTCCTTTTCCTTGTTGGATTGAGACTTGCGCGTCCCTTATTGGTACGAAATATTGGAGGGAACCAATGCCCCTCGTCATGATCATTTCTAATATACATAGCATCCTCTCTAGTTGGTTTAGCCACATGTAATTGTGACACTCCGAAGTAAGGGTCATCCTCAATATTAGCATCTTCATGTGCTTCATCATCAATCTCATTAACAATTTTTTTGTTAGTCAATAGAACAATGGACCAATTCGTATCAGTTGGATCGGTGACATAGAACACTTGTTGAGCTTGTGATGCTAAAATAAAAGGCTCATCTTTATCACCCACCTTATTGAAATCCACCCGCATGAACCCCAACTCATCCATTTGTACACCGTTATTGTTGTCAACCCACTTACATTGGAACACAAGCACCCGAAACATTGTGTAATCCAACTCCCATATGCATTCAATGACCCTGAAGTATGACATATTCGCATATATAGGGTTTTTGTCTTTAGCACTTGAGATATGCAAGGATTCAGCTGCAAGAGTCACCCCGCTATTTTGCATTGTACTCCGATCATCTTGTTCTTTTGTATAGAATGTGTACCCGTTCATCAAATAACCGGTGTAAGAGAAAACATCTATAGTTGGACCTTTCGCTAACCATCTCAATCTTTCTGAAATCGAGGCAGAATTTACAGCAAACTCTTCAGAAATCTGATCTTTTAGCCAAGTTATAAAACATTGATTATGCTCTCTTGTTAACCAATTTGGACTCTTATTTGGGTATGAACTCTTAAGTATGTCCTTGTGTTTTACAACATATGACTCTACCTCATCGGTGTTCTGTAGAACATACAAGTGTGCTTGCTCCCATTCATTCCTTGGTATAGTCAATATTTCAGTTTCCAGAAATCCCTTGCCCTGCGCTTCTTCCTGCGTGACGAGACTTTGGCAGCCCTACAGAATATTCAACATTGGATAGGTAGTCGGTACAAAATTCAACATCTTCTTCGACTATGTACCGTTCAACAATACAACCCTCTGGTCGTGACCGGTTTTTAACATAACCTTTTAATATCTTCATATAACGCTCAAACGGGTACATCCATCTCATATAAGCTGGCCCACACAATTGTGTCTCTCTAACCAGATGTACAGTCAGATGGACCATGATGTCAAAGAATGCAGGTGGGAAATACACCTCTAGCTCACACAAAGTCAAAATGATTTCTCTTTGCAATGTTGGCAACTTTCCAGGGTGAATCACTCTACTGCAAATTGCCTTGAAGAAGAAAGAAAGTTTAGTTAAGGTATGCCGCACTTTGTTCGGTAAAATGGACCGTATACCGATGGGTAGCAAATTCTCCATGAGAACATAACAGTCATGGGACTTTAGACCCTTTAACTTAAGGTCTTTCATCGATACGAGGTTCATAATGTTTGAAGAGTACCCCTCTGGAACTTTAACTCCATGAAGAAACTTACAAAAAACAATTTTCTCTTTTCTAGATAGAGTATGAGCAGCCGGAGGTAAATATGTATTTTCCCCCTTCTTTACCGGTCCCAATTCTCGTCTCAATCCCATACTAACCAAATCCAGCCTTGCATTAATGCCATCTTTGGTCTTCCCTGGCACATTGAGTAAGGTACCAATGAGACTATCAAATACATTTTTTTCAACATACATTACATCAATGAAGTGTCTTACGTATAATGACTTCCAATATGGCAGCTCAAAGAAAATCGACATTTTCTTCCACCCTCGTGTGACAAGTTCTCTCGCAAAAGGTTTCCCAAATTCAATACTCAAATCTTGTACCTTTTCAAACAGTTGCGCACCCTTCAACGGCAAAGGAGCTACACGTTCTTCTGTATTCCCATTGAATGCCTTTTTCCAAGACCGGTAATGATGACTTGAATGCAAAAATCTACGATGCCCAAGGAAGACATTCTTCTTGCCATGCTCCAACCGCATCCAATCCGTATTATCTTCACATATAGGGCATGCACACTGACCTTTGGTACTGTATCCTGATAAATTACCATATGCTGGAAAATTATTAATTGTGCCGAAGATCATGGCCTTTAGGGTGAAACTTTCTTCTCTATACCCATCATACACCTCTATACCGGTCTCCCACATTTGCTTCAAGTCTTCAATTAATGGAGCCAAGTATATGTCGATATCATTTCCTAGTTGTTTGGGGCCAGAAATTAACATAGACAACATCATGTATTTGCGCTTCATGCATAGCCATGGAGGTAGGTTATAAATCACCAAAATCACAGGCCATGTACTGTGAGAGCTACTTTGAACACCATGTGGATTAAATCCGTCAGTCGATAATGCAAGTCATAGATTTCTTGGTTATTGCCCGAAATCAGGAAAATCATGATCAATTCTTTTCCATTGAGGAGAATCTGCCGGGTGTCATAGCTTGCCATCTTTAATCCTTTCATCCTCATGCCATGTCAAGTGTCTTGCATCTTCTGAACTACGGTACATGCGCCTAAATCTAGGAATTATGGGGAAATACCATAGAACCTTCTCTGGAGCCGATTCTTTCTTCTTATACCGTGAGGCATTACATTTAGGACACGTATTTAATGATGCATATTCATTTCTAAATAAAATACAATCGTTAGGACAAGCGTGTATCCTCTCATAGCTCATGCCAATAGAGCGTAACATTTGTTTAGCCTCATATGTCCGACTAGGAAGCACATTATCCTCCGGCAACATATCTTTCAGTAGTGTGAGTAAGTTCGTAAAGCTCTTATCAGTCCATCCATTCCCCGATTTCAAGTTATACAACTTTAGCATCACCGACAATCTTGTGAATTTAGTACAACCCTCATACAACGGTTTCTCAGCATCACTTACCAACTTCTCAAACATTCGAGGACAATCACGAAGGTCTTCTTCAACCGTGTTTACCATCTCTTCAAAAAGGTCGGCATCATATGTATTTATATCGGTGTCATCTGACGTACATCTCCCACTATTCCCCATATCACTAGATTCACCTATAGTCTCACCATGCTTTGTCCAATAGGTATAACTTTGATCAATTCCATTGCACACTAAATGTCCTTCCAACTCAGCTACACTAACTCGTCTTGTATAACAACTTAAACAAGGACATATGATTCTACTAAGGTTTTCTGCATGCTCAACTGCAAACCTAATAAAATCTTGCACTCCGTCCTTATATTCCTTTGACAAACGATTGGCAGAAATCCACTTCCGATCCGTATTTTTGCGATCTACAATAATTATTTTGAGTTTGAACATGAAACGAGGATTAATGCATGTTTATACCGATAAAAATAAACATGTCTAACTATACAACTAAAGGTTTAAATAAAACAAAGGGGAATAACAAGTGGTAAAACGTACCAGAGTGAAGTCAAGCAGCTTGAACAACAGAGAGATTTAATTGACAGACGTACCTGAGAGAATCCAAAATTGTTAGTTTCTTTATTTCTTCCTAAATGAAATACCAGTATGAATACACTACTACAGACTAAAATCCATCAGCTAGTTAAGTTGCACAATTAATATCTCATTAGATTGTGCTAATGAATATCTTATTTATTCTGACGTTAAATAACTCATCTCCCCCTCTCTCTATATATATAAAGTGTCCTGCTCATAATATCAGTATCAACAGCAAAATACCAATGGCAAGCTACATGAACATATGACAAAAATGATATAATATATCAGGTAAAAATTCAAAATGAAATATAAAATGCCAATAGCTGTATCTGTCAATTACGATGAAATATTGACTCATTGGCTTTTCTTTCGTTTTGTTGAGCAGGGGCAGGGGCTTTGGAGCAAGAGTAGTTCAGAGTACCTACTAATGCCTAAACATTTGACGAAGCTGCAAGAAGCTTCACATCATAGGTTTCTTGAGTAATTTTACTGATCACAAACTTCAAATCATTATCTTCATTATTTTGTGTCTGTTTAAGTACTATACTGCAATTATGAACTTCCACTTAATGCAAATTGAAATGTTGGAATTATCATCACATAACAGTAATAGCGGCGCATAATACCATGATATAATTCTTTGATTTCATATATTTCCTTACTATCTCAGACAAAGAAAACCTCTGCCGTTCAAGCAAGAAATGAGTTCTTGTCTGTAAATTTTCTACCAAGTTATCTTGCTATCCTCGTTTGTTGCAAGTCAATTGCTACCAAACTTGGGTGATTTAGACACTTCCACATAGTGACATGGTTACAAATCTAACATGTCACTCTTACACACAACCAATCAAAAAATTACAACAAATTATTTAAAAAAAAATTAAATAAAGCCACTTGAAGTCTCCATCATCCCTCCAATTTGTCACCCTCTTTTCCCTTCCCACCAGAGGGGACTCAAATTCGCTTCTATAACCGATTCTGAAAACTAAAATTGTAACCACAGACTAGTATAGCAAGTAGATAACTATATTCTCTAAACTAGCAATAATCACATTGCAATCACACATTCTGATAGGAACTGGATTGGAAAGCTAAATATTAATTTTCAAATACTAGGAAGCACTGTTGTCCTATGAGACAATAGTAACACAACCAGAAAAACAGTAAAGAAACTAAGAAAAGGAACAAGATAATAGAGTCTGCAGAGAGCAGACTCTTCCCTCAGGCCAATGGCCTCTCAACTCCTTACAAAATTCTCTGATACCCCCTCATGTTTTAGGCCCTACCTTATATCATTTCCCCCATCATCACACCCATGATTTTCCAATTCCCTTCCGCCAATCCCCTTATGCCAGTTGTCCAGTTTGTTACTCATTTCCTTCTCTCTTCCAACCAATTGTCCCACTTCCTCACTTCCTTCAGTCACAATATTTCTCTCCTTACCCTTCTCATATTTTCCCCTACTCTCATACTGACATGGGTCAATGGTCTATCATATTCAAAACCAAAAAACAAAGATAAAAGGAAGAGAAAGGGATAAAGAGAAAGAGAAACGGAGGGATCTTTTGCAATATAGAAAACCAAGATGAAAGCGGAAGTAGAGATGAGACAGAGGAAGAGCATTTCAACCCTCTTGCAGCCAAGCAGCAAGCAAACTTGCAGATCCAAAGCTCTTTCTCCTTAAGCATCTGGGAATGTTTGCATGTTGTTGCAGCTATAGCTATAGCTGTCTGAATCTGTAGTTGCTGGACTTCCAGAATGAATTCCCAATGACCATATTGGGCACGGAATCTAGTCTATATCAGTAGCCATTGTGATATAATATAAAGATAATGACTACATCACCATGTTTCTAAAAAGGATGAATGAAGAGACAACTACAAAATAAATGTGATACTAAACCAAATGATTTTGCTAATATCACCAATGGAGCTGACAGAAAAGAATTGGATTTCAATAAAGGAGGAATGATTAAGAATGGTGCAACAACAGGAAAAAAAGTATTGCACATATTGTGGTGAAACAAATCCCAGTGTGAACATTTGTTCTAGAAAACATGGACTTCTAGGTTATAAGTTCAAAAATCCAAGGCCAACTGCCAATGCAAGTATGCTAGTTGAAAGCTATGCATAGGATGCAATCATGCAACTAAAACCTTGGTGGAAGGTCAAAAAGGACTTGAACTATCCAGCCATATCAGTAGTGTTTCCAGAGAAAACATCCATTTCAGCTATGACCATTCACAGTATATTTAAACAAAAGACAAAACTAATGAAGCAGAATTGCCATGGCATAGTATTCATGAATGTTAAGGAAATACCTTCCCCTTGACTTCTTCTAAGACCACTATACCATCAATAATCATCAGCCATGTTCAACCTATGAATTTCTAGTAGTGCAAGCACTAAGCACACATACAATTTGGGTAATCATGATTTGTAGAAGAATATGCGCTTGTTCATAGTCATGGCCAATAATCAATTTTAACTAAACATTCTGTAACACATTCAAATAAGAGGTTTAATAATTGATAGTGAATCACATTAAGCAAGCAAGATCTTCAATCAAGTACAAGACAATCATATAACAAAAAGAAAGCCACGACCAGAAGAAAAATTAATAAAATAAACTGAAGTTCAAACATAATATAATGTATGGAACCACTAGTAAAAAAGATGCACTTACCATATATTAAAAAGTTTTTTCCAAGGCGCCTTTTCAACTCTACTTCCGCGTAAGTCCAGTCACTTGTGCTGTATCAGTAAAATATTAGTGCAACTTTGTATGAGACCAAACTAAAGAACAACAGCCAAATGATACAGAGAAAGAAATCGATATATGATAGACATCCATTGCCCCAAATTTTGCAGTTGAAATGAGAAAAAATTGGAAATGAATGAAAGGCACTTTTCTCATGTCCATTTGCTAGATTGTGATATTATAAATTGATTATCTTTACCAAATGAATCAGATTTATAACTAACAGGAAAACGGGAAAGAGTACCAACTAATTATCATATACAAGACATCCACTTGACAAAGACTTTTCTTCCAGGGTATAGTATCATACTACTATGCTCTGGATCCTCAACTGATTAACTACTTACATAGGATGATTGGAAGGATGCAAGGAAGGAACAAATCCACTCATGTCTACCAAATAGAAAAGAAAATCCATAAAATACCTACATGTACATATTTTTAAGAAAAGTAAAAATAAAATAAAAAGTTGGGTAAAACCACAGTCTAAACAGAGTATACTGTCAAAGGATTTAATTAAGCCAAAAGAAAATTGATTGAGATGCACACTTGCTTTCCAAGAATACCAAGGTTGATGAATCACAAAAACTGTGTGAAATAGCTTTTCAATGCTATAAGACTTCTTTCTATAGCAATACTCCCAATCAGACCAAATACTAGCCCAATATAATACAAATGTACTTCACATTACTTTTCGCAACTCTTCGACCTATAAAAAAATGAGGGTTTTCTAATTGCACTTTAGAAAGTGACATCTATAGCTTTTTGGACTGGGATAGTTACATAAGAACTTATTTTTATTAGACAACAAAACAAATACTATGCAGTTAGCGAACAAAAAAGCTTTCAGAATGAAATGAGTTGTTGTCAAATGAAAACGAAAATCCTTTTCATCAAAACTTCAATATAGTACCTAATCCCTAACCACCATGACACTGAAGTTTGAATCAAAATATATAAATCAAGAATATGATACAAGATCAAGATCAAAGCGATTATTGAATGCAACGACAAATATTGAAGAATGGGTTTAGAAGTGATGAAAACATCTGGTCTTACTCACTGATTTGGGGAAAATCTCTAACCGAAAGAATCGAAACCTTCTGCAAACGAAACTGGTGCGTGCGGACACTACAACAGATTAGACTTTTAATAACGCACCTTTTATAGCATTTCCGTGTGGAAATGCTATTAAAAGTGATAGGGGGACTTTTAATAGCGTTTCCTTTAGAAAACGCTATCTTAGCTATCTTAGGTATCACCTAAGATAGCGTTTCCGTGTGGAACCGCTATTAAAAGTGCCACTGCAGGAAAAGATAGCGGTTCCACACGGAAACGCTATCTTAGGTGATACCTAAGATAGCGTTTCCTAAGGAAACGCTATCTTAGGTGATATACCCGCGCGCGCCATCCTTCAATTCCCAGTTTCTGCGTACCAGCACTGACCTCATCAGTCTAGGGTTGCCATCTCCGCGCAGAGCTCGTCCCCTCTCACGCCTTCTCCCTCTCACTGTTGCTCTCACGCCTCAGACTCCCTCTCACGCCCCCATTGCTCTGCCACTCATCACCACACCACCTACGACCAAGGTATGCTCTCTATGTCCCTCTCCCCTATTTCGACCAAGCTAATCAGTGCAAAGAACAAAGAGTAAAATGGACTTTGGATAATTGATTAACTGATATAACTATCAGGGAAATGACTGGTGGATAGGGGGTTGGGTTAGTTGAATCCTACATAAGAATTCATAACAGCAACAACCATTACAAAGTTATTGTTGTGGGGAATCCGAATTTTTGGGTTTTACTTGAGGGTTTTATAGACAAATTTGGTTATACATTTGGTTGATTAACTATGTTATGAGTTTTTCTTGATATCTTTATTCTTCTGCATGTTTTATGTTTCTGATGAAAGGAAAATTATGTTTTAGAAATGGTGGATTGTTGGCTTCCATGATATTCACCCATTCCTATGTTTTACTGTTTGCTGTCTTGTAGGTTAGATGTTTGATAAAATGTTAAAAGCAAATTAGCTCTCATGTGTTATGCACTTTCAGTAACTATTTTTGCTCTTCCAAACCACAATCTAAGGCATAGATTTTTGTGTTGTTTACACCAGGTTTGAGTTGTTGTTTTGTCTAATGTAATGTTCTCTTGAAAAGAATTCACAAAATCTTAATGTTTGGGTCAAACATTTTTTTTTCCGGTATAAACATGTTGAATACTTAATAATTTGGATATTATTGCAAGTTAGTAAAATATGATAAGACTTTGGATTTGAACTAAATATGCATAGAATGGGTTAAGAGATGTTTACTTTTTCTGTGCTATTTAAATGCTGTTTCAAAATTGGTTTTGCTGCACATTTTTCTTATTAAGCTTTTGATTAATTGCCCTGTTTTGTTAAGAGTGGTGTTTATTGATATCAGATTTTTTTTTTCCATCACAGCGTATCTATACATATAAGAAAAAAGAATGGTTGAATGTTTTTATGTTAATTGTTAAAGTCGTCCTTGTCCTTAATAAAGCTGAAGTGACATGATAATATGCCTAACACGAATAAAAATAAATAAATAGGTTATCACTTTTATCCTTTTTTTTAAAGCCGTTTATTTTTTTTCTTTTTTTTTCTTTTTTACAGTGTATGATGGATATTATTTTTGCATGATTGATCTTAATATTATTGGATTGAGGAACAGGTCATAAGTGCTCTGCACAGTTGTAGTTAACATCAACTTTCTTTGTATTTTGTAAATCTTTCAGGAATGATATACTGGGTTCTGTTTTCATTGCACACCTTGTTGAGATTCTAAAGTCCTCTTCCCCCAGTGTACAAGAAAAAGCTGCATCTGTGCTTGAGTTTGTGGCACTAACGGACCCAACTCTGACCCCTATTATATCTGTGGAAATTGAATCTGTTCTCGATTCTGTTTTTCAGCAAAAAAATTTGAAAATTTCAGGTAAAAGATTTATGCTCTATAATCCATGATTTGTTATAAGAACATATTCTTTTTTATCTGTTTGCCATGTTTTGATTTTCTCTTTTAATTTGGATGTGTACTAAGTGGATAAAAATGATCTACCCTCATAGTAGTGTTTGTTTCAATATGTATATGTATGCGGTTTTTAAGAGAGACGTGAAGTTGATAAGAACTGGTTATTCAAGCAGAAGAATCAATCGATCTTGATTCACTGCTACTCTGAATTCCTCTAACAGAATAGAATTACAGATGGGAATGCCAACACTGTTGTTAAAAAAATTATAAAATAAAGATATAATATTGCGGATTTGGGATTTGGGAATGTGTAATGCCTGACTCTGAAACAGAAAAGATACAACAGGTTCTTCAAGGGACCTGAAACTGCTACACTGATCCTTTCCTTTACCCAACTGAATAACCCCCCTCTCTCCCATCTTTCCCTTTTGATGCTTCCCCACTAATACACAGCCCCTGTCCACACTCAATTTGCCATGCGGAAAACCGGTAACAGTTTTCATTCCTTTCATTCCTTTAATCTGTATACATTGCATGTAGACATCAACCACTCTAAACTCAAAGTAAATATGTTTAATAAATATTTTTGTAGATCGGGAAAGCATGGATCGAAAATGGATGTCTGTCAATCGTTTAACGAAGGAGTATGAGGATGGGGTGAAAGAGTTCATTAGGTTTGCAGTTCGGCATGCGAAAAACCCTAGTACAATCATATGTCCTTGTTTAGATTGTTGTTATGCAAGGCGAGTTAGTGCAGCCGATTTGGAAGAACATTTAGTGTGTAATGGAATCGATCAAAGTTATACATGTTGGACAAAACATGGTGAGACAAGAGCTGAGTCTAGTGAAATGAGGAATCGTGTGAGATATTCATCATACGATACCGACACAAATACTTATGAGGGCGATCGTTTTGAAGACATTGCAAATATTGTTGAAGAGGATCATCGGGATTGTCCTCAAATGTTTGAGAGGTTGGTAAGTGATGCAGAGCAACCATTGTATGATGGTTGTACTAAATTCACAAGATTGTCGGCGATGTTAAAGTTATATAACTTGAAATCGGGTAACGGATGGACTGATAAGAGCTTTACGGACTTACTCACACTATTGAAAGACATGTTGCCGGAGGATAATGTGCTTCCTAGTCGGACATATGAGGCTAAACAAATGTTACGCTCTATTGGCATGAGCTACGAGAGGATACATGCTTATCAATTGTTGTTTTATATTTTGCATCAATTAATATTATATTAATGTCCATTGATGTTTTACTTGTGTCTAATATTTTTGTAGGTAAATGGCATCTTCAAGTAATTCTAGTGCTGCCAAAGTGACGAGACGTGGGCCAACAGTTATGAAGGCGGTCATCCGCGCTAGGAGTAAAGGACAAAAATTTGAGGTAATTTACTTACTAATATAAGGATTTCATAATGTTGTTTGATATCTAGATTTAATTACTTTATTATTTTTATTAGGTTGAATGGAATTATTTGGACCAACCAATTCGTGCTAATGGAAAAATATTGAAGAGTTACATTGGGGCCGTTGTTCGGCAAACGGTCCCAATTATTTGTTCTCATTGGAAGGATGAAGCTTTGGATGCTTTCAAAGAGAGCATATGGGCTGATGTACAGGTAATTGTTAAAATTTATGAATTATATTGTAAACTATGTAAACATACTTACTTTGACACGTTGTTTATATTGTTTTGCAGATGTCTTTTAATGTTGATGAATCTCGGAAAAAATTTGTACTTCAGGAAGCTGGTAACCTACATAGGGCATTCAGAACTAGATTGACCAAAAAATTTCTAAGAGATGCTAACGGGAGTATCATAGAGGAACCTCCATCACAATATCCACACATATCAAGGGATGAGTGGATAGATTTTATAGCAATACGCACAGGAGATGCACGATTCCTGGTATGTTTAATATCACGTTAGTCCTTATAATTATATGTATACGTACATATGACATTAACCATGTATTAATATTACTTATATGTGTCTGAATAGAAATTAAGCAATGAAAATCGCAACAGAGCGTTAGATCCTGCATGCGCTTACAAAGCATCACGTAAGGGGTATGCTGACATTGAGGATGAATTGGTATGTATATATATATATTTAACTGCATGTGTGGTAAATATGACTTTTAAACTGTTTGGTTAATATATATTATCTCAATATACAGATACAGGAGGCGGGGCCAGAAGTTAAGAAAATTAAACGCCATATTGTGTGGAGGAAAGCCCGCGAGAACAAGGCGGGTGTAATTGACAACAAAAATACGCAGACCGTGTGGAATAAATGTGTTAGTAGACTAACATTTACATTTTCATTTGTTATTTTCTTATGACAATATATAATAATTTTAACATTTGCATTTCACCAATAACTATGTGTCAGGAGGAACTCACGATCTGCAATAGAGGGAGAGATACAAGATTTTGGTCGCCAGGATATTCTTGCTAAAGCCCTAGGTGTGCCGGAGAACCCTGGTCGTGTTAGGGGTGTGGGTTTTGGCGTCTCTCAAAAGACTACTTCCCACCGGAAGGTCGTGCAAAACATAACTCAAAAGCGAAAAGGTGGGAGACATTGGTGTCTCAACTCTCGAGAGAGATTGAACATTTTGGAAGAAAAGCTGAAAAAAAGGAGGATGAGGAGAGGCGGGGCTAATTTCACAGCCCGAAAGCGTCAAAGATAGTTGCACTCTACCATCTACCATCAAGCTTCCAGAGGTAATGCATGCCTTTTTTTTTTACTAGTATTGCATTCGCAGTTAAATACATTCAATTGGATGCCTTAATTCACAGCTTATTCATCTATCATTGGATTAGGGCGTCAACTCATGTCGTTTATATTTATCAACCCCAAACTATCGTATGGTTGGTATGGGTAAAGTATACAATGAGCCGGGTGTTACACTCGCACACCGGACCAGTACCCCTTAACCATGTGAAAGTTGGAGTTGATGTTGCAACTCGAGGGGGATGCGCCATTGCCGCACCTATCGATGGTGCAGATGTAATGACAGTAAGAGATGCAATAGGTACTTATGTGGCATGGCCAATTGATCTCGTGGTTGTAATTAATATGATATGTAATTGCATTTTTCCACCTTTTCATATACGACATATATTTATTACATTAGTTGATCACTAACTGGCATATTGAAATGCAAAATTTCCAGGCACCTGCAAAATCTAAAGGCAAGGGCAGAGTGTCTGGATATACAAAGGAGTCAATTACAACCCCAGAAAATAAAGGAGGCAACTCTGAGGCCAACCCTCCTACAGCTGGTTCAACTAACATTTCTCTGGAATATTTGAATTTTCTTAAAATACATGAACGAAAGAATATGAAAAATGATGACCAATTGGACATAGAGATGGAACAAAATATTCTTGGTCAGCATATCATTGAAATGATCAATACTGAAAATATCAGAGAAATTGTAAATCATGAATGGGTATCTGCCTCCGTTATTTCCGTATATATCAGGTACTAAATCAGGCTTAAAGTGTACAATATTTTTTTAGTCTTTCCATTTAAATATTGATGTCATTGGTGTAATCCATTTTTATATTTTAATTGAAGGTATTTGTATGAAGAATTGTTGCTTCCAAAGGAAAGAACGAGGAGGTTTCTGTTCTTGTCCCCACACCAAACAAATACATACAGCTACTTCGGGAGGGATTCACAGACAACGTATATAGCTGACCGGTTTGCAACTACAGAAAGAGAATATCAGCCCTTGTTTTTAGCGTCGTGCAATGTTGGGTGAGTCACTTATCCTATAGGACTTAATTCACAATAATGAATTATATAAAAGTTGAGGTGCTTAGGATTTGTATCTCAACATTTTTGTAGGAATCATTGGGTGCTGTGCGCGATAAATATTGTTGAAGAGATTATTTACTATCTGGATCCCTTGAATGTTGATCCTAGGAATCGCCCAGAATTAAAGAATCTGTTCGATAAGTAAGCATGCTTTTATATTTCTGATTTTCAATGATTCTGTCGAATGGCTTCCATGGTAGATACATGTTGCAAGTTGTCATGGTCCTAATGTGCTTTTGATTTTTGACATTAGAATAATTGTGTTGAATTGACATATACTGGGTTGTGGCTGTTGTGGTTCAAAATAAAAAAAAGCATGCGTGTGTTTGTGATGATTGAAAATATGTTTCTTAATGAAGTCTGTTTGATTTTGTGATTAGTGCTTTGCAAGTTTATCGCGCAAATATAGGAGCTAAGGTGCCGCGTTTAAAGGCAACCAACATTAAATGGATTCAGATAGAGGTATATTTTCAAAAACTTAATGCGCAATTAGATAAAAAAACTATATTGATTTACTATTTTATTTTTTATAGTGTCCAAGACAACCCAGCAGTACAGATTGTGGGTACTATGTCATGCGTTTCATGAAGGAAACTATCTTGCAGAACCAAGTTAAAATACCAATGGCGGTATGTTGTTTACTTAGCTTTTAACTGTGATTGTTCAAATGTTTTAGCAATTGTAACTTAATTTATTTAATTTTTATGTCGCAGTACTTCCCTGACTTCAAATGCTCCACATACTCCACTGCTCAACTATCTGAAGTCAAGGAAGATTGGTGTCGCTATATTGTTGAAAAGTTTATTTGATTATGTCAAATTGATCACAGTAGTTGCAGCAATACTCATTGGTATGTGAATAATGCTTTAGATTTCTAACTAGAGATCCACATCAACATTTTGTGTTGTTAATAGACTAATGGTCGAGGATTAAGTATTTTGCTCTGTCTGACATTTAATTTAGTTTAGTTAATCAGAACTCATTGTTTTATATGATGTTCATTGATGTTGGAACAATGATTTCTCCAACCAATCATGTTTTGGCTGGCCTAGGTGAATCTTATGCTGTTATGAGATTGAAAATATCATATTTTTCACTGCCAAGAAGCTTGAGGATATTGTGCCCTCTTCCCACAACTGTGATGTACGTGCACTTAATTGTGTTGACTTATTGTGATTTCTTTCCTCTCAATGACTCACAGTAATTTTTTGTTGTCAGCTCCCTCATGTGAATCGTACTGACTACCAGCTCATTGATATCTCTGAGGATGGATTTGTGAGTTGTCATTTCTCTTACCAACTCCATTGATTCACTCATTATTTGTCTTCAGTACAATAATGGTTAGTTTTGCTTAAAAGCTTTGGCAGGTGGTGTATGGCTTTCAAGAGGCTGTCACTTACTGACCTTAAGATTGATATTAAGAGGATCCCCAAGAAGAAAGATCTCATCAGTGCCATGGAGGCTGCTGGTTGGTACAAGTTTTCATGAGAAGTTGTTGATTTTTGATTTATTATTTGCATTCCTTTTGTTTATCGACTTGTTTTCTTGTTAAACAGATGTTAAGAACAAGTGGGAGAATAGCTCATGGGGCAGAAAATTGATTGTACGGAAGAGAAGGGCAGCCCTCAATGATTTTGATAGGTTCAAGATAATGTTGGCAAAGATCAAGGTTTGTTTCAATTTACTTGCATATACTTTTTCTTATTCGATATTAGTAGTATTATTATTGCCCTTCTTCCAGTTTGTGAAATAATTGTATTGGGTTTTAGGTATTACTGAAAGTGTCTAATCTATTGTGTTAGTATATTTTGGTGGTTGTGTTCTTTTTTGTTTAAGCAATTGATGCTAACGATCGTATTTTCAATTTGTGTAGAGGGCTGTTGTGGTTAGACAAGAGCTTGCTAAGTTGAAGAAGAGCGCGTCTTAGGCATGGCTTTAAGTGTAATTTTCAAATTTTGTTATGAATTTCCTTCAGACTTTCATGTTAGAGGATTGATGTCATGTCAATACTTCAAATCTCAATTGTTAGAATATTTGGTGTTTGTCTAAGCCGGTATACCCATTTTTGCTTTTGCTTGATGTTTGAATATTGGTTTTTAACAATGTTATTAAACTAATAGATTAATTTAAAGCTGCAAATCAGATTGGGCAGCGCCTATGTTTTATAATCCTTTTTATGAGGATGATCTTATGATTGTATTTATTCCCCCTTTTTTCGAATTTTTTCTTTTAATTGGTGGCCTACCTTTGCATTGCTTTGGTACGGTGGTATTCATGTTTGAGGTATGGTACACGAGTGTTGTTCAATAAAATTTAGTCTGTGGGCAGTGTTAATTCAGGTGGTGTATTTGTTGAAGACCAGACTGTATGAATTGTCAAAGTAGCTAACAATATATGCATATGGATTGTGCTTCATTTCTTTGTTTACACCTTCTGTTTTTTATAAACAATATGCAGGAATGGAAGTAAAGTTAAGAAATATATAAAATTAAAAAAAAAAGGGGAATAGATAGCGTTTATTTTAACAAACGCTATCTAAAGTCACCTATTAATAGCACTTCCTAAATGCTATCTTTGCTAATGAGTTTTAATAGCGGTGGCATAGATAGCGGTTACAAACGCTATTAAAAGGCATACGGAAACGCTATCTAAAGTCTAATATGTTGTAGTGGGAGGGAGACGGCGCGACGGTGGGACGCGGCTGGAGGACGGAGCGTGCAGTTGCCAGAGATTCACGGTGTCCAACGGAGGTGGCGCGAACAAGATTGTTTTCTGAAGAGAACGATTTGGGTAAAAGAGAAGTCAGAAACAAAGTTTGAATCTAAAGACGAACTCAGACTCACGAACATTCATTGACGGAGTTGTGGTCACGAGCAGTGGAAGGCGCGATGAAGGGAGGCAAGTCACGAGCAGGGTTTGAGAACGAGGGAAAACAACCGAGCAAGAGAAAGAGTCACAGTGAGCAAATGGAAATATTTAGTAAAAGGGGAATAGATAGCACTTCCTTGGAAAAGTGCTATCTATTTACTTACCTATGATAGCGTTTTCTTGAGGAAACGCTATCTATTCTCTTACTTATAATAGCGCTTCCTCAAGAAAACACTATCTATTCCTATCTATCAACATTCAATAGTGTTTCCTTAAAGAAACGTTGTCTTAGAATAAGGAATAGATAGCGCTCCCTTAAGGAAGCGCTATTAAAAATCTTCCACCTATTTTTAAGTAGCGTTTTTTATTGAAGTACTGTTGAAAGTACGCTACTAAAACCTTTTTCTGTAGTAGTGGTTTCTCCTTGATAAACAAGTTGATGAAGAGAAAAAAAACATAGAATGGTGTGGTTGGTGTTAGATTATATAGTTTTATTTATTTATTTATGTCTCATGGGCAATATAGTCTTTTGCTTGTTACCTATTTATATTTATTTCTTTTGTTATTTATTGTAACCTAGTGACTCATTTTGCATTCTAATGAAACCCTAGCAGTCATTCTTATTTCCTTTGTTCTCTCTTCATCTTCTCTATGGCCTATTACTGCAATATTCCTTATCTTCACATGGTATCAAAGCAAGGTTTATACTTGTTAACACCAACAGTGTATCCTAAATCATCATAACGTTACCACAACCCGTATTGCCTAAACTTGTCCTTGCACTGTTCGTTGTACAATTTATTCATGAGCGTAGGATAAGGGCCTGGTGCATAAAATTCTGCAGCTGAGCGATCAGTATGTGTCCTCTGTTGAGTCTGTCATCAAGCGACGTTTTGCAGTAAGCGTTTTTTTTTTCTTCCTATTTTTCTTCATTGTTTGTGTTTATTGGTATATTGGGCATTTTATAATAGTAGCAATGGCCAGTGAAAAAGATGATTCTCTTCAATCTATTAGTGTACAATTGAATGGGCAAAATTATTCATATTGGAGTTATTTGTTGAAGAATTTTTTGAAAGGCAAGAGAATGTGGGGCTATGTTTCTGGAACCTCTGAGAAACCAAAAGATAACAAAGATGGAAAATATGCAACTGAACTGGAATCCTGGGAAGTAAATAATTCGAAGATTACTACATGGATTAATAATTCTGCCTCACAGTCAATAGGCATTCAATTAGCAAAATATGAAACAGCCAAGGAAGTCTGGGATCATTTGAAAAGGTTGTATGTGCAGTCCAATTTTGCTAAGCAATACCAGCTGGAGATTGATATTTGGGCTCTTCAACAAAATAACATGAGCATCCAAGAATTCTATTCTGCTATGTCCAACCTTTGGGATCAATTGGCTCTTACTGAATCTTCAGAATTACAAGCTTTCAAAGACTACACTGATCGTAGAGAAGAACAACGCCTAGTTCAATTTTTGATGGCTCTTCGGGATGATTTTGAGGGGATTCGTGGATCCATTCTACACCGCAATCATCTCCCAACTGTTGATTCGGTGGTTAATGAGTTGTTAGCTGAAGAAATTAGCCTTAAGTCTCAATCTGATAAAGGGAATGTTGACAAAGGGATCCTCCCCAATCCTAATTTATCTGTTTTTGCTGTTCCTTCTAATAAAGGAAAATCTTATGGAAAGGTTGGTTATGATGAGTGTAGCTTCTGCAAGAATAAAGGCCATTGGAAAGCCCAATGTCCAAAATTGTTGAACAAGCCACAACAAACACAGCAACCTTCTCAATGGAGACCTCCAAGTTAGTTTAACCAACGAAACATCAAGCACTTCAGGCCTCCAGCACCTAATACTAATGCAGTTATTCCTTCGTCTGATGAGAGCACATCTCTCTCTAGTCCTTCAGTAGCTGATCTTACTGAGCAATTTCAGAGGTTTCTTGCCACACAGCCATCTGCCATGTCTGCTATGTCTGACCATTCCAATATAGGTTTGTCCTCCTCTAACTCATCAGGTATATCCCCATCCTTATGGATCCTTGACTCTGGAGCATGTCATCATATGTCATCTGATTTAAACTCTTTTGTGTCCTTATATCCTGTTTCATCTGTACCAATCATAACTGCTGACGGAACCCCTCTGCCAGTAGCAGGCACTGGGTCTGTTTCCACATCTCAATTGTCCATTCCAGATGTTTACTATATTCCTAAATTACGTGTTAGTCTTATTTCTGTTAGTCAATTATGTGATTCTGGTAACTCAATTTTATTTTCTTCCACTTCTTGTTATGTGCAGGATTTGCAATCCCAGAGGCTGATTGGGACAAGCCGTAGATAGGGGGGACTTTATGTTTTGGATGAGCTAAGAGCTCCAGATGTTGCAGCTGCTAGTGCTGACTTGTCGTCTTTTCATTTGACCTCCTCTTCTTCTAGTTTTTATTTATGGCATTCTCGTCTTGGTCATGTTTCTTCTTCCCGCTTGAAATACCTGGCTTCTACAGGAGCTTTAGGAAAGTTACAAACTACTGATATATCTGATTGTTGTGGTTGCAAACTTGCTAAATTTTCTGCTTTGCCTTTCTGTAAAAGTGTTTAAACTTCGGTTGCACCTTTTGACTTGATCCATTCTGATGTATGGGGACCATCCCCAACTGTTACTAAAGGTGGTTCTAGATATTATGTATCTTTCATTGATTATTGCACTCGTTATTGTTGGGTTTATCTTATGAAACATCGTTATGATTTTTTAAGCATTTATCACATGTTTCGTGCTTTGGTTAAAACTCAACATAATGTTGTTATTAAGTGCTTTAGAAGTGATCTAGGTGGTGAATATACTTCCAACAAATTTTCTGAATTACTTGCCTTTGATGGGACTTATCACCAAACCTCTTGCACTGATACTCCTGAACAGAATGGAGTTGCTGAAAGAAAACACTGTCATATTGTTGAAACTGCTCGTTCTCTTCTTTTGTCTGCTTCTGTCCCAAGTGAGTTTTGGGGGGAAGCTATCCTCACTGCCGTTCATGTCATTAACCGGATCCCATCTTCTGTCACTTCAGGTTTGTCTCCCTTTGAACAATTATATGGTTGTGCTCCTGATTATACTAACATGAGAGTTTTTGGTTCTACTTGCTTTGTTCTTCGACCGCATGTAGAACGTAGTAAGTTGTCTTCTCGGTCAGTGATCAGTGTTTTTCTTGGTTATGGTAGTGGTCAGAAAGGTTATCGTTGTTATGACCCTACAAATCAAAAATTGTATGTCTCACGTCATGTTGTGTTTCTTGAACATATTCCTTTTTATTCCGTTCCTTCTAGTTCACATGGTCTTACCAAAACTGATCTCATCCGTATTGCCCCTTTTTCCACGGATTCAGACATTACACCTCCTTTAGTTACTCATAGTCAAAATGATTCTAATGTTGAGCTTTGCAGGGTTGACACTAGTAGTTCTGCTAATCCAGAAGCCTCCTTTGTCCCCAGGCCTCCCCAAGAAGCTTCTGTAATTGTGGATCCTCATCCTCCTCGGTATCCTCCTCGTGAACGTAAGTCCACTAAATTACCTGATTTTGTTTATTCTGTCTATTCCACTTCCTTTGCTTCCTTTTTAACCTCTATTCACAGTTTGTCTGAGCCCTCTTCTTATAAAGAGGCAGTTCTTGATCCCTCTTGGCAGCAGGCTATGGCAGAGGAACTTTCTGCTTTGCACAAGACAGATACTTGGGACCTTGTCTCTCTTCCACCAGGAAAAACTGCAATTGGCTCTCGTTGGGTATATAAGATCAAAACCAAGTCTGATGGGTCTGTTGAGAGATATAAAGCTCGTCTGGTTGCTAAGGGGTTTTCTCAACAATATGGCATGGATTATGAAGAAACTTTTGCTCCTGTTGCCAAAATGACCACTATCCGTACCCTTATTGCAGTTGCATCTATCCGTCAATGGCATATTTCGCAAATGGATGTTAAAAATGCCTTCTTGAATGGTGATCTTCAAGAAGAAGTTTATATGGTTCCTCCTCCGGGTGTTTCTCATAATCCAGGTGAAGTTTGTAAATTGAAGAAGGCTCTCTATGGGCTTAAACAAGCTCCTCGTGCTTGGTTTGCAAAGTTCTCTGTTGTGATTGAATCCCTTGGTTTCTACTCTAGCCCCCATGATTCTGCCTTGTTTATCAGGTTCACTCCTCAAGGTCGTATCTTACTCTCTCTATATGTTGATGACATGATTATTACTGGGGATGATGTTGATGGGATTATAGATTTGAAACTCCAATTAGCCCGACAATTTGAGATGAAAGACTTGGGTACTCTTCGTTAATTTTTGGGGATTGAGGTCGCCTACTCTCCTCGAGGCTACCTTCTTTCTCAATCTAAGTATATTGGCAACATTCTTGAACAAGCTCGTCTCTCTGATACGAAGGCAGCAGACACCCCTCTTGAGCTTAATGCTCGACATGTCTCATCTGATGGTGTCCCCTTACCAGACCCTTCTTTATATCGTACTCTTGTTGGCAGCTTGGTGTATCTTACCATTACTAGGCCTGATATTGCTTATGCAGTGCATGTTGTTAGTTAGTTTGTTTCTTCTCCGACTACAGTTCATTGGGCAACTGTTCTTCGTATTCTTCGTTATCTTCGGGGCACTCAGTTTCAGAGCCTCTTATTTCCTTCATCTTCTTCATTGGAATTGCGTGCTTACTCAGATGCAGATTGGGGTGGTGATTCCACCGATCGTAAGTCTACTACAGGGTTTTGCATTTTCCTAGGGGATTCTCTTATTTCTTGGAAGAGTAAGAAGCAAGCAGTTGTTTCTCGATCTTCTACGGAAGCTGAGTATCGTGTCATGGCATCCACCACTGCAGAAATCGTCTGGTTGCGCTGGTTACTTGACACTATGGGTGTCTCCTCCTCTGCACCCACTCCTATGTATTGTGATAATATGAGTGCCATACAAATCACTCGCAACTCAGTCTTTCATGAATGCACCAAGCATATTGAGATTGATTGTCATTTCACTAGACATCATTTTCAGCAGGGAACCATCACTTTGCCCTTTGTATCATCCTCCATGCAGATTGCTGACTTGTTCACCAAGTCACATTCCACTACACGCTTTCGTTTCTTAATTAGCAAACTCTCGATGCTTCCTGTTGATGCATCGTGAGTTTGAGGGGGGATGTTAGATTATATAGTTTTATTTATTTATTTATGTCTCATGGGCAATATAGTCTTTTGCTTGTTACCTACTTATATTTATTTCTTTTGTTATCTATTGTAACCTAGTGACTCATTTTGCATTCTAATGAAACCCTAGCAGTCATTCTTATTTCCTTTGTTCTCTCTTCGTCTTCTCTATGGCCTATTACTGCAATATTCCTTATCTTCACAGTTGGGTAGTGAAACTGTCGTACATACAACTAGATGGAAGAGGAAAATAATTTTGCTCTAGCTTAGTTAAGTCCAAGTCGGATTTTGTTCAAGCAAGGTGCGAAACAAAATCAATGAGACCATGTGGGGGTGAGGCTGATCACGTACAAGAATAGGGAGAAGAAAATTTTTGTCTCTGTGAGTAGAATGATTTTTTCTCACTTTGGGTGATTAAGGAAGCGAATAAAAGTGGTTAGGTGATGGATGTTAAATCCGGCGCACAAGAACAGTGAAGAGTAAGAGAAGTCCTTTGAGTGATAAAATGAAGAAATATAGTTGGTGTGGGTATGCTAGTGAAACTGGCGCATATTAGGATGAAGAGAGGAAAATAAATAAAAGTGATAGGGGAAATGAATTTGTCAGGGGAGGTGAACCGAGCTTTAGTTTATAATAAAGGAGGTGAGAGTGATAGTGACATTAAAAGAAACTTGGTCAGGAAGTTTAGAAAGGGGAACCGAACTCTTTGGGTTTTAAAGGATATTTAGGATTTAGTTGGAACATATTGATATTTAATTAGGATTTTAAGAATGTTAGGGTTTTTTTGATCAAACTGGGTTCCTTTTAGAAACTATTTATCAGTTTAGGGTTATTCTGAAACTATTTACTAATGGGGGGGTCGTTTTGGACACGTGGCATATTTTATTTTTTTCAATCTGACAGGTCAAAGGCGCCACTGCAGATGGCGCCACCCATTTAAAAAAAAAAAGCAAAAGGGGAGGCGCCACTGCAAATGGCACCTTCCCCTGCAGTGGCACCTCCCCCTGCAGTGTACCACGTGGCACTGCAGCCCCCCAACCAAAAATTGGGCGCCTGCAATTTTAAAGGAACAACGCTACAATTTTAAAGGAACAACGCTACAAAAAAAATTATATTATAAGTATAGGGAGTAACGATGACATTAATGATAAAGTCTCTATTTAAAACAACAAGAGGCAATAAAAAAATCCCGTAATAATGAGTAGCAAATAATATCACAGGAGGCATAAAAAAAATAGCAATAACAATTTACACCAATAAATATTCATAAATTATTACAGTAGTAAAAAAAATTTACCTGATAAGAATTAAAAGAAAGTCACCTGCAATATTAAAAGAACAACGCGACAAAAAAGGAATCCTAAACTGGTAAATAGTTTCTAAAAGGAACCTAGTTTGGTCAAAAAGCCAACTCCAACGTGGGAGTTGTGGAGTGATACTCCATTGCTTTTTGACCTCCCCATTCGGTAATCGGTTAAAAAAATTTCCCACCCGATACGCTTCCGGTCCTGCAGGTGAAGACAACTTTATTGCTTTTGCCACCACGTCCAATCAGCTGCTGCACCCAGTAAACACCATACGAAAGTATGACATCATGTTGAATGTGGACTCATGACAACACTTTTATTAATATACTATTAAATATAATAATAATATTTAATAACCATACATTGCATCCTGAAGCTAAAGCGTGTTTGTTACTTCTGTCACTCTCTCCAATGTCTACATAGTGGTTTTTAAACAAAACGATATTCAAATATAATAAATTATTGAGTATTTAATATATAATTTTAAATATATTTTATATTAAATATATTATAATATATTTATATTTTTAAATTTTAAAAATTTTGAATATTAAAAATAATATAATATATATATTATATTTACAAATATATATAACATTTATTATATTAACTTTTATAAATATTGTATAAATAATATTAGATATATATATATTATCAAAATTATTTTATATTAAATATATTATAATATATTTACAATTTTAAATTTTTAAAATTTTGAATATTAAATTTCATCATTCCTTACACCTACCGGGAAAGTGTGTCAGTAGGGAATAACTTTAGTAATATATTCATATCAAATAATGACATAAATAGTAAGGCCTAAATAGTAAACCAATTTGAACACACGCGAAAATTTCGAGGTTCAACAGTACGAAGTTATTATTTTTTAAAATATAAATTTAATGTCATTTATTTTAATATTCTTATTTTACATTATAAACTTATATAAAATTAATGTCTTCAGGTTATAATTTATTATATTAGTTTTGTATTATTTACATTAAATTTTAACATTAATATTTTATTAAATAATATTTATAAAACATTCAACCATATAATTATCTTTAATTATCAAATTATTTATATAATTATCTTTAATTATATATATATATATTGTTAACTTTGCCCAGTAAATTGATAGATATCTATTATCTATAAATTGATATCTATAAATTGCCCATTATATATATTTATCAATTATCTTTAAATTGATATCTTTAATAATTGATAAATATTTATTGGTGTAAATTGTTATTGCTATTATTTTTTTATGCCTCCTGTGATATTATTTGCTACTCATTAATACGGGATTTTTTTTATTGCCTCTTGTTGTTTTAAATAGATACTTTATCATTATTGTCATCATTACTCCCTATACTTATAGTATATATTTTCTTTTAGCTTTGTTCCTTTAAAATTGTAGCGTTGTTCCTTTAAAATTGCAGGCGTCCAATTTTTGGTTGGGGCCCCCAGGAGTGCCACGTGGTACACTGCAGGGGAGGTGCCACTGCAGAGGAATGTGCCATTTGCAGTGGCGCCTCCCCTTTTGCCTTTTTTTAAAAAAAAAAAAAAAATGGGTGACGCCATCTGCAGTGGCGCCTTTGACCTGTCAGATTGAAAAAAAATAAAATATGTCACGTATCCAAAACGACCCCCCATTGGTAAATAGTTTCAGAATAACCCTAAACTGGTAAATAGTTTCTAAAAGGAACCCAGTATTGTCAAAAAGCCGAATGTTAGGGACATTAATACGTATAGATATTTTATCAAAATATTTTAATCAAGATTATTAATGATGAGTTATTGTTGATATGACATATTTTTTTATCTATCTGGTCTATCTTTGAAGCATTGAATAGAATATTTTATTCCTTTAGCAATAATTTTTTTTTAAATAGACAATATCACTAAAAAAATGATACGATCTATTATTTTTCAGTTTCGGGTTAATTCAGGATTTTCTGACTGGTACAAAATTTACTGTCATTGGAAACACCGATCGGGTTTTGTCTGAATTTTCAACCCAAAATTTAACCGCAACTCTCTACGGTAAAGTAGAGTATAACTATGACTTTGGTTTATCCAAAATCACTTTCTAAGTCTCAGATAAAAATATAAACGTTTATTTATATTTATACCAATCTTAGAAAGTAGAAAAATCGGGGTGTTACAGTTTCCAACTTACCAATCCTTGATGCCAAAAATTAAGATTATTGGGCTGTAAGGATGGGAGGCTACCAAGAAACTCTGGAGGTTGTGAAGAATGGAGTTTCTGAAAAAGATGATGATGCAGCCAAGAAAAAAGATTACAAGGCAAGGTGTTTTTTCAACCAATGTATGGATCTTGCAAACTTTCAGAAAATATCCAAGGCAAAAATGGCTAAGGAGGCTTGGGACACCCTACAGAAGGCTTATGGAGGTGGTGAGTTTTGACAAGTGACTCCAAACACGGGACGGGACGGGAGGGGGGGGGGGGTGAATTGTGATTTTCAAAAACTTTAATAAAATTGAAACCTTTTAGTTATTAAAAATACTTGTCGAAATGAATTAACAAAAGCATGTGCAAGTAAATACGATTTGCTGAAAACAAAGCGAGAAATAAAAGAGTTAGGGGTACGAAAATTGACACAACGATGTATCCTGGTTCGGCCGCAGACTACCCACGTGGCCTACGTCCAGTCCCCAAACCAATACCACTAAGGGTTTTCACTCAATCCCTAGCTTTCAAAACAGGCGTAGCTAGAACCTTTACAACGAGAACTTTTCACAAACCAGGGACGTACTATCCCTCAGTGATAGAGTCTCAAAAACGTGAGATAACGACTCACAAAAGTTTACCAAAAGAATACAATCAGAAAGCACTTAAAAGTGCAGATATAAAACAAATTGAAACTCAATAACAATCACCTATATGGTGTGTATGTCTCTCTCAAGTAATTGATAGATATGCAAGTGTAAGAGTATGAGAGTGATATAGAGTTATGTTCAAGAGTATATAAGGCTTAGAGAAAATGATCAGAAATTTCATTCAGGTGTCGTGTGTTTTTGTGTTTAGATCAATATATATCTCTTTGAAGCTTTAGTAAAACTCTTGAAAACTCATTTTTTTTATCGAGCCATAATCGATTATTAGGAAAGCATAATCGATTATTTTAACCAAAGTCAAAAGGCGCATGAAGAAACAAGCAGGACATAATCGATTATAATAATCGATTACATAGTCTCGGTGAAAAAGCTCAGACTGAATCAACTAAGCATAATCGATTAACCTAATCGATTATGAAGCCTCTGACTTTTGATCAAAAAAGTAATAATCGATTTTTGCAATACCATAATCGATTATAGTTCAAATTTTAAACTCAACGGCTAAGACAGAATCAAATCTCTATTAAAGCACATTTAAGCCATTTAAAAACTCAGTTTAAAACGTGTTGAAAATATACATAATCGATTACCATAATCGATTATGAGAGTTTAAATTTTGAACTTTCAACAAGCAACAACTCTATCATTTAAGGACTCAATTAAACATAATTAAGAGCTGAATAATTGATTTCCATAATCGATTATCCCTGTTTGAATTTTGAATTTCAAAAACCTGACAACTCTGTTATTTTGGAAACTCATTTAAGCACATTTAGGAGCTGCATAATCGATTACCGTAATCGATTATCCTTCGAGTAAAATGGTTTTTGAAAATCTTTTAAGGTCTTAAAAAGATGTGGTAAAAATAATTTTGAAGACCATTTTCAAAACAGATTTTTTTTTGTGTGTGATTTATTTTATTTTTGAGACACACACCCATTTACACTTTATCTAAAACAAACAATACAGTAAAATAAAATTTCCCTTTTTAATCCCCGTATTTGTTTGTTCGGTCCTTTTCACATTTTTTGCAATTTGATCCTCTTAGCTTTAGATTTTGCGTGTTGGTCCTTTCCACGCTTTTTGCAATTTAATCATTTCAGCTTTGGATTTTGCGTGTTGGTCCTTGAACTTGAAATTCCTTTTTCGCTCATCATCAAAACCAAAATACCTGTCAAGGCATATATAAGGACTAAGAAGATAAAGTTGCAGTCTCTAAGAAGGTAATATGAATTGTTGTCAATGAACGAGCAAAAATTTGTTTCAGATTACTTTGACAGGCTTCTTGTGATTGTGAATTCCATGAGAACCTGTGGAGGGTATGTGACAGACCAGCAGATGGTTGAAAAGGTGTTGAGAACACTCACTGATAAATTTGATCACATTGTTGTTGCAATTGAAGAGGCTAAAGATGTTGAGCACGTGAAGCTCGAGGAGCTTCAGAATTCTTTGGTGGCTCATGAGCTGAAACTGAATGAAAGAAATGCTGGAAAGGTTGCTGTCGAACAGGCATTGCAAGCTGAAGTCTAAAAAAAATGGGGGGCAAAGAGAGGGAAATGGAAGAAAGGCAAGAGGAATGGTGGCAGATCCAGTAAAGAAGGATGGTCTTCAAACCAAGATCAGTCCAATGATGGTGATAAAACTGAATCCTCAAACAGAAATGGAAGGAAAGTTCAAGATAAAAGAAAGGTACAATGCTATAATTGTGAGAAATGGGGACACTATGCAAGTGAGTGCTGGCATGCCAAAGACAACCAGAAAAGAAGCAATGATGATGAGGCTTACTTGGCTCAGGACAAGTCAGATGATGAACCTGTGCTTCTAATGGTCACCACTCAAGATGATGCATCTCAAACAGAAAGCTGGTTTCTTGACACTGGATGTTCCAATCACATGACTGGCCATAAGAATTGGCTTTCCAATCTTGATACAAGCATGCAAAGTAGAGTAAGGTTTGCAGATAGCAGAACCATTACAGCTGAAGGTGTTGATGACATTGTTATTAGAAGGAAGGGAGACAAAGTAGCACTGACTGAAAATGTGCTGTATGTGCCAGGCATGAAGTGCAATTTGTTGAGTGTAGGATAACTGGTTGAGAAAGGCTTTTCTGTCATTATGAAAGATGAGTTTCTTGAGTTGTATGACTCAAGCAAGAGGCTGGTGCTAAAGTCTCCACTGTCAAAGAACAGAACATTCCAGACCAGACTTCAAACTGTTGAAACTCAGTGTCTAGCAGCAGTTGTGACTGACAAAGCATGGCTTTGGCATATGAGGTTTGGCCATTTAAACTTCAACAGTTTGAAGCAACTAGCTGATAAAGAAATGGTAATTGAACTCCCTATAATTGCTATACCTGATAAAATGTGTGAAGAATGTCTCATTGGCAAACAGCCTAGAAATGAATTTAAGTCACATATGCATATGAGAGCTGTTAACTCATTACATGTTGTGTATTCTGATGTGTGTGGACCTTTTGAAGTGCCTTATTTTGTAGGAAACATATATTTTTGTTCATTTGTAGATGAATATAGCCGCATAATGTGGTTATACTTGATAAAGGCCAATAGTGATGTGTTTGTGATAAGAACTCGACAAGTGTACCGGGTCGTTGCAAGTAATAAAACGATAAGAACCGGATATCGTTCTCAGGGATCATGGACAAGTACCACTTCACAAATCGAACTACTATCTAGGCGATTAAGTTTGGAATGAAGGTAGCTCTAACATCTAACGAAACAAACAAGAATAAAATGTTTTTGTTCTTTTAGGTATTTTATCAAACACTTAATAGGCAAACAGAAATGTGAACAACAAATGGATAGAATTGTTAAGGTTAGACTAGGTGATGCGTGATTTTTAAGATATAAATAAAGGCAAGTGCACCTCGTCGCAATCAAGTAATACGGTGGTGAGACCGGTTATCGTATCCACAGGGATTGGATGTCAATTACCAATTCGCAAATTCAACAACTATTTAGACTTAACTAAAGTGTGAGGGATTAAAACAGAAAATAAAGAAAGCGAAACAATATTTTTGGTCTTTTGGGAATTATATCGAACACTTGGAAGGCAAACAGAGATGTGGCTAAGATTGTTAGGGTTAGACTACACTAATCCTCCCTTAATTGCAATGAATTGGCTATCAACACAAGTCCTACTTCAATTATGACAATCAAGCCTTTTCTGAAATACTCAAGCCTAATGTCTTAGGTGCATTGAGCCTAAAACCCCAAATCAAACCCTAATGTCTTAGATGGATTAATCTGTGATTTTGCATTAAGTCAAGACTTATAAGATTGCAAGCATTCAACACCTATGTCTAGATTCTTGAACTACTTGGCATATGATTCATGAGCATGCCTTAACACCAACCTTTCAGTCATCTATCAAAGCAACAAATCATTCCTATGGGTAGCTAAGCCAAGGAAAGCATTAAACACAGAATCACATACTCATAAAGAAATAGAGACTTGCATTAAAACACCAAATCAATTACAACAAGTTCAGAAAAGTTACATCTAACCCCAACAATGGGGATTTAACTACTCATGATAAAAGGAAATACAAAACAGAATGAGAAAAGGGATGGAGAACACTCATAGACAAGCTTCCTCCATCTTCTCCCCATCCAAGAGCAGAGAAAACACCCCCCTATTTGGGTAGAAACCCTCTCCAGCCGCCAGCCTCAGCCTGCCTCCAAGTGCAGATCCCTAATTCTGTTCAGTGCAGGTTTATTTATAGATCAGGCCCGCGTCACGGCCGTGACAGCCATCACGGCCAGGCCGTGACGCTTTCTGTCCAGGGCGTGTCTTCAAGTTTTTAACTCTCGCGAGGCGAGAGAAGTGTTCGCGACGCGAGCCCTCATTTTCTGGTTGGTCACGGCCGTGATGGTCATCACGGCCAGGCCGTGACAGTCTCTGACTTTTGCCTTCTTCTCTGCTTGATCACGGCCGTGATGGTCATCACGGCCAGGCCGTGATAGGCTCTGTTTGGCTCATATTCTTCATTTTTAAGCTCTTTTTCATCCAAGCTCCACCAAGGTTGATTTCTGGGCATTTTTCCATTAAATCCTGCAAAACAACACACAGAAACCACCTCATCCGTTCCAAAGGAAAAACTATACAAAATCAACACTAAATTGGCCTAACTATATGCAAATGCATGCAGAAATGTACATGAAAAATGAGGTGAAATCACACTCATCACTAGGCTAATCCTCCCTTGGTGCTATGAAATGGTAAATAACACAATTCCTAATTCAATTATGACAATCACATCTTCTTCAAATACTCAAACCCTAATGTCTTAGGTGGAATGAGCCTAAAATCCCAAATTAAACCCTAATGTCTTAGGTGGATTAACATGAGAAATTGCATTAAGAGTCAAGATTCATAAGATTGCAAGCACCCCATTACCTATGTCTAGGTTCATGAACTACTTGGCATTTGATTCATGAGCATGCCTTAACATCAACCTTTCAATTGTCTATTAAAGCAACATATCATTCCTAGGATGATCAAACCAAAGAAAGCATTAAGCATGGAATCAAACACTCATAAAGAAATAGGAAATTATATTACTACCACATCATATTACAACCAAGTTAAAAGAAGCAATCATCTAACCCCAACAAGGGGGAGTTTAGCTACACATATTCAAAGAGAAAAGCAAAGGAAAAGATACAGAGATGAAGGAAGGAAGCAACTCCATGGAATGTTGCCCAGCCAAAGCCACAGCTGCAGAGTATGTGTTTTTAGGGTTCTTGGCTGCCTCCTTTTCTGCCCTTTCAATTCTGCCCTAAAACAGCTTATAAATAGGGGTTCTGAGTTTCGCGCGCTCGTGGGGCGAGACCTGGCTCGCGAGGCGAATCTTAAAAATTTGATCTTCAGAGATTGGCTCTCTCGCGAGGCGAGAAGGTTGCTATCTAGACGAGGTAGAAAGGGTGAAGTTTCTGGCACAGTCAGGCCTACAGGCTCACAAGGCGAGATGTTGATTCGCGAGGCGAGACAGAAGGGCCTGACTGTTGCTGTTCAGGCTGGCCTTCGGGCTCGCGAGGCGAGATGCAGTCTCGCGAGGCGAAGCCTCCAGAATTCTGCTTGGCTTAATTTCTTCTCTTTTCAGGCTCTATCTTAATCCAAGCTTCATCATGGCCAAATTCTTGAGCAATTAATCATAAATTCCTGCAAAACAACACACAAAACCACCTTATCCGTTCCAAAGGAAAAACTAACCAAAATCAAACTAAAATGGCCTAACTATATGCAAATGCATGCAGAAATGTACATGGAAAATGAGGTGAAATCACACATCAAATCACACCAAGCTTAAGACTTTGCTTGTCCTCAAGCAAAAACCAAGGCCAAAAGATGAAAACAAACAGAGCAATGATAGTGAACTAAGAACCCGAGTAAATGATCCAAGTAATAGGCATTTCAAATAATTCAGCAAGAGACAATCAATTCAAGTCCAATTAGAAGCTTAAGTTCCCTAGACTCATATCCTCACTGATTCGGGCACTCTTGCTCACCTGAAGATCACCCCAAGCTTGTTCATTTGCTTGGCTCTCTTTCTCACCTCACTCAAATATTTAAGGATACATGACAATTCGCTCCATTTTCCTCAAGGAATGAATTCTACCATAGGCTTGACTATCAACCAAATCTCTACTCTATTAATGAAAACAATTAAGAATCAAGAGGTCTTTTGCTTTGGTTGTAACGGAGCCATGGGATTTATCGTTAGGTGGGGAAAATCAAGAAAATGACATTTCAAAAGGCTACATAAAACATCAAGCATTATTTCATGACGCCTTCTAAAATACCCTTTTGGGTTTCGATTTACTTTTGCCACCTTTCTTTCTTTCTTTTTGTTTTATTTCTCATTTATTTTTGTCATTCCCTTCTCTATTTTTATTTCTCTTTCTTTTATTTTTCTTTTATTTGGGGAAGGGGAGATTTTTTCAGCTCAAGAGAAATATTTTTCTGATTTTCTCATCCCATACTTTTTCCACTACTTTTTTACCCTTTTGTTGTAATACTTTAAAAGGTGCCCTATCAAGCATGTTCATCAAAGTAATTCAAGGTACCAAGAAAAGAATTTTATTCTTTCAAGCTCAAAATTGGGCAACTAAGGGGGTAGCATTTATTCATTCAAAGCTCAGAAGGCCGAAAAAATACCTAATGCCTCAATCATTTTCAAAAATGTTTTCAAAAATTTTTAAGCTTTGAAATGGTTTCATGTCAAGTTCTAGAGAAATACAATCCAAGAGGAGTAACACTCTAACACAAAGAATGGGGTAGATTTAGTGAGTACCCCTTAATGGCTCAAAAGCTCACATTTAGCAGTTCAGAAATCAGTGAAAACACAATTCCATAGAAACACATGCTAATTATCAACTATCCAAGATCATCTCAAGAATTTTTTTTTATTTGAAGCCTCATAAAAATTAGGGTTCAACAATTCACTATCACAAATAAATTGGCACTCAGTTCTCACAATCAGATGCTCAATCTAAGCAGGGGGTAACCGAATCATGCGATCATGCAAAACTATGCCTAAATGAATGCAATATGAACAATGCAAAAAAAATTCAAAAATTTACAAAAATACCCCTACCCCAAGCTTAAAAACTTACATTGTCCCCAATGTAAATAATTAAGTCAGAGATGGGAGAAAAAAAATTGGAACGACTCACCGAGGTGGTAGCGAGCTGATTCGCATGCTTTCTGGCTTTGTTTCTCCTTGCCCCTTTTTGTTTTTCCTTCCTTCTTGCCCTGAAAATACTTAGCAAACCTATTAACAAATCTCTTGATCTTCTCAAATTATTCAAGAGATGAAAATCAAAAACAAATGAGAAGGGGAAGAGAAAACTTGGGTTGCCTCCCAATAAGCGCTTCTTTAACATCACTAGCTTGACCGGTGATTTCTAAGATGGTGCCTTAAGAGGGACGGAGACTGCTTGACGATCAAAGTCTCCTCCAAGGTAGTGCTTGAGCCTTTGCCCATTAACTGTGAAAGTATCTCCGGATGATGGATCTTCCAATTCAACTGCACCAAATGGAGAAACTGACTTGACATAGAATGGACCCGACCATCTTGATCTCAACTTGCCTGGAAACAGCTTGAGACGTGAATTAAAGAGCAAAACGGATTGGCCTTATTCAAAATGCTTTGGAAGAATGTACTTATCATGCCAAAATTTTGTTCTTTCCTTGTAGATCCTTGCACTCTCATAAGCCAAGAGTCGGAATTCATCCAACTCATTCAACTGGAACAGTCTCTTATCCATGGCCAGCCTTGTATCAAAGTTCAGGGCCTTCACTGCCCAAAAAGCACGATGTTGGAGCTCTACCGGAAGGTGGCATGATTTTCCAAACACTAATTGGTAAGGTGACATACCAATAGGTGTTTTATATGCAGTCCGATAGGCCCAAAGTGCATCATCCAGTTTCTTTGCTCAATCCTTCCTAGCATTGTTCACAGTTTTCTCCAAAATCCTCTTCAATTCCCGATTGGACAACTCCACTTGCCCACTGGTTTGCGGGTGGTATGGTGTGGCAACTTTATGATTCACCCCAAACTTGGCAAGCACTGCATTGAACTCTTTGTTGCAAAAATGAGTACCCCCATCACTAATAATAGCTCTAGGGGTTCCAAATCAGGTGAAGATGTTCATCCTCACAAAATTGATCACGGCTTTTGCATCATCCTTGACAGTTGGGACAGCTTCTACCCATTTGCTCACATAGTCAACCGCAACAAGAATATATTTGTTGTTGTAGGATGATGGGAAAGGACCCATGAAGTCAATCCCCCATACATCAAAGAGCTCCACCTCTAAAATACCCTTCAAGGGCATCTCATTTCGCTTGGATATACTTCCGGTTCTTTGACATTTATCACACTTCATCACCCAAGCTCTGGAGTCTTTGAAAATGGTGGGCCAAAATAACCCGCTTTGCAAGATCTTCATGGCGGTTCTCTCACCACCAAAGTGTCCTCCATACGGTGAGTTGTGGCAATGAGTCAATACCCCAATAATCTCTTCCTTCGGAATGCATCTTCTCAGAATTCCATCCGAACCTCTTTTGAAAAGGTAAGGCTCATCCCATACATAGTATTTCGCATCATGGATGAGCTTCTTCCTTTGTTGTGCATTGAAGTCCTTCGGAATTTTGTTGGCGGCCTTATAATTTGTAATGTCTGCAAACCAAGGTGCCACTTGTACCATAAACAGCTTTTCATCTGGGAATTCCTCTTGAATTGGCAACTCAGCTTTTGCTTGAACATCTGCTTGTGGAAGCCTAGACAAATGGTCGGCTGCCACATTCTCCACTCCTCTCTTGTCCTTTATATCCAAATCAAATTCTTGGAGCAGTAGTATCCACCTAATGAGCCTTGGCTTGGCATCCTGTTTAGTCATGAGATACTTCAAAGCAAAATGATCAGTGTAGACAATAGTTTTAGAGCCAATCAAGTAGGATCTAAATTTATCAAATGCAAACACCACAGCAAGCAATTATTTTTCAGTCGTGGTATAGTTCAATTGAGACCCATTCAGCACACGACTGACATAGTAAATGACATGCAACACTTTATTTTTTCTTTGACCCAAAATGGCTCCCACCGCATAGTCGCTTGCATCACACATCAACTCAAATGGTAAACTCCAATCTGGAGGTACAATGACCGGTGCGGTGGTGAGTTTTTCTTTCAAAAGTTGGAAAGCATGCATGCAATCATCATCAAATACAAAAGGAGTATCAACTACCAAGAGCTTGCATAAGGGTTTCACAATCTTTGAAAAATCTTTTATAAATCTCCTATAGAAACCTGCATGCCCTAGGAAGCTTCTAACACCTTTCACATTTATGGGAGGGGGAAGTTTTTCAATCACTTCAATTTTTTCTTTATCAACTTCCATCCCCCGTGGTGAAATTTTATGACCAAGAACTATACCTTCCCTAACCATGAAATGACATTTTTCCCAATTTAAAACAAGGTTAGTTTCTTGGCATCTTTTTAGAACACATGCAAGATTATTCAGACAATTATCAAAAGAATTACCAAACACAGAAAAATCATCCATGAATACTTCAATGAATTTCTCAGTCATGTCAGAGAATATGGAAAACATGCACCTTTGAAAAGTGGCGGGTGCATTACACAACCCTAATGTCATCCTTCGGTATGCATAGATGCCATAGGGACAAGTGAAAGCGGCCTTCTCTTGGTCCTTTGGGTCAACCACAATCTGGTTATACCCTGAGTATTATCCATCAAGGAAGCAATAAAAAGCATGGCCCGCCAACCTCTCTAACATCTGATCAATGAAGGGCAAGGGAAAATGATCTTTTCTGGTGGCCTCATTCAGTCTTCTGTAATCAATACATACTCTCCATCCAGAAACGGTCCTTGAGGGGATGAGTTCATTTTTTTCATTTGCAACCACCGTCATCCCCCCTTTCTTAGGGACAACTTGGACCAGACTCACCCAAGGACTATCGGAGATTGGATAAATTATCCCCGCATCCAGAAGCTTCACAACCTCCTTCCTTACAACCTCTTTCATGTTTGGGTTGAGTCTTCTTTGGGGCTGTCTAACCGGCTTGAAGTTTTCCTCCAAAAGGATTTTGTGCATACACAATGAGGGACTTATCCCCTTCAAGTCAGACATAGACCACCCAATTGCATATTTGTGCTCCCAGAGCACCCTTAACAGCTTCTCTTCCTCTAAAGAGTTCAATTCACTACTAATGATAACCGGGAATGAAGAATTTATCCTAAGGAAAGCATAACGGAGATGGGATGGAAGTTCTTTCAACTCTAACACAGGTGGTTCACCCTTGTCTTTAATCCGCACATCTTCCACAACTTTGTCTTCATCATTATTCACAACCAGACAAGCCTCAAGGGATTTAACCATGAAATCAACTTCTTCCGCACATACCTCTCCTTCTACATCCTCCACCATAAGAGCCACTTCCAATGAATCTTCAAACGTTTGTTGCACACTCTTGTCGGTTAATGAATCAACAAGGTCCACACTCATACATGTGTCTTTGTCGCTTGGATGTCTCATTGCTTCAAACACATTGAAGGTGACCTTTTCATCTTGGACTCGAAGCACCAACTCCCATTGATTGACATAGATCAAAGCTCTACCCGTGGCTAGGAATGGTCTTCCAAGAATCAACGGAGTCTCACTATCCTCCGCTATATCCAACACCACAAAATCTGCCGGAAAGATGAATTTGTCTACTTTAACCAATAAATCCTCCACTACACCATAAGGATATGTAATGGAGCGATCAGCCAATTGGAGAGAAATCCCGGTTGGCTTAACTTCACCCATTCCCAGCTTCTTGAAAATAGAGAGAGGCATAAGGTTGATACTTGCACCGAGATCACACAAGGCTCTTCCAATATTCAAATGACCAATTGTACATGGAATAGTAAAGCTACCCGGATCCTTCATCTTTACCGGTAACTTCCTTTGGAGTATAGCACTACATTCTTCAGTGAGCATGACCGTCTCCTCCCACTACAAAAAAACCTATTTAGCGACCGAAGATTTCGGTCGCTAAACATGATAATTCGGTTGCTATATAGTTTGGAGACCGAATTAGCGACCGAATTAAGGGGGTAGCAGAAACCCTGGTGGCTAAATGTTTAGCGACCGAACTTGTATTTCCGTCGCAAATTGGCGACCGATATTTCGGTCGCAAAATTACATATTTCGGTCACCGTATAGTTGGTCGCATGCTCACCTCACCTAATTTGGTAACTGATATTCGGTCGCTATTTCGGTCGCAAATTTTGATTTTTTTTTTAAATTTTCCTGTAACTTAATCCTGTCGACCAAATATTGTTTTTCAACTATTACCCCATTGATTTTTAATTTCTGATATAAACAAAATACACCAATATTTTTTTTGAATAAATAGAAAACGTAAATATGATGTACTAACGATCCAAAACACCATAGTCAATATGATCAAGAAAACATATATATTAATTAACGCAAGTTTAATAATTGTTTATAAAAAAACACACCACAATCAATAAGTACTAATCAAAATATCAAAACTCATCAATCTTCCAAAGGGATGAACATGTAGAAGCGAGAACCCCCAAGATACTTAAACTTTACCAATGCACCAGTGGACAACAAATACAACTCCCTAATACCATTTGTATCTGTTGCAAAATATGGGCGATCCTCATGGATTACTATATTCCCATTGAACAAATTTCCGCTTTTGTCTTCAATAGTCACAACACGCAGTATTTCTTGTCCCCAACGACGGTAGAATGATCGCGGGATTGAAATCAAATCCTGCAAATACACAAGAACAATTTATTAATGATTAGTTTATGCCTTAACTATCATTACATGAATCCGATCGTTATTCTTAAGTTGATGAGATACTGTACCTGGTCTATATGGATGGCTGTCTCAAAACATCTAGTCGGATCCATTTTCTGATAAAACAATAAGGAAAACAAGTCATATGTCTAAACTTCATCAAGTGATAATAATAAAAGATGGAAAGATCCATGTAGCATACTAGCATGTTAAAATAGAACAAAGAAATGCAACTTCACATGCAACTTTACAGATTAGCAAACATAGTAGTTTTCAGGAAAGCAGATGCTTTTACGTCGTTTTGAAGGATGGTCATAGAGAGGATTAGCATGGTTACTACCTTTGGATGCCAAATGGTGTTTCACAATTATTTCATCATACGATTGAATAACTTAACTCATAAATCAATCTATCGCTTAACAATTAATGACATAAAACAAAACACATAAACCATTGACATGAACATTCTATAATCTCTCAATTAGAATACAGTACTACTATTAACAAGTAATTCCCAATTGAAATCACAGTATTACAAACAACATGTAAGTTACACCCTAAGGTCCCAAAATGAAGTCGGATTTAGACAAACGACCCCTCTATGGAAATCTAAACAAGTCTAGTTTATAAATTTAAATTTAGTTTTGGGAAAAAACATTCCAAAAAGTACAGTTTTAACCAACAAGCTACCGCATTCGAAAAATAGGGCAGCAATTGTCCTCTAACTTTTAACAGAATTTTATTCATCAATACTCAATTAAAAACATCAAATCCAGTGCCTAAACTGTAGCAAATCGAGTCTAGTTTCTCACAAAATAAGAATCATAAACAAAATAGGTCTACCAAAACAGTTATAAGGAAAACACTGAACCTATGTCCATACGGGTTTTCAGGACAACAGCTATAACATCTCCTTGTAAGCAATATAACAAACACCTGTCAAGCAAGATCCTTTAACATATCTATTCTCACATATTGGCATATCAACACCATCACAAAATCAAAACCAAATTACAATACACATACAAATAGAAAATCAACTAATTAGAGCATGTATCAACAACTCCTAAGCTTGGATTGCAGCATACTTCAACAAATATATATTGAAGCATATTTCAATACAAACTTAAATAAAATGTAGTAGCAAACATCCTATTGAGCTCCGCTCTCCACTAACAAGACAACACATAATTGTCAAACACATGCATAACTTCTAAATTAGCAACACACAACAAGCATCCCGCCTTTTTGATAGGATCACATCCTATTGAGCTCTGCTCTCCACTAACAAACAACACATAATTGCAAATGCATGCATAAATATTAAATTATCAACACACAATCAACATCTTGCCTTTCAGGCAGGATACCTTCCTATTGAGCTCAGCTCTCCACTAACAAACAACAAGATATATAGTAGTGATAATAAGAAAAGATGGAAAGATCCATGTCGCATACTCGCCATACTCGCCATTTTTATTTTATGCATTTGAGTAATATGACTAATATAATAGCAATCACTTTCTTAAATTAAAACAAAAATTAAAGCAAAAACTGATATTAGCAAACTGAAAATATAGGCAGAAAAGCAAGGGTCAAATGCATATATTAGCATTCACCCAAAAAAATATATATGCATATATTAGCAATCTGATAACTGGTCTCAATTTAAACTCTGAAAATAGTTTATGAACATAAAAATAACATCAAGATAAACTATATGAATGAGATAAAACTTAAGAAATGTCCTATAAAAAAATAAAAAATAAAAATTAAGAAATGTAGTGTGAAAGCCTGAAAGGCTTCTTAATCCACTTAGGAAGAAAAGTTCAGTTATCTAACTATTCTCCAGAGAAAAACTTGGCATTACCCCCAGAGAAAATTCTCAAACAACTCACGTGCATTTTTCATAATCAACTTAATTCACAAAAACAAATTAACATTAAATAGAATTTTAGAACAAAGAACAAACAATAGACAACAGAGAACTTGTGGTCAGTATTTAACCACCATTATAATTTGGCTGAAGAACAGAACCACTAAATGTAGCAGAATGAGACCAAAAACATACCAGAGAATGGACAAACTAGAGGAATAGAGAGAGAGAGATAGAGGCAAGTAGAGACGAAAACATACCAGAGAAGGAGGAGGAAGGCGGCGCTTCTCTAGCGGTGCCAACAACGGTGGCAGCCGTGCGGAGAAGGAGGGAATTGAGAGAGAAAAAGTCAGAAATAGATAGATAGAGAGAGAGAGATGGAGAGAGAGAGAGAGAGGAGAGCTTACCGTGATGGTGGTGGCCGGAGGAGGGGCGGAAGTCGCGAACCGTGGTGGCCGGAGGAGAGAAAGAGAGATCGAGTGAGAGAGAGGAAGAGAGATCGTGAAATGGAAGAAGAAAAGGGTTTCTGCGTTTTTAGGGATTTTAATTTTTAGCGACCGAATATTTCGGTCGCTAATTCGGTCGCAAGGTTGCAATTGCAAAATTTAAATTCATAAATTTAGCGACGGATTGGTAAATCGGTCGCTAAGACGCGCTCTTTTAATTTTTTTACGCGCCGTTTAGCGACCGAATTAATATCGGTCGCAAATGTAAATAAAATTTAACCGTTGCATTTAATTCGGTCGCCATTTCGGTCGCTAAAAAGGCATAAAATTTATGACTTTTAAGTTCCTTTATTTAGCGACTGAAATAGCGACCGATAACCCTGCTACGCTCTATTTCGATCGCTATTTCGATCGCAGTATTAACTCTAATCAGTCTTCCATGTAGATCCTATAATCAATCGCCATTTCGGTCGCCAAAAACAATCAAAAAATTCGGTCACTATTTTCGGTCGCTAAACAACCTTTTTTTTGTAGTGTCCTTCCACCTCCTCTTGTTAGTGAGAATCTCCTTCATACACTTTGCATAGGAAGGCATTTGTTGAAGAGCTTCGGCAAAAGGAATGTTGATTTGCAGCTTTTTAAACACATCCAAGAACTTGGAGAATTGTTGATCCTTTGCCTCCTTCTTCAACCTTTGAGGATAGGGTATCTTGAAATACGGTGGCAACTCCTTAGGATTGTCAACTTCTTCAAGAATTTGCCTTCTAGTCTTCTTTCTTACAAATTCTTCATCAACCAATTTTTCCCTCTGTGGTTTTTCAGCTTCAATAACAATGGGACTAGTGGTAGTGGCTTGGGAAGTCTCGGGTTCTTCATTGGTTACATCTTCAACAGTCACTTCATCAACTCCCTCACCAATTGTCTTTTCTTCTCTCTCTTTTTCAGGTGGGACTAACACTCTCCCGCTTCTTGTAGTAATTGCATTGCAATCCTCCCTTGGATTCTTCTCGGTATCTCCCGGCAATTGTCCTTGAGGTCTCTCCGTCATTTGCTTTGCCAATTGGCCTATTTGGTGTTCAAGGTTCTTGATGGAGGCATTTTGATTCTTCATATTGTCTTGAGTTGCTTGCATGAATTGGGCTAGAATATTCTCCAATTTGCTTGAACTCTCTTGAGGAGGCTTTGCTTGAGAGCTTGAGCCCCTCCCTTGTCTCCAACCAAAGTTAGGATGGCTACGCCACCCCGGATTATAGGTGTTAGAGTAAGGATCATTCTTAGGCCCTTGGTTCCCCATGTAGTTCACTTCTTCTTGCCCAGAACTTCCAACCACATTAATCTCACAATTGCCATTTGCATGGTTACCTCCACAAAAATCACACACTGAGGCAGCTTGAACTTGAACCGCTTGTAGTTGAGAATTTTGCAGTTGAACAGATCCCAATTGCTTGGTAAGGATGGCCATTTGCCCCTTAAGAGCACCAATTTCATCAAGCTCCAAAACACCTCTCTTGACCAACGATCGAGAACTAGGCATTTGATAATTCATTATTAGCCATAGTTTCAATCAAGTCCTTTGCCTCTTCGGGTGTCTTTTGGCTCAATGATCCACCTGCAGCCGCTTCAATCGTGCTTCGAGAATTTCTGTTGAGCCCATTGACAAAGGTTGCCACTTGCTACCATGTTTCTAACTCATGATTTGGACAAGTTGTGAGCAAAGAATTGAACCTCTCCCATGCTTCAAAAAGTGACTCGCCATCCCTCTGTGCAAAAGCATTAATCTCCGATCTCAACTTGATCATTCTTGACGGAGGGAAGAAGCGAGATAAGAACTTGCTCACCAAATCATTCCAAGTGATGATACTTCCTTGAGGATGAGATTGAAGCCATGACTTAGCTCTATCTCTCAAAGAAAAAGGAAAAAGCCTTAAACGAATGGCCTCATCGGAAGCTCCATTTAACTTGATGGTGTCGCACAACTCAATGAATGTGCCAATGTGAGCATGAGGGTCTTCACTCTCCAAACCTCCAAACTGATTTTGTTGCACAAGATTGAGAAGTGATGCCTTGATTTCAAAATTGTTGCAAGCCACTGTAGGTCTAACGATTGGAGTCCCACATCTATCGACTCTATGGGAAGTATAATCCCCCATTGTCCTCCTTGGTGCATTGTCTTCAGCCATGGTGACAGTTGCTACTTCAACTAGCAGTTCTTGCCCACTTGGTAACTCAACTTGTGGCTCTTGTACACTAGAAGATGCTCTTTCTCTATTTTTCCTTGCTTTGGCTTCCTTTCTATTCTGTCTACAAAACCTCTCGATCTCAGGGTCAAATTGAAGTTCACCTGGGTCGATTGTACCTCGCATACAAGGAACAAACAGAGCAGAACAGAAAAACAGAAAACAACAGTAGAATAGCAACGAAACAGCACGTACAAGATAAGCAACTAATGGACAATTATGCAGCTTCAGCGAAAACAGAAAAGAAACAGAAAATAAAAACAATGAAAAATGCCTAAATTAGGAGTCCCCTTTGGTACTCGTGATTTTGGCACACCGACCCCGGCAACGGCGCCAAAAACTTGATAAGAACTCGGCAAGTTTACCGGGTCGTTGCAAGTAATAAAACGGTAAGAACCGGATATCGTTCTCAGGGATCGTGGACAAGTACCACTTCACAAATCGAACTACTATCTAGGCGATCAAGTTTGGAATGAAGGTAGCTCTAACATCTAACGAAACAAACAAGAATAAAATGTTTTTGTTCTTTTAGGTATTTTATCAAACACTTAATAGGCAAACAGAAATGTGAACAACAAATGGATAGAATTGTTAGGGTTAGACTAGGCTAATCCTCCCTTCGTGCTATGAAATGGTAAATAACACAATTCCTAATTCAATTATGACAATCACATCTTCTTCAAATACTCAAACCCTAATTTCTTAGGTGGAATGAGCCTAAAATCCCAAATTAAACCCTAATGTCTTAGGTGGATTAACATGAGAAATTGCATTAAGAGTCAAGATTCATAAGATTGCAGGCACCCCATTACCTATGTCTAGATTCATGAACTACTTGGCATTTGATTCATGAGCATGCCTTAACATCAACCTTTCAATTGTCTATTAAAGCAACATATCATTCCTAGGATGATCAAACCAAGGAAAGCATTAAGCATGGAATCAAACACTCATAAAGAAATAGGAAATTATATTACTACCACATCATATTACAACCAAGTTCAAAGAAGCAATCATCTAACCCCAACAACGGGGAGTTTAGCTACACATATTCAAAGAGAAAAGCAAAGGAAAAGATATAGAGATGAAGGAAGGAAGCAACTCCATGGAATGTTGCCCATCCAAAGCCACAGCTGCAGAGTATGTGCTTTTAGGGTTCTTGGCCGCCTCCTTTTCTGCCTTTTCAATTCTGCCCTAAAACAGCTTATAAACAAGGGTTCTGAGTTTCGCGCGCTCGCTGGGCGAGACCTGGCTCGCGAGGCGAATCTTAAAAATCTGATCTTCAGAGATTGGCTCTCTCGCGAGGCGAGAAGGTAGCTCGCGAGACGAGGCAGAAAGGGTGAAGTTTCTGGCACAGTCAGGCCTTCAGGCTCACGAGGCGAGATGTTGATTCGCGAGGCGAGACAGAAGGGCCTGACTGTTGCTTTTCAGGCTGGCCTTCGGGCTCGTGAGGCGAGATGTAGTCTCGCGAGGCGAAGCCTCCAGAATTCTGCTTGGCTTAATTTCTTCTCTTTTCAGGCTCTATCTTCATCCAAGCTTCATCATGGCCAAATTCTTGAGCAATTAATCATAAATTCCTGCAAAACAACACACAAAACCACCTTATCCGTTCCAAAGGAGAAACTAACCAAAATCAAACTAAAATGGCCTAACTATATGCAAATGAATGCAGAAATGTACATGGAAAATGAGGTGAAATCACACTCATCAGTTTGAAATCTTTAAAAGATTCAAAGCCATGGCAGAGAAGCAAAGTGAGAAAGCACCAAAGATACTCAAAACATATGGAGGTGGAGAGTATACATCTAGTGAATTTGAGTCCTACTGTGTGGAGCATGGCATCTAGCATGAAGTAACAGCTCTATACACTCCACAGCATAATGGCTTGGCAGAAAGAAGGAATAGGACAGTTCTTGATATGGCAAGAAGCATGTTGAAGCAGAAAGGCATACCACATTCATTTTGGGGTGAAGCAGTGTCCACTGCAGTATACATTTTAAATAATAAGTGTCCCACAAAGAAGCTAGAAGAGCAGATGCCAGAAGAAGTGTGGCTTGGCAGAAAACCATCAGTGAATCATATCAGAGTTTTTGGTTCATTGTGTTTCAAACACATTCCAGATGCCAGAAGAAGAAAACTGCAAGACAAAAGGAAGCCTATGATCCTTGTAGGATACCACTCTACAGGAGCCTACGGGCTTTATGATCCAGAAACTCAAAAGGTATGCATAAGCAGAGATGTGGTTGTGAATGAGGAAGAGTCATGGGACAGGACAACTCATAGCAATAGCCTCAAGTCCAGTGTTCCAGTTCAATTAGAAGATGTAGAAATCACTGAAGCTGAAGTAGCACCTACTCACTTGCAGAGACAGCCTAGGCAGAGAACTTTGCCAATAAGATATGCAGATTTTGAGCTGTTCTCTGATGATGCAGTGTCAGCAGAAGATGATCTGGTGCACTTTGCTTTGCTAGCAGACGCAGAGCCAATAGATTTTGTGGAAGCTATGAAGCAAGAGGCTTAGAGAACTGCCATGATAGAAGAGTTGCAGGCTATAGAGAAAAATCAGACTTGGACTTTAACTGAGTTACCCTTCAATAAAAGATCAATAGATGTCAAATGGGTATTCAAGTTAAAGCTCAATCATGATGGATCAATTGCCAAATACAAGGCAAGGTTGGTGGCTAGGGGTGTCCTACAGAAGCAAGGCATGGATTACTCAGAAGTTTATGCACCAGTTGCTAAAATTGAAACAATAAGGTTGGTTGTGGCATTGGCAAGTGGAAGAGGGTGGCCCATGTTTCAGTTAGATGTGAAGTCTGCCTTCTTGTCCACTAGAGGAAGAAGTATATGTCTCACAGCCACCTGGATTTGAGATTAAAAGTAGTGAAGCCTTGTATGGCTTGAGGCAGGCTCCAAGAACCTGGAATAAAAGAATTGACTCCTTCCTATTGTAGCATCAATTTAAGAAATGTTCAGTTGAGTATGGTGTCTATGTGAGGCTTAAACATGATGGTAATCTGTTGCTATTGTGTTTGTATATGGATGACTTACTGATTACTGGAAGTGACCTTGCTGAAATTGAGAAACTTAAGGTCTTGTTGACATCTGAATTTGATATGACAGACCTAGGCAAATTAGCATACTTCTTGGGAATGGAATTTGTTGAAACTCCCATAGGAATTGACCTTCATCAGCAAAAGTATGCTAAAGAGATTCTAAAAAAGTTTAGAATGGAAGATTGTAATGCTGCAACAACTCCAGCTGAGACAAATATCAGACTTGAAGAAGCATATGAAGAAGAGGAAGCTGTATATGGCACTCTATACAAGCAGATAGTTGGCTCTTTGAGGTGTTTGTGTAACAGCAGGCCTGATGTTTATTTTGCAGTTGGTTTGATCAGTAGGTTTATGAGCAAGCCAAAGAAGTCACACCTACTAGCTGCTAAGAGAGTACTAAGGTACATAAAAGGAACATTGAAGTTTGGAGTGTTATTTCCAAACAATAATCAATTGAAGGTTGATTTGTTGGGGTACTCGGATTCAGATTGGTGTGGAGATAGGAGTGATAGGAGGAGCACTACTGTCTACTTGTTCAAATTCTTAGGTGCACCAATCTCTTGGAGCTCTAAAAAGCAACCAGTGGTTGCATTATCATCATGTGAAGTCGAGTACATTGTAGGTTCCTATGTAGCTTGTCAGGTCACTTGGCTTGACTCGGTGTTGAATGAGATGGCAGTAGATGTTGTAAAGCCTATGCAGTTATTAGTTGACAATAAGTCAGCTATAAACTTGGCAAAGAACCCTGTATCACATGGCAAAAGCAACCATATTGAGACTAGGTTCCATTTCCTTAGAGACCAAGTCAACGATGGGAGATTGGAACTGGTTTATTACCGAACTGAAGAGCAGGTTGCTGATGTATTGACCAAGGCACTGAAGAAAGACAGGTTTGAGAAGCTGAGAGTTGAATTTGGCATGATTTGTCTAGATACTTGAATTAGGGAGGAGTGTTGTAGATAATTCAAGTTAGTTAGTTTGTTTTAGAAGTTAGTTAAGTTTGTTATACTGTTAGTTTGTTGTAACTATAGTTAGCTTGCTTAGTGTTGAAACTCTATAAATAAGAGTATGCCATGTAGAGAATAAATAATCCAATTGAATTGAATATACAGTAGAAGTATTATACAGAAAACCTATTCTATTCTCTCCTCTATACTATCTTCGATCCTTTCCCGAAAACTACACAAGTGTGTGTGAGTAAAGTGGTGCCTCCAACCCGAATAAAAAAAGAACAGTATCGCTATCTTTCACGATTGCTCTTAGTTCAAAGGACACTCTTTCATTAAAATCTTTCTCTGAACTAGCATAGTAAAAATGGTACATAATAGCTTAAAAAACAACTGTTACATTTAGCCATCTATATATGCCCTCTTTCTCGGCAGTTACTGCCTTTCTTTTAACGGTTCTCTCCACGTTGCCCATGACCATGACCCACGTCTGAGTAACTGCTGTAACTTGTCGACCGGGCAGTTGACACTCTAAGACTCGGTCAACCTGTGGGCTCACCAGCAACTTGGCCCACTCTCGGCTTGGCATGCTCAGTTACTGTACGGTTGACTCTCCAGGATTTGGACTCCTCCTTGTGGGTCTGAATGCCACTACCAGCCCAATCTCAGCCTGACATGGTCGCACAATACAGCTGGGAAAGAGAGGGAATCTAACCATAAAAAAATAGCATGTATTTTACAAGCTTTTGCAAGAATGCAGGTTGTTAAAATGACTTATATATGTATTGCATTGGAGTCCTACATGTTGTTCTGCAGGTTCAATATTCAGAAATTTTCCGAGTTCAACAGCAGAGACAATGAAAATGCATCCTGCATGGATCATTTTGTGGGGATCAACTTTGTGTGTCATGATAACCGTGCAGTTTTCAATCAGACTTAATAAATAGTGTTATGAGGCTGTGGTAAGATGTTCATACTTGGAATAAGGTTTTCATACTTGGAATATATATAACTTTTTGATTTATTAATTTGATATATTACAACTTACTCAATGTATTACCTATCTACAGGTTGTAGTTATGTTCTTGGGTTTAATGTACAGTTATTTGAATATTTCCTTGAGTAAGAACATAATGCTAGATGAGATCAAAGGAAGAGAGATTCACTATTCATTTGAATATTATGTAGACCTCCTAAGTTTGTCACTAGGCAGAAGCATTCGAGCTACTCCTAATCAGTCTACCTATTTTCAGGTCCCATTTTCAATTATGTACTCATATTATCTGTATAATTCAGTATCATCTTTATCTTGACACTCTTTAAAAGAGAATGAAAATGGTGTTTTATGCACATGATTTCACTTGGAAATTGGGTGCTTTTAGTATGACTGAAACATTTAGGATCAAACTTGTACTGACCGAAAATATAAGGCCGAGGACTTGTTAATAAACTGGACTAACCGAGCTTACTCTTATAAATGGGCATTGACCCGAACTCCTCCAAAGCTGAGGACTCGTTAATACACTTATTAGCCGAGAATAAATACTCGGATCTATCCCATAATAGACCACCGGTGAAGACACCTCGGTCTCGTGCAATCCAGTCACAACTGACTGGGCCAAATATCTTGCTGGTCCAAATATCCCCCCGTATAACTCGGAGCCTTATCCTTATCTTTATCTAGTTATAATAACAATACGATCCTATCAGATAGGATCTCAATAACAGTCCAACTCAAACTGTTATATCGAAACATCTCTATAAATAGGGGACCAACCCCCTCACTTAGAACTACGTTTTGCTTTGATTCCCATTTAGATACGTAGGAGCAGGATTCCGATTCTGTAATGCTATTCCAAAAACACTCCCACAAGAGTTTCTCCGGATGAGTATCTCTCACTTGAGATATTTGGACGGAACATTTGGCGCCGTCTGTGGGGATCGAAGCAAAATTTTCCCATACCACAAACAATGGTTAGGACAAGGAGCGGGAACTGCAGGAGAGAGGGGCCGGAGAATGCCAACAATGGGGATAATGGAGAACGATCCATAAACCCAGCGATGACGACCGACAATCCCATTATTCAAGAACTTCTCGCATAAGCGGCAATGCTGAGAAGGGAGAATGAAGAGATTCGTCGGCAGAATAGCCGTCGTGAACGAGAACAAAGCAGAGAAAGATCTTCCTCTTCTCCTCATGAGAGAGAGCACCGGACAGCTGAGAATGAAGGATCCAGAAACACGCGCAGAGAAGAAGGAATCCCACAACCCCGTGTTTCTCACCATGTTGATCGAAGAGGCGAGGAGGAATTTCCTAGGCAGGCCCCTGAGCTTTCACTTCAGGCAAATAGGCCTAATGAAAGGGCTGGCGCGCGGAGGCCGAGACATCCCTTCACCGACGCCATCATGGAGGTTCCTCTACCAGCCAACTACAAACCAATAAATATTGACAGGTATGATGGCACCTCGGACCCGGAACGTCATTTAGATGCTTTCATTACTCAAATATATCTCTTTACCGACGATGATGTTGTCATGTGTAAAGTATTCCCTACTACTCTGAAAGATGCTACGTTAAGCTGGTATACTCAGCTACCGCCAGCATCAGTTGACTCCTTTGACACGTTTATGACTAAATTCAATGCTCAGTTTGCCACGAGCCAAGCTCATAAAAAAACCTCGGCCTCGTTGGTAAATTTTAAGGAAGAAAAAAACGAGTCTCTGCGTGACTTTATGGCCAGGTTCAGCAAAGAGACTGGTCTGATCCGGAATCTCAGTGCCGATGTCGCACTACATACTATCTTGACCGGATTACAGCCCGACCCTTTCGCCATACACCTAGCTCGGAAGCCTCCATCCAGTATGGATGAGTTGAGGAGAAAAGCTGTCGGATTCATTAATATGGAGGAAATTGAAGAGTCTAAGAAAAGAGAAAGAACCAATGTTTCAGATAGACGAGAAGGGAGAGAGAAGAGGAGGGCTGGAGGTGACAAGCAAAAATTCAAAAACACATCTGAGCATTTACATAGGGGGCCAAAGTATGAGCACTATACCCCCCTCAACACCAATCGAGCTTGGGTATTTGAGGAAGCCTACAACACAGAACTTTTGCAGCTCGCCAACCGTGGCCACACGCCCCAGAATGCTGATCGACAGAAGCATTGTCGGTACCTTCGTAACTACGGGCATACCACCGAGGAGTGTTGGGTCCTGCGTGACAAGATTGAAGAGTTAGTGCAAGATGGTCATCTGAATAATTTCGTTCGAAGAAATCACAACAATGGTGAAGGGCGTGGCAGAGGTAGAAGAAGAGGAGGTGGCCAAAGCCCTGGAAGGGGCGGCGGTCGGCAAAATAATGAAAGAGCAGAAAATAGGGAAGATCAGAATGAAAGGAGGGAGGAGGATAATACTGTCCGAGGTGTAATAAACACTATTTCAGGTAGATTTGCGGGAGGAGGCACAACGAGTTCAGCTCGAAGAAAACACCTGCGGGCTATTCGGGCTGTAAACTCGGTAGCTGGCAAACCCCCGAGGACTTCCCCACCGATTATTTTCTCCGATGAAGACTTCTTGGGTGTGGATCCTAATCAGGACGACCCAAAGGTAATCACAGTGCAATTGGCCAACTTCTCGGTCCAGAGAACTCTCGTCGACCAGGGGAGCTCGGCTGATATCCTATATTATTCAACATTTCAGAAGCTCGAGATCCCAGAAAAATCTATTCAGCCATACGACAGTAAACTCGTCGGCTTTGCTGGGGAACAGGTGGATACCCGAGGATACATAGACCTCCTAACTACTTTTGGAGATAGCAAAACGTCCAAAACTATTATGATCAGGTACGTGTTGGTTAATACAGTAACATCGTACAATATCTTGATCGGAAGACCATCCTTGAACGAGTTGGGAGCCATGGTCTCTACTCCCCACCTCACTATGAAGTTCCCTTCCAACTCGGGAGACATAATTGCTGTCCGGGATGATCAAAAAATGGCCAGACAATGCTATGCCGATAGTTTGCGTGTAAGCAAACTCAAACCTACACCTGCAGAAACACTAGACAGAGGAAAAGACAAGTTTGTAAATTCAGTTAGTTCTGTTGAACTAGACCCGAGGATTGACATACAAGAACAACGACCACAGCCCAATGAAGAGTTGGAGAATTTCCAGCTTGGATCACAACCCGATCAGTGCACTAAGCTAGGCGGTCAACTTGAGCCGAATTTAAAAGAAAAAATAAAGGGAGTACTCCGCAGCAACGCCGATTTGTTCGCCTGGACAACATCAGACATGTCGGGGATTGACCCCGATTTCTTATGCCACAAACTGGCAATCTGGCCTGAGGCAAAACCGGTAGCTTAGAGGAAAAGGAGACTTGGTGAGGAAAGGAGAAAAGTTGTGGAAGAAGAAAGGGCAAAGTTGGTCAAAGCCAACTTCATTCGCGAAATAGAATACACTACTTGGCTAGCCAATGTGGTTCTGATCAAAAAATCAAACGGCAAGTGGCGCATGTGCACCGATTATACATATTTAAACAAAGCTTGTCCAAAGGACTCTTATCCTTTACCAAGTATTGACAAGTTGGTGGATGGTGCTTCCAGGTACAGAATTTTGAGCTTCTTGGATGCATATTCGGGGTACAATCAGATACGAATGTATCCCCCAGACGAGGAGAAAACAGCTTTTATAACCGAAGGCTCAAACTATTGTTACCGGGTAATGCCATTCGGATTGAAAAATGCTGGAGCAACCTATCAAAGGCTCATGGACAAAGTGTTTGAAAAACAGATCGGGAGAAATATGGAGGTTTATGTGGATGATATGGTCGTAAAATTCGATGACCACAACAATCACCCGAAGGATTTGGAGGAAATTTTTCAACAGTTAAGAAAGTACAATATGAGACTGAATCCAGAAAAGTGTGTTTTTGGTGTCCAAGGTGGAAAATTCCTCGGATTTATGTTGACACACCGGGGAATCGAGGCCAATCCGGACAAATTCCGAGCTGTGATTGAGATGCGAAGCCCACAAAATGTTAAAGAAGTGCAGCGACTGGCATCATTATCTCGGTTTCTCCCCAGATCTGCAGAAAAAGCTCGGCCTTTCTTTAAATTACTAAAGAAACCTCAAACTTTCGCGTGGACTGAGGAATGCGAGAAGGCCTTTACTGACTTTAAGACCTTTCTGTCTTCACCGCCAATATTAACTCGACCTATCCCAGGGAAAGATTTGTATTTATACATGTCTGCCACCGAGTACGCCATCAGTGCAGTCATTGTGCAAGAAGTAGAGAAAACGCAAATGCCGGTGTATTTCATCAGCAGAATCCTTCATGACGCTGAAACCCGGTATCAAGTAATAGAAAAGCTAGTTTTAGCTCTTGTAATGGCAGCTCGGCGATTGCGCCCATATTTCCAGAGTCACCAGGTGATTGTCAAAACTGATCACCCTATTAAGCAGATTCTCAAAAAGCCCGAGTTGGCAGGCCGCATGATTGCTTGGTAGGTGGAGTTATCCGAGTTTGGCCTCAAGTACGAGTTGAGAGGTCCTCTGAAAGCTCAATGTATCTCCGACTTCGTAGCCGAGCTCAATCCGCTGCCGATAACCGAAGATTTATGGTGGAATTTATATGTGGATGGATCCTCGAATGTCAAAGGCAGTGGAGCTGGGGTAATACTGGAAGGTCCGAGAGAGCTAATCCTAGAGCAATCATTAAAGTTTGAGTTCAAAACCTCAAACAACCAAGCTGAGTAAGAAGCCTTGATAGCAGGGTTAATGCTGGCTAGGGAAATGGGAACAAAAGCTGTTAGATGCCGCAGTGATTCACAGCTAGTCACAGGACAAATCTCTGGAGAATACCAAACAAAAGAGCCTCAACTTACCAGGTATTTATGTAAAGTAAATCAGTTAATTTCCAACTTTGAGAAATTTGCTATTGAACACATTCCCAGAGAAGAAAATACTCGGGCCGATTTACTGTCGAAATTGGCCAGCACGAAGAAGCCAGGCCAGCATAGGACATTTATTCAGGAAACTCTCAATGAACCGAGTATCACGCTTGAAGAGGTGATGGCCAACGAACCAGTTGACAGAGAATGGATGACACCCATATGGGAATATTTATCCTAAGATACTCTGCCCCCAGATCACGCCGAGGCCAGAAAGATTAGGCTCAGAGCAAGTCATTTTGGTATTATTTCCGGAGAGTTGTATAAAAGGGGATTCTCGGTACCGATGTTAAAGTGTCTGACCAAAGCCCAGTTAAAATATGTAATGGAAGAGGTTCACAGAGGAATCTGTGATTTTCACTGTGGGGGCAGATCAATGGCCTCCAAGGTAGTCCGAGCAGGGTACTATTGGCCTACCATCCGAGCAGATAGCATCGAGTGGACGAGACAATGTGATGAATGTCAAAGATTTGCCAATGTAAGTCATACCCCGCCCGAAGAACTTCACACATTAAACTCGCCTTGGCCCTTTGCTATGTAGGGGATGGATATACTTGGACCATTCCCCATAGCCAAAGGTCAAGTCAAATTTCTCTTGGTAGCGGTGAACTACTTTACAAAATGGATTGAAGCAGAACCTTTGGCGAAAATTATTGCCGAGAAGGTACAAAAGTTTGTGTGGAAAAACCTCATCTGCGCAGTACGGAATTCCCTTCGCAATTGTCACTGATAACGGAAGGCAGTTTATAGATAAGACATTGCGAGAATTCTATGTCAATCTCGGTGTTAAACACCACGTCACATCGGTGGAACGTCCCCAAACCAATGGGCAAGCCGAGGCGGCCAACAAAGTCATTCTCGGAGAGCTGAAGAAGAGAGTGGGAAAAGCCAAAGGAGCTTGGGCAGAAGAGTTGCTGAGTATTCTTTGGGCCTACCACTGCACGCCACAATCCACTACTCAAGAAACACCCTTCAGGCTGACATACGGAACAGACGCCATGATCCCAGTTGAGGTTGGTGAGCCGTCTTTTCGGCGAATGCAACATGAGCAGAATGAGAATGAAAGCAACTTAAGGGTCGAACTTGACTTGGTGGAGGAGATCAGAGAGGAGGCTAAAATCAGGGAGGAAGCCTGCAAACAAAGAGCTACTCGGGGGTATAATTCAAAGCTGAAACCGAGGAGTTTCGTGCGTGGAGACTTGGTGCTAGGAATGAAAGGAGAAGCAAGAAGAGATCATACGGAGGGCAAGCTAGCAGCAAATTGGGGAGGACCATTCCGAGTGGTAGAGAACTTAGGAAATGGAGCATACAGGTTATAAGAATTGTCAGGAAAGCCTATCCCGAGAACTTGGAATGCTTCCCATTTGAAATTTTATTACAGTTGATGTATATAGTCAGGTGATGTACTCTTTTTCCTACCTCGGTATTTTATCCCAAAAAAGGGTTTTGACCGAGAAGGTTTTAAAGAGGCACACAGCATACTTTCTTTTCTATCCAATAAAAAAGTTATTATGAACATTGGTCTATTTTCTTATTTTGCCGATGTATTTATTCTGCGAATATTAAATTGTTAAGGCCAAGTTTGAGCCTAAAGGCCGAGTTCGAGCCATTAATTTGTTAAGGCCAAGTTTGAGCCTAAAGGCTAAAGGCCGAGTTCGAGCCATTAAATTGTTAAGGCCAAGTTTGAGCCTAAAGGCCGAGTTCGAGCCATTTAAATTGTGAAGGCCAAGTTTGAGCCTAAAGGTCGAGTACGGGCTATTAAATTGTTAGAGATCAAGTTTGATCCTACAAGCCGAGTTCGAACTATTGAATTATTAAGGCCGAGTTCGAGCCTGGAAATTTTTAAGAGAAATCGAATACAAGCATCAATTAAAAAAGAACAAAGTTCGAATCTAAAGGCCAAATATGAGCCATAATTTTATTAAGGAAACCGAGTACAGTGTTGAAATTGAAAATAAGGCTGAGCCGACCTCAAAATCCTCGGAACTGGAGCAAGACCAAGTGGCCAGAACATTATGGGCCAAGGAGTGGGAACCCAGGTATTACTAGTAGTCCCCCCACTCGGATTCCTCGATGGACGAAGTAATCACTTCCCCCCTAAGAAAGCTGGATGGTGAGGCACTCGGACAGCTTCGGCGGAAGAGGGTTACTACCCCTTTCTCCACTCCCGGAAACTGCTATTCTCCCATCTAACATCCTTTTTAAAAGGGATTACATCACGAAAGAGATTCTGGATCCCATCTCCCAATTACACCCTTTTTGGCAGCTTTAAAGCTCGAAAAAGGATGTTAACTGGGAGAGAGGAACGTAAACCCCTAGCAGTATTATGAAAGGAATTACTCGAGTCAAAAGAGAACGAACTTTGCTGGTTAAAAAGATAAAGAATGAAGAAGTGAAGCAAACAAACAACCCTATTTATAGGGAGGAAGAGGCGTTGGAAAAGGGAAATATGTGCTGGGAAAAGGTTTATTGAAAAAATAAATCTTGAAACTCAGCAAGAAGTAATAATTGCATGAACCCGTTGGGATTTCCAAGGCGCATAACGTGTGAACACATATATGACACGTGAATCATGCATTTCGCATTTGACAATAACTATTCGTTTTTTATGCGAATAACAAAATACCTCGGTCTTAGTCGAAGTCTCGTTTAAACAGCCGAGCAAGTAATACAAACAACTCGGAATATAGAAATACTCCGGTCTCACTCAAAGTATTCGAAGAGTATCTCGGCCGAACAAATGCTATAAAAGTAAGAGGAAGTCATCAAAATGCTGAAAGAGTTTTTCATTAGATTAACAAGGATTACAAGGGGAAAACCCATTAAAAGGGTATGAAAAACAAAAATACAGTCACTCGTCCCTATGATTATCTTCGGTGTCGATGTGATCCTCGGGAGAATCTTCCTCCCCTTCCACCTCTTCTTCCTCTTCGGGAATGATGGGAACAAGTTCCCCATTTTGCACCTCTTTGTGTACATCGGCACCCGAGATATCAACCCCCGGAGCGAGAATTTGCACTTGAGCGATGGCCTTTGCGAAACTTGCCCGATGCTCCTCAAGGATGCAATCGGTGGCCTCTTTCAAATCCTTCTGAATCTCCAGCTTGGTCTTGGTCTTGGCATTCAAGTCGGCTTTGAGTTGTTCAATCACAACTCGAGCCTCCTTGAGCTCCTCTTCAGCACGAGCTTTATCCTCCTCAGCTAATTTTGCTTGAGAGTTCAACTCGGAGTTTCGACCATTAAACTCGGCAATGGTAGTACTCAGGAGATTGTTGGCTTGGGTCAGCTCGTCGAGCTCCGTGGAAATCCGGGAAAAATCCTCCTTCAGCTTCTCAATCGAAGCAAACTCAGCCTCCAAGTGCTGAGACTTTCTCTGTCTCTGTCAATTCTCGGCTACAGAAACGGGCCAGCGCGGCAGCTCGGAGACAGTAGACTGAGAGGGCCTCCATACTAGACCAAGCCCCATGATGCTTAATCAAGCGGAGATCAGCAGGCTTCAGGAAATTCGAGTCAAAAGAAGGGAAGGGGTTGAAGTCCTCGCCCCAGAGAGACGAGGTTCCTGCTTTCAAAGAAGTATTATAGCACTTCACGTCAGCAGAAGGAGGAAGTTGCTCCTCTTGTTCCTTAGCACTCGTCTCATGCGTGGTAGGACGTTTGGGACTCGGGCGAGGAGGGGAAGAATCTTCGACATCAATTGCTATTTCCACCCTTTTCCTTTTGTGAGGGGCGGATGATGAAGCCCCCTTAGCAGTGGCCTTAGCAGCGGCCGAAGGAATTCTTTTCTTTTTCTTCTCGGTCGCTGAGGGACCCTCCTTCGCGGCAGATTTCAAAAGCTTAGAGAAGTCGAATTTCCCCATGATAACTGCCGGAAAGAAAAGCTGTTAGTACGAGAACACATACAAAAAAGATTTAAAAACTAAAAAGCCGAACACTTACTTTTAAAGTCGGCTCTCGGAGTGGATGAAAATGGGAGTTTCAGAAGACGTCCACAATGGAGAGGCCGAGGAAGTTTTTCTAAGATATCTATATCCTGTTTATCCTCGGCAGGAAGGGATTCGTATTCAAAACCAACGAATTTGGTAGGGGATGATTGCCAGTACAAAGGAAACCTGGCACATCTGTCTTCATCAAAAAAGAAGGAAAGGTGAGAGCCCGAGGGGCGAACTCGGAAGAAGCCGACTTTGAAGTCCTTATACGATGATGTGTATAAACTAATCGACCCTCTTCGGTTCAGCCCATTGAGGGAAATCCACCCAGTTTTATCACCAAATCTGGTTTGGTAAAAGTACATAAATTTGGGAGTAGTGGGCTCCATCCCGATGTATTTACACAGAACTTGAAAGGCTTTTAAAGAAGCCCAACTGTTGGGATGAAGCTGAGTAGGTGTGACATTCATGGTTCTCAGAACGTCACACTCAAACTCAGTAAAAGGAAGAGACACGTGCAGCTGAGAAAATAGTGTTTTATACATATATGTAAAAGGGGACTCAGAAGGATGAGCCCTGAGGAAAACATACTCGGTACCCGAGCATGGAGAACAAATAAACTCGGATTCGTCTCCGAATGCCGAGATAGTAATCTGGGACCGAATGCCGAGATATAAAAATAACTAAAACTAAATAAATATTAAAATTAAAAATTATTATTTTAATCTTTGACATGATAAATAATTAAAAATAAATTAAAGTGTTAAATTGATAATTATTTTAAAATAAATAATATATATATAAATACATACATACATATATATATATATATATATATATATATATATATATATATATATAACTTATATAAAAAAACCATGCAAACATGTACTTTTATGTAATTTTACATTAATCAGCTAGTCCAACCGTTAGTTTTATCAAACACTTCAAATTCAATCCGCTAGTTTATTCGTTATCCGCTATCCGCTAGTTTTTACCAAAAAGAGCCTAAATGAGTATGTATTGTCGATATAAAAAGTTTTACACTAATATTCACTAACATTTTGACGTGTGTATTTTTATTTTAACAACTAAGTGAGAGAAATAACAATGATACTAATTTTTCAAGATATTATTAGATGTCTGTATAAAACTCTTTTACACTGACAATGTATGAAAATTAAACTCTTTTTAAAAATAATAACAATACTACACATGATCCGCATGAATAAAAAGTTTAGAATATATATCCTTAATAATAGGATTAAAGTAATATATATTGTTAGTGTAAAAAGTCTTACAAAAACATCCATTGACATATGTTTTTTATTTTAATTATTAAGAGATAAAAATATTCATAATGTTGATTTGTCAAGATATTATTGGATGTCAGTATAAAAAAAATTTATGCCGACAGTACATAGAAATTAAACTCTTAATAATTTATGACAAATGCTAATTAATATTCCTAAAATACTAGTGAAGAATTAAAAGTATGATTTTTATATAAAAAATAATATATTTAATAATATTTTCAAAAGTTAAAAAAATATAACCTCGATAGAAAACCTATTTTTGCGTCACAACCCATTTTTAATAGTTGAATTGATGACAAGCCATTCGAGGATAGCCATCATAGTCAGAAAGTGGTGTCAGTATGCAAAATATAAAATGTGAGGAATTGTGCTTACAAAAATGCTAAACGAACACAGATTCGGGACACACATATCGTGACACCGTATAAATAGTATACAGTACGATACTGTAGTTATACTATATAGCACTGTAGTGGATCTTTTTAAAAAAAAAATTCAATTTTTTTTTTAAAATAATTTTTTTGATTAAGTATGTGTAAATATCTGATGAATCGGGTATAAATATATGGTGAATTCAGTTCATTATCTGGTGAATGTTTTTTTTTATAAATAATTTTTTTGGTTAAGTATGTGCAAATATCTGGTGAATCAGGTATAAATATGTGGTGAATTCAGTTCATTATCTGGTGAATAAGTTTTTTTGAGAAATAAATTTTTTGATTAAGTATGTGCAAATATATGATGAATCAGGTATAAATATCTGGTGAATTCAGTTCATTATGTGGTGAATATGTTTTTTTTATAAATAAATTTTTTGGTTAAATATGTGTAAATATTTGGTGAATGAGTTTTTTTTATAAATAAATTTTTTGGTTAAGTATATGCAAATATCTGGTGAATCATGTACAAATATCTGGTGAATTCAGTTCATTATCTGATGAATGTTTTTTTTTAGAAATGATTTTTTTGGTTAAGTATGTGCAAATATCTGGTGAATCAGGTGTAAATATTTGATGAATTCAATTCATTATCCGGTGAATAGGTTTTTTTGAGAAATAAATTTTTTGGTTAAGTATGTGCAAATATATGATGAATCAGGTATAAATATCTGGTGAATTCAGTTCATTATGTGGTGAATATGTTTTTTTTTATAAATAAATTTTTTTGGTTAAATATGTGTAAATATTTGGTGAATGAGTTTTTTTGATAAATAAATTTTTTGGTTAAGTATATGCAAATATCTGGTGAATCATGTAGAAATATCTGGTGAATTCAGTTCATTATCTGATGAATGGTTTTTTTTGAGAAATGATTTTTTTGGTTAAGTATGTGCAAATATCTGATGAATCAGGTATAAATATCTGGTGAATTCAGTTCATTATTTGGTGAATAGGTTTTTTTGAGAAATAAATTTTTTGGTTAAGTATGTGCAAATATATGGTGAATCAGGTATAAATATCTGGTGAATTCAGTTCATTATTTGGTGAATGTGTTTTTTTTATAAATAAATCGGGTATAAATATCTGGTGAATCATGTATAAACATCTGGTAAATTCAGTTCGTGAATAGGTTTTTTTAGAAATAAAATTTTTTTTTTTTTTTAAAAGTCAAAATTTTAAAAAATAAATAAATAATAATGCTACAATAATGCTATAATAACAAGTTTCATATTGTTGTACAAAAGCTGTGTTCAATTAGCCAGCTCTCTTTAAGGTCCCTCAGCTCGCTGAGGGAGTTCATAGCTCCGTCGTATTAGACATAGCCATACTGAAATATTTAATAAAAAGAAATATGCTTTGTGAATTGTGACTGTATAAACCAATCACCAAACAGCTTGTAAACTCTAATCAACAATATAGTTGCAACAGTTCTTTTATCCCCGCTATCTTTGTAGGCGTCTGGATTCTTTTGGAACCTTTTTTTTAATGGTAGATGAATATGATTAAGAGTATGTTTAGATGAGTGTTTGATAAAAATATTTTTAAATATAATTGATTTTATGAAATCGATTTGATTGGAATTATGTTTGAAGTAAAGTGATTTATGTTTAAATATTTTTATTTTGAAAGCAAGTGTGATGTAAAACTTATTATAAAGGCCTGTTTGGTTTGTATTTTCATTTCCTGTTTTCATTTTCTAAAATTTGTATTGCTTTTAAATTGCTAACAAGAAGATAGAAGACTCCTACAATAAACAATTATGATAAAGAGATGATGAAATGATGGTTAGGAAGAATGCATTTTCGGAAATAATGAAAACAACTATTTGACATTTTTAAAATTTTTAGAAATGTTGGATGTGTTTACAAAATTTGAAAAAGAAAATGATGTGACCAATACTAAAATCAAAACAGATTTTAGAAAATGAAAACAGGAAATGAAAAGCAAACCAAGGAGGTCCTAAAATTTTCAACTCAACTCAAAAGTTACTTTTTCTAGCTTTTAGTCAGAATCGCCTCTGGAGACAATCAATTTTACCCAACAATAACCAAACATCTCATTTTTACTAAAATCATGTTGACATATGACAGAACCAATTCCGGAGGTTTCCAACATGAAGCCAAACACACTTAGTGTGTGTTTGGATGAGCGTTTGATAAACGTGATTCTCAATAAAATTGATTTTGTAGAATTGATTTTGGTTAAAAGTGAGTTGAAAGTGAAGTGGTTTATGTTTGGATACATTAATGGAAAAAGTAATTTTTATCAATACATGTTGTTTGGATAGTTTGGATCAAAATTGCTTTTGGGTGTATAATTACTAAAATGGATTTTAATATAATATATATATATATATATATATATATATATATATATATATATATGTATGTATGTATGTATTGAAAAAAAAGAAGCAAACTGCATCATTCGGTGGAGGCAACATTGAACTGAAATCCTTCATTACAAGTTGGGCCCATTTTCAAAAATTAATTATGTCTAACTTAGGCCAAAACTTTTCTCCATGTTCATTTTTTCCTTGGCCCATTTTTTACCGATGATCCGGATCCAATCCCTTCCTTCTCCATCAGCCTTCTTCCCCAAAGGTAACCCGAGCAGGAGCTGCACCATGAAGAGGGAGACAAAAACACAGCACAAAAGGAAGCAAAAAAACGCAGTGCAACACCAGACATTTCAAATTTCAGAAACATGGTGAAGGAATGGAAGGTGAAGGGGCACTAAAACCATGGACGTGATTCAAGTTTATCGTAGAAGCTACAAAATCTAGCTTCGATATGGACGTGAGTTTGGGACCAAAAGCAATTTTCGGACTTGGAAGCCAAACATCAAACTTTTTCGGTCAATGATGGTTTGACCATAGCGAGAGCAGCGTTTGGGGGAGAAAACCAGTGAACCAAACATGTACTTAGATTTTGATAAATTTGATTTTGAAAGTTTGATGTTAAAAGAATTGATTTTAAGAAAATCGAGGTTAAAAAAATTGATTTGTGTTTGGTAATGATATTTTAAAAGTAAGTTTAAAAAATTTGATTTTATTTGAATGATAAAATAAAATCACTTTGAGATGTAAAAAAAATTTATGAATTCACACCTATAATCAATTACATTCAATAAAAAAACTTGAAAATCTTGTTTCTTTTAAAATCAAATCTACTTAACCCAAAATCAACTTTGTTAGACGCGATTTTGTAAACAAATATTTCAAAATCCTCAAAATAAGTTTCACTGCACCTAAAATACATCAACTTAATTAGCACTTAATTTTTTTAAAATAATACATGTTACTTTTGTATTAAAAAATAAAATTAATTAATAATTTTTTAGTAATGTATTTAACTTATCGAGAGATTATGTACTTGAATTTCTAATGAAAACTTACCACTTCTTAAATCATTAATCAATATCCTTATGATACTGTTTAGCAAGATCCTTTGTAGTTATACCCCTGAACAATCATGTGGACGGGTGTTAGTAGTTGACTCGCTGCGCACTGTAAATTGACTTGCTATTTTGGGCTGCAATGTCTTCCCTCAGCCGCATGAAACCCCACCATAGCCATTGTATTGAAGACACTATACAACGAAGGAACTGCCAAGGTGCTGATTCAGCCCTACTGCCGCATTGGTTATGAATCAAATAATATGAATTTAAGGAAGAAAACATAGTGAAGACTGATGGGTTTACTCTATCATTATATACCTCGCTAGGTTTTCTTGAAAAAAGATTAGATGAAAATGAATTAACATAGCCTTTGTCGCTGATACAAAGTGAAAATTCAGATACAAACAGAGCATATAGGAAAAACCACTGGACAAGTTGATTGCTGATAGAGTACTCCCCACATACCAAATTCACAAATTATTACAAACACTGATGTTAGTGGCCAGCAATTGCAGTGCTTTGGCAGCTTAGAGGAGACGTTGCTGAATTTTGCAAATCATAAAAATCATTCCATCAACAACTATTTCACTCCTACAAAACAAAGCTAGCAACTAGTTAAAAACATGGGATGAAACAAAAATACAAGCCAGCAAAAAATGGTAAAACCAAGAAAACCATCTTAGTTGTGTTCATATTAGTTTACTTAGCTAGATTCATTGTGTATCTTTAAGTAGTTGTTTTATTAGCTTTTACTAGCATGCGATCGAGTTTCCTAGTTTTTATGGAAACATCTCGTTTTTAAGTGCATTATGATCATTGAGGAATGATGAAGAAAATTTCCAAAAGCCTTCTATAATTCTTCAATTATCAAAAGGTAGAAACCAAGAAAACCAATCAACTAAGACAAAAAAACAAGCATTCCAACATTATGCCTAGAAGTTAGGACAAGCTATGTCCTAAGGGGTACAAGTGTTAGAAATTTTTGGGTCACACTTGTAATGTTTAAATGTGTTAGGGCTATTATTTTTAATTAGTCAAATTAAAGTGATCTAATTCAAGTAAGGTTTATGGCTAAGGACATAATTGTTATGAAAAATATTGTGTAGATACCATAAGGTCTTATTTCTATTTTTATGATGGGCAAAATTAGAGATAAGAAATGTGTGGATAGTCATGACTCTTCATGAAAGAGTTTGAATTCGAAGGGACATCACTCTTCATGAAAGGGCATGGACTCATTATAAAAAGTTATGGTCCCCAAGTCATATGCAACCAATTTTCTTTTCTAACACCCATCATTAGAAAGGAGAGGCTCTTTATGGTTTAAAGAAGAATTGTGCATGTTGACTTGGAAGACCAAGAACCAGAAGTTTCTCCATCATATTTTCCATGAATTCGGGTACGCTTCCGCTATTGTCTTTCATTTTCTATTCTTGATGATTGAACATGACTTGTCTTGTTTAGATGATGGTTTTCATCTTTAAGTTTCTCCCATAAAGTTTTCACAACAAGTGGTATCGAGCCACAAGTTTATGTTGAATCATTGAGAAATGTTTTGTGTTGTAATTGATTGTGTTCTTAAACTTGACATGTTTAAGTTAAAATCATCAAATTTAAGAACTATTATGGTTTAAGTTTCAATGAAGATGGATATTCTTGAAGTTGAATATTGGATTCATGTCATATTCATATTAAATTAGGAGAATTCATGGATTGTTTCTGAATTATGATATCAAATCATAAATTATGGATTCAAATATTATGTGATTATGTGGACTAGATTTTCTAAGTTTGAGTTGCAATGTATTTTGTGTTGATACTCAACATGAATATAAAGTAGTTTGAATATAAACTAGTGTAACTTTCATCAAAGAGTTGTGTATGGCATGGTGCTTTGACACGTTCGAGTAGTGTCACTTTGATGTTGTTGTCAATGATTGCACTGCTGTCATATTTTTTTAACCATTGGGAACCAGGTTCGATTCCCAAGTTGGGTTACAAATCATGAAACGTTGTGTTATTTTTTTATTTTAAATATTAAACTTCGCAACCATTGCCATCATTCGTAGCGTGGCACAGCGGTTGCTTCCTTTCAAGATGGTTCCGTGTTCGATTCCCACTGTTGCATTCAGAGTTATATTTTTGTTGATTTCCGAAAATCGGAAAATATAACAAAAGCGGAGGACGTGGGATTTGAACCTGAGACCATGCGGTTGTGCTTTGTGTCAAGGAGCCCTCACCACTAGGCTGGCACTATAACTTCGTGTTTTAGTATCCAAACGTTTTATTTAAAGACTGGTTGACGGATGCCTATTTTTTTGTTTTTTTTTTTGGATTCGGGAGGGAAATATTTTTTCTCAGTGAAACAGTGATGAACACAGTGTGGACACAGTCTTCTTCTGGAAATAAATAAAATTTATTTTGGATTAAGTGTTCAATCAAAATTCAAATAATTGGTTATATTTTGGATTACAAAATTGTTTGACATTTTAAGTGACCCAATTAAAGCAAGAAGTCACCAAAGTGACCTCTCTTGTGTAGATTGCTCATGAGAAATGTTGAATGTTAGTGTGTATGAGTATCCATGCGGTATTAATCGGCCCAAAGGAAGGTTAATATTTGACCGGGATTACATGCACACCTGTGATGGTAAACATGTGATGATTATAAGGTTGTAGATGTGAATGATAAATCAGTCCAAAGAAGGGTTTATTATTTGACATACATTATTGTCAATGTTTGATCATTACAACAAGAGTACCACTAGCGATTAATATTCTTGTCCAAAGACTTGATATTAATGTTGCACTAGGTATCTTGAGATAGGGTATGCCATTATTTGAATTTATTGATGATTGAATTTTGGTTATGATGTGAGTATATTTATGTTATTTATTTGTTCTCTCTTCAACTACTATTGCTACTATATCTGCTAACCTAAATTCGGTTCTGATCTTAATGGTACAAACTTTAAGGATTGGAAAGAGAACATTTTAATTGTTCAGGGCTGCATGGATCTTGACCTTGCACTAAGGATGGAGCAACCCTCTTCTCTTACGGACTCCGGCACCTCCGAAAGAGGAAAACTTATGAGAAGTAGGAACGGCTCCAATCGTATGAGTCTCGTGATCATTAAGCACGGCATTAGGAGGCATTTAGGGGTGCTATATCTGAAAAGATAACAAGTGCCAAAGAATTCCTTGCGAAATTGAGAAACGCTTTGCCAAAAGTGATAAGGCGAGAAACAAGCACACTCCTTCAAAGCTTGATTTCTATGAAGTACAAGGGCAAAAGGAGGAAACATAAGGATACTAAGAATGAAGCTCGCTAAGGGTCCAACACAAAAGAAGCAAAATAAGGGTGACAATGGTTGCTTCTTTTGTGGCATGACTGGACATGTCAAGAAGGAATGTACCAAGTATCATGCCTGGCGTGAAAAGAAAGGTATGTTCCTTACTTTGGTCCGTTACGGGTCTGCTGAGTTATCGAAGGCCAAGCGATCTTGAAAGACGCATTTATGTGGGAGATGGAAAGTCGGTAGAAGTAGAGGCAATAGGGCATTTTAGGTTGTTATTAAGTACTGGTTATTATTTGGATTTAATGGATACTTTTTGTTGTACCGTCCCTTTAGACGGAATTTAGTTTCTGTTTCTTGTTTGGACAAATTTAGTTATCATTGTTCATTTGGAAACAATCAATTCAGTTAATCTATTAATTCAAATGTTGTTGTAACTGGTACTCTTATGGTGAACTACAATCTATATTTGCTTGACACTATTGCTTCCTATAATGAAAACTTGAATGTGGAATCACGTGGTACTAAGCGCAAAGTTGACAATGCAAATTCGGGAGCGTTGTGGCACAAGCGTCTAGGTCACATCTCTAGAAATAGAGTTGAGCGACTTGTGTCAAATGGGATCCTTGATTCCATTGACTTTCTGAACTTTAATGTCTGTGTGTTGAGTGCATTAAGGGCAAACAGACCAAACAAAAGAAATTGGGAGCATATAGAGCTACGGATGTCTTAGAATTGATACATACGGACATTTGTGGGCCATTTCCAACACCATCTTGGAATGGTCAACAATACTTTATATCATTCATAGACGATTATTCCAGGATATGCGTACCTATTTCTTATACATGAAAAGTCTCAATCTTTGGGCGTGTTCAAATCATTTAAGGCTGAAGTTGAAAATCAACTCGATAAAAGAATTTAGAGTGTCAAATCTGACCGTGGAGGTGAATATTCACGGTAGGTATGACGGATCGGGTGAACAACGTCCGGGGACCATTTGCCAAATACCTTCAGGGAATGTGGGATCGTCCCCACGAGTACACCATGCCGGGGTCATCTAGCATGAATGGTGTAGCTGAAAGAGCGAAACCAGACTCTTAAGGATATGGTAAGGAGTATGCTATGTCATTCTACTTTACCGGAGTCACTGCGGGAGAGGCATTGAAGGCTGCGAGCTTACATTTTGAGCAGGTGCCAACTAAGGCAGTGCCAAAACACCCTATGAGCTTTGGACAGGTAGAAAGCCTAGTCTAAATCACCTTCATGTATGGGGATGTCCAGGCGAGGTAAGGCCTTATAGGCCAAATGAAAGGAAATTGGATCCCGAACAGTGAGCAGCTACTTTATTGGCTATTCCGAGCGATCCGGGGGCTATAAGTTTCACGATCCCAAATTAAAGACAATTTTTGAGGCAGGGAACTGCCACGTTCTTTGAGGATATTGAGTTTGGCGGGAGAAATAAGGTTAGAGACTTTGTCTTTGAGGAAGAATTGGTTTCAATTCCAGAATAGATTCATAAAGTTGCTTTTGATGAAGCAAGTCCGGAACCTCTAAATGACATTGCTGTTCAAACTCCCATTCAAGATGAGTTAGTTGTTCCAGAAGAACAAATTCAAGATCCTCAAGAGCTAGTGCTTCAAGAATAAGTGTCTTTGCAACGATCCACTAGAGAAAGAAGAAATGCTATTCCAGTTGACTACATAGTATTTCTTCAGGAACATGAGGAAAATGATGGTATGATGGGAAATGATCCAATCAATTTTCGTCAAGTCATGCAAGATTCCAACTTAGAAGATGAAAGGGATTCCAAAGGTAACGTGGAGAGGTATAAGGCTCGTCTTGTAGCCAAGGACCATACTCAAAATAAAGGGATTAACTATAAAGAGACTTTCTCTTCGGTTTCATTGAAGGACTCTTTTAGGACAATCGGGACCCTTGTTGCACATTATGATTTGGAGCTTCATCAAATGGATGTCAAGATGATGTTTCTCAATGACAACATTGACGAAACAATCTATATGGTGCAGCCGTAAAACTTTGTGGTGGGAGACACAAAGAACACGGTTTGAAAATTGACATAATCCATCTGTGGGCTAAAATAACCGTCTCGTTAGTGATGCCACAAGTTCTATCAGGTAATTCTCTCATTCAGTTTTGAGATGAATGTTGTTAGTATTTGTGTGCAACACAAATTCAATGGGAGTAAGAATATTTTCCTGTTATTGTATGTTGATGACATACTACTTGGGACTAATGATATAGGCATGTTGCACGAAACCAATAGATTTCTATTGATAATTTCGAGATGAAATATGGTGGCGTCTCCTTTGTATTAGGGATCCGGATACACCGAGCCCAATCTTGGAGTACTCTAGGATTGTCACAAAAGAGCTATATCAATAAATTGCTCAAATGGTTTGGCATGCAAGATTGTCAATCGGGTAATGTCCTGGTCGCTAAGGGAGACAAATTTAGTCTCAATCGATGCCCAAAATAAATCTTAAGATTCGGGAGATGCGGGAGATTCCTATGCATCGATTGTAGGAAGCATAATGTATGCCCAAGTCCGTATTCATCCGGACATAGCGTACATTGTTAAGTGTTAGGGAGATACTTAAGCAATCTAGGAATAAATTGTTAGAAAGCAGCCAAACAGGTTATGATTTATTCAATAGAGAACAAAGAACTATATGCTCACATAAGGAAAATCGGATCGAGTTAGAGATCATTGAGTATTCGATTCGATTCTGATTTTGTTGGATGCCAATACGATTGGAAATCTACATCGAGGTTATGTTTATCTATGGTTATAAGGCATTCAAATTATGTGATAAGGTTGTGGAATTTTGTCACTGGGTTATGGATTTTAGATTTATTGAAAGACCACTACAGTTATTTTGTGACCATAAGTTAGCAGTGACATTAAGTTCCTTATTGATGTGGAAAGAGTTGAGTGACAGATGTCTATAAAGCATGTTAGGACAAACTCCATAGTTGTGGATCCACTTACTAAGGTTTACCACCCAAGGTCTTTCACGAGCATATTGCTCGAATGGGTATTGTATCACTAGACGATACATTTGTTCAGTGGGAGTTTGTATTTGGATGCTTTTCTAAGGAAGATATACTTTATGATTATTTTCTACATAATACAGTTTTTGGTTTGGTTTTCACTCTGAGTATTGATCTCATTAAAGAGTAAAGTAGGACCAGTTGAAAATCGACATGTACAGATCACCTTCATGTGATTTTCATGCTGCACATTTCATGATTAATCTATGTCATTTGGTTGTGTTAATATTAGTGATCATTGATGGATTTAGTTATGATTGATATAACGAAAGCCGCTTTGGTTCTATATATTGATATAACTAATGGACGAGATAGGGATATGTCCAAGGTTTATAATGGCAAATTTGGAGCTCATAAAGTATAACACATTTATAAGCATACATATGTGACCAGCGGGAGATTGTTAGAAATTTTTGGGTCACACTTGTAATGTTTAAATGTGTTAGGGCCATTATTTTTAATTAGTCAAATTAAAGTGATCTAATTCAAGTAAGGTTTATGGCTAAGGACATAATTGTTATGAAAAATATTGTGTAGATACCATAAGGTCTTATTTCTATTTTTATGATGGGCAAAATTAGAGATAAGAAATGTGTGGATAGTCATGACTCTTCATGAAAGAGTTTGAATTCGAAGGGACATCACTCTTCATGAAAGGGCATGGACTCATTATAAAAGGTTATGGTCCCCAAGTCATATGCAACCAATTTTCTTTTCTAACACCCATCATTAGAAAGGAGAGGCTCTTTATGATTTAAAGAAGAATTGTGCATGTTGACTTGGAAGACCAAGAACCAGAAGTTTCTCCATCATATTTTCCATGAATTCGGATACGCTTTCGCTATTATCTTTCATTTTCTATTCTTGATGATTAAACATGACTTGTCTTATTTAAATGATGGTTTTCATCTTTAAGTTTCTCCCATAAAATGTTCACAAGAACAAGTCCTTCAACATCCTGGATATTAACTTTTCTTATTTACATTCTTCCACTCATTGTAGTAGTGTGTACCTTTTTAGATCTTTTCAAAATAAGGGTATAAAAGGACAAAAATTAAGAGTGAAAAAATTCATCGAATTATTTACGTGTTATTATGATATTATCCTATAAAGTGCCTTAGACAGACATTAATTAATGAAACAAATATGAAATATCCATCAGGTACTCATCACTGTCAGTCACAGTGCATGAACTAACTACGTTGCCTTTTGGGAAATTAAAAAAAGATTTCGACAGAAGAATATCCTCCGAATTTACTATGCATGTAAATGATTTTCTGTGATGCAGTGATTCAAGGTTAAAATAAATTAAATAAAACAGAACAAAAGAAAGTAAAGATTCAATTTGAAAAAAAAGGGTAAAATGGAACATACTGAAGTGCATTGCCTGCAACTTCTGAGTAGCAACAGCTATCAGTCTAGTCCTGAATAGTGATTGAGTATTTCAAGTCAACCGGACAATACATGGACAACAAATGCAAGGGCTAGAATCCAACAGTAGTCCAGAAAATGTTGAACCCTTCACAAATTCATCAGCACTCGTGTTCATCTTATCTGGTGTTTGGAAGAGTTTATTTAAGTTCTTTTTGATTTATCTGGTGATATAAGCTCTTATGCAATGAGTTTGGCAGAGCTTATAAAAATAACTTATGTCTGAAGGATAACCTATAATTCTAATTTGTTTGGAACATCGTACAGATACAAATTATAGCATATTAGACATGTTAATCAAAGGAGAGGAGAAGAATTTCGTACCTTGGACCATCGCAGAATCCATCACAATGGATCAGAATGTGAGAGGATTTCTTCTCTCTTTCTGGTTGGTTCAGTGTGTCTGTCTGGAATGCCTAATGGGGAGGCAATCCTTTTAACCTACCAGCAGAGAGTAGGGACCTCTCAACGGGTTAACATTAGAATGGCCCAGCTCATCATAGGGTCACTCTTAGTAAATACCCAACAACAATTTCACCAATTGGTTACGTAATTAAGAATTAATTTTATAACTGATATATTAATAATTTAATTATAATTTAATCACCAAATAATGCTAATCCACATATTATACACATTAAAAATTTAACAATTCTCCCACTTGGATAGCATTAATCAATTATTAAAAATATAACAATTATTAAGAAGAAATACCAGTTACGATCAAAGCACACGTTAACGCGATATAAGAAATATAAGCTTTAACAATGCAGAAATAGTATCCGATAGGGAAGTAAATCATACATGCTAAAGACTCATATCTCACATAAAGAATGATGAATATAAAATTGCATATAATTAATAAAGAGAAATATGCAATTCAAGAATGGTCCAAGCATCTTAAAATGCTATAAGAGATATGAAAACAAGAATGACGTCAATTTACATATCTCATAAAACGATAATGGGCAAATAATGGTTTCAGACTCCCACTAATCCAACACATCAAAAGACTTAACTAAGCCCATATGAATTACATGATTCCGGAATATTCCAACAGTTAAGCCTTTGGTTAGTGGATCAGCAAGGATGTTTCCTGTATCAATATGCTCAATACAAGTCTGAAACTCCTGAATCTTCTCTCTAACGAACAAATATTTCACATCAAAATGCTTAGTGCGAGAAGAGCTTCTATTGTTATGAGAGAAGTTCACAACAGCAGTATTGTCACAATATATCACAAGTGGCCTAGATATGCTTTCAACAATATGAAAGCCAGAAATTAAATTTTTCAGCCACATGGCTTGACAAGTAGCCTCATAGCAAGCAACATACTCTGCTTCCATGGTAGAAGTAGCTGTAAGCGTCTGTTTGACGCTTTTCCAAGAAATAGCTCCTCCTGCCATCATGAAGATAAAGTCAGAAGTAGATTTTCGGTCGTCAGGGCAACCTGCGAAATCAGAATCAGAATAACCAGTGACCTGAAGTTGATCAGACTTCTTATAGGTCAACATATAATCTTTGGTTCCCTGCAAATATCTCATGACCTTTTTTACGGCTTTCCAATGACCCAAACCTGGGTTGCTCAAGTATCTCCCTAAAGCATTTACAGCAAAAGCAATGTCGGGACGAGTACAAACTTGAGCATACATTAAACTTAATGAGAAGCATATGGGACTTTTTCCATTTCATTTATTTCTACATCATTTTGAGGACATTGAGATTTAGAAAATTTTTCCTCACCCTTTTGAACAGGTGCAGCACATGGGGAGCAAGAATGCATATTAAACCTTTTGAGGACCTTTTCAATATATCCTTTTTGAGACAATCCAAAAACACCACGTGACCTATCACGATAAATCTGGATGCCTAAAACAACAGAAGCATCACCAAGGTCTTTCATATCAAAGTGGCTACTCAACATAAGTTTTGTCTCGGTCGAAATTTTAACACAACTGCTAGCAAGAAGTATATCATCAACATATAGAACGAGAATGATGAACTCACCCTCACAAGTCTTCAAGTAAACGCCGATGATCGAGGCATTTTCTTTGAAGCCAAGAGAAGTGACAACCTGATCAAACTTCAAATACCATTGTCCGGAGGCTGTTTGATCCATAAATAGACTTATTCAGCTTGCAAACCAAGTGCTCTTTGCTGTTTTAGTAAAACCTTGAGGCTGAACCATGTAAACATCTTGATGGAGTCTCCATTCGGAAAAGCCGTCTTGAGATCCATCCTGGTGAAGTTCTAGATCAAAATGAGCTACCAAAGCCATGACAACTCGAAATGCATCTTTTGTAGAGACTGGTGAGAAAGTCTCGTTATAGTCAATGCCTTCTCTTTGGTTATAGCCTTTAGCTACCGTCTGGCTTTGTACCTTTCAACTTTACCATCCGAGTACGTTTGGTTTTGAAAACCCATTTGCATCCAACAGGTTTACAACCAATTGGTAAATCCTCTAGATTCCAAACACCATTATGAGACATAGAAGACAACTCATCATGCATAGCATTCAGCCAATCGAAGCATGAGAGCTAGAAATTGCCTCCTTAAAGGTAATAGGATCATCATCATCATTGAGGTCAAACTCATGTTCTCAAGATATACAACATAATCATCTGGTATGGAAGGTCTGCGCACTCTCTTTGAGATCGTCTCGGTGGAACTTCATCAACAATAAGATCATGTTCTTGTTCATCTACTAGTGGTGCTGGCCACACCATCTTCATGTTGAAGATTCGATCATCATCATTAGGCTGGAATCATAACCACGTAGGAAAAGGAACAGTTGGTATAGGAACTATGGTGCGATCTTCTCTAAGAGTAGCTGGTCGTGGTATATCACTCCCACTATCCAAGTCATCCTCAAAGAAAATCGCTCGATCGATTCGACGACTCGCATAGAATGAGATGGACAATAGAATCGCTACCTCTCGGAACCCACACAATAGCCAATAAAGAAACCACTAACGAGTCTTAAGATCAAGCTTCTTAGGCGAGGATTATAAGGTCTAACTTCCTGCCTTACAACCCCATACATGAAAATGTTTCAAACTCGGCTTCTTTCCACTCATAAACTCATATGGAGTTTTTGGTACAGACTTCTTTGGGTACTTGATTTAGAATGTAGACAGCGGTTTTTAAGGCATCTCCCCAAAGAAAGTATGGCAATGATGAATGGCTCAACATACAGACTTACCATATCCATAAGTGTGCTGATTCGCCTCTACGCAACTCCATTTTGCTCAGGAGTACCAGGCATAGTGTATTGAGCTTCAATACCGCATTCCTCAAGAAATCGGCAAAAGGTCACGGGTTTCTACCCGTCTCATTATATCTACCATAGAATTCTCCACCTCTGTCGGATCTTACACATTTTATCTTCCTACATTTTCAACTCAACAGTGACCTTAAAAGATTTGAAAGCATCTAGGGAACTAGACTTTTCTTGAAGGAGATCTATCCATCCATATCTCGAGAAGTCATCTATAAAGGTAATGAAATACCCATATCCACCCGTGGCGGTGGGTGTAATAGGTCCACACAGTCGGTGTGAATCAATCAGCGCACATCATCACACCTATTTGCTGCTTTATTCCTAACCTTGGCAGTAAATTTGCCCTTGATGCAATCAATACATGTATCAAAATCGGAGAAGTCTAGATCATGAAGAATACCTTCCTTGACTAGCCTCTCAATACGGGGCCTAGAAATATGCCCCAAACGTCGATGCCATAACATAGAAGAATGTTCATTAATCCTCTGTGTTTGTTTCCAACAAATGATTAATGTGGACATGTCATGTAGATTTAACATATAAAGGCCATCACGTAAAACCCCTGAACCAACGGAAATAGAATCTGAACAAACAATCAATTTTCCACTACCAAACTTAAAGGTGTAACCACATTTATCCAAAGCAGAAACAGAAATCAAGTTCCTTCTCATAGAAGGTGCATACACAGCATCTCTTAAAACCAAATTATGTCCAGAAGGCAAAAGTAAAGAAACAATTCCAATGTCAATAACAGAAACTCCAGCTCCATCTCCCATAATAATTTTAGACTCAGCATCACTTGGTTTCCTCAGGCTTGTGAACCCCTGCAAGGAATTCACAACATGAATGGTTGCACCTGAATCTAACCACCAAGTATTTGGAGGAACATCAATGACATTGGATTCAAAGCAAGTTAGAGCCAGGAATGTACCTTGCTTCTCTTGTTTCTTTTTCAAGAAATAGCAATCATCTACCTTGTGGCCATACTTCTTACTTCTTACAATACTTGCAGTTACCCTTGAAGAAACTTTTCTTAGCCTGCAGATCTTTGCTTTGTATTTTTCTTCTTTCCCTTTTGATCTTTCTTCACAAATCTTGAACTTGAATTAGAAGTTGGATTTGGAGCGAGATCAGACAAAATGAGCACTTTATGTGATTTACCCTTTTTAATGGACTCTTCTTCTTGTGTAACAATGGCGATCATCTCGTCCACTTGTCCATTCAGCCTTACATGTGTATTGTAAGAGGTCTTCATAACATCGAATTGTGAAGGAAGAGATTCAAGAACCCGGTAGATTAAAGTACTTTTCGCCAATTTCAACTTTAAGAGATTTCGAGTTTGTTGTAATAGTGCATCGACTTCATGATATGCTCACGCACACCACTGACCCCATCATATTTGATCTTGTCAAACAAGGAAAGATACTGACTTTTCTGAGCCTTCTCAAAAGTCATAAATTTCTCCCCAACAGCTTTCTGATATTCTTTAGCCTTATCGGTCTCTAAGATACTCTGCCTGATGGATTTTTCCATAGTATACTTCATCACTTTCAGGCACACTCTATTAGAGTGTTCCCATTTCTCATAAGCATTCCTCTGAGCTGCAGTAGATTCATTTGTGAGAGCTGCTGGCTTGTCTTCCCTCAAGGCCAGATCCAAGTCAGCAATGGTTAAGTAGAGATCTAGAGACTCTTTCCAGTCCTCATAGTTTGTCCCATTTAGAGTTTTGACGGAATTTGGGAAGGAGGCTGACATAAAACAAAGAATAAGGAATCATTAAGAATTGAAAGGTAATATGATTCCATATATATGTTCAGTCAATCTTGCCCATAATACAAATTTCTTATTCATTATAATTCCGACTAAGGGTCCCGAATCATAATAAATAAGAAATATAATAAGAAGAGTAATACAATGTACAAAACTTACATCACCAAAATTTCTAATACCGATAGGGTACTTGAAAACCATAATTGACATAAGCTTAAGACAATAGTACGATGTATAATAACGAATTACATTAATAATAGTACACCGATAGGGTATAATTATTATTAATATAATACAAATATAACACATTATAATAATTGATTATTTAATAACACAAATTTTGTATAATTATACCCACGATAGGTGAGTTCATAACTATACAAAATATCAATAGTCATGCTACAATTATACATTAGAAAAAATATATTATATAACAAATATAGCATAGAACACACAACTTAATTCATATAAGGCTCTAAAATTAATTCCATCTATATGACACATGATCAATGAGAGTATAACATATCAAAGTGTCACAAAAAAGTAGGGAACAATTTAACATAAAATGGGATCACTCAAATCACAAAATTATAGCAAATCAATAACCAAAATTGAAGGTCTTATTAAAGAATAAAGATATATCAGATTTTTTTATTATTTAATTTTTAAATATTCGACCACCTTTTCCAAGTCAAACTCAAAACTGCCCTTTGGTGATTTGCTTTATTACCATCATTCATTTTAATTAATTGATAGTTTAATGCCACCATAATCTTAGGGTAACCGCTCGACTTTGCATTGTCTTTATGCCCTTCATATTGGTGTGATGCTTCTCACATTAAAATTATAACGTTTCAGTTACGAAAGAATGACGGCAGAAAGATATATGGAAGCTCTAACAGAAACAAAAAACTACTCAGATATTGAAATTAGCAGTGACCGGAGTCACGGAACTCTTGAGGCTTGTCTCTCCTTCCCATCAAACAAGGTCTCTGTCTCTCTATCACTCACTCTGTCTATGCAATCCACAATATCACTCTATATATGTATTTAGTGTTGAGTGAGTCCTACTTACTAATGTGCAGCGTTTTGAGTGGAGATGTTGAGAAACAGAGAGATGAATTCTCAATTTCAAGCGTCGATGATGTTCTAATCATCATCAAGTCTGATCATGACAAGGCTTATTTTGTAACATGATATGAAATCCCAAAAAAAATTTGCATCTTGATTGAAAAAAAAAACATAAATTAGGGTTCATATAATTTTCAGAATAGCTATAACATGTATCTATCCTTGGCTCTGATACCAATTGAAGGATAACCTATAATTCTAATTTGTTTGGAACATCATACAGATACAAATTATAGCATATTAGACATGTTAATCAAAGGAGAGGAGAAGAATTTCGTACCTTGGAGCATCGCAGAATCCATCACAATGGATCAGAATGTGAGAGGGTTTCTTCTCTCTTTCTGGTTGGTTCAGTGTGTCTGTCTGGAATGCCTAATGGGGAGGCAATCATTTTAACCTACCAGCAGAGAGTAGGGACCTTTCAACGGGTTAACATTAGAATGGCCCAGCCCATCATAGGGTCACTCTTAGTAAATACCCAACAACAATTTCACCAATTGGTTACGTAATTAAGAATTAATTTTATAATTGATATATTAATAATTTAATTATAATTTAATCACCAATTAATGCTAATCCACATATTATACACATTAAAAATTTAACAATGTAATCCCAAAAGGAGTTTTTGACTTATTTTCATAAGTCACTGGGAGAAGCTTATGGAATTATTATAAGAGCTTATGCACTAAACACTCCGTATTTTTCACTGTTCGAATCCTCTCATGCCCTTTTCTTTCTTTAAGCACTTATGGCATAAGTTCTCATGCGATAAGGTCTTATGTGATAAGCTCTTAATTAAATTGTTTACCCAAACGCACCCTTATTATAGTTTCAAAACAACAATAAACAACAACAAAACCAAAATAAATCCAGAGTAAGAGTGAAAAGAAAATGGAAAAATGGCTAGAAAGTCAGAGCAAAACAATTTGCAATATTTCATTATTCTTTGACTTAAATTGCTTCAAAATAACTTACTGCCATCATTTCCCACATAATGATGGGTAGATTGTTATTCCACGAGCACATCAACAAGTCATGAACATACCAACAAACCTGAAACTCATGAACAAATTACAATAGCCTGAGGCGTGTGGAATCACACTGCCCTCAAGGATTTATCCGCATGATGCGCAAACCCTCCAGGATACAACAGGCCTGTCCCGACAAATGAGCCGAGGTAACAGAACAACAAGAAAAATAATACAGATGAAACAGGTAATGTATAACCCAGGAACAAAATAATAGATGAGAGGGAATTTTTAAAACAAGAAATATGTGCCAAAAATTGTTCACCACATAAAAAGAAAGATAAAAGGTTATAAGTTCTTCATCAGTGGGGTGAAACCGAAAACCAAGTGGCAAACCTTGGTCGTTTCTCTTTTCATGATCAGTAAGTTCATACAGTAGCGCTTCCATTGCTATCATCATGACCCTCCACTCAAACTAATTTATACGTAAAAGTACAGTGATCACTAGAAAAAGAAGAAATTATGTTAAACTCGCAATTGGCATAGGGATTGTGCTAGATATATATATAATAATAATGGAAGCAGAAGAGTTAGAGGGTGCTAGGAGTTGTGAAAACGAGAAAGAGGAGTCGATGAATACAACAGCTGATCACTGGTAAAAATACGTATAACCACAAAAATTTGTTAGACAAATAGTGCCGCATATTAAGCTCACTTTCTACAAGTTCTATTGGTTCCAAAATCAAAACAAATTGATAAGCTTTATCCAAAAAGTAAGGAACGTGCATAACATATGGAACAAAATGGACTTGGTCACTTGCACATTGGAGCATAACTAGGAACAAGTTTTTCCGGATAAAATTAATTGAATAAATAATAATAATAATAATAATAATAATAATAAGCTAACCACATTTTTACAACCAAAAAATAAAACATTAACTTTTGAAATAACACTAATTATTCAACAGGGTAGAGGTAAACAAAGATATGATGGCGTCCACGACATATTGGGTTCGAAGGGCTAAGAATTTTTTCTCACTCTCCCTGCAGATATCCATTTTGCCTTTAATCTTTACAGCACATATGCATAGATAGCAAGCGAACGTGTCACAATGCTCTAGTCCTCATTCTTATTCAATACAACATTACATTTGAACAATTGAAGCTAACGGCATTCTCTCGGGTCAAATCACAAACTAAAATGATTTCATATCGGTTATTTTTGGTTTTTCATATGAGTTTTCAAACTGATGTTAAAAAGACCGATGTTGTTTATTGTTACTTTTCATATCAGTTTTAAAATCGATGTTTAAAGTATAATTTTAACAGCGGTTTTCAAAATAACCGATGTAGAAAGTTCATTTGTCACATGGGTAACCTATTGAAAATATCACTTTCCACATTGGTTTAGGCATAAACCGATGTGGAAATTAGACTTTACACATCGGTTTTCAAAAAACCGATGTGAAAATTTCAATTTCCACGTCGGTTTTCATAAAAATCGATGTGGAAATTGCATTTACCGATGTGGAAAGTCTATTTTTTTTTAAAACTCTTTTTTTACATTTTTATCATTCATTTCCCCTGGTTCAGCAATGAAGATCAATACCAGAATAACATATTCTAAATATTCTCAACACGATCACTTTTGTACAACAAAAACACACTAAATATTATTAATATATACTGAATTTATTACGAACAATACATATGTACTTCAATTACATTCAGACAACAAATATAATTAGAAACCAAAAAGCTACATGATATATTATAGATTTCATATCAAAATACATATGATCAGTCAAAAGTACATTATAGCTAGTACATGATAAGTTTTTAAACTAACTACATATATACAAACTATGGTTGGTACACTTCAAGAAAGAAAGTTGCCCAACGCCTCCTTATGTTGTTGATGTTGGAATCAGATAATGGAGTTGGATTGTTGAATATCTGCAAGTTTAATTGGACAAAAGATTATATCTTTTAAGTAATAAACTAACATAAAACATATAACGAATCTATAACTGTTACTTCTAATTGTTACCAATTAACATTTACCTCGTGCCATCTTTCAGTGATCCTAGAGGAGGTAATTTCGAACATCCACTTCATCACATAGTATCCACATTCCCATGATCCACGTTGTATATGTGACTACGTACAAATTACAAATGAAACCCAATTAGAATATGAGGAATTAAATAGAAATCAATAATTATACCCACTGCATTTGAAGCGTTTGAACTAATAAATATCTTATGTTAGTAATAATCCATCTGATAGCCCGACGCCTTTCACCACGCAACATGTGGTTTGCATTAATAGAACAATCATGACAAAATAAACATTAATTAAAGTATATCTAATAGATTTCAAATAATTAAAACAACTGCATTACTGATTATAAAGTATTTTAATGCTTACGTTTCGATGATCGTCTTGATTCGATGTGGCTTATTTCCAATTGAGCAGAAGAAGACCACGACATTCATCCTAGGGTACAAGATCAACAATTGCCAATGCTTGCTATATTTGCGGAACAATTAGTGACTAAGTCATATATAGTTATAATTAAATAACCAATACTTACTTACTGAGATAAGGCGCAAGGTAGAATTGATGATCGTCTCGGGCAAGTATATCACGTATGGTGGTGGCCGGGTCTTTTGATGCTAGGAGAACATCACCCAGAATGAACATGGGGTCAATGAACCCATAAAGGGCGAGGTTACCTTGATCAACTAACATACGATGCAGATACCTAATATATTGAAAAAACATGTTAATTATCATAGTATTTTAAATTTAATTACTTAACTTATAAATAAAATGTACTTACGTGCACCATAACGATAGGTGTGCAGAACTAGCCATTTCTTTATCGAGTACAATCTCCATAAGTTCCTTCTTTGGGATATACAGTTCGTCACCTGGACTGGCATCATGTTCCAACCTTACCAAAGCTGCGTCATTCTCCATGGTAACAACCTGTATAGCCAGAAGTTTAAAAACATCAACAGGTGCCCCTTTGTCGATCCCCTAAACAACAAAGATATATATTAGTAATCACAGATAAATTATTTCATTCGTAATTAATTAAATAGTCAAATGAATACCTTGGCAGGAGTAGACATCTCTGGTTTTCCTGGATCCGACCTTTTAGGCAGAATATCATTTCCAACATCCTATAACGAATAAAAATAAAGCATTATCTTTAAACGATAATAAATAATTTCAACTATGAATATAGAAAAACACAACTAACTGAATACCTCAGATGCAACAAGAAAGCTGACAAGTCTTCTTGGCCAGGGGATGAAGTTACCGGGGCCCGACCCCTTTGTTTGAACCTCCTCAGTGGGCACAGGAACTCGAGCATCAGCATCTCGAATAATCTCAACAACGACCCTCACCTGATCATCTAGTAATAAACGATGGTGTATGGTATTACCTAAGTTATTATGTGCCCTCCCCAATGCCACTAAGCGGCGATCATGATGATCATCAACATACAGCTCACACATATCAGGTTCGTCATCATCATCATCATCATCAACATCATCATAATAAACACCAAAATCATCATTTTTAGGATGATGAGGAGTATCACATGAGCCCTTAGTGCTCACATGGACGAGAGGGTTGGACACCTACCATTCATCTCTTTGGGACATAGAAGTCAATATTGCCATCTGCTGGGCAAACTACTCGGTCATCTCTTGTCTAAGCTCAGCTGCAATCTCCTGTTTTAGCCGTGCTCTATCTACATCAACATCCCTGTGGCATTGGTGTGAAGATGAACCATGGTATTGGCGAATGTCGACACCCCATCCAACACCAATGACACGGCCCGGGTGGTCTGGTTTACCGATGGCAGCAGCTAAGATATCATCGCGTCCTCTAGGAACAAAGGTTCCTTGGGTTACCTGCTCGTCCAAGGCATCCTATAACATATAAAATATCAGGTCACATTACAATTCGGTAACAATCTTAAAATGACAATTACAATTCAAACTATACTTACAATCTTCTCAGCTACTTGGCGGGCCTCCTCAGATGTATATTGTCCCGTTTTTCTTTGTCGGGCCCTCTTCCATTTACGATGGCATGGGGGTGGAGGTGGATCAACAACTTCTGGACGATTTTCAGCATTAGGATCCGCCTGAGATGCTGCTTCCTGACGTGCTTTCTTTTCCTCTTCCACCATTATCTGACCAAGCTTTTTATATCCCCCACGAGACATGACATGGGGGTAGACATTCTTGCTTTGGTTTTCCCGCCCCTTTTCCTCTTCTCTCTGTTATAAATAGAAGACAATTAAATTACATAAGTAAATAAAATTAATGAAATTACATAAATTTAAAGACAAATCAAATAAGTTAACCTGAAAGCCGGGATCATGTCGGCTCTGAACAAAGCGATCCCACGTCGCCTGGTCAAGAAACGGGTACACCTCAAGTGGTTTCTTTTCACATGTTGGATTGAATACATAGTATCTGCCCAGGTCGACCTTAAAAGCCCTCCAACGCTCACCAGCATACTTTTTCAAATGCTTCATCATATCCGTCGTATCCGGTATGTCAAAGGTGAGCTACATTAACACCAAAAGAATCAATGAATTACTGTATGATATTAGTAAGATTAAAATAAAGTAGATACAGACAAACACGGGACGTAAAAGTATAGATACCAGAATACTCTCCCATGTCTGATCCTTCACGTCCGTCGGTACATCTTTCCAATTATCAATAAGTGTACTAGGCCTGCTTCTAGCAAAGGTCGCCACAAAACTGTTAAACTACTCTGCCATTGGCCCAATAGGATTGAGGTTATTATCAAAGTCTATTCTTATCCTTTGATTTGAACCACGGTTGACAGTCAAATTCCTCATTCGTGTGGCACGTCTACCCTTTCTACCCGTAGACGAGGTCTCCTACCCGGTGCATGAAGGAGGGATATCCTCAGGATCAGCCATGTATACCTGTTTAAACAAAAAAAAATTGTTAGTATGTTAGGATAAATATCAAACATAACTTATAAATATCGATCAACATACGTAAACATAACTTATAAATATCAACGTAAACATATAATATGCCTTTAAATATAACTCAAACTAAACTTACTTTGTGGTCAATTAGTAAAGTTCTCCTATAACCCTTCTTGGTGATCATTACGAGTGGCATGTACATTATCCACTTCATTTTCCATATTGAAATTAGGCACCCGTGTTGAGAAAGAAGGAGTATCAAAAATATCAAGAGTTGAATCTTGATTTCCCTCACTACCATTATACATGTTTTTTTCCCTGGAGAACCACTGACCACCTTTTGTTAGAAGGATCACGGATATAAAACACTTGTTTTTCTTGGGATGCCAGGATGAAAGGCTCTTCTTTATTACCTACCTTATTAAGGTCCACCAATTTGAATCCTAACTCATCGGTCTGCACACCATTGTTACTGTCGACCCACTAACATTTAAAAACAGGTACTCTAAACTTCGTGTAATCAACCTCCCATATCTCTTCAATGATTCCAAAGTATGAAACGGATGCCATAACAGAGTTTTTATCTTTCGAACTGGAGAAATACATGGACTCAGCGACGACCATAACCCCACTGTTTTGCATAGTACTTTTGTCATCCTGGGACTTTGTATAGAAGGAAAACTTATTGATATCGTATCCACTCCAGCATATGACATCAAAGTTAGGCCCCTGTGCTAACCATTTTAATGTATCAGAAGCAATACCATCCTTTGCAATTTTTTCTTTAAACCAGTTCAAGAAATTCTTGTTATGCTTGTTCAAACACCATTTTTCATTCATTCTAGGGTAAGTTTCATTGATGATGCTTTTGTTCTCACATAAGTATGGTTCAACCTCATCAGTGTTATTCAATATATACAAATATGCTTGAAGCACTTCCTCCCGATCCATGCTCTTAACAGTGATACCTCGTGTACCCTTACCATCATATCTTCCTTCGTGACGAGACTTCGGAAGCCCTACAGGTTCCGCTTCTGACATGTAGTCTGTACAAAACTCAATAGCTTCTTCTACAACATACCTTTCAACAATAGATGCTTCGGGACGGTGTGGATTCTTCATATATCCTTTCAAGATCTTCATATATCGCTCAACCGGGTACATCCACCTTAAATAAACGGGGTCGCACAATCTAATCTCCCTCACTAGATGAACAATCAAATGAACCATGATGTCAAAAAATGAAGGTGGAAAATACATCTCCAGTTGGCACAAGATAATGGCTACCTCATTTTACAAGTCATCCAACTTTTTAGTGTCAATGACCTTGCTACATATAGCATTGAAGAATAAGCATAACTTAGTAATGGCATGTCTGACTTTTTTAGACAAGATGTCACGAATGGCCACCGGTAGTAGTTGTTGCATCAAGACATGACAATCATGAGACTTTAAGCCAACTAATTTGAGATCTTTCATTGAGACAAGTCTTTTGATATTTGAAGAGTAACCACCGTGGCACTTTGACTCCCGTAGACATTCACGAAACTTCTTTTCTCTTTTTTTGATAAAGTATGACATGCTAGGGGCAAATAAGTCTTCTTATCCCCCACTTTATGTGGAGCTAACTCCTCTCGTATACCCAGTGCAACTAGATCCAAACGAGCATTCACACCATCCTTTGTCTTGCCTTGAATGTTGAGAAGCGTTCGATTAAACTGTCACACACATTTTTCTCCACATGCATCACATCAATACAATGTCTTACATCAAGCTTTCACCAGTATGGAAGATCAAAGAAGATCGACCTCTTCTTCCATATTTTCTTCTCGATAGCCTTCTTCTGGGTCTTCCCATAGATAACATTAGTGTTGTTCACCCTTTCATAAACTTGCTCTCCAGTCAAGGCCACCGGAGCAATTTCATTCTTCGGAAGTTCATTGAAAGCTTTTCTCATTCTACAATAAGGATGATTACGTTGGAGGAATCTCCGATGCCCAAGGTAAACTGTCTTCCTTCCATGTTGCAGTTGATGGTAACATGTGCCTTCTTCATATATTGGACATGCTTTATGCCCCTTAACACTATACCCACACAGGTTCTCGTATGCTGGAAAGTCATTGATGGTGCAAAATAACATGGCACGCAATTTGAATATCTCACGGCAATAACCGTCGATCACATCAACGCCTTCATCCCACAACATTCTCAAGTCTTCAATCAAGGGACTCGGATAAACATCAATATCATTTCCTGGCTGTTTAGGACCCGAAATCATCATACTTAACATAATGTATTTGCGCTTCATGCCCAACCAAGGAGACAGGTTATAAATTACCAGGAGAACAGGCCATGAACTATGAATACTACTTAAGTTTCCATATGGATTCATTCCATCGTTAGCAAGTCCAAGCCTGAGGTTTCTGGGGTCATTGCCGAAATCCGGAAACAAACTATCAATTCTCTTCCATTGCAAAGAATCGGTCGGATGGCGAAGCTGTCCATCACACTTCCTCTCATCTGCATGCCATCTAATGTCTTTGCGTCATTTACATTAGCAAACAATCGCTTGAACCGTGGAATCACGGGAAGATACCATAACACCTTCGCAGGAGGACCTTTGGTGACCATATCACAACTAGAATCACCATCCTTCACTTTGTAGCGTGATACCCCACACCTGGGGCACTCGTGCATCTCTTCAAACTCTTTCCTGTACAATATGCAATCATTGGGGCAAGCTTGTATTTTCTTATACTCCATACCCATCGGACACAATATCTTCTTCGCCTCATAGTTTCGAGATGGCAATGTGTTGCCTTCTAGAAGCATGTCTTTCAACAACTCAAGCAATCCGGTAAAGCTTTTATCGTTCCACCCATTTCTCACCTTCACATTGAACAATCTTAACACCGCAGACAACCATGTGAAATTAGTGCACCCCGGATACAAAGCCACTTCCGCATCACTGCACAAAGTATCATACACATGTGCGTGCCGAAAAGACTCTTGCCCAACATCACGTATCATGTCCTCTAGTCCATCGTCCATTTCCACGTCATCAACTTCCTCTCTATCCAACACCCTCGGCCTGTCTAACGATTCACCATGACATATCCATGTTGTATAACTCTTGCAAATCCCCTCACAAATAAGATGATCACGTATCTCCTTAGCTTCTAGTCGTCTCTCATTCAAACAGGTAACATAAGGACAATAAAACCTTCCGTTACCACTATCAGTAGCATTTGTTTTTGCAAACTGTAGAAAATCTTCCACTTCATTCTCATACTCATCACTTGTCCGTCTAGCATTCATCTAACCACGATCCATGACTAAACCAATAACTTCGTACTTAGTCCAACATATTCATCAACCACTTCTTATGACAGGGTATGGCCCTATCCCATTCGAGAAGAAACTTTTTTCAACATTCGATTAACGATTAGTCCTTAACTCTCATGCTCATACTCGACGAAATTTCGACAGCATTTTCCTTCAGTCTCCGACGTACATGACTTGAATGCGATGACATCTACCACGATAAAGTATGCACCCGGAGAATGAAAGTAAATGTATCAATCCAAACTTTCATAAAGTATATAACATTAGAATCAATGAATAACTATTTTAACTGAATGAAGAAAAAGTTTTTTCCCAAACTGTCCAACTTTGGACAATTCAAGATCCAACACAATGAGTGGTACATTAAGGACATACATGTGTGCTCATTAGCATTACATCTCAAACGGGAAACTAAGGCTTTACTAATTATTGTGGGCATATTCTCGGATCAAATAAATTTTCAAGCAAATACATTAAAACTATAATGAAAGCTTTTCAACCAAAACGATGGAAATTTCCTAATGATATCATCCACCTTAATGATATGTATTTTGAACATCTTGCCAAGGAGTTATGACTTCTGGTTTTATCAAACAACACAGATAATTTAAAGATCGTCTCAAGGAAGAAAATCATTTAATGCTTATGGGCCTGCTACACGAGTAAACATGAACAGAGAGGTAACTAGTTCATTAACCACTAACTACCACCTGAAAACATTATATAGCCATTACAGAAAATGAAGAAATAAGCTTACACAATCAAACCATCAAAGTATCAATCCAAGTATAGGGCGACGCAAGTGTAAAGGGAAGGATGTTATAGCAATTCATAATGCTGCAACACTTGGTTTACTGGTTTAGTTTTAATTTTTTCTATTTGTTATGACTCTTATATTTTTTAGGGAAAATTGGTTATTTTACCTTTACTTTGATATGCTTGTTGATCGGCAATGGGGATGAAAGTTTGTTACAATTTTCCCTTTGATGCATTTTTGTAACCATCAGATGCTATAAGCTCGGGCCCATGGCCATAATGGAATATACAGAATCATTACAAACAAACTTCTCACTCTAAACACTCTCTACTCTCTGAACTTTTCCTGTGTTCATCGGAGGTTATTCTCAAATTAACTTCCCTATACATTGGAATCAGAATACTCGGAGGTTAGCTCCCAGAAATCCAAAGTGTTGTCTCAAAGGATGGGATCAATATCTCCAAAATAAAGAGCAGATATGCATAACACCTTTTAAAGTGATACATACAAACATTCATCTTAACAACTTCAACAACCAGTTGCCTTTGAACCTCTGTTTTCCGGTTGGAGTAAGACTACATGAGCAATCTTTAGATGAAAAAATGAAAAGATATTTATTCTCAATTCAATAAAGTACATCCTAATCTTAATCTATTAAATAATTTTAAAAATAAATACATTCTTACGTTTTTAAGTTAGAGATAAATTTATTTTGAATTAACTTCTTTTATTTCCACCAAACCGATTTACCCATGTAAGAGTGTCACCCCTTTATTATTACTATTTTTATTTGAGTCCATCATTAAATTTTTTTTTTCAATGAATAAAAAAAAACTATATGTTGAATAATTAAAATAAAAATGAAGCTCGTGTTCTAAAAATAATCAGAAGTACCAGGAATGTGCAAACTGGGATTCCCAAAGTGCCAACCTTGAAGGTAAGCAATCACCTCAAAGGCCAAAACAACCAATGAAGTCACCAGGAACACTCTAATGACTCTAAACAACAACTTCCATTTTTCAAACTTGTCTCTCTCACTCTCCAAAGCAACCTTATTTCTATGAATCAACCTCTTCTTGATGGCTCCCAGCAATGTCCACAGAACAGTGGCAAGCCAAGTGACACGGCTAACAGCACGGTGAGCCTTGAGAAGCAAAACCCATGCGACTTGTTTAGCATTCTTGCCACGGCCTTTCTCTACTGGCCTGAATGCAACATCTACACCATTAATCTCCATAACAGAGAAACTGGGGTTCTCCATTTTCACCACCACTGGTGTTCCTTTTTGTGTATCCTTTGTCCACCAATTGGAAAAATCCAGTCTTGGAGCCATTTCCACTATGGTGGATTAGACACAAATTCACACTTTATAACACTTCACACACAGAACAACACAAGTATATTATATTAATGTATATATATATAGATATACACAGAACAAGGACTCAAGACACAAACTTCATCAAAGGGGTCACAACAAGGCACTAACACACTTATGACAGAGCCTAGACATGCAGTTGTACATGGATGCAGTTCACCATTAGCCTCACTAACACACTCCTGTCAGTGCCTCTCCATGGAGTTTTCACAGACACAAAATCAAAAATCTGAAAAATCTCAAGAATCTGAAAAAAAAAATCACAGATGTTAGGTTTTCGTTCAAACCTTGTTGAGACGTAACTCGGTATTGAAGAACAAAATCACAGAGGAAGAAATGAAATCTCAGTCAGATTTGCAGAGGAAAAAAAGAAATAGAAGAGGAAGCTAAGTCAAAAGAGAAGAAGAAGATGAATACCGATGCAAATGGAAGAGGAAAACGCAAGTGGAAGAAGAAGAAGAATACCTGGACCAAATGGAAATCGCGAGTGGAAATCCAACACAAAACGAGGGAGGGAATGAAAAACAAAGGAATGCTCTGTTCTTAATAGCAAGCACAGAAGGTTGTTGGCGGTGAAGCAACCAAACGTGATTTCTGCTACCGAGAAAGCTCTCTTTTCTCAAAAAACTGTCTAAAGTTCATCTATTTTTAGCCTTCGTCAGCATGAACCAAGAGAACTTGAGCAGTTCCTGCTCGTATATGGAAGAGCAGAGCTAAAACAAAGGAAAAGGGCACGTGACAGATGGAGGGAATGAAAATAGAAACAAAAAGTAGTGTTTTGTCAAATATTACACATCGGTTATTGAAAAACCGACGTGGTTAGTAATATTTCACATCGGTTCTATTATAACCAATGTAGAAACTTACGATTTAATTTAATTTTTTTTTAATTTATTACATCGATTGTCTGAAAACCGATGTGGTTAATTTATATTACACATCGGTTCAATAGGAACCGATGTGGAAAGATAAAATTTTAAATTCTATTTTTTTTTAATTTTATACATCAGTTATCACAAAACCGATATTGTTAATCTATATATTACACATCGGTTCAAAAAGAACCAATGTCAAAAGATAAAAATTTACAATTTAAGTTTTTTTGTTTAATTTTAAACATCGGTTAAAATATAACCGATATGAAAAATATTTACACATCGGTTAATTTGTAAACCAATGTGGAATCCTTTGCTTTTAATTTCAAAAATGTCACCGCCTCGCTTTACACACCAGTTTTTGGGAAACCGATGTAGAATCTCCGATGTTAAATGATTTTTCTGCATTAGTGAAAGGAAACCACAAAGCATGGTGAAGAACTTGTTTTCTCATATGAAACTTGAAGAACATTCCACTCATTCTTATTCTCTCAAACCAGAGGACCAGCTAATAGAAACATGGTCCACATAATATATTCAACTCCCATTTCCCATGCATTTTCTTCACCTCATATCTCTATTTTATTGCAACTTCAAACTTTCACTTTACTATTATTTTCTTTAAAGATTCGGCTCGTCTTTCTTATTCATAAATTCAGCTCAAGGTTGTCAGACTCACGAGTCTACGTAGACTCGACATGTAGACTTGACTCGTAGACTCATAAGAGTCTACCTAATTTAAAAAATGTATACTTAGCATATATATATATATATATATATAGATTATTGCTACAGCTATTATTATTATTATTACTATCATTATTATAATTTTTTTAGGAAATTATTATTATTATAATTATTAAGATATTATTATAATTATTATTATTATTAAGATTAAGATTATGTAATTGGGACCTATGAAGTTTAGTCAGTTTACTTACCAGCCAAAACTATTTGCTGGAGTCTTTTTGGTTTTATTTTGACTAGATGAGCCTTTAGGACCCAAACATCCTCTTCTTTCCCTAACCTAGAGACTCTAAGAAAAGTAACCCTAAAGTCTCCAACACCAACACATAAACGGTGCACAGCAGGAGGGGAAAGGCCAACCCTTCCTGCGACTGTCTTTGCACAGGTGAGGGACAGTGGGCTCGCGATAGGCTCAGCAGGAAGTAGAAGCACGTGGCTCGCGGCAAACTTGCAGGGATGGGGAAGAGCAGCTTCGCGCGGTGGTGGTTCGAGGTGGTGCACCGGTTTGAGGCTCTGTTCGAGGTGGAGATTCAAGAGACCGTCCAGTTGCATTGCAAACTAGGTGAATTGCACCTAGACTCGCGAGTTTGACCGAGTTTACCGAGTCAAACTGAGTTTGACCGAGTCTCCTCAGAAGACGATTCTGCATGCGAGTTAACCAGTTTTCCCTACCTAGAAACGTAGACTCAGACGATTCTACGAGTCAACTCGCGAGTTTGACAACCATGATTCAGCTAGGTATTGAAGTTTCAAATTGAAACCACCAACTAGGTATTAAAATCTGAAAGATTCAAATTGAAACTTATCCAATGACCGGGACTGTACTGGCCGAGGAGTGAAATCCAGCCACCGAGCTTGAATACCCGGCCCAATCCGGAAATTAAGGATGAGAAGTTAATATTACCTTTAATAATCCTCATATTATCTGAAATAACCTTATCCGGTTAAAAGAGATAATATCCCCTAATTTAAGGATAAGATATTGATATTATCCTTAAATAATCCTGATATTATCTGAAATAACCTTATCCGGTTAAAAGAGATAATATCCCTTGAATTAAGGGATAAGATATTGATATTATCCTTAAATAAATCCTGATATTATCTGAAATAACATTATCCGGTTAAAAGAGATAATATCCCTTAAATTAAGGAAATCACATCTCAGAAGATTTAAGAGATAAAGGGAAAGATATCCAGATCTCTTAAAGGTATGGGGATCCTATTATAAAAGGAGGAGAACCCCAAGAGAGAGACTCACTTTTCATTGAACGCCGGTGGCTCCCCCTTAATCGTATTAGAGAAACTAGCTCGACCAAGAGACTATTGAAGAGTCCTTGCTCGCTGGTATTCATCGGATACAAGATTAGGGGATCGAGATCACCGTATGGCCAAAGGTTGAACCAAGAACTACGTCTGGCTTTGATTCCCACTGGGATACGTAGGACCGGAATACAACATTTTGTCAAGCCATAATCTAAAACAACCCCCCATTGTTCACCCTTGGTCTGATGTTCTACGGCGAGATTTCGGCAAGTCGGATCTCGACAGGCACATTTGGCGCCCACCGTGGGGCCGAGGAAACACTTTCCCCGATACCACAAGAAAGCTTGATGGTGACTACACGGAATGGTCCGAGGGGAGGGGCGAATAGCATGAACCCTGAAGTTCATGAGGCCTCGAACACGAGCCAGAACCACGGCAATCGTCCTTCCTCTCCCGTAAATGAAGGTAACCCTCGACTGGGAGAAGTTATGGAATAGCTAAAGAAACTGCGGAAGGAGAACGAGGAGATACGTGCGCAAAATCAAAGGCTTTTAAGAACTCGGAAAAGAGAAAGGTCCCTGACACTTTCGGACGAAAATAAATCCTCATCCGAGGCTGGCCAAAAGGATCCATCCTACGCACCCTATCCTCGGAAAACTAACCGACCATCCAAAACCAAACCTCCCCGGGAGGCTTCAGAAGCTAAGTCTCGTGCAGAAAGGACTAGCCAAAAAGGAAGGATAACGGACCGACGTCCGAGGTTGCCGTTCACGGATGACATTGATGAGGTAACCGTGCCTAGACATTTTAAGCCCCTTAACATCGATAAATTCAATGGCACCTCTGACCCAACCGAGCACGGGGAATCCTTTATTTCTTCTGTTTACTTGGTGACCGATTTGGAAGCTGTCATGTGCAAAGTTTTCCCAACCACTTTGCAAGGCCCCGCCTTAAGCTGGCTTACGAATCTACCACCTCGGTCAATAGATTCCTTTGATGTGCTCGTAACTAAGTTTACCGCACAATTCGCAGCAAGCCGAAGGCATAAAAGGCACTCGATCTCGCTGGTGAATTTTAAACAAGAAAGGAATGAATCACTCAGAGATTATATGGCTCGTTTTAATGCCAAACAAATCTTAATTCCCAACATGAGCTCGAAACTCTGCCTTCATACCGTCATGGGCGGTCTGAAGCCGGGGTCATTCTTTGAGTATTTATCCCGAAAACCACCCAGAAATTTTGAATAGTTGCAGGAGAAAGCTACCGGTTTCATGAACTCGAAGGAGATGGTAGAATTAAAAAGGAGAGAAAGAAGCTTCAAAGACAAGAACTCAGTCCCGAGCAAAGAAAGAAATAGGGGGGATGATCCGCAGAGGACCCAAAAGACCGATGAAAGGGGATTCACGGAGAGGCAACCCAGGTACCAGTCTTATACGTCGTTAAACCGATCTCGGGCAACCATCCTCCAGCAGGTGTGCAACGCCGAGTTACTCACCTTACCTCGCCCGTCCAGAACGCCGGCCAACGCTGACAGAAGCAAAGAATGCATGTGGCATCAAAACTATGGTCACTCCACTGAAGACTGTAGAACAACCCAGGAAAAATTGAGGACTTGGTACAGGCAGGACGTCTTGACCGTTTCGTTCGCCGAGATGATAATGGAGGCGGACGAGCGGGTCGGAGATGACAGAGACGCGGTTACAACAATCGCAACCGAGACACAAACCTGCAAGGAATCAATCAGAGCGGATATCGGTTGAATAATCAAAGAGCTCTTAATGAATAATCAGAAGGAGGAGTTAGAGGGGTCATCAATACAATCTCATGAGGTTTTGAAGGTGGGGTAACGACGAGTTCTGCTCGTCGGCGTCATGTAAAAGCCCTCCGATCTGTCCACACGGTATCTGGAAAACCTGCAAGGACAAGACCTCCAATAACTTTCACGGATGATGATTTCCGAGGAGTATATCCAAATCAAGATGACCCAATGGTGATAACGGTTGAACTAGCCAACTTCTCGGTCAAACGAACACTCATTAACCAAGGGAGCTCGGCCGATATTCTATACCTGGCGACCTTCAAGAAGCTTGGAATTCCATAAAAGCTGATAAAAGAGCAGGAAAACAAGCTAGTAGGGTTCACCGGGGAGCAAGTAAAAACCCGAGGTTATATAGACCTCTTGACAACGTTTGGAGAAGGAAGACTCTCCAAATCCGTGTTAGTCAGGTATGTTATTGTAGATGCCATCACGTCGTACAACATCCTTATTGGAAGACCGACATTGAATGAACTCGGAGCAATTTTCTCCACCCCACCCCTGACAATGAAATTCCCAACCGAATCTGGAGATATAGTTGCGGTCCGGGTTGACCAAAGGCTAGCCAGGCAATGCTATGTTGATAGCCTAAAGGTTACCCGAAACCAGGATACCGCAAAGAAAGTCGAGGATGATAAAGCAGAGGTGTTAAGCTCGGTCAGTTCGATAACTCCAGCCAGCTCAGTGAGCATGTTTGAACTGGACCCAAGGACGGAGATGTACGAGTCTAGAGCCGAACCAACAGAGTCCTTAGAAAGGTTCCAGTTGGGAGCCCAAGCTGAACAATGCACCCAAGTAGGCAGTCAGCTCGACCCCTCACTCAAACAAAGGCTTCAAGCGGTCTTAAGAAAGAATGCTGATCTATTTGCTTGGAAGACATCGGATATGCCTGGTATAGACCCTAATTTTATGTGCCATAGGCTATCCATATGTCCCAAAGCCAAGCCGGTAGCTCAGAGAAAAAGGAAACTTGGCGAGGAAAGACGCCGAGCAGTAGCCGAGGAGACTTCCAAACTAGTCAAAGCCAATTTCGTCATAGAAGTGAAATACACTACTTAGCTAGCCAACGTGGTGTTAGTTAGAAAAGCCAATGGTAAATGGAGAATGTGCACTAACTACACCGATCTCAACAAGGCATGCCCAAAAGATTCTTATCCCCTTCCCAACATTGACAGACTAGTGGATGGGGCCTCAGGGTACAAAATTTTGTCCTTTTTGGACGCATACTCAGGTTATAACCAGATCAGGATGTATCCACCCGATGAAGAAAAAACAGCATTTATGACTGATGGGGCAAACTACTGCTATCGGGTAATGCCCTTCGGCTTAAAAAATGCCGGTGCAACATATCAAAGGCTTATGGACAAATTTTTCGTCAACCAAATCGGAAAAAACTTATAAGTATATGTTGCTGATATGGTGGTAAAATCTGATGATCCAAGGCAACACCCAGCCGACCTCGAAGAAATTTTCAGCCAGCTCAGGAAATACAACATGAGGTTAAATCCAGAAAAATGCTCCTTTGGTGTACAAGGAGGAATGTTCTTAGGATATATGCTAACACACAGGGGAATCGAAGCTAGCCTGGATAAATGCAAAGCCGTTATGGAAATGCGGAGTCCTCAGAATGTGAAAGAAATTCAGAGGCTAGCCGGCTGATTAGCTTCTCTATCCCGCTTTCTCCCGAAGTCTGCAGAAAAGGCAAGACCTTTCTTCCAGCTCTTGAAAAAACCAAAAGATTTCATCTGGACTGAAGAGTGTGAGAAGGCTTTTGAAGATCTGAAACTCTTCCTAGCCTCTCCCCCAATCCTCACTCGGCCTCAGCTCGGCAAAGATCTGTACTTGTACCTATCTGTCAATGATTATGCAATAAGTGAAGTGATCATTCAGGAATAGCAACAGCAACAGATGCCGGTGTACTACGTTAGTAGAATCCTGAAAGACGCAGAAACTCGGTATCAAATAATTGAAAAACTAGCCCTCGCCCTAGTTATGGCAGCTCGGAGGTTACGACCTTATTTCCAGTCGCACCAAGTGATAGTCAAAACTGATCATCCAATAAAGCAAGTGCTCAGGAAACCCGATCTAGCCGGACGGATGATAGCACTGTCGAGAGAATTGTCGGAATTCGGTTTGCAATATGAGCCGAGGGGGCCCATGAAAGCACAATGCCTTTCCGACTTCATTGTCGAGCTCTCTTCTAAGCCGAGGCCGGAAACCTTCGTCTGGCTTCTATATGTTAACGGATCATCTAACTTGAAGGGAAGCGGGGCTGGAATAATTCTCGAAGGTCCGGATGATCTAATCCTTGAACAATCCTTAAAATTTGGGTTTACTGCTTCAAACAACCAAGCAGAATATGAAGCCCTTATTGCAGAACTGATGCTAGCTAAAGAAGTTGGGGTCCGAGAATTAAAATGCCGAAGTGACTCACAGCTTGTAACAGGACAAGTCTAGGGAGATTATCAAACAAAGGATCCCCAACTAACCAGATATCTCTGCAAGGTTAATAGCCTAGTCTCGGAATTTGATAATTTCACTATTGAGCATATAGCTCGGGAAGAAAATTCCAGGACAGATCTGTTGTCTAAGTTGGCCAGCACCAAGAAAGCTGGCCAGCTAAGAACTTTCATTCAGGAAAACCTCTTCGAGCCGAGCATAAAAAGTGTCGAAGTAATAATGACCGAGCACTATGATCGTGGCTGGATGACACTAATTTGGGAATATCTAGCCTCGGACAAATTGCCCAATGACCCTAAGGAGGCGAGGCGAATTCGTCTTAAATCTTGCTATTACACCATCCGAGACGGCGAGTCTGTATAAACGAGGATTCTCAATGCCATTACTGAAGTGCCTAGCTAAGGAGCAGTCCGAGTACGTAATGGATGAGATGCACCGAGGAATCTGTGGGATGCACTCAGGGGGCCGATCTCTGGCAGCTCGGGTCTTGCGAGCGGGGTTTTACTGGCCAACCATGAGACTGGATTGTACTACTTGGACTAACAGGTGTGAGCCCTGCCACAAGTTCTCCAACATAGCACGTGTTCTAGGAGAAGAGCTCCATTCCATTCTCTCGCCATGGCCCTTTACTATGTGGGGGATGGACATAGTTGGTCCTCTCCCGGTTGCCAAAGGTCAAGTCAAGTTCCTGTTGGTAGGTGTAGACTACTTCACCAAGTGGATTGAAGCAGAATCATTGGCCACTATAACTTCTAAAAAGGTTCAGAGCTTCGTATGGAAAAACATCATATGCAGGCACGGCCTCCCTTACGCAATCGTCACAGATAACGGAAAGCAGTTCACCGATAAAGAGCTCAGAGAGTTCTACTCCAACCTTGGAGTTAAACATAAAGTGACCTCAGTTGAGCACCCACAAACGAATGGACAAGCAGAGGCAGCCAATAAAGTCATCCTAAACGATCTCAAAAGAAGGTTAGGCCAATCAAAAGGGGATTGGGTTGAACAATTACCGAGCATCCTATGGGCTTACCATTGCTCACCGCAACCTTCAACTAGTGAAACGCCATTCAGGCTAACCTATGGAACCGATGCGATGATTCCAGTTGAGCTCGGCGAACTCTCTTTCTACAGGCAGCACCATGACCAAAGTAAGAACGAAGAAGAACTCCGAGTTGAGCTTGACATGGTTGAAGAAGTCCGAGACAAGGCGAAAATCAGGGATGAGCTATGCAAGCAAAAAGCAACTCGGAAGTACAACTCGAGGTTGCGGCTGAGGGAGTTTGTGCAAGGTGACTTAGTGCTGAGGTTGCAAAACGACGCGAGAAAAGACCTCAGAGAGGGTAAACTCGCATCGAACTGGTCTGGCCCGTTCAGGATAATTGAAAATCTGGGAAATGGTGCCTACAGGCTAGAAGAATTGTCAGGAAAGGTTGTTCCAAGAGCATGGAACACTTCCCACCGTAAGTTTTATTTTAGTTAAGGTTATAGGTGATGCACTCTTTTTCCTATCCCGGTCTTTTTCCCACGAGGTTTTGGCAGGGAGGGTTTTAATGAGGCACACCCGGAAAAATAAATAAATAGAATCATTTTCAGTTGCGTTATTAGGCAAAGATACTGTTATGGTTAAAAATTTATTTATAAAAACATCTAAAAACCTAAAAAGGTCGTCCAAGCTAAAATCGACCGAGTTGAGGTCAAAATGCCGAGCCTATAAAGGTATACAACATCTAAAAACCTAAAGAGGTTGTCCGAGCTAAAATCGACCGAGTTGAGGTCGAAATGCCGAGCCTAAAAAGGTGAAAAACGATTAAAAACCTAAAGAGGTTGTCCGGGCTAAAATCGACCGAGTTGAGGTCGAATTGCCGAGCCTATAAAGGTGAAAAACAACTTACAACCTAAAGAGACTGTCCGAGCTAAAATCGACCGAGTTGAAGTCGAAATGCCGAGTCTATAAGGGTAAATAACAAATTAACACCTGAAAAGGTAGTCCGAGCAAAAATTGACCAAACCGGGGTCAAACAACTAAAACCTAAAAAGGCAACCAATGCCTAAGAAGGTAAGTAAAAAACGAGTACTAACTTAGAGAAATAGTTGCAACACTTTCTAAGTAAAAAGTAACTCGTAAGCTAGCACGTAATTCCATTAATAAAAAGGACGCAAAACCCAAATTACATAAGAGTTCAAAATAAAAAGGGCTTTGCCCTATGAACATTTTTCCTAGCTTACTAATGGGCATTCCCTTAAGCAACAATTTCATGAGTCGAGGTGGTCCTCGGCACTCGGAGGAAGAGCAAAAGATTGGTCAGGTAGGCCCATTTCACCTTCACCATCGGGTCCCTCCTCGGCCGCTCGCCCCTCACCATCCTCTTCTTGAGATACGTCCTCCTCATCCTCCAGCTTGGACAATGGAACTTGGATTCCATATCGGTTAAAATCCTTGTCCACGTCAGCACAGGAGAAGTCAGCATTCGGGTTGAAGTGTTGAAGTTGCTTTACGGCTCGGGAGAAGCCGTTAACGTGCTCCTTCATAATAGAGACCTCGGCTTCAGCTAGATTAGACTGAAGCTTGAGATTGGCCTCTTTCTCAGTCTCTAGCGACTTCCGCAGCTCCAGACCGGCCTCTTTCTCGGCTTGAAGCCCCTCCACGACCTTATGAAGGTTGAGCCGGTCAGTTCTTTCCGCTTCTAGCTCGGTCATGAGGGTGGTATTGACTTTGTCTAGCTCTACCTTTTGGGCCTTTAGTTGGCCAATAACCCGAGCTTGCTCCTCACACTTGGCCACGACTTGAGCCAATTCATCCCTCACTTTCAGGGCACGAGCTGCATCGGCCTTCATCATTTCCACCCTCTTGACATTCTCTAAAAACTGGTGACTCCAGAAGCGGGTAATCGAAGCTATCCGGAGAGCATATGCAGCAAGCCTCCTATGCTTTCACCAGGCCCTTGCTCCAACAAAAGACGGGCATCAGTGGGTTTAAGCACCTGGCCATCGATGAGTGAGCCGGGATTAAACTCACTACCCCACAGAGAGCCAAAGCCCGGGTTGCAACTCCTGTTGTACCACTTGGTGATCGGGGCAGAATCAGCCATCACTGGAGCTTTCCCCAGCCTCCTCTCAACTGCAGGAGTTTCTTCAACAACCAGTATGGGAGAGGGACTTCTCCTCGGAACCTCGGGCTGCAAATCCTCCCGAGTCCTTTTGGAGAGGCGGGTGTTCTGGTCCACGGCATCGGTGGCCTTTTTATTTTTCCCCTTAGCTCCGTCAATCGGAACTGACCCACCCGCAGCTTGGTTTGCCGACTTCTTCAGCAAATCTTTATAGTTGAATTTCCCCATTATCACTGAAAAATGATAAATCTGTCAGATACAAGTACGCTGCAGGGTAATTAAAACACCCAATAAAAAAGCTACTTACGATCAAAATCGGCATGCCGAGTTGACGATTTGGGAAGCAATAAAAGTCTACCACAAGGCAATGGCCGAAGATAGAGTTTTAGGAGCTCAACGTCAGTTTTTTATTGAGTTGTCATACAGCCGACGTCATAGCTGGAAAACTTAGTGGGATAGGGTTGCCAGTAGAAAGGAAATTTGGAGACTCCATCCGAGTCATAGAATAGGGACTCGTTTCCTACAGTAGGTCGGATTTTGAAAAAGTCCGACTTGAAAATTTTGTATGAACTCTTGTAGAGCCCAATGATGCCTCCCCCCTCAGCCCCACTAAGGGAGATCCATCCAACCCAATCTCCAAACCTAACTTTATAAAAATAAAGGAATATAGGAGCAGTAGCCACCACTCTTATCTGCCCGCAGAGGATTTGGAAAGCCTTTAAAAAAGCCCAGCTGTTTGGATGGAGTTGGGTCGGGGCAGCATTCATAATCTTCAAAACATCACACTCAAATTGGGTGAAAGGCAAAGTGACTCCAATCTGTTCAAACAAGGTTCTATATACATATGTAAAGGAACGTTGACCTGGAGCAGCATGAAGAAAGACATGTTCATTCCCAGAACACGGCAAACACTCTACAGTGCCACCAAAAGAAGAAACTTTTTTTTTTTTATGGATGAAAGGGATTCAGAATCCCTAAAATTTGAATGAAAGGCTCCCACATCCGGTCTTACCCAGAAATACCCAGGTATAGTGGTATCTGGGTATGGAACTCTAGGCATCCTAGTAGTACGCTTGCGACGCTTGGAGATGGGTACGGCAATAGGAGTAGCCGAGCTATTCCCATTAGTGGAGGAAGTGGCACCATCAGCACCACCACCGCCATGAGAGGAAGAGGGAGAAGAACGAGGAGAGCCCCTAATCGGACTGATTTCAGACTCCACGATTTGAACCCCAGAAGAGGCATTCTGAGATACCTCGAATGAAGCCTCCATGAATGAAAAATCAGAAATCAAACTGGAAGACAAAAGAGATGAGCAGGACGTACCTCGAATAGGAAGGAAGTACCAAAGCTTGGACCAGAAAGGACTCGAGAAGGAGAAGAGTCTAGGGCTCAAGGAAGGTGAAATCCCGTGCCAGGGGTTCGTCCAAATTTATAGAAAAAAACGCAATGCCCTCTCGACGAATTAATGATGATTGTTGGCGTGCGAGAGAAGGGGAACGTCCCTTCAAGTCTGACCGAATTCGCCAAATAATGGAAAGGAAACACGTGGCAGAAATGTCAGAATGTACACTGCCATCAAGGAAAAATATGAGCACGCAACTACAGCGCGGGTCTCAGAAATGATGCCATAAAGGCCACGCATCGCACAGAGCAATGTCTCTTTTCCATCTCGGGAACCAAGAAAGTATGGCCTCTGTACGAAACTCAGGTAATCACCTCCACCTCGACTAGCCTCGGCTCCTTCGAAAAAAGCTTCCACGAAATCAGCTCAAAGCTTGGGGGGCTTGTGTATTAGTCGAGATGTAGAGCTCGGTACCTCGAAGCGTCAAGCTCGGTCGCCCGAGCTGCTCACCGAGTTGGAGGATATGTATATATATACCGAGGTATGAAGCTCGGCCAATTACCTCGCCGGGCTGAAAGACCAAAGATGAAACCAAGTTCCTAAGCTCAGCTAATGTCATGAAAGCTTCTACGCTTTACTAGCTCAAAGCTTGGGGGGCTTGTGTACTGGCCGAGGAGTGAAACCCGGTCACAGAGCTTGAATACCCGGCCCAATCCGGAAATTAAGGATGAGAAGTTAATATTACCTTTAATAATCCTGATATTATCTGAAATAACCTTATTCGGTTAAAAGAGATAATATCCCCTAAATTAAGGATAAGATATTGATATTATCTGAAATAACCTTATCCAGTTAAAAGAGATAATATCCCTTGAATTAAGGGATAAGATATTGATATTATCCTTAAATAAATCTTGATATTATATGAAATAATCTTATCCGATTAAAAGAGATAATATCCCTTAAATTAAGGAAATCACATCTCAGAAGATTTAAGAGATAAAGGGAAAGATATCCAGATCTCTTAAAGGTATGTGGATCCTATTATAAAAGGAGGAGAACCCCAAGAGAGAGACTCACTTTTCATTGAACCCCGGTGGCTCTCTGTTGATTCACCGGCGAGTGTACCGGGTCGTCGCAAGTAATAAAATAAACACGGTAAGAATTTACCGAGGTCGAACTCAGGGATTGGGCTACCAATTCGACTAATCGGCGGGAAATCCGATACGTTTGGTCAAGTTACAGAAGGTGGTTGAGAGAGAGAGAATAGGATTGTAATCTAAATTAACGAATCTAAATAAAATAATTAACTAAAAAACTGAAATTAAAATTGTCCAAGGTCACAAATCCACCTACCCAATATGCATTCCCAAGTGATGATGAATTCCTCCCTAAGTTCAATTACAATGTCAACTGGGACCCCTAAATTATCCTATATCCACTGTCGTGCTCAATAGGACGTATTCGACGATTGGATTAATTACTTACTAGGTCTCATAATCCTAATCTCGAATTCTATTAATTCTTGTTCCCTATAAGGTTGCACTAATCTCCTAAATCCACTGTCGTGCTCATTATTCGATTAGTGATCCCAATCCAAGTTCTAAAACGCGAATCGCCGATCAGCCTCAAACACGTTTAACTAGTCAATCACGCAACACATATGATCAACACAATCAAATCAGAATTGGAAAACATAAATTGAGACAAGGGAGAAAGACATACATCACATCGAATCTACACTGTCAAGGGTGGCTTCATTGTTCCCTCAGACGAGGGGATTAGTTCCTCATGCTCATAGACAAGCAATCCGACATAACCACCATGATAAAAAGAAAAGAGGAGACGCAGCTCCAAAGAGAAAAGAAATCTTCCTAAACGCTACTCTACAGTGGAAAAACCCTACTAGGATTCGGATCTGCAAAAAGCTCCCCGGCCTCCTCTAAAAACTCCTCAAATCTGATCTGAAACAGCAATATATAGGGATTCTGTTTCTCGCCAGCTCGCGGGGCGAGCATATCTCGCGAGGCGAATTTTAGTTTTGGCGCGCATTCAAATTTGGACTCTCGCGGGGCGAGAGTGTGGTTCGCGGGGCGAGACTTCAATTCTAGGCTGTGACCTTCATCACGGCTAGGCCGTGATGGTCTCTGACTTCCAGGTCTCCATTATTCGCGAGGCGAGCATCCTATTCGCGGGGCGAGCCAGAGTGATGACTGTTGCTGCTTTATCTGATGTTCAGGCTCGCGAGGCGAGTATCCACTCGCGAGGCGAGTATCTCCAGAAGTGCTTTTTCCACTGTTTCTTGACTTTCCTTGACTCCCGGAGCTTCACTTCTAACCTGAAACAATAAAAAGACATAAAAAGCGTAATTCTATTCAAAATAGACTAAAAACTACTAAAAATACCTAGAACGAGTAAAAGTCTACTTAGGAACAAAACAAGGCCAAATTTGGGCGAAAACGAGATTGAACTCGAATAATTTGCACCAAAAACCACAGTCCATCTAGTTATAAAACTAGATAAGCCAGAGGCTTATCAAAACACCCCAAACTTAAACCTTGCTTGTCCCCAAGCAAGCTAAAACTAAAAAACGACTCAAGATTTGGCAAGCTTAAGGGAATCAATCGATTTCGCACAAATTTCATGCATTCAAAACAGTTTTTCTCCAATGATTTCCCCCTTTTTACATCAACGTAATCCCCACATTCATTTACTTTAAACAATTGAGAACTTATCATTCATGCAAGCTTTACTCTAAGTTGAGGATCAAAGTTACACACACAAAGGAAGATCACCTATTTCAAACAATTGCCTTCCTCACAAGGGCATTTAGTATTTCACTCATTCGCTCAATTTTTGTCTGGCTATCAACTTTTCACTCAATTTCATATTTTAAGAGCACTTCCCATGAATTTGTTTTTCATCTCAAAAATAGTTCCCACGAAAACATGCATGCAACATCAGAAGGTCTTATCAAGGTTGTAATGGGGCCTGGCTGAGGGTAGGATATTCAAGGATACTAGGCTTAAGTCCCTAGGAACTAAGAGAGCATGAGCATTAAACACATTTTCCACTCAAATTCCTTTTTCTATTTTTCTTTTTGCCTCGGGTGACTACAACCTTTTCCTTGCTATTTTTTTTGTTTTGCCCCTTTTCTTTTTGGCAATTTTTTTTTCTTCTTTTTTTTTTCTTTATATATTGCCTTGGGTTCCAACCTTTATTTTCTTTTTCTCACCCCAATATGACACATCACCTTATAGCCACCCCAAACTTAGTTTCTCACAACCTTTCTCTTGCTCACTTCCATGCTCTCCTAATCCTAAGATCGGGTTAACATGATTTTTTCAGATTTTCAGCTTGTAATATAGGGTCATCAAGAAACAATAGGCTAATTAGGCTCAATGTGGCTAACTAGGGAACATGCATTCGGGATGGTTCTTTTTAGGCCAAGTAGTTATTCAAAGAAAATTGCCTAAATCATTTGATGCAACACATAAACATGCAAACCATAAAGAGATTCAAGCAAATTCGGGAAAGTGCAACTTAACAGTGATTCACACATTCAAAAACAGAGTTGGAGGCTTAAATCCTCACCTGGACATTTTGCAAATTGTTTGACCGAGATACAATTCCTAGTGTGTGCACCACCTCACCCCAAACTTATCATAAATCAAGTAATCACAATAAAATTCTCAAAGTTCAGTTTTCAATTTTTCACACGGGGATCAACTTTTCTACTATCAGAACCTAGGGGAAAATCATCAATGGTCAAAATAATTCATGCAATCAATCTATGCTCAATTTAATTAAATTCCAACAAGCTTGCCGACACACTATTCATACACAAACTCTTGATCTTCTCAAATTATTCAAGAGTGACAAACAAAAACAAAAACAAAAACAAGTGAAGGGTAAGAAAATTTTTATCTTAATGGGGCCCGAGCGGACCCCATGCTCTCAGCTGATTTTCCTTCCTCTTTCCATCTCTCTACTACCCCGCTTCACAGCGGGGCTAGTTTCGGCCTCATCCTTGCCCAAATGATTGGCCCTTGAGGTTCCGGGCACTCCATGTAGTTCCATTCACAAACAAACATGAACGTTAAGCAATAATATATCAGAATAAATAAACAGTCATCCAAGTTTGCCTGTAAAATAGTCAGTAAAAATAGTTTCTAGCTAGCAAAATAATGTACAACCAAATCGAATCCTAGCTAGAACTATCAGTAAAAAGTGCAGGGGCCCGGATCAATGATCGAAATCGATGTCGTCCACCGGGTCACCCTGGTCCTCTGGTGCCTGCTCGTCCTCTGGATCCTCGGGTACCCCCCCTGTGGCATAGCACCCTGGTCCCCAGGGTAGTCCTGCCACCCAAGCCGAGGGGACAACTCCTCCTCGGAGGGGTATACGGGCACCCGACCCTCCTGCTGGGCCAACGCCATCTCCCGGAAGAACTCACGCAACACCTCCTGATCCCTCCTCATAGCCTGCTGGTTCTGCAAGAGCAGAGCCATGTCCGATGGTCGTGGCCTCTGAGTGGGTAGGGGTGGTGGCCTCCTAGGTGCGCCCTGGGCTGTATAGCAGAACCGCCTGATATAATCCTGGTCGATGGGCTGCCTCGGCACCTTCTCCATCACCCTACTCACCGGCACCCCCGCTCGGCGGATAAGCTCGGTGATCAGCAAACCGTGCCCCAGGCTCTCCTTCAATGCTCGGGAGTTTGCCTTCATCTGAATGTCTGAGGCGATGACTCCCCCTATGTTCATCGTGCTGCCTGTCAATATGCCATAGAGTAGGTGGGCTCTGGCGGCGGTGACCGTGGACTCATGCGAGCTCACTCGAAGGTTGGCGTGTAAGAACGCCGACCAGACCTTGGCCTCTGGGATGAGGTCCTGCCTCCTCAACCGCAGGAGGTTCCCCGATGTCCCCACCTCCCAGGCAGCTCCTGGGACACAGCACGTGTCTAAGATAGCCTGAGCGAGGGCCTGCACTGCTGGGAGCTGCTCATAGTCGCAGGGCTCCTCTCTGATCGGGATCCCCAAGCAGGAGTTAATATCTGAAGCGGTGAAAGTGATGGGGACCCCCTGAACCTCCGTAACGCAGCTCGGGCCTGTGACCTCGAGTTTGAGAGCGTTGGCATAAAATTCCTGCACCAGTTTGATATCATACTGGTGCGGAAGATTAGCCAACATCCCCCACCCTCGGTGGCGAATCTGCTCTGAGATGGTGGCATAGGTGTTGCCCACGAGGGACACACGCCTCTCTAGAACCATCTCCTTCCTCACCACCAGGTTCCAATGCTCCCTATGATCAGGAGAACGGAAACTGGGAGAGTAGGAGGTGGCCCTAGAGGAGGTGCACGGCCCTGAAGGCAACACTACGTCATCCCCAGGAGCAGATGCGCGCTTCTTACCCTTGACCGGCGCTTTTAGCCAGGGGGTTGCTCTTTGGCGGAGCCATACCTGAAAATCAGAAAAGTCCCAATGCAGTTTATAATCAGCAATTCAGAATATACACAACAGCATCATAAGTACAGTATTAATCCCCCACTGTCCCTACTATCATACGATATGCAACGAGTACCCCACCTGCATTCCTAACCACAATATTCGTAACATAGAGCAATGCACAATAAGACTCTCTAAACCAGACTAGTTCATGAACATGGCATCTACCCTACTACCAAGATACATACATTTCGGTGCACGATGTGTGGTGTGTCCTCTGTCAATTCCACAAGCATGAACAGGGAAAGAGATGAACTTACCTAGCGAGAGATGAATAGATGTCATGCTCGTGTTAGAGTGAGACTGTGTGAACTGAGTGAGAGGGGACGTGAGGTAGTGTGTGGGAGTGATGAGTGTGAGAGAGAAAGAGAAAAAGAGGAAGTGTTTCAGAGGCTCGCCTGAGGAAGGAGATGGAGGGTCGCGTAAATGCCTCGCGACCCGCTCGCGGGGCTTTATACTTTCCTAGTTCGCGAGGCGATAGTATTATCGCGACGCGAATTTTAAAATTTTGCCCCAAATTGAAAACCCTAATTGCAGATTAGCGAGGCGAGTACTAACTCGCGAGGCGAATATGGAACAGTGTTCTTCACACTTTCCAGAATAGCGAGGCGAGTAGTAACTCGCGAGGCGAATCTGGAATTTCCAAAAACTGCTGATGCCCAGATTCGCGAGGCTACCATGATCTCGCGAGGTGAGCCTCTGTAATTTTTTTTTTATATATATATATAGATGAAAATGACAGAAACTAAAAATAAAGGATATCTAGCTTGGGTTGCCTCCCAAGTAGCGCTTGTTTAACGTCCCGAGCCTGACTCAAGTTGCATCCACCTGGATCCCATAGCCTGTGGCACAAGGGCCAAGAGATGCTTATCATGCGAGATCCTCCACCCGGATCCCATGGTTTGTGAAGTGGCCATTGCAGAAGCATCACGACTCTATCCATACTTCCACCAAGCCCGTGTGTGAAAATTCCATTGACCTCTTCAATTATGAACTCACTTCCTCTCGGGTCAAATGGTGTTTTCACGAGGAAGTGTGCCAGACAAGTGGGAGGGTCTAACTTACCAATGTCCACACATGCATGTAAGCCAACATAGTTATCCAATGCAGTAAATTCAGGTTGCTTGGCAAGCATGGTGGAGTCCACTACCACTTTATCTTCATTTTCAACTCTACCCCCTTGCTCCGGTGCCTTGTCCCTTGCCAACTCCTCTTCCTCCGGTTGCTCCTCCTCAACATATGGTAGTTCTTCCTCAACTTCCTGAGAACTAGTTGCATCACATTGGTTCTTAGGGTTGTTGTCGGTATCACCTGGGAAAGTCTCTGGGAGACGCTCATTTAGTTGCTTTGCGAGCTGGGCAATCTTCATCTCTAGATTCTGAATTGCCAACCCTGTATGAGTTGCCAACTTATCAATGGCTGTGCTTGTATTGATTGCCAACTTCTCAACTGCCGCATTCATCTTCTCAAGAGCCAACTCCCAAGGTTGTCTTCCACCATTCTGTTGAGGTTGTGGTTGCCAATTCTGTTGAGGTTGTGGTTGCCAAGCTAGACCATCGCCATCATTACTCCAAGCGAAATCCGGATGGTCTCCCCCCATATCACCCCAATACTGATTCTGACTCTGATAGTTGCCCTGCGGCATGCTGTCATAAAAATTATGGGAGGAATCCACATATTCTTGAGCGAAGTAAAACGGACAGCTCCAAGTGTCATGGTCTCCATTACAATATTCGCAACCCGGAAGCATTCCCTCGTGTACCTCGCATACAAAACAAGGCAAGACCAAGTGGAATCAAAGAAGTAGATAGAGATAATAGTAAATAAAAATAAAAATAAAAAATAAAAATGAAAAGAAAAATAACTTAACCAAATAATCAAACTTCCCTAAAATTAGGAAAATTGGTTGTGCCAATCCCCGGCAATGGCGCCAAAAACTTGTTGATTCACCGGCAAATGTACCGGGTCGTCGCAAGTAATAAAATAAACACGGTAAGAATTTACCGAGGTCGAACTCAGGGATTGGGCTACCAATTCGACTAATCCGCAGGAAATCCGATACGTTTGGTCAAGTTACAGAAGGTGGTTGAGAGAGAGAGAATAGGATTGTAATCTAAATTAACGAATCTAAATAAAATAATTAACTAAAAATCTGAAATTAAAATTGTCCAAGGTCACAAATCCACCTACCCAATATGCATTCCCAAATGATGATGAATTCCTCCCTAAGTTCAATTACAATGTCAGCCGGGACCCCTAAATTATCCTATATCCACTGTCGTGCTCAATAGGACGTATTCGACGATTGGATTAATTACTTACTAGGTCTCATAATCCTAATCTCGAATTCTATTAATTCTTGTTCCCTATAAGGTTGCACTAATCTCCTAAATCCACTGTCGTGCTCAATATATAGGGATTCTGTTTCTCGCCAGCTCGCGGGGCGAGCATATCTCGCGAGGCGAATTTTAGTTTTGGCGCGCATTCAAATTTGGACTCTCGCGGGGCGAGAGTGTGGTTCGCGGGGCGAGACTTCAATTCTAGGCTGTGACCTTCATCACGGCCAGGCCGTGATGGTCTCTGACTTCCAGGTCTCCATTATTCGCGAGGCGAGCATCCTGTTCGCGGGCGAGCCGTGATGATGACTGTTCTTTGCTTTATCGATGTTCGGGCTCGCGAGGCGAGCATCCACTCCGAGGCGAGTATCTCCAGTGCTTTTTCCACTGTTTCTTGACTTTCCTTGACTCCCGGAGCTTCACTTCTAACCTGAAACAATAAAAAGACACAAAAAGCGTAATTCTATTCAAAATAGACTAAAAACTACTAAAAATACCTAGAACGAGTAAAAATCTACTTAGGAACAAAACAAGGCCAAATTTGGGCGAAAACGAGATTGAACTCGAATAATTTGCACCAAAAACCACAGTCCATCTAGTTATAAAACTAGATAAGCCAGAGGCTTATCACTCTCCCTTGAGCGTATTAGAGAAACTAGCTCGACCAAGAGACTATTGAAGAGTCCTTGCTCGCTGGTATTCATCGAATACAAGATTAGGGGATCGAGATCACCGTATGGCCAAGGGTTGAACCAAAAACTACGTCTGGCTTTGATTCCCACTGGGATACATAGGACTGGAATACAACATTCTGTCAAGCCATAATCTAAAACAACCCCCATTGTTCACCCTTGGTCTGACGTTCTACGACGAGATTCCGGCAAGTCGGATCTCGGCAGGAACAGGGACCTCTGGGTATTCGTACACACACACACACACACACACACACACACACACACACATCCTAAACGTATCGTATCCTATATTTTTTAAGAAAAGACGTATCGACGTATCGGATACACATCCTATCCGATACTCGTATCGTATCTGTGCATCATAGCTTGCCATACTACAAACAGGGGAATAGAAGAGATATGTAAGAAACAAAAAATAAACAGAGAAAGAGAAGGGGGAATGTGAGAGAAAAGTAAACGAAAAAAAAGAGGAAGAGAATGGGAGAATGGGAGAGGAAAGAATATAAAAAACAGAGGAAGAGATTAGAAGAGAAAAACTGAGGGAATAAGCCGATAGAAAACAAAATAGAAAGGAGGGGAAAGAGGAGAATGGAGAAAACAAAGGAAGAGAAGTTACCCGAGAGGCTGAGACCACCAGTCGGAGATGATGAAGATGATGGAGGCAGAGTATGTGAGGAGGCCGAGGCAGAGCCGTCACGTGAGGAGGTCGAAGGTCGAAGAGTGATATGGCTTGAAAGTCGAAAGGATTACTTGAATCTCTTTAAAATCAATTAGTTACGTAATTAAAGGAGTGGGTCGGTGCTTCTAAAAAAACAAAGGGGTCAGTCGGTGGACTCGATGCCGACCCATCAGTTTCAGGGTTAAAAAAAGAGAAAAAAAATCCTAAAAATGTCAAAGTTCCGATATTTCTGATATGAGTGAGATACGTTATACGATATATCAACTGATATCTATCCCAAATCGGAAAGGCCACATGAAGGGACACGTGTCAGCACCGCATGATTTAAGAGGATTAGTTGATCATTAATAATAATCCAAGAGGAACAGTTAACACATAGTGTTACATTAAGTATTGTAATATCATTTTAAAATAAAAATATATATTCAATTTTTTGCACTCAAACTATAGATAAGATTGTTTCAAGGTTTTTGTTGATAACTCCTGTCTATAAATAAAAAGCCTTGGAGATGAATGAGTACCACCATTATGGGTGGGAATGAAATATTGAAGGCAAAGTATGAAATAAGTAAAGGAAATGTTTGACACAGTGGACTTAATTTGGAATAAAGAAAAAAAAAGTTTGATAGATATAGAGGCACAATTCAAGTTATTAATGATAACAATGCTATCAATAATAATAATAATTGATGACCCGTACATCGCACGGGTGCAAAAATACTAGTATATATATATATATATATATATATATATATATATATATATATATTCTTCATTCAATTGGTTTATTTTTTATATAATCATTGGTTATGGCCGATTGAATTTTTTCTTTCAAGTTTTTAATTGATAGGTTGCCATCTACGTGTGACTTTCTTTACGAAATTTATATCTTTATATATAAAAGTAGAAGTGAAACTGTAGTATTTTCTTCCTCCAAAATTATGGGTAATTTAATAAAATAACAACTGTTAGAAAATGTTTAATACAGTATCATTAAAGAAAATAATAATTACTTATAACCTTTGCCGCATTTGCCAATAATAATAATAATAATAATAAATATTCTTCTCATCATTATATATAGAAGTAGAAGTGAAACTATAATATTTTTTCCTCAAAATTATGGGCAATTTAATAAAATAACAACTATGAGAAAAAATTTAATATCATTAAAAAAATCTTTATATTTAAAAGTAGAAATGAAACTGCAGTATTTTTTCCTTCAAGATTGTGGACAATTTAATAAAATAACAACTATGAAAGAACGTTTAATATCATTAAAGAAAATAGTAATTATTTATAACATTTGTTGCATCTGCCAAAATTTCACCTCTTTTTTTTTTGTCAAGTAAAATAATAATAATAATAATAATAATAGATATTCTTCTAATACATAGAATCGCGCAATAGAGGTAATTATGCTTCCTTGCTGCAGTGCGTGGGAAAAGCAATAGCTGCAATATTTTATTACGGCACAACTTATTGGATACTATCATTGGATTAATTGGTGTGGTGGTTAAGAATTAGTGTGTTTTAAATACATTTATATTCACGAAGCACATGAACTGGTGCAAATATTGGTTCATCGCACAGAAGAGTGACTACCGTTTTAGCTACTCTGTGTCATCTTTTTCACTTTTTTTTTTTTATTTGCTATTCGATCTTCTTCATCTTCTTTGCTATCCGATCGTCGCTCTTTCTCTTTGATGAGGGATATAATCTATTTTTTCCCTACATTTAAGTATTAATATTGTTTGAAAATATTATGAAATCTTATCACTCACACGTTGTTTTTGTCTATTAGTAAATATAGTCAAATTTCATACAATGCTTCTTTATAATGAAATTACAGTAAATTTATTCATTTTTTCATCTATCTGTTTATTCTCCATCTATTACATGAATACTTATTTGTTGTTATTTTAATTTATTATTTTCTATATTTAAGTATCAATATTCTTTCAGAATAATCTGAAATATTTATTCTTACATATAATTCTTCCGTGATCGTACAGGTAAAAAATCTAATCTGGTTTAATAACTATATAGATTGTTAAGTCATATAAAGGGTGATTATAATTATATTTGGTTTTATTTGAGTGATGTTTATGTTTAAAAGCCGACCATAGGGGATTAATTCTCTCGCGTTGGAGAATCACTTGGATTCTCTCATATTAAAATTCACAACCTTAAAACATTTATCTCTTTTTTTATATATATTTTGAAGTTTCTCTCATATTTATAATTATTGGCTCATATTTATCTAGTAGATAATGTTATGGGAGAGAATCCAAACCCCAACTATAGAGCCTTGCTTATTTAATTTTCAAACCACAAATAATTTATGAAATTTATGTATTTTTTATAGTGTCATCAATCATTGCTATGTCCAGTACGTCGCACGAGTAACATACTTCATACTAGTTATATAATAAGGTTAAACTACAAATTTGATCGCAATATGTAACATATTTTTTATATGGTCTTTATCCTTAAATTTTTTTAAAGCAATCCTACATATGCAATTGATAGAAAATTTGTTTATGTCGTTTGTCAAAAAGCTCGAACCCATTTGAACATTATCTTTATTTAGAGTCAATTTGAACAACTTTCACAATATGAAGCCATTTTTTGTTTTTTATTTTCAAAAGTTTGAACTTTAAACGTAAATGAATTGTAAAAAAAAATATTATATTAATCTTAAAAATTTGTAAACTTTAGTAAACATTATGATATTAATTATCTTGATTTATTTTCATAATTGAATGTATTTGAAAGAAGTTCTAACAAAAGGAATTATTATCCTTTTAAAAGTATTAAAAATATCAAAAGGTTATATTCTTTTCCAAATTCGTGCATTGTTAATAGAATATTAATTACTATACTTGTAATTGTTACCACCGTTGAAAGAAGTTTTCAAAATTATTTTTTAAAATCCTATTTCAGAGTGTGTTGACATATGCTTTTGCGGGTGACATATGCTTCCTCTCCCACTCACAATTTGACTTCTTGGCGTCTATGCTTTTTTTGTTCCTGAAGATTGGAGTGAAATAAATGTTTTTACACAATAAGCACCCACGCTGTTGAAACTTGGTAGATGAGAGAGACAAGATTACTATACTAATTTGCAAAAGTTTACACAAGTAGGGACCAATTTCCAAACTTATAATATTTGAAATGCGTGTGGGAGTCACGGGAAGATTGGTTTGTTGGAAAAGGTGATGGTGTGGAACGTCTTCCATGGGTTAATCTCTATTGCTTCCTCTGCATGTGTCGATTGAGAATGAAGAAAAAGAAATGAAAAGAGACAATCATTGGGAATGAATGATTGCACAAATCAAAGACATAAACTTTGATTGGTAAAAAAGGATGGGATACTGACTCAAGTCCAACTTGGTTGAAAATTAATTTATAATGGCATTATATTTGGTATTCAATGCAAAATGTCTCAACTTTTGTAATTAGTCTGTTTTCTTATTTGTATACGTATCAGACCCACTATTCTAGTATTTGAATCCTGAACTTCTACCTCCTTATATCCTTACTTCAAACCAGTTGAGCTACCTCCAGTGTTGTGTTAAAACTAATCGTCTCTATTCCTCTCTATTTTTTTTAGGATAGGATGGAGATGGCGAAGATATAGTCTTGCTGGAATAGAGTGTTGGACTTTGTTTTTTAAGTCATTGTGATGGTTGCTTTTCTGGGTTTAAAGATAACCTCTACAAAAACGAATCTGCACGAGACAGTGGAAGTAACGAAGGATGAGGTTTCTGGTTACTAGAGGTTGTCTTGATAGAATAAGATTGACATGTTAAGAAATATTTAAACAGCTTTGGATGTATAAAGTTATTTTTGGTCGAATCTTTTGGTCCAAAGGTAGATGGTGGAAGGATGCTTTGACCTCTAATTGAAACGAAAGCTGAACAAAGTCCATGTACTTTCAAACAATGTCTTTTTCGTACATAGTTGTAAATTGCTAAACCTTAATCCATATATCTAAGCATATGCATTTACAACTTGCGGGGTTGGATATAAATTGTTATAGTGTCAAGTAAGGTGGATAAAAATTATCTTACGACTTAGCAAGGTTGACAAAAATTGTAGGACTATTATGTATTGGGTTATAATAATGCTCATTTAGACTTATGTATTATTTTTATAACAATATTTTGGTTATATATATCTGTGAAACATAACTTAGCGATGTGAGCAAGACAATTGGTATAGGAACAATTTTTGCAACTAATTATTTATATTTATCAATTTATATTTTAGTATACAAATAAAATAAACTATATCATGACGCATAGGCACATTCAAAGTATTTGTGCTCCAATTATTACGCAAATACTTATTTATTGCTATTTTTTAGATTTGAAGTTTGAATATTCTTTTAAAATAATATGAAAATGCCTCCCCCATTCAAGACTCACCCATGCATTGCACGGGTCCATGATCTAGTTATATAACTTAAGCTTCATTTCTTCGTCCACCTAAAACTATCATAAATGAAATCTGGCGTTGTTTCATACTGAAATAAGTCCCCTCGGTAAAAGCACACCTTTTGCTGCATATATCCAGAACAAGGATTGTCAAAGTATGATTACACCATAGTGGAATAGGATTTATGTTATCAACTCTGAGACTTGTTCTCATTGACAATAATAATGCATTTTTTATGCTTTTGGTAATTCAAATGTGTCTAAGAAATTCTTAGGAGTTTCTAGTTCGTTGTTTGTCCCTGAGCTGCATTCACTTTTACACTGCATATGCAACACACCCAAAATTAGACAAATAGATCCAAGCCTGCACTGAAGAAAAAAAAAATCCCACCAACACCATAGAAAACTAAGAAACCCAACTCAGTACCGCTGCCTTGCATTGTGAGTAGAGATTTGCTCTAATTAACAGATAGCAGAACCGAATTTGCTATTCTCTGCCCAAAGAAGTAACAGTGCCAAATTCCACCAATACTATGCTGACCACTGACCAGGACAAAACAGTGATAAAACCCAAAGCACCCAAACTAGAACCATTAAAAAAAATCCCACATAGAGCCTTCTTGACCATTCCTGCAAAATGGTGCCTCTTCCTCACCCTAACAAACAAAATCACTCACTAACATATCTTTAATAATCTGAACATACACATATTGCAGAGAAAACAGAGAAACCAAAGGAACGAGACCAAAACAGACAAGACTGAAAATAAAGTTAACAAGAGCAGGAAAAGACACAGCCATACATTTTAAATTTTAAATTGAACTTAAGCTTAACTTCTTCATCCACCTAAAACTATTATAAATGAGATCTGACATTGTTGCATATTGAAAACAGTCCACTCTCCAAAAGCACATCTTTTGCTCCAAATTACAACAGTGGAACATGACTTGTGTTATCAACTGAGACTTCTTCTCATTGACAATAATAGTGTGTTTTTTGTACTTTCGGTAATTCAAATATGTCCGAGAAATTTTTAGGAGTTTCTAGTTCTTGGTTTGTACCATTTAATGTGTATCACCTTGGTATTAATATAAAAATTAAAAAATGTTAATTGATAGGAGAGATACTTATGCCTTATATAAATGTGGTAGTACCCATTGAATGGTATAAATCTGACTGATTCTTGTAGCTTTATGATCATTACAGAACTGGTTTTTTAGAATTTTAAACTAAAAAGAACAAGAAGAAAGGAAATTCATTCAACCATACATTACAAAAGATAGCTATTGTTAAGCAAGATAAATTGCAACTTTAACAATGTTCTGATATCCCCAGATGGCGTGGCAAAAGGTGATAATACATTACTCATATAGAAGACCTGAGAAAAGCACAAATAAGAGGAGAGCTGCAAAACACCGTAGTTGTTAAGCAGTAAGTTACTACTATTGTTCCCAAAACAACTTAAAAGAAAGTCATCAATAGCTAGAACCGACACCTAGAACTGAAGTAGAAACTTAAGCTACAGTAAGGCCCCTTCATCCTTTCTTCCTTGCTACCATCCCTCTACAGACCACCAATGATGCACAATGTCCATAAAGCTAGGGTTGCACATCTATAATTCAAAAAGAGCCCCGTGATACTTGAAAATGAAATTGTATGAAAAACAATTTCTTGATAGAACAAACACTAGCAGGATTAAGAAAACAATTCAATAACAGCAAACACACCAAAAACACAAAGGAAAAAGAATGCAGCATGCTCCAAAGTGCAGCAAATTCATGTGTAAACAAAGAAAGAAATTAGCTTCAACCCTGATGCTATGAATACAAGCACGTAGTCCTACCCTGATGCCATGAATACAAGCATGTAGTCCTGTGCCATGGGTGATACAATGGCTGTGTTAAAGATGAGATTCTATAGCAATGACATAAACTTTTTCTCTTTATAAGCAAAAAATTATATTGATAAACAGCACAACAGACCACCAAGCACAAGTTGTAACAACTGGAAACTGCTATAAAACATGATATAGCAGCAAACCAACCAAGACAGCACAACCATAAAAAAGCAAAATTCAAGCCACATGCAACATAGACCCACAAAAAGTAATCCTGCTAACATAATACCCATATGCAACGCTCATAACACCCATACAGAAACAGAAGGCATCCAACTACTAGCCACAGAGAAACTAGCGAAGGATGGGATTTGAAAAACCAAACTGATCATGCCCCTTCACCTAAGTTTCCTTCCAGGCAGCACCTTCACACAAAGGCCCCCATTTTCCACTTCATCAATAACAGAAACTACACGAACTCCCAAAACAGCACTCCACAATTGATAACCACTGGACACAGGATGGACAAAGAAAACAATCCCACAATTTGAATGCTTATTATTGATTAGCTAAATGTTATATGTCGTGCAAAACAAAACGGCAAATAAAGAAAGATCTTATCTCGTTGCTTCCACTTCAAAATTTAAGATAAGACTCTCTAGTTTGCCACCTATTTGTTCTCATTGCTAACTAATTGTAAGCTAGAAGCTTCTATCATGGGAAGGTAAAAGTAAAACAGTCAAGACTCAATAAGAGACCAGAGAAATGAGAATTTCAGTCAAGAGATATTCATGAGAAAAGTTTCCTATATACAGTCAGCAAACAAGCCTTTCTAAGATCTTCAGCTGGTCAAATGCAATCAAAATGAGGTTACATATTAAATAGAATAAAACAAACACTCATTTCTAGTATTCCATATCCATACAGAAATTTGGCATTAAATGAAATTAATATCAAGATTGAAGAAGTAAAATAATTCTAGTTATTTTTGCTCTGCATTTTGTTTAAAACCTTTTGAAGACCAACCCAATAATAAAATATTTAGGAGAGATTCAATTACCATTTTGGAAAATCATCGTTTAGCTTACAATTAATATAAAATCAGAACAACTTAATCCAATCCATACATTTCAATCCAACCATTACCAATAGGCCATAGATAATCTACCCAAAAAAATAGTGAAACTATGGCACCACCAAAATTTTAACACAATTTACTTATATCTCCCAGACTTCAAATGGCAAGAATTTAAAACAATATACATGATTTAAAATAAATTCAGATAATCAACCTGCCACAAAAGAACTTAAGTGCAACATGGTGAAACAAAGCTTTCAACATAATCCAAGGAACGGTCCCAACATATGTATGCGGGAAAATTTGTTCGTTCTACTCTATTATCTCTCTGATGATACAAAATTGCTTACAAAACAAAGGTTGCCATTATAAGGACATCACCCTTCTCAAACGTGCACAGTAGGATCAAAGGAAATTTCAAGCAATCATATTGAAGATCATGATAACTAACTTTCATGAATTGAGTCCAAGGCTTTTCAACTCCAAAGTGCTTCATTTGCCATACCACAAAATGGGTTCCGTTGGAATCATGAGAAAAGCACATGCAATTCATCAAAACCCCAATCGTTGGCTCAATCGTAAGGGCTTCATCAAGACGAGGCAGCAGCAATTGTGTGCATGTCTCCATCCCCAGATCAAGCGAAACAATTACAAATTGAGCAATAACAGCAGAACTGATGTTGCACAATGCTAACCAATTAAGGGTGCCGTTAAAGTATACTCCTTTATTATACTCTAGAAAATGGACATTATAAAAGGTTATTACAGGAAAATTACGAACATTCCTCCAACATTTGTCTCCCAAGCTACAAATTTTCGCCTGGTTTTTTTGTGACTCCTCCTTAACTTTTCCATTGAGCATGACTGCTATCACCTTGTAAGTATCACTTAAGTTATCATAACCAAATGCAAACCTATGCATATAATAATAAAAACCGTCACCTAAAGGTGCAAAAATTTTGGATGTTAACTTTGTAGAGTGGCAACCACTTTTGATAACCCAAGCAAACAGACCAAGCCATTACAGGACCCAATAACTTTGTAGCGACTATCATCGCCGCCGTTTATTGTAAAGCAATATTTTTCATCAATGGCGGATGATGGGTACCTTATTAAATAAGGCACAGGTGCAGGGAACGAGATCATCACATAATGGTTTTCTTTCCCAGACTAACAAGAGGTTTGCGTTTCTAGCAGATCTATGAAGGTACAATTTCACAAATTTAGGATCTGAGATTAGGGATTCCCACGACTTACACACGCACCTGAATTTCAGGAGAGACTTCACTGGCAGCCATGACAGAATTTCCAGGATGAGATCGTCAGGGAGGACTGGAGGTGGCCGCCGAGCTTTACGAGTTTTCATGAAATTGGAAAAACAAGCAATGAGGTCTTTCATTAAGTCAGCGGCTCAGTGTGAACAGAGAGATGAGGGAGAGAGACAGCCGCGCGCGGTGTCGGACGGCGGCACCGCTGGTGGACCGACGACGAACAGAGACTGCTGGGAGAAAGAGAGAATGTGGCAACAGCGGTCAGAGACTCAGAGTAGCAGCAGAGAGGGCGAGAGGGAACTGCAAGGGTTACTCACTTACGTCGACAGTGTAGGGTTACAAGTTTACAATTTACACTTACAAGTTGTATTTTAACAGTCTGTTTGATTTGTAAAAATGTGAGGGCCAGCACAGCACAAACTCACTTGTTCAATGTTTGAGATTTTATAAATACAACGAGTTTCCTTGTCAAGTTTCGTTATTAATAATAGTATATACATCATTTTCAAATGTACATACTTGTTTTAGTACTAATTCTTTGTTAGTAATTTCTAATTCGACTAAAATTGTCAAATTCATACTTGGCAGATAGTTCATAACAATTCTTGATGAGATTATCGCATAACTTGTAACGCCCTTCGTTATATTAGTAATCCAAATTAATTTTCTATAAAAGCCTTTAAAACATTTAAATTAAATGGTCGAGTCATAAAAAAAAAATTCACAATACATTTCTAAAAGTATCTCGTATATTGAAAATAATTAAATAAAGTAATAGTGCTAAATAAATCATTATGTCCAAATAAAATAAAGTCCCATAAATATTAATTATTAAAAATCACATAACTCTTTTATAGTTGTTTTTGCCTCAAAATCCGGGCGTCTAATAACTTAAAGGAAATAAATAAAAAGAAATAAACTAGAACCAATATCTTCAAGACTCTCTCAAACATTGTATCATTCATCTCATCACCTGCAAACTCTGAAAGACAACACCACTAATGAGATTTTTAATCCCAGTAAGTAAACACAGTTCTAAAAAGTTTTCGAAAAGATGTTGCTTTCAGTCGACGCGGTAACCGGAAAAACAACCATGGTACCCGCTAATTTTCCAAAATAATGTTCATTAAAAAAAATACATTTAATTACAACAATCATATAACGACAACATAATCAAATATCATATATTAATCAAACAAAGTAATCACACATCACACAATAACACAATCCTCAAGTGGCTCGGAAACCCCACTCTGTGTTGGTTTCTTGCCCAATTCAGTTACTCGAGAACCTCGTTAAATTGGTTCCTTGCCACTTGTCTGCGGTGACTCGGGAACCTCTTTATGGTGACCCGAGAACCTCGTTTCCCATGATGACTCGGGAATCCCATTTTAGAATTGACTCATTGCCCCTATGGTGACCCAAGAACCTCGTAATTAAATTGGTTCCTTGCCTCCCATTAACGGTGACCCGAGAGCCTCGTTCATGAAATGGATTCCTTGCCCCATATCTTATTTTTTTACATCCCATTAAATGGCGATGTTACAAGCCAATGCCCCATTCTTAGGTGGCATATCAACAAATTCCACACATCATGCATATACTCATTTATCCTTATTTCGAAGCATAAAACCATCAATCACAATTGACAAACATTTCAAAGCATATAACCACTACAATTCCACATCATCATATAAACAACTCATAAATATCAAAATGACCTCAATACATAACATCATGTCACATGTGTTATTATTCATCAAGTTCATATCAAAACAACACTAAGACATCACATGTCACAAAAAACGTATCAAACAATAATATCACTCATCATGTGAATATTCGATCTCATAATAATTAATCATCAATAAAACATAAATTTCATTTTAAAAACAAAACCCCAAATAATTACTCTTAATTTCATAATCAAACCCTTTAAAATTCTATACCATAAAAGTTTAAGAAAATGAGTATTTACTTACCTCTCATAAACCTCCAAAAATTCCAAATATTTCCTATGACCAATTCCTATCTTATTTTAGAGCTCCTCGTTCTATCACCATAAAACACCTCTTTCTCTCACCTGCAGTGTCGCGCAACAGACCCATTTTTTTTTTCTTTCTTGTTCGGCGGCTACCCCCTCTAAACCACATTGCGACTGGTATATATACACATAGATAGCATACGATAAAAGCATATAGGTTTTCTTGTTTCCTTTTCGTTTTATTTATTTTTTTAAAAAAAAAACTTATAATATCCAAGCAAGCAACTAACGTTGCAAATTGGCTTCTAGCCAATTTCTAACTTCCGTGAGGTCCATGGGCCTATTTTATACATATATATATTTTTTTAAAACATTATATATCTTTTATAAATTGTTTTATTTTAATTGTTATTTTTTTTTATTTCAACTTTGTATTCTTTTTATTATTAAACAAATCTAATAAAATAATTATTTTCTACACTAAACCTCATAATAACTTAATCTTTTATTAAAAATATAGTATTGAAATTTTAGGATGTTACATAACTCGTAGATCTTACAATCGTTTGATCTCTAATTATTTGTCACGAAGGAATTTTGGTCAGAAACCAAAAACCAACATTAACAAATTGGCAGGCCCGGTGGGACGAGTTTAAAGTAACTCGTATAGTGCCATGAACTCTGACATACAAATTTATTGTATGCGTCTACGGAGTGGGAGAGTGATTCAAACATCATCTAATTCCCAAAACGCTGTGAATATGAGTAATGCAGGTAATGCATGCGTAGTCAGCACTAACACCGTTGTGTCAATGGTAGATGCTAATCCTATAACCACTGTTGCGACACTTGATAATATTCCTGCAACCATGGCTAACACTACTAATGCAGGAAGTAATAGCATTAACAGTTTGGTGGCGAGAAGAGGCGTTTCCTATGCTCAAGTTGTCAATAGGTTTGACGAAGTTGGCCAAGGAACACTCCTGTCACCAACTTCCCCAGTTGTACAACAAATAAGTCCGCCAACTACTGGATTGTCTCCATGAAGTGTTGTGAATTCAAACCCAAGAGGGACCACGCAACCTGTGCCACAACCTTTGTATGGAATGCCTCACGGCTCGACCACGGTCAACCCAAATACTCCATTTGCATACATACTATATCCAAATGGAATAACGACGGTCGCCCATGCATCTGGACGGGCAAGACCGTCGACCTGAGGGTAAATACCCAGTCGAGAGAATGGGATAACAGGGTCAGTGGTGATGACCCATACTCGACAAGAGCGCCCAGTAGTAAGATCACAAGTATCCCCACTTAGACAACCCCCGCAAAATATTGTTGGTCTATCAGAGGCTACATTAGCCAATGTTCGACAACAGATTGACTCTAGTAACTTTAACATGGTGAATTGATGAGTGTGATTTCACCTCATTTTCCATGTACATTTCTGCATGCATTTTCATATAGTTAGGCCATTTTAGTTTGATTTTGGTTGGTTTTTCCTTTGGAACGGATAAGGTGGTTTTGTGTGTTGTTTTGCAGGAATTTATGATTAAATGCCCAAGATTTATCCATGATGAAGCTTAGATGAAGATAGAGCATGAAAAGAGAAGAAATTGAGCCAAGCAGAGCCTATCACGGCCTAGCCGTGATGGCCATCACGACCGTGATCTGTCAGCTGTACCAGACCTCCAAAAGTCAGAAATCCATCACGGCCTAGCCGTGATGGCTATCACGGCTGTGACCTGCTAGTTGGACCAGACAGAACCTATCACGGCCTAGCCGTGATGAGCATCACGGTCGTGATGAATCAAAAAGTGAAGAGGCACCCAGGGCAGAATCCATCACGGCCTGGCCGTGATGGCTGTCACGGCCGTGACGCGCGTGCACGAGTTATAAAAATACCTCTAAACAGAACAGAAGGGGGTCCATAAACCCTAAAAATAGACTCTCTGCTGCTGTGGCTGTGTGCATCCTTCCATGGAGTTCCTTCCTTCCTTCATCTCTGTATCTTTTCTTTTGAATTTCTCTTTGATTATGTGTAGCTAAACTTCCCCCTTGTTGGGGTTAGATAATGGCTTTTCTGAACTTGGTTGTAACATGATGTGGTTGTAATACAATTTCCTATTTCTTTATGAGTGTTTGATTCCATGCTTAATGCTTTCCTTGGTTTGATCATCCTAGGAATGATTAGTTGCTTTGATAGACAATTGAAAGATTGATATTAAGGCATGCTCATGAATCAAATGCCAAGTAGTTCATGAACCTAGACATAGGTCTTGGGGTGCTTGCAATCTTATGAATCTCGACTCTTAATGCAAATTCTCATGTTAATCCACCTAAGACATTAGGGTTTAATTTGGGATTTTAGGCTCATTCCACCTAAGACATTAGGGTTTGAGTATTTGAGAAGATTTGATTGTCATAATTGAATTAGGAATTGTGTTATTTACCATTTCATAGCAACCAAGGGAGGATTAGCCTAGTCTAACCCTAACAATTCTATCCATTTGTTGATCTCATCTCTGTTTTCCTGTTAAGTGTTTGATAAAATACCTAAAAGAACAAAAACATTTTATTCTTGTTTGTTTCGTTACATGTTAGAGCTACCTTCCATCCAAACACGATCGCTTAGATAGTAGTCCAATTTGCGAAGTGGTACTTGTCCACAATCCCTGAGAACGATAACCGGCTCTTACCGATTTATTACTTGCAACAACCTGGTACACTTGCCGAGATCGTGTCATGAATGCATTTACTCAGTAAATGGGTACAGTGATTATCCCATTAATGGAAAACACAAATAATGCATGCATGACATTGGCGAACGAGATACGTAGGTTAAATAAAGCCTTGGGATTGTTAGCCCCAGACGATAACCAAAATACCAATAGAAATACCAATAGAAATGTTAATAGGAATGTCAACCAGGGTCCTAATAACCAACCACGGGTTGAACAACCACAAGTTATCCAACTTGACAGATCCGAACAAGATGACGAGCGGCCACAGCCCCATCATCGATTCCCTTTGAGACGTGGAAATGTACATATTCTACAGCCAGAGGAAGACGAATACATTGTTATAAACCAGGGTGCTCTTGGAGAGCTTCATCAGAATGTTCTAAACCATAATGTTAACCAAGTTATCGAACAAGCATTGAATATGTTTGGTTTTAGCATAGGTTATGCCAATCAGCCATTTTTTGCATCGGCATTTCCTGACTGGGTCCAACAGGAAGAAATGCCACGAGGATACAAAATACCCAAATTTTCAAAATTCTCGGGGGAAAGTGGTGAATCAACCGTCGAGCACATTGCCCGATATACAATCAAATTAGGAGATTTGGCTTTAGAGGAGGGACTAAAAATGAAGTTCTTTCCTAGTTCATTAACTAATTCCATACATTCTTGGAATCAATTAGAAAGGAGCTTTCATGATAAATTCTTTAGGGGTGATTTAAAAATTGGGTCGACAGACTTATTCGTTATTAAAAGAATGAATAACGAGTCTGTCGAAGATTACCTTGCCCAATTCCGTCAAATGAGGAGTCGTTGCTTCACTCCTATCCCTGAGGCAGAGATAGTGAAGATCGCTGCCGGGGGATTAGATTACTATATTAGGAAGAAATTGGTCAACCAAACTTAATTAATCTTGCCCAGTTGGGTGACAAGGTCCGACAAATCGAACAACTGAAGGCCGAAAATGTTTTCAAGCATAGGAAATTCCTCAAAAGAGAAAAGATTAATTTTGTCGGATGTAGCGATTCCGACGAAGAGGGTAATAATTCTGAAGAATATGAGGTAGACTATGTTGAATTAAAAACGGGTCCCCCTTATACATGTCAAGCCTTGAGGCCTGCAAGGGCCAGAGAAAGGATTCCTTTCATCAATAAGAAAGTGTATACATTTGACGTGACCAAAGCCAACCAAATATTTGACATACTACTCAAAGATAAGCAGTTAAAATTGTTAGAGGATCATAGGCTATTGAAAGCCCATGAAATAAAAGATCGGAAATATTGTAAGTTTCATAATACTTTTGCTCATGTAACTAACGACTGTATGCATTTCAGGGACATCATTCAGAAAGGTTTGGCAAAGGGAAGATTAAAGTTTTCAGACAAGAAACCAGATATGAAGATTGACACAGAACCGTTCGGTCCTGAAGTTAATCAAAATGACCGCCAAGTCCCTATGGGAATAGGCATGGTCAATATAAGAGCTGGACAGAATATCCAGATGGACCTAACGGATTCATTTGATATCTATCTGAAGCCAGGGGAACCACTTGTCCAATTCATGACACGCAATAAATCTGGTGGTATTATCAAAGTTTGCCCAAAATGTGAAGGATTTTATGACGATGCTGCTGCCAAGACGGCTAGGGCACAGAAAACACCATCATATCACTCACAAAACATAACTGAGTCTCGTGACGGTAATATTTAGGGCAGGTTCTCACACTCGAACAACCATGCTGGGTCTAATAGTGTGTATAGAAGTGATATGCATACTGTCAACAGGCAGACAGGTAGTCGCCAGCAACATACGTATCAGACAGGACCTAGACAAAATAACACTGGAGGTTGGCTTGAAGAGCCAGTCAGAGAGTCAGTAGGAAGTAACAGGCATGTCGGTGGAGGGTTCAATTCTGTCAGGACCAGGAAACCCCCGTCCAGCGTAACAGTGGATCGATGGGACCAGGAAACCCCCGTCCAACATAACAGTCAAAACAATCAAACGATAGGACCTGGTTTGTCATGACTGTCAAGTCAGCCAGCTATGTCTAAGAGTCAAAAGAGGAGGCTACAAAGGCTCCGACAGACACAAAAGAGGAAGCTTACCAAGCAAGAAGGTGTCACCGTAACGGAAATGCCTTCACAGGAGATCTTGGTTGTCCGCAGTAGCAGTGGTTGACAACAAAGCTGACAAGAGTGGAGATGCCAGAATGAAAAGCATGATAGTGACCCATCCCATGGAAGTTGAGGCGATGGGGCCCATTATTCAAGCCAGACAGAGTAAGCCTACATCGCAGGTTTCACAGAAAAGAAGAAGGCTTTAGAACAGGTATCACCACCAATAAAATCCACTAGCAAATGGCCTATCGGGCTGGCAGAGATGGAAAAGGTTACAGGACTCAAGAAAGAGTTTGAGGCGAGAATGGGAAGACAACAATTGGCAACGTTTAGGCCTGAGTGTGATTTACCAAAGAAGAATTTGTAAGACTTAGTCCTCATTCATGTTTTTGATGTATGACAAACAAAGTGTATTTTGCATAAGATTTTTAATTCTGATTACGTACTCATTACGTGTTAAGTTGCATGTAAGATCACTCGTCCAACAAAGCAAAACTAGCGCACATCCAACACAGGGAAAATATAAGCGCTCGTCCAATGAAGTGAACAAATAAAGATGACGTCCAACAAAGTAAAGAGCTGAAGTCCAATGAACAATTAAAGAGCTCGCCCACTAAAGGAAGAACAAAGAAAGATGACGTCCAACAAAGTAAAGAGCTGAAGTCCAATGAACAATTAAAGAGCTCGTCCACTAAAGGAAGAACAAAGAAAGTTGACGTCCACTGATGAAACAGAAGCTCGCGTGCACTGATGAAACAAAAGCTCGCGTCCACTGATGAAATAGAAGCTCGCGTCCACTGATGAAACAAAAGCGCGCGTCCACTAATGTAAAAAGGAGCTCGCGTCCACTGATGTAACAAAAGCGCTCGTCTACTGATAGTAACACTTGGAGAGCTCGTCTACTGATGGAAAAAGGAGAGCTCGTCCACTGAAAGTAACAAGAGCGCCCGTCTACTGATAGTAACACTTGGAGAGCTCATCTACTGATATAAAAAGGTGAGCTTGTCTACTGACAGTAACATTTGGAGCCCGTCCAATTGCCTGGTGTTAGCACTCTCGTCTACCAACTGGATCCCTTCCAATAAACTTGAGCTAATACTCCCGTCTGCTGACATGGCAAATGGACACGGCTATCTTTCTCTTCAATTAAGCACGGATTTATTACTCTTCAAATAGACTTGGCTATCCTTTCAGATGGAAATAGTTGTATTTCAAGGAGGACGCAATCTCTACAAAGATCAAACAGAATCACATTTCAAGATCAAGAAATCAAGAAAGCATATTTTGTTAAATCAGATCCAAATCTGTCTTAAATGATCCCAACGGCTATAATCTGACTTCTATATAAAGAGGGATCAAAGGAACGCTTTTCATACAGAACACGTACAATAACAACAACACAAATTCATTCTGATCCAAAGTGCTTCAACGCTGAGAAAAGTGTGATAGTTAGAAATTCAATTTGTATTATCAGGCTTTTAGAGTCTTGCTTCAACTCAATTCTTTTTTGTGAATTAGAGTGTCTAAGAGAGGGTATCTCTTAGGGTTTAACAAGGATAGAAGGGATCCTTGGGTAAAGAAAGCTAGTGTGCTTTCTGGAGATTTTTCAAGCAAGGAGGTTATCCTTGTGTTGCTGTAATTAGAATTGTGTAAATTGCTGATTATAGTGAAGAAATCCACAATGGTGTGGGACTTGACGTAGGCTTACCAGAGGAGGTAGCCGAACCAGGATAAATCGGTTTGTGTGTTCTTCTAATCCTTAAACTCCATATACTTGTTTAAACTTGAATCTTTAAATCTAAAATCCGTTGTTTCTACTTATAATTCTTCTTGTCATCATTACTTGTTCCATAACCTAATTCTTGGAACTAAAATTGAGTGAAAATCAATTTCCTTTAAAGAAACACTATTTTGCTTTAAATTGTTGAATAAGTTTTCAATATCCAATTCACCCCCCTCTTGAGACCGTAGCCACTACCAACAATTGGATCAGGGCTAAAACTCTTGTTACAAAGCTTAATAGCTTCAAGAGATGGCTATAAATGATATCCTGGGTGATGGGGCTTCACTCACTAGACCCATTGCCTTTAATGGCTCCCAATACATGTACTGGAAAGAAAGAATGCTTATCTTTCTTGAGGTTGCAGGTTTAGATATTTTAGATGCTGTTGAAAATGGTCCCTATGTTCCATTTATTCTTGATGCAAAGGGAAATAAACAATCTAAACCAAAAGATAACTGGAATGATGATGATAAAAGAAGAGTTGGTTATAATTCTAAAGCAAAGAATATTATAACAAATGCTTTGAATTATGATGAGTTTTTCAGGGTCTCCAATTGCAAAACGGCAAAGCACATGTGGGATACTCTTCAACTCACTCATGAAGGAACCAACGATGTGAAAAGAGCAAGGATGAATGCACTAGTTCATGAATATGAACTCTTTCACATGAAGAATGGTGAGGAGATAGATGATCTGTAAAAGAGGTTTACACACATTGTGAACCAGTTAGAAGGACTCGGACATACAATCACAAATGAGAAAAAGATTAACAAGATTATGAGATGTTTGAGTCGTGAATGGCAGCCAAAAGTTACTGCAATTGCTGAAGCAAAGGATCTTGACACAATGCAGATTGCTACTCTATTTGGCAAGTTGAAAGAACACGAATTGGAACTAAATAGATTGAAAGATCATGAAGATAAGGAGAAAAATAAGAAAGGACTCTCACTCAAGGCTCATATTTCCAAAGAATCAATAGAAAGTGATGAATATGAACACCTTGATGAAAGTGAAGAATCTGAAGAAGAAGACATGGGATTGCTTGTGAGGAAATTTAAAAGATTCATCAAGAAGAATAGAAACAAGAAGCAATTCAGTTTTCCCACCAAAAAGAACACGAACAAAGGTGAAAGCTCTTCCTCAACAATCAAATGCTTTGAATGTGGAAAGCTTGGACACTACAAAAATGAATGTCCAAAGCTACAAAAGAAAGAAAAGTATGAGAAGAATGACAGCAAGGAAAAGAAAGGAAGAAAGTCTAGAAGAGCATACATAGCTTGGGAAGATAATGATATGGATTCCACTAGTAGTGAATCAGAAAATGAAGAAGACAACCTATGTCTCATGGCAAATCATCAAAGTGACAGTGAAACTGAGGTAAATGATTCCTCTCCTACTTATGATAAGTTACAAGATGCTTTTGATGAATTGCATGAAGAATATGTTAAGATTAGAAAACAACTTAAATCTTCTAGAAAGATCATCGCAAAACAATGTAGTGATAATGCATCTTTACAAATAAAGCTTAAAGAACTAGAAGATGAAAATTCAAAATTACTTGCATCTAGTTCGATTTGCACCAAATGCACTACACTAGAAAAGGAGGTTGAAAAACTGAATACAACTCTATCTAAGTTTACTTCGGGTAGATATAACTTGAATGCCATATTAGGACAGCAAAAGGGTGTGTATGACAAAGCTGGAATTGGATATAAGCCAATGGTACATGAAAAATCTTTTAAGAAGCTTTTTGTTCCACCCATTTCCTCAACTAGTCCTTTTGTTAAATGCTATTATTGTCTAAAGAAAGGTCATACAGCTGCTACTTGTAGACTTAGAAAGAACATTCATGTTGGCATTAAACAAATTTGGGTTCCAAAAGGAACTTATGTTGCTACTAACACTAAAGGACCCAAACAGATTTGGGTACCTAAAGGAAAAGCATAAAAGAATCTGTTTTGTAGGTGTGTTTGAAGGCCAAAACCTCAAGCTGGTTTTTGGACAGTGGCTGCTCCAAACACATGACCGGAGACATCACAAAATTTACATCTTTCACTCCCAAGGAAGGTGGAAATGTCACCTATGGAGACAACAACCAAGGAAGAATCCTCGGTGTTGGAATAATAGGAAAAAGTCCAGCAATCAAGATTGAGAATGTTCTCTATGTGGAAGGACTCAAACACAATCTACTAAGTATAAGCCAATTATGTGATAAAGGCTACAAGGTAAACTTTAACTCAAATATGTGTATGATCGAATCTATTCATGATCATAACATAAAATTGATTGGAAATAGAATAAATAACATCTATATGCTAGACATAGACAACTTAATTTCCAATGATGCATGTTACTTAATTTCCAAAGAAGATGAAAATTGGCTTTGGCATAGGAGAATAGCTCACATTCTTATGGATCACTTGAATAAATTAATTTCCAAAGAACTTGTAATCAGTTTACCAAATAAAAAGTTTGTTAAAGGAGGCCTATGTGATGCATGCCAAAAGGGTAAACAAGCGAAAACCTCATTTAAGGCTAAAAACACTGTTTCTACTAGTAGACCCTTACAATTACTGCACATGGACCTTTTTGGACCTTGTAGGACAAAAAGCTTTGGTGGAAATCTCTATGCTCTTGTAATTGTTGATGACTTCTCTAGATTCACTCGGACCTTTTTCTTATCACAAAAGAATGAAGCTTTTAAAGCTTTTAAGAAAATGGCTAAGGTTGCTTAAAATGAGAAAGACGTGAAAATTGTTTCAATTAGGAGTGACCATGGAGGAGAATTCCAAAATGAGGAGTTTGCTAACTTTTGTGAAGAACATGGTATAAAACATAATTTTTCTGCACCTAGGACTCCACAACAAAATGGAGTAGTTGAGAGGAAAGGAAAAATAGGTCACTTGAAGAAATTGCTAGAACCATATTAAGTGACTCTAATTTACCAAAGTATTTTTGGGTTGCTGCTGTGAGTACTGCATGTTATGTTTTAAACAGAGTATTAATAAGGCCAATTTTGAAGAAAACTCCATATGAACTTTACAAGGGAAGAAAACCTAACATTTCTCATTTTCATGTCTTTGACTGTAAATGTTTTGTACTAAACAATGACAAGGATAATCTTGGGAAATTTGATCCCAAAGCTGATGAGGGTATTTTCCTAGGTTATTCATTAACTAGCAAAGCATATAGAGTGTTTAATAAGTGTAATTTATCAATAGTGGAATCTGTTCACATAACATTTGATTAGTCTAACCCCAAAAGGTTGGGAAAGGACATTTTTGATGATGCAGAAACTCTTGAGGATGAAGTAAAATCTGATGAAGGAAAGGAGAGCAACAAGGAAAAGGAAGATGAATAAAGCAATAAAGAACCTCAAGCAGAACTTCAACAAGAAAATATTCCTAAGGAGTGGCAAGCTTCAAGGAATCATCCCCTAGACAATATCATTGGTGAGATCACCAAAGGGGTAACCACTAGAAACTCTTTAAGGAATATTTGCAATACCATGGCGTTTGTATCTCAAATAGAACAAAAATGTGTTGATGATGCTATTAATGATAAATATTGGATGATTGCAATGCAAGAGGAATTAAATCAATTTAAAAGGAACGAAGTTTGGGATTTAGTTCCAAAACCCAAAAGTAACCAAATAATCGGAACTAAATGGGTATTTAGAAACAAAATGGATGAGAATGGAATAATAGTAAGAAACAAGGCTAGACTAGTAGCTAAGGGATACAATCAAGAAGAAGGAATTGATTATGATGAAACATATGCTCCCGTAACTAGATTAGAAGCCATAAGAATACTCTTAGCCTATGCTTGTATAATGAACTTTAAACTGTACCAAATGGATGTAAAAAGTGCCTTTTTAAATGGAATAATACAAGAAGAAGTATATATAAGCCAACCCCCTGGCTTTGTTGACAGTGAGTTCCCAAATCATGTCTATAAACTGACTAAAGCCCTCTATGGACTCAAGCAAGCTCCTAGAGCTTGGTATGAGAGGTTAAGCAATTTTCTCCTAGAGAAGGGATTTAAAAGAGGAAAAGTTGATACTACACTATTTATTAAAACAAAAGCACACAATATCTTACTTGTTCAAATGTATGTTGATGACATTATTTTTGGTGCTACTAATGAGTCTTTAGGCAAGGAATTTGGTGAACTAATGCAAAGTGAATTTGAAATGTCCATGATGGGAGAACTTACCTTCTTTCTTGGACTTCAAATTAAACAATGCCAAGATGGAACCTTCATAAGCCAAACAAAATATTGCAAGGAACTACTAAAGAAGTTTGGAATCGAAAGCGCAAAGGAAATGGCAACACCAATGAGTCCAGCCTGCTACTTGGACAAAAATGAACATGGTAAATCTATAGATGTATCCAAGTATAGAGGTATTATCGGATCCTTACTTTATCTCACTGCAAGTAGGCCAGATATAATGTTTAGTGTGTGTATGTGTGCAAGGTATCAAGCTAATCCTAAAGAATCACATCTTACTGTAGTTAAAATAATCATGAAGTACCTCTTAGGAACAAGAGAAATGGGGGTGTGGTATCCCAAGGGATCCACTTGCACATTAATAGGATATTCTGACTCTAACTTTGCTGGATTCAAGTTAGATAGGAAGAGCACAAGTGGAACATGCCATTTATTAGGAAATTCTCTAGTGTCATGGTTTAGTAAAAAGTAAACTAGTGTGGCCTTATCCACAGCTGAAGCAGAATATGTTGCAGTTGGGAGTTGTTGTGCTCAAATCATATGGATGAAACAACAATTAATTGACTATGGTGTTTATCTAGATCATGTACCAATAAAATGTGATAACACTAGTGCAATTAATCTAACAAAGAACCCAATTATGCACTCAAGAACCAAGCATATTGAAATTAGGCATCATTTTATCAGGGATCATATTCAAAGTAGTGATGTTGTGATTGAACTTATAGATACATCTAAGCAATTAGATGATATATTCACCAGACCACTTAATAAGGAGAGTTTCTTCTTTATAAGAAGGGAACTTGGCATAATTGATCCTCAAAATAACTAATAACAGATAGGCAGCACAAGTTGCTGTAAATTATGAAGGACATGAGCAAGATGCTAAGCGTCCTTAGGTGTCTGTATTTTTATTTTATTTTTTTGGTATTTTGGATGTTTTCATGAATTGAATAAGTTCTGAAATGCTTTATTATCAATGAATGCAAGACTGCTTTTAAGTTTGATTTCAGTATTCTCCATAAGTTTCTTTTTGATAATGACAAAGGGGGAGAAAAATGAACCATACATTGGAGAAAAATGAACCATACAAAAATGAACCACACATTGGAGAAAGATGAACCATACATTTGAGATGAACCATAATGATGAACCATGCATTCTCTGATATGAAAATTTTTATTTCTCTGATAAAAGGGGAGAAATATGAACCATAAAAATGAACCATGCATTTTCTGATATGCAAATTTTTATTTCTCTGACACATAAGTAAGAACTGCTTTGAAAAGAAATACTAGAACTTATAATATTGCAAGATGTTTTTTTTTATATGATAACACTTGATCTTTTGAAAGATATCAATGACACATGGGGAGGACAAAAATAACTAAAGAACCATGCTTACTGAATAGCTGCACTCTGATTTGTTAAATAACTAAGGTTAAGTATGGTAAGGTTTGTCATAATCAAAAAGGGGGAGTTTGTAAGACTTAGCCCTCATTCATGTTTTTGATGTATGACAAACAAAGTGTATTTTGCATAAGATTTTTAATTCTGACTACGTACTCATTACGTGTTAAGTTGCATGCAAGATCACTCGTCCAACAAAGCAAAACTAGCACACATCCAACACAGAGAAATTATAAGCGCTCGTCCAATGAAGTGAACAAAGAAAGATGACGTCCAACAAAGTAAAGAGCTGAAGTCCAATGAACAATTAAAGAGCTCGTCCACTAAAGGAAGACCAAAGAAAGATGACGTCCAACAAAGTAAAGAGCTGAAGTCCAATGAACAATTAAAGAGCTCGTCCACTAAAGGAAGAACAAAGAAAGCTGACGTCCACTGATGAAACAGAAACTCGCGTCCATTGATGAAACAGAAGCGCGTGTCCACTGATGTAAAAAGGAGCTCGCATCCACTGATATAACAAAAGCGCGTGTCTACTGATAGTAACACTTGGAGAGCTCATCTACTGATGGAAAAAAGGAGAGCTCGTCCACTGAAAGTAACAAGAGCGCGCGTCTACTGATAGTAACACTTGGAGAGTTGGTCTACTGATATAAAAAGGAGAGTTGTCTACTGACAATAACATTTGGAGCCCGTCCAATTGCCTGGTGTTAGCACTCTTGTCTACCAACTGGAGCCCGTCCAATAAACTTGAGCTAATACTCCCGTCTGTTGACATGGCAAATGGACACGGTTATCTTTCTCTTCAATTAAGCACGGATTTATTACTCTTCAAATAGACTTGGCTATCCTTTCAGATAGAAACAGTTATATTTCAAGGAGGACGCAATCTCTACAAAGATCAAACAGAATCACATTTCAAGATCAAGAAATCAAGAAAGCAGGTTTTGTTAAATCAGATCCAAATCTGTCTTAAATGATCCCAACGGCTATAATCTGACTTCTATATAAAGAGGGATCAAAGGAACACTTTTCATACAGCACACGTACAATAACAACAACACAAATTCATTTTGATCCAAAGTGATTCAACGTTGAGAAAAGTGTGATAGTTAGAACTTCAATTTGTATTATCAGGCTTTTAGAGTCTTGCTTCAACTCAATTCTTTTTTGTGAATTAGAGTGACTAAGAGAGGGTGTCTCTTAGGGTTTAACAAGGATAGAAGGGATCCTTGAGTAAAGAAAGCTAGTGTGCTTTCTGGAGATTTTTCAAGCAAGGAGGTTATCCTTGTGTTGCTGTAATTAGAATTGTGTAAATTACTGATTATAGTGAAGAAATCCACAGTGGTGTGGGACTGGACGTAGGCTTACCAGAGGAGGTAGCCGAACCAGGATAAATCGGTTTGCATGTTCTTCTAATCCCTAAACTCCACATACTTGTTTAAACTTGAATCTTTAAATCTGAAATCTGTTGTTCCTACTTATAATTCTTCTTGTCATCATTACTTGTTCCATAACCTAATTCTTGGAACTAAAATTGAGTGAAAACCAATTTTCTTTAAAGAAACACTATTTTGCTTTAAATTGTTGAATAAGTTTTCAATATCTCAATTCACCCCCCCTCTTGAGACCGTAGCCACTACCAACAGAATTGTCGTTTGATGCTGTCATCGAAGCACTGAATGATCCAAATGATGACATAAACATCAGCAATGACATGGACATGGATAGCCAGAATGAAGATCTAGCTGATATCATCAAGGCACTGGATAACGGTGGCATAGGAATAGCCCGACCTCTATCAGATAGGTCAAGATCAGATGATGAGAATGATTTAAAAAGAAATCATGGTAGAATGGTTGGAGGTGCATTTTTGGATGAGGATCCAGAGAGTGAAGTTATACTGGAACCAGGGATGGAAATGAAGATAGGATTAATTTCATTCATTCCAGCAGAATATGAGGGATATCTCGAAGTTAATTTCTGACGACGAGGATGATGTCGTTAGCAATGGTAGAGACCCAGGTGATTTTTGAATGTACGTTCAAGAGAAATTGGTTACCGTATTCGACAATGTAGCCCAGTTGGAGAAGCCCACCGATGATCCAAAAAACCATTTGAGGCCTTTACATGTAAAGGCCGTAATAGATGGAAGACCTACCAACAGGGTTTTAATTGACGGGGGACCTGCTGTGAACCTGATGCCAAAAGCAATGTTCAAAAAGCTTAGGAAGGATCTCTCGGATTTAATTCCGACAGATATGGTTGTCACTGACTTCAGTGGCAAAATTTTTCCATCAGATGTCGTCGTTTTGTTAAATATACAAGTTGGCACCGTCGAAAGGATGACATTGTTTGTAATAATTCCAGCCAAGTCAAGCTACAACATATTACTCGACAGGGATTGGATTCACGTTGTAGGAGCAGTTCCGCAACAGTGCATCAGAAAGTAATCTTATAGAATGCACAAGATCAGGTAGAAATCGTGGAGGCAGATCACAGTGCTTGCTATGCTCAGCAATTACATGTTGATTTCAAGGTATATTCACCAAACGTCGGACCTATAACTACCAACAAAGGGGTCATTGACAAGGATGCATTGTAAGCAAGCCTTCTCAGCCAATTCGGTGTTAAGGTAAAGGACGAGGCCGAGAAAACTCGGCCAAATTCCAGCAATGGTCTGGAAATACAACTGAGAAGATTGTCGGCCTATCTGGCCGACAAAGAAGTACACACTTCAGAAAGGGTGTTAGCGGATTGTATCATTAACGATGGCCCTTTGGGTTTTGAAAAGGGAGCCGAAGTGAAGCAAAGTGTGGAAGTGGAAGATCCCCTGGAAGAAATAAACTTAGGGACAGAAGAAAAGAAAAGGCCTATATTTGTGAGTGCTTTTCTGCCAGAGGATTACAAACAAAAACTTGTCAGACTAATTACAGAGTATAAAGATTGCTTCGCATGGGACTACGATGAAATGCCTGGTTTAAGCAGGGTTCTTGTTGAACACCGGTTACCACTCAAGGAGGATTGCTGATGAATGTGTAAAATATGTTAGTTTGGAAGTGTAATTAGGAAAGAGTTTGTACATAATCTTACAAATCATAGGAAAAGTGATAAGAAAATGCACACATTCAGTACAATAGAGTTTTGATACTTAGATTTCAATTTATATTGAAAATATACTTAAAAGATGTTGAAAATGTGCAGGAATAGTAGCCCAGCGCTCAGCCGTGGAATTGGACGCTCAGCGCGGACAGAAATGGAAGGAAACTGCATCCTGCAGGGCATTGGCCAGCGCCCAGCGCTGGCAAGTGAAAGGAACCAGCGCCCAACGCTGGCATGATGAAGGGAACCAGCGCCCAGCGCCCAGAAGCATCCAGCAGCTGGCGCCCAGCTCTATGATGGGCGCCAGCGCTGCAATTCAGCAAAGAAAAAGAGAAAAAGCAGCGTTTGGCGCCAAATAGCAGTCCGGGCGCCAGCTGACTGGCAGACAGCGAAACCAGTATAAATTCGCATTTCTGCAGTGGAATCGGTATCTCTCGGCTCATTTTTCACTTCTCACACTCGAAGTTCATCACTTCTCTCTGCCTCCTTGAAGATCCAAGCTTGGGAACAAGATTTGGAGCTTCCATGGCTTCCTCCATTCACATCCACTCAAGTTTCTTCTTCTCTTCTCATTTTTCCCTTTTTACTATGAGCTGTTAGATATTTTAGGTTAGGTTAGGATGATTCTGATTTGATTCTTGATGTAATTGATTTTGATTCTGAATTCAATTCTGTTTCATTCAATTAGAGTGATTTGCTTCTATGCTTAATGCTTCTATTGATTGATCAACTCTAGATTGATGTTAGATTCAATTTCACAATTGGAAAATTGGTTATTGGATTGGAATTGAAGTAGATTACCATTGGAATGTTGATTCTAGGAATAGAACTATGTTTCAATGCATTCTTATGAATCACATGCTTAATGTTTGTGCAAATGCTTGAGTGACCTAAGGAATTAGGCTTCTTGATTTGTACAAAAGGATTATCACCTAAGGAATTAGGGATAAATCTAGGTTAATGATTTGAATGTCAATTGAGTGGAATGAATTGGAATTAGGACTGAATGAATTTACATTAAGTGAAGAATTAGAGGATTCCGACACCTAACCGCTTTTACATATATTGACTACATTCTTTACTTGCATTGCATTGCATTCATTCTTGTGACAACTTGTAATCAAAAATCCATAAAAAACTCTTCTACAAACATGACACTCACTGGTTCAAATAGCTATTGCCTAGGCTAAGTTGATACTTGAAACACAATCCTCGTTGGGAACGATACTTTACTCTCACTATTATTACTTGTTACGATTTGGTACACTTGCCAAATTATCTCAACAAGTTTTTGGCGCCGTTGCCGGGGATTGTTGATTTCAATATCAACGAAGCAAAGGCATTGTTAATTTGAACATTTTTTTTCCTGTGTTATTTTCTGTTTCTGTTTAATAATTGATATATTGGATATTCTCATTCTTTTCCTTACTTTGAATTTTTGTTTTGTGAGGAAAGTATCCACTAGCCTTCCTTGTTATAGTTCATGCAAGTGAAGGCAATGAAACCACTGCGACCTACATGTGATTTTTGTGGTGCATGCCATAAATTTGAAGAGTGTGAGGTGAAACTCAATGCAAATGAGGGGGTTTATTACATGGAGGACCTCATGTGGGAGCAAGATGCTCCACCTCATCAATCCAATGAGTCACTAGATAGAATGTCCAACTTTGAAAATGTTTTAATTCAATTCATTGAAGCTACTAATGCAAATTTTAAGAACACACAAGCTTCAATCAAGAATCTTGAGATTCAAGTTGAGACACTATCTAAGCAATTGGGTTGTTTTGTGCAGAAAAAGAAAGAGTTGGTAGTAGAGCAAGAGTCACATGTTTGGGAAATGGTTGAGCAACAAGAAGATGTGCTTGTAGAAATGAACAGTGAACATGACTTAAGAGAGGTGGTGGATGAAAAACAAAAAGAAAGTGTAGATTTAGGAGTAGATGAAAAACAGAAAAACAAAAACAGTGACATTGAAGAGAAACCAAGGGTGATACAAGAAGAGATTCATATGACTAAGACTCAACCCTTGGTGATCGAAGAGAAGAGTCCTCCACATAATGAGTTGTACATGCTTCAAAAATGGGGGAACACATATCCCAAATGCTTACTTGTTGGAGCATGGGAACATTCTTGTCCCTATGCCAAATATATGGGATTGTTACCGAAAAGAAGGAAGCGGAAGGATGAAATTTTCTTTTTATCATATCATCCACCCTAATGGGGTGACAATACGTCAAGCTAGTGACGTTAAAGAAGCGCTACTTGGGAGGCAACCCAAGCATTTTCTTCTTGCATTTCTTTCAATTTTTTTTTTTCCTTCCCTTAGCATTAAAAAAAAAAAATAAGTATTTCATTGAGTTGTTGAGTGGTTCCTTGATGTGTAAACCATTTAATGTGGTGGAATTGGTTTAAATTGTTGTGCAGGCACATCTAAGGAAAGTGGAGCAGAGGAAGTGGGAAAATGTGAAGGTAAACTGCTAGCGCTGGGCGCTCGGCTTGACGCCCAGCGTAGGAAAAGTCAGAGACTACCAGGATGAGTGGCGCTGGGCGCTCCACAGGAAGGACAAGCGCTACACATTTGTGCAGCTATTGGTCAGCTAGCGCTGGGCGCCAGACAGCTAGAGCTGGGCGCTAGGCAGCCAGAGCTGGGCGCCCAGGGGGAGGCTGAGCGCTGTTTCATTCAAAAAAAAAAAAAATAAATAAATTAAATAAATAAAAAAATAAAAAATAAATTCACATGCTCATCCATTGTGCAGAAGAAAGGGGGTGCTCTAAACTATTTCTTAATTTTCTTTGCACTCTTTCATTTGTTAGTTAGTTATAGGAATAAATTGCCCAAACTTGCATATATTGCACAACTTGTGTTGAATGGATTTTTGTGTAGATTCTCTAGTAAGCATAGAACTTTTGCTTGACTGAAATTTCTAACATGATGCATTTTAGACTTGCTGAATATATGATTTCATTGAAACCGTTGATCCTTGTGAATTGTTTGTGACAATTTTTCATGCTATGATTGATGCAATGTTGGATGCATGGATTTTCTCTTGCACATAACCATTAACTGTGAGCTTTTGAGCCCAAATGCTCTGGCACATTATCCAGATGACTTGTTTCTTTCATGTGTGATTGTCCATCACTTGCATGTTCTCACCTTTTCTTGCCTTGAATGCTTGTCAATGTTCTTGCATATGCATAAATGATTGAGGCACTAATTCTTTGTTTAAGCTTGGTGCCATAATTGCCAACCTATCATTTACCATTGTTAAGCCCAATTGAGCCTTGACTTATTGTTCTTGGTATGATAGCTCATTACAAGCCTAAAAAGTGATAAAACCATTTTGTCCCACTACTTTAGCTTAGAGGAATGTTTGGACTTAAGTTTGGGGTTGTTCCCTTGCTTAGGGACAAGCAAGCAAATAAAGTTTGGGGTGGTAAGTAGGCCACTAAAGATGCCTACTAGAAAAAAAAATGAAAAAATAAAAACTGAAAAAAAAAAAAAAAAGAAAAATAGAAAAAGCCAAAAGAGGAAAAGGAAAGAGAGTATACAAAAGGGAGAAAAAGGCAAAATAGAAAGAAAAGAAAATGAAACAAGAAGCAACAAAAGAAAAAGAGAAAAAGAAATAGTTGGAAATGAATAAACAGGGAAATAGCACAAACTGTGTGCTGATGTGCTTGTAGTAGACTAGGCAAGTGAAAATTCCAAAAGAGTCCAAATAGTCCTTGAAGCCAAAGTAGCATAGCATATATATCCTTATTTTCATCCACCCGTACCTAAGCCCCATTACATCCAAATAAAAGACCTCATGATATGTGTTGCATTGACATTTGTGATGTGTGTTCCTAGCATCTTGTCAAGATTAGGATTGAGGAGTGCATGATGATTGGAATTGAGAGCAAACATGACCAAGTGAGGATGTGTGAAACACTTAAACAGAGAAGTTGCAAGGGATAATTTTGTGCATTCAATGGAGCTAATTTTGTACTATGTTTGATTGTTCTAAAGCATGAAACTTGTGATCAATTGGAAATTTATGAATGATTGTGTGATGCTTGTCCAATTTGCAAAAGTGTCAAGGAATTGAAGTCTTGCATGAGTAATTTGCTTCACAAGAGAATTGAACATGAAAATCCATTTCTCAAACCCTTATTTGAATCTAATTGTTTGCTTGAGGACAAGCAAAATTTCTAAGTTTGGGGTTGTGATGAATGTGTAAAATATGTTAGTTTGGAAGTGTAATTAGGAAAGAGTTTGTACATAATCTTACAAATCATAGGAAAAGTGATAAGAAAATGCACACATTCAGTACAATAGAGTTTTGATACTTAGATTTCAATTTATATTGAAAATATACTTAAAAGATGTTGAAAATGTGCAGGAATAGTAGCCCAAATCTCAGCCGTGGAATTGACGGCGCTCGGCAGGACAGAAAATGGAAGGAAACCGCATCCCGCAGGCATTGGCCGCCCAGCGCAAAGTGAAAGGAACCAGCGCCAACGCTGGCATGATGAAGGGAACCAGCGCCCAGCGCCTGAAAGCATCCAAAGCCGGGCGCCCAGCTCTATGATGGGCGCCCAGCCTGCAATTCAGCAAAAAAAAGACAAAAACGCGTTTGGCGCCAACGCAGTCCAGGCGCCAGCGGCTGGCAGACGAGCAGAACCAGTATAAATTCGCGTTTCTGCAGTGGAATCGGTATCTCTCGGCTCATTTTTCACTTCTCACACTCGAAGTTCATCACTTCTCTCTGCCTCCTTGAAGATCCAAGCTTGGGAACAAGATTTGGAGCTTCCATGGCTTCCTCCATTCACATCCACTCAAGTTTCTTCTTCTCTTCTCATTTTTCCCTTTTTACTATGAGTGTTAGATATTTTAGGTTAGGTTAGGATGATTCGATTTGATTCTTGATGTAATTGATTTTGATTCTGAATTCAATTCTGTTTCATTCAATTAGAGTGATTTGCTTCTATGCTTAATGCTTCTATTGATTGATCAACTCTAGATTGATGTTAGATTCAATTTCACAATTGGAAAATTGGTTATTGGATTGGAATTGAAGTAGATTACCATTGGAATGTTGATTCTAGGAATAGAACTATGTTTCAATGCATTCTTATGAATCACATGCTTAATGTTTGTGCAAATGCTTGAGTGACCTAAGGAATTAGGCTTCTTGATTTGTACAAAAGGATTATCACCTAAGGAATTAGGGATAAATCTAGGTTAATGATTTGAATGTCAATTGAGTGGAATGAATTGGAATTAGGACTGAATGAATTTACATTAAGTGAAGAATTAGAGGATTCCGACACCTAACCGCTTTTACATATATTGACTACATTCTTTACTTGCATTGCATTGCATTCATTCTTGTGACAACTTGTAATCAAAAATCCATAAAAAACTCTTCTACAAACATGACACTCACTGGTTCAAATAGCTATTTCCTAGGCTAAGTTGATACTTGAAACACAATCCTCGTTGGGAACGATACTTTACTCTCACTATTATTACTTGTTACGATTTGGTACACTTGCCAAATTATCTCAACAAGTGCAAACCTGTCAAACAGGCAAGCAGAAGATTTGCCCCAGAGGTGGTGCATAAAATCAAAGAGGAAGTAGAGAGACTGCTTAAAACAAAGTTCATTCGAACAACCAGGTATGTCGAATGACTTTCTAACGTAGTTCCTGTTATTAAAAAGAATGGTAAAATGAGGGTATGCATAGATTCTAGCAATCTAAATACTGCTACCCCTAAAGATGAATATCCGATGCCAATAGCCGACATGCTTGTCCACTCAACGTCAGGAAATGAAATTTTAAGTTGTATGGATAGCCATGTAGGTTATAATCAAATCTTTATAGCCGAAGAAGATGTGTCGAAGACTGCCTTCAAGTGTCCAGGGGCAATAGGGACATATGAATGGATTGTCATGCCTTTCGGTTTTAAGAATGCAGGAGCTACCTACCAGCGAGCAATGAATACTATTTTCCATTATGCGATTGGGAAATTTATAGAAGTATATATTGATGATGTGGTTGTCAAGTCAAAAACTAAAGACGATCACCTAGAGCACCTGAAGCAGGGGTTTGAAAGGATGAGAAGACACAACCTCAAGATGAACCCAGAGAAATGCAGCTTCGGAGTATCGACTGCCAAATTCTTGGGCTTTTTAGTTCATAATAAAGGAATCAAAGTGGACAAAAATAAAGCCAAAGCAGTTATCGAAGCAGCAACACCGACAAATAAGAAGGAATTGCAGTCCTTGCTAAGAAAGGTTAACTTTCTGCGGAGGTTTATATCAAATTTGTCGGGAAGAACAAGAGTATTTGCACCATTGGTCAAGTTGAAAGCAGAACAAAGTTTCGTATGGGAATCTTGACATCAAGAAGCTCTTGATCAGATCAAGCAATATTTAGTCAATCCACCGGTCATGATGCCTGCTGTGCCTCGTCGATCGTTGAAGTTGTACATATCAGCATCTGAAAATACTATAGGATGTCTATTGACCCAGGATGACTATGACAATGTCAAAAGGGCTGTATATTATCTAAGCAGAGTTCTCAACGATGTTGTAAAAAGATATAGTGCTATAGAGAAATTATGTCTAGCATTGTATTTTTCATGTACCAAACTCAAATATTATATGATGCCTTGTAATGTATTAGTAATTTCTAAGACTGATGTAATAAAGTATATGTTGTCAAAACCAATCCTTAATGGGCGTATTGGTATATGGACCATTGCTTTGTCGGAATATTCTTTACAATACGTGACAGCCAAAGCTGTCAAAGGTCAGGCAATTACCGACTTTCTGGTAGAACATCAAGGATTGGATGTGCCAAAAGTAGACTTTGTCAATTTACAGCCTTGGAAACTCTACTTTGATGGGTCAAGGCATCAAGGCGGTAGTGGAGTAGGTGTCTTAATTGTGACTCCACAAGGAACCCCCACCAAGTTCATGTTTGAACTTAAGTATCCATGTTCTAACAATGAAGCCGAGTACGAAGCTTTAATTGTCGGATTAGAGATACTAGTAGAGATGAAGGCACGAAATGTGCATGTCTTTGGAGATTCCCAGTTAGTTATTAAGCAACTTACTCTAGAATACAAATCTGTCACTTATGATCTGACGAAATATTGCATTATAGTGAATAAATTGATGAGGAAATTCGATGACATAATTGTCAAATATATCCCCAGGGAGCTCAATCAAGAGGCTAATGAGTTAGCTCAAATAGCTTCAGGATACAAGATATCTCAAAAGACTTTGTTAGATATGATGGAAATTAGGGAGTTATTATATCCATTAGGAGAAAGAGATGTATTGGTCAATGACATAATTATGCCCAATGATTGGAGGATGCCAATAGTAAAGTATTTGGATAATCCAAGTCAAAATGCAGATAGGAGAATAAAACATAGAGCATTGAATTATACTATGCAAGGTGGACTATTATATAGAAGGTATGTCGATGGAACCTTACATAAGCGCCTAAGTGAGCAAGATGCTTATTTTGCTTTATCAGAGGTCCATGAAGGCATATGTGGGGCCCACCAAGCAGGGGGGAAAATGAAGTGGGTGCTTCGACGGAGTTTGTATTATTTGCCAACTATGGTCAGGGACCGCATTTTGTTCACCAAGTCTTATGAGTAATGTCATAAACATGGCCACATATAGAATGTTCCGGCCAGTGAATTGCACTCTATAGTCAAACCATGGCCATTCAGAGGATGGGCTTTGGATTTAATTGGCCAAATACACCCGTCTTCATCAAAAGGACATCAATTCATTTTATTCGGAGTCGATTATTTTACCAAGTGGGTGGAGGCAGTTTGCCTCAAAGCAGTCACCCAACAAGATGTGATTGATTTTATTGAAAATCATATTGATTGTCAGATTGGAATACCGCAAACCTTGACAACTGATCAGGGATCAGTTTTTATCGAGAAGAAAATCATAGAATATGCCAATTCTACGTATATAAAGATGCTCACATCTACTCCGTACTATACAAAAGCTAATGGCCAAGTTGAGGCCATAAATAAGATTATTATTGGTCTTGTTAAAAACCATGTGGGTCGACAACATAGGAACTGGCATAACACTCTTGACCAAATACTGTGGGCATATAGAAATTCACCCAAACAATCGACAGGAACTTCGCCATACAGGTTAGTATATGGACATGATCCTGTATTACCTGTCGAAATCAATCTTTAGTCAACTCGTATTCAAAGACAAGATGACTTGCCTGTTTACCAATATTGGGATGCAATGTTAGACGAATTAAGCGATGAAAGGTTGATTGCATTGGAGAACTTAATTCGACAGAAAGAAAGAATTGCAAAATTCTACGATAATCGAGTGAAGTTTAAATTATTCAAAGTAAATGACTTAGTATGGAAAGTCATTTTGCCTATGGATAAAAGTTGTCGAGAGTTCGGTAAATGGTCACCAAAATGGGAAGGACCATTTAAGATTTCTAAAGCATTTTCTGGGAATGCTTCTGCACTTGTCGATGTCAATACGGGCCTAGGAATTAGTTCAGTTAATGGAAAGTATTTAAAGAAATATCAACCGACAATGCTGGAAGTGAAGATTGACAACAAATAAAAAAAAGGAAATAAGAGTGTTTTATTCACTAACTTGGCAAAACAACCATACATTGCCAAAAGTACAGATTGTCAATCTAAAATTATTCATTGTTTGTCAAGAGTACAAATAATCAATCAAAGCGAACTTATTCCTAAAATTACTAAGAGTTAGAAACTCTGATAAGATTGGCAGACTTTTATCTTTCACTCTTCGACAATGCAGCAGCGCAACTTAATTTGTTGAGGCTTCATTCCCATTTGATGAGGTTTATTCTACTTCATATATCGAGGGTGCGCAAAGTGTAAAGAAAATCCGGCACGAGCAGATCTCACCATCATTTAACCCAGAAGGTGGTTGTTGCTTATGGTGTAGCAAAAAACAACACCAAGAGAGGTAACCACCCCCCGAGGAGAAGATGATGGAATTGGAAATAGATGCACTCATTCTGTTTCAAGTCTGCTCTAACCAAAGGTGGGCAGCGGTAGTCAGCTCTGGTAGTTACGTTGGTTGCTGATATCTACCGTGCCCATTACGTTGGTTACTGATCTTTACTAACAAAACGACCATCAAGACAAAGACCTTGAATCTGAGAGTCAAAGGTTGTAAGGTCAAGCTCCCATGGAAATAGTAAGAAAAATAAGGTCGTTAATGGAAACATATTTGGAGTAAAATCGCAAATATTTAATGGCATGTATGTTGTGAGAAGCAAACCTTGCTATTTATAAGTGGTCTGGAGAAACAAGAAATTAAATGTAGCGGGTTTACCAATGTTTTGAAACTTACCAAGATTAATGGTAAATTAATATGGGTAAGTTACGAAAATTATTGGAACCAACAGTTGAAATTAAATAAATGTGAAAGTAGACCAAGAGTCATTTTCATTAAAAGAATGACAAAATAAGTGTCGAAATTACAAAATTCGGTAGAAAGAAAGAAAATTACAACAGATCAAATTTTGTATGAAGACAACTGATCCCAGGCAAAGGCAAGATCAGCCTTGCTGGCAACGACAGCATCATATTCGGGCTGTAAAACACGAAGTTTGCCAACTACGGTTTCAGCTCTTTGGCCAAGTTGGACAGATTCGTCATCAATGGCTTTGACTTTGTCTTTGCTTTTCTCCAGAGCCTTATCAAACTTGGCACACTGTCAGTCTGTCAATTCGATCTCTGCCAATAACTTTTTCCGGTAGTCCAGGAGAGAGTTTTTAGTCTGAGTTCCTGTCGAGAAAAGATCGAGCTCTTTTTGTTTGGAGGCCTCTAGATCCTAGAACTTGGCTAGATGATTGTCCTTAATTTTTTTCCTCCTCTTCATAGGAAGGAATGACAGAAGACATCTTCTCCAACTTGCCAGAGAACCGCTCCCAAAATTTGTGGATAGAGAGGAAGTGAGTGCCGCTAGGCAAAGGAAGGTTAGAGTGAATAGGGGTGATTTCTTTAATCAGTCTTGACAGTTCTTGTCGAACATTAACATCCAGAACAGAGAGTACTGAAGGAGTTGTCAAGAAGAGTTCTCAGATCATGCATGAGATTAATAACTCGAGAATCGCTAGAGTCAGGTTAAGTTGTTGAAGAGTTGGTAGAGAAAGTTGATTCTTTCTGGCTACCATCAACCAGCATGTTGATCCAAGTATTAAAATGAAGAGCTGGTTTGGGTTCGGGAGACTTAATAGTTGGAGGCCTAATTAGAGGCGGAGGAAGGACGACATGAATTGTTTCAACCAGTAAGACCTCCATATCAATATCTTCATCTAGAATCTCAATCATGACAGCAGCACCAGCTGGCTCACTAGCCGTAGAAGTTAGAATTTGAAGAGGCAGTTCAGATTGTCGAGAAGTGGGGGCAGTCCCTAAGTGAATTTACGATTTGCAGAGTTTGTTGTTAGAACATCACCCTCAGGGGCCAACTGCTCTAAATCTTTTTCAACCTGTAAAGGTAAGAAAATCAATGCACTAGAACTAGAATAATTAAATAAAGGGAGAGGACAAATAAATTGTCTTATACCTCTGAATCAGAAGGAATTGTTGGTTCAAAAGTTCTGCTGACAATTTCCCGGATGGTCATTGAGTCCTCACCTCGGGAAGTTTCTTCCTGATAAAAGAGAAAGGGTGAGAAATAAATATAATATATATGGAGAATGATAGGATAATGAAAAATATACCATATGGGAGTCCGAAGACACCAAATCAACATCCACGTATGCTTCCTGTGCTTCTGCAGTAGGATGGACAGTTTTCTTTTTCTGTCAAAATGGAAAAGAAATTTAGAAATTATGGGTGAATATATTTTAATCCGACAAACCAGTCATAAGGATCAAAGCTGTACCTTGGACTGATCATAAGGGGAATTGTTGGATGAACCAACAATGTTGTCTTTTGGTTTGGATAAGGTCTTGGTAGCATCAGAATCTGCTGAGATAGAAGAACTCTTGACAGATCTTGATTTCTTGGAAAGTAAATCAGAGATTAGAGTTTTTTCTTTTCTCTTTCTTGTTCCTTTTGTTGTCTTAGACACGGGAACTTTTGATCCTTTCTTGGCAGGCCTGGTCTTCGCAGGGATCAAATCTCCCCCCCCCCCCCCCCATCTGAATCATCTTCAAACATCTCTCCTGCTGATATAACAGCTTTAGATTTGTCAGGAAGAGGTTTGTCAAGAGGGATAACTGTCAAAGAAAACATAAATAAGTGGATCGTCAGTGGACAAGAGAAGAAACCTTTATACGTAATTGCCAAACAAGTACCTGGATTGTAAGTTAACATGCGTGAAAGGTATAAAAAGTCATCATTCGGTTGAAGAAACCGACGAGCAAAGGTAACTGGATTTGGTTTTTCAAAAGGATCAACGTAAGCACTTACGCTCTCTAGAAAAATGAAGTTACCTCCCTTTGTCGGCTTCCCTGGGTGTGAATCAACTATACCAAAAGGAGCACAAGGAATGGGCATAGGATCAGGAAAAGGAGCTTTTAAACTGTCAAGATATTCTTTCGTCATATTTGGAATTTTCCAATATTCGGCAAGTCTTTCGGATTCCTTGTTATCATGCATCCTTTTGGCGTTAGCTAAAACACTGTTAACATGATGAACCATGTCACGTGGTCTAATGGGATTCCATTTTATTTTGTAAAATTTCTCAAAGGCTTGAATTTCTTTCCGAAGTTCACCTTGAGTTTTTGACGCTGGGTCTTGTTCCTGCACAGAAGAATCATCACCATTGCCAGCAGCATCTGTAATGCGACTCAAGCAGATTTTTTGGATGATAATTGGAGTAATAGTCATCCCACCAGTCAAGAAAACTTTGAGTTGCTCCATGGAAAGTAGAAAATGGGACAAGTTGTAAAGAGGCCCTACGAGCTTTATCTCTGTCACTGATGGCCACGATATCTTCATATATTGGAACTTTGGCATCAATGAAGTGCTCATCTGGGTCTAATGAGTAAGGAGCAGGGATAGATTGACAGAAACCAAGCTGACAAGCCGTGGTATTGGGTAGATGAAGATAGATTCGATGGGTTTTAAAACCAGGACCATCGACAAAAATGACTCTTTGACAGAAAATTGGTCCATATTGATCCATTGGATTTGGACACAGTAGTACTCAGCTAAGTAAACCACTCCGGACCATATTTTCGGTCAACAAAAGGGGTGAAATTGATTTTTGAAGAGGTTGACGAAAGAGAATGAAGAATTTTGAAATAAAATTTGAAATTGACAATTTCCTCTTTTTACAAAGATTCAGCAGAAACATAGCAAAGATAAGAACCATAAGTGTCTATTGACAATTCTGCAGGGGCCTTGTAAGAAAGGCAACGCTCTAAGACGGCGTGAAGCCACAATTGGAAAAGCCAAAGAGGACCTCCTATGTTGGTTTTCGTTTTTAATCCGACAGTATCAACCAACATACCCATGCTATCATAAAGATTGGCCAGAACACACACGGCCTAGGGCTCGTCCTCTTGCCAGTGCAAGAAGGTTGGCAAGAGGAACACAAGCAAAGAATCAAAGTGACAGATTTACCTCAAAAGACATAAGCACATAGCCAAAGGAATAAAAAGGCTACATGCTCAGTGTCTGTCACCGGTTCGTTTTCTTTACCATTGAAGTCTGTGACATATTTAGAAAAAGAACATTTCGTGATGTAGACATCAATTTGTCTCTTAACCTCGACACGAGTATGCATGGAAGGGCCATCCGGACGAAGTCCTGTAATGGCCGACATGTCCAAAAGAGTTGGACCCATCATTCCATATGGGTAATGGAAATTGTTGGTAGTTTTATTCCAAAAGAAAGTTGATGCCCCAATTAAAGAAAAGTCTACCAATTTAAGATGACGAGAAAGTTGGATAAATTCAAAGATTCCAGCTTCTTTCCATACCTCACGTTTTTGGGCTTGGACACGGTCAAGCCAACCAACGTAGGCATCAAATCTGGTGGCAGGGGGAATCCTAAAAATCCTATCACCCTTTTTAAATGCGTGAATAGGAAGTGAAGAAAAAGAAGCTAAGATAGCCTCATTAGGGTTATTGCAAGGAAAGGAACCCCGCAAATTATCTGGAATTTCGTTCTGGGCAATAAGGGGACCCAAGAACGCAGCAGGTGGGTTCAAAGAAATGGAAGAGTCATGAACAGGATAAATTACCTTGGAATTCTGCCAAAGCTATGATTTATCCAAAAGTGGGTCCTGAACCACAACCCAGGAGTAGCCACCGAGGATTGAGGTGTTGAAGCAGAGGTTTTGGAAGAAGTCGTCATGAACACTAAGCAGAATGATGAAGAATGAAGCAACTTTGTGAAAGAGAAAATTTTTCGCAAAAGAAGAGAAACGAGTAGATGGAGCAAAAGACTAGGCAGTGATGTGATAGAAATTTAAAGAAAGTTGGGGTTGGTGGCTCAACTTCCAAGACAGCTACAACGTTTTGATTATCCCTATCAAATAGGGATATGATCAAGTCGATAAGATTTGAGTACTGAAGTTAAACCCAAAATTAAAAATCTGTTTTGAGGATTTGAAAATTCAAATTCTGCCATTCTTCCGGACAAGGCCGTCGAAAAGCAGAACTTGGGAGGCATCTGTTGAGGGTGAAATTTTGAGTGTTTTTTAATGAATGTTTTTTTCGACGGGCTGACGAAGGGATCAAAGTGATAACCAAATTTTTCTAAGTATTGAAAATATTTGGTTGACAAGAAAATACAGTTCGACAGAAGAAAAGATTCGACAATCAAATTCCTGACAAAATAATAAAGGAAGACGTAGTCGAAGGTAGAGTCGTCAAGAGAAACAGAAAAGTGAAGAAATTGGTTAAGTCCCCAATCTGACGAAAGGCACCAATGCAAGTTGTCAAGCAGTTTAAACCGTCGAAGATAAGCAAATTGACATGGAGCAGTTCAAGACATTGAACAGTTAGTGGAATTGCTTGACAAAACAGTTTAAGTATAGAAATTAAGAGAATTGCCAAAGACATGTGGCAGTCATTTAGATAGGGAGTTATTTCTAGGTAGTTATTTTATTTGCCTATAAATACCTAGTATTCACAATGTAATAGAGGTCGGTTACTTGATACACATCCTACACATCTCGATCACACAGCAGATTGACGGATTACATTCAAGTATTCCTTCCATCCTTCTTATTTCAATACTATGGCAAAATTTAATGCTATTTTCATCTCTTTTATTCAAGTTCTTCGTTTACTCTCATTTATTTCCAGCAGTTATTTTATGTTCTTCTTTTAAATTCATTCATTTTTTGCAAGTAGTGTTGCTTAGATCCTACTTTACTCAACTTTTCTTTTAAACTTTTGTTCTTTTTAATAATTACTCAGTGTAATTAGGAAGTTATTTTCCAATATAGAAACTACTTTCTTCTTTTAAATTTCAAACTTATCTTTTCAAATGCAAGGAGTTTCATTATCAAGTTTCAATATTAATAATAGTATGTACATCATTTTCAAACTTACATACTTGTCTTCGTACTAAGTCTTTGCCAGTAATTCCTAATTTGACTATAATTGTCAAATTCATACTTGGAAGATAGTTCATAACTATTCTTGACGAGATTACTGCATAACTCGTAGGTCTCACACTCGTTTGATCTCTAATTATTTGTCATGAAGGAATTTTGGTCAGAAACCAAAAACCAACGTTAACAACTTGGTGGAAGAGTTTTGGATCTGATAATGCTGTAGAAGAGAGGCTTAATGGAGCAATGGTGAATAATTTATGGATGACAATGTTTCCTCACAGCAGTTTGCGAAATTTGATGGCTACAAGTTCAGATCCCTCACTTATTCTAGTAGCTACAAAAACTAGCACCTTTGTGTTCAAGAAGAGGCAATTTAAATTTGAGAATTCCTGGCTAGTTGAACCCGAGCTTAACTCGATTGTTGAAGATAGCGCGTAAGGGAGATAATGTTGATGTTTTAATCAAGCTTTATCAATGTACTGAGGAGCTGGACACTTGGGGCCTCAAGATCAGGGAGATGTATCATGATGATATAGACCACTGCAAGAAGAGGATGGATGAATTAAGAGGTATTGATACACCAGAAGCTAGGGCCGAGTTTATGAGTGTGCAAGATAAGTTGGCTACTCTTTTATCTCAAGAAGAAACTTTCTGGCGACAATGTGCTAAGGTTTTCTGGAGGAGAGATGGAGATATGAATTCTAAATTCTTCCATGCAGCTGCATCTTCAAGAAAGAAAATTAATAAAATAGCTAAGCTAATGCGTGATGATGGTTCTTGGGCAAAAACACCAGAGGAGCTTTGTGATGTGGGTAAGCTTTATTTTTAGAATTTATTTAATTCCCAGAATTGTGATTTCCAGCCAGTGGTAAATGTAGTTGATAGAAAATTGGATGATGTTGATAATGCTATTCTAACTGCTCCATTTGAGGATAATGAATTTAGAGAAGCAGTTTTTCAGATGCATCCTGATAAAGCACCAGGTCCAGATGGTTTAAATCCAGCTTTCTATAGACGATTTTAGGAGTTGTGTGATAATGAAATTATTTAAGCTTGTAGGAACAGGTTATAGGATGGCGCAATCCCTAGTTCCTTGGGTGAAACAAATATTGTATTAATTCCTAAATGTGAAAGCCCCACTACAATGAAGGACTTGAGGCCAATTTCTCTTTGCAATGTAGTTTATAAAATATTAGCAAAAACACTTGCTAATAGATTGCATAAGGTTCTTTCAAAGTGCATATATGAAGTGTAAGAAGGTTTTGTATCGGGTAGATCTATCGTGGATAATGTCTTGGTTGCTTCAGAAATTATTCACTATTTGAGATGCAAGACTAAGGGCAAGAAATGGGAGACAACTCTGAAAATTGATATCAGCAAAGCTTATGACAGAATTGAATAGGGTTATCTGCTAGCAGCGTTGGAGCGTATGGGCTTTGATAGTCAATGGATTAGATGGATGAAGATGTGTGTTACTACGATAAACTACTCTATTATTATTAACGATGCTAGAGTTAGTCCTATTATCCCCGGCGGAGATCTCCGTCAAGGGGATCCGCTTTCTCCCTATTTATTTATTCTTTGTGCTGAAGGTCTCACTGCTTTGATTAAACAGGCTGAAAGAAGAGGTGTTATTCATGGTGTGAAAATTTGCAGGCGAGCTCCTATAATTAGTCATCTGTTATTTGCAGATGATATTTTTTGTTATTCAGAGCTCATGAAACGGAAGCTATAGCCATGAGGAACATTCTTGATACTTATGTTAATGCCTCTAGTCAGTGCATCAACATGAAGAAATCTGAAATTTATTTCAGTAGGAATATGGAGGAGAAAAAGAGGAGAACAATTGCTAGTATCTTGGAGGTGTTGAATGCCTTGGGACAGGTAAATATCTTGGTCTCCCATCTATGATAGGAAGGAGTAAAAAGTCTATTTTTAATTATATTAAAGATAGAGTTGGAAGAAAATATCTAGTTGGAGTAGCAAGATGTTATCTCAAGCTGGTAGAGAAGTTTTAATTAAATCTGTTGCCCAAGCGATTCCTTCATATTGTATGATTGTGTTTCTTCTTCCTTCTTCTATAGAAGAGGAAATACAAAGTATGATGAATTTTTTTTGGTGGGGTTCGAAAAAAAGAGACAAAAAAGGATTTAATTGACTTAGTTGGGAGAAATTAATGATGAGGAAGGAATGAGGTGGAATGGGCTTTAGAGATTTACATGCTTTTAATCTAAAAATGTTGGTGAAGCAAGGTTGCAGATTTATTACCAACCCGGATACTATAGTTTCAAGAGTCTTCGGTGCAAAATATTTCCCTCAAGGGAATTTCTTAGGGGCTGCAGTTGGTCATAACCCCAGTTATATTTGATGTAGTATTTAGTCTTCCCGGATTTTGCTTGAGCAAGGCTATAGATGGAGATTTGGAAATGGTGCTCTTATTGATATTTGGAATTCACCTTGGCTTAGGTGTAAGGAGAGTTCAAAAATTCAATCCCAATCCCCTTATAACAATGTCCTAACCAAGGTCAATTCTCTTATAGACTTCGGTAATGGTGGATGGAATGTTGATTTAATTAGAAATATTTTTGCCCAAAGAGATGCTAATGAGATTCTAAAAATTCCGCTGCTGAACTTATCTAGGGAGGACAATATCATTTGGAGGTTTGATAAAAAAGGAATTCCATGGAAACTCTTGTTAATAGAGAGGATTTGAAGATTGAGGGGGATTGGCAAATTATTTGGTCCAAGCAAGTACCTCCAAAAGTTAAAACTTTTATTTGGAGATTATGTAGAAACTGTATTCTACCCGGATTTGTCTTCAAAGTCGTGGAGTGTAGTGTTCTTCTTTATACGTGTGCTGTGAAAATGATCTTGAGACTAGTTGTCATTTATTTCTTGATTGTCCAAGTAGCTACTCTTGCTGGAGAAAGCTTAACATGTGGAATTTAATTGACCACCATGTCATGAATTGCAATGATTTTGCTGAAATATTTTTTCAGGTGAGCAAGCACTTGTCATCAGAACAATGGTCCAGTTTTGGTATGATGTTATGGAGCATTTGGAAAACAAGGAATTTAAAGTACTGGGAAGCCAAGCAAGAGGAGCCTTCTACTATGATCTACCGCGCGGAAGAGGTCCTGAAGCATTGGAAATTTGCGCGCAGAGCTCCAGCTGTAGGTGCAGTGTAGGTTGGGATGACAATTTGAACTCTATCCATGGGGTATTTGCAAAAAATTATTCACAATGAATAGGATAATTACCCGTACAATGAGTAAGGATTCGGATACGGATAATTATCCGTAAATTTGAATGGATACGGGTGCGGGTACGAGTATTATAGTATCCACTCTGTTATATGTCCGCACATATGATATGTATATATAATTTTTTATTTATTTATTTATATTACTAATATATATAATTTTAAGTATTATACAAATTTTAAAACCAAAATTAATGTAAAGATTTTTAACTTTCTAAACCTAGTTGCATCTAAACTTCCTTTTTGATTTTTTCTTATTTAAATATTTTATTTTTGTAATATTTATTAATAGATTTAAAAGAAGTTTTTTAATTGTTAGGACTTTCTTTTCTTATTTTTTGTTTTTTCACAAAGTACGGGTAACAGATGCGGGTATGTATACTTATGTATCTAAAAGGGTACAAGGGTACTAAAGTTGCTGGTATTAGTCCGGGTATGAATAACTTTTTCAAACCACGGGTACGAAGACGGATACTATAATACCCTACCCAAATCCTACCCATTACCATCCCTAAACGCATGATCATGTGAACGGGGTCCAGTGGAACCCGCCTCCAACTGATTTTTGAAGTTCGATATAGATGCAGCAGTTTTTAGTGATCAAAATTGCATTGGAGTTGGCATCCGTGTGCGGAACAGTGCAGCTCAATTTATTATTGGTTATTCAGACTGGATGACAGCTTCAATGGTAGCAGCTGAAGGAGAGGCTCGGGGGCTTATTCAATCTCTCAAACGGACAGTTCATTCCAATTTGGACAAAGTCATTTTTGAGATGGATTGTAAACAAGTAGTAGATGATGTCCTCATTGCAAAATCAGATTTTTCTGAGTATGGCTGCATTATTGATGAGTGTAGAACCATATTAGCTTCTAAAAACAACTACAAGGTTATATCTACTAGGCAACAAGCTAATGATAATATCTATGCTTTAACTATAGCGTCTATCCAATATGCTCCTTAGGGATGAGTAGAATCAGGTCCAACCCGTCATGACCCGAAGTATTCGGGTCAGGTCAGACCAGAACCCGGATTAAAAATGGGATGAACTCGTGTTCTTTTGTGTGACCCTAGAGCGGGTTAGGGTTACCCTTCGGGTCCCCGACCCGGCCCTATACTGAATGAATATTTTTCCCGCTGCTGATGTACACCCTGACTTGATCTCGTAACATAAGCCCAACCCTCACAAGTCACAAATCAGACATTTCACTCCCTCATGGTTGTAAACCCTAACCGTCCAGTACTCCCCTTCCGTCGTGCCTGATCGTCATGTTCCGCCGCGCCTGACGTCTGGTAGGTTATTTCACTTTCAATCATGTCTAGCCTTTACCTCTCGTGTCTATATGTTTATAAGTTAACTTGAGCTGCTTTAGTGTTTGAGACCCACAGAGAAAATTTCCCCTTTTTTAATTTATCTGTAAGATTATTTCTGAAAACTTTCATGGAGGCAATTGTATATATTATACACAAATCATAACAATGATTAATATATTTAGGTAAAGTGATCCCTTAATATTGATTCTTTATAATTTGTTTATAAGCATAACCCAGCTTGAATGTCGCTTAGACATCACAAAACGACCACTGATTCGTTTTTTGTTTGTCCTTTGAAGATGTAAATTGATGAGCAGCAATGTGTTAGTGGTCCTGCACCAGCTAAGAAATGACCCATGTCCAGTTGGAATGCTCAAGTAGAAATACTTTCAACCAGCTATGAAATGGCCCATTTCCAAAACGACCACTAAATGTTTAGTTGTTGATATTTTATTTTGTATGATATTCTTTTGTATGATATTTTATTTTGTATGATGTTCTTTTGGTTGATACAGTTTTTGCTTAATTTGGTTCTTACAGTAATCAGTAATTTGATGGTTACCTATTTAAACCCATGAGCTAGCATGCTTTGTGGTATTTATGATGAGGAATAGGATAACTTACGTTTAAGTGTTTTTTTTTTATGCTTGAATGCCTTTCTTTGCACAAGTTTTATGTGTTCCCCAAAACCCTTCACTTAGATCAGATTATTTTTTTTACATGTCACATGTTGAAATATGTCATGTTGCAATGGACATGATTTCAAATTGCTCATGGTTTTTTCAAATTAAATTGTTTTGCCTCAGATCACTTTCCCACATAATGTTCTTCAATATATTCTCTGCATAGTCACTGTATTGATGTCGATTACTCTAGTTGCAGCCATCTTGTAGCATTTGTTTCATTCTATAATCACAGTCCCTTAAAATTAACAAGTAAGCTTTAATTTCAGTGATTTCACATGCTATTAGTTATCAAAATTTGACATGGTTTTACTGGTTTAACTTTCGGTGCTTTTGCTATCAAAGTTACTGGGTCGATGAGCTCATAGGAAGCTTATCACACTGTTGTGTTGTACTTGAAAAAACATGTTTATTTCTTGTTTAAAGTAGCATTGTTTATTTTTTTGAATAGGAAATATGTGAGGCAAGCTTATCATTTTGCTGTGCAGAAAAACATGTTTATTTGTTGATAGTATAGGCATATTAATATTGTATATTCCAATGGTTGTATTCAATGCATAACCATCGGGATTATTCTTCATGGATTACTCTCTTATTTATTGTAATCAAGGCATAACCATCGGGATTATTCTCCATGGATTACTCTCTTATTTATTGTAAATATTAGCTAATCAAATCAAGGTTATCAATGACAGATATAAATGAGACATTACAGGCATTAGTTTAGAACATATGTAAATGAGACATTATAGGCATTAGTTTAGGACAGGTAAACCTCATGTAACTTCTATATATTTGGTATCTGTTCAATGGAATGATACACACATTCTTTCCACCATATTCTTGTTATGGTACCACACTACAAGAAAAAATGAATTTAGCGAGGGCCAAAGGCCGTCGCAAAAAGCTTAAATCCGTCGCAAAACACATGTTTCTGACGGATTTGCGACGGCCACAAATCCGTCACAAGTTAGGTCGTCGCAAAAGGTTTCTGACGGTTTTTTAAATGACCGTCGCTAATTAGCGACGGCTTATTCCGTCGCTAAATTATGTTGATTTGCGACGGCTTAGCCGTCGCAAATTTTGAGAAATTAGCGACGGCTTAGCCGTCGCAAATCAACGTAAATTAGCGACGGAATAGCCGTCGCAAATTGCTACACATTTTTATAAAACTAAATAATTTAATAAAGTAATTTTTTATTAATTAATTATTTAAAATATAAAGTATTTTTAAATAATTATTTAATATTTAATATAAAATTCAAAATTAATATAAACATTAGTTATTTTGTATATTAATTAGAATTTAGACTATATTATGATAAATGAATAATAATTTTAAACAATAAATAAAATTCATAAATAAAAGCAAATTGTTTTGACAGAGTGTATCATACAAAATAAAATATAATATCAAAAAAACTAATAACCCTCTCTATAGCCCCGCAAATAACAAATCAGAAAGGATTGATCATCCTCGCCATCGGTATCTTCGATGACCCTCAGCCGGGACGGTGGTGGGTCGTGGGTCGTGGTTGAGGGGTGCCGTGAAGGTGTTGGTCCTGCTGCGCGATCGTGGGCGAGGGGTGCTGGTTCCTAAACGCAACATGAGCTCTCTCTGTAGCCGCCATCATCTCTATCTGCTCCATCATCTCGTGTTTGTTGAGTAAGCAATTGCCGATTGATCTCATCCTCGAGCCGCCAGCCGTCGCATCTTTACCATCTCTCGCAGACTCATGAGATCGGGCGAGGCCTAGTACTTTGGGACGATGCTCGACTCTGTGGGTGAAGATGCTTTGGAGCACCCGCGTCGATAGTTACCGGCTAGGTCTCCCATACCATATATGCGACCCTTGTTCTTACCGCCAAAGAACATCGACCCATGCCTCGCAACTCCAATTGGGCTTCCACCTCTGGGTCAAGTGTGGTGGAAGAAGGGGAAGATGAGGCTGCTCGAGACCGAACTCCGAGATAACTTATCACGATAGTCCTCCTGTCATTAAAATTGATACACATAATCATACAAAATGACCATAATTATTAAATATAAAATAAAAATAATTTCCAACAAAGAGACATGTAAATCACCTGAGTGCGTCTAGAACGCTCATCTACATACTCGCCGGTACCCTTCCTAGTATGAGTTCGGGCATGAAGCTCAACCGCTTGACGCTACGGCCAAGCTCCCTAGCCTGCACCAAAAAAAAAACTTGTTCATATTTGAAGTTACACTACCTTAATAGCCGACATCTAATGAATTAACAAAATATGATGTTGGAACTTACAAGGCGTCGAGCATGCTCCCGACACGATGCTGCGCCGCAAGTGTGCAGGCTCCCACCCTTTTCCGAGGCCCCGTTGAGCTTTGCCTGGGCGGATTTTTTCTTAAATTCAGGTGTAGCCCAAGAAGCACATAGCTCCTCCCAAATGGGTGGGAAACACCATTTTGGACGCTGTCCCTTTTTCCGATATCTAGTCAACAACTCCTGGAGAGGCGTTTGCTCGCTTTTTGATGAAAAATTATCTCTACATCAGCGGAATGCTCTACTCTCCAAGCAGCCTTCTCCTGTAAATAAGGAGAATATAATATTTTTAGGATAATAATAAACTAAAGAAACATTAAAAGTAACTAAAAATGGAAGTAAATTCAAAAGTACAAAATACCTTAAAAGCCGCAAAGAATCGATCCCGATCCTGATCCTCAAGCTCACTCCAATGCTTCCAGGCCCGATCAAACCGAGATGTAACTCGCATACGTGACGGCCTCTGCAGATTTTCTCGACGGAAGGAACCTTATCAATAGAACATGAGAACAATCAATACACATACATATAAAATCTGCAATCAACAATAAAATAACAATATTTGAGATCTTTCTTACCCTTTACCTAGGTCGGGGTAACAATAACTCGGCCATCCGACATAACCTCGATCTCCTCATCATCCGATGATATAGGCGAGGAATATCCATAAGTCTCCTCGTCATCACCATGAGACTGATGATCACCGTCCATGGGTAAATCTACCCCGATGCATCTGGTTGTCCGGAATTGTCTGCATGGGTCCGAGTCGGAATCCTCGGGGTGGGCATCATCGTGATCCCAATGGAGGTGTCCATGAACCGAGTGGCTGGAGCAACAGTGGGGGTGCCGGTGCCATATCATGTGGAGGCATGGGTGTGGGCGGTGGGCGTAGTGTAACAGATGTAGATGGGAGGGACACGAATCCGTCATCGACTGTCCGTGTCACAAAGCGAGGTCGACCACGACGACGTGCCCCTCCAAAGGTGCCTTACCCTTTCCCTTACCATCACCATGTCTATAGTGAAAAATGATGCTAATAATAATTAATTAAAAGTAACCAAAACACAAATTTGCAAATAATGGAAATTGATGGTGATAATAATTAACTTAAAGTAAGCACAAACACACATTTGTAAATAATGGAAAATGATGGTGATAATAATTAACTTAAAGTAAGCACAAACACACATTTGTAAATAATGGAAAATGATGGTGATAATAATTAACTTAAAGTAAGCACAAACACACATTTGTAAATAATGGAAAATGATGCTAATCATAATGAACTTAAAGTTATGACAATGACAATACTACCTAATACAAAATACATCACTAAAATAAATAAAGTATTTGTTAGTCGAATTTGAGCTAGTGTCATATTCATAGCCATCTTCATCTTCTTCATCTTCTCGTTGATTCTCGCTTCTTCAACATCTTCATCCGGAATGACTTGATTTGATGTCAAGCTGGAGGTATCCACTTCTTCCCCTACAACTTGTGTGTCTTGTAAACATGAGATTGGTTCTACTTCAATGACCTCATTTGCACGTGACATTTCATCTGCTTTTGATATGGCTCATCCAACTCTGAAACATCTATTTCAATGCGACCCCTTGGTTTTGTCTTGATTGCAACACACCAACCTCGTTTTTCTGTTTGAGTTGCTGGATAAGGAACGTAATATACTTGTCTCACATTATGTGCCATGATAAACGGATCAAACATATGATATCTTCTACTCATTTGGATGTCCACAATATTATATTTTTTATTCAAATTAGTGCCTCTACTAGATGGATCGAACCAATTACAATAAAACAACACTATTCTCTTAGGGTAGTCTAAATAACGATATGACAACTCATATATGTGTTGTATGACACCATAAAAGTCATCTCGCAACTCCGCCTGGCTCACCCTTTACGTAAACACCACTATTTATTGTTGTTTTGTCTTCGTCCCATGATTGAGTATGAAATTTGTACCCATTCACGAAGTATGTGTGCCATTCTTTGACTTGTGTCGAGGACCGTCACCCAAGTTTCGTAAATGTTGATTAATGACAGAGGGTGCCTCATTGTAAACCTATTCACAAAGTTTAACGACATATGTTTTTATCCGCATACATTATAGTGAATAACAGAATGATAAATGGGGAGATACTTACTTGTTGCTTAAACCATTTTGGAAAATCTTCATGAGTACGAGCAGATGCATCACGAGAAGACAAGAATGAACTGAACATATATGGATAACATCAATGAAAATTGACATATGCTATCGAAGGAATAAAAATTATAAGCTCATACTTACTCATGGTATGGTTTAACCTCGGCAAGCAATTGATCAATACATGAACATGAGCTGAGTTCCACTCTGCCTCCGTTAAATAATGTGTCAACTCCTTTCCTGAATGACGACCGGAAGACAAAAAATTGATAAGGTTCCAGGTAGTCTTCCACTTTCATTTTCCGTTTCGCTCCTTCTAGTTGTTGGAGACAAAACCATGTGTTTGAAATAATGAGAGCAGAAATGAATTGTCTCACGGTGTAAGTAAGACGCACATATCGAACCTTCAACCCTAGCCTTATTTTTCACCGATCGTTTTGACTCGCCCATGAATCTATTAAAAAATGACGAGGTTATTATTAATTAACTAATATGCATGAAATAAGATCAATAACTGTGATACTTAAATTACCTTTCAAATGGATACATCCACCTATATTGAATGGACCACCAAGTCTTGCTTCATATGCAAGATGAATCGGAAGATGCTCCATTGAATCAAAGAAGCCAGGGGGAATATTCTCTCCAGCTTGCACAAAATTAGTGGAATGTTTTGTTCCATCCTGGTCAAATCGTCTTCCTTAAAGTTGCAGAACACAAGTCCTTGAAGAATTGACTTATTTCAGTAAGGGCATTCAAAACATGGGGGGCAACGAATCAAGGCGATAGGAAGTAAGCACTCCATAAACACATGACAATCATGGCTTTTCATCCCATGCAACTTGCCTTTTATAACATCAAGACATCTTGCCAAGTTAGAAGAATAACCATCGTGGCATCCTGAGCCCCTTTATCCATTGGCAAACTAACCTTGCTTCCTGGATAGTCAAAGTATAATTGGCCTTTGGCTTGTACATCTTCCCATTATCCCGATGTCTCAGCTCCAAATCCGGTCTCTGCAGTACAACCGTAAGTCCATTCTAGCCTTATCGTTGTCTTTGGTCTTGCCATGCACGTTCATCACAAAGTGTTGAAAATGTTGTCAAAGAAATTTTTTTCAATGTGCATTACATCAAGATTGTGCCTCAATAAATTATCTTTCCAATAAGGAAGATCCCAAAAATACTCCTCTTTGTCCAATTATGCCACTGCCAGTAACCATCTAATTTGGAAACCCCGACTTGATCACTTTTGGCAAGTCCCCGATTCTTATCCAAATTTGTTCTCGTGTTAACCTCTGAGGCGGTCCATCCATTTCAACAGCCCCCTTCTTGAAGGCATTCTTATTCCTTCTAAATTGATGATCGTTCGGTAAGAACCTGCGATGGGAATCAAACCAGGACGACTTCCCCCGTATTTTAAGGTAAATGCCTTCGTATGCTCCATACAATGCGGGCATGCAAGCTTCCCATGCGTCCCCCAACCAGACAACATGCCATACGCAGGGAAGTCATTAATTGTCCACATCAACGCTGCCTTCATTTTAAAATTTTGTTTTCGAGAAATATCGTACGTCATAACACCATTCCACAACCTCTTCAAATCATCAATCAAAGGTTGCAAGTATACATCAATGCCTGCCTTTGGATTAGATGGACCCGGAATCATGCAAGTCAAGAACATATATGGCTTTGACATACACATTTCGGGAGGAAGATTGTAAGGGGTAACAACAACGGGCCAACATGAATAAGGTGATGCCGAGGCTTGGATATATGGGGCAAAGCCATCCGAGCATAACCCAAGTCGTACATTACGAGGATCAACGGCAAAATCCGGATGCACCCGATCAAAGTGCTTCCATGCTTCACCATCAGAAGGATGGCGTAACACTCCTGCATTCCTCCTATTCTCATGGTGCCATGTCATTTTTCCCCATGCACGCATCGATGCAAACATCCTCTGTAATCTAGGAATGATTGACAAGTAGAACATCGACTTTACCGAACTGGTTTTAGATTACTTCTACTTGCGTTGCCGACGATACCTTGGTGCGTGACAAAACCTGCACTCAACCAATGCGCCATCATTTTTGTCGAATTCATTATCGTAAAAGAGCATGCACCCATTCTGGCAACAGTCAATCCTCTTGGACTCCAATCCTAACTTGGACATTAACCTCTTCGCATCATAATAATTCTTGGGTAATCCTCCTTTGAAAGGCGTCCCGGCCAAAACCATTTTGGCAATGAAATCCAAGCCTAACTCGGGTATGCTCCAATTGGACTTGGCAGATAACAGTTGAACACACATCGATAACGTCGAGTCGGGGGACCCTTCCCACAAAGGCTTATTTGCCTCTGTTAGGAGATTATAAAATTTTTGTGCATCTGCATTAGGAGGCTCTTCTGTATTATTGGACTCAAACGACCCGGACATCATAAGAGCGTCACACACCATCTCCTCCATGGAAACAATATGATCTCCATATCCAGCTTCTGCACCACCACTTGAACCACTTGTGCAATTCTGGTCAATGCCAAAATCAAATTGCGGCATTTCTTCTCCATGATTTGTCCAAATCCAGTAATTAGGCCTAAACCCAACTTTATACAGGTCGACCCTCACATCGTCTACATTCTTAATTCGGGTACAGTCACACTTCATACAAGGACATCTAATCAACCCCCCATTGTTATAAGTATCCTGCTGACTTGCCTTGGTAATAAATTCTTCAACACCATCTAAGAAAGATTGTTTTAACCCCCCTCTACGCGGATAAACCCTATCATACATCCAAGTACGATTCAAAGGAACAAATTCCATCCTCTGCATTTGCGCAAAAAAAAAGATAACTATAATTAAATTCCAAATAGAGGAAGTATCCTCTTCAAAAATTAAATTCAACGGTTATATTCAAGAGAGCATCACATTCACACATTATTTATCATAAAAAAAAATACAACATACACTTGCATTGCCATTAAATCGAGCAATGGTTTGATAGCAATGAAAGAAAAATAAACCAAATAGGATAATCATTGTCTATATAATTTATCACATAGTTTATTGCAAGCTACTAACCATATAGTGAATAAGGAAAAACAAAGATCATGGTGTAGTTTATAAACGATAGCACAAGCATAAAAAAATTGTCGGGTTACATGCATAGGTGATTGGGTAATATTCTTATCATGCTCATGTTTTTCCTCATTTATCTTATTTGTTAATGTTACATAATAGTTCATTTTTAAAGAGCAAAGACAAGCATCAATAGTAACCACTTAATAGACTACATTAAACCACAAGGAAAAAGTAATTAAAATCACTTACCAATTAGAATGAGAGCAACACTAGCACAACTAGAAATGTATATAACTTTCACAAATCAAGAACCCGCCCAACAGAAAAATTGAATATAATCATAAATATAAATATGAATAGAGGTTTTCAATTTAATAAAACTTATATATCATTTATATGAATAGAGGTTTTCAATTTAATAAAACTTATAATGTAAATAATTAAAATAGCCGGGATATTATAGCAAAGATTAGAAAACATTATAAATAATTTATATTATACACATATAAATACTCAAAAATAGAAAAATACATAAAATTAAAGACATGTTCATAATTAATACTCAAAATCCATTGTATTTGTCACAAACATTCAATCCAATATAACTTGAATAGTTAAATACTAATCTAAGTTCTAAGCATTCAAAATGATTAAAAGTGATTCCTTAAATGAAATCACTTTTAATCATTTTAATTTATGAATGGCTAATATGGTCAATCTGGCTTCACAGAATGACATATTGTTCAATCAAAGAAACTGCAGATTTTGAAAAGGTCATTGAACTTATTAGAGTTAGATTATGGACTTGGTGCAAAGCATTAGTGAAGGATAGTTGCTTTACATACAATGGTTGGTGTATTGATCCTGTTTTTTGTTTAGAATCTGCTAGGATTTAAATTCCACACTGCAGATTCAGGTGGACAGCTTTGGAGGTGCAGTTTTTCCATTGGATTTGAGCTTATGTTATTGTTTCTCATATCCTGTAAAACCGTAGGTCCGCCAAAGTTCATGTGCTTGTCTCTGTTGTGGTCCTTTGGTTCCATTTTTGGTTCCTTTGGCTGTTTATGTTTCATATATAGTGTTTTAGCTTCATTGTATGGGGTTTTGAGTACCTCTTGTGCTCTCCATTAATGAATTGTTGGCTTATCAACAAACAAAAAAAAAAAACTAACCAAAAAATCTGATTCCACAATGCAAGGTGCCAAAACCAAAAATCAACACAATCTCAGGTTAAATATGTAAGTTATTGAATTAATATGAAACCACATGAAGCACAAATGCCAACCATGTCCTTCAAAATGGTCCTCAGAACTAAAACTCACATGCTTTGGAGCTGAAAATCGATGTTCATCATTTTCCCTAGTACCAAATACTACACAATATCATGAAAATAATTGGACTGATTGAACACCCTAAAAATATTTTTAGAAAGAAACAACAGAGTATGAATTCTATTCAAGCAAAATCCCTCTCCTAAAGTTACTTTGATAAAAACTGTTACATTTTCTCCACATCTGTCACAGAACATCATTTGCTTTTAGTTACTACTTTGTTGAGCAGGCTTTCAAAATAAATAATTAGCAAGAACATTACATGATTTTCGGAGACAGATGAAAAAACTAGAATAAAAATCAAGGCATATACTCGCCACAATAACCAAAACAGAATCATTCTCATCCAATAAAATTTGAAAGAAAGTCCCTTTTATGTTAAAAGGAGAAGAAGCAAGTATTTCCAAGTAATCTCAACAAACCAACCTGCCTCAGTCATGAACCAAGTTCCTATTTTTCTCTTAACGATTTCCCTCGGTTGGATTTAGAACTATAATACCCTTAAGGAGAGGTAATAGTCCTACCAAGGGAACTAATGTTTAGTTTAAAAATTGTCCGTCACCAACAATAAAAAAAAATATAGATTATACAGATGGTGGACAAAAGTTATATATTTTGTAAATCCTCACCAGTTCCTGATGGTGCTTGCTATTTTGTTGAAATTGCATTATTCTTTTCTTCAGTCATTCTTGAGATAAGAGCTCTTGCCTGCAAAAAAGCAACTATGATCAAAATAAAGTTGCCATACAGTACCAACTTTAAAAGTTCCAGGTCTGATACAAATTTCAGCATGTGAACCAAAAAGAAATATGCTTATAAATTATAATATGGCTTGGCATTTAAGTAATATGCTGATTAATAATCGGTATTGCTAGTGATGCAAGGACTAGTGTATATGAACAGATAAAAATTTGGTGTTCAGTGAATGACCTTGTAAAGATCCAAGAGAATATTATCAAGAAATTCTTGGGCTTGATCNGNGTATCTACTTTGAAGTGATTTAATAGCTTCGATGGCTTCTTCTTGCTGCTTTATCACAATAGGCCAATAGCCAAATCTTTCAAAGCATTATCCACTCTATCTCTTGCAATAATGGCTGCCCAAAACATAGAAAAACAAAAGAACAAACTTGCCCAATTAGTTGAAACTTATTCCAATCCATTGAACATTTTCCACTTCACTAAGGATTAGATACTCTACATTGGGGTTCTAAGGATTAAAAAAAAAAAAGTTCATAATAGCCATTTTGAATAAAAGTGAAATACGAATGGGCAAAATACGAATGGCATGCCCCTACAAACAAGTGGCAGAAATGCACAATATGGAAGTAAGTAATTTAAAAAAAAGATTTTGTATCGGATTAGTTTGCTTGTGAGATGAGTCGGACTCGAAGAACATGGCACGTAAACATTTGATGGAATAGCAATGGGATTAAATGGTGCATGCCTTTAAGTGCTTATTTGTAGTCTCCAAAGATTGATATCTTGTTTCAAAGCCACCTCTTTCTCCTTTTCACCAGAAATGTCACAAAATATGAGTTGATGATAAGATAAACATCAAAGAGGAAAAATGAATTGAGAAGCAATCTGTCTTAATTAGATGCCTCGCCCAAATAAGCACAATGAGAATAAAAAGGAAGGCAAGTGGGAAAGGAGGTCATAAATGGTGGCTTAAGAATAACTAGGTGATAGTACCATACCCCCTTTAGCTTTTGATTCTCCAGCACTAAATTGGCAGCTTTTTCGGGTTAACTCCTCGCACAGAGCCTCGAAATAATTTCAAAAGAAACAAAAAAAGGAACTTGTCAATATTTCAATGAGAAACCAATCTGCGAAACAATTAGACACTTCAAAATAATACAAGGTTTTGTTTTCTTTTATAGACGTTTAAGCACTTCAAAAGATGAACATTAAGCTTTTTCGAAAATAACAAACAACCAAAGATCGCATTTATTCCAAAATGAGAATGGCAATGCATTACTCACATTTGGGTCGCAGACGGTGGATTTATCAACTTCTGATTATGGGACAAGGAAGAGACATCAAATGTTTTAAAACTAAGTTTCTATGCTTGTCGCCTCGACTCTCAAGACATGTTACTTGTTTTCCCCACTATGAAAAAGTACAAGCTTAACCACATTAGCATCAGATCATATAAACAAACACAGTTAGGTACATTACCGACAAGGATGCTTCAAGAATTGTCTGCCTATGTAAATACCGCCTACGGCGAATTGTCTGCCTAGCTGACTCTCTATTTGCCAATACCTGCGTATCCTCCGTGCTTCTTTTTCTTCCCGAACGGAAAGTCCTGGTAGGGTTACAAGCACTAGAGATAGCCAATTCACATTGTAATAAATCTATGTATGTGCATATATAAATATATTTATGTATAATCTAGTTTATGTTTTCCTTGATTGATAATCTGTTTTATAGTGATGTTGAACATTAAATTATGTTTCAGCTTATTTTGTCCTCTAGCATCAAAATTGTAATGCAATTGTTTGGTGCGTACAGTTGTATATGTTTAACAGTGTAGTTGATCTTCCACGCATCTTGTTTTTTTTTGATAAGCCAATGAATATATTGATAAGAGTACAAGGGGTACACTAACACACATGTATATGATAACATTGTGCATTAAAAATTTATAGTAATGTTGATATTAAAAAATAGAAAGTTTGTGCATTGCAATCCGGAAGTAGATCTGAAAAATCCAAGATAGTCTTAAGATTTTCATTTATTTATGTGACCCTGCAGTGCAATCCTGCTTGTCTTTGAGAATCTAACATATGTCAAGTGAAGAATATATAATTAGAAAGACACATATGCAATCAATTAATGTCTTAACTCTTTAAGGTTTTAGCCTCCTGATGAGCTTTTCATCTATCACACTTAGCTTCTCTGTTTCAAAAACTAGTTATTTCAGTTTCTCAAACTAACCTAAATTTTATTTTTTATGGATTCTGATTTATTTTTAGAAAACTCAAAATCACACACTATTAAACTATTTTAGAAGTGATTGGTGGGTGCACTTATTCTCCAGGGCCATTCCATTTCCAATGGCAAATGCAGTGGATGCATGACTAATATCTCTACAAATCAATACAAGTAAAAACACATAATAAAAGCAAATTCAGCTATACAATCCAAAGCAATACAGCTAGTTAAGTCAAAACTTACTCCGCCTCTCCTGCAATGCGAACCGACGAATGGGTGTGCGCGAATCGATGAGAGTGAGGAAGAACCAAGTGGTAGCTGATAATTATTGGCGAGCAGCTTGCAAGTTGCGAACTAACAAATGGACAAGAAGAGAAGAATAGGTGGCTTGCGAGTATGACTCGGCTACACCGCTGTTGTGCGATTGACGGTCTTTGTGATGTGTGGCGGGGAAGGGTGGTCGGGTAGGAGCTCTTTGTGCTGTTGGCGCCCGCTGTGAGGTATGGCAGGGAATGATGGCCTCTTGGCGGGGCTGTTGGTGTGGGTGACAACTGAGGGTGGCTTACGTGACTGCGTGAGAGGGAAACAAGCTTGCGTCGAAGAAGACAACTGAGGGAGGAAGAAAACTGTTCGAGTTACATATTGGAAATTAGCGACGGCCTTTTAATATTAGCGACGGCTAGGCCGTCGCAAATTACGATTCCGTCGCAAACTGTGAATGACCGTCGCAAAATTACCATCCGTCGCACATTAGCGACGGCCATGCCCGTCGCAAATTGGCGCCAACATTTCGCGTAAAATGGCGGGAACGTTACTGACAGATTTGCGACGGAACTTCCGTCAGTAATTTCCTCTACCATTTGCGACGGCTTCAGCCGTCGCAAAACATAAAATTAGCGACGGTTTTGAGACCGTCGCAAAATTTCCGTCGCTAATTCACCTTATTCTTGTAGTGCCAGAGCCATCACGGTGCTGGTGAGAACGTGTTGAAGCAAACACATTTTCCATGGCGGAGATGTCGGAAAAGACTGAAGCAGAGAAGAAAACTGATCCGGTGAAAAAGATCCCTTCACCAACTAATTCAAACAATGCACTGATCGGCCTGAGTACTGAACAATGACAAGCACTAGTGGATTTTTTAAATAGCCAAAAAGGGAACATAAATGACAAGGTGAATGGTAAACATAGTGTGTGTATTGTTGACACAGGAGCTTCCAGCCACATGACTGTGAACTTGAAATTCTTGCATGGGCTGAGAGAAATAGAAGGATGTCCAATTGGACTTCCAGATGGAAAACAAGTGCATGTTAGCCACTAAAGAAGGGACGGCAATACTTGATGGAGGATTGAAAATTGAGAATGTTCTTTATGTGCCAAAATTGAACTGCAATTTGATATCGATCTCTCAACTGATTGGTGAAAAAAATTGTATTGTCCATTTCACTGATACCTTATGTGTTATGCAGGACCACACTTCGAAGATGCTGATTGGAGCGGGTGAATGAAGAGATAGGCTTTATTGTTTCAAAGGTATCCGAAGTGAGAAGGCACACAAGGCTAGTGGAATTTTTCAGTTTAATTTATGGCATCAACGCATAGGACATCCATCTTTGAGGACTACTCAATTAGTTTCCAATATAAGGTGTGAAGAAAGTGAGTTGAAAAATAAAGCATGTGATGTATGTTTTCGAGCTAAACAAATCAGGGATGTTTTTCCTTTGAGTACTCATACTACTACTAGTAGTTTTGATTTAATTCATTGTGATCTGTGGGGACCTTATCGGACTCCCTCTTCTTGTGGTGCATCATATTTTTTGACAATAATGGATGATTTTTCTCGTGCCATATGGATTTATCTATTAGTTGATAAAAGGGAAGTGTCACGTACATTGATAAATTTCTTTGCCTTAGTAGAAAGACGGTTTGATAAAAGGGTTAAGATGATGCGTAGCGATAACGGGACTGAATTTACATGTTTGAAAAATTATTTTCATGAACATGGAATTTGTTTCAAACTTCTTGTCCTGGAACACCGCAACAGAATGGAAGAGTAGAAAGAAAACATAGGCACATTCTTAATGTTGCTCGTGCTCTACGTTTTCAAGGTAGCCTTCCTATTTCTTTTTGGGGTGAGTGTGTCTTGACTGCTGGATATCTAATTAATCGCACACCTACTCCAGTGCTGCATGGAAAAACACCGTATGAGATGTTGCATGGGCAAGCTCCCTTACATAGTCATTTGAAGGTTTTTGGATGTTTGTGTTACGCACATAACCTAGGAAAAACAAATGATAAGTTTGCCAGTCGAAGCCAGAAATGCGTTTTTGTTGGATACCCTAATGGTAAAAAGGGTTGGAAATTATTTGACTTAGATACTCAACGTTATTTTGTGTCACGTGACGTTGATTTTTTTTTAGACAATTTCGTTTTGCTCATATAAGCAAGGAAAAGAACATTTCATCTATGGATTCTCCTGTAGTATTTCCCTTGTTGGTTGGTGACAATGATAGTAGGTCCCATGATCAAATTGACACAGAAGAAGAAGTAAGCCCAAACAATGGTGTTGATGTGGGTCCTACCGTGGGGGTGGGGGGGGGGGGGGGGGGGTACAAATGACTCAAACAATGAGGCAAGTGAATATTCAAATCCAAATAATCCTTCTGTCGATCCTCCTACATTAGATTTGATTGCTCACAACAATGTGGAGGAGTTGGGAAGAGGTCACCGCATTAGGATGCCTTCAGTCAAGTTGTGTGACTATGTGACTCACACTGTACAGAAGTTAAGCCCATCTCCCAGTTTGCCCTCTCCACAGCATATTTCAGGTGCGCCTTATCCCTTAATACATTATGTGAATTGTGACAAATTCTCTGTAAAGCATCGCAGGTTCATTGCTGCTCTCACTATGGAACATGAACCCGTCCATTTTTTTGAGGCAGTGAAAGATGCTAAGTGGAGACTTGCAATGCAACAAGAACTCGAAGCACTGGAAAGTAATGGGACCTGGACTCTGCAACCCTTGCCGGATGGGAAGAAACCTCTTGGTTGTAAATGGGTGTATAAGATTAAGCACAACTCTGATGGCACCATCGAAAGATACAAGGCAAGGTTGGTCATTCTTGGGAATCATCAGGTAGAAGGGATTGACTATACCGAGACATTTGCTCCTGTTGTTAAAATGGTCACTATTCGTCTTGTTCTTGCCATAGCAGCAGCAAAGAAGTGGGAAATTCATCAAATGGACGTCCATAATGCTTTCCTCCATGGTGATCTTCATGAAGATGTTTACATGAAGTTGCCCCCAGGCTTTCGCACATCTCAACCAGGATTAGTTTGCAAGTTGCGCAAATCGTTGTATGGCTTGAAGCAAGCCCCTCGATGTTGGTTTGCCAAATTATCATTTGCCTTGACGAATTTTGGGTTTCAACAATCATCCTCTGACCACTCACTCTTTACTCTTCTTAATCATGGAATGCAAATAGTAGTTTTGGTGTATGTGGATGATTTGATCGTGTGTGGGAACGACTCCACTGCAATTCAAAAAATTAAAGTATATCTCAGCAAGTGCTTTCACATGAAAGATTTGGGGACCCTGAAGTATTTTCTTGGTGTAGAAGTTGCAAGGAATCCAAGTGGGATATTCTTATGCCAACGTAAATATGCTTTGGACATAATTCAAGAAACGGGTTTACTTGGTGCCAAGCCCGTGTCCACACCTCTTGAGCAAAACCATCAACTTAGTCTCGCTACTGGACAACTTCTTGATCAACCTGAACGTTATCGACGTCTAGTTGGTCGTCTCATCTATTTGTGTTTCACCAGACCAGAGCTATCTTATTGTGTTCACCTCTTGTCACGATTCATGCAACAACCTCGCGAGGAACACTGGAATGCAGCTCTTCGAATTGTTAAATACCTAAAAGGAAGTCCTGGTCAAGGCATACTTCTTAGCAGTACGGCTAAATTTCAGCTGCATGGATGGTGCAATTCTGATTAGGCAGGCTGCCCTTTAACCCGACGCTCAACCACCGGCTGGTTTGTGTTCTTGGGTCACTCTCCTATCTCCTGGAAAACCAAAAAACAACACACTGTTTCTCGTTCCTCGGCTGAAGCTGAATACCGCTCTATGGCTACCACCACCTGCGAGCTTAAGTGGCTTAAGAGTTTGCTTTCTGAACTTGGCATATTACATAAAGGTCTCATGCGCCTTAATTGTGACAATCAAGCAGCTTTGCACATAGCCCAAAATCCAGTTTTCCATGAACGCACGAAGCATATCGAAGTGGATTGTCACTTTTTTCACAATGAGGTACTTCAAGGTAATATTCAGTCATCTTATGCCCCTACATCCGAACAATTGGCAGACATTTTTACCAAAGCATTAGGAAGGCATCAATTTCAGACTTTGCTTGGCAAGCTGGTCATTGGTAATCCTCACACACCACCTTGAGGGGGGTAATATCGTATATTCCAATGGCTGTATTCAAGGCATAACCATCGGGATTATTCTCCATGGATTACTCTTTTATTTATTGTAATCAAGGCATAACCATCGGGATTATTCTCCATGAATTACTCTCTTATTTATTGTAAATATTAGCTAATCAAATCAAGGTTATCAATGACAGATATAAATGAGACATTATAGGCATTAGTTTAGGACAGATGTAAATGAGACATTATAGGCATTAGTTTAGGACACGTAAACCTCATGTAACTTATATATATTTGGTATATGTTCAATGGAATGATACACACATTCTTTCCACCATATTCTTGTTACATATAAAATTAAAGTAACATTGCTTTCAAAATTTTCATCTACTCATACGGACATGTTACAATTTTAGAGTCATGAAATCACTTCGGGTCAATCCGGTCCCGTCCCACCTTGACCTGATCTTAATCAATCCCGTACATTATCGGGTTTTTTGGGGTCTAGGGACGGGTTCAGGTTCACATAATTGGCCTGATCACCATTTAGGGTCAGGTGAGGGACAAGCCTAACTCATTCCACGCACACCCCTAATGCTCTTCACACTATTTGGAAGATTATTTGCAATGAAATGAATTAATTTGGTTTGTGTAAAAAAAAACATTATATTCATCAATGAAATAGTTCACCTAAATTAGAACAAATTAGTGCGTTATCATGAAAAAATTTCTTTGAAAGCCTTTTGATGCTCAATAAAGCAACAAACTAACTTTATAACCATATCAAAGCTAAGAAAAGTGTTATTTTGACACCAAAACCAAATATCAACACCTACTTTTATATTTTTCTCATATATTTATTCATTATTTTTCTCTCATCTTTCATCATTTTCTTTTCTAAACTCACCATCATTGGTGATGTCAAAAGTTGATGTCAAAATATCATTTCTCAAAAGCCAATACAGGTTAATCTTACGTCAAAGAACAAGATAGAAAGTCCAAAATGAATGTCGGATAAACGACTCAATGAAACTAGAGTGTTCAGCTTCTATCACATCCAAGCTGATTTTATTTACAAAATATTTCTACACTTTCCTTTATAAAAAATTGAAAATAAGAAATATACAATAGAGTGAATACTATATTATTTTATAATTATTAAATATAACAACTGAAAAAAAAACAAAATAAAACACACACTACTCATTTATTCAATACACTCCTTAACCCTCATGATTTTTCTTCAACTTCACATCTGCATGACATGGAAAAGAAACATGAAAATTGATATGACACCTTGATTCCCATTCACACACACAAACAAAGAGATATTTCACTTGAAAGTTAAACTCTGCACTATTGGTTTTCTGGACCTATTTCAAACCCATTAATCATGTCTGCCTTACACAATCCTCTCACCAAGGCCTCAAAAGACACAGGTTCAAAAGACTCTTTAATCCTCCTAGAAACACAAATGTTAAAACATTAAATTAAATGGGTGAGTGAAACTACTCATGAGGAAGTGTTCTTGCCTCTGTAGTTACTAAATAATGATAGGAAGAAGAAAAAAAAGAGAAACAAAGAGGAAAATCTCTTTCACAAATGAAAACCAAAAGGAACATATGTAAAGAGCTAGAGAAAGAAGAAATATTCCTTGTCTATTTTGTGAGAAAGAATAAATTGCCCCTTGCCACTGCATCTTGTAGCGGCTCTCCCATCTTTGGCCGAGGGAGCCACCCCTACTATCCTTTCTCCAGCCACCATCTCTCCCACTCCCCTTCTTGTAGCTTCTCGTTAGTTCTCTCTCTAAAACTCTAACCTTCGATTTTTGTGGCCTTTGCTGAATTTCCTACATTTACAAATTTCACATATTCACAGATTTATTTTAATCTATGATCAAGATTTCATACATCCATCTTTATATTAATATATTTATCCTATACAAAATTTAATTAATGATCAATATCTCCTCATTCTCAAAGTAACAGTAGGGAATCAATTTCTCTACCATACTGCCATATATCTCTAAAATCTTGAATCTTCCATCTGATTTAAAATGACCTATTTGAATTTAACTTGTATTATGACCTTTCATTTGACTGCACAGGGAAGACAGCGTTTTGAAAAAGAGAAGACAAATGAACCTACTCAATGTGAGAGAAAAAAATAACACACACAAATTCCCAAACGTGGGTTAACGAATACTGAACGTATTCCCAGATCCAACAATTGATATTTAATTTTAAAGGTATTGTAGATTTTTTTAATAGATGCTATTTTACAATTTTATCCTTTGTTTTGGGGAATGGATATCACACCCATATTCTGGTGCATAGGACATAAGAGAGATTCTTCAAAATGAAAAACCATGTGCTTGATCGAAGGAGGTTTTTTATATATGTAAACAAAAGGTATATTGATTAAGAGTATAAAGGATATTCTAATCCGTATAAAGAACAAGAAAATACGGAAAGCCTAATGTAAAAAGGCATAATGACCCTTAAGCTGAATCAGTCTGAGTTTTACATAGGCTAAACCATCAAAGAATTAAAGAAAAGAGTAGGAAAAAAATAACAGACACTGATAGCAGATACATACACTAAGTAAGTCATAGATGGCCCCTGAAACCAATGACCAAACCACCTAGCAAAAAATATAGCAATTCGCCAAGAATCACCCAAAGCCAAATGACATATCACTGATATCAGAAGTAAGCCAAAGTGATAGACAATAATTAAGCCATAGTAAGGTCATGGACCCACCAACACATTACTCTGTACCAAAACAAAAAGTGTTTCCTGCCTCCACCAACAACAGCACCTGAGAAGCCAATTTTAACTCCACCTTGCTGCGCATAGTCTTTACTGGGGTGTTCATCAACCGATCCAATCCGATGTCAACCGTAGTAACCGAACCGAGAAGCCGACAACCGAATTAACCGAAAACCAAAAAAAAAACTGAAATTTTAATTGGATTGGATCGGTTTTCGGTTCCTGATTGTAAAAACCGATCCAATCTTTTACATATATATATATATATATATATATATATATATATATATATATATATATATAATCCCTCTTGTATTTACATTAGTGCCCTCACTTATCCTTAGTCGTTTATCCTAGATGCTTCTGATACTCACTTCACTCACTCTCACTCACTTGGCTGCGCCTCCAAGTCCCAACCCTAGCTCGTCGTCGTGCTGTGCCTCCAAGACATCCCAACCCTAGCTCGTTGTCGTGCGTCGATCTCCAGCAGCCGACCGCCGAGAAGCATCGCGTCGTTGCCACTGTGAAGACATGTAACACCCCGATTTTCGCTGCTTTGTAATATCGGTAATAAATATATAAATATATATTTTTATCCGAGACTTAGAAAATGATTTTGGATAAACCAAGGTCATTTCTTTGTTATACTTATTTTCATAAGGTTACGGGGAAGTTTTTGGTTGAAAACTCAGACGGAAGCCGGTCTGCGTTTTCTGTATTTTCACTGACAGTAAAAGTTTACTGCTCATAAGACCTAATTTTGAGTCGTGAACGAGATGAAAAATGTTTTAATCGTATTTAATACGATACTGGAAGTTTTGAAAATTTTGGTAAAAAAAATTAAAATATTATATTTGTTGCGGGCGTATACGTCGAGATATCTCTAGGAAAAGCTTGCGCCAGATGAATCGAGGAGTCGGCAATGTAGCAGAGATGATGGATTTGACCGACTTGACGAGCATTTATGACGAGCTTATCCATGTCATAATGGCCATAATGGCACATTTATGACAAGGTGACTTTTTGCTTTGAAATGACCATTTTGCCCTTGTCTTTTTATGACAATTGCAAGCAAATGCCATTGGAAAAGTTGACCAAACCTTACCCAAATTACACGGCTCCAACTTGTCTTCATCATTTGGCCATTTTCTTCCATTTTCCATTTCTTCAAGTTATTAGTTTGCCTTAAGAACTTCAAGAACATTCAAAAGTGTTCATAATTCGTCAGATTTGGCCTAGCAATTATGACCATTTTCTATTCTGAATCTCGAAAAACTTTCAACACGAAAGTTGTTCATCTTTCTCTCTTCTTTCCAACTACATAAATATCATCCAAAACGGACAAGTATGTTGAGAGATCTACCCAAAATACTAAAAGCGTTCTAAACCCTAACTATGTTCATCTTCTTCTCTAAGTTTCTCAAGAACACCATGAGAAATTTGTGAAGAACATCATCCAAATATTGCTTTACTTGAATCATCAAGAGGTAACAACCTCTTAACTTTTCATTTAAATCATTTCTCTTCACAACTTTTGTAGATTCATGACTTAGATCAACATGTTCTTCATTTACTCAAAGTTCATGGAACTAGATTCAAAAATTCATAACTAATTCTAGAAAAATCCTTTTTACATGAAACCAATTGATATGATCTTATAATCATCTCTATTTTCATCATCTATAAGCATAAGATCATGAGAAATTTCTTTCCCTAATTTCTGGACTTGGCCGAACCTAGGTCAATGTTGTGTTCATAGGTTTTGTTTCATTTTCATGTCTTGATTCATGATTCAATCTTCAAATACCTTGATAGTTCTTGTATCCAAGCATATAGAAGATCAAAAATAAAACTCTCACCTATTGATTTCATCAAGGCCGAAACCCTAGTTCTTGGAACTAGATGAGTTTTGTTCAAAGTTTTCATTAATGACCTTAGTAATCAAGCTATTAGTATGTATGCTTAATAAATCCAAGTTGGTTTATCAAATTAAGAACCCTAGCCCTATGAACATGTTAAGGCCGAATCCTTGTATAAAAGAGATAGGAAGTTTTGAGTTTCAACTTTAGTTGTTTAGTCACTAATCCATGATTTAGGTTAATCAAGGACCATTAATCTATGACTTAATCATGATTAGAAATTTTAAGGATTTTGAACCCTAAAAGTCAGTCCTTGGCCGAAACCCTAACCCTAAAGGTTAGAGGATTTTGTTTCAAATTTTAGTATTGTAATAAGTAATCTATGTTAGTTAAGACTCTAGTAACTAGGATCCAAAAGATGACATTAAGAAGATAACCTTAAACCTAATTTCTAAGTCTTGGCCGAACCTAGCCCTAAAGTGTCATAGATGGTTGTTAGTTGATTAATTATAGTTATGTTGTTTGGTTGAAGGTGGTTGTGTTAACTCGTGGCGGGATAACGAGGATCGTCGTGTACGTATTTCCGGTGCTAGCTCAGGTGGGGAAAAGAATCAACCTATCGTCGGAATCGATAAGTAGTAGATTATATGATAATTGTGTAGGGCGACCTAAACCCTACTAGTAGTCGAGTAATCGACAAGACCAAAATCCCATTGGAAACCTTTTCTGTAAAACCAATGGTGATTCGGGGATTGTAGGTTTATCGACATTAAGTTGATTTTAAGTATTTGAGGATGTTTGATTTTATGTTATCAAATTTACTGTGATACGCTGGTTGAGGTATTCCATCTGCATGTGACATATTATTGCGGTGTTTGAATATTTATGATATTGAGGATGTTTGTTGTCTGTCACGGCCGTGATGGTTGTCATGGCCAGGCCGTGACAGGTTCTGTTTTGTAGAATTCTTGCCTTTGATGTCTGTCACGACCGTGATGGCTATCACGGCCAGGCCGTGACAGAGTTTGACTTTGTTATTTATTTGATTTTATTATTATGAGTTGGTTGTGATAAATTGCTTTATATTGTATTGAGATATTTGAATATTTTCTAATGTTATGTTATGCATGATCTGCCTGGTTTTTAATATTATACCTAGTTGATTTTAAGTAAGGATATATGTTGTTCGGGAGATGATTGTTTGGGTGAGAGAATGAATTGACTTAGAGGTGCCTAGCTTAATTAAGTTATCTAATGGATGAGATGTGACATAGAATGCGAGTTGAGGTTATGATGGGAGCTTGAGGTACAAGGTTGTTATTGATTTGAGATAGTGAGATTCATATAGAGGCTTTGATGCAAATACTTTTTCAGTCCATGACACGTCGATCTGATTTATCCTATCGAAAGATAGAAGTGAACTATATTGAAATCCTATCCTATCAAAAGATAGAAGAGCACTATACCGGATCCTATCCTATCGAAAGATAGAAGTGCACTATACCGGATCCTATCCTATCGAAAGATAGAAGGGCACTATGCTGAGTCTTATCCTATCGAAAGATAGAAAGGCACTATGTTGAGTCTTATCCTATCGAAAGATAGAAGGGCACTATGCCGAGTTCTTTGCATCGGACTACCCTGGACTACTAACGAATGTGAAAGGAATAGAGACAGTTATGATAGTATAAGTGTTTAGACTACATGAGCTGAGGGTAGAGAATGATATAGTGAATTGAGGATCATTGTTGATTTTGAGTGATGTGTGTCTGTGACAATTACTGTATAATTTACTATTACTCTTTTTCGCTTTTTGATGATAGAACTGTTTCTTATTCCCTATATCTGTCTGTGTGTTGTATTTTATTTCTGATGTGATCGTACGAGAAGACCCGATGGAGGAACCAATTGCTGAGGAGTTAGATGGAACTCCGTATGAACCGGATGCTGGAGGTCGAGCTGTGATCCAGGACGATTAGAGTATAGACATGATGGCCAGTGTGTCTAAGGAGTATTTATATTTCCGCTAAGTAAGTCTGTAGTGAATTTTATATCTGTGAGGGATCCTACCGAGAGGGTACCATTAACAGTGTTTTGGTATTGTCTTAAATAAACATGTGTGTAATTATATATATTACAACTTTGGTGTGTTTTATATTTGTAGAAGTTATATGATTATTAATTAAGTTTTAAATTTTTACGTATTTTCAATAGTAAGCGCGCGATTAAGTAAATAAATATTAAGGTTTTAATGTAATAATACGATGGGGCACATCGGGGTGTCTCAGTGAAGACCACTGAGCACCATCGCGGCGTCGCCACTGTGATGACCGTCGAGAACCACCGAGAAGCATCGCCTGTAGCCACTGCTCTGTTTGTAAGTTGTACTTGTAACCCTCTTTTCTTCTTCTCTTCTTTATTTTCATCTTGTTCTTCTTCTTCTGCTCTTATTTCTTCTTCTCATGTTGAGCATTTTTCATTTGTGAAACCAGATCTACCCATTTTCGCAACTCTCTTCCTCAGAGCTTCTACACAGTACACACTCTTTTGTTGTCCTCTGCCTCCATGGTAAATCCCTGGTCTGCAAGATTTTCACAACTCTGAGCTTCTTCTTTGTTTCTGTCTTCTGTTGATTTTCGCAACTTTGAGCATTTTCTTAGTTTCTGTCTTCTGGCAGGATTCAAACCCTTTTTTTTTTGTATTTAAGAAATACATTTAATTACTCTCTGAAATTAAACTGTTGTGTGTACTCTGAAATTTTGTTAGGAACATCTTTGGAACATTTTGCTATTAAGCTGTTGCATTCCTTGTTTATTTGGAATCAAGTACTTTCATTGATGCATTCCCTCTTACTGCATTGCTTGTTGTGTGGGAGACTGGGAGTACTATTTTGAGGGTCCCTTGTTGATTTGAAATCAAGGAATTCTCTGACTATTCTCTGTTTTGAGTTGAAAATATAGCACACCAAGACTATTTTTATTTTTAGTATATTACTTTTCTGGTTGTTAATAGTTATACATGTAAGGTTTTCTTTTTAATACAACTTTACAAGACAGGAGACAGTCATGTAAAATTTTATCGATAAAAATGAATGATCCAATCCAATCCCAACCGCATTTAATTGGATTGGATCGGATTTTTTTTGGAAGTCATCCAATCCAATCCAAATCGTATGGTGTATTTATCATCAGATCGAATGAGTTTTTAGCTCAAAACTGATCTAATCTAATCCGCGAACACCCCTAACCTCCACGCAGCCAAAGTCCCACCTAATTGTTTCGAAGTAAAACCAAAAAGTCCAGTAGAGAAGCTTTAGTCACCACACTGTTTCATAAAAGGAGTGTTGACCCTAACCACAAATGACATCATACGGCAAGAGCAAAGAACAGAGAAGAGAAAGTGTTTCAAGAAGCCCAACAGTTCTTGGGTGTATTCTCAGCAGCAAACAGATCACCAAGCACAAGTTGTAACAATTGGAAACTGCTATAAAACATGATATAGCAGCAAACCAACAAGGACAGCACAATTAAGGGTGTCAAATGGATGGATTGGATAAATTTTTATTCGGATCTTAACAGATGGATTAAAACAATCCATGAATCCATTATAATCCATTAAAAATTCATTAAAAAAAATCCAATTCATCCATGATCCATTAAATAAAATCCATCCGATCCATCCATTAACAACTTTTCATGGATGGATATCCAATCCATCCACTAAAATTTATTTTAAGAAATTAAATAATTTTATATCTCTTTTATCTATCCATAAAATATTTTTAAAAATAAAATAATTTGTAAAAAAATTGAAATATTATCTTTATCTCACCCTCTCTCTCCTCTTTCTTCCTCTCTCTACCCTCTCTCTCTCCTCTTTTTTCCTACTCTTTCTCTATCTCTACTCTATCTCACGACCATTTTTCTATTATTATATGGGAGTTATTGATTATATGTATTTACAGAAGTTGTTTTGTCAAAACGTTCCATGACATTGTTTTATGAAACTTGTTACGATTATGTGCTTTCAATTAGTTAATAATTTTTTTTAAAAGTTTCTCAGCAAAAAAAAAAAAGACAACAAAAAAAGAAAACGTACGTGATAACGTGGACTACTACTGGTGCTTGAGAACAATTAATTAGTTAATACTTAATATAAAAAAAAGAAAAAAACAGATAAATAAAATAAAAAATAGTGAAGAAAAAATAATAGGTAACGGAAGAGAAAATTAGATGGAGTGTTTTTTTTTGTTACAAATGGAGGTTTTTTTATTTGGTGAAAAATAATATGAAAAAAATAAATTTATTTTGGAATGGATAAAAGTTGATCAATTATATTTTTTATTGTTGGTCCAATGGATTTTAAAAAATATTGAATGGATCATAAACCATCCACTAAAAAAATAATCCAATCCATTTATATTATTTTTTTTATAAATAGATGGATTGGATGGATTTTCTCATGGATAGATTGGATAGATGGTGGACAAATGAATCATTTTGTCACCCCTATGCATAACCATAAAAAAGCAAAATCCAAGCCACATGCAACATAGACCCACAAAAAGTAATCCTGCTGACATAGTACCCATATGCAACGCTCATAACACCCAAACAGAAACAGAAGGCATCCAACTACTAGGCACAGAGAAACTAGCAAAGGATGGGATTTGAAAAACCAAACCGATCATGCCCCTTCACCTAAGCCCCCATTTTTCACTTCATCAGTAACAAACTACATTGATAACCACTGGACACAGGATGGACATAGAAAACAATTCCACAATTCGAATGCTTATTATTGATTAGCTAAACGTTATATGTCGTGCAAAACAAAATGCCAAATAAAGAGAGATCTTATCTCCTTCCTTCCACTTCAAAATTTAAGATAAGACTCTCAAGTTTGCCACCTGTTTGTTTTCATTGCTAACTAATTGTAAGCTAGAAGGTTCTATCATGGGAAGGTAAAAGTAAAACAGTCAAGACTCAATAAAAGACCTGAGAAATGAGAATTTCACCCAAGAGATGTTCATGGGATGTGAAACTATGAGAATTTCATTGTTTATGTTTTATTGTTTTAAAACTATGTTATTTCCACATTGTTTTCGTTGAGATGTGAAACCTTTTTATCCAAGTTTTATTTTAATCAAATAAATGCATGCTTTATAATTACCTATTTTAAGTAAATGTTTATATTAACATGCGGGGTAGAAGGATGTCACACTGTGCAGGGAATGAGATCATCACATAATGGTTTTCTTTCCCACACTAACAAGAGCCAAGCCTTTCTAGCAGATCTACGAAGGTGCAATTTCACAAAATTAGGATATGAGATTGTTGATTTCCACAACTTACACACGCACCTGAATTTCAGGAGAGACTTCACAGGCAGTCATGACAGAATTTCCACCATGAGCTCGTCAGGGAGGACCGGAGGTGGCCGCCGAGCTTTACCGGTTTTCGTGAAATTGGAAAAACAAGCGAGAAGGTTTAGAGAGGGACAGACGCGCACGGTGTCGGACGGCGGTGCTGCTGGTGGATCGACGGTGCTGCGGTCAGAGTGGCGGTGAGAGAGTGATCAAAGAGGGCGAGAGGGAACTGCAGGGTTACTCACTCACTTTACGTCGACAGTGTAGGGTTGCAAGTTTACAACTTATACTTTTACCGTTTGCCACTTAGTTATATATTTTAATTGTGGCTTATAGGGTGAGGGGGCAAATAAGTCCCTCGACCAATGAGGGAGCAAAATGACAGGTTACAGTAGGTTATACTTCTAAATATGTGTTTTTTTCCTGCAAAATAAACCCTCAAATAAAATAGAGTTGAATGTTGTTGTCTTTCTCAAGCAAGGCAAGTAATGTTTATCCTCTCAGATTTGAACTCACTCCCACCCTACTAGCCCTCCATTCACGATGGCAACACCATCATGCCGTCCTCAACTGATCAAGTAAACTTGCCCCTTTCGTGACTGCTCGGAAACAAATAGGAGGGAGAGGGATGAACGATCCAGCCCAGCATGATTCCCTATGACTCATCACTAACAGATTCGCCATTTTCATGTCTCACAACCATCAACCTCACACAGATAAATTTGTCTGTTGAAATCGCTTTGTCATTTGACAAGTAATTTTGTCCGAAAGAAATAAATTTGTCTCCCTCTATTAGACAAGTAGTTCGGTACTTTCAGTTGGGAGCATATTTGTCTTGTTGTTAAAAGGTTACGCCTTCACCATTTTTATGTCGCTGAAGTGGTGAAGTTAATAGTACCCACTACCCAATATCAAGTCCGCAGTAGGAATGATTCTCACCACCAGCCTTCACCGCCAACTCGACCGTCGCCCCCGTCATCGAATTTTCTTGCCATTTCAATATCACTATGAATATACCTCTTCATATATAAGCACATGCGTTGGAAACTCCCAGATCAAAATAAAAGCATCTGCTTTTAGATCCATTTCTATATTTGCAAAGAAAAGTAAAAGTTCCACAGCCATACCATAAACATAATCATTTCACTTTGCTTTATTTCTATGTTTGCTCAGCTGTAGACGTAGTCTCGCAGACCTCTGTGTGTGTGTTTATGTGTATTTTATAAGTTGGGGTGGTGGACGACGGTGCGGCGGTGGACGACGGTGGCTCGGTGTGGCGGTGGAGGTTATGGACTGATGCAGAGGACTGGAACTAAGTGGTTCTTTAGGAGTATGAAGAACCTTTTTTTTTTTTTAACACGGTGGGACACGTGGCGTCTTATGGACCGTCAAATTGATCCGATGGCCTAGAAAATGGAACCAGAACAGTAGGTAACCTGGAATTGATCTTAGCCACTAACTTATTTAATTATTATATCTAACGGTGAATTTTGCTCCCTCACTGATGAGGGACTTATTTGTCCTCTCATATTAGCAGCCACCATATTTTAATACTAGACTTTTTACCCGTATAAGAATTATGTTTTTTAAAAATTATTTTAGTTTATTTTTAAAGAATATTGTTACTTAACTATAGAAAATAATAAATTAAGATAGAAATAAATGAGTATTCGTGTAGTGAAAGACAAATAGATATATAAATATGAATAAATTTATTACTATTTGATTATGAATAAATATTGTATAAAAATTGGCTCTATTTACTCATACTATTTAGAGTGTATTCGGGAAAAATAAAAAACAAATATTATGTTGATAATCGATTTCTTCTCCCTAAAGGCTTTTGGTTATTTTATTTTTTCCACATTTTGCTTTAATAAGATGATATGAAATTCAAATATGATTGTTTCCTTTTTCTTTTTTTTTACCCAAATGAAAAATGTTAATTACCAGCATGTGTGGAATCCTTTTAGCTGTATGGGTTGAACTATGTTTTTATATAACTCGTAAACAATAATATATTTTTACATGTTTTCCACAATCATGAAAAAATGTTGGAACTTGTATTTAATTTTTTATAAATAGAAAAAAATTTGATGATAAGGTATCAAAAAAAAATCCAATGTTTAAAAAACAAATATAAAAAACAAATAACTTCATACCATTTTTCGTAATTTAGTATACAAAAGTGATTTTTTTATGCCACTCAAACAAAAAAGATTACCTTAAAATCGTTTTTCAACAAAGAGACCCAAACAAAAACATATTTTAATTATAATCGATTATCATAATAATCGATTATACAATAAACATAATCTTTTTTTTTTCCAGCTTTCTCAACCACCCTCATAGTCTCATATATTCTTAGGAGTTTCTAGTTCTTTTTTTTTTTACCATTTAATGTGTATTAACTCGGTTATAATATCAAAAATGTTAATTGAAAGGAGAGATACATATAACATATATAAATGAGTACACATTGAATAGTATAAAATCTAACTTATTCTTGTAGTTCTATGATAATTACAGAGCCAGATTTTTTTTTAAATTTTTTTTAACTTAACAGGAAAAAGAATCATTCAACTATACATTACAAAAGATAGCTATTCTTAAGCAAGATAAATTGCAACTATAATAGTGTTCTGACATCCCCAAATGATGCAGCAAAAAGTGAAAATTAATTACTTATATAGATATTAAGTCTTCTAGTTACCATTACACAAACAGGAGTAGAGCTGCAAAACACCATAGTTGTTGAGTAATAAGTTACTACTATTGTTTCCAAAACAACTTAAAAGAAAGCCGCCAATACGGACATAAAAGTCTTCTACAAAACCAGCACCTAGAACTGAAGTAGAAACTTAAGCTTCAGTAAGGCCCTTTCAGCCTTTCTTCTTTGCTACCATTCCTTCACATACCATCAATGATGCACAATGTCCTTGAAGCTAGGGGTTGCAGATCTATAATTCAGAAAGAGTTATGTGAGACTAGAAAGTGAAATTGTAGAGAAAAAAATTTCTTGATAGAACAAACACTAGCAAGATTAAGAAAACAATTCAAGAACAGCAAACACAGCAAAAACACAAAGGAAAAGAATGCAACATGCTCAAAAGTGCATCCAATCCCTGTGTAAACAAAGACATTAGCTTCAACCCTGATGCTGAGAATACAAGCGTGTAGTCTAGGTGATACAATGGTTGTTTTATTATAGATGAGATTCTATAGCAATGACATTATCTTTTTTTTATAAGCCAAAAGTTATATTAATAAACAACACAGCAGACCAACAAGCACAAGTTGTACCAATTGAAAAGCTGGCAGAAAAAGAAACAAAGGAAACTGCTATAAAACACAATATAGCAGCAAACCAACCAAGACAGCACAACCATTAAAATGCTAAATCCAAGCCATATGCAACACAGACCCATAAAAAGTAATCCTGCTGTCATAGTGCCCATATGCAACGCTCATAACACCCATACAAAAACAGAAGGCATCCAACAACTAGCCACAGAGAAACTAACAAAGGATGGGATTTGAAAAGCCAAATTGATCATGTTCATGCCCCTTCACCTAAGCTTCCTTCCAGGCGGCACCTTCACACAAAAGTCCCCCATTTTCCACTTTATCAGTAACAGAAACTACACCAACTCCCAAAACAACATTCCACAATTGATAACCACTGGACATAGGATGGACATAGAAAACAATCCCACAATTTGAATGCTTATTATTGATTAGCTAAACGTTATGTCGTACAAAAAAAAAGTGCAAATAAAGAGAGATCTTATCTCCTTGGTTCAACTTCAAAATTTAAGATAAGACTCTCTCGTTCGCCACCTATTTGTTCTCATTGCTAACTAATTGTAAGCTAAAAGCTTTTATCACGGGAAGATAATAGTAAAACAGCCAATACTCAATAAAAGACATGAGAAATGAGAGTTTCAGTCAAGAGATGTTCATGAGAAAAGTTTCCTATATACGAACAGCAAACAGGCCTTTCTAAGATCTTCAGCTGGTCAAATGCAATCAAAATGAGATTACATATTAGAGAGGATAAAACAAACACTCATTTCTAGTATTCCATTTCCATAATGAAATTTGGCAGTAAATGAAATTAATATCAAGTTTGAAGAAATGATATAATTCTAGTTTTTCCTCTGCATTTTGCTTAAAACTTTTTGAAGACCCAATAATAAAATATTTAGGAGAGAATCAATTAACATTTTGGAAAATAATCTTTTAGCCTACAAACAAAAACAAAACAACTAAATCCAATCCATAAATTTCAATCCAACCATTACCTATAGGCCATAAATAATCTTCCAAAAAATTAGTGAAACAATGGCACCGCAATTTTTTTTTAACACAATCGACTTATATCTCCCAAACTCAAACTTCAAATGGCAAGAATTTAAAACAATATACATGATTTAAAATAAATTCAGATAACCTGTGTAGAAGAAGGCGAAACCAAGCTTTCAACATAACCCACAGAGAAATACCAATTTGTGTATTTGGGAAGTTTTGTTCGTTCAACTTTATTATCACTCGGATGATACAAAATTGCCTGCGATTCAACAACGGTTGGAATTATAAGGACATCACCCTTCTCAGACGTGCACAGTGGGATCAAAGGATGTTCCACCACCCAATCAAATTGAAGATCTTGATAACTAACTTTGAGGAATTTAGTCCAAGACTTTTCCACTCCAATCTCCTTCATTTGCCATACCACAAAATGGGTTCTGTTGGAATCATGAGAAAAACACAGGCAATCCATCAAAACCGCAATAGTTGGAGTTGGACCAACCCATGGGGATTTATCAAGACGAGGCGGCAACAATTGGGTGCATGTCTCCATCCCCAGATCAAGCGAAACAATTGCATATTGAGCAACAACATCAGAATTGATCCAATTAAGGGTGCCATTCAAGTATACTTCTTCATTATATTCATTATAGAAAAAGGGTATACCAGGAAAACTGTGAAGGTTTCTCCAACAAGTGTCGCCCAAGCTGCAAATTTTCACCTTGATTTTCTGTGACTCCTCCTTAGCTTTACCGATACAAAAGAATGTTAACAACTTGTAAGTGTCACTTACATTATCATAACCCAATGTGTTAATATGTTAGCATTGTGGATCATCAATGAGCTAAAGCTAACTGATTGGAGATCAAGTATTGGCTGTTTTAGTGTTGAATAACAGAAAGTGATATCAGTTAGGGAGTTAGTTAGTTTCTCATTTGTAAATCGTTTAGACTCCTCCTTGTGCACATTTTGATATAGAAGCCTATCTGTTTGTATATTCAGCATTAGTATAAATAGCCATTGATGTAGGTGTGAATGGCGAGTGTTATTCATTCGGTTTCAGAAAGTCCTGCAATTGTTTCAGTTTGCTCAATAAGATTGACTCGGTGTGGATGTAGGGGCTTTGATCTCAGCCCTGAACCACGATAAACCCGTGCCTCATTTGTTCTTCTTCTTTCTCTGTTTAATTACTTTTCTGCATTGTTTACAACACTACTGTGTGTGTGTTTTTTTTTCGCCATTAGTTCAAAGACCGACTTCACAAGCAGAGTTCACAACAATTGGTATCGCAGCCTATTCGACCGGGATTATTCTGCAATGGGCACCACAAAGTTTGATGTTGAAAAGTTCAATGGTGACAATGATTTCAGCCTATGGAGGATCAAGATGAAGGCCCTTCTTGTCCACCAAGGACTCGAAGAAGCCTTGGCAGGAGAATCTAAACTTCCTGTGACCTTGACAGAAAAAGAAAGGAAAGAACTAGTCAAGAAAGCTCACAAAGACCATAATTCTGTCCCTTGGTGATGAGGTTTTAAGGGAAGTCGCGGATGAGACCACTGCAGCGGGTGTTTGGCTTAAGCTTGAAAGCTTGTACATGACCAAATCACTAACCAACAAGTTGTACATGAAGAAGAGGCTGCATCAGCTGAAGATGGAGGAGGGCTCATCAATCAAAGAACATGTTTCTCTATTCACCAAGGCAGTTCTTGATTTGAGAAACCTTGATGTGAGGATCGATGAAGAGGATCAAGCAAGTGATCTTTGTTATGCTCTCTGCCTTCATCCTTCGAGAATCTGGTAGACACCATGTTATTTGGGAAAGAAACACTCACCCTTGAAGATGTTAAGGCTACCCTTAATTCCGGAGAACTGAAAAAGAGAATCACCGATATAAAGGAAGAAGGAAGGGATCTTTGAGGGGCTGCTAATCGAGAGGAAGAAGCGACAAGAAAGAATCAAGGTGCACGAATCAAAAAAGATCAAATTCCAAATACAAGAAAAACTGCTACTATTGTCATAAAGATGGGCATTACGAGAAGGAGTGCCCTGAAAGGAAAAGGAAGAATCGGAAAAACCAAGAATCCAATGATGTAGCAAGAGTTCTTTGATGGGTATGAGAGTCTTGATGTTCTTGCAAAGATCACCGATATCTCAGATCTGATGAGTGGATTCTTGATTCAGGTTGCTCTTTTCATATGACTCCTAATCAAGAATGTTTCCAGTCATACAAAGAAGTTGATGGAGGAAAGGTCTTGATGGGAAATAACCAGGCATGCAAGGTAGTTGGTATAGGAACTGTAAAAGTGCAATTAGCTGATGGTTCCATAAAACTGCTCACAGAAGTGAGGCATGTTCCAGACCTGAAAAGGAATCTTCTCTCACTAGGAATGCTAGATCAAGCAGGCTACACATTCAAAGGAGAAGGTGGAGTCTTGAAGGTTACAAAAGGGAACCTGTTGATCCTTAAAGGCACCAGAAAGCATGGCCTCTATAGACTTCAAGGTAACACTATCCTAAACTCATCTAGCCTAGTTTCTGTATCTGCTAATATCTCCACAAGGTTATGGCATTATAGGCTGGGACATGTGAGTGAAAGAGGATTGCAAGAATTGCACAGACAGGGTTTAATTGGGAAGGGAAACTTGGAAAAACTAGATTTTTGTGAACATTGCATATATGGAAAACAAAAACGTGTAAGATTTCTTAATTCAACTCACACTACAGACAACATTGTAGACTATGTGCATTCTGACATATGGGGGCCTGCTAGAGTTTCTTCACTAGGGGGAGCCAGATACTTTGTCACTTTCATAGATGACAACTCAAGAAAAGTGTGGGTTTATCTTCTTAAACACAAGAACCAAGCCTTTAAACACTTTAAACAATGGAAGTCCTTAGTTGAAAATCAAACTGGAAGGCATATAAAAGTGTTAAGAACAGATAATGGTTTGGAATACCTCAGTGAAGAATTCTCTGATTTCTGTAAAAACAATGGCATTCAGAGACATAAAACAGTAAGATTAACACCTCAACAAAATGGCCTTGCTGAAAGAATGAACAGGACCATTTTGGAGAGGGTTAGATGTATGTTGTCCAATGCAAAGTTGCCTAAAACTTTCTGGGGGGAAGCAGTCAGCACTGCATGCTATCTGATAAATAGGTGTCCATCAGCTGCTATAGGTTTTAAAACACCTGAAGAATTATGGACTGGTAAGGCACCAAGTTATGATAATTTGAGAATCTTTGGCAGCACTGCATATGTTCATATAAATGAAGGAAAATTAGAACCAAGATCTAAGAAGGGAATTTTCCTTGGATATCCTGAGGGAGTGAAAGGCTATAAGATATGGCTTACTGAGCCTACTGGTCCTAAGTCCATAATTAGTAGAGATGTTGTGTTTAAGGAAGAAGATATGCTAGATGATAAGGAGAAAGTGATGTCTCCTAAGCAGTGTTCTGCTCCAGATCAGGGAGTGCATCTTGAGGTGGAGGACACTGCAGAAAAATCTTTTTTGCAGGAAGAATCAGAACTTCAACCTGTTATAGAAACCATTCCTCAAACTAATGATCTAGACACATCCTATAACTTGGTAAGAGACAGGACAAGAAGGCAAATAAAACCACCTCAAAGATATGGTTATGCAGACCTTATAGCCTATGCTTTGGATGTGGAACTCGAGTATAAAGACTCTGATCCCACTAGCTACAAGGAAGCTACCTCAAGTGTTGACAAAGAACATTGGATTGCAGCCATGACTGAAGAAATTGAATCACTCATGAAAAACAAAACCTGGGAACTAGTAGATAAACCTGATGATCAAAGAATTGTGGGGTGCAAATGGATATTTAAAAGGAAATCAGAAATTCCTGGAGTGGAGAAGGGAAGATACAAAGCTAGACTTGTGGCAAAGGGCTTCACACAAAGGGAAGGAGTAGATTTTAATGAAATCTTTTCTCCAGTGGTGAAGCACACAAGCATTAGGATAATTTTGACTCTTGTTGCTGTACATGATCTTGAACTAGAACAAATGGATGTAAAAACTGCCTTCTTACATGGACAATTAGAAGAGAAAATCTACATGAAACAACCTGAAGGTTTTGAGGTAAATGGCAAGGAACACCAAGTCTGTTTGTTAAAGAAGTCTCTTTATGGTCTCAAACAGTCTCCTAGACAATGGTACAAGAGGTTTGACACCTTTGTCATCTCAAATGGATACAACAGAAGTTCCTATGATAGCTGTGTTTACTTTAAGAAAACTAATTCAGACTGTTTCATTTATCTCTTACTTTATGTTGATGACATGCTAATTGCAAGTGCAGATAAGGATGCAATCAGCAAGTTAAAACAGTTGCTGAGTTCTGAATTCGAAATGAAAGATTTAGGTGCAGCAAGAAAAATCTTAGGCATGGAGATTTTCAGGAAAAGAAATGAATGTCTATTATTTTTATCTCAGTCCAGCTATGTGGAGAAGCTGCTCAAAAGGTTCAATATGTCCACTGCTAAACCAGTATCTACCCCTATTGCTGCTCATTTCAAACTCTCAGTTGATCATTCACCTAAATCAGAAGATGAAGTCAAATATATGGAAAACATTCCTTACTCAAATGCTACTGGAAGCTTGATGTATGCCATGGTCTGCACAAGGCCAGACCTGGCATACTCAGCAAGTGTAGTCAGCAGGTTTATGGCCAATCCTGGAAAACTGCATTGGCTTGCTGTTAAATGGATTTTTCGATATTTGAAAGGAACTCATTCTGTTGGTCTGGTTTATGGTAAAAGGAATGAAAATTCAGAAGGGATCTCAGGTTATGTTGATGCAGATTTTGCAGGAGACCTTGACAAAAGAAGGTCTTTGACTGGATTCTTGTTTACTCTATATGGAAATGTGGTAAGTTGGAAGGCCAATTTGCAATCAATTGTAGCCTTGTCTACTCTCGAATCGAGTATATAGCCCTGATGAATCTATCAAGGAAGCCTTATGGTTAAAGGGCATAATCGGTGAGCTTGAGGGATCAACTCTCCCTATGACAAGGTGTGATAGCCAAAGTGCTATTTGTCTTTCTAAAAACCAAGTGTTTCATGAAAGAACAAAACACATAGACATCAGGTTACATTTTATAAGAGACATAATTTCTCAACAGTTGATAGAAATAAGAAAGGTTGCTAGTGAAGATAATCCAGCTGACATGCTTACCAAGGTAGTTTCAGGAACTAAATTTTTGCATTGTTTAAATTTGATTAATGTTCGAAACTGCAGGGTATGAGTCTCTTCTAGGGACTGGCAGATTCAACTTAGCTAAAGATTGAAGATCCAAGGTGGAGAATGTTAATATGTTAGCATTGTGGATCATCAATGAGCTAAAGCTAACTGATTGGAGATCAAGTATTGGCTGTTTTAGTGTTGAATAACAGAAAGTGATATCAGTTAGGGAGTTAGTTAGTTTCTGTTGAATCGTTTAGACTCCTCCTTGTGCACATTTTGATATAGAAGCCTATCTGTTTGTATATTCAGCATTAGTATAAATAGCCATTGATGTAGGTGTGAATGGCGAGTGTTATTCATTCGGTTTACAGAAAAGTCCTGCAATTGTTTCAGTTTGCTCAATAAGATTGACTCGGTGTGGATGTAGGGGCTTTGATCTCACCGAACCACGATAAACCTGTGCCTCATTTGTTTTTCTTCTTTCTCTGTTTAATTACTTTTCTGCATTGTTTACAACACGGCTGTGTGTGTGTGTTTCTTTTTCTGCCATCAGTTCAAAGACTGACTTCACAGCAGAGTTCACAACACAATGCAAACCTATGACCATAAGAACCGTCATTGACACATAAACATGCAAATCCTTTAGATGTTAACTTTGTAGCTGGGTTAGATAAACAAAAGCGGTATTTTGTAGACCCATTTTGATTACTAACACCATACAAACAGACCAAGCCATTACAGGAACCAATAACACCGCTAACATCGCTGTTTAATGGAAAGCAATCCTCTTCATCAATGTGGTGCTGACACGTGTCACTTTATTAGAAAATCATCAATTTCCTTATTAATTAGTGTAGATATAGATTTGTTATTTAAAATAGAAAAAACAAAGGCAAGGATGTGGAAAAAAATAGATTAGAAAATATGAATAGCTCTACTTCTATTTATGTCAATTCAGATATTGGTCTGTTTGACTCCCAAAACATTGTCCTTTACCGGTTTGTAAATATTTTAAAACAAAAAAAAAAAAAATTTATAAAATAAAAAAAAATTATCACTTGACATGTGGCTTGCACCATTGTGCTATACTAAAATCAGCATTTCCCCTTATTAATTAGTATAGATATAGATTTATTATTTAAAATAGAAACAATAAAGGCAATGATATAGAAAAAAAATACAAATTATGAATAGTTCTGCCTCTATTTATGTTAATACAGATATTAGAAAAATAAAAAAGTAAATTATTAAAAAAAAATTCAAACAAAAATTTAAAAAATTTAGAAAAGTATATAAAAAATATTTTAAAAAATTAGGAAAATAATAATTAGAAAAAAATTTTCAAAAAAATTAGAAACAAAAAATTAATTAGAAAACAAAAATATTTTTAAATCATCAATTATAAAAATAAACATTTTAAAAAAAGGAAATTAGAAAAAAACTAATTAGGGAAAAAAATTTAAAAAATATTATAAAGAATATATGTTTAAAAAATAAATAAATAAGTTTAAATAATCCAAAATAATCCTCCAGTTGACAACTCATTCTACAGTTATAGGAACGGTAGAAGAAAAGTTGTTAATTGATAAAGTGATATCCATATTGAATACTAAAATATATATAAATATTAAAATATAGTAACTGGTTCGGTTCAAAAATAACCGAATTAATGACCATTGAGTTTGGTTCAATTCGGAGTCGTAAAAAAATAAATTTTTAAAAAATATTATAAAGAATATATGTTTAAAAAATAAATAAATAAATTTAAATAATCCAAAATAATCCACCAGTTGACAACTCATTCTATTGTTATAGGAACAATAGAAGAAAATTTGTTAATTGATAAAGTGATATACATATTGAATATTAAAATATATATATAAATATTAAAATATAGTAATCGGTTCGATTTCAAAATAATTGAACTAATGACCATTGAGTTTGGTTTAGTTCAGAGTCGTGCACAAAAAAGAAAAAAAAAAAGAACCAATTTAATTGGTTATTTCGGATTTTCAAATTCATCGAATTATTGGTTCGAGTCTTACGAACCTAAAATTTTTCGAAGAACACGGTAGCTTTGCTACCTTTCCTAGCTAAAAATATTTAAAAACAAAAAAAATTATAAACTTTAAAAAGTCAATAACAGTATCCAAACCAATTAAAATTGGTTCGGTTTGATTCAATTCGAACCGAAAAATATTAAAATATATATATATAATATATACAAAATAATAAATTTTAAACTATTAAATTATATATACATTAAAATATAAGTATTTAAAAATTAAAACATCAAGAACACGACAACTCTACTTTTACTGTTTGCTAATTTATTATTGGTCGACAGTCAGTTTATACAAATCAATTAAAAAAAATAATATTAGGCAAAAAAATTTAAAAATTAAGGAAAAAGTTAAAAAAAGTATTTATAAAAAAAATTTAAAAGGAAAAAGAAAAAAGTAAATTATAAAAAAAAATTAAACGAAAAATAATTAGAAAAAAAAAACATGAAAAAAATATTTTAAAAAAATTAGGAAAAAATAGATTTAAAATAATTAGGAAAAAAAAATTAATTATAAAACAAATATAAAATAATTAGAAAAAATATATATTTAAAAAATAGGAAAATATATATTTTTAAAAATTATTTAAAAAAAAGTAAATTAGGAAAAAAATTTAGAAAAAATTATATAATTTTAATATTAAAAAATTAAGAAAATAATAATTAGAAAAAAATATTCAAAAAAATTTGAAAAATAAAATTAAATAGAAAACAAAAATATTTTTAAAAAATAAATTAAAAAATAAACATTTAAAATAAATTAAATTAGAAAAAACTAACTCGGTTAAAAAAATAAATTAAAAAAATATATTATAAAGAATATATGTTTAAAAAATAAATATATAAATTTAAATAATCCAAAATAATCTATCGGTTGACAACTCCTACTGTTACAGGAATAGTTGAAGAAAAGTTGTTAATTGAAAAGTGATATACATATTGAATATTAAAATATATATAAATATTAAAATATAGTAATTGGTTCTGTTCCAAAATAACCGAATTAATGACCATTGTATTTGGTTCAATTTGGAGTCGTGCATAAAAAAGAAAAAAAAGAACCAATTTAATTGGTTGGTTCGGATTTTCAAATTCATCGAATTATTGGTTCGAGTCTTACGACCCTAAACTTTTTCGAATAACAGAGTAGCTTTGCTACCTTTCCTGACTAAAAATATATAAAAACAAAAAAAAATTATAAACTTTAAAAAGTCAATAACAATATCCGAACCAATTAAAATTGTTTGGTTTGATTCGGTTCGAACCGGAAAATATTAATATATATATATATATATATAAATAAAAAATATTAAATTATACATACATTAAAATATAAATATGTAAAAATTAAAACATCAAGAATATGACAACTCTACTTTTACTGTTTGTCAATTTATGATTGGTTTACAATATAAAAAAACTCTACACCGGTAGTGTATACAAATAAATTCAAAAAAAAATATTAGAAAAAAAATAATTAGGAAAAAAATTTAAAAATTAAGGAAACGTAAAAAAATATATATATATAAAACTTTAAAAATTTTTTAAAAAACTATACAATACAAAAAATAAACCTAAAAAAATTTAACGTTTTTTACGAAAAAAAGTAAAAAAAATATTATCTTTTAAAAAAAATTATTTTTTTTTAAAAAATAATTTTCTTTTTTTTAAAAAAATCCTAGTGTTGACATGTGTATGTACAGTAAAATTGTCTATCCAACTTTTATATTAGTATAGATTTCACTAACGGTGTTAGCCGGAAATCAGGCTTTTTGACTAAACTGGGTTCCTTTTAGAAACTATTTATCAGTTTAGGGTTATTCTGAAACTATTTACCAATGGGGGGTCGTTTTGGACACATGGCATATTTTATTTTTTTAATATGACAGGTCAAAGGCGTCATTGCAGATGGCGCCACCCATTTTTAAAAAAAAATGGCAAAAGGGGAGGCGCCACTGCAAATGGCGCCTTCCCCTGCAGTGGTGTCTCCCCTGCAGTGTACCAAGTGGCACTGCAGGGGCCCCCAACCAAAAATTGGACGCCTGCAATTTTAAAGGAACAACGCTACAAAAAAAATTATACTATAAGTATAGGGAGTAACGATGACATTAATGATAAAGTATCTATTTAAAACAACAAGAGACAATAAAAAAATCCCGTATTAATGAGTAGCAAATAATATCACAGGAGGCATAAAAAATAATAGCAATAACAATTTACACCAATAAATATTCATCAATTATTACAGTAGTAAAAAAATATTATTTGGATCAGACTTTCCTCCAATTGTGCTGAAATTGTTAAACTTTTTCAGTGGATACAGTGACCCCAAATTCAAATGGTTTGCAGGGAGTTGATGATAATGATGGTGTTGGAGAAGGACCGGAAGATATTGATGATGGTGATGGTGTTGAGGATGGACAAGAAGAAGTGGATGATGTTGATATATATGGATTTGGATACGATGGCATAGACGTCGATGATAACGTTGATGATGATGGAAATGGAGATGGAGATGGAAATGGAGAAGGTGTGGATGCTATGTACTTTCAGGAAATTAATTTTGATGATGAGCAACAAAAGTAAAACAATTGATTGAGATAATGAAAGTGCAAGATCAAGGCAAGATCATCCAAGACCAAGAGAAGAACTTCAAGGGTATATAGCTTACGTTTGTTCTTTTGATTATTTGTAAGATTCAAGTGTAGGATTGGCTATTAAAATTGAATTGATTAAAAATTGTTTTTAAAATTAAAAATGGGCTTAGGGAAGCATCTAGTGTAAGTATGATCAAGAGAGTGAGGAATCTCTCTAGTTTGATTTGTAACAAGGGTGATGTATCCCTTGAGTAGATTTAGAGACTCTTGCACAAGGGTGAGGTATCCCAAGTGAAGAGGGCTCTTTGTAAATGGGCGGGGAATCCCTTTAGAAGAAGAAGGTGAGGTATCCTTCTTGTATTGAGAGAAAATCTTGGGGTGAGGTATCCTTAATTCCAAAGGGTGGGGTATCCCTTTGGTGAGTAGTATTGAGGCTCTTGCACGAGATGGGGTATCCGAGTGGAGAGTGCTCTAAGTGTTGTAAAGTTTGAATTGATTATTAGTGAAAAATACTCACAAATGTATTGTGGGGACTGGATGTAGGTCACTCAAGGGAGTGATTGAACGAGTATAAATTGATTGTGTGTTTCCTCTTCCTTTATCTTTTTACAATTTCTCAAAAATTAGTCCAGGTTACAAAAGGGGGACGAAAATCTTATAAACCTAATTCACCCCCCCCCCCTCTTGGGTTATGGTTGCCACGACCAATAGAAGGAGATGGGGTTGCGGACGGAGAAGGGAGTGAAGGAGGTGATGATTATTTCATGGATGATGGCATAACCATTAATGGCATGGCTGACATTGTTAGCATTGACATGAAGAATATAAATGTGGATGATGTTGGCAGGTTTGATTTTGCTGATCTGCAGGTTGCACACTTATTCTACAGCTGGTTTGGTAGAATTAATGGTTTTTCTGTTCGCAAGAATAGGCTTCTGAGAAATAGTAAAGGTGAAATATTGCAGCAAACGTTTGTATGTTCTCGGGAAGGCTTCAGGGAAGATTGAGGATTGACTGCAGAAATGCGACGGCGTGAACAAAGAAACCTTACAAGGTGTGGATGTGGCACTAAAGTCTGTGTTCATGTTGATATTCGATCTAGGTGATGGTATGTTTCGGTATTCTTAGATGATCATAACCATGAGTTGCTGGATGATATTTATAGTGCCATGTTGCTAGCTCATAGGAAGATCTCTAATGCGGATGCTGTGCAAATAGAAAATTGTACCAAGGTTGGAATTAGGCCGCAACACATTTACGGAGCATTTGCGAACAATGCTGGTGGATATCATAAAATTGGATTTCAAAAAAAGGATATATACAATTAGATTGCTAGACAACGAAGAAAGCTAATCTCTAATGCCACAGGTGTTGTGAAGTTCTTGCAAGAGCTAAGTTTGAAAGACCCAATGATGTATGTCGTGCACACAGTCAATGATGAAGGTAGGCTTCAACATATATTCTGGTGTGATGGGGAAAGTCAAATGAACTATGAAATTTTTGGTGATGTGTTGGCATTCGATGCAACCTACCGCAAGAACAAGTACTTGTACCATTTCGTGGTGTTTTCCGGTGTTAATCACCATAACCAGACAATTGTATTTGCAACTGCCCTTGTGTCAAATGAGACGGAGGATACATATGTGTGGTTGTTGGAAAGATTTTTAGATGCAATGAATGGGAAGGCTCCAAGTTTAGTCACTACTGATGGTGACCTTGCAATGAAAAATGCCATCAATAGAGTGTTTCCGCAATCGCACCACAGGTTATGTGCATGGCATCTGCTTTGCAATGCAACAAGCAATGTTGGAATTACAGAGTTTATTCCTTGGTTGAAGAAATGCATGTTGGGTGATTATGATGTTCTTAAATTTGAGGAGCTATGGAACGAAATGTTTTTGAAGTTTGGGTTGGAAGACAATGCATGGATCAGAGACCTATATGCTAGGAAAAAAATGTGGGCCATTGCCCATATAAGGGGAAATTTTTTCGCGGGCATAAGGACTACTTCTCGTTGTGAAGCATTACATAGCCACATAGGGAAGTTTGTTAATTTGAGGATAAGCCTGTCTGAGTTTGTGCATCAATTTCATATGTGCTTAATTTATTTTCGATTCAGGGAACTCGAGGCAGATTTCTAGTTAGAATATGGTGATGTTGTACTTCAGACAACTTTGCGAAGCCTAGAGAGGTTGGCTTCAAAACAGTTCACAAAAGAGATGTTTTTGTTGTTTCTCGTCACTCTTAGGAGGGCATCACTTACATCGGTTGTTGATTGTCAAGAAATGTCAATGTATTCAATATTTTCAGTTTCAAAGTATTAGGGTGGTGACAAAATTTGGCAAGTGACATATTGTCCTTCTCCTGTTGGATTTAGCTGTTCTTGCCTACAGATGGAATCAATAGGATTGCTATGCAATCACATTGTAACTGTAATGGTGCACTTAGACTTTAGTGAGTTGCCTAAGTGCTTGGTTTTGGACATGTGGTCTAAACAAGCTAAAGTGGCAATTAAGAGGAAGTCACACTGATGCTTCCATATATTGGGACTCATATCTGGTTGATAGATATGCTAGTCTGTTGCAGCTCAGTAGACAGCTTTGTGACCTGCTGACTTCGCGGAATGATGAAGACTATGAACATGTTGTTGATCTTGTTACATCTGAGTTGAATAGGCTGAGATTGAAGCACAGCGACGATGGTGGTATTGATGGTGCTGCTCATGCACAGACTCAGCCAGAAATTGCGGCTGATATTTTACATGATCCGCCAACTGCTAGGAGTAAGGGATATGGTGGGACTGGTACATCTGGGAGCCAGAGAGCTAGGCGAACACAAAGGTGTAGTTCTTGTGGAGGTATTAGGCACAACAGGTGGTCACGTCCAGGTGTGGGGGTAGGAGTAAACCAAGAAGTCATTGATTCAGCCCTGACACTTTCGGTGAGTGCTCAAGATGATGTGGCACCCGATTTGGGTGAAGATTTGCATGGTTAGGTGGTTGCAATTTTTTGTTAATGCGTTAATTACTGTTATGTGTGTTGTTAGTAAATTATTGAATGTTGACTGTTGAACACATTTAGCCATGTATTGGCTTATTAGATAGAAGTGGAGGTATGACCATAATTATGGGATGGGGGTTAAAATACTTTACTTCGTCCTGCAGATAGCTGGATTTGCGAATGTAACTAATGTTTTTTTTTCAATTGGGCTAAAAATATGTACATTATCCCGATCCAGTGTAAGTACGTAATTTATTTGATTGATGTTGGTGGCCCAACATCTCAATCCTTCGCATGGCACATGGTGGCCCAATCCTGCCCAACAATTGTTAATTTGCATTTATAGACATGTACAACTTTTACAGACATTTCCTTAAAGACCTCATGGATAACGTCCTTCGTTATATTAGTAATCCAAAATAAATTGTATAAAAATCCTTTAAAAAATTTAATTAAAATATGTTAATCATAAAATTTTTCTCAATTATATAAGTATGGAAAATGTCTCATATTAAATAAAATAGTAATAAAACACCAAAGTAATAAATATAATATTAAATTCATACGTCTGAATAAAACCAAATAAAAAGAAAAGCCTCAAAACCAGACGTCTAACTATAATCTGAGAAGAAAAACTAAAAATAATAAACGATGTCTGCACGACACTCGTAAGCCATGCTACAATACTAATCAGCTAAGTTAAAAAAAAAAAACAAGAAAATAGTTCTTCAAGCCTCGGTGTCCGCGACAAAGATGTCATCGGACTCTGAAAACAACACTTTTTAATGAGATATAAAATCTCAGTGAACAACAATACAGTTATAAAATATTTCGAAAATAGTGATGTTCTTAGCCGGTGCAGTAACCGAAAAACTGTCCATGGTACCCGTTAATTTTCCAAAATAATATTCATTAAAAAAATACATTTAATTACAACAATCATATAACGACGACATAATCAAATATCATATATTAATTAAATAAAGTAACCACACATCACACAATAGCACAATCCTCAAGTGGCTCGGAAACCCCACTCTGTGTTGGTTTCTTGCCTAGTTCGGTGACTTGAGGATCTCATTAAATTGGTTCTTTGCCCCTTGCCTGCGGTGACTTGAGAACTCGTTGTAGAATTGATTCCTTGCCACCCTCTTTATGGTGACCCGAGAACCTCATTTTAGAATTGATTCATTGCCCCCCATGGTGACTAGGAAATCCTATTTTAGAATTGACTCCTTGCCCTTATGGTGACATGAGAACCTCATAATTAAATTGGTTCCTTGCCTCCCATTAACGGTGACCCGAGAGCCTCGTTCATAAAATGGATTCCTTGCCACATATCTTAATTTAGACATCCCATTAAATGACGATGTTACAAGCCAATGCCTCTATCTTAGGTGGCATATCAACAAATTCCATACATCATGCATATACTCATTCATCCATATTCCGAAGCATAAAACTATCAATCATAATTGACAAACTTTTCAAAGCATATAACCACTGCAATTCCATATCATCATATAATCAACTCATAAATATCAATTGAACAAATATCATGTTATCATGTTACTGAGTACAATATGGCAATCATAAACACAAGGAATAATATACACCAACAAGCACGTCAATCAACCAATACAAATACCAAACATGTGTTTCATATCAAATAGTCAATTTAATCAATTTTCGTCTTAATTGAAAAACCCCAATTTTCGAAAATAGGGTAATAATAACAACATGTCTCAATTTAATTGAAAGTTCCCAAAATCATAGGATAAACCCTTGCCCACAAAAACAAACACATATACCATGGAAAGAATTTGTAAAAGGTATTGTTACTCACCTCTTGAAGAGCTCCAAAATGCTCTAAAAAAATTATGTATGATAAAAGCAAGTTATTCTCTAAAAATTCTTCTTCCTTTCACCGGCGTTCTTGGATCTGTGTACTGCAACGATTATACTGGCAAAGAAAGAAACGTCTCTCACTCCCTCGCTATACTCACTGTACGGCGCACCAAGGTCTCCTCCCTTATGTGATTTACCTTTAACATTGGTTTATATATGTTTTTTTTTTATTTATAAAACCCATATGACTTGCTCTTTTTTTTTTTTGGTAAAAATACCCAACAGTCATCGAAGTGTGGCTCAACGCATAGAGCCCGATACACTAGACATATATATTTTTTTATAATTTATATTTATTTATATTCTTTATAATAGTTAAGTGATTTCAATAAATTCTTTTATTATCAATTTTTTCATACTAAATCTTTTAATTATATTTTATTTGCACTATATTTTTTAACATAATATATATATTTTTATCATATTAGTTATATTAAAAAATTTAGGATGTTACGTTATGGTCCGACGTAGCCTTTGATAATTGATAGGCCCATGATACTAAGATTAAATAGTATTCATCGTTGATTTAGCACATTCTGTCGGAAATAAGGCCAGATGGTATGTATTTTAATTAATACACCGTACCTATGTGATATGTTGGCCCAAAATGTTAAAAATTTTCAACCTCTTTGCTAGGTGTTTGCCGAATAAGCCTGTCAAGAAGTAATGGCCAAATAGATGTAATGTACAGGCCAGGTTATTATGCGGTGGGATGTAGGATTTCCATAACGACTACATGAAATGGATAAATCATAATAAATTTAGGCAAAATTTAAATCAACAGGTACCATTAAGGTGATATAATTTACAATATTTGAGGTGTATAATAACTTAACAATCTCCATTCTTGCAGTACTAACGTTAAGCACATTAGTGTAGTTGAACTCCCAAACTAAGAAGGTCCTTGGCGTTGCTGTGATATTGAGGTCCCTACAGAAGCGGCCCCAGCCGGTGGTAAACCATAATCTATCATCCCGCTCTTCACACATGGGAATAAAGTTTTTCCAAGTTTATAACTATTATTCACTAATTTTATTCCCGGGAATACTCTATGATTGAGAATAAATTTTTAAAATTTGTAACAAATATGGGAAAACTTTATTCCCATGCCAATATTTCTAGAAATATTTTTTTTAAACCGGTACCAAACACTACCTTAAAGGGTGTAACTGGAAAACCACTAAACAAGTTGTGGTTAATTAATACACGAAACGGCAGGCTTACACACCAAACGACCATCCTGCATGTGGTTCTTTTTCGTGAAAAAAGTAGTCCATGCATTGACCCACATGCATTATGTGTTACTCAGTGTAACATATAAAACACTAATATTTTTGGTCGGTATAAACAACTTTCGTTTTTACTAGTTTAATTATTTTAATTTTAGTGCGACTTGAATATATACAACATAATAATAACGATTGTGTCAAAATAATGTACCAACCCGTGCATGACACGAAGAAAATGCTAACTTCTTAGAATTTCATAAAAAGAAATTGTAATTGTCGATTTAAAGTTTTTGGTTTAAAATTTTTTGTGGGAAATTATATATCAAAAATTGTAAACAACTCCGTTTGTCAAAAGTTCTTTTTTATCGTGTAAGTTAAACAAAAAATATAAAATATATTCATCTATCATTTTTTTTTAAATTCTCTTGTGAAATTTTAATCGATTTGTTTCTCCTCTTTTCACAATACGAGTTAATCATTTTAAAAAAATATATTTATGAATTATAGTTCAATAATTGATACTTAAAGGAAGAAAGACCTAAATCCCTTCATAATTTTATATAAAAATAGATATACCCCATTAATTCGTATAGATGTTAATCAATTCATAACCCTTCATTATGATTTCCTTTTCAAATTATTTAAATTTAAATTTGGAACGATATTTATTTACCTCCAATAATATGATGAAAGCTTTTGTTTGTAAATTGGTATTCAATTGCTAATAAAAAACAAACAAATACGTCATTATTAAAAGTTTCTAGATAATAAACATTTATATAAACAGCACAACTTTTCTTAATAAAATAATTTTAAAAGATGTATTCATTTTTACAAAGTAATTTATATCAAATGATGTCATATTAATAGACAATCAAATTTATTTAAATAGAATGTTTGATTTTTTTTTATTTTAAATTGTAATCCTACCTTAAATATCACAAATAGTACATTATTATAGGCCTCTTTATGAGAAATTTTTTATGAAAATTTAACAATTACAATTCAATAATTGATATTTAATGGATGAAAGACCCAAATCCATTCACAAATTGATCTAAAAAATGGATATACCACTTCAATTCATATAATTGTTAATCAATTCGTGACCTCTCAATTAGTCACTGGTCTCTTGTCTTGTGGATCGGCTGTTACGCAAGCCAGCGACGATTTGGAGAGCACGACTCTCAAACCTAGTTCTTCCTTGTTCTATTCTAATGCTAGGACTTGGGAATTAGGGATTTATTATTACGATTTATTGTTAGTTTGCAACCGATGGGCTATCTCATCTTTACCAATTCATAATATAATCTCACTTATTAATTTAAATCTTTTGACAAATAAAGAGGATCTCTATTCTTCAAATATCAGTTTCAAATTAGTTTACTACTTCTTTACTAGACGATGGATCGCACAGGTGCAATCTATGTTGGCGGTATAATTTTACAGTATCATATTTTCAATGAGAAATGAATCATGAATCATTAAAAAAAAAATCCGTACAAAAAGATAAAGTTCAAAGAGGAAATATCAACTCATTGTATACGGAGCATAGTATGCAACTTCTCTCTAGTCTTAATTTCTTAAGGCTCATTCTTTTGTGATCATGATATGAATCTCATCATTGTTATTCATCAAAAGATTATTTGAATGGAAATACTTATGATATCATCTTTAAAAAAAAAAACTAGCATTAGATCAAAACCAAATAATTAAAAAATAAAAGTATGGTCAGAATTACAACAAAAAAATATTATTTAATATACATGGCAGTAGGATCAAATTAAAAATATTATTTAATAAATTGTAAATAGAATCTCAGCTATTAAAAGTATTACACTCAAAATACCTTAAATTTACCATGCAATTCTCGTAAAATTTGGAGTACTAAATTTTATCAGTATTAAATCCATTATTTTATTATTTACTAAATGATTAATTATCATAATTTACTATAATTAGTTATGTGATTAGCATGATATACCCAACTTATCTTCTACATTTATTACAATTTCAAGGTATATAGGCAAATAATTAGATTCTTACCTTAGGGACAGTCTACATTAAAAAAAACCCAATAAATATATTTCCAATAACCAAATAACATAAACAAACAATTAGATTACCAATATTATAGGACTTGGCCTAATTTTTTAAGCTCCTTAAGATATTGAATGCATTCGGCACACATGTATAAATATTAGGAGCAATATTTATACCAGATGACCTACTATGACAATACTTAGTGGGAGCCTACAGGATGACACATATAAAGCAAATGCGGAGCAGGTCAATTAATTGGATATTATTCAATTAATTTAAAGGTTATTGGACTTTTAGCGTTCATAACCCAATAAAGTGACGGTTAGGTCAAGATCAGTTTAACTTATAAATAGACTGTTAGTCATGCTAACCTTGCCTGTCAGCTAGCACAAGACAGAAAGCTCCGCCGCCTGTTTAATTTGCTCGCTGAGAAGAGGTGCTTATCCTTTGTGGCACTTGTGATCACAGTCACAGTGAAAGCACGTTTCAAGAGGTAAACACATATAGCCCTTGGTTTTCTTCCGCCATGAAAACCAAACATCTCATTCCCATCTAATTAAAATATCTAATTTGTTATTCATGAAAGATAGGATGTTACACCAAACCCGAATTTATTTTGTTTCGGATACTGCACTGCTCATACTTTAACACTTTTTCAACACTATCTTGCAATCAGCCTAAGAGGTCAGACATAAACTCAAATAGGTATGTCAAATCCTACATAAACTGAATATGATATCCCGACTTCCGTTACTTCACCTAGTATTACAGAGAAACAATCGACCACAACTTTTGGGCAACTTAACTTATACCAGCTCCGATTAACTATTAATAGTAATACCGCAATATTCAAACTAGAAGCTAAGATTAGGTTGTTTCATCATTCAACGGTGTTCCAATCTATCCGTTTTGAGACAGCATGGAGAGTGCTAGCTTCCGTGAAGTATGATAACTTGAAATGGTTATGTTCTCCATTTTTTCATATACGATCAGGAGCGAGGTTTTATTATTTCTTTTGTATCATGATGCAACGCTTCAGCAAATAATAATGTCTTGTTTTTCTAAAGATTCCAAACATGTAGTATAAAAGTGTAATGCCTCGGTCGGATTTATATCTTATTTAATTCAAAGTTCCTTAAAGCGAGGCCCAACACCGGCAAGCCAACATTGACCATCACTGGTTTGTTCGACCCAAGGCATCTTCGACTGAAATCCCTTTCGCCCATTCATTTTCTCACCCCAACGACAATAGTACACATAGTCGCCCATGTCGTCTCACACCAATTAGACGTCAAGGTTTTGACAACTATTTAGGAGATTTATTTTATTGTTAATAACTATTATGGTCTATACGAGAGCAGCGATACAATTAACACCACATACGGTACTTCATTCGTTAACATCGATCCGATGAATCTGATATTCCTAACCGAACCAATTAAATTGGTTTTGATTTTTTCATTTTTGACAACCGAACTGAAACAAACAATCTAAATCTGTTAGTAATTGGTTCAGTTTACTGATTAAAGATTTCAGGATCAGGATAAAAATCGAACCAATTACAATATATTAATATTAAATAAATATTTTATAATTATTTTTTTATTATATTTTAATATTGATCTATATAATTTTATTTTTATTTTTTATATTTAATATATTTATTTTTATATATATTTTAATTTTTAATATTTACATGTTTTGTTAATATTCAATCTTCTATTCGGAACCAAACTAAATCCAACTATGAACATTCCTAACACCATATTGACTATCACGACTCTGTGATTCAAATGGATTTTTCAAATCACGGCCCACACCCGGAGAACCTAAAGGCAAAAAGCTTGACTAATTATGGGCTAAAAACAGCACACATCCTTTACATATAACATCGCATTTGAATATCACAAATCTAACGTTTAAGTGGACCCACATTAACCACACGGCCCAATAAAACATTTTACGGCCCGTACAGCATCACCTGATATGGACTTTCCTCTTAATTTCGTATTATAAAGAAACACAAAAAAAGGCCATTGCCCGTTTTAACTACACCATCGGCCTTAATCCATGGTGTCTACTTCTTTATAACACAAAATATCCACAACGCTCCCCTATCAATTATTTACACACCACAATCTTAGACACAGTCAACCTGATATACCATATTTGCAATTCAGTCTGGTGAACAATGCCACCTACATCAACAAAAGGAGATTAAATTGCCATCGTAATTGCTAATTTTTAATGGACAATGCCAACATACCAATTTCTAAAACCAGCCAGTAATCAAAGGATTTTCACAACACTAATAGGATCAATCTGTACACCAATATCAGATTCAGCAACTTTATGAAATTACTTAAAAAAAAACCTCAGTAGTACCCCAAATAAACACTTAAATTCATAAACTAACAATGCATGGCCTTTATTGACAACACACACAATGCTGACCAAAACTGACAATATGCAATGCTTCTTCTGCATTGTCATACCTCCTTCTATCATTATTCCTTTCTACACAAAACATGGAGACAAATGCACGGATCGCATTACTGATAGTGTGATTTTACATCATGTTTTTTGTACACTTTTGCATGCATTTTTCATATAGATTAGGCATTCTTTATTTGATTTTAGTTAGTTTTTCCCTTGGAACGGGTGAAACGGTTTCTTGGTGTTGTTTTGCAGGAATTAATGTAAAAATGATCAAAATCAGCCATGATGGAGCCTGGATGAAACAAAGCTTGAAAAGTGAAGAATATAAGCCAAACAGAGCCCATCACGGCCATGATCAAGCAGAGCAGAAGGCAAAAGTCAGAGGCTGTCACGGCCTAGCCGTGATAGGCATCACGGCTGTGACAGACTAGAAATTGAAGTCTCGCCTCGCGAGAATCCAATTTTGAAAGCACGCCCACTCCAGAACACGTTACGGCCGGGCCGTGATGGCCATCACGGTCGTGACGCGCGACCTCTCTATAAATAAAGCGCAGAACTGACAAAAAGGATCTGGATTTGGGATTGGAGGATTCAGAGCCGGGAACCCTAGTGGAGACCAGAAACACCCAAAAAATAGAGACTTGGAGCTGCTTAAGGAGGGAGCTGAGTTAGGGGGTTGCTGTGACGACAGTGGGAAGCTTCAATGGAGTTCTCCCTTTCTTCCTTTCTCTACTGCTTTTCTGGTTTGGCTTTCTCTGTAATTATGAGTAGCTAAATCTCATTTGTTGGGATTAGATGTAACCAAACTGATTAACATGTATTTGTCTTGACTGATTATTCTGTGTTCATGCCTTCGTATTAGTGATTAATTTTCCATGCTTAATGCTTGTTGTGGCTAGCACCCCCATGACTCGATTAGTGTTTTGATATGCAATTGAGAAATTCGTATTAGAACCGGAATTGAATTTAATCACTTAGTAACCCTTGCGTCTAGAAATAGAGTTTGGTTTACTAGTAATCGCGTAATCCCTAATCCTAATGCGAATTCATTAATCTAGGCCACCTAAGGGATTATGGTCTATTAGTGGATTTAGGCTCTTGTCATCCGAGAGATCGGGGCTTGAGTAATCTAGTGGATTGATTTTAATATCTGAAGCATGAATGAGAAGTATCTAGTCCTGATAGTACATGAGCTAGAGGTTTGGTGAAGTCTAGTCCCAACATATCCTTTTCGCATTCCAAGTGCTCGACAAAACGCCAAAAAGATTTTATTCCTTTTGTTTTGTTTATTTTGAATTCTCTGTTTAGTCTAGATAGTTGCTGAGTTTGTGAATTGATAATTGACATCCAATCCCCGTGGATCCGATAACCGATCTCACCACCGTATTACTTGCACGACTGGGTATGCTTGCCCAGATCCGTCCAACAATTACTCACACAATTATACCTGCACTTATACCACACCAGTACATACAAAATCAAACCAACCAAAAACTAATTATTTGTAAGAAATGCTTATGATGCTCATCCACGCAAATTGAATACTATACCAAATCACCAGTCTATTACACAACACATGCTTCTTTCTTATGTTGATTTTCGAATATCATGTCGCTACAACTGACTTGAAATCTCTACATCTTCACAACATCAGCATAATAGTGTCACCTACCCTGCATCTCACCCTATCCACCATCTTCCAGCCACGCAAATTTTCAACCACTATTGGGCTACTAAAAGGCACATTACAATAACGTAATCAATATAATGTTGGACTTTATTTTTAATTTTTAAAATAAAGATAAAGCGACCCTAATATTTCTCACACATTCCACCACTAACTGATAACAAAGTCTTAGTTAGGTTACTATTTTTCAGTTTTTAAGAGATAATGGTTGGTTAAGTTGTTAAGGTGATAGTGGGATAGTGAGATATCTGTTTCCTGAAAAGAAGGGATCTCTCTATAAATAACAACATAGAGTCCCTAGTCTAAACATAGTCAATAATATTCAATACCCGTTTCCATCATCGGGGATAATGTTTGTAGACCGGAAGTACTTTGTGCTTGCTTGTGCGTGACGAGGTGCTGTAGATCTGGAGATATGGAAAACTGTTGGTTGCTTGACGTGGTCTAAGAGGAAGGAGCTGCAACATTTGTTCTGTCAAGAAGTCTTCCCAGTGTGGTATAACAAAGCTATGGTTGGAGGTTAGTGATCCTAATCCACTATGTGTGTTCGTGTGTAAATGAGAATATATGAAAACTATTTTCGGGAAAACTTACATTTGGTATCAGAGCTTTCTTAACCTCTGCCTTGCTTGCTCTTATCTGTTGTTTGAATCTGTCTTGGAGTTTGGATTTTTCAGAAAAATGGGTATTGCGTTTTGACCCTTTAAATCCAAACTAAAATTTGAAATATGAATAAAATCAAGTTTCTGACTTTTCTATGATTTTAAATGGTAATTTTGGTGCTGAAAATGGATGGAAACCGTTGGGTTTCCATTCGGGTCCACGGATTCGCAACCGGGTCAAAGTGACCGACTCAAGGTTGAAGACGATCCCATACTATGTTCAGCGCACCATAGTGTTTCAATGACTTAAATGTTATTTTTGTTGAAATATAATAATGTTATTGTTGTTGATCGTACATGAAGCATGAAAAGTGAGAACATTGCCTTTTTGAAATTGCTTTGAATATTATATTTGTGAATAAAGTGACATGATGCTTTTCACAATAGCACAGAGACGTTACTTTTTTCTTTTCAATAAACAATGTTTTATTAATTGAATATAAGACAAAACAATGATGATATTGAAAGCTGTACTGGTTTAAGCATTATTTTCATGATAACATGTGAATAGAGACAAATGCTTTTGACAATGGCAGAGAGTGCTTGATAATAACGTGATGTTTTGTAACAATGCCATAGAGATGTTATTTTTATTAACGTGAATAAAAACAAACATGTTTGACCCTTTGACCTCACATGACCATACTTTAAGATGAACCGTAACGTTGCAGCATGTTTATAGTTACTTTCTGTGAATGATTTGTTTATTCAGTATACATTCAAAAATTTTATGAAGGAGCAGTGTTTTTGTTTTGTACATACAAGTTATATTGAATTATATGACGTTGTTTTGTTGAAGCATGTTTAATATTGTATGTGATTTTATTATTCCGCTGCGTATCATATTTGTGATGATGTATTAAATTTTATGGAGTAGCCACATCATTGATGTGGTGGTTTGGGCTCCGGTAGATTTGCCATGAGTGGAATGAGAATCAACCTTTCTCTTTCTCTTTGTAGTCTCCTACGTCTATGAAAGGTCCTCTCGATTTCGGGGTCAACCTCAATAAGGCTTCCAAGACTTAGGGATCTTTACATAAAAGAGAAAAACACAGAGATAGATACTCTAGAAAGGAAAAGAGATAAATGAGAATTTTTTTTAACAAAAAACAATTAAAAAGGAAAAGGAAAAACTTGATGTGCGATATGGGCTCCGGCAAGTGTACCGGATTCGTCGCCAAGTAATAAAAAGATATCGATCCCACAGAGACCGTGATCTCAAATCACAACTAATTACCAAATCAATTAAACTGGACTATATAGAGAGTATTTTGAAAAGAATTTGGTTTTCGAAATAAGAATCAAGTAACAATCAAATTTAAAATTGCAATAAATTAAAACAGAGAAGTAAATCAATTTGGGGATTTTCAAATCTAAAGGGAATTCCTAGGAATTGGGTTACCAACAAGATTGTTCATGTTACTAAATTGACTACCCCTTGTTAATAATCTAAATTGCTTTGAAGGCAAATTTATCCTAAATAAGTTAATGCTCCCTCTCGGGTTACAAAAACCGTGCCCAATTAAACTAACCCCTACTCTCGTGGTAGTTGAATTTAGATCGAACCCTTTAAGCTTTGTGACAATTCGTTAATCCTCGAAGGACCGCTTCTAACTATCGTGATTTAAGTCCTAAGTCTGATTCTATAGATTCGATACCTAAGTTCACCGCTAGGTTCTTCCTTAGAATATCTACGACACGCAAATAAGTGGCCACCGAATTTACGAGTAATTAAAACAATAGAAATCAGATCTAAAGCAAAATCGAAATTAACAAAGGTAAAACATCAATTCACAACATAAAAACAGATCTTGGGCATAGCCCCAATCCCTAGAAACAAAGCTACTACTCAAGCATTGCCATGGTGATGACAAGCTTGGTTAACAACAACATAAAATAAAGCCTAAGAGAAGAGAAGAAGAAGGAGAAGAGAATCCTAATTTTGCCTAAGTGTGGCAGCCCAAAAGCCTCCTCTATCTCTGCCTAATTGCCCTATTTATAGATTAGGATAACTTGAATCCCAATCAAACACAAATTCAGATCAAATCAGATTCCTCAGATCCAAATATTGCGCGTCACGGCCAGGCTGTGACAGATTCTGCCTTGGGTGTTGCTTCACTGATTGGTCTGTCACGACCGTGATCACCATCACAGCTAGGCCATGATCAGTTCTGCTTGTGAGGGTCTGGTTCAGCTGACATGTCACGGCCTTGATGGACATCACGGGCTGACCGTGACCAGTTCTGACTTTAGCCTTCTTTCTTTTCAGTTTTTCTCGATCATGGCCGTGATGGGCTCTGTTTGGCTCATTTTCTTCACTTTTCAAGCCCCATCTTCATGCAAGCTCCATCATGGTTAATCTTGAGCATTTTAATCATTAATTCCTGCACAACAACACCACAAAACAGCCTTACCCGTTCCAAGGTAAAAACTAACCAAAATCAAATTAAAAATGTCTAAACTATATGAAAATGCATGCAATATGATAAGCAAATATGAGGTGAAATCACACTCATCAATCATCCATATTCAAGATTATACTCAAGGAAATCACATAATGGTTAAATATGATAATTTTTAAATAATTGTGATTGATATAATAAATTTTCCCACAGGGATTTATTATATTTTTCATAGTTGATTAGGATGAAATAATTAAATTATAATCTCTTAAGTAGCCTACAGGTATTAGGAGATGCTGATGGTTTATTAGTTTCATCATAAAGCAATTAAAGTGGATCTAATTTGTGTTAAAATCTTAGCCCACGGGTAGATTTTGATGACATACTGATTTCACATGTGCCTTGAACTTTAATATAAATATTTATTTAATTTGTCTGTTTCTTTGCTACAGTTCAATCTTTATTATCTCTGATGACAAAAATGAAGTTCCCATCCTAACTAGTGACAACTATAAGGAATGGAAGGAGAGAGTTCTCCTTCATTTGGGGGTGACGGACCTGGATTATGATCTCCGTAGGGATGAGCCAACTGAGCACACTGCTGCTAGTACTCCGGATGAGATTGCGTTGTATGAGCGATGGGAAAGATCAAATCGTCTTTCCATTATGTCCATTAAGACACGTATCTCTGCTAGTATCCGTGGCTCAATTCCTGAATGTCAGAAAGTCCAGGACTTTTTAAAGGCCATTGGTGAACAGTATGAAACTTCTGATAAGGCACTGGCTAGCACCCTAATGGTAAAGTTGTCATCCATGAAACACATTGGAGTCAAGGGTGTGAGGAAACACATTATGGAAATGAGGGATCTAGTGGCTCAACTTGAGTCGCTTGAAGTTGAAATTTCAGACTCTTTCCTGGTGCACTTAATTCTGAACTCGATCCCATCACAGTATGGTCCTTTCAAGATTTCCTATAATACACATAAGGAAAAATGGTCTATCAATGAACTCTTGACCATGTGTGTTCAAGAGGAAGGGAGACTTGCTCAAGAATCGTTGAAGGTGCACTTACAGTGACTCATGATAAAGGGAAAAATGACTAGAAGGAAAGGAAACGCATACCTCCTATTGCCAAAATTAAGAAGGAGTCCAGGTGCTTTTTCTGTAAAAAGAAGGGGCACATGAAGAAGGACTGCTATAAGCATAAGGCTTGGCTCGGAAAGAAGGGTAATGTTTTTTCCTTTGTATGTTTTGAATCTAATATGACTGATATTTGTCATGATACATGGTGGATTGACTCGGGTTCTACTATCCATGTTGCTAATACCATGCAGGGCTTCTCAAGCCAGAGGGAGCCAAATGAAGGTGAACGATTCATCTATTCTGGAAACTGGATGCGTTCGCATGTGGAAGCTATTGGCTCATGTAGACTTAATTTAGAATCTGAATTTGTTTTTGAATTGAATAATGTCTTTTATATTCCTGGGTTTTGTAGGAATATAATTTCGGTTTCAAGACTTATTCCTTTGGGTTATTCAATAAATTTTAATGCATCTGGATTTGATTTATTGTTTAAGTCTACTATTGTTGGAAATGGTGTGTTGAATGATGGTTTGTTCAAAATTAATTTATCCAACACGATTCCATATAGTTTAATGGCTACATGAGAAAAGGCTGGTATTAAACGTTGTATCATGAATGAAAAATACTCAATGTTATGGCATAGGAGAATAGGATATATCTCCATAGAAAGAATTAAAAGGTTGGTGAATGATGGAGTACTTGAGACTCTTGACTTTACTGATGTTGACACTTGTGTAGACTGCATAAAGGGAAAGCAGACTAACAAGACAAAGAAAAATGCCAAAAGGAGTTCAGAAATATTAGAAATCATACATACTGATATATGTTGTCCCGATATGGACTCACATGGTCAAAAATACTTCATCTCTTTCATAGATGATTACTCACGATACATATATCTTTACTTACTTCATAACAAATATGAAGCATTAGATGCTTTTAAAGTTTTCAAAGCAAAAGTAGAGAAACAATGCGGAAAACAAATAAAGATTGTGAGATCAGATAGAGGTGGAGAATTTTATGGAAAATACATTGAGAGTGGACAAGCGCCTGGTCCATTTGCAAAGTTTCTTCAAGAGCATGGTATTATGACCCAATACACCATGCCTGGCTCGCCGGATGAAAACGGTGTGGCTGAAAGAAGGAACCGAACCTTGATGGACATGGTGAGGAGTATGCTTAGCAACTCCAAACTTCCTCGCTCACTATGGAGTGAAGCTCTTAAGACAGCAACGTACATATTGAATCGGGTTCCAACAAAAGCGGTTCCTAAAACCCCTTTTGAATTGTTCAAAGGTTGGAAACCAAGTTTAAAGCATGTGCGCGTTTGGGGTTGCCCAGCTTAATTTAGGATTTACAATCCAAATGAAAGGAAGTTAGACCCAAGGACCATTAGTGCATATTTCATTGGTTATGCTGAAAGTTCCAAAGGGTTTTCATTGTACAACTCATAGCACTAGAATTGTTGAATCAATAAATGCAAAGCTCCTTGAGAATGACGTGGCTAGTGGGAGTGATCTAACCCAAAACATTGGATTTGAGAAAGATCAATGTGAAAACACGATTCCCACATCAAGTTATAAGCTAGTAGTTTTTGGTGATGCACACCAAAATCAAGTGACTCAAGCTCCTCGTCAAGTTGAACCTATTCTAGAAGATCAAATTATTCAAGAACAAATACAAGAAGTTTAGCAAATTGTTGAACAACCTCCTCCTCAAGAGGTTGTAGATGCAACATTAAGAAGGTCGACTAGAATGAGGAAATCAACGATTCCTAGTGATTTTCAAGTGCATTTACAAGAGTCTGAATATGACTTTGGAGCTGAAAATGATCCTGAAACATTTTCACAAGCAATTAACTGTAGCGATTCTAAGTTGTGGTATGATGCTATGAAGGAAGAAATGGATTCTATGGCAGATAATGGAGTGTGTGATCTTGTTGAGTTGCCTGATGGGGTAAAACCCATTGGATGTAAATGGGTCTTTAAAACCAAGAAGGACTCATTGGGCAACATTGAGCGATACAAGGCCCGATTGGTTGCCAAAGGATTCACTCAAAAGGAAGGAGTTGATTATAGAGAAACTTTTTCTCCTGTGTCCACGAAAGACTCCTTACGCATTATAATGGCATTGGTTGCTCATTTTGACTTAGTGTTGCATCAAATGGATGTGAAGACGGCTTTCCTTAACGGTGACCTAGAGGAAGAGGTTTATATGACACAACCTGAAGGTTTTTCCTCTAGTGATAAGGCTCACTTGGTTTGCAAGCTCAAGAAATCCATATATGGACTAAAGTAGGCATCCCGTCAATGGTATTTGAAATTCCATAGTGTCATTTCAACATTTGGTTTTTTTGAAAACAATATGGATCAATGCATATACCACAAGGTTATTGGGAGAAAAATAACCTGTTTGGTCTTATATGTGGATGATATACTTCTTGCAACCAATGACTTTGGATGTTACACGAGGTGAAACAATTCCTTTCTAAGAATTTTGACATGAAAGATATGGGTGAGTCATCATATGTCATTGGCATTAAGATCCACAGAATCCGATCTTAAGGAATTCTTGGTTTGTCTCAAAAGGCCTATATTAACAAAATTCTAGAAAGATTTAGAATGAAAGATTGTTCACCAAGTGTGGCACCTATTGTGAAGGGTGATAGATTCAATTTGAATCAATGGCCTAAAAATGAGCTTGAAAGGGAACAAATGAAAAACATTCCATATGCTTCTGTTGTCGGAAGCCTTATGTATGCCCAGGTTTGTACAAGACCTGACATTGCTTTTGCGGTTGGAATTCTTGGGAGATATCAAAGTAATACAGGAATGGAACATTGGAAAGGTGCAAAGAAAGTGTTAAGTGATGGGTCTCCCGCAAGTGTACCAGATTCGTCGTCAAGTAATAAAAAGATCGATCCCACAGAGACCGTGATCTCAAATAATAATTAATTATTAAATCAATTAAACTGGACTATATAAAAAAAGGGATTTGGAAAAGATTTGATTTTTGTGATAAGAATTAACTAGAAAATCATATATTTAAGAATGCAATCAATAAAAAATAGGAAAACAAATCAATTAGGGGTTTTTCAAATCAAAAGAGATTCCTAGGAATTGGGTTACCAACAACATTGTTCATGTTACCAAATTGACTACCCCTTGTTAATTATCAAATTGCTTTGAAGGCGAATTTATCCTCAATAAGTTAATGCTCCCTTTCGGGTTACAAAAATTGTGCCCAATTAAACCAACCCCTACTCTCGTGGTAATTGAATTTAAATTGAACCCTTTAAGTTTTGTGACAATTTGTGAACCCTCGAAGGACCGCTTCTAACTCTCGTGATTTAAGTCCTAAGTTTGATTCCTATAGATCCGATACCTAAGTTCACCGCTAGGTTCCTCCTTAGAGTATCTACGACAAACAAATAAGCGGCCACCGAATTTACGAGTAATTAAAGCAATAGGAATCAAATCGAAAGTAAAATCGAAATTAACAAGAGACCAAACGTCAATTCGTCACCATAAAAAAATCTTGGGTATAGCCCCAATCCCTAGAAATAAGACTACTACTCAAGCATTGCCATGTTCATAGCAAGCTTGATTAACCAAAACATGGAAGAAGACCTAAGAGAAGTGAAGAAGAAGAAGAAGAAGAAGAAGAAGAAGAAGAAGAAGAGAAATCCTAATTTTGCCTAAGGCAGCAGCCCAAAAAGTCCTCTATTTTTTAGCCTAATTGCTCTATTTATAGATTAGGGTAACTTGAATCCCAAGCAATTACAAATTCAGATCAAATCAGTTTCTAAAGATCCAGAAATGCGCGTCACGACCGTGATGCCTGTCACGGCCAGGCCGTGACGGATTCTGACTTGGAGATTGCTTCGCTGGTTGGTCTGTTACGGTCGTGACCACCATCACGGCCTAGCCGTGATCAGTTCTGCCTGTGAGGGTCTGGTTCAGTTGGCATGTCACGACCGTGACCAGCTCTGACTTTTCCATTCTTTCTTTTCAGCTCTACTCGATCATGGCCGTGATGGCTGTCACGGCTAGGCCATGATGGGCTCTGTTTGGCTCATTTTCCTTACTTTTCAAGCTCCGTCTTCATGCAAGCTCTATCATGGTTAATCTTGAGCATTTTAATCCTTAATTCCTACACATAAACACCACAAAACCGCCTTACCCATTCCAAGGTAAAAACTAACAAAAATCAAATTAAATATGCCTAAATTATATGAAAAATGCATGCAAAATGTCAATTAAATATGAGGTGAAATCACACTCATCAAACTACCCCAAGCTTAAGATTGTGCTTGTCCTCAAGCAATCACTAAGGCCAGACAAGATAAACTATCAGAGCATGGACAGTGAACCAAGAACTCGAGTAACTAATCCAAGTGACAGGCATATTCAAATAAGTAATCATGAGACAATCAATTTCAAGTCCAATTAGAAGCTTAGGTTTTCTAGATTCATTCCTCTCACTAATTCGGGCACTCCTCTCACCTCACTCAAGTGTTTAAGGATATTTGATAATTCACTCAATTTCCTCAAGGAAGGTACCTTACCATAAGCTTGACTATTAACCAAATCTCTACTTTATTAATGAAAACACATAAGAATCAAGAGGTCTTTTATTTTGGTTGTAGTGGGGCCATGGGATTAATTGTTAGGTGGGGAAATCAAGAAGGGAAAAATTCAAGAAGGTTAAACAAAATATCAAACAATGCAAAGCATGACAGCCTTCTAAAATATCTTTTTGGGCTTTAGATCACTTTTCCACCTTTCTTTCTCTTTTTTTTTAATATTTTATTTCTCACTTTCTTTTTCTCATCCCCTTCTCCATTTTATTTTATTTTATTTATTTGGAGAAGGGGAGATTTTCAACTTAATAGAAATATTTTTCTAACTTTCTCATCCCACAATTTAATTTTCAAAATACCTTTTTTCCCTTTATGCAATACTTTAAAAGGTCTCATACCAAGCATCATTCATCAAAATAATTCAAGGTACCAAGAAAAGCATTTTATTCTATTAGGCTCAAAATTGGGCAACTAAGGGGTAGCATTTAATCAGTCAAAGTTCAGAAGGCCAGAAAATACCTAGTGCCTTAATCATTTTCAAATATGTTTTCAAAAATTTTTAAGTTTCAAAACAGTTTCAAGTCAAGTTCTAGAGAATACAATCCAGGAGGAATAAAACACTCAATCACAAAGACTGAGGTAGATTTAGTGAGTACCCCTTTTAGGCTCAAAAATCTCACATTTAGTAGTTCAAAACCAATGAGAGACACAAATCCAAGGAACCACTTGCTAATTATCAACTATCAAAAGATCATCTCAAGCATTTTCATTTTTTTAGCCTATCAACAAGAAAACAAAAATTGGGTTCAAAAATTCACCGTCTCAATTCATTTGGCATAAAGTTCTCACAATTTGATGCATACTCTAAGCAAAGGGCAATCTAATCATGTGATTATGCAAAACTACACCTATATGAATGCGACATGAAAAATGCAAAAATGCAAAAATTGCAAAATACCTCTACCCCAAGCTTAAAAACTTACATTGTCCCCAACGTAAATAATCAAGTCGGAGAGAGGAGAAAAATGGAACAACTCACCGAGGTGGTAGAGGGTGCTGGCTCACATGCCAGTCATAGAGCTGCTGGAAAAAGTGTCACGGCCGGGCCGTGATGTTCATCACGGCTGGGTCGTGATCAATTCTGGCCTATAGGAGCTGGCCTGTCACGGTAGTGACTTCCATCACGGCTAAGCCGTGATACATTCTGATCTTCTGGGTCCTTCTCATCACGCCCGTGATGGCTATCACGGCCTGGGCGTGATGCCTTATGGTTTCCAGCTTCTGGCCCATCACGGCCGTGATCTCCCGTGACTTTATTTTTCCATGCCTTCATAACCTGAAAATACTTGGCAAAACCATCAATTAGTGACCTTTCTTCTCTTAATCTTCTCTAATTATTCAAAAATAAAATTCAAAAACAAAAGGAAAAGGGAAGGAAAACTTGGGTTGCCTCCCTAGAAGCGTTTATTTACGGTCTTAAGCTTGACCATACTCCCTTCAATCAACCGGGATCAGCTGGGCTTGGAAGTGCAAGAACACCTCTCTTCCATGGAAGTCATTCGAAGAGCTTATTTTGTTCATATGGCCAATTGCGCTTTCGCTTTGCTCTTTTCGCTGAGTTTCATGGCCTTACCTCCTCCCAACAGAAGTTTTAACTCCACATGATGAGCAACTCCAACTTCATCACCATTTGGTGCATCATTCGTCATGCTAAGTTTGGGAGTTGCTTCCATATTAGGCTCTTCCTTCACCTCTGGAGGCATTATCTCAATCCTGCACACGTGACTCTTAAAAGGAGGGTTGTTATATGAGTCAGTCAAATCAAAATCTACCCTACCTTCCTCTACATTCAAAGAGAGCTTGCCATTCTTTACATCTATTATTGCTCCAGATGTAGCCAAGAATGGTCTTCCTAGAATGATAGGGAATTTAGAATTCCCGTTCATATCCAACACCATGAAATCGGTAGGATTGAAAAATTTCCCTACCTTTATGGGAACATTCTCTAGTATGCCTAGAGGAGTTTTAGTTGAGCCATCCACAAATTGTAAAAAGGATTTGGATGGACTCAATTTCTTGGTTCCTAACCTCTCAAAGATAGTAAGCGGCATCAAACTCGCACTAGCCCCTAAGTCACATAAGGCTTGGTCTATTTTCACCTCTCCAATTGAGCAAGCAATAAATAAACTTCCTGGATCTTTTAGTTTAGGAGGCATATTAGTTTTTATCATGGCATTATGCTCCTCAATTAAGCTCTTAGTTTCTATTTCTACTTGCTTTTTCTTGACCAACTTTTGTGGAAGGTATTGGGGGTTGGTAAGGTGGTGGAGGGACATACTTTGGCTCTATCTCTTCATCTTCGCTCATGTCTTCCTCACACTCCACATCCTTTTCAACTACCCCAAGCTTATCATCCCTTAAGTATATAGCATTACAGTGCTCATTGGGATTAACTTCGGGTTGTCCTGGAAATGTACCCGTAGTTCTAGAATATGTACTAGCTTGTTGGGCAATCTGAGTTTCTAACATCTTATTATGGATGGCTAAGTTATCTACCTTAGATGCTAACTCTTTTATTGCCTCATTGACTGCCCTACCTTGTTGTCTAAACTCTTCATTTTGCTTTGTTTGAGTTTCCACAAAATTTTCCAAAAGAGACTCAAGTTTAGCCTTTTGTACCTGAGGATACCCCGATGCGGGTTTCCTATTACCTTGGCCTTCCTAGAATTCGTGGTTCAACGTGTTGTTGTAGTTCCCGTAGGAGATATAAGGGCTATTATTCCTTCCTTGGTTGTAAGAATTTGGGGGAACATAGTTTGTCAACTTCGGGTTCGTGTCATAGAAGTTGTGACAAGAGTTCACTTGTTCCCCCAAAGCACCGGATCCAGGAGCAATACTACGTGGGCACTCCATTATGTCATGTCCCTGCATTCCACAAATCTCACAAACAATATTAGTAGCACCTATTGAACTCACATTAGCATTTTCAAGCTTATCAAAGCGTTTATTCAATGAGTCAAATTTAAACATAGTTAGATCAGTGCTATTCATTTCAAACTTACCCCCCGAAAGCTTTTTCAGGTTATTACCTCTTTCCGAACCCCATTGGTGGTAGTTGGTGGCTACTTTTTCAATGATATTGAATGCTTCAGTCAGAGGTCTATTCATAAAGGCTCCACCAGCTGCGGAGTCAAGTGACACCTTCGAAGAGTAATCCAATCCGTTGTAGAAGGTATGCACTAACAACCACCTCTCGAGCCCATGATGTGGGCAAGACTCCAGCAACCCTATGTAACGATCCCAGGCTTCGGATAAGCATTCTCCGTCCTTTTGGAAGAAGCCGGTGATCTGAGTTCGTAGGTAAGTAGTCTTGGATGGAGGGAAGAATTTCTTCAAGAATGCCTGCTCCAGTTGGTCCCAAGTTGACAGGGTATTGACGGGCACTTGCTTAAACCAACTTTTTGTCTTTCCAGTAAGAGAGGAGGGGAATAACCTCAAGCGAATAGCATCAATCGGGGCACCATGAATTCTAAGTGCATCGGTGAACTCCAAGAATGTCTCCACATAATCAGTCGGGTCCTCCGAGGGTAGTCCTCCAAATTGATGTTGCCTAATCATGCTAATTAGCATAGGCGGTATAGTGTAGTTCTCCGCCTCGATTTCTTGCCTAGCAATCCCAATTCGCAGGCCCATAGTATTTGGGACTACGTAGTCCTTCAGTGGTTTGGTATCCGGTAGATTCGCCATGAGTGGAATGGGAATCAACCTCTCCCTCTCTCTTTGTAGTCTCCTACGTCTATGAAAGGGGCTTTCGATTTCGGGGTCAACTTCAATAAGGTTTCCAAGAGAAAGACACCTATAAAGAGAGAGATAGATACTTGAAAAAGAAGAAGAGATAAATGAAAAAAAGAGAAAATTTAATATAAAAAATAAATAAAAAAAAGGTCCAGAAAAATCGATTTAAAAATTAAATTGAGATTCAAGAAAGCACAGTCCCCGACAACGGCGCCAAAAACTTGATGGGTCTCCGACAAGTGTACCGGATTCGTCGTCAAGTAATAAAAAGATCGATCCCATAGAGACCGTGATCTCAAATAACAATTAATTATTAAATCAATTAAACTGGACTATATAAAAAAAGGGATTTGGAAAAGATTTGATTTTTGTGATAAGAATTAACTAGAAAATCAGATATTTAAGAATGCAATCAATATAAAATAGGAAAGCAAATCAATTAGGGGTTTTTCAAATCAAAAGAGATTCCTAGGAACCGGGTTACCAACAAGATTGTTCATGTTACCAAATTGACTACCCCTTGTTAATTATCAAATTGCTTTGAAGGCGAATTTATCCTCAATAAGTTAATGCTCCCTCTCGGGTTACAAAAACCGTGCCCAATTAAACCAACCCCTACTCTCGTGGTAATTGAATTTAAATTGACCCCTTTAAGTTTTGTGACAATTCGTGAACCCTCGAAGGACCGCTTCTAACTCTCGTGACTTAAGTTCTAAGTTTGATTCCTATAGATCCGATACCTAAGTTCACCGCTAGGTTCCTCCTTAGAGTATCTACGACAAGCAAATAAGTGGCCACCGAATTTACAAGTAATTAAAGCAATAGGAATCAAATCAAAAGTAAAATCGAAATTAACAAGAGACCAAATGTCAATTCGTAACCATAAACAAATCTTGGGCATAGCCCCAATCCCTAGAAATAAGACTACTACTCAAACATTGCCATGTTCATAGCAAGCTTGATTAACAAAAACATGAAAGAAGACCTAAGAGAAGAGAAGAAGAAGAAGAAGAAGAAGAAGAAGAAGAAGAAGAAGAAGAGAAATCCTAATTTTGCCTAAGGTAGCAGCCCAAAAAGTCCTCTATTTTTTAGCCTAATTTCTCTATTTATAGATTAGGGTAACTTAAATCCCAAGCAATTACAAATTCAGATCAAATCAGTTTCTAAAGATCCAGATATTGCACATCACGGCCATGATGGATTCTGTCTTGGAGATTGCTTCGCTGGTTGGTCTGTCACGGCCGTGACCACCATCACGGCCTAGCTGTGATCAGTTCTGCCTGTGAGGGTCTGGTTCAGTTGGCATGTCACGACCGTGATGGACATCACGGCCTGGCCATGATGGACATCACGGCCTGGCCATGACCAGCTCTGACTTTTCCATTCTTTCTTTTCATCTCTACTCGATCATTGCCGTGATGGCTGTCACGGCTAGGCCGTGATGGGCTCTGTTTGGCTCATTTTCCTTACTTTTCAACCTCCGTCTTCATGCAAGCTCCATCATGGTTAATCTTGAGCATTTTAATCCTTAATTCCTGTACATAAACACCACAAAACTGCCTTACCCGTTCCAAGGTAAAAACTAACAAAAATCAAATTAAATATGCCTAAATTATATGAAAAATGCATGCAAAATGTCAATTAAATATGAGGTGAAATCACACTCATCATTAAGGTATCTTCAAGGAGCCAAGGACTAGATGCTTATGTACCGAAGATCTGACATTTTGGAAGTATTTGGTTTCTCGGACTCGGATTTTGCTGGTTGTGTTGACTCTCGTAAGTCAACATCTGGATATATCTTCATGATGGCTAACAGAGCAATATCTTGGAGAAGTGCAAAATAGACAATAGTTGCTACTTCTACCATGGAAGCCGAGTATGTTTCTTTATTCGAGGCAACATCACATGGTATTTGGTTGAAAAGTTTCATTGCTGGTCTACAAGTAGTTGATTCCATTTCAATACCATTGAAGATATATTGTGATAATTCAGCTGTTGTTTTTATGGCTAAAAACAATAAAAATGGTAGTCGAAGCAAGCATATCGACATAAAGTATTTAGCCATGAAGGAACGTGTCAAATCAAATGAAATTGTTGTTGAACACATTAGCACTGAATTGATGGTTGCAGATCCATTGACAAAAGGCATGCCAACTAAGTTGTTCACGGATCATGTAATGTCTATGGGACTCAATTCAGTTATGAGCTCTATTTAGATTGTAATGAAACTTTTGTTATTTTTTTGTCTTCTCTTTTGATGTATACATTTGGTTGAGAAAGACATGTATTTTGGACTAAAGAATATATTTTGAACATGTTCATTCAGTTGAAGTTGTTGCTTTTGCTAAGGGTGATTACATTGTGATACATGGAAGGTAATAATCATTTTACTTAGAGAACCTACCGCCATGATTCATGTGATTAACTTTTGGATGTGAGCATAAAGTTATCAATGTTATAGATATCAGAAAGTGTGAGAAATATTAGACCAAGTGGGAGAATGTTGGACTTTATTTTTAATTTTTAAAATAAAGATAAAGTGACCCTAATATCTCTCACACATTCCACCACTAACTGGCAAAGTCTTAGTTACGTTACTCTATTTTCAGTTTTTAAGAGATAATGGTTGGTTAAGTTGTTAAGGTGATAGTGGGATAGTGGGATATCTGTTTCCTGAAAAGAAGGGACCAGTTTCTTGATGGACAAAATCTGATCTTTATAAATAACAGCATAAAGTCCCTAGTCTAAACACAGTCAATAATATTCAATACCCGTTTCCATCATCTGGGATAGTGTTTATAGACTGGAAGTACTTTGTGCTTGCTGCAATATCAGAAACATAGCAGATCATCTTGTGTGTGACGACGTGCTTTAGATCTGGAGATATAGGAAAACCGTTGGTTGCTTGACGTGGTCTAAGAGGAAGGAGCTGCAACATTTGTTCTGTAAAGAAGTCTTCCTAGTGTGGTATAACAATGATATGGCTGGAGGTTTGTGATCCTAATCCACTATGTGTGTTCATGTGTAAATGAGAATACATGAAAACTATTTTCGGAAAAACTTACATATAAACCATTTAATTACAACAGTAAATATCATTATTAATTTTTTGTTGTTAATATATGCAACCGACACCAGCTACCTGCAATACATCTGCATTCCCACGATTTCAATCCACAAAGCCAACAACCCCTACATCCCTCATTATTTCACTTTCCAACCGTATCCCACAAAATAAGACAATACTGACCTGGATTACCCATCTGACACTCCAAATTAACTTGAATGGCGAATCCTACATTAGGGGCCGAGATTAATCTAGGATTCTGGCAGATTAAATCACTAAGGTTTCAACCCCGATCAACGATATTAATGAATTCAGATTCGGTTAAGTAAATACCTGCATTATAAAATGAACCATCAAAATCGAAATCGCCTCAAAATCGGGATCATCTGACTTGCCACCAAATCCTTATCCTTCTATCGGCCACCACCACCGTTCCTGTGGACCATATGCGACTGCGGTGCCATATTTTAACATAGGGGCATACTCGTAAACTTACCCAATTGAGGGGCAACAAAAAAATTATGTACTGTACCATAACATGATCGGTGGCCCAAACTAATCCCATCCATCCAAGATTTCAGCGACTTATCGAACGGTTAAAACTAGGTTGTGCACGCTGGTGTTACCCATTTAACTGGTTCACCGTAGAAATCGCCTCCAAACATGATATTTGTTTGTCCCAAGTCAACTGAAGAGTTGTGAACACACCCCATAACTTAGCAAAAATAATTTATGTTACCCCTAAATTACGACTAAAACCCATAAGGCAAGAACTAGGGAGTCCTGAAAAAAAAAAACTATCGCTTTCTTCATCTAGAGGGAAGTACACTTTAAACTTAAAGTAGCTAGATTAATACATAACTGACTATGACTCGCGTGTTGCACAGTTGCAATATTGTTTTAAAATTTTATTGTGTTAAACTGAAAATAAATTGACAATAAATGATATGGTAATAAAAGACAATATTTGTATAAGTGAAAGATCATAAAAGACTTATTTTATATTTCATTTGATATTTTTATTATATTTTTTTTTATATAATTTAAGTTCAAATTCTTATTTTTTTAAAAAATTTAGACAAAATAAATTAAAACTTTTTTTAAAAAATCATCATACTTTATAGACGAATTTATCCGTCGATAACTCTTGGACAAAGTTACAGACGGATAACCCGTCGGTAACTCATAGAGTACCACGGAAATTTCGCCGGTAAGGCATAGATGTGATTACCGATGGACTTTTCCGTTGATAACTTGATATACTACCGACTGTAATTCCGTCGATAATTGTCGATGGTTCCAATAAATCCATCGGTAATGATTATCGATGAGCTAGATACCGCCGTATTTGAATACGTCGGTGGACTGTCTGTAATGCATGGTTATCTACGATTTTCAGACCTTATCGATGAACTTTGGTCGTCGGTAATTCCCTATTTTTTTCTACAGTGTGAACATCTCTCTTGTGAGTTGTCTGAAGACCGAGAAATTAAATATCTTTTTTTTTTTTTGGGTATAGAGGAAGGACACCTTCCAAGCTAAACTAAAACAGAATGGGAAAAAGAAACCCCTACTAGATCATGCAATAGGAGATGTCCACGGTTAGGAGATGGGCAATCGATTATATGGAGACCAATAGGAAGACAACGCACATAATTTGCGGGCCAATCCGCTACACTATTTCCCTCGCGAAAGCCATTAGTGAATCAGGTAGACCATGGTTGTTGCAATAAAGTATACTACGAATAGGCATGGTAATGAGACCCGAAATCGTGGGTACCCACCTAAACCTGCCCCGACTTTGATAGGGAAAACTCGCTTTGACCGAGGACGGGGGCAGGGATGCGGATACAGATACCTGTCCCGCCCCGACCTCGAACCCGCCCTGCTATTTTCGTAATTATAATAATATCCTCATATATTTATGTAGGGTATTAGGTTTGTTTTGATTGAAATGTTTCATTATATATAAAAGGTTACCTTTTTTTTAAAGCTATAGAACGTTCGTAACACCCTTCTCGAGCGCTGCATTTTTCGTGACATTTTAAGGCCGAAAAGTGGGTTAATTAAGATATCAATTCTAAATAACGGGGCAATTTTTCTTTTTTGCAATACATAAATATAAATGCTTTGATTCAGGTAAATGTACAATAAAATATTTCACAATCATAATGGAGATTATAGGTTCGAAAATCATCTACATAAGACCTAACCCGACTCATAAACAGAAATCATAGAAATATGCAGATCCAGTATAAAGATATGGAGACGCAGCTCCTAAAATATCAGATACTTGGAGTCGCAGCTCCATAAACGATAACACTACTCCCAGACAAACCAAGCTGGCCAAACTAAAACATAAAAAGAAAAATATCCTTTCTCGCACAAGATTATACGATATATCTGCTGTGGAAGTTCTATTTGCGACCACTACAGACGTCGCCATAGATGATACACATGTAGCCACTACATGGGAGCTCTATTTGAGACCACTACAGACGTCGCCATAGATGATTCTCATGTAGCCACCACATGTGTAACTTTCTCAATCTAAGCCCCTTTTTCCATCCGAAGGAAAAGTCAGGGCCCGTGAACTACCGACAGTCACACCCGACTCAAGGAGGGGAAAACTTGGGCATGAGCAAGGTACGACTCCATCGTCTCGATCTACTTGATTTTCTATAGGCGATCCGGAAGTTCCAACCAAATCTTGACTTTATAGTCTTCCGTTCCTCAGTTTCGAAGGATGTGTCCATGTAAGCGTACTGTCTCATACTCAAATTGGATCTGATGGTTCGGCGGTGCTACCGTTGTCTTCGCATAATATAAGATAGAGGCACTGCCAGACAAACAAAATGAGGTGAGATCCCCATTCATCATACAACATAAGGCAGACATGCAGTGGTACGACATACATACATATGACAACATACGTATCATAGTATAATTATCAGTAATTCCACACGTACCCGAAGGTAAACAATATCTCTCTAATAACAAGCTTAACAAAACATAACAGACACTATCAATTCATAGAGACACGAGAATGGAGGTAACTGATTGAAACTGCAAGATGATGATGAATTTTTATTCTCTCTTTAGATACTCGTTTTGGTTTTTTTTTCAAGACTCAAACTTCAATGTAAGATATGATATTTGATCAAACCATGTGGTCCTATTGTTGACTAATTTTGTGTGTTTAAGTTGATATTCAAACTTAATATATACTACGTTGCACTGGATCCATTTAGTACTATAATTCAATATAAAATGTTCTGAAAATCGATGAAACTAATTAAATTGATGGTTAATTCAATTTTAATGTTATAACATTTATAAAATGTTGTCTTTAGTATTTTAAGCAACAATTATTAGTTGTACTCAAAACATGATTAAAAATTGTTGTCTATATTCTAAGCATACAATTAAAAAATGTTGTCTATAAGTCGCAGTAACATTTAAGAAATGTTGCATCAGGATCTTTAGGCAACGGTTAAGAACTGTACTAATTAACATTTAGTTACATTTGAAAATAGTTGCACTAGGTGCGCCTAACAATTGTTCCCTATTCGTATAGAACAGACAACAGTTAACAAAAGTGTTGTTGTAACACCCTGTCTTTTCCTACGTTTTATCTATTTTTGCGATATCGGTAATTCGTTATCTGTTTATATTTTTACTGGTAATGAAGAAAATGTTGTTTTTGAAAAACAAAATTATATCTAAAACCCATTATATTTTAGGAAGTTAGGGTTCGAAGTCGGGTTCAAAACTCAGATGAAAACCGGTCTGCGTTTTTGCTGACAGTATAAGTTTATACCTGTAGAAACCCTAATTTGACCCGAAACTGAAAAATTCTAGATTTTATCATTATTTTAGTGATAAAGTTTTTCCTAAAATTTTTGCACAGAAATAAAATATTAGATTTTATTCGGGTGATTTTCAGCGAAAAACGGGCAAAAACCTTAATCGGGTAATCAACGGAATCGGATACGGACGTGCAGAGATACACCGGGAGACAGAACGGCGAGTCATCCATGATGAATCATGGAGGATGAGTCACCATGGTGAGTCATGGTAGTGACTCACCTTCACCATAAATGCTCATAAATGCAAGACACAAAATATCTAGATATTTTGGATATTAACCTAATCTATGCCTAGTTACCTTGACCCATGGTCTTCACTTGAATTGATTAACCAAATTTCTTCTCCTCATTTGACAAGGAGTACACGGCCACACCTCACACTCCACACATCTTCATTTCACTTATTCTAACCAACCAAGTTTATGAAACAAAATACTTCCTTGTTCTTCATCAACACCTACGGCCATCATCACCTCCACTTGATCCAAACACTTGTTTGATAAACCAATACTAGATCCTTAATCCTCTCCTCACTCTAAGACAAGTTATCTCACAAAGTTTTCCATTTTGAACTTTCCTCCAAAATGGGTTTCTTCTAAGTTGAAGCATCCATCACTTGATCATCAACTTGCTTGCTTGTAGTTTTCAAGCCCCAAAACCGTGAGCACATCTAGAAGAACAACCATCTTTTTGACTTGATTTTTAAGTGAACAACAAAGGTATGGGGAGATTACCATCATCCTACCTTAGGGTAGATATGTTGGTGGTTTCATGTTTTGTATGATGATTTTTAAAACCTTAAGTGTGAGGGTTATGTATGTTGTTGAGTATATGTGTGTGATCCTCTTAGAGGAATTGATTTGGTGTTTGGTTGTGGTATGATATGCCATATGGTGGTTTTGGTTCTAATGATCTCAAGTTGGAACCTTGTTTGTTGTTTATTTGATTTGATAAAAAAATTGCCTAATATGATTATTATTGGGCCATTCGGCCATAATTGGTTGAGGGGGTTCCAAGTTGATTTAATTTTTTTAAATAATTTTATTTGGATTGAATGGGTACATAAGAGTATAGAAATTTGTTTGGATTGATTTTGATATGTATGTGGAAATATATGAATTTATGAGTCTATAAGGACTAATATGCAAATTATGAGAATTTCAGTGTCTGTTCTGAAAATTATATTCTTATGTGTTGTGATTGTAGCCCTTGATTATATAAGACCGTAGAAATTGGTTTGAGGTTATTTGGATTAATACATAAAAAGATATAAGCTTTTTATTAAAAAGGACCTTTTTACAAATATTGTAAAATATGGGGCAGAAATATAGTTTCTGGAATTTTTATGGTAACTGAAAAATATTTTATGATATGAAACTATAGAAGTTGGTTTGGTGTGGTTTGAAGTTATAGATAAAAAGTTATAAGGTTTTAAGTGATTTTAAGTAAATAAGGATCTTTTTATAATTAATGAAAGTTTAGGGACTAAACTGTAATTTTAGAAAATATATGATGGTTGGACAGTTAGAGATTATTTTTATACCTAAATAAGTGTCCTAAAACTCCAAAATGAGTTTTGGACGATTAGAGTTTAAAATCGTTGAAAAAGAAATTACGCGATTTTCGAACTTAACGACGTTCGGTCGAGTTTTAGGGTTTTTGAGCAAACCATAATGTAAAGTGTAACACCCCCCTTGGCCATTACTTTGTGAACACGTGCGGAAATAAATGAAAAAGAAAATTTGATGGTTGCTTTCGGAAATTGATTTATTTTAAGTCAGAAAATTTGGGTGTAAAAAAAAATTTCTTCTTAACACTTCGGAAAATTGTGATACACATAACAAAAACATTACATTAACACTGTACTTCACAACACACATACACAAATTTTTATTTAAAAACAAACCTTCTACAATGTACAAATTTTTCTTAAAATTCTTTTCTTAGATACTATACGAAAAGCATCAAGACACCCGTACTAAGCTTCTTAAAATATACATCCTTAAACACAAACCTAAGCTGGTCGCTCTACCAAACACTCACTGTTAAGACCCCATGACCATCCCTATGATCCCACATCTCTTTCTGCAATCCGAACCTAAGTCTCAAAGTTACTTAAGGAACTCTTCTGCAACATCTGCACTCTTGTACCAAGGTACAACAACAAAGCCAGTAGAACAAGTATATGCAAGGGTGAGAACCAATATATGGATTTTTAAACGATAACTATATGCGCTACATGCAAAACATCATATAACATGTATAGTTATAACAACGGAGATAATAAACAACTAGTTTATCAAAGGGTTTCAAACCCGATAGTCATCGTCATTTTTAAAACCAATGCATAACACTTCAATATTCGTCATCTAAAATTCTATACTTAATCTTCGGAGATCCCAACGTCACTCAAATGAGTTGATCAATCTCGATTGCAAAATATATTAGGTACAACGTCACGTCAATTTTCCATGATACCATTGTCCAACTCAAGGCAAAATGATAAACATCAAATAGTTTTATTGTCCATCAAGGCACAATGTACAACGTCACATGATACCTTGTCCATAAAGGTCTCACGACACAATGTCAGGCACGTCTGCCACAAATGCAAATGTAAAACATTTTGTTTCTCGTCATTTTTCTCTGTGTTCATTCTTTCCTTGTCGGAGTTCAAAGACTCACGACAAATCCAACGTTTAAACATTTAAGTTTATCAACCATTCCAATAAAAAGGACTCATGTGCAAATCACGAAATCTAGATTGATGCATTCAACCTTAGGTTCGTAGATTATATAGCACAAAACTTATATAACGTTTATAGGACAAATAGTCCATAACTTCACCTTTAGGACACACGGTCCATACCATAGAACACTAGAACCCCGACGTCTAGGTCACTAGGTTCGTTTATCCCTTTAAAACCATTTTCGTTCTGTGAAACAAAAATCCAAAACAAAACTCCAAAACTTATCCAAGTTGTTGGAAATAACACCATTGTATAAAACTAGTTTACAGAAAATCCTTTTACGTTGGAAATTCGTTTATGAAATCATCAAACCACTTAAAACTCATTTTCTTCTAAAAATATTTACTTCGAACCTTAGTTCCAAAAAAATACAGTTTTGAGATTAATTCTCTGTTTTAACCAATGTTGCTACTTTTAATAATGCTTTCTGTAAACGTTATCAGAATTGTTCGTCGGTTGACGTTTTAAAAACGTTTTTAGTCAGAATTTGACTTTTCTAGTAAAATATTTTCCCCAACACCATAATAAAATTATTTTTGAAACTTATTTTTTATAATAACATTTTCTAATATTTAGAAATTTCTTACGTAAAAATTAACAGTACTAAAATATTTTAATGGTTACATCCTCACTGTAACTCATAAAACACTCTCACACCGGTAAATCATTAAAATAATATTATTTTCAACTCTTTCTCATTTTCAACCAACCAAATAATTAAGTAATATTATATTACTATTTTCCATCAATTAAAATTCATTATTACATAAAAAGTTTTTTAATGATTTTAACCTCGTAATTAATTAAGCACTGACCACTGTGGAACTTTTCAATCCAGAATCAACATCAACAATACGTTCATGCCAATAATATAGCAAATAGAACAATTTATGACATGCATTAAAATTCTGTAACAATTAAATGCAGATAACCGAATAAAAGCAGATAATTGTAAAACAGATAATTTTAAACTACATAAAATAAACACACCAAATACATTATACAAACCACAACTAATAGCTTATAGCTATCGGAAAACCCCCTCAGGTACTCCCCTTACCTCTTGAATATTTTTCTTGCCGAATTAAAGTTCCGTCAAACGTCAGGTCTCCACAAAACACATACACGATTCACACAACAATTTATCCTTCAACAAACCACAACCAAAATTAACAATCAAACAACTAAATATACCTATGTTCCTACATGACGGGTTACGGCCATGAGGTGATTAAATGGCAAAAAATTTCTAAAATTCCTAAGCTCTTAGATTAGTGATCCTTAATTACTTAAAACCCTAAATCAATGATTAACATACAAAGATTGAAATAAAATACTGCAGCCTTTCAAGAATCAAATTTCAGCCATGACACAAAATATAGGCTAGAGATCTCAAAATTATACACACTCTTAGATCCATGACCTTAGAGTAGTATAGAGTTAAGATAAATTATCATAAGTTGAAAAATGAAACAAAATCTTTCAACTCTTCAAGAACATAATTTCGACCATGAACAAAACAATAGGTTAGAGATTTTAGTTTGATCCAATCATCATGGATTCAATACATACATGACTAAGAAGGATTGAATCAAGCAAGACTTGTTAAAAAATTGAACAAGGTTCCTTCCCCCACTTCAAACTAGGGTTCGGCCTTGATAGGTTGAATGCGCAAGAAATTTTTGTTTGATCCATACTCTTGGATATCGAATATAGAGATGATATTAAGATCATAGAAATTGGTTTTATGATCATAGGATTTTTATACAATTTTCTAAAGATTTTCAAACTTTCTAGATCTAGGAATTGAAAAAGATGATCATGGCTTTGAAACATGAAAATGAATGAAGAACATGCTATTGATTGAGTGAGATGAGTATGGCATATCTCTTAGAAATTGAAAAATGGCAAGGGATCAAGTAGTTCCTTCATAAATTTTGGTTATGGAACTTAGAGAATTTTGAGAGAAAAAGTGAGGAAGAAGATGAAGTTAGAGAAAAATGAGTGGAATGGCCTAAATGTGATGTGTTGGCTGTGGGAATTGGGGGGATAAAGGGTCCAAATTATTTTTCATTTAAGGACAAAGGTGTAATTTCACATAGGGCAATTTTGTGATTAAGTTAGGACTTAAGGACATTTTGGTAATTTCATGCCTAAAGTAATCATGAAAATTATGTGGTTGAGGTTGAAGGAGAGGTGACTGGTTTGTGACCACAAAATCAAGAGGAAGATTCCAAATTGAACCTGTCTTGCCTTAACCATGGTTAAATTTTAACTAGGATAGGCTAAGTTAGGGGTATTTTGATTTTTTCACACTTAAACTCATAATTGCATGAATTAAATGCTAGGTGAGTCACCCCTATGACTCACCACCCTAGGTGGCAATATATCTCAGCATCTGATGTCGGGTTTTGTCTCTGCACGTCCGTTCTCGACTCCATCGATAACCCAATTTAGGTTTTTACGCCCAAATCAAGGTATAATAACCTATTTATTTTGAAAATTTTCAAAATAACCTATATCGTTGGAAATGAGATATAAAATCTATTCATTTCGTTCATGAGTCAAAATTAGGTTTTATGATCAGTTAAATTTTACTGTCAGTGAAAACGCAGACCGGGTTCCGTCTGAATTTTCAACCAAAAATTTAACCGTATACTTAAAAAAATAAGTATAATATGAAGATGACTTTGTTTTTCCCAAAATCATTTTCTAAGTTTCAGATAAAAATATAAACGTTTATTTGTATTTATATCGATCTTAGAAAGCATAAAAGTCGGGGTGTTGCATAAAGTTTGAAATCAGTATTTTAATAGGTATGGTAACTTAGGAAAGTGAAGGATTTGAGAAAAATGATTCTATTTTCGAAAATACGGAATTTAAGTTGAAATACAATAAAAAGCGGTAAAACCGTATTTAAATAGTTTCGACATTTTTCATGAACTGTTTTTGAGAAATTTAGTACTTATGTACTCTTGGTGGAATTTGATTTCAAAATTTTGTCCACGAGGACGAACATTTACGATAAAACGCAAAAACCTAAGTCATGAACGGCTTAGTGAAAATACGAACATAATAATTTATGATGTAGGGTGGAACAAGACCTTATGTCATAAAGTATGGATAATTCATTATCCATATCTCCATAAGATTTAATGGACTAAGAGTTATTTGTTTTCTTGGAAGCCAAGAAAAAAAGCTCAACTAGAAAAGTGCAGAGAAATAAATAATTGGACTTGTGATCCAATCTCATAATGTGTTAGGATTTATAATCAAGTGTTTTAAGATATCTTTGCACAAAGATGAAATGTTACTTGAGAACTTTAGCTCCATGTTAAGTACCAGTGATTCAAACTTAAGAACATCTAGCATCTGAAAAAGCACGTTGGAAGGATTCTGATGGAATCAAAAGGTCATCCGGTGGATAGACGAGAAGAACGCATTTGTCGGCAAATTTTACCTAAACACATAGTGAAACTATGTTCTGCAAGTCCGTTGTGCCTAGGAGATTGAGCTAACACTTTAATGCGGGTGTGAATTCCGTAGTGACGATCTGGTTGTTGCTCGGGGATGTTGGGGTATGAAATACTCATATAGGCCCAGTTGGTTGCTCCTCTGTGGCATGGTGATCTTACAATGCACCGACATACTCGACAAGACACTATGTGTTTTCTGGTAGTTTAGGATGTTCTCGAAAAAGCCTATGTGCACGTTACTAACTATTGACGCATTTTTACCCAAGGCTGGTGGAATCCGGAACAATCCTCCGAACCACTCTCTCCGACTATTTGTTAAAACCATGGTATAGGAAATCAAAGGTCATTCATCTAGTCTTAGAAGTCTCCTATCTAGGAAAACGTTGCCCTATGATTATGTTTCTGTGGAACATTATTTTCCTGATATGAATGATGATATAACTGTATATCTGCGTTATGATTATGCCCTATGATTATGTTCCTGTGTGTCGTACCACTGCATATCTGCGTTATGTATGGGGATCTCACCTCATTTCTGTATTTTCTGGTTTTCTGTTCTATTTTATGTTCGGCGAAGCTAACGATAGCACTGTTTCTCCATCACACCCAACTGGAGTTTGATATGACACAAATACATGGACACTGTTTCAATGGCTTTAGTATAGTGTACGTGAGGAGTATACCCACGACGTGATGGTGTATCATCCATGTCTGTTATAGTTACGTGGGGATGACATTCCGTCATTGTTTTGTATTGGCCAGCATGATAAGTCTTGTGTCTATGTTATATTTTGTGGAGGTGCGTCTCCAATACTGTTATTATTATTATAAACATATTTCCAGTTTGTTGTTAATTTTCTGGCGTTGGTATTTCCACCTTTTCTGGATATGTATGAATATGACTGTTAGTACTTGGTGAATGGTTCGTAAAATATTTATGCATAAGTTTGATGATGTATGTTAAAGACTATGTATTGTGCTATTTGAGAAAAGAAAAAAAAAGTAAACCCGTAATTTTGGTCGAAAATAATTATTTTCATCTTTACTCTGATGTGATCAAGGATTGATCACTAAACATTTGAGGATCTTTCTTTGATTTCAAGTGCTAAGAATTCAAGATCAAACACAAACTAGAACAATAGAATAAAGCTTTATTCTCAAGTGAGAATCAAGAGAAACAAAAAAGAGTAGAAGAGCACAATTATATATGAATTGAAATGACAAGAACAAGAATTAAAGTGCAGAATTTAAATTGCAAGAATTAAAGAACAAAAAAAGAAAAATAAAATGGAAGAGGTAGGCCAAGGAAGATTCACCACTTGAATATGGAAATTCAAGATAAGAATCAATGGTTCAACTCATGAACCAAGAAGAGGAGAACTCTCAACTCTCTCACTAGTGGAAAATATACATTAGACGGTAAAGGTTTATGTCAGTTAACCAAAAGCTAGACGTTAAAAAGGAGGCGGTGGCAGTTTTGTAAATATCAGAGTTCATTAATTCAATTTTAACGTCAATTGTTTTAATGACTGACGTTAAAAGTGAAGTGACTCACTTTTAACGTCAGTTCAATAAAAAACTGACGTTAATAACTAAGATTTTAACGTCAGTTCTATAAAGAACTGACGTTAAACGTAAGTCACTTCACTTTTAACGTCAGTCCTTACATCAACAGACGTTAAAGGTTATTTTAATATTTTTTTTTATCTAGTATACGATCCTTTCCGCATTGCCTTCCTCAAAGTTTTAGTTTCACATGAATTGCTTTGATGTTTTGTGTTTCTGTTTTGAAAACTATAAGTTAAATCAATAACCCAAACCGGATCTCATTCATGAAGTGTAATACAGACTGATACAGAAGATTGAAAGGGTTTAAAATCCTATAAAAAGTTACATTGAAAGGGTTTAAAATCCTATAAAAAGTTACATTGAAAGGGTTTAAAATCCTAAGCATTAAAGCTACATCCCATCAGAGAGTTTTATGAAATATGCCAAAGGGAAAACTATACTCCGAAGACTTCAGAAAACCGGGGGGCATGAGAGAGCTCAAGAGAGAGGCAAAAATAGGTGCACTAGATCTGTTTCAAGCAAAGGCAGTGGTTCCAGAGACTTCCAAGACGGTTACTTGCTGCCAAAGCTGAGGTTTTGGAACTGTGACCCCCGAGCACCTGATTAGCCCTCCAAAGAATGATTCTCCGGAAGGTGATAAGGTGAGCAACTCACATAATGTAATTTACTCAAACTTATCACCCATGTAATGTAATTTACTCAAACTCAGAAGTTGTTTGACCATTAAGACAAAGACCTTTGAGTCTAGGAATAGGAAGAAAGAGTGATGAAGTTAATCTCCACGGCAGAGCCATATTGTGAAGCGAAAAATTAAAAGGATGGAAGGAAGCTATTTATAGGAGCAGGGGATGAAGTTACTAAGCTATTCTGATTTTCTTGAAAACTTACCTATAAACTTAATGCTCATTAAGAGGATTGAGTTACAAGGTGCATGGGTAAGTAGCACAGTATAGTCAAAGGAATGAATGTTTTTGCAGATATCTATACACTTTTAACGTCAGTTTTTTAACAAAATTGACGTTAAAAGTATTTTTAAAATAAAAAATATTTATTGTTAACGCTGCGGTTTTTATACAACTGACGTTAAAAGTTTGATTTTTACTTCAGTTAAATAAATAGCTGACGTAAATAATCCTATATATTATAAACGTGCAGAATGAATATTGGAAATAATGTAATTAATATACGGGAACTTGGCAGTCATAAATTAAGTTGACGTTAAAAATGAGGTGGTGGCAGTTTGTAAACTATTTGCGTCAGTTCTATAAATAACTGACGTAAATAATTATGAAACTCATTTCATTGGTTGTCATGTCCCTGTTGTCCCTCTTAACGCAGATCACTCCATATAGTACTGCAGTTTATTTCTAAACCTTTTTTTATACAAGTTTATTTTTAATTTTTATTAATTAGCTTGAATTAGTAAACAAATTCTTGTGAAAATTAAAATAAATAAACACTTAACATAAAACAAGTTATATGTATAATCAAATCGTATGACATTGAAGCGATTCATAAGTTAAAATTACATGATTAAAAGATAAAAAATTTCTGCAACATAGCCCTAAAATATAAAAAAGTTTCTGCATCAACATCATTTTCTTCTCAGTCCTGTCATCAGAAACTCCAATGGATGCATCACCTCCCTCACTTGAATTCCATGATGCAAAGTAAATCCTTAGTCACTAGCAGCGAAAGCAAAGTGAAATGGATCTTTGCATCTTTCTTCTTCAGTGGAGTTCCTTGATGCATCATCTTGAATCCACAATCACTTGCTTCCAAAGCAAAGTGAAAGGGATGACGGGGATGAAAAAAAGTGAGAGAATCACATTACGTGATTCACCCAACCTTAATATCCATGTAATGTGATTTACTCAAACTCAGAAGTTGTTTGACCATTAAGACAAAGACCTTTGAGTCTAGGAATAGGAAGAAAGAGTGATGAAGTTAATCTCCACGGCAGAGCCATATTGTGAAGCAGAAAATTAATTAAAAGGATGGAAGGAAGCTATTTATAGGAGCAGTGGATGAAGTTACTAAGTTATTCTGATTTTCTTGAAAACTTATCTATAAACTTAATGCTCATTAAGAGGATTAGGTACAAAGGTGAATGGGTAAGTAGCACAGTAGTCAAGGGAATGAATGTTTTTGCAGAAACTAATAAACCTTTAACGTCCGTTGTGTAATACAACTGACGTAAGAAGTTGTGAGTGTTTTTAACGTCAGTTTCTTAATACAACTGACGTTAAATATATGACCTTTAACGTCAGTTTTTACTAACAACTGACGTAATAAGTGTGAGAGTTTTTAACGTCAGTTTCTTAAGACAACTGACGTTAAATATATGATCTTTAACGTCAGGTTTTACTAAAAACTGACGTAAAATGTTGTTTTATTTTAATTATAACGTTTACCCCCGCGCGCCTTCTCCACTTCTCTGTACGTCTTTTCTCTTTTCATCACGCTCAACCCTCACTCTCGCTCTCACTCTGACCTAATCGCGAGCTCATCTCCACCGCAACCACTGCGAGGGCTTCTTCGCCACCACCGTGAGGTACACTCTTAACCCCTAACTCTGTCTTTCCCTCTCATTCTTTGCAATAACTTGACATCTCTCTTTCCCCTTCCCGCGCACTAACTCTCCTTGTCCCTCTGCTCTCAGTAACCACATCGAACGTTGGCCACCACTCGAGCTTCCCCCCCACCACCACGCGAGCGCCTATTTCTGGTGAGTCTTTAATTAGGGCACATTTTTTTATTTTTGGTTTTGAGTGCATGCATGTTGTTCTGCTGGTTTGAAACTGTAGTCTCAGTAGTTGAAACTTGAAACTGTGAGTTAGAGTTTTTTGGAATGTCTCTATTTTTGGTTTTGAGTGTATGTTGAAACTGTAGTCTCAGTAGTTGTAACTTTAAACCGTGAGTTTGAGTTGTTTGGAATGTCTCTATTTTTGGTTTTGAGTGCATGTTGCTCGCTTGTTGATCCGTCACGGCAGTGATGCTCATCACGGCTAGGCCGTGATCGCTTCCGCCTATGAGGGTCTGGTTCAGTTGGCACGTTACGGCCGTGATGGACATCACGGCCAGGCCATGACCATTGCTTGGCAATCTTCAAAAACTATAGTTTTCAATCTCCCGTATTGTCCTTATATTGGATATATAGATGTTTTGTATATCTACAGGACCTATCTAGTTATTTTTATTTATACTTCGTATTGTTTCGAACAGGCATACATATGGATCGGTCGGATAGCCCACATGCACGGGAGGACACCTTGGGGGGTTTCGCAGACCCGATCACGCCTACGCCTGATTCTAGTGTAAGTTTACATGTTATATACTATCTTTAGTCCTTCTTGTTAATGTAAGTTTATAATGTTACAACCCTCTATTTTATCATTTTTTTGTCCATACAGACATCACAGGCTCATAGGAAACGGGGTAGAGGAGCCACCTCGTTGAAGAAACTAGAGAAGGACAGGCAGAGCGGACAGAAGCTTGAGGTGTCCTTCGATGCTAATCTAAATGCCCAGGGACCCCGTGCTAAAGAATTTAATAAGTGGGTGTTTCTACAAGCGAAGCGAAGACGTAAGCATCAACTACAACCACCGGAATGACGTTCCACAGAACGTTAAGGATCAGATTTGGGAGGCTATCACGGTATTTTACCTTTACATTCGTTTGATTTACATTATTAGATAATTATCCGAGTTATAATCCATCCAGTTGTTATATATGTATCTAATGTGTAGGTAGCTTGGACTGTGCCAAATGACGAGGATCATCGTCATAAATGTATGAAAATGACATCAAAGCGTTGGAATGGGTTCAAGCATGATCTTACCAGGTACTATGTATCTGGGAAGAAGCGGCTTGATAAAATGTTCTCGGATTATCCCTGGATTGATCAGGATACTTGGGATATGTTTGCCAGGAGTCGACAGGATGGAGAATTTCAGGTTGGTTGATTAAGTTAATTTTGTATGCTTATTATAGATCATTTAACTGTATTTAATTATGTGTTTTTGTTTGAATAGGCTAAGTCAAATAAGGGTCGGCAGAATCAGGCGAAGAACGTCCACCGCCACACCATGTCTCAGGGTGGGTACCATACTCGGATCCAGCAGATGATGGCGGATAGGCTGAGGGCGAAGCAGGAAGAGCACTCTGCTAGGATTGAAAGAGGAGAGGTGCCTGAGGGCACACCATCAAGTCCTCCGTCGGACATCGACCGTAAGGATGTCTGGTTAGCCGGCCGCATGACAAAGGCGGGATCTTTTAAAGTTGATGCCACTCGCGAAGTGGCAGATAAGATTGTAAGTAAATAATTAACTTGATTTCAATTGATATTTGTATAGATATTTGCAACACTTTTCACTTGCACGTTTTTTCATTTTTTTTCATTGTAGATGGATCTTAAAGCAAAATCCTCCCAGGGCGCATTCGTCCCTTCTGGACGGCAGGACGTCTTGATGACCGCTCTAGGCAAGAACGACCAGGGCAAGAAAGACCATCCTGGTCGGGTTCTCGGTGTTCCTGGGAACGTGACCATCAAAAAATATTATGGCAAGTCTGCTTCACGAAAGCGGGTGGTCAATGAAGCATCAATTTTGGCTGACATTACTCAGCACCTCATGTCCAACCCAGATATTACAACACATCTGATGCAAGGCTTAATAGCCAACCCAGAATTCAAGCAGGCGCTTGCCAGAGAGCTTTCCTCCGTCGGTACATCCCAGGACACCGCAGGGCTTGCCAACGCTTCACATGTGAGCACAAAAGAGAGTTTTAGTAGGGCACATGTGGAGGACGATGAGTTGGCAGCTAGGGAGCGGGAGTTGGAAGTCCAGCGCCATGAGCATGAGTTGGAAATGAAAAGGCGTGAGCTTGAGTTGGACTCCAAACGACGTGAGCTCGAAATGTTAGCAAAGGTATTTATTCATTACTAATGTCCAAATTAGTCAAATAATTACTTGTGTTTTTTTTTAATTATCAAAAACTTATATATTTTATTTTTCCTAAACTGAAGGCCAAGTCGACGTCAGTGTCGCTGTCACCTATCACTCGTTTGTTCTCACTTGGTGAGGATTATGCGTTTGAGATTTTTGAATGTCCATTGGATCACGATGGATGGGTGGCACGCCCAGATCAACAGAGGATATTTTCCTTCGTTGGTGACGATCTCGGGAACGCCTGCAGAAATAACATATGGATGAACAGCAATGTCATGAGTCTCTGGTGCACGTAAGTTAATTTTAATTTTATAACTTATTTATTTTTGGTATTTTTCCATTTAATAATTTATTTTAATTTCAATATATATATTATGTAATTAACATCCACACCTTTTCATATCTTAGGTATCTCCATCGTCTTCAGCTTGATAAGGGCGTTGCATCAGTTTACGGTTTCTTAGATCCGTCAATCCTTCTGCCCGATTTCTTTGCTGGCGATGCATTGAGTAAATACTTAGGGAACTTGTTGGGAGACAATCCGAAAGAATTATATCTGGCTCCCTACTGTATGGAACGCCATTGGCAGTTGTTCGTACTTCAACCGTCTAGGCATACTGTCATATTCTTCTGCTCTCTCCACCAAGATCCGCCACCGAAGGTGGTGGAAGCTGTAAATATGTAAGTAACTACTAATCTTAAATTTAATTTAAGTTTTAATATCAGTTGTTTTTAGTTTATTACACACATGATATACGAGTTTGTTAATTGATCGACATGATTATTTGTTTATGATAGCGCGCTGAAGGCGAGTAGCATAAGTTGCGCCAACGGGAGAAGTAGGACTTCTAAGGCTAAAGCAAATCCTGTATGGAACATCCTCAAGGTTTGGTAGTTTATTTATCAAATAATTAATATTATAATTACTAATTTATGTGTATATTCAACTGACGTTAAAATTAATTTTGTTGGTAGTCTCGATTTCAAACTGACGGGTGGTCGTGCGGCTATTATGTGATGCTTCATATGCTGAACATAGTCTCCGCATCTATTATGGATGGATGGAAGAAGGTAATATTTAAACAACTTGTTAAATTATATATTATAGTTTTGAAGATGACTTGCATTGATGTTATTGTTATTATTTGAACGTGTCTAGGCATTTATCGACCAATCGCCTATTGAAGAAGATGAGTTAAGAGACTTGAGGATGCGCTTCGCTGAATTCTTCTTCAAGTATGCGGCTGAAAAAGGAATTGACAACATACCTCCGCACTACTTAGATAAATAGTTTTTTTGTTAGACTTTAGAAACTAATTAATAACATGTATATATATATCCTTAGATAGTTTTGTTTTTTAGACATTGGAACTAAAATTTATTTATATATACATGGGTTTTGGTTTTAAGTCCCCCCATTGTTCAATTTTCCTTTGCAATTCTGTAATGTGTGTGATATTCTGTGTTACTGGGACTGAATGCAGGGATAGCTGAGGGGAGTGATATTTTAAAACTGAATTTAAAAAAAAAAACCTATTAACGTCAGTTGTATCAAACAACTGATGTTAATAGTATTTTATAAAATATAAAGTACACTATTAACGTCAGTTGTTTGATACAATTGACGTTAAAATTAAACCTTTAACGTCATTTCTTTATAACAACTGACGTTCATTTTAACAAAATCAACGTCCGTTGTCTTAAAGAATTGACGTTAATAGTTTTAGTTTAACGTCAGTTGTTTAAAAACCTGACGTTAATTTTTACAAAATTAACGTCAGTTTTGTTAAAGAACTGACGTTAATAGTTTTATATTTAACGTCAGTTCTCAACTGACGTTAAAATATTAACTATTAACGTCAGCTGTATTTACGTCAGTCAGTATTCTGACGTAAAAAATCAATTTTAACTGACATAAAAAGCACTTATTGCACTAGTGTCTCTAGAAATCTCAAGTGCGAGAAAACTCAATTGTATTCAAACTTGAAAAATGGATTACATCATACCTATTTATAGGCTCATCCTACTTAAGGTGCAAGCTATATTAACTTGAAGTGCAAGCTACTCTAACTTGTGCCAGCTCCTCCCACCCAAGTGTGGGCTTTGTTTTGGACCTAATGCCTTCTACTATTATGCTATGGCCTAATAAGCCCAAACCCTAAACTAGTCCTAAGTGCTTTTGTTGAATAAGCACTTTTCATTACATAAACTCTACTCTATACAAGGTTCCTAGTCCCTATCTTTATTACATGAAGTCTAAGATAAACAAGGGTCATAGGTCCTAACCCTAACTAGGTGGTCAATGGCTCAATGCATAAGAGGTTCAAGGTGAAGCCCTCTTTATAAGGTTGCCTATGAGTCAAGTGATTGACCACCACCTTCTTCAATGAGTGTTGGATTCTTCTAAGCCTTGCCCTTGTTAATGGTCCATGTAGGTCTTAAATGCTAGATCCTTGGCTTTGATTGTCCATGCTCATATCATCCCCTCCTTCTTGAAGCACATTCGTCCACGAATTGTGTTGATCATCATCTGTGTCATTTTCAAAAAGACTAAGATCAGACACATTAAACGTGACACTCACATTATAATCACCAGGGAGATCTATTTTATATGAATTGTCATTTATTTTCTCCAATACTTGGAAAGGTCCATCACCCCTTGGTAGGAGTTTGGACTTCCTTTGTAAAGGAAACCTCCCTTTTCTTAAGTGTACCCATACCCAATCACCCGGTTTGAGTAACACTTGTTTTCTTCCCTTATTTACTTGCCTTGTATTGTGCTCACCTTGTTTTTCAATATTCAATTTTACTTGTTCATGGAGCTTTTTAACAAATTCGACCTTGGCAAGCCCATCATGATGCAACAAAGATTGGTCAATTGGTAACGGAAGCAAATCAAGTGGGGTTTGTGGATTAAAACCATAGACTATCTCAAAAGGGGAGTGCTTAGTAGTAGAATGTTGCACACGGTTGTATGCAAACTCAATGAAAGGTAAGCACTCTTCCCAAGACTTTAGGTTTTTCTTGAGGATGGTTCTTAGGAGAGTAGAAAGAGTCCTATTAACCACCTCGGTCTGCCCATCCGTTTGTGGGTGGCAAGTAGTCGAAAAGAGTAATTTCGTTCCAAGCTTGCCCCACAAAGTTCTCCAAAAGTGACTTAGAAACTTTGTATCTCTATCGGATACAATGCTTCGAGGAATCCCATGTAGTCTAACTATTTCCTTAAAGAAAAGGTTGGCTACATGGCAAGCATCATCACTTTTGTGACATGGAATGAAATGGGCCATCTTGGAAAATCTATCCACAACCACAAAGATTGAGTCATTCCCTCGCCTAGTCCTTGGTAATCCTAACACAAAATCCATAGAGATATCAATCCAAGGAGAAGAAGAACTAGGTAAGGGAGTGTACAACCCATGAGGCTTACTATTTGATTTTTCTCTCAAACACTCAATGCATTTTGACATAACTTTTGAACTTGAATTTTCATGTTTGGCCAAAAGAAATGTTCATGCAAAACCTCTAAAGTAACACCGAAGTGCCCCATTAAGCCCCCTTGATGTGCTTCTCTTACCAATAACTCTCTAATAGAATGCCTTGGCACACAAGGTCTTTTGTCTTTAAAAAGGAACCCTTCACTTATGAAAAATCCTTTATGTGCCATGGACCCTATTTGAGTGTAAATTGTAGAGAAGTCCGGATCATTTACATACAATTCCTTTATGTGATCAAACCCAAACACTTTTGTCTCAAAAGTTGATAGTAAGGCATATCGACGTGAGAGTGCATCCACCACAATATTACTTTTGCCTTGTTTATGTTTAATCACATAAGGGAATTGTTCTATGAATTCCACCCATTTGGCATGTCTATTATTTAATTTTCCTTGCCCCGTTAAGTGTTTTAATGACTCATGATCACTATGAATGACAAATTCCTTGGGCAAGAGATAGTGTTGCCAAACTTTGAGACTCCTTACTAGGGCATAAAGTTCTTTATCATAAGTTGAATAGTTCAAATGTGCCACGGTAAGTTTCTCACTAAAGTAAGCAATTGGGTATCCTTCTTGAAGCAAAACGGCCCCAATGCCTACATTAGAAGCATCGCACTCTATCTCAAAAGATTTCACAAAATTTGGAAGCGCGAGAATTGGTGCATTGGTCAATTTTTCCTTGAGGATATTGAAGGAGTTTTCTTGGCATTGGCCCCAATGAAATGACACATTTTTCTTTAAAACCTCATTTAGAGGACTTGCCAAAGTGCTAAAGTCTTTGACAAATCTTCTATGAAAACCTGCCAATCCATGGAAACTCCTAATATCTCCAACATTTTTAGGTGTTGGCCAACTTTGGATGGCCTTAATTTTTTCTTCATCCACTTGCACACCTTGTGCACTAATAACATAGCCCAAGAATACCACTTTGGTGGTGCAAAATGTGCATTTCTCAAGGTTGCCAAATAGTTTTTCATTCCTTAATACTAACAAAACACACTTCAAATGTTCATGATGTTCATCAAGTGTTTTGCTATATATTAAGATATCATCAAAATAGACAACCACAAATTTACCAAGTAATTCCCTAAGGATATGATTCATGAGCCTCATGAATGTGCTTAGTGTATAAGTGAGTCCAAAGGGCATCACAAGCCATTCATAAAGTCCATACTTGGTTTTAAAAACGGTTTTCCATTCATCCCCTTCTCTTATTCTTATTTGATGATAGCCACTTCTCAGGTCAAATTTTGAAAAGATTTGTAACCCATGTAGCTCATCCAGTAAGTCATCTAACCTTGGGAATGGATGTCTATATTTTATGGTTATGTTATTAATGGATCTACAATCCGTGCACATTCTCCATGTACCATCTTTTTTTGGTACTAAAATAACGGGCATTGCACATGGAGAAAGTGATTCTCTTATCCATTATTTTTCCAATAATCATTCAACTTGCCTTTGAATTTCTTTTGTTTCTTGTGGATTGCTCCTATAGGCCGGCCTATTAAGAAGAGAAGCACTAGGAATTCAGTCCATGTGATGCTCAATCCCCCTCATAGGTGGCAAACCTTTAGGAAGCTCTTTTGTAAAAACATCTTTGAAATTATCCAAAAGAAACTCAAAGGGTTTTGGCAAAGAAAGAGATGGTGTAGAATTTTCATCATTATTTTTGGTGTAAAGTAAATATATCGGTTGATTAGCCAATAATATTTTTTTGACTTCTTTTTCTTTTAGAAATAAGCATTCTTTGCCATCTATTTCTTTACCTTTAGTTTTTTCAAAAAAATTTTGCTCACTAGCGCCATTTGCCTTTTTTATATTTTTTTGTGGCACATCAATTTCTTTATTAATTTCTTTTCCACTCTTGGCTTTTCTCTCAAGCTCCCTTTTTTCTCTCATTTTCTTTTGATCCTCACAAATTTCTTTAGGAGAGAAGGGTACAAGAGTAATCTTTTTATTGTGGTGCATGAAAGTAAATCTATTGGAAAGGCCATCATGTATGACTTTCCTATCAAATTGCCATGGCCTTCCTAGCAACACATGTCCCGCCTCCATAGGTACCACATCACACATTACTTCATCATGATAAGAGCCAATTGCAAAACTCAACAAGACTTGTTGGTTCACCAAGATTTCACCCTTTTCACTTAGCCATTGTAACTTGTATGGCCTAGGGTGTGGATTGGTTTCGAGACCAAGTTTGGTCACCAATCTTTGACTAGCCACATTGGTGCAAGATCTTCCATCTATGATTAGTGCACACAACTTTCCATGCACCATGCACCTAGTATGAAAAATATTCTCTCTTTGGCTCTCATCCTCTTCTTTAACCTTGACTCCTAAGAGTCTTCTCACCATTAACAAGTCTCCTTCAAGTAGGAGAACTTCATCTTCACCACTCTCATTAGAAGACTCACAAGAAGAGGCACTAGTGACCTCAATATCATAATTACATATAGAGATCATTGTTATCTTGTTAGGACATTGTGATGCAATATGTCCTTTTTCTAAGCATTTAAAACATTTAATGTCTCTAGCTCTAGAAGAAGTAGGGATAGAAGTAGAAGGTTTAGAGTTAGAAGATGTGGACTTGGATCCACCTTTACCAAAACCATCTAATTGTTTGAATGAGTCACCCTCCTTCTTGGAATTGTCCTTCCAAGATGAATTGTTGTTGTTGAAGAAAGGTTTCTTGAAAGACTTCTTCCTCTTGACTTGAGCTTCAACCTTGATTGCATGATGCACCAAGTCTTCTAATTCAACATAGTTGTAAAGTTAAACCACATCTTGGATGTCTTGGTTGAGTCCACCCAAGAACCTAGACATAGTTGCTTCTCTATCTTCTTCTATGTTTGCTCTAATTAATATGACCTCCAACTCTTTGTAATATTCTTCTACACTCATGTTTCCTTGCCTCAATCTTTGTAGCCTGTGGTGTAGGTCTCTAGTATAGCTTGAAGGAACATATCTCTTTCTCATGACTTTCTTCATCTCTCTCCAAGTATTAATGGGTTCCTCATCATACTTTTTCCTCTCTTTACATAATTGATCCCACCAAATTAGAGCATAATCTTGAAATTCTAAACTTGCTACTTTTAATTTTTTTTCTTCACTATATTTGTAACAAGAAAATATATGTTCTAATTTGGTTTCCCATTCCAAATAAGCATCGGTATCACTCTTCCCATGGAAGCTAGGGATCTTCACCTTCACATTATGCAACTTGTCATCCTTGTCATGCCTTCTTCCTATATGCTCATGTCTAGGTCTCCAGCTATCAAATCTAGGTCTTTCCTCATGGTTGTCTTCGGAATGTGATGAACCTCTATGAGAGTTGGTATGTCTTGATCCTTCTTTGTTCTCAAGTATTTCCAATCTTTCAAACATTCTTTCCATGTGGTTTGTCATCCTATCCAACTTCCTATTCAAGTTCCTTGTTCTTGGTGATGATGTAGGAGAATCTTCAATGTCTTCTTCATGTATGGAAGTCATGGTGCACTTACAAATTCAAAAATTACATACAAAATCCAGGAAATGACAATTTACACAAAACAAATGAAGACTACACCAATGAGAACAATTACATCACCAAAAATCAAAAGAATTAAGTACAAACCAACTAGTGACAATTACACTTAAAGAACAAAGAATTACAAGAAAAATGAAAGTACAAGGACCTCGCCACTCACTCACCATTCACTCAAAGATGGTCACTCATGTATATCACTCAAGTAGGCTTTTACAAGATGATTTCACTCTTGTCTCTTTCCACTCAAGAGTTTCCTCCTCAAGAGATCTACAAATTGAAACAAGATTCTCAACTATTAGTCAACAAACAAGTGACAAAGCAACCAATAAGCAAATAAATTTCAAGAGGTCAAGAAAGTGGAAAACAACTAATACAAAACTAATGGAGTTTAGAAGACAAGCAAAAAAATGTTCAAGAAGAATTGCACACTCAAATTGATGTGAAGAAGACAAGTTGAAAGAGTTCAACAAAGTGTCATTCAAATTTAATCAAAGTGTTTTTGAACAAGTAATGATTAAAGTGAATTGTGCTACACCAATATGTGAAGGATCAATACAAAAATAAGCATGTGAAATGGTGGCAAGTCTTTTACCTTTGCTGATTTTTTTCTTCAGATTTTGTACTTTTGCCCCAAAACTTTGTATATTTACGGTTTTGGCCCACTTTTTCTTTTTACACTAGATTTTTTTTAAACTTCAGCCACTTGACTTTTTCTAATTATAATTTCACAGCAATTACAATGAAATTTATAAATTACAAAAAGATCATTCAAGTATGAACAAATTTGGACATAATTGGTGTAATACTTGGAAATATGAACAATTCAAGGAGTGTAAAATAATTTCCAAGTGAATGAGCACAAATCAAGTAATTAGAGACCTAGATCTTTCATTCAAGTGGATGATAAATACATCATTTCCACAATTTGAATTTCATGAAGATCTATTAGGTTCTAAAAATATGAAATCACTGAAGCACTTTTGATTGAAATTTGAATCAATCTTACTATTGTGAATTGAAATTTGAATTTGAATTTTCAATTTGTTCAAAATCACAAAGTAAGACAAAGAGATTTATGCTTGAATTTTCAAGAAGCAACTAAAATTCAAATGTATTCTATGAATAAATTTGAAAATGGCGCCTAAACACTAGGGTGAAAAAGTGGAGGGAAAAAAAATCCACCAAAATTCAAGCAAGATCAATTCAAACACATTTCAAATTCTAGATTCATGACCACAATTGGATTCATATTGAATTTCATCATCCAATTCATGTGGTTAATGGCGCCACTAGCAATGAATTTTTCATTGAGAATTTGGCTCCAACTCAAAAATCATCATAGAATTTGAAAATTTTGATAAAAAATTCAAAACAATTGAAGATTCAAAGAACTAGCTCTAGATACCACATGATGTGATCAAGGATTGATCACTAAACATTTGAGGATCTTTCTTTGATTTCAAGTGCTAAGAATTCAAGATCAAACACAAACTAGAACAATAGAATGAAGCTTGATTCTCAAGTGAGAATCAAGAGAAACAAAAAGGAGTAGAAGAGCACAATTATATATGAATTGAAATGACAAAAACAAGAATTAAAGTACAGAATTTAAATTGCAAGAATTAAAGAACAAACAAAATATAAAATGGAAGAGGTAGAGAAGATGGAGAATGGTGCCACAAAGTCTTTCTTATTGGAGAAGAAGACTGAATTTGATAAGCCAAGGAAGATTCACCACTTGAATATGGAAATTCAAGATAAGAGTCAATGGTTCAACTCATGAATCAAGAAGAGGAGAACTCTCAACTCTCTTTAGAAATCTCAAGTGTGAGAAAACTCAATTGTATTCAAACTTGAAAAATGGATTACATCATACCTATTTATAGGCTCATCCTACTTAAGGTGCAAGCTAGATTAACTTGAATAGCAATCTACTCTAACTTGTGCCACAAGTAGCGCCCCTAGCTCCTCCCACCCAAGTGTGGGCTTTGTTTTGGACCTAATGCCTTCTACTATTATGCTATGGCCCAATAGGCCCAAACCCTAAACTAGTCCTAAGTGCTTTTGTTGAATAAGCACTTTTCATTACATAAACTCTACTCTATACAAGGTTCCTAGTCCCTACCTTTATTACATGAAGTCTAAGCTAAACAAGGGTCCTAGGTCCTAACCCTAACTAGGTGGTCAATGGCTCAATGCATAAGAGGTTCAAGGTGAATCCCTCTTCATAAGGTTGCCTATGAGTCAAGTGATTGACCATCACCTTCTTCAATGAGTGTTGGATTCTTCTAAGCCTTGCTCTTGTTAATGGTCCATGTAGGTCTTCAATGCTAGATTCTTGACTTTGATTGCCCATGCTCATATCATACTTGGTCTTATAAAATAGAAGTGTCACACACAATGTAGAGCCGAGAAGGGCGTTACAGTTGTCATAAGTTGCAAAAAACCGTTGCCTTAGACAATAGATAATGCTCGAATGGGCAACTCTTAAAAATTGTCACCTATACTTTTAGGCAACATTTTTGATAGTATAGGCAACATTTTTTAACTGTTCCCATAAAGCAAAAATGTTGTAGTGCAATAGGGACTAAAACCAAAATTCTGAAACTTATAGGGACCAAAACCAATGATTTTTTTTTTTTTGTAGAGATCAAAACCAAAACTCACCCATTATATATGGATTAAAAAGTTCATTAAACCTTATTTTAATATCGACTATCGAATAGCTTTTCAATCGTTACAAATAGAAATTTAAGTAGTTTGTGGGCTAGAAATTAATATGAATACGAATATAGAACTTTCAACTTTAAAAAATAAATAATAAAATATATCAGAGCGCATGGTTAAAAAATAAATAAATTAGGGAGTATTTTTTAGGTCCGGAATGAAACCCAGGGTGTCCCACAGTCGAAAGCCGTAGGACTAATCCTCGGAGGATGTAGAGTACCAGTTAAGGGGAAACTCCTCTACCCACATATGCAGCTCTATAAAGTTGCCTCAAAATAAAATAAATAAAATAATAGCATTCCTAAATGGTAAAAATTCAAATTCATAAGAAAATCTTACATCTGTTACGTTTTGTATTAATTAGAATTTTTATAAAAATAAAGAATAATGGCGAATATGTTTTAGAAGGTACAACTATAAAAAACATGGATTTAATTGGTATATATTGATAGTATAAATTTTTTTTACACCGGCAACAAATCAGAAATTGACAAACCCTTAAAATTTTTTGACTATTAAATAACTACCTTAAAAGTCATCAATTCCATGATTTCTGATTGATTGTTATAAAAATCTTTACAAAAACTATATATATATATATATATATATATATATATATATATATATATATATATATATATATATATATATATATATAACTAAAAAAACATTAGGTCGGTTAAATGCAAAAGTGGTACATATTTTCTTATTTTGTTACTCTAGAGAAAAACCCACATTAAAAAAGTCTTACTCTAATGTTTAAATTTCATTGCCTACTATACAAAACATCTCTTCTATTGTAATTCATTGTGTTTTATGACTTTTATCAACACACTAGACTAAAAATACCAAAACTTTTTCAACAATTACTTTTAGGAAAAGAAAATTAAATCTATGAAGTAAATTGAAAAGTAGAAAAGGAAGCACAAAGTCTGATGGAGAACTTCGCAGATTCATGATTAAAAGTTGAATAAAAGTGGTGCCCACCAAAGCCATAACCTAAGACCGATATGGTTCTAACTTCTAACATTTTAGTTATTATTCAGTGCCCCTAAAACCATCAGAAAAATAATCACAACACCCTCCAAAAGCGTGGCACCAAAAAAAAAATCCAAGTATGTCAAGAAACTTATTCAATAACTCGCTTGAATTGGGTCCTTGAAGAGTTGAAGAGTTTGATCATAAAGAACTCAACTAGCTTTAGCAAAGGATCCTGTTAAAGGAAAGAATCATGCCAAATAATTTGTTAATTATTGTAATTGATAGAGCACTTATTGTAATTGATAGGGTACAATTAATTTCCTTTTTAGTATACGTGAGTATAGGCATAATGTTAGGCATAATGTTAGGATCCTATTCTGTAACATTTCTATAAAGGTATGATTTGTGATAATGAATAAAATAATTCAGCCATATCTGGTGTCTTTATGGTACCAGAGCAACGATCTGGGAAACCCAACAAACACAAACCTTAGCCTAGGTAGCCATGACAGATGATAATGAAAAAACCCCATCATCATCAACCAAACGGGACATGACTCCCACTCCAAAATGGGAACAACCCCATCACCCTCTTTACCTCCATCATTCAGACCAACCAGGTGCAGTCCTTGTACCAAAACCTCTGGTGGAAGACAACTACAACACATGGGTTCAGTCCATGAGCATGGCCTTGATGGTCAAAAACAAAATCGATCTCGTTGATGGATCTATATTGAAGCCAAAGGAGAATAACTTTGATGAACTTTTGCAATGGACTCGTTGCAATAATTTAGCCAATCAAGTTGGTAAAAATTCAAATCATGATAATTCTCAGGTAAAGCCTTTCCATTCACTCAAAATGGAAAGAAAATTATTTGGATCCTCGATAGTGGTGCTACTGACCACATTGTTTGTAGCCCTCATCTCCTCACTGCTTCAAAAACTGTTGAAAATCATACTGTTGAGTTACCAAATGGCTCATTGGCACAAGTCACACATGTTGGCAAGATTATTTTCTCTCCCAACTTTATCCTTGATAATGTCTTGTGTGTACCACTTTTTCAGTTAAATTTAATTTCCAATCAAGCAGAGAAAGGATCCTGTAATTCTATTCAAGCCATAGCCCCTGCTCTTTGGCATCAACACCTTGGATATCCTTCTCACAAAATTTCCATATTATTTCCTTTTTCCAATAACAAATCTTGTGAACCAGACAAATGTTTAATTTGCCCATTGGCCAAACAAACTCGATTACCATTTCTAGTGAGTTTTATTGCTAGCCAATCTTGTTTTGATTTAATACATGTTGACATTTGGGGTGGCTATCATGTTCCTTCACTTTCATGAGCAAAATATTTTCTCACTATTGTTGATGATTACACAAGAAGCACATAGGTTTATTTGATGAAACAAAAATAAAAAACACGTAACTTCTTGGTCAAGTTCATTAACATGGTTGAAAACCAATTCAATGCCAATGTCAAAATTGTTCGTAGTGATAATGGTCCAGAATTCAAAATAGACAATTTTTATGCCATGAAAGGAATCATCCATCAATCTAGTTGCGTCAATACACCTCAACAAAATGGTGTTGCTGAGCGCAAACATAGACATTTGCTAAATGTTGCTAGTGCTTTGCTTTTTCAAAGTGGTCTTCCAAAACAGTTTTGGGAGGATGCTATCATCACTTCAACATACCTCATCAATCGCACACCTACACCACTCCTTCAAGGTAAAACACCATATGAAAAATACTCAATAAACCCCCCCCCCCCCAATTATTCACAACTAAGAGTCTTCAGTTGTTTATGTTTCACATCTACACACCCCACCAAGCCCACTAAATTTGACCCTCGTTCCACTCGTTGCCTTTTCCTTGGCTACCCTTATGCCCAAAAAGGATATCGTGTATTTGACCTTCAACATCAAAAGGTCTTTGTTTCACCCGATGTTCTTTTTTATGAGGACGTATTTCCATTCAAAACACCAAAAACTTCCGCTGCCACACCATCAATGCCTCACCCTATTTCACCTTATCCTTTTCTTCCAAAGAATACCACAAACACTATAGACCCAAACACTCCTCATAGCACCGATAACCCTCAAATCCCACAACCTTCCAATTTTGAACCTTTAAATCCATCCTATTTAGACCAAGACCCTCCATCACCTTCCATAAATATGCCATCCCTTGAAATAATGCCCCAACCTGCCATTGAAAATCTCCCACCAGAGAACACCACTCACAATCAAACGAAAATCACACCGCCACCGCCACCAAGACACTCCACTAGATCTACTAAAATACCAACATTTTTACAGGACTTTCATGTTGAGGCAACCCTCCCATCTAGGACCGTTCCTTCATCTTCAACGAACGTGGTCACCTCCCAAGGTACTTCTCATCCTCTTTCCCAATTTTTATCTTATGATTGCCTTTCCCCAAGTCATAAAGCATTTACCACTCAACCGACCCTTCACAAAGAACCCAAGAATTTTCAACAGGCTAATCAAGATCCGAGGTGGCATGATGCCATGCATCATGAAATCCAAGCCCTCCAAGCCAACAATACTTGGAGTCTTGTCCCTCCGCCATCTCACAAAAAGCCTATCGGTTGCAAATGGGTTTACAAAATCAAACTCAACCCCGACGGAATTGTTGAGCGTTACAAAGCTCGCTTGGTTGTAAAAGGCTATAGTCAAATTGAAGGTATTGATTACCGAGAGACTTTTGCTCCCGTTGCTAAACTCACAACAGTCCGAGTACTCCTTAGTGTTGCAGCCGTACGAGGATGGCACTTGCACCAACTTGACGTTAATAACGCCTTCTTATATGGAGATCTCTATGCAGAAGTCCACATGTCCATCCCGCCCGGTTTCGAACAAAAGGGGGAGAACCGTGTCTGCAAGCTACATAAGTGAATTTATGGTTTAAAACAGGCATCGCGACAATGGTTCTTAAAACTGTCTAGTGCCCTTAAGAAGGCTGGATTTCAGCAATCATGGTCAGACTACTCGCTGTTTGTTCGAAACCATGCAGGTAGTTTTATTGCATTATTAATTTAAGTTGATGATGTGATATTAGTGGGCAACAACCTGCAGGACATTACAAGCACCAAACATTTCCTCTCAAATCATTTTAAGTTGAAAGACATGGGGCCACTTAAATATTTCTTGGGGATAGAAGTTGCACGATCAAGACAAGGAATCACATTGTGTCAAAGAAAATATGCTCTAGAAATTCTAGAAGATGTAGGGTTCTTAAGTGCCAAGCCCTCACGGTTTCCTGTTGAACAGAACCTTTCACTCACACAAACGAGTGGGAAGTTGCTAGTTGATCCAAGTTCATACAGGCGTCTTGTGGGTCGACTAATTTACCTCACCATCACAAGGCCAGATCTTGTTTATGTTGTCCATGTATTGAGTCAATTCATGGACAAGCCTAGGCAACCTCATCTTGAAGCTGCTCACAAGGTTCTAAGGTATATCAAACAAGCACCGGGTCAGGGAATTTTGTTACCATCTACAGGTTCACTAGAACTATGTGCCTTTTGTGATGCTGATTGGGCTCAGTGCAAGGATACAAGAAGGTCGGTAACTGGTTATTGTATTTTGCTGGGTCAAGCACCAATCTCTTGGAAAACTAAGAAGCAACATACTGTGTCGCGTTCAAGCGTAGAGGCAGAATATCGTTCTATGGCCACTACTTGTTGTGAGATTACTTGGTTGAAAAATATACTGAAAGACTTGAAGGTGACTCACACACAACCAGTTACATTGTTTTGTGACAATCAGGCTGCCATGCATATTGCTTCAAATCCAGTGTTTCATGAACGAACGAAGCACATAGAGATCGATTGTCATTTGGTACGTGATACAAAGTGGGCTAGTGCAGACAGCTTATATTCGGACCACAAGCCAACCAGCTGACTTATTCACCAAACCATTGAGTTCAACACAGTTTGAAATGCTACTCAGCAAGTTGGGTGTCATTAACATACATTCCAACTTGAGGGGGAGTGTTAAAGGAAAGAATCATGCCAAATAATTTGTTAATTATTGTAATTGATAGAGTACTTATTGTAATTGATAGAGTACAATTAATTTCCTTTTTAGTATACATGAGTATAGGCATAATGTTAGCATCATATTCTGTAACATTTATATAAAGGTATGATTTATGATAATGAATAAAATAATTCAGCTATATCTGGTTTCTTTAGATCCAAGTCTCAAGTGAAGGCATCGCGACACGGGTCCTGACTTTGAATCCATGAAGAGGACTCGAAAAGATTTCATTCTTGTCTTACCTCTCTCTAAAGAAGAGATTTTTTTTAGTATGTAAAACCTTCTCGACTCTTTGATGGCGAAAGGCCCTGTGATAGCCAGGATGAATGCTGAGTCTAGTTAGAATACATCATAAAGGCCATAGATAGAAGAGAAGACAAAGGTATCCACAGCAGATAGAGCCAAGATGTAGGACTTAAAAGAAAAGGAATGTAAGTAGGGCATTGGGGTAGTTCATCCATGCAAATGAAAGAAAAAAAACTAGACATGCCCTGCACTGATAAACAATTTCTATCTCCAAGCAACAAGAAAACATGGATTTCTGGAAAAGTACAGCACTCCAGTGAACCCACACAACAAAATGGTTCCTAATTGGAAATGTTAAACCTCCAGAAACTACAATAGTTTGGCCAAACTCTAATCAGCATCTTAAATCTATTGGAAGTAAGAATTCGTAATAAATATCTCACCCATATTATGGTGTATAGGACGCAAGAGAGATTAATTTATCAGCACAATTTGTAAATAATATATGGCATTGTAAAATTTTTCAAAACTCAATGGGTAAGTTGCAAATATAGTTGAACCGTTTAATATTTTTTTTAAAAATTTTAACTTGAAAAGAAAAAGGAAAGAAATTCATTCAACCATACATTACAAAAGATAGCTATTGTTAAGCAAGATAAATTGCAACTATAACAATATTCTGATATCCCCAAATGGTGAGTCAAAAAGTTAAAATAAATTACTTACATAGAAATTAAGTCTTCTAGTTACCATTACACAAAGAGGAGTAGAGCCGCAAAACACCATAGTTGTTAAGTAGTAAGTTACTACTATTGTTCCCAAAACAACTTAAAAGAAAACCTAGAACTGAAGTAGAAAATTAAGCTACAGTAAGGCCTTTCATCCTTTCTTCCTTGCTACCACTCCTCCACATATCATCAATGATGCACAATGTCCTTGAAGCTAGGGTTGCAGATCTATAATTCAAAAAGTGCACTGTGAGACTTGAAAGTGAAATTGTAGAAATAATTTTTTTTGATAGAACAAACATTAGTAGGATCATGAAAACAATTCAAGAACAGCAAACACAACAAAACACAAGGGAGAAAGAATGCAACATGTTCAAAAGTACAACAAATCCTTGTGTAAACAAAGAAAGATATTATCTTCAACCCTGATGCTAAGAATACAAAAGTGTATTACTGTACCATGGGTGATACAATGGTTGTGTCATTAAAGATTAGATTCTATAGCATTAACATTATCAGGTATAGAAATAGAAAACACTCAAACAATTTGCATGCTTATTAGTGATTAGCAAGACATTATATGTCGTACAAAAACAAAATTGCAAATAAAGAAAGATGATCTTATCTCCTTTCTTCAACATCAAAATTTAAGATAAGACTCTCTAGTTTGCCACCTATCTTGTTCTCATTGCTAACTAATTGTAAGCTAGAAGCTTTTGTCATGGGAAGGTAAAAGTAACACAACCAAGACTCAATAAAAGACCACAGAAATGAGATTTTCAGTCAAGAGATGTTCAATATAAAAGTTTCCAATATACAGACAGCAAACAAGCCTTTCTAAGATCTTCAACTGGTCAAATGAAATCAAAATGAGATAACATATTAAACAGTATAAAACAAACACTCATTTCTAGTATTTCTTATCCATAATGAAATTTTACAATAAATTAAATTGATAACAAGTTTGAAGAAATAAAATAATTCTGGTAGCTTTTTCTCTGCATTTTGTTTAAAACTTTTTGAAGACCAACCCAAAAATAGAATGTTCAGGAGAGTATCAACTACCATTTTGGAAAATCATCTTTTAGTCTACAATTAATATAAAATCAAAACAACTTAATTCAATCCATACATTTCAATCCAACCATTACCAACAGCCTATAGATAATCCTCCAAAAAAAAAATAGTGAAACTATGGCACCCCACAAAAATTTAACACGATCTACTTATATCTCCCAAACTTCAAATGGCAAGAGTTTAAAACAATATACATGATTTAAAATAAGTTCACATAATCAACCTGCAATAGACAAACTTAACTGCAACATGGCAAAATCAAACTTTCAACATAATCCAAGTCACGGTACCAATGTATGTATTTTGGAAATTTTATACTTTCTACTCTATTATCTCTCCGATGATACAAAATTGCATGCCATTCAGGAATGGTTGCCATTATCAGGACATCACCCTTCTTAGACGTGCCCAGTGGAATCAAAGGATAGTCTAAGTAATCAAATTGAGTCCATGACTTTTCCACTCCAAACTCCTTCATTTGCCATACCACAAAATGGGTTCTACTGGAATCATGAGAAAAACACAAGCAATCCATCAAAACCCCAATCGTTGGCTCTAGGGGTGGAAGTAGGCCAGGCCAGGCCAGGCCAGGCTTTAGCTAAATAGGCCTGGCCTGTTTCAAAAATATCAAGCCTAAGCCTGGCCTATTACCTGATATAGGCTTTTTTTAAGGCCTGGCCTGGCTTTTTTAAAAGCCTGGCCTGGCCTGAAAGCCTTTTTAAAGGCCTATTTCTTGTGAAGGCCTTAATAAGGCCACAAGCCTGGTGCTAAATAGGCCTATTTCTTGTGAAGGCCTTAATAAGGCCACAAGCCTTAATATAGGCTTTCTACTTTATGTTTTGTCTAATTTGATTATTATTATATATTATATATTATATTATATATATATTTAATATTTATTTAAAAGTAATATTAATCAGGCCGGCCTATCAGGCTTCGTAGGCTTTTTCTGAAGCTCAAGCCTGGCCTATTTATCTAAAAAGGCTTTTGAAAAAGCCTTTACCCGACCTTTTTATTAAATAGGCCAGGCCAGGCTATAAACAGGCCAGGCCATAGGCCCCTGTCGGGCGGCCTGACCTACTTCCACCCCTAGTTGGCTCAACCAGAGCGACTTCATCAAGATGAGGCAACAACAATTGTGTGAATGTTTCCATCCCCAAAGCAAGTGAAACAATTACTAGTTGAGCAATAGCAACAGTATCATCCCATTCATAATCATCTAAATCGATGTTGCACAATGCTAACCAATTAAGGATGCCATTAAAGCATAGTCCACTATTATGCGGATAGTCAAAATCATAAAAGGAAATTATAGGAAAACTATGAACGTTTCTCCAACAATTCTCACCCAAGCTGCAAATTTTCACCTGGTTTTTCTCTGACTCCTCCTTAGCTTTAGGGTTAAAAATGAACACTAACACCTTGTGTCACTTAAATTATCATATCCAAATACAAACTTATGATAATAATAACTGTCACTCACACGTAAACATGCAAAATCTTTGGATGTTATCTTTGTAGCTGGGTTCCATAAATAAAAGCAGCATTCTAGAAACCAATTTTTCTTACTATCACCAACCAAACAGACCAAGCCATTGCAGGAACCAATAACTTCGTAGCCACTATCATCGCCGTTTAGTGGAAAGCAATATTCTTCATCAATGATGGATGATGAGTTCCCCAATAAAGAACACACAGAGTAGGGAACGAGAACATCGTGGCATTTTCTTTCCAACACTAACAAGAGGTTGGCATTTCTAGCATATCTATGAAGGTGTAATTTCACGAAATTAGGATATGAGATTTCGGATTTCCACGACTTACACACGCACCTGAACCTCAGGAGAGACTTCACAGGTAGCCATGACAGAATTTCCACGATGAGATCTTCGGGGAAGATTGGAGGTGGCGGTGATGCTGGTGGCAACTGAGCTTGACATGTTTTCATGAGAGCGAGACGCTGCGTAGAACAAAAAAAGAAATTTCAAATTTATGCTTAAGAATTAATAATTAAGAATAATCCATTGTAAAATTTATACTTGCAAGCTCATTATTCGTACAATTTACATCCAATTAACTTAGACATATCTCTAACTCATCACCTAATCCATGTACATTCAATTGAATTTTATAAATAAAAAATTATTATATATCAACTCGTCATCATCACACTTTACACTTTTATTTTTCCTTATTACAAATATTATAATATATAATATAACATACGAGTGGGGAACAAGTTACCCTGAGAGTAACTTTGAAAGAGTTACTCTAAATCCCCACCCTTATTTTTATTGTTGATGGTCTATATTAATTTATTGAAGAAGTCACCTAACTTCCATTGGATTACAATAAAATGAAGGGTGGACATGATTTGGAGTAACTCTTTTAAAGTTACTCTTGGAGTAACTTGATACCACCCAAAATATTATATATATATATATATATATATGTATGTATGTATGTATGTATGTATGTATGTATGTATGTATGTATGTGTGTGTAGCAATTATTGATAAGTATTAATCATTTAGAACACTAAATTCCCTCACCTTGGTTGAAGAACACTAGGTTATGGATAAAAAGAAGAAAGTTGTTGATGATTGCACAACAAGAGCTCCTCCTTTGTTGATTTCTCCTTCAAGCTCTCCATCTCACTCTCTAACCCTAACATATCCTCTATTTTCTGATTTTGAAATTGGGAGAGGAAGGGGTGTCATCCCTTCTTAAACTAACACTGGGCCCTAGGGCAGGTAAAAGTCCATAAGCCCATTAAATCACTAATATCATTAATTCAATTAATCTGATTACTAAAAGTGTGTTAAATATGCACTACCCTATCAAGATCTTAAAATAATAAATTAATTCTTTAAATAAAAAAGAATCTAAGAGCATTTTTAGATTATAGCATACTTTATTAATAAAAAAAATATTTATAAAAAAAAGATTGCCACATAACCTTTATACTAGAATAAATTTTAAATATTTTTGAAATAACATCACTTATATGTTATAATTAAATATTACGATTACCAGGTATTGCACTCCATGAATATGGTCTTCAAGCTGAAAAGAGAGCCTTCTATTTCACTTTTAGGTCAACGGATTCATGCTGCTAGGAATCGTTTCCTGAATTTTTACCAAAAATGTGTTTCTATACTTTCAGGTGAAAACTGGGAGTTTGGTTAAGCCAAGATCTGGCTGCCCTTACCAAGCCCTGGGTCACTGATGAGTATGATTACACCTCGTATTTCTTTATCATATTGCATGTATTTTCATGTAGTTTAGGCATTTTTAATTTGATTTTTGTTAGTTTTTACCTTGGAACGGGTAAGGTGGTTTTGTGGTGTTTATGTGCAGGAATTGAAGATTAAAATGTTCAAGATCAGTTATGATGGAGCTTGCATGAAGACGAAGCTTGAAAAACAAGAAAAATGAGCCAAACAGAGCCCATCACGGTCTAGCCGTGACAGTCATCACGACCATGATCGAGCAAGGCTGAAAAGAAAAGAACGCAAAAGTCAGAACCTCTCATGGCCAGGCCGTGATGGCCATCACGGCCGTGATAGGCCAACCAATGCCAAGTTTTCCAAGACAGAATCTGTCACGGCCTGGTCGTGACAGGCATCATGGTCGTGACGCGCAATATCTGAAAATTTAATTACTTATTTGATATGATTTCGTAACAGCTTTGAACACAAGTTACCCTACATTATAAATAGGACTCTAAGGGTCGAAAATAGGGAGCTCTTGGGCTGCTACCTTAGGCAAAAATTAGGATTTCTCTTCTTCTCAATTTCTTCTCTTCTCTTAGGATTTGTATGCTTTATTATTCAAGGTTGCTATGAATATGGCAATGCGTGAGTAGTTGTTTTTATTTCTAGGAATTGAGACTATGCCCAAGACTCATTTTATGTGATGAATTGACGTTTTGCTTCTTGTTAATTTTAATTTTGCCTTCGATTTAATTCTTATTGCATGAATTACTTGTGAATTTGGTGCGCACTTATTTGCATGTCATAGATACTCTAAGGATGAACCTAACGATGAACTTAGGTATTGGACCTATAGAGATTGAACTTAGGACTTAAATCACGAGAGTTAGAAGCGGTACTTCGAGGGTTCATTAAATTGTCACGAATCTTAATGGGTTCAATTTAAATACAATTACCAAGAGAATAGGGGTTGGTTTAATTGGGCACGGTTCTTGTATCTCGGGAGGGAACATTAACTTATTTAGGATAAATTCACCTTCAAAGCAATTTCGATAATTAACAAGAGGGTTAGTCAATTTAGTAGCATGAGCAATCTTGTTGGTAACGCAATTCCTGGAAATCTTTTTTAATTTGAATATCTCCAGATTTGATTTGATTGCGATTTTATTTGATTGCGTTTTAAATACTTGATTTGTTAGTTAATCTTATTTCAAAAACCAAATCTTTTCCAAATCTTTTTCTTGCCTAGTTTAATTAATTTAATAATTAATTGTTATTTAAGATCACGGTCTCTGTGGGTTCAATCTTTTTATTTCTTGACGACGAAGCCGTTCACTTGCGGATTCATGCTATAAAGTTTTTGGCGCCGTTGCCGGGGACTGTGCTTTCTTGAATTTCAATCCAATTTTTAAATTGATTTTTCTGGACATTTTTTTTTCATTTTTTTCTTTTTCTTTTTCTAGAGTATATATCTCTCTTTGCAGGTATTTTTCTCTTTTATGCGAAGATCCCAAAGTCTTGGAAATCTTGTTGAAGTTGACCCTGAGATCGAAAGGACCTTTCATAGACGTGGGAGACTACAAAGATAAAGAGCGAGAGAAAGGTTGATTCCCATTCCACTTATGGCGAACCTACCGGATACCAAACCACTGAAAGACTACGCAGTCCCAAATGCTAGGGGTTTCCGAACTGGGATTGCTAGGCAAGAAATTGAGGCGGAGAACTACACTATACCGCCTCAGTTAATTGGCATGATTAGGCAACATCAATTTGGAGGATTACCCTCGGAGGACCCGACTGATCATGTGGAGACATTCTTGGAGTTCACCGATACAATAAGAATTCAAGGTGTCCCGATTGATGCTATTCGCTTGAGGTTATTCCCCTCCTGTCTGACTGGAAAGGTAAGAGCTTGATTGAAGCAAGTGCCCGCTAATACTTTGTCAACTTGGGACCAACTGGAGCTGGTATTCTTGGAAAAATTCTTCCCTCCATCCAAGACTGCTTACCTCTACAAACTCAAATCACCGGCTTCTTCTAAAAGGACGGAGAATGCTTATCCGAAGCTTGGGATCGTTACAAAGGATTGCTAGAGTCTTGCCCACATCATGGGCTCGAGATGTGGTTGTTAGTGCATACCTTCTACAACGGATTGGATTACTCTTCGAAGGTGTCACTTAACTCTGTAGCTGGTGGAGCCTTTATGAATAGACCACTAACTAAAGCATTCAATATCATTGAAAACGTAGCCATCAACTATCACCAATGGGGTTCGGAAAGAGGTAATAACCCGAAAAAGCTTTCGGGGGGTAAGTTTGAAATGGATAGTAATGATTTAATTATGTCTAAATTTGACTCATTGAATAAACGCTTTGATAAGCTTGAAAAGGCTAATGTGAGTTCAATAGGTGCTACTAATGTTGTTTGTGAGATTGTGGAATGCAGAGACATGACATAATGGAGTGCCCACATGGTATTGCTCCTGGATCCAGTGCTTCGGGGGAACAAGTGAACTATTTTCACAATTTTTATGACACGAACCCGAAGTTGCCAAATTATGTTCCCCCAAATCCTTACAACCAAGTGAGGAAGAATAATCCTTATCTCTCCTACGGGAACTACAACAACACGTTGAACCACGAATTCCAGTAAGCATCGGGGTATCCTTAGGTACAAAAGTCTAAACTTGAGTCTCTTTTGGAAAATTTTGTTGAAACTCAAACAAAGCAAAATGAAGAGTTTAGGCAACAAGGTAGGGCAGTCAATGAGGCAATAAAAGAGTTAACATCTAAGGTAGATAACTTACCCATCTATAATAAGATGTTAGAAACTCATATTGCCCAACAAGCTAGTACATATTCTAGAACTAAGGGTACGTTTCCAAGACAACCCGAAGTTAATCCCAATGAGAACTGTAATGCTATATACTTGAGGGATGATAAGGTTGGGGTAGTTGAAAAGGATGTGGAATGTGAGGAGGACATGAGTGAACATGAAGAGATAGAGCCAAAGTATGTCCCTCCACCACCTTACCAACCCCCAATACGTTTCCCACAAAGGTTAGTCAAGAAAACGCAAGTAGAAAAAGAGAATAAGAGCTTAATTGAGGAGCATGATGCCATGATAAAAACTAATATGCCTATTAAACTAAAAGATCTAGGAAGTTTCTCTATTGCTTGCTCAATTGGAAAAGTGAAAATAGGCCAAGCCTTATGTGACTTAGGGGCTATTGCGAGTTTGATGCCACATACCATCTTTGAGAGGTTAGGAACCAAGGAATTGAGTCCATCCAAGTTCTCTTTACAATTTGCGGATGACTCAACTAAAACTCCTCTAGGCATACTAGAGAATGTCCCCATAAAGGTGGGGAAATTTTTCATTCCTACCGATTTCATGGTGTTGGATATGAACGGGAATTATAAATTCCCTATCATTCTTGGAATACCATTCTTGGCCACAGCTGGAGCAATAATAGATGTAAAAAATGGTAAGCTCTCCTTGAATGTAGAGAAAGGAAGGGTGGATTTTGATTTGACTAACTCATATAACAACCCTCATTTTGAGAGTCATGTGTGCAGGATTGAGATAATGCCTCCAAAGGTGAAGGAAGACCTTAACATGGAAGCAACTCCCAAACTTTGCATGACAAATGGTGCACCAAATAATGATGGAATTGGAGTTGCTCAACATGTGGAGTTAAAACTTCCGCCGGGAGGAAGTAAGGCCATGAAATTCAGAATGAAAAGAGCAAAGCGAAAGCGCATGTGGCCATATGAACAAAATAGGCTCTTTGAAGAACTTCCTTGGAAGAGAGGCGTTCTTTCACTTCCAAGCCCAACTGATCCCGGTTGATTGAAGGGAGTATGGTCAAGCTTAAGACCATAAATAAGCGCTTCTTGGGAGGTAACCCAAGATTTCTTTCCCTTTTTAATTTGTTTTTGAATTTTGTATTTGAATAATTTGAGAAGAATAAGAGAAGAAAGATCGCAAATTGATGGTTTTGCCAAGTATTTTCAAGTTATGAAGGCATGAAGAGAAAAAAGGCATGGAAAAATGAAGTCAGAGGAGATCATGGCCTGGCCCTGATAGCCATCATGGCCATGATGGAGCAATTTCAAAAAGGAAGAGGAGACCAGAATCTATCACGGCCTAGCCGTGACGAGGGTCACAGTCGTGATGGGCCAGAAGCTGAAAACCAGAAGGGATCACGCCCAAGCCGTGATAGCCATCACGGGCGTGAAGCGAAGGAGCCCAACAGAACAGAATTGATCACGGCCTAGCCGTGATATATACATCACGGCTGTGACAAGGCCCAGTAACCAGCATCCGAATCGATCACGGCCTGGCCGTGATGAATGTCACAGTCATGATGCGTCCTCCAACAGCTCTATGACTGGCATCTGAGCTAACACCCTCCACCACCTCGGTGAGTTGTTCCATTTTTCTCCTCTCTCCGACTTGATTATTTACATTGGGGACAATGCAAGTTTTTAAGCTTGGGTTAGGGGTATTTTTGCATTTTTAATTTTTCTTTCATGTAAGCGTAGTTTTGCATAAACACATGATTAGATTGCCCCTTGCTTAGAGTATGCATCCAATTGTGAGAACTTTGTGCCAAATAAATTGAGACAGTGAATTTTTGAACCCAATTTTTGTATTCTTGTGATAGGCTAAAAATAAAAATGCTTGAGATGATCTTTTGATAGTTGATAATTAGCATGTGGTTCCTTGGATTTGTGTTTCTCATTAATTTCAAACTACTAAATGTGAGATTTTTGAGCCTAAAAGGGGTACTCACTAAATCTACCCCATTCTTTGTGATTGGGTGTTTATTCCTCTTGAATTGTATTATCTAGAACTTGACTTGAAACCGTTTTGAAATTTAAAAACTTTTGAAAACATATTTGAAAATGATTGAGGCACTAGGTATTTTTCTGGCCTTCTGAGCTTTGACTGATTAAATGCTACCCCTTAATTACCCAATTTTGAGCCTAATAGAATAAAATGCTTTTCTTGGTACCTTGATTTATTTAGATGAATGATGCTTGGTATGACACCTTTTAAAGTATTGCAAAAAGGTCAAAAAGGTGGTTTGAAAAATAAATTGTGGGATGAAAAAGTTAGAAAAATATTTCTCTTAAGTTGGAAATCTCCCCTTCTCCAAATTGAAAAAAAATAAAATAAAATAAAAAATAAAAAAATGGAGAAAGGGATGAGAAAAAGAAAGTGAGAAATAAAAAATAAAAATAAAAAAAGGAAGAAAGAAAGAAAGGTGGAAAAGTGAATTAAAGCCCAAAAAACTATTTTAGAAGGTTGTCATGCTTTGCATTGTTTGATATTTTGTTTAGCCTTCTTGAATTTTCCTTTTCTTAATTTCCCCACCTAACAATTAATCTCATGGCCCCATTACAACCAAAATAAAAGACCTCTTGATTCTTATGAGTTTTCATTAATAAAGTAGAGATTTGGTTAATAGTCAAGCTTATGGTAGGGTACCTTCCTTGAGGAAATTGAGTGAATTGTCAAATGTCCTTAAACACTTGAGTGAGGTGAGAAGAGTGCCCGAGTTAGTGAGAGGCATGAATCTAGAGAACCTAAGCTTCTAATTGGACTTGAAATTGATTGTCTCTTGCTTACTTATTTGGATGTTCCTGTTACTTGGATTTGTTACTCGAGTTCTTGGTTCATTGTCCATGCTCTGATTGTTTATCTTGTCTGCCCTTGGTTATTGCTTGAGGACAAGCAAAATCTTAAGCTTGGGATAGTTTGATGAGTGTGATTACACCTCATATTTCTTTATCATATTGCATGCATTTTCATGTAGTTTAGGCATTTTTAATTTGATTTTTGTTAGTGTTTACCTTGGAACGGGTAACGTGGTTTTGTGGTGTTTATGTGCAGGAGTTGAAGATTAAAATGTTCAGAGTCAGTTATGACGGAGCTTGCATGAAGACGGAGCTTGAAAAGCAAGAAAAATGAGCCAAACAGAGCCCATCATGACCTAGCCGTGACAGCCATCACGGCCATGATCGAGCATGGCTGAAAAGAAAAGAACGCAAAAGTCAGAACCTGTCACGGCTGTGACAGGCCAACCAATGCCAAGTTTTCCAAGGCAGAATCTGTCACGGCCTGGCCGTGACAGGCATCACGGTCATGACGCGTAATATCTGAAAATTTAATTGCTGATTTGATCTGATTTTGTAACAGCTTTGAATTCAAGTTATCCTATATTGTAAATAGGACTCTAAGGCTCGAAAACAGGGAGCTCTTGGGCCGCTACCTTAGGCAAAAATTATGATTTCTCTTCTTCTCAATTTCATCTCTTCTCTTAGGCTTTTATTATTAAAGGTTGCTATGAATATGACAATGCGTGAGTAGTTGTTTTTATTTCTAGAAATTGGGACTATGCCCAAGACTCGTTTTATGTGATGAATTGACGTTTTGCTTCTTTTTAATTTCAATTTTGCCTTCGATTTAATTCCTATTGCATGAATTACTTATGAATTTGGTGCGCACTTATTTGCATGTCATAGATACTCTAAGGATGAACCTAGCGGTGAACTTAGGTATTGGATCTATAGGGATTGAACTTAGGACTTAAATCACGAGAGTAAGAAGCGGTCCTTCGAGGGTTCATTGAATTGTCACGAATCTTAATGAGTTCAATTTAAATACAATTACCACGAGAGTAGGGGTTAGTTTAATTGGGCACGGTTCTTGTATCTCGAGAGGGAACATTAACTTATTTAGGATAAATTCACCTTCAAAACAATTTCGATAATTAACAAGAGGGATAATCAATTTAATAGCACGAGCAGTCTTGTTGGTAACCCAATCCCTGGAAATCTTTTTTAATTTGAATATCTCCATATTTGATTTGATTGCGTTTTAAATACTTGATTTGTTAGTTAATCTTATTTCAAAAACCAAATCTTTTCCAAATCTTTTTCTTGCCTAGTTTAATTAATTTAATAATTAATTGTTATTTAAGATCACAGTCTCTGTGGGTTCGATCTTTTTATTACTTGACGACGAAGCCGTCCACTTGCCGATTCATGCTATCAGTCACTTAAGTGGATTCTCAATTGACTCAGCCAAACTCTGATTTTGCTTAGCACTCAGCAAAGGTCTTCAAGAATTGAAATCCTGTTTTACTCCTCTTGCGCTGATCCAAGATAAAGCTGCACTCGACTAAACCTTTCAACACGCAAATTTGGCCTCAATTAGTCTTTGATCTAACTCTTTCCACCATGGATCCTCTTGCAACAATCAAATGAAAATTAATTAGACTAAAAACAACTAAATTACCCAAAATTAACAAGAAAACAACTAACATGGCTACTAAACAAAAACAAGGTAAAATATGGGGTAAAACAATTCTAAAAGGTTCAGAAGAGTAACAAAACCACCCAATAAAGCACTCAATAAACTAGTAAAATGGTAGACTATCACTCCCCCAAACTTAAGATTTTGTTTGCCCCCAAGCAAAAGTAAGCAAAACTAAGAAAAGCAACCACACAAAGCCAACCAAAACAGAGAAAATTGAACAAGATTAGCAAGATTCCATACAAAACATCATAACAAGATCCTATCCCTCGTGAATGAATTTCCTAAGATGAAAATAAAGCTTGTGATCAAATTCAAATTGAAACACTTCCACACTGAGAACTATGGCAACCGTGGAAGCTTAATGCACTCTTGAAGGCTAAAGGAAATGACAATCCAGAAAAGATACAAGTGGAATTGAAGAATCTCACCAAGGGATCAAATATTTTCACTCAAGCACTATGTAAACAGGTTTGTGTTTCCCTCAAAGGATTCATGCAATTATGAAATTGCTCTTCATCTCTAACCAATAATGACACAGAAATGGACATGCATTCATAAATCATAAGGTCCTTCCAAGGTGAAGCGGGGCCAAGGTAAATGCGGGTAAATTTTGGATATGAAAGGCAAATAGCCTAAGAATTAGAGAAACACAAGGCAATTGACAGTTCACATTCCAGGTCCTTCTTCCTCAAAATTCTTGTACTTCTATGCCCACCTCCCTCTATTTATCAAGACTACCATGCTGAACTCGTGAGAATTCCAAAAACAATCTTCTTCTTCTTTTTGAACCCATTCTCTTTTTTTCCCCTCATTTTTCTTGAATGTGGTATCATAGGCTTAAAGGGGGTCTTCAAGGGTCAAAACGTCAAGGTTGGCAATTTGGTCAAGTAGCTAAAGAAAACAAATTTGGCTTAATCATTTTCAGGTAGCATGCCATTCAAATAATTAGAAAGAGAATTAGGCAATTTCCAGCTCATAAAATCCAAAAGTGAGTACTTAAGAAAGAATTCAAATCAACAGGCTCAAAACTCACAGGAAAGGAATGTTATTCACCCACTTCCCCAAACTGTACTCCCTTGCTCTCCAGTCCTAGATAAACTGTAAATTATCTATATAATATTTCTACCTAATTCATATTCTGATCTTACCTTAAACATTTTATAAATAATCAAGTGAAGAGAGAAATTGATTAGATAAATATTCAAATTAAAACTAGAAGAAACGAGTTACAAAAGAAATAGAGACCTACCTCTCGAAACAATGATGTAACAGAGATCGGACGAAGGCGGCAAAGCACGTGGAAGAGAATCTAGAGTCACGCTTTGGTGAGTGGTAGAACTCACACAACCTACCCCTTAATGAAGAAGGCATCATTCATTCATTTGGCTTCTTAGGCTATAATTACTTTAACCAATTTGGTTTGATCCCTAATGCCCGGAGGTCATGACCCCTCTTGTCTCATTTTTTATCTACTTTTAAAGTTTTTTTATTTTAAAAACATAGGTAAGTTTTATGGTACTAAAATTATATGAAAATTGAAAACCTAAAGTCATTTTCTTTCAAATTTAGTTATTTAACACAAACAAATATGTGAGACAATTTAAAATCAATTGACTAAGTCACTTCGTTGTGTCTTCAATATTCCAGCACCTACATCATTAATTGGCCTAACTCATTTTTAAGTCAATAGATCAATCAATTACAACAACATCAAGATGTTTCCGCAATCTCTTGGCCGAATTCCAATCATCAACAAAGTTTCAATAACACATGCATAATGCTTAACCAACTCATTAGATTAACAATATCATCAACACAAAATAAGATCAGAATGTCATGCATGCGCATTGGCCTCCTTGGTAATAACTCAATCCAAACCAAAATCAACAAAATTCAGTATCCAACATCTCATTCACATCAATTAATTTGGTGTCCAACAAGTCATAATAGTCATCTAAAAATCAGAACATGAAGGACAATTTTCAACACTAAACTCACAGCCATAACACCAAAAAGAACAAAATTATGATTAAAAACAAAATATTACCTAAAAAAACTAAAAAATTACAATATGCCTAACATTCCCAACTACAAATTAGAGCAACAGTTCCTTAAGGAATGAGAAATGGAGGAATACCTTATTTGTTTGAGCGCTTGTAATGGAGAGAAACGATGGGAGTCATACATGGAAGGATGGTGGTGCTCCGATGACGATGAAGGAACAATGGTGGTGTCTGATTTGGTGAAGAAAAAGAGAGGAGAGGAGAGAGTGGAGTGAAGAAACCAGAAACAAAAGGATTTGTGAACACTCGGATGTTTAGGTTTATTTTTGCAATCCAAACAGGTTTATTAATGGCTAAGCTATCGGTATTAGCGAACAAAGTCAAGTGTGTTTGGTTTCAAGTTTAAAACCTCCGTACTGTCTCCCGTCAAACGTGATTTTAGTAAAAAATAGATGTTTGATTATGTCAGATAAAAATGATTTTGCCTCCGGAAGTGATTCTGACTATAAGCTACAAAAAATAGCTTTTGAGTTGAATTGAGAAATTTACACTAAGTTTTACATCAAACTTGCTTTCAAAATAAAAACATCCAAACATAAATCACTTTAGTTCAAACTGAATTCTAACCAAATCAATTTTACAAAATCAATTATATTCAAAATCACATTTATCAAACTCTCATCCAAACACACAATAACTATCTGCGAATGTACCACGTTACCCACGACGAGGTTTTACAATTTTGGTTTAACATGCTTAATTGTATTTTTGATCCATTTATTATCGATTATCGATTATCTAACTTTTAAAACTGTTTTCAAACCATTGTTTACAAACAGTTTTTTTTTAAAAAATAGTTCTTAAAAATTACTTTACAAAATAGTTTTTAAAAACAAAAATACAAAATGATAATAAAAAAAGTCCTTGGAATCCTGACTCTTGCGTATGGAGAAAACCTGGTTGGGAGGGGAGAAACCACCTTGTGTGTCCAACAGGTCCCCCGACGGAGATTAGTCACTGCTAACGGTGGTGGATACTTCGTACCTATATCATGGTTATAAAAAGAAAACAAGCCCTTGGTTTCTATAGTTTATTATATGCACATTTAGGATCTGTTTCCTTTGTTTTCAGTTCCTATTTTCATATCCTTGTTTTAATTCTGTTTCATGTTTTCATAAATTGTTACAAGAAACTTTTTTTTTGGTTTTCCAAGGTATCCTCCGCGCGCAACTGCGGAGACTACAGGAAACATTTAAAAACAAGTTTTTTTTTTTCTGTTTTCACTGTTTCCTGTATAAATCTTTGAAAACAGGAAACAAAATGAAAACAATGTGATAGTTTTGTAATTATTTCTAAAAACAAGAAAGTGGAAACAAAGCAAACAGACCCTTGGTTCCCTTATTTTTTCAATGTTGCAAATTCGGTCCTTTAGTCCAATGTTTGTCATTTTTTTCAATGATCAACATAAACAAATCACTCCTCTAAGTGCACAGAACCTCTGGTTGAGGTTCTACCTCTTCTACCTCTCTGATTAAACAAAATACAGCGGTTCCTCTATGCTATTTACAGGTTTTGCCCCTCCTTTCGGGGACCTTCTTTTGGTTCCATCACAAGGTCCTTTACCACATAATTTCAACCAGAGGATCTATGTGTTTAAAGCAGTGGTTCATCGCGGTTAATCATATAAAAATTGACCATTGACCATGAATTATTGGTGGCTAAAATTTGTCCAAGATGAAGAACCATTCTTTTACTTCTTGGCCATTGATTATTTGTTATTATCCATCCATATGGTTATTCCTTAGTTATTATCCACCCATTTGCCCAACATTTTTCCCACTTGAAGACTTGATTTTTAATCATGTCTTCACACGCGTTTGTTGTCTATCCTATACATGCCATCTCTGTATTATTTATGTTTCTGATAGGCCACACGATGTTCTACACCATTGAAACTTGTTAGTATTTACTGGCTTGGTCAAGATATCTGCTAAGTTCTTCTTTGTGTGAATCTTTTGCATGTTCACGTTTTCTTTTTCTACTATTTAAGGACAAAGTGAAATTGAACTCCTATATGTTTTGTTATGGAATGAAAAGCTGGATTCCTTGCAATGTGCAAGGCACTCTGGCTGTCACGAAACAGAGGAATCTTCTCTTGTTTGTGCCCCAGCTCTTCCAATAGCTTTTGTATCCATATAGCTTCCTTCCGATGACGATGAAGGAACAATGGTGGTGTCTGATATGGTGAAGAAAGTGAAGAAAAAGAGAGAAGGAAAGAGGGGAGTGGAGTGAAGAAACTAGAAATAGTAGGATTTGTGAACAGTTAGACGTTTAGGTTTATTTTTGAAATCCAAATGGATTTATTGATGGCCAAGGTATCTGTATTAGCGAGTTTTCTTAATGATCATATGAGTAAAGGCCCGAATTGGCCCCTAAAAAAATTAATGGGTACATTTTTTGTCGTTGAAAAAAAAATTAACCATTTGGTCTCTTAGAATTACATATGCGAGACATGTTACTCACTCATTCTAATTTTAACGACCGTTTACTTACCTATGTATCTCATTAACCATCCTACTTGACCTGTCGGTGGTCCTGTGTGACCCATGACAAATTTTCAGCATAAAAAACGAAGAGAAGTTAACAAACGTGCGCAATTTTAAAACCAACATACCTGAAAAATCGAGCATGTTTTTGACTTTTTATTCGTTTTCGACAACGAAAAATTCATCTTAGACAATGAAGGACGACTGAAGGGCCAAGTAGGAAGGTTAAAGGGACACATAGGCAAGTAAACGGATGTTGAAACAAGTCTGATGGACTAACATGTCCCACGTTTGTAAATTTGAGAGAGTAAATGATAATTTATTTTTTCAGGGACCAAAAAAATGTACTTATGAATTTTTTTAGGCATCAATTTGGACATTTACTCATGATCTTGGCATAGTCATCCAACAAAGATAAGACTTACTATTTCAGAAAATTATGATGCTTATTGACTGCTAGCCGTCCATAAATACATCACATTACCCAAGGCAAGGTTATCGATACCAAATGTGACTTTATCTATTACTATATAGGCTTAATTACATTTTTAATCCTTATTATTGAAACTAAATTTTTTATTTAAAAGTACAAGCCTTATACATAATATTAACCTCAAGTGAGAAGGTTTCTCTCCGTGTTCTAACCATTTGAGGATTCACTCTTTATATAGGAGGTGACGAGGGGCAAGGAGCTTGTTGTCAAGTGAATAGTTTAACCATATGAGACTATATTTATCAATGAGATAATTGCGCCTCTTTTCCCTTTTTATATATATATTTTTTAGCTCTTTTTTTTGTATTTTTTTGCTCTTCATTTAATTAAATGAACAAATCAAAAGTTAGTGTTAATAAAAATTAAAAAGAAAAAAATACGGACAAAATTAGGTGCCGACGATATGAATCAAGCCCATGCAATGTCCGCCGTGAATGCACTGTCCACCTTCCAATAAATGAAACCATGGGAAGTGAACAATCCAACACTTGGTGAATTCTGCTTCACAATGATATGATAAGACATTGAAGGATCAAAAAGTAACATCAGTAAGAATGCTTCACTGTCACAAGCCCGTTATCCTTGTGGTAACTTTTTTGACAACTCTAGCTTCAAATTTCAAAGGACTAAATGATCGATAGGTCACGCTTTTACAAATTGTATTTGTACTGGAAATATGAATCAAATGATCGCTTTTGGAACGATGAAAGTTTTTAAAATGGTGATGGGTGAAGAAAAATGATGGAAGGTGAAGAGAGGTAACAGGAATAAGAACATCGAGTTTCTAACGAGATTTCAACTGGTTTTCAGCCACTAATGGTTAAAATCTACCAACATTATAATAAACCTGACAGAAATGACTAGTGTGTGGTAACATTTTGAAGTTAGAGGATTCGATTGGAAAGTTTATTAGTTAAAAGCCCATCTCGAAACCAAAAAATAAATTAAACGACCAAAATTATATATTCATCTTTTTTGTAAACAAATTTTTTAACCTTTTTAATATTACAACCAAATAGCATGAAATCACTCTTCAAAGTAAAACAAGTTGCCATACTTATACTCAAACAAAAGTAGCTTCTAATTTTACCCAAAAAAATTCTGAAAATAACTTTAAAAAAAGCCTTAAAAAGGCCCCTAGTTAATCGAAAAAACTATACAAACGACCCTAATATACAATATATATATATATATATATATATATAATACATTTCAGAACCGATTTTCAAGAATGATTTTACATGTGTCTCCTCTACAACGCATTCTGTTACTGCAGATGGTGAACACGAACAAGAAACAGAAGGCTTAGTCGCAGACCAGGTCACTCTCTTTAAGAAGTTTCGTGACTTGCCTGGTATGTACAACAGTGTATGGCCTCGACGTCCCCTGTAACATCCTTGATTTCATGTTTTGCTTACGTAAGAGGATTAGGTTTAAGACTTGGATTATATAGTTCAGAGGTTGTGTAAGGTCTAGGAACCTTTGCATAGAAAGTACGCAACCATCTAGAGTGAGTTTGAACGTACACAAAACTTAGGGTTTTCCCGATTACCGTCTTTAAGGCGTATGAGTGAGAAACAAGAAATTTAGAGTTAGGATTGAGATTAGGCATTTTTGAGGGTTTGAAGTTGTTTATTAGGTCTTGATGAGCCTATATCTCATGTTTTTTGGTCAAAGGTCAACGCTCGAGCGTGGTAAACCCAATGCTCCAGCATCCACAGAACACTCAAGCTTGGGTGTTCAACGCTCGTGTGTTCTGGTCAATCAGACAAGGACAGACATCGACTGCCACGTGTCAATCAGGGCTTATGTGGCATCTCAGGATTGGTTGCATCGCGCGGTGGCCTACCGGCCTCCAACGCTAGAGCGTGGAGAAGCCAACGCTCAAGCGTTGGAGCCCTCAAGCGCTAGGGTTCCAGTGCTTGAGCGTTGGAGCGTGAATCAGCAAAAATAAAAGGACTTAAGTGAACCAAGTTCACTTAAGTCCAAGAGGCAAAACAAAGAGCAACAAGCTGAGAAAAATACAGAGACAAAGGGTGAGGTAGAGAGAGTGAGAGAGTTAGAGAAAGGAAGCTTCCTGACGAGAGTTAGGGTAATTCGATCGTCCCGTTGCGACTCCGAGTACGTGATTGCGATCGTGGCAATGACGCCTTCACTTTCTTCTTCTTTTCTTCTATAGTGAAGGTAATTCCTATCCTTTTTATGTCGAAATGTCGTCCGTGACGGTATTCGACTTATCTTTCGTTTAAGTTATCAGATTTCAAATCCGACTTCGTATTAGGACTCCTTGTATCGTGCTCTTCGTAATGTGGTGTTTAGGTGAAATTTTGGAGGCTCGGAGGTCTTAGTTCTCTATGCGGCAGAATTGAGAGGAGTAGAGGAGGAGTGGTTTTGTGATGTTTCGGTGATCGTACAACTTTCCAGGTGGGGGAAAGAAGTCATCTAACGTCGGAAACAATGAAGTGGCATTTATTTCGATAACGGTGTAGGGTAACTTAAACCCTACTAAAGAGCGAGTAACGGACAATATCAATATCACAGTGGGGACTACGTAGTGGTACCAATGATGATATTGGAATTTTAAGTTTATCGACGTTAAGTATAAAAAATATAATATTTTCTTATTGATGTTGACTATTTTGACTGTCTGCGATATATCGTTGATACATGATGAGTTGTCTGTGTTAATTGTGCTGATTGGATGATAGATAGAATTATAGTATATTATTTTATTATATATGGAGATGATTGGAATTATGACATGTTGACATGATTAGTGATTATTCTGATTAGAGATTTTATGAGTATTGATGTATGATGAGTATGGTGATGTATGGGGGGGGGGGGGGGGGTTATGATACATGAGTTCAGAGGTGCCTAACCGAGATTATTATTGTGATATGGTGATGAGACTAATTAAGATGTGACTATTGTTGAGGTTATTCGTGAGATGGTGATGAGAGGTTAAAGCACTAGGGGGTGACCTGAAACATGGTCTGTGATATTTTCATATGGTGACCTGAAACATGGTCTGTGATATTGTCGTATGCACTAGGGGTTTAATTCCCCGAGAGGATTGGCAGGACCGTCCCAGACATTATTATTATTTTAGTCACAGCTATAGTTCATGCATTGCATGAGCGCCTTGGCCGAGGGATCAGGGTGTGCACCGACTTGTATTGTGCAACTATAGTGCTATTGCTTTGCATGGGCATTATCCCTCGCGGACAAGAATGTGGGTCGGAGACTCTGGAGACGTGTCGTTATGGATATCCGGATATGTGGTCGTACATTGTAACGCCCCGATTTCTGTGCCTTTCTGTAGCAAAAATACATGTGTATATGTATTAATTTTTGATAAAATTCAGAGAGTGATTTTAAATAAACTAAAATCATTTTCTTATGTTCTTTTACCGTAGAAAGTCACGGTTAAATTTTTGGTTGAAAATTTAGATGAAAGTCAGTCTGCATTTTCATTGCCGATACAAGTTTACTGAGCAGAAACCTAATTTTGAACCGTGAACGAAATGGTTAGTGTTTTTGTGATGTTTTGTATGATATTGGAAATTTTCGAAAATTTGAGTTCGGAAATAAAATATAATATTTATTTCGGGTGAAATACGATCAGAAACTTGAACCGGATACTCAATGGAGTAGAGTAGGAAGCACAAAAGTGATGAGATGACATGTGAGAGTGAGGTGACTTACTAGGGGGATGACCTAAGTCACATCCTAAAAAGTGGTCATGATGACACTTTTTGAATTATAACATATTATATGCTAAAAACCCATTTTCCTCTCTCTTCTTCAATCGAACAAGGCATAAGCCAAAACTTGGCCATCAAGACTTGCTTCTCCCTCTCTCTTTCACGCCACTCTCACCTCTCCTTCTATAAATACCCACTTCATTTCATCTCTTCCATTTTTCTTCTTCTTCTCCATTCTTACTTCAAAAATTCCAACACTTAAAGTTTTCATTTTTACTTAGTTTCAAGCTTCAAATTCTTCATACTTTTTCTTTCTAGTTTCAAGGGTAACCCCTCATACTCTTCTCTTGCAAGTTTTTCACTTATTTCATGAGTTTACTCTATATTTTCTTAAAAAGTTCTTAAAGCTCTTTTAACTTCTAAAATCTCTAGAAAATGGTAGAAAAATCCTTTTTAGTTGAAACCAATTTCTATGAATTTCTATTAATCTCTACTTTCATATTCTAAGAACTTATATCAAACAAGCATCTCTAACCTATTTTTCCAAGGATGGCCGAAACTATGTATTAGTGGCCTAGGAAGTTTTGTTTCAACTTTTTGAAAGATGATCATGTATTTGAGCTTCTAGATACCTCTTGATCTTAAATCTAAAGTCTTGGAAAGTTTAAAGATTTCCATCCTATTTATCCTATGATGGCCGAACCTATGATGGTTGTGAACCTAGGATGTTTTGTTTTCATTTTCCAATATGATCATGGACTTGAGCTCCTTAATACATTTGGATGCTAAGTCTAAGAGATTGGAAAGTTTAAAGATTTCTAGCCTATTTATCCTATGATGGCCGAACCTATGATGGTTGTGAACCTAGGATGTTTTGTTTTCATTTTCCAATATGATCATGAATTTAGACTTCTTGGTATCTTTTAACGCTAAATCTAAGAGCTTAGAAGGGTTGGAAATTTCTAGCCTACTTATACTAAAGAGGCCAAAACCCTAAGTATGGATTTAGTGGGATTTTTGCTCTATCTTTGTAAAGCGAACCTTGGTTATGAACTCCTAACACTTAAGGATCATCAATCCACAAGTTGTATTCTTTTTTGAATACCTCTAACCCTATTTTATGCCATGGCCGAACCTATACCTTCTTGGTTTAGTGTTCTTGGTTAACTTTTAACTTGTGGTTTTGTGTTCATAAACCTAGTCTTTCATCGCGGAGTAGACGAGGACATTCGTAGTACACTTCCTCAAGCATCACGTACCTTTACCTTCACAAAAGGTAAGAGGGGACAGCCTGAGGGATATTCAATAGCTACGTGCATGTGTGTATGTGGTTTACTCGATTTATTTGAATATTGTTATTATACTGAATCAAAGTTTGAATGATTTGTATACTTGAACTGTTGTGATAACTGTTTGAAGTTGATCCTTACTTGATTTAAAGTGTTGTGAATCATATATGTTATGAACTGTCATTCAGTGTTATATTGTTGACTGAGATTATGATGATATTGATTGATGTCTGAAAAGCCTGATTAGTCTGTGCTCAACTAATCATATGATTAAAAACCTAAATAAGCTTCAAAGAGAACTTTGAAAGTAATGGTATTCATTTTAAAATGTTCTTTAGTAAAGTATGTGTTTTGGAAAGTAAGTGATCTTACCTGTATTTATTCCGGAAGGATAAAACTTTGGAACTTGTGTCAAATAATTTCAAGTTAAGGGAAATTATTTTCTTACGATATAAGTTTTTGTACAAGAGAAAATCATTTAGAAAATATGTGTTTTTATGTAAGGAAAAGCCTTTGGAAAATATTTGACCTTAAATAGAGATGATTTTAAGAAAAGGATTTCAAGAGAAAATAGATTTCTTATAATAGTTTACAAATGATTTTCCAATGAAAAGATTTCTTGTAAAGAATACTTCTGAAAATATTCCGGTAAATTGGATGGGTTACCGAGGTTTTATTTTGGTATTTGATTTTCACTGAACGAAAAGTAAGAACATGTGAAATTGAATCTAGTTCGCAAGACGTCACTTCTAGTATTCTATAATGTGCACGTTGATCTTTGATCCGTGTTAAGTATTATGGACTGAGAGTCTTAATCATGATGTTGTCGGCTAAGAGTCCTAATCTCGTTATTATGGACCAAGTGTCCTAATTACGTTGTTGTGGACTAGAGTCCTAATCATGTTGAAATAAAACATGTGTAAGATTGTAAGTATTTTTCTATGACCACAAACCTTAACTGAGGCATCGGTCTTAGGTGTTGTGATTGAGAACTCGGACTGCGTGTCCTGTGTTGATGTTGAGTAATTTCAAGTGATGAAAATTAAGAATGGTCGTTAGCTTTGAGCTTCGACAACGAATGAGATTGAACACAAATAAAACATCTTGAACGAATGTTTTTCTTCATGCATTTAGGCAGACGTGCCTCACAGGTTAGTCACTTTGGTGATGCCCAAGCAGGGGCTATTAGTCACTTCGGTGATGCCCAAGCAGGGACTTTTAGTCACTTCGGTGATGCCAGAGTAGGGACTGTCATATAAGTCGCGACTGTGATGTCCAAACAGGGATTTTAGTCACGACGGTGATACCTAACTGGGGTCTTTGAGTTTGATCAACTCTTAGAAAGATGAAGGGATCTCATGGGATTAAGTTTATAGAGCCGGAATATTGAAGTGTCATGCATAATCTTTATAAAAGCTGATTGTACGGGTATGACACCCATTGATATGATACTTGTTGTTTTATCTATTAATATTTGGTAAATGTTAATATGTTGATGTGATGCATGTATCATGCATATGGTTATTGTAATCTATCCATATATTGATATCTCACTCTTGCATATCTTCTTGTTATATCTCTTTACTTTTTGACATCGCTGTCTATCTATGAGTTTAGATGGATCCAAACATCCCAGTGGTACCATCGGAATCGAAGATTGAGATCTTCAATGATGCAGGGAATGCAGAGGCGTGGCAGATTCACCCCAGATCTACATCTGCTACCTATCATGGAACGATAACCACACTGGAGAAGAATGCCGAGGGCGAACTATGTTGCAGAGTTCAGACAATTGAGACGAGGAGGATTGCTCTCCCACCACCTTGGTACTACTTACACATGCTACAGATGAATGGAAAGCTACATGAGCACCCGTCTCTAGGGGTACCATTACCTGGAGTCGAGCCAGCTTCACCAATTGAGGAGGACCCGGAGGAGGACCCCGAGGAGTACCTGGAGGATGAGCCGTGTACCACGTCTTTGATCACAACGATGATCTTGATGAGGTGCCGGAGTACGTTCTTGATGACGATCCGGATTTTTATGATTCCGACTCTCCTGTTGAGGGCGGAGACGTCGTGGACCCATCACCTTGGGTCTCTTCTTGTGAGAGTGTTCGTGACGAGTCTTCCTTTTAGTTGTTAGTAGTGGCCAGCTTAGGGGTGTATATTTTGTGGTTAGTCTGTCTTGGTCCGACTGTATTTGGCTTCTTAGAGCCACCCTTTTGATGCGTGGTTCCGGACCCTCCCCCTATTTTGCTTTACTTAGTTTACAGCTGTTAACAGTATGTTATGTAACTCTGTTATTAATGGCCATCCTGATCAGGTCCCAGTTTCTGTACTAAACTCTGAATCCCACTGTGATAGATTATATATATATACATATGATGTTTACATTTCGTGTTCTGAGTGTTCATCACTTACCCTTGTTTTTGAGAATACTGACTTATTAAGAAAATATCATTTACTGGAAGCAACCAGCAATTTAATTATTTTATTTTCCGCAACGGGTAACAAAGTGATGCCCCAGTTTAGGGTGTCACATACATGATCATACACATTGCATTGCATTGCATCATGATGGAGGGTAGAGGAGAATAATAGACGTTTCTAGGATGGTTGTGATTATATATATATATAGATATATGGAGATGGATGTTCAGTGTGCTGTTATAGATTTAAATGTTGCTAAACCCTTTCCATGTTTGACGTTAAACCGTTTCTTATCCCATTTCTTTTGTTGTGGTGCCCTGTTTAATTTATTGTTGTACCTTAGACCCGGAGCACGGTGATGGCACACTGGGATCACCCGTGGATGACTCGACCGACAGGTTTTCCCCTCACGGGGACCTTTGAGTTTGAGTTTGTGGATCCCAATAGATGGCTAGTGGGCCCAGTCAACCGATTTGATGTATATGCGGGTCCAGTATCGGTGACTACCGAATTCGGACAGGGAGCGCCTTTGGGTTTGATTGGTACGTTCCAAGGCGGTCAGACTTTCCCCTTTCCGATAGGATTTTCGGATGCACAGTTACCGCCGATGCCGGAGATGGCACCACTTCCCTTCCTAGTACCCTTCGAGGTACCTGCTCCAGAGCCAGAACCAGCACCTACATCGGAGCCCGTCCTTGTACTAGTTCCAGATGAGGACCCAGTAGTACCAGTTCATGATCCGATACCTATCCTGGAAGCACCCGCATTTCTAGAGGTTAGAGCAACAGGGTCGGAGTCCTCTAGAGTGTCCCCCAGGTTACCATCCAGGGATAGTAGGGCATAACGATGGTTGTTCCAGAGACCTTCATAGAGGAGCTCTTCCAGCGGTATCGGATGAGTAGAAGGACTGTCGAGACTCAGGGGGGACGGCGAGGGTAGTAGCCAGTGCCCAGTATTGACTCAGGCCAGTGCTATCTGTATAGGTGTGTGTGAGGTTTTGATGTATTTTGAACGTTTTCTTCCACCGTCTAGGTAAGGTGATGATAACGACATATCTGGGTTTTTGGAAAACAAAATAGATAAAATTTGTGATTTTCATCTATGATTTCGAGTAGAAAATTCAAGGACACGACTTGACCCAAGCCCTTTCAAGATATATATGGGAAAAACAACCCAAAAAACCAGGTTCGGTATCGGGTAATGTCAACCCACTTTTCTAAAAACGGATCATGTTGATCCGACGGGAGGTAGGGGATGAGCCCCAAACATTACATGTTAATAAACTTCAAATAAAAAAAATTGTCAAAGGATTGTAAATGTTCATTGGTCTGTGCAGTGGTTCTTTGAATGGCCCTTTAGATAGGATGTGCTCATGAGTCGCATGCTCAATCCTCATATTTTGGCTTTTTGCAGCGGACTCGAATTCTCTCCTGGGGGCATCCATCTAGCACCTCTCCAACGGGTGAATTTGGACCATCAGTCCAGATCGGACGGTCCAGATTAAATGGCCTTTTTAAAAAATGGAAAAAAACCATTTATTTCAAAAAAAGTCATCGTGACATATTTCCCCTCCCCATACGCGCCGCACCCCCCACCCCATACACCTATCTCCGTCGTACTGTGATTCGCTGCCGCCACCAACCACCACCGCCCATCTCGCTCATGTTATGGCAAGCCCTTCATCTATCTCCCGACGATTCTCTCTGTCGTGTTTGTATTCACACCGCCACTACTTCGCTGCCGCTTCGCCGCCGCGCCTTCAAGCTTCACGCCCACCACGTCCACCGCCGCCCCTGCCCAGGTTACCCCCTCTGTTAGCGATACTTTTTTTCTTGGGTTTTTTGGGTTAACCTACATGATTTGCTTCTGAAATCAAAGTCCCGTGAATGAATATCATACAATTTTCGTGTATCTACTTAGAATTTCTTGTTATCTGGTTCATAGTATGATGCATGAACCAATGAAATTGCAAACTGATTAGTTTTTAACATAATTGTGTGTAACAAGGGGGGGGGGGGGGGGTCGCAACCTTATGTGGTGACTGACTTTGTCTCGCGGCGGTTGTGGGCTTTCACGACTGCAGTTTCAGCCTTTAAGACGCGACAACGTTGTGAATACGAACCAGGCGCAACGGGAGAGAGAGGCGAACGAGATGGAGTTGGTGGCCACTGATAAGGGAAGGAGCGACAGCGGCATGGTGGGAGGCGGCGGTGATGGGTTCTCACAATAGGGAAGTGCGAAGGGTGGAGGGAAGAAGGGTGTCGAGGGATCCGTTCGAAATTAGAACATAAGAATTGGGGTTTTTAGGTTTTTTATTTATAAACTAGCATTTAATCTGGACCATCAGATCAGAATGGATGGTCCAGATCGCATGCAGGAGGGGCGCTGGAAAGGTTGCAGTGGGAGAGAATTCAGTCTCTTTTGCAGCGTTGAATTTTTTTCTATCATTTTCTTTTTTGTTAGTTTATTGTTGTAGATAAAAAAAAAAAGGAACATTAAGGCACGACGACATCGTGAATACGAACTAGGCGCAACTGGAGAGAGAGGCGAACGAGATGGAGTTGGCGGCCACTTATAAGGGAAGGAACGGCAACGACGTGGTGGGAGGCGGCGATGATGGGTTCTCACAATAGGGAGGTGCGAAGGGTGGAGGGAAGAAGGGTGTTGAGGGATCCGTTTGAAATTAGAACATAAGAATTGGGGATTTTAGGTTTTTTATTTATAAACTAGCATTTAATCTGGACCATCAGATCAGAACGGACGGTCCAGATCGCATGCAGGAGGGGCGCTGGAGAGGCAGCAACGGGAGAGAATTCAGTCTCTTTTGCAGCATTGGTTTTTTTTTTTCTATCATTTTCGTTTTTGTTAGTTTATTGTTGTAGATAAAAAAAAGGAACATTGTAAAACGGGGACCAAACCCACGACCTACCCTTATGAAAGGGAGCCACTGACCGCCAGGCTAGGCTAAGGTTACATGCGTTTGCTACAACGCTTTTTTTATTTATAAAGAAAAATGGTAAAATAAAATAGAAAGTTTCCAACGCTGGGGTTTGAACCCGTAACTTGAGACATGAATCGTAACTAGAACATGGGAGTCAACCACTATACCACATATCACTAATACATTATATTTTGACACTCATTTTTATTTGTAGTTATCAAGAATCCAATGTTTGCATCTCTTCTTCTACCTCCAGTCAGGTCAAGATGACCCATTTTGCAAAAATTGATTTGATAATTCTTTTTCATCCTCTAATTCTCGCCATTGATGGAAAAATACACTTAAAAAATCCATACTTTCCTTCTCCTTCAAGTGCTCCCTTCAAAACCCACTTCTTGAAATTTCAATTTGGTTCCCTCTTTTTTCTTACTTTTAAGTTTCCTTTTCTTTCTATTTGGTACACTTCAGGTTTCACGAGTTGTATCTTCAAGATTATAATTACAATTGATTTTTAGCTATAATGGGAATTCATTCCAGAGCAACGTGGATGAGGAGCAGGGTTTGGAGTCCAGTTGCTTCAATTTCAATGGCCTATATGTTGTACCACCAAAAACACTACTAACACATGAAGAGCCTCCACCGTCGAAGTCTAGGTGAACAGAGAAGTTGGTTTACACGGGCCCCTAACACCAGAAACGCCACTGCCGTTCGTCGGAGCTCCTTCTCCATCTTGTATTCGAGAGCCAACATATCGTGTACAGGGAGGAAGGGGATAACAATATTGATCCTTTCACATATGCCCCCCAATCAATTTTTCACGAGCCCCAAAATACAAATTTTTTAAAGTTGGTTAACCTGCATTTAGCGAGAAAACCGGCTGCAAAGGGTAAATCAAAGGGTTCATCGGTATGCCATATGTTAGCATGCTTCATGCTAGCCTTCACCAAGGTTATGTTACGATAATAATGAACGTAAGGTTACGTTAGATGTGTGTGTATGAGTGTGAGGGATGGGGGTTAAATAGGGAAGGATAATTTTGACTTTTAAGTAGTTTGTTTTTGGGACAACTTTTTGTTTCATGGTTTGGATAGGTACAAGAATTTGGGTTTTTGTCCAGTCTCTCATCCTATTTTTTTGCCTGTCCTCTGACCACTTTTTAAAATCAAGCATGGAACAAATGTTGTCGTGCTGTCCAGTCCCTTACTTTTTTGCAAATCAAACATATCATAAGAATCATTCATTGATTCAACCTTTCAACACTACAGGATATCATGAGCTACGAACGAGACTTTTTAAAAATTATCAGAGCATGATTCTCACATCTCATTATAAGTTTTATTACCCTTTGAACCTATTGCTTGGGATCTCTAGTCCATAGGTTGGGTTACCCTATAAGAGACAATTTAATCTATGGTCATCATTCTCATTCCTTTAGAGGTTTTGGAAACTTTATCTCTTGTGACCCCTTTCGTCAAAGGATCGGCCAAATTTTCTTCAAACCTCACATGATCCATTCTCACATCTCCAGTAAAGAGAAACACTCTAACTGCACTATGCTTGCGACATATTTGTCACCTCTTACCATAATAATAACGATTTTGAATCTTTGTATTAGCCGCGATACTATCATAATAGATTAATATGACTGGAATCGGTTAATCACATGCACTTAGGAATATCTGACAACAGATTTCTCAACCATGCATGCTACTTCCTCACTAGTAGTTTCCAGTGAAATCAGCTCTGACTCCATGGTAGATTATGCTAACATGGTCTATTTATTAGATTTCCAAGAAATACCCCCAGCTAAGCTAAAAATATATGGCCTTGGTGTCATCTGAAAGTGTATTTCAATCAGCATCATCGTATCCTTATAGGACAGTGGGAAATCTTTGATAATGTAATCCTAGGATCACGGTCCTTTTAAGGTACCTCATGACCTTCTCAATAGCACGACAACTCTTGTTACTAGGACTGCTAGTAAACCTACACAGTAACCTCACAGGCCACAACATAAGCTATATAAGGCCTGGTGCAATCATCAACGTACCGAAGGCTCCCAATGATGCTCGCGTACTCAGATTGATTAACACTCTCACCATTGTTCTTAAACAACTTGAACCTAGGATCATGGGAGGTACAGGCTAAACAACTTGAGATTGATTAACACTCTCAATTATTACATTTTTGTGCTCAACTCCGGATTGCTTGGTTGTTAAAAATTAATTTAGAATATCACCAACATTTACTAGAGCCCTTCCCTAAATACATTTGTTTAAACAATACCATTTACTGGTGGAAAAAAATTGAACAATGCAGTGGAAGAAACACAGTTGGCTTAATGAACTCTTTGGTCCTTGAAAATATAGTCACTTTTGGTTTTAGTCCCTGCATTTTTTTTCTTTGCAATTGGTCCTTTTAACTTTTTAAATTTTGCATTTGGTCCCTGCCGTCAGCAGTTAACGCTCAGACTTGACGGCAAGGACCAATTGCAAAATTTAAAAAGTTAAAAGGACCGAATGTAAAGGAAAAAAATGCAGGGACCAAAACCAAAGTGACCATATTTTAAGGGACCAAAAAGATATTAATTCAAAAATCTTAATATATGAAATGATTAGGGAATAAATCACTTACAACAAACAAAACACCGATGTGGGAATGACCAATGCTACATATTCCTTCACGTGTGTGTGTTGTGCCTCTACAACTTAGAATGCGATAGAGAAAAACTGTAATGTAGAGAAACTAATTTGAGAGAGTACAATGTGAGTGGGAGGAACTGTAATACGGAACATGAGAGAGATGTGAAAAAGTGGATGAAGGAAAGGAATTTGCCTACAGAGAATACTTCTTACGTTTTTCTTGCTCACGTTCAACAATAACTTCCTGAAGGCAGATTCATTTCCTTCATCCACTTTTTCACATCCCTCTCATGTTCTGTATTACAGTTTCTCCCTCTGACATTCTAATTTGAGAAAGTAGAATACGACAGGGAGAGACTGTAATACATAACATGAGAGGGATGTGAAAAAGTGGATGAAGAAAAGGAATCTGCCTTCATAGAATAATTCTTGCAATTTTCTTGCCCACGTTCAACAATAACTTCCTGAAGGCAGATTCCTTTCGTTCATCCACTTTTCACATCCATCTCATGTTCTGTATTTCAGTTTCTCCGTCTCATATTCTACTCTCTCAAATTAGTATTAGGGATGTTCATCAACCGATTCAAACAGCAAAAATTGAACCGAAAAACCGAAAATCGAACAAACCGAAAACCGAAAACCGAAAAAACCACTTTTTTTCATTGGATTCATAGCCGGCCCAAAGGGTAAGAGATCTCTAGTGAAGCAAGGGTTTTTGGTCTCCAAAAAAAAGGTATACTATTTGGTGTAAATGAAAATGAAAATAGAGTGTTGACGGATCTGGGCAAGTATACCCAGTCGTGCAAGTAATACGGTGGTAAGACCGGTTATCGTATCCACGGGGATTGGATGTCAAGTACCAATTCGCAAACTCAGCAACTATCTAGAATAAACTATAAATCAAGAGAAATCCAAATAAACAAAAGAAATAAAAGCAATAAAATCTTTTTGGTCTTTTTGGGGACTTTTTACAAACACTTGGAGTGCAGAAAGGATATGTTGGGATCAGATTTCACCAAATCTCTATCTCATGCAATACCAGGACTAGATACCTCCCATTCATGCTTCAGATATTAAAATCAATCCACTAAACTACTCAAGCCCCGATCTCTCGGATGACAAGAGCCTAATTCCACTAATAGACCATAATCTCTTAGATGGCCTAGATTAATGAAATTGCATTAAGATTAGGGATTACGCGATTACTACCAAACCAAACTCCATATCTAGATGTAAGGGTTACTAGGTGATTAAATTCAATTCCGGTTCTGATATGAACGTCTCCATTACATACCAAAACACTAATCGAGTCATGGGGGTGCTAGCCACAACAAGCATTAAGCACAGAAAATTAATCACTAATATGAAGACATGAACATAGAATAATCAGTCAAGATAAATACATAAACAATCAGTATGGTTACATCTAATCCCAACAACAGGGATTTAACTACTCATAAAAAGAGAATACAAAGAGAAAGAGAGAAGGGATGAAGCAAACTCCATAGGAGGATCCTCCAATCTTCTTCCAGTCCCAGAGCAAGGAAAACATCCCCCTTCAGGGCTTGAACCCTCTTCCAGCCGCAGCCTCCAAGTCTGCCTCTCCAAGCCTCCCAGAGCTTTTTGGCTTTCCAACTCGTAACCTTTCCACTTCTCTGGTGTCCCTTCCAATTCTGCCTTAAATAGCTTATAACAGTGGTTCTGCTTTTCGCACACTCGCGGGGCGAGCTGTATCTCGCGAGGCGAACATTAAATTTCTGGTCTGCTCGTGTGCAAGCGCTGGGCGCCCTTGGCCTGCGCTGGGCGCCCAAAACAGTGCTCTCTGTCTGATGCTCTGCCTCCTTGGCGCTGGGCGCCCACTCCTAGCGCTGGGCGCTCTTCCATACTAGCGAGGCGAGTATGTCTTCGCGACGCGAACCAGAAGATGTTGCAATTCTCTGGAACAGTCAGCTCTCAGGGTCGCGGGGCGAGGTATGATTCGCGGGGCGAGCATTCCCAGAATTTCATTCTTTCTGATTCTTCATTCCCTTGGCTCTAAGTTAACCAAATTTCTCAGTAATTCCTGCAAAACAACACACAAAACCACCTTCACCCGTTCCAAGGGAAAATCTAATAAAATCAACTAAATAATGCCTAATCTATATGAAATATGCATGCAAAAGTGTACAGCAAACATCATGTAAAATCACACTATCATAGAGATCAAGTATTTGTTAATGAACAAGAAAAAGAAATTAATAAATTAGAAGAATCCTCTACTAAAAATATATATATCAACAAAGATTATCTAAGATCAACAATGTCTCAACAAAGACTAAATTGATTGATTTTATTATTTTAATAAATGATTTTGCATATCAAAAAACACGAAAGATAAATTTTAAATAAAAATATAATAATTTTAATAAAATATTATTATTTTCTTTAAAAGGGCCACACCTTCAAATTTGCTTTAGGCCTCAATAGGTGTTGGGCCGACCCTGATTGGATTGGATTGGATTTTGGATCCCCTAGTGAAATCCAATCCAAACCTATTTTTATATACATATACTATTATTTTTTAAATTATAGTATTACGCATACTTTATGTCCCTCACTCTCTTTAATATTTTTGTTGGAATGACATATATGAGACTGTTTAGAATAAATATTAATGTCTTGAAGTTATATTTTGCTAAAAGTTTTGATGCATAACATATATATACTTGATTGAGTAAACATGAAAAATAGGAAATCAATTAATTGCGTCAAAAAACAAATTTAAGTAAAATTGAAAAATAATTAGCTACAATTTATTTATAGCCGATTCAAGGAAAAAAAATATGATAAGTGAAAGTAGATATAGAGAAATAACATAAAAGAATATTTAACACAAAAGAACGTGTTAAAAAATATCAATAATTATTTTTTCTCAAACTCCCAAATTAAAATTTTGTCAAGAATTCTCTAGCATTTTCCTCATTCGTCATCAAATTAAATAATAGTTAATAAGGAACAACAATAATTAAAGGGACAATAATTAAAGTAAATTTCTGGATATGCCATTTTCATTATACGAAAGTTATATATATATATATATATATATATATCGAAAACAATATTCTATCAATTATTCTTATATCTCCTCATTGGCACCACACACACACACATATATATATATATATATATATATATATATATATATATATATATATATATATATATATATATATATATATATATATATATATATATATATCGAAAACAATATTCTATCAATTATTCTTATATCTCCTCATTGGCACCAAGCATCATATGATTGCAGACGTTAAGCCAAAGAATGAGAATTGGATTTTGTTGGTAAAGGTGGTTAGGTCATAGAAGGTATCTTATTTCTCCAAGTCCAAATTGCCATTTTCCATGGAAATGGTTTTGATGGACAACAAGGTATTTGTTTGTTAAATTTATAAATTTAATTTTTTCTTATAGATTTTAGATAATCCATTGCATGGTTTTTATTGCAGAAAGATAGAATACATGTAGCTATCAGGAAGTCTTTGATTTATATGTTTGAGAGGCACCAGATAGACGGTGTTGTGTATTTGTTGTCATTATTTAGCGTGGCTTCTAATGTTGGTGCTTGTTATTGTATATGTACATCAGCTGTATAGCTTCAGTAAAGTAGTTAGGATTGTAACTACTGTAACAGCTGCTTAGTCAGCTTAACCGATTCTGTTATGCAGTGCTTACTGTCTATATATAGTAGCACTCATTGTATCAAAGTTAATCAAGAAAATACATTGAGATTCAGAATATTCTTTCCCTCTTTTTCTCTTCTTTATTGTTTCTAATATGGTATCTAGAGCTTCAAAGTTCTAGACCATGGCTTCCGCGTTTGATCTTAATCCTCCGCCCGACGCCACCGGTGCAACCGCACAGTTCTCTTCCTAATTTCTTGTCGATCGTCACAGTCAAGCTCACTGACAACAATTTTCTTCACTAGAAGCAAATTGTTGAAGCTGTGACTCGAGTAAATCGTTTCGAACGATTTGTCGCATGTCCTAGGGTTCCTCTGCGCTACCTCAACGACGATGATCGTATAGATGATCGCACGGATCCGGAATATCTTTCCTGGGAGGACCAAGATCAACACCTTTTCATATGGCTTCTGAATTCACTCTCCGATGCGATTCATGGGAGGGTGATTGGATGCTCACACGCGTGGGAACTTTGGGACAAACAACACAAACACTTCAATTCTTTGACGAAAGCAAGAAGTGCTCAATTGAGATCGGAATTGAGGCACATCACCAAAGATGATCGCAAGTTCAATGAATATCTGCTCAGAATCAAGGCTCTGGTTGATGATCTTAGCTCCATTGGGAATATGATTACTCTTCAGGAGCACGTTGATGCAATTCTTGAAGGATTGCCAGAAGAGTACCACATCTTGTTTCCTACGATCGAGAGTCGTTTGGATCCACACTCGATAGTAGAAATTGAGGGAATCGTGGTTTGTAAATTTGGCACAAACACCTAATCACTCCTCCAATCAGGTGTCCATCTCAACCTCCTTCTTCAAATTCCTTTTCTAGTCAAAATCAGTATCAAATGCCTAATTCATCCTATTCTGGCAATGGTGGCAATGGTGGTTACCGTGGTGGCCGTGGATGAGGTCCAGGTGGCAGATATTACAATCATGGAGGGTTGGAGTGTCAGATGTGTCGTAGGGACTAATCATGATGTTGTAATTTGCTTCTATCGGTTTGATCAAACCTACACCACTCAAGGGAATCAACAGCCCAATCTTGCACCTAATCAACCTTCTTACTATGACAGAAATCAGCATCAACCACGGTACTATGCTCCTAATCAGTCTCAGAACGTTGCTCAGTCACAAAACACTCCCATGGCCTACACCTCCTTCCAGCAAGCTTCCAATTCAGTCAATCCACCACCACTGCCTCTACCCTGGCAGCACTCCAATTATGTTCCTCAGGCTGCATTCTCACATGACACTCAGTCTGGTGGTCCCATGGCTATGGTAGCTGCTGGCTCCAATCCTTTAGAAATGGCTGCATCAGGTTCTGGATCAAATGCTAGAGTGTGGTATGTTGATAGTGGTGCCACTCACCATGTTACTGCTGACATTGCCAACCTTCAACAGCAGCAACAACCTAGCAACTGTGGCTTGGACCAAGTTTATATGGGTAATGGTCTTGGCCTTTCCATCTTATCAATGGGTTTTGCATGTGTTAACTCGCCTCTTAATCCTAGTGTTACTCTTGTGCTTAATGATATTCTCTATGTTCCCAAAATCACCAAAAATATTTTAAGTGTAAGTAAATTCTCAAAGGACAACCATGTTACTTTTTAGTTTCACTCTCATGTCTGCTATGTCCTTTCTCAAGTCAATAAACAGGTTTTGTTAAATGGCAAGATCAACTCTCAAGGTCTATATGTTTTCTCTCAACTCCCAGTGGCAAGCAAGTATGCTCAAGCCTCACCTACATGTCTTAGTATTACTAGTTGTCCCTTTCCTGTTTTTGTTGTAAACTCCATTTCCAATTATAATAAAGTTGTTTCTAGTTGTAATTCTAATATTAATGTGTCAAACACTCATTACATTTGGCACTATAGACTTGGCCATGCCAATAATGTAGCAATCAAACATATTCTCAAGCAATGTAATATTCCCTTTGTGAATAAAACTGTGTTAGTTTTTTGTACTTCTTGTTGCTATGGTAAATCACATAGGCTGACATCTACTGCCTCAACCACTACTTATGCAAAACCCTTTGATATACTTTTCTTGGATATGTGGGGCCCAACCCTTGTGCAATCCTCCTCTGGACATTCTTACTATTTTTCGATAGTTGATGCACATACAAAGTTCACTTGGCTTTTTCTGTTAAAACAGAAATCAGAAACATTAACTATCTTTAAACAATTCCTTGAAACGGTTAAAGAACAATTTCTAACCGTTGTCAAATCTGTCCAAACTGATTGGGGGGGGGGGGGGGGGGCTGAATTTAGACCATTTTCTAAATTTCTTACTGATTTGGGCATTGTGCATCATATAATTTGTCCTCACACTCACCATCAAAATGGGAGTGGTGAGAGAAAACATAGACATGTGGTAGAAACTAGTTTATCCCTTCTTGCTCAAGCATGTTTGTCCATGAAGTTTTGGGACCATGCATTTACCACAACAACCTATCTCATCAATAGATTACCCACCACAAATCTGTCTCAAAGGTCTCCCTTTGATGTCCTGTATAATAAGGAATCAGATTATTCCTTTTTAAGGGTCTTTGGGTGTGCTAGAAACCCATGTCTTAGACCCTATAACAAGAATAAACTTTAGTTTAGATCTTGTGAATGCACTTTCCTAGGATACTCTTCTACACACAAAGGGTATAAGTGCCTTTCCAATGATGGATGACTTTACATTTCTAAGGATGTTCAATTCAATGAGTTTAGGTTTCCCTTTGCCACCAAATCCAACAACATTCCTCCTATTTCTCCTTCTAATTGGGCAACCCTCCAACCCATTCCTCTCACTGTTGTCCCACCTATTCCTATTCCACCCAATCCTGCTCCAGCTCATGGTTTGCCTCCTCTTGTTACTAGTCCTCTATCCATGCATACGCAGTCAGTTTCTAATCCCTCCACCTCATCAACTCTTCCATCCTTACACATGGGTCTAACCCCTGAATATCCTGCATCTCCAACCTCTCCATCTAGTCCAATCTCTCCAAGTCCCTCTCCTCCAGCTCCTCCTAACTTGTAACAGCTCAGTAATCTTCATCCAATGGTCACTAGGGCCAAGTCTAGGGTGTCTTAGGTTCTGTTAACATATGCTGAGCCTCGTTCTCCGAAAGAGGCACTGGCCATACCTCACTGGAAAGAAGCCATGCATCAAGAGTTTATTGCTTTAGTGAAGAACAATATTTGGACTTTGACAAAATTGCCTCCACATAGACAGGCTATTGGATGCAAGTGGGTGTTCCGTGTAAAGGAAAACCCAAATGGCTCTATCAACAAGTTTAAGACCAGGCTAGTGACCAAGGGCTTTCATCAAAAGCAGGGGTTTGACTATACAGAGACCTTTTCCCCTGTAGTCAAACATGTAACTGTCCGGGTCATTCTTACATTGGCCATCACTCACCATTGGGACATAAACAGTTGGATGTCAACAATGCTTTCCTCAATGGATTGCTAGAATAGGAGGTATATATGGAGCACCCCATGGGTTTCACTAGCTTAGATCCAACCCAAGTGTGCAAATTGAACAAAGCAATTTATGGCCTAAAGGAAGCCCCTCGGACATGGTTTGAAAGACTAACTCAGGCCTTGGTTCAATTTGGTTTTCAGTCTAGCAAGTGTGATCCTTCACTATTTGTACACACTTCTGGTGGGCATAGCACCTACATCCTAATCTGCGTGGATGACATTATTATCACAGGGTCTTCTATTACCCGAATAGCTCAGCTTATCACAAAACTTAAGTCAAAATTTTCCCTTAAGGAGCTAGGGGATTTAGACTAATTTCTAGGAGTGGAAGTCAAGAAGCTGCCCAATGGAGCTCTCCTATTGTCTCAATCAAAGTATATTAGAGACTTGTTGGCAAAGGCAAACATGGCACGTGCCAAGTCCCTTGCAACTCCTATGACCAGCAGCTGTAAACTCACCAAGTTTGGTGGCAATTACCTGCTTGATCCTACCCAATACAGGTCTATAGTTGGGGCTTTACAGTATGCCACCATCACTAGGTCAGAACTGTGTTACAGAGTTGTTAAAGTCTGCCAATTCCTTTCACAGCCATTGGAGGAACACTGGAAGGCAGTCAAGCGTATTCTAAGGTACTTGAAAGGAACCCTTACACATGGATTATTGCTAAAGCCAGTATCCAGCAGTGGCCCCTTCAGTGATGTAGATTGGGTAGCAGACACTGATGATATAAGGTCTCTCTCAGGTTCCTGTGTCTATTTTGGACCAAACTTGGTCTCTTGGTGGTCAAGAAAGCAGACCCTTGTGGCTAGGTCTAGCACAGAAGCAGAGTATAGGAGCTTGGCTACCACTAATGTAGAGGTTCTGTGGTTGAAATCACTACTGCAAGAGTTGGAAGTTCCTATTTTGCCTCCAGTTATCTATTGTCACAACTTAAGCACTGTTTCCCTTACTCACAATCCAGTACTGCACTTCATAACTTAACTAAGCATATGGAACTTGATTTGTTATTTGTCAGAGAAAGGGTACTTGATAAGTCACTTGTAGTGTGTCATCTCCCTAGTCAAGATCAAGTGGCTGATGTGCCCACCAAGCCACTGACTCAAACTAGATTTGAGACTCTCAGGAGCAACCTGGGTATAGTAGATAGGCTCTCCTATGTAACCCCACCCTATGAATATAAGGGGGTGTGTTAGCGTATATGTACTTGAGTTGTCTAGCTTCAGTAAAGTAGTTAGGATTGTAACTACTGTAACACATGCTTAGTCAGCTTAATCGATTATGTTATGAAGTGCTCACTACCTATATATAGTGGCAATCATTGTATCAAAGTTAATCAAGAAAATACATTGAGATTCAGAATATTCTTTCCCTCATTTTTCTCTTCTTTACCGTTTCTAACAGTGCTTACCGTATCACGTGTCATCCATATAAGTTGAATTTCAAGATTGAGATGACAGTGAAGATGGTCAATGAGGTGAATAATAACATTGTTCCTATCAGTATTTTTTATTTTACTACACCCTCAGAAGTTTTCAAAGATAACAACATAGCAACTATTTGGTTTGTAAGTATATGGTGCATTGTTTTGGTTTGGCCTATCCTTATTTGTTGTTACTGTAGAAGTCACAAATGTATATGTTTACTTTTTTGTAGATGTCATGGGGATACTTACTGTTTGTTAGTGTTGAGAGAGAAATTGTCAGGAATGGAACACGAACCAAGATGAATGTGATAGAGCTTGATTCTAATGTGTTAAAGAGTTTTGTGACCCCTCACAATACAATAATACTAATACCATTTTATTTCATAGTCCATTATTTAGAGCATTGAGGGTTGATCTTGACTTTTGCAATCTTCATTCTATGCTATTTTGAATAGTTTTCAGTTTAAGTGCACTCTATTTGGGACCTATGTGGATGACCTAAACTCAATTAGATCGTCTGAAGTGGTTGATAATGCTATGGTGGAAATTTTGTTTGGAAAAATTAAGACTTTCCAAGGTAATTGTACAACTATATATTTTGATTTTCAGGGGTGACTCATCCAAACCTTTTTTTCTAATTCGAGGAACCCCTTTAGACAAACCATGTCTGCAAAATGAAATGAACTGTACAAAGTTAATATTTAATGATGAAGGTCCAAAAGCAACAGATTTAAGAAGGTGGTACATGATTACACAACCAAATGTTTTCCTGTCTTCTTGGATAATTTCTAGCTTATATTTAAACCCTTTTTTGGCGTTGGATAGTGTGGCTCAACAGAGTCACCTACTCTAGGTCTAAGTCAGTTGCAAGATTCGGGTAGGATTAGTATCAAAGAAGAACAAAGAAGATTTTCTAACTTTCACAACAAGGAATACAGTTGATTGCTTGAGGGACCCTAAGGAGGTAATAATTTTTGAATTTAATGTAAGCATAGTATTCGTAGGAGTCTCATTTGTATTCTGTTTTGGGCAGGAATCTGTCTACGTGGTACTGGGAACTATAAAGCTCATTCATGGATACGAATTTGTAATCATCATTAAAAGTACATGGTGCACATTATACTTTAACAACTATATCTCTCTCTGCTTCCATGTTGAAAATTGGAAATAAAGAGAGATATATGACATGCTTACCAAATATACAACAGAGATACATTACATTTATGATTATGAATTTGGAATCATCATTAAGAGAACATGATGTACATTAGACGCACCATTCATGATGTCGTACTTAAGACAATGGGCTTTCTCTTTGCCCAAGTTCTTCGACACCATTGCTACTGTTGGAAGCCACCAGCAGGGAACAGACATTTTAGATTTGTGCAAAGACTCTAATGATACCACGCCACTTAAAAGGCCCTTGACTGACAACGATGGATTGGAAAGTAACACGTTGTCTCTGAAGATTGCTAAGACGAGTATCAAGGTTGAGAAAGAGTAGAAAGTTTTTACATTTGATGGATTATTGGATAATGTTGAACCTTATTTCATCATTTCTTTTGTTTTCTGAACTCCGCATGATTTTTTTTGTGATTTTTTTTTTCTCGGTCTATAGTTAAATTCACATTTTAATTCAAATGTGATATTGCTACAAATTTGAATGTCTAGGTTCTGTTATATTTCTTCCATTAAAAATTCATAAATGTCAATCTTTTTAACTAACATACAAACTCCTGTAGTATTCAATCTTCATTTTCTTTGGCACTAGGCCACTTAAAGACACTCAAGTCATGTCATTATTTGACTATTTACTAACCTACGATTATAGAACCTCTACATCATTAGTTGTTACTTATAAATATCGTTCATCTATCATTCCAATTATCCTTTTGATATTTATGGGCCTCTAAAATCATATATTAGATTGTTAGGTGTCATCACTTTCAATATATAACATACTTCTATGACCTCTTTACAAGCCAAAGGCTATATCTAGAGTTATACCAATCCAAACAAATTGATATTTATCTTATTGGAAAGCTAAGAGCAATATCTACAACTTATATGGTAACATCAAGACCTATCTTGGTCTCCTATAGGTGAAAATTCTCAATGAAGAAATCCCTAAGTATTAATCCTGATAGCTTGACCTCTTCAGAATATTTTGACCATAACTTTAACTACAAAAGTCTAATTGCAATGAAACCAGTGCCATTATTTAGCTAACATTCAGGGCTACATTTCATATGAAGACATCAAGACATAATTCCTACATTTAGCGCCCTGACACCCCTGTGCTGGGCAGAACACAAAATTAAGCATAAAACATTCAATCCTCAACCTCATATAGTCCAAATCAAAGCATTCCAAGAATATGTATGTATATACCTCAATACATCAACACTCTTGTAGCAAAGGAAAATACCCATACTCATCAAAGCGTGTAAATCATCATTTTTAAGCACATGTAATTCATCAATCTAGGGATTAACTCCTAAAATCCCAAATATCACACTATAATACATTTTCATTCAAAACCAACATGTAAAATCAAACAAATCAAACCGTAGAGAGGTTTTGGGGGCTGTCAAATGTCACCTCATATGCTTTGAGAAGGAGATGAAGCAACTCTTGTTCTTGGGTCCTCCTCCATGGTTGAAAACCTAGCTTTTCATCTCCTTGCTTCATTGAAGTCCCATTCCTTTACTTCCGCTCCTTCTCCTCTTCTCCTCCTATGGAGATTCCTCTTTTTCCCTCTCTATCTCTCTCTTCTCCTCTCCTCCTTCTCTCTTCTTTCTCCTTTCTTTCTTTTCTTCCCCCTTTCTTCTTATCCCTTTCTCTTATTTTTTCCTTCCCTTTTTCTTTAATAAACGAAAACCAAATGTGAACACCATATTTTGTCCGGCTTTTCCTATGTTATTATAAAAATAATAAAATAATAATAAATTGATAAAATCAAAAAGATAAAAATAATTGAGGGTTGGCTTTTGGGTTTTTGCAACTGCTGGATTAAGAATTAATGGCAAGAATTGTAGCCATTATTCATCCTTTGATTTCTAATAAAATTCTGGTTTCATAACAATTTAGGCAGTTACAAAAAAAATGATTATTCATTTTAAAGGATTATTGGTATAAAAAGATGAAGGAGTAGCAAGGAAAGGGGGCAGATTTTTGGTTCTTCTACGTATCTGATATCTCTTCTTGCACAAATAAGAATTTCTCCATTTCTTCCTATTTCTGATTCTTCTTCTTCTCTACTCCACTTTTCATTTTCTTCATACTCACAACATCTTGATAGCATAAAAGAAAAGGAAAGGAAGGAAATCAGTCTGCCACACTCCGTCGCGTATAGCCATCGTCCATTGCATCACCATGTGTCTGTTACCTATAAACCCACTACGTCGCTCTAGTTGTTTTGGCTTCAACGACTCAAGAGGAGGGGGGGGGGGGGGGGGGGTGAATTGAGTCTTCTTAAAATATTTCCCTCTTAAAAAAATTTCACAAAACTTTTCAAATCAGAGTTACGGATTTATGGCCTCAAGATCTTTTACCAAATCAATGAAGGGCTTATATAAAATCTTGAATAGAAGGTGATGAGGATAAGAAAGATTGATTCAGAATAGGTTCGGGTTCAAGATTCAATAATTACAAGATACAGAAACTGATTAAACCTTTAAAGATTAAGAACAAGTTATGCAAGTTTCAGATATAAGCATTAACAATTAAGAACGAACTTGCAGGTCTCAGTTTCAGTATTAGTTCAGTTTCAGCAATCAAGAATGGTTTTGATCAACTCAGTTTTGAACGCAAATAACACAGTCTCGATTACAATTGAACTCAGATTTCAATACAGTTTATACAGATCAAGAACATAAATTATATTGAACTTTAAACATCAAAATCACAGGTTCTTGATCATAAACAGAAAGTAAGGGGTTTGAGTTTAGAGATACTACACAACCAGATTTATCCTGGTTCAGTCACCTCCATTCTGACCTACATCCAGTCCCCACTCCACCTGTGGGATTTCACACACTAACACACAAGCTTTGCTAGGTATCTTGAAAACCTTCACACCACAGAGCACTCCTTCATCTCGAGATACCACACTCTTATGAAGAGCCTCAATGTTCAACCTTAGGGACACCTCACCCTAATCACTCAGAGAGACTCCCTCTCTCTTTACAATCAAAATGTAAAACAAAAGTTGATTCCTAACTCTCAATAGTCAGATAAACAAATTGAAGCACTTTGAGTATTGAAACACTCTTTTCACAATAAGCTCAAGGAAGATGATGAATGACTTTCACAATTGATTTCTTAAATTGATTTCGTAAAACTGTGATATGTTATGATATTCGTATATGTTATAAAAGTGTTCCTTTATCCCTCTTTATATAGAAAACAAGTTATAGCCGTTGGGATCAATCAAAATAGATTTGGATCTGATTTAACAGAATCTGTTTTCTTGATTCTAGTTCTTGAAATAAGATTCTGATAATTCTTGTTGAATTCGCGTCCATAAAATAACGAGTCCATTTGGAAAAATAGCCACGTCCATTTTGAAAAATAGCCGCGTCCATAAAATAACGAGTCCATTTGAAAAAATAGCTGTGTCCGTTTGCCACGTCAGCAGACGACAGTACTAACACAAAGTAATTGGACGTGCTCCAACTAGTAGACGTGAGCTTCTGTCACTTTAGTAGACGAGAGCTTCTGTCACTTTAGTAGACGTGAGCTTCTGTCACTCTAGTGGACGCCAGCTTTTACCACTTTCTTAGACGCCAGCTTTTACCACTTTCTTGGACACCAGCTTTTAAAAGTGTTAGACGAGCGCTTATATTATTCAAGTGTTGGACGAGCTCTTCTGAAATCTTATTTCCAAAAAATCATTTTCATTAACGAAAACTTATTCCTTTTAATGCAGGTTATGAAAAATGATTTTCTTCGTGCATCTTTCTTAATTGAGCTATTTGTGAATAAGAGATTTCATCTCCTACAAATCATTTAAGAATTAACACTAATTTCTTCGTTTAAGCTCATGTCTTGATGATTCCTTGATCTTCGTCCTTGCTCTTTGATTTCTCCAAGTTCTTCCTTGAATATTCTCCTTTGATTGCTCACTGAACTTGTTGAATATTGCTTGATACATGTCTTTACAATTTGACAATAAAACACTTGCATACACATTAAGTTGTATTTGTCATATATCAATCTCTAAGTCATTTAGTCTAACAACCTCCCCTTTTTGATTATGACAAACCTTTTAACAAATTATAATATCAATGTATAAGTGTAGTAGACGCTAAGTGTTCTTGGCAGATTTATATCATGGTATCAGAGTAGTCAGAGCAGAAGTATACCAGAGCAAAAAAATATTAACAAAGCAGAATTTGATTTACTCCCCATTAATCATGTAAGCTTTTAAGCTCCCCTCAACATATGCATGTATAATTCGTTTTCTCTATATCATACTTTTAGCTCATGTATAATTTGTTATTATCCCCTTTCTCTATATCATACTTTTTCCTCCCCTTTTGGCATTATAAAAAAGGTAAAGAAAAGAAACATTCAAAGCGATAGAGAAGGTAAGCATTTAATCATTCAAACATAGCATATAAAATTGTTGATGATAGAGGGATAGGTGCAGGGGCAAATCAAAAAGATGCGTCCAACAATTTTCCTCCCCTTTTAGATTTTTCTATTGTTTCTTTAGAGATTAGATATAGGATTGATCAATTATGCCCAATTCTCTTCTAATGAAAAAGAAGTTTTCCTTGTTCAAGGGATTAATAAAGATATCAGCAAGTTTCTTAGTTGTATCAACATATTCAATCTCAATTTCTCTACTTTGTATATGATCTCTAATGAAATGATGTCTGATTTCTATGTGTTTAGTTCTAGAGTGCATTATGGGATTCTTAGTTAGCTTAATTGCACTCGTATTGTCACATCTAATAGGAACTTGGTTTAGTTGCACACCATAATCAACTAATTGTTATTTCATCCATAAAACTTGTGCACAACAGCTACCAGCTGCTACATATTCAGCCTCTGCAGTGGATAATGCCACACAAGATTGTTTCTTACTGAACCATGATACTAATGAGTTTCCTAGTAAATGGCAAGTTCCACTAGTACGCTTTCTGTCTAGTATACAACTAGCAAAATCAGAGTCTGAATAGCTAATTAAAGTACATGTAGCTCCCTTGGGATACCATAATCCCATGTCTTTTGTTCCTAACAGATACTTAATTATCCTTTTAACTGCTGTTAAGTGTGATTCTTTTGGATTTGCTTGATACCTAGCACACATGCATACACTAAACATGATAACTGGTCTACTAGCAGTAAGATAAAGTAGTGAGCCTATCATACCTTTGAATTTAGAAACATCAACAGGTTTACCTTGCTCATCCTTGTCCAGATAACAGGAGGTACTCATTGGAGTAGCCATCTCCTTAGCTTTTTCCATGCCAAACTTCTTGATCAACTCATTGCAGTACTTGGTTTGGCTAACAAAGATTCCATTTTCAGTTTCCTTTATTTGCAGTCCAAGGAAAAAGTTCAGCTCACTCGTCATTGACATTTCAAACTCACTCTGCATAAGACTTGCAAACTCATTGCACAACTGCTCATTAGTAGCACCAAAAATTATACCGTCCACATATATTTGTACAAGTAAAGTGTTGTGTGCCTTTTTCTTAGTGAACAAAGTTGTGGCAACTTTACCTCTTTTAAATCCTTTTTCAATGAGAAAATTACTTAACCTTTCATACCAAGCTCTAGGAGCTTGCTTTAAGCCATATAGTGCTTTAGACAGTTTATAAACATGGTTAGGCAATTCATTATTCTCAAAACCAGGTGGTTGACCAACATACACTTCCTCTTGTATAAATCAATTTAAGAAAGCACTCTTAACATCCATTTGATACAATTTAAATCCCATTGTGCAAGCATAAGCAAGTAGCATTCTTATAGCTTCTAATGTTGCTACTGGTGCATATGTTTCATCATAATCTATGCCTTCTTCTTGGTTATATCCTTTGGCTACCAATCTAGCCTTGTTTCTTACAATTATACCATTTTCATCTAGTTTATTCCAAAAAACCCATTTTGTAACTATTACTTGACAGGTCTTTGATTTAGGCACTAATTTCCAAACTTGGTTTCTTTTAAACTAGTTTAACTCATCTTGCATAGCCATCATCCAATGTTCATCAATTATAGCATCATCTATGTTCTTAGGTTCTACTTGAGACACAAATGCCATATGATTACAAGCATTTCTAAGAGATTGTCTAGTAGTTACCCCTTTCGTAATTTCACCAATGATGTTATCAATTGGATGATTTCTGACAGTCCTCCATTCCTTTGGTAGGTCAGGCCATTGTTCTGTTTGCTCCTGCTGCAGCGATTCATTCTTTGAGCTTTCATCTTCTTCATTGTTCTGTTTCTCTTCTAGGAGAGTTTTCTCAATTGAATCTGCAAGATCATCAATAACAGAATCCTTTCCCAACCTTTTGGGGTTAGACTCATCAAATGTCATATGTACAGATTCCTCGATAGTTTGTGTTCTCTTATTATATGTTCTAAATGCTTTACTAGATAGAGAGTAACCTAGGAAAATTCCTTCATCAGCCTTTGCATCAAATTTTCCAAGATTATTCTTTCCATTGTTAAGAACAAATCATTTGTAACCAAAAACATGAAAATATGATGTATTTGGTTTTCTTCCTTTGTAAAGCTCATAAGGGGTTTTCTTTAAGATTATTGGTCTTATCAAGACTCTATTTAGCACATAGCAGGCTGTATTGACAGCATCTGTCCAAAAATGTTTTGGCAAGCTAGAGTCGTTCAACATAGTTCTTGCTATCTCCTCTAATAATCTATTCTTTCTTTCCACTACTCCATTTTGTTGTGGAGTTCTAGGAGCAAAAAAATTATGTTGAATGCCATGCTCATCCCAAAAGTTTTCAAATACTTCATTTTGAAATTCTCCCCCATGATCACTTCTTATAGAAATAATTTTCATGTCCTTTTCATTTTGTACAATTTTTATCATTTTCTTAAATGTAGAAAATGAATCACTTTTATGAGATAGAAAATATGTCAATGTATATCTAGAGTAATCATCTACTATTATCAATGCATACGAGTTACCACCAAAGCTTTTGGTTCTAGATGGACCAAATAAATCCATGTGTAAAAGTTGCAAGGGTCTAGTTGTTGAATTTAAAAGAGACCTTAACTTGCTTTCCTTTTTTGACATGCATCACATAGTCCATCTTTCACAAATTTTAGTTTAGGCAAGCCAACTACAAGATCTTTACGAATCAGTTTATTCAAGTGGTTCATGTGAATGTGTGCAATTCTTCTATGTCAAAGCCAATTCTCTTCTTTTGAAATAAGACAGCATGCTTAATTTGAAGAGATATTATCTAAATCAAGCATATAGATGTTATATATCCTATGTCCAATTAATTTTAAATTTTTATCATGCTGATTTTCTATTAAACAACTATTGGAATTGAATTTTACCTTGAAGCCTTTGTCACATGGTTGACTGATACTTAACAGGTTGTGTTTCAATCCCTCAACATATAGTACATCCTCAATGATTGTTGTTGAGTCACTTCCAATGTTGCCAATGCCAAGTATTCTCCCTTTATTATTGTCTCCATAGGTAACACTGCCACTCGACTTAGGGGTAAAGGAAATGAACTTGGTTTTGTCTCCAGTCATGTGTTTGGAGCTGCCACTGTCAAGATACCATTTCACATTCTTGGCTATCCAACACACCTACAAAACAGAAACATGTTTTTGCTTTAGGTACCTAAATCTGTTTGGGTCCTTTTGAGTTAGTTGCAGCAATAGTTCCTTTAGGAACCCATATATACTTAGACTCATTATAAGCAGATTTTCTGTAATGACATGTAGAAGCTGTGTGACCTTTTCTAACACAAAAATTGCATTTAACAAATGGTGTTTTGATGTCTTAGGTGTAGCAAAAAAATTCTTGAAAGATTTCTCATGTATCTTAGGTTTATAGCCTATTCCAGCTTACCATAAACACACTTTTGTTGTCCTAATAAAGCATTCAAGTTATCTCTACCATTTGTGAATCTTGCTAGGTCATTTTTCAGTTTTTCAACCTCTTTAGTCAATGTACAGCTAGATGCATTAAAGACTTCTTTAATCTAGTAATTCTAGATAGATCACCATTCAAATGATTTATATGTTTCTCCAACTTAGGACATTTATCACATATAGATGCATCTAAATCAGTAGCTAGTTTTTCTTTTGAAACACAATTTTCTATTTTTAATTGATCTACCTCTTTGTTTAAAACAGAAGTTTTCTCCTCTAAGCATGTGATGGTTTTCTTAGACTTAGTTAACAATCTAGAAAGTCTAATGGATTCTTTATGAAGTTCTTCAAAAGCATTTTGCAATTCATTATAAGAATGTTGATAATCAGAACTTACTTCACTTTCTGAATCACTATGATTGCATGCCATAAAGCACAGGATTGCCTCCTCATATTCAGATTCTTCAGTGGATTCTACATCATGTGTTACTTGCAATGTATCCCACATCTCCTTTGCTGATTTGCAATTTAAAACCCTGAAAAACTCATCACGTCTTAAAGCAGATGTTATGATATTCTTAGCACGTGCATTATATTGAACTCTTTTCTTATCATCCTCATTCCATTCATTTTTAGGCTTATTTCTTGGAGCACCATTAGCATCTACGGTAGAGGGGACAAATGGTCATTTTCTACTGCATCTTATATGTCAACACCAGGTGCCTCAAGAAAGATTACCATTCTTTCCTTCTAATAGATATACTCAGATCCATTGAAGGCAGGCGGGCGTGCAAGGGAAGCCCCTTCATTCAGACAGTCATTGGAAGCCATACTCTTATAGCTATTAAGCCAAACTTCAGAGTTTAGCTCTGAAGCCAATTGTTGTTTTGGCTTCAACGACTCAAGAGGGGGTGAATCGAGTCTTCTTAAAATATTTCCCTCTTAAAAAAAATTCAACTTTTCAAATCAGAGTTGCAGATTTGTGGTCTCAGGATCTTTTACAAAATCAATGAAGGGCTTATATAAAATCTTGAGTAGAAGGTGATGATGATAAGAAAGATTGACTCAGAATTAATTCAGAATAGGTTCGGGTTCAAGATTCAATAATAACAAGATACAGAAACTGATTAAACCTTTAAAGATTAAGAACAAGTTATGCAAGTTTCAGATATAAGCATTAACAATTAAGAACGAACTTGCAGGTTTCAGTTTCAGTATTAGTTCAGTTTCAGTAATCAAGAATGGTTTTGATCAACTCAATTTTGAATGAAAATAACACAGACTTGATTACAATCGAACTTAGATTTCAATACAGTTTATACAGATCAAGAACAGAAAGTAAGGAGTTTGAGTTTAGAGATACTACACAACCAGATTTATCTTGGTTCAGTCACCTCCACTGTGACCTACATCCAGTCCCCACTCCACCTGTGGGATTTCACACACTAACACACAAGCTTTGCTAGGTAGCTTGAAAAACCTTTGCACCACAGAGCACTCCTTCACCTCGAGATACCACACTCTTGTGAAGAGCCTCAATGTTCAACCTTAGGTATACCTCACCCTAATCACTCAGAGAGACTCCCTCTCTCTTTACAATAAAAATGTAAAACAAATGTTGATTCCTAACTCTCAATAGTCAGCTAAACAAATTGAAGCACTTTGAGTATTGAAACACTCTTTTCACAATAAGCTCAAGGAAGATGATGAATGACTTTCACAATTGATTTCTTAAAACTGTGATATATGATATTCATATATGTTGTAAAAGTGTTACTTTTATCCCTCTTTAGATAGAAAACAAGTTATAGTCGTTGGGATCAATCAAAACAGATTTGGATCTGATTTAAAATAATCTGTAATCTTGATTCTGGTTCTTGAAATAAGATTCTGATAGTTCTTGTTGAATTCGCGTCCATAAAATAACGAGTCCATTTGGAAAAATAGCCACGTCCATTTTGAAAAATAGCTGCGTCCATAAAATAACGAGTCCATTTGGAAAAATAACCGCTTCCATTTTGAAAAAAATAGCCACATCCATTTGCCACGTCGGCAGACGGGAGTACTAACACAAAGTAATTAGACGTGTCCAACTAGTAGACAAGAGCTTATGTCACTTTAGTATACGAGAGCTTCTGTCACTTTAGTAGATGAGAGCTTCTGTCACTTTAGTGGATGCCAGCTTTTACCACTTTCCTGGACGCCAGCTTTTACCACTTTCTTGGATGCCAGCTTTTACAAGTGTTGGACGAGCGCTTATATTATTCCAGTGTTGGACGAGGGCTTCTGAATTCTTATTTCCAAAAAATCATTTTCATTAACGAAAACTTATTCATTTTGATGCAGGTTATGAAAAATGATTTTCTTCATGCATCTTTCTTAATTGAGCTATTTGTGAATAAGAGATTTCATCTCTTACAAATCATCTAAGACTTAACACTAATTTTTCGTTTAAGCTCTTGTCTTGATGATTCCTTGATCTTCGCCCTTGCTTTTTGATTCCTCCAAGTTCTTCCTTGAATATTCTCCTTTGATTGCTCACTGAACTTGTTGAATATTGCTTGATACCTGTCTTTACAATTTGACACTAAAACACTTGCATACACATTATGTTGTATTTGTCATATATCAAAATCTCTAAGTCATTTAGTCTAACAGCTCTCACTGAACCAGCTCCGCCATCTGCCACATACCGCAGTTCCGCTCCGCCGCGCTGTCATCCACGTACCGCTCTACATCGCGTCGCTGCCCATATACCATCGCTTTGCATTGTGAGTGAGCCGCCCCACAACGTTTTCTTTTCTTAGTTGCTCTGTGCAACAGCTTCACCTCGGGGGTTCAGTATCCCTTACCTTTACCTTTTTTATTTATTATTTATTTATTTCTTGTTATTGTTTATTAGGGCTTAACCCCACTAATGTCCATGTGCAATGTAATGTTTTTTGCCTTCTGTTCTTTCATCCGTTTCTTGGTTTAGATGGTGACTGACTGTATTCCAATTCACATATATTGATTTAAACAAAAAAAGAAGGTAAAAACACATAATGATTTGGTAAAATACTTGTATAACTTTGTTACAATTATGACTTGATCACATATACTTGTTTCTTAAAATTCAAATACTTCTTCATAACAATATATCAAATTAATTTGAATATATGTTTATCAAATTACAGGGAATATTCCTTTAAAATAAAAGGGTTGGCTGAGATGTGACATCTTGTTAATCCTTATACATATCTTTTTAGGACATCTGAGTTGTGATAACTTGGTGATCCTAAGCCTTTAAAATTAAAATATAATTATTTTTCCTTTAAAATAAATGGGTTAGCTGAGATGCGACATCTTGTTAATCCTTATTTTATTAGGGCACCTGAGTTGTGACAACTTGATGATCCTAAGTCTTAAAAATATGAAAAAAAATAAAACAAAATCAATTTCTTTTAAAGTAAAAGGGTTAGCTAAGATGTGACATCTTGTTAATCATTATATTTTGTTAGGACACCTGAGTTGTGACAACTTGGTGATCCTAAGCCTAAAAATAAACATAAATCTAAATCAATTTCTTCCAAAAATAAAAGGGTTAACTGAGATGTGACATCTTGTTAATCTTTATTTTCATAGGACACTTGAGTTGTGACAACTTGGTGATCCTAAGTGTTTCAAATATAATTAAATTTAATGAAAACCAACAAACATATTTTTTAAAGAACTACGTAGCTTTGAATTCCCTATTGCACCTGGGGATACGTAGGAGCAGGATCCATTCCTGTCAAGCCCCAAAAATAAATTTTCATAAAATCCCTTTCAATTTCTCATAAATACCTTTTTTCTTCTTTTACTTAAAAAATAATAAAATAACAATCTTTTATGGTTTCTTTTAATAAAAAGGTGAATTAAATATTTTTGAAGTTAATATAATTTTGCACAATTAACTAGAGGTAACCATTTTTCAATGGATGTCGTACCTTCCCTACGCATAATTGACTCCCGAACTCTAAATGTGTTTTCAAAGACCAATCAATTAAAAAGGGGTTTTTCCAATGTTTCCCTAAATAAATAAACTTTGGTGGCGACTCCATATTCGTAAAACCAATTAATTTGTTCGCCGCTCCCGTAGCGATGTGGTTGCGACAGATGGCAACTCCATTGGGGACTTCTTAAGAGAGTCAACCCTAACTTAGTTATTTGTGTAAATTGTTTTTCTTCTTCTTTATTTATTTCACTCTCTTTACTTTTTTGCTTTTTGTGCATGTTGTAAATATTATTTTTCTTCTTGTTATTGTATATATAATGCTTGGATTGAATCTTAGGATAGATGACCTTTTTATTTTATTTTATTGTATATACGTTTTTATTTTGTAGCTTGGGTAGTTTTAAAATTTGCTCCCTTTACACACCACACTTACACTTTGCACACAACTTATGAGTGGGGCCCTATACCGGGTCTGAGTGAAGCTTGTGATAGTGCGAGATTGTTAGTGGTAGCCATTTTGAATGTACTTCCTATTTGGTTATCACGAGAATCTCATCTAGAGTGTGACTCTTTCGTGAATGCCCACATTTTGGATGTACTTCATGTTTGTGGTCAACATTCCGGAATGGGTACTTAGCTCTAGAAACCATTTGCTAGTAAGTTTTAGAGCCACCCAAGGGAGGTTTCACAAGTTACAAGGCTATAGATTATTAAGGTAGAAATCCATAATTTTAGGTGAAATCCATTCAGGACACTGGAGCATTATGTTTATATATACACCTTTTAAATTTGTTTAATTATTCCATCATGCATTTGCATCCCCATTTTAAAAAAAGAAAACATGATAAAAATTATTGCAACATGCATTCATTCATTTTTCCTCATATATTTTATTGGTGGGTATGCCAGAGAATCATAGGATTCTAAAGCTCGACTGTGAGTATTGTAACACCCTGTATTTTACTGTTTTAAATAACAGTAAATACATATAAATATGTTTATAAGTTTATTAGAGTTTTATAAAGTTATTCTAAGTGAACGGAGGATAGTATTTAATCCTACTTGACCGTAGGAAACTACGATTAAAATTTAGGTTGGAAATTCAGGCGAAACCCGGTCTGCGAATTCCATTGACAGTATAATAATGCTGCTCAAAAGACCTAATTTTAATTCGTGAACGAGAGACCTAAGTTTAGTATTTTATTTTCTACAACTTTGTATTTTTAGAAGTTTTTCAGAAAAAAATAAAATAATTTAAGTATTACGGGCGGAAAGCGTAATCGGGTAGACGACGGAAAGGAGATTAGAGTTTCTAAGAGTAGTAAGAGGATTTATCTTAGGATTTTGAGATGATTCAAGGGGATGAATCATATTTTTAAGTTTAGAAGGTTTTTCAGGATTAAATAGAGAATTTCGAAATTTACGGTTAAGTCCCTGAACTTTCTGTAAATTACCATTTTGTCCCTAAATTAGTTTTTTCGTTTTTCAAGTGGATTGGGCTAGAATCCTTGTTTCTAATCCTAAATGGTCGTGGCTTATAAGCCCAAATCTTTTTAGTTCATAATTGAATCCATAAAGCCCATTCAAGTTTTCTTATCTTATGTTTAAAAGGCCTAAATCTTCAAAGTGGGTCCCACAACCAATAAGAAAATGAAATCAAGCCCAAATGTTTCAAGCCCTTGCGAAAGCCCATGTGAATTGTGGCTGCCCATTTTTGTTGGAATTGTCAAGTTGGTTCTAGAATTTTCTTTAGGTTTCTACTTATCTTAGATTTGTCTACAAGTTTCTTGATTCTTCCTAATACATTGAATTATCTTACTTTCTTAACTTGTCTTGCACTCAAAAAACTCAGCCAAGTAAGTCAAAGATAAGATGGCATTTAATGTGATTAAACTCATCATCATGACATTCTATTGTCTATTTGCAAACTAGTCCTTCAACTATTGGAATCTTTGCAATTTGGTCCTTGGAACTTAATTGCACTTTGATCCTTTTAACATGACAACTCATCTTCATCTAGGTTCTTCTTGAAATGTCGCCACTCACACTATAAATACCCTTCTCTCACTTTTCATTTAGTTCTTTGGTTATTTGTCTTCTATAAACTCTAAAGTTCTAAGTTCTTAGTTCTAAGTTTCAAAGCAAGTTCTTGGATTTTCTTCATCATTGATTCTCAAGAGGTAAATCTTAATCTTTGTTCTAAATCATGCCTATGTTCTTTAGATAGTTTCTTGATTCAAGACTTATATCATGGTGGTTCATCATTTTCAAGTTTCAAACCCTAGAACTTTGAAAAATCATAATAAATCCTAGGAAAATCTAATGATGATGAAACTACTTTCTATCTTCTAGATATCATGTCTACTATCTAAATCCAAGAGCATGAAGTAATCAAAAATCTCTTTCTTGAAAAACTAGCCTTGGCCGAATCTATCACCTTAGGGTTGGTAGAGTTTTGTTCATGTGTTTTCATGTATGATCATGTATTCTATATGGCATGTATGACTACACACTCTAATCCATGTTAGTTTCTTAAAATGACTATTTTACTCAAAAATGTTCATGTTGGCCGAACCCTAAGTGGGTGAGTTTTGTTGAGTTTTGTTCATGATTTTCATAAATGATCTTAGAAATCAAGTGTTTAGTAAGTATGCTTTATAAATCCAAGATGATTTGTTAAACTAAGAACCCTAGCTTCATGAACCTATTGAGGCCGAATCTATGTATAAAAAAAGTTAGGAAGTTTTGAGTTTAAAACTTAGTTGTTTAGTTGATAAATTATAATTTAGGTTAATTAAGGATCATTAATCCATAACTTAATCATGATTAGAATTTTTAGTTATTCAAAAACCCTAGAGGCCGTGACTATGTATTAGGGTTTAGAATGTTTTAGTTTCTTGATTTGTAATACTTTGGTTATAATTGAAGGTTAGTTGAGTACAAGTTTACAAAGTAACGGAAATTCTGAAGGAGTTTGTAAGTTGAACAAGGAGTCTTCAAGAGGTAAGGGGGGAGTACCGAGAAGGATTCTATTCAATGGCTATATGCTATCCAATGGTTGTTTGTAATTAATTGTTTGTTAGTGTTTATTTATGTTGTTTATTGTTGCGTTATTGATATCTGTGTGGTTTATTTTGCGTTAATTGTTTATTGGAAATTATATTATGAACTGTGATGCATGATTTGCCTGAGAAATATTTGTGATATAATTGTTGTTTGATGTGTGAGAAGCCTGACAGTGATCAGTGCACAATTAAGAAAGTTGGATAAAAGCTTTAAGAAACTGTATCGAATTATATTCAAGGTTTTAGTGGCAAGTTATTGGTATATGATATCAAAGAGAATTTCTTTTGAGAAGAATAAAGAGTGTTGAAAAATATTATTATTTTAATAAGTTATTTTTAGAAAAGTGAATTATGAGTCACAATGAGTTCAACACGGTGAAAATATTTTAGTATTGTTAAATTTTACGTAAGAAAACCCAGAATATTACAGAATATTCTTTTATTAAATTAATTGATGAAAACAAGTTAAGGGTGATTTTAGAAAATTAATTAAGTGGAAAAAGTTAAGTTTTTGGCTTAAAAGTCTTAGAAACAAAATTTGACGGCAAATCTGGAAAATCTAGACGGCAAGTATTTTAGAAACGACGGTGCCTATTTTGAGAAAGTTAAATCTCAAGTGACTCATTGGTTTGTGAAAACTAAGTTTTATTTGTTAAGAATTTTTATAATGAATTTCTACCATTAGAAAAGAATTTCTAAAAATCGAAAATTGATTTAACAATGTTGAAAATACAGTTGGACTTAGTAACCGAGACGTCGGGGTACTAATGTTCTGTGATTGTGATGGACTCAGTCATTTGGACTTGGAGTGCCTATGTTGTATACATGAGGTATACATGAGGTATACTGTGATAAAACATTGAAGATGTTTTCTAGAAGCACGAACCTAGTAATCTGGTGCACCTAGGTCGAGAGGTGTCTTGATTGAGCACTGAGAGATTAAGGTCCTGTGTTGTAATGAAAGTTTTAAAAAGTGTTTTAAAACTATATGAGTCGTAAGCCATGTTGAGCTTCGGCAAGAGAAAGATTGAGCACAAAGAAAAGAACAAAACAAAAGTGTTTTGCATGCATGTGGCAGACGTGCCTGAGATTTGTGGTTTAATGCATTAATTACCTGGCGGTGAGGTAATTACGATATGCATATCTCATTGTGCCTTGGAGGACTTTGGGATCCCCATCTTACTTGCTAATGGCGGAGCCACTGATTGTGGGCATTAGCAATGTGTTGGCCTTGTGAGTGCCTGGCTGTGTATGCCTTTGTTGTTTTCAAGATGGGAAGAGGTCGCGGACTGTTGGCGATTGGCCAAGTTAGCCAGTGTGGCTTTGGAGTCTGATCAACTCATATGATGTTGGGATATCTCATGAGATTAGGATGAAAATTAGATGATGAATAGAAGTGTCATGCATAATTTTATGGATGATGTTTGGGGTGTTGAACCCATTGATAAACTGTTAGTTTATAATTAATTGTATGTGATAAATGTTGATGTGGTATTTGATGGCTAGAGTGTAGTTATTGAGTAAGATCCAAGTATTGGTTTCTCACTCTTACAACATATTCAGATGAATCCAGACGTACCACTGGTGCAGTCGAGGGTTCGTACTCTCACTTTTGATCGGGCACAGTATGGTGGTGCCTGGGATATAAATATTGGGGCACTTAGCGCCACCTACCATGGCCCTAGTACAGAAATTATTGGAACGTTAGAAGATGGACCCAATCAGAGGACGCATGTAGTAGAAACAATCGAGATATCGTTACCACCGGTTTGGCTGTATCTTCAATATCTGGAGGAGCATGGAATGATGGATCCTTTACCTCAACCTCAACCTCTTCAGATATTAGGAAATGGAGAACCTCCATTTGAAGGAGAGCTAGTAGAAGGTGAGGAAGATCCAGAGGAATACCTAGAGGACGATCCGGAGTTTCAACCTCCTGCAGTAGATGATGGAGATTCTTCAGATGAAGTAATGGAAGCGGAGGCTGATAGTGTGATTTTACATGATGTTTTCTGTATACTTTTGCATGCATTTTGCATATAGATTAGGCATTCTTTATTTGATTTTTGTTAGATTTTCCCTTGGAACGGGTGAAGCGGTTTCTTGGTGTTGTTTTGCAGGAATTCAATGTAAAAATGATCAAAATCAGCCATGGTGGAGCTTGGATGAAATAGAGCTTGAAAAGTGAAGAATATGAGCCAAACAGAGCCCATCACGGCCTGGCCGTGATGACCATCACGGCCATGATCAAGCAGAGCAGATGCCAAAAGTCAGAATCTGTCACGGCCTGGCCGTGATGCCCATCACTACGGCCGTGATGCACCAAAAAAGTAAAGACGCGCCCGAAGGCGAAGCCATCACGGCCTGGCCGTGATGGCCATCACGGCCGTGACGCGCAATGTGTCTATATAAAGAAACGCAGCGATGCAACAGGGAGTTTTTTTTAGGAGGTCCATTTGAAGGCATTTGGAGGCTGCAGCTGGGCTAGGGTTTCAACCCTAGAAGGGAGCCAAGAGGGATTGCTTTGAAGAAGAAGGAAAGCTCACATGGAGCCTCTTCTCTCCTCTTCCTTCCTATTTCTCTGGTTTGGTTTTCTTTGTTTTATGAGTAGTTAAATCCCTGTGTTGGGATTAGATGTAATCAAACCTATGTTTATGTATTTATCTTGACGGATTATTCTATGTTCATGTCTTCGTATTAGTGGTTATTTTTCTGTGCTTAATGCTTGTTGTGGCTAGCACCCCCATGACTTGATTTGTGTTTTGGTATGCAATGGGAACGTTCGTATCATAACCGGAATTGAATTTAATCACCTAGTAAGCCTTGTATCTAGGAATGGAACTAGGTTTATTAGTAATCGCGTAATCCCTAATCTTAATGCAAATTCATTAATCTAGGCCACCTAAGGAATTAGGGTCTATTAGTGGATTTAGGCTCTTGCCATCCGAGGAATCGGGGTTTGAGTAGTTTAGTGGATTGATTTTAATATCTGAAGCATGAATGGGAGGTATCTAGTCCTGATAGCACATGAGTTAGAGGTTTGGTGAAGTCTAGTCCCAACATATCCTTTCTGCACTCCAAGTGTTTGTCAAAAGTCCCAAAAAAGACAAAAAGATTTTATTTCTTTTCTTTTGATTGTTTTACTTTCTCTTGATTAATAGTTTAGTCTAGATAGTTGCTGAGTTTGCGAATTGGTAGTTGACATCCAATCCCCGTGGATACGATAAACCGGTCTTACCACCGTATTACTTGCACGACTGGGTATACTTGCCCAGATTTCGTCCAACAAGTTTTTGGCGCCGTTGCCGGGGATTGGTTTTGCCAATATCATTAGTAACAGAGGAGGCAACTAATTTAGACATTTTTATTCTTTTTTTTTTCTGTATATATTTGATCTTTTTGTTTTGAGTTGTGTTTGTACAAGGTGGATGCAACAAATGGAGACTTATTACTTTCCCACCTTGGACGGTGTTACAAAATACCACTTTGGGCCTAATATAGTCTTGGGAGACTACGGGCTCTGGGGACGTCAATGCCCTCATGCACAAGCTTATAGTGTGATAATGAAGCATGAGGAGGAATGGGAATGGAAGGAGCAAATACCGTTGAAAGCTGCTCTAGAACAGTATTCCCAAGAGCTATCCGCCTCTGAGGCCAAGGCAAGAGCAAATTGTGAGAGTATCGAAGCTGTGAAGCAGAACTTCAAAACGCACGTTGAGGAGATTTGCCAACAGTTAGTACAAGAGTCACATGAAGCCCAATTTGAGGAAAATCTGGTTTTGGGGATAGTTCAAGATGAAGACGAAGTAGTAGGGGATTCCACCATGCTTGCTGAAAGTTTGATTTTTCTGCATTGGACAAATATGTCGGCTTGCATGCATGTGTGGACATTGGTAAACTAGTCCCTTCCCCATGTTTTTCAAACTTCCCGGTGAAAATGCCATTTGACCCGCTAGGAAGTAAATGCATTATTATGGTTGAAAAGGTCAATGGTGTTTCCACCCAATGGCTAGGTGGAATTGAGAATAAAGTAATTTTACTGCTACAATCACCACTTCAATTTCCATTTGATCCGGGAGGAGGATCCTAGGATTCTTTTTAATAAGTCAAGCTAGTGACATTAAAGAAGCGCTTATTGGGAGGCAACCCAATTTTTCTTTTCCTTTTCCTTTTTCCTTTTTGTTTAGGTAGATTTTATTTTTGATTTTAAACTCTTGAATAATTTGAGAAGATCAAGAGTTTACTTTTACTAATAAAATTGCCAAGTGATTCCAGGGTAAGAAGGAATGAGGGAAGGGCAAGAAGACAAGAAAAGCAACCCAACTTTCAAGCGGTTTAGACTGAAATGAAAGTCAACACCCGCGACCACCTCGGTAAGCCGTTCCAGTTTTTTGTTTTATTTTATTTTTCTTCTCCTCTTTCGATCTTGATTGTTTACATTGGGGACAATGTAAATTTTTAAGCTTGGGGTAGGGGTATTTTGCATTTGCATTTTTCATGTTGCATTCATATAGTTTTGCATGATCACACAATTAGATTGCCCTTGCTTAGATTTTGTACCCAATTGTGAGAACTAAGTGCCCAATAAATTGTGATAGTGAATTGTTGAACCCAATTTGTTATTCTTGTGATAAGGCTGCAAATGAAAATGTTTGAGATGATCTTGGATAGTTGATAATTAGCATCTGGTTCTGAGGATTTGTGTTTTTCATTGAATTCTGAACTAAAATGTGAGATTTTGAGCCAAAGGGGTACTCACAAAATTTTACCCCATTCTTTGTGTTAGAGTGGTTATTCCTCTTGGTTTGCTTTCTCTAGAACTTGACTTGAAACCATTTTGAAGCTTGAAAATTTTTGAAAACATCTTTGAAAATGATTGAGGCACTAGGTATTTTTCTGGCCTTCTGAGCTTTGAATGACTAAATGCTACCCCTTAGTTGCCCAATTTTGAGCCTGAAAGAATAAAAGTGCTTTTCTTGGTACCCTGAAATGTTTTGATAAATATGCTTGACAAGGGACCTTCTAAAGTATTACAAAAAGGGTAGTTGAAAAAAAAGTTTGGGAAAAGAATCAAAAAAAATAATTCTCTTGATTTGAAAAAAAAAAAAAATCTCCCCTTCTCTAAGAAAAACAAAAACAAAAGAAAATAAAATAAAAATAAAATAGAGAAGGGGATGACAAAAAGAAAAGTGAGAAATAAAAAGAAAAAGAAAGAAAAGAAAGGTGGAAAAATAAATTGAAAACCCAAGAAGGTATTTTAGAAGGTCATGTTTGCAAAGCTTGATGTTTTTGTAGCCTTTTGAAATGTCCTTTTCTTGTTATCCCTACCTAACGATTTAATCCCATGGCCACGTTACAACCAAATAAAAGACCTCTTGATTCTTAATTTGTTTTCATTAATAAAGTAGAGATTTGGTTGATAGTCAAGCCTATGGTAGGATTCATTCCTTGAGGAAAATTGAGTGAAATGTCTTATCCCCTAAACACTTGAGTGGGGTTAGAAAGAGAGCCAAGTAAATGAACAAGCTTGGGGTGAGCTTCAGGTGAGAAAGAGTGCCCAAATCAGTGAGAACATGAGTCTAAGGAACCTAAGCCTCTAATTGGACTTAAATTGATTGTCTCTTACTGAATTGTTTGAATTGCCTATTGCTTGGATTATTTGCTCGGGTTCTTGGTTCACTATCAATGTTCTGTTTATTCTTCTAGCCTTAGTGATTGCTTGAGGACAAGCAATTGAATAAGCTTGGGGTGATTTGATAGTGTGATTTTACATGATGTTTTCTGTATACTTTTGCATGCATTTTGCATATAGATTAGGCATTCTTTATTTGATTTTTGTTAGATTTTCCCTTGGAACGGGTGAAGCGGTTTCTTGGTGTTGTTTTGCAGGAATTCAATGTAAAAATGATCAAAATCAGCCATGGTGGAGCTTGGATGAAATAGAGCTTGAAAAGTGAAGAATATGAGCCAAACAGAGCCCATCACGGCCTGGCCGTGATGACCATCACGGCCCTGATCAAGCAGAGCAGATGCCCAAAGTCGGGAATACAGTCACGGCCTGGCCGTGATGCCCATCACGGCCGTGACAGACCAAAAAAGTAAAGACGCGCCCAGGGCGAGAAGCCATCACGGCCTGGCCGTGATGGCCATCACGGCCGTGACGCCGCGAATGTGTCTATATAAAGAAACGCAGCAGACAGAACAGGGAGTTTTTTTTAGGAGGTCCATTTGAAGGCATTTGGAGGCTGCAGCTGGGCTAGGGTTTCAACCCTAGAAGGGAGCCAAGAGGGATTGCTTTGAAGAAGAAGGAAAGCTCACATGGAGCCTCTTCTCTCCTCTTCCTTCCTATTTCTCTGGTTTGGTTTTCTTTGTTTTATGAGTAGTTAAATCCCTGTGTTGGGATTAGATGTAATCAAACCTATGTTTATGTATTTATCTTGACGGATTATTCTATGTTCATGTCTTCGTATTAGTGGTTATTTTTCTGTGCTTAATGCTTGTTGTGGCTAGCACCCCCATGACTTGATTTGTGTTTTGGTATGCAATGGGAACGTTCGTATCATAACCGGAATTGAATTTAATCACCTAGTAAGCCTTGTATCTAGGAATGGAACTAGGTTTATTAGTAATCGCGTAATCCCTAATCTTAATGCAAATTCATTAATCTAGGCCACCTAAGGAATTAGGGTCTATTAGTGGATTTAGGCTCTTGCCATCCGAGGAATCGGGGTTTGAGTAGTTTAGTGGATTGATTTTAATATCTGAAGCATGAATGGGAGGTATCTAGTCCTGATAGCACATGAGTTAGAGGTTTGGTGAAGTCTAGTCCCAACATATCCTTTCTGCACTCCAAGTGTTTGTCAAAAGTCCCAAAAAAGACAAAAAGATTTTATTTCTTTTCTTTTGATTGTTTTACTTTCTCTTGATTAATAGTTTAGTCTAGATAGTTGCTGAGTTTGCGAATTGGTAGTTGACATCCAATCCCCGTGGATACGATAAACCGGTCTTACCACCGTATTACTTGCACGACTGGGTATACTTGTCCAGATTTCGTCCAACAGAGGCATCATCAGACTCGTCAGCTGTAGGTGGGATTGATCCTTATGGTCTTCCCAACGGGTTTCATTAGCTTGACCAGCTTAGGTATAATTTCCGGGGTAGTGAGTCTTGATAGTTTTTATTTTGGCTTCTTAGAGCCTTAGTTTTGAAATGGTTGTGAACCAGTTGTTGTTGATATGTATCTATATCTTTATCTTCTTTGTTTAGTTTGATGGAGAATGGTCTATGCTTCAAAAGGCTTTTTGATGTCTCCTAGTATAGGAGTTGTATATGTAAACGATGAAGCATATGTATATATATGGATGTACATATATGTGGTTTATGTTTATGATAGTTGTATGTTGTATGTAAAGAAAAAAAAAATTAAGCACTATTTTTGTATAAGGTTAGTCACCTTAAATTATATTTTCCGAAAGTAACCAGCGTTATATAATTATAATTTATGTTTAGGTATTAATGGGATGACCCTAGAGTAGGGTGTCGCATTTTGTGGTATCAGAGCTGGTCGAGTCTTTCGGGAATGTCGGGAAGTAGGTCTGTTATGTCTATGTTGTGTGATCTCTGACTTAGGTTTGTTTGAATTACTTATTAGAAGTAATGTGTGATGACGAGTGAGTTTGCGTTTCAGTTTCTGGTTTTGGTCTAACTGATTGTGATTTGTAGGTCAGTTATGGAACCAGTGGTAGAACCAGAATCTGGGCGTGGACGTGGTCGTGTACGAGGCCGTAGAGGGGGTCGTGTAGGAGGTCGTGGTAATATGAATGAGGAGTATGAGGAAGGAGTAGACTATGCGGCTCAAGCAATGGAGAACATGGCAGCGGCAATTGTAAATCGATCAGCAATGATGAATGTTCGGGAATCTGCAAGCTGCGGAAGGCAAGGCTTTGATTGCGTTTCGAAGTCAAAATCCTTCACAGTTTGGTCTGGATGCAAATCCTGAGAAGGCTGATCTTTGGATCCAGGAGTTGGAGAAGATCTTCGAGTTAGTTGCTACGTCGGCAGATGTTCGGGTCACTTATGCTTGTTTTCCTCTCGGGTGGGAGATGCGGAATATTGGTGGAAAGGTGCTAGGCTACTGTTGGAAGCTGAACATCAAGACATTACTTGGGAGGTTTTTCGAATTGCGTTTATGGACAAATATTTTCCGGAGAGTATAAGGATCGAGAGGGAACGACAATTTCTGGGGTTATATCAGAGAGATTTATCGGTGGAGGAGTATGCGGCGAAGTTTGAGTCATTGGCCAAATACTTTCGTTTCTTTCAAGCTCAACCGAGTGAAAGCTGGAAGTGTGAACGATTCGAAGCGGGACTGCGATTTGAGATTAAGGAGTCCGTTTTACCTTTACAACTTCGTAATTTCCAAGCACTAGTGGAAATGAGTCGAAAGATCGAGCAGATGAAGAAAGGAAAGGATACTAGAGGAAGTGCTGGTGGATCTTCTAAATTTAAGAATCAGAATCCGAGTTGGAGAGGGAAAGAAAATCAGAGGAAGCCTTATTTTCGTTCGCAAGTGAATAATCAGAATCGACAACAGAACCGTTCGAATTTTGCTGTATCAGGAGGTGGAGGTCAAGGAAATCAGAATCAAGGTCAAATTAGGAGATGTTATAACTGTGGAGATCCCAGTCACATGTCAAATGTTTGTCCTAGAAGTGAAGTGAAATGTTTCAATTGTGATCGAATGGGACATATAGCAAAGTATTGTACGATGCCAAAGAGGGAGTCGACTGTCAATCACGCTGGAACAAATAAACCGACGGCTAAGGGAAGAGTTTATACGATGAGTGGAGCTGAGGCTTCGAATTCTGACGATCTCATACAAGGTAAGTGTGATATAAACGGTAATCTTTTAACTGTACTATTTGATTCAGGTGCAACGCATTCGTTTATCTCGATGGATTGTGTGAAACTGTTGAAATTGCCTGTTTCTTCCTTGTTGTGTGATCTGGTTGTTTCAACTCCTACTTCTAAGCCAGTTGTGGTTACTTCTGTTTGTTTAAATTGTCCTATCATTATTCAGGATAAACGTTTTCTTGTTAACCTGGTCTGTTTGCCTTTAATACAGTTAGATGTAATTCTAGGCATGGATTGGTTGTCTTCTAATCATATCTTGATAGACCGTGCTCGTAAAACCTTAGTTTTTCCTACGGATGAGATTTCTGGATTGTTAACTGCTAATCAAGTAAAAGCTTCTTTAAAGGAGGGAGCACAAGGATACATGCTATTATATTCCTTAGACAGTAAGAGTGAGTTAGACTTGCAGTGTATACCAGTTGTCAACGATTTTCTGGAAGTTTTTCCTGAAGATGTACCTGGATTACCACCTGTTCGGGAGATTGAGTTTGCAATTGATCTGGTTCCGGGCACTGGACCAATATCTATAGCACCATATCGAATGTCGACATCAGAACTAGAGGAATTAAAAGAACAATTGGTGGAACTGATGCGGAAGGAATTTATTAGACCTAATGTATCGCCTTGGGGAGCTCCAGTGTTATTAGTGAAGAAGAAGGATGGAACTTCTCGTTTATGCGTAGATTTTCGGCATCTGAATAAGGTGACGATTAAGAATAAGTATCCACTTCCAAGGATAGATGATTTAATGGATCAGTTACGCGGAGCAGCTGTTTTCTCAAAGATAGATTTACGTTCGGGTTATCATCAAATCCGTGTGAAGGAGGAGGACGTTTGTAAAACTGCGTTTAGGACACGTTGTGGTCATTACGAGTATCTTGTGATGCCATTCGGAGTTACGAATGCTCCAGCGATATTCATGGATTACATGAATAGGATTTTTCGTCCTTACTTAGATCAGTTTGTCGTTGTTTTTATCGACGATATTCTAATCTATTCTCCAAGTAAAGAAAAACATGCTGAACATCTCAGTGTGGTTCTCCAAATTTTAAAGGAGAAACAACTTTACGCGAAACCTGAAAAGTGTGAATTTTGGTTAGACCAAGTTCAATTCTTAGGACATATAGTCTCGAGTGAGGGAATTGCTGTAGATCCATCAAAAGTTGAGACTGTTTTGCAATGGGAAAGGCCTAAGACGGTAACAAAAATTCGTAGTTTTGTGGGTTTAGCGGGATACTATAGAAGATTCATTGAGGGATTTTCTAAAATAGTAGGTCCTCTTACCCAATTGACTCGAAAGGATCAAGCGTTTGTATGGACTGAAGCATGTGAAGAAAGTTGTCAAGAGTTAAAGCGAAGGTTGACTACTTCACCGGTATTGATACTACCTGATCCTTATGAACTTTTTGAGGTGTATTGTGATGCTTCATATCAAGGGTTAGGATGTGTATTGATGCAAAATCGGAAAGTTGTGGCATATGCTTCAAGACAATTGAAGATTCATGAAAGGAATTATCCTACTCATGATTTGGAGTTAGCAAAGATGGTATTTGCTTTAAAAATCTGGAGACATTATTTGTATGGAGCAACTTTTAATGTTTTCAGTGACCATAAAAGTTTGAAATACCTGTTTGATCAGAAAGAGTTAAATAAGAGGCAGAGGCGTTGGTTGGAATTTTTAAAGGATTATGATTTTCAACTGCAGTATCACCCTGGAAAAGCGAATGTTGTGGCAGATGCTTTGAGTAGGAAATCAATGCATATATCGGCAATGATGGTTACAGAACAACAGTTGTTGGAACAATTCCGAGATATGCGATTGACGATTGAGATGTTTCCGGAGAAATTATGTTTGGGTATGATTACTGTTTCAAATGAATTGATGAAACAAATTAAAGAGAAACAAGAAAGTGATCGGTACCTACAAGAAGAAAGAGAATTAGTACGGCAAGGAGCTGTGTCAGAATTTAAAGAAGGAAATGATGGAATTTTAAGGTTTGGTGAAAGGGTTTGTGTACCAAATAATGTTGAAATGAGGAAGTTAATTCTGGAAGAAGCTCATAGGAGTAAGTTGAGTTTGCATCCCGGACTACTAAGATGTATCAGGATCTAAAGAAATTGTATTGGTGGCATGGTATGAAGAAAGATGTGATGGAATTTGTAGCTGCGTGTTTAACTTGTCAGAAGGTTAAAGTAGAACATCAAAGACCAGCGGGAATGCTACAATCTTTGGATATTCCAGAATGGAAATGGGATAGTATTGCAATGGATTTTGTGTCAGGTTTGCCAAAGACTCGGAAAGGGTATGACTCTATATGGGTAATAGTTGATAGGTTGACAAAGGTAGCTCACTTTTTACCAGTTAATGTGAAATACTCATTGGAGAAATTAACTCAGTTGTATATTGATGAAATTGTTAGGTTACATGGAGTGCCTTTGAGTATTGTTTCAGATCGTGATCCAAGATTTACATCAAGATTTTGGAAAAGTCTACAAGAGTCGTTGGGAACGAAACTTAGGTTGAGTTCTGCGTATCATCCTCAAACGGATGGACAATCAGAGAGGACTATTCAATCTCTTGAAGATTTATTGAGAGCCTGTGTATTGGAAAATACTGGAAGCTGGGATGAATATCTATCGTTGATAGAATTCACTTATAATAATAGTTTTCATTCTAGCATAGGTATGGCACCCTATGAAGCGTTGTATGGTCGACGGTGCAGAACGCCTTTATGTTGGTACCAGGATGGTGCGAGTTTTATGGTTGGACCAGATATAGTGCAACAAACGACAGAAAAGGTGAAAACGATTCAAGAGAAAATGCGAACAACTCAGAGTCGACAGAAAAGTTATGCTGACAAGAGACGACGACCTCTTGAGTTTGAGGAAGGTGAGCATGTGTTTTTGAGAGTCACGCCAACGACTGGGGTTGGTAGGGTAATTAAATCCAGAAAACTCACTCCTAAATTCATTGGACCATATCAAATTCTTCATCGGATAGGTCCTGTAGCTTATAAAATTTCTTTACCACCATTTTTATCCAATCTTCATGATGTCTTTCATGTCTCACAATTAAGAAAGTATATTCCTGATCCATCTCACGTAATTGAACCTGATCTAGTACAACTAAAAGAAAACATGTCTTATGAGACTTTACCTGTGAGAATCATGGATAAGAAGATTAAGCAGCTCAGAGGTAAACAAATCTCATTGGTTAAAGTTATTTGGGATGACGTAACTGAAGAAGCAACATGGGAAGTAGAAGACAAAATGAAGTTACAGTATCCTGAATTATTTACAGGTACGTAATTTCGAGGACGAAATTTTTTTTAGTGGGATAGTAATGTAACACCCTGTATTTTACTGTTTTAAATAACAGTAAATACATATAAATATGTTTATAAGTTTATTAGAGTTTTATAAAGTTATTCTAAGTGAACGGAGGATAGTATTTAATCCTACTTGACCGTAGGAAACTACGATTAAAATTTAGGTTGGAAATTCAAGTGAAACCCTAGTCTCATGAATTCCATTGACAGTATAATAATGCTGCTCAAAAGACCTAATTTTAATTCGTGAACGAGAGACTTAAGTTTAGTATTTTATTTTCTACAACTTTGTATTTTTAGAAGTTTTTCAGAAAAAAATAAAATAATTTAAGTATTACGGGCGGAAAGCGTAATCGGGTAGACGACGGAAAGGAGATTAGAGTTTCTAAGAGTAGTAAGAGGATTTATCTTAGGATTTTGAGATGATTCAAGGGGATGAATCATATTTTTAAGTTTAGGAGGTTTTTCAGGATTAAATAGAGAATTTCGAAATTTACGGTTAAGTCCCTGAACTTTCTGTAAATTACCATTTTATCCCTAAATTAGTTTTTTTCGTTTTTCAAGTGGATTGGGCTAGAATCCTTGTTTCTAATCCTAAATGGTCGTGGCTTATAAGCCCAAATCTTTTTAGTTCATAATTGAATCCATAAAGCCCATTCAAGTTTTCTTATCTTATGTTTAAAAGGCCTAAATCTTCAAAGTGGGTCCCACAACCAATAAGAAAATGAAATCAAGCCCTTGCGAAAGCCCATGTGAATTGTGGCTGCCCATTTTTGTTGGAATTGTCAAGTTGGTTCTAGAATTTTCTTTAGGTTTCTACTTATCTTAGATTTGTCTACAAGTTTCTTGATTCTTCCTAATACATTGAATTATCTTACTTTCTTAACTTGTCTTGCACTCAAAAAACTCAGCCAAGTAAGTCAAAGATAAGATGGCATTTAATGTGATTAAACTCATCATCATGACATTCTATTGTCTATTTGCAAACTAGTCCTTCAACTATTGGAATCTTTGCAATTTGGTCCTTGGAACTTAATTGCACTTTGATCCTTTTAACATGACAACTCATCTTCATCTAGGTTCTTCTTGAAATGTCGCCACTCACACTATAAATACCCTTCTCTCACTTTTCATTTAGTTCTTTGGTTATTTGTCTTCTATAAACTCTAAAGTTCTAAGTTCTTAGTTCTAAGTTTCAAAGCAAGTTCTTGGATTTTCTTCATCATTGATTCTCAAGAGGTAAATCTTAATCTTTGTTCTAAATCATGCCTATGTTCTTTAGATAGTTTCTTGATTCAAGACTTATATCATGGTGGTTCATCATTTTCAAGTTTCAAACCCTAGAACTTTGAAAAATCATAATAAATCCTAGGAAAATCTAATGATGATGAAACTACTTTCTATCTTCTAGATATCATGTCTACTATCTAAATCCAAGAGCATGAAGTAATCAAAAATCTCTTTCTTGAAAAACTAGCCTTGGCCGAATCTATCACCTTAGGGTTGGTAGAGTTTTGTTCATGTGTTTTCATGTATGATCATGTATTCTATATGGCATGTATGACTACACACTCTAATCCATGTTAGTTTCTTAAAATGACTATTTTACTAAAAAATGTTCATGTTGGCCGAACCCTAAGTGGGTGAGTTTTGTTGAGTTTTGTTCATGATTTTCATAAATGATCTTAGAAATCAAGTGTTTAGTAAGTATGCTTTATAAATCCAAGATGATTTGTTAAACTAAGAACCCTAGCTTCATGAACCTATTGAGGCCGAATCTGTATAAAAAAAGTTAGGAAGTTTTGAGTTTAAAACTTAGTTGTTTAGTTGATAAATTATAATTTAGGTTAATTAAGGATCATTAATCCATAACTTAATCATGATTAGAAGTTTTAGTTATTCAAAAACCCTAGAGGCCGTGACTATGTATTAGGGTTTAGAATGTTTTAGTTTCTTGATTTGTAACACTTTGGTTATAATTGAAGGTTAGTTGAGTACAAGTTTACAAAGTAACGGAAATTCTGAAGGAGTTTGTAAGTTGAACAAGGATTCTTCAAGAGGTAAGGGGGGAGTACCGAGAAGGATTCTATTCAATGGCTATATGCTATCCAATGGTTGTTTGTAATTAATTGTTTGTTAGTGTTTATTTATGTTGTTTATTGTTGCGTTATTGATATCTGTGTGGTTTATTTTGCGTTAATTGTTTACTGGCAATTATATTATGAACTGTGATGCATGATCTGCCTGGGAAATATTTGTGATATAATTGTTGTTTGATGTGTGAGAAGCCTGACAGTGGTCAGTGCACAATTAAGAAAGTTGGATAAAAGCTTTAAGAAACTGTATCGAATTATATTCAAGGTTTTAGTGGCAAGTTATTGGTATATGATATTAAAGAGAATTTCTTTTGAGAAGAATAAAGAGTGTTGAAAAATATTATTATTTTAATAAGTTATTTTTAGAAAAGTGAATTATGAGTCACAATGAGTTCAACACGGTGAAAATATTTTAGTATTGTTAAATTTTACGTAAGAAAACCCAGAATATTACAGAATATTCTTTTATTAAATTAATTGATGAAAACAAGTTAAGGGTGATTTTAGAAAATTAATTAAGTGGAAAAAGTTAAGTTTTTGGCTTAAAAGTCTTAGAAACAAAATTTGACGGCAAATCTGGAAAATCTAGACTAAGAAGTATTTTTGAAACTAAAGTGCCTATTTTGAGAAAGTTAAATCTCAAGTGACTCATTGGTTTGTGAAAACTAAGTTTTATTTGTTAAGAATTTTTATAATGAATTTCTACCATTAGAAAAGAATTTCTAAAAATCGAAAATTGATTTAACAATGTTGAAAATACAGTTGGACTTAGTATCCGAGACGTCGGGGTACTAATGTTCTGTGATTGTGATGGACTCAGTCATTTGGACTTGGAGTGCCTATGTTGTATACATGAGGTATACATGAGGTATACTGTGATAAAACATTGAAGATGTTTTCTAGAAGCACGAACCTAGTACTGGTGCACCGGTCGAGAGGTGTCGTGATTGAGCACTCGGACAGTAAGGTCCTGTGTTGTAATGAAAGTTTTAAAAAGTGTTTTAAAACTATATGAGTCGTAAGCCATGTTGAGCTTCGACAAGAGAAAGATTGAGCACAAAGAAAAGAACAAAACAAAAGTGTTTTGCATGCATGTGGTAGACGTGCCTGAGATTTGTGGTTTAATGCATTAATTACCGGCGGCTGAGGTAATTACGATATGCATATCTCATTGTGCCTTGGAGGACTTTGGGATCCCCATCTTACTTGCTAATGGCGGAGCCATTGATTGTGGGCATTAGCAATATGTTGGCCTTGTGAGTGCCTGGCTGTGTATGCCTTTGTTGTTTTCAAGATGGGAAGAGGTCGCGGACCTGTTGGCAGTTGGCCAAGTTAGCCAGTGTGGCTTTGGAGTCTGGTCAACTCATATGATGTTGGGATATCTCATGAGATTAGGATGAAAATTAGATGATGAATAGAAGTGTCATGCATAATTTTATGGATGATGTTTGGGGTGTTGAACCCATTGATAAACTGTTAGTTAATAATTAATTGTATGTGATAAATGTTGATGTGGTATTTGATGGCTAGAGTGTAGTTATTGAGTAAGATCCAAGTATTGGTTTCTCACTCTTACAACATATTCAGATGAATCCAGACGTACCACTGGTGCAGTCGAGGGTTCGTACTCTCACTTTTGATCGGGCACAGTATGGTGGTGCCTGGGATATAAATATCGGGGCACTTAGCGCCACCTACCATGGCCCTAGTACAGAAATTATTGGAACGTTAGAAGATGGACCCAATCAGAGGACGCATGTAGTAGAAACAATCGAGATATCGTTACCACCGGTTTGGCTGTATCTTCAATATCTGGAGGAGCATGGAATGATGGATCCTTTACCTCAACCTCAACCTCTTCAGATATTAGGAAATGGAGAACCTCCATTTGAAGGAGAGCTAGTAGAAGGTGAGGAAGATCCAGAGGAATACCTAGAGGACGATCCGGAGTTTCAACCTCCTGCAGTAGATGATGGAGATTCTTCAGATGAAGTAATGGAAGCGGAGGCATCATCAGACTCGTCAGCTGTAGGTGGGATTGATCCTTATGGTCTTCCCAACGGGTTTCATTAGCTTGACCAGCTTAGGTATAATTTCCGGGGTAGTGAGTCTTGATAGTTTTTATTTTGGCTTCTTAGAGCCTTAGTTTTGAAATGGTTGTGAACCAGTTGTTGTTGATATGTATCTATATCTTTATCTTCTTTGTTTAGTTTGATGGAGAATGGTCTATGCTTCAAAAGGCTTTTTGATGTCTCCTAGTATAGGAGTTGTATATGTAAACGATGAAGCATATGTATATATATGGATGTACATATATGTGGTTTATGTTTATGATAGTTGTATGTTGTATGTAAAGAAAAAAAAATTAAGCACTATTTTTGTATAAGGTTAGTCACCTTAAATTATATTTTCCGAAAGTAACCAGCGTTATATAATTATAATTTATGTTTAGGTATTAATGAGATGACCCTAGAGTAGGGTGTCGCAAGTATCATCAGTAAAAGAAATATGGGATCAAGTAATGAGGCATCGTCAACCATGCTAAGGAAGACCTTGGCTTTGAAAGCCAAGAAGCCCGAAGTTGAAAGTTTGAAAACCTGTGTTGGCTTGATGATAAAGATTCAGCGGCTGGCCTTCGACAGAAAGTATGGAAAGATACTTGAGCTGCTAAAGGTGGATGTGCAAGTAGAGGCCATTACTTCATTAGCCCAATTCTATGATCCTCCCATGAGGTGTTTCACTTTCCAAGATTTCCAAATGGCACCTACCTTAGAAGAATTTGCACAAATCTTAAGGTATTCATTGGAAAATCTCAAGCTTTATCGATACTTAGGGCACTACCCTTCCATGCAAGCAGTTGCAAATGTGTTGAGAGTACAGGTACAAGAGTTGCAAAGTAATAAGTGGAATCGAAGTGGCTATGATGGATTTCAACAAAACTACATAGAAGAGAGAATTCATCATTTGGCAAAAGTTGGAGATTGGGCTTCTTTCATGGACATATTGGCTCTTACCGTTTATGGGGTTGTTCTGTTTCCACACATTGATGACTACATAGATTTTGCTGCAATTGATATCTTCTTGGCCTTTAGAGATAGGGGAGAGAGACCCGTACTAGCTGTTCTTGCGGAAACATATTGCACTTTCAATTATTGTTATGAGAAGAAAGGAAAGAAGATAGTGTGTTGCTTGTCTGTGCTTTATATTTGGCTTGTCACCCACATGCTTAATAATAAATGCAAAGTATCATGCCCTATCGAAGACTTCAAGATGTGCAATGTGAAGGCCAAGAATAGTCGGCAGTGGGCACAAAGTCTAGTTGATCTTAATGAAAAGGCAATTCAATGGTACCCATAATGGCAGGAGGTACATGAGGTGATCTATTAGTGTGGGAATTTTCCTAATGTACCACTCATGGGAACTAAAGGGTGCATTAATTATAATACCTCTTTAGCTTTAAGGCAACTTGGTTATCCCATAAGAGACCCACCAACTGAAGAAATGATAACTCCTTTTGTTCTTTATGAGAAAGATATGAAGGACACTGAAATGCTTAAAAGAATTCACCAAGCCTGGGATCGTGTCATTAGCAAAAGTAAAGAGCTTGGGAAAAGGAGTTGTTATGCAAAAGAAAGTTATCGTCAATGGCTAAGGGATAGGGTTCAGAAAATTAAGTTACCCTTTCAGTGTTCAATTCCAGTCATCAAGGAAATTGTTGATGAGACACCTGTAGCAACCTCAATTACCATTGAAGAGTTAGAGGAGCTTAAAGCAGCATTGCGCAAGGCAGAAGAAGAGAAGAAAGGATTGCAAGAAAATTACAAGAAGCACTTCGAGAAAACAGGGTCTTGCAACTAGAAAACACCCAAAAGGGACAATGTCTTGAGAAGACTAATAAAAGGGCAAGAGTTGAAGAAGAATGCAAGTTCAAGACACAAGATTGCTTGAAGGCTGCAAATAAGGAGTTAGAGCTGCGTGGAAAAGAAAGAGATAAAGATTTGGATTATGCCAAACAGTTGAAAGAATTGTACCAAAAACCCAAGATGACTGAGAGGAGTGTTCAAAGGCAACTCGGGGATTTGAAACAACAATTAGAAAATGTGGTGGCTGAGTAGGAGAACAGGGTCAACAATGAAAGGCAACATCGGGAAGAAATTGAGCAATTAGCGGCGGTGTATCAAGAGGGATTGAAGAAAGAACAAGGAAATGTATGTAAGTTGAAAGGTTACATAAGAGATCAAGAGAATGTCATCAGTGAGCTTAAGAATGAAGGAATGTACTGGAGAGATCATTTCATAAAGTTGGATAATCATGTGGAAGATCATCAAAGGGCTTAACAATGAAAGCATGTTTTGGAAGGATCGTTATACAAAGTTAGCATGGTTAGCCAACCAAGCAATTGAGGATATCCCAAGATTTTTAAGGAGGGCTGAAGGGATGATGAACCCGTTTTCTGCGCCAGCTGAAATTTCTGAATTTCTTGAATATTGTAAAGAGTTAATGAAAAAGATGAAACAAAGGGCTGTAATTGAAGGTCGTGTAAAAGTTTGGATACAATGTACTTGATTTTTATCATTAATAAAAGTTTGTTACTTGATTCCATACCTCTTCTTAGTGTTTTAATATTTTAGAAGTACTCACGACTGGGCAGGCACTGGCGATTCTCTAGCATTCCCACATCTTAATAAAATAAAAATAAAAATAAAAAATATTGCATCCTCATTCATTCATTTTGTTCCCTCTCTGCATACTCATGTCATTTTTATCATCATAAAAATAAACAAATTGGTTCCTCGCCGTCCATATCGGACTCACTTTTAATCAAGGATCATGGCTGAACTAGAAGTGAAAGATGAAGTCAACCAACTTGAAGGTTCTAGAAGTCCTACAATCTCTTGGAAAAAAAACACAGATGGAGCCTCCATTTCAAGCGTGTTATGACCCCAGATGTCACATACAATATGGAGTCGAGGGGTGGTGCCTCGATTTGGAATGATTCAATCTTGGAGATTATGGCTATTGTCTACCAAAATTTGCCTTAGTATGAGGCATTTGGAAATGAATTGGCCCATTTTATGCCATTTGAGAACAAAATTGCCCCAGAGAAGGACCTTTGAGGATAGAGCTACCTCAATGTAGGACATTTGAGAATAGGCTTGCCCCAATGTGGGATTTTTGAGGATAAATTACCCAGTGAAGGACATCCAAGGATAGAGTTGCCCCAATGTAGGGAATCCAAGAGTGAAATTGCCCCAATATCGGGCCTTTGAGAACGGAGTTGCCCTGGTGTGAGGCATCGACAATAAAATCCAATAATGCTAGGACCCTTGGAAGCAAAGTCTTGCCCCAGTGTATGCCATGCTGATCTTGCCCTAACTTTTGCTTAAGCTGCCCTCACGGGTTTTCAGCCTAACAGGCTTTCTTCCTTTTTTCTTCAACTTTTTTCTTACTCTTTTTTTTTTTCTTTTTTTAGGAGCAATTAATTTAAAAACTCATAAAAGCACAAATATTTTGTCCCAAAATTAAAATAAAAAAATACCAATCATTCATTGATCCGAATGGGGGTTTGTAATGTGGCCAAGGTTGAGGATCGTGAAAGAAAGGATATAAGGCTCAAACAAATGTTTTTAAGGCTTAAATAGGATCAAGGATACATACCCTTTTTTAATAAAGTGAGCTCGATCAAACTGTCTCTGCATTTCTTGGAACACTTTGCCTTTTTGCTTTTTTCATCCTTTCTTTTCCTTCTTGCTTTATCATTTGTTTTTGCCAAGGACTTCTCCATATCCTTATTCTTTCTTTATCTTGTTTTTTTTTTCAACTTTTCAACTTCTTGATTCTTCAAAACCATCACTTTTTCATGCTTGACCCTTGTTTAGGGATGATCCTTGTGCAAGGTTTTTTCCGAAAAAAATTTCAAGCTCAAAAGGGGTAGCAAGGGATATTGTTGATATTTTTTATTTAATGGACAGAGAAAGATGGCCAATCTTCATTTCAAATCATGATTGCTTATTTTTAAAATTTTAATTTAAAGATGAAAGATTGTGCACTTCAAGTGACTACTTGTTTGCTCCTCTCTTATTTTGTTTTCTTTTTTCTCTTTTTCTTTTTTTTTGGTTTTTGCATTTTTGGCAAGGGCACATGCATGTGTGAACTTATTAATGTGCCACAAAGGATTTTCAAGAGCATGAGCCTTGTGAACCAGACCAAGGACGGTACTTGTAGAAGAATAAAAGAAAATAAGATATGAAAGTGATGAGAAGAAACCATGATGTGGCATTATGATGGGGAAGGTGATTTAAAGAACAAGGTATGCATGCAAATCCATTACATTAATACTTCAGGAAGGTGAGCATAGTTCAAGAGTAAAATGATTCATACCAGTACAACATATGCATATTTCATGATAAACCACAATGGAATTGATTACTCAAAATTTTCCAAGAGCAGGAGGACTACAAGGTGACTTAAATGTGAGCCACCTGTGATGACAGGATTTTCTCGAGCTTTCAATAGTCTATTGACTAATAACCTTATCACCGCGGTCTTGAAACCATCAGGATTCTCATTGAGAGACCAATTACCCCATTGAGAAATCCTCAAGTGACATCTGGGGTCATAACACGCTTGAAATGGAGGCTCCATCTGTGTTCTATCTTGTTTTTTTCAAGAGACTGTAGGACTTCTAGAACCTTGGACATCTTCTCCTTCAAGCTGGTTGACTTCATCTTTCACTTCTAGTTCAGCCATGATCCTTGATTAAAAGTGGGTCCGATATGGACGGCGAGGAACCAATTTGTTTATTTTTATGATGATAAAAATGACATGAGTATGTAGAGAGGGAACAAAATGAATGAATGAGGATGCAATATTTTTTATTTTTATTTTATTTTATTAAGATGTGGGAATGCTAGAGAATCGCCAGTGCCTGCCCAACTGTGAGTACTTCTAAAATATTAAAACACTAAGAAGAAGTATAGAATCAAGTAACAAACTTTTATTCATGATAAAAATCAAGTACATTGTATCCAGACTTTTACACGACCTTCAATTACAACCCTTTGTTTCATCTTTTCCATTAACTATTTACAATATTCAAGAAATTCAGAAATTTCAGCTGGCACAGAAAACGGGTTCATCATCCCTTCAGCCCTCCTTAAAAATCTTGGGATATCCTCAATTGCTTGGTTGGCTAACCATGCTAACTTTGTATAACGATCCTTCCAAAACATGCTTTCATTGTTAAGCCCTTTGATGATCTTCCACATGATTATCCATCTTTATGAAACGATCTCTCCAGTACATTCCTTCATTCTTAAGCTCATTGATGACATTCTCTTGATCTCTTATGTAACCTTTCAACTTACATACATTTCCTTGTTCTTTCTTCAGTCCCTCTTGATACGCCGCCGCTAATTGCTCAATTTCTTCCCAATGTTGCCTTTCATTGTTGACCCTGTTCTCACACTCAGCCATCACATTTTCTAATTGTTGTTTCAAATCCCCGAGTTGCCTTTGAACACTCCTCTCAAGGACAATTCTTTCAACTGTTTAGCATAATCCAAAGCTTAATCTCTTTCTTTTCCGCGCAGCTCTAACTCCTTATTTGTAGCCCTCAAGCAATCATGTGTCTTGAACTTGCATTCTTCTTCAACTCTTGCCCTTTTATTAGTCTTCTCAAGACATTGTCCCTTTTGGGTGTTTTCTAGTTGCAAGACCTTGTTTTCTCGAAGCGCTTCTTCTAATTTTTCTTGCAATCCTTTCTTCTCTTCTTCTGACTTGCGCAATGTTTCTTTAAGCTCCTTTAACTCTTCAATGGTAATTGAGGTTGCTACACCAAACTTACTTTCTACACCCCTTCAACTACTTAATACACCATTGCCTTAATTCTAAACATTTATTCATTTACAAATCCAAAACATTTATTCTTGACCACCTTAAAACACTCCTCCCTTAAAAATAGGCTCTTCTATTTTTTGGGTAATACTATTTATCCAACTAAGAAAATTTGGGATATGTTACATGACCCCTTACAATGCATTAATACTAATACTTTTTTTATTTTCTAGTCCATTATTTAGAGAATTGAGGGTGGATGGTGACTTTTGCAACATTCATTATATGCTATTTTGAATAGTTTTCGGTTTAAGTGAACTCTATTTTGGACCTATGAGGACGACCTGAACTCATCTAGATCGTCTAAAGAGGTTGATAATGCGGTGGTGACCATTTTGTTTGGCAAAATTAAGACTTTATTACAAGGTAATTCTACAACTATATATTTTGATTTTCAGGGGTGACTCATCGAAACATGTTTTATAATTCGTGGAACCTAATTCATTGGAAGTTCATTGGATGTTTCAATCGTTGATTAGGCATGATTAAAAGAGGTCCGATGGTGATAAAATAGCTGTTTAAATGAATGCAATGCAACACTAATACTTTACCTTGGAGTGACATTGACAACTTGGCGGTTACACTTCTTGCATAAATACATTGAATCTGCAGGATATATCCTTTTGTTGCACGTGCAAGCAAGGTACCACCAGTTGTCCTCCTCAAGAATGAGCTTATAGTTCCTAATACCACAGAGACAAATTCCTGCCCAAAACAACATACAAATGAGACTCGTATGAATACTATGCTCACATTAAACCCAAAATTATTACCTCCTTAGTATCCCTCAAGCAATCAATTGTACTCCTTGTTGTCAAAGTTAGAAATTCTTCTTTGATGCTAATCCTACCCCGAATATTGAAAATGACTTAGGTTTAGAGTGTGTGACTATGTTTGTTGAGCCACGTTATCCAATGCCAAAAAAAGGGATTAAATACACGCTAGAAATTATCCAAGATGGAAAAACATTTGGTTGAGCAATCACGTACCTCCTTTTTAAATCAGTTGCTTCCGGGCCTTCATCATTAAATATTAACTTTATGAAGTTCATTGCATTTCGCAGACATGGTTTGCATAAAGAGGATCCATGAATTATAAAACATGTTTCGATGAGTCACCCCTGAAAATCAAAATATATAGTTGTAGAATTACTTTGTAGAGTCTTAATTTTGCCAAACAAAATGGTCACCGTAGCATTATCAACCTCAATAGACGATCTAAATAAGTTCAAGTCGTCCGCATAGGTCCAAAATAGAGTGCACTTAAATTGAAAACTATTCCAAATAGCATAGAATGAAGATTGCAAAAGTCAAGATCCACCCTCAATGCTCTAAATAATGGACTAGGAAATAAAAAGGTATTAGTATTATTGTATTGTAAGGGGTCATAAGACTCTAACCCATCAAAATCAAGCTCTATTACATTCATCTTTGTCAGTGTCCTGTTCCTGACAATTTCTCTATCAACACCGACAACAGTAAGTATTCCCATGACATCTAAAAAAAAGTAAAGATATAGATTGGTGGTTTCTACAATAGCAACAATAAAGATAGACCAAACCAAAACAATGCATCATATACTTACCAACCAAATAATCACTACCATAGTCATCTTTGAAAACATCTGAGGATGGAGTAAAAGAAAAAAAATTGGTAGGAACAATGTTATCATTTACCTCATGGGCCATCTTCACCTTCATCTCAATCTTGAAATTCAACTTATATGGGTGACGCGTGATGCAGTGTGCACCAACATTAGAAAGCCACACTAAAGAATGACATCAAATACACAACACCCTCTTTCAGCTACGTCTCAAACATATCCTAACAAGACATGGATTCTATCTTTCTGCAATAAAAAACATACAATGAATTATCTAAAATCTATAAGAAAATAATTAAATAATTAAATTTATAAATTTATGAAACAAATACCTTGTTGTCCATCAAGACCATTTCCATGGAAAACGGCAGTTTGCACTTTGACAAATCAGATTTTTTCCATAACCTAACCAATCTTACCAACAAAATTCAATTCTCATTCTTTCGATTAACGTCCGCAGGCATATCATGCTTGGGTGCCATTGAAGAGATGTAAGAATAATTGATAGAATATTGTTTTCGGGTGTATACACACACATCATATGGATCCCATAACAACAACTTTTGTATATAATAAAAATGGCATATCCAGATTTTGTGTCCCCTTTTTTAGATTTAGTGTCCTCTCTTTTATGGATTCGGATTGTCTGCCTTTGAGGCGGGAAAGGCACCATACCTTTCCATCTTTGTGGATCATAGGATTAATCTGATGCTCCAAACAGCGCCATGTGTCCTTCCTTGCTTTTTTCTTTTTTTTTTTAAAAAGATTGAAAAGCAAAAGGACATCAGCAGAACTTCTCCCAGCCACCGTTGTCTAAGGCTCTAACTCAACTGCCACTAGACCACTATCATTGACTCCAACCACCGTTGCCGTCATCTACTCCGACTGTCGCTGTCGCATCCACACCACTGTGACCTCCCTGGTTGTTTTAAGTTATTCTACAAATATTCTCAGCAGTTCAATGTTAATTGTATGCTTCAAGAACCAAACATATCAGCTAATATTTGTATTTAAGCACTTTGGAGGTAAATATTTTTTTGTAAGTTTTGTTGGAATGATCATCATGATATAAGAATTTACAACTTACAAGTTACAACCAGTCCTGCATTCACACAACCTAAGATCGTGACTGACATACTGTACAAGCATGTTATGCTAAGACTGAATACTTATATACAAGCTTAATTCCCCTTCAACGGAAGGAAGAAAGAAGAGTACACAAGACATTCTAATAAGTAGGGTCCTACATAGTCTGGGCCTCAAGCCTGAGTTTTTACATTTGATATCTAGCTATGGGACTTTTTAGATTATTCAAGTACTAAAGCTTCTCCAACTAGAAAGCTTTCTTTGGGGTTGAGATTTGAGAACTAAACGAGTTATACTTGTATTCTTTTCATCTTTTTCTTTCATGTAGTTTTTTAAGTCTCATGTGGAGTTGGTTTTCTTCATCTAACCCCCTCCCTTGGTTGAACTCCAACCCATGAAATCTGTGAGAGTCATTGAAAACCTCTTGCGGGATAGTGATGGGTTCTTAGTCAATTAATCAGCATATAAGACTGTGTAAGCCATACTTTCTATTACTCTTGAATGACTCTCTAGAATGGTTTGTTCTACATCTTGTGCACATTTTGGAAGCACTCACATTTCATTAGTGACCATCAAAATTGAAGATATGTAACATAAAAACTAGTTGCAATGCCTTTTAATTAAGAACAATTTATATTAATTTTTTTTTAAAAGCCAAACAATTTATTAAGAACAAAGATGCTAATGGTACAAGCAATGGCAGCAGCAAAACAGAGTCCAATACAATTGCAGTAACTGAACAGCCTCAACAAAAGTACCCAACACTAACCACCACTGCAAACTCATTGCATAACAATATTCATTTGCTACTAGCAAAAAAGTCAATCAGCACATAAACGCTATTCAAATTCCTCAATACATAACACAGCCAGCTTCACCTTGTTATATTGGATTATGAAACATAAAAACATATATCATTCAATGTTTATTTTATTTTCTTTAAATAAAACGAAAATCAGGGATGGAATGATTACAAATTCACTTTCTAATGATTATTTTCACTTTGAAAATTTTATTTTAATCTTTAATGACTACAAATTCAATCATTTTATAATCAAAACAGACTTAAAGCAAGGATATGGAATCCAAATAATCTAATCATTAGCATGTGTCTTTCCTGTATATAATACCAGCTGCGTGTTTATATCCCTATCAAGAATATATAAATGGTAAAGTTGAAGTAGGAAATACAAAGATATCCATATTTATATGTACTTAATTCCACTAACAAATATAATAAATAAAAAAAATGAATTTTTCAGGCAAGCATATGAGCACCGTGCAACATATATACATAACATAACCTCCACCATTAACAAGAATGATAATGGACTATAATCCCTTCACCGCCATTTTCAATTAACAATCAACATCAAGAGAATACCGAGAAATGAAAGGTAACACAGAATGACGGAATAAATCGACAAACACTTACAGACGAGGTTGACGGCTAGCGGAGAACAGTTGGAGTGCACAATCGGAGGGAGATGGATGGAAGCATAGACGATTGAATGATTAAAATGATTATTGGGAATGTATATGGACATAGAATCTCGCATGCGCAAATAAAATCTGGATATTTACCAAAAAAAAAAATTAAAATCTGGATATACCATTGAATGCATACGGATACGAAATATGGACTTGCAAATCTGAATTAATGATATGGAATATGGAATAAATTCATACCTTAAATTGTGTGATTTCGTGTATTACATTTTGAAAATAATTCGTGATATTAATTGTGAATGGTTTCATATTCATGAATTCAATATATGTTGGTTTTATATATTTTGAATTCATGAATAGCATCATTCCTATTTTAACCAGAATTATTTTCATATTATTTTGAATTAATTTGGTAACATTAAATGAGGTCATTAATGTAGTTATTAAACATGGGTATCAAATTTCTTATATTTGATATAATTGATTTATCATTTAATGATATCAATATTTAATATTAATTATAATTAATTTTATAAAATTGAGTTCAATATATATTAATTCCGTATATTACACTGAATGTTGGGGTTTGAATTATATATATTATTGATTATTGACTATAGATTATATTCCCTCAAAGCATTGTAGAGAGAAATGTATAAAATCGAAGCGTGTTGTAAAGGATAAACGTGTAAACTCGAACCTGAAAATGGGTTCTGACACATATATATTAATATATTATATATTAAGAGGTTATAGATTATAAATATTAAACGGTAATCAATATATATTTCAAAGGAATAAATGCAACATATTGGTTTTTACTGTTTTCTAATAATAGTAAATATGTATATTATTTTATTTGGAATGAATAATTTTTTAGATATTTATTTTAATTTATTTTATTTGGTTTTGTTTGAGTAAATTTAATTAATCATTTAAAATTAATTTTTGAGTACGTTAATACTGTCTCATATCAGTGTATGTACGATTACTAGACAATAATATTATGATATTGTCATCACTAGTATTAGTTTAGAAAAATATTTTAAATAATATGATGGAAAGAAAATTATTTTTCTATTTGACTCTATTTAATTTTAGATTTGAAAATATGTCAATTTAAAATTAATCGAAGATTAAATTTTGGACCGTTGATTTTCTTAGTTGATTAGTTCAACTATCAATCTTTTCTTTAATTTAAATTTTGAAAGCATGTATTTATCACCCATTATTTTTAGATCCGGACCAATATGATTTTCCTTTTTCTAGACTCAATCTTAATCACACATTTTGTATCAATCACTAATTAAAGGCAATGAAAAAGAAAAGAAAAGCAAAACCCCTTTCCGTGGTAAGACTTGGATTCACTCCCGCCAAAAATTGGTGCAGCCTTTGGATCAAGAAAAAAACACAGACTCTCTCTTCTTATCTCCCTTTATACATTTTCTTTCTTCTTCTTCTTCATTTAAACAAAACCCATCTCTTCTTCTCTCTTGCTCCCAGCCGTGCCCAGCCACCGGAGGAGCGTCGTCTAATCGCCGCCGAAGTGAGGAGAACAACCACGCGAACCAACTTGCGGTCCCGCACGCTTGGATCGTCTCTGCTCTCCGTCTGACGCTGCCACCGTCGCAAAACAGAGCTCCGCCATCGCTGCCGTCGTGGTAAGCTTCCTATGCCGCCATCCATGGTGGTTCCAGTCTCTTCTTGGTTGTTTAGACCTTCTTCCTCTCCTTCCATGAAGTTCAACTTCGTTTTTTTGTTCAGGGATGTCTTAAGCACTGCTGCCACCACGTCTTGGCTGTCTGCCGCTGCGCTGGACCACCTCCAGCCATCATACAACCATTCTCTTTGATTGGGCGAGTCGGATTTCATCTTCTCTTGTTCAGAATTCAATTTCCCCAATTTCTTCAAACCCTAACCCCTTGTATTTTGATTTCAGTTTTTAAATTGTGAAATTAACTTCATTTTCGTAAAATTGGGATTGTTAATCGATGTTATACTAAACTAATTTCACAATTTCATAATCAAATCTCAATTTCCCCAATTTCTCTTAAAAACCCTAAGGTCCCAATTTGATTGTATTTGAAATTGATTATGTCTTTATAAAATTAACTATATATCTATATAATTAGGATTGTTAGTTTATGTCCTGACAAAACAATTTCGCATTTCTATAATCAATTCAATTTTTCCCCAATTATGTTAATGAATCCTATTTTCTCAAAATCAATTTCTTCAGAAAATGATTCTATATATGGTTTCTTTTGATTGTATGTTTTGAGGATGAAAATTAATTTGGTGAAATTGTTTGTTATCATGCTTGGCTTATATCTCTGGGACGTTGAACGCCACTATGCATGCTTGGTGGAGTAGAGTTGCACTCTTGGAACTAATTAGAGCATTAAGACGATGATCTTTCTCTTGTCTTCAAAGGTAAAGGGAGTTTACCTGAGGGATTTTGATAGCTACATGCTATCTGTGTCATATGTGATTTTATTTATTGTGATGTGTGGTATTAAATTGGATTGTTATATGACTGTCATGTGGTTTTTAGTGTTTTTTGTGAAAGCATGATTATATCTGTGATGTATGGATTATTTGTTTGGTTGATTGATTGATGGAAAGCCTGACAGTAGTTAGTGCTCAATGATAATTAAGGATAAAAACTTCGAAAAGCTTGAGAAATAATTTAAGGGATTTGAATCATGGAAGTGGAAGAAAAATATTGAAAATAATAACATTTGATGATATCGCGGTGAAATAGTGATTAATGAGTAATAGCGAGGACGAAAACGTGAAAAATATTTCAATTACATTATCTCTTTCAAAAATGAATTCAAAAATAAGATGAAAAGTTATTACAAGAAATTAAGTGTCAAAAATATTTTCATATTTATAGTGAAGAAACTTTTTGTAAAAGAGAAAATCATTTGATTTATAAATGGCTTTATTTTCAACCAAAAATAATTTAGAAAAGTATTTTATGGCAAAAACTATGAGGAAAAATTTAATTATTTCGGATGGAAATGGATTGGAAATGATTTTACGAGGATTTGATATTGTTCGGAAAAAGAAATTTCCAAAAGAAAACGGATTTGAGAAAAAAGAAATGGATTTCTCTGTGATTTTATGTTTTATAAATGATTTTCAAACGGAAAAGATTTTCTGCTAATAGTTTTTACTCAGTGAAAATATTTTCGACAAACTTGGATAAGTTGCGAAGGTTTTGTTTTGTATTTGTGTTTCACAGAATGAAAATGATGTTAAAGAAGAAAAGTGAATCTAGTAACCGAAACGTCGGGATTCTAGTGTTCGGTTAACATGTGGATCGTGGATCCGTGTTAGTTGTTGCAGACTTTGTGTCCTGTAAAAGTTGTTGTGGACTGCGTGTCCTGTAATAGATGTGGTGATCTTTGTATCTCATATCCGCGAACCTAAGGCTGGTGTATCGGTCTAAGGTTTCGTGATTGAACACTCGGACTGTGTGTCCTGTGTTAAAGTTGAGAGTTAAAAGACTTGATGTTTAATTAAGCATGGTCGTGAGCCTTTGAGCCTCGACAAGGGAAGAATGAACGAAAAAGAAAAGTGATGTGAACAAAAGTTTTACATGCATTATTTGACAGACGTGCCTGAGTTGAACGTTGTACCTTGATGGACAATGTACCATGTGTACGACTACAACAATGGTTGGACAGTTGTCACAAGGGATCGTATGATTAGCTGCAATAGCTAGTTTGAGTGACTATCATACGACGTCGGATAATACTTGTGCATAGCTGCAATAGCTGTTTGAGTGGTTATTGCACAAGAAGTGTATTTGTGTACAATTGCAATAGCTGTTTGAGTGGTTGTCACAGAGTAATCGTGTGAACAGTTGCAATAGTTGTTTGAGCAATGGTCAGATGAGGTTGAGGTGGATTATCCGACAATGTAACATGGAAAGTTGAAAGTTGAAAGTTGACCATTGTGCCTTGAGTTGGACAATGTGCCATGTATTGTGTTGACCATTGTTTCTTTCGTTGACAATGTGTCATGTAAAGAGCCCGATCTGCTCAAATGAAAAGAAGTTGGGATCTCCGGAGATTAGATATCAAAGTTAAAGCCTGAATATTGAAGTGTCGTGCATTTTTTTTATGAATCGCGATGACTGTCGGGTATGAATCTCATTGTTTAAAGTATTATGTTTATTTGGATGATTCATGTGTTGTATCCATGTGTTTGTGCTGTTGTTTGTGTGTCGCGCATGTAGTTATCATGATAAAACTCAATTGTTGGTATCCCACCTTTGCATTATATTCGTTTGTGTTTTTGTTGTGGTACCTTGATACACGAGTACAGATGATGCAGAGGAGTTTCCAGTTTCACTTGGAGATACTAGTCCTGATCTTTGAAGAGGACATATGAATATGAGATGACCATTTAGGGCATTCTCGGTGGATGTTGGGTATAACGACCAGCTTAGGTTTTTAAGAGGTGGTTGTTTTGGTGATAATATATATATGTATACGTATGGCTCGAAGAACTTTTCTTTTGAGTGGATATCTAAGATTTTCTTATGGGTAAGTAAATATTTTCAGAAAACTTGTACGCTGTTATGATTTTAAAATGTTTCTCATTACTGTGAATAATGGAGGCAGGTGTTGTATTTCTTTAGTTATAGATTTATGGGTGAGGATATCGAAGAAGAAAAATTTTACGCCATTCTTGAACGTAGTTAATGTATAAATTGTTTTCCGAAAGCAGCCAGCGCTTTATTTATAGGTTGGCTTGGTTATACTCCTTTGGTTCTTCAACAATCTTTATGTAGTCATGCTCATATCTCCGTTGGCTTAAGTTTTAGATTTTACTTTTATATGTGGATGGGGAATGTCCCAACACATTTGCTTCAATCAAGTTGTAATGTTCCTTGTTTCTTCTTTTAAATGAAGTTATTTCCAGTAAAAAAAAATCAATTATATCAAAATCTAAAACAAACGGACCCTAAAGGGTTCCAGGGTTGAGTAGAGGACCGTTCCGCAATTCAAACTGAGGTACGGAGCTGCCCACCATTGACTTCATCTACAACTATACAAGAACCACATGCATGAATGTGATACCAAATAATACTATTTTTTAATATTGTTTTTAATTTTTATTTTTTGATTTCCCAGAATATCCTTCCACCCGATAGGTTACAGATTAATATCTCGGGGTACGATCAAGCGCCTAAGCGGGGACCCCTCCCAATAGTATTTTTTCATACATATGAATCCAAAATCGAATGCAGGACCTCATGCTCAAGGGACCCAAACACCTTCCACTTAGACCAACATCATTGGCCTTGTATTGTTTTTATATATGTGGTAGTAATACTTTTGAGTTTAATTTGTATGCACTGTCAGCGTAACGTTTTTTATACTGTCAACCAATAAGAAATCATGATGTGGATGACTTTTAAGGTAGTTATGATAAGAATCAAACATTTTAATGATGTGTTAATTTCTGGTTGATGAATGATTTTTGTACACAAAATGGAGACACTATAAGGTGTCCCCTTTGTTTTTTGAGTGTATTTTCGAGAAATGTGTATACAAAGAAGATAAAAAGTAAGTGAAAGATAGAGATAAACAGATACGGTGTCACGTATGGTGTCCAAAATTTGTTTTCAAATAATATAACTCTTTCTGATTGGTTGATAGTACAAAAAATCTTTACACTGTCAATATCTACCAATTAAATTAAATACTTTTCACATATATTTATATATGCATCATTCTATATTTATTCAATTTTAATTATGGATTTAATTAATGTCTATGAAAGAGGAATTTCAAGAATTTTAAATAAAAATTAATCATAAACTATCACATTATTAAAATATTTTACTCTTATAATAATTACCTTAAAAATCACTACAAGAAAATAGCTTTTTACCGACGGAAATTTATCAACGAACACAGTCGCCATCGGTAATTAAGAGATTACCGATGAATATTGTCGTCGGTAACATAGAATACCAAAAGTTGCCAAGATTACCGACGGAAAGTCCGTCATTAACATTACAGAGGGCTTTTCCGTCAGTAAATTGGTCGAAAAAGCTGGCGGGAACCTTAAAAAGTTGGCGTCAATGAGTACCGACGGACTAATCCATTGGTAAATGGAACTACACGCACCGACGGCTTATCCTTTGGAAATCTTGTTACAAATATCGATGGAAACGGAAATTTTCGTTGGTAATCTGTTTTTTGAATTACTGACAGAATGGTCGTCGGAAATGTTTAATAATTATGGCCGAAAACCCTTCTCCCCCCTCACTTTCCTTTTTCTCTTCTCTCTCCATGTCTTTTATCTCTGCTCTATGCGAGAATTGCCCACCACCGTCGCCACCCCCCCACCACCAGCCTATGGTCTCTATGTCTCTTCCATCTCTCTCTCTATGTTCCTCTTCGTGTGTGAACCCCTCCTCGGTTCTGCCTCCTCCAAAGCCATCTGCACCACCGCCGCTGCAACACCCCTCTTGGGCATTACCTCGTAAACACATGCGGAAATAAGTAAAAAGGAAAGTTTGCTGGTTGTTTTCAGAAACTTAATTTACTTTAAGCTAGAAAAACTCGGCTGTAAGAATTTTCTACGAAATACTTTGGAAAAAGATTACACACATCACAAAAGGAAAGTTACATCATACTTAATAACAAACACAAACTGGGTTTATTCATAAATCAAACCACCACAGCATATAAATTTTTCCTGAAAATAGTTTTTCATACTGAAAATTATAAATTATACAAGGTTCTTCAAAACCACCTATAACCATTTTCTCAAAAACCCACAACCCAAACAAAACATCCTAAGCTGGTCATTCTAATAGACACCTATTGGAAAGAACTCCGTAGTTCTCACCATTATAATAATCACCCACCTCTTCAAGAGTCGGGATTAATTTCCCCAAGTGAGGTCAGGAGTTTCTCGGCACCGTTTGCTCTAGTGTACCAAGGTACAACAGCAAAGAACCAGGAAAATCTGATATATTGTAAGGGTGAGATACCAATATAAGGATTAATTACGATAACTACATGCACACACATAAAACAACATATACAAATAAATATCCTTATTCAACAAAAGATGTTCAAACATTAGCACAATATCCAATAATCATCGTCGTTTTTAAAAAATGCATGGCACTTCTATATTCGACATCTATCCTAATCTCCGGAGATCCCAACTTCGTTTTTAAAAGTGAGTTGATCAGGCTAGATTGCCAAATAAGGCACAACGTGTTTTTCCACAGCACTGTCCAAAACTCCTGGCACTGTGATCAACGTGTGTGGATATCCATAGCATATTGTGCAACACAAGGCACAGTTACCAAGGCATATGGATTTCATTGTCCATCAAGGAACAATGATACAACGTAGCATGAAATATCTTACCCTTCAAGGCATTCATACAAAACAACGTGGGCACGTCTTCCAATTGCATGTAAAAACATTTTATTTTTCGTAGCTTTTCTTTGTGTTTCATTCTTTCCTTCGTCGAAGCTCCAGGCTCACGACTGTCCATAAATTTTCAACGTTTTAAAACTTTCATTGTCAACACAAGACGTTTAAGTCCGAGTGCCCAATCACAACAGTCCTAAACCGATGCACCAGTCTTGGACTTTGTGGTCGTAGAAAACAATTTTCACCTTTAACTACGTTCACCATGTTTAGTATAACGTATGTAGGACACACAGTCCATAACATCGTATATAGGACACACAGTCCATAGCAACGTGACACGGATCATAGATCAACGTGCTTTTAAAAATGCTAGTACCTCGACATCTCGGTTACTAGGTTCATTTTTCAAAGTTATTTTTCGTTCAGTGAAACACAAATACAAAACAAAACCTCTGTAACTTATCCAAGTTATCAGATATTTTTGTTTGAATAAAACCTTTCTTAAAAAAAAACTCTTCGTTTGAAATTCATTTTTAAAACTTTAAGTTATAGAAAATCCATTCCTTTTCCAAAAATCTATTTTTATTTTGAAATTTTCTTTTTCTAAAAACATTTGAAAATTGTAAAGAAAATATTTTTTAAACTTCACAATAAATTTGTTTTTCTTCACGGTTTCTCACCATGAAATATTTTCAAAATTTGATTTCTCTTAGTTTAAAATCATTTAAATTTTCAAGTAAATTTTCTTCATAAAAATTTTATTTTAATTCAAATATTCTGATATAGTTTTGAAAAGATAAATTTATTTTCTCTTTTGCCAAAATATTCCTTTAAATAAATATTTATTTTCAATATTCTTTATATAGTTTTCTTAAGACTTTTATCTTAAGACTATGAACCAGACCTAGATTGATGGACATACCATACAAGTGAATTGGTGAAGTAAACTTATATGAACCAAAACACTTTGTTGTATGTTAGAAGTCTACCAATCACATTACACCCCCACAATTCTTGCTATTACGCTGTTTTGCACTTTTCGGCCAAGCGCACGCCTGGTAATTCATGAGTGCTCTAGAGATTTTGCCACAATCTCATACAAGCGGCCCCACTCGACACTGATATAGGTGATTTCATCAAGTGTATGTTGCACTCCATACACCACCCATAAGGGATATGAAATTCATTAAAAGCTTTTAGCTTATCCTCCCAAAAATGCAGTATAGCACTTCTCACACCATAGGAAGAGACAAAATTAAGGGTGCTACCAGAACTAACAAGTGACTTGTTATTACCCATATGAACCTTCTTCATGGGATCTCCAATCACAAAGGTTGGGTTACCATCACCGTTAATTTAACATTGGCTTAAATCTCATTCCCCTCGATATGTTATTGTCAGCGGATTGGCCAAATCCACTTTTGACTTCACATAATCCATGCATGGATCGATATAATCTCATCTTTGCTTAAGCAAAAAATGTTTTACAATTCTTGTCATTGAAAGTATTATTCTTAGCAATGACTATTGCCGCTTGGCAATTACAATACATAAACACAAAAGGAGTTAATTTATTTAACTCATAAAATATTTGCTAAAAAGCTTTTCAACCATTTAGCCTCATTATTAGCCAATTTTAGAGTACAAACTCTAACTCCATTGTATATTTTACAATAAATTTTCATTTGGCTGATCTCCAAGTAATTACACCACAAAAGGTGAATATATCATATTTGAATATGAAATTCAATGAGCATCATGTTGGTAGTTTGGCAAGTGCACCAAATCGCGACAAGTAATAATAGTGTGAGTAGAGTATCGTCCCACGAGGATTGAGATTAAGTAGCAACATAAACTAAGTAAGTGATATTTGAACCAATACAAATCGTAGTTCCAAAAGAGTGATTGAATTTTATTTATCCAAAATTCTATCCAAAGTGTTCTCACAAACAAAGATGAATGAATTAGGTTTTTCTTCTTTACCACACAAGTAAATAATTGAAAGAATGAACAAATGGAATGAAATCAAGTGTTTAAGACGGTTAGGAGTCAGAATTCTTCAATTTTCACTTAATGCAACCTTGTTCAACCCTAACCCCAATTCAATCCATTCATTTAACATTCAAATCACTAATGTAGGTTTATCCCTAATTCCTTAGGTGATATCCTTTTGTTACTAATCAAGAACCCTAATTCCTTAGGTGATTCAAGAATTAGCACAAACATTAAGCATGAGATTCGTAGAAATGTATAGCAATGAACTTCTACTCCTAGAATCAACATTACAATAGTAATCTACTTCAAATCTAGCATGAACACAAATTTTCCAATTATGCATTCACACTTATAATCAATTCCATAGATGGCCAATCAAAGAAATGCATTAAGCCTAGAAGAGATTACCTACTTGAATGAATTTGAATTGAAATCAAAGGTGAAACAAACTTACATCAAGATCCAAATGAGTTCATCCTATCCTAACCTAAAAGATTTAGAAACTCATGGTATGAATCTGAAAAATGGAAGAAGTATATGAGGATTGAGATAGAGAAGCCATGGAGTCTTCAATTCTTCTTTCCAAAAGATCTTGAGCCACCACGAATCTCGAAAACGCTCTCAAATGGAACTGCCTCGCACCAGAAAGGATCCAAAAGTCCCTCAAAATAACTGTCGAACACAATTTATAGCATCAGGAAACGAACCCAAAGACTTGGCGCCGAGATTGGAGCACTGGGCGCTGGACTTGGAACTGAATTGGCACACTTTGTTTGTCTTCTAGCACTGGGCGCTGAGATTGGGCGCTGGGCGCCGAGAAATTGGGATTTCGTCCCAGCCTAAGCGGCTTTGGAAACCGAGCACTTGGAAATATCATGCTTTCTATCCCAATGAGCGCCTGGGAATTTAGGGCTGAGCGCTAGGACTTGAGATTCCTCTTCTCCTGCATATTTCCAACCAATCTTTAAGTGTGATTTCCTCAAAAATATGAAATCTAAGGGTACAACTCTAGTTAGAAGAATTTGTGTATTTTTTCTATCCATTTTCCTTTAGTTCCTAAGATTATATACATTTTTACTTTTATTTTCTCTATGAATCTACATATGTTGTAGATTTATTACAACCCCAAACTTAGAGATTTTGCTTGCCCTCAAACAAACATTTAGGCACAGAAAAGGGGTAAAAAGAGATGGAGTTTTATGTTCAGTTCCCTTGTGAAGCACATTACTCCTGTAAGACTTCAACTGCTTAACACTTTTGAAGAATACACACCCATCACACAATCAAACATTAATTCCACTTGATCACAAGTTCCATGTTTTAGAACAATCAAATACACTAAAAAATTAGTTCTATTGCATGCCTAAGAGAATCCCTTGCAACCTCTCTATTTAATGTTTCACACATCCTCACTTGGTGATATTTACTCTCAATTCCAATCACAATGCACTCCCAAATCCTAATCTTGATAAGATGCTAAGAACACGTATCACAAATGTCAATGCAACACACTTCATGAGGTCTTTTATTTGGTTGTAATGGGGCTAAGGTGGGGTAGATAAAATCAAGGATGTCTGCTAAACTACTTTGACTTCAAGGAATGTGGACTGTTGGTTCGCTAGTTCACAAGCTTATAAGCACACAATTTGTGCCGTTTCCCATTTTATTTATTTACAACTCTCTTTTTCTCCTTTTCTTTTTATTTTGTTTTGTTTCTTCTTGTTTCATTCTCTTTTCATTCTTTTCTTTTTCATCGCTTCTACTTTTGCCTTTTTCTTTACTTTTGTATACTTTCTCTTTCCTTTTCTTCTTTTTGGCTTTTTCTATTTTTCTTTTTCTTTGTCTTTCTTTCACACTTTGTTTTTTTTCTTTTCAATTTTTTTTTTCATAGTAGGCATCTTTAGTGGCCTACTCACACCCCCAAACTTAATTTGCTTGCTTGTCCCTAAGCAAGAGAACAACCCCAAACTTAAGTCCAAACATTCCTCTAAGCCAAATTAGAAGGACAAAACTGGTTTTTCGCTTTTTAGGCATGTATTGAGCTATCATACCAAGAAAAATAGGCTAAGGCTCAGTTGGGCTTAACAATGGTAAATGTTAGGTTGGCTAATTTGGCCCTGAGCTTAGCAAAAACTGGTACCTCAATCATTTATGCATATACAAGAACAATACGACGGTGACGAGCATCAAGGCAAGAAAAAGTGGGAGTATGCAAGTGATGGATAAGCACACATGAAAGAAATCAAGTAATATGATGTGTTTGGGCTCAAAAGCTCACAGTTCATGGTTATGTGCAAGAGAAAATCCATGCATCCAATATCGCATCAATTATAGCATAAAAAAATTGCCAAAACAAGTTACAAGGATCAAGGGTCTTTAATGAAATTACATGCTCAGCTGGTGTACAATGCATGATGTCAGAAATTTCAGCCAAGCACAAGTTCTGTGCTTACAAGAGACTTGACACAAACTGCACTCAAAACACCAGCGTGCAAACAAATGTAAAAGTTAAGATCACTACATTTCACAGACGCACTCCACAGGCTGTAACAAAATTGAATTAAGGGATAAAGGGTAAGGAGTTAAGAGCACTCCCCCTTTTTCCTTGCATGATCTAGCCTATGGAAGCTGCACACACTGCGACGCAGCTGGATGATACTATTAATTCATCACTACAGCATATAAAAACATTTGTCAGCATGCCCTGAGTCATTTGTTTCAAAATCCACACATACTAAGCAGTGAGATATACGACTCTACACACCCAGATAAGTTTTTAGATCCACACAAACTTGTGATAGGTTCATACCCATAATAACAAAACAACACAAATAAAGTTCAACAACAAAGCAAAGCAAAGTCCTATGGCTACTGTGGTGACCCCCTATGGATCATCCTTGGCAGAATCCGATTCTTCTCCCTCCTCCTCAACCTAGGCCCCTTCCATTTCATCTGTGGTTGAATCATCAAAGTTAATCATCTCTAAGATCTGATGCTCAGTCAATGGCCCTACAGGAAGTCCTCCCAAAGTCTCCATGTCTACTCCTTGATTCTCCGCCATTCGGTGGAGCATAGATTCCAGCCCTTGCTGGGATTGCAGAATGAGGGTGTTTAGGCGACACATGGATTGAACATTGTGGTCCAATCGCCCTTGGCGAAGTGATACCCTCTCCAATTGTTCAGTGACCCTTGTAAGGCGAGTCTCCACATTTCCGGTCCTCTCTGTATTGTCAGCTTGTTGTTGTCCAGCGGGTGGCCCCTACTGCTGTGGTCGATCAACATCATCAGCCTGCTGTCCTATGGGTCCCACTTCCAACCTTTGAATATATTTTGCAGTGATGGCAATCATGGGCTTCACCAATATTTCTTCTCTTGAAGCTTGCACACCAGCATTTTCACACAACAACGCAATCACAGCAGAATGGCCTAGAGAAGCGGTAGGAGATTAGGCAATTTCAAACATATCCTGAGCAAGTATCTCACCCACATCAATCGCCCTTCCCTCAACGATGCAATAAACCAATTGAGCTCTAGGTACGATCACATCAGATACATTGGCACAAATTTGCAATGTGTGATGCACAAAGGTGCACCAAGCTCTAGGAATAGGCTTGAAATGGGATGCCTTCAACTTCCTTGGTATCCCACTCTTAGTATAAGTCCATGATGCACCGGGACTGCATAAATTAGTCAGGGCACTCATTCCATCCCAGCCGCATTGCTTTGTCATTCTGGATGCTCATGTGGTTGATTTGATTAATATATCGCTGCTCATGAGCGTGAGAGCGAAACAGGGCAGCATTATAGGAAGGGGAAGCTACAGCTTTCTTTCTTTTCTTTTCGGGTTCAGTGGGAGCCATGATAACATGTTACCAAGGAATAGACCTCATTAGTGTGCAAGTAAAACAGAATGCAAAAAGGTTGTGTAACAGTGTAAAAGCCTAAAATTTTCCAAGATCTGAATCTGTCACATGCAAGTCACTTAAGTGGGGAGAAATCCTATCCATGCATACATAATGACTTACAAAAAAAAATCGAAACAAGCACAGTGACATCAATTCAGCATACCTTATAACATCAAGGCTTATTACATTCCTAATTTTCTCACTTTTTCTTTCAAGTTTCGAAGTGGTCACTGTCCATACAAGAGATTCACATCAACACACATATACAAGTCATTGAAACATTTCATCAAACATGTGGTGTGTGTGTACTTGTTCAATATAGTTCCACAACTTCCAAACATATCACATTCACATTAAAGGTTAGTGCTAATTGTATTTCATGATCATGTAACTTACCTTGGCTCATATAAATGTGATACACTATGATTCAAGTCCATTTTCCTTACAAATTTTCAAGTAACATCCATAGAAACATTTCATCGAACACTTGTGGTGCTAAAGTTTTTTCTTTGGATTCAATGGTTCACACTTAGAGATGCAGCCACTCATATTTATCCAAACTACATGGCTTAAGCTTAAGGTAAGTATCATTCAACAACATTCATGAGATCAAAACATCATAAGCACATCCATTAGCCATGGTTCAAACAATTCAAAGCACGTTTACTCATAAAATCAAACTTGCTCACTCACTGAGACTTTTCATCAAACACGTAGTGTGCACACCGTTTTTCAACTTTTATGTACTTGGCTTATGTCCCTATTCTTTCCAGACTTTTCAAGTATGAACATATATCTAAATTGGTTCCCCATACAGCACAAAAGAGACGGATTCGTGAGTGAACGTGAGGTGTGTGCTTGTGACTTTGTGTTCTTAGTGATGTATATGGCAACTGATTCCTTTTTAGCACGCACAATAGGGAAAGGATGGAGATGAAGATTCATACCGGTTGAATTGGGAAGGAATACACGCACTTGACCCACGATTTGATACTTTACCTTGCGACGCATAAAGAGGGAGAAGAGCTAGGGTTTTGTTCTGAGTGGAAAGGGATCCACGCGTGGTTTGGGTTTAAAAACCCCAAGCCAACGCCCAGCACTACAACGTTGATGCCCAGTGCCCAACTTCCAGGATCTTCAGAACTTTCAGAGCTTAGCCTCACTTTGTGGCGCCCGGCACTGGTTACATCAATTCTTGGTGATTATGTTTCCATGCTCCACGCCAGTTTTTTGTGCTCAGTGCTATCAGAGGTCTCTTGCAACATTTTTCACAACCCTGATTAGACTAAAATCTACACTTTAAAATGTAAAACAAAAAAAATAATTCTAATCTACACTTGGGTTGCCTCCCAAGAAGCGCTTCTTTAACGCCACTAGCTTGACGCCGAATTTCTCTTCAAGGTTCTTGCAAACGTAAGGCTGCTCTTGCTCTCTCAAAATTCTCCAAAATATAGCTTCAACCTTTGACCATCACCTTAAATATCCTTTTGGATTCCGGGTCTTTCACCTCAACCGCACCATGGGCCATAGCTTCTTTAACAATGAAGGGTCCCGACCATTTGGACTTTAATTTGCCAGGGAATAGCTTCAACCGCGAATTGAACAATAGCACTTGTTGCCCCGGATAGAAGACTCTATGCAATATGTGCTTGTCATGGTATGCCTTAACTCTTTTCTTGTAGATTGAAGCATTTTCATAGGCCATTATTCTCATTTCCTCCAATTCATTCAGTTGATCCAATCTCTTTTCACAGGCTAGAGTAGAATCAAAATTGAGAAATTTTAGAGTCCAATATGCTTTGTGTTCAAGCTCCACTGGGAGATGGCATGACTTTCCATAAACCATTTGATAGGGAGAAAGACCAAGTGGAGTCTTAAATGTTGTCCTATGAGCCCACAATACATCATCTAGCTTTCTTGACCAATCTTTTATTGAAGTTCCAACAGCCTTTTCCAAGATTTTTTTGATTTCTCTATTAGATACCTCAACTTGGCCACTTGTTTGTGGGTGATAAGGGGTGGCCACCTCGTGTTTCACATTATATTTGGTCAAAACACTTTGCAAATGATTATTGCAAAAGTGTTTCCCTCCATCACTAATCAACACTCGGGGCACTCCAAATCTAGCAAAGATATTCTTTTTGAGAAATTTAACCATTGTAGCTCCATCATTTGCCGGTGAAGCAATCGCTTCTACCCATTTGGACACGTAGTCCACTGCTACAAGGATATACTGATTTGAGTATGACAATGGGAATGGTCCCATAAAGTCTATCCCCCAGCAATCAAACAATTCTACTTCAAGAATATTTTGCAATGGCATTTCATTCTTTTTTGACATTCCTCCGGTTCTTTGGCATTTGTCACATTGCTTGGCATATGTGTGAGCATCTTTGAAAAGTGTTGGCCAATAAAAGCCACAATGCAACACCTTCATAGCTGTCCAGTCCCCATTATAATTCCCTCCATACGGGGATCCATGGTAATGCCAAAGAATACTTTGGGCTTCATCTTGATCGATGCACCTGCGAAGGATACCATCTGGGCAGCTCTTAAACAGAAACGGATCATCCCAAATATAGAAATTTGCATCACGGAAGAACTTTTTCTGCTGCTGCCATGTTAAGCCTTCCGGAACAATATTTGCCGCCTTAAAGTTTGCCATATCCGCAAACCAAGGCCTCTCCTTGACCATGAGCAGTTTTTCGTCCGGGAATTCCTCTCTAACTTCATTCTCTTGGATCGTGACAGCTTCATTTTCCAATCTGGACAAGTGGTCAGCAACCACATTTTCACCTCTTTTCTTATCCTTTATCTCCAGACCAAATTCCTATATAAGGAGAATCCAACGGATTAATCTAGGCTTTGATTCCACTTTAGTCAAGAGATATTTAAGTGCAGAATGATCACTAAAAACAATAACTTTGGAACCAATCAAGTAGGAGCTAAATTTTTCTAATTCAAAGACTATGGCAAGCAATTCTTTTTCAGTAGTTGTGTAGTGAATCTGATTTTCATTCAAAACCTTGCTTGCATAGTATATTGCATGGAAAAACTTATCCTTTCCCAAAACTGCACCCACTGCATAATCACTTGCATCACACATTAATTCAAATGGTAAGTCCCAATTTGGTGCAACAATGATAGGTGCAGTGACTAACTTATCTTTCAACATAGTAAAAGCATGCAAACATTTATCATTAAACTCAAAAGGGGTATCCTTATTCAATAAGACACACAAGGGTTTAGCAACTTTAGAAAAATCTTTGATGAAGCGTCTATAAAACTCGGCATATCCTAAGAAACCTCGGACTCCTTTGACGTTTGTAGGTGGTGGCAGATTCTCTATGACCTCAATCTTGGCTCTATCAACCTCAATTCCTCTATCTGAAATTTTGTGACCAAGGACAATTCCTTCATGTACCATAAAATGACATTTTTCCCAATTTAATACCAAGTTGGTCTCTACACATCTTTTCAAGGCAGCAGCTAGGTTAGTGAGACATAAATCAAAAGTTGAGCCAAAAACAAAAAAATCATCCATAAAAACCTCAATAGATAAATCTTTGATGAAGCGTCTATAAAACCCGGCATGTCCTAAGAAACTTCGGACTCCTTTGACGTTTGTAGGTGGTGGCAGCTTCTCTATGACCTCAATATTGGCTCTATCGACCTCAATTCCTCTAGAGGAAATTTTGTGACCAAGGACAATTCCTTCAAGTACCATAAAATGGCATTTTTCCCAATTTAATACCAAGTTGGTCTCTACACAGCTTTTCAAGGCAGCAGCTAGGTTAGTGAGACATAAATCAAAAGTAGAGCCAAAAACAGAAAAATCATCCATAAAAACCTCAATAGATTTTTCAATCATATCAGGAAAAAATGGATAGCATACACCTTTGGAATGTGGACGGTGAGTTGCACAAGCCGAATGGCATCCAACGATATGCAAAGATCCCAAAAGGACATGTGAAAGCTGTCTTCTCTTGATCTTCCGGATTAACCACAATTTGGTTGTAGTCGAAGTATCCATCTAGGAAACAATAGAATGCTTGGCCAGCCAATCTCTCTAACATTTGATCCATGAATGGCAATGGGAAATGATCCTTCCGAGTGGCTTGGTTGAGCTTGCGATAGTCAATGCACATGCGCCAACCCGTTATAGTTCTTGTGGAAATGAACTCATTCTTTTCATTCTTGATAACCGTCATTCCACCTTTCTTAGGCACCACTTGAACCGGACTAACCCATGTACTATCAGATATAGGGTAGATCATGCCCGCTTCAAGAAGTTCCAGCACTTCTTTCCTCACAACCTCCTTCATATTTGGGTTCAATCGCCTTTGGGGCTGCACCACCGGCTTATAATCACCCTCAAGCATAATTTTATGCATGCAAAATGATGGACTAATGCCTTTCAAATCAGCTATGGACCATCCTATGGCTGTTTTATGCTCTCTAAGTATCTTCACAAGCTTTTCTTCCTCCAACTTTGATAATGCACTGCTACAATGATAGGATTTTCAGCATTATCACTAAGAAACACATATTTCAAATGTGCAGGCAGCGGTTTGAGCTCTAGTTTGGGATTATCTTGCACTCTATTTTTCTTAAGCTCTTCCTTCTCTGTGTGGACAGCAACCCCCTTTTGTTGAACTTCCAAACTGCGCAAGCATTCTTCTATTTCTTTTTCCTCTTCTTAATCAATATTTTCAATAGAATGCACTATTATCTTCTCAAGAGGTGAAGAAGGATGTTGCTGTCCTAAAATTTCTCTAGCCTTCACCTCAACTTTATCCATGCGAAAACAATTCTCTTTATCACTTGGATGATGCATAGCCTCAAAAACATTAAAAGTGACTTCTTCATCTTGCACTCTAAGCCGGAGTTGACCTTGTTGGACATCTATTAAAGCACGGCCAATTGCTAGAAAAGGTCTCCCCAATATGAGTCGTATCTCTACATCCTCTCTTCCATATCCAAAATAACAACATCCACCGGGAAGATAAATTTTTCCACTTTTACCAACATATCCTCCATAATGCCATATGGATATTTGATCGACCGGTCCGCTAATTGGAGTGACATTCTTATAGGCTTCACCTCTCCCACTCCTAGCTTCTTCAAGATAGATAATGGCATGAGATTAATGCTTGCACCCAAATCGCAAAGGGCCTTGCCAATAGTCATACTCCTTATAGTACACGGAATTGTGAAACTACCGGGATCCTTGAGCTTTGGAGGTAACTTCCACTGTAAAATAGCACTACATTCTTCCATTAAAGCGACTGTCTCATCTTCTTTGAACTTCCTCTTCTTCATAAGCAACTCCTTCATGAATTTAGCATATGTTGCCATTTGTTCCAATGCTTCGGTGAAAGGTATGTTGATTTGTAGCTTCTTGAAGATGTCAAGAAATTTTACAAATTGTTCCTCCTTCTCCTTCTTCTTACTCACATAAGGATAAGGCAATTTAACATAAGGGGAGATTTCTTGTGGCTTACCTTTCTCCTTCTCTTTCAACAATTGACTCTTTGTTTTTCTCAAATGGGATTCCTCGTCAACTAACTTTGTCTTAGCTGAAAATTTGTTCACTTCTTGATCAATTGTTGTTACGCCGGCAAGTGTACCGGGTCGTCGCAAGTAATAAAAATAACACGGTAAGTAATTACCGAGGTCGAACTCAGGGATTGGGCTACCAATTCGACTAATCCGCGGGAAATCAGATATGTTCGGTCAAGTTACAGAAGGTGGTTGAGAGAGAGAGAATAATATCTAAAATTCAATTAACAAATCTAATAAACTAATTAACTAAAAATTAGAAATTAAATTATCCAAGGTCACAAATCCACCTACCCAATATGTATTCCCAAGTGATGATGAATTCCTCCCTAAGTTCAATTACAATGTCAACCGGGACCCCTAAATTCTCCTAAATCCACTCTCGTGCTCATTAGGACGTATTCGACGATTGGATTAATTACTTACTAGGTCTCATAATCCTAATCTCGAATTTGGTTAATTCTTGTTCCCTATATGGTTGCACTAATATCCTACTCACTGTCGTGCAATATTCAATTAGCGATCCCGATTCAAGTTCTAAAACGCGAATCGCCGTTCGGCCTCAAACACGTTTAACTGATTAATCACGCAATACATATGATCAAGCATTCAAATCAGAATCGGAAAACATCAATTAAAAGAAGGGGAGAAAGACATACATCATATGAACAATACACTGCCGTGGGTGGCTTCATCGTTCCCTCGGACGAGGGGATTAGTTCCTCATGCTCATAGACAAGCGATCGGACATAATCTCCATAAGAAAAAGGGAGACGCAACTCCAAAGAGAAAAGAAATTACCCTAAACGCTACTCTAAACAGTGGAAAACTACTAGGATTCGCGGCCCTCCAAAAGCCCTACAGCCTCCTAAAGATCGATCCCCAATCTGATCTGCAACAGCCTTTAAATAGGATTCCTGATCTGCGCTCGTTGCAGAGGCGGGAGCAGCCTTTCGCGAGGCGAGAATTAAAATTGGCGCGCTTTCAATTTGAACTCTCGCGAGGCGAAAGTGTGTTCGCGGGGCGAGTCTTCAATTCTAGGCTGTGACTTTCATCACGGCTGGGCCGTGATGGTCTCTGACTTCCAGGGTCTTCCAACTCTCGCGGGGCGAGACTTCAAACCTTAAACTGCCACGGGTGTGGTCTTCATCACGGCTTGGCCGTGATGGTCTCTGTCTTGCAGGTCCTCATGATCTCGCGAGGCGAGACACCTCTCACGTGGCGAGACTGAAGTGATGACTTTTGCTGCTTTGTTGACTTTCAGGCTCGCGGGGCGAGCATACACTCGCGAGGTGAGTGTCTCCAGACTTGCAATTTCCACTGCTTTTCGACTTTCCTTGACTCCCGGAGCTTCACTTATTTAACCTGAAACAACAAAAGCACCCACAAGCGTAATTCTATTCAAAATAACCTAAAAACTACACAAAATACGCAAAATGAGTCAAAGTCCAACTTAGGAACAAAACAAGGCAAATTTGGGCGAAAACGAGAGTGAACTCGAATAAATAGGCACATGAACCCTAGTTCATCTAGTCATAAAACTAGATAAGCCAGAGGCTTATCAAAATACCCCAAACTTAAACCTTGCTTGTCCCCAAGCAAGCTTAAAACTCAAAAACGACTCAAGACTTGGCAAGCCTAAAGGAATCAATCGATTTCGCACAAATTTAATGCAACTTTACAAAACAGTTTTTCGCCAATGATCTCCCCCCTACATCAATGTAATCCCCACATTCATTTACTTTAAACCATTGAGAACTTCATCATTCATGCAATCATTAGTCTAAGTTGAGGATCAGGGTCACACACAAAAGGAAGATCACCAATTTCAAACAATTGCCTTCCTCACAAGGGTATGTAAAATTTCACTCATTCGCTCAAATTCGTCTAGGCTTTCAACTTTTTCACTCAATTTCACTTATCAAGGGCACTTCCCATGAATTTGATTTTCATCTCAAAAATAGTTCCCACGAAAACATGCATGCAACATCAGAAGGTCTTTAAAGGTTGTAATGGGGCCTGGCTGAGGGTAGGATATTCAAGGATACTAGGCTTAAGTCCCTAGGAACTAAGAGAGCATGAGCATTAAACACATTTTCCACTCAAATTCCTTTTTCCATTTTTCTTTTTGTCTCGGGTGACTACAGCCTTTTCCTTGCTAATCTTTTTGTTTTGCCCCTTTTCTTTTGGCAATTTTTTTTTTGTCTTCTTCTTTTCTTTTCTTTTCTTTTTGCCTTGGGTCAACCTTTATTTTCTTTTTCTCACCCCAATAAGACATATCACCTCGTAGCCACCCCAAACTTAGTTTCTCACAACCTTTCTCTTGCTCATTTCCATGCTCTCCTAATCCTAAGATTGGGTTAACATGGTTTTTCAGATTTTGGCTCGTAATGTAGGGTCATCAAGAAACAATAGGTCAATTGGGCTCAATTTGGCTAACTAGGGAACATGCATTAGGGATGGTTCTTTTCAGGCCAAGTAGTTATTCAAAGAAAATTGCCTAAATCATTTGATGCAACACATAAACATGCAAACCATATAGAGATTCAAGCAAATTCGGGAAAGTGCAACTTAACAGTGATTCACACATTCAAAAACAGAGTTTGAGGCTCAAATCCTCACCTGGACATTTTGCAAATTGTTTGACCGAGATACAATTCCTAGTGTGCGTACCCCCTCACCCAAAACTTATCATAAATCAAGTAATCACAACAAAATTCTCAAAGTTCAGTTTTCAATTTTTAAGTGGGGATAAATTTTTCTAATTCCAGAACCTAGGGGGAAATCATCGATGGTCAAATAATTCATGCAATCAATCTACGCTCAATCTAATTAAAATCCAACAAGCTTGCCGACACGACATTTCATACAAAAACTCTTGATCTTCTCAAATTATTCAAGAGTGACAAACAAAAACAAAAACATAAACAAAACAAAACAGAAGTTAGGAAAAGAGAGGGATACCTAGCTTGGGTTGCCTCCAAAGAAGCGCTTGTTTAACGTCCCGAGCTTGACTTATTAAGAAGCATCCACCTGGATCCCATAGCCTGTGGTACAGAGGCCAAGGGACGCTCATCATATCAAATCCTCCACCCGGATCCCATGGTTTGTGAAGTGGCCCTCGCAGGAGCAATACCACTCTATTCATTATTCCACCCGGCCTTTGTGTGAAAACCCCATTGACCTCTATAATTATGAACTCACTTCCTCTCGGGTCAAATGGTGTCTTCAAGAGGAAGTGTGCCAGACAAGTGGGAGGGTCTAACTTACCCATGTCCACACATGCATGTAAGCCAACATAGTTATTTAACGCATCAAAATCAGGTTGCTTGGAAAGCATGGTGAAATCCTCTGCCACTTTATCTTCATTTTGTTCTCTACCCCCTTGCTCCGGTGCCTTGTCCCTTGCCAACTCCTCTTCCTCTGGTTGCTCTTCCTCATCATGTGGTTGTTACGGGGCCATGTCACTTGCCAATTCCTTTTCCTCCGGTTGTTCTTCCTCAACATGTGGTAGTTCTTCCTCAACTCCCTGAGAACTAGTTACATCCCAGTCATATCCCAACACCCCACTGCTTCTAGTTGTTGTGGCATTGCATTGGTTCTTAGGGTCGTTCTCGGTATCAACTGGGAGAGTCTCTGGGGGACACTCATTTAGTTGCTTTGTGAGCTGGGCAATCTGCATCTCTAGATTCTGAAGTGCCATCCCTGTCTGAGTTGCCAACTTGTCAATTGTCGCATTCATCTTCTCAAAAGATGTGGCTGTAAAAGTTGACAACTTCTCAAGAGCCAACTCCCAAGGTTGTGGTTGCCAATTCTGTTGAGGTTGCTGTTGCCAATTTTGTTGAGGTTGTGGTTGCCAGGCTAGACCATCGTCAGCATTACTCCAAGCGACATCCGGATGGTCTCTACTCATATCACCCCAATACTGATTCTGACTCTGATAGTTGTTCTGGGGCACGCTGTCATTATGCCATGGTTCCACATATACTTGAGGGAAGTAGAACGGACAACTCCAAGTGTCATGGTTCCCATCACAATATTCGCAACCCGGAAGCATTCCTTCGTGTACCTCGCATACAAAACAAGGCAAGACCAAGTGGAATCAAAGAAGTAGAGAGAGATAGTAGAAAATAAAAATAAAAATAAAAATAAAAAATAAGGACAAAAATAACTTAACCAAATAATCAAACTCCCCTAAAATCAGAAAAATTGGTTGTGCCAATCCCCGGCAACGGCGCCAAAAACTTGTTGTTACGCCGGCAAGTGTACCGGATCGTCGCAAGTAATAAAAATAACACGGTAAGTAATTACTGAGGTCGAACTCAGGGATTGGGCTACCAATTCGACTAATCCGCGGGAAATCAGATATGTTCGGTCAAGTTACAGAAGGTGGTTGAGAGAGAGAGAATAATATCTAAAATTCAATTAACAAATCTAATAAACTAATTAACTAAAAATTAGAAATTAAATTATCCAAGGTCACAAATCCACCTACCCAATATGTATTCCCAAGTGATGATGAATTCCTCCCTAAGTTCAATTACAATGTCAACCGGGACTACACAAAATACGCAAAATGAGTCAAAGTCCAACTTAGGAACAAAACAAGGCAAATTTGGGCGAAAACGAGAGTGAACTCGAATAAATAGGCACATGAACCCTAGTTCATCTAGTCATAAAACTAGATAAGTCAGAGGCTTATCATCAATCACCCCTTCTTCTTTGGTTTCTTCCATCTCACTCTTCTCATCTTCTGCTTTGTTATCAACATTTTTCTGCTCAAAAGATGGTGCAACCACTTTACCACTTCTCAACGTCACCGCCTTGCATTGCTCCTTCGGATTATTGATTGTATTTACAGAAAATTTACCATTTGATTGATCCGCAATTTGCTTTGCTAGCTGTCCAATTTGGTTTTCCAGATTTTTGATGGATGAGTTGGTGTTTTTGAAGTTGGATTGAGTTACTTGAATGAATTGAGAAAGTGCATCTTCCAAAGATAGATTTTTCTCTTGAACTTGCTTTTGTGGTGGTGGATTATTAGCTTGAGGACCTTCTTGTCTCTAAGGGACATTAGGATGCTTCCTCCAACCTTGATTATAAGAGTTGGAATACGAATTTTGCCCTTGTCTTGAATAATTCCCCATGAAATTTGCTTCCTCTCTAGAGCCAATAGTTATTTCACAATTACCATTCTCATGTTCTCCTCCACAAAAATCACAGCTCATTGCTTGTTGTGCTTGTATTTGTCCACAACTCATAGCATTAAGTTGCTAGGTTATTGCTTCCAATTGATTTGTGATGAGTTTGTTTTGAGCTAGTAATGACTTTTGAGAATCAAGCTCCAATATCCCCTTAGTCGATGTGCCTCCTCTATCATGATTCATGAGATAATCATTGGATGCCATGGCTTCAATCAACCTTAAAGCTTCTTCCGATGTTTATGAATTCATAGATCCTCCCACCGATGCATCTAACATTAACTTTGTCCGAGGTCTCAATCCATTACAAAAAATTTGCATTTGTTGAAGATCATCGAAGTCGTGATTAGGATACTTTCTTAGGAGCTCCTTGAATCTTTCCCAAGCTTCATATAGAGTTTCACCATCACGTTGCATAAAGCTTGAAATATCACCTCTTATCTTCACAAACTTGGACGGTGGAAAGTATCGTGCTAGGAACTTTTCTTCCAAGTCATCTCAAGTAGTGATGCTTCCTCTTGGTTGAGATTGGAGCCAAGCTTTGGCTCTATCTCTCAATGAAAAAGGAAATAGAAGCAGCCTTATTGCATCATCCGTAGCTCCATTAATCTTGAGAGTCTCATATATCTCTAGAAAATTGGAGACATGATTATTCTGATCTTTGGCTTCATTCCCTCCAAACTGATTTTGTTGGATGATATGGAGTAATGTCGGCTTGATCTCAAAATTATTGGCGGCTACCGGTGGTCTAACAATACTTGAATGATTCCGGTTGACTGGACCACTAGGTTATTCCCCCAATGTCCTCCGGTTTCCAAGTACATGTTCAACCATGACTTCTTCTTGTTGAACTGGCACTGTATAAGAATTTGCTTTTTCCTTGTTTCGCTTCTTCCTTTATTTTGATTCTTTTCAATTTCGAGATCAAATAATAGCTCACCTGTAGATTTACCTCGCATACACTACACAATATCTCAAGCAAGGTGAGAATATCCAAAATATCAATAATCTCACAAAAACGGAAAAATCACAAAGAGAAAAGAAAGAAAGAAAAAATGTTCAAATTAACAATGCTTAGCTTTGTTGATATTAATCAACAATCCCCGGCAACGGTGCCAAAAACTTGTTTGTAGTTTGGCAAGTGCACCAAATCGCGACAAGTAATAATAGTGTGAGTAGAGTATCGTCCCACGAGGATTGAGATTAAGTAGCAACGTAAACTAAGTAAGTGATATTTGAACCAATACAAATCATAGTTCCAAAAGAGTAATTGAATTTTCTTTATCCAAAATTCTATCCAAAGTGTTGTCACAAACAAAGATGAATGAATTAGGTTTTTCTTCTTTACCACACAAGTAAGTAATTGAAAGAATGAACAAATGGAATGAAATCAAGTGTTTAAGATGGTTAGGAGTCGGAATTCTTCAATTTTCACCTAATGCAGCCTTGTTCAACCCTAACCCCAATTCAATCCATTCATTTAACATTCAAATCACTAATGTAGGTTTATCCCTAATTCCTTAGGTGATATCCTTTTGTTACTAATCAAGAACCCTAATTCCTTAGGTGATTCAAGAATTAGCACACACATTAAGCATGAGATTCATAGAAATGCATTGCAATGAACTTCTACTCCTAGAATCAACATTACAATAGTAATCTACTTCAGATCTAGCATGAACACAAATTTTCCAATTATGCATTCACACTTATAATCAATTCCATAGATGGCCAATCAAAGAAATGCATTAAGCCTAGAAAAGATTACCTACTTGAACGAATTTGAATTGAAATCAAAGGTGAAACAAACTTACATCAAGATCCAAATGAGTTCATCCTATCCTAACCTAAAAGATTTAGAAACTCATGGTATGAATCTGAAAAATGGAAGAAGTAGATGAGGATTGAGATAGACAAGCCATGAAGTCTTCAATTATTCTTTCCAAAAGATCTTGAGCCACCACGAATCTTGAAAACGCTCTCAAATGGAACTACCTCGCACCAGAAAGGATCCAAAAGTCCCTCAAAATAACTGTCGAACACAATTTATAGCGTCAGGAAACGAACCCTAGGAGCACTGGGCGCTGGACTTGGAACTGAACTGGCACACTCTGTCTGTCTTCTAGCACTGGGCGTTGAGATTGGGGTGCTAGGTGCCAGAAATTAGGCTTTCTGTCCCAGCTGAGCACTGGCTTTGGAAACTGAGCATTGGAAATCATGCTTTCTGTCCCAGCTAAGCGCTGGGAATTTGGGCTAAGCGCTAGGACTTGAGATTCCTCTTCTCTGGCATATTTCCAACCAATCTTTTAGTGTGTTTTCCTCAAAAATATGAAATCTAAGGGTCCAACTCTAGTAAGAAGAATTTGTGTATTTTTTCTATCCATTTTCCTTTAGTTCCTAAGATTATATACATTTTTACTTTTATTTTCTCTATGAATCTGCATATGTTGCAGATTTATCACATCACTTCATTTTCAATACAATGGGAAATCCAGTTCATTCCCTACAAAAACGTAGGAGGCATTAAACATTTTTATTTGCTCAAATACGCTTGGTAGCCCCAAAAGTCTACCATCCATTTTTAACAATATCTGTCACAAGAATAGTCCGAGAATTATTCCCACTATTATATCATCTCCATGAGCAAGTTTGCCTTTGGCCTTGGAGGATTAACATTTCTCTTCATACACATGAATTGAAATGCATGATCACACAACTTTACAAGTTACAACCCCCACAGGTCATAATCACATATTATTTTAAATGAAAGTCCCCAAAATCACTTATGTATATGATGTTAATTCATTGACAACACCTCTTATCAAAACATGTCGGAATAAAACTCTAGCGGCACAACAAAATTGAGAGTTTGAAAAATGTCACCTTTACCATCATACTAACAATTCCACTTTGCCATTAACCAATGTAATTAGAAAATAAATATTCAAAAAGTAAACCTAGGATATTGGTAACTCCAACTTTGTAATTACCTCGATATAAATTTTGCAAGATACAATCTTGCTCATGGGATCTTTGAAAACATCAAAGGCACCCCCACCATTTACTAGCATAACAAAATATGTTCCACATACCTGCATCACTTACAAGATACCTTTAACACAACATAAATCCTTAAATATTTAAAACTTCTTACCAAGATATGTTGTCCTTTTCTTTCTCCCACAATGCAGTGAAAGAAAGTTGACAAAAATAAAAAGGGCAATATTGCATTAATTTATGAGTCATCCTTCAATCCAAAAAGACTTGATTTTTAATTGAATCAAATACGAAACCTGGAGTTAAAAATCTATTTGCAAAACTTGTTAATAAATCAAAATAAAAAGTGATCAAATAATGCTACCACATTGCTTAAAAAAAATTCCACCACCTTAAAACCACCAAATCATCAGAATCAATCAGCAGCAATTCCTAAAATAAAACTAAATACTTTTTAGGCTTCCTTCCACTAGGTTGTCAAACTTATGTCCACCTTGCAACCAAACTTGTCGAACATAGCTCAGAAATCAAGCATAAATGTAGATAAATAAAAATAAAATGGGTATATAAACTTATGATGAAAAATAAAAGTAAAACTTGAAATCAGATAAGAAACAATTTTTGATCAGCGTCCTTAAGATTGTTGTAAAAATATTAAATTAAATAAATAAAATGAATAAAATAGACACATAAAATAAATATAGAAAAGATGAAGAACACCAATAATTTGTTTATAGTCTGAGACGTATGAAATCACACTGTCTTTAAGGATTATTTCGCCTACCCACAAATAATCGTGTCGGTCAAATTGCGAAACTCCCCCAAGATTTAACAGACTCTTCCATAATAACAATATTATTCTGGGTGTCAGAACAGCAAGAATTACATCAACTCTCACACATTAAAAAGAGAAAAAGAAAAATAATTTTCATAAATAACAACAAAAGCTTTTGGGAAGATAATCAACTACTACTCCTCATAGAGTTCTTCACACAATATATAGAATGCCTCCTCTATCTCCAATGTGTACGTTGCAGACTTCATCATGAATTCATTGAACCATTTTTCTTTTATTTAATCAATCAATTGCACATTTTCATGCTATACAAGTGCACCAGAATTCAAAGTAATAAAATCAAATAAAATCATTAGCAAAATGTTAGGTAAATAAATGGTAATAAATGAGAAAACTAATTGTAATAAACAATAATAAATGAGATATTTAAAACCCTTTTAAATCAAATTATTTTGGAATATAATTTCCAACACACTGAAATGACCTTTAAAATTTTTGAAAATTTAATTGGAGCTACCTAACTCACACACCAACACAGTGCAGTTGGACCATTGTAAAAATTCGAAGGCATTAATTTATTAAAAATTACATACTGCCTCTGTTTGTACAAGATTTTTCCAGAAATCCGATTTCATCAACATGTAACTTTATGAAATTGTTTCTCTTTATATACACTTGTAAAAATTTCAAATCTTCAACCAAACTTTAGTTATACTTCAATATTAACCCACAAAATTTTATAAAAAATTTTAAATTTCAAAAACATATTTAAATCATCATGCAACCAATTATGTTCATGTTTTCGTAACCAGAATTTGATTCTACTTTGATAGGTGTTTTGACCCAAAAAATCTTATCCAAATACTTACATATTATATATCAAATTTAATCCCCAAAAGTCTTCTTTCCAAATATATAAGATAACGTTTTTTGCAAGACTCATAAAAATGATTTTATGAAAGTAATAATGACACTATTTCATGACATTTCCATCATATTTTCAAATCAAGTCTTTTCAACTTCCACCTACTCCATTTAATAAATCAGCTTCCTTCTTGTTCCCTCGATCTGCCGACTATAAAAATCCGGTCGTATTTCCTTTAAATATTTTTACCCGAAAAATTATGTTATATCATCTATAAATGAAAATTTTTAAAATTTTGAGAATCATTGCAATTGTGTTAGGAAATCTAATGATTTCGCTCACGAGTCAAAAATTTGGTTTCCTGATCAGTAAGGTCTTACCAACAGTGAAAACGCAGACCGAGTTTCGTCTGAATTTTTAACTGAAATTTCAATTGTAGCTTCCTACGATAAAATTGGTTATGAAAATAATTTTGGTTTATCAAAAATAATTTCTCGGATTTAAAATAATAAATACCCATACACATACATATACACTGATTATAGAGAAGCAGAAAAATCAGGGTGTTACATTACTACCCACTAAAAATAAATTTCGTCCTCGAAATTTCTTGGCTCCGAACTAGACAGGATCTTGTATCCTAAGGTCCTACATTGTATTTCTTTCCTCATTTATTTCTCCTATCGATAACTTCATTACACAATTCATCCATATGTCATTCTATTTATCCTTAACATCAAATTGATTATCCTCAATTCATATTCTCCCTCCTTAATATTTTACCTTAATCTCTTGCACATGAAAGATATAATTAAAACCAAGGTTTTGAAAACCGGACCGGACCGGCCGGTCCGACCGGTCCAACCGAGAACCGGGACCTTGGCCGGTCCGGTCAGCTAGCAAAACCGGCCCTGTGGTGAACCGGTTAAAAAATCGGAAAACCGGTTCAAAACCGGTAAAACCGGTCATAACCGGTAGTGAACCGGCCTGAACCGGTTTGAACCGGTTTCCTTTAAAAAAAATTGTATAAAAGGATTTAGATCATCCTAGCCAAAACCCAATTCTTTTGTTTTCTAACATATGTGGGCTGGTTGTAGATTTTGGGTTGGTTTTCCCTATGAAGATTATTTTAACATATATCTTTATATTTATTTAGTTTAATTTCAAAATAAAAAAATTGTGCTTAATAATTTTAGTTGTTATGTTGTTTTTTTGTTTAATATTGTTACAAATATTATATTAAAAATTAAAATAATATTATTTAATTATAACCGGTTCAACCACGGTTCAACCTCGGTTGGACCATTGAACCTCGAACCACTGCCTTCACCGGTTCGATGACCGATCCGGTTTTATAAACCTTGATTAAAACTTAATCCTTTCTTCCATTAATACTAATTCATTAGAAAAATATTCATCTACAACCTTCACTCTCACGGTTATCGCCAAGATTCAAGCTAAGATTTACATTCCTCCCTGATGAAGAGCAAAATCAAGACTTAATCATTTCTATACTCAATCACTAGTCCAATAGAAAAACTATCTTCCACACATCTAATTCTCATAGTCATTACTAAGATAAAAACTATATAAATTTACCCTAACATATATCAACTTCCTACTCAAGGTATACCATTGTAGTCTACTTTTCCAAGTTATATCAAAATCACATATTTCAAGTCTCCAATCAAACATCGTAATATTTCTTAAGATAAACTGAAATCAAAATACACTACGTAAGGTAGAATTATCTAATTCACCAATTTTGAACTTCTTCAGAAACTTAATTTTTCATAATAGTTTATCCCTTTCACTCGAAACCACTTAAATGAAATTACTACACACATTCCATTCAGAACACACACATGAGTTCATATTCAAGATATCTCATCATAGTCTTAGTTTCCTTTGAACATATTCCACCACTCCAAATTATATCATAATCATACATTTCAATCTTAAAGAACATGATTTTAATCCTTCATGCAACTATAACCAAAAAGGAATCACCTCGGTTTGGGCTATCCAAAATCATAAATCCTGAACTTTTCTAACAACTTAGTTTTACTCAGGAATTCCTCTTTACTGCTCCCGTTCAGCCTAGGGAAACTACTATAGACACTTTCCTGTAAGTCTCCAAACTCATAAAATCAATCTTAACCATGGATATTGATCGTTTTCCTAGATTCCTTTAACTGTATTCTGCCTCGATCAACATTTGATTTATAAAAATTTCCTCACTTACTGTTATTGATCTTAAGGATTCACATCTTACTAGCCACAACTATGGCTCAACAAAATTCCCATCATTTCTTGTCTATCCTACTAAAGGGATAATCTTAATTAGATACTACAGTTACTCCCCAACCAACTTTCTAAAGATCGGATCGTTTTTCTCGATCGTTCACTCGAGTTGAGGTGATCCGTTGAACTCAATCTCAACTTGGTCCTCAACACTTGGAGCGGATTTTCATGACAACATTGGTAAACTTTTGGTCTTCACTTCGAAGCGAAATTTGAAGATATTCCGTGAATCTGATCAGTCCTCTGATACCCATGTCGGTTAGCTTATCCACTGCATAGTGGATCTTGACAGGTAAGGAGGATGTTAACTTCTTCAGCCTGTCCACGATCACTCGAACAAAACGAATCTCTTAAAGGTCTTCGGTAAATTAATAACGAAATCCATCGCAACACTAATATCGTGACAAAGAAGGTCTCAAGCGTCAAATAATTTCTTTTTCACTATACTCGACTAACTCTGACATTCCGATATAAATCAGATACCTATCCTCATGACTCATGAGATAGATTACATGTCAATGACATTTGGAAGAATACCTAGGGTAAAGTTGTTCAAGGAATGACAAATCCTTTCGAACTACAATAAGGCATGGTCTTGGAGATTACAGAAATAAATTTTCAAGAAAAGAAGTTTATGGATTTTACTTTCACAAAAGCTTAGAGAAGAATTTCATCAATTTGAAAGATACAGGAACATCCCGTATAGAAAAAGATTCTTCAATCAGGTTCATGGATGTAAAAATGCATGGCCAATACACATTTACAAACATGAATCTAATAGAGTTGCTTCTTCCATTAGAATTTCCTTGGATAGGAATTGAAGAAAAATATAAAGTTTTTAACTCTAAGAGTATTCAACGTACTACAAGACATTCACCAAAAGATGATTTAAAAAGGGAATTCAGCCTGACAAAATTGGACTGGGTCACATTTACCAAAATTAAAAGTGACTAGTATGAGTTTCATCAAGAAAATTTTGTCACTAAGAAGTTATTTGGGTTATAACTCAAGAAATAGCTATAACCAATTTATGTGTCTTAATAGATTTCAAATCATACTCATAAAAGTTTGTCTGATACACGTAAACTTGATCACTACAATTGTTTGATACAACCATAGGGACTCGAGGAACAAATGTCAACTGACACCTTCATAAAGAATCAAATAGTACAGTGAATAGTTTTCTTAAACATGATACACTCATTCTAAAAGTGAGGGTTCGGATTGGCTTAGCTCGACTTCGAACAAGATCGAAGGTCATTCTAAACACACTTAATCTGGTTTGTTGTCGTCTTCCACATTCTTCTCTGAGCTGCGTACGATAACCGATGACTTAGTTCGTCTCAATCATGCGAAGAGTTTGTCTTTCCTCGCAAGGTGAGTCAACGGATCCAAAATCTTAGATATTTCCTCGATGCGCCTTTGAAATAACCGGTTAGCTTAACTAACTACGGATTTTAATTACTGTCTGCGGTCACTTTCGCAAAAGTGATGTTTCATCCTCATGAGCAACACTGACACTCCCCTCGGGACACACTTTGTCCCACAAACTGTTCTGACATCAGATCCCCCTTTAAGTTAAGTCATCTAACTCGACTAACTTTGGAGGCGATATCCTACACGAAGTGATGGAGATCTGATTGCATCTGGGAACTAGATCAATCGAAAGCTCAATATCCTTCACAGGGACAAACCTGGAACATTCTCAGGGAATACTCCCGGAAAATCTTCCACAATGGGTACCTCATTCAAATGTCTGACACCATCCCAAAAGGATAAACGAACGTGTCAACATGAATCAACGTACCATTTACTAATCATGAGTTCTCACAAGATATCGACCGAATCAGAACCCATCAAAACACACCTACTAATGTGTCAACATACATTGTTTCGACAAGGAAACTATTCAAGCAATGATCAAACAGAGATAACACAATAAAAGCATAACAGACATATTCCCCAAGGTTCTCAAAAGACTCGACCAGCTCTAATGCCACCAATTGCAACACCCCCCCTTGGGCATTACCTCGTAAACACATGCAGAAATAAGTAAAAAGGAAAGTTTGCTGGTTGTTTTCGGAAATTTAATTTACTTTAAGTTAGAAAAACTCGGTTGTAAGAATTTTCTGCGAAATACTTTGGAAAAAGATTACACAAATCACAAAAGGAAAGTTACATCATACTTAATAACACACACAAACTGGGTTTATTTATAAATCAAACCACCACAGCATATAAATTTTTCCTGAAAATAGTTTTTCTTACTAAAAATTATAAATTATACAAAGTTCTTCAAAACCACCTATAACCATTTTCTCAAAAACCCACAACCAAAAGAAAACATCATAAGCTGGTCATTCTAATAGACAACTATTGGAAAGAACTCCGTAGTTCTCACCATTATAATAATCACCCACCTCTTCAAGAATCGGGATTAATATCCCCAAGCGAGGTCAGGAGCTTCTCGGCGCCGCCTGCTCTAGTGTACCAAGGTACAACGGCAAAGAAATAGGAAAACCTGATATATTGTAAGGGTGAGATACCAATAGATGGATTAATTACGATAACTACATGCACACACATAAACCAACATATATAAATAAATACCCATTTTCAACATAAGATGTTCAAACATAAGCATAATATCCAATAATCGTTCGTTTTTGAAAAATGCATGGCACTTCTATATTCGACATCTATCCCAATCTCCGGAGATCCCAACTTTCGTTTTTAAAAGTGAGTTGATAAGGCTCGATTGCCAAATAAGGCACGACGTGTTTTTCTACAGCACTGCCCAAAACTCCTGGCACTGTGATCAACGTGTGTGGATATCCATAGCATACTGTCCAACACAAGGAACAGTTACCAAGGAATATGGATTTCATTGTCCATCAAGGCACAATGATACAACGTAGCATGAAATACCCTACCCTTCAAGGCATTCATACAAAACAACGTGGGCACGTCTACCAAATGCATGTAAAAACATTTTATTTTTCGCAGCTTTTCTTTGTGTTTCATTCTTTCCTTCGTCGAAGCTCAAGGCTCACGACCATCCATAAATTTTCAACGTTTTAAAACTTTCATTGCCAACACAAGACGTTTAAGTCCGAGTGCCCAATCACAACAGTCCTAAACCGATGCACCAGTCTTGGACTTTGTGGTCGTAGAAAACAATTTTCACCTTTAACTACGTTCACTACGTTTAGTATAACGTATGTAGGACACATAGTCCATAACATCGTATATAGGACACACAGTCCGTAGCAACGTGATACGGATCATAGATCAACATGCTTTTAAAAACGCTAGTACCTCGACGTCTCGGTTACTAGGTTCACTTTTCAACGTTATTTTTCGTTCAGTGAAACACAAATAAAAAACAAAACCTTCATAACTTATCCAAGTTATCGAATATTTTTGTTTGAATAAAACCTTTCTTAAAAAAAGCTTTTCATTTGAAATTCATTTTTAAAACTTTAAGTTATAGAAAATCCATTCCTTTTCCAAAATTCTAAAAACATTTGAAAATTTTAAAGAAAATATTTTTGAAACTTCAAAATAAATTTGATTTTCTTCATGGTTTCTCACCATGAAATATTTGCAAAATTTGATTTCTCTTAGTGTAAAATCATTTAAATTTTCTAGTAAATTTCCTTCATAAAAATTTTATTTTAATGCAAATATTCTGATAAAGTTTTGGAAAGATAAACTTATTTTCTCTTTTGCCAAAATATTTCTTCAAATAAATATTTATTTTCAATATTCTTTATATAGTTTTCTTAAGACTTTTATCTTGAAGATTTAATTGAGCTCTAACCAATAGTTAGGCTTTCCATGCAACAACCAAACAGTATCACAAGAAATATAGCATGCATCAATTGATTCACATATATCAACTACAAGCACATATTCATAAATAATTACCTAAGCATGAAACATATTTATTCAACCAAATAAACAATCAACACATCAAAACTCAAATAAACACTAAACAACCATCACATAAAAAATTCCAATAAATACATTAAGACATGCAAGTACATATGGTTATCATAAATAATATCCCTCAGGCCGTCTCCCCTTACCTGATTCGAAGGGTAGAAAAGTCTTTGTTACCGTGTTGCCTAAAGCGAACTTTTGTTGCTCACAGCGTGCCGCAAGTCTAAGAATTAAGCACATAACATAAGTTAAAATAACAAAATCCTCATATCTCTCTATGCATGGTTCTCGGTCATGGCTAAGAAAATAAGGCTAGAGATGTCAAATTTTTACAAACTCTTGGATCAATGATACTTAAGTATTAGAAGGACAAGATCAATGATCATGACTCAAAAATTTAAACTTAACTCATCTACTCCATGATGAGCAAGTTTCGGCCTACACAGAAAAAAGGCTAGGAATTTTATTTGATCTTCAAACTCTTGAATTACATTTTTGCCCAAAACTTACTTTATATATATATATATATATATATATATATATATATATATATATATATATATATATATATATATATATACTTTAATCCCACATTTTTATATATGTACACTAACACTTGTTTATAGTCCATTTTATACCAAAAATCTTTACTTGATCATGTTAAAGGATGTTATTTTCAAAATAATATTTTTCATTCAAAAATTAGGATGAAAGCATTTTTCAGAACAATAGTGGTTTAAATCTTGAATGATCACTCATATGACCTTTAAAATTTTTGAAAATTTAATTGGATGTTCCTAACTCACACACCAACAAAGTGCAGTTGATCCCATGTAAAAATTTGAAGGCATTAATTTATTAAAAATCTCCAACCAGAATTTGATTCTACTTTGATAGGTGTTTTGACCCAGAAAATCTTATCCAAATACTTACGTATTATATATCAAATTTAAGCCCCAAAAGTCTTCTTTACAAATATGTATTTAGTTTTCAGAAATATGTTTTGTATAAATATTATGGGCTCACGAATCACTAAAGGTCATGCTGCCAGATTCATATTTTCATATGTTCATCCACACCAAGTTATTATTTTCATTCAAACCTCATCCACAAGTCATAAATTCAACATACAAGGATCCTAGACCCTTAAATACATGCATGCAAACATATAAGATGAAAGTAGAGATGTATATGAGTTCATAAAAATTGGTTTCTTGCTAAAAATATTTTTCTAACGATTTTCCTTAAAACATTTTGAGTAAAACTTAAACATGCAACCATAAAAAGTGACATGCATGTAAATGGAAAGGATATTTTTGAGAATATAGAGAGCAAGAGATAAGGATTATACACTTGATGATGAAGAGAAGATGAAGATGAATGAGGTTTCCAACCTTCCAAGAGCAACAATGGAGAAGATAGAAGTGAGTGAACAAGTGAGTAAGTATGTGAGTGTTTCAGTGAGTGAGCTACAATTTAAGGGTCTAGGACTCTTGCATGTTGAGTGAACAAGTGAGTGAGTGTTTGAATTAAAATGCTTAATTTAATATATAAAATAAGGTTTCTTGTAAGACTCATAAATATGATTTTATGTAAGTAATAATGACACTATTTCATGACATTTCCATCATATTTTCACATCAAGTCTTTTCAACTTCCACCTACTCCATTTAATAAATCAGCTTCCTTTCGGTTCCCTCAATCTCCCGATAAAATTATGATCGCATTTCCTTTAAATATTTTTACCCGAAAAATTATGTTATACCATCTATAAATGAAAATTTTTAAAATTTTGAGAATCATTGCAATCGTGTTAGGAAATCTAATGATTTTGTTGAGGAGGCAAAAATTTGGTTTCTTGATCAGTAAAGTCTTACCGATAGTGAACACGCAGACCGGGTTTCGTCTGAATTTTCAACCGAATTTTCAACTGTAGCTTCCTACGATAAAATAGGTTATGAAAATAATTTTGGTTTATAAAAAATAATTTCTTGAATTTAAAATAATAAATACCTATACATATACATATACACTGATTATAGAGAAGTAGAAAAATCGTGGTGTTACAAACTGCCCCCTACAGCACCACCACAACGCGCCTTCCTCCTCGGTTCTGCCTCTTCCAGAGCCACCTGCACCACCTCTGTGAGCCACCTCCCCCCTCTTCCTCTCTACCTCCTCCTTTATTTTTATTTTTTTGTTTATGCTTTGTTTTTTGTTTATTTTATTTTTCTGGTTTATGCTATTTTTGATTGTTGCATGTATGATATGCAAATGGTTTAACTTGTTGTTTTGGTGTTCTGTGTTTTGAGGGCTGCCGCAGGTTGACACTGCCACCGTCACCACAGCCGGGTACTGCACTTTCTTGGGCTGCCAGAGGTACCGAGGATATTCTATTTCGGGATATTTAAATTGTTCAGTGCATGCCAAGAAATTGTGTAATTGTATATGTATATGTATATGTATATGTCTAATTGGATGTATGGGTATATTTTTTGATATATTTGTCTAGCAGAGCCACCTGCACCACCTCAATAATATAAAATCATAAGGACAAAATTTTGTGTTGATAGGATTTAGTGTTGCTAGGATTAGTCAACCGGTAAAATCATTTTTCTCACATATATATACATGCAGTCGCGATGGAGCTGATTCGACAGTAGCGGTGGTGATCGATTAAGCGTGAACAAGATCATTTGTACGTAGGTTCCGTCGGACAATTCCGTCGGTAAGGTAGGTTCTCTATTGCCGACGGAAAAGCATACGGTCATGTGGGTTCCCTATTACCGACGGAAATGTCGTCGGTAAGTGTTTGAGGGAATTACCGACGGACACTTCCGTCTGCAGTTGGGCAACCCCTCTGACGAGTTACCGACCACATCCGTCGGAAACGCTTACCGACGAGCTCATAACCGACGAATCTGTGTCCGTCGAAAATCCGTTGGTAATCAATCCTTACCGACGGAATTTTGGCCTTTCCGACTGCTTTTGGCCGTCGGTAATCCGGGTTTTTTTTGTAGTGTAAACTCTTTTATTATATATCGAAATTAAACTCTTTTATTATCATATCAAAAAAAAAATAGAAAAAAAAATGAGAAATTTAGTGTATATATATTATTAGGCAGGTGCATGACTTATTAGTTTTTTTTCCAGAGTGTCCTCCCACCCGATAGATGAGAGACTAATCTCTCAGGGTACTGTGACGCGCCTAAGCAGGCGACCCCTGTAACATCCTGTTTTTCACTGTTTTAAATAACAGAAATATGTTTATATGATTATTTAAGTTTTAGAAAATTATTTTAAATAAACGGAGTTTATCACTCAATTCTACTTGAATGTAGAAAGCTACGATTAAAATTTAGGTTGGAAAGTCAGGAGAAACCCGGCTGGCAAATTCCATTGACAATATAATTATACTCCTCAAAAGACCTAATTTTAATTCGTGAACGAGAAACTTAAAATTTTAATTTTATTTCCTACGATAGTGTATTTTTAGAATTATTTCATAAAAAGTGAAATAATATACGTTTTACGGATGCTACTCAATCGGGTGAACGACGGAGCTGATTTCAGGAGTTTCGGGACTCGAAAAGTGGATAAACCCTATATTATCTTAGGACTAAGTCATTCATGTGAGAGGTTTAATGTGGCTTAGGGTTATGTTAGCAATTTTTGATAATTGCATTTTGACCCCAAAACTTTCTATTAATTACATTTTGGTCCCTAAACTAATTTTCATGATACACTAAGTGAAATGGGTCAAATTCTTGTCATCCAAACCCATTAAGGGCTGCGGCCTACAGCCAAAATGTCATGACCAAAGATTAATTTTCATGATACCAATTTCATTCATTTAAGTTCCTTGTCAAGTTTATGTCTTAAGCAATTTCCATGATGCAAAATCAAGTGGGCTCAAGTGAATTTCCTCAAGCCCAATGCGCAAGGCCCATGGCTTGTTCATAAACTTGATGAGTCATGTGGCTTCTTGATCATTCTCACATATTCTCACACTTTCTCAAAAGCTCTCAAGTGTTCTACCTTGTTCTTATTTTTCTCTCACACAAAGAAGCCAAGTTTGTGAAGGAGGTTGAAGATTGCTTGATCATTTTTCAATTCCAATAGGTGATTCTTCATCCTCGTCATCTTTTAGTCATTGTTTCTTTAAATAATTTCATGATTCAAAGCTTTATTTTTCATGTTCATCTTAGTTGTTCTTAACTTTGATAAATCATAGAAAATCCTAGAAAAATCCATTGAGTTTGAAACCAATTTCCATGTTCTTTTCATCATGTATATGTTCTAAATCCAAGAGTATGTTGAAATCAAAAATTTCCTTCCCTTTTTACTCATCAAGGCCGAACCTATAGAGGTGAAGTTGGAGGAGATTTTGTTCATGTCTTTTGTAAATAATCATGTATATTAGCTTGTTAGTATATATGTGTAGGGAATCCAAGTTGTTTTGTCAAACAAAAATCCCTAGCCCTATGAAAATGTCATGGCCGAAACTAGGTGTGTGTGAGTTAGGAAGTTTTGATTTCCAAATTTAGTTGTTTAGCCACTAATCCATGATCTTGGTTAATTAAGGATCATTAATCCATGACTTAATCGTGATTAGGAATTTTTAGTCACCAAGACACTTGAGGCCGTGACCATGTAGGAAGGATTTTGATGGTTTTAATTGTTTGATTAGTAATGGTTTGATTGTATTGGTGAAGGTTGATTCCGTTGTGTACATGAGAACCGGCCATTCGACGAAGCAATTTATTCCGCTGAGAATTTTATGAGAGGTAAGAGGGGATTACCTGAGGGATATTTTCGATGGCTATATGCTATCCTATTTATGTCTGTAATTATTTGTCTGTTAGTATTTATTTAAGTTGTTTAAGTTATGGTATTTGTATCTGTGTTGGTTTGATTGCGTTTGATTGTTTATCTGCAATTATATTATGATGTTGTGATACATGATCTTCCTGGAAATATCTCTGTGATATTATTGTTGGTTGTTGTTTGAGAAGCTTGACAGTGGCCAGTGCCTAATTAAATTAATTGGATAAAAGCTTTAAGAAGCTTCACAAATTATATTCAATGTTTTAACGGTAAAATATTGGTATATGATATTAATGGAAATTTTTATTTGGGAAAAATAAGGAATTTTGGAAAATATCATTATTTTAATGATTTATTACTGTAAGAGTGAATTATGAATCACAATGAGAGCGAAACCGTGAAAATAATTTTGTACTGCTAATTTTTGCGTAAGAAATTCCGTAATATTATAAAAAGTTATTTTATGAAATTAATTTTTGAAAATAAGGTAATTACGATTTTAGAAAAATATTTAAGTGGAAAAAGCTAAGTTTTGACTTAAAATGCTTAAAAAGTGATAAATGACGGCAAATTTGGAAAAGTGTCAACGGCAAGTATTTTGAAACGGCAGTACGTATTTTAAGTAAGTTTAAAATCTCAAGTGACTCACCTTTGTGAAAACTAAGTTTTATTATTTAAAGATTTTATTGAAGAATTTCACATTTGAAAAGATTTTCCGAAAGCAAAATTAATTCAACCGTATTGAAAGTGGTGTTGAACTTAGTAACCGAGACGTCGGGGTACTAAGGTTCTTTGTTGTTATGGACTTGGGGTCCTTTGGACTTTGAGGTCCTGTAGACTTGGTGTCTACTGTATACGTGGTGTATACTGTGTTTAAACATTTAAGATGTTTTCTATTACCACGAACCTATGACTAGTGCATCGATCGAGAGGTCTCGTGATTGAGCACTCGGACCGTGAGGTCCTGTATTGTAGTGAAAGTTTCAAAGATGTTAACACTATGAGTCGTAAGCCATTTTGAGCTTCGACAAAGAAAGATTGAACACAAAGAAAAGTGTTATGAGAAAAGTGTTTTGCATGCATTTGGCAGACGTGCCCACGGTTCTATGTGTGATTATCTTGCGGCGTTAGGTATTTCATGCTACGATTTTCTTCATTGTGCCCGAGTTGGACAATGAAACCCCATTTACTGTTTTATCACTGATGCCCTGGGTGTGGACAGTGTGCAATAGGTTATGGCTGCGTGCCTTTATGCCATGGGATGGCAATTGAGCCTGATCAACTCACCATGTGTTAGGATATCTCATGAGATTTGGTACGAATTTTGATGACGAATATTGCGACACCCTAAAACCTGGTGTCACATGGTTACCCGTTGCGGAAAAGAAACTTATTTAAAACGTTGGTCGCCTTCGGAAAAACAACCTTTTATACAAGGTTACTAAAAAAGGGTACTCATTTTTTTTTCTAAAAGAAGTTAAGAAAAGGTGATGAACATTCAGAACATGAAATTCAACATCACATATATAATGATAACTGTCCCACTTGGGATCTTAGGTTTGATTACAAGACAGGCCTTGTCGAACTGGCCAACATACACTGAAACAGCTATTGAAGAAATAGGTAAAAAGAAAGCATCAAATCGAGAATAGGGAATTGGGTACAAGACTCAAAAGATGGATCTAAAGACCTAGGGACTATCGGGAAAACTCCAAAAAACCGACGAACGATCTACCGATGCCTCCTGCATTCAGAGTGGCCACCGACGCTACCCTCAGACGAGATATCAGATGCCGGATCGATAACGTCACCACCATCATCCATAGGGATGTCGTCATCGCCGGGATCCTGCGGATGGTACTCTGGCTCCTCCTCCTCCTCCTCCTCGTGCTCCTCCACTGGATCCTCCGCAAGCGGTTCAACTGGATCAAAATGCTCATGAGGGAGTCCGGTGACTTGTATCGTATGAAGGTAGTACCATGGAGGTGGAAGCGTCACAGTTCTCGTCTCGACAGTATGAATCCTTCATACGGGTACTCCGTTAGCATTCGTCTCGGTAGTCGTGACTGGTCCTCGATACGTCGCAGTCATCGTACCCTTGTGTATAGTCCAGTTCCCTGCCGTCCCAGCATAATCAAACACTTCGCTCTTCGAGCTCGACTGTGCCAAGGGAACGTCCGGATCCATCTAAAAGCACGCACGCACATACCCGATACAAGAAGAAAAGAACAGAACATACAGATGTGCAAGAGTGAGATACCATCATAAGATATATCCCACAACAACCATATACATGATACATGCAACACATAATCAAGTCAACAGTTAAATCATGCATAATCATAATATAACCGTGTTATACCAAGGGATCTCAAGCCCGCACAATCAATTTTCGAAAATATGCATAACACTTCAATATCAGGCTCTATCCTAATCTCATGAGATATCAACACCGTTTTCCAATGGAGAAGAATTAGAGTTGGTCAATCTCTAGACCACCGGGCAGTTGCCTCCATACCCACATGCATTTAAGGTCTCAAGACGAGCAACGTCATATGTGCCTCTGAACCGGTCACATGGACTGACTCCCAGATACCACCTTGTATCTGATATGTAAGAAAGGCACGTCTGCCTGGGGAAATGCACATGAGAAAATATTTTATTCAAAAGGTTTTCTTTGTGCTCATTCTTTTTCGCTGTCTCGGGTCAAATCTAACGACTTAATCATCATTTCCCCATCACTTGAAAACTTAGAAGCATAGGACACACAGTCTGAGTGCTCAATCACAACGCCCGAGACCGATGAACCAGTCCTAGGCTTGTGGTCATAGAAAACAACATTCACTTTTAACAACGTTCTTCACGACGTGGTTAGGACACACAGTCCACAACAACGTGAATAGGACACACAGTCCACAACAACGAAATCAGAACGCACTGTCATCGATTTCGAGAATTGGACCCTCAGTCCAGAACATTATGAATAGGACACATGGCCCTGAATTAACACTGATCCAAGATCACGTGCATATAACTGAATACTAGCGGCGACGTCTCGCGTACTAGATTCTCTTTATTAAGTATTTATTTTTCGTTCAGTGAAAATCAAATTCAAAACCGAATCCTCGATAACCTATCCAAGCTATCAGAAAGTTTCTAAAACATTTAGCAGAAAACCTTTTCTTTGAAAATCTTTTATAAAGCATCTTTGAAATACTTTTATCTTTGAAAATCCCCAATAGGATATTGCCAAATAATCTTGAAAGTTTTCACTTGAAGACACATAGTTCGAAAATGATTTTTCTCTTGTATAACAATAGTTCACCAAAACCATTTCAACATTTAAAACAAGTACTTTAAGTTAATGAGCTTTTGGAAAAGAACACCAATCCCTTCATCTTCAAAGCTTATTAAGGTTTTTAATCCATATAACAATTGAGCACAGACACAACTCTGGCTTAGCAAACTTTCAATCAACAGCAGTATATGTTATCAGTCCAATGCTAATATCACAGTTGAAAGCAGTTCATCACATATATGCATTATAACACTTAGAACAAGCACAGTTCAACATCAGATAATAGCATAACAGTTCAAGTACATTAGATAACCAAGTAATCTCAATCAACATATAAAAATCAAGTTAAACACCTACACACATGCATACAGTTATTGAATATCTTTAGGAAATCCCCTCTTACCTTACGTCGGAGTTAAGAGTTTTGGATTTCAAAAGAAGGTTCACGAACGTCATCGCTTCCCCAGTGATGGAAGTCTAAGGTTACCAACATAAAACCATGAGTTAAAAGAAATCAATGCGAGAACACTAACCACAAGGTATAGGTTCGGTTCATACAATAAACTAGGATTAGGGGTTTCCGAAATTTATGCGACTCTTGGATTTATGATCCTTAAGTGCTAGAAGTTCATAAACAACAATCTTTTAACAAAGTTGAATTAAAAATCTCACTAAGTACTTGACTTAGGGTTTCGGCCAAGCATAGGAAAAAAGGCTAGCAATTTCTAAACTTTTCAATCTCTTTAGGTTAGCATCCATATATAGTAAGGAGCTTGAAACCATGATCATTTTGGAAAATGAAAAAATCAAATGTCTTAGACCATGAACTCTTAGGTTCGGCCTTAACAAGTTTGTGAGGTTAGAAATATTTAAATCATCCAATCTTTTGGACATAGCATCCTTTAACATGAAGGAGCTTTAATCCATAATCATCTTGGAAAACAAAATAAAATAACACATCCTAGGTCAAATGTTACATTCGGCAATCATAGGAAAATAAGGCAAGAAAATATTTTAAACTTTCCAATCACTTAGGCATAGCATCCTTTAACATAAGGAGCTTTTTAGTCCATGATCACTTTGTAAAACAAAACTCAACATCTTTGCCATAACCATTTAAGGTTTCGGCCTTTTCAAGAAATAGGGGTTAGAAATCTTCAAACTTTCCAATCTCTTGGACTTAGCATCCTCCTATGTCAATGAGTCTTAATCCATGATCATTTTAGAAAACAAAACTTAAACAACATTGCCTTAAAACTCATTGGTTTTGGTCTTTACATAAAAATAGAGTAAAAATCTTTAATTTAAACTTTCCAATCACTTAGACATAGCATCCTTTAACATAAAGGAGCCTTGGTCCATGATCATTTTGGAAAACAAATCTTTAAACTTTACAATCACTTAGACATATCATCCTTTAACATAAAGGAGCCTTAGTCCATGATCATTTTGAAAATGAAACTCAAATACAAACTTATACATGTAAAAGTTGAAACAAGATTCACCTAAACCATATACATGGTTTCGGCCTCCTTAGAAAGAAGAGGTTAGGAAAATTTTGTTTACACAACCTTTTAGTATGTGATAGTATGAGTAAATAAAAGAATATATAAAGTGATTTCAACTCAAAAGGAGTTTTCTACCATTTTTGAGAGGTTTTAGAAGTTAAAAGCACATAAAGAACATATGAAGAAAACTTCGAAACAAAAGATGAAACTTTGAAATAGAACTACATAGAAGTATTACCCTTAACAAGATAAACAACTTTGATGAAGAAATCTAAGAGAAAAGCTTGACAAAAATGTAAACTTTGTAAGAGAGAAGAAGAAGAAGAAATGTAGTAAAGTGAAAATGTGAGAAATGGAGGAAAGTGATGGATGGTGGAAATGAAGAGTATTTATAGAGAGTGAGGGGGAGAGGTCATGGTTTGGGAGGAAGGAAGAAAAGAAAAAAAAGAAGGTGGGTTGCTTGTAGAGAAGATAAGGAGTTAAGGTGATGTGATGTGATTGGAGAGAGAAAGATGAAAAAGTGAGATTTTGAAAAAAAGTCAAGATTCACTTTTTGGGGTGTGTCATAGCCTTCACATTAAGTCACTTCATGTCATTTCATCCTCTTGATGCTCTGCTCCATTGCGTATCAGATGACTTCCCTGATCGTATTTCCCGACGATTTCGCCCGGAAAATCCCTAAGATTTGGCCCCGAACAAGATTTTTCGAAAAACTCCAAACCCACAAAAAACATCATAAAAACACTATCCATTTCGTTCACGAATTAAAATTTGGTCTCTAGCGCAGTAAACTTGTACTAGCAGTGAGAACCCAAACCGGTTTTCGTCTGAATTTTTGACCGAAAATTTTACTGTGACTTCAAACGGTAAAGCAACACTAGAAAATGATTTTATTTTAATTAAAATCATCCTCTAGATTTTATCAAAAAATAAACACATTAAAGCATGTATTTACTGATAAAGAAGCATACGAAAAACAGGGTGTTACAACTCTACCCCTCTAAAAAAAATTTCGTCCTCGAAATTACGTACCTTGAAATAACTCAGGGTACTGCAGCTTCATCTTGTCTTCAGCTTCCCACGTTGCTTCTCCGGTTGCCTCATTCCAGATGACTTTGACCAAAGGAATTTGCTTACTTCTGAGCTGCTTTGTCACCTATCCGCGATTCGTGTCGGCGAAGTCACGAAGGACAGGTTCTCTTTTAACTGTACTTTATCAGGCTTTACGATATATGATGGATCAGGAATATATTTTCTCAATTGAGAGACATGAAAGACATCATGGATGTTGGAAAGAAAAGGTGGTAAGGTTATCTTATAAGCTACTGGACCTACACGACGAAGAATTTGGTAGGGTTCAAGGAATTTGGGAGTAAGCTTCCTAACATACCAAACAAGAAGCGACGTATTCCATTACATCTCTCTTCATCCCATACCACCAGTACAACTTCTTAAGATCTTCACACATCTTCGTGGCTCCTGGTTACATACTCAACCTGCTCTTATGAGCCTCTTCTAAAATCTGCTTCCTCAGCTCAGCATCATCAGGTACATAGATTCTCACGCCAAACCTCAAGATTCCATCTGTTCCTTCTCTAAATTCGGACAGATCTCCTTGATGTACTAAGTCCCTTTCTGTCTGCAGATACTGATCAGTCTCTTGCTTCTCCTTTATCTGCTCCATTAATCTATTTGACACGGTGGTCCTGTTCAGACACAGTTTTCCTGGTGTACTCTCAACTGACAAACTTAGATCTCGGAATTGTTCCAGCAATTCCTGCTCTTTAACCATCATCACAGATGAGTGAATTGACTTCCTACTCAAGGAATCAGCCACTACATTCGCCTTCCCAGGGTGATACTGTAGTTGAAAGTCATAATCCTTCAGGAATTCTAACCAACGTCTCTGATGCATATTCAACTCCTTCTGATTAAACAGGTACTTCAAGCTCTTATGGTCACTGAAAACATTAAAAGTAGCCCCGTACAAGTAATTGATGAACATTTTCTAGGCAAGTATACCTAGTCGAATAAGTAATACGGTGGTGAGACCGTTTACCGTTCCCACGAGGACTGTGACAAGTACTAGCACGTACCGAATCAATTACTATCTAAGCGAATATTTGGATTGAAGGGGGCTCAATACTAAATACCAAGTCAAATCAGATTCAAAACCTAAAATAAACAAATTAAAAAGAAAAGTTCTTTGAGAATTTCTGTCGAACACTTGGAAGGCAGTTAAAAGAATTCTTCAAATCTATGAACGATGTTGGGATTAGGTTCACTAAACTTCATCCCCATGCAATGAGACGACTAATAAACAGTTTCTACTTCAATTATGACAATCAATCCACTAGATTACTCAAACCCCGATTCCTCGGATGACAAGAGCCTAAATCCACTAATACCCCCTAATTCCTTAGGTGGCCTAGATTAATGAATTTGCATGATGATTAGGGATTACACAATTGCTAATAAACCTAAATCCATTCCTAGATACAAGGTTTACTAGGTGGTTGATTTCAGTTCTCGTTCTAATACGAATTTTCCAATTGCATACCAAAACAATAATCAAGTCATGGGGGTGCTAGCCACAACAAGCATTAGGCATAGAAATCAATCACTCATAAGGAAGAAAAAACTGTATTACAAGATCAAGTCAAATACATGGATAATTCAAAAATAGCTACACCTAACCCCAACAATGGGGGTTTAGCTACTCGTGATCAAAGCCAAAACCAAAGAAATAGAGATGAAGAGGAGAAGAAACTCCATGGAATCCTTGTGCAGCTGCCCCTGGTTCAGAGAGAGTGTTTGAGGGTTTCAAAAATGTTTTTCTCTGCTCATCCCGTGCCTCTATATAGATCAGGATTCGCATCACGGCCGTGATGGCCATCACAGCCAGGCCGTGACGCTTTCTGCCTTGGCGCGCTTTCAAATTTTGGAGCATCACGGCCGTGATGCTCATCACGGGCAGGCCGTGATAGCTTCTGCCTTCACCAAATGATCTGTCACGGCCGTGATGGGCATCACGGCTAGGCCGTGACAGCTTCTGACTTTTTTGCCTTCTTTCTTCTCAATTATTGCTCGATCACGGCCGTGATGGTCATCACGGCCAAGCCATGATGGTCATCACGGCCAAGCCGTGATGGGCTCTGCTTGGGTCATTTTCTTCACTTTTCAGGCTCTGTCTTCATCCAAGCTCCATCATGGCTAATCTTGAGCATTTTTCCTTAAATTCCTGCAAAACAACACCAAGAAACCGCCTCACCCGATCCAAGGTAAAAACTAATAAAATCAAATAAAATATGCCTAAACTATATGAAAAATGCATGCAAAAGTGTACATGAATTATGATGTGAAATCACACTATCAGTAATGTCTCCATATTTTAAAAGCAAAGACCACAACAGCCAGTTCTAATCGTGCGTCGAATAGTTCCTCTCATGAATCTTCAACTGCCTCGAAGCATAAGCTACAACTTTCCGATTTTGCATCAGTACACAGCCCAAACCTTGATGCGAAGCATCACAGTAAACCTCAAAAGATTCCTTGGGATCAGGTAGGATCAATACCGGTGAGGTTATCAACCTCCTTTTCAGCTCTTAGAAGCTTCTCTCACAGGCTTCTGTCCACACAAACGCTTGGTCCTTACGCGTCAACTAGGTGAGAGGTCCTACAATCATGGAAAATCCCTCAATGAACCTCCGGTAGTAGCCAGCCAAACCCACAAAACTACGGATTTCTGTTGCGGTTGTCGGTCTTTCCCATTCCAAAACAGCCTTGACCTTCGTCTGATCCATAGCAATTCCTTCGCGGGATATTACATGACCCAAGAATTGAACTTGATCCAACCAAAATTCACACTTCTCTGGTTTTGCATAGAGCTACTTCTCTCTCAGGATCTGAAGAACAATGCTAAGGTGTTCAGCATGAGTCTCCTTGTCCGGAGAATAGATCAGAATGTCATCAATGAAGACGACTACGAACTGATCCAAAAAGGGACGAAAGATCCTATTCATATAGTCCATGAATACAACAGGTGCATTCATCACTCCAAACGGCATCACCAAATACTCATATTGCCTATAGCGTGTTCGAAACACTGTCTTAGGAACATCTTCTGCTTTTACTCGTATCTGGTAGTATCCTTACCGCGGATCTATCTTTGAAAACACCATCGCGCCACGCAACTGTTCCATAAGATCGTCTATTCGTGGAATAGGATATCTGTTTTAAATCGTGACTTTGTTTAAATGACGAAAGTCCACACACAGCCTAGTAGTCCCATCTTTCTTCTTTACTAGCAGGACTGGAGCTCCCCACGGTGACACACTAGGTCGTATAAACTCTTTCCTCATCAGCTCCTCAAGTTGGTCCTTCAAGGTTTCTAACTCTGATGGCGACATGCGATATGGTGCTATGGATATTGGTTCGGTGCCTGGAATCAGATCAATCACGAACTCAATCTCCCAAACAGGTGACAATCCAGGTACATCCTCAGGGAAAACCTCCGGAAACTCTCAAACGATAGGTACGGATTCCAAGTCAAACTCGCTCTCGACGTCCAAGGAAAACAGCAGCATGTAACCTTGAGCTCCTTCTTTCAAAGAAGCTCTTACTTGACTAGTAGATAAAAATCCAGAAATCTCCTCCCTAAAGATTAAGGTTTTCTGAGCACAATCTATTACGATATGGTTGAAAGATAACCAATCCATACCTTAGATTACATCTAAATGTACTAAAAGCAAACAGATCAAGTCTACAAGGAAATGTCCATTCTGAACGATGATAGGACAGTTTAAGCAAACAGAATTAACAGTCATAGGTTCAGCAGTTGGGGTAGAAACAATCAGATTATATGGCAAGGAAGAAACAGGCAAGTCTAGAATTTTCACACGATCCATCGAAATAAAAGAATGAGTTGCGCTTGAATCGAAAATTACAAACAAGAAATTACCAGCAATGTCGTACTTGCCTTGCACAAGATCAGCGGAGTTCCATGCCTCGGCACAACTCATGGTATACACTCTTCCCTTAACGGTTGGCTTGTTTACTTTGGCATGGTTGACAGAATGCTCCCTCTTCGGTGCACGGCACTACTTTGCCAAGTGTCCCACGCGGTCACAGTTGTTACACTTGTAATCCTTCTTCGGGCGAGCATTGGCCAGAAAAGGGATGTGAACCACGGTTTATCACACATTACCTCAAAGAGGTAATTCAAACAACGTCCAGACAGAGAAAAACACAACTTCAACACAACAGACCTAAACCCAAACATTCCCGAAAGACTCGACTAGCTCTGATACCAACTAATGCGACACCATAAAACCCGGCGTCACATGGTTACCCGTTGCGGAAAAGAAACTTATTTAAAACACTGGTCGCCTTCGGAAAAATAACCTTTTATATAAGGTTACTGAAAAAGGGTACTCATTTTTTGTTGTTGTAAAAGTAGTTAAGAAAAAGTGATGAACATTCAGAACATGAAAATCAACATCACACATATAATGATAACTGTCCCACTTGGGATATTAGGTTTGATTACAAGACAGGCCTTGTTGAACTGGCCATCATACACTGAAACAGCTACTGAAGAAATAGGTAAAAAGAAAGCATCAAACCGAGAATAGGGAACTAGGTACAAGACTCAAAAGATGGCTCTAAAGGCCTAGGGACTATCGGGATAACACCAAAAAACCGACGAATGATCTACCGATGCCTCCTACATGCAAAGTGGCCACAGACGCTACCCTCAGACAAGATATCAGATGTAGGATCGATAACATCACCACCATCGTCGATAGGGATGTCGTCATTGTCGGGATCATGTGGATGGTACTCTGGCTCCTCCTCCTCCTCGTCCTCGACCTCTATCAGCTCAAAAGGTTCTTCCTCAGGATCCTCTTCGGGATCCTCCTCCACTGGATCCTCCGCAAGCAGTTTAACTGGATCAAAATGCTCATGAAGGAGTCCGGTGACTTGCAGCGTATGAAGGTAGTACCATGGAGGTGGAAGCGCCACAGTCCTCATCTCGACGGTATGAATCCTTCATACGGGTACTCCATTAGCATTCGTCCCGGTAGTCGTGACTGGTCCTCAATACGTCGCGGTCGTCGCACCCTCGTGTATAGTCCAGTTCCCTGCCATCCCAGCATGATCAAACACTTCGCTCCTCGAGCTCGACTGTTCCAAGGGTACGTCCGGATCCATCTAAAACCATGCGCGAAAATACCCGATACAAGAAGAACAGAACAGAACATACAGATGTGCAAGAGTGAGATACCGTCATAAGATATATCCCACAACAACCATATACATGATACATGCAACACATAATCAAGTCAACAGTTAAATCATGCATAATCATAATATAACCATGTTATATCAAGGGATCTCAAGCCCGCACAATAAATTTTTGAAAATATGCATGACACTTCAATATCAGGCTATATCCTAATCTCATGAGATATCAACACCGTTTTCCACTGGAGAAGAATTAGAGTTGGTCGATCTCTAACCCACCGGGCAGTTGCCTCCATCCCCTCATGCATTTAAGGTCTCAGTGAGACACCCCGTTGTGCCCCATTGTATTATTACATTAAAACCTTAATATTTATTTACTTAATCGCACGCTTATCATTGAAAATACGTAAAAATTAAAACTTATTTAATTATCATATAACTTCTTCAAATTTAAAACACACCAACGTTAATATATATAAATACACACCTGTTTATTTATGACAATACCAAAGCACTATTAAGGGTACCCTCTCAGTAGGATCCCTCACAGGCATCTTAAAACAACAATTAATAGCGGAAACAAAACGTCTTATAAGACTCACTGACCCAAGACACTAAATTACATTGCCGGAATCCACAGCTCGCCCTCCCTCCTCTGGTTCATACGTAGTTCCATCTAACTCCTCAGTAACTGGTTCCTCCATCGGGTCTTCTCGTACGATCACATTAGAATAAAATACAACACACACAAAGATATAGGGGATAAGAAACATTTCTATCATCAAAAGCGGAAAAGGGTCATAGCATATCATACAATAAATGTCACAGACAATCAACATACATAACTATCAAATCATCCTCAAAATAATGTATCATCATCTACCCCAATCTCATACAACTAAACTTTTATACTGACGTGGCCATCTTTATTCCTATCATGTTAGTCAGTAGTCTAGAACAGTCCAGTACTAATAACTTTCAAACGCATCAAAGACTAAACAAGTATTAGTCTACAATGGTCCAGTGCCAAGAATATACGAACGCGTCAAGGAGCATCAATCCAGAACGGTCCAGTGCCAAGAACATGTGAACTCGTCAAGGAATATCATTCCATAACGGTCCAGTGCCAAGAACATTCGAACGCGTCAAGAACTAAAGAGTATTACGGTAGTCTACCTTGGCATCCACATCCGTATGGCACTCACCCGCAATATCCGATATCCCAAAATAGGATATCCTAACCTCGTGTGTTCCACTCACACGGCTGTGAATAACAATACATCTCTAAATGAATCTCCCTAAATTACATCAATAACAACCTAGTGCCTCAACCTTCCATCAAAGTCTCAACACCTTTTTACTCATAGATTAAACCACTATATTAGGCTAGGCACCTCTAAATCACCTTTATTCTCTCACCCAAACAATTATCTCCCGAACAACACATATCCTTACATAAAAATCATCTAAGCACAATATTAAAAACCAGGCAGATCATGCATAACACAATATCAGAAAATAATTCAAATACCACAAAATATCACATAAGCAATGCAATAATAATAATAAATTCAATCAACCTCAGATAAGATAAAATCATCCTAACGTCGATAAACCTACAATCCCCAAATCACCATTGGTTTTACAGAAAAGGTTTCCAATATGATTTTGGTCTTGTCGATTACTCAACTACTAGTAGGGTTTAGGCCACCCTACACAATTATTATATAATATGCTACTTATCGATTCCGACGGTAGAATGATTCTTTCCCCCACCTGATTGACGTGCGCGCTTTCTCGTACAAGCTCTAAAGGTGTCCATGCTACTGCCAAGAACCTCGGCTCGCTGTCCAACAACATCCACAAATCTACCACCGCCCATCCTTACACATCCACCGTTCCGAAGATCAACGGCTGGACTTAGGGAAAATCGGATTCAAAATAAGCACATGAATCCTAGGGGAAAGCTACCAAAACAGGGCTACTGTTCGAGCTCCATTCCTCTGGTCACAGAGCTCTATTTAGAAAACAGAACGGTGAAAATGGATAACTATCCTTCCTAAACCATCTCACAAAGTTTCATCCTGATCCAACGGTTACAACATCTCAGATCGCAATTCTTTGGTGACAGCTTAGATGCTATCCGGGTTGAATTTCTCACCTCCTAGGCCTACTGTCCGAGCTTTATATCTCACACTATTGAGGTTTGTTCAAAATTACGACCGTTAGATATGAATAACCACAAGTCCTGAACCGTTTTCTAAAATTTGGGAATGATCTAACGGTTGAAGACAGTTTGGAGACTCCCTCCCTGCGACTGCTCCAACTTGGTTTTAAAGCTTCCAACAAAGGCTTCTTGCAACTATTGAGATTTCTCTCTCCATTCTTCTCCTCTAATCCAAAGTAGTGGTTGATGAAGAGAGTTAAGGAGATGAAGAAGATAACTAAGATCATAAAAGTGAGGGTTTACCTCTAGATAATAAAATAAAGTGAAAGAATGATCAAGTTGTGCAAGAACAACAATGGAGTTTTTGAAGAAAAAGTGAAGAAGAAATGGAAAAGATGAAGAAGTGAGTGAAATGGTGAGGGAGGCCATGGTTTGGGGGGTATATATAGGAGTAATCTTATGCCTTGTTTGGTTTGTTACTTTTAGATTAATGGGTTTTGTGATTATTTAATTAATATAAGTTTAACCATAGTTAATAATTAACTTAACTAGGGTTACTTTGCTTAACTATGGTTAATAAATATGTGGCTCACATTTGATGGAGGTGTGTCTGATTTTGGGCCACACAAAGTGACTCACCGATGAGTCAAGAATCCTATCCGTTAGCGGTTCCCGGAAATTTCGTACGCAGCTCCATCGTTTACCCGATTTCGGTTTTTGAGAGGAAAATAATGAAATGAAAGCAAAATGAAATAGGTATGGTTGAGTATATATGGATGCACGAAATTGAGGAGATGTGGGAGGTTTACAACCACGTAAAATGAATGGTTAAGAGTGCGTAGATGTGTTTGGTTAATACCCGCGAAAGCTTGGGGGTATTTTGGTCATTTTTACCTAAAAGTCATGATTACTAGCATTTAATGCTCATAAATGCTTGGTGATTCATCCTCCATAAGTCATCATGTATGACTCGTTATCCCGATCTCTTGACAGGTCTCTGTAGTTCCGTTTTCGACTCCGTCGGTTTCCTGATTAGGGTTTTATGCACGTAAAAAGCGTAATATTTTATTTTCGGTTGAAAATTTTCAAAACCACCAAACTCGTTAGAAATATGATTTAAATATAAACCATTTCATTCACGAGTCAAAATTAGGTTTTCTGATTAATAAAATCTTACTGTCAGTGAAAACACCGACTGTTTTCCGTCCGAACTTTTACCAAAAATCGTCCGAATAAACATAATATTTTATTTCTGATCAGAAATTTGGAAAGTAGACTTCCACACGGACAAAATAAAAAAAAATCTACAAATTTCAGTTTTCGAGCCAAATTAGGGTTTTCTGTCAGTATAAAATTATACCTTCAGTATAAAATTATACTGTCAGTTAAAAAAAAGCAGACCGGGCTCCGTCTGAATTTTCAACCCAAAATTTCACCGTAGCCTTCTACCATAAGAGAGACTATGAATATGATTTTATTTTATTTAAAATCACTTTCTAACTCTCAGATTAAAATATAATTAATTATATTTTAACCGGTTAAACAGCGTAATTAAAAATCAGGCTATTACATTACTACCCCTCTTAGAAAAAAAATTCCGTCCTCGAAATTTCTTAACTCAACACTAGACATCATCTTGTAATCGTATCTTAATCTAAAGATCCAACATTATATTTCTCATCGATGTTTTTCCCCTAGGTGACAGCGGTAACTTCATAACAGAATTCATTCTTATATCATTCTATTTATCCTCGAACTTATCCATCACTATATTCTATTCATTGTTCTTAACCTTTCCAACTTGATCTAACCTCCTTAAAGGACATAATCAAAACTTAATCCCTTCCTCTTCTTACTACTGATCCACTAGAGAACCTTATTTCAACATCTAACAGCCGTAATTAACACCACAATCAAAACTACCCTAACTTCCTACTTCATGTATCCAATCACAGTCTTGGTTCCATAAAATGTATTTCAATATTCTAGATTATATCAAAATCACACCTTTCAAGTCTCCAAATAAACATCTCAACACTCCGTAAGATAAAATCAAAAGAACAACACCTGTTAGGATTATCTAACTCAACAAATTTGAATTTCTCTAGTAACCTCAATTTACATTAAAAATCATCTTTTCTGCTCATATTCCACTTAGGTGAAAGCTCATATTCAACTTAGGTGAAATTACTATATACACTTTCGTTTACTCTTCCCAAACTCATACAATCCATCTTAACTACGATCCTTAATCATTGCCCTAGATTCCATAATGATACTATGCCTCGATCAACATTTGACTTATAGTAATTGTCTTACTCAATGATATTGATCTTAAGGGTTCACATCCTACCAGTCACAACTATACCTCAACAAAACTCTCATCACTTTCTTCTCTATCATGCCACTTAGACAAACAAACAAAGTCTACCAGATATCAAATACATACCTTGTATAAGATACCAGATTGAGAATTCAGCTCGCCTCACGGTAAACACTCTTTCAGTGGCCTGAGGTCTGACCATCTGCTGTCCTGCTGCTGGAACTCCTTTTCCAGCTCCACCTCTCTGAACACTGGTATACAACATATAATGCTACATAAAACTGGAATATATATGCCATATAACTGTTAACTATCGCGTCGGGACTCACTACCCAACTTCTAACCATAGTTAAAATCCGATGTGGACTCAACTAGACATGGCCAGTAACAATATCCTAGACCTCACAGTCCGATTAGAATCGAACTGCTCTAATACCACCAAATGAGACACCTCGTTGTGTCCCATTGTATTATTACATTAAAACTTTAATATTTATTTACTTAATTGCTCGCTTATCGTTGAAAATACGTAAAAATTAAAACTTATTTAATTATCATATAACTTCTTCAAATTTAAAACACACCAACGTTAATATATATAAATACACACCTGTTTATTTATGTCAATACCAAAGCACTGTTAAGAGTACCTTCTCAGTATGATCCCTCACAGGCATCTTAAAACAACAATTAATCGCATTGTTCATTCGTTTTCCCTGTCGCAGCTGAAAGCTAACGACTTAATCATCATTTCCCCATCACTTGAAAACTTAGAAGCATAGGACACACAGTCCGAATGCTCAATCAGAACGCCCGAGACCGATGCACCAGTCCAAGGCTTATGGTCGTAGAAAATAACATTCACTTTTAACAACATTCTTCACGACGTGGTTAGGACACACAGTCCACAACAACGTGATTAGGACACACGGTCCATAATAACGAAATTAGAACGCACTGACCTCGATTTTGAGAATTAGACCCTAAGTCCGGAACATCATGAATAGGACACATGGCCCCGAATTAACACTGATCCAAGATCACGTGCGTATAACTAAATACTAGCGACGACGTCTCGCGTACTAGATTCTCTTTCTTAAGTATTTATTTTTCGTTCATTGAAAATCAAATTCAAAACCGAATCCTCGATAACCTATACAATAGTTCACCAAAACCATTTCAACATTTAAAACAAGTACTTTAAGTTAATGAGTTTTTGGAAAAGAACACCAATCCCTTCATCTTCAAAGCTTATTAAGGTTTTTAAAACTTATAACAATTGAGCACAGACACAAGTCTGGCTTAGCAAACTTTCAATCAACAGCAGTATATGTTATCAGTTCAATGCTAATATCACAGTTGAAAGCAGTTCATCACAGATATGCATTATAACACTTAGAACAAGCACAGTTCAACATCAGATAATAGCATAACAGTTCAAGTACATTAGATAACCAAGTAATCTCAATCAACATATAAATATCCAGTTAAACACCTACACACATGCATACAGTTATTGAATATCTTTAGGAAATCCCCTCTTACCTCACGTCGAAGTTAAGAGTTTTGGATTTGAAAAGAAGGTTCACGAACGTCCTCGCTTCTCCGGTGATGGAAGTCTAAGGTTACCAACATAAAATCATGAGTTAAAAGAAATCAACTCGAGAACACTAACCACAAGGTATAGGTTCGGTTCATACAATAAACTAGGATTAGGGGTTTCCGAAATTTATGCGACTCTTGGATTTATGATCCTTAAGTGCTAGAAGTTCATAAACAACAATCTTTTAACAAAGTTGAATTAAAAATCCCACTAAGTACTTGACTTAGGGTTTCGGCCAAGCATAGGTAAATAGGCTAGGAATTTCTAAACTTTCCAATCTCTTTAGGTTAGCATCCATACATAGTAAGGAGCTTGAAACCATGATCATTTTGGAAAATGGAAAAATCAAATGTCTTAGACCATGAACTCTTAGGATCGGCTTTAACAAGTTTGTGAGGTTAGAGATATTTAAATCATCCAATCTTTTGGACATAGCATCCTTTAACATGAAGGAGCTTTAATCCATAATCATCTTAGAAAACAAAATAAAATAACACATCCTAGGTCAAATGTTACATTCGGCCATCATAGGAAAATAAAGCAATAAAATATTTTAAACTTTCCAATCACTTAGGCATAGCATCCTTTAACATAAGGAGCTTTTTAGTCCATGATCACTTTGGAAAACAAAACTCAACATCTTTGCCATAACCATTTAAGGTTTCGGTCTTTTCAAGAAATGGGGGTTAGAAATCTTCAAACTTTCCAATCTCTTGGAATTAGCATCCTCCTATGTCAAGGAGACTTAATCCATGATCATTTTGGAAAACAAAACTTAAACAACATTGCCTTAAAACTCATTGGTTTTGGTCTTTACATAAAAATAGAGTAAAAATCTTTAAACTTTCCAATCACTTAGACATAGCATCCTTTAACATAAAGGAGCCTTGGTCCATGATCATTTTGGAAAAAAAATATTTAAACTTTCCAATCACTTAGACATAGCATCCTTTAACATAAAGTAGCCTTGGTCCATGATCATTTTGGAAAACAAATCTTTAAACTTTCCAATCACTTAGAGATAGCATCCTTTAACATAAAGGAGCCTTGGTCCATGATCATCTTGGAAATGAAACTCAAATACAAACTCTTACATGTAAAAGTTGAAACAAGATTCACCTAAACCATATACATGGTTTTGGCCTCCTTAGAAAGAAGAGGTTAGGAAACTTTGTTTTACATAACCTTTTATTATGTGATGTGATTGGAGAGAGAAAGATGAAAGAGTGAGATTTTGAAAAAAAGTCAAGATTCACTTTTTGAGGTGTGTCATAGCCTTCACATCAAGTCACTTCATGTCACTTCATCCTCTTGATGCTCTACTCCATTGCGTATCAGATGACTTCCCCGATCGTATTTCCCGACGATTTCGCCCGGGAAATCCCTAAGATTTGGCCTCGAACAAGATTTTTCGAAAAACTCCAAACCCACACAAAACATCATAAAAACACTAACCATTTCGTTCACGAATTAAAATTTGGTCTCTAGCTCAGTAAACTTGTACTGGCAGTGAGAACCCATATCGGTTTTCGTCTGAATTTTCGACCGAAAATTTTACTGTGACTTCATACGGTAAAACAATACAAGAAAATGATTTTATTTTAATTAAAATCATCCTCTGGATTTTATCAAAAATAAACACATTAAAGCATGTATTTACTGATAAGAAGCATACGAAAAACAGGGTGTCACAAATATGAAGTGTTCATGCATAGTTTTTCACATGATGACGTTTGGGGTGTTAAACCCATTGTCAAACTATTTGCTCATGAATGCTTGTGATGATATATGTGTATGTGTTTTATGTGGTGTCTAGCATGTAGTTGTCGAGTAAAATCCATATATTGGTTTCTCACTCTTGCATGTTTTATTTGTGGTTTCTCTACTTGTGCATATATCTTTACATCTGAGATTAGATGGACCCGGATGCCTCGGTACATTCGAGGCTTCGGTCGATCATGTTTGATCACGTTCATTTTGGTGGTGCCTGGCAGATAAACCTTGGGGCACTCAGCGCCACCTATCATGGTCCTAGTAGAGAGGTTGTTGGCACAGTAGAGGCAGGACGGCAACGAAGGACACATGTTGTGGAGACTGTTGAGGTATCTTTACCTCTAGTGTGGCTATACTTACAGTACTTTGCTGAGCACGGGTTACTTGATTTGCCACCTCAGCTGATTCCGCTTCAGATGAGTACTTTGAGGACGATCTTGAGTTCCACCCTTCTGCTGTTGATGATGATGATTCTTCCGACGAGGGAGCGGGAGCAGAGGTATCTTCATCGGATACATCTGTTGTAGGTGGGGTTGATCATCATGATCTCCCCAATGGTTTTCATTTGCTTGACCAGCTATAGGTATAGTTCTGGGGTAGCGAGTCTTGTTAGTTTTTGATCTGGCTACTGAGAGCCATGAGTTTTTGGTATGGTTCTGGACTGCTCGTTACTTATATGTATATGTTTTTATCTTCTTTGCTTAGTTTGATGGAGAATAGCCTATACTTATGAGGGCTCTTTTGTTATCTCATATTAGATATAGTGTGTTTTTAAATGATGATGCATGTGTGTGTGTGTGTGTGTGTGTGTGTGTGTGTGTGTGTGTGTGTGTGTGTGTATATATATATACGTTTGTTTACGTTCACGATGGTTCGATGTTTTAAAAAAAATCATCACTTTTTTCGTAATGAGACGTTTACTTTAAAGTATATTTTTCGAAAGTAACCAGCGATTAATAATTTAATTTTCCACTTTTGGGTAACTATGTGATGACCCTAGAAGGGGTGTCGCATTTGTGGTATCAGAGATGGTCGAGTCTTTCGGGAATGTTGGGAAATAGGTCTGTTATGTCTATGTTGTGTGATCTCTGACTTAGACTTGTTTTAATTACTTCTTAGAAGTAATGTATGGTAATGAGTAAGTTCACATTTCAGTTTCTGGTTTTGGTTTAACTGATTGTGACTTGTAGGTCAGTTATGGAACCTGTTGTTGAACCAGAAGCTGGACGTGGACGTGGACGTGGACGTGGACGTGGACGCGGTCGTGGAAGAGGCCGTAGAGGTGGTCGTGTTGACGGTCGTGGTAACACGAATGAAGAGTATGAAGAATGAGTGGATTATGTGGCTCAAGCAATGGAAAATGTGGCAACGGCGATTGCAAATCAAACTGCATCTATGAATGCCCAGAATCTGCAAGCTGCGGAAGGCAAGGCGTTGATTGTGTTTTGAAGTCAAAATCCTTCACAGTTTGGTCTGAATGCTGATCATGAGAAAGCTGATTTGTGGATCCAGCAGCTGGAGAAAATCTTCAAGTTGGTGGTCATGCCGGCAGAAGTTAGGGTTACTTATGCTGCTTTCCTACTGGTAGGAGATGCGGAGTATTGGTGGAGAGGTGCCAGACTACTATTAGAAGCTTATCATCAAGAGACTACTTGGAATGTTTTTCGAACTACATTCATGGACCAATATTTTCCCAAGAGCATAAGGATCTAGAAAGAACAACAATTTATGGGGTTACAGTAGGGAGAGTTATCTGTAAGGGAGTGTGCGGCGAAGCTTGAATCGTTTTCCAAATACTTCCGTTTCTTTCAAGCTCAACCGAATGAAATCTAGAAGTGTGAGAGGTTTGAAGCAAGACTACGATTTGAGATTAAGGAGTCTGTTTTACCTCTGCAACTTCGTAATTTCCAAGATCTAGTGGAAATGAGTCGTAAGATCGAGCAAATGAGGAAAGGAAAGGATAATAAAGGGAGTGTTGGTGGACCCTCTCATTTCAAGAACCAAACTCGGAACTGGAAAGGGAAACAAATCATAAGAAACCTTATTTTCGTCCATTAGGAAATAACCAGAATCGACAACAATACCGTTCGAATTTTGCTGCATCAGGGAATGGAGGCCAAAGGAATCCGAATCAAGGCCATATTAGGAGATGCTTTAATTGCAGAGATACCAGACACTTGTTGGATGCTTGCCCAATGCGGGGAGTAAAATGTTTTAATTGTGATCAAGTGGGACACATGGCGAAGGACTGCAATGCACCAAAGCGTGGAATGACTGTCAATAACAACAGAACAAATAAACCAACAGCCAAAGGGAGAGTTTATACGATGAGTGGGGCTGAGGCTTCAAACTCTGACGATCTCATACAGGGCAAGTGTGACATAAACGGTAATCTTTTAACTGTACTTTTTGATTCAGGTGCGATACATTCTTTTATCTCGATGGATTGTGTGAAACTACTGAAATTTCCTGTTTCTTCTTTGTCATGTGATCTTATTGTTTCAACTCCTACTGCTAAGCCAGTTTTAGTCACTTCTATTTGCTTGAATTGTCCTATCATTATTCAGGATAAACAATTTCTTGCTAACCTGATCGGTTTGCCTTTAATACAGTTAGATGTAATTTTAGGCATGGATTGGTTGTCTTCTAACCATATATTGATTGACTTTGCTCATAAAACTCTAGTTTTTCCTACGGATGAGATTTCTGGATTTTTAACTGCTAATCAAGTAAACGCTTCTTTAAAAGAGGGAGCGCAAGGATACATGCTATTCTTTTCCTTAGACGTTAAAAGCGAGTTAGACTTGCAGTGTATACCCGTTGTCAACGAGTTTCTAGAAGTTTTTCCTGAAGATGTACATGGATTACCACCTGTTCGGGAGATTGAGTTCGCGATTCATCTGGTTCCGGGCACTCGACCAATATCCATAGCACCATATCGAATGTCGCCATCAGAACTTGAGGATTTAAAAGGACAACTAGTGGAACTGATGAGAAAGGAATTCATTAGACCCAGTGTATCGCCTTGGGGAGCTCCAGTTTTATTAGTAAAAAAGAAATATAGAACTTCTCGTTATGCGTAGATTTTCAGCAGTTGAATAAAGTGACGATTAAGAATAAGTATCCGTGTTGGAGAATCAGTAAAATATCCCTGATTTTGTCCTCTTTGATTCTATTTGATTTTATCTTTATTATTTTGATTTTATTTTGTTTTATTTCCTTCCTTAATTATAGGAAGATATTTGATTTGATTTGTTTTACCTTTATTGTAATCTCTCTATAAAAGAGACTCGTACTATGAATGAAATCACAACAATTATTCCACTGCCTTCTATATGGTATCAGCAACTTTAGGTTAGAGTTCTTTTCTCCCCACCATAGTGGCACGCCCAAACTCATGGAAGCACGCCCTTACAGGCGCTGTTGAAGATAGCAGCACCGTGACAAGAGGTGGCTCAGGTAGTGGCGGTGGCGGCCCAGGCAGTGGCGGTGGTGGCCCAGGCAGCAGGGACGTAGGTGCATGTGGTGAGAATCGAGCATTCCAAGCTAGTACCTCTGATCAAGAGAAGCAGTCTTCTTCAAGCTCAATTCCTTTCACTAAGGAACAAATAGATCAACTGTTCAAACTTCTTGAGTCTCAAACTCCTTCCTGCTCCATAGCCCAGAAAGGTAACTTTGTTAAAACTGCCCTTCTTAGTGTCAACCATACTTGGATTGTTGATTCAGGTGCTACTGATCATATGACAGGAGAGTCTAGTTTCTTTTCTTCATATCGTCCTTGTGCAGGTAACCAGAAAATTAAAATTGCAGATGGCTCTCTATCAACCATTGCAGGGAAAAGGTTCATTGTCCTGTCTCCAACAATAACTCTCCAAGATGTCCTTCATGTCCCAAATTTGTCATGTAATCTTTTATCGGTCAGTAAATTAGCCCGGGATAAAAACTGTCAAACTAATTTCTTTGCTTCTCGTTGTGTGTTTCAGGATTTGAACTCAGGGAGGATGATTGGCAGTGCTAAGGAGAATGGAGGACTCTATTACTTTGATGATGGACTTGGATCAAAACAACAATCCCAACCAATAGGTTCCTGCTTTGAATCTAGTTTTATTTCTGATAACAATAATGATATTATGTTATGGCATTTACGATTAGGTCACCCGAGTTTTAGGTACCTAAAATATTTATTTCCAAAGTTGTTTTGTAATAAAGACCCTTAGTTATTTCATTGTGAAACTTGCGAATTTGCAAAACACCATCGCTCTTTTTTTCCTATGCAATCTTATAAGCCAACAAAACCATTTTCTATTATTCACAGAGATGTTTGGGGTCCTAATAAGAAAAGTACACTCTCCAATAAAAAATGTTTCATTACTTTTATCGATGATCACACTAGACTTTGTTGGGTGTACTTGTTAAAGGAAAAATCTGAGGCTGGGCAAGCTGTAAGAAATTTCTTTAAAATGGTGCAGAATCAATTCCAAACAAATATTCAAGTCTTCAGAAGTGATAATGGAAAGGAATATTTTAATATGATTTTGGGGAATTTCTTTCTTGAAAATGGGGTTGTGCATCAAAGTTCTTGTGCTAATACACCCCAACAGAATGGGATTGCAGAGAGAAAGAATAGACATCTCCTAGAGGTGGATAGATCCTTACTCTTCGAAACCAAAGTTCCAAAATACTTGTGCGGTGAAGCTATTTTAACTGTATCATATTTGATCAATCGTATGTCGTCCAAAGTTTTACAATTTCAAACTCCCCTTCATATTTTTAAAGAGTGTTTTCCTATGGCTCGTCTTTCAGCCAATTTACCTTTAAAGATATTTGGCTCTACTGTATTTGTTCATGAACATAAGTATCTTGGGAAGCTAGCACCACGTGCTATAAAATGTGTTTTTATTGGATACTCTCCAACCCAAATGGGGTACAAGTGTTTTGATCCAATATCAAAAAGAATTTTTGTAACAATGGATGCCACTTTCTTTGAAAAACAATCTTTTTTTAAGGACATTCATCTTCAGGGGTGAATTCACATGAAGATTCTTTTGAAACCATTACTTTATCTGAAAATTCACATAATTGAGACTTATACTACTGTACCAATAGCAAATGACCAAGATTCGTTATCTGGACCTTCTCCCATCATGAGTAAGGCTCCTGTGGAATCTGGGTCTACATCTCTAAATCAAAACTCTGACAAACAATCCTTGGAAATTGATAATAATGAAGAACTAATCAAAATGCCACAACATGATGATTCTTGTGAAGAAGAAATTGACAGGTTCAAGGATGGTGATCGAAGGTGTGGAAAGTTCTTTGTTTCAAAAAACCATAAGAAAAAGAATGAAGAATCAACTCTCTAGCACGGTCATGAATCCGAACCGAGGGAAAATCCAATCAGTCAACTTGATACAGGTACGTCCCAGTCTGAACCTAATTGTCACAATGAATCAGTTGAGTTAGACATCCCCATAACATTTAGAAAAGGTATTAGATCTTGTACAAAGCATCCTTGGTCTAAATTTATGTCATATTCAAATTTGTCTTCCTCTTTTGCTACATTTACCTCACAGTTGTCTAGTACAGAAGTTCCAAAAACTGTACGGGAAGCTCTAAAAATTCCAAAGTGGAAGGAAGTCGTTCTTGAGGAGATGAGAGCTCTTTAGAAGAACAACACTTGGAGTGTTATGACCTTACCACTGGAAAAAACACAGTGGGTTGCAAATGGGTCTTTACTGTGAAGTATAATTCAGATGGATCCGTAGAAAGGTACAAGGCACGCTTGGTGGCCAAGGGATTCACTCAGACTTATGGCATAGACTACTCGGAAACTTTTGCTTCTGTGGAAAAATTGAACACTGTCAGGATTCTCTTATCCCTTGCTGCCAACTTAGATTGGCCTTTGCACCAACTAGATGTGAAGAATGCATTCCTCAATGGTGACCTAGAAGAAGAGGTATACATGGATGGGCCTCCTGGATTTGAATAAAAATTTGGGTCAAATGTGTGTAAATTGAAGAAGTCACTTTATGGGCTCAAACAGTCCCCGAGAGCATGGTTCGAAAGATTTACCCAGTCCATGAAGAAACAGGGATACAGTCAAGGACAAGCCGATCACACCCTATTCACAAAATTTTCTTCTGATGGGAAGATTGCTGCACTAATTGTCTATGTTAATGACATTGTTCTTACTGGGAATGATGTAATAGAGATGGGAAGGCTGAAGAAAAATTTGGCAGCAGAATTTGAGGTCAAGGATTTGGGAGCATTGAGATATTTTCTTGGCATGGAGGTTACTCGATCAAAAAAGGTAATTGTGGTTTCTCAATGAAAGTACATTATGGACCTTTTAAAGGAAACTGGAATGAGTGGTTGCAGACCAGTTGATACCCCCATGGACCCAAATGTGAAACTTTGGGAGAAAGGAGATGTTCCTGTTGATATTGGGAGATATCAGAGATTAGTTGGCAAGTTAATCTACCTATCTCATACCAGACCTGATATTGCCTTTTGTGAGTGTTGTAAGCAAGTTTATGCACTCCCCATATGAAGAACATCTTGAGGCAGTCTACAGAATTTTGAGGTACTTGAAGAGCAATCCTGGGAAAGGATTGTATAGAAAAACCAATGAGAGGAATGCTGAAATCTTTAATGATGCAGACTGGACAGGATCAGTCACCGATAGAAAATCAACTTCAGGATATTGTACCTATGTGTGGGGAAATCTAGTGGTGTGGTTGCTAGAAGTAGTGCTGAGGCTGAATTTAGAGCGATGGCCCAAGGAATTTGCGAAGGGTTGTGGATCTATAGAGTCTTGGAGGAACTCAAGATGAAGGTTGATCTTCCATTGAAGTTGTACTGTGACAACAAAGCAGTAATAAGCATAGCTCACAATCCCGTCCAGCATGACAGAACCAAACACATTGAGATTGATCGCCACTTCATAAAAGAAAAATTAGATGCTGGCATTATCTGTCTTCCTTTTGTGACTTCCAACCAACAAACAGCTGATATTTTGACCAAGAGTCTAGCAAGACCAAATTTTGAGCACTTGATAAGCAAGTTGGGCATGATAGATATATATGCACCAACTTGAGAGGGTGTATTGGAGAATCAGGAAAATATCCTTGATTTTATCCTCTTTGATTCTATTTGATTTTATTTTGTTTTATTTCCTTCCTTAATTATAGGAAGAGATTTGATTTGATTTGTTTTGCCTTTATTGTAATCTCTCAATAAAAGAGACTTGTACTATGAATGAAATCACAACAATTATTCCACTGCCTTCTATAATCCGCTTCCAAGAATAGATGACTTGATGGATTAGTTACATGGAGAAACCGTTTTCTCAAAGATAGATTTATGTTCAGGCTATCATCAGATTCGCGTGAATGCGGAGGATGTTCTTAAAACAGCGTTTCGAACACGTTACGGGCATTACGAGTACCTTATGATGCCATTCGGAGTTACGAATGATCCAGCTATATTCATGGATTATATGAATAGGATTTTTCAAACTTACTTAGATCAGTTTGTGGTTGTTTTTATAGACGATATTCTAATCTATTCTCCCAGTAAAGAAAAACATGCTGAATATTTCAGTGTGATTCTCCAAATTTTAAAGGAGAAACAGCTTTACGCGAAACCTGAAAAGTGTGAATTTTGGTTAGACCGAGTTCAATTTTTAGGACACATAATCTCAAGTAAAGGAAATGCCGTTGATCCGTCGAAAGTTGAGACTGTTTTACAATGGGAAAGGCCTAAGACGGTAACCGAGATTCGTAGTTTTGTGGGTTTAACAGGATACTATAGAAGATTTATTAAGGGATTTTCCAAGATAGCAGGACCCCTTACCCAATTAACTCGAAAGGATCAAGCGTTTATATGGACTGAAGCATGTGAAGGAAGTTTTCAAGAGTTAAAACGGAGGTTGACTGCTTCACCTGTGTTGATACTGCCTAATCCTCATGAACCTTTTGAGGTTTATTGTGATGCTTCACATCAAGGGTTAGGATGTGTATTGATGGAAGACCGAAAAGTCATGGCTTATGCTTCAAGACAGTTGAAGATTCATGAAAGGAATTATCCTACACATGACTTGGAGCTAGCAGCAGTGGTATTCGCTTTAAAAATCTGGAGACATTATTTGTATGGAGCGACTTTTAATGTTTTCAGCGACCATAAAAGTTTGAAATACCTATTTGATCAAAAGGAGCTTAACATGAGGCAAAGGCATTGGTTGGAATTTCTAAAGGATTACGATTTCCAATTACAATATCACCCTAGAAAAGCAAACGTAGTAGCAGATGCTTTGAGCAGGAAATCAATGCATATATCGATAATGATGGTTAAAGAGCAACAGTTATTGGAACAATTCCGAGATATGCGATTGACGATTAAGACATTGCTAGGAAAATTGTGTTTAGGTGTGATTACTGTTTCAAATGGATCGATGGAACAAATTAAATAAAAACAAGAAAGTGATCAGTACCTACAAGGAGAAAGAGAATTAGTGCGACAGGGAGCTGTGTCGGAATTTAAAGAAGGAAATGATGGAATATTAAGGTTTGGTGAAAGGATTTACGTACTGAACGATGCCGAGCTGAGAAATTTAATTCTTGAAGAAGCTCATAGGAGTAAGTTAAGTTTACATCCGGGAGCTACTAAGATGTATCAAGATCTCAAGAAATTGTATTGGTGGTATGGCATGAAGAAAGATGTAATGGAGTTTGTAGTTGCATGTTTAACTTGTCAAAAGGTTAAAGTTGAACATCAAATACCGGCAGGAATGCTACAATCCTTAGACATTCCAAAATGGAAATGGGATGGTATTGCGATGGATTTTGTGTCAGGTTTGCCAAAGACTCGGAAAGGGTATGACTCTATATGGGTAATAGTTGATCAACTGACTAAGTCAGCTCACTTTTTACCAATTAATATGAAATACCCACTGGAAAGACTAACCCAGTTATACATTGATGAAATTGTTAGACTACATGGAATACCTTCGAGTATTATCTCAGATCGTGATCCAAGATTTACGTCAAGATTTTGGTAAAGTCTGCAAGATTCGTTGGGAATGAAACTCGGATTAAGTTTTGCGTATCATCCTCAAACGGATGGATAATCGGAGAGGACTATTCAGTCTCTTGAAGATTTTTTGAGAGCATGTGTGCTAGAAAATGCTGGAAGTTGGGATGAATATCTATCATTGATAGATTTCACTTACAATAACAGTTTTCACTCGAGTATAGGCATGGCACCCTATGAAGCTTTGTATGGTCGACGATGCAGAACGCCTTTATGTTGGTACCAAGATGGTGCAAGTTTAATGGTAGGACCAGATATCAAGCAACAAACAACAGAAAAGGTGAAAATGATTCAAGAGAAAATACGGACAACTCAGAGTCGACAGAAAAGTTATGCTGACAAGAGACAACGACCTCTTGAGTTTGTGGAAGGTGAGCATGTGTTTTTGAGAGTCATGCCAATGACTGGGGTTGGAAGGGTAATTAAATCCAGGAAACTCACTCCTGAATTCATTGGACCTTACCAAATTCTTCGTCGAGTAGGTCCAGTAGCCTATAAAATTTCTTTACCGCCTTTTCTATCCAATCTTCATGATGTTTTTCATGTTTCACAATTAAGGAAGTATATTCCCGATCCATATCACATAATTGAACCGGATTTAGTACAACTAAAAGAAAACTTGTCTTATAAGACTTTACCTGTACGAATCGCGGATAAGATGACAAAGCAGCTCAGAGGTAAACAAATCTCATTGGTCAAGGTTATTTGGGATGATGTGACTGGAGAAGCAACGTGGGAAGTGGAAGACAAAATGAAGTTATAGTATCCTGATTTGTTTACAGGTGCGTAATTTCAAGGACGGAATTTTTTTTTGTGGGGTAGCAATGTAACACCCTGTTTTTCACTGTTTTAAATAACAGAAATATGTTAATATGATTATTTAAGTTTTAGAAAATTATTTTAAATAAATGGAGTTTACCACTCAATTCTACTTGAATATAGAAAGCTATGATTAAAATTTAGATTGGAAAGTCAGGCGAAACCCGGCCCGCGAATTCCATTGACAATATAATTATACTGCTCAAAAGACCTAATTTTAATTCATGAACGAAAAACTTAAGATTTTTATTTTATTTCCTACGATAGTATGTTTTTAGAATTATTTCATAAAAAGTGAAACAATATACATTTTACGGACGCTATCCTCAATCGGGCGAACGACGAAGCTGATTACGGGAGTTTCGGGACTCGATAAGTGGATAAACCCTAAATTCTCGTAGGACTTAGTCATCCATGTGAGAGGTTTAATGTGGCTTAGGGTTACGTTAGCAATTTTTGATAATTGTATTTTGACCCCTAAACTTTCTGTTAATTATATTTTGGTCCTTAAACTAATTTTCATGATACACTAAGTGAAATGGGCCAAATTCTTGTCATCTAAACCCATTAAGGGCTGCGGACTAGAGCCCAATTGTCATGATCAAAGATTAATTTTCATGATACCAATTTCATTCATTTAAGTTCCTTGTCAAGTTTATGTCTTAAGCAATTTCCATGATGCAAAATCAAGTGGGCTCAAGTGAATTTCCTCAAGCCCAATGCGCAAGGCCCATGACTTGCTCATAAAGTTGATGAGTCAAGTGGCTTCTTGATCATTCTCACATATTCTCACACTTTCTCAAAAGCTCTCAAGTGTTCTACCTTGTTCTTATTTTTCTCTCACACAAAGAAGCCAAGTTTGTGAAGGAGGTTGAAGATTGCTTGATCATTTTTCAATTCCAATAGGTGATTCTTCATCCTCGTCATCTTTTAGTTATCGTTTCTTCAAATCATTTCATGTTTCAAAGATTTATTTTTCATGTTCATCTTAGTTGTTCTTAACTTTGATAAATCATAGAAAATCATAGAAAAATCCTGAGTTTGAAACCAATTTCTCTGTTCTTGTCATCATGTATATGTTCTAAATCCAAGAGTATGTTGAAATCAAAAATTTTCTTCCCTTTTTACTCATCAAGGCCGAACCTATAGAGGTGAAGTTGGAGGAGATTTTGTTCATGCCTTTTGTAAATAACCATGTATATTAGCTTGTTGGTATATATGTGTAGGGAATCCAAGTTGTTTTGTCAAACAAAAATCCCTAGCCCTATGAAAATGTCATGGCCAAAACTAGGTGTGTATGAGTTAGGAAGTTTTGAATTCCAAACTTAGTTGTTTAGCCACTAATCCACGATCTTGGTTAATTAAGGATCATTAATCCATGACTTAATCATGATTAGGAATTTTTAGTCACCAAGACCCTTGAAACCGTGACCATGTAGGAAGGATTTTGATGGTTTTAATTGTTTGATTAGTAATGGTTTGATTGTATTGGTGAAGGTTGAATTTATTCCATTGTGTACGTGAGAACCGGGCATTCGATGAAGCAATTTATTCCGCTGAGAATTCTACGAGAGGTACGAGGGGATTACCTGAGGGATATATTCGATGCCTATATGTTATCATGTGTTTGTCTGTTAGTATTTATTTAAGTTGTTTAAGTTATGGTATTTGTATCTGTGTTGGTTTAATTGCATTTAATTGTTTATCTGCAATTATATTATGCTATTGTGATGCATGATCTGCCTGGGAATATCTGTGATATTATTGTTGGTTGTTGTCTGAGAAGTCTGACAGTAGCCAATGCCCAATTAAATTAATTGGATAAAAGATTTAAGAAGCTTCACAAATTGTATTCAATGTTTTAACGGTAAAATATTGATATATAATATTAATGGAAATTTTTATTTGGGAAAAATAAGGAATTTTGGAAAATATCATTATTTTAATGACTTATTACTGTAAGAGTGACTTATGGGTCACAATAAGAGCGAAACCGTGAAACTATTTTTGTACTGCTAATTTTTACGTAAGAAATTACGTAATATTATAAAAAGTTATTTTATTAAATTAATTGTTGAAAATAAGTTAATTATAATTTAAGAAAATTATTTAAGTGGAAAAAGCTAAGTTTTGGCTTAAAAGGTTTTAAAAGTGATAATTGACGGCAAATTTGGAAAAGTGTCGACGGCAAGTATTTTGAAACGACGGTACGTATTTTAAGTAAGTTTAAAACCTCAAGTGACTCACCTTTGTGAAAACTAAGTTTTATTATTTAAGGATTTTATTGAAGAATTTCCCATTTGAAAAGATTTTCCGAAAGCAAAATTAATTCAATCGTGTTGAAAGTCGTGTTGAACTTAGTAACCGAGACGTCGGGGTACTAAGGTTCTTTGTTGTTATGGACTTGGGGTCCTTTGGACTTTGAGGTCCTGTAGACTTGGTGTCTACTATATACATGGTGTATACTGTGTTTAAACATTTAAGATGTTTTCTATTACCACGAACCTATGACCGGTGCATCGGTCGAGAGGTGTCGTGATTGAGCACTCGGACTGTGAGGTCCAGTGTTGTAATGAAAGTTTTAAAGATGTTAAAACTATGTGAGTCGTAAGCCATTTTGAGCTTCGACAAAGAAAGATCGAACACAAAGAAAAGTGTTATGAGAAAAGTGTTTTGCATGCATTTGGCAGACGTGCCCTTGGTTCTATGTGTGATTACCTTGCGGCGTCAGGTATTTCATGCTACAATTTTCTTCATTGTGCCCGGGTTAGACAATGAAACCCCATTTACGGTTTTATCACTGATGCCCTGGGTGTGGACAGTGTGCAATGGGTTATGGCTGCGTGCCTTTATGCCATGGGATGGCAATTGAGCCTGATCAACTCACCATGTGTTGGGATATCTCATGACATTAGGTGCGAATTTAGATGACGAATATGAAGTGTTCATGCATAGTTTTTCACATGATGACGTTTGGGGTGTTAAACCCATTGATAAACTATTTGCTTATGAATGCTTGTGTTGATATATGTGTATGTGTTTTATGTGGTGTCTAGCATGTAGTTGTCGAGTAAAATCCATATATTGGTTTCTCACTCTTGCATGTTTTATTTGTGGTTTCTCTACTTGTGCATATATCTTTACGTCTGAGATTAGATGGACCCTGATATGCCTCTGGCACATTCGAGGCTTCGGCTGATCATGTTTGATCGCGCTCATTTTGGTGGTGCCTGGGAGATAAACCCTAGGGCACTCAGCGCCACCTAGCATGGCCCTAGTAGAGAGGTTGTTGGCACAGTAGAGGCAGGACCGCAGTGAAGGACGCATGTTGTGGAGACTGTTGAGGTATCTCTACCTCCGGTATGGCTATACTTACAGTACTTGGCTGAGCACGGGTTACTTGATTTGCCACCTCAGCTGATTCCGCTTCAGATAGCAGGACCATCAGTACCTCCTGTTGAGGTAGTTTTGGATGAGGTCGAGGAGGACCCAGATAAGTACTTTGAGGACGATCTTGAGTTCCACCCTCCTGCTGTTGATGATGATGATTCTTCCGACAAGGGAGCGGGAGCGGAGGTATCTTCATCGGATACATCTGCTGTAGGTGGGGTTGATCATCATGATCTCCCCAATGGTTTTCATTAGCTTGACCAGCTATAGGTATAGTTCTGGGGTAACGAGTCTTGTCAGTTTTTGATCTGGCTACTGAGAGCCATGAGTTTTTGGTATGGTTATGGACTGCTCGTTAATTATATGTATATGTCTTTATTTTCTTTGCTTCGTTTGATGGAGAATAGCCTATACTTATGAGGGCTCTTTTGTTATCTCCTATTAGATATAGTGTGTATTTAAATGATGATATATATATATATATAGACATTTGTTTACGTTCACGATGGTTCGATGTTTTAAAAAAAAATTCAACACTATTTTCGTAATGAGACGTTTACTTTGAAATATATTTTTCGAAAGTAACCAGCGATTAATAATTTAATTTTCTGCTTTTGAGTAACTATGTGATGATCCTAAAAAGGGTGTCGCAACCCCTCGGCCCCTCCCAAGGATTTTTTTTTTTTTTCTCCATATATACAAAACCAGAGATTGAATCCAGGACCAAATACTTAAGACACCAAGCTGACTTATGAGTTTAATCGTACTTTCAGGATTATGTTGGTGTTAATTAGTCCAAATGTATCATGTGACCCACGCAAGCCTCTCCCTTTTTTTTTCAACAATATATACTATCCAACCACTGTTATGAAAGTCAACAAGATTCATGTAAGCGAAGTGCTATAGTAATTTGAGATATCTACGACATGGATGAGATTTATTAAATATTGCTAGCGGTCAAAATCTGCTTGGGGAATCATGATGCCCAAACGAAAGGGTGTTGATATAAACCTATTAAAAACTCAGACTGCGCCCACAATTGCAGAAGAAAAGAGCAAGGGTGTTGATATAAACCTATCAAAAACTCAGACCGCGCCCACAATTGCAGAAGAAAAGAGCAGTTGCATTTCCTATTAAATTTTAAAAAGAAAATTGTGATATATATATATATATATATATATATATATATATATATATATATATTTGAATATAGGTTTTGCTAACGAGTATCATAAGATCATTTTTTAAAGATTCAAAATAAGATAATTACTCATTAAAAATTTAAGTATATGTATTCCAATATAATGAATACATAAGTTCCCATAAAATTTAGTTTTTAGACTTCTTAAACAATATCATTAGGATATTGGTAAGTATTTGCCTTTAAACATATATCCCAGTCTTAGTTAAAGAATAGTGACTTCAATAATGAATTTTAGTTCTTACGAAATTGGTGAGTTCTGATTTTGGTTAACACATTTTTTTTGCTTTTGCAAATTTTGTAGGGGTGGAGATCAGTCGGTTACGATCGGTTTCTAATGACCCACGTCGGTTTTAGACATCAGAAAACGTGACCCATTCCCGTCCGATCGAACCTTCGGTTTGAGCGGGTTTGGATTAGGCGGGTCACGGTTTTGGTCGGTTGGGTTGACTCGGTTTTGTGTAAATAAAAAAAAATAGATCACGAACAGAGGGAAGAAGTAGAAGAAATACCATAAATGAGAACATAAACAAAAATATCAAAAAAATCAAACCTTTAACAAAATAAACAAAACCCGTATGAAGATGAAGAAGCATTTAATATCTTGTTTACAGAACAAAAGCTGAAACTTGAAGATCAGAAAGGCAGATCTGGGTAAAGAACAACCGCGTGTAGTGGCAGAGCAGAGCCGTAGGAGATGCGTGCCGCCTTTGCTCACAACGGGACTCGTGGGAGAGGCAGGATCTGGTGTGCCTCTCGCCATTATTGCGCCCGCTCCCATCCTTCGTTCCCTCGTGTCCCTGTGAGAAGAAGACGAGTCAGGCTTATCACACCATCACCATAGAGCAGAAACGGTGCAATATTAGGGTTTGCAAGGAACAAATGAAAATTTATGTGGGTCTGAAGTCTGAAGTCTGAATGTGGCCATATTGTGTTTAGAAATTATTAAATGGGTCATCGATAACCTTAAGTGAGGCCATCGTTGAGTGTGGGCCATTTAATAGACTAAAAAACGCATGATTGGGCCTATTTTTTTTTACATCGTTGAGTGTGGGCCATTTAATAGACTAAAAAACGCATGATTGGGCCTATTTTTTACTACAAATTTTTTTATGTCTCAATTTTGGGCCCAATATTGTTTTTGTAAACCCTAAAAAACTTAGTTGCCTTTGTGGCTTTGTCTTCTCTAATCTGTTTCTCCCCTTTGTCAAGACTGCAGTTGCCCTCATCCCCTCCCCTCTCAGTATCGCTCCGGTCTCCACTGCTCATCACCGTCGCGATCGACCACCGCTCGACACCGTCAAGCCCACCTTAGGCTTGCGTCGTCATCTCTCCCCCACCGAAAATCTCTCTCCACTCTCGCGATCTTCTCCTCCCTCATGGTCGTCGTTCTTCTCCTCTACTCTGCCATGGTCTTCATTCTCCTCTACTCTGCCATGGTCGGTCGGGTTCGGTCACTGACGGTCTGAAATTTCCGGAACCGAGCCCGACCGCCATCAACCACTTGAACTCTGTTCCCCGAAACCGACGGCCCGATCAACCGATTGAAGTCATCCATTTTTGCTTTTCTTCGGTCGGGTCTCGGTCGATCCTGGATTTTGTCCACCCCTAACATTTTGGTGTGTACAAGATTGATGGGATTCACATGTGGCTTAAAATAACGATATTTTAACCTATGTGACAATACTGACATGACAAGTAGTTAATATAATAAGGGTCACTAAAATCAAACATTTTGAACTTGCATCTTCTAAAACCAATAAAGAAAATGTATAATGACCAAAATCAAAACTCATTTATAGAAGGGATTTAAAAATTCATTAAACCAAGAAAGAAAAAGTATAAGGACCAAAATCAAAACTCAAACTATTTTTCTTAAATTTTAGTTGGAATATGAACACATCCAAATAGTAAGATTATTTCCACGAGTACTAGATATGATACTTCAGCGCTTGTGCGGTTGAGCATTTTATCTATACTATATATATTTACGAATCAAACTCAATGAATATTCTTCCAAATGTCATCTCCTCATGCATTTCACATTTATTGCATTACTACCTCCAGGCTCAATTATAAGTAAAAATAACTAATTTCACACTTATTAAGCAAGATAGTTAATTTAGTTTAGTTGTATTGATTTATGTAAAAAAATGAGTTATAATTACTAAACTATCCTTTAATTATCTCGGGAACGTGCGATGCTCTTGGAAAAGTAAAGGGAAAATTGGCTTGATTTGTTAATTTTCTTGATTTTTGGAATACTTGGATTAAATAGAATTGAGTTGGTTGGATTTTGCTTATATTTGAGTCCAAAAAATATATGTATTTTTTATTTATAATCGAGTCCAGAGGAAGTATTTCATAGAAAGTATTTATACATCTGACGATTTTTCTGCATAATTGTGGACTGTTTTTATGTCCAACTTCTAATTAGGAAGAATCTTTTAAAATTAAAGCAGTCATTTATTCACATCAAGGATGCAATCACAATGATTTTTTTTTTTACCAAAACCATTTTTCCTTTTCCAAATAGTCAGTTAATCTATCAATTAGAAAACTGAAATATATGCATATATTAATTTTTATAAATAAAATTATATTATTATTATTTTCATAAAAAAATATTATTATTATTATTAATATTATTTATAGACAATCCTTTATAAAAAAAAATGCATTCTTTAAAATCATGGTTTTCAAGATATAAGTCATATAACATTTTTATTTAATAATTATTACTTTTTTATAATCGGATTGAACATGTATATAAGTAATTCAATATTCAATATTTTAAAATTTTGACGTATAAATTATATAAAACCAGATTTTCAGGAAAAAATGTGCCAAAAAAAAGTGGACTCGGTAATTATTTGGTAATTTAATTTGTTTTCTTTTTTTTAGACAATAATCTTTAATTGTTATAATTTTATTAAATATCCAAATTTGAGTCACAAAAAATTTGATGCATCCAATGATAGTCCGAATTCGCTTTTAATTCACTTTAAAATTTTTGGAAATTTCGTGTATGATACAAGAAAATATTACAATATTAAATGTTATATCTTCTTGCACTGAAAAATAGGATTAACTCTAATAGATTTTGAAGAGAGGAGAAAATAATAATATGATATATAAATATATTTTCTAATGATGGTTAAGTTGCACGGTAAAATAGGATAAATGAATCAAATAGATTTTCAAGAGAGAATAGAAAATAATATGATAGATAAATATATTTTAAAAAAATGATTAACTTGCACAGGAAAATAAGAGAATTAAATCAAATAAATTTTCTAGACAGAAGAAAAATAATATGATAGATAAATATATTTTCTAAAAATGGTTAACTTGTACCGGACAAAAAGAAGAAATAAATTAAATAGATTTTCAAGAGAAAAGAAAAAAAATCATATCATTACGAAGATCACGACGACGTATTTAGTATTAGTGTTTGAATAGATAATATTTATAAATGATCAATCAGGTTGAAAGCAGTTATTACTTTGAAAATGTATATTTACTATTAAATGTTCAGAGAAGTGCAATACTAAGATAGTGGGAGAAGAAATGGTTACTGTTAACTTATAATTTTGTTTTTAAAAAAATTCACAATAAAACTTTAATTGCAATTTTTCAAATATTATATAATTTATAAAGTTTAATTTCTATGCACTGTCAGCATAAAGATTTTTACATTGACAGTCAATTAGAAATCATGGATTTGATGACTTTTAAGATAGTTGGATAGAGAGTCAAACATTTTTAATGGAGTGTCAATTTGTTAGTGGATGACTATGTAAAAAAACTTTACACTGTCAGTATATACCAATTAAATCACAATTTATATTCGTCATACATGTCTTATTTTAAAATTATATTTTTAATACTAAAATTGTGTACTTACTATTTACACTTAAGCATCATTATCTGTATTGTAATATCTATAATAATTATTAAGCTAATATCTATTACAATTTATGATCGACGATTCAGATAAAATAATTTTTTTACATTTTTCGCTATATAATTTTTCACAAAAATTTTAAACCACAAAATATGAATTCAACAATTATATATTTTAAAAAAATACTTAAAAAATAGCATATTCTCCGTGCATGAGATATGTCCATCAATTTAGTACAGGGAACATTTTTGTTTAAATCTTTTTTTTTACAATTTTTTTGTTTAAATCTTAAAACAGCCAAATTGAGTATATTAAGTTAATTATATTTTTCTTGTAGAAATTAATAATGGTCTAATCTCACGTGCACTTGTGATAAATAATTTAAGTTATATATGTTGAGAATAATTCGTTATTCTTTAAACAAGTTTAATTAATTAATAATCTAAATGGAACCCAATTGCGGCTCTAGATTTATCTATTCTATATAACATTTTGTCTTTAGTGATTTATTGGTTGACCAATCTAACTAGAAAAGGGATCTTCAACTTTTGTTCATTTTACTCATTCAAATTCAAAGGTGCTTATCTATGTACGGCGCTAAGGGCGGTGTGTTTGCAAGGACATAGTTACGTACAGAATAAGATGACTGACTACCTTGGTTGATAACTATGCAGTGGGAAGATATTATTGCCCGGATTTCAAATGGAACTATACTGTAACATCGTTTCAAATCCATTCAGTTTGAATTGATATTTTTTTTATCCTAATTATTGTGAAAAAATATTTACAATAATTAGTCTTGGATAATTTTTTTTTTGAAAATTTATGTATAGCTCAAACGAAAAATGGATCACACCTAAAATTGGGTCAAGTTCTAACTGTTCAATTTGATTCTATAATAATAAGATCGGCAAATCCTTATTTGACGATTCCATGAGCAACTGTTCATGACCATTACCTAGAAATACACTGGATGATTAGAATAGAAAACAAACAATACCATCATTTGTTTTTTTTTTCCCCTCAAATTTATAGTCATGGTCAAATCACTAGATATGTGGAGATAAAATTCATAGCTTGAACCCCATTAATGAGATGAGAACATTTTTTTTATTATTATTATTATTATTATTATTATTATTACTACAAGAGGTGAAAAAAGTTAATCCTGGCCATTAGATTTTATTTGAACTGTCAATATTAAAGAATTTTTTAAAATAATCGTACGATTGTTAGAAATTCTTAACATTAACTCCACCTCTAGTTGTGAGATCAATATTTGCTCCACTAACTTTTTATTTTATTTATAAACTAAACTTTTGAATATATTGGGAGTTTAAAGGAAACTTCAACCCATTTACAATATCAACGAATATAAATAAATATTGTTATAAATCTAATAATAATATTAGCTTTACAAATGTGAATTCCAACACTAACCTTGTTAAAATACACATTCCTTTCAGTAGACCATACAACCTGACGTCTGATGAGAGTAGTGTTTATTGTGAGAAGGTGAGAGAAGTGAATTTTGAATGTATAATCATACATGAAACGTCAAGATTAAAAATTACTTAAAAATCATTTGATCACTTAAAATCATATATTCTTCTAATCGTAATCATTCATATGTATTTATTTTCTAATTTCTACGTTTAAATACAATTAGTAAAAGTAAGATAATATTAAGAAAATCAAGAATTTTAATCCATATTAATTAAAAATAAAAAATTAGGATAATTCTAACAAAACAAAAAACTTTAATTCACTAAAAAAAGTAAAGTAGGAAAATCCTAGTAAATTAAGAGCTATAATTCAATAAAGTAGTATTCAATTGAAACGAAGAATTTATGTTTGAGTTATAAATGTTATTAAAACAAAATATAAAGCACATGAACACATGGAGTTCGGATCCTTATAGCATATGTGATTCAGTGATTCTGAATTCTGTCCCGAAATTTATATCTGTAGAAAAATATCATTTCATTGGGAATGATTCTAATTGTATAGCACCTCATCCTTCTCTGGTTGGCGTTGTCTAACATCATCACTAAAATACGTGGAGGACCCAACCTTGTGCAATCTCATCCGTCCAAATTTTATTAAAGTAAACCAATGGATGAGATTGAAGATATTCAACCTGGGTAGGATTGTAATTTACCCTCAGAAGATGTAAGAAGGTCCCTATCTCTCATTCCTCCTCTTCTTTCTCTCTCTTCCCAACGCAAATATGGATGGATCCGAAACGCAGCAGAAGCTTCCGTTCCGAAACCACCACCACCATAACCGCTTCCATGGGATGGAACTGTTAGATAATCTCGTACTTCTCATTTCCGGTCTCCGCCGTCCTCGACCCATTTAATTTCAAGTGCTACTAATTCGTTGCCTCCAGATCTGTGCCCACTGTCTTGTTGAAGTTTAGTTTTTTGTTACAAATCAATTGTTTCCAGATCTGTGTCATTGTATCTGATTTTGGACGCTGGACAGTGGTGGAGGATGCAGCACTGAAGCACGGAGAGAGATGAACTGATTTCGTATGGGAGAGAAAGGTGTTTTTTTATAGTAAAATACCAATTATATCCCTTGGAGCACTGGTCCTTCAACACAAAGTTGGTAAATGTTAATCCATTACACCACCTCTGTTTTCACGATCTTGCTTCGGGCTCCCTAGAGACGGTGTCACTTGTTGGGTTTTTGGGTCACGAAACATCACCAAAAACAAATAAAAGAAAATAAGCCAACAAACAATTCAAAAACAAACCAAGACACTAAAGAAATAGAACACAACACCAAGCAAGAAATTAAGCAAACGAAGTAGAAAAAACAATAAAAGAGATCAACACCAAAATTTAACATGGTTCATCCGGTACGGCCTACGTTCATAGGAGAGAGCGACAAACTTCAGTATGTTCAACAAAAAGATTACAATTTATTACAATATAAAATCCCCTCAATCATTGCCTATTCTTATACACCCGTATTTCTCACCATACTCTCCAAGAACTACACTCAATGTTGATCTTTCTATTCCTATACACCCTTTTCCCAATCTCTCTAGATTTCTCTTAAGATACAAATTGCTCACATAAGACTCTTTTGCAAATCTCCTCTAAATATCCTTACAATATCACTATGGAAGTATCACAAAACTAAACTTGTGTATTCTAACTTCTTCCTATTTTGAATGATATGACTGCATATTTATAGATGTCCAAGACTCTGGGTGAACCATAATCGATTATGCCCTTTCTGTTAGCTTAACTGTTTTCACGCGAACAAGTGATCCTCCACAATAATCGATTATGGTGTCTCTGTCAGCAGACTCTATATCTTCCAATATATATACTGATTTTGAAGCATTCTCCGTAGGACCCAAGCTCGTTACCACTTGGACCAACCACATGTTGGTATACAAAGTCATTCGATACATAACCTAATATTCATTATTTTTATCTTCATAAAATATAATTTATTCCCATCCGATATGGTCGAATATATATGTGTTATTGTTATATATTATTTTTGTAAAGATATTTTACACTTTCAATCAATTATATAGATTATCTCTTTATAATAATTACTTTAAAAATTATTTATAAGATAATTTATAATAATTGATTAATAGTGTAACAATTTTATAGACAATGTTTATATATATATATATATATATATATATATATATATATATATATATAGCTTATGCAAAAGAAAAAAAATTCAAGAATGTACTGGCCGAAGAGTGAAACCCGGCCACCAAGCTCGAATACCCGACCCAGTCCGGAGGTTAAGGATAATAAGTTAAAAATCACCTTTAATTATCCTGATATTATCTGAAATAACCGTATCCGGTTAAAAGAGATAATATCCCCTAATTTAAGGGATAGGATATTGATATCATCCTTAATTAAATCCTGATATTATCTAGAATAATCTTATCTGGTTAAAAGAGATAATATCCCTTAAATTAATGAATCACATCTCAAAAGAGATTGAGGAGATAAAAGGAGATAAATCAGATCTCTAAAAGATATGAGAATCCTATTATAAAATGAGGAGTACCCATGATAGAAAGACTCACTTTTTACTGAACTCCGGTGACTCTCTCTTAAGCGTATTAGAGAAACTAGCGCCGACCAAGAGACTCTCAGAGAGTCCTTGCTCCCTAGTATTCATCAGATACAAAATTAAGAGATTGAGATCACCACGGCCAAGGGTTGAACTGAGAACTACGTCTGGCTTTGATTCCCATCGGGATACGTAGGACCGGAATATTACGTTCTGTCAAGCCAAAGTCTAAAACAACCCCAATTATCCACCCCTGGTTGGACGTTCTACGGCGATGTTCCGGCACCCCGGATCCCGGCAAGAACATTTGGCGCCCTCCGTGGGGCTGAGGTGAAACTTTCCCCGGTTCCACAAGAAAAGCTTGATGGTGACTACACGGAATGGTCTGCGAGGAGGGGCGGGCAGCATGAATCATGAGGACTATGAGGCTTCGAACGCCCAGAATCACAGCAATCATCTTTCCTCCCCCCTCAATGAAGACAACCTTCGGTGGGGAGAAGTTATTGAACAGCTTAAGCAGCCGAGGAAGGAGAACGAGGAGATACGCGCGCAGAATCAGAAGCTCCTAAAAGCGCGAAAAAGAGAGAGGTCCCTGACACCTTCCGACGAAGAGCAATCCTCCCCTGAGGCTGGCCAGAAGGATCCTCTGACGCACTCTCCTCGGGGAACTAATCGAGCATCCAAAACTAAACCTCCCTTGGGGGATTCAGAAGTCAAATCTCGCACAGAGAGGACTAGCTAGAAAGGAAGGACATCGGACCGGCGTCCGAGGTTGCCCTTCACTGATGACAATAATGAGGTAATCGTGCCAAGCCATTTTAAATCCCTTAACATCGACAAATTCAATGGCACCACTGACCCAACCGAGCATGTGGAGTCCTTTATTTCCTCTATTTATTTGGTGACTGATTCGGAGGCCGTCATGTACAAAGTTTTTCCAACCACTTTGCAAGGCCCAGCTCTGACCTGGCTAACAAATCTACTACCTCGGTCGATTGATTCCTTTGATGTGCTTATAACCAAGTTCACCGCACAATTTGCAGCAAGCCGAAGGCATAAAAGGTACTTGGTCTCGCTGGTAAATTTCAAACAGGAGAGGAATGAATCACTCAGAGATTACATGGCTCGCTTCAATGCCAAGCAGATCCTGATTTCCAACATGAGCTCGGAACTCTGCCTCCACACCGTGATGGCCGGTCTGAAGCCAGGGCCATTCTTTGAAGAGTTGCAGGAAAAGGCTACAGGTTTCATGAACTCGGAAGAGATGTTAGAATTTAAAAGGAGAGAAAGAGGTTTCGAGGACAAGAGCTCAGCCTCGAACAAAGACAGAAATAGGGGCTCTGACTCACAAAGGACCCAAAAAACCAACGAAAAAGAATTCCCGCAGAGGCATCCCAGGTACCAATCTTATACTCCGTTGACCCGATCTCGGGCAGCTATCCTTCAGGAGGTGTGCAGCGCCGAGTTGCTTAGCTTACCTGGACCGTCCAAAACACCGGACAATGCTGACAGAAGCAAAGAATGCATGTGGCATCAAAACTATGGGCATTCCACTGAAGAGTGCAGAACACTCCAGAGAAAAATTGAGGATTTGGTACAAGCAGGCCGTCTTGATCGTTTCATCCGCCGAGATGACAACGGGGGAAGACGACCCGATCGAAGACAACGAAGACACGGTTATGATAACCGAGACCGAGATGCTAACTTGCGAAGAAACCATCAGGGCGAAGATCGGTTGAATAACCAAAGGACCCCTATCGAAGAGTCAGAAGGAGGAATTAGGGGGGTCATCAATACGATCTCCGGGGGGTTTGCAGGCGGAGGAACGACGATCTCGGCTCGGAGGCGTCACTTGAAAGCCCTCCGATCTGTTAACACAGTGTTAGGAAGGCCTCCAAGAGCAAAACCCCCCATAACATTCACAGATGATGATTTCCAAGGGGTAGATCCAAATCAAGATGACCCAATGGTAATAACGGTCGAGCTGGCCAACTTTTCGGTCAGACAAACGCTTATTGACCAATGGAGCTCGACCGATATTCTGTACCTGGCAACCTTCAAGAAGCTAGGAATTCCAGAGAAGTTGATAAAGGAGCAGGAAGACAAGCTAGTAGGGTTCGCCGGGGAGCAAGTCAAAACCCGAGGTTACATAGACCTCTTAACAACGTTTGGAGAAGGAAAGCTCTCCAAATCCGTATCAGTCAGATACGTCATTGTAGATGCCAACACGTCATACAATATCCTTATTGGAAGACCGACATTGAATGAACTCGGAGCGATTGTCTCTACCCTACACCTAACAATGAAATTCCCAGCCGACTCTGGGGAGATAATTGCAGTCCGGGCTGACCAGAAGCTAGCCAGGCAATGCTATGTGGACAGCCTGAAGGTTACCCGTCACCCAGACGACCCAAAGAATATCGAGGACAGTAAAGTAGAGGTGGTACGCTCGGTCAGCTCAGTAACTTCTGCCAGCTCGGTGAGCATGTTTGAGCTGGACCCAAGGACGGAGATGTACGAGTCCAGGGCCGAACCAACGGAATCTTTAGAAAGATTCCAGTTGGGAGCCCATCTTGAACAATGCACCCACGTCGGTAGTCAACTGGACCCCTCACTCAGAGAGAAGCTTCACACGGTCCTAAGAAAGAATGATGACCTGTTTGCCTGGACGACATCGGATATGCCGGGCATAGACGCAAACTTCATGTGCCATAAGTTGTCTATATGTCCCGAAGCTAAACCCGTAACTCAGAAAAAGGAAACTTGGCGAGGAAAGGCGTCGAGCAGTGGCCGAGGAGACTTCCAAACTGGTCAAAGCAAATTTCATCGGAGAGGTGAAATACACTACTTAGCTAGCCAACATGGTATTAGTCAGAAAGGCCAATGGTAAATGGCGGATGTGCACTGACTACACCGACCTCAACAAGGCATGCCCAAAGGATTCCTATCCTTTGCCCAACATTGACAGACTGGTGGATGGGGCCTCAGGTTACAAAGTCTTGTCCTTTTTGGACGCATATTCAGGCTATAACCAGATCAGGATGTATCCACCCGACGAGGAAAAAACAACATTTATGACTGAAGGAGCAAACTCATCGCTCTGCCGAGTAATTCCCTTCGGCCTAAAAAATGTTGGTGCAACATATCAAAGGCTTATGGACAAGGTTTTCGCCAGTCAAATCGGAAAGAACTTAGAAGTATATGTTGATGACATGGTGGTAAAATTCTTGGGATACATGCTAACACACCGGGGAATCGAAGCTAATCCGGATAAATGCAAAGCTGTCATGGAGATGCGAAGTCCTCGGAATGTGAAAAAAATTCAGAGGCTAGCTGGCCGATTAGCCTCCCTATCGCTCTTTCTCCCGAAGTCTGCAGAAAGGGCAAGGTCTTTCTTCCAGCTCTTGAAAAAACCAAAGGATTTCATTTGGACTGAAGAGTGTGAGAAGGCCTTTGAAGATCTAAAACTCTTCTTAGCATCACCCCCAATCCTTACTCGGCCTCAGCTCGGCAAAGATCTGTACCTGTACCTCTCCGTCCATGATTGTGCAATCAGTGCAGTGATCATCCAGGAGGAGGAGGAGCAACAGATGTCGGTGTACTGTGTCAGTAGGATCCTAAAAGGCGCGGAAACGCGATATCAAGTAATTGAAAAACTGGCCCTCGCCTTAGTTATGGCAGCTCGGAGGTTACGACCCTTTTTCCAGTCGCACCAAGTCATAGTCAAGACTGATCATCCAATAAAGCAAGTACTCAGGAAACCTGATATGTCAAGACGAATGATAGCCTGGTCAGTGGAATTGTCAGAATTCGGTCTACGGTATGAATCGAGGGGGCCAATCAAAGCTCAATGCCTCTCTGACTTCATCGCCGAGCTCTCTTCCAAACCGAGGTCGGAGACCTTCATTTGGCTCCTATATGTTGACGGATCATCTAACTTGAAGGGAAGCGGGGCTAGAATAATTCTCGAGGGACCTGATGATCTGATCCTCGAGCAATCTTTAAAGTTTGGGTTCACTGCTTCAAACAACCAAGCATAATATGAAGCCCTTATAGCTGGACTAATGTTAGCTAAAGAAATTGGGGTCCGGGAACTAAAATGCCGAAGTGACTCACAGCTTGTAACAGGACAAGTCTCGGGCAATTATCAGACAAAGGACCCCCAACTAACCAGGTATCTCTGCAGGGTTAATAGCCTCATCTCTTAATTTGAGCATTTCTCCATTGAGCACATACCTCGGGAAGAAAACTCCCGGGCATATCTGTTGTCTAAATTGGCTAGCACCAAGAAGGTTGGCCAACTAAGAACTTTCATTCAAGAAAACCTCCTTGAGCCGAGCATAAAAAGTGCTGAAGTGACGATGACCGAGCACTATGATCGGGGATGGATGACTCCGATTTGGGAGTATTTAACGTCGGACAAACTACCTGCTAACCCAAAGGAGGCGAGGCGAATCCGTCTGAAATCTTGCCACTACACCATCCTAGACGGTGAGCTGTACAAAAGAGGATTCTCCAGGCCATTACTGAAGTGCCTCACAAAGGAGCAGTCCGAATACGTAATGGATGAGATGCACCGAGGAATCTGTGGGATGCATTCAGGTGGCCGATCTCAGGCAGCTCGGGTCCTACGAGCGGGGTTTTACTGGCCAACCATGAGACTGGATTGTTCCACTTGGACCAATAAGTGTGAGCCCTATCAGAAGTTCTCCAGCATAGCTCGTGCTCCCGGAGAAGAGCTCCACTCCATGTTCTCGCCATGGCCCTTCGCTATGTGGGGGATGGACATAGTCGGTCCTTTCCCAATGGTCAAGGGTCAAGTCAAGTTCCTCCTGGTAGGTGTGGACTACTTCACCAAGTGGATTGAAGCAGAACCATTGGCTACGATAACTGCCAAAAAGGTCCAGAATTTTGTATGGAAAAGCATCATATGCAGGCATGGCCTTCCTTATGCAGTTGTTACAGACAACGGAAAGCAATTCACTGATAAGGAGCTTGGAGAGTTTTACTCCAACCTCGGAATTAAACACAAAGTGACCTCGCTTGAGCATCCACAAACAAATGGCCAAGCAGAGGCAGCCAATAAAGTTATTCTAAACGAGTTCAAAAGAAGGTTAGGCCAATCAAAAGGGGCTTGGGTGGAACAGTTACCAAGCATCATGTGGGCATACCATTGCTCACCACAATCTTCGACGGGAGAAACACCGTTCAAACTAACCTATGGAACCGATGCAATGATTCCAGTTGAGCTCGGTGAACTCTATTTCCGAAGGCAGCATCACGATCAAAGTAAAAATGAAGAAGAACTCCGAGTTGAGCTTGACATGGTCGAGGAAGTCCGAGATACGGCAAAAATCATGGACGAGTTGTGCAAGCAAAAAGCAACTCGGAAGTACAACTCAAGACTGCCCCAAGGGAATTTGTGCAAGGTGACTTAGTGCTGAGACTACAGAGCGACGCGAGGAAAGACCCCAGAGAGGGTAAGCTCGCGACAAACTGGTCAGGCCCATTCAGGATAGTAGAAAATCTAGGAAATGGTGCCTACAGGCTAGAAGAATTGTCAGGAAAGTCGGTTCCAAGAACATGGAACACTTCCCACCTTAAGTTTTATTTTAGCTAAGGTTAGAGGTAATGTACTCTTTTTCCTATCACGGTCTTTTTCCCATGAGGTTTTGGCCGAGAAGGTTTTAATGAGGCACACCTGAAAAAAAAAATATAAATAAATAAAGTCATTTTCGATTGAGCTATTATGCGAAAATACGGTGTTAAAACTGCCAAAAACCTAAAGAGGCTGACCGAGCCAAAATCGACCAACCAGGGTCCAAATGTCGAGCCTATAAAGGTGCATAAATCCTAAAGAGGCTGACCGAGCCAAAATCGACCGACCAGGGTCGAAATGCCGAGCCTATAAAGGTGCATAAATCCTAAAGAGGCTGACCGAGCTAAAATCGATCGATCAGGGTCGAAGTGCCGAGCCTATAAAGATTATAAAATTTTCTAAGTACAAACAGATTCACAAGTAAACAAGAAATTTCATTAAATAAAAGGGGCAAGGCCCCGAATACATATGGTTTCAAAATAAAAAGGGCACTGCCCAAAAACAATGTGTTTCCTAACAATACAATTTCAGAAGTCAAGGTCATCCTCGGCATTTGGAGGGATGATAGCAGATTCACCTTCGGGTCCCTCCTCGGCCCCTTGAACCTCACCCTCATCCCCGAGAGCTACGGCGTCCTCGTCCTCATCCTCCAGCTCGGCCAACGGAACAAGGATTCCATCCCGGTTAAAATCCTTGTCCACATCGGCACAGGAGAAGTCAGCAGTCGGGTTGAAGTGCTGAAGTTGCTTCACGGCTCGGGAGAAACCGTTAACATGCTCCCTCATGATTGAATCCTCAGCTTCAGCTAGATCAGCACGGAGCCTCAGATTCTCCCCCTTCTCGGCCTCCAAAGAACTTCACAAGCTCCATACTGGCTTCCTTCTCGGCTTGCAGCCCTTTCACAACGTTCTGAAGGTTGAGTCGGTCGGCTCTTTCTGTCTCCAGCTCGGCCGTAAGGGTGGCATTGCCTTCTTCCAGCTCTATCTTCTGAGCCTTCAGCTGACCGATAACTCGGTCTTGCTCCTCACATTTGGCCATGGCCTGAGAGAACTCGTCCCTCACCCTTGAGGCTCGAGCTAAATCGGCCCTCATTTCCTCCATTTTCTTAACATTGTCAATAACCTGCTGGCTCCAGAAGCGAGTAATAGAGGCGATCCGGAGGGCATAGGCAGCGGCAGCCTCCATGCTCTCCTCTGGCCCTTGCTCTAGCAAAAGCCGAGCGTCAGAAGGTTTCAGCACCTGGCTATCAATTAGGCCTGTAGGATCGAACTCGTTCCCCAAGAGCGAGCTAATCCCGGGATTGCAGTTCCCATTATACCATTTGGTATCCGACGCAAGATCGATCACCCTGGGAACATCGCCCGACCTCATAGCAGCAACAGGAGTTTGTTCAATCATTAGAGGAGAAGGACTTCTAATCGGGACGTCTGACATCATGTCTTCCCGAGTCCTCTTCGGAGGTCGGGTGCTCGGTGCAGAAGCTTCAGCCGCCTTCTTTTTCTTTCCTTTGACGTGTGAAGCTATGGCTGATCCGCCCGCTCCTTGGTGGGCTGATTTCTTCATCAAAGCCTTGTAGTTGAATTTCCTCATTATCACTGTAAGAAGGAAATCGGTCAAGAAAAATAAGCACGCTACAAGGTAAATTACCACTTATCAACAAAAAGTTACTTACAGTCAAAATCAGCTTGCCGAGTGGAGGAAGCCCTAAGCTCTAAAAGCCTACCACAAGGCAATGGCCGAGGACACAGTTTCAGGACCTCGACGTCAGCTCGCTCCTGAGAGGTCATGCAGTCGAGGTCGTATCCAGAAAATTTGGTAGGGTGTGGTTGCCAATAGAAAGAAAACTTAGGGCTTCCGGACGAGTCAAAGAAGACAGACTCATTACCCTCTAGAGGTCGGATTTTAAATAAATCCAATTTGAAAAATTTATACGAGCTCTTATAGAGCCCAATGACCCCCCTCTCAATCCCACTCAGTGAGATCCAACCGACTCGGTCACCGAAGCGAACTCGGTAAAAGTACAGGAACTTAGGAGCGGTGGCCTCTATTCCTAGCTGGCCACATAGAATTTGAAAGGCTTTCAGAAATGCCCAGCTATTCGGATGAAGCTGGGTAGGAACGACGTTCATAGTTCGCAAAATTTCGCACTCAAATGGACTGAAGGGAATAGAGAGCCCAATTTGTTCAAAGAAGGTTTTATATACATATGTAAAAGGTGGCTCAGATGAAGGGAGGGAAAGGAATACATGCTCATCCTCGCCGCAGGGAAGGCATTCTACGACGCCTCGTTTAACTGTAACCTTGTGTTTCATAGCTTCAAGAGAAGCAAAATCCCTAATGTTAGAGTGAAATCCAGCAACATCAGGTTTTACCCATAAATGGTAATTTATGGGTAGGGAACCCTAGGCATCCTAGACACACGCCTGCGACGCTTGGGAACAACAATAGCGTTTGGAGCAGCAGAGCTCCTCCAAGAAGAAGAAGAAGAAGAAGAAGAAGAAGAAGAAGAAGAAGAAGAAGAATGGGGAAGCCCTGTCACCCCCACCACCGCGGGAGGAAGGGGGAGAAGAATGGGGAGAGCGCCCAATCAGATGGAGCTCAGGCTCCACAATCTGAACCCCGGAAGAAGCATTCTGAGATACTTCAAATGAATTCTCCATGGATTCACAATCAGAAAGCAAACCTATGGGAGTTTTGAAAGAGCAGGACGTACCTTGAAGGAAGTATGAATGCTCGGATTAGAAAGAACTCGCGAGAAGAAAATCTAGGGTTCAAGGAACGTGAAGCCCTGTATCAGGTCCTCGTCCCAATTTATAGAAGAAAAAAGTGCAACATCCCCTCCTCGCATTAATGAGGGTTGTTGGGCGAGAGCAGGCAGACGTCCCTTCGAGTCTGACCGAATTCACCAACTAATGGAGAGGACACACGTGGCAGAAGCGTCATAATGTACACCGCCATCACGTGAACCTAGGAGCACGCAACTGCTGCACAAATCCCAAAGATGATGTCATAAAGACCACGCGCCGCACAGAGTAACGTTTCCTTTGCATATCGGAAACCGAGAAAGTATGGCCTCAACAGGAAACGAGTAACCATCCCCACCTCAGCTAGCCTCGGCTCCTTCGAAAAAGCTTCCACGTGATCAGCTCGAAGCTTGGGGGGCTTGTGTATGAGCCGAGATACAGAGCTCGGTACCTCTAAAGCATCAAGCTCGGTTACCCGAGCTGCTCACCGAGTTGGAGGATAGGTACATATATATAAGGTATGAAGCTCGGCCAATCACCTCGCCGAGCCGAAAGACAAAAAGGTGAAACCAAGTTCCTAGCCTCGGCTCCTTCGAAAAAGCTTCTATGTGATCAGCTCGAAGCTTGGGGGGCTTGTGTATGAACCGAGATACAGAGCTCGGCTAAACATCATGAAAGCTTTTACGCTCTATTAGCTCAAAGCTTGGGGGGCTTGTGTACTGGCCAAAGAGTGAAACCCGGCCACCAAGCTCGAATACCCGACCCAGTCCGGAGGTTAAGGATAATAAGTTAAAAATCACCTTTAATTATCCTGATATTATCTGAAATAACCGTATCCGTTTAAAAGAGATAATATCCCCTAATTTAAGGGATAGGATAATGATATCATCCTTAATTAAATCCTGATATTATCTAGAATAACCTTATCTGGTTAAAAGAGATAATATCCCTTAAATTAAGGAATCACATCTCAAAAGAGATTGATGAGATAAAAGGAGATAAATCAGATCTCTAAAAGATATGGGAATCATATTATAAAAGGAGGAGTACCCATGATAGAAAGACTCACTTTTTACTGAACTCCGGTGACTCTCTCTTAAGCATATTAGAGAAACTAGCGCCGACCAAGAGACTATCAGAGAGTCCTTGCTCCCTGGTATTCATCAGATACAAAATTAAGAGATTGAGATCACCACGGCCAAGGGTTGAATCGAGAACTACGTCTGGCTTTGATTCCCATCGGGATACGTAGGACCGGAATATTACGTTCTGTCAAGCCAAAGTCTAAAATAACCTCAATTATCCACCCCTGATTGGACGTTCTACGGCGAGGTTCCGGCAAACCGGATCCCGACAGGAACAAAGAAAAACAGAAAACAATTAATCAGAAAATTGATAATGATGAGTCATTCTAAGTGTGACCTTACCAGCTACAAAAAAAAAAATGCTAGATTGAAAAAAAAAATTTATAGAATTTTTCACTTAGTGATGTGTGCATGCATGCATGTTGACATATAAATATACTTGTTGGGAAAGCATTTTGATTAAGAATTTGTTATTGTGTCCATATATTGCTTATTAACATACACAACAATAAATAAATAAAAAGTACATGACACAGGAGAGCCTGACAATTAATAAAAAGTCAAGCATGTAGAGGAATCTTCACTGTAGGACAAGAGAACCTTTAAAGAAAAATAACAAGTCGCTGCGAAAAAATTGTCGTTCATATAGGGAAATGATAAAAAGTCCTATAAACAGTATTTCAGCTTTCATATTCATACTCCGTCAAGAAAAAAAAGCTTTCATATTCATATTCCTTAAAAAAAAAAAAAAGCTTTCATATTCATATTTAGTAATCAATAAAAATTTTAAAAAATAGAAAAATTTAAAATGAAAGTTTTATATTGATGCTAACATATATGCGAGATAATGTTAAAAAGAATTTTTTATATAAATAATCAAAAAAATCATAATAATTTAAAATAAATAAATATTTTATTCATTTAACATTAACTTATAATCAATATTTATGTTAATTAAATTATTTATTTGATAAATACCTTTAATATAATTAATAATTAATTTATTAAGTATAATTATGACAATAAAATAAACCAAAGAATATATAAAATATAAAACTAATTGATGAATCATTATATACTAAATTTTCATAAAACATATTTAAATAAGGCAACTGCATTTTTCATATAAAGACAAATACATTCTTATAATGATTAGATTTATTCAATTTAAAATACAATATGACACTTATAAAAAATTAAATATATTCATTGACAAAAAAAATGAAAGGAAAAAACATGGTAAATCATTATTCTAGAAAAAAAATTTGGGAATTTTTGTTTAGATAAATAAAATAAATAAAAAATCCCAAAATAAATTAACCAAATAACATCACTATTGAACCGGCTCACCTTGAGCTCGGCTCATTTTGGCCCAACGTGAACTCTACTCGTTTGGCAGAAAAAACAAGAGTTCATGATCGCTGAGATCTGTAATTGATATATCAGATCTCATAACTGACCTCTTATTAATTGACGATTTATTTTTTGTAATCACTCTCATTAATGATGTCCCTAATCACTCACAATGACTCATCACTCATGACTCATATATCGATACGATTTTTCTATCATATGCAACCTTGCACATGTTAAGAAATAAAAAATATAAATGTTGTGTTAAAAGCAAGTAAGGCTTTTTTAGACCAATTAGGCCAATTTAGGTAAGTTAAATGTTATGTTAGGGCTTGTTTGGTTTATTTTCTATTTCCTGTTTTCATTTCCTGATTTCAAGAATAATTGCAACAAGAATAATTACAAAATTGTTACTTTGTTTTCATTCTGTTTCCTGTTTTCAAACATTTGTATAAGAAACAATTAAAACAAACAAAAAGTTGTTTCCAATGTTTCCTGTACAAACCTTTGGAAACAGGAAACGGAATGAAAACAAAGTAAAAATTTTGTATTTATTTTTTTTGTAATTGTTCTTAAAATCAGGAAACGAAAACAATAAACAGGAGATAAACTAAACAGGCCCTTAGTTTTCTCATTTGCCAGTGTTTGAACATTAGACATCCGGTTGCTTAACACCTTATATCCTTAGCTCAAATCAGTTGAGTTACCCTACCCCCTAATGTTATATCGAAAGTTATGTATTTAATTCCTTAAAATTTAAAAATAACTCTTTACAATATAATATTTTTATTTTTTTATTGCTTAACATCGAAGTCAATATCTAACACTATATATACTAGACCTAGCTTTCAGATAGGACGAATCTCCTTTTTATACTACAAGCTCAGTAACATCTCAGGATCCTTGTTATTTGACGAAACAAAAACTAATGATTCAATTCAAAATTAATATACATGGATGATGTTTGGTATAAGATGAAAAATGAGGTAAAAGAATTTTATAGATCAGTTTTATTTATAAAATTATATTAGAATTTATCTATGAAATTTTCACCTAATTTTCACCCTTTACCCAACTGAGAAAAAAATGTAGTCAGCTCATTGGTTAATCATTTCTGCTAATTTCGTCATGTTTCTGCATTAATCTACACGTTAAAATTGTGTAAGCAAATGTCAACGCTTACCCATCTCCAACACCAACATTACATCCCTCCCCTCTCTCCTCGATAACTTTTTTTTAATTTTGTTTTTTTTACATCTTTATCAGCATTTATTATTAAATTTATGTATGAAGTAGAAAGATAAATACGAAGTTTTTTTTTTTATTAATAACTCAAGTCAATATCTAAAAGAATTCTTTTATAATTTTCTGTCTTTCCCTTCACCTTATTAAAAAAACCTGAGATGATGCATTGGTTATATATAGCTTAGATCTACTTTGAGAGAGAGAAACACGGAGAAAGAAAGGGAACGAAGAGACACACCCACCATGAAGCTCGTTTGGTCTCCAGAAACGGCTTTAAAAGCTTACATAGATGCTGTTAAATCGGTAAGCACCTTTATCCTTTCAAGATCAAGATAGAATTAACCATTATTAGTATCAAAATAAATAAATAAATAGAATCCATTATTCAAATCTTTCTTTCTTAATTACCCTTGCAATCTCATCTTTTTTCTTATTTTCTTGCTTTCTTGGTATGATTTTTGTTTCCCACAAAACAAGGTTTTAAATAGCGGTTCCAGTCGCGGTTGATATTATACCGCGTTTATCATAATTTGGACGATTCTGAAAGGATGCAACTAATTAGGTCACAAGTACGGTCGCAGAGGTTAAAAAACCTTAATATTGTGGTCTCAATTTTGATCGTGGACCGCTATTTAAAACCTTGATATTGAATATTGATAATACAAAATTTTAATATGCTATATACTCTGTTGTAGTGTGAGAAATTGAAGGAATCTGGTGTAGCTGAGCTTCTAGCCGCCACAGCGGCGGGTTGGAACGTCAAGTTCATCGCGGAATCGTGGTCCCACGGTGGTCCTGTGGCGGCAAGTGTTGGCCTAGCGATTCTTTGCCGCAACACCGGTGCAAGACACGTGTGCATAGTCCCGGACGATGCATCAAGAATGGAATACACGGCCACCATGGCCGAGATGGGGGTGTCACCGTCACCGGAGGTGGTGGTCGGAGAGGCGGAGACGGTGATTGCAAGGCTTGAAGGGTTAGATTTTCTGGTGGTGGATTGCAAGCACAGGGAATTTGCTAGGGTTTTGAGGGTGGCAAAAGTGAGCAACAAAGGTGCAGTCTTGGCATGCAAGAATGCATGGCAAAGAAACTTTTCAGGGTTCAGATGGAACGTGGTGCTTAAGAAGGGCACAAGGGTGGTGAGATCGGTGTTCCTGCCTGTTGGGAAGGGTTTGGATATTGCATACATAGGGAGCAGAAGTGGTGCAACAAGTACAATAAAGGATCCTAGCCGTTGGATCAAACATATAGATCAACAATCAGGAGAAGAACATATTTTTCGAGTTATGATTAGTTATAAGTTTAAATGAAAAAAAAATTACCCATTGAAGCATATAAATAAAGTCAAATAAATTTTCATGTTTTGATGAGTTCAGCTGAATCGACTAGCGATTGTGAAGCTTAACTTAAACTATGGTTTAGTATTTGATGCTTGAGGGGAGAGAAAAATCAAGTTGCCAAATTGCTTTAAAATATTACTTGTGAACTTTATGTTTTTTTAAAAGCAATATGGCATTTTGAGGTTGTAGGATCCATGTAAAGATGTGAGGTGGTAGAGACATAGTGGATATTATTATAACATGACTGTAAATTAAGTTTTGGTTAGTTTAATGTGGATATTATTGTACCTTTTCAAAATTTGTTGTTTCGAAAAAGATAAATGTTTTTTTTCAGGAGAATTCCTACTTAAATAAGTTATGAAAGATTAATTTGCCATAAAACGATAGGGCACCTAAACAAAAGATATTTTTCAACTGGACCCACATATATGTTTTGCTTGAATTTTTGCATTGACAATTGATCATTGGTCTATGGCCGGTTGGTTAGTTAAAGGGATGGTGGCAATGACTATATATGAGCAGGTTAGAGGAAGTTCCATAGGGTTACATTTATGTAATAGCTGTAGACAAAATTGAGCTGTTAATTATTTTGACCACCAGTACTCTACAGCATATTCGTTTGTTAGTGGATGAGGTTTGAACCCTCAACCTCCTTATCACTCTACTCCTTAATTTCCCCACCCAAACCACCTTCACTCCCTTATGGCTGAAAAAAGTTTGTGATAATTCTTTTTAACTCAATTTGCTTCCCACGACTGTGCATTTGTATTCACCACTCCAAAGTTCATTTTTTGTGTTTCAAGCCTTGTTTGTGCAGAGGACAGCAAGTTTATATATAGGCCTCCGCGACCATAATTCAACACTTGTATCAGCTCAGTTTTTACAAAAATTGGTGCTTGCAGGGAACAAATGGGCAAATTTTCACTATGTTTCAAGCAAAACTCATAATTTGACTCAACTTTAAATCAATGCAATAAAACAAAGAAAACATATGTCCCCGGTTTTCTCTTATTTGTCTCAATACTGAATACTGATACACTTGTGTCCTTTTATAAACTATTATCTTCACCTTTATCACTACTAGCGGCAAGACAGGCACACATGCCTGTCTGACCGTATTTCTAATGTTTTTACTCGTCTTTCACTAGTGGAAAATATACATTAGACGGTAAAGGTTTACGTCAGTTAATCAAAAGCTAGACGTTAAAAAGGAGGCGGTGGCAGTTTTGTAAATATTAATTCAATTTTAACGTCAGTTGTTGTAAGGACTGACGTTAAAAGTGAAGTGACTCACTTTTAACGTCAGTTCAATAAACAACTGACGTTAAAGTGAACATTTTAACGTCAGTTCTTCATTGAACTGACGTTAAAAGTGAGTCACTTCACTTTTAACTTCTGCTCTTTCATCAACAGACGTTAAAGGTTATTTTAATAATTTTTTTATATAGTATACCCTTCCGCATTGCATGCCTTCGTCAAAGTTTCAGTTTCACAATTGCTTTGATGTTTTGTGTTTCTGTCTTGAAAACTAAAATATATGTGCGAAGTATAAGTTGAATCAATAACCCAAACCGGATCTCATTCATTGAAAGGGTTTAAAATCCTTTAAAATCCTATAAAAAGTTACATTGATAGGGTTTAAAATCCTATAAAAAGTTACATTGAAAGGGTTTAAAATCCTAAACATTTGTTGAGGCTTCGTTCCCTTCACGGGTGAGCAAGAGAGGAGAGTCGAGCGACCGAGTTTTCCAGAGCGGCTGAGCAAGGGTGCACCCGATCTGTTTCAGCAATGGTCTTGGAACAGTCATTTGCTTCTAAAGCTGATGTTCTGTGTCAGTAGTCGCGATTCTCGGAAAGATGATAAGGTGAGCAACTCACACTATGTGATTTACACAACCTTATCACCCATGTTATGTGATTTACACAATCTCAGAAGTTGTTTGACCATTAAGACAAAGATCTTTGAGTCTAGGAATAGGAAGAAAGAGTGATGAAGTTAATCTCCACGGCAGAGCCATATTGTGAAGCAGAAAATTAAAAGAATGGAATGAAGCTATTTATAGGAGCAGGGGATGAAGTTACTAAGCTATTCTATTTTCTTGAAAACTTACCTATAAACTTAATGCTCATTAAGAGGATTAAGTTACAAGGTGCATGGGTAAGTAGCACAGTAGTCAAAGGAATGAATTCTTGCAGAAACTTATACACCTTTAACATCAGTTGTTTAATACAACTGACGTTAAAAGTGTTTTTAAAATAAAAAATATTTATTTTTAACGTCAGTTTTTTATACAACTGATGTTAAAAGTGTGATTTTTTACTTCAGTATAATAAATAGCTGACGTAAATAATCCTATAAATTATAAACGTGCAGAATGAATATTGGAAATAATGTAATATACGGGAACTTGGCAGTCATAAATTAAGTTGACGTTAAAAATGAGGTGGTGGCAATTTGTAAATATTAAATCACTATTTGCGTCAGTTGTGTAAAGAACTTGTGTAAATATTAAACAAGTTTATTTTTAGTCTTCATTAATTAGCTTGAATTAGTAAACATATTATTGTGAAAATTAAAATAAATAAACACTTCACATAAAAGTGTTATATGTATAATCAAATTGTATCTCATTGAAGCGATTCATAAGTTACAATTACATGATTAAAAGATAAAAAATTTCTGCAATATAGCACTAAAATATTAAAAAGTTTCTGCTTCAACATCAATTTCTTCTCAGTTCTATCCTCAGAAACTCCAATGGATGCATCGATCCCCTCCCTGCTCATTTGAAGCCCTTGATGCTCCATCTGTGCTTTATCCACAGTCGCTTGGGGAGGAGATGGAATAAAGTGAGGGAGTCATATTATGTGATTTACTCAACCTCAGAAGTTTTTTGACCATTAAGACAGAGACCTTTAAGTATAGGTATAGGAAGAAATAACAACAGTCTCAAATGTGATAGAACCATATTGTGAAGGAATAGAAAACGCACGAAATATAGAGGAAAAGAAGAGGGTGTATTTACATACTGATACAGAAGAATGGCACTTTATATAGAGAATAGAGTCTCTCTGATTTTCTTGAAAACTTATCTATAAACTTAATGCTCATTAATAGGATTAAGTTTCAAGGTGCATGGGTTAGCACAGTAGTCAAGGAATGAATTATTTTGAAGATATACACTTTTAACGTCAGTTGTCTTCAAAAACTGACGTTAAAAGTGCTTTTAAAATAAAAAATATTTATTTTTAACGTCGGTTGTTTAATACAACGGACGTTAAAAGTTTTATTTTTACTTCAATTAAATAAACAGTCAAATAAATTAATGTTTTTGGATAAAGGTATACACTTTTAACGTCAGTTTCTTAAGACAATTGACGTTAAATATACGACCTTTAACGTCAGTCTTTACAAACAACTGACGTCAAATGTTATTTTATTTTGGTTTACACCCGCGTGCCTTTTGCACTTCGCTCTGTACGTCTCTTTTCTCTTTTCATCACGCTCAACCCTCACTCTCAACCCTCACTCTCACTCTCACTCTCACTCTGCCCTAATCGCGAGCTCATCTCCACCGCAACCACCGCGAGGGCTTCTTCGCCACCACCGTGAGGTACACTATTAACCCTAACTCTGTCTTTCCATTCATTCTTTGCAATAACTTGACATCTCTCTTTCCCCTTCCCGCGCACTAACTCTCCTTGTCCCTCTGCTCTCAGTAACCACATCGAACGTTGACCACCACTCGAGCTCCCCTCCCCACCACCACGCGAGCACCTATTTCTGGTGAGTCTTTAGGGCACATTTTTTTATTTTTGGTTTTGAGTGTATGTTGAAATTGTAGTCTCAGTAGTTGAAACTTGAAACCGTGAGTTTGAGTTGTTTGGAATGTACGTCTCTATTTTTGGTTTTGAGTGCATGTTGCTCTGTTGGTTGATCTGTCACGTTCATGATGCTCATCACGGCTAGGCCGTGATCAGTTCTGCCTGTGATTGTCTGGTTCAGTTGGCACGTTACGGCCGTGATGGACATCACTGCCAGGCCGTGACCAGTGCTTGGCAATCTTCAAAAACTATAGTTTTCAATCTCCCGTATTGTCCTTATATTGGATATATGTTTTGTATATCTACAGGACCTATCTAGTTATGGATCGTAGTTGGATGGTTTGTAAGCGCACTAGTGCTGAGCATTTGAAGGGGGTGGGAGAATTTATAGAATTTGCCCAAAGGAATGTTCCTAATAGTAATGGAATGTTCTGTTGTCCTTGTGTCAAGTGTTTGAATACGAGGAAATGTACGGTGAAGGATATACGTACTCATTTGATTTGTGAAGGGATTTGCTTGAGTTATACAAGATGGATATGGCATGGTGATGTGTTGTTGCGTAGTACGTCAAGTGTCTCCCAAAGTGAGGACGTTGACGTAGATATGGAGGATGATCGAGTAGAGGACATGATCTGTGATATTGGACAAGAATCTTTTCATCAAGCTCATGTGTATGATAGGTTGTGCGGTGATGTGGATAAGCCTTTATATCCAGGGTGTACTACTCATACACGGTTGTCGGCGGTGCTAAAATTAGTTTGTGTGAAGGTGGGAAATGGTTGGACAGATAAAAGCTTAACAGAATTGCTTGAAGTGTTAAAAGACTTGCTTCCGGAGGACAACACATTGCCTGACCGTAACTATGAGGCCAAGAAGGTATTGTGTCCTATGGGTATGGAGTATAAGAAGATACACGCATGCCCCAATGATTGCATATTGTACACCGGTGTTCATGAAGACAATCACGATTGCCCCAAATGTGGGTTATCACGATACAAAGTGAAGGGTGGTGATGATGATGATGATCTTGATGATGTGAGAAAAAAGGGTCCTCCTGCGAAGGTGTTGTGGTATCTTCCAATAATTCCAAGGTTCAAGCGATTGTTTGCCAATGTGAAAGATGCGAAGAATCTTAGATGGCATAATGATAAGAGGAAACGTGATGGAAAGGTTCGTCATCCTGCTGATTCTATTCAATGGAAGAATATCGATACTATGTTTCCGGATTTCGTCGATGAGCCAAGAAACCTAAGGCTTGGACTTGCTACGGATGGAATGAATCCTTATGGTAACATGAGTAGTATTCATAGTTCATGACCTGTTCTGTTGGTAATTTACAACATGCCCCCTTGGTTGTGCATGAAGCGCAAATACATGATGTTTTCTATAATGATTTCGGGCACAAAGCAACCGGGAAATGACTTAGATGTTTATCTAGGTCCCTTGATTGAAGACTTGAAAACACTGTGGGTGGAAGGTGTTGATGTAGTTGATGGGTATTCTCATGAGACTTTCAAGCTTCGTGCCATGTTATTTGCACCATCAACTACTTTCCAGCATACGGTAACTTGTCCGGTTACAGTGTCAAGGGGCATAAAGCATGCCCTATATGTGAAGAAGGCACATGCTACACTCAATTGCATCATGGAAAGAAGACGATTTACCTTGGGCATCGGAGATTTCTTAGACGTGATCACCCATATCGTAAGATGAAAAAAGCTTTTAATGGATGCCAAGAGACAGAAGAAGCGCCGATGGCCTTAATTGGAGAGCAGGTTTATCAGAGGGTAAAGGGCATCGATGTTATATTCGGTAAGTCCAAAAAGAAAGGTAAAGTTGCTGAGAAAAACATATGGAAGAAGAGGTCGATATTCTTTGATCTTCCATATTGGCGCAAGCTTGATGTCAGACACTGCATTGATGTGATGCATGTGGAGAAAAATGTGTGTGATAGTGTGATCGGGGCGCTTCTCAACATTCGGGGCAAGACAAAGAATGGTGTGAATGCTCGTCTTGACCTCATTGCTATGGGTATACGAGAGCAGTTAGCTCCAGTTGTTGAGGATGGTAAGCGGACTTATTTGCCGCCAGCATGTCATACTTTGTCAAAAAAAGATAGACAAAGTTTCTGCGGGTGTCTTCAGGGCATCAAAGTTCCACATGGTTACTCTTCAAATATGAAGAGGCTTGTCTCTAGTGATCTTAAATTGGTTGGCTTAAAGTCTCATGATTGTCACATCTTGATGCAACAACTTCTGCCCGTTGCTATTCGTGGTATTGCTCCAAAAAATGTGAGACATGCCATTACTCGGTTGTGCTCATTCTTCAATTCTATATGTAGCAAATTCGTTGACCCCCGTATGTTGGATGACTTGGAAGTTGAGGCTACTACAATCTTGTGCCAATTGGAGATGTATTTTCCTCCTTCCTTTTTCGACATAATGGTTCACTTAATTGTTCATTTGGTGAGGGAGATTAGATTATGTGGGACGGTTTTTCTGAGATGGATGTACCCAGTTGAGCGCTACATGAAGATCTTGAAAGGGTACGTGAAGAATCCTCATCGTCCGGAAGCATCTATTGTTCAAAGGTATGTTGCGTAAGAAGCTATTGAGTTTTGTTCGGACTACCTTCATAACACGGATCCTATAGGGGTTCCTAAGCCTCGGCATGATGAGATCGAATGTCAAGGTAAGGGTACACATGGCTTAAGAATTAATAGGAAGGATCGGGAGGAAGTGCTTCAAGCACATTTGTATGTATTGAACAACATCGAATGTGTTCAGTCTTTCTTATTTGAACATAAAAGAAAAGTCAATCAAGAAAACCCTCGAATGAGCGAAAGGTGGTTGTTGAACAAGCATAACAAGACTTTCTTACCATGGTTCAAGGAAGAAATGCTTAAGGATGGTAGTACTGCTTCTGATGACGTAAGATGGCTAGCACGTGGGCCTAGCTTCAACGTCATATGTTGGAGCGGATACGACATAAATAACTTTTCCTTTTATACAAAGGAACAAGATAACAAGAGTACCATGCAAAATAGTGGGGTTATGATCGTGGCCGAAGCAATGCACTTCTCTAGTTCAAAGGACACAAAACCCGTTAAAGCACCGAGACCTTACTTTGGATATATTGAAGAAATTTGGGTGCTCGATTACACTAAGCTTATGGTGTCGGTATTTAAATGTAAGTGAGTTGATAGTAACGGTGGTGTACAAACCGACGAATTGGGGTTCACATTGGTAGACCTCAACAAGTTAGGTCATATAAATGAGCCTTTCATAATGGCTTCCCAAGCAAAACAAGTGTTCTACATCACTGATCCTTCTAACAAAAGGTTGTCCGTGGTTCTCCAAGAAAAAAGCATGTATAATGGTAGTGATGAAAATGAAGATTCAAATCTTGACATTCCTGAGACTCCTTCTTTTTCAACAAACATGCCTACTATAATCGAGGAGACACGGGTGGACGATGTACATGCCACTCGTGATGATCATCACGAAGGGATATTGATATAGGTAGTTTAAACTTAGTATACAATTATTTTTATTTATATTTATGTATTTATTTTGAGTTATAACCTATGTTAATAAATATATATTGTTTTTGAACATGTACATATGGATCATTGTTCCATTTTTCCTTTGCAATTCTGTAATATGTGTGATATTCTGTGTTACTGGGATATTTACTGAATGCAGGGATAGCTGAGGGGAGTGATATTTTAAAACTGAATTTTAAAAAAAAATACTATTAACGTCAGTTGTTTATTACAACTGACGTTAAACTTAAGACCTTTAACATCAGTTCTTTATAACAACTGACGTTAGTTTTAACAAAATTAACGTCCGTTCTTAAAGAACTGACGTTAATTTTTACAAAATTAACGTCAGTTGTGTTAAAGAATTGACGTTAATTTTTACAAAATTAACGTCAGTTGTGTTAAAGAACCGACGTTAATAGTTTTATATTTAACGTCAGTTCTCAACTGACGTTAAAATTTTAACTTTTAACATCAGCTGTATTTACGTCAGTCAGTATTCTGACGTAAAAAATCAATTTTAACTGATGTAAAAAGCACTTATTGCACTAGTGTATGTAGTATAGATTTATCCAACTTTACAATGTGACGTAATAATATAAACACACATATATACATCACTGCGTTAATAATATCATGTTACAAATAAATGTAAAAACAAATAAGATGCATATTTTAATAAAAAACAAATTCAAGGTACCAAATATAATTTAGTTACAACTATTATTTGAGCTCGACATCTCAGCATTTAGATTTATAAGGACATTAAGTATGGATTGATTCCTTAATTTATTTTGAACTTTAAATTTTAAATTTTTAAAAAGCAAAAATTGTATAGTTGTATACACCTATTCTTTAGAATATGGCTTGATAAGTATCTGATATAAAAAAATATGGCTTGATAAGTAAAATAATTTTACCCGTATAAACTAACAGCAGAGATTATTAGTGCTCAGAATGAACCCTTGAAAAATACGTGATAATAAAAGAATAAGTGATGCAGTTTTACGCCACACGCAGTTTTGTTGGCTTTATGCCACATACTACTTTTCAACCGTTCTAATGACATGGGGTTAACATTTTGCACCACATGCAGTTTTCTTTTTTAAAATTTAAAATAAGTGCTACAATTTATTTTTATTTTTAAAATTTGGAAATCAGTTTTATTAGTTTTATAGTGTAGGGGTAGTATTGGTATTTTGAAATGTTGAAACCAAAATTCAACTATCCTCCTTATAGATAGTATAGATTTCATTTACATGTTGTGCATGTTCGTCCACGTGTTATATATTTATCATTTGGGTTTTTCTTACCTGTGCAACCTTTCACATAATAAGAATTTAGAAAATAGAAATGTTATATTGAAAATAGTAGCTTTTAAACTTTCAAGGAATTGAATATACAACTTTCAATATAATATTTCTACTTTTGATTTCTCAATATGTGCAAAGGTTGGAAAAATTGCTATCATTTTCTTAATTATATTATTGATATTTTATTTGCTATTATGGCGATTTTAGTAACACGTTTACATTTAAATATCAGTATGATACATAATTCTAATAGATTAAAAATGCCATTAATATTTACAGTTATGAATAGTAGAAATTGTTTGAAGTAAATTAAGTGTAGAATAGATGTAGAGATGAAACGTCACCATTTAATTGAGATCTAGGTTGGAATGGGAAAACTTGTTTGCTCAATGCAATGAATACAATCAGAAAGATTAACCACGGTAATGAAGCTCATCAAGACCATGCAAATAACAGCCCCATCAACTAGTGCACAACATTTCCCTCCAAATGTGATCTCTTCTTTCTTCTCTTTTCAATGGATCCCTTTCAAATTCCATAAGTTTCTTGCCTTTAATGAAGTCCTCTAAATAGTCCTATATGTCTTTGTAATCAAGGGATGCCATTTTATCAATGATCTTGGCAGCATTTTTATCACTATTAAATTCCATCAGTGCATTGCCACCAACAAAATCTGGAAGCGCCTCTCCGTTGTAATTCAAACATGACTCAGTGCAAGAGCAAGTTTCATGAATTGAAAAGTCTTATCCAATGTGTCTAGTCACCCTTTGCATTTATAACTTGCTCAATAATATGAATTTGAAACCAAGTGGGATAAATTGATTGTATTTCTAACTTGCTCAATAATTTGAATTTGAAACCAAGTGGGATAAATTGATTTTTGGTCCATTCATACCAAAAATTATATATATGCATGCATAGTTTTTTTTTCTTTCCATATATCCACGTTGAAAGCATGTTAGCTATAGCTATATGCAGAAAAAGAAATCTGAGCCTCTCCTAAGTTTGGTTAATTCCAACTCCTTCAACTTTTTCCCATCTCCATAGTTCAGAGTGAATGCGGCTGAATGTCATTTAAGATAATAACCCAAAGAAGAGCATATCACAATCACCCTTATAATTCCAACCTCATTAACCAATAATCATTCAATGTACATCGAACTCAATAGTCAAATAATACTTCAAAAAATAGATTGTAGGACAAAGGGATGAGCATGGTTTAGGAGTGTTCAACAAAATCTAAATGGCCTTGTTTCGATCAACCTGTCAAATCTTGAAGCACTGGAACTTTCTCTCAACAGTCTGGCAGGAAAGATTCCCCAACAACGATAGAAGTCACCTTTCTGGAGTTCTTCAATACGTTCAATGTGTCTGTTAATGGTGTCTATCCTGTTAAAAGCTCCCATAGAACAGTCTCAAAACTACAGTCATGTACTTTCTTGATATGATGCCTTCCTTTGATCATTTCAGGTGCCATCCAACAGCCTTTTCCAGTAAACCCTTTTGCACTACCACACTGAGATAAGCATGAGATCCCATGTTTTCACTTTATTGTTTCCATCACTTTGACCTGTAACAACTGTATGGGCCGAGATATAGAGCTCGGCTAAAACATCATGAAAGCTTCTACGCCTAATCATCTCAAAGCTTGGGGGGCTTGTGTACTGGCCGAGGTTATTAACCCGACCACCGAGCTCAAGTACCCGGCCCAGTCCGGAAATTAAGGATAATAAATCAAAGATCATTTAATTAAAGAAATAAGATATTGATATTAAATCCTGATATTATCTAAAATAACCTTATCTGGTTAAAAGAGATAATATCCCTTAAATTAAGGAATCATATCTCAAAAGAGATATCAAGAGACAAATCATATCTCAAAAGAGATATTAAGAGATAAATCAAATCTCTGAAAGATATTAAGAGATAAATCAGATCTCTAAGAGATAGGGGAATCCCATTATAAAAGGAGGAGTACCCCTCATAAGAAACTCACTTTTCACTGAACACCGGTGACTCTCCCTTAAGCGTGTTGGAGGAACTAGCGTCGACCAAGAGACTATCAAACAGTCCTTGCTCCCTAGTACTCGTCCGATACAAAATTAAGGGATCGAGATCACCGCCCCGCCAAGGGATGAACCTAGAACTACGTCTGGCTTTGATTCCCACTGGGATACGTAGGACCGGAATCACTGAATTCTATCAAGCCCAAATCATAAAATAACCCCCTTGGTTTCACGTTCTATGGCGAGATTCTGACAAAACGGATCTTGGCAGGAACATTTGGGAAATGATTACTAGACTCGCCCACCGAGTCCGTTGAACTTAAGAATTGGCCGAAATGTGAAGCTCGGCAACTTGAAACGAGAAGCTCCGGCTCCCGACTGCTCGATTGAGCTCCGGCTCTCGACTTATCGTTCGAGCACGCAACTACAGCGCAAGCCTCAGAAATGATGCCGTGAAGGCCACGCGTCACACACAGTAACGTCTTTTTTCCATCTCGGGAACCGAGAAAGTATGGCCTCAACAGGAGACGAGTAACCATCCCCACCTCGGCTCGGTACCTCGAAAGCGTCAAGCTCGGTCACCCGAGATGCTCACCGAGTTGGAGGATGTGAACACATATATAAGGTATGAAGCTCGGCCACTCACCTCGCCGAGACAAAAGATCAAAAGGTGAAACCAAGTTCCTAGCCTCGGCTCCTTCGAAAAAGCTTCCACGTGATCAGCTCGAAGCTTGGGGGGCTTGTGTATGGGCCGAGATATAGAGCTCGGCTAAAACATCATGAAAGCTTCTACGCCTAATCAGCTCAAAGCTTGGGGGGCTTGTGTACTGGCCGAGGTTATTAACCCGGCCACCGAGCTCAAGTACCCGGCCCAGTCCGGAAATTAAGGATAATAAATCAAAGATCATTTAATTAAAGAAATAAGATATTGATATTAAATCCTGATATTATCTAAAATAACCTTATCTGGTTAAAAGAGATAATATCCCTTAAATTAAGGAATCATATCTCAAAAGAGATATCAAGAGACAAATCATATCTCAAAAGAGATATTAAGAGATAAATCAAATCTCTGAAAGATATTAAGAGATAAATCAGGTCTCTAAGAGATAGGGGAATCCCATTATAAAAGGAGGAGTACCCCTCATAAGAAACTCACTTTTCACTGAACACCGGTGACTCTCCCTTAAGCGTGTTGGAGGAACTAGCGTCGACCAAGAGACTATCAAACAGTCCTTGCTCCCTAGTACTCGTCCGATACAAAATTAAGGGATCGAGATCACCGCCCCGCCAAGGGATGAACCTAGAACTAAGTCTGGCTTTGATTCCCACTGGGATACGTAGGACCGGAATCACTGAATTCTGTCAAGCCCAAATCATAAAATAACCCCCTTGGTTTCACGTTCTATGGCGAGATTCTGACAAAATGAATCTTGGCAGGAACAACAACAGTACCAACCCTACCATATCAATATTAAACACTACCAATTTACATTTTGTCATAGGGGCATAGCAACATAGCAATCTAATGTTTTTTAATCAAATTTCCGAAATAGAATTCATCATGCAGAGAAAGCGATAAGAGACAGTTAGAAAAATATAATACAGAAATGAATCATCAGCAATAAACAACTTCAACACACGATCTGATAATAAAAAAAAAAAGTGGTTCTTATTGAAATTTAGGGAAGCTAACCTTGCAGGGTCTGCTTTTGATAACTCCTTTTCTTCGTCTTCTCCTCCCCCAACTCCTCCTCCTCCTCCTCCTCCTCCTCCTCCTCCTCCTCCTTCCTCACTTCATCTTCCTCTCATTTGTTAACGTGCATTGTTCAGCCTCCACCTCCCCCATTAACCGCACCACCATGCCTAGAATTGTCATGCAACCTTTTAAAAGTAACTTACAGGATAAATTGAGAGATGAAAGGTGTTGGGATGGCATGCAATAGCCGGCCATCTAACAAAGAAACATATGCATTAATAGTTATAATTATCTTTAATAGTTTAAGAAAAAGAATACAAAATGTCAAAGTAAAGGGTAATAGATTTAAACTGCTTCAATAAAGCAGAATTGAAACCTTTCCATATTCATTCTCCATCTGTAACATCCCTGGCTGCTTTATGGATTGATGACTGTCCCCACAAACCAACACAGGTCTTTTCAACGTGCTTTGTCCTCACTCACATGCTTCCTGGGAAAACTTCCCAGGAGGTCACCCATCCCATAATTGCTCCAAGTCAAGCACGCTTAACTTTGGAGTTCTTAAGTGATGGACTTCCGAAAAGAAGATGCATCTTGTTAGTATAGGTAGTACCAATCAATTCATATAAGCCTTCCTCAACTGTATAGTCCCATACCTACACAGTCTCAGGATCCCTCTCATTCGGGTGTGTGATCGGTTCATTCACGTGTCCCTCCGCCTAGAAGCCTGTCAGGAGCCGCTCCTTGTCCGTGTCTCCTTGCACCAGTGACCACTCCCCACCCTCGTCGGCACCCGGGTGTTACATCATCTGGGAAAAACCTATGAAGTCATAACAGTTCAAAGAAAAGTGTAGTTATGAATACCTTAGTAGTTTTGCAATTGCCAAGGAAAAATGAAACTTCACATTCCCTATGCCTTCCCAACAAAATAATAAGGATGATAAGGAGAAAGCGGAAATTACTTGTTTCGAAGGATGGAATGGAAATGCAGATTTGTTTGCTCCTCTTCTTGAGAAAATTTACCCCTCTTGATGTCAGGCCTTAAATAATTGGTCCACCTTAGGCTACAACTTTTTCCACATCTATTAAGACCTGCAAGATTTTGAAGCAAATAAAACATTGAAAACAAAGAGATCTAATTGTTTGCCTGCTACAATATATATATAGAACATCAGGACTACAAATCTATATATTCAAAGACCTGCTAACTTATGGAGAGGTCTCTAACTTCCATGGCCTTAAAGTATCACTCGTCCTCCTTCACAAATAAAATTAAAAAAAAAATCATTGGAAGAATCAAATCTATGAATTTAAGTAAGTTAAGAAGAATGCTTGGAGTTCGAGAAAATTTTATTTAAAAACATAAAGTGAATGTAAGTCTAACATGAATGAACGTAAGGTGTGTGAGGGGATTGTCAGTTATAAGGAAGATTAGGAGAGAGGGAAAAGGCATTGAGTATATTCCAGTCAGTTTTAGGCAGAGAATTATCTTTGTAGGAGCATTGCTCTGAGTAAAGGAATTTCTATTCCTCTGTAATCGGTTTCCTTACTTAGTAACACACCCGTGTCGATCTTTTATTGTCATTTTTTCATTGCTCTGGTTTGGGTTTCTATCAAATTGATTGCCACAATTAGTGAGAAATCAAATATTATGGGTATCTGTCTAGTGATCATTCCTTCCTAGTGATCATTGAGGTTAATATTCTCATTAACCAAAGAGTAACTACTCTCTACTCACCAATGTTTTCCATAGGCAAGAGTAATGGGAGGTAACATCAGGAAAAGGAATTATTATAATCATTCCATTGCATGTCAGCATTGTATTTATTAATAAAAATTTAATGACTTGCCTCAACGGCATTAGTTCCATTATCCATAAGATCAATGTTTGTCAAATCTCCAAATGTCCATTCCCCTGAAAAGTTGAAATCAAATCAAATAACAATATAATTAAAACACCAACAGACCATTTGCTTCGAACTGTTCAACTCAATAAATTTGTTCAATAATCTTTGTGAGATTTTTTGGTAACACTGATTCTTGGGAAACATAATTATTCTTATATTGCTATGCAATCTTTTCAAAGTAACTTACCAGATAAATTGAGAGATGAAAGGTATTGTAAATTCCTCCCAAGGCCAGCAAGAAGTTTAAGTATCTCTTTCCATGGTAGTCTATTATTTTCTTAATTCAAAGAAACACGGCTTAAGTCTTAAATGAACCAGAGAATTGTTTATCAATAAATAAAAAAAGAACCAGAGAATTCCATACTCCTTTTATCGTCAGAATTAGAATACATATTTGAATACATGTATATTTTTGTTTTTCCAGAAGTCATAATGGAAACTCCTTGAATAAATCCAATCAAAAGCACCATCAAACAGAAAACACCAAAGGCATCATCAAACAGAAAACACCAAAGGCGTCATCTTTCAACACTTTTGAGTGACATGCATGCTTCAAATTTGGTTCAAGTGACCAAACCATCATTTCCATCAACTTAGAAACTTATTATTAAGCATGCAAACAGAATCTAACAGAGCTTAGGTCTCTAGAACCATGAGACAGTTGAAATTCACATTCATGCCATGCCAAGATATAGCATCAATCAAACATGCATGTAAAAATCCATATACCAATGGAGTTCTAAGGCTAATAGAAACAAAAAACAAAATACACACCAATTACACCACAAAAATAAAGGAAAATTTTCTATCTTTGCTTCTGTATAGCATAAATTTTGTCCTAAATCAAGTAAAAATATTGTAATAGAGTACCAAAATTGAAAGGATCACACAAAAGGGCAAAAAATCTCTAACTCGAATGAAGTGGCATCAATTACACAGAGCATATTCTATAAGTGGTAGTTCTAAATAAATCTTTTCCACATGCTTCAGAGAGTAAAAGAAAAAACGGATGAAACTGCTTGACAACTTCAAATCCTATTTTTAAGCCTAACCCTATTTCATTGTATAAGCCTATACAAAAACAATTCCAAATGTTAAGACTATACCAAAAGCCATTCGCAATGTTACCTTTGTTCCAGTATATAAGCCTATACCAAAGCAAATTATAATTGTTAACCTCACAAATACATTAAACTCGAGAATCATATCTTCTTCATAACATTACAACCATTTTCGGCAAGCTCAGGCTCCAAACTTCACTAAATTTTCAAAATGCATTCAGCATATTCTTTCAATAAAATGTATTGTACACAAAATAAAACAATTTTAATAACTTGTCGACATTCCATGCTACAGGGTCCATGGCTTTTCTGAATTATACTTGTCGACAAAATGACCTCTTTGCTGAAATCATAATCATCTAGAGTCTAGGCTCGAAAATTAGAATCGTGTGGTATCAAGAGAGGTGGGTCAAAAAAATAATTTTTAAAAAACTGAAAAAGGAAAAGATAATTTGCTCTGCTTTGATAACTGCAAGTAGTAGTGCAATTAATATTTGTTTATTTTATTTAATTATTTTATTGTTTGAAAAAGGTGACGTATATTATTTGTTCAGACAAAGTTTTGTGTCATTGGCAAAAACTTCGAGGAGTTTTATTCCATAAGAATCCAAAGGCAGAGAGAAGAGAAAAGAGAAAAGAGGAGACACAGACAAAAAGGAAACGAAAATAAAACAAAAATAAAAATATCAATTATAAAATTGCATCATGAATTCAAGAATCGAAAAATGCAACATCTAAAGCATAGCTAAAGGTCCTTTGTAAGTTTATACAGGCAATGCATCCTTTGTCACTATGATATAACAGAAAAGTAAATATTCAAACATTTCTGCAAAGAGAAACTCAAAATTCTAAGGACAACATCATTTTCCTGATGTGGAAGCCAGAGAAGTTTCCAATGCATGTCCTATAATAAAATTATGAGCACAAAGGATGCATGGAAAAAAAAATCCAACTAAAACAACCACATACCCATCTTTAAATTAAAATTGGTGTCAAAAAATCTTTAAATTAAAATTAACACAGAACCTGAACCAAGCTGTCCATGATTGTTCCATTCATGTAATTTCCATCCTCTGTAACAACCCCTGTATGGTTCCTCCCTGCTCTAGCCTTGACAATCTTGTATCTTCAACTAAAGTTACTGTCAACGAAATTTAGCACTTCAAGAATTAATGATAGAAACAAAAACACTAAAGTTGGCAATAAAAAATTAACCTTTAAATTGAAAATGAGTAAGACCAACACAAAACTTAGCATTTGATTAAAGAGTAAAAATGGTACTAAGATTTGGGGAAACTGTGAGAGGTTAAATTGTGAGATTGTTTGATACCCCAAAATGGTACTAAGATTTGGGGAATACGGCGAAAGAATGATATAGAGAGAAACCCATAATTTGATTGAAGTGTAATATGTGAACAAAAAATTTGGAAAGTGAAACTACCTTTGGAATCATCAAACGCTAACCAAGGCCACTTTGTTTCGTTGTCAGGAGTCCTCCATGATGAGTAGAAGAAATTTAATTCACAATCAACAAATTCTTCCATTCCACTGCTTTGGTTCCTAACCGAAACTAGAAAATCAAAGTCAAACTAAATCAATCTATCCGCTTGAAATGTTAACCTATTCATCCATCTTTGCCACAGTGACGTTTGATTCATGGGGGGGAATTGGAGAAATTGGTGTCATTCAGAAAATGGGGGGAAGAAAAGATAAATTGAGTGAGTGAATATGAACCTTAAAAGCAAACCCAGTCACCGCTGGCCTTCAGCTACTCCATTTGCCACCGCGCACTGCCAACCAAACAGATCCACAACAGACCCTCCCACCGTTGCCTCCCTTCTGTCGCTCTCCGCTCTGATCATTCTCCATTGTCCGGACGCACGCCCAGGCGTCACCATTCCATCGTACACCAAACGTGACCGAGGACGCTTCACATCGCCAATCAAACGCCGTCGTATAGCCACCTCGCCTCCCTCTGAGCCACCGTCTTTCGGCTTCTGTGCCCTTCCCACTCTCCTCTGTGCCACCGTCTTCCGGTTTAACGTCCATTCGCATAATTGGAAAAACGGTGGAGGAGATAGTGGAAGAAGAGGGTTACCGAGTGCTTAATTGGAAAAAGGAGCAGTTATGCCAATTTTAAAATTTAAAATTTATGTAAAACAGTTTTAGTCGGGTTTTTTTTCTTCTTGTTATCTGCTAGGGTCAATTTTGGCATTGTAAAAATAATATCAACTAAGGTTTTAAGGGCAAATTAGTAATATTAAAAGTAGGACACCAAAACTTCAACTCCGCCATTCCACTTCCTTATAAACTGATAAACTGATAACAAATTTAACAACCATCATACAGTTCCATATATTTATGTAGCCACTCAATAGCCCAGAAATGTTGATCGTGCCTTTGCCATAGCCACCCTCCTTGTATGGATGATATGTACAACAACAAAACATCCAAAAATAAAAACAAAAAAAAAAGCAGAATAGAGAGAGAAAGAGGGGCTATAGGAGTTGAGGTGTGGAGATACCTTGGATTTGGGGTGGGTACCTTCTTCTACTTCCCCATTGTCTTCGCAATTCAATATTCCAATTTATCAGTCCTCATTGTTTATCAGCAACCGTCCCCTCGTGGATAATTTGGACAGATTGACAAATAGAAACACAAAACAACCTCTTTTGATTTTTCCTCTTCACAGTTGCTGCAATCTTATGTGTTGTCACTTTGGGTCCATCTAAAATTTGTGTGGAAGTTGATCTCAAACGCAGAAAAAGTAAGAAAAAAAAATGAAAAAAAAATAAATTTAATGAACAAACACAAACCGTTGAATACCTCCAACAAAAGAAACAGTTGAACTCGGATCTGCATCCTCTGCTCACAGTCCCGATTTAGATCCACAGCACCGGTGTCATACGCCGTTCTCCATGACTCACGTAGATCTACTGCGGCTACGCCAAGCGACCCCGTCTGACCCATCATCGACACCATTATGGTTCCTCCTAAAAAAACAAAACAGAAATTGAAAAACTATCAAAACTTCTTTGCAAACAAGAGAATAAAAAAATATTGAAATTCTAGAAAGTGGGGTTTTAAGAAAAATGACGATGAAGAAGAAGAGGAAATGAGAAGGGAAAATGAGAATGTATGTGAACCTAGAGGAGTGCATCCATCAGTTATCTTTCTTCTTTAACTCATTTATTTTAAATTTTAAAAGAATATTAACTGTCGATATATAAGAAGGAGAAGTTTCATCCTAAAACTGTCACTTTTTTTATTTAAAATGAACAAATCAGTTTTATCAATGTCATATATTATAAAGTTTTCAGGGATAATTTGATAATATAAAAAAGTTGACAATAAAAACCGATTTTTTTTGAACTTTGTCATTATCTTTTAGCATAGATAGTCAACAAAAGAAAAAGAAAAGAAAAATGACCACAAATTCCACGGCCACAAGGTGAGCTTTGCACTCTACCAACTGAGCTATACGAGCATCTGAATTGTTGTTGCTCGCTATTATATTAAAATATGGATAATATTTAACAAATAAGAGATACACTTTGACTTTGCTCAAAAATTTTATTTGTAAAATATTATGTATCATTTATTATATGGTGGCTTCTCCCATGAGGGTCCAACTATGTCCTTCATGGTGAGGGAGTATTCTACACCGTTGGATTTAATAATTTAATAATTGAACGGTTGAGATTTTCCTGATGTAACCTTCTATTCAGGTCATCCAAATACTTTGCATATTGCCCCCTTTAGTTATTGAAAATTGCCACATATAAAATAAAAAATCAGCCTAATCTTAATAGTGAAGGAGAAGCATAAACGTTTAGGGTTCATTGAGAGGGTGAGACACCTTCAATGGCGGTACAAGGTGGGTGGCGACATTTCACGGTCCTCCGAGGTCGAATAGGACGACGTGACCAGCGACTCTACTATCATCGGTGCACCACCACGACCCGGTCACGCTCCACCTCCAGATCCACAGGCTAATCTTGCTCTACGGGCTCAAGTCGTTCTTCCTTGGAATGGAGGTGCTCTTCCTCTTCCTCTGGCTCGCGGTGGCGGTTCAATCCGTCAGATCCGACAAGGACGTCACTGTCTCAGACGCTCTCAGGCGGTGACTGGATGCGTGGGTCGGATCTAGGGTGGATTGTGCGTAGTGGAGCTTCTGGTGCGCGGCGGTTGAACGGAGGGCGTTATGGATGGCGGCTGGAGCGGATCTGGTCACGCCTGGTGTGGTGCGCGAAGGAGCGTCGGCGGCTGCGACGCGAATCTGGGCAACGGACGCCGCGGTTCTGGAGTGCGGCAACGGCTTCTCTTTTTTTTCCCCATTTTTGTTTTGTTTTTAAAATTATTCTGATGGGTTTGTTTAAATTTGATAACTTTTAATTCTTGTACAAATTACTTGAATTTATTAATTCGCATGGACGTTGTAATTCTGTGTTTGAATGTTGGATATTTCACATTTAGTTTCTGTATTGATATCAATATACGATCGCGGTGGGTACGGGAGAAGGGTGGTTGGGGACTTGGGGTGGTGCAGTGGGATGAGAAGATGATGGAGATGAAGGGTAAAAATTGATTTTAAAAAATAAAATAAATTAAAATATATAAATAAAAAAATTGGTTAAATTACCCATAGAATTAAGTGAGGGACCAAACTGCAAAACAAACAAATTTACAAGTTCTCTCTCCAAGGTTTTAATTTTATGAATAAAGTCCCATGTCCACCTGCTACTACATGTAAAAACGCTCCCTCATGTGGTGAGGGACAATTTTACCACACCTTAGACGTAGTCTTATTATATGGTGTTAGCGAGAAAGACTCCAGGTGAAAAAGATATTAATGACATTTTGGCACCCAAAACATTTAATTTGTTAAATATTTTATATGTTTTAACTATTAGCGAGCGAAATTGTCAAAATGCCCGTCTAGCTCAGTTGGTAGAGCGCAAGGCTCTTAACCTTGTGGTCGTGGGTTCGAGCCCCACGGTGGGCGCATCACTTGTTGCTTTTTTGCCCATTTGTTTTGTTCTTTTTCAAAGCGTTGCTACATGCCAATGATGCTGTTGATTAAACCTTAATATAATTACATAGTACCGTACAGCCACTTCAAGTTAGTGTAGCTTCGTCACTTCAGTTTGAGTGCTACACTAATAATAATCAGAAACACCTTATTTTCGTAAAACAGGAACATCAACTTTTGTCAATTAAAAGTTACGGTTGGCTTAATGCCTCAAACATTGAGTGCAATTAATTTCCTTGCAATTTAACATTAATCAATTACAATTTCCAGTTATTTCCCAATGTAGCAATTTCTATGAATTGAAAATTTAAGGTATTAATGCCCTCACTATGATGCAGAAAATGAAATCTTTGGTAACATGTCCAAATATGTTATCTTCATACTGATACATTTTTCTTGCATTACATCATCATTCACATTTGGCACATTACCAACCAAAACCGACAACATTGTCTATGTACTATATAAACTATTAGTCACAAAAATTCTATAAGATCCAAGTCTAAGCAGCAACAGAACGAACTTGAATCGATTTCACCTCATCCTAGTTTCTCATCAAACTTTCCATTATACCATTCAGCTTTAATCAAGTTGCAAAATGACTGAACCAAAGAGGAAGAGACCAAAGCTGGGAACTTATGATGAAGCATCTCTCTTTTAAAAAGATTAGTTGTCAGTAAGGTGCTCATGCATGGTGGGATGGTGATTGGTGCACTATAGTAGTTCAGGATGAAGGGAGGGATGGAGAAGCCCACAACTTGACTTTCTTGTCTGCACTGGCCGTGGCTAAAACCAACACTTGCTCATTTCCTGCAAAAGGAACCACAATATTTAAGATCACAAAAAATCAAATGCTGGTTAATATAAAGGATCTAATTTGTATGATTGTAAATGTAGAGATTTTTTTTACACTTACAACCAATCATGTCATATAATAATTACCTTAAAATGTTTGAGTTTTATAATAATTACCTTAAAAGTCACACAAACGATGATTTGTGATTGAAAGACCGTGTAAAACTTTATACTAATAGTGTATAAAAATCAAACTTTAGTATAAAAATACATTCTAGGCATTATTAGAGGAAATACAAATGAGTTCAATTTTGATACACTACCAGTTTAAAGTTTTTTACAGTATCAATCAATCAACAATCACCTCATAGAGACTTTTAAGATAATTATTATAACAGTCAAACATTTTTAGTGACATGGCAAGACATGATTGATTACCAATGTAAAAGCTATTATACTGAAGTGTGTTCTAATCAGGGTAGTTAATAGCATGCTATAGCAGCGCTAGAGTGGAGGGGCGGGGCGGAGCAGCCGGTGGCCGCTACTCAGACGGCATGACGGAGCGTTTTTCAATAGCGGAGGTCGTGGCCGCTTTCGCGGCGGAAAAAGCGACGAAAAGCGGTGAAGCGGGCATTTTTGGGCCTCCTGTATCACGGATCGATTTGATTTGTTCGTTACCAAGCATTCATGTTGCGTTTTCTTCGATCCCTTCCACTGAATCAGCTGAACTTCGATTTTGATTTCAACCCTAAATCCCAAATTCGAACTATAAGTTCCAAAAAACCCCAAATTCATTCAGGTACAAGTTGTTCTACATATATGTTTTAGATGTTTGTTGTTATCATTTATTTGTAATTATTAATGTATTTTTCCTCTCACACCTTCAGATCTCAATCTCTGCTCTGAATTTCAGACCATTGTTCTTCTCTGCATTTCAATTTGGATTTTGAAGGAAAGAATCTAAGGGTGTTGTTGAGGGTGTTTCTGGAAAGAGGTATTTTAATTTTATTTTTATGTTTAGGTTGCATTGTTGTTCTGTTTTCATGCCCAGTGTTTCTTGTTGAAGACTGTGTTTCCTTCACTCTCTCCATGCCTAACAAGGATTATTCTTCGAGGCCTTGGAGGGACATTGATGAGAGGATTCTTCTCTGGAAATCTTAGGCCATTGATGATAGGCCTATCTTGGTTGCGGCAGCATTGGATTAATAAGGGTTGTGGCAGAATTGGGTTTAGTTTTAAGCCATTTTTGTTGAGAAACTGAGAGAGATGGATGTGAGGAAGGTATTGCAGCCATGCCCATTACTAATAATAAGAAGCCAAGTTACTAATAAGTGCCAATCCTACAACTCATTTCTCATCTAAGATACTCCACATGTATATTAGAATGCCACTTAATCTCATTTTTACTATGCAGAATTCGTTATCATATCTTTTGTCATTTCACTTGCACCTATTGGGAAGTAATAGCAGCCTCAAGTGTCTATTGAGTGTTCTTGTGGTGGAGATGAATCAATGCTTGAACTATGCTGTCATGATTCATGAATGATGAGTGAGTGGGGACCCGACTCAGTCCTAGACTAAGTCAATCATGGAATGGCAAATGGCAGCATGTCATGTGTGTGGGTCCTAGTTGCTATGTTTTGTAAGGGCTGATAGAGTTACTCTATGGCATATTCCATTTTAGGCTGCTGCCATATGGGTATGCGTCTGTTACTGATACTGTAAAGGTGGGGGTTTGTATTATGTATGTAATTCTTAGGAGATTTAAAGTTACAGGGGTAGGTTACTTTTTAATTTTAATGAGGTTTACTATCAGGACCATAGAGAGATCAATGTCAAGATTTGGTTCTGTAATTGATGTGGACAGGTTACTCTTAAAGGAGGGTGAGATTGCTTGAAAATTTTGAGGATGTTTGGTTTATACTTTTCATTTTCAGTTATGCTTTTACTCATGAATAAGTTGTGGTGGTTGTAATTGTTGTCCGTGTCAGAAAACTCATTTGGGATATTACTGTTATGATTTATGTTAATCATCTTCAATCTTAAAGCATCTTTTACTGACATATGCTTGTACTACTGTGTTGTTGCACTGAATATGTCGTTTCCTTGGTGAGTTGACAAAACAAGTGTTTTCTGATCTTGCCGCCAGTAAATATCAGGTACTTTCTTGAATCCTTGTGTATATTTTTCCTGTGGTGTTAGAATATATAAAATTCTACTAAGACACTTTTAGTTTTCCCGCTGTCATATTTGTGCATTTTAGCTTCATACATTAACAATCACTCAATCAGCATGGACTATTTTGCTACTTTGCTATTTTATGTAGGTCAATACCTCAATTTTGCCCTTGATATTTTATTTAAGTACTATAGTGGCATTGAAATTCATATGCGAGGATTGTCTTTATAATCATCTTTCATTCATGTTTTGAACCCCTTGTGAAACTGGGAATAATAAATGAGTTCAGGAGAGCTGAGTTGATAGAGAATTCAATACTTCAAGAGACCTCCAATACTTTTTAGAGTTTGATTAACTTTTCAGTAAGAAATGAGGAAGTTGAAACACTGCTGAATGCTAAGTTGGTCATCAATTTTAAATCTTATTCAACAATTGCATAAAACACTCTGAATGCTGTTTATGATCTTGTAATCACTCTGATGTCTGGTCAGCCTTTTACAATATTTTGCTGTTTGACAATCTGTTAATTCCTCTTAATATTGTTTGTTTTAATGCATAGGAACTATAAAATTCTATTATGGAGTGTACAAGTAACACTGAATGTAGATGAGGATATTGTTTCTGAAACTCCTCGTGTTTGAAAGTGCTGAGAGGACTAGTAAAGAATTCACAACTGTTTGGAATTATTTTACAAAAATTGGTAAGGACAAGGATGGAATTGAAGGGGCTGTGTGCAGTTACTGTGGTCGTGAATATGCAATTGGCAAGAACCCTAAAACCAAAAATAATTATGGGACTTCACATTTAAGTTGCCATATTTCTGTTTGTAAAAGTATTGGAAACTCAAGTGTGGATGTGAATCCTGATCAAGATGGAAAGTCTTGCTTGAGAAAAATTAATCAAAAGACTCATCGTGAGAAACTTGCCAAAGCCATAATTAAACATGATCTTCCTTTTAACTTTGTTGAATATGAGGAAATAAGAGATTGGGCAAATTATCTAAATGCCAATGCTGAGATGCCCTCTAGGAATACTATTGTGTCAGATGTGAAAAATGTATATATTAGAGAGAAGAACCTTAAGCAAATCATGTCTAGGATTCCTAATAGAATTTGTTTGACCTCTGATGTCTGGACAGCAACTACTACTGAGGGTTATACGTGTTTAACGGCTCATTTTGTTGATGAGAATTGGAAATTGGCTAGTAATATTCTTAACTTTTGTCGAATGAAGCCTCCACACACCGGTGTTGAATTGGAAGCTGGTGTGTTTGATTGCTTAAAGCAATGGGGAATTGATAAGAAAGTGTTCTCCATTACTTTGGACAATGCTTCTGCAAATGATAATATGCAAGATCTTTTGAGAAATCATCTTCGTGTGCAGAGTAACTTGTTGTGTAATGGAGAGTTTTTTCATGTACGTTGCTGTGCTCATATACTTAATATAATTGTTCAATAGGGTTTAAAAGTGGCTAATGAAGCACTCTCTAAAATTAGAGAGAGTATTAAGTAGTTAGAGCATCGGATGGGAGAATGCTTAAATTCAAAGAGTGTCAGTGAAGCAGGCATAGACATGGGCATTGATTTGAGACTAGATGTGACAACGACGTGGAATTCTACATATTTGATGCTAGAAAGTGCAATCAAATATGAGAAAGCTTTCGATAATTTCGAATCTGGGGATAGGAGTTATAAATATTGTCCATCTTATGAGGAATGGGGGAGAGGAGAGAAAATACGTCATTTCTTAGAACTATTTTATGAGATGACAAATATAATCTCTGGTTCATCTTATCCGACTTCAAACATGTATTTCATGAAAGTTTGGGAAATTGAGTGCATCTTAGAAGAGAACTTGAAAAATGATGATGTTATAAAGCAAATGTCTTTGAGGATGAAAAAGAAGTTTGACAAATATTGGAAGGAGTATAGTGTCGTGTTAGCTTTTGGAGATATTCTTGACCCACGCCTGAAGATTAGTTTTTTAAAATATTGTTATACTAATGTTGATCCTTCAACCTCTGAAGATAAGTTTAAGAATATGAAGGAAAAGTTTAAGAAGCTTTATGAAGAATATGCAAGTAATTTCCCTATCCCGAGTGTCTCTTTCTCAATCATCCAATGAATCCAGTTTGTTGGCCAAGTCACATGAAGAGGGGACTCGGCCTAAGAGGTCAAAGATTATTAGTGTAAGTTTCTATGCTAACTTGGTCATTACTTTCTTTCGTTTTTCTTTTGTTTAGATAGTTAATATATTATATACTGCAGGGTTATAAAATGTATAAGAATGAAACTAATGCCATCATTGGCAAGACTGAAATGGATGAATATTTGGAGGAAAAAGAGGTTGACGATGACATTGAAGATTTTGATGTGCTTCAATGGTGGAGGACCAATGAGAAAAAGTTTCCTACCCTCTCTATAATGGCACGAGATATGCTTAGTATTCCTATTACCACAGTTGCATCAGAATCTGTTTTCAGTATTGGTGGACGTGTTCTTACCAAATATAGAAGTTCCACTCTTCCTGAACATGTCCAAATGTTGATTTGCAGTAGGAGTTGGTTGCATGGATTTTCCCAAAATCCTAGCGGTAAGACTTCGTATTATAGTCTTTTACAATTATGTGTTATCTTGCATAACTATCCGGTTGGTTGTCTAATTGTGTTTCAAATGGTTATGAGTTTTAGATGAAGATGAGTGTGTTAATTTTGATCATGAGACAAGATGTTGAAGACTAATAGAGCATGATCATCATTGAAGGTTGAAGATGAAAGTTGAAGATGAAGCTAAACCAATTGATGTTGAACCAAGTGCAATATAAGCTTAGTACCATTGATATTCATATACTTGTTACAATTTTCCTTTATTTCATTTTATTTTGTGACCAAATTATTTATGTATTTTGAAATTGAACATTTGTGGGTACTTATCATATGTTAATGTCTATTATAATGTTTGTGTCATTTCATTTCAGAGCACGTTTTTTAATAATAAGTTTATAAAAAAATTGTGGCCCATGGGCTGGCCCTGACCCACAGGGCTTTTTGGGGCTTTTGGCCCTGTGGGCTTTTTTTGGCCCTGATCCACGTGGGTCAGGGCTAAATGGGGTGGGCTGGGCCAAATTGACGGCTCTAATTTTACCCTTATTTTGTTCTATTTCTTCCTCCTACTCTCTCCCCCCTCTCACGTTCTTTTCTGTTTTACAGATTTCAATCGTTCCTCTCTTCTCCCTCTGCTTCTCCCCCTCTTGTCCTACTGTGTCTCCTCCCTCCTCCCTTATTACTTCTCCCCACTTGCCTAAAATAGCGGCCGTCCCGCTATGTGCTATCTCACTTCAGCGTTTTCGGGGTCGGCTGCTTCGCTACGCTATCCGGGATTGATAACTCTAGTTCTAATTAAATCCAATACAAATTCACAACATCCAAAAAATATATTTGTATTCCTCACATTTTAAATTTTAAATCAAATACATTGTAAAGTTATCTATAAAATTTTGTATTATCTTCCAACACCATTTAGCAAACGAAAACACCATGAAACAGATTTGGTAGAAAATGTGTCAATGATGGAAACATGTTAGGAACTATAAATTACGTAAAGAACTGAAAGGAATAGAGTCAGTTTAGCAGCTTTACCCATTGGAATAGCTTTAGGTGCCCATGAAATGCATGCAATGTCATCTGCAAGTGAAGAAAATAATCAATGACTCGAAGATCGTGGAAAGAAAATTACTTGAAGTATGAAAAATACCAAAGACTTGATGCTTGGGCATACCATCATGGGCCTTTTCAGCTGTATCTAACACCTTTCCAGTCTCAGCACATAACCACTGTAGAGTGGAACCATGGGTTGCAGCCAAAAATTTTCCATCAGGAGAAATACTAAGGCGATCATAGTGCAAAGTAGTACCCGCAGAATCATGAAGAGGAATTGGGAACACCTTCAATGTCTTTGGATCCTCATCAAGATGATAGCGAACTTCAATATTCAAGGAAAATTATAGGTGAGGAGTTGAATTAATTAACAAGTAACAACCTAGAGACAGCCGATGTGAACATTTCCATGAGAAACCTACTCCTTCCTAACAAGCACACTCTTCTCTAACAATGGACAAAGAAAATAAGGGCCTGTTTGTTTTTTTCCAGTTTCTTGTTTCCATTTCCTGTTTTCAAAAATAATTACAAAACTACCACCTTGTTTTCAGAAAAAAAATGTTTTCAGTGTTTCTGTACAAATTTTTGAAAACAGGAAACAGAATGAAAGGTGACAGTTTTGTAATCTGAAAACAGGAGGAAATGAAAACAGAAAACTGAAAACAAAGCAAACAGGCCCTAAAGAAAATAAGTGACATGGAAGAGAAAACATGCCATCTTCAGCCACAGAATGTCATCAAAGTACAGTTTTGAATCCTTCTTTAATAACATCACAACATATCTTTAGTCTTGAACCTTATAACTATTTGTAACTGCAGGTTACTGGCTTGGGATGAGATTTAACTAGAAAGATAAAACCATTTTGACAAAATGAAAAATAATCTTTCTAATTTTGCTTACCATTGATATTCCATATTCTTAATGAACCATCCTTGGATGCTGTGATTATTTGCTCGGAGTTTGGTGTAAAGCATAACCAAGTCACCGCACTCTGACACAAAAGGAAGTAATAAAATCTTTGAGCACATCAAATTATTGTTAAAATGATGATGATGATGAAACATCTAGGAGGAAAGGAGGATGTTAGTAAACTAAAATTTCATTTCATTTTCAATGCATTTTAACAAGTTAAACAATACAGGATGCTATTTCTCCTTACCACCCCCCGGGAACAAAAGCATTTAGTTATACTCTTTAACAACACTTGGTTAGTACTTGAAAACCTTGAGAAATTTATAACAAGATAAACGCAATCCAAATTTATGGATAGATCATATAAGATTCATGTGAGACAAGCAAAAACAGAAAAGCTAATATGTGTGTGTAAAGATGGAATACCATCCTTTATTCTTCTGTTTTAATTAGTCCATCAACAATCTTGTATATCAAATAATGTTTCAAAAATTGAAAGATTGCTTCATGCACATTGTGCTCAAAGAAGTTTTCACAATAATCCAAGAACATATATAATACAGGAAAATATACAATTGTACTTGAACAAAATATATGAAAAACGACCGAACGATGTACTTGTCATATAAATGAAAATATGAAGCATTTGATCCATGTAGCCGACCCCACCTAGTGGGATAAGGCTTGGTTGTTGTTGTTGTTGTGGTTTGCAAAATCTATATAAGTTAAAAAAACAACAAAAGCTTTTTCTCACTACATGGGGTTGGCTACATGAATCAAACAACACAATCGTATTATGTCATAAACCAAATCTTCATCCTTTTTAATGGTTTCCACTCGCTTTTCTTGGTCTCCCTCTACCTCTAACTATGGGGCTATCTGATAGAAACCGGTATGAGATTACTAAGAAAATGGGGAAAATCCCATTTACAGAGAATACCACAGAACTTTGAGGGTCTGCACCTCCCAAATGCCCTAAGGCCCACATCCTTTCCAATTCAGAAGATACCCTCTCTCTCCTTTTCTCCTCTTATTTAAAGACAAATTAAGTAACTAACTCTAATTAACTGCCACTAACTGCTCTTAACTGCTCTATTTAACTCCACATCTAACAATACTCCCCCCTTAAACTTTCACCTTGTCTTCAAGGTGAATAGCAAATGACCTCTCAAGAATAATTTTCCTGGGTCCCACTGTTTGAAGCATGTCGATCCCGTTGCACTCATTGTAAACAACAGTCCACCAGGGTCCCATTGTTGCCCTTTTTCAATTTCCCTAGGAAAAGCCATCATTTCTGGCTTTAGTTCCCTTTGAATTGATTCTGTCTTGATGCTCCCCATCAATCTCTCAGCCTTCCTCAAGGATTTGGGTTCTGGCCCAATATTGCTATGATTCTGATAAATGGGCTTATTACTATTGAAGGAACTCTGGTCAACCAATATCCACCCATTGATATTTTTGCTAACCCACTGTTTATTTTCATCGAATAGGGCCTGGCCCATTCGATCAAAGGGACCCAAGGAATTCATTCTTGCCTTTGCTAGAGCCATTTCCTTCGTTGTGCCTCTATGCAGGACGACAACCATCTCTGCCGCAAGAGCGGCGTCAACCACCGCTTGACGAGGACGTTCCGACCACCCAAGTTTCCTTCTTCGAATCGGCGCTATTGGTGGAGATGTGCAATGCGGCCACCGCCACTGCTCTCTCCGGCAGCAGCCAGTGCATCCTCCGCCACCGTATGAAGATCCCGATTCGGCAGTTCTGGTGGCGGTTTCTTGACAGAACCCTTTTCCAACCGCGTGGAGTTCAACAGTCATGGGGGACCAACTATTATCCACCATCTTCTCCGATGTCTCGCCCTCCTCTTCCACGGCTGTACGCATCAATGACGAAGTAAGTTGATCTACTCGCTCTTCACTTCCAGTAACCTTGATGCCTTCCATTTCTCCTTCATCGATTGTTTCCCTCTCTGGGTTCACTGCCCCTTTTTCTGTTTCTTTTTCATCTTCAAGATCCTGATTCTTGATTCTCAAATCGTCACCCTTATCTTCGATTCTTGACTCCATTAATTATGTTATTGGTTCTTCATACTCTCCGGTTGGTGGCAGAACATCCCTGTCCTCTGGTTTAAAACGCCATAATAGTGCAATCTGGAATTTCAACCAAGACACACCAGGATATCGCAAAGTCCACCACCGATACCAGATGAAAGCTCTAGGAATTCGAGAGCCTGGTCTCTCCCAAACCATACCACCACAAACTAACCGAATCCCTCCCAAATCCCTTCTACCCTATATTTATCAGATACTCCTATTCAAACTGCACATAGCAGTTACATATAACAGTTACTAAATATATATATATATATATAGCAGTTACTAATAGTTAATAAAAAACTGCCTACTTAAATATTACATGTCTGCTGCCAATGCATAACTAACAGAGGCCCATTATTATTCTTGTCCTAATCAGGGGCCTATATCTAACAATACTCACCCCCTAAACATTCACCTTGTCCTCAAGGTGAACAAGTGGCTCGTTGAAAGTAAATTTCCCTGGGTCCCACTGTTTGAAGCCAGACGCTCTGGTTGCCATAGATATATGCTGCTTCTGCTCTTTTTGAACCAATTCTGCCTTGAGGGCACCAATAATTCTATCAGCATTCCTCAAGTTGCTGGGTTGTGGCCTAATATTGAAAGAATTGAACCCAATATGGAGTGAACGTTGATCAATGAATGTACAATCAGCAACCTTTTTGTTAACCCATTGCCTCTTTTCCAATAACTGGACCCGGCCCATTAGGTTAATCCCTGGCCTTTCTGGGCAGACTTTCAATTGTGCGCCTGTGTGTATCTCTTTGGCCGCATCTTGGATCGTTATCCTTGATTCTTTTTCTTCATCAATGTCTGCTTGTGTCACTGGTTCTGGTTCTTGTTCCCCAGAATCTTGAAGATAAATTCCAAATTCTGGTTTGAAATGTATGAGCAGCCTTCTCAAAGGTGATCTATGCAACCTTCTGATCGGTTTCTCTTCAAGAAAGCCACCAACGGTAAGCTTCTCCATCAAGGCCCATCCAAACCCATGCTAACCAATCTTCCTCACGAACTCTAAGGGCTTCAAGGTACTGACTGAATTGGATCAGCCACCAATAGGCATCCCCGCTGTCGTCAAATCTTGGCATCGTTCTTGAACCCATTTTCCTCCTTATCATGAATTTATCCCTGGATCAGAACTGCTCTCATACCAGTTGATAGAAACCGGTATGAGATTACTAAGAAAATGGGGAAAATCCCCTTTACAAAGAATACCACGGAATTTCGAGGGTCTGCACCTCCCAAATGCACTGAGGCCCCAATCCTTTCCAATTCAGAAGATACCCTCTCTCTCCTTTTCTCCTCTTATTTAAAGACAAATTAAGTAACTAACTCTAATTAATTGCCACTAACTGCTCTATTTAACTGCTACTAACTGTTCTATTACTAACAAAGGCCCATTAAGGCCCACATCTAACACTATCTTTCAACTAGTTCAGTCTTCTTTTTGGAGCTTTCACTGGTCTTCTTCTTACAAAGCCAAACCACCTTAGGAAAGATTCTACTGTCTTTTCAACTATAGGTGCTACCACTACTTTCTCTCTAATGCAACAAAATCTATATACATCAAAACAGGAGCTTGATTTTAGATTTGAAATCACCCAGAAATAATAATACTAGTATTAAACCTTATGCCCCTTAAGCTGCATAACATTTAAAACTTCCTTGACAGATCCATCCTTCGCATATACAATCTCCCAGACCTGCCACACATCATAAACAAGCAACAGGAAAAATATATTAAGCATTGTAACAAACAGAAGCAATAAAATCCTGATACAATTTTTTAATCAGAAAACACAATAAAAGGGTATGCATTTATTATGCTAATGCTGTATTAAGAGGCTGTGTGACATTATCTAACAAAGTGTCTTTTTTTGTGTTATAAAAACAACCACCAAAAATACAAGGAGAGACAAAAACTAAGAACAAGAAACATGCAACATAGCATGCCAATCTCTATGCAGATCTGTCAGAGACACCCCTCTAAAAATGCCGTGAGCAGAACACCATAAAGAAGCTATAAAAATTACTCTATCCCAAATGAACTCGAGAAACAACTAGAGCCCAGTAAAGATTCTAGCATTCCATTCTAACCAAATGCGCCAAAGAACCACAAAGCAAGCGCATTGCCAAAGCTTTTTAGCATTTTGCTAGAGCCTAACCCCCTAAAATTAATACTCAGGAACTGCTGTAAATTCATGGGGCAAACCCACTATTCCCCAAAGACACCAAACATGTTATTCCAGAGAAAGGAAGCCACTGAGCAATGCAAAAACAAATGAGAACCAGTTTCAGAACTAGATCTGCACATAAAACAATAATCAGGAGACAAAGCAGTTAGAGGTCTTGAATTTGAAGCAAATCGTTCGTATTAATCCTGTTAAGCACAGCAATCCAAGCAAAGGATTTGACCTTAGAGGGAGCAATTGATTTCCAGATGGGCTTATCCAAAAGGAAAGAGGTATTATTGGGAGTTGAAATGATAAACTGGAAACAATATTTGCAAGAAAATAAACCCGAAGTGTCAACAGACCAGATCCTCTTATCTGAATTAGAAGAGAGATGAATTGAATCCAGCAACAACAAAAGAGTCTCTAACTCGGAGCTTTCCCTATCATGCAAATTCCTAAAGAAGTGAAAATTCCAGGAAATAGTAGAAAGAGAAGATAGAACTGAAGTATAGGAGCATTATTCAAAGTGGAGAGATGATAAAGCCTAGGAAAAGCATCGGATAGGGAGCATTAGCCACCCAAAGATCCTCCAAAAAGTTAATACAAGAGTCATCTCCCAAACCCAAGGAATCTAACAAAGTGTTAGACAATCATATTAATTCCTATTTGCATTGAGGATGAACTAAAAGTTGTAATTGAGTTAATCTCACTTCGAAAAATCTTGCAATAGTAACCCTCTATCAATTTCAGTTATACAAATCACAAAAACTTAAACAGCGGACTAGCACATTCAAAACAAATTTAAATGATTTGGCTTTCACAAGTTGTCCAGTCTGCAATTTCAATTGAAATATGCTTGTCACTTTATTGGTTCTGGAATTGGGAAATTTATTGAAAGATTTCAAATAAAATTTGAGGATTATCCATTATGTTGATCATTACATACTTAAAAGATTTCCTTGGTAAACTAGTACAGGTATGAACTTGTATTACTGAGAAAGAAACTATGGAGTCTACCTTACAATAGGGAAAATCCCTCTTGATTACACTAAAAAACAGATATGAAGATGGAACCCCTGCAGATCTTTGAGGGTCTCCTAACCTTCCTGCCCAAAGGAGCCCAAAACCTATACATACCACTAAAACCCTAAAATTTTCATACCCTCCACTTTGGGGGGTTTGGGATGGAGTGGAGTGTAAACCACTTCATGCCCTTTGTAATTCACTCCACTCCATTATTCACCATTGTACTCCCAAACAATGGAGTGGAATCTCCCTCCATTCCGTCATTAAAACTTCCAAACAATGGAGTGGTGTACTTTCATCTTTCCACTCCACTCTAACTCCTTCAAAACTCCGAAACATATATAGCAACATTTTACCATAGACATTACATAAACATACAATAGAAATGAAGAATAACTCGAGTCAGTAACATCTTAGCCATGTTGCTTATAGCCTTTTTTTAGACTGAATTGTAACAAATGCAAGAGGAAATTTTGAGGCAATCACCAAATGGATTAAAACCTACTGGACGAAACCTCATTAAAGAGGTGAGGATAAGGATTAAATCTGGAATTATTCCCCAGTCAGTAAAAGAATGGAAGAGGAAGCTTACAGGATACATAGTACATAATATTGCATAGACTAGTTATGCATGTGTCTGTTATACATAAAATAGATTAAGAACTCCTAAATTTAATACATTAAATAGAATTATTCATTAAAACTCACCTTCACATCTGCAGTAAAAGCTGCGGCTGCAATAAAACGCCCATTGGGGGATATGGCAGCCATGTTATTTTTCAATTGATTTGTATCCACATGCCCCACACTCTTCCCACTTTTTCCATGCCAAATAATGATGTCAGTCCCTGGGTTAGAAAACAAATTTTAGTAGAGGTTGTAGAAGCTACCATTAAGCATTGTATATTGGCATAGAATTAGTGGCAATAATTTCAGTAGCTATCTGAATTAAAAGTATAAAACATAATGCATTTGATTGAGCAGAAGAAATCTCAAACCAGAACCAAAATTTAGTTAATAAATTAATTTACTCAGAAGAAAATCTTTCGTTAGGTAATGTAAGATAGTATTGTATTGAAAGCTGAAACATTTACAGTATTTTAGTGGTCAGATAGAGAAGCAAAGGTAACATAAACAGAAATGTATACTCTATTCAAATCACTTTGTCAACCTTCTTGACCCATACAAGCACTTATTTTTCCACAAGCTACTTCTAAATAAAATTGAAAATCCCTCCATGATTGATCAATACTGTTAGGTGAGAAGGCCCAACATATATAGAATACGACAGAACATTTTCTTTATAATTTCCAATGTGGGATGATATCAGAAAATTACCTTCAGAACATGAGGCAATAATTGTACTTCCATCAGCACTGCCATAACTTGCTTTAGTTCCAAACATAGTCAGTATTGCTTTTTTATCATGAACTTTGTGATGTTCCCACTTAATTTCCGGGAGAGGAAGCTTTGTTTGTGGCATATTTTCAGAAGTTTTAGGTTTATCTTCTCCATACATGTACAATGAAGAGCCGGAGAGAGTATGAGATGCCACAACAATGGAGGATGCATCATCAGAAAATGCAACTGCTGTTGGATGACCTCCAGCAGGTAAATTAATTCTCAGAAACCTGCAGAAGAGTTAAGAGAACAAAATTTACATACGTTGAACATTATTTGACAATGGCATTGAGTTGTTATGTATATGTATCAAGAGGCTCATGAAAATTCACGTACTTGAAACTTTTACTTGAAGCATCATCCAACTTGAATACTCTTACTATTCCATCAGCACAAGCTGTTTGCAGAGACAATATATAGTAAGAACACAACAATAAAGTTTCATATATTATGGAGATACATACATATCAGCAAATGTAATTACTTAGTGACAACAAGGCATGTAAATGAGACCAAACACTGGTAATATGCATTTTTTGCAGTTCCTTGATGTCAGGGCTGGAGCCGTTAGTCCACAATAACAGTATATCTTTGTGTCTTAAACATGTTATGGCCTTCTGAGTTAAAACTGTGTTTACGGCTTCTTTTATTAATAAAAAAAAAAAATTGGGTTCACGGCTTCTCAGCTCATGCTCATAGTGTTTTTAATAAAGTATAATTTCTTATATGCAAAGAGATTGGTCGACTCTGTTGTGTTTCAGAGCCTTTTTATTTGTCTTAGTTTCTTTATTTTGACTAGTACTTCAGTATTCTGCTAGTTATTGTTTTGTCTCATCTCTCCAATGAAGTTTCTTGTTTTATAAAAAATGACAACAATAAACAAGTCAATGATAAGGACAGGATGGTCTTTTCTTAGTTGTAGAAATGAGTAGAATTAGTATTGTTTAAAAAAGGGATGCATATCAACAACTTCATAGTCACTATTTACTTGAATACAGAGATAAATAGAGCCATGAAGATCGATCTCACAGAAATGGAAATACACACACACACACTTGTAAACTTAGCAAGGGTCACATATGAGCATTTCCATGTAGGTTGATGAAATCATCATTAAAAGACAGTAAACTAATAACAATACATATATTTGCTGTGAGCCTGTGAACAAATATTTTTGAATACCTGTAGCCAAATTTCGTCCATCAGGGGAGAAGCATATCCCTGTAACTGCGTCACCATGGCCTTTCAAGGTATTCAAATCCAATGGATGATGTCGTTTATTTTGTTCCTAATGTTCCATCAACAAAAGATTAGGCCAAGCAAAAACCAAAGCAAAAATGAAATCACAGCAAATATGCTAGTTCTCCAAATATGTCGTGTTTCATCCGTATGTCATATCATCAGCTTACAAACTCAATAACTTCTAATATTTTAAAAACAAAACACCACAACAGCAGCCAAAGACCCACTACAACAAGTTTCCAAGACCAGGGTTGTCAAATTGCCACCATGGCGGGTATTATGGCATGGCAGATTCTGTGCCAGCCGCGCCACAATGCCTATTATATTCGCCATGTTTCCACCATAGGCCGTAACGCCATATTTATATGATGGATTTTTAGACGGCCGCCATAATCCACCATCCACCTTTGATAACACTGTCCAAGACCCACTTTAAGTTTTTAACGACAAAATTGATAATTTCTTGTTTATTTAATTCAGAAATTAACTTCAAATTTTCACAAAACCATACTAAATAACACTTGAAGTACTTGATCAACACTAATATGAAAAGTTGACCTTTCAATTTTCAACTAGTAAGATTTTCCCCTTAAATTAGATAATCCACTAATGTAATCCTAACCCCAAAACTTCCAGATCCATAAATTACTAAATTTTCTCAAACACTACTGACTACACACAAAAAATTTAAAAAATATAAACACCTCTTTCGAGAAACATGCCCTTTAAAGGAAAAGTAAGCTTGTTCTACTCAATCTAATAACCCAACACTTGTGAACTAGTCAATTTCTCAATTTTCTCTCAGACACTACATCAAAACAACAACAGAGAGAAAAAATAAAAAAAATAAAAAATAAACCCATTAACCAATACCAATATTTTTCAGAAATTTTGAAAATGCCAAAAAATTGTTTTCGTTATTTCCAGAAATACATTCTCCCTAACTAGCCATCCATCTACTCTTTGTCACAATTGTTTATTGTAAGAACCTTCCATCTTCCTGTTAGCAATTTAAAATCAATATAGATTTTTTAGAAAATGAAAATTGAAAATGTTTTTAAAAAGTAAACAGACCATTCTTTACCTTAAAAATCCAAATCTTCCAATACTTGTCAACTAGTGAATCAATCAATGTTCTCAAACACCATGGCAAAACAATACACACACCCACACAAACAGATACATAGAAACTAAGGCCTGTTTGCTTATTTTCTGTTTTCATTTCCAATCTTTATTAATAATTACAAAAATGCCACTTGTTTTTATTTTGATTTTGTTCAATGTTTCCAAAGATTTCTAAGCCTGTAGTACCCAATAAGGAATACCTTATTCCACACACACCCATTAAAGAAGAAAAAAAACCATTACTTCATTTTTTTCTCATACATGGCTTAACCAAAGCATGCAATGCAAGTCAACAGAATAATTGTTTTGAAAAGAAAAAAAACAATAATTCACCTTGTCAGAGGAATGGGAATTGGGCTTGGAGTGATGATGAGATTTCTTAGAGGAGAGCTTCTTGGGATCCGATAGAGGAACCGGATCCGGATTGGCAATGGATCGGACCTCGGACTGTCGCTTGCGGAAGTAGGAGTTGAAGAAGAGGAAGGCGATGATGGCACCCAGGAGAACCGAAAACGCCACAATGGGTAGAGCTGGATCCATTTTGTTCAAATGAGAGATTAGAGAGAAAGAGAATAAGAGTTTGAGTGTCGTATCGTATCGTATCGAAACGATGAAGGTTGCTGTGGAAAAATGGAAATGGCGGGGTTTTTATGTGTCGTGGTGATGGAAGAGGAGGGTTTGGGACTGCACACGTGGATTCTTCACAGTATTCCTTCTACATCAATGTTAATTTGTACATGTTAATTAATTAATTAAAGTTTATACACTATTAATCACATTATTAACCAACACGTCAATTATCTATTCCAACAATTGTGATAAATCCAGGGATGTAAGGGATAGAGATCATACTCATAGGCTAGAAGTTTGATCGAAAAGATGATGAAATGAGATACACGAGGCTCTATCTGTAGAGCTAACTAACACAATTAACACCCTAACAAACTATTACTATTAACAAACTCTAACGGAATTCTGTACACTTTTAACACCCCCTCAAGCTGATAAGTGGTAACACCACAATCAACTTGATTTACAAACAACAAAGAAAAGCAACTAATAACATGTAGAAATTTATATATTGATGTGAGACAAAAAAAAAAGTAATAGACTAAAGTGTGGCCTAATAGACTGAAGTCCATAATACGAAACTGATGAGAAACCCCACTGATGGACCAGGCCCAAATGTTGTGTTAGGGAAACAACACAAAGTGTGCCTCCCCACTCAGCTATTCCAAGCTCATGGAACTTTCGAGAAGATTTCCCTCCGTCAGGGTCATGGGGTCGAGGTCTATGGCGAAGCAGCTCGCTGGAACCGTCGTCTCCACCTATTGCACCGTCGACGGTTGTGTTCTTGGTCCCCCGGAGAATCGTATCCAAAGTGGAGTGAAGATTGAACAAAATCTTCTTGAAGCAAAGAGAAATTGAATCTTGCGCAAAAAAGATGAAATTAGTGGTTCCTGAATCGGAGAATAGTGGAGCTTATTGATGGCGCCATTGCAGGGAAGAAGCCGGAGATGATGGACGATTTATGCCGGGATCAAAGACATCGGGTCGTTCCAGTTCAATGCCTTTTCTCGACTCGTTTGGGGGGGGGACCAATGCGGTTGTGACACCCTAACCTGTGTCATCACATGGTTACCCGTTAACTCATTTTGGAAAATAAAACTTTCATTCGCAGGTTACTTTCAAAAAATTTATTTATTTAATGTCAGAAAACTCGGGTGTAAAAATTTTCTTCCGCGGATAACTCTACAACACGTTAATACATACAATAAATAGTAAAGTCATATTCTTAAAGAAGTCACCACAGCATACCGTTTTTATTTTCAAAAGGTCTCAATTTCCAAAAAGAGAAACATAGAACAAAGATAATATTACAACATCACAGCTACCGACCTTTTCAATATAAAAGCCAAAACAAGACTCCTAAGCTAGTCGCTCTACAAGACATTATTGGAAAGATCCATGTGATCTTTTCCAGAAATAAGTACTTCTTCAAGCATCTAGAATCTAAGTCCGCAGTTGACTTAAAGAACTCCTCCACTTCATCTGTACTAGTATCCCAAGATACAATGGAAATTACCAGTAGAACCTGATATGATTGTAAGGGTGAGACGCCAATATATGGATTTAACACAATAACCGCATAAGCGACACAAAAGCAAACATATATACATATACATTTCCATAAATAAACAAGTAGTCTATAACTGGGTTTCATACCCGATCACAGTCTTTTGGAAAAATTCATGACCACTTCAATATTCAGGCCCTAATTTAATACCTAATCTCCGGAGACCCCAACGTCGTGTAAATGAGTTGATCAAGATTGATTGCCAAATGATACGTCGAGGCATGCATGACTAACAATACGTCGAGACATGAATATCATTAAGATACCATGATTAACAATGCGTCGAGACATGAATATCCTTAAGATACCATGATTAACAATGAGTCGAGACATGAATATCATTAAGATACCATGATTAACAAATAAACCGTGGAGTAAAACTCGTTTACAAAAACACTTTCTATTGTAACTCGTTTATAAAATGTCAAACCATATTGAATCATTTCTACTATAACATCCAATCTTCGTAAAATCATTTCTACTATAAATTCCTTTATCAAATCACTTAGAAACTCTTTTTCTTTCAAAAATCTATATTTGGAACCTTAGTTCCAAGAAACATCATTTAAAGCTAAATTGATGTTAAAACAAATACTGTCGTTTTCAAAAATTGTTTCCGTAAATATTTGCGGAATTATCCGTCATTTAACATGTTAAAAAAACATTTTAAGTCAAAACTTGATCTTTTCCACTTAAATAATTTTCTAAAATCATAATTAACTTATTTTCAACATTTAATTTCATAAAATAACTTTTTATAATATTACGGAATTTCTTACGTAAAAATTAGCAGTACAAAAATAATTTCACGATTTCACTCTCACTGTGACTCATAGTTCACTCTTACAGCGATAAATCATAAAAATAATGATATTTTCCAACATTCCTTATTTTTTTCAAATAAAAATTTCCATTAACATTATATTCCAATATTTTACCGTTAAAACATTGAATATAATTTATAAAACTTCTTAAAGCTTTTATCTGATTAATTGGATTGGGCACTAACCACTGTCAGGCTTCTCAAATCTCAAAAAACATTCAATAACTACATCATAGCAATATTCCCAGGCAGATCATACATCACAATACATTATAATATAATTGTAGATAAACAATTTAAATGTAAATCAACCAACGAAGGTAAAAATAACATAACTTAAACAACTTGAACCAAATTAAACAAGCACCACAATCACAGATAAATAATATAGACCACACACTAATCACATACAGTTATTGGGAAAAATCTCTCAGGTAAGCTCCCCTTACCTCTCAAAGAACTTAGCTTCCGATTTTAAAACTTTGTCGCGAATCCGAAAACCGTCAACGTACGTATACGATACGATTCTTTATCCTTCAACAAATCACAACAAGTGAAACAAAATCCTCTAACTCCACAAAGAGTGAGGTTTCGGCCATGACATGAAAACTAGGCTAGAGAATTTATTTTGATACAACACTTTGGATCTATCATATACATGATATGGAAGGATGGAATCCAAGTTCACTTGTTAAAGAAAATAAACAAAATCTCCTCCACCCAAAAACAACGTTTCGGCCTCTTTTGGAAGAGTGGGGAGGAAATTTTTGTTTGATTCAAACTCTTGGATCTATACTATAGGTATGAATACAATATCATAGAAATTGGTTTCACATTTTTAGGATTTTCTATGATTTTCTATGGATTTTCAAACTTCTAAATCTAAGAATTGAAAAAATTGAATAAGGCATTGAATCATGAAAATATATGAAGAACATATAGTTAAATGATGATGACGATCATGGATTACCTCTTGGGATTGAAAAATGGGCAAGGAATCACCAAGTTGCTTCACAAAGTAAGCTTAAGGGACTCAAGTTTTTGGAAAAAATGGAGGAAAGCTTCATGATGAAGATGACCATGGCCTTAAATAGAAGTGAGAATGGGCTCATTTGGAGGGGTTTGGTCGTGCCAACTAGGGGCAAAAGGGTCCCAAGCTTAATTTTTGAGGGACAAAATGGTAATCTTACATAATGGCATTTTGGTGATAAAATAACAACTTAGGGACATTATAGTAATTTCACCTCAAAAGCAATCATGACACTTGTGAGTCACCTATATGACTCACCCTTATGAGTCAGCACTTGTCTCCATTCATCGAATGTCGGCTTTTGTCTCTGCACGTCCGTTCTCCACTCCGTCGATTACTCAATTAGGGTTTGTCTGTTTTTTGATCGAAAATTCTCAAAATAACCAAACTCGTTGGAAATAGGTTTTAAACATAATCCATTTTGTTGACGAGTCAAAATTAGGGTTTTCTGGTGATATAAAATTATACTGTCAGTAAAAACGCAGACCAGTTTCCGTCTGAATTTTAAACCAAAAATTTCACCGTATACTTATAAAAATAAGTATAATATGAATATGACTTTGGTTTTCCCAAAATCATTTTTCTAAGTCTCGGATAAAAATATAAACATATTTATATAATTTCCGATATTAGAAAGTAGCGAAAAGTCGGGGTGTTACAGCGGTAGCGTTATTGGCATAGCGATGGTGCGCTCAACCGTCTTCTTAGGCGACGGCACGTCGATCACCGGTAGAAGCTTACCGAGTTCGAACCATGGAAGATGAACCAGATCAAGTGCGGGGAAGACAAGGAACCTCGAAACACCGAATGACTCATCGATGAGTGGACCGGCGAAGACGTCATAGAGGATGGAGCGAAGCTTCGACGCAATCTGCAACTGCGAGATGACTCCGTGACATAGCTTCAAGCTCCGAGAACAATGCTGTTGCTCTGTGGATTTCTCAGGTCGAACCATCGAATTTGTGATGCACTGAAGCTTCTCTTGCATAGCGGCTCATACTGTGGTTTCCATGGATCTTTGCAGTTGATATATGTGGTTATTGATTCAAGACTAGAGATGCTGGAATGTGAATTGACGAGGATGCAGGTGATTTCCCCAATCTTGATGGTGGATCCATGGATTTATGGCTTGGTTGGAATGAATGGAGTGAAAGGAATGGTATCAAGACCTGAGTTACCTGAGTTTCTGATGCTGCCGAAGACGAAATCATAGTGGTCGTTCTCCTCCGTTGTTGCAGATTCAACATCGGATAGGCTCGGTTCTTACTGTGGCAGAGAATCCTCATAGTCTGAATCATCATCTTCATTGCTATCGGAAGCAGAAGCCTCATCATCATCACTATCTGCAACATCAGCGGAAGTCTCACGGTATCTCTATGATACAATGTGAGAAATACAGGGATGTGAGGGATAGAGTTCATACTCATAGGCTAGAAAGAGTGCATACTCAAGAGGTAGCATTTTGTATTGATTGAAAAGATGATGAAATGAGATACACGAGGCTCTATTTATATAGCTAACTAACTAACACAATTAACACATGAAATAGACAACTATAAACACGAGAAGGTAGGTTGAATTGTGTTTATCAGATTTTAGAACAAAGTTAAAAACTTTTCGCACACAGAAGTTGAGTTCAAACAAGTGTTTTCACAAGGTACAGACAGGTCACCTGTCTGATCAGTTTTTCACAGAAAAACACACAAACATGCAAGAGTAAAATTTGTTTGATATTCATACTTAAACTCCTTTAGTTAGTTGATAAATAAAGATAAACAAAGTAACTAAAGAGATAAGGATAAAGAGATTGAACACAGCTATAATTGATTAAGTTACAGACTCCAAGTATTATTTGCACACCTAGCCTCACCAGGCTCCAAGAAAAGTATTCTTTGCTCACCTAGCCTCTTCAGGCTCACTCAAGTTGTTTTGAGAAAAGATTGTAATAAATACAATTTTCAAGTCTTTCACTAACTGTGAAAACCGTCCCTAAAATTAGGGGTGTTCGCGGATCGGTTTGGATCGGTTTTGAGACAAAAATTTATTCGATCCAAAGATTAAAACAACATGCGGTTCGGTTCGGTTTGGATTGCTCCCTTAAAAAAATATGATCCGATTAAATGTGGTTTGGATTGGTTTGGATGGTTCAGTTTTTGGCGACACATCATTACATATTTATATTATGTCAAACAACATATTACAAGCTAAAAAATATTGAACCTATATCTGCACTTACTCGGTTTGTTCATACTTCTAACTCCAAAACATCTAAAAAAAATATATAGAAATTAACTAAAGTTATGTCCCTTGTTTTTTTTATTCCAGGGCTTATGCATTTTAACATGAAAACAACGACTTGTGACTTAATTGAAAACTTCATCAGCAAGATATGTGAGGGATAAGTTAGACATCATGGATGAGAAATCAGAAATATGGACGTGGATGACTTACCATGAAATAACAAGTAATTAAAGGAAAGATTCTTATTTGAGTAAGTATAAAATGCAACATGTATATTGTAACACCCCTCCCTTGGGTATTACTACGTAACACATGCGGAAGTAGATTAAAAGATAATTTGCTGGTTGCTTTCGAAAAATTGTTTTCTTTTAAGTCAAAATTGGGGTATAAAATTTTTCTTTAAGGATAACTTTGAAATCCATCATACATACATTTAAAACGTAAAGTCACATTCGTAACAAAGTTACCATGACATACAATGTTTCTCTAAGTTTCCATTTTCGAAAGAAAAGTTCAAACTACAGATGGATGTACAATACATTTGCTGACCTCTTTAGGTATACAACCCAACTTAGACTCCTAAGCTGGTCATTCTATCAAATATTCATTGGAGAGGCCCCCCAATCAGAAAACTTTCCCAACCTCTAACACTAGGTCTTCAAGTGACTTAGAAAGACTCCTCTGTAACATCGGTACTAGAGTACCAAGGTACTACAGCAAAACCCGAAGAGACCTGATATAGCTGTAAGAGTGAGACACCGACAAATGGATATACCATACAACAACCATATACATGATACATACAACACCTTGGCATATTAACATTTTAAACATTACTCATAGTTAAACAACAAGTATTATTTCAGTGGGTCTCATACCTGAATCAATCAATTTTATAAAGATAATGCATGACACTTCAATCATCATGCTCTAAACTTAATCTCATGAGATACCATCACCGTTTTATCATTAAGAAAGAAAGAGTTGATCAGGCTCATACGCCACGTTTGGCAAGTTGTCTCCGTCGCCTCATGCACCCGGATCAACATCATCATGAATCCCTTATAACGGTCGTTCGAATGTATACCTCATCGAATACCACATCTTAAGCAGGTATTCGGTTAACTCGAGCACGTCTGCTAAGGGCAAATGCATATGAATAAAAGACTTTTTCATTATCGAGACTTTTCTTTGTGTTCACTTTTTTCCGTTGTCGAAGCCCAAAGCTAATGACTATTCACAATTTTCATTACTTGAAAATCAATAACACAGGACATGCAGTCTGAGTGCTCAATCACAACACCTTAGATCGATGCCACATTCCAAGGTTGTGGTCGTAGAAACAATTATAATTTTATCCATGTTTTATTTCAACATGATAAGGACTCCTAGCCCATAACAACGAAATTAGGACACACGGTCCTCAATTCCAAAATTAGGACTCCTAGCCCATAATATCATGATTAGGACCCTTTGGTCCATAATTCTTGACACGGATCCCAGATCACGTGCATAAACTGAATGCTAGAGGCGCCGTCTCGCGAACTAGTATTCTCTTTCACCTGTGCTTACTTTTCGCTCAGTGAAAATCAAAAACCAAAACAAAACCTCGGTCACTTATCCAAGTAACCGGAACATTTCTAAAACATTTAGGAGGAAATCTTTTCCTTTACAAAGTATTTTATAAAACATTTGGAAATTCGGTTGCTTTTGAAATCCTTGATGGAATAAAGTCAAATATTTTTAAAGGGGTTTTTCCTTCATAAACACATAGTTCGAAAAAGGTTTTCTCTCGTACAAACTTTGGATCACAAAAAGGTAGTTTCTATTGACTTAAAAACACTTCAACGTTTCTTTTCAAAACTAGAATCTCATTCTCTTGAAGTAAGCATTTTAAACAAGGAACTTTTATAAATGAAACAATACTTTCAAAACTCTATTCAAGGCTTATTAAGGCTTTTAATCCTTATAATCATTGTGCACAGACTCAAGTCCGGCTTCTCAAACTTCAATCAACGGTAATATATTCTCAACAATAATATCACAGTTAACGACAGTTCATCACATATATACAACTCACAATACTTTAAGACAAGTAATAATCAACTTTAAGTAATAATCACAATAGTTCAAGTAGACAAGTCATTCAAGTGTTTGCTCCACATTATAATAATATTCAAATCACTTAAGTAAACACATACACACATGCATATAGTCATTGAATATCCCTACGCAATCCCCTCTTACTTTCCGTGAAGGTAAGAAGATTAGATGCTCGAAGAGATATGTCACGAACGTCCTCGTTTCCTCCGCGATGGAAGTCTAAGGTTATGAACATAAAATCACAAGTTAAAATCAAACAAGAACACTAAACCACAAGGTATAGGTTCGGCCAAGACTAGTTCTTAGGGTTGGAGATTCCCAAAAATTATACAACTCATGGATTTATGATCCTTAAGTGTTAGGAGTTCATAAACAATGATCATTTAAAAAAGTTGAATTAAAATCCCACTAAGTTATAAACTTGGGGCATTCGGCCAAGGCTAGTAAAATAGGCTAGCATTCACTAAACTTTCCAATATCTTAGGTTTAGCATCCATATGTATTAAGGAGCTCCAAACCATGATCATTTTGGAAAAATAAGAACAAAGTATCCTAGGTCCATAACCTTCTAGGTTCGGCCTTCATAGGATTTATAGTCTAGGAATCTTTAAACTTTCCATTCTCTTAGACTTAGCATCCAAATATCTTATGGAGCTCAAGTCCATGATCATTTTGGAAAACAATGGAAACTTAAACATTCCAATCTCTTAGACTTAGCATCCAAATATCTTATGGAGCACAAGTCCATGATCATCTTGGAAAACAATGGAAACTTAAACATTTCAATCTCTTAGACTAAGCATCCAAATATCTTATGGAGCTCAAGTCCATGATCATCTTGGAAAAATGAAAGTAATACATACTAGCTTTAATAACATAGAATAAACAAGTTAGAAATCCTTAAACTTTCCAATCTCTTAGACTTAGCATCCAAATATCTTATGGAGCTCAAGTTCATGATCATCTTGGAAAAATGAAAGTAACACATACTAGCTTTAGTAACATAGAATAAACTAGTTATTAAGAGTTCTAAATCCATGATCAATACTTGGAAAGTTGAAACATAGTATCATAGGCCTACTTATTCATATTTTTCGGTCATCATAGGAACAAGCTATCAAAACTTCCAAGATTTATAGATTCAAGAGCAAGGGATAGTTAGAAACTCAAACACATGATCATATTCCAAAAGTTGAAACAAAAACTTCCTAGGTCACAAATGCAAGCATTCGACCTTCATTGGAAGAGATAAGTAGAGATTTTTGTTTTACACAACCTCTTAGTATGTGAAAATATAAGTTAATATAAGACTATAGAAAGTGGTTTCAACTCAAAATGAGTTTTCTACCATTTTAGAAAGATTTTAGAAGTTTAAAGCATATAAAGAACTCATAAAGTAAAGACTAAAATACAGTTTTGGTCCCCCAATTTTTTCACTTTGACCAAAATAGTCCCCCAAATTTTTTTCTGGCTATTTTAATCCCTATAAAATTTTAAAGTTGCAAAAACGGTCCCTCCGTTGAGTCACCGTCCAAAAACTAACGGTTGCTGCATAATAATATGGTTGTGTCGCTACTTAATGCTACGAATCCTCCAGTGGTCCTATCCACGATAAATAAATATATAACATTTTTAAAGAAAAAAGTTATTAAAAAATAAATAAAAATAGCATAATAAATTAACAATATTATATTAAATTATAACAAATCATTTTACCGATTTATCCTTCATTCCTGGTGTTCTTCTCATCTTCCGTCCCCGACCCCCTTCTTCCCCGGCAAGCTTTGACCTTGTTCCCAAACGAAACACAAGCAGCATAAACTGAGACGTTCAGATCCGCCGTCCAGATTGGTATGAGTCATTCCATTTATTTCGTTCCTATTATTGTTCATGTTTTGTTTTTTGGATTTGAATGCAAACAGTCAATAAGCATATTAAACCAGGCATACCAACATGATAATGCTAAACTTGGAAGAGCACTCTTTCCAGATTATTGGGTATGTAGTTCGTAAAATCCCAGACAAGATATGGGTATGTGTCAAAGAAGAAAGATTGGAATCAAAGTGAAAGAAAAAAAAATGCAAAATGTGTAGTTGAATGTTGGGAACAAAGAGCTTATTGTAGTGTGGCTGTGATTACAGACCTTCTACACGCGTCTACCCCAACTCGCAACCCCAAATCCTGCTTGCAAGAACCCTAACCTCTCACTCCCTCTCACCAATTTTACGTTTAGTTTTTGCTTTATTGTATTTAACTTAATTTTATATAATATATTATAATTAATTTATTAATTTATTTAAGGTGATTTTCGTTAGTTTTTAGACGGTGACTTAACAGAGGGCCTACGGGTGTTCATCAACCGATCCAATCTAATGCCAACCGCACTAACCGAACCGAAAAACCGACAACCGAAATAACCGAAAACCGAAAAAACCGCAAACCGAAAAAAACCGAAATTTTTCATTGGATTGGATCGGATTTCGGATCGTATATGTAAAACCGATCCAATCCAAACCGAACCGAAATTATTTAGTTCAATGAAAATAATTTGATCTTTATATTATAAAAGTAATTATTACTCTTTATATTTTTATATGTTATCAACTAGTCCTTATATTAGAGAGTTTAATTGATATGTAAATGTAATGTTAGTGTAAAAACTTTTATACTGTTAACCAATTATAAATCATGTTATGAGTAACTTTTAATATATTTAGGACAATAATCAAACATTTATAATGCATGATTTAACAATTTATAATTAGTTGATAGTGTAAAATATCTTTACATATGAGAGTGCATATCAATTCATGTATATTCCGTTAAAACACTTATTAGAAATTGTCAATATAATATTTTAAAATTAATTTTTATTTTAAAAAGTAACAAATTCATATGACTCTTTAAATACTCAATCAAATCCAAATCGAATCGAAATATTGGACGTTCTTTGATGTAAATAACTATGTAAATATGTATCGATAAAAACCGAATTATCCAATCCAATCCAAACCGCATTTGATTGGATCGGATCGGATCGGATTTTTTGAAGGAAGCAAACCGATCCAATCCAAACCGCATGTTGTTTTTATCATTGGATCGGATGACTTTTTTGCTCAAAACCGATCCAATCCAATCCGCGAACACCCCTAAGAGGGCCCGTTTTTGCAACTTCAAAATTTTATAGGGACAAAAATAGCCCAAAAAAACTTCGGGGACTATTTTTACCAAAGTGAAAAAATTAGGGGACTAAAATTGTATTTTAGCCTAAAGTAAACTAAGATATAAAATATGAAACTTGCAAAAAGATTCATATGAGAGTATTACCCTTAGTATAAGGAAGAACTTTAATGAAGAACTTAAGTAGAAAAGATGAATAAAAACTAAAACTTTAAGAGCCTGAACTTTTAGAAGAAAGAAGAAGATGAATGTTTAATGGAGGTTGAATAAGGAAGATGATGGAGTGAAAATGAAAGGGGTATATATAGGGAAGGAGACAAAGCTCACAGCCAAGGAGTTAGGGAGGGAGAGCTTGTTGAGCAAGCTTGGTGGTTTAATACTTGATTGGATGGAAGAAGAGAGAGAAATAACTTTTGGATTAGAATAGTATTATAATTTGAAAAGTGTGATGATTACACTTTTGAAATGTGTCATAGCCTCTTCCATCATGTCTCCTCACTTCTTTTATGCTCCATAATCTGCTCCATTTCGTACACTGTTACATTTCCGATCGTAATTCTTCCGACGTTTTCGCCCGAATGAAATATTTTATTTTATTTTTAAACGAAAATTTTCAAAATAACCAAAGTTGAAGGAAACATAATAAAAACACTAACCGTCTCGTTCACGGGTCAAAATTAGGTTTTCTGCACAGTAAACTTGTACCAGCAGTGAAAACACAAACCGACTTCCATCTGAATTTTCAACCGAAATTTTTACCGTGATTTCACATGATATAACAACATAAGAAAATGATTTTAGTTTAATTAAAATCATCCTCTGAGTTTAATCTAAAATAAACACATTTAAATATGTATTTACTGCTACAGAAAACATAGGAAAAACAGGGTGTTACATATATACCTTAAACACGTATAAGTTTTTTATATAAGACTTTCATTCGGTTTGGTTTGGTTCGGTTTCAGAAAAACAAACCGAAATCCGAACCGAACCGATCGGTTTGGGAAAAAAGTGATCCAAAAGATTCCAAAATAATTCGGTTTTGATCGATTTTCGGTTATTTTGGATCGGTTTTGCGAGTTTTTTTTATCGGTTTGGATCTAAACACCCCTACCTAAAATGTAGGGTAATAGGAATTTGACCTTTTTGCCTAAGATAAATTTAAATAATAAAATAAAAAAGGGGGACAAACATTAATTATAAGTCCAAGGACTATTTACAAATTTTATGAGGAGGAAGGAGCAAATATACATTAATCAAGGGATCTAACTACAATAAACAAATAGTTTGAGTTAAAAATAAAATGAGGAGTTACTCTCCCTCTTTATCCTCCATTGTGAAGTCAGAGAAAGAGGAAAAGAGAAGTGGGTGTTAGGGTTTTGGGTGGGAGAGGAGGAGTGGTAAGTTCTCTCTTCATCTTCCTCTTCTTCCCTCTTGAAAATTCACGAGTTTCATGCTCTTCATCTCTATCATAGTGTAGAAGAAGGAAGAGATAGAAGACGAACTTGAAGAACTCTCTTCCTTCTCAAGAGCTTAGGTTTTGAATAACCTTAGAGGTAAGGGTTTCAAATTACTAATCTTGTAAGTTTTCTAATTCTTGAATTGCATATGGTGTTTATTCCTTTTGGGTATATGAAGTTGTGTGAGATTTGATATATATGTCTTAAAATGGGTATTCTTGGATTACTTTGTCTTTTGATTTCATATTTATGAGGTTGAAATGGCTGTAAAATGGAAAAAGAATGGAAATTTTTGGACGAGGGTTGTATGAGTTTCATCATTTTTTCTTTCCAACACCGCTGCTGCTACTTTTTTTTTTTATCATAACGAGCAGCACAAGGTGCTGCACCTTTCCTCCACTCACGCCTATGAGGCGTGATATATATATATATATATATATATATATATATATATATATATATATAATTATTTATAAATATGTATATTATTATGACTTGAAGTGAGATATGTTAAAAGATATTGGTATATATATTGAGTGTGATATGTATGATTGTTACATAGTGAATCATGATAGTATGTATATGAAGACTTGAAAATTTGTGTTCAGAGATTGATTGTGGACTTGTAATGTTGATTAGAAGATTTACTGTAGAAATATGAGAAATAGTTTTTTTTTTTATCTTACCTTTTGTTATCTTAGTTGAAGATATTTTGGATTTAATGATAATTGATAATCCGCTAGATTATCAAGAAAATGTGCCTTTCTTGAGTGGTTTTTCTCCCAAGCTTTTATCATTGTTTTGTCCACTTTTTTAGTTAATTGAGTCATAATTAGTTGTTTTAAGTGTTTTTATTAATTTCTTGCATTTGATGTTAATTTTCGCTTAATTTGTTTTCCCTTTGTGCAATCTAATTTAGGTTCATCTTTTGTCAATTTTAGGATTTAAAAAGGAAGTAAACCATGAAGACTTAAAGTGGATTTGGTGAAGAAGTAAGCAAAGAAGCATGAAGAAAGAAGCCAACTGCATCTGTTAGGAGGACCTATTTCTGCCATATCCACGCTCAGCATGGAATTCCCACGCTCAACGTGGGTTCGACTGTTGAAACCTGCTTTTTGTTTGTTTCACGCTCAGCGTGACCAACCCCATGGTTAGCGTGAATGCGAATCCTGACAGGTATTTAAACCCTTATTTTCCATTGAGAGGACCCCAATCACCAGCTACGCATTTCTGAACCCTAAAAGGAAAAGGGAGACCTTCTCATCATCTTTTGGAGGATATTCATGGAGTTTGTTCCATATTTCTTGTTTATTTCATTTCCTTTTGTTGTTTCATCTACTATGTCTAGCTAAACCCTTTCTTGTCAGGGTTAGATGTTTACTTCTCTAAACTTGGTTGTATTTTGACTTGGTTCTAATGTAAGTTCCTCTTTTATTATGAGTATTTGATTCTATGCTTAATGCTTTTCTTGGCTTGATCGCCCATGAAATGATTTGTTGCTTTGGTAGACAGTTGGAAAGTTGATGTTAATGCATGCTCATGAATCAAATACCAAGTAGTTCATGAATCTAGGAATAGGTCTTGAAGTGCTTGCAATCTTTTAAGTCTCGATTCTTTATGCAAAATATAATGTTAATCCACCTAAGGAATTAGGGTTTAATTTGGGGTTTTAGGCTCATTCCACCTAAGGAATTAGGGTTTGAGTATTTTAAAAAGCTTGATTGTCATAATTGAACTAGGACTTGTGTTAGTAACCATTTCATTGCAATTGAGGGAAGATTAGTGTAGTCTAACCCCAACATTTTTATCCATTTGTTAATCACATCTCTTTGTGCTTGTTAAGTGTTTGTTAAAAATCCCAAAAGACCAAAAGCATTTTACTCTTGTTTATTTGTTGCATGTTAATTGAGCCCCCTTCCTTCTAAACGATCATCTAGATAGTAGTTCAATTTGAGAAGTGGTACTTGTCTGCGATCCCTGAGAACGATATCCGGTCTCACCATCGTATTACTTGTTTGCGACTAGGTATACTTGTCGAAATCGTATCAGTAATGCTGAATTATGATTAATTGGTGGGTTGTTAGAGTGGCAATAGTTGTGTGGAAATCATGTGATTATTTAAACATGTTCTTCTGCATCACGTGCGTGTCTATTTTTCCTTTCTTTTCTTAATGTACTATGAGCCTAAATTTTTTTATCATATGCTTCTATTGAGTTTGTGTAACTCACCCGCTTAGAGTTTTAGATGCAGTTAATGTAGCTGCTGGACCACCCTGTGCTGCCCCGACTTCTTGTTTTGGATTTGATTCCCAAGAGATTGTCTTCTAGTATGACTATGATTATATATATATATATATATATATATATATATATATATATATTAATGGATTACTTGGAATGAGATTTCACAATATTTAATTTCGGTATTGATATATGTATATATGTGTATAAAAAATATATAAATAAAACAAATATAAGAGAAATCAGGTCTGGGACTCCTTTAGAATATATTTGGGAAGGCTTCGGGATTGGGGCCCAACCCCCTTTCCTGACCTGTCACGGTTTCTGTTTTGGGTCGTGATAAAATTGATATCAGAGCTTAGGCTCAATTTTTTTATTTTATTCTATTTTTTTTAAAAAATAATTTTGAATTTGTGTAATCTTATGTTTGATGTTAACTATAATCACAATTAAGGTCAGCATGTAAGGATGTCAATGGGTAGGGTTTGGGTAGGGCACTATAGTACCCGACCCTTATCCGCGTTTGATAAAAATACCCGTACCCGGACCAATACCCGTGTGGGTAACAATTTTAGTATCCTTCCCCGTACTCTCTGGGTACCTAAGTATCCACACACGCACCCGTTACCCGCACTTTAACTAAGAAAAAACAATAAATAACAAAGAAAATATTATAACTCAATTAAAAAATCATCCAAAGATCGTTTAAAAAAATCCATAGATCTTTCAAATCAACTCATGAGACGTTACAAACCAAAGTATTAAATTAAATAAAAAACAAATCTAAAACATGCAAAACGAGTAAATATCACAATAAATATTCAAAATAATAAATTCATGAAGTTGTAAATCCGAAAAAGGAAAAACACTAATGAGCTATATTTTAGAACTTTTACATAATTTTATTCTTAAGAATTAATATATAATTATAATTATATTTTTTTTATAAGCAATAAATATATATATATATATATATATATATAAGAGTATAAAGGGTATTCTAACCTTATACATAGAACGTATATAATGTACGATTGTGAGAACAGAGGTAAAGCATCAACCATAAGTTTGTTACTTCATTATGGTTGAAGATCTAACTTAAACCCCACGACAAAAAGCATAGAACCCCAGGCCACTTGCCACTACTCAGATTTCCAAACAAAAAGGTTCAGGCAAACTGGGAAGCTTGACATCTGGTAGAGCCAATAAGCGCAGAGTATATTATGTATGACAAAAGATATTGCATTGTGGTGTTGTCCAATTTCATCAAAAAGCATATTATGAAGATTATAGAACCAACTTGCCCATCAGACCACCTTGAACAACAATCTAACCGAGTCGTAAAAAGAGGGCCATTAACCAATACCAAGAAATTGTGCCTCTCCTAGAACTTGTGTCATGGGAGCTTTGCCTCACCAGCCAAAACAATTGGCTAAAGAACCCCCCAACTAAAGATGCAGAGAAAAGGCAATGTAGTTTAAGTGACTGCCAATCAACTTTTATAGCTCAAAGGATCGAAACTAGCAGAGAATAACATCAAACAAAACAAGTGTAGACTTGAACACAATCTGATCAGATTAATCTTAGACAAAAGGGAGCACTCAAGCGTGAATCATATAGTGTCCCCACTGCTGCAACTAATAATTATATATATATATATATAGACACACGTGGGTGCGGTACTAGAGTACCCACACTCATACCCTCTCTTATTTGCGGGTAAATACCCGAACCCGAACTAGTATCCATAAAGCGGGTATTTACCCTACTCGTTGTGGATATTTTTTACGAGTACTCATTGGATATGGTCCAAATTGCCATCCCTATCAGCATGACACTAGCTTAGGGATGTTCCAGTCAGCAGGGGTAAGTGCATGAAGTGGTTAGGTTTATGATTGGATGAAAACGTATGAAATTACTTGTTTGTGTGAAAGCAATGTGAGTTGTGGGACCTCTATGATGCTTAAAAGACCCCTTTAAAGTTGTACTGGGACAGCGAGACGTAACGCCCAAATCTTGATTATGAAAATGCACTGGGAGACAGTGAGACGTAACACCCAAAATGCATAACGTTATGTATGGACTACTGGGGACAGTGAGATGTAACGCCCAGCAGAGTTTGAGAAGTGATGAGATGGCCGTGTACTGGGGACAACGAGACATAACACCCAGTGTCGACTGGATTTAATGTCTATAGGGGACGGTGAGACGTAACGCCCGATAATGCAAATGAAAGTTCTCGAGATTGATAGTTGTGGTAATTCAAGCATCAGGGTAGAAAAGTTCTCTATCAGAATAGGTTTTGATATTATTATTGTCTGTGATACATTATGATGAATATGTCTACGGATGGTTAAGCATGATATTTCTTCATTCTTTCATTTCATTATATGGCTTTGGATTTCATGATTTTATAAGTGATGATATACATCTATCTTGGATTCTTTTAGTTTGAGTTAAACACGAGGGTCGTGTCTTGAAAATTTGTTAACTATGAGCTTCTTATTGGATGTAAAATATCTATATACATTTTCGGTGCTACACGCACAACAATTACATACCCTTATCCTACCAGGTTTGGAAGTACTACATTCACAATGAAAACAAAGTTAATTTAACAATTTAGTATCTGCCAATTGGATCAAAAATTATTTTCATCAACTTCATAAAAGATCCTAATTGATATGCTCATAGCATGTAATTTGGGACAAATGGTGGTAGTTACCAGCTGCTACTGTGATGTTTTGTGTTGGTTTACAAATAAGAAATATTTGTTTTAAAACTCTATACAACAATCAAAGAAACACAATAGACTTTGCTTAAGGAATTTGCCACATGTTTCTATTTTGTTATCTGTATACCATTTAGAAGTTCTCTCACTGGATTTAATCTATATCACAATGTTGTACCTTGCATTTATTTTGCATTTCTTCACTTTCGGTGAGTAATGTATACCAAATTTTTCACAAGAATTTGAGTCTAATGGAAGCCTAAATGTAGTCAGATATGGGCTGGAAACTTCAAATCTGGTCAGATTAATTTCCTTTATATGATTACTTGAAAGCAAAGGTTGAAGCTCATGAATTTTACACATTTACCTCATTAAGTTTGCACTAGCATGTTTAAGCCGAGGAACGGATATGACATTATTTGGAATTTGGTTACATTTACAAACTCTCCTGCCTCTATTATGAAAAACCACTGTGTGATTTCAAGCTTTGGAGCAGATTTAGGAATAGCTTAGATATCCTAGTCTCGATCCCAAAAGTTCGCTAAACGAGTTTTTTTTTTTTTTTACTATAAACTTGAGTTAGTTTTAAGTGAGAAACACTAGTGTAGAAAAGGGATTTCACGTACGTCAGGTTAAAAGTGACCTTCAAAGTCGGTTTTAGAACTGATGTTGAAACGATGTGTAAAGTACAGTTTCCACATCGATTCTGTCTTAAAATCGATGTCTAAAGTTCTGTTCAACAAACAAATGTAAGCAGAACAACACTTTAGACATCGGTTATAAGACAGAACCGATGTGTAAACTGTACTTTACACATGGGTTCTAGCTAGAACCGATGCCTAAAGTACACTTTAAACATCGATTTTAAAAGGAACTGATGCCTAAAGTCATTTTAAAAAAAAATATTTTTTTTATATCAATTTGGCCACATATTCAACAAAATAAATATCAAAATGAACACTTGATATAAACTTAAACATGTCCCCATAATATTAATTCATTGTCAAATACAAACTTCAACTCACAATGTCATTTCTAGATACAAACTTCAAGTTACACAAGAACGTCTCTAAACTATCCTAAACCCATACTCAAACTTCTGAAAACTAGAAGGCAATCACCACCCAAGACATTAAAACCTAGACCAAAAGATTTAATAAAAATAACATTACAAGATGCACCAAAATGATACCAGATTCAACACATATAATATATGCAATATATTATAGCCATATATGAAAGAAGAAGACAAAAAAAAATGGAATATTGATATAGTGGATTACGGTTGCTGAGTTACAACCATGTTGTTGGAACCTTTTGAAGCCAAATTATAGAAAGTAGCAGTGCCCTGCAAATATAAACACACATAATTAACTAACTAAAATTTGATATTACACAGTTGCACTGCTGCAATCTCTGATGGTCTGAACTCTAAGAAGTCAATCCCTGCATTGAATTCCCAACCTCTTCAAATTACCATTCTATAGTTCCTCCCTATCATAATTATTATTATTGATGCAGGAAGTTAGATAGGAAAACAGACTAGTACCTCTTACAGTACTCAGTATAAGTTCGATGGATTGCAAAATTGAAGCTCTTATTGGGCGTTGATCATCATTGATCTTGCAAAGGAAATAGCCAAGGAAGGAGAAAGGGGTAATTGATTGCATTCTCCACCTCAATGTGTTCAGTACCAGAAGCTCCATTCTCTGTATTGTTTTAGCCTCAAATACAAACTTTGATTCACCCACCTACAGGATAGGGAAAAAAATGATCATCACATGCCTCAAATACAAGCTCTTTGCTTCTGCAAGTGTAAAGATCAGATCAAAATCAGTGGAGAACATAAGAAAAAATTAGGTCTTCCTTTTTGTTTCTGTTCATTCATTGACTTACTGGTAATTCATATACAGAAAGGTAGCGGTCCAAGTAATTTATGGATAGATATTCACAGAGGGGTCCAAAACCAAAGTGCTCCCGGACCTATAAGACAGGTGCATTGGTTCATCAGTTAGACTATAGAAAAGGGCACTGGGATAAATAACAAAGAATGCTTACTTATTTCAACAATAAATGGCTTCACACAGATGCAATAGTGATATGCAGGTCTAGTTTTGAACATGTTAAAATGGGCAGAAAATTATGCATGAACAAAGGAATTCCCATCAAAATCAACTTCAGATTAAAAGCATAATCCTTATATTTTGCCCAAGTAGCTCAATTTCACTAAAGAAACCTTCATCAAACAGAGAATGGGGCAGTCAAATCCAATTGAAATGCTTCCATTTGCAGAAGAAAGAAAAAAAAAAATACAATGTTCCAATTTAAGATCATCAAAAGCATTAAAATAGGAGGATTTCAGAAACAACCCATTTCAGGATTAAGGAAAAACAACCCCCAGCTACACAGCCACAAGCCAAAATATAGAATATCCTCATGCTTGAAAAAGAAGCTTCCCCTAAGACAGAAGCAGAAGCAGAAGCATACTCATAAGTCCTATCCATCAAACTAAGCTCCTTTCAAAAAGCAAAGGCAACACCAAAAAAATTCACAACACTTCACTAATTCAAACAAATTAGAAACAACATCTACATCACCGTTAGAATACAAAAACCCAATTCACATTCCAAAAAAAAAAAAAACTGAATAATAAGAAGAAGAAAAGCGATGTACTCACAGATCCTGGCGATGCTAGGATCCTCGGATTGAATCTCATCGGCAGCTTGCAAAATCAACTCGACGTTTGTAGTCTGAGCAAGCGACGGATTCCGCTTGTAAAATAACCGATGATCAGAATTTCAAATTTCCTTCTTGTTTTATTTTTAAACGTCGGTTGATAAAAATAACTAATATTAAAAGATTTTAACATTGATTACTTTAAGAACCGATGTCAAAAGTTTTGAAATTAATTTTAAAAAAACACTGTCTCGTTTTAAACATCGATTATAAAGGAACCAACGTTAAATCTCCAACGTAAAAAAGCATATTTTGCTCCTTATTCTCATCAGAAAACTTGGGCCTTTCTTGTCTAACTTTCTTTTTCATTAGTATTTACTGAGTTCTAAGTTATGAGGTGATTAATCTACTGGAATTTTCTTAGTACTAATCTTTAAATGCATTGTATTGTCCACTGGACTTTCGTTTTTATTTGGATGAGATTTGTCTATAGCTCAATAAATACAAGCCAAATGATGGCACTGATACTTTGAGGTAAGGAATATGGTCCTTGAGTTTTATATCCTAGTATGTTTTGATGTTTGTACAGAAGATTACTGCTAGTTGATAAAAAGAAAGTAGATTTTTTGCTACGAGCAGGAGATGTTATTTTAATGTTTTAATTTGATAATTTACTTGTCATGATCTGCATTTGTGTTTATGCTAATGAGTAAATCATGATTGTGACCTAAACTTGATTATGAGACTTGAGATGTTAATCCTTCTGAGGGGAGGCAAGGATGTGTTTAGAAGAATTTCTGTAGAATCTCAAAGGATTTCCTTCATTGATAAACAAAGAACGGTATATATTTTGACTCCAAGGACTTATGGTTAGTTATTTGGACTCTTGATTTGAACTTGATTTATTGGTTACTTTTACCGGATACACTGTCACTTATATATTCCTTGTTTATGCCTTTTCTTTTAGTTTTCTTTTCTAGGTTAATCTCAGTTCCTGCTAATCAATCTAAATTAATTTCTGTTTCCATTTCGCTAGCTAGTCATATTTTGGGTTACGATTTTAACTTATGCTACTGTTTAGAGTCAATTTGTGCTTGCACCTTAAGCCCTTCATCTGTTAAAAAGAAATGTGAAAGTGCAGACCCAAAATCCCATGGAGTTTTAGAGTGGTAAGGAATGGACTTGTTCCTCCCTTTTGGACTACATATGACTGATTACCCTTGTTGTCATTGGGGCTTGACTTCTAATAAAGATAAAAGAGTAGATATAGTATTGAATGGGTAATATAGTAAAGTTTTGACATATTGATAATGAATGAAGGACTGTGATAAGATAGACCGTACATACATTATAAACTTAGACCCCTAGTCTAAACATTTAACATTATAACGCGCGGATTTTTCAACTTCCCTGTAATCAGTATATATATATATACACGTATGTGTATATATGTTTATTATTTTAAATCAGAGAAATTAATTTTTTTTTGATAAACCAAGTTTTTTTTATCTACCTTATTGTAGGAAGATGCAGTTAAAATTTCGGTTGAAAATTCAGACGAAATCAGATCTGTGTTTTCACTATCAGTAAGATTTTACTGATTGAGAAACCAAATTTTGACTCGTAACGAAATCATCAGATTTCCTAACACGATTGCAATGAATCCCAAAATTTTGAAAATTTCCGTTTCTAAATAATATAATATAACTTTTCGGACGAAATCTTTAAAGAAAATACGATCGGATTTACGGTTGGGGAATCAATGAAACCGGAAGGAAGCTGAATTAATTTAAAATGGAGTAGGTGCTGATTTGACAAGACTTGATATAGGAATGATGAAGATGTCATAAGGAAATGCTATTATGACTTACACATAAAATCATTTTTCTAAACCTTACAAGAACCTTTTAATTATATTAAATACAAGCTTCTAAATTCAAAAAAATTTGAAAATTCCTATCCATTTTCTCCCACTCCAGCCGGAGCCCCCTCCCCCTATATATATACCCCATTCCAACTTCATTCATCACTTTTGCCTCTTTCTCTCAAACTCACTAACTCACACACTCACCTACTTACTCACTTGCTCACTCACTTCACCATTGTTACTCTTGGAAGATTGAAGCCTTGCTCATCTTCATCTTCATCTTCATCTTCCCTTCATCATCAAGGGTATAACTCTTCTCTCTTACTCTTTATTTTCTTACAAATGTCATTTCCATCTACATGCATGTTGCTCTATCATGTTGCATGTTCAAGTTTTAGTCAAAATTTTTTTTAAAGAAAATTCTCAGAAAAATCTTTTTAGTAGGAAACAAATATTTATGAACTCATACACATCTCTACCTTCATTTTATATGTTTGCATGTAACAAAAAGTTTTTCCAAACACATTTTTTTTAGGGTGGTCGAAAACCCTATGTAGGCAAGTTAGTGTTTTTGTTCAATTTTTTCATACTTGATTTAAAAACTCTATAATACACATACGTTATTTTAAGTTCATGAGCAAAAATAAAAAATGAGTTTTCTTTCCCATTTTCACACCCATGGCCGAAACTCTAGCCATAAGAGTTGAGGAAGCCTTGTTTCAATTTTTTTTTAGAAAAAATGCTTGCTTTGATCTTCATTTTAATTACATGCATGAAATCAAAAAGTTGAAAATCAAATTCCTAGCCTTTATGTTTGTGTAGGCCGAAACCTACTCCCTCATGGAGTAGATGGATTGAGTTTTATTTTTAAGTCACAAGCCTTGATCTTGCCTTTCTAATGCTTAAGGATCATTGATCCAAAAGCTTGTGAAAATTTGACATTTTTATCATCATTTTCTTGCCAAGATCGAAACATGCATGGGAGAAATAGGGCGATTTTATGAGTTTTTAACTTGTTTTGCATGCTTGATTTTATTTAGACTTGCAAATGTAATAAGGAAACGAAGTTTGTCTTACTCAAACGAGAAAAAAAAAACGACCTTTTGTACCCTTCAAAAACTAAGGTAAGGGGAGACTGCCTAAGGGATACACTTTATAATAACTATATGTTATTTGTGTTTGACTTAATGTGGTTGTTTAAGTTTTGACGTGGTGGTTTAAGTTGTTTACTTGATTGAAATATATGTTTAAAATTTGTGTTTGGTTAATTATTTATGAAGATGTGAATATAGTTGGTGCATGTTATAATGTGTTATTAGATTGTTTGGTTGTTGCCTGGAAAGCCTAACAATTGGTTAGAGCTCAATTTAATTATCAAGATAAAAGCCTTAAGGAAAAAAATAATACGAAGAATATTGAAAATAAGTTTTTATCTGAAGAAATATTTTGGTGAAAGAGAAAATAAATTACCTTTTCAAAATTTGATGAGAATATAAGAATCAAAATAAAAAAAATTTATGAAGGAAAACTATTCAAAAATTTAAATAATTTTACCTTAAGAGAAATCAGTTTTTGAAAACATTTTATGGGAAAACTATAAAGAAAAACAAGTTTATTTTAAGATTTAAAAAAGTTTTTTTTACATTTCAATACTTTTTGGAAAAAGGAAAATTCCAAAATAAAAATGGATTTTTGTAAAAGAAATTGATTTTTCTATAACTTATAGTTTAAAAATGAATTTCAAATGAAAAAGTTTTTCATTTACCAAAAAGTTTTACTCAACAAAAAGATTCCGATAACTTGGATAAGGTACGGAGGTTTTGTTTTGTATTTGTGTTTTCACTACACAAAAAAACCTATTTAGCGACCGAAGATTTCGGTCGCTAAACATGATAATTCGGTTGCTATATTGTTTAGCGACCGAATTAAGGAGGTAGCAGAAACCCTGGTGGCTAAATGTTTAGCGACCGAACTTGTATTTCGGTCGCAAATTTGTGACCGATATTTCGGTCACGAAATTATATATTTCGGTCGCTGTATAGTTGGTCAGATAACCTAATTTGGTGACCGATATTCGGTCGCTATTTCAGTCACAAATTTTGAATTTTTTTTAATAAAAATTTTCCTGTAACTTAATCCTACCGACCAAATTTTGTTTTTCAACTATTACCCCATTGATTTTTAATTTCTGATATAAACAAAATACACCAATATTTTTTTTGAATAAATAGAAAACGTAAATATGATATACTAACAATCCAAAACACCAAGTCAATATGATCAAGAAAACATATACATTAATTAACGCAAGTTTAATAATTGTTTATAAAAAAAAAGTTTAATAATGTACTAATTAACGATCAAAACATAAAAACACACCACAGTGAATAAGTACTAATCAAAATATCAAAACTCATCAATCTTCCAAAAGGATGAACATGTAGAAGGGAGAACCCCCAAGGTACTTAAACTTTGCCAATGCACCAGTGGACAACAAATACAATTCCCTGATACCATTTGTATCTGTTGCAAAATATGGGCGATCCTCATGGATTACTATATTCCCATTGAACAGATTTCCGCTTTTGTCTTCAATAGTCACAACACGCGGTATTTGTTGTCCCCAACGACGGTAGAATGATCGCGAGATTGAAATCAAATCCTGCAAATACATAAGAACAATTTAGTAAATGATTAGTTTATGCCTTAACCATCATTACGTGAATCCGATCGTTATTCTTAAGTTGATGAGATACTGTACCTGGTCTATATGGATGGTTGTCTCAAAACATTTAGTCGAATCCATTTTCTGATAAAATGATAAGGAAAACAAGTCATATGTCTAAACTTCATCAAGTGATAATAAGAAAAGATGGAAAGATCCATGCAGCATAGTAGCATGTTAAAATAGAACAAAGAAATGCAACTTCACATGCAACTTTAAAGATTAGCAAACATAGTAGTTTTCAGGAAAGCAGATGCTTTTACGTCATTTTGAAGGATGGTCATAGAGAGGACTTTTCCTACTGGAAATGCCTAGATAACCTAGTAAGGATGGTCATCAACAACTATTTCTGGAAAGCTCCATTGCCTAGTGAAACAAATGAGTAGAAAACCAGAGTTGCTTTCATAATATTGTGTACAGAGCTGCTTTCTAATGTGAATAATGTTTGAATGATGACGGCACGTCATGTGCCTGGCAAATTGTGCCCCACCATTCATTTTATCTAACCCTATACTTAATCCTTCATTATCTAAGACCTTAGCCTTAAGGCAGAATTAAAGAAAAACCTCAAATTTCAAGAATCTTTCAAGAACATCCAAAATATTGAATGAGCATGCGTGCCCTGAGAAGGTACGCATGCTCATTAATATTGAATCTCAAATAGGAAACTAAGGCTTTCGTAGCTTAATAATTAACTCTAGCAGAAAATAAAACCATTGGCTTATAAGGATTGCAGCATACTTCAACAAATATATATTGAAGCATATTTCAATACAAACTTAGATAAAATATAGTAGCAAACATCCTATTGAGCTCCGCTCTCCACTAACAAGTAACACATAATTGTCAAACACATGCATAACTTCTAAATTAGCAACACACAACAAGCATCCCGCCTTTTTGACAGGATCACATCCTATTGAGCTCTGCTCTCCACTAACAAACAACACATAATTGCAAATACATGCATAAATATTAAATTATCAGTACACAATCAGTATCTTGCCTTTCAGGCAGGATACCTTCCTATTGAGCTCAGCTCTCTACTAACAAACAACAAGATATATAGTGTGTATAGGCCATCATTCAACTCACGAGAAATAGAGCAATGACCTATAATGCATAAATAAAATTAATCCTGTCAAATACTAACATTTAAGAAACTAACATTTAAGAGTTTGTTGAAAGCCATTAGGCCTTTTACTTTTGTTGAAAGCCATTGCCATTGCACACTATATTTTACCAAGTCAGATCAGCACTACAAATGAAAGAAATACACGAATGCATGTGCCAAAAGAAAAGAAATACAAAAAAGATAGCTTTCCACCTGCTGCAGCGCACAACCCCTTTATTGTTGTTCAATTATAATGCACCCAATTTACCCACTCACCTCAAGCATTCCCTGGCAACACCCAAGCAATCCATGCAACATTTCCAAATACATAGTATTCAAAAGCACCAAAGTCACTTTCATTCCAATCCTCATTCTTTGGACGTGTTTTATTTCATGGTGAACCATAGTTCAAAATAAGTCAAGTAGTTGGGAACATGCAGAAATTAGAGCAAAGGAAAATTACTTTTCTCAAGTATGCTTAGTAAAGATGTATTTGGATTCACTATCCAAATCATCTCACAGTTGAAACAACAATGTACTTGAGTAATCTAAATAAGAGAAACAAGGATGAGCAAGCCTTAAAAAAAAATTAATACAGGATTAAAAAAAACATAATCATTTTCAAGGGACCTTGACCTTGGAATTCAACGGTTCAAGAAGTTTGAAAACAAATGTTTCCTCCCACCATCCCTCACTTACCAATCCCCATCGGAAAAAAAGAATCTCAAAGGCCAGCCATTAATTAGCCATCAAATTTTTATCAAACCTCCATACATTCATATACCCAAAGAACAAATATAAAGTGTTCAACTCAACAATGAAAATTTACAAAATTTACAAGTTGGTTAGGACCCTTGCCTCCACATTGACTTGGTCTTCAAACTCATATTAAAATAGTCTTCCTTATGTCTAATACAATGTGCCTGTAATTTACTAATTACATTCTTGGCTTCATATTTGCTTATTTTATGCAGGGATGGCCATGAAACTTATAGTAGTCCTACTTCCAAGCATTACAGTCGAAGAGATAGTGAATCAAGAGGAAGCTAACTTATATTATCTATCCAATAAGTTATTTAAACCAATATACCCCTACTGTCAAAATTTCTCTACTCTGGATTTCACTAGAACAACATCAATGATTAATTTGACAGCATAAATACCCATACTGACAGAACTTCCCTAAACCCTAACCTGAGACGGAACTGATCAGATGAGACTGTGGGGGTGGTGGTTGCGCAAAACAGTTCCTTCAGATGGTGGTGGTGGCCGGAGGAGGAAGTGACAACACCTGAAAGAGACATTGAGAGAAACTGAGACAAAGAGAACCGAGCAAGAGAGAGAGAGAGAGCGAGATACAGAGAGAGAGAAGAGGAGACCTTACCAAAGAAGGAGGTCACGGTGCTACAGTGGTGGTTGTGGTGGCGGTGGTGGCACGATGCTGCTGGGAGGAGGAAGAGAGAGTGAGAGACAGAAGGAGAAACACAAAATGAGAAGGATAAGGGGAGAACCTTACCAAGTGGTGACCGGAGGAGGGCGAGACGGTGAGAGGTGGTGATGCGCGGCCGGAACAGGGACGGGGCGGAGCAGCTGCGCGGCGCGAGAGAGAGTAGAAGAAAAGAGAGAAATGGGGGAAGAGAGAAAGGAAACCGTGATTTAGGGATTTCATTTTGAGCGACTGAATTAATATCGGCCGCTAAATCGATCACTAAATGAGTTAATTTGAAATTTGAATTCATAAATTTAGCGACATATTTTTAAATCGGTCGCTAACACGCACTGTTTTAATTTTTTTACTCTCCGTTTAGCGACCGGATTAATATCGGTCTCAAATGTAAATAAAATTTAACCGTTGCATTTAATTCGGTCGCCATTTCGGTCGCTAAAAAAGCATAAAATTTCTGACTTTTAATTTCCTTTATTTAGCGACTGAAATAGCGACCGATAACTCTGCTATGCTCTATTTCGGTCGCTATTTCGGTCGCAGTATTAACTCTAATCGATCTTTCATGTACATTGATGCGTGATTTTTAGAATTAAAGGCAAGTGCACCTCGTCACAATCAAGTAATACGGTGGTAAGACCGGTTATCGTATCCACAGGGATTGGATGTCAATTACCAATTCACAACTTAACAACTATCTAGACTAAACTATGGTATGAGATATTAAAACAGAAAACAAAGCAATACAATATTTTTGGTCTTTTTGGACTTTTAACAAACACTTGGAGTGCAGAATTTATAACGGTTGAGATTGTCAGGTTTAGACTACACTAATCCTCCCTTGATTGCAATGAAATGGCTAACAACACAAGTCCTAATTCAATTATGCCAATCAAGCCTTTTCTAAAGTACTCAAGCCTAATGTCTTAGGTGCATTGAACCTAAAACCCCAAATTAAACCCTAATGTCTTAGGTGGATTAATCTGAGATTTTGCATTAAGTCAAGACTTATAAGATTGCAAGCAGCCAACACCTATGTCTAGATTCCTGGACTACTTGGCATATGATTCATGAGCATGCCTTAACACCAACCTTTCAGTCATCTATCAAAGCAACATATCATTCCTATGGGTAGCTAAGCCAAGGAAAGCATTAAACACAGAATCACATACTCATAAAGAAATAGAAACTTGAATTGAAATCAAATCAATTAACAATCAAGTTTAGAAAAGCTACATCTAAACCCAACAATGGGGGAATTAGCTATACATGAATATGTTCTACAAAAGAGAAAGAGAGAAGAGAGAAAGAAAACTTCATGACGAATCCTTCAATCTCCTTCCAATCCAAGAGCAGAGAGATGTCATCCTTAAGGTCCCAGCCTTCCCCCAGCCATCAGCCCTCTTTTAGGGTTTCCAAGCCTCTGCAAAAAGTCCCCTTTTTCTGCTCTGTCTCTTGTTACTTATAGATCTGCTGCGCGCGTCACGGCCGTGATGTCTATCACGGCCAGGCCGTGACGCTTCTGTCCAAGCGTGTCTTCAGGTTTTTAACTCTCGCGAGGCGAGAGAAGTGTTCGCGACGCGAGCCCTCATTTTCTGGTCGGTCACGGCCGTGATTTCGTCACGGCCAGGCCGTGATGATCTCGACTTTTGCCTTCTTCTCTCGCTTGATCACTGGCCGTGATGTACATCACGGCCAGGCCGTGATAGGCTCTGTTTGGCTCATATTCTTCTCTTTTTAAGCTCCAAAATCATCCAAGCTTCATTATAGCCAAATATGCACAGTTTTCCTTCAATTTCTGCAAAACAACACACAGAAACCACCTTCACCCGTTCCAAAGGAAAAACTAAACAAAATCAAACTAAAATTGCCTAAACTATATGCAAATGCATGCAGAAATGTACATGGAAAATGAGGTGAAATCACACTCATCAAATTACCCCAAGCTTAAGACTTTGCTTGTCCTCAAGCAAAAACCAAGGCCAGAAGAATAAACAGAACATTGATAGTGAACTAAGAACCCGAGTAAATGATCCAAGCAATAGGCAAATCAAACAATTCAGCAAGAGACAATCAATTCAAGTCCAATTAGAGGCTTAGGTTCCTTAGACTCATATTCTCACTGATTTGGGCACTCTTTCTCACATGAAGCTCACCCCAAGCTTGTTCATTTGCTTGGTTCTCTTTCTACCTCACTCAAGTGTTTAGGGAATAAGACATTTCGCTCAATTTTCCTCAAGGAATGAATCCTACCATAGGCTTGACTATCAACCACATCTCTACTTTATTAATGAAAACAAATTAGAATCAAGAGGTCTTTTATTTGGTTGTAACATGGCCGTGGGATTAATCTTTAGGTGGGGATAACAAGAAAAGGAAATTCCAAAAGGCTACATAAACATCAAGCATTGCAAACATGACCTTCTAAAATACCTTCTTGGGTTTTCAATTCACTTTCCACCTTTCTTTGCTTTCTTTTTCTTTTATTTCTCACTTTTCTTTTTGCCATCCCCTTCTCTATTTATTTTTCTTTTTTTTTTCTTTTCTTTTTCTTTTATTTGGAGAAGGGGAAATTTTTTTTAACTCAAGAGAATTATATTTTTTTTTCCTGATTCTTTTCCCAAACTTTTTCAACTACCTTTTTACCCTTTTGTAATACTTTAGAAGGTCCCTTGTCAAACATATTTATCAAAACATTTTAGGGTACCAAGAAAAGCATTTTATTCATTCAGGCTCAAAATTGGGCAACTAAGGGGTAGCATTTCATCATTCAAAGCTCAGAAGGCCAGAAAAATACCTATTGCCTCAATCATTTTCAAAAATGTTTTCAAAAATTTTCAAGCTTCAAAATGGTTTCAAGTCAAGTTCTAGAGAATAACAAACCAAGAGGAATAACACTCTAACACAAGGAATGGGGTAAAATTTTAGTGAGTACCCCTTTGGCTCAAAATCTCACATTTTAATAGTTCAGAATCAATGAAAAACAAAAATCTTCAGAACCATATGCTAATTATCAACTATCCAAGATTATCTCAAGCATTTTCATTTGCAGCCATATCACAAGAATGAAAAAAAATTGGGTTCAAAAATTCACTATCACAAGTTATTTGGCACTTAGTTCTCACAATCGGATACAAAATCTAAGCAAGGGCAATCTAATGTGTGATCATGCAAACTATCATGCAAGACTATATGAATGCAACATGAAAAAAATGCAAATGCAAAATACCCCTACCCTAAGCTTAAGAATTTACATTGTCCCCAATGTAAACAATCAAGTTGGAGAGAGGAGAAGAAAAATAAAATAAAGCAAAAAATTGGAACGGCTTACCGAGGCGGTAACGGGTGTTGGCTTTACTTCCTTTTTGGCTTTGTTTCTCCCTGCTCTTTTTGCTTCTCCTTCCTTATTATCCTGAAAACACTTAACAAATTTATTAGTAAAAGAAAACTCTTGATCTTCTCAAATTATTCAAGAGTTTAAAAATCAAAAACAAGAGGACAAAGGAAAAGAAAAATTGGGTTGCCTCCCAATAAGCGCTTCTTTAACGTCACTAGCTTGACTCATTAAGAAGCATCCACCTGGATCCCATAACCTGTGGTATAAGGACCAAGGGATGTTAACCATGTGAGATCCTTCACCTGGATCCCACGGTTTGCAGCAAAAATGTGGAAGTGAGCGCTCGAAATTCATGCTGACTTCTTCAAATGGGAAGCGCTTTTCAATTCCTCTCGGGTCAAAGATGACCCCTTTATCAACAAAATCTTCCCAATAAAAATGGGGTTCAACCTCTTGGGTGGCCATGGTGCCTGCATTTTTAAAGATCCAAAATCTGGTTTCTCGTGCAGAGGCATGAACTCCATTGTTGACTCGCTTTAAAATGTGAGGTGGCAAACAATTCGAGAGGATCATTGGTGTTGTTCTCGGCTTCGTACAATCTTCACTCTCAGCATTGCCAAATCCATCACCTTCCAAATATGCAGAAATCTCCGCACAAACCACACAAGTGTTTCTCCCATCACATTCCACACATGCATTGGAACTAATAGCATCATCTAATTCCAAAAGTTTTTCATCATCCCCAAGCATGGTGAAATAGATGTCCTCCAATTGCCTCTTCCTTTCAGGCTCTTTAGTCAAGGGTTCAATGGGGAATGGTGCAACTATGTTCTCCAAAACAGGGTCTTCACTTCTTGACTCGGTTGCTCCCACTTCTTCTTCTTCCTCCTCATTCATTTTGGCATCATCTTCATCATCATACTTTATTGCATCACCTTCATCATCATCCCTCAAGTTCCCTTCTGACATTCCGGATAGTTGGTTAGAGATTTTCTCAATAAGTGCCCCGAAACTTCGAATGGTGTCTTCTTGAATTTTTAATTCTTCCATTGTTGTTGCCATGAAGTTCTCCAAAACAGCCTCTAAGTGAGGTCGACTATCCGGGATAGGTTGCTCAACCTCAACTGGGAATGCGGATTTGAAGTTCTCCCAAGCAACTTCCAATGGGGATGGTTGTGCTTCATATGTAGGTGTGGAAGATTCCCAATGTTCCTCTTCATCCATCAAAGATTGTTTGGAGGGTTCCCCCACCATGGAGTGTAAGTGTTGGGATATTGATTTCCCCATTCAGAATAGCCTACCATTGGTGGAGGAGAGATTTGTGCCCTTGACAGCTCATCACTCACTTGTTGGATGTTTACAGCTAATTGCAGCATATCTACCCGCAGCTGCAGCTCAGATATCTCACTTTCTGCATCAGTTGGTTGATACCAATTGTAGTCCATGATCCTATCTAATCAATTTTTTTCACCTCACAGACAATTAAGCCCAAGATCAAAGAAACGCAAAAAACAAATATATACAAAACTAACAAAAGAAAAATATCAATTATATACAGAAAAAAAAAAAAAATGTCTAAACTAGTTGTCTCATTTGTTACTAATGATATTGACAAAGCCAATCCCCTGCAACGGCGCCAAAAACTTGATGCGTGATTTTTAGAATTAAAGGCAAGTGCACCTCGTCGCAATCAAGTAATACGGTGGTAAGACCGGTTATCGTATCCACAGGGATTGGATGTCAATTACCAATTCACAACTTAACAACTATCTAGACTAAACTATGGTATGAGATATTAAAACAGAAAACAAAGCAATACAATATTTTTGGTCTTTTTGGACTTTTAACAAACACTTGGAGTGCAGAATTTATAACGGTTGAGATTGTCAGGTTTAGACTACACTAATCCTCCCTTGATTGCAATGAAATGGCTAACAACACAAGTCCTAATTCAATTATGCCAATCAAGCCTTTTCTAAAGTACTCAAGCCTAATGTCTTAGGTGCATTGAACCTAAAACCCCAAATTAAACCCTAATGTCTTAGGTGGATTAATCTGAGATTTTGCATTAAGTCAAGACTTATAAGATTGCAAGCAGCCAACACCTATGTCTAGATTCCTGGACTACTTGGCATATGATTCATGAGCATGCCTTAACACCAACCTTTCAGTCATCTATCAAAGCAACATATCATTCCTATGGGTAGCTAAGCCAAGGAAAGCATTAAACACAGAATCACATACTCATAAAGAAATAGAAACTTGAATTGAAATCAAATCAATTAACAATCAAGTTTAGAAAAGCTACATCTAAACCCAACAATGGGGGAATTAGCTATACATGAATATGTTCTACAAAAGAGAAAGAGAGAAGAGAGAAAGAAAACTTCATGACGAATCCTTCAATCTCCTTCCAATCCAAGAGCAGAGAGATGTCATCCTTAAGGTCCCAGCCTTCCCCCAGCCATCAGCCCTCTTTTAGGGTTTCCAAGCCTCTGCAAAAAGTCCCCTTTTTCTGTCTGCTGTGCTGTTACTTATAGATCTGCTGCGCGTCATGGCCGTGATGTCTATCACGGCCAGGCCGTGACGCTTTCTGTCCAAGGCGTGTCTTCAGGTTTTTAACTCTCGCGAGGCGAGAGAAGTGTTCGCGACGCGAGCCCTCATTTTCTGGTCGGTCACGGCCGTGATTTCTGTCACGGCCAGGCCGTGACAGTCTCTGACTTTTGCCTTCTTCTCTGCTTGATCACGGCCGTGATAGGCTCTGTTTGGCTCATATTCTTCTCTTTTTAAGCTCCAAAATCATCCAAGCTTCATTATAGCCAAATATGCACAGTTTTCCTTCAATTTCTGCAAAACAACACACAGAAACCACCTTCACCCGTTCCAAAGGAAAAACTAAACAAAATCAAACTAAAATTGCCTAAACTATATGCAAATGCATGCAGAAATGTACATGGAAAATGAGGTGAAATCACACTCATCATACATCCTACAATCGGTCGCCATTTCGGTCGTAAAAAGCAACCAAAAAATTCGATCACTATTTTCGGTCGCTAAACAACCTTTTTTTTGTTGTGTTCACTGAACGAAAAATAACGTTGAAAAGTGAACCTAGTAACCGAGACGTCTGGGTACTAGTATTTAAGAACACGTAGATCTATGATCTGTGTCACGTTGTTCGGGACTTCGTGTCCTATATACGTTGTTGTCGACTGTGTGTCTTACATACGTTGTGATAAATGTGGTAAAAAGGTGAAAGTTGTTTTCTATGCTACAAATTAAGTCTAAGATTGGTGCATCGGTCTAAGACTCTTGTGATTGGACACTCAGACAGAACGTCCTGTGTTGATAATGGAAAAGTTTAAAACGTTGAAAAATTCGTGAATGGTCCTGAGCCTTGAGCCTCGACGAAGGAAATAATGAAACACAAAGAAAAGTGGCGAAAATAAAATGTTTTTACATGCATTTGGCAGACGTGCCCACGTTGTTTTGTATGAATGCCTTGAAGGGTAAGGTATTTCATGCTACGTTGTGTCATTGTGCCTTGATAGACAATGAAATCCATGTGCCTTGATCACTGTGCCTTGTGTTGGACAGTGTGCTATGGACTCCACACACGTTAATCACTGAGCCTTGAAATGGACAGTGCTGTGGAAAACACGTACCTTATTTGGCAATCGAGCTTGATCAACTCACTTTATTTTAAAACGAAGTTGGTGTCTCCGGAGATTAGGATAGATTGTTGAAAATAGAAGTGTCATGCATTTTTCAAAAACGACGATGATTTTTGGATGTTATGCTTATTTATGAAAATCTTATGTTGAATATGAATATTTATTTGTACATGTTGTTTTTATGTGTGTCGTGCATGTAGTTATCGTAATTAATCCATATATTGGTGTCTCACCCTTGTATTTTTCTTGTTGGTTTTTCTTTCCCTATGTGGCGTATATCTGTTTTGAGTATAGATGGATCAGGCCATGCCCCTAGCTCACTCGAGGGTGAGGGCCCTCATTTTTTAGAATGCCCATAACCCCGACGCGTGGGTGTTTCATCCGGGGAATCACTCCGCCACATATACTGGCCCGGTACAGTCGATGGTACAGAGGTAGGAGGACCGGAGCGGGGGACTCATACCATAGAGACTATCGAGATCTCGTTGCCACCATCATGGTTCTATCTATAGCACCTAGTTAACCAGGGACAGTTGGTCATGGATCCCCCACAAGACCCGCCTCAGCAGGCAGCAGCACCGGCCTCACCCATAGAGGAGGATCCCAAGGAGTTCTTTGAGGAGGACCCTGTGGAGCTCATGGAGGAGGAGTCGCAGTACTACCCTCTTGACGACGATGATGATGACTCCCCTGATGAGGGATTTGGGACATCTGCTTCTCTATCCGACGCACCTTCTGGGAACGGGCACTAGTGCAGAAAAGGGAATCTACATCGGAGTTTACACATCGGTTTCTGAGAAACCGATGTGTAAAACGAGGCGGTGGCATTTTTGAAATTAAAACCAAATTATTACACATCGGTTTCTAAATAACCGATGTAGAAAAGTATATAGAAAAAAAAAGAAAATAAAATCTTACTTTTACACATCGGTTTCTATATAACCGATGTAGAAAAGTATAAAGAAAAAAAAAAGAAAATAAAATCTTACTTTTACACATCAGTTTCTATATAACCGATGTAGAAAGAAAAAAAAAGAAAATAAAATCTTACTTTTACACATCGGTTTCTAATAACCGATGTAGAAAATTATAAAGAAAAAAAAAAGAAAAAAAAATATTACTTTTACACATCGGTTTTTAGTAACCGATGTATAAAATTTAAAAGAAAAAAATCAGAATTTAAAAGTTTAATGTTTACACATCGGTTTCTCTATAACCGATGTGTATATGATGTTTAACACATCGGTTTTGCGTATAACCGATGTGTAATAGTCCCAATTTTTCTTTTTCCCTCCTTCGCTTCCGCGCATTATCCCATTTTTCAGAAAACCCCATTCTTTCTCTGTTAACGCTTTTCCCAACACATTGTTCCTCCCTCCTCCGCGACCTAGTTCCCCTCCTCCCCCAAACATCAACTCACCACTACCACCATCTCTGCATCTGAACCACCGCGAGCACCACCACAACCCTAACCTGACCTGCATTTTTCGTGCAGCCCTTTGCACCACCGCGCCTCTCTGTAACCCAAACACCAACTCATTCGGTTTTCACTCACCACCGCCACCACCACCACCGTGTGTGCCTCTCTCATACCTTCATCGTCGCGACCATCATCTCTGGTGAGTCTCTTCTCTTTCTACTCTGATCTTCTCTCATCTATCTATTCTATCTTTGAAGCTTCAATGTCATTCTCTCCTTTCTCATTGAAGCTATCTGTCTCATTGAAGCTTCGGCCGCCACTTCTCTTCCCTTCTCCACTCACAAGTCAGTTGCGCAATAAGAACCCTAACCGCGTGAACCTTAACAGAGAGTAGTTGGCAACCCCTTCAACGTCTCCTTGCCCTCCTCTTCTCACAAGTCACCTTTAGCGGCCGCATCCTTTAGAGGTAGGTTTCTTTCCTTCACTGGTTATTGGTGGTTATTGCTGGTTAGTTCTATATTGCTAGTTATTTATTTGGAAAATAGAGTTCATATAATGTTGTCCTGGTGGTTAATTGTTGGTTTGTTCTTCTCTAATTGGTGGTTATTGCTGGTTAGTTCTCATATTAAGGTGTTAAGTGCTACATACCGAGTAGTTCATTGTATTAGGTAGATGCTAAGTGCTAGGTGTTTCCCTTGAACATAATGTTTGAAAACTAGTGTCAAGAACATAATGTTTTCTTCTCATAATGTTTTAAGATCACTTTCTAGTTACTAGATTTCATGAGAAGAAAACATTATGTTCTTGACACTAGTTTCGGGGAATGAAGGAATTACCACTCTCTTCTACATCTATAAATAGTTCTGTTAACATTTATTAATTGAAGCATTATGTTTATTGATGTTTGAAAACTGAAAAATTATGAAGCTAATTAATGCTCGGTCAAATTTATTGGTCTCCTACATTCTTTCGTAGCTCACTAGAGAGGGATAAGAACCTCATTTTTTAGGAGAAAAATGCTAAGCATGTTGGACATCAATCAATGGAATGATGAATATTGTCTTTGGTTTCATTATAAAGTAGGCAAGTCATTAGAAACACTTGATGTGAGGATCATCTCCATTTGAGGTCCACATGGGTATAGTTTTTTGTTGGGGTTGGATTTCTAGTTTACTAGGTAATAGGCTTATTGTTGGCATTAAAATGATGATTAACATATATTAGGATGATGTTTTAGCCAATTACTCAATTAAGAAATATATGGTTGTTAGTTTTTCAAATACTAGTGCGCTTTTCCAATCTCCCCTTGCATTGGACTTGGGGATTGGAGTGTTTTATTATTTTTCTTAATGTTAATTATTTAGTAAAGCCTTAGTTTCCCGTTTGAGATGCAATACTAATGAGCGTACGTGTACGTGTACGTGCTTAATGTACCGCTCATTGTGTTGGATCTTGAATTGTCCAAAGTTGGACAGTTTGGGAAAAAACTTTTTCTTAATTCAGTTATAATAGTTATTCATTGATTCTAATGTTATATACTTGATTAAAGTTTGGATTGATACATTTCCTTTCGTTCTCCGGGTGCATACTTTATCGTGGTGGATGTCATCGCGTTCAAGTAGTGTACGCTCGAGACCGCGGGGAAATGCTGCCAAATTTTGTCTGGTATGAGCATGAGAGTTAAGGACTAACTGTTAACCGAATGTTGAAAAAGTTTCTTCTCGAATGGGATAGGGCCATACCCTGTCATAAGAAGTGGTTGATGAATATGTTGGACTAAGTACGAAGGTATTGGTTTAGTCATGGATCGCGGTTGGATGAATGCTAGACGGACAAGTGATGAGTATGAGAATGGAGTGGAAGATTTTCTACAGTTTGCAAAAACAAATGCTCCTGATAGTGGTAACGGAAGGTTTTATTGTCCTTGTGTTAACTGTTTGAATGAGAGACGACTAGAAGCTGAGGAGATACGTGATCATCTTATTTGTGAGGGGATTTGCAAGAGTTATACAACATGGATATGCCATGGTGAATCGTTAGACAGGCCGAGGGTGTCGGATAGAGAGGAAGTTGATGACGTGGAAATGGACGATGGACTAGAGGACATGATCCGTGATGTTGGGCAAGAGTCTTTTCGGCGCGCACATGTGTATGATACTTTGTGCAGTGATGCGCAAGTGGCTTTGTATCCGGGTGCACTAATTTCACACGGTTGTCAGCGGTGTTAAGATTGTTCAATGTGAAGGCGAGAAATGGGTGGAGCGATAAAAGCTTTACCGAATTGCTTGAGTTGTTGAAAGAAATGCTTCCGAGAAGGCAACACATTGCCATCTCGAAACTATGAGGCGAAGAAGATATTGTGTCCGATGGGTATGGAGTATAAGAAAATACACGCTTGCCCCAATGATTGCATATTGTACAGAAAAGAGTTTGAAGAGATGCACGAGTGCCCCGGTGTGGGGGTATCACGCTACAAAGTGAAGGATGGTGATTCTAGTTGTGATGTGGTCACCAAAGGTCCTCCTCGCGAAGGTGTTATGGTATCTTCCCGTGATTCCGCGGTTCAAGCGATTGTTTGCTAATGTAAATGACGCAAAGAACATTAGATGGCATGCAGATGAGAGGAAGTGTGATGGACAGCTTCGCCATCCGGCCGATTCTTTGCAATGGAAGAGAATTGATAGTTTGTTTCCGGATTTCGGCAATGAGCCCGAAACCTCGAGGCTTGGACTTGCTACCGATGGAATGAATCCATATGGAAACTTAAGTAGTATTCATAGTTCATGGCCTGTTCTCCTTGTAATTTACAACCTGTCTCCTTGGTTGTGCATGAAGCGCAAATACATTATGTTAAGTATGATGATTTCGGGTCCTAAACAGCCAGGAAATGATATTGATGTTTATCTCAGAGTCCCTTGATTGAAGACTTGAGAATGATGTGGGATGAAGGCGTTGATGTGATCGACGGGTATTACCGTGAGACATTCAGGATTGCGTGCCATGTTATTTTGCACCATCAATGACTTTCCAAAGATACGGGAACCTGTGTGGGTATAGTGTTAAGGGGCATAAAGCATGTCCAATATGTGAAGAAGGCACATGTTACCATCAACTGCAACATGGAAGGAAGACGGTTTACCTTGGGCATCGGAGATTTCTCCGACGTAATCATCCTTATCGTAGATTGAGGAAAGCTTTCAATGGACTTCCGAGAGAATGAAATTGCTCCGGTGGCCTTGACTGGAGAGCAAGTTTATGAAAGGGTGAACAACACTAATGTTATCTATGGGAAGACCCGAAAGAAGGCTACAGAGAAGAAAATATGGAAGAAGAGGTCGATCTTCTTTGATCTTCCATACTTGGTGCAAGCTTGATGTAAGACATTGTATTGATGTGATGCATGTAGAGAAAAATGTGTGTGACAGTTTAATCGGAACGCTTCTCAACATTCAAGGCAAGACAAAGGATGGTGTGAATGCTCGTCTGGATCTAGTTGCGATGGGTATACGAGAGCAGTTAGCTCCACTTAAAGTGGGGGATAAGAAGACTGATTTGCCCCACAGATGTCATACTTTATCAAAAAAGAGAAAAGAAGTTTCTGTGGAATGTCTACGAGGAGTCAAAGTGCCACGGGGTTACTCTTCAAATATCGGAAGACTTGTCTCAATGAAAGATCTCAAATTAGTTGGCTTAAAGTCTCATGATTGTCATGTCTTGATGCAACAACTACTACCGGTGGCCATTCGTGACATATTGCCTAAAAAAGTCGGACATGCCATTACTAGGTTATGCTTATTCTTCAATGCTATATGTAGCAAGGTCATTGACACTAAAAATTTGGATGAGTTGGAAAATGAGGCAGCCATTGTATTGTGCCAATTGGAGATGTATTTTCCACCTTCATTTTTTGACATCATGGTTCATTTGATTGTTCATCTAGTGAGGGAGATTAGATTGTGCGGTCCCGTTTATTTAAGGTGGATGTACCCGGTTGAGCGATACATGAAGATCCCGAAAGGATATATGAAAAATCCACACCGTCCCGAAGCATCTATTGTTGAAAGGTATGTTGCGAAGAAGCTATTGAGTTTTGTACAGACTACATGTCGAAGCGGAACTCGTAGGGCTTCGAAGTCTCGTCACGAAGGAAGATATGATGGTAAGGGTACACGAGGTATCACTTGTTAAGAGCATGGATCGGGAGGAAGTGCTTCAAGCACATTTGTATATATTGAATAACACTGATGAGTTTAAACCATACTTATGTCAGCACAAAAGCATCATCAATGAAACTTACCCTAGAATGAATGAAAAATGGTGTTTGAACAAGCATAACAAGACTTTCTTGAACTGGTTTAAAGAAAAAATTGCAAAGGATGGTACTGCTTCTGATACATTAAAATGGCTAGCACAGGGGCCTAACTTTGATGTCATATGCTTGGAGTGGATACGATATCAATAAGTTTTCCTTCTATACAAAGTCCCGGGATGACAAAAGTACTATGCAAAACAGTGGGGTTATGGTCGTCATTGAGTCCATGCATTTCTCTAGTTCGAAAGATAAAAACCCTGTTATGGCATCGGTTTCATACTTTGGAATCATTGAAGAGATATGGGAGGTTGATTACACGAAGTTTAGAGTACCTGTTTTTAAATGTCGGTGGGTCGACAAAGAACAATGGTGTGCAAACCGATGAGTTAGGATTCAAATTGGTGGACCTTAGTAAGGTAGGTAATAAAGAGGAACCTTTCATCATGGCATCCCAAGCAAAACAAGTGTTTTATATCCGTGATCCTTCTAACAAAAGGTGGTCGAGTGGTTCTCCAGGGAAAAAACATGTATAACGGTAGTGAGGGGAAATCACGATTCAACTCTTGATATTTCGATACTCCTTCTTTCTCAACACGAGTGCCTAATTTCAATGAGGAAAATGAAGTGGATGATGTACATGCTACTCGTAATGATCACCAAGAAGGGTTATGGGAGAACTTTACTAATTGACCACAAAGTAAGTTTAGTTTGATATTACCATCAAGTTTGGCATATTATATGTTTACGTTGATATTTATAAGTTATGTTTATGTACGTTGATCGATATTTATAAGTTATGTTTGATATTTATCCCGACATACTAACAAGTTTTTTTTTTGTTTAAACAGTATACATGGCTGATCGTGAGGATATCCCTCCTTCATGCAATGGGTCGGAGACCCCGCTCTCATCGGGTAGAAAGGGTAGACGTGCCACACGAATGAGGAATTTGACTCGCCAACCGTGGTTCAAATCAAAGGATAAGAGTATACTTTGATAATAACCTCAATCCTATTGGGCCAATGGCGATATCGTTTAACGGTTTTGTGGCGACCCTTGCTAGAAACAGGCCTAATATACTTATTGATATATGGAAAGATGTACCGGGGACGTGAAGGATCGAGATATGGGAGAGTATTCCGTATCTATACTTCTACGTCATGTGTTTGTCTGTATCTACTTTATTTTTATCTTAATAATATCATACAAGAATTGCTCATTCTTTTGGTCTTAATGTAGTTGACCTTTGACATACCGGATACGTACGTTATGAAGAAGCATTTGCTAAAGTATGCTGGAGAGCGTTGGAGGGCTTTTAAGGCCGACCTGGGCAAATACTATGTATTCAATCCAAAAAGTAAAAAGAACCCACTTGAGGTGTATCCGTTTCTTGACAAGGCGACGTGGGATCGCTTTGTTCAGAGCTGACATGATCCCAGCTTTCAGGTTAACTTATTTGATTTGTCTCTAAATTTATGTAATTGCATTAATTTTATTTATTAATGTAATTTAATTGTATTTTATTTATAACAGGAGAAGAGGAAAAAGGGGCAGGAAAACCAAAGCAAGAATGTCTACCCCCATGTCATGTCTCGTGGGGGATATAAAAAGCTTGTTAAGAAAATGGTTGAAGAGGAAAAGAAAGCACGTCAAGAAAGGCGGCATCTCAGGCGGATCCTAATGCTGAAAATCTTCCAGAGGTTGTTGATCCACCTCCACCCCCACGCCATCGTTCATGGAAGAGGGGCCGACAAAGAAAAACGGGACAATATACATCCGAGGAGGCCCGCCAAGTAGCTGAGAGGATTGTAAGTATAGTTTGTTGTAATTGTCATTTTAAGATTGTTACCGAATTGTAATGTGACCTGATATTTTTATGTGATAGGATGCCTTGGATGATCGGCTAACCCAAGGAACCTTTGTTCCTAGAGGACGCAATGATATCTTATCTACATCGCCATCGGAAACCAGACCACCCGGCCGTGTCATTGGTGTTGGATTTGGGGAGTCGGCATTCGCCAATACCATGGTTCATCTTCACACCAATTCCACAGGGATTCGGTTGCGAGATAGAGCACAACTAAAACAGGAGATTGCAGTGAGCTTGACAGGAGATGGCCGAGCGCTTTGCCCAAATGAGATGGCAATATTTACTTCTTTGTCCCAAAGAGATGACAGCCGTGTCCAACCCTCTCGTCCAACCCTCTGTCCATGTGAGCACTAAGGGCTTATGTGATCCTCCTCATCATCCCGAAAATGATGATGATGGTGATGCTTTATTGCTTCCGCCGATGATGATGATGACGACTCGATAGGTGTGAGTCTGTATGTTGATCATCATCATCATCATCGCCGCTTAGTTGCATTGGGTAGGGCATATAATAAGTTAGGTAATACCATACACCATCGGTTATTACCGGATGATCATCTGAGGGTGTCTGCTGAGATTATTCGAGATGCTGATGTTCGAGTCCCTGTGCCCACTGAGGAGGTTCAAACAAGGGGTCGGGCCCCTGTAACTTCATCCTCTGGCCAAGAAGACTGGTCAGTTTTCTTGTTGCATCTGAGGTATTCGGTTAGTTGTGTTTTTCTATATTCATAGTTGAAATATATTTATTATTGTTTAAAGATAATGCTTTATTTGTATTTGTTATAGGATGTTGGAAATGATATTGTGCCTAAAAGGTCGGATCTAGGAAGACCAGAGATGTCTGCTCCTGTCAAGGTATTCATTTGACCATTTAGTTAATAACGAATTAAATAACTTAATTATCCGTGATTACTAATATATATCTATGTTGTTTAGGGGATCGACAAAGGGGCACCTGGCTATGGTGATGTTTTCAAAGTTCTGGCTATACAGGTTGTCACCATGGAGGATGATGCAGCCTTGGTAACGTTGGAACATGATGCCACCGGTGAACTGTATATACCAAAGAAAGAACTTATGGAGATGGCACTCAATAAAGAAATGGCCAGTTCTGCACACATATCGTTTTGGTGCACGTAAGTACATTTTATTTATAAGTTAAGTACGTAATTAATTTTTAAATACAATGATAATTAACATGTTTTTCCAATATATTAGGTATCTGCATCGTATGTTAGTCGATCAGGGTAACCTCGCCCTTTATGGGTTCATTGACCCCATGTTCATTCAGGGTGATGTTCTCGTAGCATCGGAAGACCCGGTCACTACCATACGTGATATACTTGCCCGAGACGATCATCAATTCTATCTTGCGCCTTATCTCAATAAGTAAGTACCGGTTATTTAAGTATAACTATATATGACTTAGTCACTAACTGTTCCGCAAATTTACAGCCTAATTGTTGGCAATCAGTTGCTCTTGTACCCAAGAATGAACGTCGTGGTCTTCTTCTGCTCATTGGGAAATAAGCCGGCGAATGAACTGAAGACGATCATCGAAACGTAAGCGTTAAAATGCAGTTGTTTTAATTATCTGAAATCTATTATATATACTTTAATTAATGTTTTTGTCATGATAGGTCTATTAATGCATCCCACATGTTGCGTGGTGAAAGGCGTACTCGGGCTATCAGATGGATTATTCCCAGCGTGAGATATTTATTAGTTCAAATGCATCAAATGCAGTGGGTACAATAATTGATTTCTATTTTATTTAATTCCTCATATTCTAATTGGGTTTCATTTGTACGTAGTCACGTATACAACGTGGGTCATGGGAATGTGGCTACTATGTGATGCAAGTGGATGTTGGAAATTATCTCCTCCTGGGATCACCGAAAGATGGAGTGAGGTAAATGTTAATTGACACAATTAGAAGTAATAGTATAGATTCGTTATATGTTTTATGTTAGTTTATTACTTAAAAGATATAATCTTTTGTCCAATTAAACTTGCAGATATTCAACAATCCAACTCCATTGTCTCATTCCGACATCAACATCATAAAGAGGCGTTGGGCAACTTTCTTTCTTGAAGTGTACCACCCATAGTTTGTATATATGTAGTTAGTTTAAAAACTTATCATATACTAGCTATAGTGTACCTTTGACTGATGATATGTATTAGTGCTCGTGTCCGGTTCAATTCTTCTTCTCTCGTGTTTTGATGTAGCCTTGATAAAGTGTTGTTTTCATTCATTCGAAATTAATTAGGCCTGATGCCCTCTCATTATCGGATTCTGTGCTCACTAGTCATTTGATGAAATGTCGGTATTTTTAACCATATGTGTAAGAGCCGATTGTCCGTGCTAAGAAAATTGAATGAAGTATGTTTTGCTTTTGAATGATTGTGTCAAAATTGGTTTGGTGTTCTCGTTGTTGTTTCTTGTTTGATCAGTGCGTACTGGTTTGTTTATTGATCTGCAGTAGTGAAACAGGGGAAATGAATGATTGAAATGTAAATAACATATTAAAAAAAAAATGAGATTTTACACATCGGTTCTCAATAACCGATGTGTATATTTAACTTTCTACATCGGTTTTTCTTAAAACCGATGTGTAAATTTAACTTTACACATCGGTTCTTTATAAAACCGATGTAGAAAGTCAAATTTACACATCGGTTTTAAGTAAAACCGATGTAGAAAGTTAAATTTACAACTGCTTATCAATTGCTAAATTAATTTTCCACATCGGTTAATATAAAACCGATGTTTAAAATATACTTTACACATCGGTTTTATAACCGATGTGTAAAGTGGCAATAAACCACATCGGTCGTTTCCACATCAGTTTCAAAACCGATGTGGAAAGCCAAAAATAACCGACGTGGAATCCCTTTTCTGCACTAGTGGGGAATGGCCACCATGGTCTCCCCAATGGGTACCATTAGTTTCTGACCAGCTTTAGGATCATGTTTTTGGGGTAATGATATCTTGATAGTTGCATCTGGCTTATGAGAGCTATTTTTCTTTTGAGTCGTGTTTCCTTTTACCTTACCTTACCTCTGTCAATGTAGTTTTTGTTTTCCTCATGTAAAACTTCTGTCAAGTGGCCTGTCTCCGTGAAGGCCTTGTGATAAATGTATGTATAGTTTTATGTGTCCCTTTACTTCTTTTACATTTATGCTGTTTTATAATTATTTGTGCATGAAAGAAAAAGTTTTATAAAGAAAAAAGTATTACATTTTTTAAAAAGTATAATTACTTAGAAAAATTTTTAATTTTCGAAAGTAACCGGCTATTTCTGAGAGCGTTATTTTCCGTAAAAAGGGGTAATAATGTAATCCTCAGGTTGGGGTGTTACAAACATGATTTTAGATCCCTTTCCCTGATACACCTTATAGATTCCTTAACTCCTATTCCATCCTCAAACTTTATATATACATTTTGTTGGAATTGCATAGGAATAAAGGGGGTCTTTCCTGTTGCTTGATGATCAGGAGACAAAAACATCATTCTACATAGGATTTCGTGTAAATCTTTTTTTTTTTAATGATTATAACCATAAAAGAATTGTATTAAGTGACTACATAGTTTTCTTTTGAATTCTATGTTCATTTTTATTTTTTTTGCTTCATCTAGATGGAATCTAGTTAAAAGCTTAACTAGATTCATGTTGTTTCTGTTTGGGATACCTTAATGAATCAGCAAATTTTTGGAAAGCGCAATTACATTTTGGTTCAAAGTATCACATAATTTTCTACATAGTTTATGACATCTTATCGTATAGAATGCTTATCTTTCTCGGTAGTTGTCCAAATTGAGTGAAACTAGCTTTGAACTAAATCTGACATCCTCATCTAAGTCTCGGAAAAATCAGAGAAATTTTTTATGCATGAACTGCTCCCGGTTACAGCTAGACCACCGCTGAATTCTTGTAGAATCTGACTGCTAACAACGTGTAATGTTTATGGCATAACTTCCTTTATATGTATCCAAATTGAGCAAAACCGGTTTCCTTTATCTGATGACATTCCAAGGTTCGTGTGGCTAAAGTTCAGAAATTTTTTTGTTGCCTCTAGATCGGTATTAGTTCCAGTCCAAAGGTTGGATCATCGTAGGTGTCCAAAGCGCATAAACTTAGTCTCCTTTGTAAGCTAACATTCTAACCTAAGCATGGGAAATTTTTTCAGAATTTTTGGATTAACGGATTAATACAGTTTCAAGCCCAAGGTTGAATCATTATACGCTGAACCCAATTCTGAACAAATAGTAAATCAGATTTCATATCTCTTAATCTAGGTGTCTAAATTTAGTGATACCGATCTTGTCTGAAAGTTAATACTCTACCCTAAGATTGGTTAATATTTTAGAATATTTGGACTATGATTTTAATATTAGTTCTGTTTTAAATTCAGACATGGTGTTGTATTAGGAAATATGACATCCATTTGAGGAGAAAAGAAATTGAGAGAAAGTATGAATGTGTAATTGATAGAATCGATTGATTACAAAGAGATTAAGCCTTTATATAGGCTAATGATCTAGCAACTAACTATCAACTAACTAACCATAGATCTAGCAACTAACTATCAACTAACCATATCTCTAACTAACTATATCTCCAATAGCCCCCCGCAAGCTGGAAGTGCGGATTAGCAAATCCAGCTTGGGGTGTACAACATAATGCAAGAAAAAGAAAGAACAATGAATGAAAATTACAAATGTATAAGCCTAATTACATTGGTTAATAAAGAAAAGTCTAACAATGAATGAAAATATGCGACTTGCTGGAATTTAACATCAGTCTTTGGTCGCTTGAAATTGGCTCTATAGGCCTCATGAATTTTTGTAACGGATGTTGGGTTTTCCTCACCGTTCTTTAATTTTTTTTTTGAAATACGGGTTTTGGGATTTCCTCACCATTCTTTGAATTCTTTGTTGTTGTTCCAACCATTCATCAATATCAGAGAAGCAGGTAGAGCGGTTGTTGTTGTTCTCAAAGCTCTCAACCTGGTTTCTTTGGAGTGGAGAATTCAGGGGCATATTCTGAGTAGTTTGTTGTGTGTGAGTGTGAGTAACATGCGCAGCTGCAGTACTGCACCGCGTAACCCCATTCTTGGACACATCCTCCATAATAGCTTGAACCCAGAAACGGCGATTGATTGCATTGACGCCAATGACAGTTTTGGTGGGGTGCTTCACGACTCGGAGGAGAAGCCAGAAATGGTATGCAACCATTACAAGGAGACCAGTTGGGACTAATATGAAATCAAGAACCTTCTTTTCCATTCGATGATGATTTGTATAATTCAAGAAAATGCAGAAAATGGATTTGATCTGAGAATGAATCTGATATACTTTCTATCTATATATACCTTTTTGTGGCGTAGCTAGTTTTTGTGTTGTGTGAAAAGATGAAAGTAGTGGAGGATTGAAGAGAGAACACATGTGTAACACGGGTGTTACCGTGTGTGTATGGAAAGAGTTGAGTCTCGGACGAGGAGGAAAGTGGGATGGCCAGCTTTGGCTGTTTCTTTGAGGCAGCTCTTCCCTTCTTCTCCTTTGCCTCAGATGGCGGCAAAGCCGGTGTGGCAGAGGACTCAAACCATACCAGCCAAGATGTTGGCCTCGTTTGTTGATGGCGTTTTCTCCTTTAGTGCCTTTCTGCTTCCCCTTGGCCTCCTTGTGGGAACTTGAACTTCAGCAACTGTGTCAGCCATGGATGGTAGAAGGAAAAAAAAAAAAGAGAAAGAGGGTATGTATCCAAGGAAATCAAGAAATGAATGGCGTGTTTTGAGTTTTCTTTGGATAGCCAATGTTGAGGGATACAGTGTAATACCCAAGATGGTATACATTTCCTTGAACCTGGAAAACAGCTGAGGAGCCAAAGCGATAATCAGAAGTTGGGGGTTTCTTGGGATTACGGGACTGATTGGCTGCTGAGAAAGAAAGTGGGAAAATGGAAGAAAATACCAGAAAGTGCAACATTGTGTTCAATGCTATTCCCCTGCTTTTCACATCCATCTTTAGAAGGAAAGGGATTTTTTTTTTTTTTTGCAGAAAATCAGAAGGAGAAAAAGGGTAGCAATGATTCAAGGAAAGGGTTCTGCTGCAGGGGATGAAGGATTGAAAAGGAGATCAATAATAAAATGAAATAAAATTAAGAAAGAGCAGCGGAAAATTTTCTCTCATGGTGGTTGATATCTCTCTGATACCATATTAGGAAATATGGCATCCATTGGAGGAGAAAAGAAATTGAGAGAAAGTATGAATGTGTAATTGATAGAATCGATTGATTACAAAGAGATTAAGCCTTTATATAGGCTAATGATCTAGCAACTAACTAACCATAGATCTAGCAACTAACTATCAACTAACCATATCTCTAACTAACTATATCTCCAATATGTTGTAAAAAAAAAAAACTACATTCTGAATGGACCAAAAACTTGATTGCATATCTTTTAGCATAGATATCCAAATTACTTGGAACTTGTTTGATTTGGAAGATAGTATACTAAATTTGGCCCTGGTCTAATATTAGAATTTATAGCTATCATTTTCACCCTCAGCCCCTATTTAAATTTAAGGCATATAATGCAACAAGGTAATTATGTTGTATTGATCTTTGAGAAAGATCGTGAATTGGTTAAGTGTGGTATGGTGCTATGTGTTTCAATGAATTTTTGAGGCTTTATATATTTGTGTTTATCTTTTGGGACTATTTCTGATAATTTTAATCCTTATTGTGTATTGTTACAATGCGTGATGCCAAAATGTTGAAAATTCGTATGGATTTGATTAGATAGATAGAATTATGCTTTGACTTATGAGATCTGTTGCCTAGGAGTTAGAATTTTATTTTTTATTTTTTGCTTGCCTTTGCAGCAAGGTAAAGATAGGTAAAAAAAAAAAATCAAAATAGTTAATGGTATTAAATTGAGTATGATAATCTTAATTGAGTGAAACCTATACCCTTGTTGGTTTAAAAAATAATTAAAGCCTCCTTCTTGCTTCATCATGCTATATATATAAAAAATAAATAAATACAAGTATTAGATTCTTAGTCAAACATTTGGAGAAAGAACCTCACATGGTAAAAAATGTGGCAGCAAGCGTCGTGATCCAAAGAAAAAGAAGGAATTCTTTGATATTTTTACAATTACAAATTCAACTCTAATGTATCTCATCCTTGCTAAAATCAATTTTACAATTTTACCTTTAAGTTTGAAGTTAGGGCATTACCCAACAATTGATTATAGTTGGAGTATTAGTTACCAAAGTTGTATATTATTTATGTCAAAAAAAATAAAATAAAAATAAAGTCAGTTATTGTATAAAAGGAACATAGTAAAATCTTGGATTGTTACATTTGAACAATGTTAATCACAATGTATTTGTGACGGTTTCATGATGTTTCCCATATTGTGGGTGAACATTAGAGTTTATTGAGTGGCTTGGAATGTATATATCATTTTTGATTTAATTAAATGGCATACAATTTTGTACTTTACAAATAGAGGTGCTAGAGTTCCTTTTAATTTAATACATATAATGTGTATGCAACTTATATGCGAAATTTAAATTCACTTGAGTTGAAATGAAATACCATGATTTAATCTTCCATAAATATTAGTGCTCGAGTCATGGATGTCATTGTCCTATGTATGTCAAGATGAAAGGGAACTCTATCCCTCTAGCAATAAATCAAAATTTTGTTGGATGGGGGTAGGGGTGGCAAAATGATCCATTTGTCCACCATCCATCCAGTCCATCCATAAGAAAATCCATCAAATCCATCCATTTATAAAAAAATAATATAAATGGATTGGATGGATTGGATTATTTTTTTAGTGGATGGTTTATGATCCATCCAATATTTTTTAAAATCCATTGGACCAACAATCAAAAATATAATGGATAAACTTTTATCCATTCCAAAACCAATTTATTTTTTTCATATTATTTTTCACCAAACAAAAAAAACCTCCATTTGTAACAAAAAAAACCACTCCATCTAATTTTCTCTTTCGTTCCCTATTATTTTTTCTTCACTATTTTTTATTTTATTTATCTGCTTTTTTTTCTTCTTTTATTACATTAAGTATTAACTAATTAATTGTTCTCAAGCACCAATTGTAGTCCACGTTATCACGTACGTTTTCTTTTTTCGTTGCCTTTTTTTTTTGCTGAGAAACTTTAAAAAAAATACTAACTAATTGAAAGCATAGAAAGTCACATGTGCTTTAACAATGTTATATAGTCCTGGTCAATGTCTAAATATTATCATTTTCTTTTGGAACTAAACTGACATATTCAGTATCTAATGTATTTCTAGTGCTGTTTTGGCTCACTTCTTCTTTCAAGGAACACCTTCAGAAGATGGGCATTTTGGGATGTGTATCCTGCATTGTGGGTTCAATTGTTATTGTCATTCATGCACCTCAAGAGCATACTCCAAATTCTGTGCAAGAAATATGGGAACTGGCCACTCAACCGGGTTTGTTTTCATCTTGTTTTATTTTACTCTTGCATTAAGTTCCTTTCCACTCTATCAAGTGATATTCTCTTTTCTCTTCAACATTATTTCTAGCTTATGCGACGGCTAAGGTTCGAGTAGTTTTAGCATTGATTTTGCACTTTGAACCTCGCTATGGACAGACAAATATGCTATTTTAATATGTAACTACGTAAAAAAAATGGCATAAATGAATTATATATTTTAGTGGTTAATTCATTTTCTACAGAGTTAAATGGAAATAATTTCGCAAGTAGAAGAAAGACGGTGGAGATGGGAAAGAGAGAGAGAGGAGAGAGAGGGGAGAGAGAGAGAGGAGGAGAGGATATTTTAAAACCAATAAAATTATTTAATTGTACAAAAAAATTTATTAGGATATTAATTATTTAATTGTACAAAAAAAATTATTAGGAGAGGATATTTTAAAACTAATAAAATTATTTAATTGTAAAAAAAATTTATTCTTTAAAATAATTTTTATGGATGGATTGGATATCCATCCATAAAAAAATTGTTAATGGATGGATTGGATGGATTTTATTACATGGATATGGATGGATTGGATTTTTTTTAATGAATTTTTAATGGATCATAATGGATTAATGGATCGTTTTCAATCCATCCATTACAATCCGCATAAAAATTTATCCAATCCATCCATTTGCCACCCCTAGATGGGGGAGCTGGATGGCAGCATATATAAATGCTATCTAAAAATAAGTTATAGTGATGTTTTCAAAGTGTTATGGCGTGCTTTGGGTTGCTTGAAAATTGAAAATTTGCATGTACATCTATAATTTTGTCCACCTCGTGAATGCCTCGGATTAAAGATTTACTTGTTGGATGTTGGAAAAATTTTAAGAATTCGAGAAGAATTCTTTTTAAGTAGATTGTGAAACACATCCCTAAAATGTAGGGTAATAGGAATTTGACCTTTTTACCTAAGATAAATTTAAATAATAAAATAAAAAAGGGGACAAACATTAATTATAAGTCCAAAGACTATTTAGAAATTTTGTGGGGAGGATGGAGCAAATATACGATAATCAAGGGATCTAACTACAATAAACAAATAGTTTGAGTTAAAAATAAAATGAGGAGTTACTCTCCCTCTATATCCTCCATCGTGAAGTCAGAGAAAGAGGAAAATAGAAGTGGGTGTTAGGGTTTTGGGTGGGAGAGGAGAAGTGGTAAGTTCTTTCTTCATCTTTCTCTTCTTCCCTCTTGAAAATTCATGAGTTTCATGCTCTTCATCTCTATCATGGAAAGAGATAGAAGAGGAACTTGAAGAACTCTCTTCCATCTCAAGAGCTTAGGTTTTGAATAACCTTAGAGGTAAGGGTTTCAAATTCCTAATCTTGTATGTTTTCTAATTCTTGAATTGCATATGGTGTTTATTCCTTTTGGGTATATGAAGTTGTGTGAGATTTGATATATATGTCTTAAAATGGGTATTCTTATATTACCTTGTCTTTTGATTTCATATTTATGAGGTTGAAATGTTGAAATGGCTGTAAAAAGAAAAGGAATGAAAATTTCTGGATGAGGGTTGTACTTTGTTTCCCCACGTTTATGCGCAAGAATAGAGACTAGATGTTATGAGTTTCATCATTTTTTCTTTCCAATTATGAGCAGCACCGCTGCTGCTGCTAATTTTTTTTTACTGCACCTTTCCTCCACTCACTCACGCCTATGAGGCGTGATATATATATATATATATATATATATATATATATATATATATATATATGTATGTATATTATTATGACTTGAAGTGGGATATGTTAAAAGATATTGGTATATATATTGAGTGTGATATGTATGATTGTTACGTAGTGAATCATGATAGTATGTATATGAAGAGTTGAAAATTTGTGTTCGGAGATTGATTGTGGACATGTAATGTTGATTAGAAGATTTACGGTAGCAATATGAGAAATAGTTGATTTTTTTTTTTATCTTACCTTTTGTTATCTTAGTAGAAGACATTTTGGATTTAATGATAATGTCGAATTATAATTAATTGATGGGTTGTTAGAGTGGCAATAGTTGTGTGGAAATCATGTGATTATTTAAACATGTTCTTCTGCATCATGTGCAGGTCTATTTCTCCTTTCTTATCTTAATGTACTATGAGCCTAAATTTTTGGCTAATGTTAAACGAATGCAACTCTTCGACGCTTACACCGTATATAATATAATACTATTACAAAAATATTGTTTTAATAATGAATAGAATATTAACAATAAAATAAAGCATTTATGAGTTAAGAAAATATTTAAAAATGTTAGAAAAATTAGAACAAAATAACCATGTTATTCACCAAATAAGAATTAGTTAGGAAAAGAATAAAAATATTAAAACAAGAATTAGAAAAATACATAGGATAATGGGACTATCCGAAGAAATAGAATCAGGATTCAAAGAATTAGAAAAACTAATGAAAGAAATAAACAGAAATATTATTCAACTAATTGAAAATACAGATAAAATTGCAAATTACACTTGCACTAGAATACAAAAAGGACAAAATGAAATAAAAGATATTAAAGAAACATTAAATAATATTAGCAAAGGAAAGGAAATAGATGAAAATGAAGATATTATTAGAATAAAAATTATTCTGGAGCAATTAGAAGAACTTTTAAAATACGAGGAAAATAATAGATGTATAACAAAAATGGAATTGGAAGAAATTCTGAAAGCAAAGGATTTAAATAAAATAATAATTAAACAGGAATTAGATCAAGAACCATCAAAAATACCCAAACCTGTTTCCGCATGGAGAGGGTAAAAGACGAATACATGGAAACATTAAGAAAATCAAATGATATAGAAGAAATACAACAATTATTAGAACAACTTAAATAGTTGAAGAAGAAAATAATCAAATACACAAAATCGAAAAAATTGAAAAGAGAGATATAGAAAACAATGAGAATGAAGAAATAATCTTGAATTATAGTTCATCTTCAGAATCTGAAGAAACCATATATAAGAATGGAAAAAGGGGAATATAGTGGAAAAAGTCCTAAAAGAAAATGGGAAGAATATAAATATACACCTGAAGGAGCTTGGGATAAATATGAAGAAGAAACTATGTATAATAAAGGATACGCAAGAAAAAATAATAATAAATGGACAAAAATTCAAGAAGAATTTAAACCTCGATATAATAATATAGGAAATATACTTGACCTTGATTGCATAAGAAATAAGGAAGAAGTCCTATTAAGATGGACTAATGAAATAATATTAATGATCTTGACTGATGAAAGATTTAAACAGTTAAATTTTATAGAAACCAAGAATTTTGTAATATTTAAAACATATGGAAATGTACAAAAGTTTTTATTAGGAATTAACGATGAAGACTGGATTAAGTACGGAAGAATGGTAGACAATAGCTCGGATTATGTTAAACTAATAATGACACTAACACATCAAGAATTTTTAGGATATAATCTAATGGAACAAAGAGAAAAGACAAACAAAATTCTACTTGAAAATGCTAAATCACATTTAAATAGAATGCAGATTTGTGACATGTGTCAAATTGAAAGTTTCATCTGCGAATATCAAAAATACTATTATCAGTTAGATGAAGAAACTAAGGAAATATATAAATATATTTTTATAGATAAATTACCGTATCCGCTTAATTCGAAGATTAATAGATTATGGGAATTAAGACCAGAAGAAACCGCAAATACTTTAGGAGGAGTCATTAAACTCTTATACCAAGAATTAAGAGAACAGTGTTTGAATAGAGAAACAAATAGACAATTGAATAGAGGAAGTACTGTCATTTGTTGTGACATCTCAGAGATAGAAAAACGAGGGAAATGTGGTTGTGATAAAACAATAAGAAGAAAAATAAAATATTATAAGAAATCAAACTTACGGAAAACTTATCCTAGAAAAAAGAATTATTACAAAAATAATAAAAAGAAATATTTTAGGAGAAAGAAGTCAACACCAAGAAAATACTGCCCGAAGGGGAAAAAGAAATGTGTTTGTTGGATATGTAATGTCGAAGGACATTATGCCAATGAACGCCCTCAAAGAAAAGATAAAGATTTTAAAGAAAAATCAAAATTAATAAAATAAGTTTTCCAGATATATGAACTTGAACCACTAGAAGAAGAATTAAGTAATTCAGATGTAAGTAGATATGAATATTCAGAAGATGAATTATCTTCAGAAGAAAGAGAATCTGAATAATACATATATAAAAATATTGATAGAAAAAGGTAATAAAGAAACAGAAGCCTATATAGATACTGGAGCAAGTCTTTGCCTTGCAACAGAAGCCCTTATAAATAATTGGGAAAGACTAGAAAAGCCGTTAAAAATATAAATTGCAGATGGATCAATACATCCTCTGTATTGGATAGCAAAAAGAATTACTTTGATAACACAAGAAAAAATATTTATTGTACCAACAATATATAAACAAGAAACTGGAATAGATATAATTATTGGAAATAATTTCTTAAGGCTTTATGGACCATTTTGCCAACATCTGAAATATATTACTCTGAAAACACCATATATTTATCAGAAGCAAAAACGAGAAATTATCAAAATACCAATTATTCATTATTCTGCATGTACTTATTCATCAAAGTTTCAAGAGCTGAAACGTGGTGAGATTATTAGCTTAATTTGCACAAAAATTCGCCATGCACTAATAAATTTAGAACCAAATAGAATAATTCCAGCTCATATAGAAGAACTTTTAGACAAAGTTTGTAGTGAAAATGGATCCAAAAATAAATAAAAATACTAAATTAATCGAACTAAAGTTAAAAGACCCTACAAAAGAAGTAAAATGTAAAGCAATGATTTATACAAAAATAGATAGAGATGAGTTTGAAAAAGACATTGAAGAAATGTGCCAAAAAGGACTAATTAGACCATCAAATAGCAAGCACTCAGCGCTAACTTTTTATGTAGAAAACCATAATGAAATAAAAAGAGGTAAAAGAAGGATGGTAATTAATTATAAACAAATTAATGATGCCATGGAAGGAGATGCCTATTTTCTCCCAAGAAAAGACTTGATTATTGAAAGAATTAGAAATATGGATTGGTTTAGCACTTTTGATTGTAAATTAGGATTTTATCAAATTAGATTGACTTAAGATTCAAAAGCATTAACAACATTTAGTTGTCCTCAAGGTCAATATGAATGGAATGTATTACCAATGGGATTAAAGCAATCACCAGGAATCTTCCAGTGAAGGATCGGTTCAATTCTCAAAGAATTCAAAGACTTTTGTCTTATTTATATTGATGATATATTAATCTTTTCTAACAAAGGATTAAATGATCATTTTGAAAAAATAGAATTAGTTCTTAATAAATGTCATGAAAATGGAATAGTTTTAAGTAAAAAGAAAGCTGTTTTAGCCCAAAACAGGATTAATTACTTAGGATTAGAAATCGAAAAAGGAAAAATAATAATGCAGCGACACGTATTTGAAAAACTTCAAAATTTTCCAACGAAATTAAAGGATAAAAAGGATTTACAAAGATTTCTTGGACTATTAACATATATTTCAAATGAAGGATTTATCAGGAATCTTGCATCAGAAAGAAGGACGCTTCAACAAAAACTAAAGAAGGACGCCCTTTGGACATGGACTGATGAAGATGATAGACTAATTATAAAAATGAAAGACTTATGCCGGGATCTTCCCGAGCTTTATCATCCATCGGATGATGATATAATAATTATTGAGACTGATGCCTCAAATGACTGTTGGGGAGGTGTTATGAAAGCAAAACCCCCTTACTATGTCGATACATGTCTGGAACTTTTTCAGACAGTGAAATTAATTATCCTACTCATGAAAAAGAAACATTGGCATTGATCCGTATGTTAGAAAAACATCGGATTTATATACTGGATAAGGACTTTATTGTCCGAACCGATTCTACTTATGTTGCAGGTTTTAAGAACTTAAATCATAAAGGCACTTACAAACAAGGACAATTGATTAGATGGCAAATGAAGCTTGCCGAATACAATTACTCAATCTCTCACATTAAGGGAGATAAAAATGTTCTTGCAGATATTTTATCAAGAGAATGGAGCAGCAAACAACTGAAGACATAAAGAAGCAGATTCAATATCAAAGAATGCTCGAGAAACAGAAAATAATGGAGCTAGATTTGATCAAGGCCAACATTGAAGTATTGGAGTTCCAATTACAAGCAAAAGGAGAATCTGTCAAAGAAGATCCTATGAAGAATATAAAACAACAAATACAGGAAAGCACTAAAGACAAGTGGTACGCCATTTTTAACGGACCACACCCAGGTGTTTATGATGAATGGCACAAAGCAGCCCCTCACTGCATTGGACTCTCAGGAGTTCACCACAAAGGATTTCGTTCCAAGGAAGAAGCTGAAAAGGCTTTGATAGACTATCAGAAAGAACATGACAAGGGCAAAGAAGTTTATCTTGGCCCAAGAACTTTTTCTGAAACCATAAAAACTCCACCAGCCCAAAAAACTTCATTAAGGATACTCGGAAGAGTTCCTTCCTCCATTGATGACTACCAAATTACTTCAAGAAAAGACCATGAACTACAAGTCCAATTTTCCAAAGAAAAATTTCATGAAAACTTGAAAAGATTAACCAACTGGTCTGAAAAAGAAAAGATTAATTGTTTTTATATGGTTAACCGAAACATCTTCGGTGTTAAAGCCATAATTACTCCCGGAGCATCATCGATTCTTACACTTAATATGTTCCAATTTGGACTGATTGAATGTCTCTACTTAAGTCAAGACTTGGAAGAAATTAAATTATTCCCATACAGTTTGAAGGAAGCCATCCAAAACTATAAAAGAAATGTCGCAAAGGATAGAGTTATCTTCTTGAAGTTCTATTCGACTTATCCAGACTTTGCCCCAAAACAACCCACAAAGAATTTAATCTTCATTGGAGTAAGCAACAATAGCTTTTCCATACGAGATGAACCTACTGGAGAAGATTACAATGATGAAAAGATTATCACAATCCTAGAAAATCAACTGGCGAGTATCTTTACTCAATGCCAAAAAGATTCCTTCATGAAATCCATGTACAAAGGACCACATATTTTGCTACTCAGCAAGACTAGTGGAAAATTGATTAGAGAAAGGGACTTGGCACTACTGACGAACTTTGAACTACCTTTCTACACCCTCCAAGGACTTTCAATGAATTATGAGCCAGCTGTACTCGATTTGCTGTGCTCAATGATTAAAGAGAATGGGAACCACACATGTGAAAGATGCGTAAAGAAAGAAGACTGTCGGCAAGAAGATAAGGATTCAGACGAAGCCATTATTGAAGAATGACGTAAGCACTGACGTCATCAAGCAATAATGAGGGAATGACGTAGGCAATGACGTCATTATGAATTATTGAGAAGTCTGATAGATTGTAATAATGCAGGGACTTTCTTGTAAATTACCTAGCCTTTTATGCATATAAATAAGACCTCTTATGCTGAGGCATCAAGCAGGTTTTAGGTTTTAGAATTTAAATTCTCACCTCACCTCACTTCTCTCAGAGAAGTTCTAGCTTTGCTAGCGAATCCTTGAGAGTGGATTCAAGCCAGTTCTATGTACTTCATTACTGATCATAAATAAACACCACTTTCATATATTCCTCTACTTCTTATTACTTCTATTACTTTTATTACTTCAACTACTTGCTGTGATTAAACTTCAACTGAAACGGAAGCAGCGGTGGACCAAAGCATCCAGATATAACTTTAAAAGATCCAAGTCAGGTATGAATCATCAACTTCAGTTTTCAATTTATACTAAAAACTAGTTATGTCAGAAATAGAAAGAGAAAAGATTGATAATACTGATGTAGAACACTTGCAAATTACTGAAGAAGATGAAAACTATGAAGGAAGTATTTTAATAGATCCAAAACTATTTCAGAAAATTCAGAAAGAAGACTTAAACTTAACTAAAGATGCAAACATGAAGAAACTAGGAGGAATAATCAAACGATTTAATCAGAAGGAAAATATAATATTTTATGGAAAGATAGTTAACGAAACCCCTATAGATATATCAGAAACGCAAGGTAATACTTGTATCCAACTACTAAACAAAAAGAAACTAATAGATCTAAAAAGGAATTTAAAGAAAGAGGCACATAGAAAAAAGATTGGTTATATTCATATAGGAACAATACAAGTTTTAATTAAGGCAACCTTTCAAGAAGGAATAGATTCACCAATAGAATTAGTCTTAAAAGACGATAGAATAACAGATCCAAAGGATAAAATACTAGGAGTGATAGAAGGAAATTTAGCTTATGTAAAGCTAAAATTTGAAATACACCCAAATATTGGAATACCATTAGATACTCAAAGATTATATCAATCTTTAACTACGGAACATAGATTTTTAAGAAATAATTTAATGAGATCAGGAGATAAGATCTTCTCAATTACTTACTGTGTTAATTATGCACTAACAAATTCTCATCATAGTATTACTTTTAGAAATAATGATAGAATAGATATACCAAGACTTTTCGAAGAAATAGGAAAAATCTATTATCCAAAAAGAAATGAATTAACTGAACTAGGAATTTCTATAAGAAATCCAAAATCACTAAGTTTTAGACAGATCCCGAAACCAATTATTTTTCCCCGAAACGTAAAAATAAGGAAGATGAAAATATAAACAAACTGTCAAACCAAGTAAGAGATTTAGCACAATATTTAAGAAATAGAATATGAATAAGGGAACGGAATTAAGAAATATTTATGAAAAATATCATAATAAAATAAATCTAGATAAAAGGAATATAAAAGAATTTATAAACCCTTATATATAAAATAAAAATCAAGAACAAATAGAAAAATATATTATAGAAAAATAAAAAGAACTTATTAATATAAGGAATAAAAGAGAAAAATATAAAAGGCAAATATTAGAAAAAATAGAAAAAATGACTTCAACTCAACAATCATCATCTAATTATTTTAGGATAACTGCACCACCTTTTGAAGATATCGAATAAAATAATGAAATATACTCCGAGTTTGATAATCAAACAGAAAATGAAATAATGAGTGTATTAGTTATGAATTTGCCTACTGATTGTAAATCATTAATAATTGAAAAAATAAAAGCCCAATTTAGACAAGAAGATTATTATCTAACAGTTATTTCGTTAGATATAGAATGGAACTATATGGAAGAACTAGGATTAGCCTTTGAATACGATAGATTATCTGATTCTGACATATATGAAGATTGAGATTTATTAGATGACTAAATGGATCAAGAAATATTAAGTATTTTAGTTATGAAAATACCCAAAGACTGCAAGCAAATAATAATTAACAAATTAAAACACCAATATTGGCAAGAAAAACTTTATCTAAAACAAATACAACAAAGAGTGCAATTAGCATTTTGTGAAGAAGAACGAAAGCAATTAATCAAAGAAATAATGGAGATAGATGAATCTATAATTAACTACGGGTATGAATTATTAGTAACACAAATTATGCATGAAAATTACCCAAATTATGTCTAATTACTACCACTACCTGGGAAAAGATAGAGTGGTACCAAACTGGTATGAAAGCTAAGTACTAGCTAATTACTAATGAGTTCTCGAAACATAGAAAAATTTGTTCACCATTTAAGTATGATAGATTTAACAAATCAAGATAGATTAAAAGAATTAATACAAGAATTAAAAAAATGAAGCAACTGATTCATGTAATAAACACATGGAATATCAATGTGAGTATTGCGACTGCAGAGAATACGAAAGAAAAATAGATTTAATAAAGATTATAATTGATAAATTAAATTCATGGACAGATCAACAGGAATCATAGATCCAACGGCTCGCAGCACGTATGCACTGTAGAAGTGTCAATACGGTGTCATAAAAATCGTGTCCGAATAGCAGAACTCTAAATTTTTTATCATATGCTTCTATTGAGTTTGTGTAACTCACCCTCTTAACGTTTTAGATGTAGGTAATGCAGTTGTTGGACCACCCAGTGCTGCCCCAACTTCTTGAGTGAGGTTCCCAGTGCAATGCCTTGACCATTTTGATTGTTAATTCTTTTTCTTTTGGATTGGTTATATAAAAACCTTTTTATTCATCATGGATCGATTATTTTGTTTTGGGTTTGATTCACAAGAGATTGTCTTCTAGTAAAACCCGACCACCGAGCTTGGATACCCGATCCAACCAGGGCGAGAAGGATAAAATATCAATATTATCTTTCTTAATCCTGATATTATCTCAAACAACCTTATCCGGTTAGAAGAGATAATATCCCTCAAATTAAGGGATAAGATATTGATATTATCCTTAAATAATCCTAACATTTATCTCAAATAACCTTATCCGGTTAAGAGATCAATCTAAGATATTATCCTAATCAATCCTGATATTATCTCATATAACCTTATCCGGTTAAAAGAGATAATATCCCTTAAATTAAGGAAATCACTTCTCAAAGAAGATTTAAGAGATAAAAGGAGATAAATCCAGATCTCAAAAGGAGGTGGGGATCCAATTATAAAAAGAGGAGAACCCAAGAGAGAGACTCACTTTTCACTGAACCCCGGTGACTCTCCCTTAAGCGTATTAGAGAAACTAGCTCGACCAAGAGACTATTGAAGAGTCCTTGCTCGCTGGTATTCATCGGATACAAGATCAGGGGATTGAGATCGCCGTATGGCCAAGGGTTGAACCTAGAACTACGTCTGGCTTTGATTCCCATTGGGATATGTAGGACCGGAATACAACATTATGTCAAGCCATAATCTAAAACAACCCCCATTGTTCACTATTGGTTTGACGTTCTACGGCGAGATTCCAGCAAATCGGATCTCGGCAGGAACATTTGGCGCCTACCGTGGGGCCGAGGAAAAACTTTCCCCGGTTCCACAAGAAAGCTTGATGGTGACTACACGGAATGGTCCGAGGGGAGGGGCGAACAGCATGAACCATGAAGATCGTGAGGCCTCGAACACGAGCCAGAACCACGTCAATCATCCTCCCTCTCCCGTCAATAAAGATAACCCTCGTCTGGGAGAAGTTTTGGAACATCTAAGGCAGCTGCGGAAGGAGAACGAGGAGATACGTGCGCAAAATCAGAGGCTTTTAAGAACTCAGAAAAGAGAAAGGTCACTGACACCTTCCGACGAAGAGCAATCCTCACCCGAGGCTGGCCAAAAGGATCCGTCATACGCACCTTCTCCTCAGGAAACTAACCGACCATCCAAAACCAAACCTCCCCCAGAGGCTTCAGAAGCTAAGTCTCGTGCAGAAAGGACTAGCCAAAAAGGAAGGATAATGGACCGACGGCCCAAGTTGTCGTTCACGGATGACATTGATGAGGTAATCATGCCTAGACATTTTAAGCCCCTTAACATCGATAAATTCAATGGCACCACTGACCCAACCGAGCACGTAGAATCCTTTATTTCTTTTGTTTACTTGGTGACCGATTCGGAAGCCGTCATGTGCAAAGTTTTTCCAACCACTTTGCAAAGCCCTGCCTTAAGCTGGCTTACGAATCTACCACCTCGGTCAATTGATTCCTTTGATGTGCTCGTAACTAAGTTCATCGCACAATTCGCAGCAAGCCGAAGGCATAAGAGGCACTCGGTCTCGCTAGTAAATTTTAAACAAGAAAGGAATGAATCACTCAGAGATTATATGGCTCGTTTTAATGCCAAACAAATCTTAATTCCCAACATGAGCTCGGAACTCTGCCTTCATACCGTCATGGGCGGTCTGAAGTCGGGGCCATTCTTTGAGTATTTATCCCGAAAACCACCGAGAGATTTTGAAGAGTTGCAGGAAAAAGCTACCGGTTTCATGAACTCGGAAGAGATGGTAGAATTCAAAAGGAGAGAAAGAGGTTTTGAAGACAAGAACATGTTCCCGAGCAAAGAAAGAAATAGGGGGGCTAATCCACAAAGGACCCAAAAGACCAATGAGTGGGGATTCTCGGAAAGGCAACCCAGGTACCAGTCTTATACGCCGTTAAACCGATCTCGGGTAACCATTCTCCAGGAGGTGTGCAACGCCGAGTTACTCACCTTACCTCGCCCATCCAAAACGTCGACCAATGCTGACAGAAGCAAAGAATGCATGTGGCATCAAAACTATGGTCACTCCACTAAAGACTGTAGAACAACCCAGGAAAAAATCGAGGACTTGGTACGGGCAGGTCGTCTTGACCATTTTGTTCGCCGAGATGATAATGGAGGCGGACGAGCTGGCCGAAGGCGACGGAGACGCGGTTATGACAACCGTAACCGATATGCAAAGCTGCAAGGAAACAACCAGAGCGGAGATCAGATGAATAATCAAAGAGCTCTTAATGAAGAATCAGAAGGAGGAGTCAGAGGGGTCATCAATACAATCTCAGGAGGATTTGCAGGTGGAGGGACGACGAGTTCAGCTCGGCGGCGTCATGTAAAAGTCCTTCGATCTGTCAATACGGTGTCTGGAAAGCCTGCAAAGACAAGATCTCCAATAACTTTCACGGATGATGATTTCCGAGGGGTGGATCCAAATCAAGATGATCCGATGGTGATAACGATCGAATTAGCCAACTTCTCGGTCAAACGAACACTCATTGACCAGGGGAGCTCGACCGATATTCTGTACCTGGCGACCTTCAAGAAACTTGGAATTCCAGAAAAGCTGATAAAAGAGCAGGAAGACAAGCTAGTAGGGTTCGTCGGGGAGCAAGTAAAAACCCAAGGTTACATAGACCTCTTAACAACGTTTGGAGAAGGAAGACTCTCCAAATCCGTGTCAGTCAGGTACGTTATTGTAGAGTCCAGTACGTCGTACAACATTCTTATTGGAAGACCGACATTGAATGAGCTCGGAGCGATTGTCTCCACCCCACACTTGACAATGAAATTCCCAGCCAAGTCCGGAGATATAGTCGCAGTCCGGGCTGACCAAAGGCTAGCCAGGCAATGCTATATAGATAGCCTAAAGGCTACCCGAAACCAGGATATCGCAAAAAATCCCGAGGATGACAAAGCAGAAGTGGTCAGCTCGGTCAGTTCGGTAACTTCAGCTAGCTCGGTCAACATGTTTGAACTTGACCCAAGGATGGAAATGTATGAGTCCAGAGCCAAACGAACAGAGTCTTTAGAAAGGTTCCAGTTGGGAGCCCAAGCTGAACAATGCACCCAAGTCGGCAGTCAGCTCGACCCCTCGCTCAAACAAAGGATTTAGGCTGTCTTAAGAAAGAATGCCGATTTGTTTGCTTGGAAGACGTCTGATATGCCTGGTATAGACCCCAATTTTATGTGCCACAAGCTATCCATATGTCCCGAAGCCAAGCCTGTAGCTCAAAGAAAAAGGAAACTCAATGAAGAAAGACGTCGGGCAGTAGCCGAGGAGACTTCCAAACTGGTCAAAGCAAATTTCATCAGAGAGGTGAAATACACTACTTGGCTAGCCAACGTGGTGTTAGTTAGAAAGGCCAACGGTAAATGGATAATGTGAACCGACTACACCGATCTCAACAAGGCGTGCCGAAAGGATTCTTATCCTCTCCCCAACATTGACAGACTAGTGGACGAGGTCTCCGGGTACAAAGTTTTGTCCTTTTTGGACGCATACTCAGGTTATAACCAGATCAGGATGTACCCACCCGATGAAGAAAAAACAACATTTATGACTGAAGGGGCAAACTACTGCTATCGGGTATTGCCTTTCGGCTTAAAAAATGCTAGTGCAACATATCAAAGGCTTATAGACAAAGTTTTCGTCAACCAAATCGGAAAGAACCTAGAAGTATATGTTGATGATATGGTGGTGAAATCTGATGACCTAAGGTAACACACAGCCGACCTCGGAGAAATTTTCAGCCAGCTTAGAAAATACAAGATGAGGCTAAATCCAGAAAAATGCTCTTTTGGTGTACAAGGAGGAAAGTTCTTAGGCTATATGCTAACTCATAGGGGGATTGAAGCTAACCCAGATAAATGCAAAGAAATTATGGAAATGCGGAGTCCTCGGAATGTGAAAGAAATTCAGAGGTTAGCCGGCCAATTAGCTTCTCTATCCCGCTTCCTCCCGAAGTCTGCAGAAAAAGCAAGGCCCTTCTTACAGCTTTTGAAAAAACCAAAAGATTTCATCTGGACTGAAGAGTGTGAGAAGGCCTTTGAAGATATGAAACTCTTACTAGCATCTCCCCCAATCCTCACTCGGCCTCAGCTCGGCAAAGATCTGTACTTGTACCTATCTATCAACGATTGTGCAATCAGTGCAGTGATCATCCAGGAAGAGGAAGAGCAACAGATGCCGGTGTACTATGTGAGTAGGATCCTGAAAGGCGCAAAAACGCAATATCAAGTAATTGAAAAACTAGCCCTCACCTTAGTTATGGCAGCTCGGAGGTTACGACCCTATTTCCAGTCGCACCAAGTTATAGTCAAAACTGATCATCCAATAAAGCAGGTACTCAGGAAACCCGATCTAGCCGGACGAATGATAGCTTGGTCAGTTGAATTATCGGAATTCGGTTTGCAATATGAGTCGAGGGGGACGATGAAAGCACAATGCCTCTCCGACTTCATTGCCGAGCTCTCTTCTAAGCCAAGGTCGGAATCCTTCGTCTGGCTCCTATACGTTGACGGATCATCTAACTTGAAGGGAAGCAGGGCTGGAATAATTCTCGAAGGGCATGATGATCTTATCCTAGAACAATCCTTAAAGTTTGGGTTTACTGCTTCAAACAACCAAGCAGAATATGAAGCCCTTATTGCAGGACTGTTGCTAGCTAAAGAAGTTGGGGTCCGATAATTAAAATGCTGAAGTGACTCATGGCTTGTAACAGGACAAGTCTCGGGTGATTATCAAACAAAGGATCCCCAACTAACTAGATATCTCTACAAGGTTAATAGCCAAGTTTCGGAATTTGATAATTTCACTATTGAGCATATACCTCGGGAAGAAAATTCAAGGGCAGATCTGTTGTCTAAGTTGGCTAGCACCAAGAAAGCTGGCCAGCTAAGAACCTTCATTCAGGAAAACCTTCTCGAACCGAGCATAAAAAGTGCCGAAGTAATAATGACCGAGCACTATGATCGTGGCGGGATGACACCGATTTGGGAATATCTAGCCTCGGATAAATTGCCCAGTGACCCTAAGGAGGAGAGGCGAATTCGTCTAAAATCTTCCCATTACACCATCCGAGACGGCGTGCTGTATAAAAGAGGATTCTCCATGCCATTACTGAAATGCCTAACAAAGGAGCAGTCCAAGTACTTAATGGATGAGATGCACCGAGGAATCTGTGGGATGCACTCAGGTGACCGATCTCTGGCAGCTCGGGTCCTGCGAGCGGGGTTTTACTGGCCAACCATGAGACTGGATTGTGCTACTTGGACTAACAGGTGTGAGCCCTGCCAGAAGTTCGTCAACATAGCACGTGTTCCAGGAGAAGAGCTCCATTCCATTTTCTCACCATGGCCTTTTACTATGTGGGGGATGGACATAGTCGGTCCCTTCCCGGTTGCCAAAGGTCAAGTCAAGTTCTTGTTGGTAGGTATAGACTACTTCACCAAGTGGATCGAAGCAGAACCGTTAGCCACGATAACTGCTAAAAAGGTTCAGAGCTTTGTATGGAAAAACATCATATGCAGGCATGGCCTCCCTTACGTAATTGTCACAGATAACGAAAAGCAGTTCACCGATAAAGAGCTCAGAGAGTTCTACTCCAGCCTCGGAGTTAAACATAAAGTGACCTCGATTGAGCACCCACAAACGAATGGACAAGCAGAGGCAGCCAATAAAGTCATTATAAACGAGCTCAAAAGAAGGTTAGGCCAATCAAAAGGGGCTTGGGTCGAACAATTACCAAGCATCCTATGGGCTTACCATTGCTCACCGCAATCTTCAACCGGTGAAACGCCGTTCAGACTAACCTACGAAACCGATGCAATGATTCCAGTTGAGCTCGGCGAACTCTCTTTCCGGAGGCAGCACCATGACCAAAGTAAGAACGAAGAAGAACTCTGAGTTGAGCTTGACATGGTTGAAGAAGTCCGAGTCGAGGCGAAAATCAGAGACGAGCTATGCAAGCAAAAAGCAACTCGGAAGTACAACTCGAGGTTACGGACGAGGGATTTTGTGTAAGGTGACTTAGTGCTAAGATTGCAAAGCGACACGAGAAAAGACCCCAAAGAGGGTAAACTCACAGCGAACTGGTCTGGCCCATTCAGGATAGTTGAAAATCTGGGAAATGGTGCCTACAGGCTAGAAGAATTGTCAGGAAAGACCGTTCCAAGAACATGGAACACTTCCCACCTTAAGTTTTATTTTAGTTAAGGTTATATGTGATGCACTCTTTTTCCTATCTCGGTCTTTTTCCCACGAGGTTTTGGCCAAGAGGATTTTAATGAGGCACACCCGGAAAAATAAATAAATAGAATCATTTTTAATTGCGCTATTAGGCAAGAATACTGTTTTAATTAAAAATTTATTTATAAAAACAACTAAAAAACCTAAAGAGGCTGTCCGAGCTAAAGTCGACCGAGTTGTGGTCGAAATGCCGAGCCTATATAGGTGAAAAGCAAATAAAAACCTAAAGAGGCTGTTCGAGCTAAAGTCGACCGAGTTGAGGTCGAAATGCCGAGCTTATAAAGGTGAAAAGCAAATAAAAACCTAAAGAGGTTGTCCGAGCTAAAGTCGACCGAGTTGAGGTCGAAATGCCGAGCCTATAAAGGTGAAAAGCAAATAAAAACCTAAAGAGGCTGTCCGAGCTAAAATCGACCGAGTTGAGGTCGAAATGCCGAGCCTATAAAGGTAAACAACAACTTAAAACCTGAAGTCATAGTCAGAGCCAAGATCTACCAAACCTGGGTCAAATGGGTAAAATCTAAAAAGGCAACCAATGTCGGGCTCCGACTATTTGACCAAATCGCGTAACACGCTAAACTATAAAAAACGAGCACTAACTTAGAGAAATAGTTGCAGGCACTTCCTAAGTAAAGAGTAACTCGTAAGCTAGCACGTGATTCCATTAATAAAAAGGGCAAAAGCCCAAAGTACATAAGAATTCAAAATAAAAAAGCATTGCCATGGGAACTTTTTCCTAGGTTACTCGTGGGCATCCCCATGGACAACAGGAATAAAGTTGGGCTCATCCTCGGCACTCGGTGGAATAGGAGAGGTTGGTCGGGTACGCTTATTCCCCCTCCACCACCAGCTTCCTCTTCGACCGCTTCTCCGTCAGCCTCCTCTTCTTGAGTTGCCTCTGCCTCATCCTCCAGCTCAGAAAGCAGAACCAGGAAGCCATCTCTGTTGAAATCCTTGTCCACGTTAGCACTGGAAAAATCGGCATTTGGATTAAAATGCTGAAGCTTCTTCACGGCTCGGGAGAAGCCATTAACGTACTCCTTCATAATGGAAGCCTCATCCTTAGCCAGATCAGAACGGAGCCTTAGATTGTCCTCCTTCTCGGCCTCAAGCAACTTCCGCAACTTAAGACTGGTCTCCCTCTCGGCTTGAAGTCCTTCAGCGATCTTCTGAAGATTCAGCCGTTAGGCTTTTTCTAGATCCAACTCAACCAGAAGGATGGTCTTGTCTTTTTCCACCTCAGTCTTTTGGGCCTTCAGCTGACCGATGACCCGAGCTTGCTCCTCACACTTGGCCACGGCCTGAGCAAGCTCGTCCCTCACCCTCAAGGCTCGAGCTGTATCGGCCCTCAATACCTCCATCTTCTTGACATTGTCAATAACCTGTTGGCTCCAGAAGCGAGTGATTGAGGCGATCCGGAAAGCATAGGCAGCGGCCGCCTCCATACTCTCCTCAGGTCCTTGCTCCAGCAAAAGCCGAGCATCGAAGGTTTCAAAGACTTGGCCATCAATCAGGCCTGCAGGGTCGAACTCATTCCCCCAGAGCGAGCTGATCCCCGGGTTGCAGTTCCCATTGTACCATTTGGTGTCCGAAGTAAGATCGGTCACCATGGGAGCATTGCCCAACCTCTTAGCAGCAACAGGAGTTTCTTCAATCATCAGCAGGGGGGAAGGACTTCTAATCGGGACCTTGGACATCATGTCTTCCTGAGTCCTCTTCGGAGGGCGAGTGTTCAGGTCAGAAATTTCAAAAACCTTCTTTTTCTTCCCCTTGACATTTGAAGCTATAGCTGATCCGCCAGCTGCTTGATTAGCCGACTTCTTCATCAGGGCCTTATAGTTGAACTTCCCCATTATCACTACAAAAAGGAAATCGGTCAAATAAAATAAGTAAGCTACATGATAAATTACCACTTGTCAACAAAAAGCTACTTACATTCAAAATCAGCTTGCCGAGTGGAAGAGGCATTAAGCTTTAAAAGCCTTCCAAACGGCAATGGTTGAGGATATAGTTTCAGAACCTCGACATCGGCTTGCTCCTGAGAGGTCATAGAGTCGAGGTCGTAGCCAGAAAATTTGGAAGGGTGTGGTTGCCAGTAGAAAGGAAATTTAGGGTTCCCGACCGAGTCAAAAAAGACACACGGCAATGATTGAAGAATACAGATTGAAAGAATGAAGGATTAATTGCTCAGAGTAATGGCTATTTAATGCTGTGTATTCTCTATCTTAGTCTTTAATGACTTCTGTATTTATAAGCTCCAATCATTTAGAATCCATTAGAGACATTCCTTCAATTTTTGGCTTTAAACCGAACTTCATTAAATACAATAGAACCGTTTTGGGCAATCATTAATGCAATTGGAACGTTGGTTGTACTCTTAAACGTAAGTCAAGTGCTTTATGCTTTGTGCAGCAGCCAAATCAGATTTATGCAGGTTGCTTTTGTACTTTGATGAACACATTTCCCTTTTCTTGCAACTCCCAGTTGTACTAGGGATAAAGCATATTGGAAGCACTTCCACTTCTGAGTTCCTAGGTTGCTTATGAGTTTTGACCTTCTGACTTTCTTGATATGCGTGAGAGAGAAAGCATTAGTGAGTTCTGCTTGAGGGGACAGCTCATAAAGGCTTCTTTGTCCTTGTTTTCCTTATTGAAGGTCCATAGACAAGTGAGAGCTTTGGGATGACAGATTTAAGAGAACCTTTCACTTAATATTCTGCACACTAGATAAACAGGTTAGCAACCAATATGAAGTTCAATTAAATCATTAACAAATATTTAGTTTTCATCAAAACTTAGGACAAATGCACATCAGACATTTAGAGACTTAACATCACCCTAACAAACTATTAACAAACTCTAAGAGATACTTTAACAAAATTCTTTACACTTCTAACACCAATTCCTTCAATTAGTCTCTAAAGTGCATTGTTAAAATAATTTAATTTACAATACAAAAAAAATTATTTTAAACTAAGAATGTTCAATTTAGAAACATGAACAAATTTATGCTCCTTTCCACACTTAAAAATATTAAGCATGTACAATTTAGTAGAACATGAAGAAATTTATGCTCCTTTACACACCTTGAAAATGTTGAAGGTATCGAACCTAATTGTCTGATCAAAATCCTGCAAATATGCTGATGATCGTAACCACAATAACCCATATTGGCTAAGACATCAGGGTATTGGTTGGCCTCACGACACACATGTGAAATTCTCACTGCCCAAATATCATTTATGATTTTTTCGGATCCTGAATAAAAGACTCCACCCCTGCAGCACTACCTCTATTCTCCCCCTTTAAGCACTGAACAACAACGACCGCATCCATATGTAATTCTACTGCACAAAATCCCTTCCCTCTAGACAGCTTGATCCCTTCATCAGCTTGATCCCTTCATACGCGCCCCATAGCTCTGCTATTTAAGTAGAAGTCAGCCTAAGTTGCTTAGAAAAGCAACAAACCCACCCTCCTCTCGAGTCCTTTAGAGCATGTTTGCGAGTTGGGAAGGGAAGCGAGGGGAGGGGAGGGTTTGAGGATGTAGGTAGGGAGAAAGGAGAACAACCCTCCAAAATCATCCCCCAATTCATTTTTAACAAAAGAACCAAAATCCCCCAGTTTGGAGGAGCTAAAAAAATGAATCAGAGGAGGATTTTGGAGGATTATTTTTCCTTTTCAATCTCTTTCCCCCTCCCCTACTCCTCAAACTCTTCCCCTCTCCTCTTAACTCACAAACAGACCCTTAGCAAACCTCCACAACCCGCCATCCCACCATCTTCTTTCACCACCCCGTCGGTATTAAATCTCACCCATCCATCCAGAGGAGGCTGCCATTTATGCTTTGTTTGGTTGTGACAATAAAAGGAGAAAAGAGAAAGAAGTGAGAAAGAGTATGAGAAGATGGGAAAGGGTGAGAAATAAAGTAGATTTGATGTGTTGTTTGGTATAAGAGAAATAGGAGAGAAATAGATGAGAAAGAAGTATGTTTTCTCTCCTCTTTGTTTGGTTGGATAGTAGGAAGTGATAAGAGAGAAACATAATTGTTTTTAAAAAGACTTTTTACTACAAAGTATATTTGCTTATAAAAAAAATATGTTTTTAGAAAAACAAAAATACCCTTAACTAAAATATCAATATACAAATATTTTAATTTTATTAATTAAGTTAATTTAAATAATCAAATAATTTAAATTAATTTAATTGATTTAAGTTATTTTAATAAATAAAATTTATTAGTTTAATATAAATATTTTATTAATTTCAATTTAATTTAATTAATTATATGATTAATTTAATTCAATTTATTTAAGTTTATTAAATAAATGAATGAGAACCCAAAACGAAGGGTACAAAAGTCATTTTACTTGAAACACTCCCTCTTGCATTTTCTTCTCACTTGGGGAGAGAAAAAATTTAAGGTGGGTCTCACTAATTTTGTTCTCTCTTTTCTATTTCTCTCCTCGACCAAACAAGAAAAAATGCATTTTCTCCTCATTTTTTGAAATGGCACAAAACAACACTAAAAGGGGTTGAATAGTGTTTTCACAAAACAGAGTTTTCTAAGCACAAAACAAAAGCTTAGTGCAGATAAGACGATATAAGGTGTCTATTTTAACAAGTTGAATTATAGAGGGCAACTATAAATAGTTCCCTGACAATTAGTAACAACAAATAAATAACTTGTAAATAAAGTAAAGAGTTTAGGGAAAAGAGTACCGAGAGATTTATCCTGTTTCACCCACAACCTTTGGGTTACACCCAGCTCTTGGCTTAACCAAGTTTTAACACTATAATAGATCAAGATTACAGATGAGTATTATTTGCACACCTAGCCTCTACAGGCTCAACCACAAGTATTGTTTTCATACCTAGCCTCTCCAGACTCAACACATATTCTTGAAACAAGCCTCTTCGGGCTAAAGGAGTATGAAGGTTGTTTGAAGCACAACTTCAGTATTACAGCAACAATTCAACCAAATAACACTTCAGAGAGTGAATACAAATTTTAGATCTGGTGAGTTGCAGATTGAATTATTCTCTAAATGATTTGTAGCTTGGAGAGAAGATAAGGGAGTTATAAGGTGGCTTGATGGTTTGGGGGGAGGGAGATAGGGTTTGGAGTGATAAGGTAGGGGTCATGAGTTCAACTATGCCTTTTTTCTTGAGAGAGTTTATGAATATTGTGACTTTGATATGATGTATGTTCTCTATATATGTATCTCTCATGTATTTCTTCAGTCTTCGAATTCTTTTATTTATACTTGTCCATAAAAGATCTGTTGGGCCAAGGTCAAGGATCTTGTTCTTTATCTTTTGGACAGACAATAGCCGTTCTGACTTGGCATTTAATGTTTGAGTATGTTAGAGGTCCTTTGTTGACCACGGAGCATAGCATATATGCTTTCTTGTTTGGGCAATGTTTCTTTTCTTATTTGTGCAACACTTAGAAAAACTCAGAGAAAGGTGTTTTTCACTTTATTGCATAAGGGACGATTTGTAGCAGTGCCTTTGTCTTCTTTCTGTACTCGATAGAAGACAAGGAATAAATTATTATACTTCATTTGAATATTTTGATTCCTTTTTTCGATGAAACACTTCCGTCCAGACTCTAAGTAATTTCTTCATATAATATTTTCTCTTTTTGAACGTTGCTTCTCGAGAGAAAATATATCTTCTTACTTAAATAATTCAAGTCTTCAAAACAAGAAATATGAATTTGAACACATTTTAGAACGCTTTGATGATTCTGACATGAGCTGAGTATCTTTCTTGATTCGGTCAGAACTAAGGCACATCTTTAAATAATCAGACGCTTCTTTGTATGAGTCTTTATTGATGATTCAATTTGTAATATTGATCTATCTTCTTTCAGCTTTCTTCATAAGATTGTACTTTCACTCTTTGTAGTTTTGCTTAAAGAGTAGTTGATCGGTGTATAGCTTTTTGGAGATTTTTTCTTGTTCTTCAATTGAGAGATAAGGTGACGATCTTGAGTAGGTCACTCTTTATTCTTTGATGGAGTCTTCTCAACGATTAGCTTGATGATCAGTTGTTGTTATATATTCAAGATGAATAACCCTTTGCCTTCTTGCTCATAGCCTCTTCCTTTATTTTCAAGGATTCTGAGATGTGATGGTTGCCTCAGTGCTTTAGGGCTTCAGTCTTTCATCAGACGCATTACTCTTGCATGGTGCTTTCAACTTCCAAAGATTAGACACATAAACTATGCTTTGATCATTTCATTGGATTGACCTGCTGAGAATATTATCTTTCTCTGCACATCTCAAGTAGATGATTAACAATGCTCAGACAGTTCAATTAAAATCATTTACTTAATGTAAGGGTTCATCAAAACACACATAGACTAACTGGAGTGTGAGTCAGACACATGACAAAGTTAGACGCTTTGTGACCTAATACTTTTCTCTCTTCTTGTTTCCTCTCTTTTCATTTTCTACTCTAACAAACAAAGCATTAATGTCTATGTAATTAGAAACTTTTGATTGCACTGGACTCCTACTATAAATTTTACAACAAAAAAACATTTAAATCTCTAAACTTATATACACTTACACAAAATGCCTTTGATAGTTGATCCTGTTAAGAAAATTGAAAATGTTCTATCAGTATGTAAATTAACAATTTTTAGAGTTTAATTTTAATAAACGGTCAATGTAAAGATCGTCAATCAATCACAAATAATTTTATATATGATTTTTAAGATGGTTATGTTAAGAATCAAATATTTGTAATGATGTGATAATTTATGATTGAGTGAGAGTGTAAAAAAATTATATTGATAATACATACTAATTAAATCATATTTTTTATTTATAAAAACAAATTTTAAATGATATTTTAAATATAACATCATATCTTATTCATATAACAATAACAATATAGACTAAATTAGTCTTTTGGTCCCTTATCTTTATTTTAACTTTCATTTTTATCCCTCATTTATTTTTTGTTCCGTTTTGGTCCCATATCTTACAAATGTTACCCTAATTTGGTCCTCACTGTCAACTTAGTTACTAACGCTATTAACTCAGCCTTACATGGCTATATGAACCAAGGCCGTAAGAATCAAACCATATCGGCTAATTCAATTGGTTGAATCGAAAACTAGCTATGTCTATATTTCCAAAAAATAAGAAGTCTCATTAAACCGATAAAAAATCGTTAGAATTGGATGGAACCACTAAGTCGGGCTAATCAGGCAAAACCCATAATCGAGAGTGGTTTTTAAAAACCCATCGATTTGAAAATTTAGGGTCTGTTTGCTTTCTTTTTAGTTTCTTGTCTCTATTTCCTGATTTCAGAAATAATTATAAAATTACCACATTATTTTCATTTTGTTACCAATTTCTAACGATTTGCACAGCAAAAAGTGAAAACAAGAAAAATTATTTTCAGTATTTCTTTTACAAAATTTTGAAAGCAAGAAACGGAACTAAAACAAAGCGAGAGTCTTATAATTATTTCTTAAAATAAGAAATAAAAACAGAAATGTGGTCCATTTGGTCCCTCTTTTATTTTTTGTTTCAAATTGATCCCTTATTTTGCAAAGTTGTACAAATGTGGTCCATTTATATTTTTTGTTTCGAAATGATCCCTCATTTTGTGAAAGTTAAACAAATGTGGTCCGAAATAGTCCCTTTTTTTTTTCGATATAGTCCCTTATTTTTTAAAAGTTATATTAATTTGGTCCTCTTTGTACCATATTTAAATAGAAGGCTTAATTGTACTTTTGGTCCCCCAAGTTTCACGATTGTTCGATTTTGGTCCCTCAGGTTCCAATTGAGACAATTGGGTCCCTCATGTATTATAATCGTGTAATTTTAGTCCCTCAAATCCCAATTATGCCAATTGGGTCCCCAAAGTATTACGATTGTGCAATTTTGGTCCTCCAGATATCATAACTATACAATTTTTAATGGCAGTAGCCTATGTGGCACATATGACATTGATTTAGAACTTAGTGAGGTCAGCTTGGTTGCTTACACGACATTCCCATGTGTCAATTAAAGTGTGTGGGATATTAATAATATCATATAGGAATGTCCTATAAGTTGTCAAACCGATCTCACTAAGTTCCAAATCAGTCCCACATGTGTCACATATGCTACTGACATTTAAAATTGATTAATTGTGTTATCCGATGGATTAAAATTGCATAATCGTGATATCTGAGGGATCCGATTGACACAATTGGAACCTGATGGATTAAAAATGCACAATTGCAATACTTGATGGACCAAAAATATAATTAAACCTAAATAGAAATAACTATATTGAAACTTAAAATAAAGATAAATGATCAAAACGGAAAAAAAAAAATTATTGGAGGAACCGAATTGAAACCCAAGATATATGAAAAAAAAATAAAAATAATTTAGTGTTTCTATTCTCTCCAAAATTTTCCACCTTTCCCCTTCTCCACTGATTTCAGTTTCAGTTAAAGGAAACCCTCAACAGAGCAGTATAACACAGACGCTCCGACGCCTTCCACGCCGTCGACGGTCCGCGCTCTGGTCATCCCACCTCCGCGCTGATTTCACTGGTTTGCTCTGAGACTCTGATTCAGTTTATTTTGTTTTTTTAGTTTGCTTTTTGTTCACTCTCTGTAGATTCCAATTGAATTAAAGAAAATTACTGGTAATCAGAGGAAATACTGTGGTCACTGTTGAAGCACCTGAATTTCTTGTAAACATTTATAAGTATATTTTCAGGAAATAGTGTATTTGAAGTAGCTGCTGAGAGTAACATATAATTGTGGATCTTAAGAGTCTCATGTTAGTCACTAATATGGGGATTTTAGTGGGATAGCAATGACCTGACTGTTAAAATGATGTTTAATATATACCAGTATCTGGCAGTATACCCTTTTTAGTTGAATTTCCCAGAATCTTTTTCTATTGTTTTGTGCATGAACACTTCTCTGTTTCTATGTGCTCTAAGCTTGGGTCATTGTTGGAGCTATTTGAGTTTAAACTTCATGTCCTATGATTTGTTATTTGGTTGTTTGAGATATTTTGTTTGAATTTATATTATGAAGACCTGTATTTGTTATGTATTTTTATGGATTTCACTTATGAATTATGCTCTACATCTATTACCTATGAAGTTTAGTACTTATTTATTTAGTAGTCATCTGATTCAACTGTTGGTTGAATTGGTTGAATCAATCGAACCATGGCCCGGAGGTCTTGCTGGTTTCAATCTTCAGTTTGATTCTTACAACATTGATGCAAACCAACCCAACTTGAAATCTTCCCCATTCTTTTCTTCCCTATTTCCTAATCCCTAATTCCGTATTCTTCTACCTTCACGGTTTTGCTTTCTTATCCAACCCTGTAAGTCTCTACTCTCGTGCATTGTTTTACCTCTAATTTTTTTTCAAGCTTTGTTAATGATTTGCTTCTGGCATCTTTGCATTTTCAACCCTGTAATTTTTTCCCCTTGAAAGCCACCACTTGAAGCTCAGATTGCGTTTTGCTCCTCCCGTGCGAAGCCCAGACCTGATCTCCTCCCATTCATTTTCATCTCTTTTTCTTCAATTTCCGGGCTTCTTTGGTTCTTTGTCTGATTTAGGTTCATGTGTTGATTTTTCTGAACTGGACATTGTGGTTGACTTGTTCTTTAAATTTTCTGCTGATTTAGTTATGTTGGTTTATCGGTTCCTTAATTTGGATTAACATGGAGTGAATCTGGAAATGTGTATTTTGATTAACATTAGTTATACTTCTTGGAATGAATGTGAGCGAGAACCACAAGACACTTAACAAAAATGAAAAGGGAGACAACTTGTTCGTATGTAGATGAGAATAGATGATCCATTTATTAATGGAAATTGAAATTAAAATATTAGACATGTTTAAAATAACTCCATGGGTGCATCTCATTTGATAAACTATTTGTGAAAGAACTAAATCCCCAACCTATAACCATGGCTCATTTCTTCTTCTTGATGTTAACGCCATGTCTGTGAAAGGTTAGGATTTTTGGTGTAGGTAAGACTACGATTGCAACTCCATGTGTTTACTTGGTTTTGGTATTGGATCTGTATAGGTGTGCTATGCTGGCCCTTTCAAGAGGCCTCGTTTCTCGTCTCCAAGTTTTGAGGATAGATTCAGCCTCCCGGCTCCAGTTTTTGAGGGGATTGAGCTCTGATGTTATTGAAGCAAAGCCCGGGGTCATGACCCCTAACTCTAAACGAACTGGGGTTATAGCGGTCAAGTGTGGAATGAGTGCTCAGTGGGATAAATGGGGAGCTAGAATACCAATTACCATCCTTTGGGTAGACGATAATATTGTCTCTCAGGTCAAGACCCCTGACAAGGAAGGCATCTGTGCTCTCCAGGTGCGTTCTCTCTCCTTCTGCACTCTATTCCGCAGCCTCAAAATGTATCAATTTCACTTGTTCTTTGACCCCAAACATTATGGACCTGCTTGTTTTGTTTCAAGTTTCCTATTTTCAGAAATGATTAAAAAAATATCATCTGTTTCCTGTTTTAAAAAAGTTATTTATACAAGAAACATTGAAAACAACTTTTTGTTGTTTTCATTGTTTCCCGTAGAATTTTTTGGAAATAGGATATAAAATGAAAACAAGATGACTTTTTTGCGATTATCAATAAAAACGGGGAAAAAAAAACTAGAAACAAAGCAAACAAACCCTATACCTTTAATGCATTATTTTCATTTCTCGTTTTCACTATCAATTTCTTTCCCAAGATAAATACCATTAATTTGTCATGGAATAATGGTTGTTTGTGTGTGTGTGTCTAATTATAGACTCCTTTGATACTTTGTTTCTAGTTAGATTGGTTGTGGACAGAAGAAGGATAAACATTTGACCAAGCCTGAAGTGGGTCATTTTAGGGCTCAAGGAGTTCCCTTGAAGAGGAAGCTTAAGGAGTTTCCGGTGACAGAGGATGCACTTCTCCCTGTTGGTACGTCACTTGATGTTCGCCATTTTGTTCCAGGCCAATATGTTGATATTGCCGGAATCACTAAAGGAAAAGGTTTTCAGGTGTTTTTCTCAGCCCTTCATATTCAATATCGCTCCATATACTTTGATTGTGAATATGTGTACGTCTATGCATGTATTTGTGGCACTGCATATGTTATCACCATAGGATGATTGGTGGATGCATGGTCTTTGCATGTTTGTTGAGATACTTTGTAATTATTTGTCTAAGAATTTTGTTAAACTCGTGTTGCCAAATATATCGATCCAAGTCTTTTCAGCTATATGAGTGTCAATTTCCATTATCTTTTTTGTTTCCAGGGTTGGATGAAGCGTCATGGATTCAAGGGAATGCCAGCATCCCATGGTGCATCATTATCACATCGAGGCGGTGGTTCTACAGGTCAAAGGGATGCTCCTGGAAAGGTAAATCTAACTCCTTTGGATTGATATTCTTTCTTAACACACAACTTTCTGTGTTTTGTGATACAATAGTATGGTTTTTTAATAAGTTTATTTTGTTTGCAATAATGTTGCTCTCTGACTTTTGTCAGGTATTTAAAGGTAAAAAGATGCCTGGACGCATGGGTGGGCAGCAAAGAACAGTTAAAAATGTATGGGTCTACAAAATTGATCCAGCAAGGAATTTGATGTGGGTGAGAGGCCAGGTAAATTATTTTTCTTTTTTTTATTCTTCAATTAAGCTATGAAATTGGACCAAAAGGGCAGGAACTCTCTGAATTCACGTCAGGTACTGGATCATGAATGGGTCTAAATTTTAGAAAAAAAATTGAATGCCACCTAATTTACATTCATAGTTCTGCTATAGATATTTCTATCTACGTATGGGCCAAAATTTCTTGCTGAGAGTTGCCTTATACTAATATTAGTAAGTAAATGTGGATGGATCAAAATTAGGTCTGTATTTTATTGTGTTTGATTTTGTTACGAACCAATAAAACAGAACCGAGAATTTGATAGAGATTGAAAAAGAAAAAGAATGAATTTTATTGAATGATTGACTGAACTAAACAAGAAAAAAGAGTGGTTCCCTCCAAGGGTTTCCCCTTTCTCTCAAAAGACAGTTCTCTGGATGAATGCCCTTCCACCTTATGAGTGCCCTTGCACCTTTACTCCCTCCTATTTATCTAACCGATTCCCTCTAACTAACTGCTCTATAAGTGTCCTTAACTACTTTCCCTTCCTTTCTGTCCTAACAGATTTGCAACTTCTTGTGTGACAACTATTCATGAACTTTTATAAAAAACAATTATTCATGAACTCCAAAAATTTGGAATTTGGGCTTTATCATTGACGGCTTATTTCTCTATATATGATGTGCACAACAGGTCCCAGGAGCTACAGGGAACTTCGTTTTTATAAAAGATGCTGTGTACGAAAAACCTGACATATCTCTACTTCCCTTCCCAACTTACTTTGTCCCAGAAGATGAAGATACAGAAAATTTGAAACCTTTGGTTGCTGATCTTGGGGATGTGGATCCATTTATGGTTACAGATTAAAGAGCATGGTTCAGAAGCTGGTTTATCCCTTTTAGGTTCACTTCATGCCGTCATGTTCTTTTCTTTCTTTCAATATAGATGGCAAAATGAAAATTTGAGGCACCATCCGAGGATGATTTTTTACTTCTTGAGTCTTTTACTGCAGCTTTAGGATAAGTTATGACATTCAGCAAGTCAGAGTTGAGAGTGTAAACATGTCTGTTCTGGAATCCTACAAATAAGTGTGGAGTTTTGGAATTAATGAATTACGTCTCTTTATTGTAGTTGTATTGTTTACTTTTTTGAGCAAATTAGATTGGCATTGAATATGCACGGAACATGACTATTAACCAACATGACATTATAGTGTCATACAAGATACTGTTATGCTAATGCGGCTACTCCTTTATGGTAGTTGTGATATTCTGGGGATACGGAAGATTGGTCTGCATATTGTGCTTGCCTTTGAAGCTACTCCATTCCATAATCATTTGCTCGTAGGTATTGCAGCGAGTAATGGGGGAACTTAAGCCGGTTAACGATTCGAAAGATAAAAAAATAGTACTCCTTTTGATCAACAATATAAATAAAATTTTTCAAATTTTTTATGTAAAATATAAGTAAATTTCAATTATTTTTATTTTATTAAATGAAGTTATTCTCAAAATATCCTTTATTTGATACAAATTTTGTTTTCCAATAGCTTCTTTTATTCTCAACAATACAAGTTTAATAAATAAGAGAAATGGTAATTTAGGTAACAAACTTCATTTTTATTAGTCCCAATGACTTTTTTAAATAAGATCAACTAACTACCTTGTAGTATGTGTGTTTTATTCAATTTTTTATTATAATAGTGACCGGAGGGAGTATTAAAAGGTGTAGCTTTTAAATTTTTAAAGTATTAAATACACAATTTTTTAAGACAAAGTTTCTATTTCTAATTCCTTAACCAATGTCCTAAAGGCTCTAGTTAGTATTTGCCAAAGAAAAATATTAAATAGTCCAATTATAAAATATAAAGTAAATGGATTTAATTGGTATATAATGATAGTATAAAGTTTTTTTATACTGTCAATCAATCAAAAATAGATATATCATTATAAATATTTGATTCTTATCATAACCATATTAAAAATTATCAATTTCATAATTTTTAATCCATTATTAGTATAAATTTTTTTATACTGAACTGAAAGTAAATATACAAATATTGTTATATTTACATCTACGCATATCACCGACGGTATAAAACACTTTTAGACTATAACTCAATCAAATTTCACCACATCATCATATCAATAAGTTTAATTTTATTTAATTAAAAATTAACAAAATATAAGATCTTTTCTTTTCGGAAATCAGTTACCTTTTCTTCTTTCTCCACCAACCCTCCATGTTCTTCTCTATCTCTCCCAACTTTTTCTTTCTGCAAAACCAGAAATCCTTCTCCACCCACCCTGCATGTTCTTCTTTCTCCACCCATCCCCATGTTCTTCTTCATCTCTCCCAACTGTTTCTCCAAAACTAAAATCTCATTATCAACACCCACCGCCGTACGCCGATCTCTTGTTGTCGTCGGTGTAGTTTCCTTTTGTGCTTCCTTTCCATTGCTCAATGTTGGATTCAAGGTGGAGAGGGGAGCAAGGAGAAGCAAAGGATAATTTATGTTAAGAGAGAGAACATGGAGGGTGGTGGAGAAAGGGCTTTGGGGATGAGATATAAGTAAGGCACCCTCACCGTATAAGAAATTGATTTGTTTTGAGGTTATTGGGATAAAAATGAAACATTTATAATGATATATTTGTTAGTATAAAAAAACTTTACACTATATATATATCAATTTTTTTATGCCATTCACTTGTTGCAAATTAAACCAAATATAACATGTAGTGCATAGCTATTTTCTCCACGTGGTTTTGCTAATTCCATATATTTATTTTGCCAACATTTGAGGGTCTACAGATAAGATTTTGTTTATTACAAATAACTGGATATAACATTGCTAAAAGCTTAAAAGTAATGATCTTGTTAACTTCATGATTCACAGAGATTTTAGAAAACCCATCTCCTTGCAGCATTGAATTGCATCCTCAAACATTTTCTCAAGGCTATACTTAAACTCAAATCCAGCATCCATGAGTTTCTTTGAGGTTAAATGTGGAAGCCTGGGGCCTTTAATTTTCTTCAGCTCCCTAGAAGAAGAACACAAATTAAATTATAGATACAACCAAATTAAAGAGAGGTCATATATATATATATATATATAATAAAGATTTTTACATGGAAAAGGACAGTATAACTTACTCTAGTGTTGGTATTTGAAATTCTGGGTAATTGAGAGAAAGAAGTTCAGCCATTTCTTCAATAGTTACAATGAATGGAGAGCAATTATATCTCCCTTTTGGATTGGGATGCTCAAGAAGGAATATATGTGCTCTAGCCACATCATCAACATGCACCATATGGATACGAGAGGCACCAAATGGATTCTTGTCACCTACAACATCGATTTGTTTTTATTCTAAGAATCTTTACAAGGAAAACTTGTAGTATAGCTAAATCTGAATTTGTTGTTATTTGGCATTAATTTCACATTAGATAAAGTCAATATAATGACATTACTTCATAAAATGGTTAACTTTCATCGTTTAAGTTTGATTTTTAACATCAAAACCGCTATGCTGATCAATCACTAATCTAATTAAAAATAAGTTGAGTTATTGTGTTACATAGAAAACATTTCAGTAATCAGTTGCATTTTTCATGAGGTATTTTATCATCTTAAAAAATGATGGTCAAAATGTTGAAAACAAGTTAATGTTGATGCAGATATTTATATATAAATAAGTATTAGCAAAAACATAATAATTTTTTTTTTGATAAGCATATATTAAAACGAGCACATGGGATGCTCCAACCCAATTACATTGAGATCACCTTGTACAAGAGAAGAAGAATTTCCGAAAGATATAGCCTCAACTATGGGAGCCTAAAGTTTGCCTCTAGGTTGAGAATCTAGCTTACTCCCCTCCACCACAAAAAATTACCAAGACCAAACCAAACTACCTCAGAAAACTGCTTCCAGGAAAAAACACTCAACCAAAACCAAGCCATACCATCCACTAACACCCCACCTCTCCACCTTCAAAAGTGATCTTCACACGCCCAGCATCCAACCTGGCCCCAAAGATAAAGAAGCCTCCTCTCATTCATGTTTGTATTTGTTACCAAACCACCAACTGAACAATTCCTACATAACAGCAACCACTTGGTGCTATAATAAGAGACAGCACCCAAAAAAAGAAAAGAAAGAAAGAATACTTCATGTTGAAGATATTCACCCCTCCTATTTTAACACAAGCAATCCTAACAAAAATACTCCTTCAATCAAACATACACTAATCACTTATAGATTTGTCCTCCCATGCTTACTTCCCTGTCCTGTCATTAAAAGGAATGCAGGATTGAGAATGAATCCATCCCTGTTGGTGCTAGACAGACTTAAATGAGATAGTTCCACTTTATCCTTTCCCCACATCCCATTAGGATGATCAAGGAGAAATAAAGATTTAATTGATATGCACTATCAATGTAAAGATATTATCAACCCATCACAAATCATTTTATGTATGACTTTCAATGTAGTTATGATTAAAATGTAAATTCCTTTTACGGTATATCAAAATTAAACTAAAAAAATAATTGTCATAATTATCAACCATCAAGGGTGCGTTTGATTTGTAAAATGTATCTGGACAGTACAGGATAGACAAGACAGCACAGGACAAATCATTGAGTTACAGGACAATTCTTTGTCTTGTACGTTGTTTGATGGATAATGGACAACATAAATAAAATAATATTAAATTTACCATAATACCTTTTATAATATATATTATTTAATATATAAATATACAATATATAATTTTGTATAATTATGTAGAGGACAGAGAGGAGAGAGAAAGAGATAGAGAGGAGATCGAGAGGGAGGGAGAGAGGAGAGAGAGAGGGAGAGAAAGGAAGGGAGAAAGAGGAAAAAAAGAGAGAGGAGAGAGGGAGGGAGATGAGAGAGAGAGGAAAGAAAAAGGAGAGAGAGATAGAGAGGAGAGAGGGAGAGAGAGGAGAGAGATGAGAGAGAGGGAGAGAGAAGAGAGGAGAAAGGGATGTAAGGATAATTGTCCTTTGTTAGTCTGTCTATGGGACAACTTTTTGTCCCATGGTTTGGTGGGGGACAAAATTTTGGGTTTTTGTCCTGTCCCTCACCACCTTTTTTGTCCTGTCCTCTGACCACTTTTCAAATCAAACAAGGCACAAAAATTTTTGTGCTGTCTAATCCCTGAATCTTTGCAAATCAAACGCACCCCAAATGATTTAAATCAACCAAAAAAAAAAAAACTCTATTTCTCAACAAAGAATGCCAAAACCAGAAGTTGAAAAAAGATGCAGGACTTACCAAATAACAAAGCCAGTGAGGTATAAACAGAGCCAGGAAGCTTAGGACAAATGAAGGGTCCAAGAACAAAAGTAGGTATTAGAGTCACAACATCCAACCCATGTTGTTCTCCAAATTCAAGCACTGCCTTTTCTGCCAATGTCTTTGATACAGCATATGACCAACCAAATGGTTTCAAAGTCTTAAGAATATTCACATCACTCCAATAACTCTCATCCATTTCTTCTTCTTCTTTGCCCTGCCATGTAACAGCAGAGGCACTAGAAGTATAAATAACTCTCTTCACAGTCTTTGAATTTATGCAGGCTTTTAGAATGCCTAGTGCTCCATCAATGGTTCTTTTGGTCACTATTTCCTCTGGTTCGTTTACTTGCAAATCAATTGGAGTTGCAGTGTGGAATATCCCAATGCACCCTTCAATTGCAGCACTGAAACTTTCTGGGTTGCTCAGATCAGCATGGAAGATTTTTAGCTTTTGGGATGCACTGGGTAGATTTGTGAGGAAGCTAACATCTCTCTTGTGACCTATGTTAATGTCAAGATAGAGCAAAAGTATATTGAGCCCCTTTTAAGATTGGTATAGTCATAGAGATATGTATTTCTGTAACAATTAGGTTTACTTGAACACCCATGTTCAACATTAAAAATTAGAATTTAATTGCATTGCTGAAGATTTTTTTTTTTTTTTTATATTGTAATCAATTATATATTCACACATTATAAAAAATATTAAGGCTCTTATAATAGCTTACAAGTCACGTATGGAATGATAGTGTAAAAAAAACTTTATATTAACAATATGAAAATAAACTTTAAAATTATTATTGAATGATTTTGGTTACATATATGATCATTACTCCATTAAAACAATGCTAACATAGTTGCTTTATGTGATTGCTTTATGAATTTAATTGGAATGCATTGATTGCCTTGTCAATCAATTGCAATTGCCTTATCATTAAAAATTGACTTCTTTATACATTAAAAGTCATGTATATGATCATCAAGAGTGTAAAGAATGGAGATAATTTTTTTGTAAAAATAATTAAAATAAAAAGCTTACCTGGATCATATCTTACAGTGGTATTAACAGTGTAACCATCCTCAAGGAGCCTCTTGATGATCCATGAACCAATGAACCCTGTACCTCCAGTTACGCAAACTCTTCCTTTCCCCTCTTCCATTTGGTCACTCTTCTTTTTTTCTTTTTTTTTCTTTTTTTATGTATTTGGGCACTCTTCTTGTGTCTGTGTTTTTTCTTTTCACTACATCTTATCTTATATAGTTGGTTCTGCTAGACGGATATATCCATATATTTATAAGGATTTAATTAGCATGCATGTACTAAATATTTTTTATACTATCAATTAATCATAAATTATCATAACGTGAAATAATATTTGACTCTTATTATAATTATTTTAAAAATCACACATATATAATAATTTATGATTGACATTTTTGATAAATAATATATAAATGGTTGTCAACATAAAAAACTTCATGCTAACAATATAATTAGATAAAATTGTTTATAAACTTATTAATATGGTTGGTTGTTACTTTTCTATCGGCCTATTTCTTCAAACATTACTTCCTCCTTGTTGACTAGCCTTCCGTGTCTGAATCTTTGTTTCTTCATTCAAAGATCAAGCACTTTACTTCCTTGGAAATTTCAGTGAAAACAAGTTCTATATTATATGGGAGTTAATTTGAAGAGTCCTCTTAAATTTATATAAAAAGGTTTAATGGGTGCTAATTATATACATCAATCCTCACAAGAGAGAGTGAGAGAAAAATAGAAAGATCTTTATAGGGAGTTTTTTCAGAGAGAAAAAATAGTGAGTCAATTTGTGAGAGTGTTATCCATAAATTGAGGATACAATATTCTTGTATTTTTGTATTCCCATTATTGTTATAGTGGAAGTTGAAGCGGCCTACGGGTCCCGTGATTTTTTCCTTGCTCACATTGAGGAGGTTTTTTCACGCTAAAAATTGTCCGGTGTTATTACACTTATTTTTACGCTTCCACTTAGTGCCTATTTTTGAGTTCACAGAGGAGGGAAATTATGCTGGTATTTCCCAACAGTGGTATCAGAGCTCTCAGAGCTCTGGAATACTAGGTGCCGGATTTATAAGAAAATTCTTAGTATGCTCTGTGGCTGCAGCATTATCTGATTTTCCACATCAGAAAAGAATTATTCTTGTTGCTGGAAATAAAGTGTGGTAGTGTGAAAGTGCATGACTAGAAAAGTTCTGGCTAGGAAAGACTTGGTATTTAAGTGTGTCTATTAACCCACCTCTCTTTCCTGGGAACTTCCTTGGTACGTACTGTTCACAAACTACAGTAATTTTCAGCATTCGGTACAAGTCACATATACGACACTATTCACGTATAGTGTTATTTTTATCAAAACCCACCTGGTTGGAGGAGTTATTGGCCTGTGTAACTCAAGATGGAGGGAGCTATCACTCATGATGGAGACATATTCAAGCTAACTGCAGATAACTACTCCTATTGGAAGTCGATGATGGAAGATCATCTATACTGCAAAGATTTGTATTTGCCAATTACCCAGAAGGATATGCCGAAGGATATGCCGGATGTGAAGACTGACAAAGATTGGGAGCTTCAGAATCGAAAAGCAGTGGCTATGATCTGGAAATATATTGATCGAAGCTTGTTCGAGCATGTATCAACTTATACCAATGCGTATGAGTTGTGGACAAAACTTGAATCCTTGATTCAAAAGAAGACGCCCAGGAACAAAGCCCACCTTGTCAGACGATTGGTAAAGTTGGAGTACATGAATGGTCAAAATATGATCGAACATCTGAACACTTTCAAACGCATTGTTAATCAATTAACAAAGGCAGACATGAGTGTTGATGATGAGTTGCAAAATCTTCGACTCCTCAGTTCTCTACCTGAGAGTTGGGACACTCTAGTTGTCACTCTCAGCAACTCTGCTCCAGACGGAAAGCTTAGCATGGATTCTGTTACAGACTGTTTGCTAAATGAAGAGTCAAGATGGAGGGAAAGAGGTTTGAACAATCAGTTTGAAGCCAATGTTGTTGAAAATAGAAGAAGGAGTAAGAATCGTGGAAAAGGATGTCGTGGAAAATCACAAGGTAGGTCCAAATCTCGAACTTGACTAAATTGTTATTACTGTGGCAAACCAGGACACGTAAAGCCTGAGTGTAGATTCTTGAAAAGAGACCAACAAGCTGGAACAATCCACCCTGACCAGATTGACCCGAAGAAGAAGAAAGAAGATGAAACAACTACTGCAGTGGCCTCGAATGATGCGAATATATTTCTTGTCGGAGAAGAAAATTATCTAAATGTTGCATCAGATGATTGCATATGGATAATTGAATCAGGAGCATCCTTCCACGTCACACCTCATGAAGAATTCTTCTCATCATACCAAAAAGGAGAATTTGGTACGGTGAAGATGGGAAACCATGTCACAAGTAAAATCGTCGGTATTGGCGAAGTAACTTTGATGACTGAGAATGGAAATAAGCTTGTGCTGAAGGAGGTCAGACATGTACCTGAGATGCGTCTGAACCTTATCTCAGTGAGAAAGATAGATGAAGCCGGGATGATAAACCAATTTGGTAGCGACAGATGGAAACTCAGCCGAGGAAGCATGATTATTGCTCGCGGCAGAAAGGAAGGCTCTCTGTACATTATGCAGGAAAAGATATGCAAGGGGGAGACGAATGTTGCTCAAGACGCAACCAAAGAACTGTGGCATAGACGAATGGGCCACATGAGCGAGAAGGGTCTGGAGATCCTTGCAAAAGATCATCTCCCAAACATAAAAGGGCAGCCACTTGAATCCCGTGAAGACTGTCTAGCAGGCAAACAACACAGAGTATCTTTTAAAAGATCAGATGATGCAAGAAGAAGAAAGCAGATTCTGGATCTTGTTCATTCAGATGTTTGCTCAACGTCTGAAAGGTCTGTTGGTGGTGCTCAATACTTTGTTACCTTCATTGATGATCACTCTAGGAAGGTGTGGGTGTATCCATTGAAGATGAAAGATCAAGTTCTTCAAGCTTTCAAGGATTTTCATGCTTCTGTAGAACGAGCATCTGAAAGAAAACTGAAATTCTTGAGAAGTGATAATGACGGAGAATACATAGGTCTGCTTGAGACATATTGCAAAACTCATGGGATAAGACATGAGAAAGTTCCTCCCAAGACACCTCAGATGAATGGAGTAGCTGAAAGGATGAATAGAACGATCGCAGAGAAAGTCAGTAGCATGCTTTCTCAAGCAAAACTTCCCAAATCATTTTGGGGCGAAGCAGTGAAAACTGCAGTTGATCTGATAAATCTGTCTCCTTTAAGACCTTTAAATGGAGAGATTCCAGATGAAGTTTGGACTGGAAAGAAAGCCTCTTATGGTCACTTGGGAGTCTTTGGGTGTAGGGCATTTGTCCACATTCCTAAAGATGAAAGAGCAAAGCTAGATGCAAAGATGAAGGAATGCATATACCTTGGTTCACCAAGAGATGAACTTGGTTTCAGATTATGGGATCCTGCACACAAGAAGATTGTTCGAAGCAGGGATGTGGTGTTCTTTGAAGATCAAACGATACAAGACATTAAGCAATCTGAGAAGCCAAAGCACAAAGTGATTTCTGATTCAAGTCCTGTTGTGATAAACAATTTAGGAGGAGAGAATCCTCAAAGGAATGATGAACATGATCAGGAGGAACAATCTGATCAAACAGAACAACTTGACCAGATAGAACAAAGTCAGGATCAGATGATGGAGACTGATGAGACAGAAGAAGAATCTCAAGTAAGACGATCCAGAAGAGTCAGACAACCATCAAGAAGATATTATTTAGATGAATATGTCAATCTCACTGATGAAGGAGAACCTCAAAGCTTCATAGAAGCAATTAAGACGAATGATAAGGAGAAATTGTTGCAAGCCATGGAAGAAGAAATGCAGTCCCTGAAAGAGAATCAGACATATGACCTGGTGAGATTACCAAATGGATGAAAGGCGTTGAAAAACAAATAGGTGTTCAAGCTCAAGACGGAAGAGAACAACCCAAACCCCAGGTACAAAGCAAGAATTGTTGTAAAGGGGTGCAACCAGAAGAAAGGCATAGATTTCGAAGAAATCTTCTCACCAGTGGTGAAGATGACATCTATTAGACAATTCTCGGTCTAGCTGCAAAACTAGACTTGGAGATTGAACAACTTGATGTAAAAACAGCATTCCTACATGGAGACCTAGAGGAGGAAATCTATATGGAGCAACCAGAAGGTTTTGCAGAACCAGGCAAGGAACACCTAGTGTGTCGTCTGAAAAAAAGCCTCTATGGTCTGAAGCAAGCTCCAAGGCAATGGTACAAGAAGTTTGATCTCTTCATGACCCAACACAATTTCAAGAAGACCTCTGCAGACCATTGTGTGTTTGTGAAGAACTATGAGAATGGTGAATCCATCATACTTCTGTTGTATGTTGATGATATGCTAATTATTGGGAAAGATAAGGCGAAAATAGCTGCTCTCAAGAAGGCATTGAGCAAGTCTTTTGCCATGAAAGATCTGGGTGCAGTGAAGAAGATTCTTGGAATGAAGATAACTAGAGATCGTTCTAGAAGGATGCTGTGGATGTCACAAGAAGACTATATCCAGAAAGTTCTGGAAAGGTTCAACATGCATAATGCCAAACCTGTGCATGTTCCATTACCTGATCATCTCAAACTGAGTAAGACGCAATGTCCAGGGAATGAAGAAGAAAAAGAAGAAATGAACAAGGTGCCCTATTCTTCTGCAGTGAGTAGTCTTATGAATGCAATGGTCTGTACAAGACCAAACATTGCTTATGCTATCGGAGTTGTGAGTAGATTCCTATCAAATCCAGGAAATGAGCACTGGAATGCAGTGAAATGGATACTACGATATCTGAGAGGAACTGCCAAAAGCTGCTTGTGTTTTGGCAATGGAAATTTAAAGCTTCTTGGGTATTCAGATGCAGATATGGCAGGAGATGTGGATTCAAGAAAGTCTACATCAGGATATCTAATTACTTTTGCAGGGGTAGCTATCTCATGGCAGTCAAGACTACAAAAGTGCATTGCTTTAAGCACTACAGAAGCAGAATTCATCGCAATCACCGAATGTTGCAAAGAGATCTTGTGGATGAAGAAGTTCCTACAAGAGTTAGGACAAGATCAGGAAAGTTATATTCTCTATTGCGATAGTCAGAGCGCAATCCATCTCAATAAGAACTCGACATTTCATTCAAGGTCGAAACACATCGACGTAAGGTATCACTGGATCCGTGATGTGTTGGAAAGTAAGCTGCTGCAGATTGAGAAAATATACACAAAAGATAACGGGGCGGATATGATGACAAAAGCTCTACCGAAAGAGAAGATAGAAGTCTGTAAAGAAGTTGTAGGCTTAGCATCAACCCCAAACTGATTCAAGGATATTTTCCCTTTGTCTGAAGGGGGAGATTTGTTGGAAATTTCAGCCAAAAGCAAGTCTCACATTGTATGGGAGCTAACTTGGAGAGCCCCCTTAAACCTATGTAAAGAAGCTTAAGGGGTGCTAACTAAACACACCAATCCTCACAAGAGAGAGTGAGAGAAAATTAGAGAGATCCTTAGAGAGAGTTTTCTCAGAGAGAAAAATAGTAAGCCAATTTGTGAGAGTGTTATCCACAAATTGAGGATACAATATTCTTGTATTTTTGTATTCCCATTATTGTTATAGTGGAAGTTTAAGCGGTCTACGGGTCCCGTGGTTTTTTTCCTTGCTCACATTGAGAAGGTTTTTCCACGCTAAAAATTATCCGATGTTATTACACTTATTTTTACGCTTCCGCTTAGTGCCTATTTTTAAGTTCACATAGGAGGAAAATTATGCTGGTATTTCCCAACATACTTCACCTACTATCAAGTATATCAACATCATACAGTTTGTTATTAAATTAAACTTCATTGAAAGAAACAGTGGATGCAAGAAAAGGCTCAAAATCAAGTGTTTATGCCGCTTTTAGATAAGGCTGGCTTCCTTAATCCTTCCACATTTTTCTGTTGGCGTGGTTGACATTTATCATTACGTTTGGAGAAAAAACAGTTTATTTTTCATTAAATTACTTTTAGTTACATTTTTATTTCTTAGAATATCCTTTCACCTATTAGGTAAGAGACTAATATCTTGCCTACGGATCCAATCATGACCGCATCTTTAATAACCCTTCCACTTGGACCAAAATTGATAAAAATTAAATAACCACCACTTTCATAATATTTACTATAAAAAAAATTAACAAATCCAATTTGACCACTTTCCACCAGTTCTTTGATAGTTTCTCAACCAAGAAAGTTTCAAGTACCATCCAGGACTCAAAACTAACGCTCCTAACAAAGAGCTCATAATAAGAAATGGAAACTCATAGCAAAACCACGACTACTTCTTTTGCCTATTAAACAATATCCCCACGTTTGGAATATAGTTTGTAAACCTGAACCCCATTTTGATATGTGCAAATTAAACTGAATTTCATAAAATAATTTATTTGACAAAATCGGTTTTCTATAAACAAAAATATATTGACGAGAGTATAATGGATATTTGACAAAATCATACATGAGCTTTTTTAAATATGAATTTGAGTTTCAAATCATTATTTGAGTAGAAATGTAAAATAAAAGTACATTTAATTAGGTCAAAACATGGTTTAAAAATTGTAGTTTGCTGGGGGCATTGGTTTGGAGTCCGGGTTAGTTCTAGACTTCTTTATAATCTTAGATATGATTGGTCAAAAAATTAATAATGAAATGGATGGGGAAGTGAACGTCAGATTGAATTTGCTATTAAAAGCAAATACTAAGTAACACTTACTAAGTAAAATATAAATATAACTAGTTTGACACGCTACTAAACGGGCTAGTCTTTCTTCAAATATAAAATAATCAATATTTAATCATTTCTAAACAGAATTTCAAATGAAAGTGTTGGATAAAAGACACTTTAAGGGTCCTTGTTTGCCTTCATGTATATGTCAATCTATGGGTTAGAATTAATGTTTGCTGGTATCTCTCTTGAAAGTTCAAATATAGCAAAGTTTATGCATGGCCAAAGACAATATTGAGTTATGCCTAGATCACACAATATTGAGTGTCATCATACTTTGCTTAGACATGTTAGCAAAATGTATAGGTGGTCGCGCTGTCGCGCACACGCCAAAAAGAACGAGCGGTTTGTAAAACTGTAGTTTAGGACGACAACTCGGATGTCGTCTCACAAGGACTCTTGAAGTGTTATTTATCACACAAATCAGTTTTTTTTTTTTTGGGGGGGGGGGGGGTTGGATTGGACTGCAAATAAGAAACAAAGCAAAACAAAGCAATGAAAACAGAGCAGTTGAAAAGATTATCAAATAGCTAAAAACGATTAACCTATTGTTCTCGATTCCCAACTATCATCGGTTCATGCAATTTCCAAGCCCTAAGCAGATTCTAATCCCCTCCCAGTTGTAGCAACAATTTACAAGCGAAACCACTACTACAGATATATGTCCCTATTCCCGAATTAAGCAAACGGGGTTAAGCCCTTCGTGAACTAAGCGAACACGAAACGAACATGTCGCGACCGTCCCGTCCGGGAGGCACGAAAAATGGATAAAAAACAGAGGAGTCGCCACTAAGATTTTTATTGGGAAAATCTTAGAAAACCCAATTATTTAAAGGTAAACTGGTCTTTTAAAAAAGAGAGATATGAGTCCGGGAGTCGGTTACGAGTAGGGAAGGTACTAGCACCCCACATCGCCCGTTTAAAAACGGTACCTCAAGTTAATTGTGCAAAAACATTTTAATAACCTTTTAAATATTTATTCTACCCAAAAATTATTTACAAGACAGTGTTATTTTTAATTTTAAATAGTTTAGATTTTTATCAGTTTTTATATTTTTAAATTTATTGTTTTAGAAAAATTAAATGAGGTTGAACATGGCACATGAGTCCTTAGGGCAACCTCAAATCTAAGGGACTGAGCATGGCACCGTGTCCATAGAACATCCCTAAAAAGGAAAAGTTTAACTTTTTGATTAATTATTTTAACGTAAAAACGGGATGCAAAAAAAGGAAAATTAATTAAATGAGGTTGAACGTGGCACATGAGTCCACAGGGCAACCTCAAATCTAAGGGACTGAACATAGCACCGTGTCCATAGAGCATCCCTAAAAATAGAAAAGTTTAATTTTTTTGATTAATTATTTTAACATAAAAAGGAGATATAAAAAGGGGAAAATTTAGTTTTGGCCCGACAAGATGGTTTATCTTGCTCCTACGTATTCCCGGGTGCGATGGGAAACTCAAAGCCACGTAGTTCTTTTAGAAAATTTGATTGGTTGGTTGATTTTAATTTTTGAAAGGATTGAGATTTGAAAAGATTTCATTAATAAACAAAGGGGAAATTTTTTCATTTTTGATTTTTTATCTTTTTGAAAAAAAAGGATTTTTTTAGATGCAGATTACTCTTTTTTTAATTTTTATTCTTGGCCCAACAAGCATAGAAAAAGACTCATTAAAATCACATTATTCTTGGCCTAACAAACATAGGAAAAGACTCATTAAAATCACACAAGCAAACACTCATGGAATCAGAAGCCCAACTAAATAAAGCCCAAACAGATAAACCAAAATAATAATAAATTAATAACACAAAAAAAAAAGGCATTAAAAGAATCAAACTCAGAAGCTTTAGCTTCTGAGTTCTCATAATACCCACAAGCAGCAAACAGAGGGGCGAATATGGCTGGATCGGGAGGGCGGCGAGGCAGGAGACACGGCGGCAGTGACAGTTCTGCACACGGTGGTGACGCACACCTCCTCTGCAGCGTTGACGACCAGCGGCTCCGGGCGACGGCGCGCTTTGCGGACGCGTGCAGGCAGCGCGCCGCGCGGTTCCTCCTCCTTGCGTTGAGCGGCGACAACCGCGAGCCCTCTGTTGGTGGCGACGCGGGGCAGGGACGGACGATCTCGGTTTGTGGTCCAAAGAAGAAGAGAGATATGGTGGTGGTGGCTTGGCAGGGGACGGAGCTCGTGGTGGCAGATCCGGCTCAGATGCGGCAGATCCGGTGAAGCCGTGGTGTCTGGAGCAGCTCCGTCAGTAGCATGGCGTGGCGGAGGGAGGCGGGTCAAGAGGCAATGGTGGTGGCCTCCCGGATCTACTCGCCGTTACTGATGGTTTGGGACTTTGTTTTATGGGGTTTTGTGTTTGAACTTGAGAGATGAAAGTTGAATCAGAGAAAGAGAAGAAAATTGGGGGAGAAGAGAGGATGGAGATGGGTGCTGTTTCTGGAACTATGAAGGCTCAAGGAAAGTGTAGAGAGTAGAGGAAAGACATGAAGGGAAAGGGAGGTGGAAGAAGAACGTGAATGTGAATCTGGTTTGCTTTGTTTTTTTTTTGTTTTGTTATTGTTTCTTTTTTTATCGAAAATAGAGGAAATAGGCAACGAAATTTTTGGTGTCTCGTCCCCCTCCCCCGTTTCTGCAGTGCCCTTTATATACTTTCTACTGTTGCAAGACTCCAAAACAGGACCCAATGTCCTCTGCCATGGTTGCAATGCAGGGTCCTTTTCACATTTCCAATCTTATCATTCTGCATTTTTTTAGTTTTTCCTTGATGCTGCAAATTTCCTTGTTCATGTTGAGTATTTTTCCATTGATTCAGGTTTGACCCAGCATCAGAGCATCCTATTTTTCCTTTTATGTGCTTAAAACTTGAAGTCATTTTTGATGCAAAATGCTTAACACTGTCATTGCTCTTTTGGTTGCTGAAATGCATTAAAGAATTTTGGCTTATCCTCTTGGCCCTTACTACAATTCTGCAGATCCACCTTTCCTTTTTATCTTTTTTTTGTTTTTGTTTTTGTTTTTGTTTTTGTTTTTTTTCTCTTTTTTTTTTGTTTTTTTTTTCATTTGGGTTTAGAACATTGTCTAAAAGACATCTTCAACAATAATGAAATTGGGCTCACTAAAAACAAAAATCATTTTTATTGCAAAGTTATTTGTTTTAATTTGTTCAAAACAGTAATTAAAAGGATACCCGGACGAAATTAGGTGTTCACAGCTGCCCCTATTTACTTGTTTCTTATTAGATAGTAGGTGTAACCGCAGTTAACCTATTATCGTTATAAGAAACGAGGAAAGACATGAACTCCAATTTTGTTCGTGGTACACTGACAAGCAAAATGACCTGTGACTACAAAATGATTTCCTGTAAAGGACCAGTGGATTGGATTGCCCATTGGGTTTACACATAAAAGCTTGCCGGGTGGATCGTCTGCCGAGCTTAAACAGAAAGAGAAAAGAGCTTACGGGGTGGATTGCCCGTCTGAAGCTCGAGCATAAAGATAAAAGATCTTACGGGTTGGATTGCCCGTCTGAAGCTCGAACTGAAAGACAAAAGAGCTCACGGGGTGGATTGCCCGTCAGAAGCTCGAGCAGAAAGATAAAAGAGCTTACGGGTTGGATTGCCCGTGAGAAGCTCGAACTGAAAGATAAAAGAGCTCACGGGGTGGATTGCCCGTCAGAAGCTCGAGCATAAAGATAAAAGAGCTTACGGGTTGGATTGCCCGTGAGAAGCTCGAACTGAAAGGTAAAAGAGATTACGGGGTGGATTGCCCGTGAGAAGCTCGAACTGAAAGATAAAAGAGCCTACGGGGTGGATTGCCCGTTAGAAGCTCGAACTGAAAGATAAAAAGCTTACGGGGTGGATTGCCCGTGAGAAGCTCGAACTGAAAGATAAAACAGCTTACGGGGTGGATTGCCGTCGCGAGCTCGAATCAAGATAAAAAGCCTACGGGGTGGATTGCCCGTTAGAAGCTCGAACTGAAAGGTAAAAGAGCTTATGGGGTGGATTGCCCGTGAGAAGCTCGAACTGAAAGATAAAAGAGCCTACGGGGTGGATTGCCCGTTAGAAGCTCGAACTGAAAGATAAAAAGCTTACGGGGTGGATTGCCCGTGAGAAGCTCGAACTGAAGATAAAAGAGCCTACGGGGTGGATTGCCCGTGAGAAGCTCGAACTGAAAGATAAAAGAGCTTACGGGGTGGATTGCCCGTCAGAAGCTCGAACTGAAGATAAAAAGAGCCTACGGGGTGGATTGCCCGTGAGAAGCTCGAACTGAAAGATAAAAAGCTTGTGAGGCCATATAGACAAATGCAATATATGAATGTAGATTTTGCTCACTGATGACAATGCGAAAACTCAAATAACTAGTTTTCAATTTACAGAAAGAATGATGATGATGAGAACCCTTATTAATTTTGGGCATGATGCAAAAGATTGATGATAGATTATTTCTTCTTTGCTATTTCTTTCATTATTGGATCCTTGACCCCCTAAAGGCATCGATCACAGTCAGTCTTGAGGATGAACTAAAACAAGGCCCATCTTATCTGGGAGAGATATCTTGCACTTTTATCCCCTGATGATTAGATGTTCTTGATGATAATTATCTCGATGGTTGAGTCTCAGTATTCCTTCCTTTCTTCGATGCCCTTTATAGGGGAAGCATCGTGCCCCCCAAGACCTTTTGAGGCTTTCTAAGGAATTCTAACTGCTTTAAAAAAAACATTACTTGTTTCACGTTTCAGTATATACTTATCAGGATGAATGCACACACACAAATGACAAAAGTTAAGAGGAAATGACTAAGGTAGCGAAATAAAGTAAAGGAAGTCAATGTCATTATATTTGGATTGAAAAAGGTGTACAAAGCATAAGTTGCAAAACGTTGCGGAGTAGATTCACATCTCCTCAAGTGATGTCTCTTTCAATGACTAATTTTAGTATCCCTCATACAATCTTGACTACTCATTAATTGGCTTCAGAGATGTTGTCTGCCCCAATCTTCATATATCCAACCTACGGACTGCCCCAGTTCATCGGCTTGACGACACTTCCATTGTTATTTTTTATTTTATTTTTTTGAACCCTAACTTTTGCCTAGACCGCCTTTTCAGGTTTTCAGTCTAGCGGGTTGCTCTAACTTTTGCCTAGACTGTCTTTTCAGATTTTCAATCTAGCGAGCCTTTTCTCTTTTCATTTTTCATTTTTCTTTTCTTTTCTTATTCTTCTTGGGAAGTGTGTTCAAGCATAATACTTTTTTACTGCATCCGAGTTCACAGGGAGCGGGAGGTCTTCCCCATCCATCCTGGTGAGAATTAAAGCTCCTCCAGAGAAGGCCTTTTTCACAACGTAAGGTCCTTCGTAGTTCGGAGTCCATTTCCCTCGATGATCCTTTTGGATTGGTAGAATCTTCTTGAGCACCAGGTCACCCTCCTGAAACTGTCGTGGGCGTACCTTCTTCTCATAAGCTCTCATCAACCTTCTCTGGTATAATTGGCCGTGACACAACGCCCCTAATCTCTTCTCTTCAATGAGGTTCAATTGGTCTAGTCGATCTTGGACCCACTCAGCTTCTTCTAATTCTGCTTCTCTCAATACTCTTAATGAGGGGATCTCTACTTCAATTGGGAGCACTGCCTCCATCCCATAAACTAAAGAATATGGCGTTGCCCCTGTCGAGGTGCGAATAGAGGTACGATAGCCGTGTAAAGCAAAAGGTAACATCTCGTGCCAATCCTTATACGTCACCACCATCTTTTGGACAATCTTCTTGATATTTTTATTAGCGGCCTCAACTGCCCCGTTCATCTTTGGGCGGTACGGAGAGGAATTATGATGCTTTATCTTGAAATTTTCGCACATCTCCTTCATCATCTTATTGTTCAAATTGGTCGCATTATCAATGATAATTTCACTCGGCAACCCATAACGACAAATTAACTCTCTTTTGACAAATCTGATCACGACATTCCTGGTCACATTGGAATATGATGCAGCCTCCACCCACTTGGTGAAATAATCGATGGCAACAAGAATGAAGCGATGTCCATTTGAGGCTTTTGGTTCGATGGGCCCGATCACATCCATTCCCCACATTGAGAACGGCCAGGGTGCCGACATGACATTCAAGGGAGCTGGCGGCGCATGAACCTTATCAGCATATATTTGACACTTATGGCACTTCTTCGCATAATTAAAGCAATCAGCCTCCATTGTCAACCAATATTGGCCAGTCCTCAAGATTTTCTTGGCCATTGCATGACCGCTCGCATGTGTTCCAAAAGGTCCTTCATGTACCTCCTCAACTATCTCTTTAGCTTCTTTTGCGTCAACGCACCTCAACAACACCAAGTCATGGTTTCTTTTGTAGAGAATATCTCCATCTAAATAGAAACCCATTGCAAGTCTTCTTAGAGTTCTTTTGTCATTTTCCGAAGCACCCGGAGGGTATTCCCTTCTTTGGATGAAACATTTGATGTCATGGTACCACGGTTTTTGATCAGACTCTTCCTCTATCACTTGACAATATGCAGTATGATCACGACTTTCCATTTTGATGAGTGGTAGGTTCCTCTCGTCACTTACTTTGAACATTGAGGACAAGGTAGACAAAGACGCCCGACTAATTGGTTATCTTCTCGGGGAATATGGTGAAATGTGACTTCGTCAAACTGCTCAATCAAACCTTTGATGTAATCATGGTACGGAATTAACTTGGCATCTCGGGTTTCCCATTCCCCTCTTAGCTGGTGGATGACTAATGCAGAGTCCCCATATACCTCCAGTCTCCTTGCTTTTGCCTCTATTGCTGCTAAAATCCCTAGTGCACAAGCTTCATATTCGGCTATGTTGTTTGTACAATCGAAGCGAGCCTCGCAGTGTGGGGAAATAATCATTTTCTCGGTGAGATTAAGATTGCCCCGATTCCGTGCCCCAAGGCATTAGAAGCTCAGTCAAATAACAAAGTCCACTTTTCTTTTTCTCGTGATTGCTCGCGATCAAACAAAGCCATTATATCTTCATCCGGGAAAATCACATTGCATCGATCCATAATCTTCTACCGGCTGATTGGCTAGATATTCTGCAAGAGCACTCCCTTTTATTGCTTTTTGGGTGACATAGACAATGTCATATTCTGATAGCAGGACTTGCCAGCGAGCAATTCTTCCAGTCAGAGCAGGCTTATCAAAGATATACTTGATTGGATCCATTTTGGACACCAACCAGGTAGTATAACACAACATGTAATGCCTCAAACGGCGAGCCGCCCATGCTAAAGCACAGCAAGTGCGTTCTAGCAGTGAGTAGTTGGCTTCACAGCTGGTGAACTTCTTGCTTAGATAATAGATGGCATGTTCCTTTCTTCCCGACTCATCGTGCTGCCCCAGTATGCAACCCATAGATCCATCTAGCACAGTCAAATACATGATGAGAGGTCTTCCCGGCACTGGGGGAACCAAAACTGGAGGCTCTTGTAGGTATTGTTTGATCTTCTCAAAGGCGTTTTGACAATCTTCATTCCATGTCACAGCTTGATTTTTGCGCAACAATTTAAAGATTGGTTCACATGTCGCGGTTAGTTGGGAGATGAACCGGGCAATGTAGTTCAATCTTCCTAAAAACCCACGAACTTCCTTCTCCGTTCGAGGTGCTGGCATGTCGATGATTGCTCGAACCTTTTCAGGATCAACCTCTATTCCTCTTTGACTAACGATGAACCCCAGAAGCTTGCCTGATTTCACTCCAAAAGTGCATTTGGATGGATTCAGACGGAGCTTAAACTTTCTTAACCGCTCAAAGAGTTTTTGCAGATTATCAACATGGTCATCTTCGGATCTGGACTTGGCGATCATGTCATCTACGTAAACTTCTATCTCCTTATGCATCATATCATGGAATAAAGCCACCATAGCCCTTGATATGTTGCCCCAAAGATTTTTCAAGCCAAAGGGCATAACCTTATAGCAAAAGGTTCCCCACAAAGTGACAAATGTAGTTTTCTCCATATCCTCGGGTGCCATCTTGATCTCGATTATATCCCGAGAAACCATCCATGAAAGAGAATAATGCATGTTGAGCAAGTATTATCTACAAGAACATCAATGTGAGGCAAAGGAAAGTCATCTTTTGGGCTAGCTCTGTTCGGATCTCGATAGTCAACACACATTCGAACTTTTCCATCTTTCTTGGGAGGCAGGAACGATGTTAGCAACCCATTGAGGGTACTTTACAACTTCTAGGAAACCTGCATCCAGTTGTTTCTTGACCTCCTCCTTGATCTTTAAGGACATTTCCGCTTTCATCCTTCGTAGCTTCTGCTTTACTGGAGGACACTCCGGCTTTAATGGCAATTTGTGTTCTGCTACACTGGGTCTAACCCTGGCATGTCTTGGTATGACCATGCGAAAACATCTTTGTAATCTGTCAACAACCTGATCAACCTGTTCCGCTCCTTTTCTTTCAGGGAAAGGCCAATCTTGACCTCTTTTTTATCATCTTTGGTTCCCAAATTGATTAGCTCACTCGGCTCTTCATGGGGGCGAATTTCCCTGGCTTCTTGTTCTACCAATCTCAAAAGTTCAGGGGGAACTTCCCCGTCATCATCAACAACCTCCTCAAAGATGATCAACGGAATAGTCAAAATTGTATGATGAGTTACTAACACTGTCGTTTTCAAGAGAGTCACTTTTAGATCTGCATTTTGGTAATTATCAGGGAAAGATGAATATAGGTTAAAGACGTGAGACTGCATTTATTGGTGAGGGATGGTGAACAAAAACGAAAGTAAAAAAAAAAGAGATATAACAACACAAAGATACTGAATGCATGCATTTATTGATAAGTCATACTGAAGCAGAAACAAGTAAGCCCATTACAACAAAATTCCTAAAGCCTTGGGCAGAGCTAAAGGATAAGCATTACAGAATTACTTTGAAAAGGACTCTATGGTCTTGGGGAACTCAATGACCTCCCAATTGTTGAGCTCTGTATCCGGAGAGCATGGATACACTAGATTGATACCACGATCGGCAGGATAATCATTTTTGATAGCTACTGCTTGGTCTAGGAATGCAAACCCTATGCTTCGGAAGCTCTGTCGAATGTCACAGATGGGAACCCTTTCAGCCTCGTATCCACGATTTTCCAGCCGAGCCAACCTCTTTCTTTTCTTCTCTTCTATCACCCTCATCTTGTCGGCCTTAGTGGGTTTGTATCCCAACCCAAACCTATCCCTGTTCTCAGTGAGCATGAGGATGTCAGCGACACCTTGGCTATTATTCCCCAGACCGCTTCCAGGTTGGTATCCTCCTTGAAGCATAACCTTGGCCATCATGATGGATGCTTTGGATGACCGAGGTTTCAAGAGTGGAGTTCCCTCCCCAACATAAGTGGCATTGGCAATTTCAAGTGATTGGAAGGCGGTCTCGAGAGCTTCTTCGGCAGCTTCAATATAAGGGGTTGTTGATGGCTTGCTTACTAACAGATCCTCCTCTCCAGAGACAATTATCAGCTTACAATCAATAATGAACTTCACCTTCTGGTGCAATGTGGAAGGTACAGACTCCGCATTTAATGGATCCATGGTCGCCCTAGGAGACAACTGTATGTTGGTGTGATGTCCATTACTTGGAAAAGTACTTCAAAGGTGCAGGGGCCAATCTGAATGGGCAATTCAATTTCTCCCATGACTTCCCTTCGGGTGCCGTCGAAAGCTCTTACAATCATTGTGCTTGGCTTCATATGAGTTCCATCGAAAGGCAACTTCGCCAGTGTTGACTTTGGCATTACATTCAAAGAAGAGCCATTATCAATGAGAACCCTGGCCACGACATGGTCTCGACACTTCACAGAAATGTGCAAGGCCTTGTTGTGCCCCATACCTTCGGCTGGTATTTCATCATCGGTGAAAGTGACATAATTATCAGCAACTATGTTACCTACAATGTTATCGAGCTTATCAACTATGATGTCATGGGAGACATGCGCTTGATTCAACACCTTCATCAGTACTCTTCTGTATGGCTCTGAGTTCATTAATAGAGACAAAAGAGATATCCGAGCCGGAGTCCGATTTAACTGATCCACAACCCTATATTCACTCTGCTTGATGAACTTCAAGAATTCGCCTACCTCCTCATCAGATACACCCTTTTTATTCTCACCCCCGTTTGCTTCCTTGTCATCTAGGATTTCTTCCACCTTCTCTTTCCCTTTGTGATCCTTTCCTTCCTTTTCTATTTCCCCTTTTCGCAATACCTCTGGAGTGTAAATGCGACCACTCCTAGTCATTCCGCCAATTCCTGAAATGTTGGTGACCACAGTAGTCCCGTTGGAAGGATTGGGTTGGACCTGCATCTCATACTTCCATGGTACTGCTTTGGTGTCCTTGTTTGGAACTCAGATGACGATTGGTGTTGGCCCACTTGGAACCGGCAAAGGTTTCTTCTCGGTATAGTATATCACCACTGGTTTCGGAGTGACTTGCTCAGGAACTGGCCGAGAATTAACCACAACAGTAAAAGGGGTTATCTTAATTGGGGTTGGGGAAGTTGTAGATTCAGCAACCATATTAATGGCACATTCATTTGATCCACAACCAATTAAGATAATCTTCATATCCATTAACTGCTGCACGACTTGCCGAAACTCTGAACAGTTTTCAATCGAATGCCCCATGTTTCCATCAAAGTCACACCTTATCTCTCCATCGAGAGCTTTTTCTTCCGTGGCCGGGATTTGGATCAATCCACATTTGCACATCTCTCTAAAAACAACTCTCATAGGAGTCCTAACATCGGCCACTTTACTCTTTAGAGTATGTTCCAAGAAGCTCTCAATGGCATTGACCCCTGAACTCTCATGATTTGGCATAGGACCCTGTGCCACATTTGGAGCATCCTTCTGAAAGCTCAACCATTTGGCATTAATCAGGTCTTGGACCTTAAACTTCAAAGCTTTACAACTCTCGGTGGAATGTCCTGTGGCCCCATCGTGATATTCACATTGAGCATTTGGATCATACCACTTTGGATAAGGAGGGTCTAGTGGTCTTGTCGGGATAGGAGTTAGCACGGATTTGCTCACAAGTTGGCGGAATAGTTCGGTGTAGGTCATGGGTATTGGGTCAAAACGCACTGGCTTTCTTTCCGGGTTATATGGTGGTCTTGTTTGGCTGGTGATTGGGTTTGGATTTAGAGGCTCGACGATTTGAGGTGGCATGGTGGGGTGTGTTTGAGGCTGAGAAGGGTATGATGGTCGGTAGGGAGCCATTTGTTGAGGGTTTGGAAATTGCGAGGTTGCAGCGATGTATGGCTGGTTGGCTTGGTGATATGGAGGTGGTTGGTAATATGGGGCGTATTGGGCATGGAAGGCGGGTGTTTGGTTTGGTCTCCATTGGTTCGGTTTCTTCTGTTCCAAGGTTACTGCATGTGCCTCTCCCTCCTTTTTTTTTCACGAATGGGGTTTTCTTTGGGCCGTTCCCTACTGAAGTCTCGACGATCTTGCCATTCCCCATTCCACTTTCAATTCTCTCGCCGATGATGACCATGTCAGAAAAATTTGATGACACACTCCCAATCATCCTATCATAGAAAGGCGACTGGAGTGTATCAATGAACATTGCTACGATTTCTTTCTCGGCTAAGGGAGGTTCCACCTGAGCAGCCAGTTCCCTCCATCGTTGCGCGTATTCTTTGAAAGTCTCTACATCCCTTTTTGACATATTTTGGAGTTGCATCCTATCGGGAGCCATGTCAACATTGTACTTGTACTGCTTCAGGAATGCATCTGCTAGATCTTTGAAGGATCGGATGTGCGCCTGCTCGAGATGCGTATACCAATTTGAAGCTGCCCGGTCAAGTCGTCTTGGAAGAAGTGAATCAAGAGTTTATCATCTCGGGCATGTGACGCCATCTTCCTCACATACATGGTCAAATGGTTCTTGGGACAAGTGGTTCCCGATATTTGTCAAAATCAGGCACCTTAAATTTCGGCGGAATTACAACATTTGGCACCAGATAGAGTTCTGAGGCATCCCGAAGACCATAACTATTTACCCCTTCGATGGCCCGCAATCTTTCCTCTAGTACTTCCAGTTTTTCTTTAGACTGGGAATCCCCCCCCGACTGATTCACCGGAGCTTCTCCGTACATATTATGGGGAAATGAATATGGCATGGAGGAGGAACCGAAGTTTGGCATCATTTGAGCCCCCTGGGGTCCATAATGTAGGGTGTATTGTGGGGGCCTTGGATTGACAGATGGTGTCACTATCGGGGTGTTACCATTTGTAGGGTTGACATTCTGTGCTTTATGGTATTTCGACAGATTGGTGGGAATTTGTGCTTGAGTGATGTGTTCGGAGCTCTGAATACCATCTTGTGGACTCGGGGTCATGGTGGTACAAACCCACGTGGCAAACCGTATGGGGGATTGTTCGGGTCAAATGAAAAATGAGTTGGGTTGAGAGGCATCATGGCCCCTGGTTGTTTGAAGCCTTTAATAGGAATTTGAGAAAAACCGGGCGGGATGAGAGGTGTGGCTGGCTGTCCTTCGTTCGAGGCCGGAGGGTTCTCCTCTGTGTTCTTCTCCTTCTGCATTTCTTGTAGGATTTCCATCATCTTAGCCATCTGATCCTTGATTTGATCGACTTCATCCTCGATCACTTGAACTTCTTCTAGTTCATCCGCCATGGCTCTTGCCTGTGATCGAGTGCGATAAGGGTGTCTTGGAGCAATCGTTCGAAAAACCACACCTTTTATTTAATAAAAGAAAGAATAAATGAATAAAATCAAAAGAAAGAGCATAAACCAATTAAACTCCATTTTTGAGAGGAAGACCGTCGCATACACTTATAGCAAGAATACTCATCCCGCAATCAAATCTAGTGGTATAATTCCCTCTAGGTTGATCTGCAGTTGATGTCGAGTCCAAGGGAGAATTCACTCCTCGATAGACCACATCTGTACTAGCAATGTTATTGTTTGACGATACCCATATTTTACGCAGAAAAACACATCGTTTTTAGGGTAAAAATATAGTTGATGAAGTATCTAAGGGAGAATTCACTCCTCGACAGGATATCATCCGGAAAAAGAGAGAGCATTCCACAAAAATTTGATGAAAACTTCTATTTCATTGGATGGATATTGCAATACAAACATGAGTCTTTGGTCAACTAGAAAAACAATACATCGAGAGTTTTCATATTTCTAACCCCTCTTTGGGGACCTCAAAATATTATGTCAAGAGCTTCATCTTCTTTTTCCTGAATCCCTTTGCAAGCTTCCCAAAATGCTTGAAGAACTCAGTCAACTCTGGGTGGTATCCGGAGGAAAGGGTTCTTGTAGACCTGAATTGATACTTCTTCAAATCGATCCACCAACTGGGAAGTATGATATTGAATTCTACCAATCATGTCTTCATATTTTCTTCTCCATGCTTCCCTTTCATAGATCACATCCCTTACAACCAATTTCCATCCCTTTACCCATTCCGCGTGACGTTGAGCTTCTCCTCTTTCATTTTCTTGCATTTTGGTCCTGAGCCAATTTTCCCTTTCATTAGCTTCTGTTAATAATTGACGATATCTGGCAGCTTCGCTCCATCCTCGATCGAGTAAAGTTCGGTCTGGGGCCAAGGATTCTTGTAGAGATCCAACTCTCTCCTTTAGTATCTGTATTGTTTCGACATGAACCCCTACGTCCCACTCAAGCTCTTCTTTCTTCTTTAGAATTCTGATTAGCGTGTTTTCTTGACACTCCACCTTTGCTTGCAACTCTTGGATCACTGCTTCTTTCTCTTTTCTTGCCCTTTTCATGCGACTTGGGGCTTCGTAGGAATCGGCACATTCACTTCTCAAATTCTCGATCTGTAAATTCAGTTTTTGCACCTGGCTTTGGAGCTTGACGATAGTTACTTCGCAACTTGGTTCTTTTCATCCAAAACCCCCATCCGAGCTTTTAGAATTTCAATTTTTTCCAGCATTTGATCTTCTCAGAAGAGGATTGTTTTCAAGATCTGGTGGGGTTCCGGTTTTGAAGGACACCCCCTTCTTGCCTCTCTCCATGCTTCATATCTTTTTGTTCGAGCTATGATCCGCCTTCCTAACTCATCACGCCCTTTTATGTGAATATTGTTCCATGCTGACCTTATTGCCATTGTCTGACTCTTGATGCTTTCACATTCTTGATATAGGAAATATGCTCCACCCAAAGAGACTCTTTTGGGGGTTCATCTTGTGTCCACCTGAGTTGGCACATTACTAGAGCCGGTGAATATGACACACATCCTCTGGGTCCCATCCATGGGACATTCGAGAAACCTCCACAACTGAATATAACGGAATCCCCATTGTACCATGGGCACATCCATCTAAATGAACGTGAGTCGACCTGATCAAACTCTTGTTTCCATTCATATAGTTTGCGTGACTTTAGCGGCATGCGAATGAATCCTTTCAACGGGTCATCCGTTCTATCAATTTTGTTTCCAGCATACAAGTGAGTCATAATCCAAACATATAACATTGGTGCACAAAGACCGCAACTTTCCTTGTTGATTCTGATGACAAACTTGTAGTGAGAGAAAAGTCTCAGCTAGGATAGCAGGGACTAAATTCACCCCATATTCCTCAACTCTGTAGAAGACGTCCATGGCTGATCGATCAATCACATCCGGAATAAAGGGAAAAAGCACCAGTCCGTAGATGAGGAGAGCCAACAACCTATTAAAAAGAACCCATCGTTGTTGTTGAGCCAACTCCCTAAGATAACCTTCCAAGAATTGCCTCTTCAAGCCCGTAGTGTTTCCTTTTTCCACTTTATCCAATTGTTCCGGTTTAAGTTCCAACAGACTTGCTATCTTCCCATCTGCCACATATTGTCCATAATACAAATAGACACGTGATTCCGTTTGGATAGGCGGTCTCGGCATGTAAGCATACTCCTCTATGGTGGGAGTTACATCTAGGTCAGGCAATTCAAAACATCTCAAAGTTGAGTTCCAATACTGAGCGAATGCACTTAGAGCGGAGGCATCCACCGGAATACGTAATAGATCTAGTATCCTCCCATACTTGTTGTTAAAGTTCGAACGTGCCTTTTCTGACATTTGTTGACTAATTTCCCGTAAGCTCTGAACATCATTGAGTGTCACGTCGATCTTGATGCTCTTCTTGGAACTGCTTGCATTGCTAGTACTCTTTCCGACGCTTGGTCCTTCCATTCTTTGCTATAAGATTAATACTAAGGTCTTCCTGTCAAGAAACACAAATAAAGAAAAAATTAGAAATAAAACACACGAAAAAAAATGCCCTACATGCTTCATGTTGCATGAACCCCAGTAGGGTTGGGAACCCTATGTCAGGTATGCTGTCAATGCACTACCTTCACTATGACACGCCGCTTATTAGAAGTGCAATAATATTCGAACATGTCATTCGGGCTTGGAGCGACGATGTGTCTCCCCCTTTTCATTTTTTTTTTTGAAAACTTCATAATAAATATGTATGTGCATGGCAATTTATGTTTATGATGCCAGAAAAAATGGAGAGAGAGAAAAAGTATGCTCCCTTTGTCCTAAATTGGGTAAAACTTAGGGTTGGACAAACCTGAGGTAATGACTCTAAACAGGTTGGCTACTGAGTTTGCTCTATCAGTGAAAATTAGGTAGGGTCTAGACTTCAAAAAGCCATGGTTCCCAGATTGCCCCTATCCCGAAAGATAAGGATCCGATTCATGAATCTAGTCACAAGTAGGGATAAACCCTCTCAATATGACCATCCCATGATATCGGGTACAACCTGAGTGGTGAATCAACAAATGTCAGGGAGGTACGAGACCTCTTCAATGACAATGTCGAGACACCGCCTAATCCTTGAGTTTTGAGCAAGGTCGGGTATAGAGCCAAAAGTGTGTGCAAGTTGTGATAGTGATGTGTGTGATGGGAGCACACAAACCTTCACAAAAACCTACTAAAATAAAACTACCCCAAGCCTGCAAAAGGGAACAAACAACACAAATACAAAAGTTCTCTACCCTAAGGTTGCAAGAATATACAAAAGCAGTTATGGAAGCATTAAAAAAGAAAAAAAAAACAACAAGGGTAAAACAAATATTTTCAAAGCTGTTTTTTTTTTTAAAAAAAGAAGAGGAAAGAAAAAAAAATAAATAATAATAAATAAAATAAAATTTGCACAACCAACTATGATAGGCCTGACTCTCAAAGTCGTCCCCAGTGGAGTCGCCAGCTGTCGCGACCGTCCCGTCCGGGAGGCACGAAAAATGGATAAAAAACAGAGGAGTCGCCACTAAGATTTTTATTGGGAAAATCTTAGAAAACCCAATTATTTAAAGGTAAACTGGTCTTTTAAAAAAGAGAGATATGAGTCCGGGAGTCGGTTACGAGTAGGGAAGGTACTAGCACCCCACATCGCCCGTTTAAAAACGGTACCTCAAGTTAATTGTGCAAAAACATTTTAATAACCTTTTAAATATTTATTCTACCCAAAAATTATTTACAAGACAGTGTTATTTTTAATTTTAAATAGTTTAGATTTTTATCAGTTTTTATATTTTTAAATTTATTGTTTTAGAAAAATTAAATGAGGTTGAACATGGCACACGAGTCCTTAGGGCAACCTCAAATCTAAGGGACTGAGCATGACACCGTGTCCATAGAACATCCCTAAAAAAGGAAAAGTTTAACTTTTTGATTAATTATTTTAACGTAAAAACGGGATGCAAAAAAAGGAAAATTAATTAAATGAGGTTGAACGTGGCACATGAGTCCACAGGGCAACCTCAAATCTAAGGGACTGAACATGGCACCGTGTCCATAGAGCATCCCTAAAAATAGAAAAGTTTAATTTTTTTGATTAATTATTTTAACATAAAAAGGAGATATAAAAAGGGGAAAATTTAGTTTTGGCCCGACAAGATGATTTATCTTGCTCCTACGTATTCCCGGGTGCGATGGGAAACTCAAAGCCACGTAGTTATTTTAGAAAATTTGATTGGTTGGTTGATTTTAATTTTTGAAAGGATTGAGATTTGAAAAGATTTCATTAATAAACAAAGGGGAAATTTTTTCATTTTTGATTTTTTATCTTTTTGAAAAAAAAGGATTTTTTTAGATGCAGATTACTCTTTTTTTAATTTTTATTCTTGGCCCAACAAGCATAGAAAAAGACTCATTAAAATCACATTATTCTTGGCCTAACAAACATAGGAAAAGACTCATTAAAATCACACAAGCAAACACTCATGGAATCAGAAGCCCAACTAAATAAAGCCCAAACAGATAAACCAAAATAATAATAAATTAATAACACAAAAAAAAAGGCATTAAAAGAATCAAACTCAGAAGCTTTAGCTTCTGAGTTCTCATAATACCCACAAGCAGCAAACAGAGGGGCGAATATGGCTGGATCGGGAGGGCGGCGAGGCAGGAGACACGGCGGCAGTGACGGTTCTGCACACGGTGGTGACGCACACCTCCTCTGCAGCGTTGACGACCAGCGGCTCCGGGCGACGGCGCGCTTCGCGGACGCGTACAGGCAGCGGCGCGCTCGCGGTTCCTCCTTGCGTTGAGCGGCGGCAACCGGCGAGCCCTCAGTTGGTGGCGACGCGGCAGGGACGGACAGATCTGGTTCGTGGTCCAAAGAAGAAGAGGATATGGTGGTGGTGGCTTGGCAGGGACGGAGCTCGTGGTGGCAGATCCGGCTCTGTATGCGGCGGATCTGGTGAAGCCGTGGTGCTGGAGCAGCTCCGTTCGCAGTGGCGTGGCGGAGGGAGGCGGGTCAAGAGGCAATGGTGGTGGCCTCCCGGATCTACTCGCTGTTACTGATGGTTTGGGACTTTGTTTTATTGGGTTTTGTGTTTGAACTTGAGAGATGAAAGTTGATCAGAGAAAGAGAATAAAATTGGGGGAGAAGAGAGGATGGAGATGGGTGCTGTTTCTGGAACTATGAAGGCTCAAGGAAAGTGTAGAGAGTAGAGGAAAGACATGAAGGGAAAGGGAGGTGGAAGAAGAACGTGAATGTGAATCTGGTTTGCTTTGTTTTTTTTGTTTTGTTATTGTTTCTTTTTTTATCGAAAATAGAGGAAATAGGCAACGAAATTTTTGGTGTCTCGTCCCCCTCCCCCATTTCTGCAGTGCCCTTTATATACTTTCTACTGTTGCAAGACTCCAAAACAGGACCCAATGTCCTCTGCCATGGTTGCAATGCAGGGTCCTTTTCACATTTCCAATCTTATCATTCTGCATTTTTTTAGTTTTTCCTTGATGCTGCAAATTTCCTTGTTCATGTTGAGTATTTTTCCATTGATTCAGGTTTGACCCAGCATCAGAGCATCCTATTTTTCCTTTTATGTGCTTAAAACTTGAAGCCATTTTTGATGCAAAATGCTTAACACTGTCATTGCTCTTTTGGTTGCTGAAATGCATTAAGGAATTTTGGCTTATCCTCTTGGCCCTTACTACAATTCTGCAGATCCACCTTTCCTTTTTATCTTTTTTTGTTTTTGTTTTTGTTTTTGTTTTTGTTTTTTTTCTCTTTTTTTTTCGTTTTTTTTTCATTTGGGTTTAGAACATGGTCTAAAAGACATCTTCAACAATAATGAAATTGGGCTCACTAAAAACAAAAATCATTTTTATTGCAAAGTTATTTGTTTTAATTTGTTCAAAACATTAATTAAAAGGATACCCGGATGAAATTAGGTGTTCACAGAACACACGCGAATTAAGCAAACGCGATTAATTATAGGAACAAGATATCACCGAAAATAAATCAACACAACACAATATACTCCTGAATTAAGCAAACAGAAATATATAGCATGGCATTGAAAAGGGAAAAGCATACAAAACAGGAAATAAAAGAACCTCAAGTGTAGTGGAAATCGATTACAATAGATTAATCCTAGAAAGTTAGTTCTCCATGGAAAAACGAAAACACACAGAAAAATGTAAAAACAAATGGAGAAGCCAAAAGTTCTTTCAATCTGCCCAGAACAGCCTTTTATACTATTCAGAAATTTAGCCCACTCGCGAGGCGAACCCTCATTCGCGAGGCGAATATTGTGAAGAGTCAGCAACCTTTGGCATTCTCGCGAGGCGAAGCATATCTCGCGGGGCGAGAGAACTGAGGAGTCTGCTTATTACGCTCGTTATGAACATCAAGGGCCAACCGTGATGCTTTCTGACTTCCATGCTCGCGAGGCGAGTTATTGTTCGCGAGGCGAGATTCTTCAACTTCAAAACTGCCACAGCCGTGACCTTCAACACGGGTAAGCCGTGATGGTCTCTGACTTTCAGGGTTGGATGACTTACGGGGCGAGATATTCTTCGCGGTGCGAACCAGAAGATGGCATTTCTTACTGTTCTGCTGGCCTTCAGGGTCGCGAGGCGAGAATAACTCTCGCGAGGCGAATACCCTGTTTCTTTATTCCTTTAACTTCTACTTAACCTGAAAACAAAGAAACAGCTATAAGTGCATTATTTGACTCAAAACTGGCTAAATTAACCTAAAACTACTTTAGAGACTCAAAACCTTGCTTGAGGACAATCTAATCTAATTTGGGTGAAAATAGGATATAATTTGCACAAAACCACGGTCATACTAGCTATAAAACTAGATGAGCCAGCGGCTGATCAAAATACCCCAAACTTAAACTTTGCTTGTCCCCAAGCAAACTAAAACTCAAAAATCAAAAAGACTCAAGACCTGACAAGCTTAAAAGATTCCATCAACCCTGCACAAATTCAAGCAGTTTCATCAAAACAGTTTTCTTCAATGCCCCCCCCCCCCCCCTTCAAGCAAAGCAATCCCCACAATCATTCATTCTAAACAATTGAGAATTTAATCATTCAAACAATCATTAATCTAAGCAGGGGGTCCAAGTTACACACAAGAGGGAGATCACCAAATTCAAACAACTGCCTTCCTCACAAGGGCATTTAGTGTTCACTCAATCGCTCAATTTGTGTCAGGCTAACAACATTTCCCTCAATTTCACTTTTCAAGAACACTTACCATAAATTTGATTTTCATCTCCAAATGATTCCCACAGAAAACATGCAAGCAACATCAAAAGGTCTTTTATGGGTTGTAATGGGGCCTGGCTAAGGGTAGGATATACAAAGGAACTAGGCTGAAGACCCTAGGAACTAAGAGAGCATGCACTTTTTACACTTTGAATTTAAACTCAAGTCCCTTTTTTCATTTTTCACTTGCCTTGGGTGACTACAGCCTTTTCTATTTTTTAACACTTTTTATTTTTATTATTTTTCCTTTTTTTTTCTCTTTTTTTTTTTTGCTTTTCTTGTTTTTTGCTTTTTTTTTTTAAACAAACAACACATTACACCTTGCAGCCACCCCAAACTTAGTTTCTTGCACCCATTCTCTTTCTAAGATTCCATGCTCTCCTAATCCTAAGATCGGGTTAACATGGTTTTCCAGATTTTGAGCTCATAACATATGGTTATCAAAAAATAATAGGCTAATCAGGCTCAATGGGGCTAACTAGAGAACATGCATTAGGAATTGGTTCAATTTTAGGCTAAGTAGCTATTTACAAAGAAAATGCCTAAATCATCTGAAGTAAACACATAATCATGCAAACCAAAAAGAGATTCAAGCAAATTCAGGAAAGTGCAACTTGAAAGTGATTCTCACAGTCAAAAACATGTTGGAGGCTCAAAACCTCACCTAGACATTCATGCAAATTGTTTGACAGAGATTCTATCCCTAGCGTGTGCTTCCTATCACCCCAAACTTATCATAAATCATGCCATCATAACAAAATCTTAAAGTTCAGTTTTCAATCAGATGGGGATCACTCTTCAAAAACAATTTTTTTTTTCAGCCTAGGGGGGATCATCACATAAATCATGCAATTAATCTATGCAAAATCAATCAAAATCCAGCAAACTTGCCAACATAAGACTTAACCCAATTTATTCAAGAGCTAAAAGAAAAGAAACAAGACAAGACAAAACAAAACTACAACTAGTTCCCTCCCCCACACTTAAAACATGCATTGTCCCCAATGAAACAACATAACTATTAAATCAGAGTGAGGGAAAGGAAATGGTACTCCCTGATCAAGTGTCAGTGTAGGTGGGAGCTTCCAAGGAGAGCTCCTCAACATTAGCATCCACAGGAACACCAACATCCACACCATGGAATGGCTTCAGCCTCTGCCCGTTAACCTTGAAGGACTTGTTGGTACCTGCACTTTTGATCTCTACTGCACCATAAGGAAAAACATTAGTAACAACAAAGGGGCCATCCCATTTGGACCTAAGTTTCCCAGCCATCAATTTCAGGCGGGAATTAAACAGTAAGACTTTCTGGCCCACAAAAAATTCTTTTCTAGCAATCATCCTATCATGAAAAAGTTTTGTTTTCTCTTTATAAATCCGGGAGCTTTCATAGGCTTCTAGCCTAAGCTCCTCAAGTTGCTGCAACTGTAGTTTCCTTTCAACACCAGCTTTCTTCATTTCCAAGTTACAACACTTGACTGCCCAATATGCACGGTGCTCAACTTCCACCGGGAGGTGACATGCCTTACAAAATACAAGCCGAAATGGGGACATTCCTATAGGCGTCTTGAAAGCGGTCCTCTGAGCCCACAGTGCGTCTTCCAGACGGCGGCTCCATTCCTTTCTATTCGGCTGCACCATCTTTTCTAGAATATGCTTGATCTCCTTGTTTGATATCTCAGCCTGGCCATTGGTCTGGGGATGGTAAGCAGTGGAAACTCTATGCACAACTCCATATTTCCCGAGTAAGGCTTCCATGGTTCGGTTGCAGAAGTGAGTGCCCTGGTCACTGATAATAGCCCTAGGTATGCCAAACCTGCAAAAAATGTTGGACCTAACAAATTTGGAAACAACTTTAGCATCGTTAGTCCTAGTGGGGATTGCTTCCACCCACTTTGAAACATAGTCAACAGCCAAAAGAATATATACAAAACCAAAAGAAGCAGGGAAAGGACCCATAAAATCAATCCCCCAAACATCAAAAACCTCACAAAAAAGCATGGGCTGCTGAGGCATCTCACTCATACGAGTGATGGCAGGGCCTGCCGTTTGACATTCCTTGCAATTTCTGTAAACCTCATAGGCATCTCTAAAAATTATGGGCTAGTAGAACCCAGAATCCAGGACTTTTCTTGCCGTCCTCTGTGGTCCAAAATGTCCTCCAACTTGAGAGGCATGTGAAAAGTGCAAGATGGACTCTGTCTCATGATCGGGGACACACTTCCGAATAACCTGATCACTGCAAAACTTCCAAAGGTACGGATCATCCCACACATAGTACTTTGCATCACTCTTGAGCTTGTGGAACTTGGATCTACTTGTACCTGCAGGAACAACACCAGCAACAAGAAAGTTAACTATGTCAGCAAACCAGGGAGTTACCCCATACAGATGTAGAAGTCGCTCATCAGGGAAATCATCTTGGATGGGAGAAGGATCCTCATCCCTTGCTATTCGGCTCAAGTGATCGGCTACCAAATTTTCAGCTCCACTCTTGTCTTTTATCTCCACATTGAATTCTTGGAGCAAAAGCATCCACCAGATTAGTCTCGGCTTAGCTTATGGTTTCTTTAACAGGTACTTCAGAGCTGCATGGTCGGTGAAAACAATAACTTTTGAACCTAGCAAATAAGACCTAAATTTATCAAGTGCAAACACAACAGCTAGCAGTTCTTTCTCAGTGGTGGTGTAATTGGATTGTGCAGCATCTAATGTCCTAGAAGCATAATGAATTACATGGGCAGCCTTGCCCACCCTTTGTGCCAGAACCGCTCCCACAGCAAAATTGGAAGCATCACACATGAGTTCAAAAGGGAGTGTCCAGTCAGGGGGCTGGATGATGGGGGTAGAGGTCAATGCTTTTTTCAGGTAGTCAAATGCCTCCTTGCAATTTTCATCAAAATGGAACACGACATCATTCTTCAGCAGGTTTGACAATGGCAGAGCTATCTTGATGAAGTCCTTAATAAAGCGCCTGTAGAAACCTGCATGGCCAAGAAAAGAACGGATCTCGCGTACGCAAGATGGGTAAGGCAATGAAGAAATCACATCAATTTTTGCAGGATCTACTGAAATACCCTCTTTAGAAATAACATGACCCAAAACTATCCCCTGTTCTACCATAAAGTGACATTTCTCATAGTTCAAAATCAAATCAGTCTCAATGCATCTTTCTAGAACTAGACTCAGACTATGCAAACATGCATCAAATGAGGAGCCATATACAGTGAAGTCATCCATGAACACCTCCATGCAATTTTCAATAAATTCAGTAAAAATGCTAAGCATGCATCTTTGGAAAGTGCCAGGAGCATTACAAAGGCCAAATGACATCCTCCTATAGGCAAACGCGTCAAAGGGGGGACATGAAAGTGGTCTTTTCCCGATCCTCGGGGGCAATATGGATCTGGAAATACCCGGAAAGCCATCAAGAAAGCGTGAATGAGATTTACCACCAGCCGGTCCAAAGATCTCGATCTATGAACGGCAAAGGAAAGTGATCCTTTCTCGGTGGCCTGGTTCAACTTCCTATAATCTATACGAGACTCGCTTGGCTATTACGGACTCTAGTAGGTACAAGCTCATTATTATCATTTCTAACTACTTTGAGACCGGACTTCTTGGGTACAACTTGCACCTGACTTACCCAAGTACTATCGAGAGATGGGGTATATAATACCGCCTGCAGAAGTTTAGTCACCTCTTTCTTCACCACATCCGGAATCAATGGGTTTAGCCGCCTTTGAGCTCGCCTTCATCTGGTTTAGCCCCATCCTCCAATAGAATTCTGTGCATACATCTGGAGGGGCTAATTCCTGGAATGTCAGCTAAGGTCCACCCAATAGCCTTCTTGTGCTTCTTCAGAACCTCTAAAAGCTTAGCTTCCTAGTCAGAGTCAAGGCTGGAGGAAATGATGACTGGAAGTTTTTCATTCGTCTCCAGGTAGGCATACTTCAGGTTCCCAGGAAGTGGCTTGAGCTCTAGGGAGGGTTGCTGCTCAACGGATGGTACATTGGGAGTAGCCATGATGTCAAGGACTTCTGCTGAACAGACAGCTTCACTCTCACTATCACTATCACCCGGCAAAGTTGAATCAAGAAACTCAGCACAAACAGCACACGGGTTAGTGTCAGTACAGTTAGTACATGAATATAAATCATCAAACCCAGAAATAAATGGAAAATCAGAAACAAGGTCCTCATGGGTATCATCAATAAGCTCAGAAAGCAACTCTAATTGGAAAACAGAGTGCTCCTCCAATGGGTGTTTCATAGCATCAAAGATGTTGAACTTTGCCACAATATCACCAAACTCCATAGACATGGTCCCATCATTCACATCAATTTTAGTCTTAGCTGTCTTCATGAATGGTCTGCCCAAGATTATTGGTGACCTACTGGAATTTGTCTCTCCTGCCATGTCTAGGATGTAGAAGTCAGCAGGGAAAATCAGCTCATCAACTTGTACCAGCACATCTTCTACCATTCCCATGGGGCGGACACTGGTCCTGTTGGCCAACTGGATGGTGAGACCTGTATACTGCAAAGGCCCAAGATCAAGGTTATTGAAAATAGAAGTGGGCATGACATTTATGGAGGCTCCCAAATCCAGCATGCAATTTTCAAATTTCCTGTCCCTAATAGTGCATGGAATAGTAAATGTGCCTGGATCCTTGCACTTCTGTGGTAATGCCTGAGTAGGGGCTAAAACAACAACTCTTTCTGGTGCAGACTTAGACTGGATATGAGCTGAAACATTTCTTCCCAAATCAACTCTCTCAATATTCTTCAACTTCCTCTTGTTGGTGCATAGATCCTTGAGAAATTTCGCATACTTGGGCACCTGCTTGATCACATCTAGAAGGGGAATATTCACAGCTACCTTTCTGAACACATCAAGAATTTCCTTCTCCTTCTCTTCACCACCAATCTTCTTATTTTTCTGTACTCTGTGTGGGAAGGGGATCGGTGGAATGTACACTTTCTCAGCTTTAACATCAACAGTAGGCTCAGGAGTTACCTCAACAGTTTCTTCATTTTTCTCAGAGGTTGCCTCAACAACTCTTCCAGATCTCAGAGAAATGGCACTCACATTAGGATTGGATGCATTGGGATTTATCACGATCTGTGCAGGTAGCTGGGTTGTCCCTTGAGCTTGCTGTAAGTTATTTATGGAAGTGGCCAGCTGTCCAATCTGTGTCCTCAAATCTTGAATGCTAGCATCTGTTGTTTCTTGGTCCAGCCAACTTGCTCTTTGGCCGTGTTCTGTGAGGCTGAAGTCGTCCGACTTGCTGCTGGAAAAGTGTAGTCATTTGTGCAGTCATTTGTGAAGTCATTTGCTTGAACATGTCCTCCAGTGAAGGTCCAGAAGGTGCAGAAGTGGTCACTTGAGGAGGATTCTGAGGTGCCATCGGTTGTTGTTGGGATGAGTTCCCATACCGAAGATTAGGATGATTCCTCCAATTGGGATGGTACCTATTTGTGGAGAGGTCTGGAGTGCTGTACCGGTTCTGGTTATTGCTTTGATTATAGGGATGGACTGCATAAGCCTGAGATAGATCAGTGACGAACTCTTCCTTCGGAATGGGGCATGCATCATACGGGTGCTCAGGAGAGTTGCACATGCTACACAACCTTGCAAGCTGAACCCTATCTATTGCCAATTGCCTTACAAAAGAAGTGAGCTCATCCATTCTATTTTCAAGGGCCTGGTTGGAAGAGGAACTATGGACCTCATGCACACCTCTTGTCTCAACAGAATTTCTCCTGGTAGTAAACTGCTGGGAATTCAGTGACATATTCTTAATGAGTTGCTTGGCAGCAGCTAGGGTTTTATCAACAAGTGCTCCCCCACTAGCAGCATCCAAAAGATTCCTATCCATCGACAGTAATCCCTCATAAAAGTACTGGATAAGAAGTTGTTCAGAAATCTGATGCTGGGGGCAACTGGATACCAAATGCTTGAATCTTTCCCAATATTCAGCCAACGACTCATTCCCTTGCCTAATGCCACATATTTCCTTCCTTATTGATGCAGCTCTGGAAGCAGGAAAATATCTCTCTAAGAAAACCCTCTTCAAATCATTCCAGGTGGTGATAGAGTTCGGCTCAAGATATAACAGCCAATCCTTTGCAGCTCCCTGGAGTGAGAACGGAAAAGCTTTCAGCTTGATGCTATCCTCGCATTACTCCCTCTGATCTCGAGGTTGTGGAGCAGACAACCTGGAATTCCTTCAAGTGCTTGTGTGGATCCTCACCTGCAAGACCATTAAACTTTGGCAACAAGTGAATGAAACCATATTTTAATTCAAAAGGAGTATCAGCACCAGGATATGCAATACACAAGCCATTGTAATTTACATCAGGGGCAGCAAGCTGTCTTAATGTCCTTTGATCACCCATGTTTTCAAAAACAGTTTTATAATTAGAATGACCACTAGTGCTAGCCCGAATTTCTCTACGGCGTGTGTGCAGTGTTCTTTCAATTTCAGGATCAAAATCACACAATTCAGGGCAATTAGACCTAGTAGCCAGACCAATTCAAAACAAAAACGAAAATGAAAGAAAGAAAAGAAAAATAAAATGTGAAGAATAACAAACAAGATCTCCCCGGCAACGGCGCCAATTTTTTGTCGCGCTGTCGCGCACGCGCCAAAAAGAACGAGCGGTTTGTAAAACTGTAGTTTAGGGCGACAACTCGGATGTCGTCTCACAAGGACTCTTGAAGTGTTATTTATCACACAAATCAGTTTTTTTGGGGGAGGGGGGGGGGGGGGGGTTGGATTGGACTGCAAATAAGAAACAAAGCAAAACAAAGCAATGAAAATAGAGCAGTTGAAAAGATTATCAAATAGCTAAAAACGATTAACCTATTGTTCTTGATTCCCAACTATCATTGGTTCATGCAATTTCCAAGCCCTAAGCAGATTCTAATCCCCTCCCGGTTGTAGCAACAATTTACAAGCGAAACCACTACTACAGATATATGTCCCTATTCCCGAATTAAGCAAACGGGGTTAAGCCCTTCGTGAACTAAGCGAACACGAAACGAACACACGCGAATTAAGCAAACGCGATTAATTATAGGAACAAGATATCACCGAAAATAAATCAACACAACACAATATACTCTTGAATTAAGCAAACAGAAATATATAGCATGGCATTGAAAAGGGAAAAGCATACAAAACAGGAAATACAAGAACCTCAAGTGTAGTGGAAATCGATTACAATAGATTAATCCTAGAAAGTTAGTTCTCCATGGAAAAACGAAAACACACAGAAAAATGTAAAAACAATGGAGAAGCCAAAAGTTCTTTCAATCTGCCCAGAACAGCCTTTTATACTATTCAGAAATTTAGCCCACTCGCGAGGCGAACCCTCATTCGCGAGGCGAATATTGTGAAGAGTCAGCAACCTTTGGCATTCTCGCGAGGCGAAGCATATCTCGCGGGGCGAGAGAACTGAGGAGTCTGCTTATTACGCCCGTTATGAACATCAAGGGCCAACCGTGATGCTTTCTGACTTCCATGCTCGCGAGGCGAGTTATTGTTCGCGAGGCGAGATTCTTCAACTTCAAAACTGCCACAACCGTGACCTTCAACACGGGTAAGCCGTGATGGTCTCTGACTTTCAGGGTTGGATGACTCGCGGGGCGAGATATTCTTCGCGGGGCGAACCAGAAGATGGCATTTCTTACTATTCTGCTGGCCTTCAGGGTCGCGAGGCGAGAATAACTCTCGCGAGGCGAACACCCTGTTTCTTTATTCCTTCTTCTTCTACTTAACCTGAAAACAAAGAAACAGCTATAAGTGCATTTTTTGACTCAAAACTGGCTAAATTAACCTAAAACTACTTTAGAGACTCAAAACCTTACTTGAGGACAATCTAATTTAATTTGGGTGAAAATAGGATATAATTTGCACAAAACCACGGTCATACTAGCTATAAAACTAGATGAGCCAGCGGTTGATCAATAGGTGTTGGTGCTGTCTTTTGCATACATATAGAAACCGTAAATGTTACTGATGAATTGAGTTGGAGTACCTCGAATATTCGAATATTTCCATTAATATATTTTTGCTTATAAAAAAATGTCTCTTTCTCTCTTTTTTTTTTTGGGGGGGGTTTTCTTGAAATGATCGAAATAGAAGAAAAATTACCTAATTAGTTGGACCCAAGTTTCAAAAGTAAATGAACAAATATTTAATATGGTAGTGAATATGAACTGAACCATCTTATCTTAAAGAAGTATTCCTCAAAGAAGAGTTCCTCTATTTTTCAATACAAATTGATGAACCACCCTTTACTTAAGAAATCAAATTTATAATTTAGATATTAGTATTACATCACAAATGTAATCCCAACTTCTAAAACATTTAAGAACTTACCCAAAAGGGAGTGGGGAGAAAGTTTTAATCCACTTTTATCTAAAAGAAAGGTTTATAGAAACTTTGGTCCCTGTAAATACTAAATAGGGATTATTTTGATTTTAGACTTTTAGTCCTTGCAAATTTTTTTCTTATGATTTGGTCCTTGTATATTTTAAAACTTTTGAAATAGTCTATGTCGTTAGTTGATCATCGTTAAGTGATGATGTGGCGATGGTGCATCACATCATTCGTGCCACATGTGTAATTATTTAAGATTTAATTAATTTTTTAGTCCTTGCAAAGTGGACGAGTTTTGGTTTTGGTTTCTACATTTTTACCCAAACACTATTTCCGAATCTACCCCTATAGACAAAATTATAAACACCAATTTATTTGGGCCACTTTTATAAAACAAGAAAATCTGATGTAGTAGGTCATTGGAGAGGGTGCATGCATGCACAAAACATAAATAGGTGCATAATAGAAGCCACGAATAACATAAAGCACAAGAAGTCGGACATTGAGACAAACCTGTAAACTAATGGGCAAAGTTGGCCAACGATACCGAGACACCCCGATGTCCCATTAAAGAACAATCCTAATTAACTACGCCTTAATCCGTTTTATTAGCGTTAGCGTGTTAATTACATGTAAAAATAATGTATATTGCGAAAGCAGTAAATTAAAACTTCTTTAAAAACATGCACATCAGAAGAAAAGAAAACACGACATATATACATAATATTTACAAAGAGTCATCAGAGTACTGTAGATCCCAATAGAGGGATCATAATCCTAGCAAACTATAAACCTCGCAAAAGAAAAGAAACATATACATACTGGTCTCATAAAAGAAACATCAAGTCTTGCATCTACCCATCCGCCTCTTAATAAAAGTACATCAAAATATAAAAGAAGCTCATAGAGGCACACCCCTAGAAGACGCTGGTCGCGCACGCGCCAAAAAGGACGAGTGGGTTTAAAAGTGTAGTATAGTGCGACAACTCGGATGTCGTCTCTCAAGGACTCTGAGAATATTACTTTTCACAAAAAAATCAGTTTTGGGGGGGGGGGGGGGGGGGGGGTTTGGATTGGAGTGCAAAATAAGAAACAAACAAAATATTAAAGACAGAGCGATTGAAAACAAACAGTTCAAGGAGGTTATCAATAGTCAAAAACAGATTAATCTATTGCTCTTGATTTCCCACTATCATAGGTTCATACAATTTCCAGGCCCTAAGCAAATTCTTATCCCCTCCCGGTTGTAGCAACAATTTACAAACGAAACTACTGCTACAGATACATGTCCCTATTCCCGAATTAAACAAACGGGGTTAAGCCCTCATGAACTAAACGAACATGAACGTACACACGCGAATTAAACAAACGCGATTGATTATAGGAACATGATATCACCGGAAATAAATCAATACAATGCATTATACTCCTGAATTAAACAAACAGAAATACAAGGCATGGCATTGAAGAGGGAAAAGCATACAAAACAGGAAAGTATAAGAACCTCAAGTATGTGGAAATCAATTACAATAGATCAATCCTAAGAATTTAGTTCTCCATAACACAAACGAAATCACAGAGAAAAGTGTAAAACAGAAAATGGAGAAGCAAAAAAGTCTCTACAAAATGTTCAGAACAGCCTTTTATACAAATTCTGAAATTAACTAGCTCGCGAGGCGAGCACACATTCGCGAGGCGAATTTTATGAACTGTCAGCAACCTTTGGCATTCTCGCGAGGCGAAGTTCTACTCGCGAGGCGAGGATATGAAGAGTTTTCTCCTTACGCCCGTTATGGCCATCCGGCCCCAACCGTGATGCTCTCTGACTTCCAGACTCGCGAGGCGAATGGATGCTCGCGAGGCGAACGCTTCAACTTCGAAACTGCCACGGCCATGACCTTCAACACGGGCAAGCCGTGATCGTCTCTGACTTTTTCAGGTTTGCAAGACTCGCGGGGCGAGACCTCCTTCGCGAGGCGAACCAGAGACTTAGAATTTTCTTGGAACAGTCAGGCTTCGGGGTCGCCTGGCGAGCGTGTCTTTCGCGGGGCGAATCCCCTGTTTCCTTATTCTCTTGACTTTCACTTAACCTGAAAACAAAGAAATAACTATAAGTGTATTATTTAACTCCAAACTAGCTAAATTAACTTAAAACTACTCTAGAGACTCAAAACCTTGCTTGAGGACAATCTAATCTAATTTGGGTGAAAATACGATATAATTTGCCCAAAACCCTGGTCATACTAGCTATAAAACTAGATGAGCCAGAGGCTTATCAACGCCATCGACAATCCATATCACAGACGATATATGCATCTGGAGCTGCCTTCACCCTTGCCATATCGGCATCTATACACTCTGGTCCCGGGCTCCCATACCGACTTGTCACTGCTCATTATAACTCTGCGGCGACGGAAATGGTATTTCGTCTGCATGCTCCTCCTCCTCCTACCTCTGTAAACTCTGCCAACTCCGCTGCGGGCCTTTGATCGATCCACCATGTTCCACATATCATCTTGGAACTCTTCCTGGTGGGGTGGATACCATATCTTGGAGAAAGGAAGGCACTGAAAGATGCGGTAGGATCCTAGTAGAGTGAAGAAAGGGCCTTCTCCTAAACAGATGTCGGTGCTCACTGGACCATCGTAACACATGAAGAACTGCGAGTGGTAGACCCGCCACCCACGGTCATCATGGTATGCGATCTCAAAGTTGCCCAGAATCTGGACCTTGGGCGGGATCCTCTAGAGGTAGTGCATCGGTCTGTGCTCCGGTCCCATCACCATCGCAATACAGCTACTTCTGCTCATCTATCGATCGATACACACAAAGAAATAGAGATAGAAAGGAGATAAGAATATAAACAACACCATAAACGAGGTTGGGGCACAACACAACATGTTAACATACAACATAGATTCATAGATACAAACATATCTCAAGTCATCCATTTAAAAACATCCTTAATCCACATCTAGTTTCAAATCCTCTAAGGAGTCACATTACTATGCATGTCGCTCGATCACTCTCGCAGGGAATACTGATTCCCAGACATTCTTTCTCTCCTATGAGCCTTCCTTGCCCAGAGAATGTCAGTTGGCTTGTCCAGGGTACCGTTCCACCCACCGTGACCAATAAGAGTGCTTCCCCCTATGAGCTCATTCTCCAATAGGGGTATCTTTGGTCGCCTCGGTAGGTCAACATGCGACTGGAATACTCAAGGCCAGACGTTGGGATAACCAAAAGGATCGCGACACAATGGGTGCAAATCACTGGGCATCGTAGATCGTTCCAGACCGGACTACATCCCCAAGGTTCCCAGAACATTCCCTCTCCATATTTTGTACCCGCACCCGGGTACACCAACCTCGCATGACTCCCGGTCACACGGCTCGTCACTTAGAAAATTATGCAATGCACAACCATCCTAAGTTGACACCGGTACCAAATGCATTCATACACACTTCACGATGTCCGAAGCATCAACAACTCAACTCGGTGTCCATGCACCGCCATCTCAACATCAATCCAAACAGCGTAACCTTAGGGTGTCAACTAGGGTTCTAACAACACAATAAAACAAACATCCTAAACAACAACTAGTATATGTATATATCCATCATATCATCGATTCATAAATAAATATAAAATATCATTAAAATATAAACATTTACCACACATCAAACAACACAACATCCAGAGACATATCATATGGCAAGTAAAACATGCAATCTCAACCAGAATTGTCTAACCTAGGGTTTCGCCTTAAAGTCGATAAGTCTACGATAACTAAACCCGAAATATCATTTTAAAACCATTTTCAAACAGGGTTTAGCCATCGTCAACTACTCAACAACTAGTAGGGTCTAGGGCACCCTACACACACAATATAACATGCAGTATTTTGCTTGCCTCCTTAGTGAGTTAGATACTTTCTCCCCACCTTAGGCAGTTGATGAGCTTCGGCAAGTGTACCTGATTGAAGCAAGTAATAAAAATCAAGGTAAGTAATTACCGAGGTCGAACACAGAGATTGGGTGGCCAATTATATCAATATCCAAAGAAAACAGTTAGAGTTGACCAAGTCAAAGGAGAGAAGGTCGTTGAGATCAAAGTAATTGTCTAATTCAATTATCAAATTTAAAGCAAAAGTAAATCAAAAGCAATTATCAAAGGTTGTGATTAAGATTGGGAAAGTTCTAAGGTTACGAATTCACTAACCCAATTAAGCAATAGATCCAAGTAATTATTTTCTACCCCTAAGTTCGATTTCATGCCAACCAGGAACCCTAAATTATTCTAATGTCTCGTTCGAGCACAAATGAAAACACTCTAACATGCCAATCAACTATATCTCTATTTGAAAATTAACAAGTAGAATTCATTAAGTTCTTTGTTCCCTTAAACGGTTGCACAAATCTCCTATTATATCTCTATCAATATTCAACTTATGTTCTTAATTCAAGTCCTAAAGCATGAATCTCCGGTCAGACTCATCACGCTTGAATAGTTAACCATGAGCTCATATGATTAACACAACCAAAACAGAATTAAGAAGCAAGAATTAAGAATAGGGAGTAGAAAACATCACTGTTTCACCAAGCCGTCATGAGCGGCTTCATCGCTTCCTTAGAAAAGAGGATTAGTTCCTCATAGCTTACATCATCATCATCAATTCAATGGGAAACATAAAATAAAACTAAGCAAATTGTATAAAAACCTAAACGAGATGCAGCTCAAAGAAAACTAGGATTGGATCCCTAAATTCGTACTGAAACAAGCTATATATAGGAAACTGGATCTGCGCGCCCTTGCGGGGCGAGCACTTAAATTTGGCTCCAAGAATTTTGAATCCTCGTAGGGCGAATGCTGCCTCGCGGGGCGAGACAGAAGGACTTCAGCTTCCCTGTTGTCTGCTTCACGGGCCGAACGCTTATGCTCGCGGGGCGAGACAGAACATCCTCAATTTTCCTGTGTCTGGCTCGCGGGGCGCACCAAAAATCCTTCAAATTCTCCTCAGTCTCTCTTCTGGCTCGCGGGGCGAGACATGATTTTTTTTTCCTTTTTGCTTGTTTTCTTCAATTTTTCATGCTTTCTTAAGCTTCACTTTTAACCTGAAACTAAAAATAGCACCCAATGCTTTATTTGACTCAAAAAATAGTAAAAATTACTAAAAATTATCTAAGAGACTCAATTTGTTGCTCGAGGATAATTAAAGCCAAATTTGGGCGAATACGAGATTAAACTCACACAATTGGCATCAAAATTGTGGTATTTCTAGCTATAAAACTAGATGAATCAAAGGTTTATCAAAATACCCCAAACTTAAACTTTGCTTGTCCCCAAGCAAACTAAAAATAAAAAAGACTCAAGACTAGGTAAGCTCAATAGACTTAATCAAACTTCGCACAAATTTCATGCAATTTCACCAGTTCAATTTTCATTCAATGTTCCCCCTTTTTATTTCAATCAAAACAATCCCCAAATTCATTTATTTTTAAACAAAGAGAATTTCATCATTCATGCAATCATTAATCTAAGCTAGGGATCCAACATACATACAAAAGGGAGATCACCAATTTCAAACAATTGCCTTCCTCACAAGGGCATTTAGTGTTTCACTCATTCAGTCAAGTGTCTAGGTTATCAACTTTCACTCAATTTCACATTTCAAGTGCACTTTCCATGAATTTGATTTTCATCTCAAACATAGTTCCCAAGAAAACATGCATGTATCATCAAAAGGTCTTTTACAGGTTGTAATGGGGCCTGGCTCATTGTAGGATATGCAAAGGTACAAGGCCAAGACCCCAGGATTTGAGAGAGCGTGAAACTTTTTACACTTTGATCTTCACTCTCATTCCTTTTTCATTTTTTAAACTTTGGGTGGCTACAACCTTTTCCTTTTTTAGACCCTTTTATTTTGCCTTTTTTTGGCATTTTTGTATTTTTCTTCATTTTCTAGTTCTCTTTTGCTTGTAGCTTCAACCTTTTTGTTTTTCTTTTTCTCAACCCAAAATAACATTACGCACTCTTGTAGCCACCCCAAATTTAGTTTCTAAACAACCCTTGTCTTGCTAAACATCCATGCTCTATTAAATCTTAATATTGGGTTAACATGGTTTTTCCCGATTTTTGGCTTATAACATAAGGTAATTTAGAAACAATAGGCTTATTAGGCTCAATGTGGCTAACTAGGGAAAATGCATTATGTTGGTTCTTTTTAGGCCAAGTAGCTATTTCAAATAAAATTTGCCTAAATCATTTGATGCAAACATATAGACATGCAAACCATATAGAGATTCAAGCAAATCAAGGAAAACACAACTCAAAAGTGATTCACTCAATTCAAAACAATGTTGGAGGATCAAATTCCTCACCTGGACATTTTTTTTTTTGCATGTTGTTTGACCGAGATACAATCCTTAGTGTGTGCACTACTTTACCCCAAACTTGTCATAAATCATTTAATCATAAAAAAAAAATCTCTGATATTCATTTTTCAATTTTTCATGGGGATCAAATTTTTCGCTTTTCAACACATAAGGGGAATCCAAAAAAAAATTTCAAACACTTAGCAACGCATGACCAATGGCTATGCACACCGGGAAATTCCTTTGCCTCTCTTCAATCTCACGCTCAATCTCCCTCCGGACATAGTCATTCACACCCCTATCAAAACTCAAGTGAAACGGATCCTTCTCCTTCTCTTGTTCTTTTGTCAAATTTTCTAAGAATTGGTAGGGGATCCGTCTCTCTCTAATGGCTTGTCTAATCTCTTGATACTCAGGATGGTCCGGAGTGATTTTTATCTCATCTATCTGCTGCCTCTCATTGCGCAAGAAGCTCCAGTCAATTAGCATCTAATGGAGGTGTTTTTAAACGTCTGGCTATACAGGTTGTGAACATGGAGACTGACGCAGCTTTGGTAAGGTTGGAACATGATGCCAGGCCAGGTGATGATCTGTATATCCTAAAGAAGGAAATTATGGAGATGGTGCTCGATCGTAAAATGGCTAGTGCTGCACACATCTCGTTATGGTGCACGTAGGTACATGTTATTTGTAAGTTAAGTAATTAAATTTTAAATACTATGATAATTAACATGTTTTATCAATATATTAGGTATCTGCATCGCATGTTAGTTGATCAGGGCAACCTCACCCTTTATGGGTTCATTGACCCCATGCTCATTCAGGGTGATGTTCTCCTAGACCCGATCATCACCATACATGATATACTTGCTCGAGATGATCATCAGTTCTACCTTGCGCCTTATCTCAATAAGTAAGTACCAATTATTTAATTATAATGTACTATATATGACTTAGTTACTAATTGTTCCGCAAATACAGTAAACATTGGCAATTGTTGATCTTGTACCCTCGGTTGAATGTCGTGGTCTTCTTCTGCTCGATGGGAAATAAGCCGGCGAAGCAACTAAAGATCATCATGGAAAGTAAGCATTAAAATAATTTATAATCAGTAATGAAGATGTTTTAATCATCTGAAATCTATAAGATATACTTTAATTAATGTTTATTTTCTTATGATAGTTCTATTGATGCAATCCACATGCTGCGTGGTGAAAGGCGTCGGGCTATTGGATGGATTATTCCTAACGTAAGATATTTATTAGTACAAATGCTTCAAGCGCAGTGGGTATAATTATTGATTTCTATTTAATTCCTTATATTCTAATTGGGTTTCATTTGTACGTAGTCCCGTAGGTAACATGGATCATGGGAATGTGGATATTATGTGATGAAATGGATGGTAGAAATTATCTCATCCGTTATCACTGAAAGATGGCAGGAGGTAAATGCTAATTGGTAACACAATTAGTTGTAACAGTTATAGACTCGTTATATGTTTTATTTTGGTTTATTACTTAAAAGATATAATCTTATGCCCAATTAAACTTGCAGATATTCAACAATCTGACTCCACTATCTGATGCCGACATCAATAACATAAGGATGCGTCGGGCAACTTTCTTTCTTGAAGTGTACCAACCTTGTACTAGCTATAGTGTACTTTTGACTGATATATGTTTTGACATGAAATCTATAATATATCATATATAGCTTTTTGGTTTCTAATTATCTTTGTTGTCTGAATGTAATTGAATATATTTATTGTTTGTAATCTTTTAATTTAGTGTGTTTTGGTTGTACAAAAGTGATTGTGTTGAGAATATTTAGATTCTATATTGATCTGGATTACTGAAATAAATCAAATGTTGATCGAGGCATAGTATCATTATGGAATCTAGGGCAATGATTAATGATCGTAGTTAAGATGGATTGTATGAGTTTGGGAAGAGTAAACGAAAGTGTATATAGTAATTTCACCTAAGTTGAATATGAGCTTTCACCTAAGATGAATATGAGCAGAAAAGATGATTTCTGATGTAAATTGAGGTTACTAGAGAAATTCAAATTTGTTAAGTTAGATAATCCTAACAGGTGTTGATCTTTTGATTGCAATTTATCTTACGGAGTGTTGAGATGTTTATTTGGAAATTTGAAAGGTGTGATTTTGATATAATCCAGAATAGTGAAATACATTCTAAGGAACTAAGACTGTGATTGGATACATGAAGTAGGAAGTTAGGGTAGTTCGATTGTGGTGTTAATTACGGCTGTTAGATGTTGAAATAAGATTCTTTAGTGGATCAGTAGTAAGAAGAGGAATGGATTAAGTTTTGATTATGTCCTTTAAGGATGTTAGATCAAGTTGGAAAGGTTAAGAACAATGAATAGAATACAGTGATGGATAAGTTCGAGGATAAATAGAATGATATAAGAATGAATTATGTTATGAAGTTACCGCTGTTACCTAGGGGAAAAACAACGATTAGAAATATAATGTGGGATCTTTAGATTAAGATACGATCGCAAGATGATGTCCAGTTTTGAGTTAAGAAATTCCGAGGACGGAGTTTTTTTCTAAGAGGGGTAGTAATGTAAGACCCTACTTTTTATTTTCCGATTTTTATTTTTTCAGTAAAAATATTTTCGCTGTATTAACCGGTATAAATGTATTTATTTATATTTTTATCTGAGTTCATGGAGATTGATTTTTATGAAATAAAAATCATATTCATACTCTATCTTAGGGTAGAAGCTTACGATAAAAATTTGGGTTGAAAATTCAGACGGAATCCGGTCTGCGTTTTCACTGACAGTATAATTTTACTGGGCAGAAAACCAAATTTTGACTCGTGAACGAAATGGTTTATATTTAAATCATATTTCTAACGAGTTTGGTTGTTTTGAAAATTTTCAACCCAAAATAAAATTTTACGCTTTTTACGGGCGTAAAACCCTAATCGGGAAATCGACGGAGTCGAAAAGGGAGGTGCAGAGACCCGTCAAGAGATCGGGACAACGAGTCATACATGATGACTCATGGAGGACGAGTCACCAAGCATTTATGAGCATTAAATGCATGTAATCATGACATTTAGGTAAAAAGACCAAAATACCCCCAAGCTTTCGCGGGTATTAACAAGACGCATCTACGCACTCTTAACCACTCATTTTACGTGGTTGAAAACCTCCCACATCTATCCAATTTCGTGCATCCACCTCTAATAAATCTTACCTATTTCATTTTGCTTTCGTTTCATTATTTTCCTCTCAAAAACCGATATCGGGTAAACGACGGAGCTGCGTACGGAATTTCCGGGAACCACTATCGGATAAGATCGGTGACTCATTAGTGAGTCACTTTGTGTGGCCCAAAATCAGCCACACCTCCATCAAATGTGAGCCACATATTTAATAACCATAGTTAAGCAAAGTAACCCTAGTTAAGTTAATTATTAACTATGGTTAAACTTATATTAATTAAATAATCACAAAACCCATTAAATCAATTACTTATAACCAAACAAAGCCTAAATCTAGCCTATAAATAATCTTCAAAACCGTGGCCTCCCTCCCCTTTCACTCATCTTCTTCATTCTCTTCATCTTCCCCACCAACTAAGTTACAAAACCCTAAGAACACCGAATTCCCACCAAACATATGACCCTCTTCCTTTCTGAAACTCGGAAAACACTCAACATAAAAGTTGTTCCTATTTGTCTCTTATTTCCAACAAGCTAAATATAATAAAAAAATGATAAGTGGATTGGGAGATAGGATCAAAATACCGAAACTGCCCAGAATTCTCAGCAACCCACGAAACAGCAGAAATAAGTCCCTTTTCACCCCTGTTATGATCCGAACCAAATGAAACCTTCAACATAAAAGTTGTTCCTTTTCTTATTATCTTTCTATCAAGCCAACGTTCATGATTTTTGGATCAGTATATTGTGAGATACACTCACAATACCATCACACCCTCAAGCTGTCCAGTTTTCAGCTTAGTGAAGGTTGATCATTTTCTTCATTTATTCAATATTCAAGAGGTAAAAGCTCATATCCTTGATCACATAAGCTTTCATATTCATGTATTTCTCATGTTTATGCCATGAATCATATTTTTCCATTTCTAGATCTAGAACTTCAAATAATTCTAGAAAATTGTAGAAAAATCATAAAAATGTGAAACCAATTTCTATGATCTAGTTATAATCCCTCCTTTATTTATCCAAGATCATGTGATCAAAATCATTTTCCTTCCCTATTAACCATTAATTGCCGAACCTAGGTAGGAAAATGGGTTTGGTGTTTTGTTGTTTGTTTTTGAATGTTAGTACTTGACTTAAGTTCTTTAATACATGTATAGCTTAAATCCAAGAGCTCAGGTCCAACAAAAATCCCTAGCTTAAATTCCTAATATGGGCCGAAACCCTAACCCTAAAGGTTAGAGGATTTTGTTTCAAATTTTAGTCTTGTAATAAGTAATCTATGTTAGTTAAGACTCTAGTAACTAGGATCCAAAAGATGGCATTAAGAAGATAATCCTAAACCTATTTTCTAAGTCTTGGCCGAACCTAGCCCTAAAGTGTCATAGATGGTTGTTAGTTGATTAATTATAGTTATGTTGTTTGAATGAAGGTGGTTGTGTTAACTCGTGGCGGGATAACGAGGATCGTCGTGTACGTGTTTCCGGTGATAACTCAGGTGGGGGAAAGAATCATTCTACCGTCGGAATCGATAAGTAGCATATTATATAATAATTGTGTAGGGCGACCTAAACCCTACTAGTAGTTGAGTAACCGACAAGACCAAAATCACATTGGAAACCTTTTCTGTAAAACCAATGGTGATTCGGGGATTGTAGGTTTATCGACATTAAGGTTGATTTTATGATGTTGAGGATGTGTGGCTTTATTACTTATTTGAGTTGATTGTGATATGTTGATTGTGATAATTTGCTCTATGTGATATTTTATGATATTTGAATATTTTGTTGATATTGTGTTATGCATGATCTGCCTGGTTTGATAAATTGCTTAGTTGATTTTAAGGAAAGATATATATTGCTCGGAGGTATTTTGTTTGGGTGAGAGTTTTGAATATGAATTAGAAGTGCCTCGCTATTATGGTATAGAAGTAATGTGATATAGTATGTAAGTGGAGGTTATGAGGAAAAGCTTGAGGTACTAGGTTGTTATTGATAAAAGTCAGTGAGAATCATATGTTGCATTGGTGTTCATAACCGTGTATTTGAGATACACGAGGTCCGAAGTTCTCGTGGACCGTTCCAAATTAGAATTTAAGTTGTGCAACTATAGTGTCATTGCTATGCACGAGCACCCTTGACTGAGTTGAGAGAGAGAACCAGGGTGTGCACCGACGGTACAGTGCAGCTATAGTGTCATTGCTTTGCATGAGCATTCCTACCATGGATGAGAATGTGCACCGGCGTGGGGAACGTGTCACTTGGACGACTGACTGACATTCCTAACGAGGGATGTGTGACAGGATTAGTAGTGGCCACGTCAGCATAAAGGTTTAGTTGCATGAGTTGGAGGGTAGAGGATGATATAGTGAATTGAGGATGATTGTTGATTTTGAATGATGCGTGTCTGTGACTATTATTGTATTATATGCTATGAATCTTTTCCACTTATGATGATAGAACTGTTTCTTATCTCCCTATTTCTGTATTTTTGGGTATGTCTACTTTGTTACGTTAGAAGACCAGATGGACGAATATGTTGCTGAGGAGATGGATGGAGCCTTGTACGAGACGGAGGTTGTTGAGGAGTTGAATGACATTCCGTATGAAGATGTCGCTGGAGAACAACCTACTGATTCTAATAATATAAAGTAGTAAGTTTAGGGCCAGTGAGTCATATAAGACGTTTCTTGTTTTCAGTTAGTTATAAGCATGTTTGTATAAATAATTACCGGTGTGGGATCCTACTGAGAGGATACCCTAAACCGTGTTGTGTAAAATAAAGAATAATTATGTGTGTATTTATGTAATATAGTTTTGGTGTGTTTTGTATTTGTAGAAGTTATATGAGTATTATTTAAGTTTTAATTTTTACGTATTTTCAACAGTAAGCGCGCGATTAAGTAAATAAATATTAAGGTTTTAATGTAATAATACAATGGGGCACAACGGGGTGTCTCAAACTTGGTCCTTGAAATTATCGAAACTTCAAAAGCATCCCTGAACGATAAGTTAGTATCAATTTGGTCTTTCATTTTACTCACTTAATATAAATTAAGTCACTGACACTGCTAATTTAAAATCTACTTAGTCTATACGATTTTTAACGGAGGGACAAAGTTGATTACCGTTTTACAATTTCAGGGACTTATTTGAAATTTTGATAATTTCAGGGATCAAATTAATACTACTTCACACTTTCAAGAATCAAATTGGATGCTTACTCTTATAGTATTTGTTAATTATTTATGTCACATCACTAAGAATGTTTGAGTCTTGAAATAATTATATTAAAAGTCATACATACAATGATGTAAGATTGACTAACAATATAAAAATATTTACACTAAGAGTAAATCAAAATTGAATTCATTACAATAAACTAGATTTCTAACTGCTTATATATATATATATATATATATATATATATATATATATATATATATATATATATATATATATATATATATATATATATATATATAGTAGATTCCTTTTCCCCATCCGCCTCACAAATAACCCAGAAAAACCTTCCCAAATCAAGCCCTACAAATAACCCTATTCAAACTCCTAATAAATTCGCCCCTTTGAGTGATGAGCAACCCAATCAATTAACTGTCCAAAGAATACCACCTAGTTTCAAAATAAAGCCTTGTTGTGTAAAACATGCCCTGGTTGAACAAGAACTTGGTAACCCTGCCACTGAAGAACCTTGGGACTTACTTAGACAATTAATCCCAAATGGATTTGGTTGGGTCCCTGTCAATGGTACTGAAAAGAACCTTGCATTCTACCAATTTATTCTCATTGATTCCAAATCAACTGAAATAACTCAAAACACAAATCCCAATGCCCCAGAAGTAATTGCATACTCACAATGCAGAATATTAAGAGTTTTAACCCTATCTGATTGGGGTCAGAGTCCCCAGAAACCCAAAAGATTTTCAAGGGTATTTGACCCGCCTGTTTATACTTACTGGGATTACCAAAATGCATGGGAAATGGTTTTATTTCAACCAAATCCTCGTCAATACTGGTAATTTCTGCCAAGACACCTTCTTGAATGCAATTAAGGTCAGCTCCCAAATCAACTAAGGCAATAAATGGCTGATGGAAAGATTTGTTAATTTTTAAATTTACTTTTACATGCCATTTTTGTTGCATAGTTTTTATTCTTAAAAAGAAATTTGCCTCTTCATTGTAAAGAGCGTCAAATTCGTTTTCTTCATTAAATTGTGTGGAGGAAGAATTGGAAATAGTTTTTCCCTTTCCCTTCCCCAAGGATTTTTGAAAATTTTGTACTTGTTCTTTAAATCAGTTGGTTGGGTCCCTGTCAATGGTACTAAAAAGAACCTTGCATTCTACCAATTTATTCTAATTGATTCCAAATCAACTGAAATAACTCAAAACACAAATCCCAATGCCCCAGAAGTAATTGCATACTCACAATGCAGAATATTAAGAGTTTTAACCCTATCTGATTGGGGTCAGAGTCCCCAGAAACCCAAAAGATTTTCAAGGGTATTTGACTCGCCTGTTTATACTTACTGGGATTACCAAAAGGCGTGGGAAATGGTTTTATTTCAACCAAATCCTCGTCATTCCTAGTACTTTAAATTTTTAAATAACCAAACCCGATTCCCAAATTGGTTTGCAGAATGGTTTTGGGAGTATGGCCTATCTGCTGACATTCTTCCCAATTCTATTCACCATCTCTACTTTGAATTTAAAGAATTAACCCAAAAAATACCAATTTTTGCAAAATTATTGCATTTTTGGATAAAAAATTAATTAGGCCAAGCAAATCCCCATGGAGTTGCACTGCCTTTTATGTTAATAAACAATCCGAGATAGAAAGAGGAGAACCTCGAATGGTAATTAACTACAAACCTTTAAACAAAGTCTTAAAATGGATAAGATACCCAATCCCTAATAAGAGAGATTTATTGAAAAGATTACATGATGGAATCATCTCTGGTACTTATATTAGGGTTAGGTTATCATGTCTAGCTTCCTTAAGATGGTTTCAAGAAAGGGTATGGAAAAAATAGATGAATTAGAAAAACCAAGTACAAGTGAAAGCTCAAATTCATCTTTAATTAATGAACAACAAATAATTTTACCAGATATTGAACAGAAGTTACATAATTGGAGTATACCTTCAATTAATGTATCTGAAATTTATAAAACCAAATTGATGGACAAATTTAAATCCGATTTCATAATTAAAACTGCTGAATATACAATTAAGGTAGATAAGACTCAAGAGAGTTTAAATCTCTTGAATTTATCTATGCTTAAAGAACATAAACAAAAATACAGATTTTTGCATATCGGTTTAATACAAGTTGCAATTAAACCATTGCATAGATTAGGCATAGACACCCCTGTGTGTGTATGCTTAAGAGATACTCGACCTGCAAGGTTCGAAGATCAAGTGTTATCAATAATTGAGACCAATCTTCATGATGGTCCAACTTTTTTCAATAATTTTCCAAATTATACAATGTATCTTGAAAGTCTTGGTAAAAATAAACATAATATCAAACTAGATATTAAAATAAAAGAAGGAATTTGGAATCCCAATTCCTACCCAATGACAGTAATATATAAAATATATTACAAAGCCATGAAAACCAATATTTCACCAAAAGCATTAAATATTTCTTCAAAAGAAGACACTTTGCTTTTACAAGTAAATCTTGAAAAATCAAATGCTGTAACACCTAAGAGACTTAATCACAATGAAGTCTCTAGGAATCTTGAATGGAATTTACAAGAGATTCTGCCTCCTGAGGAGCCAAAACCCTCTCGAATGACAATTCCGGTTGAATATGCATCTGGAAATGTTTCAATTAGTTTTGCTCCGTTCAGTAGAAGTAATTCTACTAGATCATTCAGAACTCCTGAAGGATCTAAACAAACTAATAATTCAAGAAAATCAGTTGATTCATTTCATTCATTAAGATTAGCAGGAGTGAGAGATCATCCTGTTATTCCCCAGCCAGAATACAGGGTTGAAACACCACAAACTGTTCAACCTGTAACTCAGAGAGAGTCTCCGACTCTATCTGAAATAAATCAAAGTTTTGAAACCCCAAATCAATGTTTTATAATAACAAAATTTTACATTGATAGACAGAAACTACAAAAAGAATTTTTAAAACCTGAATTTGAAAATAAGAGAAAATGGTTTTTCTCTACATTTTCCCAATCAGAAATAAGGCAATATAGGGAATCCTATTTTGTTTATTTAGAGGAGGTAGAGGATGATACTATTCCTTACTTCAAATGGTTTGAAGATCACTGTTTTAAAAATTTAGAATTAAAAATCCTAAATTCTGCCAAAAGAATTTGGAAGACAACTAAAGGTAAAGAGGTTATTTTCGTAATTCCACCACTAGAAGAAATAACCTTCCCAAACGTTGATAATATTGAAATAACGTCATCCCCTTTCAAAACAATGAAAGAAGATGTTAAAACTTTAACTGTACAAAACCCCACAAGAAATGATATAAAAAATATTCAACAATAGTTGAATTTTACAAATAAACTCTTATATCAAGTAACAAGTACTTCTGAAGAAAATGATTTACCCCAAAGAGAAGAAACTTCTTCCAAAAAATTAGAAAAATCATTAATAACTCCTTACAAATTGTCAGATTCCGAAATAAAAGATATTAAAATAGGAAGCGAATCTAGTAGTGAACTTTTGGATGAAGTTAACAAAAGATTATCTTCATTAAAATTATCATCATCAAAGCAGAATATGATAAAAAATGAAGATATACTAGAATTAGAAATTTTTTTTGATGATACAGAAATTGATACTATCAATAAAATAAAAAATACTTCAAGAACATACCCCACTTCAAGAAATTATTATCACAGGCCTACTCTGCCTGATATACAATTTGAAGATAATATGTTAGATAACGCCTCTCAATACACTGGAGAAAGAATCGTCGAATGGAACATAGATGGTTTCTCTGAACACCAAATAATGAGAAAATTAGAAGAAATGTCAATGGCAGCTACTGCCTATAGGGCAAAAAGAAATAATGCCCTAAGTACTGTTAAATTTTTAATCCAGGGTTTCACAGGAAGCCTTAAAGGATGGCGGGATAATAATCTAAGAGAAGTAGACAGGCAAACTATCATCTCTTTCACCAAAACTGAAATAAGAAATAATGAACAAGGACAACCTGTTGAATATCTAATAGATCAACAGGTAGAAGCTTTAATATTTGCAATTTCTCAAGCGTTTATTGGAGACGCAAATGTTTTTACAGATAGATCTCTTGAAATTCTTAATAATTTATATTGTCCAACACTTGGAGAATTTAGATGGTATAAAGATAATTTTTTAACAAAAATTTATACCAGAACTAATTGTAGAGAAGCATATTGGAAAGACAGATTCATTTCCGGTCTTCCCAAAAATTTTGCTCTAAAAGTAAGATCTCAAATTAAACTCGAGTACCTAGGTACTCCCTTAGAAGAATTAACTTATGGAAGAATAATTTCGATAATAAACAAAACAGGTTTGCAGTTTTGTACTGACATCAAAATGCATAGGCAAGCCAAATTTGAAAGCAAAACCAATAATAAGGAATTAGGAAATTTCTGTGAACAATTTGGGTATGAGAAATTAACTCCTCCTTCTAAACGAAGAAGAGCTAAGCCCCGAAAATTTAAAAGTTATAGAAGATATAATAAAAAAGCACCAGTAGAAAAGCCCATTAAGCCTTATAAGAAAACACAGAATAAAACTTATAATAAAACCTATAATAAAGGATTTAAGAAAAATATAATTTGTTATAAATGTGGTCGTGCGCAGGACACTTGGCAAGAGATTGTAGAGTAAAACAAAAAAATTAAAGAACTTAAAATGGATGTTGAAATCAAAGAGCAGATTGCTAAAATCCTGCTCTATGAAACAGAATCTTCAGATAGCTCTTCCTCTGAAGATGATCAAGAAATAATTTATCAGAATCAAGAGACATCCTTTGATTCTGATGTTGGATGTTTAAGTTGTGGTTGCCTTGGAGATAATTGTGATTGTAAATTTACAATTAATGTTATTTCCAAAGAAGCCAGGGTCTTACTAGACCTAGTTGGTCAAATTGAGGACCCACAAGTTAAACTTGCAATGCTTGAAAAATATAAAGAATTAGAAACCCAAGAAGTATCGAATAAAGAATTTACAGGCTATAATTTAAGAGATATATTAAATCCTCAAACAATCCCTGAGTCTTCTTTTAATCAAGAACCAATAAGTCTTTCATTTCTTTATAAAGAAGTTAAAAATTTAAAAAATGAAATTGCCGATTTAAAGAACAAGTACAAAATTTTACAACAAAATTTTCAAAAATCCTTGGGGAAGGGAAAGGGAAAAACTATTTCCAATTCTTCCTCCACACAATTTAATGAAGAAAACGAATTTGACGCTCTTTACAATGAAGAGGCAAATTTATTTTTAAGAATAAAAACAAGGCAACAAAAATGGCATGTAAAAGTAAATTTAAAAATTAACAAATCTTTCCATCAGCCATTTATTGCCTTAATTGATTCGGGAGCTGACCTTAATTGCATTCAAGAAGATCTTATTCCTACACAATACTACCAAAAGACAATTCAAAAACTATATACTGCCAATAATCAAAAGTTGCAAGTAAATTATAAGTTAGAAGAAGCAAGTATTTGTAATAAGGGAGTTTGCTTTAAAAGTTCTTTCCTCCTTGTTAAAGATACTTCGGAACAAATAATTTTAGGAACACCTTTCCTAACACAACTCTATCCTCTTCAAATCACAGAAGAAGGAATAAAAACTATAAAAGATAATCAAGAAATATTATTTGAATTTATAAATCCAATAAAGACACAAGAATTGAATAATATAAAAGATAATTTAGAAGAAAAGAATTTTCTATCTATAATTCGTAGAAAAGAAAATCAAATAGGATTTCTCTAATAAGAAATCTTATATGCTAAAATAGAGAAACAGATTCAAGATCCCTTAATAAAAGAAAAAATAATCAAGTTACAAAAGGATTTTGAAAAAGAAGTTTGTTCAGATGTTCCCAATGCTTTTTGGGAAAGAAAAACCCATATAGTGTCCCTACCATATGAAAATGATTTTCATGAAAGCAAGATTCCAACTAAAGCTCGACCTATTCAAATGAATAGTGAGACTTTAGAATTTTGTAAAAAGAAATAAAAGGATTTTTAGATAAAAAATTAATCAGGCCAAGCAAATCCCCATGGAGTTGTACTGTCTTTTATGTTAATAAACAATCCGAGATAGAAAGAGGAGAACCTCGAATGGTAATTAACTACAAACCTTTAAACAAAGTCTTAAAATGGATAAGGTACCCAATCCCTAATAAGAGAGATTTATTGAAAAGATTACATGATGGAATCATTTTTTCTAAATTTGATATGAAATCAGGTTTCTATCAAATAAAACTAGAAGAAAAAGATAAGTATAAAACAACATTCACTGTTCCCTTTGAACATTTTGAATGGAATGTAATGCCGATGGGTTTAAAAAATGCTCCCTCTGAATTTCCAAATATAATGAACGATATATTAAACCCGTATTCAAAATTCATTATTGTATATATATATATATATATATATATATATATATATATATATATATATATATATATATATATATATATATATACTAGATTTTTAACTTATGCATAGCGTAAGCCAAATAATATATTTAGTTTGAATGCATTGCTAGGTAAAAGGATTTTACACTCTTATGGAATCATGCGTTGTCATCCCATAAAAAAGTTTGAATTTCACACTACCTACCTCAAAGATCCTATATGTGACGTATAATATATAATTTATTGATGGTATAATTTTTTTTCAGACTGATAATTGATAAAAGAATTAAATATATATTTGGTCCCTATAAAATAGCGAAGATTCATTTTTAGTCCCTCATTTTCAAAACGAACGTTTTTGGTCCCTCAATTTTCATGATAGCTCACCTTTGGTCCCTAACGTCATACGGATCTGATATGTCAAACGGAGTTTCGTGTCACTATGCCTATGTGAAAGCACATATGGTATTAGGGAAGTGAGAGACGTGGAACTCTATTTGACAGATCAAAACCAAATGAAACAAAGTTAACATTAGAGACCTAATGTGAGTTATTTTGAAAATTGAGAGACAAAAAACGTACGTTTTAAAAATGAGGGACTAAAAACAAAATTTGATATTTTATAGGGACAAAAATTATATTTAACCCTTATTAAAATTAAATTTATAATTATATTATTGTTAATTTTATTTTATTATTGATCACATTTTTATTATAATTTGATTATAATCATTGAACAAATAAGGGGAATTATCACACAATTTAACATAACTAGTGAACACACCTAGGAGCAGTTGATTTTGTTACTTTAGTTTCTGATTAGTACATTGAAGAAATATTTCTAATATTTCCTAATAATTGTAAATAAAGAAAATATTTTATTTTTTTTATATCGCTAAGATATTTGATTCATTATTTTTTCCTTTGTTAGTCAATTTGTTTTTTCTAAACAAAAGATATGACTCTTTTGACATAAAGAAGTGATTAAAACATAAGCTCAATCCAACTTGCGCTAATTCGCAACTGACCTATATAATTGGAAATGTTCTCCAAAAGGGGAAAAACTGAAAATAATGTGAATTGGGTTTTTGGATTCGGTTATTCACAATTTATATATATATATATATATATATATATATATATATATATATATATATATATATATATAATATTAGAATTTGGGACCAAAAACATATTTGTAAGATGTGGATTGTCCCTTACTTATAAACACTCTTCAGGTCATATCACTATCCAATGTGAGACATCAACAATATGATTTGAAAATAATCGATAACTGGTTTTTTTAATTTTATTTCATGATATAAGTGTTTCAATTTCAGTAAAATTAATGCCTAAAAAAAACAGTAAAACTAAGATTTTTATATTTTTTCAAGATAAAAAATAATTTGACATTTTCAATTTTATTACTTTAATACCATTATTATACCTTTATGTCCTTCTCAAAAATTTTTTAACAACAAACCATTCACATAATTCTAAATTAGAAGTAACGATCAGCTAAAATCTTCTCTAAAGCGATCATCCTACAATTTAGACCCTAACATTACCAATAAAATTCATCTCACTTCTATTATGTTCGGCCGCTATTGGGTAGTTCTAGTCCTTATACTGGTCTTTTATATTTCAAACGTGGGTTAAATATGTTTTTCATCTATGTAAAACATCGTTGAATCTTGACTTAGGTGGTTTGGATATGTACGGAGGAGATTTGTAGATTTTATAGTAAGAAGAGTAGATCAAATGGAGAGTATTCCACATACCACAAGTCACACAATTTAAATATCTTGGGTCTTTTATACAAATTGAGGGAGATGAAAATATGAGATTCAATTAGGGTGGTTGAAATGGAGGAAGGCTATGGTATTTTATGTGATAAAAAGGTACCGCTCAAGCTAATCGCTCAAGCTAAATCTCATTGCTCTTATAAATCAGAACTAAAAAAGTGCTTCTCCTTTCGTCCGACATTTTTTTTGATCTCAGAACCTCGTTAAAAAACTTTGTAAGTCAAGTAATGACTCTCTCTCCTAGACTCATCCATACCTCAACAAGTATATTGTTTGGCCCAACTATCTTGCCATTATCCATCCTTCTCAAAGTTTTTACTTCATGCTCTTGAATTCTACGGTAATAAATGTAATTTTGGTCCCCCTCTCTGATGTCAAACCCATTTGAGCACGATAAAACTTGATAACCTTCATTAAATAACTTGTTTTTAGGGACTAAAAACAAATACAATTTTTATAGGGATTAAAATTAAATTCTATCAATTTTACAGGGATAAAAACATATTTATTTTGAATATTGTTTTAAAAAGGTTCAACCAAAATTCGAGCAACATGATGTCTATACTCTGTAGACTAACTAGACTTGCGTGTCACAAAAAATGGTTTGGATAATCTCAGACAAATATGCAACGCAATGAACGCATTGCCACTGTCTAGGCAAATGACAAGACATTAATAATTGGTAATTTTGCTAATAAAAAAAATTGGTAATTTTTTATTTATCAAATTCTATCAAATATTTGCTTTAGCTCATAATTTATCCATGATATTATGCTTTGGCAAGGATGCATGCACATGTTATTTCTGATTTTATTTCCTTAACTTTGTGAATTTTCTATTCAGATATAACGTAGATGTAAATATTTACATAATTAATGTGAATGAAATTCATCCCTAACACGTATGAAACAGGTAAGAACAAAACAAAATGATATATAGTCATGAAAATTTTGTCTTAACAAAACAATGCTTACAAACATAGTATATCCATGCATAAAACATGAGTGCTAGCATGATAGAATAAACAACATTTATATTTTGCTTTTAAATCGTACATAACAAAAGTATGATACCAAAGTTTGTTAGTTCAATGAGGTTCATGCAAATTAAAATATACTATCACATTTATTTTGTTGCATGAGTCTATATATGGAAGTGACTCTATGATATTGCACCATACTTTAAATAATGTTGATTATCTACTTAACACATCCCTCTTCTTTTTCCAAGTTTGGGAACACAGTATATATATATTTTTTCACAAAATATTTGTATTTTAATTGTGTTGTGTTTCAACGTTACCTTGGGCCACAAAATGTGCCAGACACTTCAATTCTTGACATTGTGTGGCCCAAGCTTTTTTTTTTATTCTAGTGTGTACAATAGTGTCAATGAGGTTTAAACTAAATCTCAACCAAATTACTCTAGCTCTTCACACACCCAAAAAAAAAAAAAAAATCGTTTACCGACAGACAAAAGTCATCGGAAACACCCAAAAGTCATCGATAATGGCGTGTTTCCGACGGCTTTCCGACGGAACGGAGTCCGTCAGTAACGGTTACCGATGGATTTGGGCAATCCATCGGTAATGCCCTTGATGGGTTGTCCCATTACCGATGGAAAAAACCGTTGGTAATTCCCTCATAATCTTACCGAGGGACATTTCCGTCGGCAATCTCATTTTATTTTTTTAAAAATCAAAATTAATTATTATTTTTATTTTATTTTAATTATTAATTAAAATTTAAACTAAAAATAAAATTTAAAATTTAACTAAAATAAAATCAAAATAAATAGAAACATAAAAGATACAATATCCATACATAAATCCGTACAAAATAACCCTACAGCTACCAAAACCCTACAACTATCTAATGTAACTATCCTAATAATCATCATAGTAATACCCATCATCCTAGCGAGGGGAGAGATCAGCATCCGATGTCAGATTACCATCGGGCTACGACTAAGATGACACACCAACATCCTGCTGCTGCTCAGGTGCCTCGGTAGTAGTAGAGACTGGTTGGTATGGAGGATCCCCTATAGAGCGGTGCGCCTCTCAAGTGGGAGCACCTCGAGCACATCTCCGACCACCTGTGAGAGTGCCTCCATTTGCTACCTCATGCGCTCGTTTGCCTCCCTCTGCTGATGCACCTCTTGTCTCATATTGCACCTCCTCAGTGTCATGTGAGCCAGAACTTACTGTTGTGTGTCACAAGCTTATACAAGCTTATAGTGACTCTCAACTACAGAACTCATCACCAGTTGTTTACAGGATCTTATGCAATTGTTTACATAAAACAATCAGTTTCAGGATATTGTGCATTTATTTTCAAATATGTTTTAGATAAGCATCGACCCAAGACATATAATGCATACAATAATGAACAATGAAACTATGACAACATATTGGAATTAGAAATTTAAAATATATGTTGCACCTGCTTCCAATGTGTTCGCGGGTCTTGAGGCGCTATGGACAGGAGCGGTGCTTCATTAAGGTTTATCCCTCTCTGATTAGAGGAAGCTGGAAGACACTCAACAACTGGAAGCCTTGCAGGATACCAAATAAAATAGGAAACTATCAATAAGTATCACTTGAGGAAAATATTGGTCAAAAGCCTTCCCTCCCTATCTTGTTATAATACTTTCAAACAATGAAAATATAGGGAAAAAAAATTGTTTATTGTATTTTTATAATAGTTTGTATGAAGTACAATATAGACATGGACTTCTTCAAAACCAACTATCAAGTAGTGTATTGTACTCACCATCAATTCCATGGAGAATGTACCAGAAGTCAATGGTGTCACGGTATCTCCAACTATCTGTGAAAGGAGCCATATGCAACTACAAAGGAGCATATTAAGATATCAGAGAATTATTTTGTACAAGATATAACAAATCAATTTCTAAGTCCAATCAAGAAAATGTTTCATGTATAAATACAATAAATAAAATGAACTCAAATTTGAAGTAAAAATAAATATATTGTTGCATTTGAAGGAAGAATTAGATCTCCGGGTTTGCACCAACGATAATAATACTCCCAAGCATGTTCTACAATAAAAGACAAGTTTTCAAACCAATATAAATTATAAAGGCGGGTTTACTATAAAAAGATGGAAAGTTAAAGAATATGTCACCTCATGTTGAAGCATGTAGCCCATTCATTTTGAAAATATAACATCAACCTTTTCATTGATTTGAACATCCTGCAGACACCATGACTATGTAAATATATGAAAAACAAAAAAGTTGGTCACTAAGTAAATATATGACAACTCAACACATTTCCAAGTTGTCCCTCCTTAATTTCTCTATGACATCCATCAATTGCTGAAATGCATTCTCAGTGGAAAGATGTGATTCACCTACCGCTTCAGGACAATAAGTAGGAGTTTCCTCCCTAGCCTCGTTATCACTGATTTCCACCTTGTGTGGTGAAGGAAGAGTTTTACCAGAGCCACATAGTGGGCGTCAAATTATTCTAGCAACAGAACTATTATTCTCGGCCTAAGTATCAAAGTGACCAAGTATTCAAGTATTCTGTGTGTCCATCTGATGAGTGTGATTTCACCTCATTTTCCATGTACATTTCTGCATGCATTTGCATATAAGTTAGGCCATTTTAGTTTGATTGGTTAGTTTTTCCTTTGGAACAGATAAGGTGGTTTTGGTGTTGTTTTGCAGGAATTCAATGGAAAAATGCTCAGAATTAGCCTTGATGGAGCTTGGATGAAATAGAGCCTGAAAAGAGAAGAAATTGAGCCAAGCGACTCGGAGATTCGCCCATGAGCCTGGATTCGCCCCGCGACCCTGAAAGCTGACTGTTGGAGAAAATGCAAGCCTTTCTGGTTCGCCTCGCGAACCCATGTCTCGCCTCGCGAATCTGAAAACCAGAAGCCATCACGCCCAGGCCCTGATGCTCCTCACGGGCGTATTAAAGAAAAACCTTTCGGTCTCGCGTCGCGAAGAAACTCTCGCCTCGCGAGAGTTCAATTCTCTGAATGCAGATTTTTAACATTCGCCTCGCGAGACATGCCTCGCCTCGCGAACGCGCGCAGATCTGATTGGTATAAGTTGCTGTTTTAGGGCAGTTTTTGAGAGCTTTTGGAGGAGGAGCACTTGGGAGCACTTAGAGGCTGCGGCTGGACTAGGGTTCCAGCCCTAGAAGGGGAGATTTCCTTGCTCTGGGAATGGAGGAAGCTTGGAGGATTCTTCTATGAGTGTTCTCCATCCCTTCTCTCATTCTCTTTTGTATTTCCTTTTATCATAAGTAGTTAAATCCCCTATTGTTAGGGTTAGATGATTACTTTTCTGAACTTGTTTGTATTTGATTTGGTTGTTTTAATGCAAGTCTCTATTTCTTTATGAGTATGTGATTCCGTGCTTATTGCTTTCCTTGGATTAGCTACCCATAGGAATGATATGTTGCTTTGATAGATAACTGAAAGGTTGGTGTTAAGGCATGCTCATGAATCATATGCCAAGTAGTTCAAGAATCTAGACATAGGTGTTGACTGCTTGCAATCTTATAAGTCTTGACTTAATGCAAAATCACAGATTAATCCACCTAAGACATTAGGGTTTGATTTGGGGTTTTAGGCTCAATGCACCTAAGACATTAGGCTTGAGTATTTTAGAAAAGGCTTGATTGTCATAATTGAAGTAGTGCTTGTGTTGATAATCATTTCATTGCAATTAAGGGAGGATTAGTGTAGTCTAACCCTAACAATCTTAGCCACATCTCTGTTTGCATACCAAGTGTTCGATAAAATTCCCAAAAGACAAAAAAAAAATATTTTATTTCTTTATTTTATGCTCTAATCTCTTCATATCATAGTTTAGTCTAGATAGTTGTTGAGTTTGTGAATTGGTAATTGACAACCGATCCCTGCGGATACGATAACTGGTCTCACCACCGTATTACTTGTTTGCGACGAGGTGCACTTGCCTTTTTATCTTAAAAAATACGCATCAAGTTTTTGGCGCCGTTGCCGGGGATTGGTTTTGTCAATATCATTAGTAACAAATGAGGCAACTAATTTAGACATTTTCTTAATTTTTATTTCCTGTGTATATTTGATTTTTTCTGTATATATTTGATTTTTTTGTTTTGAGTTTTGTTTTTGCAAGGTGGACGAAAGTCATGGAAAATTTTTATTGTCCACCTGATGAGGAAGCTTCCAGTCATGTTTTGGAGGACAACTTGTGTTGGGAAGATGATATAAATTTGGGAGAATTCTTCGAGGAGTTTTCTCTATCTCATAACATCCCATCACGAGTCGATCCTATGACTGGTGAGCTTATATATATATATATATACTCCGAGGAGGATTGGGAAACCTTTTGGGCATATTTACCACCTCCACCACCATATATGATTCCCATAGAGCCACATGAAGAAGAATTTGTGAAAAATCTGGTTGTGGGAATTGATCAAATTGAAGATGAAGTGGTGGTGGTAAGTGAACCACAACAAGAGGAATTACCTTCCACACATCCTTGGAGAGAAACAAGTGAGAAGGCGGTGCATTTGGAAAGCACTCCCTCCACCATGCTTGCTGAATTTACTGCATTAAATAAATATGTTGGCTTGCATGCATGTGTGGATAATGGTAAGTTAACCCCTTCCACTTGTATGTCACACTTCCTCTTGAAAATTCCATTTGACCCGAGAGGAAGTGAATTTATAATTGCAAAGGTCAGTGGATATTTCACCCAATGGCTGGGTGGAATTGAGAATAAAGTTATATTACTGTTGCAATCACCACCCCAATTTCCATTTGATCCGGGAGGAGGATCCAGGTGGATGCTTTTGAATAAGTCAAGCTAGTGACGTTAAAGAAGCGCTTATTGGGAGGCAACCCAAGTTTCTTAACCCTTCTCTTTAGTTAGATTTTGTTTTTGATTTTAACTCTTGAATAATTTGAGAAGATCAAGAGTTTTCTTTTACTAATAAATTTGTTAAGTGTTTTCAGGATAATAAGGAAGGAGAAGCAAAAAGAGCAGGGAGAAACAAAGCCAAAAAGCATGTGAACCAGCACCAACTACCGCCTCGGTGAGTCGTTCCAATTTTTCTCCCCTCTCTAACTTAATTATTTACATTGGGGACAATATAAGTTTTTAAGCTTGGGGTAGGGGTATTTTTGTGTAAATTTTTGAATTTTTGCATTCTTATGCATGTTGCATTCATATAGTCTTGCATGATAGCTTTGCATGATCACACAATTAGATTGCCCTTGTTTAGATTTTGCATCCAATTGTGAGAACTAAGTGCCTATTAAATTGAGATAGTGAATTTTTGAACCCAATTTTTTTCATTCTTGTGATATGGCTGCAAATGAAAATGCTTGAGATAATCTTGGATAGTTGATAATTAGCATATGGTTCTATGGATTTGTGTTTTTCATTGATTCTGAACTAAAATGTGAGATTTTGAGCCATAAAGGGGTACTCACAAAATTTTACCCCATTCTTTGTGTTAGAGTGTTATTCCTCTTGGTCTGTTTTCTCTAGAACTTGACTTGAAACCATTTTGAAGCTTAAAAGTTTTTGGAAACATTTTTGAAAATGATTGAGGCAATAGGTATTTTTCTGGCCTTCTGAGCTTTGATTGTTGAAATGCTACCCCTTAGTTGCCCAATTTTGAGCCTACATGGATGAAATACTTTTCTTGGTACCCTGGAATAATTTTGATAAATATGCTTGATAAGGGACATTCTAAAGTATTGCACAAAAGGGTAAGAAGGTAGTTGAAAAAGTTTGGGAAAAGAATCAGAAAAAAATAATTCTCTTGAGTTGAAAAATCTCCCCTTCTCCAAGCAAAAGAAAAAGAAAAGAAAAAAAAAAGAAAAATAAATAGAGAAGGGAATGACAAAAAGAAAAATGAGAAATAAAAAGAAAAAGAAAGAAAAGAAAGGTGGAAAGTGAATTGAAAACCCAAGAAGATATTTTAGAAGGTCATGCTTTGCAAATGCTTGATGTTTGTGTAGCCTTTTGAAATGTCCTTTTCTTGTTATCCCCACTTAACGATTAAATCCCATGGCCACGTTACAACCAAATAAAAGACCTCTTGATTCTAATTTGTTTTCATTAATAAAGTAAAGATTTGGTTGATAGTCAAGCCTATGGTAGGATTCATTCCTTGAGGAAAATTGAGCGAAATGTCTTATCCCCTAAACACTTGAGTGAGGTAGAAAGAGAACCAAGCAAATGAACAAACTTGGGGTGAGCTTCAGGTGAGAAAGAGTGCCCAAATCAATGAGAATATGAGTCTAAGGAACCTAAGCCTCTAATTGGACTTGAATTGATTGTCTCTTACCGAATTGTTTGAATTGCCTATTACTTGGATTAGTATTTACTCGGGTTCTTGGTTCATTATCCATGCTTTGACTGTTTATCTCTTCTGGCCTTAGTTTTTGCTTGAGGACAAGCAAAGTCTTAAGCTTGGGGTGATTTGATGAGTGTGATTTCACCTCATTTTCTATGTACATTTCTGCATGCATTTGCATATAAGTTAGGCCATTTTAGTTTGATTTTGGTTAGTTTTTCCTTTGGAACAGATAAGGTGGTTTTGGTGTTGTTTTGCAGGAATTCAATGGAAAAATGCTCAGAATTAGCCTTGATGGAGCTTGGATGAAATAGAGCCTGAAAAGAGAAGAAATTGAGCCAAGCGAGTCACTGGAGATTCGCCCCGCGACCCTGAAAGCTGACTGTTGGAGAAAATGCAAGCCTTTCTGGTTCGCCTCGCGAACCCATGTCTCGCCTCGCGAATCTGAAAACCAGAAGCCATCACGCCCAGGCCCTGATGCTCCTCACGGGCGTATTAAAGAAAAACATTTCGGTCTCGCGTCGCGAAGAAACTCTCGCCTCGCGAGAGTTCAATTCTCTGAATGCAGATTTTTAACATTCGCCTCGCGAGACATGTCTCGTCTCGCGAACGCGCGCAGATCTGATTGGTATAAGTTGCTGTTTTAGGGCAGTTTTTGAGAGCTTTTGGAGGAGGAGCACTTGGGAGCACTTAGAGCCTGCGGCTGGACTAGGGTTCCAGCCCTAGAAGGGGAGATTTCCTTGCTCTGGGAATGGAGGAAGCTTGGAGGATTCTTCTATGAGTGTTCTCCATCCCTTCTCTCATTCTCTTTTGTATTTCCTTTTATCACGAGTAGTTAAATCCCCTATTGTTAGGGTTAGATGATTACTTTTCTGAAATGTTGGTGTTAAGGCATGCTCATGAATCATATGCCAAGTAGTTCAAGAATCTAGACATAGGTGTTGACTGCTTGCAATCTTATAAGTCTTGACTTAATGCAAAATCACAGATTAATCCACCTAAGACATTAGGGTTTGATTTGGGGTTTTAGGCTCAATGCACCTAAGACATTAGGCTTGAGTATTTTAGAAAAGGCTTGATTGTCATAATTGAAGTAGTGCTTGTGTTGATAATCATTTCATTGCAATTAAGGGAGGATTAGTGTAGTCTAACCCTAACAATCTTAGCCACATCTCTGTTTGCATACCAAGTGTTCGATAAAATTCCCAAAAGACAAAAAAAAATATATTTTATTTCTTTATTTTATGCTCTAATCTCTTCATATCATAGTTTAGTCTAGATAGTTGTTGAGTTTGTGAATTGGTAATTGACAACCGATCCCTGCGGATACGAAAGCCGGTCTCACCACCGTATTACTTGTTTGCGACGAGGTGCACTTGCCTTTATATCTTAAAAAATACGCATCACCATCCCCTTTCTTCGTCTGCCTCTCCTCTATTTATATTGGGCCTTATATCTGTTATGATTAGTAAAGTCTCTTTATTCTCGGATAACCGTTGCCGCCTTAGTAATCATTAGTCGGTCGGTTTAATATTGATTAATACCCATCATTATCATAAGTTGGTCGTTTTCAACTCTAGCCTCTGACTCTCCAATTTTCCCTTGTGACCCAACTGATATTGGGCCAATTTACATACCAATTCGGCCTTAAAGCATTTGAGCCTTCCTGTTCTCAAACCCTTTGATATTTATCCGTATGGGGAAGGCGGGTCTGAATGATTCACAACCTATTTGTTATAAAGCGGGCCCGAGTATTAACTCGACCCAGCCATAACAGAATCGTTTGGATTAAAATTGATTTTTTAGTCTTAATTTGTTTCTCTAGAAAATAAATAAAATAAAAATAATTTAAAATATCAAATATCTTGTTAGGGAGTTTGGGGAGCACCAGGAGTAATAAATAAAATGTCAAGGATGGCCACATCTCCACCAAGAGACCAGACAACACTACATCTCCATCCCCTAACCTTAAGACATTAGGTATATGAGTCACCTCTATTAGATATCTTTCATTTAGCTCTTTCCTAACCAACGTGGGACTAACACTCACTTGAATTCCAACAATCTCCTCCAAGTGTGAGTTTCCCACATCACTATACTTGCATTGTCGTTACCTGGTCGATTGAACCAAAGGAAGCAATTTAATTGGTTCAATTTGGTTTTTCAGAATGGTTGATTCGAATGGAACAAATTTTACGCCCCAAATTTTTTTTGGAATCAAAGTAGTATGCTAATGCATCACTATAGAAGATGATCATCCCAACTAGGTTGGCACCATCACTCCTATATATCATATGCAGCATACTACAATTCAATTAATAATAAAAAGAATACAAAAGAAAGAAAACAAAAGACATGGGGGGCCATAAGACCTTGACCCATGCAAAAAAGAAACTAAGAAAACCTATAATTGGGAAGGCCTAGCCTAATTCGACCAAACTCTTCACCAATAAAAGGTGGAAAAGAATCCCAGCAAGTAAAACCTTGATGGTGAAGACCATAAGAGGCAAGCCTATCGGCACACACATTGTCTTCCTTATATATGTGAGTTACATTAAAGTTCATAGACTTAACTAACTCAATACAATTCTTCCATCTATTATGCAATTTCCATGGAATGCCTAATCTATTTCTAAAAGCCAGAACCACAAGTTGTGAATCAGTTTCAAGCCATAGATTAGACCATCCTCTCCTTGAAGCTATCTCAAATGAATACATGGCACCCACAAGCTCTACAAAAACTGAAGTTGAGGTGCCTAAATTTACTGAAAAACATCCATAAACAGCAGCCTGCCATCCTCGAAAGATGCCTCCACAAGCTGATCTTCCAGGATTCCCAAGTGCTTCTCCATCCGTGTTAACCTTGATCCAATTGTATATAGGATGCATCCAAATAACTTCTTTGATTTTAGGTGCTTTATTGAAATGTAAATCAACAGAAAAAGCATTTAGAATTCTTAACTCATTATTAGAATTAAAACAAGTTCCTAAGGATAACTTCCCTGACATAGATACCGAAGCTGCAATCATGTTGCGGGCTAGATGTGGCTGCATCCCGGGGTCCTAAAACCTGCATCTATTTCTAACAAACCAGATTGCCCAAATAGTATGAACAATAGCAGAAACAATCACATCTTGCAGCTGAGAACTCCACTGCTTATCACACATTGATAACAAACTAATAAAAGATGAAATGTCAATATTAAAATGAAGCATATGAGATAGCCATTTCCGAATTTCTGAAGCATATGGACATTGAAGGAACAAATGAGCTGAAATTTCTTCAGCCATACCACATAAGCTGCACAGAGAAGCCATATGGCAGCCCCTCTTTTTGAGCTCATCATCAACAAACATTTTCTCATGTATAGCTCTCCAAAGAATAAAGGTTCTAGATGGAGGAATATGAATTTTCCAAATCAATTTCCCCCATGAGCAAGAATTAGAAGTAGGCCTAAAACACAAGTGTGCCTCCTTAAAAGTCAATTCACCTGACTCAAATTCTCCAAAAAGGTTTAACCTAACTCGGGCTATGTGGGATAACCATTTTATTGGCTGCAGAAACTATGTTAGGTAATTTGTTTATCATGTACTCAGGAAATGACCAGGATCCATTTTGAATGAAATCATATACTTTTGCTTTCAAATCCAAGGAACTAGGAATATTGAGTAAAGACAAAACATAATCCTTCTCATCTAGCCAAAAGTCAGACAAAAAATTTATGTTCCTACCATTCCCACTAACCCAACCAATATTGCTTGTGACAATAGGAATGTAAAACTTAATCCCAACCCATATAGAGGATTGAACATGATAAGGAATAGGCTTAGAGTTTCTCAAGAACCTACTTCTCAAGAAACTAGCCCACTGATTGGAGGAATAAAGGACCTCTCAAGCAAGTTTCAGCATTGAAGCTTCATTCAAAGCCTTAACAGATCTCAAATCTAATCCACCATCCACATATGCAGAACAAGTTTTAAACCAAGAAACAGTTCCAATCTTTCTACAATCAATTTGACCAGACCAAACCAAATTCCTTATGCAAAAATCAACTTGGTTTAACAAAGACTTAGGCCAATAGTAAACATGAAAACTATAAGAAATCATGCCAAAAATAGTAGCTCTGACCAGTTGGACTCTGCCCATTGTGGACAGCATACTAGCTTTCTAGCTAGCTAGTTTGTTTTTTATTTTATCAACTATTGGTTGCAAATGAGTTCTTCTAGGTTTGCCCTTGAATAAAGGCACACCTAAGTATGTTACAGGAAGATTACCAACTCCAAAGCCTAGAAACCTAGATATCTCAGTCACTCAATTGTTAGAAATGCTACCATGGAAAAATTTTCATTTCTCAAGACTTAAAAACTGCCCCGAGCATTCACCATACCACTTAAATAGGTTCATAAGATTCTTTATATTCTTTTTGGTTCCTTTGCAGAAAACAAGTATATCATCTGCATACATAATGTGAGTAGGAGTTTGAAAACCTCTAGAGCTAGACATAGGTGTCAACTTGCCAAAGTTCACTAAAGCAGTAATACCTCTACTCAAGACCTCCTCTGCTAAGCAGAATAGCAGAGGAGAAAGTGGATCCCCCTGCCTCACACCCCACTTGCATTTAAAGTAACCAATCATATGGCCATTTATAGAGATTGAAAGGTTTGCAGAGACTAGAATGGCTTCCACCCACAAACAAAATTTTGAACCAAAACCAAAAAGCCTTAAGAACATGAATTAGAAACTTCCAAATCCAAAGTGTCAAAGCCTTTTTTCACATCAAATTTCAAAGCTATGTTTCCTCCAAAACATTTTCTACCCAACATGTTAAAACCCTCATAAGCAACACATATTCATTCTAAGATCTGCCTACCCTTAAGAAAGCCTCTTTGATGTTCTGAAACAATTTTAGAAGCTATTTGGCCCAATCTATCACCTAGAATTTTGGTTATGATTTTAAACTAAAAGTTAGCTAAAGCTATAGGCCTAAAATTTTCTATTCTATCAGCTCCTTTAGATTTTGGAATCAAAACAATCACATTAGAGTTGAGATTCTGGTATATGGATCCATGAATAAAAAACTGCAGGCATGAATTAAACACTTCATTTCCAATAATATCCCAAAAAGTGTGATAACAACCTCCCCCAAACCCATCTGGCCTGGGGAACTGTTAGCATCCAAAGAGAAGACAACAGTTTTAACCTCTTCTAAAGTAGGCAACTAGTTAGCATAATGTTATCTAAGGGTTCAACAATGGAAGGGATTACATTATCCACCAAACCATTATCAAAGCAACTGCTATTTGAAGCAGACAAGTCAGTGAAAAAGTTCAAAACATGAGTTTCAATATTATTGCTATTACTTAAAACAGAATCAGCAAATCTAAGCACACTGAGTTGCTTAGTGACATTTCTAATTTTTGTATCCTTATAAAAGAAAGCAGAACTCCTATCACTATGTTGATACCATTTTATTCTAGACTTCTCTTTTCAACAGGCTTCTTCAAATCCTAAAGCCTGCTGAAAGCAATGTTTTAAAAACCGGACCGGAGATCGAACCGGCAAGACCTCCGGGTCATGGTTCAATTGGTTCAACCGATTCAACCAACGGTTGAACCAGATGACTAATAAATAAATAAATAAATTATATTTATATAATAAATATATATGTACATATAAATACATATACAAAAATTTAATTAAAAAATCATATTTTTTCTTATAACTCAATTTAATCAATACTATAAAAAATCTTATAAATCAACTTAATCAATAAAATTAATATAATTGAGCCTAAATCAATTGTTATAAATTAATGGACTAAGATTTTCTTGATTTAGTGATTAATTGTTGGACTGAAATATGTATAAGCCCAAATCCATTTAGTGTTAGTTATTATATTATAGTTATATTATAGATACTAAATGCAAGGAACCCTAGTGGCAATACACCGTGTGCATCTTTTTTTCCTCATATGCGCCGCATAAACAACAGGAGCACTTGGTGTGCGATGGCAAACTAAGCTCACATTCGAGCAGCTTGACGAACCAGTGGGAAAACAATGGCAGCAGCTTGATGGACCATACGTGTAACACCCCGATTTCTTGATTAGTGTTTAAGGAAGAGATTAAGGATAATTAAAGACTTAATCATTTCCATAGGTGTTAGTTAGCTTGCGTTTTAAGTTTGAGGAAAATCAGAGCTAAAACGGGTCTGGAACACAAGCAAACGCAAACCGAGAGATTAGTTGGTCAGTTAATTAATTAATTGAGTTAGAATATTAAAATTAGACTGGGATTGAGTAAAATAGATTTTTAGGTGTAGCCTAAAATAATATAGGAGGATGCGGAAGAAAGCACCCAGTTGTGCCGACGAAACAACACGCAGTTACACGTGTTGTGACCAGGAGGAAGGTGGTCATGGTGGTGCCACCTCACACCTCACTACCCTTGCATGTATGCCACCTCACTACCCTTGCATGTATGCCACCTTACGCTCCATTAGCCTTGCATGTATGCCACCTCACACTCCACTAGTCTTGCATGTATGACACCTAAAGCATCTAAAAGGATGACACCCCGCTCACTATGTTATCTAAATTAACCATGTAAGGACACTTGTCTTCCACTAAGCCTAAGATAATAATATAATAATCCTAAATCTATGTATATAAAGCAAGTGTGATGCAAGGCCATCATCTTATTCTCTTCCTTTGAGTGAATGACCAGAGAACAAAAGTGAAAAAATCACTTTTATGGCAGCCATTTTCGCGGCTTAGAAAAGCTTAAGGTTTTGGATTAGTTTCGGTCATCGAAATTTCAAACCGATCGCGTATTCGTGCTCGTGGCTTCAACATCTTCGAGGTCACGTCCTTGCATGTTGACCATTTCTTCACCTTTCCATATTCTTCACGGAAGCTTGAGAGAAATTTTCAGGTTGAAGAAAAATGGAAGCTTGGTAAGACATGGTTATGACACTTTGAAGTTTGGTTGAGGGTTGCAGCACTTTGAAGCTTAGTTGAAGTAGTCGCAATGAAATCAACACTATATATTCTTTAACCGTTGGATCATTCTCATATTTGATAAGGAGTTTTGAGACTTGTGGTTTTTCCTATCCAACGGTTGAAACTTCTGATTAATCCCCAGAGTGTGACTTATTTAACTCAGAAGAAGAAGAGAAACTCAACCCGTGTAGCTCCTGACCAGTCATCTTAGAAGGTTCATCATAGGTTCTTTCACCGTTGGATCGGACTGAAAATGTTGGAGGAGGTCAATGACAGGTAGTTATTTATTCTCACCGTTCATATTTTTAAACAAACGCCTGTACTGTGATATATAGAGCCGAAATAGTGGTGGATCTTGTACTGCAGATTTTGAGTTTCTTATTTTGTGTCTTTCAAAATGTGATGTTTAGGTGGGATATCGGAGATTCGGGGACCTTGTTCGGTGTGAGGTAGATTCGAGAGGAGTCGAGTAGGAGTGATCTCGTAGCATTTCTGAGATCGTACGTTCTTCAGGTGGGGGAAAGAACCGCTGTTGTCAGGGAGGCAAAAGTAGTTTAGAATACAATGATATGCGTAGGGGATCCTAAACCCTACTAGAGGTTGTGTAACCAACAACACTTAAGTCGCAATGGTGGCTACAGTGGAGTAGTACCACCGAGGGTTTAAGCATTGTGGGTTTAGCAACATTAGGTTGATTTACCGTTGATTTGAGGTTGTATGTTTAGTATGAGTTGTTATAATATGTTTGATAATATGCTTGACGTTGCTGGTATGCTTGATATGTTGTATGCTAACATGCTTAGTGTTGCTGTATATATGTTTATGATATTATATGATTGTATGCTTGAGATGATAACATGCTCTGTCTATTTTCGTATGATAACTAATATGAGTAAGAAATGCCATGAGATTGATGACATGTACTGTGATGGTATGTTAAGCTGCTTGTATGATTAGAGTTAGGTGACGATTACTGTTGATTTGGTGATGTATGATATGAGTGGAATTGACAGTACGTGCGTTAGTACCTCATTGGATGAATTAGCTAATGTGTGTTGTTCCGAGTAATGAAACCTTAGGATATGATGTTGAGGTACTAAGCCGTAAGTTAGCATTGAGATGAGTTGGTGAGATTCACGATGTGTTTGGTTGTATTTCGCCACCGCATGGATTGGAATGGACGATCATCCTGAAATGCTAGGGATGGATCAAAATAGAGGACGAGTATCCTGAAATACTGGGGATATGTCGTGACAGCGGGTGATCATCCTAAAATTATGGGGATGGATCGAGATAGTAAACGAGCATCCTGATTTACCGGGGATGTGTCGTGTCGAGTATCATGAAATGTTGGGGTTAAGTCGTGATGGTGGACGATCATCCTGAAATGCTGGGTATGGATCGAGATAATGGACGAGCATCCTGATCTGCTGGGGATGTGTCGTGATGAGTATCCTGATCTGCTGGGGATATGTCGTGGTAGTGAGAGAATACCTGATGTTCTGGGGATGTGCGGCACGGTGGTGAATGATACAACTTGATCTTGTCAAGGATGCATCGCGGTGATTGCATCTTCTTGTACGTTTAGCTGTATGAACATGAGTGAGCCTGATTGGCATGAGAGATTGGGGATGATTGTTACGTGTGACTCGAAGGATGGTTGTGCATGCCATGTTTGTCTATGTGCTGTCATTGTATTTTATTCTTCTTCTATATCCTATTTTATGATGATTAGTGTAGATTCTTATCCTCTATTTCTCTGTGTTATTGTATTTATTATTTTTGGACTAGAAGACTCCGACAAAGATTTCTCTTTTGGAAAGAGAGACGCGTCACAGAAGCGAGCATACTCGGTAGCAGCAGAGAACACTCAATGGAGGCGGTTTGAGCAGTAGTGGAGTCCTCGTTCCTACTACTAGTGTATGTGAGAATGTTAAACTGGTCCTTTAGTATATGGCCAGTGAGTCTTTTATATTTTAATTCATTTTGATGAGAGGTGCCAGTTAGGCCAAGTCGTTGTATTTTATATGCACCATCGCTACCTTCCGTACTTTGATGTTCTGTTTTTACTGTTATGAATGTAAATATATGTTTTAAAGTAATCGAAGTTTTTACGCATGATTTATATTATTAAGGTTAAGTGTTCTATTCCATGTGACACTAAGAAGGGTGTTACAATACGCGATGGACAACAAAAGCTTACATATGGCCGCAACGCTATGAACCAGTGCGACAGTGGTTCGTCGGACGCAGCAACGAGAGGTAACGTAGCAAGAGGCGGTGGTTCACGCGGTTGTAAGGATCTGGCACGGTGGTTCACGTGGCTGTAAGGAGCTGGCACAGTAACCGGCCGGTTTGCAATAACCGGAACCGGTTCTAGCCCGGTTCTAGTGGTTTTTCTCCGGTTTTTCACGACCACCAGTTTTTATGCCCAAACCGAACCGTAGACACAGTCGGTTCCCGGTTGAACCGGCCGGTTCGGTTTTTAAAACATTGGCTGAAAGTTAAGTCGAGCATTCAGTTCTAAAGAAGCCAAATTTTTTGACAACCCATTTAAAGAGATGTCATTCTGAATGTTGTCCAAAACTTCCCTAGCAACTAACACATTGTTATGCACATTTCCAAAAACAGATTTGTTCCATGATCTAAATGCATGCTTTAAACATTTCAACTTATGCATCAAAACAGACACGACACATCTAGAAATAGGTTTCAGCCATACATCATGTACCAATCTTCTGTAATCTGAATGCTCACACCACATATTCATGAATTTAAATGGAGCAGGGTAAGTAGGACCACCTTTTTTCAGAAACAAGATTAAGGTGTAGTGACCAGAGCAACTCCTTGTCAGAGTGCTACAAGAAACACTTCACATAGTCATTATTGCATAAAGACCTATCTAGCCTCATCTCAGTATGATTTCTCAAACCCCTATTATTAGACTAGGTGAACCTAGAGCCTGTTGTAGGAAGATGTGTTAAGCCACAACAATCCGACCATGCTTTAAACTGATCACAAGAAATCTTTAAGGGAAGCCTACCCCCCCTTTTCTCATGAGATCCTAAAATAGCATTATAATCCCCAATAAAACACCAAGAACCAGGGAACTATTGCTGCAAAGATGCTAAATCAATCCACAAATCCCTTCTTAAAATATAAGATGTACAAGCATAAACAGCAGAGATGTATACCAACTGATCATTATGCAACAATGAAACAGAAACATGTTGCATTGAAACAACTAAAACATAAGGATTCAAATGATTAGCACAGATACCCCATATGTTAGGATTCTTATCCCCTCTATCATTAACAACAAAAGGTTTTAAATTTAATCTATTCTAGAATCTAACAAGAAAATGATCAATATCAATCCATGGCTCAGATAAAAACAACAAGTCAGGTTTATGCTTCACACATAGATTATGCAAAACCAATCTAGTTTCATGATTCCCTAATCCCCTAGCATTCCAATAATGACTATCATTAAAAAGAGATACTAGAAGACTTACTGGCACCAGCCTTAAACCTGGTGTTATAATCATTCTTGATCTGTAGATTCTTTTTCTTCTTCTTTTGCTTATTCTTTGTGGCCTTTGAAACAACATGAGTGAAGTCTGAAGCATCCTGATACTCGCTCGAGGCTCCTCCTCAGAACCATCACCATAGAACTTAGACAATCTTCTGATATCAGATTCTACTTGAGAAACATGTTGATCTCCAGGGCTAATGCCTGATGTGGAGGTCTCCTTGTTCAACTCAGTCTCAAAGACATGATCCAAATTGTTTGTGTCCTCAAGAACAGGAATTTTAGGATTATGCTCCTCCTCCAAAGGAATATTCTCCCCTTTACCCCTTGAGTCTTGTGAACCCTCGTTATTCTTAATTGATGGAACTGAGACATCATCTTCAGCAGTCTTGTCACTGAACTTAGGACTGCCTGACTCATCATCATGGATATTTGCCTCATCTTCTTTATTTCCATGACACGAGCCATTGTCATTATTCCCATACTCCTGAACTCTGGTTCAGGATCTGTATGGTTTTCTCTTGCAACCTCTTTCTCAACTTCAGGATTCAAAGCACTCTTCACCACCTCATCAACATGCATTTCTGTCTCCTTATCAGTTTTCCCTATCTTGCTGCCAACATTCCCCTTTTTTGGAGCATTAGCAGGCTTCGATTGCCTTGGACCCTTAGGTTCATCCAAGTCTTTGTTCCTTCTTCTACATTCATAAAGCATATGGCCAATTACTTGACACTCGGTACAGAAGGATGGCACTTTCTCATACCCAATACCTGCAAAGAAGGTAAAAGCCTCCCTTTCCACCATAATATCATCATAAAATCTCCTACTGAGATCCAGATCCACAAGAACCCTAGTATAATGGCCGTAAATCCTCATTCTTGTTGACTCATCTAGACTTATTGGGGTGCCAGTTGCACTTGCTATTTCAAATAGAAGTTTATACCACCAGTATTCTTGAGGCAAACCCATGATTCTTACCCAGCATTGAGCATGAGTCTGCTTCTGAAGCTGTGGATTGAAATCCGGGCTCCATTGAGATAGCCTAAGCAGACCAGGTTTCAAATTCCATGCTCCCATCGACCACACACTTCTCAAATCATCTTGATATGCAAAAGAAAATTCAAAGAAACCTCGTCCCAAAGAAATCATCTTCCAATTCCCAATGGGCTTCCACAAATTCGAAAGTTTGGCACGAAGCTCAACAACTTTGATTGGCGCATCACCCTTGGACAAAAATAATCTTCCATAAATATTATTCCTACAAGATTGAAGCCCCAACTGGTACTCATCTTTAGAAATTTTGATTGTAAGAGCATCTCCCTTAACACAAGGGCGTGGGAGCTGGCTCAACTTGATGTCGATAGACCCATTCAACGCCTGCACAAATGACTTCCTCTGTGGATTAGTAGAGGAGACACCGAAATCGGAAGTAAGAAACTTCCATGGACAAATTGTAGGTGGGGACGACGAAGCCACGGCGAAAGAGATGACTCAAACTCATGCTCCCAAGAAACGCATTGCAGTTATTGCGTAGTGTGCATAGTAGCCAAGTGTGCAAAACTGCAAATAGAACACAACAATATCTTAAAACCCTTGGGTAGCCTCCAAGACGTTTCTATATAAGAGTGATTGTAATACTAGGGGTTTTATGAAAAGAAAACATGTCCTTGTTGCTCCTCATTTTATAAGCTTTTTATTGTAGACAAAAATGTATGCGGGTAATATAGCACATTAAGCTGCAATTGATCCCTTATAAGAAAAGCTATTCGATGATTTTTTTCCATACAAAAGCATTCCAACCTTCAATTAGGAATTATATACTTAAGGGACCTAAACCTTTTCTATAAAATACTTTAATACCTTTTTATAAGCTGTAAGTCTCAATTTTTTTTTCTATTGCCCTTGTAACATCCCAGTTTTCACCTATATGTTTAAATTATTTTATTGAAATAATTAATTATCCGGATGTTATTTTTGTTTATTTTTATATTGTTTAGTTTGGGTAATTTTATTTACTCACTTAAAATTATTTTATTGGGTGCGATAACACTGCGTTACTGCAGTGTATACATGCTTGCAGGGCAATAATATTACGCTATTGTCACTATTATTCTGTGTTTAGAAAAATACTTTAAATAATATGATCCAAAGGAATTTATTTTCAGATGTTACTCTATTTAATTTTAGATTTGAAAATAAATTAGTTTAATGTTAACTGTAGATTAATTTTGGATCATTGATTTTCTTGGTTAATCAATTCAACCATTAATTTCTACTCTAATTTAAATTTTGAAATCATATATTTGTCACTCATTATTTTTAGATCTAATGGTCAATATTATTTCTTTTTTTCTAAACTCAATTTCGACCGCATATTTGAACTATTACTAACTAAAAGAAAACAAAGAAAATGAAAAAGGAATTTTTCCCTCCCTTCCCCGTCAGAAAACGCACGACCCCTTCCTTCATTTTCTTTCTTTTTTTTCCTTCTTCACAACAACTCAACTCTTATCTCCTCTCTCTCACAAAACCTGGAAAATCTTCTCCTCCTTCTCCCTAGTACAGCAGCGTGCGCGACCTTGGCGAGGACCTTCGATCGCAGCTCGACACAGAGGAGACGACCATCGTGCCTGGTTCGTGTTCACTCCATTTGCGCCTCCACACACCACCGCGGAAATGACCTCGCGCGTCTGTTCGTTGCGCCACTGCTGGGTCGTCGTCCAGCCGTCGTGCACCACCCTTGGAACTTCGATCGACCGCGCCGCTCGATGCCTGGACAGGAGAAGATGGTCGCACGTCTGTGCAGTGGCTCGCCGGAGTCGCCGCTGCCAACCGCCGCGCCAGAGCTTCAAACAGCCACCATGACATCTTCTTCCTCCTTGGGTGAGTGAAAACACTCTATTTTGCTCAGATTCAAGAAAATCCCCAAACTGATTTTGAAACCCTAACCTTAGTCTTTTGAATTCAGAGTTTAATCTTGAAATTGAACCTTGTTTTATGCAATGGGGACTATGAATTAGTGTTTCCCTAAATTAATTTCACCATTGTTTCGGTAGATTCATTTTCCCCAAATTGCTCTATGAACCCTAAAGCCCCTAATTTGTTTATCTTGAAATTAGTTTATAATTATGAAATTAATTATGTCTTTATGAAATTGAGACTGTTAATTAACGAATTCTAAGGTTAATTTACGTTCCTATGATCAAAGCTCATTTCCCCCAATTTTGATGATGAGTCTTATTTTCCCAAATCTGAATTTTATTGAAATTGGTTCTATTTTGTGAAATTCAGTATTTAAAACAACTTAGAGTGAGCGTTTGTTGATGAGTAGCAAATTGTTTGAATTGTCTGGTTGTTGAAATTGCTTGGACTCCCTCTCTGGGATGTTAAAGTGGTTGTGTTTGCTTGGGGAAGCAGGTTTTACATTTTTCGGGAGCTGACAGGAGCTGTTTAGAGGAAACTGGAACGTCGAGTTGGAGCTTAGTTTTGTGCAGCTTCGCTCTGAAGGAAACTATTGTTGGAGCATAAAGGAAATGATCCTTTCTTGTCTACAAGAGGTAAGGGGGGAGTGATCCACATCACACCATATTGGTGGATGTGAAGATGACTTTAAATTGTCCGGTGTTGGAAATTCTATACCAAGGGTTATCCACTGTCTATTTATCTCTTTGTATGAGTGTGATTGTAATAATTGTTTATGGCTTGGTTATGTGCTAGATATGGTTGTGCATTGAGGAATTTGTTTGTGACTTGAATTGATGCTCATTAACATGTTGATTGTTTGGAAAATAATTTCTAGCATGTTGAAAACCATCACTTTGATCATTGGATCAAAGTGAGGATTTAATACTTCGGTATACAAATAAATTGATTATCGTGATTATTTGATATAACATGATATATTGTTGATTATACATAATTGTGAGATTGTTTGGTGAAGTGTAATCTTCACTTTGGTTGTGATTGGCTTTTGGCCAAGGTGAATGGAAATGAGAGTTTAACTCCAATCCTTGATACTTAAGCAACTTTAACATCCTTAAGTGAGAAAATGAATGTTAAATCCATATATGAAAAAGGATTAGTTTTGAACAATTATTTTGGAACTTTGATTTTTTATTAAGGTTTTAGAAAGGACTTGATAAATATTTTAATCGTACGTTATATTTTGAATTTCTCAAATGATGCTTTAGAAATTAAAGAAATGTGTTTTAAGGATCAATGAAAACAAGAATGAAGTTTTGTTTTCCAAAACTGTTTTTACAGTGTTTAAAACCATCTTAAAGAGTTTAATTGATTTCAAAAATGACTTTGATATTTGTTTAGGTCATAAGGAAATAAATCTTGTTTTAAGGGGCAATGCAATTTGCGTTTTAAAGAGTTCAAAATTGTCAAATGGACCAAAAGTGAATAACTCGACCAACACTATTTTTGGGAGTTGGAAACTGTTTTTGACACTTAACTAAGTGTCCTAAGATTTCAAAATGAATTATAAACCTTTAGAATCAAAGAGTTATTGGAAAGGAACTTCCCATTTTTCAAACTTAGAAGTTGTCGGTCAAGTTTTAAGACTCTTGAGTGAAATGTTATTCAAGACCTTAATTTGGTATTTTAATACTTTGAAATGAGTATTAGAACCTATATAATTGATGATTTTGAGTAAAGGAAGCTTATCTTGAAAGTTTAGGGGGTTTCAGCCCTAAATCAAGTAAAAAGGGAAAAACTGTCTTTCAATAATTTTTCGGGTTTAGGAATATTGTTTTGAAGGATTTGGTATCAATATACCTATGAGACAATATTACTTCCCAAATGATTTGGTTTTAGACAAAGGGTTTTTGATTTTGGATACAAGTGGTTTTGGTCCTCAAGACTAATATTTCAAGTTAAATGAATAAGTCGAGGATGGCTTAGTGAAACCAAAGACTTAATGATTATGACTCGTGGTGGAGCAAGACCACAGGTCATAAAGTAAGGACATTTCACTCATCCTTACCTCCATAAAACTTAATAACAAAAAGTATTTTAAGGTTACTTGCTTGACAGGTAATCCTGTTCGAGAATGGACTTAAAGAAGTACAATGAGTTGGTGAGAACGACAAACCTTCATAATATACTAAATCGTTGAAACATGGATAAACCAATGAGGGGATCCTAAATATTGTGCAAGGATTTATGGGTTGGCACTATCCTGCCTCTAGAATGGCTATTGATTTTGTCAAAGGAATCCCGAAGTTTATCCGGTGGATAAGTATGAACGCACATACCGTTATCGGCGTAATCCAAAGGAAATTGTAAGTAAGGCCTTTGTGCCTAGGAAGCGGGCTGACATGCTCTGTGCTCATGTGGACGTGCTAGTGACGATCTTCAATGGTCTTGGGGATGGTCAGGGTAGGAAGGCCACAAATGTCGTGTTGGTGATTCTTCTGGTCGTGGTGTTTCATGCAATACACTGACATCTACTACTAGATGCTAGCCGTACTAGATTATCGAGAATGTTTCGCAATCAGTTCTAATTCCACATGTGGCTGTTATTATTAATTTGCACAAGATGCCTAATGTTGACAGTTGTGAAACATCGAGCTCTAACCACTCCTTCTGAATGTTCTCTTAGCTCCGGAGTTAGGGTCAGATCTTCCTTGAGGCCGTGTAGGAATGGGACTATGCAGTTTCAATCAGTTACCTCTGTTCTTGTGTCTCTATGAACTAACAGTGTCTAATCATGCTTGATGAGATTATGGTTACATTGTTATTGTGTGTTGTTGGCTATACGTGCACGGGTTATCTGTTACTTGTATTTACTGAACTGTTTGACTGAGATATATGTTTACATGAATATGAATATAAGCTATGTGGTGTCGTGCTATTTTCATATCTGCCATATGCTGTGATGTTTGGGAATCTCACCTCTTATTTTTATATTGCCTATGTCGGCTGTCTATGTGCTTTCTGTGTTCTTTTGAGAAGACTGAGATGTCAAGGTGACGCTCGGTTGATTCATCGTAGAGGTTGAGGTTCGACATGCGGACGATATGTTGGAGATTCTAGTTGACGGCTTCCAGCTTTCAGATGGTCCGAGATAATGATCTCTGTGTTTTCTGTCATTCTTGACCTTTCTTGTATTGAGACAGACATGATTGTTGTTGATCTGTATGCTATGACTTTTCTCTTTGAAAGGGAAATTGCTTAGTCCGAGAGCTACTTTTGTAGTGGCTCTAGTAGTGTTGTTTGTGACGATGTCGATAGTGGACTTAAGTAGAGTTTCCACTAGATCTCGTCAGTTGGGTTGTCCTTCTCACGATGTACCAGAGATTATGGTCTTTTATATTTTGGTTTGGCCAGCTTGAGATGTCTGGGAGTTAATGTTCTCGTTTATGGAGCTGCGACTCCAAGTATCTTATATTAGGAGCTGCGTCTCCATATCTTTATATTGTGTCTGTGTATCTTTATGTTTTTAGTTTATGAGTCGGGTTGGGTTTTATGTAAATAATTTTCGAACTTACAACCTAAATCATGATTAGTAAATGTTTTAGTGCACTGTTATCTTCTGAGTAACCCTAGACTGTATTATGTAAATATTTGATGAGGTTGGATGTTTTATTGCTTACTGTCTCCCTTGAGAAAAAGAAAAAGATTTGATGTTATAAAATGTTTTATCAGGTGTTCCGACTTCATTCAAACTCTGTTTTTCAAAGGGGACATTTTGAAATGTTTTTTTTTTCAAACTTTGAGAATTCTTACCTTTATCCATTCTATTGATCTTAAAAGAAAAAAACAAATTACCTCATTTTATTACAAGAATTAAATTAACCCACTTTCGTCCTTAAAATGTCACGAAAAATGTAGCGCTCGAGAAGGGTGTTGCAGCCCTCCCTTTTATACTTATGGTGTGCATATGACTCACCGGAAGATCAACAATGTTTTATTAAAATCTATATATTAACTCTTGCTATTATTATTTCAATTATTCATCAATTATCTTTTCTTTCCCTTTTTTTAATAAAATTTTCTTCTTTACTCGTTTCACTTTTTTTTACATACTCGTTTCCTTTTTACTTTCGTTATTGCGATTTACTTTGGGAGTTGTGGGCCACTCCCCCAAATTCTATTGTCTTCTTTGTAGTTTTTCAAACTTTAAAAAAACAAATTATTCTTTTTTTCATTTTAAATTTCTAGTATTTTTAAAATTTTATTTTTGAATTTTCATTTTTAATATCTAAAATAGCTTGTTTAACATACTCTCCTATTAATAATTAGAATACTTATACGAGTTAAAGATTTATAATTTAGGCATTAAAACATACTTAAGAAAAACGTGACTCACTTTTACCCCGACCCAATCCAACTCACAGATGGGTTGGGTAAAAGACGAATCACTTTTATTCTGGGTTGTTTTGACCCGACTCACTTTGTAGAAAGTAGAAATTGAAGCTGTAACAGTCTGATTTTCAATTACGGTGTTTAACCGGTTAAAATATAATTAATTATATTTTAATTTGAGAGTTAGAAGGTGATTTTAAATAAAATAAAATCATATTCATAGTCTCTCTTATGGTAGAAGCCTACGGTGAAATTTTGGGTTGAATTTCAGACGGAGCCTGATCTGCGTTTTTAACTGACAGTATAATTTTATATTTACAGAAAACCCTAATTTGGCCCGAAAAATGAAATTTGTAGTTTTTTTATATTTTGTCGGTGAGGAAGTATAGTTTCCAAATTTCTGATCATAAATAAAATATTATGTTTATTCGGACGAATTTTGGTAAAAGTTCGGACGGAAAACAGTCGGTGTTTTCACTGACAGTAAGATTTTAATGATCAGAAAACCTAATTTTGACTCGTGAACGAAATGGTTTATATTTAAATCATATTTCCAACGAGTTTGGTTAGTTTGAAAATTTTCAGTCGAAAACGAAATATTACGCTTTTATACGGGCGTAAAACCCTAATCGGGAAACCGACGGAATCGAGAAGGGAGGTGCAGAGACAAAACCGGCCATCGGAGGAGCTGAGTCATGGGGTGAGTCACCACCATGACTCACCAAGCATTTATGAAGCATTAAATGTAAATTTAGGTGAAATGACCAAAATGCCCTTTTAGCTTAGCCTAACCAAAGTTAAGTTAGATTTTAACCATGGTTAAGGAACCATGGTTAGTTTGTGTGGTATAAAATCAGTCACACCCTCCACTAAATGTGAGCCACATATTAATTAATCTTAGTTAGCAAGGTAACCTTAGTTAAGTTAATTATTAATTATGGTTAAGCTTATATTAATTAAATATTCCTAAAAGCTATTAATCTAAGCTTAACAAACCAAACAAGGCATAAGATTAATCCTATATATACCCCCCAAACCATGGCCTCCCTCCCCCTTCACTCATCTTCTTCATTTATTCACTTTTCTCCAAAAACTCCATTTTCTCTCCAAGAGCTTTTCTTCATTTCTTCCACACACTTGAGGTACTATGATCATCCATGATTATCTCATCTCATCTTATGATCTTTTTCTTCCTATTTCAAGTCTTTTTCATTCTTAGATCTAGAACTTTAAATGATTGTAAAAAATTGTAGAAAAATCATAAAAATGTGAAATCAATTGCTAGAATCTTGCTATGTCTTCTACTATAATCATCTAAGAGCTTGAGAGCAAAATCATTTTCCTTTCTATTTTTATTTACAAGGCCGAATCTAGTCATAAGTGGGCTAGATGAGTTTTCTTCAAAGTTTTGCATAAATGATGATGGTTCCAGGCTATCTAAGGTTTATAGGTTTTAAATCTAAGAGTATATAAAGAAAAAGAAACTTCTAACCCTATTTTTATGTCTTGACCGAATCCTATAATAAAGGGGTTAGATGAGTTTTATTCAACTTTAACTTGGACAATGACTCGAAATAATCTACTTGAAATCCCTAGAGTGATAATCCAAGAGCTTGTGATCAAAAGCAATTTCTAGCCTATTTTACTATACATGGTCGAAACCCTAACCCAAGAGGTTAGAGGATTTTGTTTCAAATTTTAGTCTTGTAATAAGTAATCTATGTTAGTTAAAACTCTAGTAACTATGATCCAAAAGATGGCATTAAGAAGATAACCCTAAACCTATTTTCTTAGTATTGGCCGAACCTAGCCCTAAAGTGTCATAGATGGTTTTTGTTTGATTAATTATAGTTATGTTGTTTGGTTCAAGGTGAAACTATTAAGCTGTGGTGTGATAGCAAGGAACTTCGAGTTCGGGTTTTCGGTGCTAACAAAGGTGGGGGAAAGAATCAACCTATCGTCGGAATCGATAAGTAGTATATTTTATGATAATTGTGTAGGGCGACCTAAACCCTACAAGTAGTCGAGTAATCGACAAGACCAAAATCACGTTGGTAACCTTTTCTGTAAAACTAATGGTGATTTGGGGATTGTATGTTTATCAACGTTAGGATGATTTTATCTTATCTGAGGTTGATTGAATTTATTATTATTATTGAATTGCTTATGTGATATTTTGTGGTATTTGAATATTTATGATATTGTGTTATGCACGATCTGCCTTGTTTTAATATTTGTGCTTAGTGGATTTAAGCGAAGATATATGTTGTTCGGGAGATAATTGTTTGGGTGTGAGGATAATGGTGACTTAGAGGTGCCTAACCTAAATGAGTTATTTTAAAAAGGAAGGGTGACATAGAATATGTGTTAAGGCTTTGATGGAAGGTTAAGACACTAGGATGTTATTAATATGGGTTAGTAATATTCATGTGTTTACGTTGTTGTTCACAACCGTATATTTGGAATATACGAGGGCAAGAGTTCTCGTGAGACCGTTCCACCTTAGAATTTAAGTTGTGCAACTATAATGTCATTGCTATGCATGAGAACCCTTGATAGAGATGAGAGAGAACCAGGGAGTGCACCGACGGTACTGTGCTGTTATAGTGTTATTGCTTTGCATGAGCATTCTCACCATGGATGAGAATGTGCATCGGCATTGGGAACGGGTCACTTGGATGACTGATTGACATTCCTAACGAGGGATGTGTGATAGGATTAGTGGTGGCCACGTCAACATAAAGGTTTAGTTTCATGAGTTGGAGGGTAGAGGATGATATTATAAAGTATGGATGATTGTAGATTGTCAGTGATAAGTGTGTGTGACTATTATTGTATTATATGCTATGAATCTTTTCTACTTATGATGATAGAACTGTTTCTTATCTCCCTATTTCTGTATTTTTGTGTATGCCTGCTTTATTACGTTAGAAGACCCGATGGAGGAATACGTTGCTGAGGAGATGGATGGAACCCTGTACGAGACGAAGGTTGCTGAGGAGTTGAATGAAACCCTGTATGAAGCTGACGCTGGAGAGCAACCTACAAATCCTAATAATATAGTGTAGTAAGTTAGGGAAAATGAGTCATAAAAGACAATTTATTTTCCTCTAGTTATAAGTAGTTTGTATAAATAAGTACCCATGCGGGATCCTACTGAGAGGATACCCTAAACCGTGTTGTGTAAAATAAAGGATAATTATGTGTGTATTTATGTAATATAACTTTGGAATGTTTTATATTTGCAGAAGTTATATGATTATTAATTAAGTTTTAATTTTTACGTATTTTCAACGATAAGATCACGATTAAGTAAATAAATAATAAGGTTTTAATTTAATAATACAATGGGGCACAACGAGGTGTCTCAAGCCATAGATGAATTTCCTGTGTAAGAGAGAGTGATTCTCATTCACAAATTTCTGATTAATTTGTATAAAGAGCTAAAGTTAGATTATATACACGATCTACTTGCTTTGAAGCCAAGCTAAGCTTTGCCTAACTAACTTAAGTTACAAGCTAACAATTTAACAGTAAGTAACTAATATAACTGCCATCAGTTATACAACTGTGTGCATTGGATATGCTATATTGACTTGTGCAGTTTGAGTTGTGGACTTTAATACCCCATCACAAGCTGGAATGTGTATATCCATCAATCCCAGCTTGGAGTGCAAGTTTTGGAAAGGACCAGGGGCTAATGAATTAGTTGGGATGTCTGCTATCTGAGAATGTGTGGAAATAGGCAGAAGATGCAATGTGCCATTTTGAACCTTATCCCGAACCAAGTGACAATCGATTTCGATATGCTTAGTCCGTTCATGGAAAATCGGATTAGCAGCAATGTGAGCAGAAAGATTATCACAATATATAAGAGCTGGTTTAGAGAAGGTGATGTGGAAGTCTTGTAATAAGTATAGAAACCACTGACTGATCTTGATAATAAGAACCTGAAGACTTGTGTAGTTTGACCTTGCAATCCATAGGGGTTGAGCTTGGTTTAGCACCTAGCAGGCATGTGTATTAGAGAAGGTCCACTGTATATTTCCTCTGGAAGATGTTGATTTCAGCCTGTGATCTTGCTATCTCAAAGCCTAAGAAGTATTTCAGTGGTCCAAGGTCTTTCATGCTAAATCGAGTATCTAGGAGAAACATGATGTGATCAATTTCATCAATATCAGTCCCAGTCAAAACAAAGTCATCAACATAGACTAGGATTGCTGTGAATCCAGAGTTGCTTGACTTGGTGAATAGGGAATAATCTGCCTTGGACTGTTTGTAACCAGAATCAAGTAATACTGTGGTGAACTTGGGATTCCATTGGCGACTAGCTTGCTTTAGTCCATATAGGGACTTTTGCAACTTGCAAACCAGATTGGAACCTTGAGTTTTCAGGCCAGGTGGGGGGCTCATATAGACTTCTTCATTCAAGTCTCCATGGAGGAAATTCGTGTTGACATCCAATTGATGCAAGATCCACTTGTTGATGGAAGCTAAGGACATGAGCACACGAATTGCGGTCATCTTAGCTACTGGACTGAAGGTCTCTAAGTAGTCAATGCCTTCAGTCTGGTTGTAACCTTTTTCAACAAGCCTGGCTTTATGCCTTTCCACCGATCCATCTGCTTTGTGTTTGATTTTGAACACCCATTTGCAACCCATTGGGTGCTTCATAGCAGAAAGAGTGGTGAGAGCCCAAGTTTGGTTCTTTTCCAATGCCAACAACTCATAATTAATAGCCTTCTGCCAACAATCAGGATCACTACCTCTGCATATGTGTTAGGCTCAATGGAAGAAGAAATGGCAAAAGTATGATGTTTGTGGGAAGAAGATAGCTTATGATAGGATATGTATTTAGATAGAGGATACCTGACCTTTGGAGATGATGATGAAGCTATGGAACTAGCAAGGGTGCAGTGATAGTCTTGCAAGTATATTGGTATCCTTCTATTTCTGCTGGATTGCCTCAAAACAGGTTGGTTTTGTTGCAAAGAATTATTGAGGGGAGCAGGATTGTTGATGGTGTTAGTGATAGGGTGTGGTTGTTCAGTTTTTTGCATGTTTAATGGAGAGTGTGCACAGGGATATGCTGGAGAGCTCTGGGGAGGATCTTGATGATTTGGTGGGATAGCTGGAGTATGGTTTGGTGTTGGGATTATCGGCTGAAAATCCAAAAAAGTATCCTGATGATACACTGGCATGACAGGCATTTAAGAACTATCTTGTGTAGTTGTTTGTTGAGAAGTGTATGGAAAGATGTTTTCATAAAAAATCACATTCCTAGAGATTAGTGTTTCTCTATTCTTAAGATCAAATAAAATGTAACCTTTTGTACCTTGTTTGAATACTATAAAAATACATTTCCTAGCCCGAGGGTCTAGCTTTTTTCTATTTGCTTGCAAGGTGCTTGCAAAGCATAAACTCCCAAACATTTTTATTGCAATGATGTCAGGGTGTGATTTATATAGTGTGTGATATGGTGACTCATTATTGAGGGAAGAAGATGGTTGTGTATTAATCAAGAAAATGGCATGTGCAATTGCAAAGCTCCAAAAACATTTAGGTAAACAAGCTTGAAATAAGAGAGCTCTTGCAACTGACAAAATATGTTGGTGCTTCCTCTCCACAACACCATTTTGTTTCCACACATGATATGTGATGTTCAAGGCCCTTTAATCTGTGAAAATCAGCAAGTAAGAATTCCTTGCCATTGTCAGTTCAAATGCATTTGATTTTGGTTTTAAATTGTGTTTCAATTAAAGAATTAGAAGCCTTGAACATGTGTATTGACCTCTGCCTTAGATTTTATCAAAACAATCCAAGTATATCTACTGAAATCATCTACTATGGTAAGAAAATACTTATGACCAAGCATAGATGGGATAGAAATTGGACCCCAAATGTCCATGCGTATTATTTCAAAAGGACTAGAAGTATGAATACTACTATTACAAAAGGGAATATGTTTTTGCTTAGCTAAATGACAGACTTCATAGTGTTGTGTTTTATTTACATATTCAATGAAAGAATGTGCCTTTTGCATGATTACTAACTTCTCATGAGAGGGATGGCCAAGCCGTATATGCCGAATTTGGGAATCTGATTCAGTTACAACATTGATTGATTGGTGAGGGCTACCAACACACTTGTGGAAGACATTGCTTACAACCCATGCTTGAGACCAGCTGCACCAATCGTCCTCAAAGATCTGATATCCTTTATTTGACAAAGAGAATTGGAAAATGTTAGTGTGCATGACAAAGCAGAAGAAACAAGGTTGAAACTGAAATTTGGGATATACAATACATCATACAAGAAAAGGTCATTGGGAAATATCACAGTTCTTGAAATAGTTACTGTGATTTGACTGCCATCTGGTAGTCTAACCAAGATAGGTTTGATCTTTCTAAAAGTCTGAAATTCTGACAAGGAGTAGCACACATGATTTGTGTAACACTCCGTTTTTCGTATAAGTGCTTTTGTGTGTGCCATGTTTGTTAGGAAGGATTAGAGTGGGTTAAGTGGGGTTTTAGCCTTAAAATCCCTATTTGGTACATGAGCACGACTGTGCTCATGTCCAGCATGCCCGTGCTTAAGGTGCATGCGTCTCGTTGATGCTGATGTAAGCACACCCGTGCTCAGCAGTTAGGCGCATCTCGTGGACACTAAGTTGAGCACGCCCGTGCTCAACAGTAAGCAAGACCGTGCTTGAGTCTGAGTCTTTATATAGACATCAGATTGTGAGGGTTACGAGTTACAACCCTCAAATTGGCACTCTAGGCAACCCTAAGTGTGACGACAGCCTCTCCTTCTCTTCCTCTTTGAACCCAAACTGTTCTTGGTGTTCTTGCTCTTCGGGAGAGACAATCACGCGCTAGTGCCAATTAACGTAAGGTAAACATTCTCCCCCCTTGTGTTCCTTTTCATTCTGTTGAATTGAGAACTAATTGGTTAACCTTTTTGTGTTGGCCAAGGCTTGAGACAATTCATCTAGTCAAACCGAGGGAACCGGTGGAGCTTTCGTTGGTTAAAGGAGGAATCATCGTACCAGGTAAGGAGAGAAGGAATAGTATGAGCATGTAGGCTTGGGGGTAGCGTAAGACGAAGGGTTCCCATAACCCTTTATGCTTGATAATATGTTGTATGCCTATATGCCAAATTGTTATCTGATGTTAAAATGTTTGTTGTTATGAAATTGGCATGCCTGTTGTTAATTGTTTAATGTTGCCTATTATGAACATGTTAATGAGATGATGCCATGATTGAGTGTTTTATCTTAATTATGATATTGTGATGTATTGGCTGTTGATTGATGTTGTGACGCGTTAAGGTTAAAATGTTAAATCTGTTAATAATGCTAAGGGAGGTTGTTCCCCTTGTTCATAAGAATGAATGTTAGTGATGATAGAGGATTATGTCAATGGATTAGTCAAGAACCCTAGGGATTGATCATGACCGATTATGGACAATTAATGGAATGGAACTAAATGACAAATTCCCCTTTAATTTGTAAGACATGAACATTAATTCAATATTAACGAAACTGTTGAGTTATGGATTAGAAGAGCGTTAGGATTGAATCTGAGAATGTTCCAAACAAGCGACAATAGGGTCTGTGACCCTTCTGCCCAGAACAGCAGGGCGTGTATTCGAGAACGCCCGTGCTCAATAAGGAGCATGCCTGTGCTCCCATTCAAACCCAGAATTGGGCGTGCTGCCTAAGTACGCCCATGTTCAACAGTCAGCACGACCGTGCTTGATTGTGAGCTCAGCATGATCGTGCTGAGGGGTGAGCACGACCGTGCTCCCTTATTCATAACAGAACACAAAGCAGAACCTGAAGCAGGGGTTTCACCCTAAATGCTCTAAAAGACTTAATAAAATGCCAACGGAACATGAAGACCAATTACAAGTGATAAGATTTTGTACCTTGGTAGCCTAGTGGCCAAGGGGACCTTGATGCATGATGGTCAAGGTGGTAATCTCTAGTGCTTAATGGCTAGAGTGTTAATGATGATGTGGTACCTTGGTAGCCTAGTGGCCAAGGGGGCTTGATGCTTGATGGTCAAGGTGGTAATCTCTAGTGCAGAACGACTAGAGTGTTTAATTAATGAATACGAAAGAAAATGATAAACAGATGGTGTTAAAACTTGGGTAGCCTGTGGGATCAAGCGGAGGTGGTATTTGTGCTTGTCTGTTTTGTTGAGTATGCATTCACGCATCAGAGATGTTAGTGGCGGATGTTCAACATAGGGGGCATCGTCCGAGAGTAAGGCGATCTGGCCGTCCGCGGCGATTCAAGTGAATCATGTACAACCGTTGTGGCACATCCGTGAGTAAGGTGCGTCAGCTATCCTAGGTGTCCACCTAAGGTTTGGTGGATTGCCTCGGTGTTGGTGCTTATTGGCCAATAGTGAGAAATCATGGTTCCTTCATCATCATCAGAAGTCATGCCTTCTTCCCCAGTGTAATTATTCACATCATTGTTCTTGAAGTATTTTGGAGGGTATCCATGCTTCTTATAGCATGTATCAACAATATGAGATGATTTATGACAGAAAGTGCACATCTTTGTGCTTCTTCCTGCACTACCTGTTCCACTTGAATAGGTTCTGCCTCATCTCCCACTAAATCTGCCTCTCTGGCCACCAAAATCATTAACATTGGCCAACACCTTGTGTTCCTCAAGAAAACCACCATTGAACTGTCTTTCTTGCTGAATCAACATGTTGAAAGCTTCATCAACATTAGCCATGGGCTTCATGAGCATTATTTGTGATCGAACTGCTGAATATTGTTCATTAAGATTCTTCAAGAATATAATTACATGATCTGTTTCTCTATAATTCTGAATAGTAGGTATAAGTGTGCAAGTACATTGGACAACACATAAACATGCAGGGATAGATCTATAGTTATGCAATTCTTGCCATAAACCTTTCAATTGAGTAAAGTAAGAAGTAATAGACCTGTCTCCTTGTTTGCACATGTAGATCTCCTCTTGTAAATCAGAGATTCTGAAAACATCACCTTGATAATACCTCTTTTTCGGAGAATTCCAAGCTTCATATGCTGTGTCAATCCACTGAATAGTCTCCAAGATTGAAGGTTCGATTGAGCTATGCAACCAAGAAAAGGCCAAAGTATTGCACCTGTCCCAAGGCTTGAACATGAGATCAGTTGCATCAGGCTTTACTACTGAACCATCAACAAACACCAATTTGTTCTTGGATTTGAGAGCAATAGTCATCGATCTTGTCCATGTATGATAGTTACTGCCATTTTCACGATGAGGAACAGATACAAGAGAACATCAGTGTTCTCATTTTGATTCAAGAAGTAGGGATTCGAAGGATCCATGATTTGATTTGCCATAACTCTAAGAGCGAGGAATCTTCACTGAAATAAGTTAAAGAAATGAAGGAGAATGAAAGAGGAAAGCTCAATTCACGAGCTGAAGAAGATGAGAAAAAAGAATGCTCAGTGATATGAGAGTAAGGTGATCTGGATGTCCGCGGCGATTCAAGCGAATCATGTGCAACCGTGGTGGCGTATCCATGAGTAAGGTGCGTCCGCTATCCTAGGGGTCCACCCAAGATTTGGTGGATTGCCCCGATGTTTGTGCTTATTGGCCAATGTGGAAATGTAACCCCGAAGTTGACTTCCTGAGATAGATGGATCCAAGTGCATAATGGAGTAGTGAAGCAAAGTTGTATTGCATAGCATACACAGTTATATTATGATGTTGATGTGTTATACTGTTGTTTGCTATAACATGATTGTTTGATGTATGCTCGTCTTGCTAACTGCTTCCTTACCATTATATTCATATTCATGTTTCTTACTCCCCATCTCTATGTTTCTTGTTGTGGCATGTATCTCTTATGCAGAGGACAACGAACAGTCAGTTAAGGAGTGACTCCGAGGAGCTGCGACTCAATAGTTAGGATTCCAGTTTTCAGTAGTTAGTTAGTTGTTTGGTTTGTATCCGAGGATATTTTCCGGATTGGTTATACCAGCTCTGTATGTGACATTAAGGGTTGGGTTTGGTTTATGTTATGTTATGTTATGTTATGTTTTCTTTTTCCGTGTTTTGAGACTTGATATGGTGTGGTACCTTTTACCTTAGTTTTGATTATTTCAATAAATGATGTTTTATTTTAATTTACCCTATCTTTTAATGCTTTATATGTAAGCGGCGTAGAGGGTGTCACATTTAGAGGTATCAGAGCAGTTTGGCCCTGTCCGGATGTGGTATGAGTCTGTTGTGAGTCTGTTGTGTGCTCTTGTTTGAATTCCTTATACTTGTTTTATACAATGATGCTATATGTTAGAGGTCGTAGCTTTTCCTGCTTTAAGTTCCCTGTATTTATCAAGTTGTCTTGGGCATTTACAGGAACTTATGGCAGGAAGAGGAGGCAAAAACGACCAGTCTATCGAGGATGCTTTGGCACTCCTTGCCAATGCGATAGGCCAGAACCAGAACATCTACAACAACGGGGGACCAGCTGAGTTCCATGGTCTCGACAAGTTCCAGCGGAACAATCCGCCGTCTTTCAAGGGAGCTTACGATCCTGAGGGTGCCCTGTTGTGGATGAGGGAGACCGAGAAGATCTTCCGAACTATGGGATGCAACAATCAGCAGAAGGTCATCTTTGGGACTTTCATGTTGACAGAGGAGGCTGAGCACTGGTGGGAGAACTGTTGTCTGATCTGGCAAGCTGAGGGTACTCTGAACACATGGACCATGTTCAAGGATAGATTTCTCGAGAAGTACTTCCCGGCAGACATCAAGGACTAGAAGGAGATGGAATTTCTGGCGCTAGATCGGGACAACATGTCGGTAGGAGATTATGCAACTAAGTTTGAGGAGCTCACCCGTTACTATAAAATGTATCAGTATCTGACAGATGATCATTCCAAATGCGTGAAGTTTGAGGATTGTCTGTGTCCAGAGATTAAGCAGGCTATTAACTATCAGGAGATCAGAGTCTTACCAGTTCTCGTGAACAAGTGCAGGATCCAAGGGATCAGACAACCAGAGCAACAAGTGGAATGATCAGGGGAACAAGTGGAAGCCGTGTCTTGCTCCAGCTGGCAAGGATTTCAAGCGGGATGGCAAGAAGTCTCGATTTTCTTCTGATAGGTCCAGGAGATGGGATTCTTCCTATTCTAGACCTCTGCGGTGCGGCAAGTGTGGACAGAACCACTTCACTACCCAGTGAAAGGAGACATACATCATCTGCTTCAAGTGTGGCAAGCATGGCCACATCAACCGGAACTGCGAGGGAGGAAAGTCAGAACCAAAGAGTGCGAGCAAGGGCCAGAAGCCTCAAGCCAATCGACTGAAGACCGCGGGGAGAGTTTTTACTCTCAGTGAAGCCGAGGCCTCCAAATCCGAAGATTTGATCCAAGGTATGTGCCTCATTAATAAAGTTCGTTTGATTGTATTGTTTGATTCGGGTGCGACTCACTAGTTTGTGTCATATGAAGGTGCTAAGAGTCATAAGTTGCCTGTGACACTTCTTGAGTGTGATTTAGTTGTTCCCACACCCACGAATAAACCCGTTCTTACTTCTTATGCATGCAAGAATATTCTTATTACCATAGACGGTAGAGACTTTATTTTTGACCTTGTATGCTTACCTCTAAAAGACCTTGATGTTATTCTCGACATGGACTTGTTATCTTCCAATCACGTCCTTCCGAATTGTTTTGATAAAACCATATTGTTTGGAACTCCAGTGGAGTCTAGGGATCCTAGTTTTCTCTCTGCCAACCAAGTTAAGGCTTCGATGAACGAAGGAGCCCAAGTGTATATGATGCTATCTTCCGTGGAAGTCGAGAGCCTTCCTGATGTCGACAACGTGGCTGTTGTGCGAGAATTTCCTGAAGTGTTCCCGGGGGATGTTTACAAACTTCCCTCGGATAGGGATGTGGAGTTTGCCATAGACTTAGTGCCTGACACTGGTCCTATGTAACACCCCGATTTTTCACGGCTTTCTAATATCGGAAATTCATATAAATATGTTTATATTTTTATCCGAGACTTAGAAAATGTTTTAAATAAACCGAAACCTTATTCCTACTCTACTTAATGATAGAGAGTTACGATTGAAATTTAGGTTGAAAAGTCAGGTGAAACCCAGTCTGCCAATTTCACTGACAGTACGATTTTACTGATCAGAAAACCTAATTTTGACTCGTGAACGAAAAACTTAAGGTTTTTATTTAATTTTCTACGATTTTGGTTATTTTGAAATATTTCACTAAAAATTGAAATATTATATTTTATCTGGGTGTCATATTGAATCGCGGAAGCAACAGAGCAGATTACGGGATTTCCGGGATCCGCTAACGGATAATATCAACGAGTCACACATGATGAGTTACTGATAAACATTATTTGCATGCATTGAAGATCCCTCATTTTTATTACATTTTACAAGCTAAATGTGCATAATTGATTTAGTCTAGTAATGATTTATGAGTTTGGGCCTCATTGGGCTTTATTGCAAATTTTCACTAATTCATGATTATAGACGTTGACTCTGTATTTTAGCCATATCATGAGTTCCGGGCATCTAAAAATTATGAACTTTCTATTTTAGGAAAGCTAAAAGGAAGCCCAACAACTTTCATGAAGAACTCAGATGCTGAATTGGATGTATAGTGGGTCACATTGGGCCTTGAAGTGAGAACATAATTGCTGTCGCTGGAACCTGAACTGGTCATGAAGATTGGGCCATAACTTGGGCTTTTGATGTCGTTTGGAACTGAAACCGGTGGCAAATGAAAGATCAAACACAGAGATTTAACTCTCATGAAGACTATTGTTCCAAACAGTTGTTTTGAGGGGCTACAATCACTACAACAGATTAGACTTTAGATAACGCACCTTTTATAGCATTTCCGTGTGGAAATGCTATTAAAAGTGATGGTGGGACTTTTAATAGCGTTTCCTTTAGGAAACGCTATCTTAGGTATCACCTAAGATAGCGTTTCCGTGTGGAACCGCTATTAAAAGTGCCACTTAGGAAAAGATAGCGGTTCCACACGGAAACACTATCTTAGGTTCACCTTTTCATCAGAACAGTAAATTAAACGCGGGACCTTGGTTTTCTTCCCTCTTTTTTCTTGCTCTCTTCATTCCACTCGACACACACAGCCCCAACCCTACTGCATGTAGCTCGTTGCCATCGCGGGAACCCTTATTTGCCACCGTCACCACTGGTGTTGTTGACCATCCCGCCGCCGCTGCTGTTGTTGACCATCCTGCAGCCGACACCCCCGTTCAAGCCCTTCCCTCTTCCATCGCCTTTTCCTCTTCGCTGTTTGGTAAGTCCCCTTGTTTCTCTTTTTTCTCCCTTGTTGGAAAGGATGCTTATTATGACATTACTCTTGGTTTTTTTATCTGTCTTACTGAACCTCTGCTTGCATTCTAATCATACGCATCATGTAAGTGTGATACATTATATAAATACTTTGTTTGGTTGCTGAGAAAATGGACGGATACATTATATACATTCTAATCTCTGCAGATTTTCTCAGCCTCTTCACATTCTAATATTGTTGAAGAGATTATTTACTATCTGGATCCCTTGAATGTTGATCCTAGGGGTCGCCCAGAATTAAAGAATCTGTTCGATAAGTAAGCATGCTTTTATATTTCTGATTTTCTATGATTCTGTCGAATGGCTTCCATGGTAGATACATGTTGCAAGTTGTCATGGTCCTAATGTGCTTTTGATTTTTGACATTAGAACATGTGTTGAATTGACATATACTGGGTTGTGGCTGTTGTGGTTCAAAATAAAAAAAAGCATGCGTGTGTTTGTGATGATTGAAAATATGTTTCTTAATGAAGTCTGTTTGATTTTGTGATTAGTGCTTTGCAAGTTTATCGTACAAATATCGGAGCTAAGGTGCCGCGTTTAAAGGCAACCAACATTAAATGGATTCAGATAGAGGTACATTTGCAAAAACTTAATGCGAAATTAGATAAAAAAAACTATATTGTTTTACTATTTTATTTTTTATAGTGCCCAAGACAACCCAACAGTACAGATTGTGGGTACTATGTCATGCGTTTCATGAAGGAAACTATCTTGCAGAACCAAGTTAAAATACCAATGGCGGCGGTATGTTGTTTACTTAGCTTTTAACTGTGACTGTTCAAATGTTTTAGTAATTGTAACTTAATTTATTTAATTTTTATGTCGCAGTACTTCCCTGACTTCAAATGCTCCACATACTCCACTGCTCAACTATCTGAAGTCAAGGAAGATTGGTGTCGCTATATTGTTGAAAAGTTCGTTTGATTATGTCAAATTGATCACAGTAGTTGCAGCAATACTCATTGGTATGCGAATAATGCTTTTGATCACAAAGTAATGCATGTTACAAGTGTATTTCCTAAGGGTATTTGATTATTGCCCCATGCTGTTTTTTTTGTGGTTGCAAGTGATGTGAAAAACAATAGCTTGATTGGAAGTATTCCTGAAAACATAGGCAACTGTACTGCCTTCCAGGTCCTGTATGTAATCCAACCGAATGTCGGACTTTTCTATACATTTTATTGTATTATTTGTTAACTCTTTAATGTCCTCCCTTGATTTCGTGGATTTATCCTACAACCAGCTAACTGGAGAGATACCATACAATATTGGATTTTTGCAAGTAGCAACCTTGTATGTGTTGCATGATCCTTTATAACCTATTTCAATTTTTAATAAGAAGGATATTTGGTCTTCCACTTCCCTTCTATGGGAATTTCTTGATGGATTTGTTTGATTTTTGTAGGTCATTGAAAGGCAATAAACTCTCTGGGCATATTCCGTCTATGATCGGTCTCATGGAAGCACTTGCTGTCTTGTAATTAAGCATTGTTAGTTAGCAGTTTCTGAAACAAATTTAATGAAGTTTCATTGTTGACTTGAGGTTTTGGATGATGTTAAAACTGGGAAGCTTTAATATTATGAATCTGTTACTTCTATAATCTGTATATGATCAGTGTGCATGGCTGAAATATATGAAGTTTGCGGATTCCCTTATATACTTGGTTTACTTAATTTTTTCTCCCTAATTTTATGCATCTTTTTGCATATACATATATTTACTTCAGAAGTACAGTGGAAGCAAGGGAACATTTGTATTGACTGTAACAATTGTGGTTTTTTTGGTGTAGTTCAATATGCAGGAATGGATGTAAAAGTTAAGAAATATGTAAAAATTAAAAAAAAAAGGGGGGAATAGATAGCGTTTGTTATTAACAAACGCTATCTAAAGTCAGACTTTAGATAGCGTTTGTTAATACAAACGCTATCTAAAGTCAAACTTTAGATAGCGTTTCCGTGTACAAACGCTATCTAAAGTCACCTATTAATAGCACTTCCTAAATGCTATCTTTGCTAACGAGTTTTAATAGCGGTGGCATAGATAGGGGTTACAAACGCTATTAAAAGGCATACGGAAACACTATCTAAAGTCTAATCTGTTGTAGTGAATCCATGTGAAGTCAGAGGTCGTTTCAGCTGCCCTATGAGTTGAATGTGGACATAACTCTCTCATCTTAATTCGTAATTAAGCAAATTAAGTGGCTTTGGAAAGCTAAGAGGCAGAGGTTGAAGTTAATTGAAGGAGAATTCAGATATTGAGAGGAGGTCTTGAGAGAATTCGTATAAATAGGAGCCAGAATAGGAGACTGGTGGTTCTTTTAGTTTTCTGCTGCTTAATTAAGTTGTTTGTTATTGTTTTCGTATTTTTCTTTTCTTTTACTCAAGACTCCTTGGACTGTAGCCATGGAAGGCTAATTCTGAAATCAATCCAAGGTGCTTGAAGGAATTTCGTTTGGCTTGAGACTTTTGTACTTCAACTTTCATTTTGAATTTAAGTAGTTTTTATCTTCTCTTCTCCTTACTAATCAGAATTCGTGATGCATGAATGGTGATTACTATTTGTGTATTCGAAATTATGAATTAGGAATGCGATATTGATTGATAATTCAATATCTCATTCTCTGAGTTGAAGTAAATTAAACTACAGATTTGTGGTTTAAGGTTAATTGGTTCTTGTATTTAAACTTGCACTGATTTTATAGATTTGTAAAATCGTTTGTCAGTTAAATCCTAGATGATTATCTAGTAGTGAACCTCTAAAGATGTTGTATTTTCTGATCATGCAGCTCTAAAGTTCCTTTTAAAGAAGCCAGACGCCAAGCCACGACTAATTAGATGGATGCTACTGCTTCAGGAGTTTCATTTGGAGATCCGAGATAGCAGTGGAGCAGAGAACCTAGTGTCGGATCACTTGATTAGGATTGAGAGGGCCTCAGATCCCGTGCCAATTCAGGATTCTTTCCCAGATGAGCACCTTTTGTAGCTACAGGGTTTGGAATCCTGAGGGTCATCATCAGTGATCAGGGTTCACACTTTTGCAACCGGAGCATGGAGGCTTTGATGAGGAAGTATGGAGTGTTGCACAAGGTGTCTACACCTTACCACCCCCAGACCAATGGACAAGTCGAGGTTTCCAACCGCGAGATCAAGCATATCCTTGAGAAGACAGTCCAACCTAACAAGAAGGATTGGAGTTTAAGGCTTGAAGATGCTTTATGGGCTTACAGGACCGCCTATAAGACTCCGATTGGGATGTCCCCATATCGGATTGTGTTTGGGAAGGCATGCCACTTACCGGTGGAGATTGAGCATTCTGGGCGGTTAAGCAGTGCAATATGGACTTACACCAGGCGGGTGTGGAAAGGAAGCTCCACTTACAGGAATTGGAAGAGATCCGATTGGAGGCCTATGAGAGCTCTCGCCTCTACAAGGAGAAGACCAAAGTTTTCCATGATAGGATGCTTACGTGAAAAGAATTTGTGGTCAGTCAGAAAGTCTTTTTGTTTAATTCCCGACTTAAGTTGATGCATGGTAAATTGAGCTCTAGGTGGGAAGGTCCCTTTGTTGTTACTAATGTTTTTCCTTATGGTGCAGTTGAACTTCAGGATGTGACAACAAAGCGGATTTTCAAGGTTAATGGGCATCGGCTCAAGCACTTTTATGAGAACGTGCCAGAGTCCACCATGGAGGAGGTGGCCTTGCTAGATGCTATATATCCACCATGAGGGCGCCTTTTTCCACTCTTTTCCTTTTTACTGTTTTATGTTTTTACTGTTTCTGCATTTTATTTTCTGTTTTTGCATTTTTTCTGTTATTGTCTTTTAAAGTTGTTTCCATTGATGTGTAAGATGTGTGAAAGTTGTGAGTTTGGTTTCATTTTAAAGTTAAGTGTCATATCATGTGTGGAATTTATTGTCTTTCATCATAATCACAGGTTTCGTTATGGTTTTTGGTTTGCTGGTTTGAGTTTGGTAGATTCATCCATGCCTTGTGAGATTTTGAGCCTATTGTTGAATGGTTTATGCGTTTGTACCATTTTTTCCCTTTCCTGTGTGGTTGTCACTCATGATTTTTGTTACTCTAGAACTTGCTTTATTTCTTTTTGAAGCTATATCTCTGCTTGCATACATGGACATGATTGAGGCATTCTTCTTGCTTAGCTAATTTGGCCAAATAAGCCTACCTTGCATCATTTTCCCCTTGAGCCTAATTTTCTACTCATTGTTTTTAGCTCATTTCTTGCCTTAAGTGAAAAACCATGTTTTGACCCAACCTAAGCAAGTGAGAGAGCATTGTTTCTTTGGAGGCATTCTTATTTCTTGCGGACAAGCAATGGTCCAAGTGGGGAGGGGGGGGGGGGGGGGGTTAAATTCTGGTATTTGGTGAAATTGCGTACTGAAAAAAAAAATTTTAATAAAATTGTGCATTTAAAAAAAAAAAGAGAAGAAAATGAAACAAACAAGAATACAGTCACACGGTTGTGATGATCAATAAAGGAAAATGTGAAAGATTGCGTATTTTTGTGAATTTTTTGGGTAAATTTTCACCTTTTGATAATTGAGTCCTTCTCCAATGCTCTTTTACTCTCTTTGGTTCTTAACTTGCCATATCATTTCCTTTGCTTTTGACCTCATTGCAACCTTGATAAAGTCCTCTTGATTTGTGTGTGCATGTGTTTTTAATAGTGGAGAAGTAGAATATGAGCAAGCTTATGATAGTGCAATTTTCATGAGTTGATTTGAGTGAAATCTTTACCTTCTAAACACTTGAGGGATTGAGAGTGTATCTTGTGTGAGGATCTACCATTCTTGATCTATGCTTTCCAATTAAAGTTACCTTGTTGATTTGAGATGAAAGGAAATGTAATTTCAATGATGTTGTGATCATTTGGCTTTGATGGTTACCTTGCTCATGGACTTTTGCCTTCTTGAATATCTTTGGAAATTGAGTCTTGTTGAGTTTTTAGGTTTTGTGTTTTGTTCTTGGTGTTGTGTTTCAATTTCAAGTTTGCCCGGGACGTGCAAGAGCTAAGTGTGGTGAAATGTGATAAACATTATTTGCATGCATTGAAGATCCCTCATTTTTAGTACTTTTTACAAGCTAAATGTGCATAACTGATTTAGTCTAGCAATGATTTATGAGTTTGGGCCTCATTGGGCTTTATTGCAAATTTTCACTAATTCATGATTATAGACGTTGACTTTGTATGTTAGCCATATCTTGAGTTCCAGGCATCTAAAAATTATGAACTTTATATTGTAGGAAATATAAAAGGAAGCCCAACAACTTTCATGAAGAACTCAGATGCTGAATTGGATGTATAGTGGGTCACATTGGGTCTTGAAGTCAGAACATAATTGCTGTCGTTGGAACCTGAACTGGTCATGAAGATTGGGCCATAACTTGGGCTGTAGGTGTCGTTTGGAACTGAAACTGGTGGCAAATGAAAGATCAAACACATATCTTTAACTCTCATGAAGACCATTGTTCCAAACAGAGTCGTTTTGAGGGGATGCAATCCATGTGAAGTCAGAGGTCGTTTCAACTGCCCTATGAGTTGAATGTGGACATAACTCTCTCATCTTAATTCGTAATTAAGCAAATTAAGTGGCTTTGGAAAGCTAAGAGGCCGAGGTTGAAGTTAATTTAAGGAGCATTCAGATATTGAGAGGAGGTCTTGAGAGAATTTGTATAAATAGGAGCCAGAATAGGAGACTGGTGGTTCTTTTAGTTTTCTGCTGCTTAATTAAGTTGTTTGTTATTGTTTTCGTATTTTTCTTTTCTCTTCCTCAAGCCTCCTTGGACTGTAGCCATGGAAGGCTAATTCTGAAATCAATCCAAGGTGGTTGAAGGAATTTCGTTTGGCTTGAGACTTTTGTACTTCAACTTTCATTTTGAATTCAAGTAGTTTTTATCTTCTCTTCTCCTTACTAATCAGAATTCGTGATGCATGAATGGTGATTACTGTTTGTGTATTCGAAATTATGAATTAGGAATGCGATATTGATTGATAATTCAATATCTCATTCTCTGAGTTGAAGTAAATTAAACTACAGATTTGTGGTTTAAGGTTAATTGGTTCTTGTATTTAAACTTGCACTGATTTTATAGATTTGTGAAATCGTTTGTCAGTTAAATCCTAGATGATTATCTAGTAGTGAACCTCAATTCCGATGCAGAGATCTCGGTTGAAATTGAATTAACCATTACTTGGATTCAGTTTGAGTATTACGTGGTCTATGATAGCCAAAATTAAAATTCTGGTTAAGTGTCTTGGATTGGTTGATTTCTCACTTGATTTCTCTTAGTCTAAATTTATCTTTTGCAATCTAAAATCACAACCCCCCCCCCAATTTTTGTGTTGAGTCTTGATATGATTGAATAGCACTCATGGTCTTTTTGAGAGATGATCTGAGTCATTCCTTATACTACAAGCTAGTAGGGATTTGTTCTGTAATTTGAGTGAGTTCGGCGGCTCACCAAATTTTGGCGCCGTTGCCGGGGACCATTTTGAGTATTCAATCATATTAGAAAGTGTTTATATTAATTTCTAACCTGTTTATCCACTGAATTGTTGTTTGTAGTGAAACCAGTGGCATTTTGGTAATATTTTGCTGTCAGAATTTTTGTGCTCCGATTGCTCTCAAATTTTCCCAGAAAATTCGAAAAAAAATCAGGAAATAGAACTCCCCATAGTATGGAGTACTTCGGTACATAGGGCCTCCGGAGCCAAAATTCCATTGTTTAGGCCACTTTTCTATTTTTTAAAGTATTTTACCATTTTTAAAAATTCCATAAAAATTTGTATTTGCTTTGCTGACTTTTTATAGTTTTTCTGTTGTGATCTTATATTTTTTTAAAATTTATTTGGTACGATTTTTCAATTTCTGTGTCTTTTTAGCATTTGTACTTGTAGTGTTTTGAGATAGTTCTTGCTCTCCTGGCCTATATGTGTGTATGACTAGGTCCCAACCTGGTGATTTAGTTGCATACGACCCTGAGATTGAAAGGACCTTGCATCAGTTGAATAGGACTCAGAGGAGATTACTTGATCAATTTGATAATTCTGTTGTTTCTGATTCTGATTTAACTGATAATTGTGCTAACATGGCTAACAATAGAACTCTGAAAGAACTTGATGCACCTGATGTGAACTACCAACCATTATGTATCCAATATCCTACTCTTGAGGTTGATTTTGAATTAAAATCTGGATTAATACACCTTTTGCCTAAGTTTCATGGTTTAGCAGGTGAAGACCCACATAAGCATTTAAAAGAGTTTCATGTGGTTTGTTCCACCATGAGACCACATGCTGTTCCTGAAAATCACATCAAGCTTAGGGCATTTCCTTTCTCATTGGATGGTGCAGCCAAGGATTGGCTTTACTACCTTCAACCAGCCTCCATAGCATGCTGGAATGACATGAAAAGGCTGTTTCTGGAGAAGTTCTTCCCTGCATCTAGAGTTGCTGCAATCCGAAAAGACATTTGTGGGATTAGGCAGAATGGTGATGAAACTTTGCATGAGTATTGGGAGAGGTTCAAGAAATTGTGTGCAAGCTGCCCTCATCACCATATAAGTGACCAGCTGCTGATCCAATATTTTTATGAGGGGTTGATGTCTATGGAGAGGAGCATGGTTGATGCTGCTAGTGGTGGTGCTTTAGTTGATAAAACCCCATCTGCTGCAAGAGATTTAATTGCCAACATGGCTGCCAACTCTCAACAGTTTGGCACCAGAGTGATGAGTTCCACCAGAGGAGTCAATGAGGTCCAAGTTTCAACTGCTGATCAACAAAGAATGGAGCATAGACTTGATGAGCTGACTTCCTTGGTGAGGCAAATGGCTATGGGACAACAACCTACATCTATGCAGACCAATGCAAGAGTCTGCAGCATATGCTCCAATCCATCTCATTTCACAGATTCGTGTCCCACTTTGCAAGAAGACAATGTTGCACTCCAAGACCAGTTTGTAGCTGCAGCAGGCGTGTTTCTTGGTAAGCCTCGGTTTCAGCAGCAACAAAGGTATGATCCCTTTTCCAACACCTATAATCCTGGCTGGAGAGACCACCCCAACTTGAGATATGGTAATGCACAACAGCAACCTCAACAACAGCAATATAGGCAACCATTCCAGCAGCAACCAATAAGGCAAAACCAGTTTCAAACTCAAGCTGGACCAAGTAGGCCATTCCAACAGCAGCCAATGCAGAATCAAGCTACTGCAACACCAAAATCTGACCTTTCATTTGAAGATCTAGTGAATCAAATGGCCACCAACAATCTCCAATTCCAGCAGAGAACTGAAGCTACAATTCAGAATTTGGAGACTCAAATTGGGCAACCAGCTTCCTCCATGAATCAGCTACAAAGCCAAGGCAGTGGCCAACTTCCTGAGCAGACCATTCCTAATCCAAAAGGTAATGTAAGTGTTATTATGCTGAGAACTGGAAAGATTGTGGCAACTGACCCCCAACCACCATGCAAGTCAAGGAAGTAGAATTCTGCAGAAAATTCAGATGAAGGAGTAGCAAATTCGAATTCTGCAGACTTCAAAGAAGTAGCACAAGATTCTGCAGAAAATCATCAATCCAACTCTGCAGCAGAAAATTCCAAATCTGCAGATCATGTCACAATGCAGCAGAAGTCAGATTGTGCAATTCCACTCCCATTCCCACATCGAGCAGTCGTATCCAAGAAGGCAGATGAAGTTGAGAAAGATAAGGAACTTTTAGAGACCTTTAGGAAGGTGGAAGTCAACATTCCGTTGTTGGATGCAATCAAACAAATTCCTAAATATGCCAAGTTTCTGAAGGAACTCTGCACCCACAAGAGGAGGTTGAAAGGAAATGAACGAATTAGCATGAGTCGCAACATTTCGGCTCTCATTCAACCTATGCCTCAGAAATGCAAAGATCCAGGGACTTTTACAATTCCATGCATAATAGGAAATTCTAGATTTGAGAATGCCATGCTAGACTTAGGTGCTTCAATTAATGTAATGCCTATGTCTGTTTTTAATTCTCTTGGACTTGGACCTTTTCATTCTACAGGTGTGGTGATTCAATTGGCAAAAAGGAGCAATGCATATCCAGCTGGGCTGATTGAGGATGTGTTAGTACGAGTGGATGAGCTGATCTTTCCTGCAGACTTCTACATCTTGGAGATGGAGGGCGAGTCCCTAACCAGCAAGGCCCCACTCATTCTAGGAAGACCTTTCCTTAAGACAGCTCGAACCAAGATTGATGTGCGTGCAGGAACTCTTTCCATGGAGTTTGGAGACTCAATTGTGAAATTTAACATTTTTGATGCTATGAAGCATACCATGGAAGAGCATTCTGTTTTTCATATTGATGTCCTTACCGAATTAATTGATGCTGCATGTGATGAACTATGTGCTGTTGATTTTACTGATTTTGATGGTTTTACTGATTTATCTGATTCTGTATGCTGCACTGGTTGTGATGGAACTGTTTTATGTGATGCATGTAATGAAATTGCTACATTCTTAAGTGTTGATGATTCTGTTTTCATAATTGATAAAACTGGTGTAGATTATGCAGGAAATTCTGATTTTGCACAGCTTAAATCTGTAGAAGATGTACAGCCCACCAGATTACTTCCCTCTACAGTGCAACCACCCAAATTGGAGCTAAAACCACTGCCTGCACATCTGAAGTATGCCTACTTAGCAGATCATGAGCAGCTTCCGGTGATTGTGGCCAAGAACCTCCTTGCTGAACAGGAGAAGAAGCTGTTGGGGATTCTGAGGGAGAATCAGAGAGCAATAGGACGGACACTTGCAGACATTCCTGGTATAAGCCCTTCCATCTGCATGCATCGGATACTACTTGAAGATGAAGCTAAACCAGTGAGGCAACCCCAGAGGAGGCTAAATTCTCTTATTCTAGATGTGGTGAAGAAAGAGGTGACCAAGCTACTGCAGGCTGGTATCATCTACCCTATATCTGACAGCAATTGGGTGAGCCCCGTGCAAGTAGTTCCCAAGAAATCTGGAGTGACAGTAGTGACAAACCAGAAGAATGAGCTTATTCCGACCCGAGTGCAGAATAGCTGGAGAGTTTGCATTGCCTACAGACGCCTCAACCAAGCCACTCGGAAGGACTATTACCCCCTTCCACTCATTGATCAGATGTTGGAGCGACTGGCTGGTAAGTCCCATTATTACTTTCTGGATGGCTACACTGGCTACTTCCAGATTCACATTGCCCCAAAAGATCAAGAGAAGACCACATTTACCTGTCCCTTCGGCACCTTTTCCTACAGACGCATGCCTTTCGGCCTCTGCAACGCCCCTGGTACCTTCCAGCAGTGCATGGTGAGCATATTTTCTGATTTCTTAGAGGAGTGCATGGAGGTATTTATGGATGACTTTACTGTGTATGGTTCTTCTTTTGATTCATGTTTGCATAACTTGTCTAGGGTGCTGCATAGGTGCATTGAGACTAACCTTGTTCTTAATTTTGAGAAATGTCATTTCATGGTAGAACAGGGTATAGTATTAGGCCATGTAGTACCTAGTAAGGGTATTGAAGTAGACCCTGCTAAGATAGATGTTATTACCTGTTTATCTTACCCCACATGCGTGCGGGAGGTGCGTTCATTTCTTGGTTATGCATGTTTCTACAGGCGTTTCATTGCAAATTTTAGCAAAATAGCCCTTCCTCTATCCCACTTGCTGCAAAAAGATGTGGATTTTGTTTTTGATGAGAAATGCAAGGCAACATTCGACCATCTGAAGCAAACTTTGACTAGCACACCCATTATTCAGTCACCGGATTGGACCCTTCCATTTGAGCAGATGTGTGATGCTTCTAATTATGCTGTGGGAGCAGTTTTAGCACAAAGAGTGGGGAGAGCATCTCATGTGATTTATTATGCTTCCAGGACTTTGGACGCTGCTCAAGCCAATTACACAACCACTGAGAAAGAGATATTAGTAATTGAGTTTGCTTTAGATAAGTTTAGATCATATTTGCTCGGCTCTAAAGATGTTGTATTTTCTGATCATGCAGCTCTAAAGTTCCTTTTAAAGAAGCCAGACGCCAAGCCACGACTAATTAGATGGATGCTACTGCTTCAGGAGTTTCATTTGGAGATCCGAGATAGAAGTGGAGCAGAGAACCTAGTGTCGGATCACTTGATTAGGATTGAGAGGGCCTCGGATCCCGTGCCAATTCAGGATTCTTTCCCAGATGAGCACCTTTTGTAGCTACAGGGTTTGGAATCCTGAGGGTCATCATCGGTGATCAGGGTTCACACTTTTGCAACCGGAGCATGGAGGCTTTGATGAGGAAGTATGGAGTGTTGCACAAGGTGTCTACACCTTACCACCCCCAGACCAATGGACAAGCCGAGGTTTCCAACCGCGAGATCAAGCATATCCTTGAGAAGACAGTCCAACCTAACAAGAAGGATTGGAGTTTAAGGCTTGAAGATGCTTTATGGGCTTACAGGACCGCCTACAAGACTCCGATTGGGATGTCCCCATATCGGATTGTGTTTGGGAAGGCATGCCACCTATCGGTGGAGATTGAGCATTCTGGGCGGTTAAGCAGTGCAATATGGACTTACACCAGGCGGGTGTGGAAAGGAAACTCCACTTACAGGAATTGGAAGAGATCCGATTGGAGGCCTATGAGAGCTCTCGCCTCTACAAGGAGAACACCAAAGTTTTCCATGATAGGATGCTTACGCGAAAAGAATTTGTGGTCAGCCAGAAAGTCTTTTTGTTTAATTCCCGACTTAAGTTGATGCATGGTAAATTGAGCTCTAGGTGGGAAGGTCCCTTTGTTGTTACCAATGTTTTTCCTTATGGTGCAGTTGAACTTCAAGATGTGACAACAAAGCGGATTTTCAAGGTTAATGGGCATCGGCTCAAGCACTTTTATGAGAACGTGCCAGAGTCCACCATGGAGGAGGTGGCCTTGCTAGATGCTATATATCCACCATGAGGGCGCCTTTTTCCACTCTTTTCCTTTTTACTATTTTATGTTTTTACTGTTTCTGCATTTTATTTTCTGTTTTTGCATTTTTTCTGTTATTGTCTTTTAAAGTTGTTTCCATTGATGTGTAAGATGTGTGAAAGTTGTGAGTTTGGTTTCATTTTAAAGTTAAGTGTCATATCATGTGTGGAATTTATTGTCTTTCATCATAATCACAGGTTTCGTTATGGTTTTTGGTTTGCTGGTTTGAGTTTGGTAGATTCATCCATGCCTTGTGAGATTTTGAGCCTATTGTTGAATGGTTTATGCGTTTGTACCATTTTTTTCCTTTCCTGTGTGGTTGTCACTCATGATTTTTGTTACTCTAGAACTTGCTTTATTTCTTTTTGAAGCTATATCTCTGCTTGCATACATGGACATGATTGAGGCATTCTTCTTGCTTAGCTAATTTGGCCAAATAAGCCTACCTTGCATCATTTTCCCCTTGATTAGCCCCCTTGAGCCTAATTGTCTGCTCATTGTTTTTAGCTCATTTCTTGTCTACTCATTGGGCTTTATTGCAAATTTTCACTAATTCATGATTATAGACGTTGACTCTGTATGTTAGCCATATCTTGAGTTCCGGGCATCTAAAAATTATGAACTTTATATTGTAGGAAATATAAAAGGAAGCCCAACAACTTTCATGAAGAACTCAGATGCTGAATTGGATGTATAGTGGGTCACATTGGGTCTTGAAGTCAGAACATAATTGCTGTCGTTGGAACCTGAACTGGTCATGAAGATTGGGCCATAACTTGGGCTGTAGGTGTCGTTTGGAACTGAAACTGGTGGCAAATGAAAGATCAAACACATATCTTTAACTCTCATGAAGACCATTGTTCCAAACAAAGTCGTTTTGAGGGGATGAAATCCATGTGAAGTCAGAGGTCGTTTCAACCGCCCTATGAGTTGAATGTGGACATAACTCTCTCATCTTAATTCGTAATTAAGCAAATTAAGTGGCTTTGGAAAGCTAAGAGGCCAAGGTTGAAGTTAATTGAAGGAGCATTCAGATATTGAGAGGAGGTCTTGAGAGAATTTGTATAAATAGGAGACAGAATAGGAGACTGGTGGTTCTTTTAGTTTTCTGCTGCTTAATTAAGTTGTTTGTTATTGTTTTCATATTTTTCTTTTCTCTTCCTCAAGCCTCCTTGGACTGTAGCCAAGGAAGGCTAATTCTGAAATCAATCCAAGGTGGTTGAAGGAATTTCGTTTGGCTTGAGACTTTTGTACTTCAACTTTCATTTTGAATTCAAGTAGTTTTTATCTTCTCTTCTCCTTACTAATCAGAATTCGTGATGCATGAATGGTGATTACTGTTTGTGTATTCGAAATTATGAATTAGGAATGCGATATTGATTGATAATTCAATATCTCATTCTCTGAGTTGAAGTAAATTAAACTACAGATTTGTGGTTTAAGGTTAATTGGTTCTTGTATTTAAACTTGCACTGATTTTATAGATTTGTAAAATCGTTTGTCAGTTAAATCCTAGATGATTATCTAGTAGTGAACCTCAATTCCGATGCATAGATCTCGGTTGAAATTGAATTAACCATTACTTGGATTCAGTTTGAGTATTTCGTGGTCTATGATAGCCAAAATTGGAATTCTGGTTAAGTGTCTTGGATTGGTTGATTTCTCACTTGATTTCTCTTAGTCTAAATTTATCTTTTGCAATCTAAAATTACAACCCCAACCCCCCCCCCCCCCCCCACCCCCCATTTTTGTGTTGAGTCTTGATATGATTGAATAGCACTCATAGTCTTTTGAGAGACGATCTGAGTCATTCCTTATACTACAAGCTAGTAGGGATTTGTTCTGTAATTTGAGTGAGTTCGGCGGCTCACCAGTCACCATGTGAATGCATTAATGGTGCACATGGCATCATGATGACAATCTACAAGGAAATTGCACTTAGGTCCTTAAGCTTTCTTAATTTGCAAATTGGTCCTTAAGTGAATTTGCTACTTGGTTTTTAATTTCCAAAATTTCCTTAAACTTTTCCCATTGGGCAACACTTCCCTAAGCCCTTTACCAAGGCCCATCTTCACTCCACCTCCTTACTATTTCATTGTCTTCAACATTCAAGAGCAACCTTAAGCTTTCTTCCATTTTTCTCTAAGTTTCCTACCATCAATTTGTGAAGCAACTACTAGATTTTTATTAGTCTTTCAATTCCAAGAGGTATACCATGCTCTACTCACTCAATCATCTCCATGTTCTTCAAATATTTTCATGATTCAATGCCTTATTCATCTATTTCAATTCTTAGATCTAGAAGTTTGAAAATCTCTAGAAAATTGTAGAAAAATCCTATGATCATGAAACCAATTTCTATGATCTTGTAATCATCTGTACTTTCATTATCCAAGAGGATGAATCAAACAAAAATTTCTACCCTGTGTTTCTAAACCTGACCGAACCTATGTCAATAGGAAGGTTATGGATTTTGCTTCAATTTTTGTGAAGTAACACTTGATTTAGTCTTTACAACTCTCATAGTTGTTGAATCTAGAAGCATTGAATCAAACCAAATTTCTACCTTTGTTTTTCAAGCTTGGCCGAATTTATGTATCATAAAAGAAAAGATGTTTTGATCCAACTTTTCAAGTATGCACTTGTTTTGATTTAGTGAATACCTTTTAAAGTTAAATAAAAGAGTTTGATGATTTTGAAAAACTCTAGCCTATTTTAACCATGATGGCCGAAACCCTAACTATTTGAGTTAGAGGAGTTTTTGATCCAATCTTTGTCAAGTGACAATTTATTATGTATCTCTTATACTTAAAGATCATTGATCCAAGAGTTTTTTAAACTTTGAGATCTCTAGCTAATTTAGCTAGTCATGGCAGAAACCTTCAGGTAGGAATAAGTGATTTTAATTGTTTGATTGATAATTATGTTGTGTGGTTTGTTGAAGGATAAAAGTCTTGTACCGTGTACGTTGACGGTTTTCGGATTCGCGACAAAGTTTTTCATTAGAAGTTAAGTTCTTCGAGAGGTAAGAGGGGTTTGCCCGAGGGAATTTTCCGATGGCTACCTTCTATCAAGTTGTTGGTCTGTATGATTTATCTGTGGTTGTGGTGCTTGATTAAAGTTGTGTTATTTATTTGTGTTTGTTTATCTGTATTTAATTACTTATTTGCAGTAGTATATTATAGTGTTTTGATGCATGATCTGCCTGGGTTAATTGCTAAAAAATTGTTGTTGATTGTTGTTTGAGAAGCCTGATAGTGGTCAGTGCCCAATCACTTAACCAGATAAAAGCTTTAAGAAGTTTGATAAATTATATGCAATGTTTAACAGGGAAATATTGGAATATAATATTGATGGAAAATTTTATTTGGGAAAAATAAGGAATGTTGGAAAATATCATTATTTTAAGGATTTATTAGTGTAAAAGTAAACTATGAGTCATAGTGAGGACATAACCGTGAAATTATTTTTGTACTGCTAATTTTTACGTAAGAAATTTCGTAATATTATAAAAAGTTATTTTATGAAAATAATCTTCGAAAATAACTTAATTATGATTTTAGAAAATTATTTAAGTGGAAAAACTAAGAATTGGCTTAAATGACGTTCAAAAGGCTAAACGACGGTAATTTCGAAAAGTGTTGACGACAAGCATTTCTAAAGCGGCAGTACATATTTTAAACGAGTTTGAGCCTCAAGTGACTATTTTTTTTGAAAATAAATTTTTAGTAACCGATGATTTTATGAAATAATTTCCCACTTGAAATGATCTTCCGAAATCAAGTTTTCTCAACTGTGTTAAAAGTGATATGGAACTTAGTAACCGATACGTCGGGGTGCTAAGGTTCTTACAATGTTATGGACGTGGTGTCCTTTGGACTTTAAGGTTCTGTAGACATGGTGTCTACTGTATTAAAACATTTGAGATGTTTTCTATTACCACGAACCTATGACTGGTGCATCGGTCTAGGGGTTTCTTGCTTGCGCACTCGGACTTTGAGGTCCTGTGTTATTAATGAAAGTTTAAGATATTTAAAATTATGTTTGGTCGTAAGCTTTTGAGCTTCAGAAAGGGAATATTGAACACAAAGAAAAGTGTCAAGAACAAAGTGTTTTTACATGCATTCATTCGGCAGACGTGCCTACAGCATTAATCTGGATATCTTGGTGGACAAGATGTTCAAGGCGGTGCCAATTCTATTCTGGATATCTTGGTGGACAAGGTATTCAAGATGTTGAATCTGGATATCTTAATAAGATGAGGTATTCAAGATGGTGAATATGGATATCTTAATGGCAAGGTATTCAAGATGGTGTGCCTTATTTGGCAATCGAGCTTGATCAACTCATTTTTATACGGTGTTGGGGGAGATTAGGTATGAATTTAGATGACGTATATGAAGTGTTCATGCATGATGTTTGGGGCGTGAAACCCATTGATAAACTATTTGCCTTTTTATGAATGCTTATGTTGTTATAAACATGTATGTGTGTATATGTTTTCTTTTTATGTCGCGTATGTAGTTATCGTGTTAAATCCATATATTGGTTTCTCACTCTTGCATGTTTTATTATCGGTTTCTCTACTTGTGTATATATTTATATCCGAGCCCAGATGAACCACTCAGGGGATTTGACGACTACAGGAGGAAATTCCCTTAGTTCAGAACATGCTGATGTTCTCTTCTTCTACGATGACTATCTTTAGTTACAACCAGCTTAGGTTTTTATTTAACTTATGTTTTGTTCTGAATTGACCTATACTTATTAAGGTCTAGTTGTATACATAATTAAGATACAGTATAGTTGTATGATGTTATATATATATATATATATATATATATATATATATATATATATATATATATATATATATATATATATATACACCACTGATTATATTTACGTTGTTGTTGTGGTTGTCGAAAAGAAAAAGAAAAGGGAAAATTTTATCACCATTTTGAGAAATGGTTACAAAAGAAAATATTATTTTTCGAAAGCAACCAGCGAATTACTTTTAATTTATTTCCGCGCGTGTTTACGATGTAATGCTCAAGGGTGGTGTTACAGCCTATATCCATAGCACCCTATAGAATGTCTCCTCTAGAGCTAGCTAAGTAAAAGGAACAGTTAGAGGACCTGATGCAGAAGCATTTCATCAGGCCTAGCGTATCCCAATGGGGAGCGCCATGGCAGTATGAGGTTGTGTGTTTACTATTGTCGGCTCAACAAAGTGACCGTTAAAAATAGGCATCCCCTCCCTAGGATTGATGATCTTATGGATCAGTTGATCGGGGCTTGTCTTTTCTCGAAGATAGATTTAAGGTCAGGGTACCATCAGATTTGGTTTTAAGTTTGAGGACATATCGAAGACAGCGTTTATGACATGATATGGTCACTACGAGTATTTAGTTATGCCTTTTGGTGTGCCTAAAGCTCCTGCTGTATTTATGGACTACATGAATAAGACCTTTCAACCTTACTTGGATAAGTTTGTGGTGGTTTTCATAGATGACATCTTAGTGTACTCCAAGACCAAGCAAGAACATGAGAAGCACTTGAGGGTTGGCTTGCAGACCCTTAAGGAGAAGCAGTTGTATGCTAAGTTGTCTAAGTGCGAGTTTTGGTTAGAAGAGGTGAGTTTCAGAGGTCACGTGATCTCTAAAGGTGGAACAGCCGTGGACCCGGCTAAAGTAGAGACGGTGCTCCAGTGGGAAGCGCCAAAGTCAGTGACCGAGGTTAGAAGTTTCTTGGGTTTAGCAGGGTACTATATGAGGTTTATAGAAGGCTTTTCTAAGTTAGCTTTAACCTTGATCCATCTCACCAAGAAGGGACAGTTGTTTGTGTGAGACTCTAAGTGCGAAGAAAGTTTCCAAACCTTAAAGGATAGGTTAACATCAACACCAGTTTTGGTTTTTCCCGATCCTAGTAAACCTTTCGTAGTGTATTGTGACGCATCGAAGCAAGGTTTAGGTGGAGTGTTGATGCTAAATGGTAAGGTAGTAGCTTATGCTTCTAGGCAGTTGAAAATCCACGAAAAAACTACCCTACCCATGATCTAGAGTTAGGAGCTGTGGTATTTGCCTTAAAGATTTGGAGGCATTACCTTTATGGAGCTAAGTTTGAGGTTTTTAGTGATCATAAGAGTTTGGAATACATGTTTGACCAAAAAGAACTCAACATGAGGAAACGTAGGTGGATGGAGTTCTTAAAGGATTATGAGTTTGATCTGACCAACCACCCAGGAAAGGCCAATGTGGTGGCCGATGCTTTAAGTAGAAAAACCTTGCACGTCTCCGCTTTGATGGCTATGGAGATGGATCTGATTGAGGAGTTTAGAGACCTAAGTTTAGCTTGGGAAGTTACCCGCAAGTGAAGACCAAATACAAGTGATAATATTTATGTACCTTGGTAGCCTAGTGGCCAAGGGAGCCTTGATGCATGATGGTCAATATGGTAATCTCTAGTTCTTAATGGCTAGAGTGTTAATGATGATGATGATGTGGTACCTTGGTAGCCTAGTGGTCAAGGGGACCTTGATGCTTGATGGTCAAGGTGGTAATATCTAGTGCAGAACGACTAGAGTGTTTAATTAATGAATACGAAAGAAAACGATAAATTGATGGTGTTAAAAGTTGGGTAGCCTATGGGCCCAAGCGGAGGTGGTAGTTGTGCTTGTGTGTTTTGTTGAGCATACATTCACGCATCGGAGATGTTAGTGGAGGATGTTCAACATAGGGGAGGTTGTCCGAGAGCAAGGTGATCTGGCCGTCCGCGACGATTCAAGTGAATCATGTACAATCGTGGTGGCGCATCCATGAGTAAGGTGCGTCGGCTATCCTTGGGGTCCACCTAAGGTTTGGTGGATTGCCCCGACGTTGGTGCTTATTGGCCAATGTGGAAATGTAACCCTGAAGTTTACTTCCTGAGATAGATGGATCCAAGTGCATAACGGAGTAGTGGAGCAGAGTTGCATTGCATAGCATACACGTTTATATTATGATGTTGATGTGTTATACTGTTGTTTTCTATAACATGATTGTTTGATGTATGCTCATCTTGCTAACTGCTTCCTTGCCATTATATTCATATTCATATTTATTACTCCCTATCTCTATGTTTCTTGTTGTGGCATGTATCTCTTATGCAGAGGACGACAAGCAGCTAGTTGAGGAATGACTTCGAGGAGTTGCGACTCATTAGTTAGGATTCCAGTTTTCAGTAGTTAGTTAGTTGTTCAGTTTGTATTCGAGGATATTTTTCGGATTGTTTATACCAGCTCTGTTTATGACATCAAGGGCTGGGTTTTGTTTATGTTATGTTATGTTATGTTATGTTTTCTTTTTCCGCGTTTTGAGACTTGATATGATGTGGTACCTTTTACCTTAGTTTTGATTATTTCAATAAATGATGTTTTATTTTAATTTACCCTATCTTTTAATGCTTTATATGTATGCGGTGTAGAGGGTGTCACAATCTGTGGCTCCAGTGTCAAGAATTCAACATTTTGGTTTTGAAAAATTTGACAACATGGACACTACTTGAGGGTCTATGAACAGATGTATGGTTTGAAGTAGAAGTTATCTGATTGGCAGCATGAGCATGAGGTTGTGATCCTGAAGATTGCCGTAAGAGTGCCATTAATTCCTTGTGTTGATCATTGGTAAGAGTCAAACTAGAACTTTCAGCTTTCTCCCTTTGGGAATGGTGAGAAATCATGCTTCCTTCATCATCATCAGAAATCATGCCTTCTTCCCCAGTGTAATTATTCACAGCATTGTTCTTGAAGTAGTTTGAAGGGTATCCATGCTTCTTATAGCATGTATCAACAGTATGACATGATTTATGACAGAAAGTGCACATCTTTGTGCTTCATCCTCCACTACCTGTTCCACTTGAATATGATTTGCCTCCTCTCCCTCTAAATCTGCCTCTCTGGCCACCAAAATCATTAAATTGGCCAACACCTTGTGTTCCTCAAGAAAACCACCATTAAACTATCTTTCTTGCTGAATGAACATGTTGAAAGCTTCATCAACATCAGGCATGGGCTTCATTAGCATTATTTGTGATCGACCAGATGAATATTGTTCATTAAGATTCTTCAAGAATCTAATTACATGATATGTTTCTCTATAATTCTGGATAGTAGGTATAAGTGTGCAAGTATATTGGAAAACACATAAACATGCAGGGATAGGTCTATAGTTATGCAAATCTTGCCATAAACCTTTCAATTGAGTAAATTAACAAGTGATAGACATGTCTCCTTGTTTGCACATGTAGATCTCCTCTTACAAATCAGAGATTCTAAAAACATCACCTTGAAAATACCTTTTTTTTCCAGAGAATTCCAAGCTTCATATGCTGTGTTGATAAGCCTTTGGCTTATCTAGTTTTATAATTAGATAGACTGTGGTTTTTGTGCAAATTATTCGAGTTCAATCTCGTTTTCGCCCAAATTTGGCTTTGTTTTGTTCCTAAGTAGACTTTGACTCGTTCTAGGCATTTTTAGTAGTTTTTAGTCTATTTTGAATAGAATTACGCCTTTTGTTTCTTTTTTATTGTTTCAGGTTAGAAGTGAAGCTCCGAGAGTCAAGGAAAGTCAAGAAACAGTGGAAATTGTCATTCTGGAGATACTCGCCCCGCGAGCGGATGCTCGCCCCGCGAGTGGATGCTCCCCCCGCGAGCCTGAAGATCAGCAAAGCAGCAGCAGTTATCAATTTTGTCTCGCCTCGCGAGTCACATGCTCGCCTCGCGAACCTGAAGGCCTGACTGTGCCAGAGAAGTCATCCTTTCTGGATCGCCTAGCCAATCACAGTTCGCCTCGCGAGCATTCAAACTCAGGATGGAGCCAAAACTGAAATTCGCCCCGCGAACATACTCTTGCCTCACGAAAGTCCAAATTGAAAGCGCGCCATTTTTAATATTCGCCTCGCAAAATAATGTTCGCCTCGCGAGTGCACGCAGAATCAGAACTCTATATATTGTTGTTTCAGAATCAGAAAAGGGCTCTCTGGGGGGATCCGAATCCTAGTAGTTTTTCCATTGTATAAAGTAGCGTTTAGACCAGTTTCTTGTCTCTTTGGAGCTGCGTCTCCCTTTTTCTTTTCTTATTTTACTATGGAGGTTATGTCAGATTGTTTGTCTATGAGCATGAGGAACTAATCCCCTCGTCTGAGGGAACAATGAAGCCACCCATGGCGGTGTAGATTCGATGTGATGTATGTCTTTCTCCCTTTTTTCTCAATTAATGTTTTCCAATTCTGATTTGATTGTGTTGATCATATGCATGCGTGATTAACTTGTTAACGTTGATGAGGCTTAGTCGGCAATTCGCGTTTAGAACTTGAATTGGGATCACTAATTGAATATTGCACGAGAGTGAGTAGGAGATTAGTGCAACCTTATAGGGAACAAGAATTAATAGAGTTTGATGATTAGGATTATGAGACCTAGTAAGTAATTAATCCAATCATCGAATACGTCCCATTGAGCACGACAGTGGATATAGGAGAATTTGGGGGTCCCGGTTGACATTGTAATTGAACTTAGGGAGGAATTCATCATCCCTTGGGTATGCATGCTTGGGTAGGTGGATTTGTGACCTTGGACATTTTAATTTTCAGATTTTTAGTTAATTATTTCACTTGATTTGTTAATTCGATTACGATCCTATTTTCTCTCTCTCAACCACCTTCTGTTACTTGACCAAACGTATCGAACTTCTCGCGAATTAGTTGAATTGGTAGCCCAATCCTTGTGTTCGACCTCGGTAAATTCTTACCGTGTTATTTTATTACTTGCGACGACCCGGTACACTTGCCGGTGACTCAACAAGTTTTTGGCGCCGTTGCCGGGGATTGGCACAACCAATTTTCCTAATTTTTAGGGAAGTTTGATTATTTGGTTAAGTTATTTTTATTTTTATTTTTATTTTTATTTTTATTTTTAGTTTTTATTTTTTACTATTATCTCTCTCTACTTCTTTGATTCCACTTGGTCTTGCCTTGTTTTGTATGCGAGGTACACGAGGGAATGCTTCCGGGTTGCGAATATTGTAATGGAGACCATGACACTTGGAGCTGTCTGTTCTACTTCTCTCAAGAATATGTGGACTCATGCCATAATTTCTATGACAGCGTGCCCCAGGACAACTATCAAAGTCAGAATCAGTATTGGGGATATATGAGGGGAGACCATCCGGGTTTCGCTTGGAGTAATGCTGGAGATGGTCTAGCTTGGCAACCACAACCTCAATAGAATTGGCAACAACAACCTCAACAGGATGGTGGAAGACAACCTTGGGAGTTGGCTCTTGAGAGGGCAAATGCGGCAATTGAGAAGTTGGCAATCAATACAAGCACAACCATTGACAAGTTGGCTCAGCTCGCAGAGCAACTAAATGAGCGTATCCCAGGCACTTTTCCAGGTGGTACAGAGAACAACCCTAAGGACCAATGCGAAGCCATAACAACTAGAAGCGGTAGGGTGTTGGGATCTAACTGTGATGCAACTAGTTCTCAGGAAGTTGAGGAAGACAAGGCCCCGGAACAACCACATGTTGAGGAAGAACAACCTAAGGAAGAGGAGTTGGCAAGGGAAAAGGAACCGGAGCAAGAGGGGAGAGTTCAAAATGAAGATAAAGTGGTAGTGGACTCCACCATGCTTGCCGAGCAATCTGATTTTGCTGCATTAAATAAATATGTTGGCTTGCATGCATGTGTGGACACAGGTAAGTTAGTCCCTCCCACTTGTCTGACACACTTCCTCGTGAAAACACCATTTGACCCGAGAGGAAGTGAGTTCATAATTGCAGAGGTCAATGGAGTTTTCACACTCAGGCCAGGTGAAATTATGGATAGAGTCGTATTGCTTCTGCAAGGGCCACTTCACAAACCATGGGATCCGGGTGGAGGATCTCACATGATGAGCGTCTATTGGCCCTTATGCCACAGGCTGTGGGATCAAGGTGGATGCTTCTTAATAAGTCAAGCTAGTGACGTTAAAGAAGCGCTTATTGGGAGGCAACCCAAGCTAGGTATCCTTTATTTTTAGTTTCTGTCATTTTCATTTATATATTAAAAAAAAAGGGGGCTTGATTCGCCACGCGAATCCACAGTGGCCACGCGAGACAGAAGCCCTGAATCTCAGAGGCTTGTTCATGCTTCTGTCTCGCGTCGTGAGGTATGCTTTCGCCTCGCTATTCTGGGCATCATCATCTGTTGGAATTCCAGATTCGCCTCGCGAGATACTACTCGCCTCGCTATTCTGGAAAGTATGAATAACAATTTTCCAGATTTTCCTCGCGAGTGGTCTCTCGCCTCGGGAATCTGCACTTAAGGTTTTAATTTGCAGGAGTTCTTCCAGGATGCTATGCAACAGAAGGGAGCCCGTGAGACCAATTGGATGAGGAGGCAACCATGGAAACTTGATCAGGGAGCACCCTCTCCTTTCCTCACTTTTGTTTTTGTTTTTGTTTTGGTTTTGTTTGTCGCTCTTGAATAATTTGAGAAGATCAAGAGTTTGTGTATGAATGTGTGTCGGCAAGCTTGTTGGATTTTAATTAAATTTAGCATAGATTGACTGCATGAATTATTTTGACCATTGATGATTTCCCCCTAGGTTCTGAAATTAGTAAAGTTGATCCCCATGTGAAAAATTGAAAACTGAACTTTGAGAATTTTATTATGATTACTTGATTTATGATAAGTTTGGGGTGAGGGGATGCACACACTAGGAATTGTATCTCGGTCAAACAAGTTGCAAAAAAAAAGAAAAATCCAGGTGAGGAATTTGAGCCTCCAACTTTGTTTTTGACTGTGTGAATCACTTTTAAGTTGCACTTTCCCGAATTTGCTTGAATCTCTTTATGGTTTGCATGTCTATGTGTTGCATCAAATGATTTAGGCAATTTTCTTTGAAATAACTACTTGACCTAAAAAGAACCATCCCTAATGCATGTTCCCTAGTTAGCCCCGTTGAGCCTAATTAGCCTATTGTTTCTTGATGACCCTATATTATAAGCCAAAAATCTGAAAAACCATGTTAACCCAATCTTAGGATTAGGAGAGCATGGACACTTAGCAAGAGAAGGGTTGTGAGAAACTAAGTTTGGGGTGGCTACAAGGTGATGTGTCATATTGGGGTGAGAAAAAGAAAAATAAAGGTTGAAATTCTGGAAAAAAAAAATATTGCCAAAAGAAAAGGGGCAAAACAAAAAGATTAGCAAGGAAAAGGCTGTGGTCACCCGAGGCAAAAAGAAAAATGGAAAAAGGAATTTGAGTGGAAGATATGTCAAATGCTCATGCTCTCTTAGTTCCTAGGGACTTAAGCCTAGTATCCTTGAATATCCTACCCTCACCCAGGCCCCATTACAACCTTTATAAGACCTTCTGATGTTGCATGCATGTTTTCGTGGGAACCATTTTTGAGATGAAAATCAAATTCATGGGAAGTGCTCTTGATATGTGAAATTGAGTGAAAAGTTGATAGCCTAGACGAATTTGAGCGAATGAGTGAAATTTTACATACCCTTGTGAGGAAGGCAATTGTTTGAAATTGGTGATCTTCCTTTTGTGTGTGACTCTGATCCTCAACTTAGATTAATGATTACATGAGTGATGAAGTTCTCAATTGTTTAAAGTAAATGAATGTGGGGATTACATTGATGTAAGGGGGAAATCATTGGAGAAAAACTGTTTTGTTAAGATTGCATGAAATTTGTGCGAAGATTGATTGAATCCTTTAGGCTTGCCAAGTCTTGAGTCCTTTTTGAGTTTTAGCTTGCTTGGGGACAAGCAAGGTTTAAGTTTGGGGTGTTTTGATTGTTGGTGTAAGCCCTAGAGACCAGTATATTTCTTAGACTTACATTTGTATCTTGCCATTATACATATATGATATGAGGCATTCCAGTTTATTGTGTTACTTGTTTAAACATAATAAAGTCCTTAGAATAGAGATTTCAGTTTAATAGAATATCAAGTATATGACTTGATCGTGAGACACTATTGAACAATGAAATCCTATTCTTAAATATCCGTAGTCAAGTATTTTATTAATAAGGACAATAATAATACAATTGAGACTATTATGTGTGCAGACTGATGACCATATCTCACGGGTCACGTATATGAGATATCGAGTCGACACATAGGTACACATTAGAGTAATGATGTACTGGATTGACCCGCCATGAGAACACTACATGGAGCGTTATGTGAGTGTCATAAGTAGTTCTCATAGTGACAATGGTGCATACAATCCTTCGACCTGAAATCACTACGATCCCTACATGAGGAGTCGTGTGCTTTAATATCGTCAAACGTCATCTGTAATAGGATGATTATAAAGACGATCATTGGGCATACCACGAGTCATGCAGAGGGATGTGAGTGACCTAGATGGAATTTGTCCCTCCTACATGACAAGAGTAATATCTGTGGGCCCCCTGATAGAGTGAGACTGTAAAATGCATGGCCATGCTGAAATGAGTCAATATGAGATATTGACCTCATTTGTTGTTGAGTCTACTCGGGTATCAGGGAACATGATATTGAACCATACAAGGGTGACACATTCTATGCCTTGTGTTCAATATAGATATATGGACAAAGGGATAATAATGCACATGAATATTTGTCACAGAAAGGTTTCGTCAAATCACTGACTTTCTCACTACTTAGGTAGCAGTGATGTATTGCTAGATACCGCTCACTGTTTGTAATATTAAATGGGATTTAATGTTACTACTAACATTTTGGGAACCTATAGGGTCACACACATAAGAGCGGATTAAAAGAAGCATTAAAAGGAGAGTTGGACTTTCCTATTGGGCCTAGCGCATAGTACATGGGCTTAGGTCAAGTGCTGCTCACTAACTCACTTAAGGAGGCGCTACTATAAGTAGAACACTTAAGTTGTTGTGCACACAAGGTTGATACCCTAGCCGCACAGAGAGAGCAAGAGTGAACAGTAAGCCTCGGTTTTGAAGCTAGCACTGCAAGACAGAGACGCTTCAGGTTCGTGACGTTGGACGTTCACCGAGTCCGCTCGTGTGGATACCTCTGGAGACACCGTTTGTGCGGTGTTTGTGATAGACGAATTTCAACCAACAACTATCGCTTCAAGAAGTAAACTTTCTAATCATGAATCATGACCATTCGCATGGATCCTTCGATGGGAATTTTTCGCTTCGTTTTATTTTGTTTTATACGCAAATTCCCAACAATGGTATCAGAGCCGCTTGCGAAACCATGATTCTGTTATGTGGTTTATCTGTTATGTATGATAACATGTTTATAATGTGAATCGTTTTTCTGAAAATTGTTTTTGAAAATCGTTTGCATCTGGTTTGTGAAACCTTGTTTCTGTGATGTTCGTATGTATATGATATATACGTCTATTGCATGTTTGTGTATGTATGCGATATGTACATTGGTTCTGAATCCTTATTATGTTCTGCGATGGCGTCAAATGTTGATGTTAAACATGATTGTTTTCAGTTCTGTGTTGGCAGCGTTAAGGGGTTTCAGACATGAAAAGTTCATGTTGTTGCGGCTGAGGTTCCAAGTGTTGAAACCGTAGTCGCCGTTCCTTGCAACGTGAAGTGTTCACGAGATTTGCGATTTTAGGGTTGAAAGGTTGACGCCCTAGCCACCAAGGAAGCGAGGCACGCTTCGGAGACCCCCGTGCTACCTCTGCGTAGTGTGTAATTTCGAAATTCAAATTTTGAAAATTTTATGTCACCATTTAATAATTATATCAATTACAATAAATGTGATTTATGTTACAATAAATGTGATTTATATCAATTACAATAAATGTGATTTGTTACAATAAATGTGATTTATATAAATGTAATTATATCAATTACAATAAATGTGATTTGTTACAATAAATGTGATTTATATAAATTACAATAAATGTGATTTGTAGTAACAACAATTGTAATAAATGTGATTTATAGTAACATCAATTATATTAAATGTGATTTGTTATATATATGTTACGTTTTCAAAATTCATATTTTGAAATCTCTAATTAATGAAATTAATAATAATAATAATTGTGTATTATTATTGGTTGTTACTATTTATTTGGTGATGTATGGTGAATGGTTATGGCCTTAGTCCTTTTATCTTTTGGTTTATATTTTGAAATACGGCCTGCGTGCCGTGCCTTTCTCTTATATTCCATATGTATCTTCTTTTCTCATCTCACTCCCCTCATATGAAAATGAGGTTTCTGTTTATGTAATGTAATGATGGAGACAAGAAGACGTTATCACGTGGGAGATCTTGCTTGGAGAAGCTTGGACGCTCCTAGGTTTTAGTTTAGATTCTCTCATTGGCTTGGGAGAATCAATGCGTTAGGGGCCATAACCATATCACATTTATTTGCCTTATGTATGTATATAGTATGTTAAAAGAGTTTAACTAATATATGTATGAGATGCATATATGTAAATAATAAGTTAAAGAGTTTAACAAATGATGAGATCAAACTTTAAACAAATCCCTCAAAAGGAAATATTAAGTCACACTTAAAGGCCTTCCGATGCATGGCACTCGTCAAGACTATGATCGATTAAGTGTGGGTCCGCCAAAGCGGGGTACCTTTATCTATAATAGTAAGGCGCGATGGGACAAATGTAATGTTCAACTGCTATCCATTGGGTCTGACTTAACTAAGCCAACTTCAATAGGATTGAAAGGCTTAGAGGCTCATAAGTTGGGCTTTAGTCCATGTGATGGATTAGAATAAGAGTTATTCACCCAACTGTCCAAGAGTTGCATGAGATGCAATCGGAAAGTGTTTCCTACCTAAATAACCGAATTTTAAGTGATCAGCCAAAGCTGACTTAAAGCTAGGTGAAATATGGATCTTGGCCCACTAGATAATCTTCCAACGGGATTTTCCGAATCAATGATGAGGGTCATTGTTTTGAGTAAAATAGTGGGAGGCGTATTTAATTAAAGACCTATTTAAATAACTTCATGGCATTTTACTTATATTTTGCATATTTATCTCTCAGAGATTACCATGGCATCAAACACATCAAGTAACTCTCTCATTGCGATCCGTCCTTGAGAAGGACAAACTATCCGGAACGAATTTTCTGGACTGGTACAGAAACTTGAGGATTGTCCTCAAACATGAGAAAAAGCTGTATGTTCTTGAGGAGCTTATTCCTGAGGAGCCACCGGCTTCAACTGCTCCTAGGGCTGACAGAGATGCTTATAAGAAGCATCAGGATGACGCCTTAGACGTCGGCTGTCTTATGCTTGCTACCATGACCTCTGAGCTGCAAAAGCAACATGAGACCATGGAGGCGTACGATATGATCGTGCACCTCAAGCTGCTCTACCAAGAGCAAGCAAGGCATGAGCGGTTCGAAGTTTCCAGAGCCCTTTTCCAGTGTAAATTGGCAGAAGGGAGCCCTGTGAGTCCTCATGTACTACAGATGATCGGGTACATTGAGAATCTCGAGAGACTGGGATTTCCTTTAGGGCAAGAGTTGGCCACCGACTTGGTTCTGTAATCGTTGCCTGAGAGCTATAGTCAGTTTGTCATGAACTTCAATATGAATGATCTTGACAAACCTTTGCCAGAATTGTTGAGCATGTTGAGAACTGCTGAACAAAATATTAACAAAGGAAAGGGGAAGGCCATTTTGATGGTCCAGGCTGGAAATAGCAAGAAGCAGCCCAAGAAGCCCAAGAACAAACAAAAGGGCAAGGGCAAGGGCAAGGCCATCAACAAGATCAAACCCAGTACTTCTGGTTTGAAGCCTGTGGGTGGTGTGGCTAAGGAAGGCAATTGCTTCCACTGTGGTCGGACCGGACATTGGAAGAGGAACTGCCCAAAATACCTGGAAGAGATCAAGAAGAAGAAGGGAAGTGAGACTTCCGCTTCAGGTATGTTTGTTATAGAAGTCAATTTATCTACTTCTGCATCATGGGTATTAGATACTGGATGTGGTTCTCACATTTGTACAAATGTGCAGGACCTAGACAGGAGTAGACCATTGACAAAGGGCGAAGTCGATCTACGAGTCGGAAATGGAGCAAAGGTTGCTGCTTTAGCTGTAGGGACTTATGTATTGACTTTGCCCACTGGGCTTACTATTCAGTTAGAGAACTGTTATTTTGTGCCTGCAATTAGCAGGAATATCATTTCCGTTTCTTGTTTGGACAAGATTGGTTTTTCTTTTATAATAAAGAACAAAAGTTGTTCTATTTATTTGGATGATATTTTCTATGCTAGTGCACACATGAGTAATGGACTTTATGTCCTTGATCTTGAAATGCCCATCTATAACATAAATACTAAGAGGTTCAAACCAAATGAGTTGAACCTGTCTTATCTTTGGCATTGTCGTTTAGGCCATATAAATGAGAAGCGCATTTCGAAGCTCCATAAAGATGGACTCTTGGACTCATTTGATTATGAATCATATGAGATATGTGAGTCTTGTTTATTGGGAAAGATGACTAAAGCTCCATTCACCGGCAAAGGTGAAAGAGCCAACGATCTTTTGGGTCTTGTACATAGCGATGTATGCGGACCCCTAAACACATTAGCTAGAGTTGGTTTTCAGTACTTCATCACATTTACTGATGATTTCAGTAGATATGGATTTGTGTATCTTATGAAACATAAATCGGAATCCTTTGAAAAGTTCAAGGAATTCCAAAATGAGGTACAAAACCAACTTGGTAAAAATATTAAAGCTCTTCGATCAGATCGAGGTGGTGAATATTTGAGCCTAGAGTTTGATGATCATCTGAGAGAGTGTGGGATTTTATCTCAACTCACTCCACCTGGAACACCACAATGGAATGGTGTTTCTGAGAGGAGAAATCGAACCTTGTTGGACATGGTTCGGTCTATGATGAGTCATGCAAACCTTCCAAACTCTTTCTGGGGACATGCTCTACTAACAACAGCTTTTACACTTAACCGTGTTCCATCCAAAACGGTAGAAAAGACACCATATGAGATATGGACTGGTAGACGACCCAGCATATCTTTTATGAAGATTTGGGGTTGTGAAGCATATGTAAAACGTCAAGTTTCTAATAAGCTTGATCCCAAATCTGATAAATGCTTCTTTGTGGGGTATCCCAAAGAAACCAAGGGATACTAATTCTATAATCCTTCCGAAGGCAAAGTGTTTGTCGCACGGACTGGTGTATTCCTAGAAAAGGAGTTTATCTCCATAGGAACAAGTGGGAGGAAGATAGAACTTGAAGAAATTCAAGAATCACAGAGTAGTGACCTACCATTGGTGGAACAGGAGCAACCTTCACAGAATGCTGTGGAGGAACAACCCGCTCCAAAAGCACAAGACCAGCGTAGGTCTAACAGGATACGTCACCAGCCTGAGAGATATGGATTTCTCATGACTCCACAAGGTGATGTATTGCTCATGGATCAAGATGAGCCTGTGACCTACCAGGAGGCCATCACTGGCCCAGAATCTGAGAAGTGGCTTGAGGCCATGAAATCTGAGATGGATTCCATGTACACCAACCAGGTATGGACCTTGGTAGAGCCACCTGAAGGGGTAAAACCCATAGGGTGCAAGTGGGTTTTCAAAAAGAAAACTGACATGGATGGTAAGGTACACACCTTTAAGGCGCGATTGGTCGCTAAGGGTTTCAAGCAAATTCATGGTGTCGACTATGATGAGACCTTTTCACCTGTTGCGATGCTTAAATCCGTCCGGATCTTACTTGCCATCGCTGCATACCATGATTATGAGATATGGCAGATGGATGTCAAAACTGCCTTCCTTAATGGAAAGCTTCTTGAGGATGTGTACATGACACAACCTGAAGGCTTTGACATTTCAGAGGATGCCGGAAAGGTATGTAAATTGCAGCGATCAATCTATGGATTGAAGCAAGCTTCCAGAAGTTGGAACCTTCGTTTTGATGATGCTGTAAGACAGTACGGATTCATCAAAAATGAAGATGAACCTTGTGTCTACAAGAAGGTTAGTGGGATCATTGTTGTTTTTCTGGTGTTATATGTAGATGACATATTACTCATTGGAAATGACATCCCTACACTACAAAATGTAAAGACATGGTTAGGGAATTGCTTCTCTATGAAAGATTTGGGTGAAGCTACCTATGTATTGGGGATCAGGATCTATAGGGATAGATCGCTGAAATTGCTTGGCCTAAGTCAGAGTACATACATAGACAAAGTGTTGAGACGCTTTAACATGCATGAATCCAAGAAAGGACTATTGCCTATGTCACATGGTATATGCCTATCAAAGGCACAATCCCCTTCCACTCAAGAGGATAGGGATCGCATGAGTAAGATTCCATATGCATCCGCAATTGGATCTATCATGTATGCCATGTTATGTACTCGACCAGATGTATCGTATGCTTTAAGCATAACGAGCAGGTACCAGTCTGATCTCGGTGAAAGTCACTGGTCTGCTGTCAAGAACATCCTTAAGTACTTGAGAAGAACTAAGGATTCGTTCTTGGTATATGGAGGCGAGGAAGAGCTTGCTGTAATAGGTTACACCGATGCTAGCTTCCAGACCGATAAGGATGATTCCAGATCGCAATCTGGTTATGTGTTCTGCCTGAATGGCGGGGCTGTGAGCTGGAAGAGCTCAAAGCAGGAGACAGTCGCCGATTCTACTACAGAGGCTGAGTATATTGCTGCCTCCAATGCAGCAAAGGAGGCTGTTTGGATCAGGAAGTTCATTACTGAGCTTGGTATAGTTCCTAGTATTGTGGACCCCAATGATCTCTATTGTGATAACAATGGGGCCATTGCACAAGCTAAGGAACCTAGATCTCATCAGCGATCCAAACATATACTCAGGCGCTTCCATCTCATTCGAGAGATTATCGATAGAGGAGATGTGAAAATATGCAGAGTACCAACGCTTGATAACGTTGCTGACCCACTTACGAAACCTCTTGCTCAACAGAAGCATGAAGGTCACACTAGATCGATGGGCATCGGATTTATGCCTGATTGGCTCTAGTGCTAGTGGGAGATTGTTGGTGTAAGCCCTAGAGACCAGTATATTTCTTAGACTTACATTTGTATCTTGCCATTATACATATATGATATGAGGCATTCCAGTTTATTGTGTTACTTGTTTAAACATAATAAAGTCCTTAGAATAGAGATTTCAGTTTAATATAATATCAAGTATATGACTTGATCGTGAGACACTATTGAACAATGAAATCCTATTCTTAAATATCCGTAGTCAAGTATTTTATTAATAAGGACAATAATAATACAATTGAGACTATTATGTGTGCAGACTGATGACCATATCTCACGGGTCACGTATATGAGATATCGAGTCGACACATAGGTACACATTAGAGTAATGATGTACTGGATTGACCCGCCACGAGAACACTACATGGAGCGTTATGTGAGTGTCATAAGTAGTTCTCATAGTGACAATGGTGCATACAATCCTTCGACCTGAAATCACTACGATCCCTACATGAGGAGTCGTGTGCTTTAATATCGTCAAACGTCATCTGTAATAGGATGATTATAAAGACGGTCATTGGGCATACCACGAGCCATGCAGAGGGATGTGAGTGACCTAGATGGAATTTGTCCCTCCTACATGACAGGAGTAATATCTGTGGGCCCCCTGATAGAGTGAGACTGTAAAATGCATGGCCATGCTGAAATGAGTCAAAATGAGATATTGACCTCATTTGTTGTTGAGTCTACTCGGGTATCAGGGAACATGATATTGAACCATACAAGGGTGACACATTATATGCCTTGTGTTCAATATAGATATATGGACAAAGGGATAATAATGCACATGAATATTTGTCACAGAAATGTTTCACAAATCATCGACTTTCTCACTACTTAGGTAGCAGTGATGTATTGCTAGATACCGCTCACTGTTTGTAATATTAAATGGGATTTAATGTTACTACTAATGTTTTGGGAACCTATAGGGTCACACACATAAGAGCGGATTAAAAGAAGCATTAAAAGGAGAGTTGGACTTTCCTATTGGGCCTAGCGCATAGTACATGGGCTTAGGTCAAGTGCTGCTCACTAACTCACTTAAGGAGGCACTACTATAAGTAGAACACTTAAGTTGTTGTGCACACAAGGTTGATACCCTAGCCGTACAGAGAGAGTAAGAGTGAACAATAGGTCTCGGTTTTGAAGCTAGCACTATAAGACAGAGACGCTTCAGGTTCGTGACGTTGGACGTTCACGGAGTCCGCTCGTGTGGATACCTCTGGAGACACCGTTCGTGCGGTGTTCGTGATAGACGAATTTCAACAAATAACCATCGCTTCAAGAGGTAAACTTTCTAATCATGAATCATGACCATTCGCATGGATCCTTCGATAGGAATTTTTCCACTGCGTTTTATTTTGTTTTATACGCAAATTCCTAACATTGATAAGCTTCTAGCTTATCTAGTTTTATAACTAGATAGACTGTGGTTTTTGTGCAAATTATTCGAGTTCAATCTCGTTTTCGCCCAAATTTGGCTTTGTTTTGTTCCTAAGTAGACTTTGACTCGTTCTAGGCATTTTTAGTAGTTTTTAGTCTATTTTGAATAGAATTACGCCTTTTGTTTCTTTTTTATTGTTTCAGGTTAGAAGTGAAGCTCCGAGAGTCAAGGAAAGTCAAGAAACAGTGGAAATTGTCATTCTGGAGATACTCGCCCGCGAGTGGATGCTCGCCCCGCGAGCCTGAAGATCAGCAAAGCAGCAGCAGTTATCAATTTTGTCTCGCCTCACGAGTCACATGCTCGCCTCGCGAACCTGAAGGCCTGACTATGCCAGAGAAGTCATCCTTTCTGGATCGCCTAGCCAATCACAGTTCGCCTCGCGAGCATTCAAACTCAGGATGGAGCCAAAACTGAAATTCGCCCCGCGAACATACTCTCGCCTCACGAAAGTCCAAATTGAAAGCGCGCCATTTTTAATATTCGCCTCGCGAAATAATGTTCGCCTCGCGAGTGCGCGCAGAATCAGAACTCTATATATTGTTGTTTCAGAATCAGAAAAGGGCTCTCTGGGGGGATCCGAATCCTAGTAGTTTTTCCACTGTATAGAGTAGCATTTAGGCCAGTTTCTTGTCTCTTTGGAGCTGCGTCTCCCTTTTTTTTTCTTAGTTTACTATGGTGATTATGTCGGATTGTTTGTGTGTCGTCACGGGCATGAGGAACTAATCCCCTCGTCTAGGGAATCAATGAAGCCACCCATGGCGGTATAGTGTTCATGTGATGTATGTTTTTCTCCCCTTTTCTCAATTGATGTTTTCCAATTCTGATTTGATTGTGTTGACCATATGCATGCGTGATTGACTTGTTAACGTTGATGAGGCTTAGTCGGCAATTCGCGTTTAGAACTTGAATTGGGATCAATAATTCAATATTGCACGAGAGTGAGTAGGAGATTAGTGCAACCTTATAGGGAACAAGAATTAATAGAGTTTGATGATTAGGATTATGAGACCTAGTGAGTAATTAATCCAATCATCGAATACGTCCTATTGAGCACGACAGTGGATATAGGAGAATTTGGGGGTCCCGGTTGACATTGTAATTGAACTTAGGGAGGAATTCATCATCACTTGGGTATGCATGCTTGGGTAGGTGGATTTGTGACCTTGGACATTTTAATTTTCAGATTTTTAGTTAATTATTTCACTTGATTTGTTAATTCGATTACGATCCTATTTTCTCTCTCTCAACCACCTTCTGTTACTTGACCAAAACGTATCGAACTTCTCGCGAATTAGTTGAATTGGTAGCCCAATCCTTGTGTTCGACCTCGGTAAATTATTACCGTGTTATTTTATTACTTGCGACGACCCGGTACACTTGCCGGTGACTCAACATGTGTCAATCCACAGAATAGTCTCCAAGATTGAAGGTTCGATTGAGCTATGCAACCAAGAAAAGTCCAAAGTATTGCATCTGTCCCAAGGCTTGAACATGAGATCAGTTGCATCAGGCTTTACTACTGAACCATCAACAAACACCAATTTGTTCTTGGATTTGAGAGCAATAGTCATCGATCTTGTCCATGTATGATAGTTACTGCCATTTTCATGAAAAGGGGCATATACAAGAGAACATCCAGTGTTCTCATTTTGATTCAAGAAGTAGGGATTCGAAGGATCCATGATCTGGTTTGCCATAACTCCAAGATCGAGGAATCTTCACTGAAATTAGGGAAAGAAATGAAGGAAGATGAAAGAGGAAAGCTCAATTCGCGAACTGAAGAAGATGAGAAAGAAGAATGCTCAGTGATACGAGCAATGGAGAAAAGAAGGATCAGGGCACAACAGAGCTCCTCAGGAGCTCTGATACCATGTAGAAAGTAGAAATTGAAGCCATGGATGAATTTGCTATGTAAGAGAGAGTGATTCTCATTCACAATTTTCTGATTAATTTGTACAAAGAGCTAAAGCTAGATTATATACACGATCTACCTAGATTATTTAATGTCTAACCTGGCCTAGTCTATTTAACAAAAAGGTCAAGTCAAGACTTTTTAAAAAACTCATTTAGCCAAAGAGGTCACACATATTAAGACTTTAAAAAAACCAACTAGGCCTTTCAGGCATATCCATTTAACTCACCCACATACACACACATATAATATAATTTAATATATTATAATATATTATTTATATTCTTTAAAGTATAGGATTACTTGACTATTTATTGGTGAATGCTTAGTGATCTATTTATTGTTATAAGCCTACCGGCCTCTATATCATTAGATGCTTACAAATCTATTTACAAGTGAAGGAATATACCCACTTATAGATGGAAGCATATTCAAAGGTCTTGTTGAAAAATTTAAGATCTTTAAACAGGCTTCCGGGTCAGGCCAGACTTTAAAGTAGGCAAGGTCGGACCTTAAAAATTGACCTATATATCAGACTAACAGGCCAAGCTCAGGTGATTAGAATACATCTGTTTATGTCAGAGCCTACCCCAACCTAGTCTATTTCCACCCCAACCTCCAATGTCCATTGAGCATCTACCTCCATTCCCTCTTCCCCTCCATCGGCCATTGTCCTCCATCATAAACACAGCTGTTACCAACAACTCGCAAGCTGACAAGCATCGCAGATATTTCAATACAGTATTTACAATATGAAATTTGAACACAAAACCCCGACACCTACGACATCGACACCGTATACCAAGGTCACAAAAAGACAAAAGTCATAAAAAGACAAAAATAATAATATAATAATAAAATAATAAAATAATGGATTTAACTGAAGATATAGCAATATAATTCGAAGGAATAGAAAAAATAATGGAAGAGACTAATAAAAATATTATTCAACTAACAGAAAATACCAATCAAATTTCAAATTATACTTATAATAGAATACAAAAAGGACAAAGTGAAATAAATAATATAAGAGATACACTAAATAATATAAGTAAAGGTAAGGAAGTAAATGAAAACAAAGATATTGAAAAAAAAATATAGCAGTTCTTAAACAGCTAGAAAAAATGTTAGAAGATGAAGAAAATAATAAATGTGTAACGAAAAAATAGTTAGAAGAATTATTAAAATCAAAAGAATTAGAAAAGATAGTAATAAAAAAAGAAACTTTGAACCTTCAAAATTATCACCAACGGTAACCTCATGAAGAGGATAAAAGATGAATATATGGAAACACTGAAATCAAATGATATAGAAGAAATTCAACAATTATTATAACAACTAAAAATAATCGAAGAAGAAAATAATCAAATACCAAAGATAGAACAAATTGAAACAACCAACAAAATTGATGAAAATGAAGAAGTGGTATTAACTATTTCTTCTTCAACCAAGCCTCTTGGCCTAGTGGTTGTAAGGCCTGCCCAAAGACACTCTAGGGGTGGACTCAGTTTGCTCCCGAGTTCGTTTCCCAGCGGTGTTAAAATAATGCTTGGTCAACGGAAACCACGCCCCGTGAACAGTGATTAGTCCTTCGTTGACAGCCTTGTGATATGCTGGGTTTAGAACACAAAAAAAAAAACTATAGTTCTTCTTCAAAATCTGTGGTAGATGCAATACGTATGGAAAAAGGAGAAACTAGTGGAATAAAAACTAAAAGAAAATGGAAAGATTATAAAAATACCAATGAAAGAGCATGAGATAAATATGAATAAGAAACTATGTACAGTAAAGGATATACAAGGAAAAATAATAGATGGACAAAAATTAAAGAAGAATTTAAACATCATTATGAATTAATAAGATCATAAAATATATTAAATCTTGATTGTGCAAGAAATAAAGAAGAGTATTATTACAATGAACTAATGAAATAATATTATTAATAGTAACTAATGAAAAATTTAATAACTTAAATCTAATGAATGTAAAGAATTTCTTAATATATAAAACAACGGGACAATGTAAAAAAAAATTCTAAATGGAATTAGAGAAGAAATTTGGCAACAATATGTAAAAATGGTAAGGAATAATCAAGAATTTGATAAATTAGTCATGAATTTAATTTACCAATAATTTATAGGATATAATATTCTTGAACATAGTGCAAAAATGAATAGGCTTCTACATGAAAAGGCTAAGGCACATTTAAAGAAAATGCATATATGTAATATGTGTCAAATAGAAAGTTTTATTTGTAAATGTCAAAAATATTATTATCAATTAAATACAGAAACAAAAGAAATTTATAAAGATATCTTTATAGGCAAATTATCATACCCCCTTAAATCTAAGGTAAAGATGATATGGGAATTAAAATCAAATGAAATTGCTACTACATTAGGAGGAATTATTCAAGTTTTATACCAAGAATTAAGATAACGGTGTTTAAATAGAGAAACAATAAGACAATTAAATAGAGGAAGAAGTGCAATCTGTTGTGATACCCCAAAATTAGAGCAACCCGGAAATTATGGATGTAACCAACCAATAAAAAGAAGAAAATATTATAAGAACTAACTGAGATTAAAAAAGACTTATCCGAAGAAAAGAGCTTATAGAAATACTAAAAGGAAATATTTTAGAAGAAAGAGATCAACACCAAGAAAATATTGTTCAAAGGGAAAAAAGAAATGTGTATGCTGGATATGTAATGTAGAAAGTCATTATGCAAATGAATGTCCCCAAAGAAAAGAAAAGATTTTTAAAGAAAAATTAAAATTAAAATTAATAAAGAAGGTATATCAAATATATGAGCTAGAGCCACTAGAAGAAGAATTAAGTGATACTAAGTAAGTATGTATGAATATTTAGAAGATGAACTATCTTCAAAAGAATTAGGATTCAAATAGTACTTATATAAAAATAATAATAGAAAAAAGCAATAAAGAAACTGAAGCTTATATAGATAGTGGAGCAAGTATCTGCTTGGCAACTAAAGCATTGTTTGATAAATGGGTAAAATTAGAAAAATCGTTCAAAATACAAATTGCATATGTATAGATCCATTGTAGTGGGTAGCAAAAAGAATTACTCTCAAAATACAAGAAAAATTACTTATCATACCAACAATATATCAACAAGATACTGGTCTAGATATGATTATAGAAATAATTTCTTACAATTATATGCACCTTTTTGTCAATATCTAGATTATATTTCATTAAAAACACCATACATTTATCAAAAACAGAAAAGAGAAATAATAAATATCCCAATTACTCATTTTTATGAATGTATTTACTCTAAAAAATCAGAGGTTAGCCAGCTGAAACGTGGTGAGATAATTAAAAAAGTATGTAGAAAAATCTCTTGTGTATTAATGAATCTAGAACCAAATAGAAGAATTACAGCCTATATAGAAGAACTTTTAGATAAAGTATGTAGTGAAAATCCTTTAGACTCAAATATTAATAATAAAAATACTGAATTAATTGAATTGAAACTAAAATATCTGACAAAACAAGAAAAATATAAGCCTATGATTTATACAAGGCAAGATAGAGATGAATTTATAAAAGATATTGAAGAAATGTGTAAAAAATGATTAATTAGACCATCGAAAAGTAAGCACTCATCACCAGCATTTTCTGTAGAAAATCATAATGGAATAAAGAGAGGTAAAAGAAGAATGGTAATTAATTATAGGCAAATGAATGCTGCAATGGAAGGCGATGACTATTTTCTTCCAAGAAAATATTAATAATTGAAAGAGTAAGAAATATGCATTGGTTTAGTACATTTGATTGTAAATCAGGATTTTGTCAGATAAGATTATCTGAAGAATCTAAAGCACTAACAACATTTAGTTGTCCTCAAGGTCAATATTAATGGAATGTACTTCCAATGGGAATGAAACAGTCACCAGGAATCTTTAAATGAAGAATGGATTCTATACTTAAAGAATTCAAAGATTTTTGTCTCATTTATATTGATGATATATTAGTGTTTACTAATAAAGATTTAGATGATCATTTTAACAAGTAGCATTAGTACTTAATAGATGTCTGGAGCATGGAGTAGTCTTAAGTAAGAAAAAAACTGTTTTAGCTCAAAACAAAATTGAATATCTAGGATTAGAATTTGAGAAGGGAAAAATAATAATACAAAAGCATGTGCTAGAAAAATTACGAAACTTTCCAACAAAATTAAAAGATAAAAAAAGAATTACAAAGGTTTCTTGGATTACTAACATATATTTCAAATGAAGGTTTTATAAAGAATTTTGCAGCAGAAGGGAAGATACTTCAACAGAAATTACAGAAAGATGCTTTTTGGTTATGGTCCACTGAAGACGAAGCAATTATTGAAAAGATGAAATTAATATGCCAGGATCTTCTTGAGCTATATCATCCATCGAATGATCTAATTATTATAGAAATCGATGCATCTAATGAATGTTGGGGAGGAGCTATGAAAGCAATGCCCCAAAGGTAAAAGAAAGAATTACTCTGTTGATACGCATCTAAAACTGTTTCAGATAGTGAAACTAATTATCCAACACATGAAAAGGAAACTCTGGCACTAATCCAAATGTTGGGAAAACATCGGGTCTATATACTAGAGAAAGAATTTATTGTTAGAACTGACTCTACTTATGTTGCATGTTTTAAGAATATTAATCATAAAGAAACTTATAAGCAAGGAATATTAATCAGATTGCAAATGAAATTATCCAAATATTATTATTCAATTTCTCATGTTAAAGGAGAAAAGAATGTTCTTGCAGATAATTAATCAACAGAATGGAGCGAGACACAACATAATTATTAAAGCAACAATACCAACTCAAAAAGGTGCTAGAACAATAAAAACTAAGAGAATTGGAATTAATTAAAGCATATTCAAAAGTATTGGAACTCCAGATGAATACAGAAGGCTTCTTAGAAGAAGCAATTCAAATGGAAGTCGAGATACAAACTCATGAAGAAACTAAGAGGTGGTACGGCATTTTCAATGGACCTATTTCTAGGGATATATGACAACTAGTTCAAAGCAGCTCCTCATTGTCAGAAAAAATCAGGAGTAATACACCAATCATTTTCGAGTAGAGATGAAGCAGAAAAAACCTTAAAAAAATCGCCAAGAGAACGAAAGGGCAAGAAAAGGTAAAGAAATTTATCTTGGCCCAAGAACTTATTCTAAGACTACCAAATTAATTAATCCAAAAACAAAAGTACCAATGAAAGTCTTAGGAAGAATTCCCTCTTCCATAGACGATTACCCAATCATTATCAGAAAGGTTCATGAGCTTTTAGTATAGTTTTTGGAAGAAAAGTTTCAACATTTCAGAAGACTTACTAATTGGAATGAAAAAGAAAGAGTCAATTGTTTCTACATGGTTGGCAGGAAAATATATGGAATCAAAGCAATAGTTAATCCGGGAGCACTACCCGTATTAGCGTTCAATATGTTCCAATTCGGACTTGTTGAATGTTTTGTTGGGAATTTGCGTATAAAACAAAATAACGCAGCGGAAAAAAAATTCCCATCGAAGGATCCTTGCAAATGGTCATGATTCATGGTTAGAAGATTTACCTCTTGAAGCGATGAGAATTGATTGAAATCGTCTATCATGAACACCGTACGAACGATGTCTCTAAGGTATCAACACGAGCAGATCCCGTGAACGTCCAACGTCACGAACACGAAGCGTCTCTGCCTCACAGTGCTAGCTTCGAAAAATGAGACCTGCTGCTCACTGTCACTCTCTATGTGCGGCTAGGGTAAAAACCTTGTAGGCACAATAGCTTAAGTGGTCTACTTATAGTAGCACCTCCTTAAGTGAGTTAGTGAGCAGCGTTTGACCTAAGCCCCATGTACTATGCGCTAGGCCCAATAGAAGAGTCCAACTCTCCTTTTAATGCTTCTTTTGATCCGCTCTTATGTGTGTGATCCTATAGGTTCCCAAAACGTTAGTAGTAATATTAAATCCCATTTAATATTACAAACAGTGAGCGGTATCTAGCAATACATCACTGCCACCTAAGTAGTGAGAAAGTCAGTGATTTGACGAAACCTTTATGTGACAAATATTCATGTGCATTATTATCCCTTTGTCCATATATCTATATTGAACACAAGACATAGAATGTGTCACCCTTGTATGGTTCAATATCATGTTCCCTGATACCCGAGTAGACTTAACAACAAATGAGGTCAATATCTCATATTGACTCATTTCAGCACGGCCATGCATTTTACAGTCTCACTCTATCAGGGGGCCCACAGATATTAATCCTGTTATGTAGGAGGGACAAATTCCATCTAGGTCACTCACATCCCTCTGCATGGCTCGTGGTATGCCCCATGACCGTCTTTATAATCATCCTATTACAGATGACGTTTGACGATATTAAAGCACACGACTCCTCATGTAGGGATCGTAGCGATTTCAGGTCGAAGGATTGCATACACCATTGTCACTATGAGAACTACTTATGACACTCACATAACACTCCATGTAGTGTTCTCATGGTGGGTCAATCCAGTACATCATTACTCTAATGTGTACCTATGTGGCGACTCGATATCTCATATCCATGACCCGTGAGAAATGATCATCAGTCTGCACACATAATAGTCTCAATGTATTATTATTGTCCTTATTAATAAAATACTTGACTATGGATATTTAAGAATATGATTTCATTGTTCAATAGTGTCTCACGATCAAGTCATGTACTTGATATTCTATTAAACTGAAATTTCTATTCTAAGGACTTTATTATGTTTAAACAAGTAACACAATAAACTGGAATGCCTCGTATCATATATATATATATATATATATATATATATATATATATATATATATATATATATCTATATATATAATGTCTATATACAAATGTAAGTCTAAGAAATACATTGGTCTCTAGGGCTTACACCAACAATCTCCCACTAGCACTAGAGCCAATCAGGCATAAATCTAATGCCCATCGATCTAGTGTGACCTTCGTGCTTCTGTTGAGCAAGAGGTTTCGTAAGTGGGTCAGCAACGTTATCAAGTGTTGGTACTCTGCATATTTTCACATCTCCTCTATCGATAATCTCTCGAATGAGATGGAAGCGCCTAAGTATATGTTTGGATCGCTGATGAGATCTAGGTTCCTTAGCTTGTGCAATGGCCCCATTGTTATCACAATAGAGATCAATGGGGTCCACAATACTAGGAACTGTACCAAGCTCAGCAATGAACTTCCTGATCCAAACAGCCTCCTTTGCTGCATTGGAGGCGGCAATATACTCAGCCTCTGTAGTAGAATCGGCGACTGTCTCTTGCTTTGAACTCTTCCAGCTCACCGTCCCGCCATTCAGGCAGAACACATAACCAGATTGCGATCTGGAATCATCCTTATCGGTTTGGAAGCTAGCATCGGTGTAACCTTTTACAGCAAGCTCTTCCTCGCCTCCATATACCAAGAACGAATCCTTAGTTCTTCTCAAGTACTTAAGGATGTTCTTGACAGCAGACCAGTGACTTTCACCGGGATCGATCGGTACACCTTTCGTTATGCTTAAAGCATACGATACATCTGGTCGAGTACGTAACATGGCATACATGATAGATCCAATTGCGGATGCATATGGAATCTTACTCATGCGATCCCTTTCTTCTTGAGTGGAAGGGGATTGTGCCTTTGATAGGCATATACCATGTGACATAGGCAAGAGTCCTTTCTTAGATTCATGCATGTTAAAGCGTCTCAACACTTTGTCTATGTATGTACTCTGACTTAGGCCAAGCAATTTCAGCGATCTATCCCTATAGATCCTGATTCCCAATACATAGGTAGCTTCACCCAAATCTTTCATAGAGAAGCAATTCCCTAACCATGTCTTTACATTTTGTAGTGTAGGGATGTCATTTCCAATGAGTAATATGTCATCTACATATAACACCAAAAAAACAACAATGCTCCCACTAACCTTCTTGTAGACACAAGGTTCATCTTCATTTTTGATGAATCCGTACTGTCTTACAGCATCATCAAAAAGAAGGTTCCAACTTATGGAAGCTTGCTTCAATCCATAGATTGATCGCTGCAATTTACATACCTTTCCGGCATCCTCTGAAATGCCGAAGCCTTCAGGTTGTGTCATGTACACATCCTCAAGAAGCTTTCCATTAAGGAAAGCAGTTTTGACATCCATCTGCCATATCTCATAATCATGGTATGCAGCGATAGCAAGTAAGATCCGGACGGATTTAATCATCGCAACAGGCGAAAAGGTCTCATCATAGTCGACACCATGAATTTGCTTGAAACCCTTAACGACCAATAGCGCCTTAAAGGTGTGTACCTTACCATCCATGTCAGTTTTCTTTTTGAAAACCCACTTGCACCCTATGGGTTTCACCCCTTCATGTGGCTCTACCAAGGTCCATACCTGGTTGATGTACATGGAATCCATCTCAGATTTCATGGCATCAAGCCACTTCTCAGATTCTGGGTCAGTGATGGTCTCCTAGTAAGTCACAGGCTCATCTTGATCCATGAGCAATACATCACCTTGTGGAGTCATGAGAAATCCATATCTCTCAGGCTGGTGACGTATCTTGTTAGACCTACGCTGGTCTTGTGCTACTGGAGCAGGTTGTTCCTCCACAGCATTTTGTGAAGGTTGCTCATGTTCCACCAATGGTAGGTCACTACTCTGTGATTCTTGAATTTCTTCAAGTTCTGTCTTCCTCCCACTGGTTCCTAAGGAGATAAACTCCTTTTCTATGAATACACTAGTCCGTGCGACAAACACTTTGCCTTCGGAAGGATTATAGAAATAGTATCCCTTGGTTTCTTTGGGATACCCCACAAAGAAGCATTTATCAGATTTGGGATCAAGCTTATTAGAAACTTGATGTTTTACATATGCTTCACAACCCCAAATCTTCATAAAAGACATGCTGGGTCGTCTACCAGTCCATATCTCATATGGTGTCTTTTCTACCGCTTTGGATGGAACACGGTTAAGTGTAAAAGCTGCTATTAATAGAGCATGTCCCTAGAAAGAGTTTGGAAGGTTTGCATGATTCATCATAGACCGAACCATGTCCAACAAGGTTCGATTTCTCCTCTCAGAAACACCATTCCATTGTGGTGTTCCAGGTGGAGTGAGTTGAGATAAAATTCCACACTCTCTCAGATGATCATCAAACTCTAGGCTCAAATATTCACCACCTCGATCTGATCGAAGAGTTTTAATATTTTTACCAAGTTGGTTTTGTACCTCATTTTTGAATTCCTTGAACTTTTCAAAGGATTCCGATTTATGTTTCATAAGATACACAAATCCATATCTACTGAAATCATCAGTGAATGTGATGAAGTACTGAAAACCAACTCTAGCTAATGTGTTTAGGGGTCCACATACATCGCTATGTATAAGACCCAAAAGATCGTTAGCTCTTTCACCTTTTCCGGTGAATGGAGCTTTTGTCAACTTTCCCAATAAACAAGACTCACATATCTCATATGATTCATAATCAAATGAGTCCAAGAGTCCATTGTTATGGAGCTTCGAAATGCGCTTATCATTTATATGGCCTAAACGACAATGCCAAAGATAAGACGGGTTCAACTCATTTGGTTTGAACCTCTTAGTATTTATGTTATAGATGGGCATTTCAAGATCAAGGACATAAAGCCCATTACTCATGTATGCACTAGCATATAAAATATCATCCAAATAAATAGAACAACTTTTGTTCTTTATTATAAAAGAAAAACCAATCTTGTCCAAACAAGAAACGGAAATGATATTCCTGCTAATTGCAGGCACAAAATAACAGTTCTCTAACTGAATAGCAAGCCCAGTGGGCAAAGTCAATACATAAGTCCTTACAGCTAAAGCAGCAACCATTGCTCCATTTCCAACTCGTAGGTCGACTTCGCCCTTTGCCAATGGTCTACTCTTGTTTAGATCCTGCACATTTGTACAAATGTGAGAACCACATCCAGTATCTAATACCTATGATGCAGAAGTAGATAAATTGACTTCTATAACAAACACACCTGAAGTGGAAGTCTCACTTCCCTTCTTCTTCTTGATTTCTTCCAGGTATTTTGGGCAGTTCCTCTTCCAATGTCCAGTCCGACCACAATGGAAGCAATTGCCTTCCTTAGCCACACCACCCACAGGCTTCAAGCCAGAAGTACTGGGCTTGATCTTGTCGATGGCCTTGCCATTGCCCTTGCCCTTTTGTTTGTGCGTGGGCTTCTTGGGCTGCTTCTTGCTATTTCCAGCCTGAACCATCAAAATGGCCTTCCCCTTTCCTTTGTTAATATTTTTTTCAGCAGTTCTCAACATGCTCAACAATTCTGGCAAAGGTTTGTCAAGATCATTCATATTATAGTTCATGACAAACTGACTATAGCTCTCAGGCAATGATTGCAGAACTAAGTCGGTGGCCAACTCTTGGCCTAAAGGAAATCCCAGTCTCTCGAGATTCTCAATGTACCCGATCATCTGGAGTACATGAGTACTCACAGGGCTTTCTTCTGCCAATTTACACTGGAAAAGGGCTCTGGAAACTTCGAACCGCTCATGCCTTGCTTGCTCTTGGTAGAGCAGCTTGAGGTGCACGATCATATCGTACGCCTCCATGGTCTCATGTTGCTTTTGCAGCTCAGAGGTCATGGTAGCAAGCATAAGACAGCCGACGTCTAAGGCGTCATCCTGATGCTTCTTATAATTAAGCATCCCGGTCAGCCCTAGGAGCACTTGAAGCCGGTGGCTCCTCAGGAATTGGCTCCTCAAGAACATACAGCTTTTTCTCATGTTTGAGGACAATCCTCAAGTTTACGTGCCGATCCGGAAAAATTTGTTAGGATAGTTTGTCCTTCTCAAGGACGGATCGCAATGACAGGTTACTTGATGTGTTTGATGCCCTGATAATCTACAGAGATAAATATGCAAAATATAAGTATCATGCCATGAAGTTATTTAATAAGGTCTTTAATTAAATACGCCTCCCACTATTTTACTCAAAACAATGACCCTCATCATTGATTCGGAAAATCCTGTTGGAAGATTTTCTAGTGGACCAAGATCCATGTTTCACCTAGCTTTAAGTCAGCTTTGGCTGATCACTCAAAATTCAGTTATATAGGTAGGAAACACTTTCCGATTGCATCTCATGCAACTCTTGGACAGTTGGGTGAATAACTCTTATTCTAATCCATCACATGGACTAAAGCCCAACTTTTAAGCCTCTAAGCCTTTCAATCCTATTGAAGTTGGCTTAGTTAAGTCAGACCCAATGGATAGCAGTTGAACATTACATTTGTCCCATCGCGTCTTACTATTATAGATAAAGGTACCCCACTTTGGCGGACCCACACTTAATCGATTATAGTCTTGACGAGTGCCATGCATTGGAAGGCCTTTAAATGTGACTTAATATTTCCTTTTGAGGGATTTGATTAAAATTTGATCTCATCATTTGTTAAACTCTTTAACTTACTATTTACATACATGCATCTCATACATATATTAGTTAAACCCCTTTTAACATACTATATACATACATGCATCTCATACATATATAAGGCAAATAAATGTGATATGGTTATGGCCCCTAACGCATTGATTCTCCCAAGCCAATGAGAGAATCTAAATTGAAACCTAGGAGCGTCCAGGCTTCTCCAAGCATGATCTCCCACAGGATAACGTCTTCTTGTCTCCATCATTACATTACATAAACAGAAACCTCATTTTACATATGAGGGGAGTGAGATGAGAAAAGAATATACATATGGAATATAAGAGAAAGGCACGGCACGCAGGCCGTATTTCAAAATATAATCCAAAAGATTAAAGGACTAAGGCCATAACCATTCACCATACATTACCAAATAAATAGTAACAACCAATAATAATACACATTTATTATTATTATTATTATTATTAATTAGAGATTTCAAAATCTGAATTTTGAAAACATAACATATATATAATAAATCACATTTATTGTAATTGATGTTACTATAAATCACATTTATTGTAAATGATGTTACTATAAATCACATTTATATTAATTGATGTTGTTATTAAATTGTGACATAAAAATTTCAAAAATTGAATTTCGAAATAACACACTACGCAGAGGTAGCACGGGGTTCCCGCTTCCTTAGCGGTTAGGGCTTCAACCTCTCAACCCTAAAACCGCAAGGCCCGTGAACACTTCACGCTGCAAGGAACGGCGGCTAGGGTTTCAACCCTTGGAACCTCAGCCGCAAGAACATAAAGTTTTCATGTCTGACACCCTTTAACGTCGCCAACAGAGAACTGAAACCGATCATGTTTAATATCAACACTTGACGCCATTGCAGAACATAATAAGGATTCCAGAACCAATGTACATATCGCATATATACACATAAATGTGCTATAGACGCATATATCATATACATACGAAAATTACAGAAACAAGGTTTCACAAAAACGGATGCAAACGATTTTCAGAAAACAATTTTCAGAAAAACGATTCACATTATTAACATGTTATCATACATAACAGGTAAACCACGTAACAAAATCATGGTTTCTCAAGCGGCTATGATACCACTGTTGTGAATTTGCGTATAAAACAAAATAACGCAGCGGAAAAAAAATTCCCATCGAAGGATCCTTGCGAATGGTCATGATTCATGGTTAGAAGATTTACCTCTTGAAGATATGACAATTGATTGAAATCTTCTATCACGAACACCGCACGAACGATGTCTCTAAGGTATCCACACGAGCAGATCCCGTGAACGTCCAACGTCACGAACACGAAGCGTCTCTGCCTCACAGTGCTAGCTTCGAAAACCGAGACCTGCTGCTCACTGTCACTCTCTATGTGCGGCTAGGGTAAAAACCATGTAGGCACAATAGCTTAAGTCGTCTACTTATAGTAGCACCTCCTTAAGTGAGTTAGTGAGCATCGTTTGACCTAAGCCCCATGTACTATGCGCTAGGCCCAATAGAAGAGTCCAACTCTCCTTTTAATGCTTCTTTTGATCCGCTCTTAAGTGTGTGACCCTACAGGTTCCCAAAACGTTAGTAGTAATATTAAATCCCATTTAATATTACAAACGATGTGAGTATCTAGCAATACATCACTGCCACCTAAGTAGTGAGAAAGTCGATGATTTGACGAAACCTTTCGTGACAAATATTCATGTGCATTATTATCCCTTTGTCCATATATCTATATTGAACACAAGACATAGAATGTGTCACCCTTGTATGGTTCAATATCATGTTCCACGATACCGAGTAGACTTAACAACAAATGAGGTCAATATCTCATATTGACTCATTTCAAGACGGATCATGCATTTTACGGTCTCACTCTATCGGGGGCCCACGGATATTACTCTGTTATGTAGGAGGGACAAATTCCATCTAGGTCACTCACATCCCTCTGCATGGCTCGTGGTATGCCCCATGGCCGTCTTTATAATCATCCTATTACAGATGACATTTGACGATATTAAAGCACCACGACTCCTCATGTAGGGGATTGTAGCGATTTCAGGTCGAAGGATTGCATACACCATTGTCACTATGAGAACTACTTATGACACTTACATAACGCTCCATGTAGTGTTCTCATGGTGGGTCAATCCGGTACATCATTACTCTAATGTGTACCTATGTGGCGACTCGATATCTCATATCCATGACCCGTGAGAAATGGTCATCAGTCTGCACACATAATAGTCTCAATGTATTATTATTGTCCTTATTAATAAAATACTTGACTACGGATATTTAAGAATAGGATTTCATTGTTCAATAGTGTCTCACGATCAAGTCATGTACTTGATATTCTATTAAACTGAAATTTCTATTCTAAGGACTTTATTATGTTTAAACAAGTAATACAATAAACTGGAATGCCTCATAATATATATATATATATATATATATATATATATATATATATATATATATATATATATATATATATATATATATAATGGCAAGATACAAATGTAAGTCTAAGAAATACATTGGCCTCTAGGGCTTACACCAACATGTTTATATTTAAGCAAAAACCTTGAAGAAAATAGCATGTTTCCCTATCACTTCAAAGAAGCAGTCCAAATGTTCAAGAAGAATGTAGCTGGAGAAAGAACTATTTATTTGAAGATTTATTGTGCTTATCCAGATTTCATTACTAACAACCAACAAGCTAAGTACTTAGCCTTCATGGGAATAAGAAACAATAATTTCCCCTTGATTGATGAAGCCAAAGTAGTCAAATATAATGAAGATTAAATGATTGTGGTAATTGCTAGCTAACTGGCAAGCATCTGGTAAGTCTCTAAAATGCCTGATGTACATTTCCCTACGTTTTGATGAAAACTAAACATTTGTTTATGATTTAATTAACCTTCATATTGGTTTCTAACCTGTCTATCCAGTGTGTAGATCAAAATAGTAAGAAGTTACTTTCTCACCTGTCTGCCCACATAGATGACCACCTGTCTGGAGAAGCAAAAGTCAACCTGTCTGCTGACTAGGATATTGACTTTCTGCACTGAAGTTTCAACTTGTCTGAGAAGTTCTCATACTCGTCTAAGGTTCTTCAATAGGGAACTCAAGTACAAAAAGAGCTTTTGTAAGCTGTCCCCTCATACAGAAGACTCTGAAGCTCCCTCTTTCTTCTTCTCGCCTTTATCAAGAAAAGTCAGAAGGTCATTCACACAAGCAACCTAGGAAATCAGAGATGAAGTCCAGTTAAAGAATATTTCCAACATACTTTATTCCCTAGTACCCTTGGTTATTACACGAAAAGGGAAATATGCTCTGTAAAGTACAAAAGCATTCTGCACAACTCTGATTTGTCTACTGCACGATGCATAAAGCCATGATCCTCCATGTCAGAGTACAACCAATGTTCCTATTGCATTAATGTCTACCCAGAACGACTCTATTGCATTTGATGGAGCTCTGCTTGAAGCCAACGTTTGAAGAAATGTTTCTAACGGATCTTAAAATATAGAACTCATTGAAGATGAAGATATATAACACACATCATCAAAGATCCATTACTCTACGCATTTATTTCTTCATTCTTTCAATCTGTATTCTTCAATCATTTGAAGTTATTACGCAGTCTTTCCTAAGCTTACATTTAATCCACTCTCTCAGTGTTAATGAAAGAACTGTCTGTCTGATTGTATTTATTACAAACAAACTTCTCAAACAAACCTGAGTGAACCTGAAGAGGCTAAGTGAGCAAATAATACTTCCCCTTTGAACCCAATCCTTGTTTGGTATTTTGTTCGTAGTTGAGAGTGTATAATCACGCGCTAGTGCCAATTAGCAAAGGTAATGGTCTTTCCCTCTTCTGTTTCCTTTTATGTTTCATGAATTGGGAACTAATGGGTTAACCCTGTTTGCGTTGACCAAGGCTTGGAATCGTTCGTCGAGCCGTTCGAGGGAACTAGTCTAGGAGCGTCTTCTGTTTGATGGGAATTCTTCATACTAGGTATGGGGAGAAGGAATAGGATGAGTATGTAGGCTTGGGGGTAGCGTAATATGAGGGGATCCCATAACCTTTTATGTTTGATAACATGTTATATGCATATATGCCTAATTGTTATCTGATGTAAAACTGTTTGTTGTAATGATATTGGGATGACTTTTATTAATTGTTTATTGATGTCTATTATGTTCATGTTGATGTAACGATGCCGTGATTGAATGTTTTGATCATAATTATGATATTGTGATATATTGGCTATTGCTTGGTATTATGAACACGTGGCATAAACACAATAAAACTGTTAAACAGTGTTGAGGGAGGTTGTTCCCTTGTTCATAAGACTGAATATATTAGTAATGAGTGAGGATTATGCCAATGGCTTAGTAAAGGGCAATAGGGATTGATCTCGAGCGATTAAGGACAATTAATGGAATGAAACTAAAGGATTAATTCCCCTCTAATTATAAGACATGAACATTTAATCAATACGAATGAAACTGTTGATCAATGGGTTAGTAAGAACCCTTAGGAATGAATATGAATTGTTCCCAAAGTATTGGCAAGGGGTCTGTGACCCTTCTGCCCAGACCAGCAGGGCGCGCACTCGAGTACACCCGTGCTTAATAGGGAGCACGCCCATGCTCCCATTCAAACCCATAACCGGGGGCGCTGCTTAAGCATGCCCGTGCTCAAAAGTCAGCACGACCGTGCTTGACTGTTAGCTCATCACGACCGTGCTGAGGGGTGAGAACACCCGTGCTCACCTATGCAGAATAGAATGCAGAATAGTGTTGAAGCTGGGGTTTCACCCCAAATGCTCTAAAAGACTTAATAAAATACCAACGAAACATGAAGACCAAAGACAAGTGATAAGATTACTATACTTTGGTAGCCTAATGTCCAAGGGGGCCTTGATGCATGATGGTCAAGGTGGTAATCTCTAGTGCTCAATGACTAGAGTGTTAATAATGATATGGTACCTTGGTATCCTATTGGCCAAGGGGGCCTTGATGCTTGATGGTCAAGGTGGTAATCTCTAGTACAAAACAACTAGAGTGTTTAATTAATGAATACGAGAGATAACGACAATCCTCGATAGCCGAGTGGTCGAGGTGTTGATGGTTTTAAAAATTGGGTAGCCTATGGACCCAAGCAGAGGTGGTGGTTGTGCTTGTGTGTTGTGTTGAGCATGCATTCACGCATCGGAGATGTTAGTGGAGGATATTCAACATAGGGGAGGTCGTTTGTGAGTAAGGCGATCTGGCCGTCCGCGGCAATTCAAGTGAATCATGTACAACTGTGGTGGCGCATCCGAGGGTAAGGTACGTCGGCTATCCTAGGGGTCCTCCCAAGGTTTGGTGGATTGTCCCGGCGTTGGTGCTAATTGGCCAATGTGGAAATGTGCTAATTGTCCCGGAGTAGAATTTGGATTGCATAGAATACACGTTTGTATAATGATATTGATATGTTATGTTGTTACTTGCTATAACATGATTGTTTGATGTATGCTCGCCTTGCTAAATGCTTCCTTGCCATTATATTCGTATACTTGTTTCTTACTCCCTATCTCTATGTTTCTTGTTGTGGCATGTATCTTTTATGCAGAGAACGACAAGCAGCCAGTTGAGGAGTGACTCCGAGAAGCCGCGACTCTATAGTTAGGATTTCCAGTTTCAGTAGTTAGTTGTTCAATTGAATCCGAGGATTGATTCCGGATTTGTTATACCAGCTCTGTAATGTGACATCAGGGTTGGGTTTTATTTAACGTTATGTTATGTTTTATTTTCCGCGTTTTGAGACTTGACACAATATGGTGTTCTCTACCCTTTGTTTGGCTTTAATCTTTTTATTAATTAATGCATGTTTTGTTTTAATTATCTTATCTTTTAATGCTTTATATGTATGTGGGGTAGAGGGTGTCACATTTATATAACACCCCTTTTTTCGGATAAGTGCTTTTATGTGTGCCTTGTTTGTTAGGAAGGTTTAGAGTCGGCTAAGAGGGGTTTTTGAGTTAAAGAAATCCCTTCCTGAAGCATGAGCACGCTCGTGCTCATGTATCAGTACGCCCGTGCTTGATGCACGTGTCTTGTGGCTGCCACAGCCACAAGCACGATCGTGCTCTTGTGCAAACGCGTCTCGCTGATGCTAAGTAGAGCACGACCGTGTTCAATAGGGAGAACGACCGTGCTCGGTGCAGAGTCTATATATAGACAGCGATCAGCGAGGGTTACGAGTGAAACCCTCAAAATTGGCACTTTGGGCAATCCTAAGTGTGACGGCAGACTCTCTCATTCTTCCCCTTTGACCCCAATCCTTGTTTGGTGTTCTATTTGTAGTTGAGATAGCACAATCACGCGCTAGTGCTAATTAGCAAAGGTAATGGTCTTTCCCTCTTCTGTTTCCTTTTCTGTTTCATGAATTGGGAACTAATGGGTTAACCCTATTTGTGTTGACCAAGGCTTGGAATCATTCGTCGAGTTGTTCGAGGGAGCCGGTCTAGCAGCGTCTTGGGTTTAACGGGAATTCTTCATACCTGGTATGGGGAGAAGGAATAGTATGAATATGTAGGCTTAGGGGTAGCGTAAGACGAAGGGTTCCCATAACCCTTTCCCTTGATAACATGTCAATATGCCTTTATGCCTGTTTGCTATATGTCGTTTAATTGTTTACTATGTTAATTAATGGCAATAATGTTATTGTTGATTAATGTTGTCTGTTATGAACATGTTAATGTGGTGATGCCATGATTAAGTGTTTTATCATAATTATGATATTGAGATGTATTGACTGTTGATTGATGTTGTGACGCGTTAATGTTAAAAGTTAAAATTGTTAATAATGTTAAGGGAGGTTGTTCCCCTTGTTCGTAAATATGAACGATAGTAATGAGTGATGATTATGCCAATGGTTTAGTCAAGAACACTAGGGGTTAATTTATGAATGATTAAGGACAATTAAACGGTTTGAGATTAAAGGATTAATTTCCCTTTTAAAAGACACGAATACTTAAACAATATTAATGAAACTCATGATCAATGGATTATCAGAACCCGTTAGGATTGAATCTGGAACTACCCCATGGAATTGGCAAAGGGGCTATGACCCTTCTGCACAGAACAGTATGGCCCTGTTCTATTGAGCATGGTCGTGCTTAATAGGGAGCACGCCCGTGCTCCCATTCAAACCCTGAACTGGGCGCGCTGCTTAAGCACGCCCATGCTAAATAGTCAGCACGACCGTGCTTGACCGTGAGCTCAGCACGACTGTGGTCAGTGCCCAATCACTTAACCAGATAAAAGCTTTAAGAAGCTTTATAAATTAGATGCAATGTTTAACGGTGAAATATTGGAATATAATATTGATGGAAAATTTTATTTGGGAAAAAAAAGGAATGTTGGAAAATATCATTATTTTAAGGATTTATAAGTGTAAAAGTAAACTATGAGTCACAGTATGGAAGTAACCGTGAAATTATTTTGGTATTGCTAATTTTTACGTAAGAAATTCCGTAATAATATAAAAAGTTATTTTATGAAAATAATATTCGAAAATAACTTAATTATGATTTTAGAAAATTATTTAAGTGGAAAAAGCTAAGAATTGGCGTAAATGACGTTAAAAAGGCTAAACAATGGTAATTTGGAGAAGCGTCGACGACAAGTATTTCTAAAGCGGCAGTACGTATTTTAAACAAGTTTGAGCCTCAAGTGACTATTTTTTTTGAAAACTAAATTTTTAGTAACCGATGATTTTATGAAAGAATTTCCCATGTGAAACGATCTTCTGAAATCAAGTTTTCTCAACTGTGTTAAAAGTGATATGGAACTTAGTAACCGAGACGTCAGGGTGCTAAGGTTCTTACAATGTTATGGATGTGGTGTCCTTTGGACTTTAAGGTCCTGTAGACGTGGTGTCTACTGTATTAAAACATTTGAGATGTTTTCTATTACCACAAACCTATGACTGGTGCTTTGGTCTAGGAGTTTCGTGATTGAGTACTCGGAATTTGAGGTCCTGTATAATTAATGAAAGTTTAAGATATTTAAAACTATGTTTGGTTGTAAGATTTTGAGCTTCAGCAAGGGAATATTGAACACAAAGAAAAGTGTCAAGAACAAAGTGTTTTTACATGCATTCAGTTGGCAGACGTGCCTACGACATTAATTTGGATATCTTGGTGGACAAGATGTTCAAGACGGTGCCAATTCTATTCTGGATATCTTGATGGACAAGGTATTCAAGATGGTGAATCTGGATATCTTAATAAGATAAGGTATTCATGATGGTGAATCTGGATATCTTAATGGCAAGGTATTCAAGATAGTGTGCCTTATTTGGAAATCGAGCTTGATCAACTCATTTTTATACGGTGTTGGGGATCTCCAGAGATTAGGTATGAATTTAGATGACGTATATGAAGTGTTCATGCATAGTTTTCAAATGATGATGTTTGGGGTGTGAAAACCATTGATAAACTATTTGCCTTATTATGAATGCTTATGTTGTTATAAACATGTATATGTGTATATGTTTTCTTTTATGTCGCGCATGTAGTTATCGTGTTAAATACATATATTGGTTTCTCACTCTTGCATGTTTTATTGTCGGTTTATTTACTTGTGTATATATTTATATTCGAGCCCAGATGAATCACTCAGGGGATTTGACGACCACAAGAGGAAGTTCCCTTAGTTCGGAGCATGTTGATGTTCTCTTCTTCTACTATGACTATCTTTAGTTACGACTAGCGTAGGTTTTTATTTAATTTATGTTTTGTTCTGAATGGACCTATACTTATTAAGGTCTAGTTGTATACACAATTAAGATGCAGTATAGTTGTATGATGTTATATATAAATAAATATATATATATATATATATATATATATATATATCCATATACGGTTATATTTACGATGTTGTTGTGGTTAGAGAAAAGAAAAAAGAAAAGGGAAAAATTTTATCACCATTTTAAGAAATGGTTACAACTTAAGAAAATATTATTTTCTGAAAGCAACCAGCGAATTACTTTTAATTTATTTCCGCATGTGTTTACGATGTTATGCCCAAGGGGGGTGTTACAGCCTATATCCATAGCACCCTATAGAATGTCTCCTCTAGAGCTTGCTTAGTTAAAGAAACAGTTAGAGGACCTGATGCAGAAGCAGTTCATCAGGTCTAGCGTATCCTAATGGGGAGCGCCAATGTTGTTTGTGAAGAACAAGGATGGCAGTATGAGGTTGTGTGTCGACTATCGACAGATCAACAAAGTGATCGTTAAAAATAGGTACCCCCTCCCCAGGATTGATGATCTTATGGATCAGTTGATCGGGGCTTGTGTTTTCTCGAAGACAGATTTGAGGTCAGGGTACCATCAAATTCGGGTTAAGTTTGAGGACATCTCGAAGATAGCGTTTAGGACACGATATGGTCACTGTGAGTATTTAGTTATGCCCTTTGGTGTGACTAATGCTCCTGCTGTATTTATGGACTACATGAATAAGACCTTTCACCCTTACTTGGATAAGTTTGTGGTGGTTTTCATAGATGACATCTTAGTGTACTCCAAGACCAAGGAAGAACATGAGAAGCACTTGAGGGTTGTTTTGCAGACCCTTAAGGAGAAGCAGTTGTATGTTAAGTTGTCTAAGTACGATTTTTGGTTAGAAGAGGTGAGTTTCTTAGGTCACGTGATCTCTAAAGGTGGAATAGTCGTGGACCCGGCTAAAGTAGAGACGGTGCTCCAGTGGGAAGCGCCAAAGTCAGTGACCGAGGTTAGAAGTTTCTTGGGTTTAGCAGGGTACTATAGGAGGTTTATAGAAGGCTTTTCTAAGTTAGCTTTAACCTTGACCCATCTCACCAAGAAGGGACAGTTGTTTGTGTGAGACTCTAAGTGCGAAGAGAGTTTCCAAACCTTAAAGGATAGGTTAACATCAGCACCAGTTTTGGTTTTGCCTGATCCTAGTAAACCTTTCGTGGCGTATTGTGACACATCGAAGCAAGGTTTAGGTGGAGTGCTGATGCAAGATGGTAAGGTAGTAGGTTATGCTTCTAAGCAGTTGAAAATCCACGAAAATAACTACCCTACCCATGATCTAGAGTTAGGAGCTATGGTATTTGCCTTTAAGATTTGGAGGCATTACCTTTATGGAGCTAAGTTTGAGGTTTTTAGTGATCATAAGAGTTTGAAATACATGTTTGACCAAAAAGAGCTCAACATGAGGAAATGTAGGCGGATGGAGTTCTTAAAGGATTATGAGTTTGATCTGACTAACCACCCAAGAAAGGCCAGTGCAGTGGCCGATGCTTTAAGTAGAAAAACCTTGCACGTCTCTGCTTTGATGGTTAGGGAGATGGATCTGATCGAGGAGTTTAGAGACCTAAGTTTAGCTTGGGAAGTTACCCGTAAGTGCATTAGGCTTGGAACCTTGAAGGTTACCAAAAGTTTGATGGGTGAGATTAGAGAAGGCCAAAAGTTAGATAAGTTTCTCTTAGACCAGAGGGAGTTACTTGCTCAAGGTAGAGACCTTAGTTTTAAGGACGGAAGTGACGGAGTTTTGAGGTTCAAAGATAGAATCAGTATACCAGACGTCCCGGAGCTTAGGAAGTTGATCCTTGAAGAAGGACATGGGAGTGGACTGAGTGTGTACCCAGGTGCCACTAAGATATATCAGGATTTAAAAAGGATGTTTTGGTGGCCTAGGATGAAGAAAGATGTGACTGAGTTTGTGTACGGTTGTCTAATGTGCCAAAAGGCTAAGATAGAACACCAGAAGCCTCAGGAAAGTTGCAACCTTTAAGTATCCTAGAATGGAAATGGGACAATATTTCCATGGATTTTGTGTCTGGACTCCTGAGGACTCCAGCAGGTTATGAAGCGATATGGGTTGTTGTGGATAGATTGACTAAGTCTGGCTATTTCATCCCTATGAACATGGAAAACCCTTTGGAAAAGTTGACTAGGTTGTACATCAAAGAGATAGTTAGGTTACATGGTATACCTTCTAGCATAGTGTCATATAGAGACCCGAGGTTTACCTCTAGGTTTTGGACTATTTTGCATGAGGCCTCAGATACCAAGCTTAGGCTAAGTTCAGCCTATCACCCACAGACAGATGGCCAGTCTGAGAGAACCTTCCAGTCATTAGAGGACTTGCTTAGAGCTTGTGTGCTAGAATAGTCAGGTCGTTGGGACAAGTTTTTGCCCTTAATAGAGTTCACCTACAACAACAGCTACCATTACAGTATTAGAATGGCACCTTATGAAGCTCTTTATGGGAGGAGATATAGGACACCTTTCTGTTGAAGTGAACCTGGTGATAGTGTTGTGTTAGGACCTGAGATAGTGCAAGAAACCACAGAAAAGGTGAGGATGATTCAGGAAAAGATAAGAATGGCACAAAGTAGGCTGAAAAGCTACCATGACAAAAGGAGGGAGGCGCTCAAATTCCAGGAAGGCGATCACATATTCTTGAGTGTTACACTAACAACTAGGGTCGGTAGAGTGATGAAAGTGAAGAAACTTACTCCCAAATTCATTGGCCCTTACCAAATTCTTAAAAGAGTCGGTGAAGTTGCGTACCAAATTGCATTGCCACATTTCTTGTCTAAATTTCACAATGTCTTCCATGTGTCACAACTTCGTAAGTACATTCATGACCCAAGCCACGTGATAGTCCCCTACACGATTCAGTTGAAAGAGAATTTGACTTTTGAGGTACAATCCCTTCGAGTTGAGGATCGAAGGGTGAAGCAGCTGAGAGGCAAAGAGATTCCTTTGGTTAAAGTCGTTTGGAGTGGGACGACTGAGGAAAGTGCTACATGGGAGCTAGAGAGCCAGATGATGGAGGCATACCCACATCTCTTCGTTCGAGGTGAGTAGAAATTTCGATGACGAAATTTTTGTAAGGGGGGTGGAATTGTAACACCCCGTTTTTCGTATAAGTGCTTTTGTGTGTGCCTTGTTTGTTAGGAGGGTTTAGAGTGGGCCAAGTGGGGTTTTTAAGGTAAAGAAATCCCTCCTGATGCATGAGCATTCCCGTGCTCATGTATCTGCACTCCCATGCTTGATGTACGTATCTTGTGGCTGCCAGAGCCATAAGCACGGTTGTGCTTGTTAGGAAGCAAGACTGTGCTCAGGTGCAAACGTGTCTCGCTGACGCTAAGTGGAGCACGACCGTGCTCAACAAGGATCACGACCGTGCTCGGTGCAGAGTCTATATATAGACAGTGATCAGCGAGGGTTACGAGTGAAACCCTCAAAATTGGTACTTTGGGCAATCATAAGTGTGACGACAGCCTCACTCATTCTTTCCCTTTGAACCCAATCCTTGTTTGGTGTTCAGTTCGTAGCAGAGAGTACAATCACGCGTTAGTGCTAATTAGCAAAGGTAATGGTCTTTCCCTCTTCTGTTTCCTTTTTTGTTTCATGAATTGGGAACTAAATGGTTAACCCTATTTGAGTTTACCAAGACTTAGGATCGTTCGTCGAGCCGTTCGAGGGAATCGGTCTAGGAGCGTCTTCAGTTTAACGAGAATTCTTCATACCAGGTATGGGGAGAAGGAATAGTATGAATATGTAGGCTTGGGGGTAGCGTAAGACGAAGGGTTCCCATAACCCTTTCCCTTGATAACATGTCTATATGCCTTTATGCCTGTTTGCTATATGATGTTTAACTGTTTACTATGTTAATGATTGGCAAGAATGTTATTGTTGATTAATGTTGTCTGTTATGAACATGTTAATGTGATAATGCCATGATTAAGTGTTTTTATCATAATTATGATATTGAGATGTATTGGCTGTTGATTGATGTTGTGATGCGTCATTGTTAAACGTTAAAATTGTTAATAATGTTAAGGGAGGTTGTTCCCCTAGTTCTTAAATCTGAACGATAGTAACGAGTGAGGATTATCACAATGGTTTAGTCTAGAACACGAGGGATTAATTTATGAGTGATTCGGGTCAATTAAACGGTTTGATATTAAAGGATTAATTTACCTTTTATAAGACATGAATATTTAAACAATATTAAAGAAACTGATGATCAATGGATTAGCAGAACCGATTAAGATTGAATCTGGAACTGCCCCAAAGAATTAGCAAAGCGTCTACAACCCTTATTCCCAGAATAGTATGTCCATATTCCATTGAGCACGCCCGTGCTCCCATTCAAACCCAGAACTGGGCGCACTGCTTAAGCATGCCTGTGCTTAATAGTCAGCACGACCATGCTTGATTGTGAGCTCAGAACAACCGTGCTAAGGGGTGAGCACGCCCTTGCTCACCTTTGCAGAACATAATGCAGAATAGTGCTGAAGCAAGGGTTTCAACCCAAATGCTCTAAAAGACTTAATAAAATAGCAACGAAACATGAAGACTAAAGATAAGTGATAAGATTATTGTACCTTGGTAACCTAGTGGCCAAGGGGGCCTTGATGCATGATGGTCAAGGTGGTAATCTCTATTGCTCATTGACTAGAGTGTTAATAATAATATGGTACCTTGGTAGCCTAGTGACCAAGGGAGCCTTGATGCTTGTACTGGCCGAGGAGTAAAACCCGGCCACCGAGCTTGGACACCCGATCCAACCAAGGCGGGAAGGATAAAATATCGATATTATTAATCCTGATATTATCTTAAATAACCTTATCCGATTATAAGAGATAATATCCCTTAAATTAAGGATAGGATATTGATATTACTTTTAATAATCTTGATATTATCTCAAATAACCTTATACGGTTAAGAGATCAATTTAAGATATTATCTTAATCAATCCTGATATTATCTCACACAACCTTATCCTGTTAAAAGAGATAATATCCCATAAATTAAGGAAATCACATCTCAAATAAGATCTAATAGATAAAAGGAAATATATCCAGATCTCTTAAAGGGATGGGGATCCTATTATAAAAGGAGGAGAGCCCAAAAGGGAGACTCACTTTCACTGAATCCCGGTGACTCTCCCTTAAGCGTATTAGAGAAACTAGCTCGACCAACAGATTATTGAAGAGTCCTTGCTTGTTGGTATTCATCGGATACAAGATTAAGGGATCGAGATCACCGTATGGCCAAGGGTTGAACCTAGAACTATGTCTGGCTTTGATTCCCATTGGGATACGTAGGACCGGAATACAACATTTTGTCAACCCATAATCTAAAACAACCCCATTGTTCACTCTTGGTTTGACGTTCTACGGCGAGATTCCGACAAGTCGGATCTCGGCAGGAACATTTGGCGCCCACCGTGGGGCCAGGTAAAACTTTGCCCCGACCACCCATTCTTCCACAAGCCACAGTATTATCCTGGTTTTTTGACCATTAATCGGGAAAGGAAAACATCATGCCGCCATGTCTTTCACGCTTACCGGAACCATCGAAGTGCTCGAACCCAGTCCCCGTCGACGAACGCGCATCAGCTCTGCTACACGACGAATGTGCACTAGATGTGTTGATGATCAGGTACGAGGAACGCTGCCTCGACCGTGAACTAGTTCCGCAGCCACACACAAGATCGTCCACGAAACCAGATCGCGAGCCGGATCTCAACCCCAGGAGGACAAATCCGATCCGATATCGTGGACGCCTTCGAGCTGTACCGTGGCCTCCCACCAGTCGCGGGTCGTACCAGTTTGCATGCTAGAGCTGAGAGGATGATAACCATCGCCGCCGCCTTCCCAAGCTCGACCATCACTTACATGACTAAATAGATCGAGGCTCGATCTTCAATTCAGAACAAATATATAAGGCAACACTGTTCATAATTCGTCTGCCCACATGAGTCACCAGACTTGTGACCACAAGGTACTTGAGAAAATACCTAAATCAAATACTCAACAAAGTCCCAGGAGTTGCTGCCTCCTCCAAAGTTGAACATATAGAGCAGTGGCAAAGGCACCATTAATATGAAGCCCCTGAGATGCTTAGTTTTCTCGATGAACACCAAGTGTTCGGTAAAAGAAAGGATCCATCAAACCCGACCTACAACGTCGGAACAAGGATATAAAAGACGAGCTCAAGCTTAAGAAAAGACTCAAGTCCAGTTTGACCGAGAAAAAAGTGAAGACTAAATCGAGAGGCGAGCTACGACCCTCTGGCTTGGAAGTCGAGGGGCGACTCCTTCCAAGTAAACAACTCGGGAGTCGAAGAGCGATTCCTCCCGAGGTTCAAATCGAGAGGCGAGCTACGGCCCTCTCGCTTGGAAGCCGAGGAGCGACTCCTTCCAAGCAAACAACTCGGGAATCGAAGAGCGATTCCTCCCGAGGTTCAAATCGAGAGGCGAGCTATGACCCTCTCGCTTGGAAGTCGGGGAGCGACTCCTTCCAAGTAAACAACTCGGGAGTCGAAGAGCGAATTCCTTCCGAGGTTCAAATCGAGAGGCGAGCTACGGTCATCTCGCTTGGAAGTCGAGGAGCGACTGCTTCCAAGCAAACAACTCGGGAGTCGAAGAGCGATTCCTCCCGAGGTTCAAATCGAGAGGCGAGCTACGGCCCTCTTGCTTGTAAGTCGAGGAACGACTCCTTCCAAACAAACAATTCGGTTGAGCTCCAGCTCCCAACTACTCGGTTGAGCTCCGGCTCCTGACTACTCAGCCGAGCTCCGTCTCCCGACTACCGGTTGAGCTCAGGCTTCCTACTTGGTTGAGCTCCGACTCCCCACTCAGTTGAGCTCTGGCTCCCGACTACTCGGTTGAGCTCCGGCTCCCGACTACTAGGTTGAACTCCGACTCCCTACTAGGTTGAGCTTTGACTCCCTACTCGGTTACTACTCGGTTGAGCTCCGGCTCCCGACTACTGGTTCGAGCTCCGACTCTCGACTTGGTTGAGCTCCGGCTCCCCACTCGGTTGAGCTCTGGCTCCCGACTACTAGGTTGAGCTCCGGCTCCCTACTACTAGGTTGAGCTCCGGCTCCCGACTACTCGGTTGAGCTCCGGCTCCCGACTACTAGGTTGAGATCCGGCTCCCTACTTGTTTGAGCTCCGGCTCCCGACTACTCGGTTGAGCTCCGGCTCCCGACTACTCGGTTGAGCTTCGACCACCACAGCTCGTCCTTGAAGAGCTGAAGATGTCTTAGAGAGCTCGGCCACCACAGCTCGGACTTGGAGAGTTGAAGAAGATGTCTTAGATAGCTCGGCCACCACAGCTCGACCTCAGAGGGAAGAAGATGTCTTAGAGAGCTCGGCCACCACAGCTCGGCCTCAGAGTGAAGAAGATATCTTAGAGAGCTCGGCCACCACAGCTCGGCCTTGGAGAGCTGAAGAAGGTGTCTTAGAGAGCTCTGCCAGCACAGCTCGGTCTAGGAGATCTCGACCATAGTATCTTGAGGGAATGCCTAAATCAGAGGCCGCGAAATGCTCAGGTGATATTGTTCTTTAAATCTAGTTTAAATCCAATATGATTTGATATGTTTTGCTCCACGCCTTTAATGCTGTGTTATGTAGCATCATATCATATTATTTATATATTTGAGCAAAGTGATGTTCGGATGATACCACTCCCAGAGTCACAAAATTTGCGACTACAAAGTGGTTGAGCTCCGGTTCCCTTGAAAATAACAGGTCGAAGCTTCGCGCTTCCCTTTCCACAAGGTCGAGCTTCGGCTTCCTAAAAACTCACAGTTCAGCTCCGTCTCCCGAAAGGTCGAGCCAAAACTCTCTCTCAAAATTTGACTAAGAGGAAGACGAGTCGAAGCTCCTCAAATTAAAACCATAGAGGCCGAGTTAGACTCCCTCTATAAAAATCATTGAGATCGGGCTCAAGCTCCATTTAAATGGAACAGTGTGGAGAGAACATCTCCCTTGGAAAATAAAGTTCCATCAGCTCGAGCACTCAAACACCATACTAACTCACAAAAAGACAAAAGCCTAAAAAGGAGACCGAGCTAAAATCGACCGAGCTGTTGTCAAAACGCCGAACATAAAAAGGCAATAGCCTAAAAAGGTGACCGATCTAAAATCGACCGAGCTACGGTCGAAATGCCGGGCCTAAAAAGGCAAGAGCCTAAAAAAGTGATCGAGCTAAAATCGACCGAGCTATTGTCGAAATGTCGGGCCTAAAAAGGTAAGAGCCTAAAAAGGTGACCGAGCTAAAGTCGAAACGCTGGACCTAAAAAGGTAAACAAAGAACCTAAAAAGGTTGATCGAGCTAAAATCGATCGAGCTAAAGTCGAAATGCCTGATCCAAGTGGCCGACCAAGCTAAAATCGAAAGGCCGAACCTAAAAAGGTAAGCAAGAAAAACATGAAATAGTTAACTACGATAGGGCCGAGCTCAAAATGCTCACGTGGCCAAATTAAAACGCCAAGCACAAAAGGCGAGTAAAAACTTAGGAAAGTTAACCGAGTAAATCCAAATGCTGGGTTAAATACCATAAGTATGAAGTCTTTATCATTCATAAATCAAAAGTACATAGGGCATAGCCAAGAGTACAAAATATCTTAAAAATTTGCTGAGTTACTCATGATCATTCCCATAAGCAAAGACCCCATCAAGGTTGGAACCAATAGTGTCTTCAGCTTGCGAAATAGCAACCGAGGATGGCTCGAGCACGACCACTTCAGTTCCTCTGTTATCCTCCTCTCCCCCAACCTGCTCTTCATTATTCTCCTCGTCCTCATCATCGTGCTCGGACAAAGGAACCATTATGCCATCTTTATTAAAATCCTTGTCCACACCGGCTCTCGAAAGATCAGAATCAGGAAGAAAGCGCTGGATTTGTTTTATAGCACGCGAGAACCCAGAAACGCGTTTCCTTATAATCTGGGCTTTAGCTTCCTTCAACTCGAACTGAAGCTTGCAATTAGCCTTTTTCTTAGTAGCAAAAAACTGCTGAAGATTGTCAAGGGAAAGCTTTAAAGCCTTGGCAGCCCTCTGAAAGTCAATCCTTTCATTTTAGAGAGCTCGGATTAAGGAGAGGAGTTGGTCTTCTCAAGCTCGACATTTCGAGTTTTCAATTGCCCAATTAGACGAGCTTGTTCTTCATACTTTGCCACGGCTTTTTCAAGCTCATCCCCAGTGCCCAAAGTTCGGGCAGCTTCTGCCTTCATGCTTTTCATTATTAGAAAGCTTGTGGCTCGAAACACGGGTAATGGAGGAAACTCAGAGAGCATAAGCGGTTGTGGCTTTCATGCTTACGTCAGGGCCCTATTCTAGTAAAAGCCGAGCATATGCTGGCTTAATAACTTGAGAATCCACTAAAGGGCCCGAGCTAAAATTGTCTAGCCAAGAACAAAAGCCAGAAGCCCAAAAAGCCGAGGTCGAGCTATGCCCCCTCCCACTACACACTTAAAAAAGTCGAGGTCGAGCAATGCTTCCTCCCTTGCACAAAAAATCCTAGACCGAGCACAACACCTTCGCACCAAGATAATGTCCACAGCAGATCATGCATATTAGAGACTCGAGATTTGAAGGAAATCCTGGTAGTGTTCGATGGAATCCCAAGTAAGACTTGGCTCCGGACGAAAATCCGAGCAGTGCTCGACCAAGTAAGTCGACAACCCAAGAAAGACTTGGTTCTACAAAAAAAACAAATTTCTGAGCAATGGTCCCAAATCATAATCCAAAGTCCTCGGCACCAAAAAGTGTGTTAAGATATGCGGGTTGACAGTTAAGCTCTTTCGCTTATTTCAAGGTCAGAGCTTGGGGGGCTTATGGGGATAAAGGAAAGGTATTCTCGGAAATTACAGAGAAAGGATATCTTTTAGCCTATAGCTCGATTGCTATTATGAAGAACTTGTATGAAAACTATTTTCTCATATAAATTGGAAAAGATATTAAGATATTAGGAAAGTTTATTTTGAGACACACCTTCAAGATCATAAAAATAATGACACTCAAGGTCAAGCTTCAAGTTAGTGGGTATTTCAAAATCCACCAGATGAAAAGGTTAACAGCTACTCGAATGAAAGGTTAAGAGCTCTCAAAAGCTTCAAAGACCGAGCCTACCAAACTAAAATATTGGACGAGAAATAAAGCTAGATCACCAAACCCAAACAATCAAAGGGAAATGATTACTAGACTCGCCCACCGAGCCCACTGAACTTAAGAATTGGCCGAAATGTAAAGCTCGGCAACTTGAAACGTGAAGCTTGGTCGCCCGAGGTGTTCACAAAAGTAAAAGATATATATAGACCGAAGTGTGAAGCTTTGTCACTTACCTTGCCAACTTGAAAGGCTAAAGAGACCTAGTTTCTAACCTCGTAAGGCCGAGGTATCAAGCTCGGCCACCAGGGAAATCAAAAGAAAGGATTGTTAGGCCCACTTTTCAAAGCCGCTAAACTCGAATGTTAGCTGATGTATGAAGATTGGCCATCGAACTGTGGCAAAAAGGGGAGAAGTCTTACTCAATAAATCCTGAACTCGGATAATTTTAAAGCCAAGCTCGACTCCTGTCATGAAAACTTCTACGCTCCGTTGAGCTCGAAGCTTGGGGGGCTTGTGTACCGGCCAAGGAGTAAAACCCGACCACCGAGCTTGGATACCCAATCCAACCAAGGCGGGAAGGATAAAATATCAATATTATTAATCCTGATATTATCTTAAATAACTTTATCCGGTTATAAGAGATAATATCCCTTAAATTAAGGATAGGATATTGATATTACCTTTAATAATTATGATATTATCTCAAATAACCTTATACGGTTAAGAGATCAATTTAAGATATTATGTTAATCAATCCTGATATTATCTCACACAACCTTATCTGGTTAAAAGAGATAATATCCCTTAAATTAAGGAAATCACAGCTCAAAGAAGATTTAAGAGATAAAAGGAAATATATCTAGATCTCATAAAGGGATGTGGATCCTATTATAAAAGGAGGAGAGTCCAAGAGGGAGACTTACTTTCACTGAATCCCGGTGACTCTCCCTTAAGCGTATTAGAGAAACTAGCTCGACCAAGAGACTATTGAAGAGTCCTTGCTCGCTGGTATTCATCGGATACAAGATTAAGGGATCGAGATCACCGTATATCCAAGGGTTGAACCTAGAACTACGTCTGGCTTTGATTCCCATTGGGATACGTAGGACTGGAATACAACATTCTGTCAAGCCATAATCTAAAACAACCCCATTGTTCACTCTTGGTTTGACGTTCTACGGCGAGATTCCGACAAGTCGGATCTCGACAGGAACAATGCTTGATGGTCAAGGTGGTAATCTCTAGTACATAACAACTTGAGTGTTTAATTAATGAATACGAAAGATAACAATAATCCTCGATAGCCGAGTGGTCGAGGTGTTGATGGTGTTAAAACTTGGGTAGCCTATGGGCCCAAGCGGAGGTGGTGGTTGTGCTTGTGTGTTGTGTTGAGCATGCATTCTCGAACTGGAGATTTTAATGGAGGATGTTCAACATCAGCATAGGGGAGGTCGTCTATGAGTAAGGCGATCTGGCTGTCCGCGGCTATTCATGTTAATCATGTACAATCGTGGTGGCGCATCCGAGGGTAATGTGCATCGGCTATCCTATGGGTCCACCCAAGGTTTGGTGGATTTCCCCGGCGTTGGTGCTTATTTGCCAATGTTGAAATGTAACTTCGAAGTTGACTTCATGAGATAGGTGGATCCAAGTGCATAATGGAGTAGTGGAGTAGAGTTTACATTGCATAGCATACATGTTTGTATGATGATATTGATATGTTATATTGTTGCCTGCTATAACATGATTGTTTGATGTATGCTCGTCTTGCTAACTGCTTCCTTGCCATTATATTCATATATATGTTTCTTACTCCCTATCTCTATGTTTCTTGTTGTGGCATGTATCTTTTATGCAGAGGACACCGAGCAGCCAGTTGAGGAGTGACTCCGAGGAGTCGCGACTCTCTAGTTAGGATTTCCAATTTTAGTAGTTAGTTAGTTGTTTAATTGTATCCGAGGATTGATTCTGGATTAGTTATACCAGCTCTGTATCGAGGTTGGGTTTTCTTTAATGTTATGTTATGTTTTATTTTCCTCGTTTTGAGACTTGACACAATATGGTGTTCTCTATCCGTTGTTTGGTTTTTAAATTTTTTTATCAATCAATGCATGTTTTATTTTATCTTATCTTTTAATGCTTTATATGTATGCGGGGTAGATGGTGTCACATTTAGTGGTATCAGAGCAGTTCAGCCTTGTCCGGACGTGGTATGAGTCTGTTGTGAGTATGTTGTGTGCTCTTGTTTAAATTGTCTATACTTGTTGTAGACAATGATGCTATATGTTAGAAGCCGTAGCTTTTCCTGCTTTAAGTTCCCTGTATTTAACAAGTTGTCTTGGGCGTTTACAGGAACTTATGGCAGGAAGAGGAGGCAGAAACGACCAGGCTATCATAGATGCTTTGGCACTCCTTGCCAACACGATAGGTCAAAACCAGAACGCCAACAACAATGGGAGACCAGCTGAGTTACAGGGTCTCGACAAGTTCCAGTGGAACAATCCACCATCTTTCAAGGGAGCTTACGATCTTGAGGGTGCCCTATTGTGGATGAGGGAGACTGAGAAGATCTTCTGAGCTATGAGATGAAACGATCAGCAGAAGGTCATCTTTAGGACTTTCATGCTGACAGAGGAGGCTGAGCATTGGTGGGAGAACCGTCGTCAATGCTTGCAAGCGGAGGGTACTATGATCACATGGACTGTGTTCAAGTACAGATTCCTCAAGAAGTACTTCCCGGTAAACATCAAGGACAAGAAGGAGATGGAATTTTTGGCACTGAAGCAAGGCAATATGTCGGTAGGAGAGTATGTGGCTAAGTTTGAGGAGCTCGCCCATTCTATACACTGTATCAGTATATGACCGACGATCATTCAAAATGCGTGAAGTTTGAGGATGGTCTGTGTCTAAAGATCAAGCAGGCTACCTGCAACTAGGAGATCCGAGTCTTTCCAGTTTTAGTGAACAAGTGTAGGATCTATGAAGATGCCAGCAAGTCTGGAGGGTCAGCCTCCAAGGGATCAGATAGCGAGAGCAACAAGAGGAATGATCAGGGAAACAAGTGGAAGCCGCGTCTCGCTCCAGCTGGCAAGGACTTTAAGCGAGATGGCAAGAAGTCCCAGTTTTCTTCAGACAGGTCCAGGAGATGGGATTCTTCCAATTCTAGACCTCTTCATTGCGGCAAGTACGGACAGAACCACTTCACTACCCAATGTAATGAGACGGACATCAACTGCTTCAAGTGTGGCAAGCATGGCCACATCAGTCGGAAACGCGATGGAGGAAAGTCAGAGCCACAGAGCACGAGCAAAGGTCAGAAGCCTCAAGCCAACCGACTGAAGACCACAGGGAGAGTCTTTACTCTTAGTGAAACCGAGGACTCTGAATCCGAAGATTTGATCCAAGGTATGTTCCTCATTAAGGGAATTCGTTTAACTGTATTGTTTGATTCGGGTACGACCCACTCGTTTGTGTCATATGAATGTGATAAGAGCCTTAAGTTGCTTATGACACTTCTTGAGTGTGATTTAGTTGTTGCCACACCGACGAATAAACCTATTCTGACTTCTTATGCATGTAAGAATGTTCTTATTACCATAGATGGTAGAGACTTTATTGTTGATCTTGTATGCCTACCCCTGAAAGACCTTGATGTTATTCTTGTCATGGACTGGTTATTTTCAAACCACGTTCTTTTGAATTGCTACGATAAAACCATAGTTTTTGGAACTCCATTGGAGTCTAGGGATCCTAACTTTCTCTCTGCCAACCAATTTAAGGCTTCGATGAACAAAGGAGCCCAAGTGTACCTGATGCTATCTTCCTTGGAAGTCGAGAGCCCTCCTGATGTCGACAGCATGCCTGTTGTGTGAGAATCTCCTTAAGTGTTTCCAGGGGATGTTTATGAACCACCCCCGGAGAGAGATGTGGAGTTTACCATAGACTTAGTTCCTGGCACCGAGCCTATATCCATAGCACCCTATAGAATGTCTCCTCTAGAGCTGACTAAGTTAAAGGAAGAGTTAGAGGATCTGATGCAGAAGCAGTTCATTAGGCCTAGCGTATCCCCATGGGAAGTGCCAGTGCTGTTGGTGAAGAAGAAGGATGGCAGTATGAGGTTGTGTCGAATATCGACAGCTCAACAAAGTGACCGGTAAGAATAGGTATCCCATCCCTAGGATTGATGATCTTATGGATCCGTTGATCGGGGCTTGTGTTTTCTCAAAGATAGATTTGAGGTCAGGGTAACATCAGATTCGGGTTAAGTTTGAGGACATCCCGAAGACAGCGTTTAGAACGCAGTATGGTCATTATGAGTATTTAGTTATGCCTTTTGGTGTGACTAATGCTCCTGCTGTGTTCATGGACTATATGAACAAGACCTTTCACCCTTACTTGGATAAGTTTGTGGTGGTTTTCATAGTTGACATCTTAGTGTACTCTAGGACCAAGGAGGGACATGAGGAGCACTTGAGGGTTGCTTTAACGACCCTTAAGGAGAATCAGTTGTACGCTAAGTTGTCTAAGTATGACTTTTGGTTAGAGTATTTAAGTTTCCTAGGTCACGTGATCTCTAAAGGTGGGATAGCCATGGACCCGGCTAAAGTAGAGACGGTGCTCCAGTGGGAAGCGCCAAAGTCAGTGACCGAGGTTAGAAGTTTCTTGGGTTTAGCAAGGTACTATATGAGGTTTATAGAAGGCTTTTCTAAGTGAGCGTTACCCTTAACCTGTCTCACCAAGAAGGGACAGTTGTTTGTGTGGGACTCTAAGTGCGAGGAGACTTTCCAAACCTTGAAGGATAGGTTAACATCAGCACCAATGTTAGTTTTACCAGACCCTAGTAAAACTTTCATAGTGTATTGTGATGCATCGAAACAAGGTTTAGGTGGAGTGTTGATGCAAGATGGTAAGGTAGTAGTTTATGCTTCTAGGTAGTTGAAAATCCACAAGAAGAACTACCCTACCCATGACCTAGAGTTAGGAGCTGTGGGGTTTACCTTGAAGATTTGGAGGCATTACCTGTATGGAGCTAAGTTTGAGGTTTTTGGCGATCATAAGAGTTTGAAATATATGTTTGACCGGAAAGAACTCAATATGAGACAGCGTAGGTGGATGGAGTTTTTAAAGGATTATGAGTTTGATATGACCTACCACCCAGGAAAGGCCAATGTAGTGGTCGATGCTTTAAGTAGAAAAACCTTCCACGTCTCCGCTTTATTGGTTAGAGAGAAGGATCTGATCGAGGAGTTTAGAGACCTAAGTTTAGCTTGGGAAGTTACCCCTAAGAGAATTGGGCTTTGAGCCTTGAAGGTTACCAACAGTTTGATGGAGCAAGTTAGAGAAGGCCAAAAGTTAGATAAGTTTCTCTTAGACCAGAGGGAGTTGCTTGATCAAGGTAGGGACCTTAGTTTTAAGGACGGAAGTGATAGAGTTTTGAGGTTCAAGGATGGAATTCGTATACCAGACGTCTTGGAGCTTAGGAAGTTGATCCTTGAAGAAGGACATAGGAGTGGACTGAGTGTGCACCCAGGTGCCACTAAGATGTATCATGATTTAAAGAGGATGTTTTTGTGGCCTAGGATGAAGAAAGATATGGTTGAGTTTGTGTATGCTTGTTTAGTGTGTCAAAAGTCTAAGATAGAACACCAAAAGCCATCAGGAAAGTTGCAACATTTGAGTATCCCAGATGCAAATGGGACAATATTACCATGGATTTTGTGTCTGGACTCCCGAGGACTCCAGCAGGTTTTGAAGCGATATGTGTTGTTGTGGATAGATTGACTAAGTCTGTCTATTTCATCCCGATGAACATGGAATACCCTTTGGAAAAGTTGACTAGGTTGTATATCAAGGAAATAGTTAGGTTACATGGTGTACCTTCTAGCATAGTGTCAGATAGAGACCTGAGGTTTACCTCTAGGTTTTTGACTAGTTTGTATGAGGCCTTAGATACCAATATTAGGCTAAGTTCAGCTTACCACCCGCAGACGAATGGCCAGTCTGAGAGGACCATCCAATCCTTAGAGGACTTGCTTGGAGCTTGTGTGCTAGAACAGTCAGGTAGTTGCGACAAGTTTTTGCCCCCAACAGCTACTATTCGAATATTGGGATGGCACCTTATGAAGCTCTTTATTGGAGGAGATGTAGGACACCTTTGTGTTGAAGTGAACCTGGTGATAGTGCAAGAAACCACAGAAAAGGTGAGGATGATTCAGGAAAAGATGAGAGCGGCACAGAGTAGGCAGAAAAGCTACCATGACAAAAGGAGGAACGCGCTCGAATTCCAGGAAGGTGATCACGTATTCTTGAGAGTTACACCAACAACTGGGGTCGGTAGAGTGATGAAAGCGATGAAACTTACTCCCAAATTCATTGGCCCTTACCAAATTCTTAAAAGAGTCGGTGAAGTTGCGTACCAAATTGCATTGCCACCTTTCTTGTCTAAACTTCACAATGTCTTTCATGTGTCACTACTTCGTAAGTACATTCAAGACCAAAACCATGTGATAGTCCCCGACACGATTCAGTTAACTAAGAATTTGACTTTGGAGGTACAACCCCTTTCGAGTTGAGGACAGGAGGGTGAAGCTACTGAGGGGTAAAGAGATTTCTTTAGTTAAAGTCGTTTGGAACGGGGCGACTGAGGAGAGTGCTACATTGGAGCTTGAAAGCAAGATGATGGAGGCGTAACTGCATCTCTTCGTTCGAGGTGAGTTGAAATTTCGAGGACGAAATTTTTATAAGGGCGTGGAATTGTAACACCCCGTTTTCTGTATAAGTGTTTTTATGTGTGCCTTGTTTGTCAGGAAGGTTTAGAGTGGGCTAAGTAGGGTTTTTAAGTAAAAGAAATCCCTTCCTGACGCATGAGCACGCCCGTGCTTGATGCACGTGCCTTGTGGCTGCCAGAGCCACAAGCACGGTCGTGCTCGTTCAAACGTGTCTCGCTGACGCTAAGTGGAGCACGACCATGCTCAACAGGGAGCACGACCGTGCTCGGTACGAGTCTATATATAGATAGTGATCAGCGAGGGTTACGGGTGAAACCCTCAAAATTGGCACTTTAGGCAATCCTAAGTGTGACGGCAGCCTCTCTCATTCTTCCCCTTTGAACCCGATCCTTGTTTGGTGTTCTGTTCGTAGTTGAGAGAGTACAATCACGCTCTACTGCCAATTAGCAAAGGTAATGGTCTTTCCCTCTTTTGTTTCCTTTTCTGTTTCATGAATTAGGAACTAATGGGTTAACCCTGTTTGTGTTGACCAAGACTTAGAATCGTTCGTTGAGTCATTCTAGGGAGCTGGTCTAGGAGCGTCTTCGATTTCACGAGAATTCTTCATACCAGGTATGGGGAGAACGAATAGTATGAATATGTAGGCTTGGGGGTAGCGTAAGACGAAGGGTTCCCATAACCCTTTCCCTTGATAACATGTCTATATGCCTTTATGCCTATTTGCTATATGTCGTTTAACTATTTACTATGTTAATTATTGGCAAGAATGTAATTGTTGATTAATGTTGTCTATTATGAACATGCTATTGTGGTGATGCCATGATTAAGTGTTTTATCATAATTATGATATTGAGATGTATTGACTGTTGATTAATGTTGTGACACGTTAATGTTAAACATTAAAATTGTTAATAATGTTAAGGGAGGTTGTTCCCCTTGTTCGTAAATCTGAACAATAGTAATGAGTGAGGATTATACCAGTGGTTTACTTAAGAACACTATGGATTAATTTATGAATGATTAAGGACAATTAAACGGTTTGAGATTAAAGGATTAATTTCCATTTTATAAGACATGAATATTTAAACAATATTAATGAAACTGATGATCAATGGATTAGCAAAGCCCATTAGGATTGAATCTGGAACTGCCCCAAGGAATTGGCAAAGGGGCTACGACCCTTCCGCCCATAACAGTATGGCCCTGTTCCATTGAGCATGGTCGTGCTTAATAGGGAGCACGCACGTGCTCCCATTCAAACCCAGAACTGGGCGGGCTGCTTAAGTACGCCCGTGCTAAATAGTCAGCACGACCGTGCTTGAGTGAGCTCAGCACGACTGTGCTTGACTGTGAGCTCAGCACGACCGTGCTGAGGGGTGAGCACGCCCATGCTCACCTATGCAAAACAGAATACAGAATATTACTGAAGCAGGGGTTTCACCCCAAATACTCTAAAAGACTTAATAAAATGCCAACGAAACATGAAGACCAAAGACAAGTGATAAGATTACTATACCTTGGTAGCGTAGTGGCCAAGGGGCCTTGATGCATGATGGTCAAGGTGGTAATCTCTAGTGCTCAATGGCTAGAGTATTAATAATGATATGGTACCTTGGTAGCCTAGTGGCCAAGGGGGGCTCGATGTTTCATTGTCAAGGTGGTAATCTCTAGTAGATAACAACTAGAGTGTTTAATTAATGAATACGAAAGATAATGATAATCCTCGATAGTCGAGTGGTCGAGGTGTTGATGGTGTTAAAACTAGGGTAGCCTATGGGCCCAAGCGGAGGTGGTGGCTTTTCTTGTGTGTTGTGTTGAGCATGCATTCATGTATCGGAGATGTTAGTGGAGGATGTTCAACGTAGGGGAGGTCGTGCGTGAATAAGGCGATCTAGTCGTCCGTGGCGATTCAAGTGAATCATGTACAACCGTGGTGGCGCATCCGATAGTAAGGTGTGTCGGCTATCCTAGGGATCCACCCAAGGTTTGGGGGATCGCCCCGGCATTGGTTCATATTGGACAATGTGGAGATGTAACTCCGAAGTTGACTTCCTGAAATAGATGGATCCGAGTGCATAATGGAGTAGTCGAGTATTGTTTCATTACATAGCGTAGACGTTTGTACTATGATGTTGATATGTTATATTGTTGCCTGCTATAACATGATTGTTTGATGTATGCTCATCTTGCTAACCGCTTCCTTGTCGTTATATTCGTTTTCATGTTTCTTACTCCATATTTCTATGTTTCTTGTTGTGGCATGTATCTTTTATGCAGAGGACGGCGAGCAGCTAGTTGAGGAGTGACTCTGAGTAGCCGCGACTCGTTGTTAAGATTTCCAGTTTTCAGTAGTTTGTTAGTTAGTTGTTTTCAGTTGTATTCGAGGATTGGTTATACCAGCTCTGTAATGTAACATCGGGGTTAGGTTTTCTTTATGTTATGTTAGGTTTTATTTTTCGCGTTTTGAGACTTGACACGATGTGGTGTTCTCTACCCATTCTTTGGCTTTAATATTTTTATTAATTAATGCATGTTTTGTTTTAATTATCTTATCTTTTAATGTTTTATATGTATGTGAGGTAGAGGGTGTCACATTTAGTGGTCTCAGAGCTGTTCAGCCCTGTCCAGACGTGGTATGAGTATGTTGTGAGTTTGTTGTGTACTATAGTTTAAATTGTCGATATTTGTTATAGACAATGATGCTATATGTTAGAAGCTATAGCTTTTCCTGCTTTAAGTTCCCTATATTTAACAAGTTGTCTTGGGCATTTACAGGCTATCGTAGATGCTTTGGCACTCCTTGCCGACGCCATAGGGCGAAACCATAACGTCAACAACAACGGGAGACCAGCTGAGTTCTAAGGTCTCTACAAGTTCCAGCGGAACAATCCACCATCTTTCAAGAGAGCTTACGATCTTGATGGTGCCCTGTTGTGGATGAGGGAGACCGAGAAGATATTCCGAGCCATGGGATGCAACGATCAGTAGAAGGTTATCTTTGGGACTTTCATGATGATTGAGGAGGCTGAGCACTGGTGGGAGAACTGTCGTCAACGCTTGCAGGTGGAGGATACTGTGATCACATGGACTGTGTTCAAGGACAGATTTCTCGAGAAGTATTTCAGGGCAAACATCAAGGACAAAAAGGATATGAAATTTTTGGCGCTGAAGCAGGACAACATGTCGGTAGGAGAGTATGTGTCTAAGTTTGAGGAGCTCGCTCGTTCCTATACACTGTGTTAGTATGTGGCGTACGATTGTTCCAAATGCATGAAGTTTGAGGATGGTCTGCATCCAGAGATCAAGCAGGCTATCGGCTACCAGGAGATCCGAGTCTTTCCATTGTTAGAGAATAAGTACAGGATCTAAGAAGATGCCTGCAAGTCTGGAGGACTAGCCTCCAAGGGATCAGACAACCAGAGCAACAAGAGGAATGATCAGGGAAACAAGTGGAAGCCACGTCTCGCTCCAGCTGGCAAGGACTTCAAGCGAGATGGCAAGAAGTCTCAGTTTTCTTCAGACAGGTCCAGGAGATGGGATTCTTCCGTTTCTAGACCTCTTCATTGCGACAAGTGTGGACAGAACCACTTCACTACCCAATGCAAGGAGACAGACATCATCTGCTTCTAGTATGGCAAGCATGGTCACATCAGCCGGAACTGCGAGGGAGGAAAGTCAGAGCCACAAAGCGCGATCAAAGGTCATAATCCTCAAACCAACCGATTGAAGACCACAGAGAGAGTCTTTACTCTCGGTGGAGTCGAGGCCTCCGAATCCGAAGATTTAATCCAAGGTATGTGCCTCATTAGGGGAATTTGTTTAACAGTATTGTTTGATTCGGGTGCGACCCACTCGTTTATGTCATATGAATGTGCTAAAAGTATTAAGTTGCCTGTGACACTTCTTGAGTGTGATTTAGTTGTTGCCACACCCATGAATAAACCAGTTCTTACTTCTTATTCATGCAAGGATATTCTTATTAACATAGATGGTAGAGACTTTATTGTTGATCTTGTATGCCTACCTCTGAAAGACCTTGATGTTTTTCTTGGCATGGACTGCTTATCTTCCAACCACGTTCTTCTGAATTGCTTCGATAAAACCATAGTTTTTGGAACTCCAGGGGAGTCTAGGGATCCTAGCTTTCTCTCTACCAACCAAGTTAAGGCTTCGATGAAACAGGAGCCCAAGTGTACATGATGCTATCTTCCCTGGAAGTCGAGAGCCCTCCTGATGTCGATAGCGTGCCTGTTGTGCGAGAATTTCCTGAAGTGTTTCCAGGGGATGTTTATGAACTACCCACAGAGAGAGATGTGGAGTTTACCATAGACTTAGTGCGTGGCACTTGACCTATATCCATAGCACCCTATAGAGTGTCTCCTCTAGAGCTGGCTAAGTTAAAGGAACGGTCAGAGGATCTGATGCAGAAGCAGTTCATCAGGCCTAGCGTATCCCCATGGGGAGCGTAAGTGTTGTTGGTGAAGAAGAAGGATGGCAGTATGAGGTTGTGTGTCGAATATCGACAACTCAACAAAGTGACCGTTAAGAATAGGTATCCCCTCCCTAGGATTGTTGATCTTATGGATCAGTTGATCGGGGCTTGTGTTTTCTCGAAGATAGATTTGAGGTTAGCGTACCATCAGATTCAGGTTAAGTCTAAGGACATCCCGAAGACAGCGTTTAGAACGTGATATGGTCACTATGAGTATTTACTTATTCCCTTTGGTGTGACTAATGCTCCAGCTGTGTTCATGGATTAAATGAACAAGACATTTCACCCTTAGTTGGATAAGTTTGTGGTGGTTTTCATAGATGACATCTTAGTGTACTCCAAGACCAGGCAAGAACATGACAAGCACTTGAGGGTTGTCTTGCAGACCCTTAAGGAGAAGCATTTGTACGCTAAGTTGTCTAAGTAAGAGTTTTTGTTAGAGGAGGTGAGTTTCTTAGGTCACGTGATCTCTAAAGGTGGGATAGTCGTGGACCTGACTAAAGTAGCGACGATGCTCCAGTGGGAAGCGCCAAAGTCAGTGACCGAAGTTAGAAGTTTCTTGGGTTTAGCAGGGTACTATAGGAGGTTCATAGAAGGCTTTTCTAAGTTAGCGTTACCCTTAACCCGTCTCACCAAGAAGGGACAATTGTTTGTGTGGGACTCTAAGTGTTAGGAGAGTTTCCAAACCTTGAAGGATAGGTTAACATCAGCACCAGTTTTGGTTTTGTCGGATCCTGGTAAACCTTTCATAATGTATTGTGATGCATCAAAGAAAGGTTTAGGTGGAGTGTTGATGCAAGATGGTAAGGTACTAGCTTATGCTTCTAGGCAGTTTAAAATCCACGAGAAGAACTACCCTACCCACGACCTAGAGTTAGGGGTTGTGGTATTTGACTAAAAGATTTGGAGGCATTACCTGTATGGAGCTAAGTTCGAGGTTTTTAGTGATCATAAGAGTTTTAAATATTTGTTTGACCAAAACGAGTTCAATATGAGGCCTTAGATACCAAGCTTAGGCTAAGTTCAGCTTATCACCCGCAAACGGATGGCCAGTCTGAGAGAACCATCCAGTCTTTAGAGGACTTGCATAAAGCTTGTGTGCTAGAACAGTCTGGTAGTTGGGACAAGTTTTTGCCCCTAATAGAGTTCACCTACAACAATAACAACTACCATTCCAGTATAGGGATGGCACCTAATGAAGCTCTTTATGGGAGGAGATGTAGGACACCTTTGTATTGGAGTGAACCTGGTGATAGTGCTGTGTTAGGACCTGAGATAGTGCAAGAAACCACAAAAGGTGGGGATGATTCGGGAAAAGATGATTGCGGCACAGAGTAGGCAGAAAAGCTACCATGATAAAAAAGGAAGGCGCTCGAATTCCGGGAAGGTGATCGGCTATTCTTGAGAGTTACACCAACAACGCGGGTCGGTAGAGTGATGAAAGCGAAGAAACTTACTCCCAAATTCATTGGCCGTTACCAAATTCTTAAAAGAGTCGGTGAAGTTGCGTACCAAATTGCATTTCCACCTTTCTTGTCTAAACTTCACAATGTCTTTCATGTAACACAACTTCGTAAGTACATTCATGACCCAAACCATGTGATAGTCCCCGACATGATTCAGTTAAAAGAGAATTTGACTTTTGAGGTACAACCCCTTCGAGTTGAGGACCGGAGGGTGAAGCAACTGAGGGGCAAAGAGATTCCTTTGGTTAAAGTCGTTTGGAGCTGGTCTACTGAAGAAAGTGCTACATGGGAGCTTGAAAGCAAGATGATGGAGGCGTATCCGCATCTCTTCTTTCGAGGTGAGTAGAAATTTCAAGGACGAAATTTTTATAAGGGGGGAGGAATTATAACACCCCGTTTTCCGTATAAGTGCTTTTATGTGTGCCTTGTTTGTTAAGAAGGTTTAGAGTGGGCTAAGTGGGGTTTTTGAGTTAAAGAAATCCCTTCCAAATGCATGAGCACTCCCGTGCTCATGTATCAGCACGCCCGTGCTTGATGCACGTGTCTTGTGGCTGCCAGAGCCATAAGCACGATTGTGCTTGTTAGGAAGCATAACCGTGCTCAGGTGCAAACGCGTCTCGCTGATGCTAAGTGGAGCACGACCGTGCTCAACAGGGAGCACGACCGTGCTTGGTACAGAGTCTATATATAGACAATGATCAGCGAGGGTTACGAGTGAAACCCTCAAATTTGGCACTTTGGACAATCCTAAGTCTGACAGCAGCCTCTCTCATTCTTCCCCTTTGAACCCAATCCTTGTTTGGTGTTCTGTTCGTAGCAGAGAGTACAATCACGCTTTAGTGCCAATTAGCAAAGGTAATGGTCTTTCCCTCTTCTATTTCCTTTTCTGTTTCATGAATTGGGAACTAAATGGTTAACCCTGTTTGAGTTTACCAAGACTTGGGATCGTTCGTCAAGCCGTTCGAGGGAACCGGTCTAGGGGCGTCTTCGATTTAACGAGAATTATTCATACCAGGTATGAGGAGAAGGAATAGTATGAATATGTAGGCTTGGGGGTAGCGTAAGACGAAGGATTCCCATAACCCTTTCCCTTGATAACATGTCTATATGCCGTTATGCCTGTTTGCTATATGACTTTTAACTGTTTACTATGTTAATGATTGGCAAGAATGTTATTGTTGATTAATGTTGTCTGTTATGAACATGTTAATGTGATGATGCCATGATTAAGTGTTTTTATCATAATTGTGATATTGAGATGTATTGGCTATTGATTGATGTTGTGATGCGTTATTGTTAAACGTTAAAATTGTTAATAATGTTAAGGGAGGTTGTTCCCCTTGTTCGTAAATCTGAACGATTGTAACGAGTGAGGATTATGACAATGGTTTAGTCTAGAACACTAGGGATTAATTTATGAGTGATTCGGGTCAATTAAACGGTTTGATATTAAAGGATTAATTTACCTTTTATAAGACATGTATATTTAAACAATATTAAAGAAACTGATGATCAATGGATTAGCAGAACCCATTAGGATTGAATCTGGAACTGCCCCAAAGAATTAGCAAAGGGTCTACAACCCTTATGCCCAGAATAGTATGTCCCTATTCCATTGAGCACGGTCGTGCTTAACAGGGAGCACACCCGTGCTCCCATTCAAACCTAGAACTGGGCGCACTGCTTAAGCATGCCTGTGCTTAATAGTCAGCAAGACCATGCTTGACTGTGAGCTCAGAACGACCGTGCTGAGGGGTGAGCACGCCCTTGCTCACCTTTACAGAACATAATGCAGAATAGTGCTGAAGCAAGGGTTTCAACCCAAATTCTCTAAAAGACTTAATAAAATAGCAACGAAACATGAAGACTAAAGATAAGTGATAAGATTATTGTACCTTGGTAACCTAGTGGCCAAGGGGGCCTTGATGCATGATGGTCAAGGTGGTAATCTCTAGTGCTCAATGGCTAGAGTGTTAATAATGATATGGTACCTTGGTAGCCTAGTGGCCAAGGGGGAGATGTAACACCGAAGTTGACTTCCTGAGATAGATGGATCTAAGTGCATAATGGAGTAGTGGAGTAGAGTTACATTACATAGCATACACATTGATATTGATATGATATATTGTTGCCTGCTATAACATGATTGTTTGATGTATGCTCGTCTTGCTAATTGCTTCCTTGCCATTATATTCGTATTCATGTTTCTTACTCCATATTTCTATGTTTCTTGTTGTGGCATGTATCTTTTATGCAGAGGACGGCGAGCAGTCAGTTGAGGAGTGACTTTGAGGAGCTGCGACTCGTAGTTAGGATTCCAGTTTTCAGTAGTTAGTTAGTTGTTCAGTTTGTATCCGAGGATATTTTTCGGATTGGTTATACCTGCTCTGTAATGTGGCATCGGGGTTGGGTTTTCTTTATGTTATGTTATGTTTTATTTTCCGCGTTTTGAGACTTGACACAATGTGGTGTTCTCTACCCGTTGTTTGGATTTAATATTTTTATTAATTAATGCATGTTTTGTTTTAATTATCTTATCTTTTAATGTTTTATATGTATGTGGGGTAGAGGGTGTCACATTTAGTGTTCACCTATGCAGAACAGAATGCAGAATAATGCTGAAGCAGGGGATGGGATTCTTCCGATTCTAGACCTCTTCGTTGCGGCAAGTGTGGACAGAACCACTTCACTACCCAATGTAAGGAGATGGACATCAACTGCTTCAAGTGTGGCAAGCATGGCCACATCAGCCGGAACCGCAAGGGAGGAAAGTCAGAGCTATAGAGCTTGAGCAAAGGTCAGAAGCCTCTAGCCAACCGACTGAAGACCACAGGGAGAGTCTTTACTCTTAGTGAAACCGAGGACTCTGAATCCGAAGATTTGATCCAAGGTATGTTCCTCATTAGGGGAATTCGTTTAACTGTATTATTTGATTCAGGTACGACCCACTCGTTTGTGTCATATGAATATGCTAAGAGCCTTAAGTTACCTGTGACACTTCTTGAGTGTGATTTAGTTGTTGCCACACCCATGAATAAACCTGTTTTGACTTCTTATGCATGCAAGAATGTTCTTATTACCATAGATGGTAGAGACTTTATTGTTGATCTTGTATGCCTACCCCTGAAAGACCTTGATGTTATTCTTGGCATGGACTGGTTATTTTCCAACCATGTTCTTCTGAATTGCTTTGATAAAACCATAGATTTTGGAACTCCAATGGAGTCTAGGGATCCTAGCTTTCTCTCTACCAACCAATTTAAGGCTTCGATGAACGAAGGAGCCCAAGTGTACATAATGCTATCTTCCCTAGAAGTCGAGAGCCATCCGGATGTCGATAGCATGCCTGTTGTGCGAGAATTTCCTGAAGTGTTTCCAGGGGATGTTTATGAACAACCCCCAAAGAGAGATGTGGAGTTTACCATAGACTTTGTTCCTGGCACTGAGCCTATATCCATATCACCCTATAGAATGTCTCCTCTAGAGATGACTAAGTTAAAGGAACGGTTAGAGGATCCGATGCAGAAGCAGTTCATCAGGCCTAGCATATCCCCATGGGTGCCATTGCTGTTGGTGAAGAAGAAGGATGGCAGTATGAGGTTGTGTGTCGAATATCGACAACTCAACAAAGTGACCGTTAAGAATAGGTATCCCATCTCTAGGATTGATGATCTTATGGATCAGTTGATCGGGGCTTGTGTTTTCTCGAAGATAGATTTGAGGTCAGGGTAATATCAGATTCGGTTTAAGTCTGAGGACATCCCGAAGATAGCGTTTAGAACACGGTATGGTCATTATTAGTATTTAGTTATGCCTTTTGGTGTGACTAATGCTCCTGCTGTGTTCATGGATTATATGAACCAGACCTTTCACCCTTACTTGGATAAATTTGTGGTGGTTTTCATAGTTGACATCTTAGTGTACTCTTGGACCAATGAGGGACATGATGAGCACTTGAGGGTTGTTTTGAAGACTCTTAAGGAGAATCAGTTGTACGCTAAGTTGTCTAAGTACGACTTTTGGTTAGAGGATTTGAGTTTCTTAGGTCACGTAATCTCTAAAGGTGGGATATCCGTGGACCCGGCTAAAGTAGAGATGGTGCTCCAGTGGGAAGCGCCAAAGTCAGTGACCGAGGTTAGAAGTTTCTTGGGTTTAGCAAGGTACTATATGAGGTTTATAGAAGGCCTTTCTAAGTGAGCGTTACCCTTAGCCTGTCTCACCAAGAAGGGACAGTTGTTTGTGTGGGACTCAAAGTGCAAGGAGTGTTTCCAAACCTTGAAGGATAGGTTAACATCAGCACCAGTGTTAGTTTTACCAGACCCTAGTAAACCTTTCGTAGTGTATTGTGATGCATCGAAACAAGGTTTAGGTGGAGTGTTGGTGCAAGATGGTAAGGTAGTAGCTTATGCTTCTAGGCAGTTGAAAATCCACAAGAACTACCCTACCCATGACCTAGAGTTAGGAGCTGTGGTGTTTGCCTTGAAGATTTGGAGGCATTACCTGTATGGAGCTAAGTTTGAGGTTTTTGGCGATCATAAGAGTTTGAAATATATGTTTGACCAGAAAGAGCTCAATATGAGACAGCGTAGGTGGATGGAGTTTTTAAAGGATTATGAGTTTGATACGACCTACCACCCAGGAAAGGCCAATGTAGTGGCCGATGATTTAAGTAGAAAAACCTTGCACGTCTCCGCTTTAATGGTTAGGGAGATGGATCTGATCGAGGAGTTTAGAGACCTAAGTTTAGCTTGGGAAGTTACCCCTAAGAGCATTAGGCTTTGAGCCTTGAAGCTTACCAACAGTTTGATGGAGCAAGTTAGAGAAGGCCAAAAGTTAGATAAGTTTTTCTTAGACCAGAGGGAGTTGCTTGATCAAGGTAGAGACCTTAGTTTTAAGGACGGAAATGATAGAGTTTTGAGGTTCAAGGATGGAATCTATATACCAGACGTCCTGGAGCTTAGGAAGTTGATCCTTGAAGAAGGACATAGGAGTGGACTGAGTGTGCACCCAGGTGCCACTAAGATGTATCATGATTTAAAGAGGATGTTTTGGTGGCCTAGGATGAAGAAAGATGTGGTTGAGTTTGTGTATACTTGTTTAGTGTGTCAAAAGGCTAAGATAGAACACCAGAAGCCATCAGGAAAGTTGCAACATTTGAGTATCCCAGAATGCAAATGGGACAGTATTACCATGGATTTTGTGTCTGGACTCCCGAGGACTCCAGCAGGTTTTGAAGCGATATGTGTTGTTGTGGATAGATTGACTAAGTCTGTCCATTTCATCCTGATGAACATGGAATACCCTTTGGAAAAGTTGACTAGGTTGTATATCAAGGAAATAGTTAGGTTACATGGTGTACCTTCTAGCATAGACTCAGATAGAGACCTGAGGTTTACCTCTAGGTTTTGGACTAGTTTGCATGAGGCCTTAGATACCAATCTTAGGCTAAGTTCAGCTTACCACCCGCAGACGGATGGCCAGTCTGAGAGGACCATCCAATCTTTAGAGGACTTGCTTAGAGCTTGTGTGCTAGAACAGTCAGGTAGTTGCGACAAGTTTTTGCCCCAAACAGCTACCATTCCAGTATTGGGATGGTGCCTTATTAAGCTCTTTATGGGAGGAGATGTAGGACACTTTTGTGTTGAAGTGAACCTGGTGATAGTGCAAGAAACCACAGAAAAGGTGAGGATGATTCAGGAAAAGATGATAGCGACACAGAGTAGGCTGAAAAGCTACCATGACAAAAGGAGGAAGGCGCTCGAATTCCTGGAAGGTGATCACGTATTCTTGAGAGTTACACCAACAACTAGGGTCGGTAGAGTGATGAAAGCGATGAAACCTACTCCCAAATTCATTGGCCCTTACCAAATTCTTAAAAGAGTCGGTGAAGTTGCGTACCAAATTGCATTGCCACCTTTCTTGTCTAAACTTCACAATGTCTTTCATGTTTCACAACTTCGTAAGTACATTCAAGACCAAAACCATGTGACAGTCCCCGACACGATTCAGTTAACAAAGAATTTGACTTTCGAGGTACAACCCCTTCGAGTTGAGGACAGGAAGGTGAAGCAACTGAGGGGCAAAGAGATTCCTTTGGTTAAAGTCGTTTGGAACATGGGCGACTGTGGAGAGTGCTACATGGGATCTTGAAAGCAAGATGTTGGAGGCGTACCCGCATCTCTTCGTTCGAGGTGAGTTGAAATTTCGAGGACGAAATTTTTATAAGGGCGTGGAATTGTAACACCCCGTTTTCCGTATAAGTGGTTTTATGTGTGCCTTGTTTGTTAGGAAGGTTTAGAGTGGGCTAAGTGGGGTTTTTTATTAAAAGAAATCCCTTCCTGACGCATGAGCACGCCCGTGCTTGATACACGTGTCTTGTGGCTGCCAGAGCCACAAGCACGGATGTGCTTGTTAGGGAGCACGAGCGTGCTCAGGTGCAAAAGCGTCTCACTGATGCTAAGTGGAGCACGACCGTGCTCAATAGGGAGCACAACCGTGCTCGGTGCGAGTCTATATATAGACAGTGATCAGCGAGGGTTACGAGTGAAACCCTCAAAATTGGCACTTTAGGCAATCCTTAGTGTGACGGCAGCCTCTCTCATTCTTCCCCTTTGAACCCGATCCTTGTTTGGTGTTCTGTACGCTGTTGAGAGAGTACAATCACACTCTTGTGCCAATTAGCAAAGGTAATGGTCTTTCCCTCTTCTGTTTCCTTTTCTGTTTCATGAATTGGGAACTAACAGGTTAACCCTGTTTGTGTTGACCAAGGCTTGGAATCGTTAGTCGAGCCATTCGAGGGAACCAGTCTAGGAGCGTCTTCGATTTGATGGGAATTATTCATCCCAGATATGGGGAGAATGAATAGTATTTGTATGTGGGCTTGGTGGTAGCGTAAGTGAGGGGTTCCAATAACCCTTTATGTTTGATAACGTGTTATATGCTTATATGCCTAATTGTTATCTGATGTTAAACTGTTTGTTGTTATGAAATTGGGATGACTTTTATTAATTGTTTGTTGATGTTTGTTATGTTCAAGTTGACATAATGATGCCGTGATTGAGTGTTTTGATCATAATTATGATATTGTGATATATTGGCTGTTGCTTGGTATTATGAATGCGTGGCATAAACACAATAAAAGAGTTAAACAATGTTGAGGGAGGTTGCTCCCTTGTTCATAAGACTGAATATGTTAGTAATGAGTGAGTATTATGCCAATGGCTTAGTCAAGGACAGTAGGGATTGATCTTGAGCAATTAGGGACAATTAATGGAATGAAACTAAAGGATTAATTCCCCTCTAATTATAAGACATGAACTTTTAATCAATACTAATGAAACCGATGATCAATGGGTTAGTAAGAACCCTTAGGAATATTGTTCCCAAAGTATTGGCAAGGGGCCTGTGGCCCTTCTGCCCAGACCAGCAGGGCACGCACTCGAGCACGCTCGTGCTTAATAGGGAGCACGCCTGTGCTCCCATTCAAACCCAGAACTGGGCGCGCTGTTTAAGCACGCCCGTGCTCAATAGTCAGCACGATCGTGCTTGACTGTGAGCTCAACATGACCATGCTAAGGGGTGAGCACGCCCGTGTTCACCTATGCAGAACAGAATGTAGAATAGTGCTGAAGCTGGGGTTTCACCCCAAATGCTCTAAAACACTTAATAAAATACCAACGAAACATGAAGACCAAAGACAAGTGATAAGATTACTGTACCTTCGTAGCCTAGTTGCTGGGGGGCTTTAATGCATGATGATCAAGGTGGTAATCTCTAGTGCCTTGGTAGCCTAGTGGCCAAGGGGACCTTGATGCTTGATGGTCAAGGTGGTATTCTCTAGTACAGAACAACTAGAGTGTTTAATTAATGAATACGAAAGATAATGACAATCCTCGATAGTCGAGTGGTCGAGGTGTTGATGGTGTTAAAACTTGGGTAGCATATGGGCCCAAGCAGAGGTGGTAGTTATGCTTGTGTGTTGTGTTGAGCATGTATTCACGCATCGGAGATGTTAGTGGAGAATGTTCAACATAGGGGAGGTTGTCCGTGAGTAAGGCGATCTGGCCATCCGCGACGATTCAAGTGAATCATGTATAACTGTGGTGGCGCATTCGAGGGTAAGGTGCGTCGGCTATCCTAGGGGTCCACCCAAGGTTTGGTGGATTGCCCCGGTGTTGGTGCTTATTGGCAGATGTGGAAATGTAACTCCGAAGTTGACTTCCTGAGATAGATGGATCCAAGTGCATAATGGAGTAGTGGAGTAGAGTTTGCATTGTATAGCATACACATTTGTATGATGACATTGATATGTTATATTGTTGCTTGATATAACATGATTGTTTGATGTATGCTCGTCTTGCTAACTGCTTCCTTGCCATTATATTCATATATATGTTTCTTACTCCCTATCTCTATGATTCTTGTTGTGGCATGTATCTTTTATGCAGAGGACGCCGAGCAGCCAGTTGAAGAGTGACTCCGAGGAGTCGCGACTCTCTAGTTAGGATTTCCAGTTTTAGTAGTTAGTTAGTTGTTTAATTGTATCCGAGGATTGATTCTGGATTAGTTATACCAGCTCTGTATGTTTTCTTTAATGTTATGTTATGTTTATTTTCCGCGTTTTGAGACTTGACACAATATGGTGTTCTCTACATGTTGTTTGGATTTTAAATTACTTTATCAATCAATGCATGTTTTATTTTATCTTATCTTTTAATTCTTTTTATGTATGCGGGGTAGAGGGTGTCACATTATAGAGTGTACGAGAATAAATAGTTGTGTTAATCTCTCTTCCCTTAAACTCTTTAGTTGCTTTGATTATATTATCTGCTTTCTAACTAAAGTGGTTAATGTGTGAATATCAAACTTGTTTTCAAGTTGTGTGCTTGTGTATTTTTCTGTTAAAATACACCAGACAGGTCACCTGTCCGAGTAGTGTTTTCACACTTGTCTGAACCTAGCTTCTGTGTACGAAAAGTTTTCAACTTTGTTTTAATTTCTGATAAACACAATTCAACCACCTTCTCGTGTTTATAGTTGTCTATTTCAGTTGGTATCATAGCTCAGCCTCTAGGTTGAGCATCTAACAGTGTAGAGGAAAAGGTCCTGAAGAATAAACATGAATACTGGAGCTAGTTCAAGTGGGAGCCACCAGACTGATGGAGCTTCCCTAACCATACCTCCATTCTTCAATGGAGAAAAATACAACTATTAGAAAGATAGATTTTAATTGTTCATTCTATCTACACACTCTGATCTCGGGGATGTCATCACTGATGGTCCATTCATTCCTAAAAATGATGACAACACTGACAAGCCAAAAGCTCAGCGGACCACTGCAAAAAAGACAAAATGGGAGCTGAATCACAAAGCCAGATACAACATCATTTGTGCTTTCAGTCCTGAAGAATTTGAAAATGTTTATGCCTGTGATTCTGCTAAAGAAATATGGGATACTTTAGCTGTCACACATGAAGGAACATCCAAAGTTAAAGAATCAAAGATTGTCATACTTGTCAGAAAGTAAGAACTGTTTCTCATGGAGGAAGGAGAATCTGTTGCTCAGATGATAGGAAGATTCCAAACTATCATCAATAGCCTAAAGTCTCTTGGAAAAATTTATACTAATGCTGAGAAGGTTGGAAAGATACTAAGTAGTCTACCTAAGAAGTGGAGGCCTTTGGTCGCTACTATCTCTCAAGCCAAGGATCTCACTACCTTGATTATGGATGAACTTCTTGGTACTCTCACTGTTCATGAGCAACAACTTGGAGATGAAATTTCAACAAAGAAGGGTAAATCAATTGCTCTGAAGGCTGATCAAAAGTCAGCAAAAGCTTCCAAAGCTCTGAAGGCAGACGAGTCATCCAGTGATGTTGGCCTGTCTGAACCCGATGATTTTGAAAGTTATGAAGAGTTATCTCTCCTAACAAGGAAGATAAAGCTTCTCTTACAGAAAACAAAGTTCAGAAAGGATAATCCATTCAGAAGGTTCAACAAGGATAAGAACTTCAAAGAATCCACTTCAACAGACAAGAGTTCAATTGTCTGTTATGAGTGCAAGAAGCCTGGTCACATTAAAGCTGAATGTCCTCAACTCAAGAAAGCCTTTTTTAAGAAGTTCTTCAAAAAGAAGAAGAAATGGATGATAGCTACTTGGGAGGATTTAGATTCAACATCTTCTGATGAAGAGATAGAGGAAGAAGCTAATCTCTGTCTGATGGCCAACACTGACTCAGATTCAGATAATGAGGTACATCCTGACTATGAGGAATTACTTGATGCCTATGAGGAGTTGCTGGAGGAATCCAACTGCTTATCTAAGGTCTTCAATTCTCTCGAGAGAGTATGTAAAGCTCCTTAGTGATCATGACCCGAAGACAGAATAAGTCTTAGCTGGTACTGAGACGAAGGAGGTGACGAGGATATGAATGTCTCTCATGCTAGAAGACTTTTAAAGATGTTGTTTAGTAGTTATAACACAGCCAGTGGGGTATCAGTTATTGTATAATCCATAGCTTCTGTAATACTTTGATATTGTATATATATGTTTATTGATCTAAATAAATGTTCTAAATGTTTTAATTGTTTCATTATAATCACATGCATTAACATCATGTGGCACTCAAAAGGGTATTACAGGGACAATATAATACTTCATCCACATCTGGAGCACATTATTTCATTTCCATTGTTGATGGCTTTAGTAGGGGTGTCTGGGTATATCTCATGAGACATAAATCAGAAGTTGAAAGATATCTACCTATGTTCATAAGAATGATCGAGACACAATTTGGGAAGAAGGTCAAAAGAGTAAGGACAGGGACAAATAATGGACTAGAATTCACATCAAGTCACATGCAAAAGTTCTATGAAGATCAAGGGATAATAATGGAATTATCATGCACTTAAACTCCCCAACAAAATGGGGTAGTGGAGAGGAAGCATCGACATATTTTAGAGACAGCTCGTGTTTTAAAATTCCACTCGGGCCTGCCTGTTCATTTCTGGGGAGAGTGCGTGCTCACAGTCATGTACATCATTAACAGACTACCATCACACATCATCAACAACAAAACTCCTTATGAAATAGTGTTTGGTAAAAGGCCTAACTATGAGCATCTAAGAGTATTCAGGTGCTGAGTATATGCCTTGAAAACCAAGAGAGAAGGGAAGTTTGATGAAAGGGGGAGAGCATGTGTGTTTGTTGGCTACCCTTTTGGACAAAAGGGGTACAGAGTATATGATATGACAACAAATGAGATATATGTATATAGAGATGTCTTGTTCTTCGAAGAGGAGTTTCCTTTTAAGAAAGGTGAAGCTATAAGAAGTGCTCAAAATCAATTTGATGAAATTGCTTTATGGGAAGAAGCACAGGAGGCAACTACACATGCACCACAGGTAGTTAATAAAGAAGACACTATTGATTCTGCTGAAGAAAACCGAGAAGCAATATCTGAGGAGGAATATATGGTAACCGAAGAGACACATGCCAAAATTGACAATGAAGAAAGACATAGTGGAAGAACAAGGCAAATTCCAAAACATTTGTGTGATTATGAAGTTGACTTACCACCCTTTATTGCTCATCCTTTGTCCAACCCATCCTCAGGAAACTCAGTGGTATATCCTTTATCACAATATATGTCTTATATCAGATTTTCTAACTATCATACAACATTCTTAGCGACCATCTCTTCACAAGATAAGCCAAAGCATTTTTTGCAAGCTGCTAAACATCAACATTGGAGAGAGGCTATGAAGCAAGAGATTGAAGCCTTGGAGAGTAACAACACTTGGACTCTAACATCTCTACCGACAAGGAAAAATACAGTAGATTCCAAATGGATCTACAAGATCAAGTATAAACCAAGTGGAGAGGTAGAATGCTACAAGGCACGACTTGTGGCAAGAGGATTCATCCAAGTTGAAGGTGAGGATTTTCATGAGACCTTTGCACTATTGGCAAAACTCATGACAATGAGGTGCTTGCTGGCCATAGCAGCAGCGAAAGGATGGTTGGTTCATCAACTCGATGTCAACAACGCATTTCTGCACGGGGACTTGACTGAAGAGATCTTTATGAAAATACCTCATGGATTCACAAAGAAAGGAGATACACGGGTTTGTAAGCTATAGAAATCTCTTTATGGTTTGTGACAAGCTTCAAGGAACTGGCATCACAAGTTTACCAACGCTCTCGATAAAATTGGATTTCAACAGTCTAAGGCTGATCATTCATTGCTCATATATAAGAAAAGAGACATTTTCCTCACTGCTCTTATATATGTCGACGGTGTTATATTAGCTGGAGATAATTCTGATTTCATGAAATGGGTGAAGGAGTATCTTGACAAAGAATTCAGTATCAAAGACTTGGGATGCTTGAAATACTTTCTGGGTATTGAAGTGGCACTGTCATCACAGGGAATGGTTCTCAGTCAACACAAATACACATTGGATATTCTAAAGGAAACCAATATGCAGAATTGTAGACCTAGTAGGTTCCCAATGGAGCAAAACTGTAATTTGTGAGTTAATGACAATGATCCAGGAGTGAATGCCACTCGATATAGATGACTGTTAGGACGACTCCTATATCTAACTGTGACATGACCAGATATCACCTATGTCGTGAACACACTCTGACAATACATGGAATCTCTCAAACAAGTGCACATGGATGATGTGGATCGCATTCTTAGATGAGTTGGCAGTATCACAAAAGGAAGCCACTCCATTGTTATGTGATAACCAGGCAGCATTACATATATCAGCAAATCCCGTTTTCCACGAAAGAACGAAGCACCTGGAAATGGATTGCTATTTTGTTAGAGAAATAGTACAATATGGTGAGATAAAACCATTGGAGATATTTCTCTGTAATTTTTAATTTTTTAAAAATTTTAAGTAAGCCAAATTAACCAATTCATTGAACCTATCAACCCGTGGTGGGTTAAGTCTGGATGACTATTTCGCATGGTTGTTAAAATCAGATAGAACTAGTTGGTTTGATCGGTTGGACCAGGAACCGGCATGCTATTTGGTCTGGAAAACTCCTATAACCGCTATGCAAAAAAATGGAAAACTACCGAACCGGTACGAAACCGGGGAAACGGAACAAAACTGGTGATTCATTGGGTTCCAGTGATCCCAGAAAAAGCAGCAACCTCTGACGACCTCAACCTCCAACGAGGAACAAAGAGGATGAGGCAAGAAAAAGCAGAGAGAGGAGGAGTGAGGTTGAAGAACCAAATCGTGAAGAACCATGAACGAAGCAAAGACAATCTCAACAAGAATGTGTTAGAGAATGAAGAGGAGTGATTTGAACCGTGAAGAATTGTGAGGAGCCAGATAGCGTTTTACAAAAAGAAGAGGAGTGAGAGTATGAGGGGGCTGAATGAAAAGGAGAGCTAGAGTTTCTTTTTCTTTTGTTTTGCATAAACGAAATGGGTTTGAGCCCATCCTTATCCAACCTATAGTCTTTTTTGTTGCTTTCTATTGCAGAATAGGTCTAAATCAGTCCAACTTAATTTTGTTTTTTTTTTTTCTTCTGATAGTTGGATAAAAAATATATAAGGAAGCTTTGGGCTGATAGACCCTTGAAATTGGTTTATTTTTTTTACACTTATAGGAGAAAATACAAGAATTATTTTTGTAAATATATTAACATAAATTGTAAAAAGTATTTTATTTTATAAAAAATATGAGAATTTAAAATTTATGTTAAGATTACTTAATATATTATATTAAAAATGTTAAAAATTTTATTTAATTATTACCAATTCAACCACGATTCAATCACGGTTGGATCATTGAACCTTGAAATAGTGCATTTCAATGACTGGTCCAATTTTAAAAACATTGTTATTTCTTGACTCACCAAAAAAGTGGGCCCGGTCGAATTGGCTCACTTTTTTATCAACCTATGATAGACCAATCAAAATAAGGTAGATGCAGGGCCGGCCCTGTGACACCCTCTACCCCGCATACATATAAAAGCATATAAAGGATAAAGATAAAGGAAAACATACTTCATTTATCGAAAGAAAATAAAACAACGGCCAGAGGCTACCACATTGTAATAAGTTCAAAACGCGGAAACAGCATAACATAAGCATAACATGGTTTTCAAAAGAAACATAAGCATGTAAACGAACCCTACCCCGATGTCACATTACAGAGCTGGTATAACCAATCCGATAAACAATCAGGATAACAAACTGAACTAAAAATGAACTAACTAATAAAACTGGAAATCCTAACTACGAGTCGCGGCTCCTCGGAGTCACTCCTCAACTGACCACGCACCGTCCACTGCATAAAAAATACATGCAACAAAACAAGAAACACAGAGATAGGGAGTCAGAAACATGTATACAAATATAATGGCAAGGAAGCAGTTAGTAAGACGAGCATACATCAAGCAAGCATGTTATAACAAATAGCAACATCATGGCGATCATCATCATATAATATGTATGCTATGCAATGCGGTTCTACTCCACTCCACTACTATACATTTGGATCCAACTAACTCAGGATGTCAACTTCGGGGTTACATCTCCACATTGGCCAATAAGCACCAACACCAGGGGAACTTTGCCCCTGGGATAGCCGACGCATCTTACTCTCAGGTACGCCACCGCGGTTGCGCATGACCCCATAACTTTGGATGATATCACCGCGGATGGCCAAATCGTAATACTCTCGGACAACCTCCCCTATGTTGTACAACCTCCCATCAACATCTCCAATGCGTGAATGCATGACAAATAGCACACAGCCACAATCACCACCTCCACTTGGGCCCATAGGCTACCCAAGTTTCACCACCATCATCACCTCGACCACTAGGCTATCGAGGATTATCGTTTACCGTTTCATCGTTAAGTCTTTTAAACATCAACAACACTCTGGCCATTAAGCACCAGAGCTCAACACCTTGACCATTAAGCATCAAGGCCCCCTTGGAGCGGACACTAGGCTACCAAGGTACAACATCTTATCACTTGTCTTTTGCTCTTCAAGTTCCGTTGGTATCTTATTAAGTGTTTTAGAACGCGTTGGGGTAAATCACCCCTATCTTAAATCGTTTAGCTTTCTGCTCTGGGAAGGGGAGCACGGGTGTGCTCCCTATTCAGCACGGCGTGTTGGCCCTTATGTCAAGAACGGTCGTGCTGACTAACAAGCACGGTCCTACTCTAAGAGTATGGCCTTGCTGGATTCTGGGTTGGAGCACGGGCGTGCTCCTTATTAAGCACGACCGTGCTCAAGACCAGGCCACATTATTCTGGGCAGCAAGGATTGTAAACCCTTGCCAATTCCTTTGGGGTAAAACTTAATTCAACCTATTGGCATTACTATGTCCTTTAATTATTAATCTTATCACTTTTTGGCTTAATCTTTATGGCTTATAGCTTTTTGGGGAACTAATCCTTTAATTGGCTTCTCTCAATTTCTCACAAAGATCATTCCCTAGGGTCTTTCAATACCTTTAGGCAATAACCTCACAATTATCATTAACATTCATGTCTTATCAACCAAAGGGAAAAAACCTCCCTTTTATCATTAACCCTTTATCAAGGTTAAACATCAATGTCCACGAAGAACAATCAACAATCAACATCATGATAACATACAATCATGGCATCAACATTCAACATATTGTGACAACAATATCATCATTAATCATATAATAAGAGCATGTTGAACAATCATACCATAAACATATATAATTAACTCATGTTATCACATCAATATAAACACATAGACATGTTATCAAACAAGACATTCAATTTCATACAAGGCATGTTATAAAACTTAAAAGGGTCATGGGTTAACCCTTTGTCTTACGCTACCCCAAAGCCTACATATTCATATAGTCCCTTCTCCCCATTCCTGGAATAGAGATCACGCTTCAAAAGAGAGAAAGAAGATCCACTTGGGTCCCGTCTCACTAGCACTTGTCTATAACGTCAAGAATGACAAAGAGACACTTTGGTTCAACACTAAGATCAAGAAATCAAAAGGAAAAGATCAAGAACTTGAAAGAAAGAACACAAGGGACAAGGTGCACGAATTTTACCGTTTCTAAAGTCCCAAACATCAAGCACAACGAACCCCTATTCGTAGTGATGTTCTCTTATCAAGAAGCAGTGAAGAATGATGCAAGAACGGGTTTCCTGGAGAGAGTTTTAGGGAGAAAAACCATAAGCATTCAAAGAGGAAGGAGGGAGGCAGTTTTCTGAGTGTTGGGGTCGTATAAACTAGGTTTAGGTCAAGTCTAATGGTATATATATGAGTTTGGGTCATTAGGGGCTGTTTAGAAGCCCAAAAACACGTTTCTGGTGCGCGTCGATTCGAGGGGCGAACCACTTTTCACAGGGCGAACCCGAGAGTATCAAAAACGGTCTGTCGGGTTCACAAGGCGAAAAAATGCTCTCAGGGAGAGGCCTAAAAATCTGAATTGGGAAAAAAACACTTTATATAAAACTTGTAGATAATTCTCTTAGATTTCCAAGGCGTCAAAGATCACCTCGATCGGACATCTAGAACTCAAGATATGGCCAAAACGGTGAAACAGGTTACTAGGACTCTAAAATGGTTGAACATTTCTAAGGCTAAACTTTCTCAATCATGAACTTAGGCATCAAAAACAAACCTAACGAGCATATGCAAACATATATATAACACATATAAATGGATTAAGCTTATTTATGAAAAACGGGGTGTTACAGGTCCAACACCTTTTGAGGCCTAAAGCAAACTCTAAAAGTGAGGCTTTTTAAAGAAAATGATAATATATATATATATATATATATATATATATATATATATATATATATATATATATTTAAATTTTTCTATTTTCATTTTCATCTATGTCTACATTATTAACTTGTTCATCTACTTTTATTGTTTGTTTTGAAAAATTTATCTGTAGCCCCTTTTTGTGATTCAATTAAAGCTTCAAATCTTTTCTTTTCTTTTCTTTTCTTTTCTTTAATTTTGAATAATTTGACTTGAACTTTCGAGTTGACATTTATATATTTAAAAATAAAAGCAATGAACCTTTCACAAAAAAAATAATAAACAACTATAAAAACTAAAGAGAAAAAGTTAGAATAAAATAACCTGATTGCCAAGAGATTATTTCACATAAAAATTTAGGATGCTAGTTGGGCCAAATTCGATAGGAACAAGCACAAGATTTCTGTAATAGGCGGAGAAAATAATTTTGTCATTTACTAAATTTATTATTGTTTTATATTAAAAATTACAAATGCTAACCAAACTGACAAATACTCAGTGCCTTACTGTCTTACACTCTTACTGACCAGTGACTACTGTAGGATTAGGACAAACAAAAGTGTTTCCTTTTCTTCTTCCAAGTTCCAACAATTGCCGACACATCGACTCAGACTCATCACCGCCGACCGGAAAATCAAAAACCAGTTGCAGCGACCAGGGATGCTACGGAGGCCGTCGAGGCTCTGTCGGTCTGAGACGGTGAGATTGAGGGGGTGAGTGAGGCTAAGGCATAGGTCACGCAGAGCTGAGAGACGTGAGGGAGACAGAGAAGACACAGTGAGTCACGCAAGTTGAGGGCAAAGAGAAGAAGTAAAGAACGTGAGGGAGATAGAGAGACTTTTGTGATTGAGGGAGATAGTAATGCACTGAATGTTTATTATTATTTATTTTCTTTTTTAAAAACATTCATTACTCATTTACTCCTCTGCTGACTGAACGTGCGTGATTAAGGCCTTGAGGGACTGGAAGATGGAGAGTCGGACTAAGGTATGACATTCTTTAGTAAAAAAAAAAATTGAGGCCTAAAGCCCTTGTTTGGGCTGCTTCCCCCTTGGGTCGGTGTGACACCCTTCTACCCTGCATGTTAATATAAAACATTTACTTAAAAGAGGGGTTATAAAAACATGCATTTATTTAAATAAAATAAAAACTTGGATAAAAAGGTTTCACATCTCAACATAAACAACGCGGAAAGAAAACATAACATAATATAAGTTCAAAAAGCATAACGTAATGTAAACATAAACAAAGACATAAACCCCAACCCCGATGTCACATACAAAGCTGGTATAACCAAAAATCCGGAAAATAATAATCCTCGGATACACCCGAAACACTAACTAACAACTACTGCAAAACTGTAAATCCTAAGCATGGGTAGCGGCTCCTCGGAGTCACTCCTCAACGGGCTGATCGTCATCCTCTGCATATTTGCAAAAGGTACATACAACACAATACATAACAGTAGGGAGTAAGAAACATATATATGAATATAATGGCAAGGAAGCAGTTAGCAAGACGAGCATACAACTAACAAACATGTTATATCAACAACAGTATCATAAGATCATCATCGTAATGTGTATGCTATGCAATGCAATCCTGCTCCACACCTCTACTATGCATTTGGATCCAATCTATCTCAGGATGGGCAACTTCAGAAATATCCACCTTGGCCAATAGGCACCAATGTCGGGGCAATCCAACTTACCTTGGTTGGACCCCTTGGATAGCCGACGCACCTTACTCTCGGATGCGTCACCACGGGGGTACCAGGTCCCGCGGGCGGCCAGAATGCTTTACTCTCGGGTGAACTCCCCTATGTCGCACAACCTCCCATCAACATCTCCAATGTGTGAATGCATGACAAACACCATACCATCATGAACTCCACCTCCGCTTGGGCCCATAGGCTACCCAAGTCTTATCACCATCATCACCTCGACCACTAGGCTATCGAGGATTATCGTTTAACATTTACAGTTACGTCTTTTAATTACTCTGGCCATTCTGCACCAACGATTATCACCTCGACCACTCGACTATCGAGGCCCCCTTGGACACTCGACTACCAAGGTACATCATCTTTTCACTTCTCTTTTGATATTGAGGTTCCATTGGTATTTTATTATTAAGCTTATTAAGCAACTGAGGTAGGAAACCCTTGCGTTGAACTGTTGTGATATCTGTTCTGGGCAAGGGAGCACGGGTGTGATCCCAAACCAGCACGGTCGTGCTGGCCCTTAAGGCAAGCAGGGTCGTGCTCGAAGAGCATGGCCTAGCTGGGTTCTAGGATGTAGCACGGGCGTGCTCCTTTTCAAGCACAGTCGTACTCAAGGGCAGGTCGTACTGTTCTGGGCAGCAAGGGCTGTAAACCCTCGTCAATTCCTTTGGGGTAAAACTTGATTCAACCTATTGGCATAACTAAGTCCTTTCATCATAGTCTTATCATTTGGCTTAATCTTTATGTCTTATAGTCTTGTTTGGGGACTTAATCCTTTAATTGGATTCTCTCAAAATATCATAAAAATCATTCCCTAGGGTCCTTCTAATCCTTTGAACAAAACCTCACAATTATTATTAATGTTCATGTCTTATTAACCAAAAGGCGAAAAACCTCCCTTTTATCACAGTTCACAACGAACAACTAAATCAACCAATAATCAATCATCGTAACATACAGCAGTCATGGCATCAACATTCAACTCATAACAACAATCATATCATCATCAATCATATCATAAGCATGTTGAACAATCATACCATAAATACATATAAATAACTCATGTTATCACATCAATATAAACATATAGACATGTTATAAAACTTAAAAGGGTCATGGGTTAACCCTTCATCTTACGCTACCCCCTATGCCTACATATCCATATTGTCCCTTCTCCCCATACCTGGTATGAAGATTCCACTTAAAACACCACGCTACTCTCGCCGGCTTCCTCGATTTGGCTCGAAGGATGGTCCCAAGCCTTGGTTACCACAAAAAGGTTAACCAATTAGTCTGCCAAAAATTAAAACTAGAAAGGAACCCAAAAGAGGAAGGAAACCGTTACCTATGACAACTGGCACGGACGAACGGAGGCTTCCCAAGGATCTCCAAAACTCCAAGAGTGTGTTGGGTTCAGAGAAAATAGGGAAGATGGTAGTCTTAGCCGCAACAGGGTTTCTATTTATGCCAAAATAGGGTTTTGTACATAACCCTCGGTTTCTGTGCCCATATATATAAACTGGACATGAAGCACGGTTGTGCTTAATCTTGATCATGGTCGTGCTGACTTAGCGTCAACGAGACGCGGTCCGCGCCGTGAGCACGGGCGTACTCACTGTTGAGCACGGGCGTGCTCACTGTTGACCACGGGCGTGCTCAACTTAAAAGCTGAAACATGTTTCAGCCTTTAAGCACGGGCGTGCTTGTCTTCCATAAAGGGACTTTTGAGCCAAAATCCCACTATCCCTTAGCCAATTATCTTAAGCTGAGTACTAAGGACTTAACGACTAAACAAACAACCAAACAAGCGCTTAACGAAAAAGCAGGGTGTTACAATTCCACCCTTTTAAAAATTTCGTCCTCAGAATTTCTACGTACCTCGAACGAAGAGGTGGGGATACGCCTCCATCATATGGCTTTCAAGCTCCCAAGTAGCACTCTCCTCAGTCGCTCCACTCCAAACTACTCAGCCGCTTCACCCTCCGATCCTCAACTCGAAGGGGTAGCACCTCAAAATTCAAGTTCTCTTTCAACTATATGGTGTCGGGTACAATCACATGACTCGGATCATGACTGTATTTTCTAAGTTGTCACACATGAAAGACATTGTGAAGTTTGGACAAGAAAGGTGGCAAGGCTATTTGGTATGCAACTTCACCAACTCTTTTAAGGATTTGGTAAGGGCCGATGAATTTGGGAGTAAGTTTCTTGGCTTTCATCACTCTACCAACCCCAGTTGTTGGAGTAACTCTCAAGAATACATGGTCGCCTTCCTGGAATTCGAGCACCTTCCTTCTTTTGTCATGGTAGCTCCTTTTCCTACTTTGCGCCGCTCGTATCTTTTCCTGAATCATCCTCACTTTATCTGTTGTTTCTTGCACTATCTCAGGTCCTAGCCCCACACTATCACCAGGTTCACTCCAACACAAGGGTGTCCTACATCTCCTCCCATACAAAGCTTCATATGGTGTCATCCCATTGTTGGAATGGAAACTGTTGTTGTAAGTGAACTCTATTAGGGGTAAGAACTAGTCCCAACTACCAAACTGTTCTAACACACAGGCTCTCAACAAGTCCTCTAAGGACTGTATGGTTCTCTCAGACTGGCCGTCAGTCTGTGGGTGGTAAGCTGAACTTAGCCTAAGATTTGTCCTAAGGCCTCTTGCAAGTTGTTCCAAAACTTAGAGGTAAACCTCAGGTCTCTATCTGAAACTATGCTAGAACGTACACCATGTAGCCTAACTATCTCTTTGATGTACAACTTAGCCAACTTTTCCAAAGAGTATTCCATGTTCATCGGAATGAAATGGGCGGACTTAGTCAGTCTATCAACAACAACCCATATAGCTTCATAACCAGCTGGAGTCCTGGGGAGTCTAGACACAAAATCCATGGAAATACTGTCCCACTTCCATTCTGGGATGCTTAACGGTTGTAACTTTCCGGATGACTTCTAGTGTTCTATCTTGGCTTTTTGGCACACTAAACAAGCATATACAAACTCTGCCACATCTTTATTCATCCTAGGCCACCAAAACATCCTCTTCAGATCCTGATACATCTTCGTGGCACCTGAGTGCACACTCAGTCCACTCCTATGTCTTTCTTCAAGGATCAACTTTCTAAGATCTGGGACATCTGGTATGCACACTCTATCCTTAAACCTCAAGACTCCATCACTTCCATCCCTGAAACTAAGGTCTCTACCCTGAGCGAGCAACTCTTGCTGGTCTAAGAGGAACTTGTCTAACCTCTGGTCCTCTCTAATCTGATCCATCAAGCTGTTGGTAACCTTCAAGGTACCAAGCCTAATACTCTTATGGGTAAACTCACAAGCTAGGCTAAGGTCTCTAAACTCCTCAATCAGATCCATCTTCCTGACCATCAAAGCGGAGATATGTAAGGTTTTCCTACTTAGGGCATCGGCCACCACATTGGCCTTTCCTGGATGATAGGTCAGCTCAAAGTCGTAATCCTTCAAGAACTCCATCCACCTACACTGCCTCATATTGAGCTCTTTTTGGTCAAATAGGTATCTCAAACTCTTATGGTCACTAAAGACCTCAAACCTTGCTCTATAAAGGTAATGCCTCCAGATCTTTAAGGCAAATATCACAGCTCTTAATTCTAGATCATGGGTATGGTAGTTCTTTTCATGGGTTTTCAACTGCCTAGAGGCATAAGCCACTACCATACCATCTTGCATCAATACTCCACCTAAACCTTGCTTTGATGCATCGCAATAAACTACGAAGGGTCTACCAGGGTCAGGCAAAATTAGAACTGGTGCTGAGGTCAACCTAATCTTAAGGGTTCGAAAACCTTCCTCACACTTAGAGTCCCACACAAACAACTGTCTCTTTTTAGTGAGACGGGTTAAGGGTAAAGCTAACTTAGAAAAGCCTTCTATAAACCGCCTATAATACCAGGCTAAACCCAAGAAACTCCTAATCTCGGTCACAGACCTTGGTGCTTCCCACTGGAGCACCGTTTCAACTTTGGTTGGGTCCACGGCTATGCCACCCTTAGAGATGTCATGCCCTAAGAAGCTCACTTCCTCTAACGAAAACTCACACTTAGACAACTTAGCATACAACTGATTTTCCTTAAGGGTCTGCAAGACAACCCTCAAGTGTTCCTCATGTTCCTCCTTGCTCTTGGAGTACACTAAGATGTCATCTATAAACACCACCACAAACTTATCCAAGTAAGGGTGAAAGCTCTTGTTCATGTAGTCCGTGAACACCGCCGGAGCATTGGTCACACCAAAGGGCATAACCATGTACTCATAGTGACCATAGCGCATCCTAAACGTTGTTTTCGGGATGTCCTCGGACTTAACCCGAATCTGATGGTACCCTGACCTCGAATCTATCTTAGAAAAAACGCAAACGCCTATCAACTGGTCCTTGAGATCATCAATCCTAGGGAGGGGATACCGATTCTTTATGGTCACATTGTTGAGTTGTCGATAGTAGACACACAACTTCATGCTACCATCCGACTGTTTCTTCAACTTAGCTAGCTCTAGAGGAGACATTCTATAGGGTGCTATGGATATAGGCCCGGTGCCAGGCACTAAGTCTATGGTAAACTCAACATCTCTCCCTGGGGGTAAGTTATAAACATCCCCCGAAAAAACTCCAGGAAACTTGCACACGACAGGTACGCTCCTAACATCAGGAGGGCTCTCTAATTCCAGGGAAGCTAGCATCATATACACTTGGGCCTCGTCTTTCATCGAAGCTTTCACTTGGTTGGCAGACAGAAAGTTCAGATTCTTAGACTCCACTGGAGTTCCAAAAACTATGGTTTTATCAAAACAATTCAAAAGGACATGGTTGGGAGATAACCAGTCCATTCCAAGAATAACATCAAGGCCCTTTAGGGGTAAGCGTACAAGATCAACAATGAATCTCTACCATCTATAGTAATATGATAGTTCTTGCATGCATGAGAAGTAAGCACGGGTTTATTTGTAGGTGTGGCAACAATCGAGTCATGATCAAGGTAGGTCACAAGCAATTTAAGGCCTTTAACACATTCATGAGATACGAAGGAATGAGTCGCACCCGAATCAAACAATACAGTTAAAGGAGTCCCATCTATAAGGCACATACCTTGGATCAAATCTTCCGATTCGGAGGTCTTGGCTCCACTGAGAGCAAAGACTCTCCCCGTGGTCTTCAGTCGGTTGGATTGAGGCTTCTGACCCATGTTAGCACTCTGTGGCTCTGACTTGGCTCCTTCACAATCCGACTGATATGGCCATACTTGCCGCACTTGAAGCAGATGATGTCCTTCTCAATGCACTGATTGGTGTAATGACCTTGTCCACAGTTGCCGCACCGAATGGACCTAGCTGTAGACAACTCCCACTCTCTGGGCCTATCTGAAGAAGAATGGGGCTTCTTGCCAACTCTCTTGAAGTTCCGGCCGGTTGGGGCATAACGCTGCTTGCCCTTATCCTTATCCTTCTGCTCAGTCTTCTTGCTACTCTGACTATCTGAATTCATGTAGCTGGCGACTCGGGACTTGTAGGCATCTTCAAAGATCCTACACTTGTTCACCAAGGTTGGGAAAAATCTGATTTCCTGGTAGCTGATTGCCTGCTTGATCTCCGGACGAAGGCCATCCTCGAACTTTACACACTTTGACCGGTCATCCACCATGACCAGATAAGGTGTGTAATACCAAGCCAGCTCCTTGAACTTCGCCGCATACTCGCCCACTGACATATTTCCTTGCTTCAGTGCCAAGAATTCCATTTCTTTACTGTCACGCACATCTGCAAGGAAATACTTCTCTATGAACCTGTCTCTGAACACAGCCCACGTGATCACCGTGCCCTTAGCCTGCATCCTCTATCGACAGTTCTCCCACTAGTGTTTAGCCTCCTCAGTGAGCATGAAGGCCGCGAAGATAACCTGTTGCTGATCATTGCAGTCCATAGCTCTGAAGATCTTCTCGATCTCCCTCATCCACAGCAAAGCTCCCTCGGGGTCATAAGCTCCTCTGAAAGACGATGGATTGTTCCGAGGGAACTTATTGAGACCCTAAAACTCTACTGGCCCTCCGAGGTTGTTGTTCTGAACTTGGCCGATTGCATTGGCAAGAAGTGTCAACGCGTCAACGATTGCCTGATCATTTCTCCCACCTCTTCCTACCATAAGTCCCTATAACGCCAAGACATCTTGTTAAACACAGGGCACTTAAGCAGGGAAAAGTTACCGTCTGCTAACTCTAAACATCATTGTCTATAACAAGTATAGACAATCGAAACAAGATACACTGAAGACTCGCAACAAACTCATATCGTCTGGACAGGGCCAAACTGCTTTGATACCACTAAATGTGACACCCTTCTACCCCGCAAGTTAATATAAAACATTTACTTAAAAGAGGGATTATAAAAACATGAATTTATTTAAATAAAATAAAAACTTGGACAAAAAGGTTTCACATCTCAACATAAACAACACGGAAAGAAAACATAACATAATATAAGTTCAAAAAGCATAACATAACGTAAACATAAACAAAGACATAAACCCCAACCCCGATGTCACATACAGAGCTGGTATAACCAAAAATATGGAAAATAATAATCCTCGGATACACCCAAAACACTAACTAACAACTACTGCAAAAGTTTAAATCCTAAGCATGGGTGGTGGCTCCTCAGAGTCACTCCTCAACGGGCTGATCGCCATCCTCTGTATATATACAAAAGGTACATGCAACACAAAACATAACAATAGGGAGTAAGAAACATATATATGAATATAAGCAAGGAAGCGGTTAGCAAGACGAGCATTCAACAAACAAACATGTTATATCAACAACAGTATCATAAGATCATCATCGTAATGTGTATGCTATGCAATGCAATCCTGCTCCACGCCTCAACTATGCATTTGGATCCAATATATCTCAGGATGGGCAACTTCAGAAATATCCACCTTGGCCAATAGGCACCAATGTCGGGGCAATCCAACTTACCTTGGTTGGACCCCTTGGATAGCCGACGCACCTTACTCTCGGATGCGTCACCACGGGGGTACCAGGTCCCGCGGGCGGCCAGAATGCTTTACACTCGGGTGAACTCCCCTATGTCGCACAACCTCCCATCAACATCTCCAATGCGTGAATGCATGACAAACACCATACCATCATGATCTCCACCTCCGCTTGGGCCCATAGGCTACCCAAGTCTTTCACCATCATCACCTCGACCACTAGGCTATCGAGGATTATAGTTTAACATTTACTGTTAAGTCTTTTAATTACTCTGGTCATTCTGCACCAGAGATTATCACCTCGAACACTCGGCTATCGAGGCCCCCTTGGCCACTCGTCTACCAAGGTACATCATCTTTTCACTTCTCTTTTGATATTCAGGTTCCGTTGGTATTTTATTATTAAGCTTATTAAGCAACTGGGGTAGGAAACCCCTACCTTAAACTGTTCTGTTATCTGTTCTAGGCAAGGGAGCACAGGTGTGCTCCCTTACCATCACGGTCGTGTGGCCCTTAAGTCAAGCACGGTCGTGCTGACTAATAAGCACGGCCATGCTCGAAGAGCATGGCCTAGCTGGGTTCTGGGTAGGAGCACGGGCGTGCTCCTTTTCAAGCACGGCTGTGCTCAAGGGCAGGTCGTACTGTTCTAGGCAGCAAGGGCTGTAAACCCTTGCCAATTCCTTTGGGGTAAAACTTGATTCAACCTATTGGCATAACTAAGTCCTTTCATCATAGTCTTATCACTTAGCTTAATCTTTATGTCTTATAGTCTTGTTTGGGGAATTAATCCTTTAATTGGCTTCTATCAAAATATCATAAAAATCATTCCCTAGGGTCCTTCTAATCCTTTGAACAAAACCTCACAATTATTATTAATGTTCATGTCTTATTAACCAAAAGGGGAAAAACCTCCCTTTTATCACGGTTCACAACGAACAACCAAATCAACCAATAATCAATCATCGTAATATACAACAGTCATGGCATCATCATTCAACTCATAACAACAATCATATCATCATCAATCATATCATAAGCATGTTGAACAATCATACCATAAACACATATAAATAACTCATGTTATCACATCAATATAAACATATAGACATGTTATAAAACATAAAAGGGTCATGGGTTAACCCTTTGTCTTACGCTACCCCCTATGCCTACATATCCATATTGTCCCTTCTCCCCATACCTGGTATGAAGATTCCACTTAAAACACCACGCTACTCTCGCCGGCTTCCTCGGTTTGGCTCGAAGGATGGTCCCAAGCCTTGGCCAACACAAAAAGGTTAACCAATTAGTCTGCCAAAAACTAAAACTAGAAAGGAACCCAAAAGAGGAAGGAAACCGTTACCTATGACAACTGGCACAGACGAACGAAGGCTTCCCAAGGATCTCCAAAACTCTAAGAATGCGTTGGGTTTAGAGAAAATAGGGAAGATAGCAGTCTTAGCCGCAACAAGGTTTCTATTTGTGCCAAAATAGGGTTTTGTACGTAACTCTCAGTTTATGTGCCCATATATATAAACTGGACACGAAGCACGATCATGCTTAATCTTGAGCACGGTCGTGCTGACTTAGTGTCAGCGAGATGCTGTTCACGCCGTGAGCACGGTCGTGCTCATTGTTGAGCACAGGCATACTCAACTTAAAAGGTGAAACACGCTTCAGCCTTTCAGCACGGACGTGTTGGCTCATGAGCACGGGCATACTCATCTACCAGAAAGGGACTTTTGAGCCAAAATCCCACTATCCCTTAGCCAATTATCTTAAGCTGAGTCCTAAGGACTTAACTACTAAACAAACAACCAAACAAGTGCTTAATGAAAAACGGGGTGTTACAATCGGGCCTAGCTAGATTGATTCACTTTCATCGCTCTCGTGTTGGACCACACTAGTGCAATAAGTGCTTTTTACGTCAGTTAAAATTGATTTTTTACGTCAGAATAATGTCTGACGTAAATACAGCTGACGTTAATAGTTAATTTGTTAACGTCAGTTGAGAACTGACGTTAAATATAAAACTATTAACGTCAGTTCTTTAACACAACTGACGTTAATTTTGTTAAAATTAACGTCAGTTGTTTAAACAACTGACGTTAAACATAAAACTATTAACGTCAGTTCTTTAACACAACGGACGTTAATTTTTTTAAAACTAACGCCGCTTTGTTGTAAAGAATCGACGTTAAAGGTTTTAATTTTAACGTCAGTTGTTTATTACAACTGACGTTAATAGTGTACTGTATATTTTATAAAATACTATTAACGTCAGTTGTTTGATACAACTGACGTTAATAGATTTTTTTTTAAATTCAGTTTTAAAATATCACTCCCCTCAGCTATCCCTGCATTCAGTAAATATCCCAGTAACACAGAATATCACACACATTACAGAATTGCAAAGGAAAAATGGAACAATGGGGGGACTTAAAACCAAAACCCATGTATAGGAAAAACATAACTAGCTACAAGTATATATATATAAATTTTAGTCTCCAATGTCTAAAAACAAAACTACCAATCTAAGGATATATATATACATGTTATTAATTAGTTTCTAAAGTCTAACAAAAAAACTATTCATCTAAGTAGTGCGGAGGTATCTTGTCAATTCCTTTTTCAGCCGCATACTTGAAGAAGAATTCAGCGAAGCACATCCTCAAGTCTCTTAACTCATCTTCTTGAATAGGCGATTGGTCGTTAAATGCCTACACACATTCAAATAATAACAATAACATCAATGCAAGTCATCTTCAAAACTATAATATATAATTTAACAAGTTTTTTAAATATTACCTTATTCCATCCATCCGAAATAAATGCGGAGACTATGTTCAGCATATGAAGCATCACATAATAGCCGCACGACCACCCGTCAATTTGAAATCGAGACTACAAACAAAATTAATTTCAATGTCAGTTGAATATACATATAAATTAGTAATTATAATATTAATTATTTGATAAATAAACTACCAAACCTTGAGGATGTTCCATACAGAATTTGCTTTAGCCTTAGAAGTCCTACTTCTCCGGTTGGCGCAACTTATGCTACTCGCCTTCAGCGCGCTATCATAAACAAATAATCATGTCGATCAATTAACAAATTCATATATCATGTGTGTAATAAACTAAAAACAAATGATATTAAAACTTAAATTAAATTTAAGATTAGTTACTTACTTATTTACAGCTTCCAACACCACCTGTGGCGGTTGTTGGTGGAGAGAGCATAAGAATATGACAATATGCCTAGACGGGTGAAGTACGAACAACTGCCAATGGTTTTTCATACAGTAGGGAGCTAGATATAATTCTTTCGGATTGTCTCCCAACAAGTTCCCTAAGTATTTACTCAATGCATCGCCAGCAAAGAATTCGGGCAGAAGGATTGACGGATCTAAGAAGTCAGAACGATGCAACGCCCTTATCAAGTCAAGGCGATGGAGATACCTTATATATGAAAATGTGTGGTTGTTAATTACATTATATATATATATATATATATATATATATATATATATATATATATATATATATATTGAAATTAAAATAAATTATTAAATGGAAAAATACCAAAAATAAATAAGTAATAAAATTAAAATTAACTTACGTGCACCAGAGACTCAAAACTGTGCTGGCCATCCAGACGTTATTTCTGCAGGCATTCCAGAGATCGTCACCACAGAAGGAAAATATCCTCTGTTGATCTGGGCGTGCCACCCATCCATCGTGCTCCAATGGACATTCAAAAACCTCAAACTCATAATCCTCACCAAGTGAGAACAAACGAGTGATAGGTGACAGTGACACCGACGTCGACTTGGCCTTCAGTTTAGGAAAAATAAAATAGATAAGTTGTTGATAATTAAAAAAAAATACAAGTAATTATTTGACTAATTTGGACATTAATAATGAATACATACCTTTGTTAACGTTTAGAGCTCACATCGTTTGAAGTCCAACTCAAGCTCACGCCTTTTCATTTCCAACTCATGCTCATGGCGTTGGACTTCGAACTCCCGCTCCCTAGCTGCCAACTCATCGTCCTCCACATGTGCCCTACTATAACTCTCTTTTGTGCTCACATGTGAAGGGTTGGCATGCCCTGCGGTGTCCTGGGATGAACCGACGGAGGAAAGCTCTCTGGCAAGCGCCTGCTTGAATTCTGGGTTGGATATTAAGCTTTGCATCAGATGTGTTGTAATAGCTGGGTTGGACATGAGGTGCTGAGTAATGTCAGCCAAAATTGATGCTTCATCGACCACCCGCTTTCTTGAAGCAGACTTGCCATAATATTCTTTGATGGTCACGTTCCCAGGAACACCGAGAACCCGACCAGGATGGTCTTTCTTGCCTAGAGCAGTCATCAAGACGTCCCGCCATCCAGAAGGGACGAATGAGGCCTGGGAGGATTGTGCTTTAAGATCCATCTACAATGAAAAAAATGAAAAAACGTGCAAGTGAAAAGTATTGCAAATATCTATACAAATATCAGTTGAAATCAAGTTAATTATTTACTTACAATCTTATCTGCCACTTCGTGAGTGGCATCAACTTTAAAAGATCCCGTCTTTGTCATGCGGCCGGCTAACCAGACATCCTCGCGGTCGATGCCCGACGGAAGACTTAATGGTGTGCCCTCGGGCACCTCTCATCTTTCAATCCTAGCAGAGTGCACTTCCTGCTTCGCCCTCAGCCTATCCGCCATCATCTGCTCGATCCGAGTCTGGTACCCACCCTGAGACATGGTGTGGCGGTGGACGTTCTTCACCTGATTCTGCCGACCCTTATCTGCCTTAGCCTATTCAAACAAAAACACATAATTAAATACAGTTAAATGATCTATAAGAAGCATACAAAATTAACTTAATTAACCAACCTGAAACTCTGCATCCTGTCGATTCCTAGAAAACATATCCCAAGTATCCTGATCAATCCAGGGATAATCCGAGAACATTTTATCAAGCCGCTTCTTCCCAGATACATAGTACCTCGTAAGATCATGCTTGAACCCATTCCAACGCTTTGATGCCATTTTCATACATTTATGACGATGATCCTCGTCATTTGGCACAGTCCAAGCTACCTACACATTAAATACATAACAACTGGATGGATTATAACTCGGATAATTATCTAATAATGTAAATCAAACGAATGTAAAGGTAAAATACCGTGATAGCCTCCCAAATCTGATCCTTAACGTTCTGTGGAACGTCATTCCAGTGGTTGTAGTTGATACTTACGTGCTGCTTCGCTTGTAGAAACACCCACTTATTAAATTATTTAGCACAGGGTCCCTGGGCATTTAGATTAGCATCGAAGGACACCTCAAGCTTCTGTCCGCTTTGCCTGTCCTTCTCTAGTTTCTTCAACGACGTGGCTCCTCTACCCCGTATCCTATGAGCCTGTGATGTCTGTATGGACAAAAAAAAAGATAAAATAGAGGGTTGTAACATTATAAACTTACATTAAAAAGAAGGACTAAAGATAGTATATAACATGTAAACTTACACTAGAATCAGGCGTAGACGCGATCGGGTCCTGCGTAGGCCCCACGGCGTCCTCCCGTGCATGTGGGCTATCCGACTGATCCATATGTATGCCTGTTCAGAAACAATATATATTTATTAACATAGGTTATAACTCAAATTAAATATAGAAGTATAAATAAAAATAACTAGATAGGTCCTGTAGATATACAAAACATATATCCAATATAAGGACAATACGGGAGATTGAAAACTATAGTTTTTGAAGATTGCCAAGGACTGGTCACGGCCTGGCAGTGATGTCCATCACGGCCGTAACGTGCCAACTGAACCAGACCCTCACAAGGCGGGACGATCACGGCCTAGCCGTGATGAGCATCACGGCCGTGACAGATCAACCAGCAGAGCAACATGCACTCAAAACCAAAAATAGAGACATTCCAAACAACTCAAACTCACGGTTTCAAGTTTCAACTACTGAGACTACAGTTTCAACATACACTCAACCAAAAATAGAGACATTCCAAACAACTCAAACTCACAGTTTCAAGTTTCAACTACTGAGACTATAGTTTCAACATACACTCAAAACCAAAAATAAAAAAATGTGCCCTAAAGACTCACCAGAAATAGGTGCTCGCGTGGTGGTGGGGAGGGGAGCTCGAGTGGTGGCCAACGTTCGATGTGGTTACTGAGAGCAGAGGGACAAGGAGAGTTAGTGCGCGCGAAGGGGAAAGAGAGATGTCAAGTTATTGCAAAGAATGAGCGGGAAAGACAGAGTTAGGGGTTAAGAGTGTACCTCATGGTGGTGGCGAAGAAGCCCTCGCGGTGGTTGGGGTGGAGATGAGCTCGCGATTAGGGCAGAGTGAGAGTGAGAGTGAGGGTTGAGAGTGATGAAAAGAGAAAAGAGACGTACAGAGCGAAGTGCAGAAGGCGCGCGGGTGTAAACGTTATAATCAAAATAAAACAACATTTTACGTCAGTTGTTTGTAAAAACTGACGTTAAAGGACATTTAATTAACGTCAATTGTATTAAGAAACTGACGTTAAAAATAAAAACTTTAACGTCCGCTGTTGAAGACAACTGACGTTAAAAGTGTTCTGCAAAAACATTAATTCCTTTGACTACTGTGCTACCTACCCCTGAGCATTAAGTTTATAGATCAGTTTTCAAGAAAATCAGTCTCTCTTCTCTATATAAAGTACCATTCTTCTGTATCAGTCTCTCTTCACAAGAATATGTTTATTAATTCAAGCTAATTAATGAAGATTAAACATAAACTTGTTTAAAAAAAAGTTTAGAAATAAAATGCACTATATATATGGAGTGACCTGCGTTAAGGGTGACAACAGGGCATTTCAGATAGGGATATAGGATTATTTACGCTCACCTAGTTATTTAACTGAAAATCACACTTTTAACGTCAATTTTTTTAAAATCGACGTTAAAAATAAATATTTTTTTAAAAACACTTTTTAACGCCGGTTGTATTAAACAACCGACGTTAAAAGTTTATTAGTTTCTGCAAAAACATTCATTCCTTTGACTACTGTGCTACTTACCCATTCACCTTGTAACCTAATCCTCTTAATGCGCATTAAGTTTTTAGATCAGTTTTCAAGAAATTTAGGTAGTCTCTCTTCTCTATATAAAGAACCATATTCTTCTGTATCAGTCGATCTGTATTACACCCCCCCCCCTCTTTTCCTCTATATTTCGTGCTTTTTCCTTCACAATATGCCTCTATCATATTTGAGGTGTTGTTATTTCTTCCTATTCCTAGACTTAAAGGTCTCTGTCTTAATGGTAAAAAAACTTCTGAGGTTGAGTAAATCATATAACATGGATGGTAAGGTTGGGTGAATCATGTAATGTGATTCCCTCACTTTATTTCATCCCCGTCATCCCTTTCACTTTGCTTTGGAAGCAAGTGACTATGAATTCAAAACGATGCATCCAGGAATTCCAGTGAAGGAGAATGCAAAGATCCATTTCAATGTGGATTCACTTTTGCATCATGGAATTCAAGTGAGGGAGGAGATGCATCCATTGGAGTTTCTAAGGACAGGATTGAGAAGAAAATGATGTTGAAGCAAAACTTTTTTATATTTTAGGGCTATGTTGCAAAAAAAATTTATCTTTTAATTATTTAATTGTAACTTATGAATCGCTTCAATGAGATACGATTTGATTATACATATAACTTGTTTTATGTTAAGTGTTTATTTATTTTAATTTGCACAAGAATTTGTTTACTGATTCAAGCTAATTAATGAAGATTAAAAATAAACTTGTTTAAAAGAAAAGTTTAGAAATAAACTGCACTATATATATGGAGTGACCTGTGTTAAGAGTGACAACAGGGCATTTCAGATAGGGATATAGGATTATTTACGTCAGCTATTTATTTAACTGAAGTAAAAATCACACTTTTAACGTCAGTTGTATAAAAAACTGACGTTAAAAATAAATATTTTTTATTTTAAAAACACTTTTAACGTCAGTTGTATTAAACAACTGACGTTAAAGGTATATAAGTTTCTGCAAAAACATTCATTCCTTTGACTACTGTGCTACTTACCCATTCACCTTGGAACCTAATCCTCTTAATGATCAACTTAATTTTTTAGCAACTTACCACGCCTAGTAACTTCATCCTCTGCTCCAATAAATAGCTTCCTTCCTTCCTTTTATTTTTCTGCTTCACAATATGGCTCTGCCATGGAGATTAACTTCATCACTCTTTCTTCCTATTCCTAGACTCAAAGATCTTTGTCTTAATGGTCAAACAACTTCTGAGGTTGTGTAAATCACATAACATGGGTGATAAGGTTCTGTAAATCACATAATGTGAGTTGCTCACCTTATCATCCTTCCGGAGAATCGGCTGCTACAGTTCCAAAACGTCAGCTTATGAATGACCACATTATCAGCATGTACCTCGATTCCAACATGAGTAACACCATCACTGCTAGACATGGACACATTCGGAGTATAGTTTTCCCTTTGGCATATTTCATAAAACTCTCTGATGGGATGTAGCTTTAATGTTTCGGGTGTGATAAGGGGTTCCAAAAGTGATCTTATGCTTTGCCACACAACCTCCTCATTGAACTCTGGAAAACTCAGTCGCTCGACTCTCCTCTCTTGCTCACCCGTGAAGGGAACGAAGCCTCAACAAATGTTTAGGATTTTAAACCCTTTCAATGTAACTTTTTATAGGATTTTAAAATTTTGAATGTATCTTGTAATTGTATTATTGATACACTTCATGAATGAGATCCGGTTTGGGTAATTGATTCAACTTATACTTCGCACATATATTTTAGTTTTCAAAACAGAAACACAAAACATAAAAGCAAGTGAAACTGAAATTTTGAGGAAGGCAATGTGGAAGGGTACGTTTACTAGCTAAAAAAAATTATTAAAATAATATTTAACGTCAGTCCTTACAACAACTGGCATTAAAATTGAATTAATGAAGTCTGATATTTACAAAACTGTCACCGCCTCCTTTTTAGCGTCTAGCTTTTGGTTAACTGACGTAAACATTTCCCGTCTAATGTATATTTTCCACTAGTGCCACCAATAAAAAGTTTCAAAGTTTTTGGATAATACACCAACCATCCATTTATTTAAGTTTAAAAAGTGATTTTAAAATATTTTAAAAAATAATTTTTGTTGTATAATTTTAATATAAATGATAAGTTATTTTCTATTCAGTTACATTTATAAAATAATTTTTTTATTTTATGTTTCCTCTTTAGCTCAAGTGTTTTTTTTTTACAAACTAGAAAATATTGAGCCTATTTAGTAATTTAGTTTATGAAAATACTAATATCTTGGCCCGTGCAATGCACAAGAATGTATTATGTTATCAAGTTAGATGAATTGTAAATAACACTTCAGGAAAATAATAATGTTCATATATATTTAATTAAGATTGTCAAAATTATCATAATAGTAGAGAATGAATATAATGAAGCATATACATTAACAATGACAACTAACTACCTACAGCAAAAATTGTGACATTAATTATCATTGGTGCGAAATATTTAAGTTGGTAATAATTTGAATAAAATTTGATTTAAAATATTACTTAGATACATTTTTGCACTTTGCAAAGAATAGGTGAAAAAATCACCAGACCGCTGTTGACAAAATTTACATCTCCAATCATATAATTCCATTTATTATTATTGTTTTTTGGTACAATTCCATCTATTATTAATATTAATAATATTATATATTTACTTATTAATTTATTGGGTCATCTAAAACTTTAAGATTTAATGATAAGCAATGCTAACATCATATTCTTAAACATACTCCTCTTAACAAATCCTTTATTATCGAGTGGATTTCATGTGAGGCTATATATTTTGATGGGACTCACATGAAACCACCAAAGAGTATAGTTATTGACGAGTTCTTACCATTTTTTTATTAAAAAGTGCTGCAAAGTAAAATACACGTGTGGAGCACTCCCGAAAAAGAAAAAAGAAAAACACTTGTCTGGTCCTCCCTCCTAACTTAATTGCACGTGGCACTATTTTGATTTAGGCTCTTTCCTCATCATAAAATAAAAATAAGCACCACACATTCATGTTGTAACAACTTAGCAAAATACATGTGACCAAAAAAAAACATAGCAAAATACTAAAAACATCACTTAATGTATATATATATATATATATATCACCTAATCATTTATTGTATTTTACATATTTTATGGCTTCAATTCTGCATGATTCTTAATCCTCATTTATTTGTTATTTATTATTTAACACTAAAAAATTTATATGCTATTAAGAAGGAATACTTAAGTATCATTAGAAATTCAAGTCACTAAGGCTTTATGAAAAACCGCACAAAATTTCGATGTGAAAAAGTACTACTATCTTAATAAAGGAAAAAGATTAGAAATAACCCCCAATAAATAGTCATATTCCACCTGACAAATGTCTTGAATCAAGGAAAAAGATTAGGATCCACATTTAAATAGTCATATTCCAATGTAATTTGACATGGAATTCTTACCACTACCCATCCTTTCTCTTCCATCCACCAACCAACCCATCTTGCACTTTTCATGGCTTTGATCAATAGTACCAACCATTATCTTCCATACATAGGCAGAGAAGGCCTCAGTCTATGTTCTCTTGCTACTGCTAACAGATGCAAGTCTCTGCAACATATTAATACTTGATGCATTGATATGATAAAGTCGCTTAAGTGAGATGTGGTTCACTGGCTTGGTGTCTGGTAGGTATGCCCATTGGCTTATTTTGAGATATTTCACACCATGAGGTAATAAATTTACCAAAGGAATTTCTTTAATGGGATATCCACATGAGCTTCAATGAGTAGAGCATCATTGTTGTCACAAATGATTTCAGGCTCACTGGTTTAGGTAAAAAGATTAGGATCCACATTTAGGTAGAAAACTAAGGTGGTGAAAATTTACACCACATTTAAACCTTATTTCATCCAGATTCATTGTCCATTTTCACATTCTCATTCTTGTTTCATAGTCAATAGACCTAAAAAACATTACATAAATAGTCAGGCTTAATTTCATATAGTCATTTTTTGTTTCTCTTTCAATAATCACTGATTCATTTATGTTAATGAAAACAGAAAAAGGCCAAACAACCATATGATTGCATAATATTGATGTAAAGAAAATCACTTGCAACAAATTTTCTTGAAGCTGTTTTTGTTTTCCAGATCTCACACCTTCATCAAAATAAGTGCTTCAATATCATACCTAGATTAAAATTAAATAGCTCAATATACCTTCAGTCCCCATCAAGTCATTTTCATCAAGCAAAATCATGTGTGGAATGCCCCTTTTGGAGGGGGAGCTAATAGATGTGGCGTGGGCTATATAATTTATCATTGAATTCAAACACCAAATAAATAATCACGTATGAATGCAAGTTTTTGTGATGCTCCTTTCACTGAAAAGAACAATCTAATATGTTATTGAGTGCACTGCATTGTATCAAAGCTAGCAAATTGAAAACCAACACACATTCAAGTAACTCTTTGTGATGAAAAATATTGAATATAGGAGATAATAAATATTTAATATAGAAAAGGCTTATACCTGGAGCCAAAATTCCAACCATACCTTGCAAAGCTGCTGATGAGGAAAGGGTACTACTTGTTTACAGAACATAACTATAAGCAAAGCAAGGCAACACTCATGACAGTATGAGCCTGTACCAAAAGTGAGTAGATACTATGTAAAGCAAGCTGTAAATTGTAAATCAAATATTTAGGAAAAAATACATTAACTCTATCAAGCCTCACCTTCCATGCATTTTCAAGACCTTGGTCCAAGTTCACTGGGTCAACTTTTAGAGCTAGTGAACTTAGTATCCCTGCTTGTTGCATCAATGCACTTATCTTTGGGACATTCTTTTTGAGGAATGTTCTCTGAATCTTTTTATTCTGAGCTGCAAAAGCATTATAAACCAAAATCATATTATAAAGGTTGGCAAAGTTTTATTTTCTGAATATATTAATTCTGTCCTGTTTTCAATTTTAGGTTTCACAATGCAAGAATTAAGTTCCAAAACTAATAAACTTAGTTTAGAGACAACTACCAAAACTGCTAAACTTGGCATGACAAACATGATTCTGGTCTGGCAAGCTGTTTACTTCATGTGAATTTTGTGATAACAATAAAACTGTTCTCCCACTACAGAGTCTCTGCATCCCCTTTCTATAAACTTATATCAACTTTTATCTATTTTCAAACTACCAAGTATTTCTTCCTATAAAAACTATCAACTATCTTCTTCAAAAATTTACCTATACTTTTTATCAGTGGTATCATAGAAATTCTAATAAACCAATATCAAGAAAATCCTTCATCTATAAAGAGCTTTACGTCCATTACCAGCAACTATATTTCCTTTATAGAACTAATTCCATTTTTTTCTAAAAAACCATCAACTAACTATCTCTCCCAATCTATCTATCATATAATTTCTATCAGTTTTGTTAGTGGGAGTGTTGATAATTATACAAATTTCTAAAAATGTCTTGAACCTTGCAAGTAGGTACAGTTTCTAGAAATGTCTTGAAGCTTGCAAGTTAGTGTCTAGCTAATGTCCTATTTCCTACATGTATCTAGTAGTTTCCATAATTATCTAACATAAATATGTATCAAGAAGAGATGGTTGAATGTATAGAAGGAAGACATCTTTTTGATTTTTTGAACAGACACTCTCCTCTCATTCCCAAGCCTACTCAAAATATAGGTTCAATAATAACAATAACACTTTTGATATTTATGTAAATAATATATTCTTATTATAGGAATATTAGGATAATCAGATATTGTGAATATCTTGTAATTATGATACTGATTGTATTTTGATTTGTTCATTGCCTATATACTACAATCTCCGTGGTGTAGTTGAAACACACGGGTTATGCCAACGTCTCTTGTTCTCTCTCATCTTAACATGGTATCTAGATCCTAACAAGAGGTAAAACCTTAATTCTCCAACCTGGTGGACCTAATGTTCATCAGCGAAAATTTTTCTGCAAAACCGTGCTCTATTTCGGTTTTGTACCATCTTTCGTTGCCGTGTTCTCCTTCCGGCATCCCCACCAGTCATATACATTGTTGTCAGTCGTCCACTGCCAGCCCATCGTTGTTCTGTCAGTCTGCCGTCAGTCCACCGTCCGCCGCTGTCGTCCGCCGACCTTTCTGGCCGACGACCACACGATTAGACTCGTCGTCCGCCGATCTACACAGCCATCCTAACCTCGCCGCCAACAGCCACCGGACGCGCCGCCATCCTCCGATAACGTCCCTGGCGCTCCATCACACGCGCCTCGCTTCCAGCCACACGTGAGGGCGTTTCCGATGGTCTTTTGATGAGTGTGATTACACATCATATTCCTTTATCATATTGCATGCATTTTCATGTAGTTTAGGCATTTTTTAATTTGATTTTTGTTAGTTTTTACCTTGGAACGGGTAAGGCGGTTTTGTGGTGTTTGTGTGCAGGAATTGAGGATTACAATGTTCAAGATCAACCATGATGGAGCTTGTATGAAGATGGAGCTTGAAAAACAAGAAAACTGAGCCAAACAGAGGCCATCACGGCCATGATCAAACAAGGCTGAAAAGAAAAGTACACAAAAGTCAGAACCTGTCACGGCCTGGCCGTGATGGCCTTCACGGCTGTGATAGGCCATCAATGCCAAGTTTTCCAAGACAGAATCTATCGCGGCCTGGCCGTGACAGCCATCACGGCCGTGACGCACAATATCTGGAATTTTAAAAGCTAATTTGATCTGATTTTGTAATTGCTTGGGATGCAAGTTACCCTACCTTATAAATAGGACCTAGAGGCTCGAAAATAGGATGACTTTTTGGGCTGCTACCTTAGGCAAAATTAGGATTTCTCTTCTTTTTCTTCTTCTTCTTCTTCTCTTCTCTTAGATTTTCTTTTATGCTTTTGTTAATCAAGCTTGCTATTAACATGGCAATGTTTGAGTAGTAGTCTTATTTCTAGGGATTGGGGCTATGCCCAAGATTTGTTTATGGTGACAAATTGACGTTTGGTCTCTTGTTAATTTCGATTTTGCTTTCGATTTGATTTTTATTGCTTTAATTACTCGTAAATTCGGTGGCCACTTATTTGCTTGTCTAGATACTCTAAGGAGGAACCTAGCGGTGAACTTAGGCATCGAATCTATAGGAATCAAACTTAGGGCTTAAATCACGAGAGTTAGAAGCGGTCCTTCGAGGGTTCACGAATTGTCACAAAACTTAAAGGGTTCAATTTAAATTCAATTACCACGAGAGTAGGGGTTGGTTTAATTGGGCACGGTTTTTGTAACCTGAGAGGGAGCATTAACTTATTAAGGATAAATTCGCGTTCAAAGCAATATTGATAATTAACAAGGGGTAGTCAATTTGGTAACATGAACAATCTTGTTGGTAACCCAATTCCTAGGAATCTCTTTTGATTTGAAAAACCCCTAATTGATTTACTTTCCTATTTTAATTGATTGTGTTCTTAAATATCTGATTTTCTAGTTAATTCTTATTAAAAAAATCAATTTTTTCCAAATCTCTTTTTTTTATATATATAGTCCAGTTTAATCGATTTAATAATTAATTGTTATTTGAGATCACGGTCTCTGTGGGATCGATCTTTTTATTACTTGACGACGAATCCGATACACTTGCCGGAGGATATCAAGTTTTTGGCACCGTTGCTGGGGACTGTGCTTTCTCGAATTTCAATTTAATTTTTAAATTGAATTTTCTGGACATTTTTTTACTTATTTATTTAATTTTTATTCTTTCTTTTTCTAGTGTATCTACCTCTCTCTTTGCAGGAATTTTTCTCTCTTATGCGAAGATCCCGAAGTCTTGGAAATCTCATTGAAGTTGACCCCGAGATCGAAAGGCCTTTCATAGACGTGGGAGACTACAAAGACAAATGGAGTGAGAGAGAGGTTGATTCTCATTCCACTCATGGCGAATCTACCGGATACCAAACCACTGAAGGACTACGCAGCCCCAAATGCTAGGGGTTTGCGAACTGGGATTGCTAGGCCAGAAATTGAGGCGGAGAACTACACCATCCCGCCTATGTTAATTGGCATGATTAGGCAACATCAATTTGGAGGATTACCCTCGAAGGACCTGACTGATCATGTGGAGACATTCTTGGAGTTCACCGATGCAATAAGAATTCATGGTGCCCCTATTGATGCTATTCGTCTGAGGTTATTCTCCTCCACTCTGACTGGAAAGGCAAAAGCTTGGTTGAAGCAAGTGCCCGCTAATACCCTGTCAACTTGGGACCAACTGGAGCAGGCATTCTTCGAGAAATTCTTCCCTCCATCCAAGACCGCTTACCTACGAACTCAAATCACCGGCTTCTTCCAAAAGGACAGAGAATGCTTATCCGAAGCTTGAGATCGTTACAAAGGATTGCTAGAGTCTTGCCCACATCATGGGCTCGAGAGGTGATTGTTAGTGCATACCTTCTACAACGGATTGGATTATTCTTCGAAGGTGTCCCTTGACTCCGTGGCTGGAGGAGCCTTTATGAATAGACCTCTGACTGAAGCATTCAATATCATTGAAAACGTGGCCACCAACTATCACCAGTGGGGTTCGGAAAGAGGTAATAACCCAAAAAAGATTTTGGGGGGTAAGTTTGAAATGAATAGCACTGATCTAATTATGTCTAAAATTGACTCACTGAATAAACGCTTTGATAAGCTCGAAAAGGCTAATGTGAGTTCAATAGGTGCTACTAATGTTTTTTGTGAGATTTGTGGAATGCAGGGACATGACATAATGGAGTGCCCACATGGTATTGCTCCTGGATCCGGTGCCTCGTGGGAACAAGTGAACTCTTGTCACAATTTCTATGACACGAACCCGAAGTTGCCAAATTATGCTCCCCCAAATCCTTACAACCAAGGAAGGAAGAATAGCCCTTATCTCTCCTATAGGAACTACAACAACACGATGAACCACGAGTTCCAAGAAGGCCAAGGTAATAGGAAACCCGCATCGGGGTATCCTCAGGTACAAAAGTCTAAACTTGAGTCTTTTTTGGAAAATTTTGTTGAAACTCAAACAGAGAAAAATGAAGAGTTTAGGCAACAAGGTAGGGCAGTCAATGAGGCAATAAAAGAGTTAACATCTAAGGTAGATAACTTAGCCATCCATAATAAGATGTTAGAAACTCAGATTGCCCAACAAGCTAGTACATATTCTAGAACTAAGGGTACGTTCCCAGGACAGCCCGAAGTTAATCCCAATGAGCACTGTAATGTTATATACTTGAGGGATGATAAGCTTGGGGTAGTTGAAAAGGATGTGGAATGTGAGGAGGACATGAGTGAACATGAAGAGATAGAGCCAAAGTATGTCCCTCCACCACCTTATCAACCCCAAATACCTTTCCCACAAAGGTTGGTCAAGAAAATGCAAGTAGAAAAAGAAATTAAGAGCTTAATTGAGGAGCGTGATGTCGTGATAGAAACTAATATGCCTCCTAAACTAAAAGATCCAGGAAGTTTCTCTATTGCTTGCTCAATTGGAGAATTAAAAATAGACCAAGCCTTATGTGACTTAGGGGCTAGTGCGAGTTTGATGTCGCTTACTATCTTTTAGAGGTTAGGAACCAAGGAATTGAGTCCATCCAAGTCCTCTTTACAATTTGCGGATGGATCAACTAAAACTCCTCTAGGCATACTAGAGAATGTTCCCATAAAAGTAGGGAAATTTTTCATTCCTACCGATTTCTTGGTGTTGGACATGAACGAGAATTCTAAATTCCCTATCATTCTAGGAAGGTCATTCTTGGCCATAGCTGGAGCAATAATAGATGTAAAAAATGGTAAGCTCTCCTTGAATAAAGAGGAAGGTAGGGTGGATTTTGATTTGACTAACTCATATAACAACCCTCCTTTTGAGAGTCATGTATGCAGGATTGAGATAATGCCCCCAAAGGTGAAGGAAGAGCTTAACATGGAAGCAACTCCGAAACTTTGCATGACAAATGATGCACCAAATAAAGATGAACCAGGAGTTGCTCAACATGTGGAGTTAAAACTTCCCCCGGAAGGAAGTAAGGCCATGAAACTTAGAGTGAAAAGAGCAAAGCGAATGCAAAATTGGTCATACGAACAAACTAGGCTCTTTGAAAGACTTCCATGGAAGAGAGGTGTTCTTGCACATCGAAGCCCAGCTGATCCCGGTTGATCCAAGGGAGTATGGTCAAGCTTAAAACCGTAAATAAACGCTTCTTGGGAGGTAACCCAAGTTTTCTTTCCCTTTTCAATTTATTTTTGAATTTTGTCTTTGAATAATTTGAGAAGATTAAGAGAATAAATATCACTAATTGATGGTTTTGCCAAGTATTTGCAGGTTATGAAGGCAGGAAGAGCAAAAAGGCATGGAAAAATAAAGTCAGAATTGATCATGCCCAGGCCGTGATGGGGGTCACGGCCGTGATTAGCCAATAGCTGAAGATCAGAAAGGAACACGGCCCAGCCGTGACAGCCCTCACGGGCGTGATGAGGAGGACCCAGAAGATCAGAATGTATCACGGCCTAGTCGTGATGGAATTCACGGCCATGAGAGGCCAGCTCTGATGTGTGTCGTCGCGCGCGGACGCGCGACGCTCTCGTGCGTATCCGGCAAGTGTACCAGACTGCCGTCAAGTAATAAAAGATATCGAACCCACAGAGACTGTGTTCTCGAATCGCAATAGGTTTTCGAATCGATTATATCTGGACTTTTTAGAGAGGGTTTTGGAAAAAGGTTTGAATTGAAATTAAGAGATAGATGAGCAGAGAACAATTAAAACAGAAAACAAATGTTTTTGGGATTTTTTATCTAAACGGATTCCTAGGGATTTGGGTTACCTTTGAAGTTGTTTATGTTGCTAATCTGATTTACCTTTGTTGATTACCGAAATTGCCTTGAAGGCGAGTTTATCCTCTGATAGCTTAAGCTCCCTCTCGGGTTACAAAAGCCGTGCCCAATTGACCCGACCCCTACTCTCGTGGCAGTCGATCCCAGATTGGACCCTTTGCGTTCCGTGACAACTCGTTGCTCCTCGAGGGACGGCTTCTAACTCTCGTGATTTCAGTCCCAAGTCTGACTTCTATAGGTCCGACACCTAAGTTCACCGCTAGGTTCCTCCTTATAATGTCTAAGTCATGCAAATAACCTAAGTTCACCGCTAGGTTCCTCCTTAGATCATCCACATCTCACAAACCAGTGGCTGGTCGGGCTTTACGAGTGAAACACCCTAGAAATCCTAAGTTCACCGCTAGGTTCCTCCTTAGAACGTCTATGTCACGCAAATAACGGTTGTCGAAATTTATGAGTAATTTACACACTAGAAATCAGATCTAAAGCAAATCGTAATTAACAAAGAGTTTACATCAAATTTACATCATAAACAATCTTGGGCAGAGCCCTAATCCCTAGAAACTATGCTACTACTCACGTCTTGCCATGGAGATGACAAGCATGATTACAAATAGCATGAAAATACAAAAATCAGAGAAGAGAAGAGAAGAGGAGAAGAGAGATCTAAGCCTAGAGTAGTAGCCCCTAATGTGTTGATGTATCAATGTTGTATTTTCTGTTTCTGATGCCTTGGTCCATATTTATAGAAATGGGGAAGTTAGAGTCCCAAACCAACTCAAAATCTGATCTATTTCGGTTTCTTCAGGTCCAAGTAATGCGCGTCACGGCCGTGATGGCCATCACGGCCAGGCCGTGACGGTCTCTGCCTCTGGCTGCTTTGCAAAATTCAAATTCTCGCGACGCGAGTCCTCAGCTTCATGGCCCGTGATGAATTTCACGGCTGGGCCGTGATGTGCTCTGACTTGTGGTGGTTTTGGGTCACGGCCGTGATGGCTATCACGGCCAGGCCGTGATGACTCGACTTCACCTTTCTTCTTTTTCAGTTTTGCTCGATCATGGTCGTGATGGGCATCACGGCTAGGCCGTGATGGGCTCTGTTTGGCTCATTTTCTTCAGTTTTAAAGCTCCATCTTCATCCAAACTTCATCATGGTTGATCTTGAGCAATTTACCCTTTATATCTGCAAAACAACACACGAAAAACCGCCTTACCCGTTCCAAAGGAAAATTAACCTAAAATCTAATAAAAATATGCCTAAACTACATGAAAATGCATGCAAAATGATAGACAAAGATGATGTGGAATCACACTCATCAAATCACCCTAAGCTTAAAACTTTGCTTGTCCTCAAGCAATTACTCAACCCATAAGATAAATCAATCGAAGCATGGATAGTGAACCAAGAACCCTAGAAGCTAATCCAAGTAATAGGCATTTTTAATAAGCACTCAAAAGATAATCAAGTTCTAGTCCAATTAGAAGCTTAGGTTCTTCAAGTTCATGTCCTCACTGATTTGGGCACTCATCTCACCTCACTCAAGTGTTTTAGGGTTTATGACAATTCACTCCATTTCCTCAAGGAAAGTATTTTACCATAGGCTTGACTATTAACCAACTCTCCACTTTATTAATGAAAACACTTAAGAATCCAGAGGTCTTTTCCTTTGGTTGTAATGTGGCCATGGGATTTATTGTTAGGTGGGAAAAATCAAGGAAAGGAAATTTCAAGAAGGCTAGACAGATTATCAAACATTACAAAGTATGACACCTTTTAAAATACCTTTCAGGGGACTTTGATTTACTTTTTCCACCTTTCTTCTTTTTTTCTTTTTTCTTTTTTTTTTCTTTTTCTTTTCATTTCTCACTTTCTTTGTCATCCCCTTCTCCATTTTTTTTCTGTTTATTTCATTTTTATTTGTTTGGAGAAGGGGAGATTTAGCTCAAGAGAAATATTTTCATCCCATTCTTTTTCCAACTACCATTTTGCCCTTTTTGTAATACTTTAAAAGGTACCATACCAAGCATTATTTATCAAAGCAATTCATGGTACCAAGAAAAGTATTTTTTTCTTTAGGCTCAAAATTGGGCAACTAAGGGGTAGCATTTATCATTCAAAGCTCGGGAGGCCAGAAAAATACCTAGTGCCTCAATCATTTCCAAAAATGTTTTCAGAAATTTTTAAGTTTTGAAATGGTTTCAAGTCAAGTTCTAGAAAATACAGTCCATGAGGAATTAAATCACTCTATCACAAGAAATGGGGCAGCTTTAGTGAATACCCCTTTTTGGCTCAAAATCTTACATTTAGTAGTTCAAAAATCAGTGAGAAACACAAGTTTAAGGAACCACATGCTAATTATCAACTATCAATTGACTATCTCAAGAAATTTCATTTTCAGCCATATCATAAGAATAATGAAAAATTGGGTTCAAAATTTACTATCTCAATCCATTTGGCTCCAAGTTCTCACAATCGGATGCATGTTCTAAGTGAGGGGCAATCTAGAGAATGTTATCATACCAATCTATGCCTATGTGAATGCAATATGAATGCAACAATGCAAATGCAAAAAATAAATACCCCTACCCCAAGCTTGATTACTTACATTGTCTCCAATGTAAATAATCAAGTCGGAGAGAGGAGAAAAATGGAACAACTTACCAAGTCGGTAGCGGGAGTTGGCTTCACATTCCAGTCAAAACTTGGGTAGAAATAGTATCACGGCCGTGAGGCTTATCACGGCTAGGCCGTGATCGTTTCTGGTCCTCAGGAGTTGCCCTGTCAAGGCCGTGATCTACATCACGGCTAGGCCGTGATGCTCTCTGACCTTTGCATCCTACTCATCACGCCCGTGATGGTTGTCACGGCTAGGCCGTGATCCTTTCTGTGCTCTTGTTTAGTTCATCACGGCCGTGACCACTGTCACGGCCAGGGCGTGATGGCCTCTGACTTTATCTTTTTTTTATGCTCTTCTTCTCTTTCTCAACCTGAAAACACTAGACAAACCTATTAATGATATTTTTGCCTCTTGATCTTCTCAAATTATTCAAGAGGTTAAATCAAAAACAAAAGGAAAAAGGGAAAGAAAACTTGGGTTGCCTCCCAAGAAGCGCTTATTTATGGTCTTAAGCTTGACCATACTTCCTCAAGTCAACCGGGGTCGGCTGGGCGTAGATGTGCAGGCACACTTTTCTTCCAAGGAGCTCCTTCAAATAGCCGTCTCTTCTCATACGGCCAATAATGCTTCCGCTTTGCTCTTTTTTCTCGGAGCTTCCTAGCCTTCCTTCCTCCCGGCGGAAGTTTTGTTTCAGTATGGACAGCAACTCCAATTCCATCACTGCTGGGTGCATCATTAGCCTTGCATATCTTTGGGGTTGCTTCCATGCTAAGTTCTTCTTTTACCACTGGAGACGTTGTATCAATTCTGCACACATGGCTCTCAAAAGGAAGGTTGTTATCAGAGTTAGTCAATTGAAAATCGATCCTACCTTCCTCTACAGTTAGAGAGAGCTTCCCATTCCTTACGTCTATTATCGCTCCAGCGATTTGCCAAGAATGGCCTTCCTAAAATGATGGGGAATTCAGAATTCCCTTTCATGTCTAATACCAGGAAGTCGGTAGGGATGAAGAATTTCCCTACCTTCACAGGGACATTCTCTAGTATGCCTAGAGGAGTCCTAGTTGAGCCATCCGCAAATTGTAAGGAGAATTTGAACGGACTCAACTTTTTGATTTCCAACCTTTCCATGATAGTGAGGGGCATCAAGCTTGCACTAGCCCCTAAGTCACACAAGGCTCGGTCTATTTGCACTTTTTCAATCGAGCAAGCGATGGAGAAACTACCTGGGTCTTTCAGTTTAGTAGGCATTTTAGTCTTTACATCTACTTGCTTTTTCCCGACCAACCTCTGTGGGAAAGGTATCGGGGGTTGGTACGGTGGTGGAGGGACATATTTCGGTTCCTCGGCTCTTCTTTTTCGTTCATGTCTTCCTCCGGTTCCACCTCCATTTCAGCTACCCCCACCCCAAGCTTATCATCCCTCAAGTGTATGACATTGCAATGCTCATTGGGATTTGCTTCGGGTTGCCCCGGGAATGTACCCTTAGGTTTCGAGCACGTGATGGCTTGTTGGGCAATCTGGGTTTCTAGCATCTTGTTATGAGTTGCTAAGTTGTCTACCTTAGATGCTAGCTCCTTTATTGCCTCACTCACTGCCCTTCCTTGTTGTCTAAACTCCTCATTCTGTTTTGTCTGAGTTTCGACAAAACTTTCAAATAAAGTCTCGAGTTTAGATCTTTGTACCTGAGGGTACCCCGGAGCTGCTCTCTTATTACCTTGACCTTCTTGGAACTCATGGTTGAGCGTGTTGCTGTAGTTGCCGTAGGAGAGGTAAGGGTTGTTTCTTCTTTGGTTGTAGGGATTTGGGGGAGCATAGTTGGGCAGCTTCGGGTTCGTATCATAGTAGTTGTTACAAGAGTTCACTTGCTCACCCGAAGCGCCGGATCCATGTGGGCATCCCATCATGTCATGTCCCTGCATTCCACAAATCTCACAAACAAGGTTAGTAGCACCTAATGCACTCACATTAGCTCTTTCAAGCCGATCAAAACGTTTATTAAGTGAGTCTATTTTTGACATAATAAGATCTGTGCTATTTACCTCAAACTTACCCCCCAAAATCTTGTTCGGGTTATTACCTCTTTCGGATCCCCATTGGTGGTAGTTGGTGGCGACATTCTCGATGATGTTGAATGCCTCAGTCAGAGGCCTATTCATAAACGCTCCACCGGCTGCAGAATCTAGTGACGACTTCGAAGAGTAGTCTAATCCGTTATAGAAGGTGTGCACTATTAACCACCTCTCGAGTCCGTGATGTGGGCACGACTCCAGCAGTCCCTTGTAACGATCCCAAGCTTCCGATAATGATTCTCCGTCTTTTTGGAAGAAGCCGGTGATCTGGGTTCTTATGTAGGCCGTCTTGGATGGAGGGAAGAATTTCTCCAAGAACGCCTGCTCCAATTGGTCCCAAGTGGTCAAAGTGTTAGCGGGAATTTGCTTAAGCCAGGCCTTCGCCTTTCCAGGTGAGAGATGAGGGGAAGTCTCAAACGCACAACATCGACCGAGGCTCCATTAATCCTGATTGCGTCGGTGAACTCTAAGAATGTTTCTATATGATCGGTCGGGTCCTCCGAAGGCAATCCTCCGAATTGATGTTGCCTAATCATGTTGATTAGCATAGGTGGTATGGTATAGTTTTCCGCCTCAATCTCTGGCCTTGCAATCCCAGTTCACAAGCCTCTCGCATTTGGGGCTGCGTAGTCCTTCAAGGGCTTTGTATCCGGTTGATTCGCCATGAGTGGAACGGGACTCAACCTTTCTCCCTCTCTTTGTAGTCTTCTACGTCTGTGGAAGGTCCTCTCGATCTCCGGATCAATCTCACTAAGGCTCCCAAGACTTAGAGATCTTTGCATATAACACACAGAGAGATGGATACAATAGAAGGAAAAGAATGTTTTTGATTTTTTTTTTTAAAAATTTCAGAAACAAAAATCAAATAAAAAGAAAAGGTCCAGAAAAATCAATTCAAAATTTGAATTGAGATTCAAAAAGGCACAGTCCCCGGCAACGGTGCCAAAAACTTGATGTGTGTCGTCGTGCGCGGACGCGCGACGCTCTCGTGCGTATCCGGCAAGTGTACCGGACTGCCGTCAAGTAATAAAAGATATCGAACCCACAGAGACTGTGTTCTCGAATCGCAATCGGTTTTCGAATCGATTAGATCTGGACTTTGTAAAGAGGGTTTTGAAAAAGGTTTGAATTGAACTTAAGAGATAGATGAGCAGAGAACAATTAAAACAGAAAACAAATGTTTTTGGGATTTTTTATCTAAACGGATTCCTAGGGATTTGGGTTACCTTTGAAGTTTTTTATGTTGCTAATCTGATTTACCTTTGTTGATTACCGAAATTGCCTTGAAGGCGAGTTTATCCTCTGATAGCTTAAGCTCCCTCTCGGGTTACAAAAGTCGTGCCCAATTGACCCGACCCCTACTCTCGTGGTAGTCGATCCCAGATTGGACCCTTTGCGTTCCGTGACAACTCGTTGCTCCTCGAGGGACGGCTTCTAACTCTCGTGATTTCAGTCCCAAGTCTGACTTCTATAGGTCCGACACCTAAGTTCACCGCTAGGTTCCTCCTTATAATGTCTAAGTCATGCAAATAACCTAAGTTCACCGCTAGGTTCCTCCTTAGATCATCCACATCTCACAAACCAGTGGCTGCCGGGCTTTACGAGTGAAACACCCTAGAAATCCTAAGTTCACCGCTAGGTTCCTCCTTAGAACGTCTATGTCACGCAAATAACGGTTGTCGAAATTTATGAGTAATTTACACACTAGAAATCAGATCTAAAGCAAATCGTAATCAACAAAGAGTTTACATCAAATTTACATCATAAACAATCTTGGGCAGAGCCCTAATCCCTAGAAACTATGCTACTACTCACGTCTTGCCATGGAGATGACAAGCATGATTACAAATAGCATGAAAATACAAAAATCAGAGAAGAGAAGAGAAGAGGAGAAGAGAGATCTAAGCCTAGAGTAGTAGCCCCTAATGTGTTGATGTATCAATGTTGTATTTTCTGTTTCTGATGCCTTGGTCCATATTTATAGAAATGGGGAAGTTAGAGTCCCAAACCAACTCAAAATCTGATCTATTTCGGTTTCTTCAGGTCCAAGTAATGCGCGTCACGGTCGTGATGGCCATCACGGCCAGGCCGTGACGGTCTCTACCTCTGGCTGCTTTGCAAAATTCAAATTCTCGCGACGCGAGTCCTCAGCTTCATGGCCCGTGATGAATTTCACGGCTGGGCCGTGATGTGCTCTGACTTGTGGTGGTTTTGGGTCACGGCCGTGATGGCTATCACGGCCAGGCCGTGACAGACTCTGACTTCAGCCTTTCTTCTTTTTCAGTTTTGCTCGATCATGGCCGTGATGGGCATCACGGCTAGGCCGTGATGGGCTCTGTTTGGCTCATTTTCTTCAGTTTTAAAGCTCCATCTTCATCCAAACTTCATCTTGGTTGATTTTGAGCAATTTACCCTTTATATCTGCAAAACAACACACGAAAACCGCCTTACCCGTTCCAAAGGAAAATTAACCTAAAATCTAATAAAAATATGCCTAAACTACATGAAAATGCATGCAAAATGATAGACAAAGATGATGTGGAATCACACTCATCAAATCACCCCAAGCTTAAAACTTTGCTTGTCCTCAAGCAATTACTCAGCCCATAAGATAAATCAATCGAAGCATGGATAGTGAACCAAGAACCCTAGAAGCTAATCCAAGTAATAGGCATTTTTAATAAGCACTCAAAAGATAATCAAGTTCTAGTCCAATTAGAAGCTTAGGTTCTTCAAGTTCATGTCCTCACTGATTTGGGCACTCATCTCACCTCACTCAAGTGTTTTAGGGTTTATGACAATTCACTCCATTTCCTCAAGGAAAGTATTTTACCATAGGCTTGACTATTAACCAACTCTCCACTTTATTAATGAAAACACTTAAGAATCCAGAGGTCTTTTCCTTTGGTTGTAATGTGGCCATGGGATTTATTGTTAGGTGGGAAAAATCAAGGAAAGGAAATTTCAAGAAGGCTAGACAGATTATCAAACATTACAAAGTATGACACCTTTTAAAATACCTTTCAGGGGACTTTGATTTACTTTTTCCACCTTTCTTCTTTTTTTCTTTTTTCTTTTTTTTTTTTCTTTTTCTTTTCATTTCTCACTTTCTTTGTCATCCCCTTCTCCATTTTTTTTCTGTTTATTTCATTTTTATTTGTTTGGAGAAGGGGAGATTTAGCTCAAGAGAAATATTTTCATCCCATTCTTTTTCCAACTACCATTTTGCCCTTTTTGTAATACTTTAAAAGGTGTCATACCAAGCATTATTTATCAAAGCAATTCATGGTACCAAGAAAAGTATTTTTTTCTTTAGGCTCAAAATTGGGCAACTAAGGGGTAGCATTTATCATTCAAAGCTCGGGAGGCCAGAAAAATACCTAGTGCCTCAATCATTTCCAAAAATGTTTTCAGAAATTTTTAAGTTTTAAAATGGTTTCAAGTCAAGTTCTAGAAAATACAGTCCATGAGGAATTAAATCACTCTATCACAAGAAATGGGGCAGCTTTAGTGAATACCCCTTTTTGGCTCAAAATCTTACATTTAGTAGTTCAAAAATCAGTGAGAAACACAAGTTTAAGGAACCACATGCTAATTATCAACTATCAATTGACTATCTCAAGAAATTTCATTTTCAGCCAAATCACAAGAATAATGAAAAATTGGGTTCAAAATTTACTATCTCAATCCATTTGGCTCCAAGTTCTCACAATCGGATGCATGTTCTAAGTGAGGGGCAATCTAGAGAATGTTATCATACCAATCTATGCCTATGTGAATGCAATATGAATGCAACAATGCAAATGCAAAAAATAAATACCCCTACCCCAAGCTTGATTACTTACATTGTCTCCAATGTAAATAATCAAGTCGGAGAGAGGAGAAAAATGGAACAACTTACCGAGTCGGTAGCGGGAGTTGGCTTCACATTCCAGTCAAAACTTGGGTAGAAATAGTATCACGGCCGTGAGGCTTATCACGGCTAGGCCGTGATCGTTTCTGGTCCTCAGGAGTTGCCTTGTCAAGGCCGTGATCTACATCACAGCTAGGCCGTGATGCTCTCTGACCTTTGCATCCTACTCATCACGCCCGTGATGGTTGTCACGGCTAGGCCGTGATCCTTTCTGTGCTCTTGTTTAGTTCATCACGGTCGTGACCACTGTCACGGCCAGGGCGTGATGGCCTCTGACTTTATCTTTTTTTTATGCTCTTCTTCTCTTTCTCAACCTGAAAACACTAGACAAACCTATTAATGATATTTTTGCCTCTTGATCTTCTCAAATTATTCAAGAGGTTAAATCAAAAACAAAAGGAAAAAGGGAAAGAAAACTTGGGTTGCCTCCCAAGAAGCACTTATTTATGGTCTTAAGCTTGACCATACTTCCTCAAGTCAACCGGGGTCGGCTGGGCGTAGATGTGCAGGCACACTTTTCTTCCAAGGAGCTCCTTCAAATAGCCGTCTCTTCTCATACGGCCAATAATGCTTCCGCTTTGCTCTTTTTTCTCGGAGCTTCCTAGCCTTCCTTCCTCCCGGCGGAAGTTTTGTTTCAGTATGGACAGCAACTCCAATTCCATCACTGCTGGGTGCATCATTAGCCTTGCATATCTTTGGGGTTGCTTCCATGCTAAGTTCTTCTTTTACCACTGGAGACGTTGTATCAATTCTGCACACATGGCTCTCAAAAGGAAGGTTGTTATCAGAGTTAGTCAATTGAAAATCGATCCTACCTTCCTCTACAGTTAGAGAGAGCTTCCCATTCCTTACGCCTATTATCGCTCCAGCAGATTTGCCAAGAATGGCCTTCCTAAAATGATGGGGAATTCAGAATTCCCTTTCATGTCTAATACCAGGAAGTCGGTAGGGATGAAGAATTTCCCCTACCTTCACAGGGGACATTCTCTAGTATGCCTAGAGGAGTCCTAGTTGAGCCATCCGCAAATTGTAAGGAGAATTTGAACGGACTCAACTTTTTGATTTCCAACCTTTCCATGATAGTGAGGGGCATCAAGCTTGCACTAGCCCCTAAGTCACACAAGGCTCGGTCTATTTGCACTTTTTCAATCGAGCAAGCGATGGAGAAACTACCTGGGTCTTTCAGTTTAGTAGGCATTTTAGTCTTTACATCTACTTGCTTTTTCCCGACCAACCTCTGTGGGAAAGGTATCGGGGGTTGGTACGGTGGTGGAGGGACATATTTCGGTTCTGGCTCTTCTTTTTCGTTCATGTCTTCCTCCGGTTCCACCTCCATTTCAGCTACCCCCACCCCAAGCTTATCATCCCTCAAGTGTATGACATTGCAATGCTCATTGGGATTTGCTTCGGGTTGCCCCGGGAATGTACCCTTAGGTTTCGAGCACGTGATGGCTTGTTGGGCAATCTGGGTTTCTAGCATCTTGTTATGAGTTGCTAAGTTGTCTACCTTAGATGCTAGCTCCTTTATTGCCTCACTCACTGCCCTTCCTTGTTGTCTAAACTCCTCATTCTGTTTTGTCTGAGTTTCGACAAAACTTTCAAATAAAGTCTCGAGTTTAGATCTTTGTACCGAGGGTACCCTGAGCTGCTCTCTTATTACCTTGACCTTCTTGGAACTCATGGTTGAGCGTGTTGCTGTAGTTGCCGTAGGAGAGGTAAGGGTTGTTTCTTCTTTGGTTGTAGGGATTTGGGGGAGCATAGTTGGGCAGCTTCGGGTTCGTATCATAGTAGTTGTTACAAGAGTTCACTTGCTCACCGGGCCTTGGGATCCATGTGGGCATCCCATCATGTCATGTCCCTGCATTCCACAAATCTCACAAACAAGGTTAGTAGCACCTAATGCACTCACATTAGCTCTTTCAAGCCGATCAAAACGTTTATTAAGTGAGTCTATTTTTGACATAATAAGATCTGTGCTATTTACCTCAAACTTACCCCCCAAAATCTTGTTCGGGTTATTACCTCTTTCGGATCCCCATTGGTGGTAGTTGGTGGCGACATTCTCGATGATGTTGAATGCCTCAGTCAGAGGCCTATTCATAAACGCTCCACCGGCTGCAGAATCTAGTGACACCTTCGAAGAGTAGTCTAATCCGTTATAGAAGGTGTGCACTATTAACCACCTCTCGAGTCCGTGATGTGGGCACGACTCCAGCAGTCCCTTGTAACGATCCCAAGCTTCCGATAATGATTCTCCGTCTTTTTGGAAGAAGCCGGTGATCTGGGTTCTTATGTAGGCCGTCTTGGATGGAGGGAACAATTTCTCCAAGAACGCCTGCTCCAATTGGTCCCAAGTGGTCAAAGTGTTAGCGGGAATTTGCTTAAGCCAGGCCTTCGCCTTTCCAGTGAGAGATGAGGGGAACAGTCTCAAACGCACAACATCGACTGAGGCTCCATTAATCCTGATTGCGTCGGTGAACTCTAAGAATGTTTCTATATGATCGGTCGGGTCCTCCAAAGGCAATCCTCCGAATTGATGTTGCCTAATCATGTTGATTAGCATAGGTGGTATGGTATAGTTTTCCGCCTCAATCTCTGGCCTTGCAATCCCAGTTCGCAAGCCTCTCGCATTTGGGGCTGCGTAGTCCTTCAAGGGCTTTGTATCCGGTTGATTCGCCATGAGTGGAAGGGGACTCAACCTTTCTCCCTCTCTTTGTAGTCTTCTACGTCTGTGGAAGGTCCTCTCGATCTCCGGATCAATCTCACTAAGGCTCCCAAGACTTAGAGATCTTTGCATATAACACACAGAGAGATGGATACAATACAAGGAAAAGAATGTTTTTGATTTTTTTTTTTTCATTTCAGAAACAAAAATCAAATAAAAAGAAAAGGTCCAGAAAAATCAATTCAAAATTTGAATTGAGATTCAAAAAGGCACAGTCCCCGGCAACGGCGCCAAAAACTTGATGTGTGTCGTCGCGCGCGGACGCGCGATGCTCTCGTGCGTATCCGGCAAGTGTACCGGACTGCCGTCAAGTAATAAAAGATATCAAACCCACAGAGACTGTGTTCTCGAATCGCAATCGGTTTTAGAATCGATTAGATCTGGACTTTGTAAAGAGGGTTTTGAAAAAGGTTTGAATTGAACTTAAGAGATAGATGAGCAGAGAACAATTAAAACAGAAAACAAATGTTTTTGGGATTTTTTATCTAAACGGATTCCTAGGGATTTGGGTTACCTTTGAAGTTGTTTATGTTGCTAATCTGATTTACCTTTGTTGATTACCGAAATTGCCTTGAAGGCGAGTTTATCCTCTGATAGCTTAAGCTCCCTCTCGGGTTACAAAAGCCGTGCCCAATTGACCCGACCCCTACTCTCGTGGTAGTCGATCCCAGATTGGACCCTTTGCGTTCCGTGACAACTCGTTGCTCCTCGAGGGACGGCTTCTAACTCTCGTGATTTCAGTCCCAAGTCTGACTTCTATAGGTCCGACACCTAAGTTCACCGCTAGGTTCCTCCTTATAATGTCTAAGTCATGCAAATAACCTAAGTTCACCGCTAGGTTCCTCCTTAGATCATCCACATCTCACAAACCAGTGGCTGCCGGGCTTTACGAGTGAAACACCCTAGAAATCCTAAGTTCACCGTTAGGTTCCTCCTTAGAACGTCTATGTCACGCAAATAACGGTTGCCGAAATTTATGAGTAATTTACACACTAGAAATCAGATCTAAAGCAAATCGTAATCAACAAAGAGTTTACATCAAATTTACATCATAAACAATCTTGGGCAGAGCCCTAATCCCTAGAAACTATGCTACTACTCACGTCTTGCCATGGAGATGACAAGCATGATTACAAATAGCATGAAAATACAAAAATCAGAGAAGAGAAGAGAAGAGAAGAGAAGAGGAGAAGAGAGATCTAAGCCTAGAGTAGTAGCCCCTAATGTGTTGATGTATCAATGTTGTATTTTCTGTTTCTGATGCCTTGGTCCATATTTATAGAAATGGGGAAGTTAGAGTCCCAAACCAACTCAAAATCTGATCTATTTCGGTTTCTTCAGGTCCAAGTAATGCGCGTCACGGCCGTGATGGCCATCACGGCCAGGCCGTGACGGTCTCTGCCTCTGGCTGCTTTGCAAAATTCAAATTCTCGCGACGCGAGATATGACTCGCGACGCGAGTCCTCTCATGGCCCGTGATGAATTTCACGGCTGGGCCGTGATGTGCTCTGACTTGTGGTGGTTTTGGGTCACGGCCGTGATGGCTATCACGGCCAGGCCGTGATGACATCGACTTCGACTTGACCTTTCTTCTTTTTCAGTTTTGCTCGATCATGGCCATGATGGGCATCACGGCTAGGCCGTGATGGGCTCTGTTTGGCTCATTTTCTTCAGTTTTAAAGCTCCATCTTCATCCAAACTTCATCATGGTTGATCTTGAGCAATTTACCCTTTATATCTGCAAAACAACACACGAAAACCGCCTTACCCGTTCCAAAGGAAAATTAACCTAAAATCTAATAAAATATGCCTAAACTACATGAAAATGCATGCAAAATGATAGACAAAGATGATGTGGAATCACACTCATCAAGCTCCTATGGACTCGAACTGATCACGGCCTGCCCGTGATGAACGTCACGGCCGTGACACATCTTCCAGCAGCTCTTTGACTAGCATTTGAGCCAGCACCCTCCACCACCTCGGTGAGTTGTTCCATTTTTCTCCTCTCTCCGACTTGATTATTTACATTGGGGATAATGTAAGTTTTTAAGCTTGGGATAGGGTTATTTTTTACATTTTTTGCATTTTTGCATTTTTCATGTTGCATTCATATAGGCATAATTTTACATAATCACATGATTATATTGCCCCTTGCTTAGAGTATGCATCCAATTGTGAGAACTTTGCGCCAAATGAATTGAGACAGTGAATTTTTTAACCCAATTTGTGTATTCTTGTGATAGGATAAAAATAAAAATGTTTGAGATGATCTTCTGATAGTTGATAATTAGCATGTGGTTCCTTAGATTTGTGTTTCTCATTGATTTTAAACTACTAAATGTGAGATTTGTTTGAGCCTAAAAGGGGTACTCACTAAATTTACCACATTCTTTGTGATTGAGTGTTTTATTCCTCTTGGATTGTGTTCTCTAGAACTTGACTTGAAACCGTTTTGAAACTTAAAAAATTTTTGAAAACATATTTGAAAATGATTGAGGCACTAGGTATTTTTCTGGCCTTCTAAGCTTTGACTGATTAAATGCTATCCCTTAGTTGCCCAGTTTTGAGCCTAAAAAAATAATAAATAATTAAATAAAAATAAATAAATAAAATACTTTTCTTGATACCTTGATTTATTTTGATGAATGATGCTTGGTATGACACATTTTAAAGTATTGCAAAAAGGGAAAAAATGTAGTTTGAAAAAGAAAATTGTGGGATGAAAAAAAAAGGGTTAGAAAAATATTTCTCTTAAGTTGGAAATATCCCATTCTCCAAATAAAATAAAAATAAAATAAAACAAACAAAAAAATGGAGAAGGGGATGAGAAAAAGAAAGTGAGAAATAAAAAAAAATGGAAAAGTGAACTAAAGCCCAAAAAAATGTATTTTAGAAGGTTGTCATGCTTTGCATCGTTTGATATTTTGTTTAAACCTTATTGAATTTTCCCTTTCTTGATTCCCCTACCTAACAATTAATCTCATGGTCCCATTACAACCAAAATAAAAGACCTCTTGATTCTTATGTATTTTCATTAATAAAGTCGAGATTTAGTTAATAGTCAAGCTTATGGTAAAATCCCTTCCTTGAGGAAACTGAGTGAATTGTCAAATGTCCCTATACACTTGAGTGAGGTGAGAAGAGTACCCGAATTAGTGAGAGGCATGAATCTAGAAAACTTAAGCCTCTAATTGGACTTGAAATTGATTGTCTCTTGGTTACTTATTTGAATATGCCTGTCACTTGGATTTGTTACTCGGGTTATTGGATCATTGTCCATGCTCTGATTGTCTATCTTGTCTGGCATTAGTTATTGCTTAAGGACAAGCAAAATCTTAAGCTTGGGGTAGTTTGATGAGTGTGATTACACATCATATTCCTTTATCTTGTTGCATGCATTTTCATGTAGTTTATGCATTTTTAATTTGATTTTTGTTAGTTTTTACCTTGGAACAGGTAAGGTGGCTTTGTGGTGTTTGTGTGCAGGAATTGAGGATTAAAATGTTCAAGATCAACCATGATGGAGCTTGTATGAAGATGGAGATTGAAAAGCAAGAAAACTGAGCCAACCAGAGGCCATCACGGTCGTAACGCGCAATATCTGGAATTTTAAAAGCTAATTTGATCTGATTTTGTAATTGCTTGGGATGCAAGATACCCTACCTTATAAATAGGACCTAGAGGCTCGAAAATAGGATGACTTTTTGGGCTGCTACCTTAGGTAAAATTAGGATTTCTCTTCTTCTTCTTCTTCTTCTTCTTCTTCTTCTTATTCTCTTCTCTTAGGTTTTCTTTTATGCTTTTGTTAATCAAGCTTGCTATGTACATGGCAATGCTTGAGTAGTAGTCTTATTTCTAGGGATTGGGGCTATGCCCAAGATTTGTTTATGGTGACAAATTGACGTTTGGTCTCTTGTTAATTTCAATTTTGCTTTCGATTTGATTTCTATTGCTTTAATTACTCGTAAATTCGGTGGCCACTTATTTGCTTGTCGTAGATACTCTAAGGAGGAACCTAGTGGTGAACTTAGGTATCGGATCTATAGGAATCAAACTTAGGACTTAAATCATGAGAGTTAGAAGCAGTCCTTCGAGGGTTCACGAATTGTCACAAAAATTAAAGGGTTCAATTTAAATTCAATTACCATGAGAGTAGGGGTTGGTTTAATTGGGCACGGTTTTTGTAACTCAAGAGGGAGCATTAACTTATTAAGGATAAATTTGCCTTCAAAGCAATATTGATAATTAACAAGGGGTAGTCAATTTGGTAACATGAACAATCTTGTTGGTAACCCAATTCCTAGGAATCTCTTTTGATTTGAAAAACCCCTAATTGATTTACTTTCCTATTTTAATTGATTGCGTTCTTAAATATCTGATTTTCTAGTTAATTCTTATTACAAAAATCAAATTTTTTCCAAATTTATTTTTTTATATAGTCTAGTTTAATCGATTTAATAATTAATTGTTATTTGAGATCACGGTCTCTATGGGATCAATCTTTTTATTACTTGACGATGAATCTGATACACTTGCTGGAGGACATCATCTTTCCGGCCGCAGTTTAGTGCGCCGAACTTGTCCCGGCCTGCCCTACCTAGATCTGGTCTTCTTTTTCTCTTTCGGACTTGTTGTGCATCCCTCCATTGCGCCTTTACTCAGAGGTATTTTGTGGTTTCTGTTTTCTGTTTTGTTTATTAATCAATTGCTGCTTCAGGACCCTCAGACACTCCTTAGGACTCCTCCAAGGCTGACCCTCCTGTTTTGACCAATTATGTGAGTGCGCCTCTTTGCACTGACAAATTGGATGGAAACAACTATGACACATGGGCCTCTGATATCAAACTCTGACTGAATGGACAAGAATATGTCGAACACCTGACCAAGAAGGCTACTAACATTACTGAAGCTGGACGCCCACGGTGGAACAAGATTGATGCTCAGTTGTGTAGCATTATCAAGTCCACTATTCACTCTTCTTTGAAGCATATTTTTCCTACCCATCTCACTTGTGAGTCCGTTTGGGAGCAAGCCAAGGTTCTTTACACTAATGATACACAACGCCTCTATGGTGTCTGTCAGAATCTCATGAATGTCATTGCTCCTCGCCAGATTGGTGGTCCTATTCCTGCTTATTTGGGAAAGGTTCATGGTGCTTTACATGATTTCAATGAACTTTTGTCACCGGCCAACACTCCAGCCAGGGAACTTGAGCAGCGTAGTAGCTTCTTCATGTTGTTGGCCCTCTACGGTTTGCCTCCAGAGTACTCCACCACCCGTGATCAGATTTTGGGTTCTCCTAATGTCCCATCTATAGACACGGCTTGGTCTGCTTTGCTTCGGGTCCCGTCCAAGACATCAGTTACCTCTATGCTCCTTGCTGCTCCTAGCCATGAGTTACATCTTACTGCAGTTGATGCTTCTGCTCTTGTGTCTCAGGGTAGTGGTGGTAGTGGTTGTGGTCGGGGTAAACACCCGAAATGTGATCACTGTCACCTCTTAGGCCACACTATTGATAAATGTTGGACTTTACATGGTCGTCCTCCTCGCGCTGCTAATGTTGCCCAGGTTGATCCACCAGCCTTATCTAAGCCATCTCCTCAGTCTACTGCTTCGCCTGTTACTTACGCAGAGTTTCTTAAATGGTTTGAAGAACGTCAGGCCACTGGTCCACTGCCTCTGTTGCACACACTGGTAATTCCTTTGCTTGTCTCTCTCAGTCGTCCCTAGGTCCTTGGGTTCTGGATTTTGGTGCCACCGATCATATCTCTGGTAATAAATCTCTTTTTCCACCCTTTCTACGTCTGGTTATTTACCCATGGTCACATTGGCTAATGGTTCTAAAACACATTCCCAGGGGGTTGGCACTGTCCATCCCTTCCCTTCCCTCTCGATTAATAATGTGCTTTATGTCCCGGGTTCCCCATTTAATTTGCTTTCTATTAGTCGCTCGACCCGTTCCCTTGATTGCAGCATTTCGTTCACTAAAGATTCTGTTTTCCTGCAGGACCGAAGTTCGGGGCGGATGATTGGTGCCGGATGTGAGTTCAATGGCTTGTACCAGCTGTCCCCTCCTTCTCGGGTTTGTACTGTTAAGGATTCCCCTCTTCTCACTCATGCTCAATTAGGACATCCCAGCCTTGCTAAGCTCCAACAGCTGGTGCCGAGCTTGTCTAAGCTTACTTCTTTGTCTTGTGAGTCTAGAGAAACATACCCGTAGTTTGTTTCCTAGTCGTGTCGTTAATCGTGCTAAGTCTCCTTTTTCTTTAGTGCATTTTGATGTTTGGGGTCCTAGTCGGACTGTGTCCACGTTAGAGTCGAAATATTTTGTTACTCTTATTGATGATTTCTCACGTTGTACTTGGTTATTTTTAATGGAAAATCGGTCTGAATTATTTTCTGTATTTCAACAATTTTATTATGAAATTAAAAATCAATTTGACATTCCTATTCGTACTCTGCGTAGTGATAATGCTAGAGGATACCTCTCTCAACCATTTCAATCTTTCATGGCTTCTCAGGGTATTCTTCATCAGACTTCTTGTGCTTGCACCCTTCAACAAAATGGGGTTGCTGAATGCAAAAATAGAGATCTTATTGAAACAACTCACACCCTCTTACTACGTGGCAATGTTCCATTCCGTTTTTGGGGTGATGTTGTTCTCACTGCATGCTATCTCATTAATAAGATGCCTTCCTCCGTTCTTGATAACCAAGTACCTCACTCTGTTTTTTTCCCTCAACAGTCCCTCCATCCATTAACACCTCGTGTCTTCGGGTCTACATGCTTTGTTCATAACCTATAACCAGGGTATTGACAGGTTCTTTGCTCGCTCACTAAAGTGTGTCTTCCTTGGTTATCCTCGATCACAAAAGGGTAACGGGTGTTATTCTCCTACTCTACGCCGTTATCTTGTAACGGTTGATGTCACTTTATTCGAGTATGTTCCTTATTTTGGGCCAGCTACATCTCCCGAGTCGGTCACGGATGTCTTTCCTCTTTCTCCTGTCCCTGTTTCATATACTCCACCCACAGTCCCTACATCCTATACTCCACCTACTGTTCATGTTCCTACCCCGGTTGCTCATACTCGTCCCTTACAGGTATATCAGTGTTGCCAACCGCCACAAGTTGAGCATGTTCCTCCGAATAATACTGGTACTGCCATTGCTGTCTCTCCTCCCACGTCAGCTCCTCCACCTGCTCCGGCCTTGCCTCCCGAGCCTGAACTTCCCATAGCCCTCCGGAAAGGTATACGCTCCACCCGTAATCCTTCTCCTCACTATGTTACTTTAAGTTTTCACCGCCTTTCTACACTACATTTTGCTTGCCTTTCTTCTTTGTCTTCTGTGTCTCTCCCTAAGACTGTAGGTGACGCCTTATCTCATTCTGGGTGGAGACAAGCTGTGGTCGATGAAATGAGTGCACTTCAGAGCAGTGGTACTTGGGACCTTGTTTCTCTTCCGTCTGGAAAGTCTATTGTAGGTTGCAGGTGGATATTTACTGTTAAAGTGGGTCCGAATGGCCAGATAGATCGTCTTAAAGCCCGCTTGGTGGCGAAAGGCTATACTCAGGTTTTTGGGTTGGATTATGGAGACACATTCTCACCAATTGCTAAAATGACATCTGTTCGTTTGTTTCTATCCATGGCTGCTATTCGGCATTGGCCTCTGTATCAGCTGGATATCAAGAATGCTTTTCTCCATGGTGATCTCACTGAAGAGGTATATATGGAGCAACCTCATGGATTTGTTGCTCAAGGGGAGTCTTCTGGTCTTGTTTGTCACCTTCGCAAGTCCTTGTATGGCCTCAAGCAATCACCTCGAGCTTGGTTTGGCAGATTTAGCACTGTTGTTCAGGAGTTTGGGATGAAACGGAGTGAGGCAGATCACTCAGTTTTCTATCGTCATTCAGCTCGAGGATGTGTCTACTTGATTGTATATGTCGAGGACATTATCATTACAGGGAGTGACCACCACGGCATATCACAGGTAAAACAACATCTTTGTCACCATTTCTAGACAAAAGATCTTAGAAAACTCCGATACTTCTTGGGCATAGAGGTGGCACAATCAAAGGATGGCATTGTTATTTCTCAGAGAAAGTATGCGATGGACATTCTTGAGGAAATAGGACTGCTTAATGCAAAACCAGTTGATACTCCTATGGATCCAAATACTAAACTTCTACCAAATCAGGGGGAGCTACTTTCAAATACGGGAAAGTATAGAAGACTAGTTGGGAAACTAAACTATGTCACAATCACTCGTCCATATATTTCTTTTGAAGTAAGTGTGGTAAGTCAGTTCCTAAATTCACCTTGCGAAGGTCATTGGGATGCTTTGATCCGTATTCTCAAATATATCAAAGGGGCCCCAGGTAAAGGGCTCATCTATGAGGATAAGGTTCATACACATATTGTTGGATATTCAGATGCTGATTGGGCAAGCTCTCCAACTGATAGAAGATCCACTTCTGGATTTTGTGTACTCATTGGGAATAATCTAATATCTTGGAAAAGTAAGAAACAGAATGTTGTTGCAAGGTCAAGTGCTGAAGCTGAGTATCGGGCCATGGCATCAGCTACTTGTGAACTCATCCGGCTCAAACAGTTGCTTCAAGAACTACGATTTGGGGATGTTACATAGATGACACTCACTTGTGATAACCAAGCTGCACTACACATTGCCTCAAATCCAGTTTTTCATGAGAGGACAAAGCACATTGAGATAGATTGCCGCTTCATCGGAGAAAAGATCTTATCTGGGGACATCACCACCAACTTTGTCAATTCAAATAATCAACTGACAGATGTCTTCACTAAGTCTTTGAGAGGTCCTCGAATAAATTATATATGTAACAAGCTTGGTGCATATGATTTATATGCTCTAGCTTGAGGGGTAGTGTTGATATTTATGTAAATAATATATTCTGATTATAGGAATATTAGGATAATTAGGATAATCAGATATTGTGAATATCTTGTAATTATGATACTGATTGTATTTTGATTTGTTCATTGCCTATATAATACAATCTCCGTTGGTGTAGTTGAAACACACGGGTTATGCCAATGTCTCTTGTTCTCTCTCATCTTAACAAAAACAATATGCAAAATCCCACTGATATCTTTAGGCTAGATAGTGTTTCCATAACCATAGATTTGGCTAGCTTCCGGCTAAGTTAAATAAAGCAAATCTATTAAAATAGAAGAATAGGGAGAGGTGGAGCAACATGAACAAAACAATACTTATTAACATTGGTACTCAATCAGCCATTTTCCCTTTTTTCTTTCCAACCAGAAATTAAGGTCACACATCTTTCTGACCAAGAAATAAAAACGACTTTCTATGAAGAAACTAATAAAGCTTGTAGCTTTGATGGAATTCCAATGACTAAAAATACAGCTTCAAGACATGGTTATTTAACTAATGTAATGCTTCACTAAAGCATTTTCAACTGGGATAAAAACAAAAGCATGATAAAGTCACCAATCATGTAATAAAATCATTGAGAGAGAGTTGAGTTAGCTACTTGTGTCCAATTACAAAGTGGATGGTAGTGCCTCTCTCATCCTCTACTTTCTTTCTCACCTATTTTCCATTTTCCATTTTATACATATCAAGAGCATGATGAATGCCGTAAAGTATATGGTATCAAAATTACTGGAATGATACTATATAATTGAATATAGTTTCAATCAAAATCAATGAAACAGCCAGAAAAGGTTAATGGCTTTGTCTTACCAACCAATTGAAACTACGCTTTTTGTTGACATAAAAGAGAGGTTATAATATTAGTTCACAGACCAATGCCTTTTACATCACCTTTTTTTTTGAAAATTCTGAATCATTGGGCTTCCCTATCTGTAGCACAAGCAATAACTACTAATCAAAAAATTTAAAATCACAAGCAAATATTCTGCTTTCTTTGCTGACACCTATAATGAATCAAAAGCAAAATTAAGTTTGATATCATGAGTACCATCTTAACAGAACCCTGCAAGTATGTTTTTTTCCTTTTTCTTTTGCAGGTTGTACTACCTCAAAAAATAGGTCTTTAAAGAGCATCTTAGAGATTCAACAACAACTTTAACACTTCAAATCTGCAAAAAGGAAAAAAGATAAAGAAGGTAAAAAAATCACATCAAATATCTGCAATTCAAAACCCCATTAAGAAAAAACTTTGATTAACCTCAGTAATAGTATCCAAAAAAAAAAATCCCCTTTCTCAACCAATCTGGCACAAAGCAGAATAAGTGTAATTGGTCGCGTTGTCGCGCACGCGCCAAAAAGCGAGCGGTTTATAAAACTGTAGTTTAGGAGCGACAACTCGGATATCGTCTCACAAGGACTCTTGACTTGTTATTTACCACAAAAATCAGTTTTTTTTTTTTGGGGGTTGGATTTGAATGCAATTAAGAAAACAAAGCAATAATAGAGCAATAAAACAGAGCAGTTTAAAAGATTATCAAATAGCTAAAGACGATTAATCTACTGTTCTCGGTTTCCCAACTATCATCGGTTCATGTAAATTCCAAGCCCTAAGCAGATTCTAATCCCCTCCTGGTTGTAGCAACAATTAACAAGCGAAATCACTACTACAGATATATGTTCCTATTCCTGAATTAAGCAAAAGGGGTTAAGCCCTTCGTGAACTAAGCGAACACGAATTGAACACACGCGAATTAAGCAAACGCGATTAAATATAGGAACATAACACCACCGAAATAAATCAACACAACACCATACACTCCTGAATTAAGCAAACAGAAATATATAGCATAGCATTGAAAAGGGAAAAGCATACAAAACAGGAATTACAAGAACCTCAAGTGTGATGGAAATCGATTACAGTAGACTAATCAAAGAAATTTAGTTCTCCATAAAAATGAAACACAACCAGAATTCTATAAAGAAAAATAGTGGAGAATCAAAAGTTTCTCCAATCTGTCCAGAACAGCAATTTATAATATTCAGAAACTGAGCCCACTAGCGAGGCGAACCCTCACTCGCGAGGCGAATATCATGAAGAGTCTACAACGTTTGATCTTCTCGCGGGGCGAAGTACTGCTCGCGTGGCGAGGAATGGAAGAGTCATGGCTTCTGGTCTTCAGTCTCGCGAGGCGAGACATGGATCCGCGAGGCGACACAGAATGGGTTGCATTTCCCTGGAACAGTCATCTTTCAGGTTCGCGAGGCCAGAAGAGTATTCGCGGGGCGAACCAGAGAGGATGACATTCTGCTGCTCAGGCTGGCTTCAGGGTCGCGAGGCGAATATACACTCGCGGGGTGAACACCTCCAGGATTGGAATTTTCCCTGTTTCTTTATTCCCTTGACTACTAAGTTAACCTGAAATCAATAAAATAGCCATAAGTGCTTTATTTGACTACAAACTGACTAAATTAACCTAAAACTACTCAAATGACTCAAAATGTTGCTTAAGGACAATCTAGTCTAATTTGGGTGAAAATGAGATATAATTAGCACAAAACCCTGGTCATACTAGTCATAAAACTAGACTAGCCAGAGGCTGATCAGTAATCATAGGAAATACTGGAAAAAAAAATAACCTCACAAAAATAATCTCAACCAATCTGGCACAAAGTAGAATAACAGTGTAATCATATGAAAAACTGAACAAAAAAAAAACCTCACAAAAATACAATGTTTCTTTTTAGAATCAAAATTTATCAATGAAAAAAGAGAGAGATGAAATAGAGAGGTACCTAAGTGTAAGAGCAAGTAGTGTGAGGGAAAAGCGTTGGAGAAGGAGCACCTCTGCTAATGATAAACGGAAATGAATGAGAGCTGGGAGTAGCGAGTAGCTTGAATGGCGAAATGAATGATAGAAGGAGGGAAAAAAAGTAAAAAGGAGGGATCAAGATAGATGAAACAACAGAGGTACGGTGGAAAAATGAGTTTAGGGTTTTTGGGAGAGGTTGAATGCCACTGAAAATGTTGAGCTCCTAAAAATGCTCTCCAATTAAAGGAATTCAAATTTGAAATTTGATTGTGAGGAGTGATGAAGCCTCAATTCCTCATTTGGATTATTTTTGTGTAAGGTCAAAGGTGTGTAGAGAAAGAAAAGATGTTTGTTGCAGCTACGAGGAAAATCGAAGAGAAAGGTGGAGAGATTAGGAGAAAATATAGGGGGACATCTGTATTTTTAATGGTGGAAGAAAAGGGATCATAAGAGGATTTATTAACCAAACTGCCACTCTAACCATTCTCCTCCAGCATTGGTCGGTTTTTGCTAAATATGGGTATTTTTTGGGAGACTGATTTTGAGTGACTTATGTCAACTTGACACGTGTCAAATGTTACTCCAAGTGTTACTTGATACTGTATATAAATTTTGTGTAAGGTCAAAGGTGTGTAGAGAAAGAAAAGCTGCTTGTTGCGACTAGGGGGAAAATCGAAGAGAAAGGTGGAGAGATTGGGAGAAACGGTGGGGAGACAACTGTATTTTTAATGGTGGGAGAAAAGGGATCATAAGAGGATTTATTTACCAAACTGCCACTCTAAACATTCTCTCGAAGCATTGGTCGCTTTTTGCTAAATATGGGTGTTTTTTTGGGTGACTGATTTTGAGTGACTTCTGCCAGCTTGACATGTGTCAAATGTTACTCCAAGTGTTACTTGAAACAGTATATAATTTGTGTAAGGTCAAAGGTGTGTAGAGAAAGAAAAGCTGCTTGTTGCAGCTAGGGGGAAAATCGAAGAGAAAGGTGGAGAGATTGGGAGAAAAGGTAGGGAGACAGTTGTATTTTTAATGGTGGGAGAAAAGGGTCATAAGAGGATTTATTTACCAAACTGCCACTCTAACCATTCTCCTCCAGCATTGGTCGCTTTTTGCTAAATATGGGTTTTTTTGTGACTGATTTTGAGTGACTTCTGCCAGCTTGACACGTGTCAAATGAGTTTTAAATTAGAGAATAGTATATTTCTCTCTTGTTTATTCAAAGAATTGGTATAAGGAATATATAGCCAATGATTACAAAAGGTTAAGGCTATAATTCAGCTATTGTGCCTACAAAAAAGGGAGAGAAAATATCCTAATTTATAGTTTCCTATTTTACATAAGAATTAGAATCCCTTAAATTAAGCAAAAAATATCTCAACACTCCCCCTCAAGTTGGTGCATAGATATCACACATTCCCAACTTGCTCACAGTCTTCGAGAAAATCTGACTTGAAACTGTTTTGGTTAGAATATCAGTCAATTGATCATCTGATCGAATCCCAGGTAATTCTAATACATTCTCATCTAATTTTTCCTTGATGAAGAATCTGTCTACTTCAACATGTTTGGTACGATCATGTTGAACCGGGTTATGAGCTATGTCACATGCAGCCTTATTGTCACAATATAGTCGAATTGGTTGCTCAAGTGGGTAATCCAAATCTGATAGGAGAAGTCTTAGCCATAATCCTTCACATAACCCAAGTGTCATTCCTCTAAATTTAGCCTTTGCACCTGAGCGTGCAACAACATTCTGCTTTTTGCTTCTCCAAGTAACAAGGTTACCTCCTACAAAAGTGAAGTAGCCTGAAGTAGATCTCCTGTCATCTATAGATCCAGCCCAATCAGCATCAGTATATACACTAACACCTTGATTATTTTCATTCTTTGTGAACAATTCCCTTCCCTGGAGCAGATTTTAAATATCTCAAAATGCGCATAACAGCATTCATATGTTGTTCTCCGGGATTATGCATGAATTGGCTCACAACACTCAAGGCATAGGCGAGATCTGGCCTTGTGTGTGCTAGATACATTAGCCTTCCTACAAGCCTCTGGTATCTCCCTTTATCAACCGGAACTTGATTTGGTTCAACAAATAATTTCAATCCTTCTTCAATAGGTGTATTAGTTGGTTGACAAGCTGACATACCAATCTCCTCTAACAAATCTAAAGTATATTTTCTCTGAGACAAGAAAATTCATTTAGTTGATCTAGACACTTCAATCCTAAGGAAAAACTTTAAGGGGCCGAGGTCTTTGATTTCAAATTCCTTAGACAAGTAGCTTTGGAGAGCTTTTCTTTCTTCCATATCATTCCCAGTAACTACCATGTCATCAACATATACAATAAGTGCAGTGATTTTACCTTTTTGTTTTTTAAAGAATAAAGTGTGGTCTGCATTACTTTGACTATAACCAAATGCTTTCATAGATTTTGTGAACCTACCAAACCATGCTCTTGGAGATTGCTATAGTCCATACAATGATTTCTTTAATCTACACACCTTTTTATCATATGCTTTTGGTATGTTACACCACGGAGGAAGGTCCATGTAGACTTCTTCAGACAATTCGCCATGAAGAAAGGCATTCTTCACATCAAATTGTTGTAAGGGCCAATTCAAGTTTGCTGCTAGAGATAGCAAAACTCGAATTGTATTGACTTTAGCTACTGGTGCAAATGTCTCTGTATAATCAACCCCATAGGTTTGGGTATATCCCTTAGCCTCCAATCTTGCTTTAAAACGCTCTATCGTACCATCTGTTTTGTATTTAACTGTATAAACCCATCGACGTCCAACTGTTTTCTTTCCTGTTGGATAGTCAACGAGTTCCCAAGTATTATTTTTTTCTAAGGACTTCATCTCTTCATTCATAGCTGCTCTCCACCTTGGATCCATTAAGGCTTCCTGCACACTATTAGGAACAAATACAGTAGATAATTGATTGGCAAATGACTGATTTGATTCTGACAAACGATGGTTAGACACATAATGGTTCATTGGATATCTAACTTTACCGGAAATTTCAGGTTCATAGGTGGGCTTAGGAATACCTCTATTGTGTCGTGGGGGTAGCTGTTTTCTGGATGATTCAGGCACAAAATTAGGATCATCCTCAGTCCACGATTGGTTTGGTACTACAATTTCTTGGGGTGCTTCATGTTCCTCAAAGGAGAGTGGACCAATTACTTCCATTTCTTGACTTTCTTGTGATGCTGGGATGTCTTCAGAGGATAGTGGGCCCATAATTTCCATTTAAGGTTCCTCATCACTACCAATATTACCACCCATTTCTTCACACAATTCTATTTTCTCATGTACATGATCATCACTTAGAGTCAGAACTTCCTTTTGATGCTCCCCCTGAAGGTCTGACCCGGAAAGAAAATACATTGAGTTTTCATGGAAAACAACATCCAATGTAACAAAGATTCATTGACTTGGAGGATGATAGCATCGATATCCCTTTTGATGGGTATCATATCCTAGAAAGACACATCGCAGTGCACGAGGAGCTAGCTTGCTACCCTGATGTTTATGGAGGTGAACATATGCTACACAACCAAATACACAAGGAGACAAGTTTGGGACAGCTGGTGCAATAGCTGCTTCAGTAAGGACTTGTAATGGTGTTTGAAAATCATTAGTGCTAGAAGGAACCCGATTAATCAAATATACTGCAGAGATAAGTGCTTCCCCCCAATAAGACAATGGCATATGAGCTTCTATCAATAAGGCACGAACAACTACCAACAAATGACGATTTTTTCGTTCAGCTACTCCATTTTGTTGAGGTGTGTTGAGGCAAGTAGTTTGGTGAACAATTCCTTTTTCTTCCAAATATTTCCGAAATTCAGAACTTAAATATTCACCTCCATTATCACTACGTAGAACTCGCACCTTTACGTTGTATTGAGTACATATCATTTTATGGAACCTCTGAAACAACAAATTTACTTCACTTTTGGACTTCATCAAACACACCCAGTTCATTCTGGTGCAATCATCGATAAAGATAACAAACCAACGTGATCCACCTAAGGTAGACACCTTGGATGGACCCCAAACATCAGAGTGTATAATCATAAAAGGAATTGAACTTTTATTCATACTTAATGGAAATGAAACACGGTGACTTTTTGCAAGTTCACAAACATCACATTTAAAACTTGATACATCGAATTTTGCAAATAATTTAGGGAGCAATTTTCTAAGGTATCCAAAGGAAACATGTCCCAAACATCGATGCCATAGCCAAATCTCATATTTCCTTCCTTTTTCTTCAAGGCTGTCCACTGTCAATGCCTGTTGTAATTGAGTTGAGCTATGTGACTCCAAATTCAGGTAATATAGCCTCCCTTGTCTAGTACCATAACCAATCGTCTGCTTCGTTTGAATATCCTTAAATACACAATATTCAGGCCAGAAAATCACAACACAAGATAAAGCAGTGGTAATTTGAGAAACTGACAAAATATTATAATCTAAAGATGGGACAACTAAAACCGAATTTAAGTTCAAGTTCTCAGTGAGGGATAAGGACCCTTCCCCAGTGACAGGTGCAAATGAACCATTAGTGGTGGAAATAAATTTTTGTGAGGAGGGTATAAGAGATGAAATGTGTCTAGAATCAAATGTCATATGATCTGTTGCTCCAGAATCAATTATCCATGTATTATTGGATATAGGTGCAGCAGAATTTAAAGCCTTACCACCATTACCTCCTGTTGTTATCAAAGCTGAAGATTTTCCAGCAACGTCTTCTTGACCAGTTTTTGTTTCTGCAACTGCAGCAGTGGAAATTTTGTTTGAGTGCTTCTTTCTTGAATCACGATTATGATCCCACCATTCTGGATACCCCACAAGTTCGAAACAACGGTCTCTTGTATGACCAAATTGATCACAGTGGGAACACTTAAGGGTAGATTTGGAGTGATTATTCCTCGTTCTATCTTATTGTTTTTGAGAAGACCCATTTTGATTTGATCTGTTCCTACTCATCATGGCTGAAGCTCAGTCCTTTCAAGTTCTCCATTTATTGTTGTTTGTCGAACAAACTCACGGCGGACCATTGAGTAACATTCTTCTAACTCGGGAACAGGATCCTTCCTCATAATTTCACCACGGATCTGTTCAAACTCACCATCCAAACCAGCGAGGAAAATATGCACCCTTTGTCGTTGAACTGACTTGTGATAAGCAGCAACATCCTTCTCACATTCCATGATCACTTTATCACGATGATCCAGTTCACTGAAAATTTCAATCAATTCTCCATAATAGACAGAAAGTGATCTTGCATTCTGTTTGGAAGAGAAAGCCCTTTGATTCAATGTGAAAACTTGTAGTTCATCTGCTCCATCATAAAAGGCCTTTGATAGAGCTTTCCAAATATCACGAGCATTTTTTAGGCGAATATATTGCTTTATAATATCTGGGGACATAGACATTAACATCCATCGTTTAACTTTCTGATTGTCAGCGTACCACTTCTCGTATCCATCATCCTTTACGGTGGGCAGTTGTGTATTACCACGAACAAAAGAAAGCTTCTCCTTTTCAGCCAGGTGAATCTCCATAATCTGAGACCACATATCATAATTTGTTTCATTGAGTACGATCCCTGCATTGAAGGATGAACTCTCTGACTGAACAATAATTGGGGCAGACTTAGTCTTGGAGGCTTCAGGATCCTGTCTTGGCATTTCAAAACAACCAGAATCGGATTTGCCCATGGTGCTAGGTCAGAACCCTCTCTTTGATACCAAGTTTTAAATTAGAGAATAATATATTTCTCTCTTCTTTATTCAAAGAATTGGTACAAGGAATATATAGCCAAAGATTACAGAAAGTTAAGGCTATAATTCAGCTATTGTGCCTACAAAAAAGGGAGAGAAAAATATCCTAATTTATAGTTTCCTATTTTACATAAGAATTAGAATCCCTTAAATTAAGCAAAAAATATCTCAACAAAATGTTACTCCAAGGGTTACTTGAAATTGTATATAATTTGTGTAAGGTCAAAAATGTGTAGAGAAAGAAAAGTTGCTTGTTGCAGCTAGGGGGAAATCGAGGAAGAAGATGGAGAGATTGGGAGCAAAGGTAGGGAGACAGCTGTATTTTTAATGGTGGGAGAAAAGGGATCATAAGAGGAATTATTTACCAAACTGTCGCTCTAACCATTCTCCTCCAGCATTGGTCGCGTTTTGCTAAATATGGGTGTTTTTTTGGGTGAATGATTTTGAGTGACTTCTGCCAGCTTGACACGTGTCAAATGTTACTCCAAGTGTTATGTATATAATTTGTGTAAGGTCAAAGGTGTGTAGAGAAAGAAAAGATGCTTGTTACAGCTAGGGAGAAAATCGAAGAGAAAGGTGGAGAGATTGGGAGAAAATGCAGGGAGACAATTGTATTTTTAATGGTGGGAGAAAAGGGATCATAAGAGGATTTATTTACCAAACTGTCACTCTAACCATTCTCCTCCAGCATTGGTCGGTTTTTGCTAAATATGGGTGTTTTTTTGGGTGACTGATTTTGATTGATTTCTGTCAGCTTGACACGTGTCAAATGTAACTCCAAGTGTTACTTGAAACTGTATATAATTTTTGTGTAAGGTCAAAGGTGTATAGAGAAAGAAAAGCTGCTTGTTGCAGCTAGGGGAAAATCGAAGAGAAAGGTGGAGAGATTGGAAGAAAAGGTGGGGAGACAGTTGTATTTTTAATGGTGGGAGATAAGAGATCATAAGAGGATTTATATACTAAACTGCCACTCTAACCATTCTTCTCCAGCATTGGTCGCTTTTTGCTAAATATGGGTGTTTTTTTGGGTGGCTGATTTTGAGTGACTTCTGTCAGCTTGACACGTGTCAAATGTTACTCCAAGTGTTACTTGAAACTGTATATAATTTTTGTGTAAGGTCAAAGGTGTGTAGAGAAAAAAAAACTGCTTGTTGCAGCTAGGGGGAAGATCGAATAGAAAGGTAGAGAGATTGGGAGAAAAAGTGGGAGACAACTTTATTTTTAGTGGTGGGAGAAAAAGGATCATAAGAGGATTTATTTACCAAACTGCCACTCTAACCATTCTCCTCCAGCATTGGTCACTTTTTGCTAAATATGGGTGTTTTTTTGGGTGACTGATTTTGAGTGACTTCTGCCAGCTTGACATGTGTCAAATGTTACTCCAAGTGTTACTTGAAACTGTATATAATTTTTGTGTAAGGTCAAAGGTGTGTAGAGAATTAAAAGATGCTTGTTGCAGCTAGGGGGAAAATCGAAGAGAAAGGTGGAGAGATTGGGAGTAAAGGTAGGGAGACAGTTGTATTTTTAATGGCAGGAGAAAAGGGATCATAAGAGGATTTATTTACCCAACAACCACTCTAACCATTCTCCTCCAGCATTGGTCGCTTTTTGCTAAATATGGATGTATTTTTGGGTGACTGATTTTGAGGACTTCAGCCAGCTTGACGCGTGTCAAATGCTACTCCAAGTGTTACTTGAAACTGTATATAATTTTTGTGTAAGGTCAAAGGTGTGTAAAGAAAGAAAAGTTGCTTGTTGCAGCTAGGGGGGAAATCAAAGAGAAAGGTGGAGAGATTAGGAGAAAGGGTAGGGAGACAGCTGTATTTTTAATGGTGGGAGAAAAGGGATCAGAAGAGGATTTATTTACCAAAGTGTCACTCTAACCATTCTCCTCCATCATTGGCCGCTTTTTGCTAAATATGGGTGTCTTTTTTTTTATGACTGATTTTGAGTGACATCTCCCAACTTGACACGTGTCAAATATTACTCCAAATGTTACTTGAAATTGTATATAATATAGATATAGATATAGATATAGATTTTTTATTTTCATTAATAATTATAAAAATGGCATCTCATTTTATCTATTTCCTATTTTCAATGTTTGTATATCTAAAAGTGAAAAAAAATGTTATTTTCAATTTCATCATGTCAATCAATTATAAATTGTTACATCATTAAATATAATATTTTTTTCTTATTTTAATTATTTAAAGATCACTTATAGGATAATTTTTGTAAAAAATTCTACATTAGCCATGAATAATAAATAAACTTATTGTTAAAAATAAAAAACAAAATTTATAAGATTATTATAATGAAAATTAAATATATTTTTTTAATTATAACTAAAAAAATCTTTAAAGTGGTTGTAGAAACCCAAAAAATATCTTAATCAGTGGGTACGATCTGTGTCGGGTATTTTAGTATCCGTTCCCATATCCATGTTTGAAAAAAATTAATCATACTTACATGTGGTAGCAACTTTAGTACCATTAGCCACATCATTTTGATACCTAAGAAGTGTTATAACAATTAAAAAACGATTCAAATGTCTTTTAAATCTACTCATAAAACATTACAAATCAAAATATTTAAATAAAAAAAACATCCAAAAAGGAATTATACATACAATTAGGTTTAGAAAGTTAAAAATCTTTACATTAATTTTGATTTTAAAATTTGTATTATAATTAAAATTATATATATTAATAATATAACTAAATAAATAAATAATTATATATAAATATATATGTGTGTGGGTGGTACGGAACAAGATGGATATCATAATACTCGTATCCCTATTCATAACCATTTAAATTTATGAATAGTTACCCATAGTCTAACCCTTAGGCATTATATCTTACCTATGAAGGATAATTTTTGTGGGTATCCGCTCAGTTCGGTAAAAATTGCCATCCCGTCTCTACTACTGAGACTGACCGACCTGCTAAGAGGGTGGTAGAGGCATTTTAAAGGGGGGAAGAGAAATATAACCTAGAAGGAAGAGGCGGCAGCAGAGCTCAGGGGTTATTCTATACTTTAGGTATATCTCTTGGGTATGAAATAATTTCATCGGCTCCTCCTCTCTTGCCCTCTTGATGGTATCCAGTTCAAAGACTTCGAGTAATTCCTTCAATATTTAATCATTTCAGATTCATTCAATATTTCTCAGCACTTACCAAGAAACTTCGTAACCTGAATCAAAGTGTGAGTCTGATGCGCTCTTTTCTCAGCTTCCTTCAACATCCTAGATATCGAATAATTCTTTCAACCAAGAAACTTCGTTTTTCCCTTTTGATATTTTTTATTATCTGTAATTATGGGCTTCCCTTAAATTTTTTATTTATTTGTCTAATTTGATTTTCTTTCTCTAATTCTAATTTTCCAAGAAAGCATGCATTCCCATTTCGGATTTAGGGTTTGAAGGAACCATCGTTGGTAATGCTCACTCTTTCATCGAATTGGTTTGTTGTTCTGTTTCATGGAATTGGTTTGTTGTAGTCGCAGATGACAATGATTTGGTGTATACAATTTATTGTTATGTTTGTTTGATTGTATATGTAACTAGGGGGCGTTTGGAAGAGCTTATAGAAAGCTTATTTGAGTGGTTTATAGAAATAAGCTTATGAAAATAATTTATGAAAATAAAAATAAATTTAACTTCCTGTTAGGTTTATTTTGTTTATTTTATTAAGCTTCTCAGAGAAGTTTGTGAAAATAGGATATTTTTAACTTGTTTAAAAATGCTTATTGAATAAGTACTTAATTAAGCTCTTTACTTAAACACACCCTTTATTAGATGAGCCTGTTGTGCAATGCTTTGGTCTGTGTTAATGTTTGGTGTGTTCCTGTGATCATGTCTGTGACTTGAAAAGGAATAGTTCATGTCTTTTCTTTTTCTAATGACATCACATTAGCTTGTGAAATTGAGCTGGTTACTTATGTGGTGTTATGAACCAATGAAATTGAGCTGTTTGCATATATATTTTTTTAATACCAGAGCATATTTTAAACCGATAAACTCCTATGGTGTATGTTGTGTTATTGTATTCAAAGCTTATGCAGTGAATGGTCCTAAATAGTATTTGGTTAGTTTGGTTAGGATTAGTGCCGTTGAATTTTCTCGTTGAATTTGATCTTAATCTGGCAGGTTAAAGAACCATACTATTGCATTAACTTATCTAGATGATGATTTTACAACTTCTGTTACTTGGATTGATGACACTGATGGATTAATGCTTTTGATATTTGTCCAACTCTTATGATCTTCTTCTTATTTTTAAATCATTCTATCCTGCCATATGCAACAAGTCATATGTTTCTAATATCACCTGCTTGTGGTTGGTAATATTATTTCCAATTTTTCTGTCCTCCTGCTACAGATTACCAAATGCTATATATATTGAGATCTACTACTGCAAACTGCAAACCACTTTTCCTGATATTTTATCAACATCCGTGGCCTGAGTTTTTATTGTTAAAAACGAATATAGGCCTGATATTCTTTGTTCTTTCAACTAAGTGCTTTTTGAGTGTTGAACTGCACATTCTAGTTGTTACCTTATGTCTGCATGAACTCTCAAAATGTAGCTCTTGAATTTTCAAGAAAAATGGAATGGTTGTTAGTGGAAAAAAATTTAACCGAGATATTTGACTTCCATCATATGATGTTAGCTTTCAATTTTCTCCATAATCCATCATAGCTAGATACTTTTATGCATTCTTAACACCTTTATCTTATTTAGCTCTATTCATCATATATAGTTGTTTTTTCTACAATGATGTCATTATAGGTAACTTGTTTTGCAAAGAAGATCACATTGAGAATAATGTTGAAGGAAATTCAGCCTTTAGTACAAAAAGAGCTAAAACATCTGTGGCTTGGTTTTCTTTTTTGCTGGAAATCAAATGAATTTAAATATCCCGAGCTTTCTTTGATGGCACGGGATGTTATGAGCATACCAATTACATCAGTTGCATCAGAATCAACATTCAACATTGGAGAATCAACATTCAACATTGGTAGACGTATAATGGATAAGTACCGAAGTTCTCTCTTGTCTGAATATTCTGAAGCATTACTATGTAAAAATGATTGGCTTTGTGGAACACCAAGTTAGTGTCTAATAGCTTGCTACTTTTAATCTCTTCATTTAATTTATGTTTTTATTTTTTATTTTTATCATTGTGTGTCTAATTGCTTCCTGCTTTTGTTTTCTCTTGTAGTTGCACTGGATCTTGACGAAGAACGTGTTTAGGACCTTGCAGCTTTATCAATATCCAGAACTTAATGATGGTACGTTCTATCACTGTTCTAATTGTTTGAATCGGTTTTTTTTGTTCTTTTGATGATGATAATTATGAAATCCTTGGTATTATTTTGATCCTGCTTGTTTGTTGCTTATGGGCTAATATTGGCTGTGTTTGGGTAAATGGTTAGTACTCTACATGGTGCTGTCTCGTTTAAGCACCACTGCTTGTCTTGTGGAGCATCATTTCCTTTTCCTGGCTTAGAACTTGGATTGTAGATGAACTTATCCCCCTTTACATTGGCTTGGTGGCCTGAGACACTAATTGGTTGTTTCTGTTTAATATTCTGTTGCAGGTGCTTATCTCCATAGGCCCACAAATTTCAAAGAATTGGAATTTGACTCCACCAAAATATGTAGTTGGAACTCTCACCTTAAAGCAATGTGCTTCTGTTTATGATCAAATGGTTATGGTTATGATCTGCAGATAAGAACTGTTATGCTACCTTTTTTCTTTTTTTCCCGGGATAGTAGACTGCTGTTTTGCTACAACTTGTGTTGCTTAGTTACATTGGAAACTACTAGCATGTTCAGTTTGGCGTTTATTATGACCATTGTCAACGTGATTTTTTCCTTGGCGCGGCGCCAAAACAAACACAGCCGTAACATTAGTCACAATTGGTTGGCACCAATCCACAACAATGGCAACGTAACGACAATTACAATGCAACTGTAGTAGTCACAACATAAGTAACATGAATGGTAAACGGAATGATATTCATGTAAATGAAAAAGACCATTAATTTGGTTAATTTATTCTGCATAAGCGTTTACATATTGCAAATCACTTCATGCGTACATTGGTGTACATGTCGAGCCATCATCATTGCTGGCTATACGAAATATTTCAAACTTAACAATATTCTTCTCACGCAACTTATTATTTTATTAACTTCATGACTCAAGTTGATTTAAGATAACCCTTTTCCTTGCAGCATTCAATTGCATCCTGAAACATTTCCTCGAGACTATACTTAAACTCGAATCCAGCATCTACTAGTTTCTTCGATGTCAAATCTGCTAACTTAGCTCCTTTAATTTCCTTCAGCTCACTAGAAGAAGAAAACAAATTAAATGTAAGTTACAATGACATAAAGTGAGGTCATATGAATATATATGAAGTGAAGTATTTTTCTTGGAAAAGGACAGTGTTACTCACTCTACTGTAGGTATTTTAAGTTCTGGATATTTGGCTGAAAGAAGTTCAGAAATATCTTCAATAGGTACAATGAATGGGGAGCAATTATATCTCCCTTTAGGATTAGGATGCTCAAGCAGGAATATATGTGCTCTAGCCACATCATCCACATGCACCATATGGAAACGAGTGACACCAATTTGATCCTTGTTGCCTGCAGCACCAATTTTATTATACTAACCTTACACGCAACTTGAAGTATATAAATCATAATTTGTTGGTACTTTGTATGAAGTCCACCACATTAGGTAGAGTCCACATAACGACAAGATATGTAAAATATTTTATTTCCATCATTTAAGCTGACTTTAAAGAGCAACTAGTGAGTAAAAAATTTCAGTTCAACAGATGCATCTTTTAGGAGGTCTCTATATTCAAAATAAGGTTGAAACGTTGAAAACCAATGTGTGTGAAGATTTTTTTTTTTAAAGAGAAAGCTCAGTACATTTCATTATTAATCAAAAAAACAACATAAGGTGAAATATGATAATAAATTTGGGGACTAACTAAAAATAGTGTCACCTGAGCTAAGGAAGCTTATTTCCTAATAAAACTAACGTCATAGTTTGGGGATGACAAAAGTAATTTGCAAGCACTAGCAAAATGTCATGATCTCGCAATTATAGAATATAAAAACCGGTGGTGTTATTGACTATCAAAACTAATCTATCTCATTAATTTTCTACATCATTGTTAACACCTGATTAATTACGTGTATTGGATGCTTAACAGGTTAACCATTAATCACAAAAGTACCCATCAAACAATAGTGTATATATATATATATATATATATATATATATATATATATATATATATATATATATATATATATATATTTAATGACATAAAATAGCAGTATGAAAATATAGGAGCTGATTGGCCATCAAATGATTGAAATCAAACTTAATTTCTGACAGAAAACTGTAAGAAAGAAGGGTAGATTAAGCTGCAGCACTTACCCAATACCAAAACCAGTGCTTTCTCAACTGAGTCAGGAAGCTTAGGACAAATGAAGGGTCCAACAACAAATGGAGGTATCAAAGTCACAACATCCAACCCATGTTGTTCTCCAAATTCAAGCACTGCCTTCTCTGCCAAGGTCTTAGAAACAGCATATGACCAACCATAAGGTTTCACACTTCTAAGCATATCTACATCACTCCAACTACTCTCATCAATTACTTCTGAATTTTTCCATTCCAGCATAAAGCAGAGCCACTAGAAGTGTAAATAACTCTCTTCACAGTCTTTGATTTTAGGCATGCTTTTAAAATGCCTAATGCCCCATCAATGGTTCTTTGTGTCACTACTTCCTCTGGTTCACTTACTGCAAAATCAATTGGAGAAGCAGTGTGGAATATCCCAACACACCCTTCAATTGCTGCACTGAAACTTTCTGGGTTGCTTAGATCAGCGTTGAAGATTTGTAGCTTTTGGGATGCACCAGGTAGATTTGTGAGGAAGCTAATATCTCTCTTGCGACCTGTTAATGTCAAAATAGAGCACAAGTATATTAAGGTACTTTAAGATTGGTATAGTCATAGAGATATAAATTTTTATAACAATCTAATAATTTTTCCATGGTTTCCGTATTATCCTCCTACCGATAAGTAAAAGACTAATCTCCTGATACTATAAGGCGTTTAAGCGGGGAGCCTTTCAAATAGTTTTTCATATATTTTTCATACGCATAAATCCTGGATCGAACCTGGACCACATGCTTGACAGACTCCAACCCTTCCACTTGGACCAATATATACATTGAAGCACTTAAAATAGACATCCAGTTAATACTTTTTTCACATAAACATGTCATATTCATATATCTATTTCATTTCAAGACACAATATAACTCAATATTCATCTATACTCAAAAAAAATCCTACCTTTAAGTGTCATTTATTCCCTGACAAAAGATTAGTTTCCATTTCAGATGGGATAGTCCTAGTCATGGACAAAAAAAAAATACAAAAAAAGATATTCCATTTTTATAAAAAAGTTATAATAAAAAGGGGTTACTTACTTGGATCAGATCTAATAGTGGTATTAACACTGTACCCATCCTCAAGGAGTTTCTTGATGAACCACGAACCAAGATAACCAGTACCTCCAGTTACACAGACTCTTCCTTTCCCCTGTTCCATTTTGTGCTGGTTTTCCCTTTTCTTTGTGCGTTCCTCTACTTCCAATAAATTGGTCGGTTTTTTTTGGTGTGTTGAATGTGTTATATATATACGTTATATTCTTTATCGCCTGACGTCACATTTTAGTATTGCTATTGAACTTTGGACTATTCTATAAATCAAACATTAAGGAAGGGATGTTCCCTATTTTATCCTTGGTTTCTTTGTTCAAAGTTTCACTACGGGACTGAGAAGATATTTAGAGAGATTAAATTAAAGTAAAATTGTCATATTGCTTTACTCTTATTTTCGCAAATGATTTTTCTTATATATGTTAAATCTATAAGTTTAATTAAGAGTGCATTATGTTTCAAAAAACAAAAATTAAGAGTGTATTTGTTATAGATTATTTAATAAAAAATTAATTTTTGATATAAAAAATTAATTTTTTTAATTAGTTTGATTTATTTGTTTAATTTTTCATAAAAAATAATTTTTTTAAAAAAAATCATTTTATGATTAAAATGAAAAAAATATTTTCATTAACTTTTAAAAAATTTGTCAAAAAAAAATTTAACTTTTAAAAATAATAATTTAAAAACACTTACTATTTTTAAAAAAATATTTTTTATAATTATAAACAAACATAAAATAACTTTTACTTTTTTTTAAAATTTCTAAAAAATAATATATAAGTTATTAAATGTCAAAAATTTTATGTCACAAAAGGTCCCTAAACTTAACAACTAATATACCGTTGCTTCACCTAACCCACGCTCTCCTATTTTGACCTGTCCTTTGAAACTATTAGAAACAAAAAAAAAAAAAAAAACCCTCTCTCTAAAAACACTCACCAAACTCCATCCATACCAACCCGCCTCCATATGGGAAGGTCATACTAAAATGCGCATGGATCCCTTTATTCGGAGAGATTCTTAATTTCTTATTCCACTAGTTGCTCAATATTCATTTTGTCAAAAAAAACGTTGCTCAATATTCATAAATTTATAACCAAGCCATCGTTCCGGATATTGTAGGGCATTTTTTAACTTATAAAAATATACAAAAACTAAAAAAAGTTTTTCAAAAAATTTAAAATTATAAATGATATATACATAATTAATTTAATTAGAAACTAAAAACATTTTTTTAGAAAAAAGGAAACTAAAAAACATAAATGAAAATAAAAAATATTTAAATATTAAAAAAATTACAGAATTAAATCTAGGTTTTAATTAAATATTAAAAAAATTAAGTTAAGAATGACTTGGAATTTTAACCGATTGTGTTGCTTCAAAAAAAAAACCGATTGTGAGAGAATATATTTTAATTTGATATATATAGGTGGTGTGTTGATTGGTTGGAGAAACGAGAACGTGAAGAGGCTAAAAGGGGAGCATAATAATTCATCCCGTGCATTATTCAATTATTCGACAACGTAACGGTTAAAATAAGTAAATAACATGCCAACCAAAGTTGAAGCCGCCGCTAAGAAAAAACATAGTACTGATTTCCCTTTCAAAATAATAAAAATCAATTCAACTAAGAAATTCCACTTCTGTTTGGACTTTGAGAGATTCCCATAATTAATCATTTCTAAATAGGAATCGATAGAGACAAGAAGTCGGACACAAGTGGTAAATAAATTATTTAAATTTAATTATACAATTAAACCTATAATCTTATGGGTTTAATTTTGAATATAAACCAATCATAAAATCACATGTGATTTTTAAGATAGGTTTTTTTTTTTTGACAAATTTAAGATAGATATGATAAGACTCAAATATCTTTTAATAATATAAGAATTTATGGTTGGTTGAGAGTGTAAATTTTTTTTTACACTCAATATATCAATTAAATCCTAATCTTATATGTTTATATTTTTTAAGGTAATACATTATTGGAACATAGTTAGCAATAAGTTGGGGCAGGGTGACAACCGTATGTTTGTCCACTATAGTGCTACTGCAGTGGTGTTTTTTATTTTTTTATTTTTATAAATTTTGACTTTTTTAAAAAATATTTACTTTTTTTTATAAAAAAAATAATTTGTTCTTTTTTTAAATATTTAGTTTTTTTGAAAAATAATTTTTTTGGTTAAGTATGTACAAATATCTGGTTAATCATGTACAAATATCTGATTAATTCAGTTCATTATCTGGTTAATGAGTTTTTTGGTTAAGTATGTGTAAATATATGGTGAATTCAATTCATTACCTGGTTGATGGGTTTTTTTTGAGAAATAAAATTTTTGGTTAAGTATGTACAAATATCTGGTTAATCAGGTACAAATATCTGATTAATTCAGTTCATTATCTGGTTAATGGGTTTTTTTGAGAAATAAAATTTTGGTTAAGTATGTGCAAATATCTGGTTAATTCAGTTCATTATCTGGTTAATGGGTTTTTTTGAGAAATAAAATTTTGGTTAAATATGTGCAAATATCTGATTAATCAGATATAAATATCTGATTAATTCATTTCATTATCTGATTAATGGATTTTTTTAAAAAATAAAAAATTTATTTTAAAAAAAAAATCAAAATTTATAATAAAAAAAAAAAAAGTTGCGCAACAATAAAAGTTGTCCAAGAGTGTCTGTATTCCGGGTGTTAGAATAACAGCACTCCTTCAGTAACACCATGAGAGAAGTAGTTCAACCTTGACTAAAATACCTTTTGATACTTTGGTATTGTTTGAAAGAGTTTATAAAAATTCCTTTTGATTTATATGATGACATGAGCTCTTATGTAGTGTGTTTGGCAGAGCTTATAAAAATAACTTATGTTATCCCATAAGGAGTTTTTGACTTATTTTCATAAGTCACTGGGAGAACCTTATGGAATTATCATAAGAGCTTATGCACTAAACACCCTCTCCGTGCTTTTCACTATTCAAATCCTCTCATGCTCATTTCTTTCTTTTTCTTTCTTTAAGCGCTTATGGCATAAGCTCTCATGCAATAAGATCTTGGCCCCGTTTGGGTAAATAGCTTAACTAAGCACTTATGGCATAAGGTCTTATTGTACAAGAGCTTATGTCATAAGAGCTTGAATTCAATAAGTCATGTGCGTTTGGATGCATATTTCCAAAAGCACTTATACAAAATTAAGGCGTTTGGATACATTACAAGTGCTTAATTTTGCGCGTAGGCGCTTACATCACCGTGGCACTGGCGCTGGCTTTCGCTCCCACTCTCGCGAGGCGAGCCAAGGTTCGCGTCGCGAGAGTGCAAAATCACTTCCCGCATTGGAGCAGCGCCCAGCGCTGGGCGCTGGTACTCATAAGAGCTTATGAAATGCCATAAGTTAGTTTTCCTAACTTATGAGAATAAGTTAAAAATAACTTATGAAATGCCATAAGTTCTTTTCATAAGTTGTGGCAAACACGTGGCATAAGAACTTATGGCATCAGATAAGTCATAAGGAGCTTATTTAAGCTCTCACAAACGGGGCCCTTATATGATAAGCTCTTAATTAAGTTGTTTACCCAAACGCACCCTTTATCTTTTGACTAAACTTCATTTTGATCTTTTATTTTTAAAAACATTCATTTTAATTCTTTACAATTAAAAAATACCCAAAATCATTTCTAGGGATGTCAACGGGGCGGGGCGGGCACGGATATTGACTACCCGCCCCGTTGGATAAAAAAACTACCCGTATCCGTCCCGTACCCGTACGGATATCCGTTTAACGGGTTTTCACGGGTATCCGCGGGTATCCGCGGATATCCGTGAGTAGTTATAAAAAAAAAATCTTTTTTTAAATAAAAAAAACTTTTTTTAATTAAAAAAATACATAAAACTTAAACAAACCACCACATTAATATCTTCTGATATTTGAACAAAATAGCACCTACAAATTAATACATCACACTTAAAATATCCATGAAACAACACAATAGATGAAAATTATCTAGAAAATGATATAAGGACTTTGAGAGTAGATATATATAATAAAGGGTATTATAGTAATTAAGTAACGGGTACGGGTATCCACGGGCACGGATAGTGTGATACCCGCCCCCGCCCCATTTATAAACTGGTATTAGAATTACCCGTTTATTTTATCCGTGGATATCCGTTTAACTACCCATCCCGTACCCGTTACGGATTTTATCCGCGGGTACGGATAAAATTGACATCCCTAATCATTTCCGTCGTTTTTGTTACTTATACAGTTAATCATAACCCATGGGACACTTTTCTTCTTCTTCTTCTCCATAATGAAACCTTAGGAAAATCTGAGCGGCGGCGGGTGGATCTGAACACGGCGGGCTTGGGGTGATCAGAGGAAGAGACAGAGGCAGGTAGAGCACACATAGAAGTTCAATAGCGATCAGGTACTGGGCAGGGTCTCTTCCCATTCAGAACACTCTATTCCCTATCCTCAAATTTCAGAATTTGCAGCAACAGAGTACTCTCACTCTCTATTCCCTATCCTCAAATTTCAGCATTTGCTCTAAATTCCGAAAGGGAAATCAGTTGGGGACAGAGGCACATGCTTTGAGCTCTTGAAAAACAAACCCCAAAGAAAACGTGCTAACACAGAGCTGAACCCACTTTGGTGTCCCCAAAAAAAAAAAGTGCAAAATAAAAATCTAGAAACCTACTCATTCGATTCTCATTTGCATATATGTTGAAGCTGTAATTGATTATATATTGTTTCTGGAGAAAATCTGAAGCAAACTAGAATCCTTAAGAATTAAGCCTTGTGTGAGTTTATGGTTACCAGTTTTCACAGATTCAGGGTAAGGGGTTAAGAAGCAATGGGTGAACTGCAGGAGCCACAACTACGCCATATCCCATCTTCACATGGCACAATGGCAACAGCGGTGGCCTCATAGTGGCGGATCTGTGCGCCGCTTGATCTTTTTCCTTTTTTTTAGTTTTAAAATTTTAACTTTAAATAAAAATGATTTTTATCTGTAAGTTTTTGTCATCACGGAGGGGGTAAACGGACACGTCACCGTTTGTAACGGAACTTGGGTGGGAGATGACGGTCATTTTAGATATTTTTGAAATATAAAGGATTAAAATGAATTTTTTTAAAGATAAATTAGCAAAATGAATTTTACCTAAAAGATAAAGGACCGAAAAGATATTTTCGCCTTCAACCTTGCAACATAAACGCTTGATTTTATATTTTATTTTGGGGGTTAAACATGTTTTTCCTGCAAAATGACGAAATTTTGATTTTGGTCTCTGTACAAAATATTCTTTGGTTTTAGTCCTTATAAAATCTGAAATCATTATTTTTTATCCCTACTATCATATGACTTTTGTTAAGTACTTATGTGTCCAAAGTGACACCCAATAATCTATGTGGTGTCATGTTAACATGTGATTACCCTAAAATGTTTATTAAATCCTAAAATGAATTAGATTTATCTTTCATAAAATAAATGATACGGATTAAATACGGTGATATCAAATTTTAGAGAGATGACAATCAAAGAAAATCAATTTATATGAATCAAAACCAAAATTTTGCTCATTTTATAGAGACTAAAATTAGTAATTTCATATTTTAGAGGGATGAAAACCAAAGAAAAAATTTTATGGGGACCAAAACCAAAATCCGCTCATTTTCTAGGGACTAAAAACATATTTAACCCTTATTTTGGATACAAACCCCGACGTTAGCATGAAATAAGCTATCTTTATGAAACTATAGTTGTCCCATATATTGCGTGCTTTGATTAAGACTAAAGAATCTCTTTTGAGTTCTCATTATTCACATCTACGGTATAAGTCTTTGGTAGCGTTTGATTCAAGTTTTACTATAATATTTTCAGGAATGTGAGTTATGAGAATAAAAGTTTTTCATATTTGATAAAAGTTTTAAAAAGTTGTGAATTGAAACCTTCAGGAAATGGTATGAATGTGTAATAACTTCTCTATTTAATACAAAATGATTGAAAAAATAATAATGAATGAAAGAATGAAGGTAATTAATACAAAGAGTAATTGCAAGTTTTCTATGTGCGTTCTATATCTTCTGCGAATTCTTCAAAATCTTTTTAAGTCTTCAAGTTATAAATACATTGAGAGACATTCTTTCTCGGATGGTTACTTTTGTTTCTCTCATTAATGCAATAGAGTCTTTCTTTTTAGCCATTTTAATGTTTACATGCGTTGGTAGTACATTTGCTATGAGAATTACAACTTTATTAGAGTAACAGGGAGTTCAGAGTAGGGCTCGACAACGGTCGGGTTTGGTCGGATTCGGGCCCAAATGGGTCAATCCGAACCAAACCGAAAACGGAAAAGGTCAACCCATTTCCACCCGTTTATGCCATCGGATTAGGCAGGTCGGTTGGTCGTCGGGTCGGTGGATGCAAAGTTGGATTCACGCAGTTTTGGATGAGAAAACCAGAAAAAGATGTGAAAACGAACAACAAGAAGGAGAAGTATGAGGAGAACAAAAAGTATGAAGAGAACAAATATATCAGAATAACCGCAACATCAAACACCAGCGAGAACACGAAAGACTTCAGTTTGCACAGGATGTGAGTGAACGAAAGAGACATAGGTGTGAGAGGAAGAGAGTGAGGGAGCCATGGCCATGGGCGGCGCAGCTCTAGGGTTTGTCTTTGTACACAGAAAATGACGTTTGAAATAAAAATGGGCTCGTGAATAAGGTAATATGTTAATGGACTTATGGACCTAGATGATGTTAAAGAAGTAAGGAACAAATAGTTTTTGTTAATTGGTTAAAGTGCACATGCTGACATGCGCATAAAACATAGAAAATTGGGCCATTTTATTTTATTTTTTTGGATAAAAAATTGGGCCATTTTAATTTAAACTTATGGATACTTAATGTGGGCTCTTAATGTCATATAAATTAGGCCATTTCAGTTTTTTTGTGTTATATATTGGCCCATTTCAGACTTCTGGTTTTGGGCCCAAAATTTGTTTACACATTTTAACCTAACTTCCTAAAAAACCCTAAAAGCCTTACCTTTATTTTCTCTATTTATCTTCCTCTCAGGTTCTCACTCACGGTTCACCATGGCTGGCGGCATGCCCTTTAACTCAGTCTCCATTTCAATCTGGCCTCTCAGTCTCCATTACTCGTTACTGTCATGGCCAACCACCGTAGCACACTCGCATAGTCATCTCTTTCCTCCAGCACGCTCGCATCGTCATCTCTTTCCCCCAACACGCTCGCGATCGTGGACACTGGACACGGCGGTGAATGAAAACAGAGGTGAAGAGCAGAAGAAGAACGATAGATCCAGAAAGATGAGAGGCGCCGCTAGGGTTTGTGAGGTGAGAAAATGGAGAAATATGAAGTATAATCTGAGTAGAGATTGGGAGAGTGAGTTTGTCGAGTAAGTAGGGTTACATTTTACCCCTCCCTATTGACATCCAAAACAACATCGCTTAGTGAAGTGAGTGAGGGACTGAAACTTAGGACCATTTTAAAACGCATTTGCTGTATATACTTCGGTCGGGTCGGGTACCGATGGGTTTGAATTTTCCAAACCGCACCCGACCGACTACACGCATCTTAACCCAATTTTTGAACCCGCCCACCCGAACCAACCCACCCGGAAGCAGTATTCAGCATCTCTAATCAGTTGGAATGTTACGTAAGGCACTTTTGCTTCCTTTGGGGTGTGCACCAGCTCAAAGATCTTTTCCAACTCTTGGATCCAAAGATCAGCTTTAGTCGGGTCTACGTCCCCGTCAAACTGCGACGGATTCTAGCTTCGGAAGGCATTCAGATTCTTCCACTCTGCAGCCTGTTCAGCTCTTTGCTGCTTCTGTTGATTCTGGGCAGCCGCGTTGGCAGTCTGGAAAGCTATGGCAGCCGCAACGTCAGCCAAAGCTTGGGCAGTGAAGTCCATCCCGCCGTTGCCTCGGCCACGACCGCCACGATCGCGCGCTCCTCCTGGTTCCATACTGACCTGTAAGACACAATCAGTGAGATGGTAACCAGAAAATAAAAGGTAACTCGTCGGATAACACACATTACTTCTTAGAAGTAATTCAAACAAGACTCGATCAGAGAATACATAACATCGACACAACAGGCCTAAACCCAAACATTCCCGAAAGACTCGACTCATTATGATACCACTAATGTGACACCCTAAACCCGGCGTCACATGGTTATCCAATTGCGGAAATATTTCTGATTTACAATGCTGGTTACTTTCTGAAAGTATCATTTTCTCGATGGATGAGTACACTAAAAACGGTAGTTAATTTTTTTTTTTTGAGATGAAGGAAGATAAAGGTGATGAACACTCAGAACATGAATTGAAGACAGCATATATATATATATATATAACATGTCCCAATGAAAGCCAAGTTTCAGTACATAAGATAGGGCCTTATCAATGGCCATTGCAACAGATGTAGACATCTAGGAGTTACAACTTAAAAGAGAGTAAGTAAGACACAGGGAAAGAGGGTCCAGAACCACATCCAAAAGATAACTCTAAAAGTTAGATGACGGAAGATTATCCACAAAATGCTCCAAACTGGTTACTGACACTGGCTGCAAGTAGGGTCTCCACAAGGACTCCCACGAGACGAGACCTCAGGTAATGGATCTATAACGTCGCCGCCCTCATCAAAAGAATCGTCATCGTCGTCATAATCCATAATGTGATCCTCCGGCTCATCTTCCTCCATGATCTCATCGAAGTCCTCCTCATGGTCCTCCTCAGGGTCCTCCTCGGGGTCCTCCTTAATCGACGCTGTCGGCTCTACGTCTAGAGGTGGTGGTTCATGTAGCAGTTCGTGAGCTCGCAGTGTGTGAAGGTAATACCAAATCGGAGGCAGAGCTACCCTCCTAGTTTCCACAGTGTGGCTTCTACGGATTGGGTCTCCGTCAGCATTTAGATCGGTCGTGGTGATGGCTCCGTGGTATGTGGCAGATGTCGCCCCTGGGTGTATCTGCCATGCCCCAAAGATCCCTCGTCGTCCGAAGACCTCGGTCTTCGATGTTGTCGGCACCAGCGGGATATTGGGATCCATCTGGACTCATGTACATACGGCGATACCAAAGGGAAGAGAGAATAACAAGTAGAAATGAAAGAGTGAGATACCGACACCGGATATATTGCACAACAACCATACACATGATACATACAACACCTTGACATATTAACATTTTAAACATTACTCATAGGTAAACAATAATTATTATCTCAAAGGGGTCTCATACCCGAATCAATCAATTTTATAAAGATAATGCATGACGCTTCAATCATCAGCCTCTAATCTTAATCTCATGAGATACCATCACCGTTTTATCATTAAGAAAGAAAGAGTTGATCAGGCTCATACACCCCATTTGGCAAGTTGTCTCCGTCACCTCATGCGCCCGGATCAACATCATCACGAATCCCTTATAACGGCCATTCGGATGTATACCTCTTCGAATACCACATCTTAAGCGGGTATTCGGATAACTCAAGCACGTCTGCCAAGGGGAAATGCATACGAATAAAAGACTTTTTATTGACGAGACTTTTCTTTGTGTTCTCTATTTTCCGTTTGTCAAAGCCCAAAGCTAACAATTATTCACAATTTCTATCACTTAAAAATTAATAGCACATGACGCACAGTCCGAGTATTCAATCACAATACCTTAGACTTCGACCGCAGCCCAAGGTTGTGGTCGTAGAAACAATTATAATTTTATTCATGTTTTATTTCAACATGATAAGGACTCCTAGCCCATAACAACGAAATTAGGACACACAGTCCTCAATTCCAAAATTAGGACACCTAGCCCATGATATCACGATTAGGACCCTTGGCCCATAATTCTTGACACAGATCCCAGATCACGTGCATAAACTGAATACTAGAGGCGATGTCTCGCGAACCAGTATTCTCTTTCACATGTGCTTTACTTTTCGCTCAGTGAAAATCAAAAACAAAACAAAACCTCGGTCACTTGTCCAAGTGATATGGTTTCTATAGGCAAGTATACCTAGTCGTACAAGTAATACGGTAGCGAGACCGGATATCGTTCTTAGGGATCGTGGACAAGTACCACTTCGCAAATAGGACTCCTATCTAGGCGATCGTTTGGATGGAAGGGAGTTCTAACATGTAACAAAACAAACAAGAATAAAATGTTTTTGGTCTTTGAGGAATTTTTTGCAAACACTTAACAAGCAAAAGAGATGAGGTTAACAAATGAATGAAATTGTCAGGGTTAGACTACACTAATCCTCCCTTGATTGCAATGAAATTGTTAATAACACAATTCTTAATTCAATTATGACAATCAAATCTTCTGAAATACTCAAACCCTAATGTCTTAGGTGGAATGAGCCTAAAACCCCAAATTAAACCCTAATGTCTTAGGTGGATTAACATGAGATTTTGCATAAAGAGCCAAGATTTATAAGATTGCAAGCACCCCAAGACCTATGTCTAGATTCATGAACTATTTGGCATTTGATTCATGAGCATGCCTTAACATCAATTTTTCAATAGTCTATCAAAGCAACAAATCATTCCAAGGGTGATCAAGCCAAGAAAAGCATTAAGCATGGAATCAAATACTCATAAAGAAATAGGAATTTGTATTACAACCAAATCATGAGACAACCAAGTTCAGAAAAGCATTCATCTAACCCCAACAAGAAGGGGTTTAGCTACACATAATCATAGAGACAACCACAAGAAAAGAAATAGGAATAAAGGAAGGAAAGAACTCCATGGAAGATTTCCACAGTAGCCACAGCAGCCTTTGGTCCAGAGAATATGTTTTAGGGTTTTGGATACTCTTCTGTTCTGCCCCAGGTGCCTATTTATAAATTGGGCACGCGTCACGGCCGTGATGGCCATCACGGACAGGCCGTGACGTGTTCTGCCTTGGGCGCGCCTTCAAATTTTGATCTGTCACGGCCATGATACTCATCACGGGCAGGCCGTGATCGGTTCTGTCTGGTTCAACTAGCTGGTCACGGCCATGATAGGCATCACGGCTAGGCCGTGACCAGTTCTGACTTTTTGGCTTTCTTCCTTTTTAGCTCTGCTCAATCATGGCCGTGATGGTCATCACGGCTAGGCCGTGGTGGGTTCTGTTTGGTACATTTTCTTCACTTTTCAAGCTCTATCTTCATCCGAGCTCCATCATGGTCAATTTTGAGCATTTTGTCCTAAATTCCTGCAAAACATCACGAAACCACCTTACCCGTTCCAAGGTAAAACTAACAAAAATCAAACTAAAATGGCCTAAACTACATGAATATGCATGCAGAAATGTACATGAAATATGAGGTGAAATCACACTCATCAAATCACCCCAAGCTTAAGACTTTGCTTGTCCTCAAGCAAAAACCAAGGCCAGGAGATATAATTAATTAGAGCAATGATAGTGAACCAAGAACCCGAGTAACTAATCCAAGTAACATGCATTTTCAAATAACTCACCAAGAGATAATCAAATTCAAGTCCAATTAGAAGCTTAGGTTTCCTAGACTCATATTCTTACTGATTCGGGTACTCTTTCTCACCTCACTCAAGTGTTTAGGGATATATGATAATTCACTCAATTTCCTCAAGGAATGAATTCTACCATAAGCTTGACTATCAACCAAATCTCTACTTTATTAATGAAAACACCTAAGAATCAAGAGGTCTTTTGCTAATTATCAACTATCACAGATCATCTCAAGAATTTTTATTTGTAGCCTAATCACAAGAATAAAAAAATTGGGTTCAAAAATTCACTATCTCAATTTATTTGGCACTAAGTTCTCACAATCGGATGCATAATCTAAGCAAGGGGGTAATCGAATCATGTGATCATGCAAAACTATGCCTATATGAATGCAACATGGAAAAATACAAAAATATTCAAAAATACCCCCCAAGCTTAAGAACTTACATTGTCCCCAAAGTAAATAATCAAGTCGGAGAGAGGAGAAAAATTGGAACAACTCATTGAGGTGGCAGCGGGTGCTGTCTCACATTTCTAGTCACAGGGATGCTGGAAGATGGGTCATGGCCGTGATACTCATCACGGGCAGGTCGTGATCAATTCTGGTTAGGTGCTGACCTGTCACGGTCGTGACCATCATCACGGCTAGGCCGTGATGCTCTCTGACCTTCAGGGTCCTCTCATCACGCCCGTGATGGGTATCACGGCTGGGTCGTGATCCTTTCTGATCTTCATGGCTGGCTTATCACGGTTGTGACCAGTGTCACGGCCTGGGCATGATGGTTGCTGACTTTGTTTCTCCCTGCCCTTTTAGCCTGAAAACACTTAACAAATTTATTAATTCGTTTTCCTCTTGATCTTCTCAAATTATTCAAGAGTCAAATTCAAAAACAAATGAAAAAGGAAAAGAAAACTTGGGTTGCCTCCCAATAAGCGCTTCTTTAACGTCACTAGCTTGACGGGTTACAGTCCTATATGAGGGTGTTTTAAGAGGGATGGAGACTGTTTGACGATCAAAGTCTACTCCAAGGTAGTGCTTGAGCCTTTGCCCATTAACAGTGAAAGTTTCTCTGGACGATGGATCTTCCAATTCAACCGCACCAAATGGGGAAACTGACTTGACATGGAATGGACCCGACCACCTTGATCTCAACTTGCCCGGAAATAGCTTGAGACGTGAGTTAAAGAGCAAAACTGATTGGCCTTCTTCAAAATGCTTGGGAAGAATGTACTTATCATGCCAAAACTTTGTTCTTTCCTTATAGATTCTTGCACTCTCGTATGCTAAGAGTCGGAATTCATCCAACTCATTCAATTGCAACAGTCTCTTGTCCATAGCCAGCTTCGTATCAAAGTTCAAGGCCTTCACTGCCCAAAAAGCACGATGTTGGAGCTCTACCTGAAGGTGACATGATTTTCCAAACACTAATTGGTAGGGTGACATACCAATAGGTGTTTTATATGCATTCCGATAAGCCCAAAGTGCATCATCCAGCTTCTTTGCCCAATCCTTTCTTGCATTATTCACTGTTTTCTCCAAGATCCTCTTTAATTCCCGATAGGACAACTCCACATGCCCACTGGTTTGCGGGTGGTATGGTGTGGCAACTTTATGATTGACCCCAAACTTGGCAAGCACCGCATTGAACTCTTTGTTGCAAAAATGAGTACCCCCATCACTAATAGTGGCTCTGGGGGTTCCAAATCGGGTAAAAATATTCTTCCTCACAGAATTGACAACTATTTTTGCATCATCTTTCATAGTTGGGACAGCTTCTACCCATTTACTCACATAGTCAACCGCAACTAGAATATACTTGTTGTTGTGGGATGATGGGAAAGAAACCATGAAGTCGATCCCCCACACATCAAAGAGCTCCACCTCTAAAATACCCTTCAAGGGCATCTCATTTCTGCTGGATATACTTCCGGTTCTTTGACACTTATCACACTTCATCACCCAAGCTCTAGAGTGTTTAAAGATGGTAGGCCAAAACAAACCACTTTGCAAGATTTTCATGGCGATTCTCTCACCACCAAAGTGTCCTCCATAAGGTGAGTTGTGGCAATGAGTCAAAACCCCATTAATCTCTTCTTCTGGAATACATCTTCTAAGAATTCCATCCGAACCTCTTTTGAAAAGGTAAGGTTCATCCCATACATAGTATTTAGCATCATGGATGAGCTTCTTCCTTTGTTATGCATTGAAGTCCTTCGGAATCTTGTTGTCGGCCTTGTAATTTGCAATGTCCGCAAACCAAGGTGCCACTTCCACCCTAAACAACCTCTCATCAGGGAATTCTTCTTGAATTGGTAACTCATCTTTTTCCTGAACATCTGCTGTTGGAAGCCTAGACAAATGGTCGGCTACCACATTCTCCACTCCTTTCTTGTCCTTTATATCTAAATCAAATTCTTGGAGCAATAGTACCCACCTAATGAGCCTTGGCTTAGCATCCTGTTTAGTCATGAGATACTTCAAAGCAGAATGATCAGTGTACACAATGGTTTTAGAGCCAATCAAGTAAGATCTAAACTTATCAAATGCAAAAACCACAACAATCATTCTTTTTCAGTCGTGGTATAGTTCAATTGAGCATCATTCAGCACACGACTGACATAGTAAATAACATGCAAAACTTTATTTTTTCGTTGACCCAAAATGGCTCCCTCCGTATAGTCGCTTGCATCACACATTAACTCAAATGGTAAACTCCAATCTGGAGGTACAATGACCGGTGCGGTGGTGAGTTTTTCCTTTAAAATTTGGAAAGCATGCATGCAATCATCATCAAACACAAAAGGAGTATCAACTACCAAAAGTTTGCACAAAGGTTTCACAATCCTTGAAAAGTCTTTTATAAATCTCCTATAGAAACCCGCATGCCCTAAGAAGCTTCTAACACCTTTCACATTCATGGGAGGAGGAAGTTTTTTGATTACTTCAATTTTTGCCTTATCAACTTCTATCCCCCATGATGAAATCTTATGACCAAGAACTATACCTTCCCTAACCATGAAATGACATTTTTCCCAATTTAGAACAAGGTTAGTTTCTTGGCATCTTTTCAAAACACATGCAAGATTTTTCAGACAATCATCAAAAGAATTACCAGATACGGAAAAATCATCCATAAATACCTCAATAAATTTTTCAGTCATATCGGAGAATATGGAAAGCATGCACCTTTGAAAAGTGGCGGGTGCATTACACAACCCGAATGGCATCCTCCGATATGCATAGACGCCATAGGGACAAGTGAAAGTAGTCTTCTCTTGGTCCTTTGGGTCAACCACAATTTGGTTATACCCTGAGAATCCGTCAAGGAAGCAATAAAAGGCATGGCCCGCCAACGGATGAAAGGCAAGGGAAAATGATCTTTTCTTGTAGCCTCATTCAATCTTCTATAGTCAATACACACCCTCCATCCGGAAACGGTCCTTGAGGGAACAAGTTCATTTTTATCATTTGCAACAACCGTCATCCCCCCTTTCTTTGGAACAACTTGGACCAGACTCACCCATGGACTATCGGAGATTGGATAAATTATACCCGCATCCAAAAGCTTCGCAACCTCCTTCCTTACAACTTCTTTCATGTTTGGGTTAAGTCTTCTTTGGGGTTATCTGACCGGCTTAAAGTTTTCTTCCAAAAGGATTTTGTGCATAAAAAATGAGGGACTTACTCCTTTCAAGTCGGACATAGACCACCTAATTGCGGATTTGTGCTCTCTAAGCACTCTCAACAACTTCTCTTCCTCTATGGGGTTCAATCCGTGATAAGCCTCTGGCTTATCTAGTTTTATAACTAGATGGACTGTGGTTTTTGTGCAAATTATTCGAGTTCACTCTCGTTTTCGCCCAAATTTTCCTTGTTTTGTTCCTAAGTTGGACTCTGACTCGTTCTAGGTAATTTTTGTAGTTTTTAGTCTATTATGAGTAGAATTACGCTTTTTGTTCTTTTTTTATTGTTTCAGGTTAGAAGTGAAGCTCCAAGAGTCAAGGAAGCACTTCGAGTCAAGAAAACAGTGGAAATTTCCATTCTGGAGATACTCGCCCCGCGAGTGGATGCTCGCCTCGCGAGCCTGAAGATCAGCAAAACAGCAACAGTCATCAATTCTGGCTCGCCACGCGAGAGCCTGAAGACCCTGGAAGACAGAGACCATCACGGTCTAGCCGTGATGAAGGTCACGGCTGTGACAGATTAAGGTTTGAAGACTCACCCCACGAACACACTCTCGCCTCGCGAGAATCCAAATTGAAAGCGCGCCAAAACTAATGTTCGCCTCGCGAAAGCTTGTTCGCCCCGTGAGCGGCCGAGAACCAAAATCCCTATTTATAGGCTGTTTCAGATCAGAATGGGGAGCTCTCTTTGAAAATCCGAATCCTAGTTTTTTCCCACTTGTATAGAGTAGCGTTTAGGCTAGTTTCTTGTCTCTTTGGAGCTGCGTCTCCTCTTTTCTTTTTCTTATTTTACTATGGAGGTTATGTCCGATTGTTTGTCTATGAGCATGAGGAACTAATCCCCTCGTCTGAGGGAACAATGAAGCCACCCATGGCAGTGTAGATTCGATGTGATGTATGTCTTTCTCCCTTTTTCTCAATAAATGTTTTCCAATTCTGATTTGATTGTGTTGATCATATGCATGCGTGATTGACTTGTTAACGTTGATGAGGCTTAGTCAGCGAGTCGCGTTTAGAACTTGAATTGGGATCATTGATCGAATATTGCATGAGAGTGAGTAGGAGATCGGTGCAACCTTATAGGGAACAAGAATTAACAGAGTTTGATGATTAGGATTATGAGACCTAGTAAGTAATTAATCCAATCTTCGAATATGTCCTAATGAGAACAACAGTGGATTTAGGAGAATTTGGGGGTCCCGGTTGACATTGTAATTGAACTTAGGGAGAAATTCATCATCACTTGGGTATACATGATTGGGTAGGTGGATTTGTGACCTTGGACATTTTAATTTCATATTTTAATACCTTAGTTTATTTGATTTGTTAATTGAATTCGATCCTATCTTCTCTCTCTCAACCACCTTCTGTTACTGGACCAAACGTATCTAATTTCCCGCGGATTAGTTGAATTGGTAGCCCAATCCTTGTGTTCGACCTCGGTAAATTCTTACCGTGTTATTTTATTACTTGCGACGACCCGGTACACTTGCCGGTGACTCAACAAGTTTTTGGCGCCGTTGCCGGGGATTGGCACAACCAATTTTCCTAATTTTTAGGGAATTTGATTAATTGGTTAAGTTGATTTTATTTTTATTTTTATTTTTCTGTTATTTATTTATTATTTCTCTCTACTTCTTTGATTCCACTTGGTCTTGCCGTGTTTTTGTATGCGAGGTACCCTTTCACAAGAGGACCTGCTATTTGATTCGGAGATCACCAAGACCGAGAAGCGCTTAAGGAAGGAAGTCAGAGAAAGAAAAAGGCTTGAAGCGAGTAATCTTGAAAGGATGGCCGAAGAAAATCCTCCCCCTCCTCCTCCTCCTCGTTACAAGCCTCTCTTCGAGTACAGTCTACCCAACTTGGGTGATTGTGATTCTTCCATCGTGAGAGGCAACCTCAATACAGACTCCTTTAGAGTGGAAGGATGTGCCACAGCCTATATCCGTGAGAATCTGTTTAATGGGAGTGGCAGACAAGACCTCACAGGCACATCACCCACTTCCTTGAAGCTTGTGACTTGCAGAGGATAAGAGGTGTTTCTCAGGATGAGTTTCGCTTGCGGCTATTCCCTCTCTCTCTTAGGGATGTCGCACGCGATTGGTTTGACAGCTTGGATAGGAACAGTATCAGAACTTGGGAGCAAATGGCACAAAAGTTCCTAACTAAGTATTTTCCTCCTCAGAAAGCGGCCCAAGCAAGAGTAGCCGTTACATCTTTCAGACAGACAGAGGATGAAACTTTTAATGAAGCTTGGGAGAGGTACAATGTGCTTTTGAGAAAATGTCCTTCAGATTTCTTTGACCCGGTCTCCAAGGTTCAACATTTCTTTAACGGGTTAAGGGGACGCTATCAGATGAATTGTGATGCCGCAGCTGGCAGCTCTTTTTCCTATTTATCAGCTGAGGATGGATGGGCATTATTGGAGAAGATGTCATATAATGATTACAACCGTGGTAGGGAAACCTCAAGTGGAATCAGTTCTGCGACAATGGAAGCCATTCTAGAGCAAAACAGACTGTTGAAGATGCAAGTTGCGGCTTTGTCAGAAAACAAGAAGGTTAATGCAATACACGAGGGAATGCCTCCGAGTTGTGAAAATTGTAATGGAGATCATGACACTCGGAGCTGTCCGTCCAACTTCTCTCAAGAACATGTGGACTCATGCCATAATTTCTATGACAGTGTGCCCCAGAACAACTACCAGAGGAACAAACAGAATGACTACAGTCAGAATCAGAATAGGGGATATATGAGGAGAGACCATCCGAGTTTCGCTTGGAGTAATGCTAGTGGTGGTCTAGCCGGGCAACAACAACCTCAACAGGGTCTGAGGCCAGACATTGGAATCCAAAGAAAGCAATAGTCAGCAGGCTCTTCTGGGGCCTAATCAGTTGCAAATAACAGATGGTGGAAGGCAACCTTGGGAGTTGGGTTTTGAGAAGACGAATGCGGCAATTGAGAAGTTGGCAATCTATACAGAGAAGGTGAATACGACAGTTGACAAGTTGGTAACGCATACAGGGGCGGCAATTCACAATCTAGAGACGCAGGTTGCTCAGCTCGCAAGGCAACTAAATTGGCGTCTCCCAGGCACCTTCCCAGGTGATACCGAGAACAACCCTAAGAACCAATGCAATGCCATAACAACTAGAAGTGGTAGGGTGTTGGGATCTAACAGGGGAGCAACTGGTTCTTAGGAAGATAAGGCCTCAGAGCAACCACATGTTGAGAAAGAGCAACCTGAGAAAGAGGAGTTGACAAGTGACAAGGCACCAGAGAAAGGGGGAAGGCTGAAGCTTGTGGATGAAGAGTTCGGAAAGAAGAAGTGGGTTGAACCCCAAGACCTCCCGCCCTACATGAAGGTACCGTATCCTGAAAGATTGAAGAAGCCTCAACAGGATAAGCAGTTCAACAGATTCCTTGATGTCTTCCGCAAACTTCAAATTAACATTCCATTTGCGGAAGCCTTGGAACGAATGACATCTTATGCCCGGTTTATGAAGGAGCTTCTCTCCAAGAAGCGGAGAATAGTGGATGAGGAAACGGTTGCTTTGACCGAGGAGTGTAGTGCCATTCTTCAAAGAAAACTACCTCCAAAGTTGAAGGATCCCGGTTCTTTTTCGATACCATGCACCATTGGGGGGATGACTCTAGGGAAGGCATTATGTGATCTAGGGGCAAGCATCAACTTGATGCCCCTCTCTATGATGAAGAGGTTGGGGATCAAAGAAGTCAAAGATGCGCGAATGTCACTCCAACTGGCCGATCGTTCTATAAAATATCCTTATGGGGTGGTCGAAGACTTGTTAGTGAAAGTTGACAAGTTCATATTTCCGGCGGATTTTGTGGTGCTTGATATGGATGAAGACGCCGAGATCCCTCTCATATTAGGTAGGCCCTTCTTGGCCACTGGGGGTGCCTTGATAGATGTGCGACAAGGGAAACTAACTCTAAGGGTGCAAGATGATGAGGTAGTCTTCAATGTCTTTGAAGCAATGAAGCGCCCTGTTGAGAGGTCGGACGTGTATCGAGTGGATGTGGTGGAATCAACTGTTAAGGCAAAGGCAACTAGAGAAGCCCATGGTTCTTCACTAGCACGAGTGTTGGTAAAATCCCATGATGATGATAGTGAGAAAAAAGACCATTTGGGGGATTAGGTCTATCTTGAGTGGTTGAAAGACATGGAAGCCTTACCGAGTCCCCCAAGGGATGAATGTGCAAGGGAAGAGCGCAACAACAAGGGCATGGAAAAAGATGATAATGCACTGAAGTTAAAAGGTGGCACAACCGTGGTGGTCAATGAAAACAATGAGTTGATCCCAAAAAGGACCATCACGGAGTGGAGATTATGTGCCGATTATAGAGGGCTTTTGGATTTAAATGAGTTGTCCGGGATCCGCAAGCAAGCAATCTACAAAAAGAGGACTAAGGAAAGGAATGACGAGCACATCTTGCCTAGGAAGTTTGAGCCCGGACAAGCGGTACTTCTTGACAATTCAAGTTGAAACTCTTTCCGGGAAAGCTAAGATCAAGGTGGTCGGGACCATTCAAGGTCCTCCAAGTTTGTCCTCACGGAACAGTAGAGTTAGAAGGGGTCTCTGGTAACTTCAAGGCGAATGGTCAAGGGATAAAGCATTATCATGGGGAGTCAGTCCCAAATTACAAGTAGTTTCTTCCTCCGGATTAACCCTTAGGGGCGACTTGAGTCAGGCTCGGGACGTTAAACAAGCGCTACTTGGGAGGCAACCCAAGCTAGGTATCCTTTATTTTTAGTCTGTCATTTTCATACATATATCAACAAAAAAAAAATCTTGATTCGCCACGCGAATCCACAGTGGTCGCGTGAGACAGAAGCCCTGAATCTCAGAGGCTTGCTCATGTTTCTGTCTCGCGTCGCGAGGTATACTTTCGCCTCGCGATTCTGGGCATCATAATCTGTTGAAATTCCAGATTCGCCTCGCGAGATACTACTCGCCTCGCTATTCTGGAAAGTGTGAATAACAATTTTCCAGATTCGCCTCGCTAGTGGTCTCTCGCCTCGCGAATCTGCACTTAAGGTTTTAATTTGCAGGAGTTCTTCCAGGATGCTATGCAACAGAAGGGAGCCCGTGAGACCAATTGGATGAGGAGGCAACCATGGAAACTTGATCAGGGAGCACCCTCTCCTCTCCTCACTTTTGTTTTGTTTTTGTTTTTGTTTTGTTTGTCACTCTTGAATAATTTGAGAAGATCAAGAGTTTTTGTATGAATGTTGTGTCGGCAAGCTTGTTGGATTTTAATTAAATTTAGCATAGATTGATTGCATGAATTATTTTGACCATTGATGATTTCCCCCTAGGTTCTGAAATTAGAAAAGTTGATCCCCATGTGAAAAATTTGAGAATTTGTGATTACTTGATTTATGATAAGTTTGGGGTGAGGGGGTGCACGCACTAGGAATCGTATCTCGGTCAAACAATTTGCAAAATGTCCAGGTGAGGATTTGAGCCTCCAACTTTGTTTTTGATTGTGTGAATCACTTTCATGTTGCACTTTTCCGAATTTGCTTGAATCTCTTCATGGTTTGCATGTTTATGTGTTGCATCAAATGATTTAGGCAATTTTCTTTGAATAACTACTTGGCCTAAAAAGAACCATCCCTAATGCATGTTCCCTAGTTAGCCACATTGAGCCTAATTAGCCTATTGTTTCTTGATGACCCTATATTATAAACCAAAATCTGGAAAAAACCATGTGAACCCAATCTTAGGATTAGGAGAGCATGGAAGCTTAGCAAGAGAAGGATTGTGAGAAACTAAGTTTGGGGTGGCTACAAGGTGATGTGTCATTTTGGGGTGAGAAAAAGAAAAATAAAGGTTGAAACCCAAGAAGAAGAAAAAAATTTGCCAAAAGAAAAGGGGCAAAACAGAAAAAAATAGCAAGGAAAAGGCTGTAGTCACCCGAGGCAAAAAGAAAAATGGAAAAAGGAATTTGAGTTGAATATGTGTCAATGCTCATGCTCTCTTAGTTCCTCGGGACTTAAGCCTGGTATCCTTGAATATCCTACCCTTAGCCAGGCCCCATTTCAACCTTTAAAAGACCTTCTGATGTTGCATACATATTTTCGTGGGAACTATTTTTGAGATGAAAATCAAATTCATGGAAAGTGCTCTTGGAATGTGAAGTTGAGTGAAAAGTTGATAGCCTAGACGAAATTGAGCGAATGAGTGAAATTTTACATACCCTTGTGAGGTAGGCAATTGTTTGAAATTGGTGATCTTCCTTTTGTGTGTGACTCTGATCCTCAACTTAGATTAATGATTGCATGAATGTTGAAGTTCTCAATTGTTTAAAGTAAATGAATGTGGGGATTACATTGATGCAAGGGGGGGAAATCATTGGAGAAAAAACTGTTTTGTTAAGATTGCATGAAATTTGTGCGAAATCGATTGAATCCCTTAAGCTTGCCAAGTCTTGAGTCCTTTTTTGGGTTTTAGCTTGCTTGGGGACAAGCAAGGTTTAAGTTTGGGGTGTTTTGATAAGCCTCTGGCTTATCTAGTTTTATAACTAGATGGACTGTGGTTTTTGTGCAAATTATTCGAGTTCACTCTCGTTTTCGCCCAAATTTTCCTTGTTTTGTTCCTAAGTTGGACTCTGACTCGTTCTAGGCAATTTTTGTAGTTTTTAGTCTATTATGAGTAGAATTACGCTTTTTGTTCTTTTTTTATTGTTTCAGGTTAGAAGTGAAGCTCCAAGAGTCAAGGAAGCACTTCGAGTCAAGAAAACAGTGGAAATTTCCATTCTGGAGATACTCGCCCCGCGAGTGGATGCTCGCCTCGCGAGCCTGAAGATTAGCAAAACAGCAACAGTCATCAATCCTGGCTCGCCACGCGAGAGGATTCTCGCCTCGCGAGAGCCTGAAGACCCTGGAAGACAGAGACCATCACGGCCTAGCCGTGATGAAGGTCACGGCTGTGACAGATTAAGGTTTGAAGACTCGCCCCACGAACACACTCTCGCCTCGCGAGAATCCAAATTGAAAGCGCGCCAAAACTAATGTTCGCCTCGCGAAAGCTTGTTCGCCCCGCGAGCGGCCGAGAACCAGAATCCCTATTTATAGGCTGTTTCATATCAGAATGGGGAGCTCTCTTTGAAAATCCGAATCCTAGTTTTTTCCCACTTGTATAGAGTAGCGTTTAGGCTAGTTTCTTGTCTCTTTGGAGTTGTGTCTCCTCTTTTCTTTTTCTTATTTTACTATGGAGGTTATGTCCGATTGTTTGTCTATGAGCATGAGGAACTAATCCCCTCGTCTGAGGGAACAATGAAGCCACCCATGGCAGTGTAGATTCGATGTGATGTATGTCTTTCTCCCTTTTTCTCAATAAATGTTTTCCAATTCTGATTTGATTGTGTTGATCATATGCATGCGTGATTGACTTGTTAACGTTGATGAGGCTTAGTCAGCGAGTCGCGTTTAGAACTTGAATTGGGATCATCGATCGAATATTGCATGAGAGTGAGTAGGAGATCGGTGCAACCTTATAGGGAACAAGAATTAACAGAGTTTGATGATTAGGATTATGAGACCTAGTAAGTAATTAATCCAATCTTCGAATATGTCCTAATGAGCACGACAGTGGATTTAGGAGAATTTGGGGGTCCCGGTTGACATTGTAATTGAACTTAGGGAGGAATTCATCATCACTTGGGTATACATGATTGGGTAGGTGGATTTGTGACCTTGGACATTTTAATTTCATATTTTAATACCTTAGTTTATTTGATTTGTTAATTGAATTCGATCATATCTTCTCTCTCTCAACCACCTTCTGTTACTTGACCAAACGTATCTAATTTCCCGCGGATTAGTTGAATTGGTAGCCCGATCCTTGTGTTCGACCTCGGTAAATTCTTACCATGTTATTTTATTACTTGCGACGACCCGGTACACTTGCCGGTGACTCAACAATCCGCTACTAATGATCACCGGGAATGAAGAATTCACTCCAAGGAAAGCATAACGGAGATAGGATGGAAGTTCCTTCAACTCTAGCCTAAGTGTTTTACCCATGTCTTCAATCCGCACATCCTCCACAACTTTGTCTTCATCATTATTCAAAACTGGACAGGCTTCAAGGGATTTAACCATGACCTCAACTTCTTCCTCACATATCTCTTCTTCTATATTCTCAACCATAAGAGCCGCTTCCAATGAATCTTCGAAAGTTCGCTGAACACTCTTGTCAGTCAATGATTCAACAAGGTCCACACTCATACATTTATCTTTATCACTTGGATGTCTCATTGCCTCAAAGACATTGAAGGTGACCTCTTCATCTTGGACTCTAAGCACCAACTTCTCTTGATTTACATCGATCAAAGCCCTACCCGTGGCTAGGAATGGCCTTCCAAGAATCAATGAAGTTTCACTTTCTTCCGCAATATCGAACACCACAAAGTCTACCGGGAAGATGAACTTGTCCGCTTTTACCAATAAATCCTCCACTACACCATAAGGATAAGTAATGGAACGATCCGCCAATTGGAGAGAAATCCCGGTTGGCTTTACTTCACCAATTCCCAACTTCTTGAAGATGGAGAGAGGCATAAGATTGATACTTGCACAAAGATCACACAAGGCTCTTCCAATGTTCAAATGACCAATAGCACATGGAATAGTAAAGCTACCCGGATCCTTCATCTTCACTGGCAACTTCCTTTGGAGTATGGCACTACATTCTTCCGTGAGCATGACCGTCTCCTCCTTCCACTTCCTTTTGTTAGAAAGAATCTCCTTCATAAACTTGGCATAGGAAGGCATTTGTTGAAGAGCTTCGGTAAAAGGGATGTTGATTTGCATCTTTTTGAACATATCCAAGAACTTAGAGAATTGTTGATCGTTTACCTCCTTCTTCAACCTTTGAGGATAGGGTATCTTGAAATACGGTAGCAACTCCTTAGGATTGTCAACTTCTTCAAGGATTTGACTTTTAGTCTTCTTTCTTGCAAACTCTTCATCCACCAATTTTTCTCTCTCTGGTTTTTCAACTTCAACAACAATAGGACTAGAGGTAGTGGCTTGGGAAGTCTCTCGTTCTTCATTGGTTGCATCTTCAATGATCACCTCATCAATTCTCTTTTCTTTTCTCTCTTCATTTTTTTCTTGTGGGCCTACCACCTTCCCACTTCTTGTAGTAATTATCTTGCAATCCTCCTTTGGATTCTTCTCGGTATCTCCCGGCAATTTTCCTTGAGGTATCTCCGCCATTTGCTTTGCCAATTGGCCTATTTGGTGTTCTAGATTCTTGATGGAGGATTCTTGATTCTTCATATTAGCTTGATTTGCTTGCATGAATTGGGCTAGAATATTCTCCAAATTGCTTGAATTCTCTTGAGGAGGCTTTGCTTGAGAACTTGAGCCTTGCCCTTGTCTCCAACCAAAGTTAGGATGCCTACGCCACCCCGGGTTGTAGGTGTTAGAGAAAGGATCATGCTTAGGCCCTTGGTTTCCCATGTAGTTCACTTCTTCTTGCCCCGGACCTCCAACCACATTGATTTCACAATTGTCGTTGGCATGGTTACCTCCACAGAAGTCACATACTGAGATGGCTTGAACTTGGACCGCTTGTAATTGGGAATTTTGTAGTTGAATGGACCCCAATTGCTTGGTAAGAGTGGCCATTTGTGCCCTAAGAGCACTAACTTCATCAAGCTCCAAAACACCTCTCGTGGCCAATGATCGAGAACTAGGCATTTGATAATCATTATTAGCCATAGTTTCAATCAAGGCCTTTGCTTCATCGGGTGTCTTTTGACTCAACGTTCCACCTGCAGCCACTTCAATCATACTTCTAGAATTTCGGTTGAGACCATTGACAAAGGTTGCAACTTGCTGCCATGTTTCTAACTCATGATTTGGACAAGCGGTGAGCAAAGATTTGAACCTCTCCCATGCTTCATAAAGTGATTCGCCATCCTTTTGTGCAAAAGCATTGATCTCCGATCTCAACTTGATCATTCTTGATGGGGGGAAGAAACGAGATAGGAACTTGCTCACCAAATCATTCCACGTAATAATGCTCCCATGAGGATGGGATTGAAGCCATGACTTAGCTCTATCCCTCAAGGAGAAAGGGAAGAGCCTTAAATGAATAGCCTCGTCAGAAGCTCCATTCAGCTTGATAGTATCACATAACTCAATAAATATGCCAATGTGAGAATGAGGATCTTCACTCTCTAATCCTCCAAATTATTTTGCTGCACAAGATTGAGAAGTGATGCCTTGATCTCAAAGTTGTTACAAGCCACTGCAGGTCTAACAATTGGAGTTCCACATCTATCGACTTTAGGGGAAGTATAGTCCCCCATTATCCTCCTTTGTTCATTGTTGTTAGCCATGGTGACAATTGATGCTTCAACTTGCGATGCTTGCACACTTGGTAACTCAACTTGTGGTTCTTGTACTCCAGAAGATGCTCCTCCTCCATTCTCTCTTGCTTTGGCTACCTTTCTATTCTTTCTACAAAGCCTCTCAATTTCAGGGTTGAATTGAAGTTCACCTGGGTCAATTGTACCTCGCATACAAGGAAACAAACAGAGTAAAACAGCAACAGATATAGCAAGTACAAGTCAAGCTTCAAGTGGACAATTATTAAGTTACAAGGAAAACAGGAAAAAAAACACAGAAACAATAGGAAAGCAAAGAAAAAGTGCCTAAATTAGGAGTCCCCTTTGGTACTCGTGATATTGGCACACCGATCCCCGGTAACGGCGCCAAAAACTTGATACGGTTTCTCTAGTTAAGTATACCTAGTCGTACAAGTAATACTCTGATGGCGAGACCGGATATCGTTCTCAGGGATCGTGGACAAGTACCACTTCGCAAATCGGACTACTATCTAGGCGATCATTTGGATGGAAGGGAGTTCTAACATGTAACAAAACAAACAAGAATAAAATGTTTTTGGTCTTTTAGGAATTTTTGCAAACACTTGACAAGCAAAAGAGATGAGGTTAACAAATGAATGAAATTGTCAGGGTTAGACTACGCTAATCCTCCCTTGATTGCAATGAAATGGTTAATAACACAATTCCTAATTCAATTATGACAATCAAATCTTCTGAAATACTCAAACCCTAATGCCTTAGGTGGAATGAGCCTAAAACCCCAAATTAAACCCTAATGTCTTAGGTGGATTAACGTGAGATTTTGCATAAAGAGCCAAGATTTATAAGATTGCAAGCACCCCAAGACCTATGTCTAGATTCATGAACTACTTAGCATTTGATTCATGAGCATGCCTTAACATCAATTTTTCAATAGTCTATCAAAGCAACAAATCATTCCAAGGGTGGTCAAGCCAAGAAAAGCATTAAGCATGGAATCAAATACTCATAAAGAAATAGGAATTTGTATTATAACCAAATCATGAGACAACCAAGTTCAGAAAAGCAATCATCTAACCCCAACAAGAAGGGGTTTAGCTACACATAATCATAGAGACAACCACAAGAAAAGAAATGGGAATAAAGGAAGGAAATGACTCCATGGAAGATTTCCACAGCAGCCACAGCAGCCTTTGGTCCAGAGAATATGTTTTAGGGTTTTGGATACTCTTCTGTTCTGCCCCAGATGCCTATTTATAAATTAGGCCCGCGTCACGGCCGTGATGGCCATCACGGCCAGGCCGTGACGTGTTCTGCCTTGGGAGCGTCTTCAAATTTTGATCTGTCTCGGCCGTGACACTCATCACGGGCAAGTCGTGATTGGTTTTGTCTGGTTCAACTAGCAGGTCACGGTCGTGATGGGCATCACGGCTAGGCCGTGACCAGTTCTGACTTTTGGCTTTCTTCCTTTTTAGCTCTGCTCGATCATGGCTGTGATGGGTTTTGTTTGGTACATTTTCTTCACTTTTCAAGCTCTATCTTCATCCGAGCTCCATCATGGTCAATTTTGAGCATTTTGTCCTAAATTCCTGTAAAACAACATCACGAAACCACCTTACCCGTTCCAAGGTAAAACTAACAAAAATCAAACTAAAATGGCCTAAACTACATGAATATGCATGCAGAAATGTACATGAAATATGAGGTGAAATCACACTCATCACCAAGTAACCGGAACGTTTATAAATCATTTAGGAGAAAATCTTTTCCTTCACAAATTCTTTTATAAAACATTTAGGAAATTCATTTGCTTTTGAAATCCTTAATGAAATAAAGTCGCCTATTTTCAAAGGGGTTTTCCTTCATAAAACACATAGTTCGAAAAGGTTTTCTCTCGTACCCACTTTGGATCATAAAAAGGTAATTTCTATTATCTTTAAAACACCTCAACGTTTCTTTTCAAAATAAGAATCTCATTTTCTTGAAGTAAGCGTTTTAAACAAGGAACTTTTATAACTGAAACCAATACTTTCAAAGTTCTATTCAAGGCTTATTAAGGCTTTTAATCCTTTATAATCATTGTGCACAGACTCAAGTCCGGCTTCTCAAACTTCAATCAACAGTAATAAATTCTCAACAATCATATCACGCTTAACGACAGTTCATCACATATATAGATAATTCATAACACTTTAAAGCAAGTAATGTTCAACTTCAAGTAATAACCACAATAGTTCAAGTAAACGAGTTATTCAAGTATTGGCTCCATATCACAATAATATCCAATCACTCAAGTAAACACATACACACATGCATATAGTCATTGAATATCCCTAGGCAATCCCCTCTTACTTTCTGTGAAGGTAAGAAGATTAGATACTCGACGAGGTAAGTCACGAACGTTCTCGCTTCCTCCGCGATGGAATTCTAAGGTTATGAACACAAAATCACAAGTTAAAATCAAAACAAGAACACTAAACCATAAGGAATAGGTTCGGCCAAGACTAGTTCTTAGGGTTAGAGATTCCCAAAAATTATACAACTCATGGATTTATGATCCTTAAGTGTTAGGAGTTCATAAACAATGATCTTTAAACAAAGTTGAATTAAAATTCCACTAAGTTAAAAACATAGGGCATTCGGCCAAGGCTAGTAAAAGAGGCTAGCATTCACTAAACTTTCCAATCTCTTGGGTTTAGCATCCATATGTGTTAAGGAGCTCAAAACCATGATCATTTTGGAAAAATGAAAATAACACATACTAGCTTTAATAACATAAAATAAACAAGTTATTAATCCTTAACTTTCCAATCTCTTAGACTTAGCATCCAAATATCTTATGGAGCTCAAGTCCATGATCATCTTAGAAAAATGAAAGTAACACATATTAGCTTTAACAACATAAAATAAACAAGTTATAAATCCTTAACTTTCCAATCTCTTAGACTTAGCATTCAAATATCTTATGGAGCTCAAGACCATGATCATCTTAGAAAATTGAAAGTAACACATACTAGCTTTAACAACATAAAATAAACAAGTTATAAATCCTTAAACTTTCCAATTTCTTAGACTTAGCATCCAAATATCTTATGGAGCTCAAGTCCAAGATCATCTTGGAAAAATGAAAGTAACACATACTAGCTTTAACAACATAAAATAAAAAAGTTATAAATCCTTAAAATTTCCAATCTCTTAGACTTAGCATCCAAATATCTTATGGAGCTCAAGTCCATGATCATCTTGGAAAAATGAAAGTAACACATACTAGCTTTAACAACATAAAATAAACAAGTTATTAAGAGTTCTAAATCCATGATCAATACTTGAAAAGTTGAAACATAGTATCCTAGGCCTACTTATTCATATTTTTCGGCCATCATAGGAACAAGCTATCAAAACTTCCAAGATTTATAGATTCAAGATCAAGGGATAGTTAGAAACTGAAACACATGATCATATTCCAAAAGTTGAAACAAAAACTTCCTAGGTCACAAATGCAAGCATTCGGCCTTCATTGGAAGAGATGGATAGAGATTTTGGTTTCACACAACCTCTTAGTATGTGACAATATAAGTTAATACAAGACTATAGAAAGTGGTTTCAACTCTAAAGGAGTTTTCTACCATTTTAGAGAGATTTTAGAAGTTTAAAGCATATAAAGAACACATAAAGTAAAATAAGAAATAAAATATGAAACTTGTAAAAATATTTATATGAGACCATTACCCTTAGTATAAGGAAGAACTTTAATGAAGAGCTTAAGTAGAAAAGATGAATAAAAACTAAAGCTTTAAGAGCTTGAACTTTAAGAAGAAAGGAAGAAGATGAACTTTATTGGAGGTTGAAGGAGGAAGATGATGAAGTGAAAATGAAAGGAGTATATATAGGGAGAGGGAGGGGAGTTCACGGCTAAGTGGAGTGAGAGGGAGAGCTTGTTGAGCAAGCTTGGTGGTTTAATGCTTGATTGGATAGAAGAAGAGAGAGAAAACACTTTTGGATTAGAATAGTATTATAATTTGAAAAGTGTGATGATTGTACTTTTGGAGTGTGTCATAGCCCTTTCCATCATGTCTCCTTACTTCTTTTACGGTCCATAGTCTGCTCCATTTGATACCCGGTTGCATTTCCGATCGTAATTTTTCCAACGTTTCACCCGAATAAAATATTATATTATATTATATTTTTTTGTACGAAATTTTTTCATAATAACCAAGGTTGAAGGAAACATAATAAAAACACTAATTGTTTCATTCACGGGTCAAAATTAGGTTTTCTGCACGGTAAACTTGTACCAGCAATGAAAACGCAGACCGGCTTCCGTCTGAATTTTCAACTGAAATTTTACCGTGACTTCATATGATATAACAACACAAGAAAATGATTTTAGTTTAATTAAAATCATCCTCTAAGTTTAATCTAAAATAAACACATTTAAATATGTATTTACTGCTACAGAAAACGTAGGGAAAACAGGGTGTTGCAATACTACCCCTCTAAAAAGAATTTTGTCCTCGAAATTACGCACCTTGAAATAACTCAGGGTATTGCAATTTCATATTGTCCTCTGCATCCCATGTAGCTTCTATGGTTGTCTCGTTCCAGATGACTTTGACTAAAGGGATTTGTTTACCTCTGAGCTGCTTCAGCATCTTATCCGCGATTCGTACCGACGAAGTCTCAAAAGATAGGTTCTCTTTTAATTGTACTTTATCAGGTTTGATAACATGTGATGGATCAGGAATATACTTTCTCAATTAAAAGACATGGAAGACATCATGGATGTTGGAAATAAAAGGAGATAAAGATATTTTGTACGCTACTGGACCTACGCGACGAAGAATTTGGTAGGGTCCAATGAATTTGGGAGTAAGCTTTCTGGATTTTATCACTCTGCCAATCCCAGCCGTTGGTGTGACTCTGAAGAACACATGCTCACTTTCCTCAAATTCAAGAGGTTGTCGTCTCTTGTTAGCATAACGTTTCTGTCGACTTTGGGCCGTCCGCATTTTCTCCTGGATCATCTTCACCTTCTCGGTCGTTTGTTGTACGATCTCTGGTCCTAATAGCAGACTCTCACCATCCCGGTACCAACACAAAGGTGTTCGGCAACGTCGACCATACAAAGCCTCATAGGGTGCCATCCCTATACTTGAATGAAAACTGTTGTTGTAGGTGAATTATATCAACGGTAGGAACTCGTCCCAGCTCCCAGTGTCTTCCATCACGTACGCTCTTAATAAATCTTCGAGTTATTGGATTGTTCTCTCTGACTGTTCGTCAGTTTGTGGATGATACGCAGAACTCAATTTGAGTTTTGTTCCCAACGAGTTTTGTAGTCCCTTCCAAAATTCTGACGTAAACCTTGGATCACGATCCGAAATGATACTCGAGGGAATACTGCAGAACCCGAATAAAATATTTTATTTTATTTTATTGCATGAAAATTTTCAAAATAACTAAGGTTGAAGGAAACATAATAAAAACACTAATTGTTTCGTTCACGGGTCAAAATTAGGTTTTCTGCACAGTAAACTTGTACCGGCAGTGAAAACGTTGATCGACTTCCGTCTGAATTTTCAACTGAAAATTTTACCGCGACTTCATATGATATAACAACACAAGAAAATGATTTTAGTTTAATTAAAATCATCCTCTTAGTTTAATCTAAAATAAACACATTTAAATATGTATTTACTGCTATAGAAAACGTAGGGAAAACAGGGTGTTACAAAAATCATTCCTCGGTCTCTTGCCCCCCTAATCCTTTTATCACTAGTGGAAGATATACATTTTATGACTAGATTTAACGTTGGTTAAATAAAATGGACATAAAAAAGAAGCGGTGGCAGAACAGTAAATAATTGGTTCATTTAAATCAACATTAATGTCGGTTATTAAAATAACAGACGTTAAAATTCATCTTTAACATCAGTTGTTTTAATAACAGCCGTTAAATAATTACTTTAACGTCTATTATTTGAATAACAGACGTTAAAAGTTTGACTCAAATTTTTACAATAACGTTATGTCCCATGTGATCACTTCACCATGCCCTTCTGCCCTAACTCCTTCTCTCTCGTGTGATCACCACCTCGAGTTCCTCTCCGCTACCACCGTGAGCTCCTCTCCATCACCACCACGAGCTCCTCTCCACCACCACCGCAAGCTTCTCTCTCTGAGGTACTACGTCTTTCTCTCTCTCTCTCTCTCTCTCTGAGCTTTTCGTTTGAACCTCTGTTTCTGTTTGATTTATTTATAGCGGTGGTCTTTATCATTGTTTGTTCCTTCTTCCATTTTCCTTTTGAGTTGTACACATGAAAGGTAAAACCTTGATTAGTCAAAATTCGATGGGAACAATACATAGAGTGGATTTATTTGAAATTTATATAACATTAATGTAATTTGTGTGCTTAATTTATATAACATATATCAATCAAAATGGGGAAAAGGGGGGAGAGGGCGACGTGCAGAAGATGACTTTGTATTTTGTTGGTTGTTTTCCTTTGTGGATTTGTTCAATTCAGCCAATGAAATGATATCATATCATATCAGTTTTTGTGGTTTAGTTTTTATTCTCCCTCCCATCTTTAGTTTGTTTGTTTATTTATTTATGCGTTAAACTAACCTAATTTATTATTATTTTTGTCTAAACAAGCATCACACAGGGCTGATTCAGCAGGGTCGGCTAGTCGGCCATCCAAAAACAGGGGTAGAACAACCATAAGTTTTAAAAGTTTATCGAGATCTAGGCTTAATGGTCAGAGGCATGAGGTCCAATTTGATAGAAACCTGCAGCCCACGGGACCCCTTGCTAAGAAATTCTTAACTTTTGTGGTTGTAGAAGCTAAAGAACATACTAACATTCTATTTGATGATTGGGAACACGTACCACATAATGTGAAGGATCAGATTTGGGAGTCAGTCACGGTATTTTACTTTTACCCTCTTTGTTTGTATGTACATTATTTAAGCAAATTATGATCCAATATTAATTCCTCTTTTTTGTTCTATAATTAATGTAGATCGTGTGACACCCTCTACCCCGCATATTAATATAAAACATTTGCTTGAAAGAGGTAATATAAAAAATGCATTTATTTAATTAAAATAACAACTAGGTACAAAGGTACCACATTGAAACGTCTCAACAACGCGGAAAACATAATTAGTTTAAAAGAAATCGAACATAAACAAAGCATAAACATAATCCAACCCCGATGTCACATACAGAGCTGGTATAACCGTTCCGGAGTAAAAACCTCGGAATGCAACGAAACTGAAACTAAAACAAAATATAACTACTGAAACAACTGAACGTCCTAGATGGAGTCGCGGCTCCTAAGAGTTACTCCTCCACTGGCTGCTCACCGTCCTCTGCATAAAGAGATACATGCCAGCAACAGAAACAGGAAAACGGGAAGTAAGAAAACATGTAAACACATCGGCATGGAAGTAGTAAGCAAGATGAACATACATCATATACATTGCATTTAGCACCAACTTAATTATATCAACATATTAAATCAACCAACGTATGTTATGCGGTGCAACACTACTCCGCTACTCCATTATGCATGTGGATCCAAACTATCTCAGGAAGGCAACTTCGGAGTTAGATATCCACATTGGCCAAAAAGCACCAACGCCGGCAGTCCACCAAACCATGGGTGAACCCCTCGGCTAGCCGACGCACCAAACCTTGGATGTGCTACACAGGGGAACACGGTCCACCAAACCTTGGGTGAACCACCCGCAGACGACGAAATCACCGTACTCTAGGATGACCTCCCCTATGTTATCTTCCCCCACTAACAACTTCAACGTATGAATGCATGAGCACAACAACAAACAAGGCAACCACCTTCTTCGCTTGGGCCAATAAGCACCCAAGACTTATCACCAACATCAACACCTTTACCCTTATGGGTCAAGGCCCCCTTAGCCAAAAAGCACTAAGGTTCAACTCATCGGCACCTTGACCAAAAAGCATTGAGGTCACTTTGACCAAAAAGCACCAAAGCCTATCAACGTGCGGTAACCCACTGGGCACCGGCTTAACCAACTTGTTATCCTTGTTTATCTTAATTAATCTTTAATTATGTTTTCTAATTGTCTTTGTCTGATTGGTGTATTATCACATTATTGGGGACATTTGGGGTGGAACACCCCTTTAAAACTTTTAATCTTGGATTCTGCGCTGGAGGGGTAGCACAGGCGTGCTCCCTATCCATGGGGAGCACGGTTGTGCTTCCTTTTATGCACAGACGTGCTTGATGCACGGTCGTGCTCCTATTCTGCACGGCATTGCTCCTAGGGCTGGTCGTGTTGTTCTTGGCATATTCAACTTGTGTTCTTGGAGCCAAACTCCCTAACACTCTCAAATCAGATACTAAGGTCCTTAACTAAACCATTTGGTGTAAACCTCACGTCTCACTATAAATCCAAATTTTATGAACACGTTCGGGGAATTATTCCCTTAACCGTTATGTTAATTAAGAGTCATATTTTAGCCAGTTAGGGTCTTATTAACAAACCAACATCATCATTCAACAATCATTCAACCAATCAACATAATCAACATCATAACAATTTCATGTCATTCATAACATAAGTATTCATACCAACTCAATTAATAATCAGGTCATAAATAGATTAACCAATTTGGCATATAATAGAGTAATTATAAACAATAGGCATTTATGACAGGCATACTCATAATCAAGCAAACAATAATAGCAAGTAACTCAAATGAACATATAGTCAAATAATCATGGCATTGGTAACAATTAATAACAAAGGGGCTATGGGAACCCTTCATCTTACGCTACCCCTTGCCTAATGATTACATTATCCTTCTCCCCATACCTGGTATGAAGAAACTGATAGTGACAACACAACCGGTAAGCCACGCGTTCCTCGAGCGGCTCAGTTAGCTTTCCAAGCCTTGGTCAAACAGAAAGGGTTAACCAATTAGTTCCCAAATCTTAAATAATAGAAAAGGAAACACTAAGGAGAGGAACTGTTACCTATAGGGATCAACACCGATGAACTAGATGTTCTCGAGAGTCTCTAAAGCTCCAACAATGCAATGGGTATAGAGAAAATAGGGAAAAACAGAGGTGTAGCGCACTAGGGTGGCTGCTATGCCAAAATAGTGTTAAAACGCGAACCCTCGGTTTCTGTGCCATCTTATATGTTTCAGACCTAAGCACAGCCGTGCATCTTACTAAGCACGGGCATGCTCGCCAATCCCTTAAATGACCGTGCTTCCCATTAAGGACGACCGTGCTTGTGATCCAAACGGTCACAAGACACAGCACTGAGCAAGGGAATGATGGACATGAGCACAATTCCACTTAGCCCCTCAGTAACAACTCTAAGCTAAGTCCTAAGTCTTAAACAAGTAAACAACATATATAAAAGCACTTAACGAAAAACTGGGTGTTACAATTCCACCCCCTTATAAAAATTTCCTCAAAATTTCTACTCACCTCGGTTGAAAAGGTGTGGATACGATTCCATCATCTTGCTTTCCATCTCCCATGTAGCACTTTCCTCAGTAACCCCACTCCAAACGACCTTGACCAAAGGAATCTCCTTGCCTCTTAGCTGCTTCACCCTCCTATCCTTGACTCGAAGGGGTAACACCTCAAAAGTCAAGTTCTCTTTTAATTGTATGGTATCGGGTACTATCACGTGACTAGGGTCATGAACGTACTTTCTAAGTTGAGATACGTGAAAGACACTATGAAGGATGGACAAGAACAGTGGTAAGGCTATTTGGTAGGCGACTTCGCCGACTCTTTTGAGAATTTGGGAAGGACCAATGAATCTAGGAGTTAGTTTCTTCGTTTTCATCACTCTACCAACCCCAGTTGTCGGGGTAACTCTCAAGAACACAAGGTCACCTTCCTGGAATTGGAGTTCTTTCCTCCTTTTGTCGTGGTAGCTCTTTTGCTTACTCTGTGCCACTTTCATCTTTTCCTGAATCATCTTCACTTTTTCAGTGGTTTCTTGCATTATCTCAGGTCCTAGCACCACATTGTCACCAGGTTCACTCCAACATAAGGGTGTCCTACATCTCCTCCCATAAAGATCTTCATAAGGTGCCATCACAATATTGGAATGGAAACTATTGTTGTAGGTTAACTCTATCTGGGGAAAGAACTTGTCCCAACTACCCGACTGCTCTAGCACACAAGCTCTAAGCAAGTCCTCTAAGGACTGGATGGTTCTCTCAGACTGACCATCAGTCTGTGGGTGATAAGCTGAACTAAGTCTAAGCTTGGTTCCTAGAGCCTCTTACAAACTATTCCAAAACCTTGAGGAAAACTTCAGGTCTCTATCTGACACTATGCTAGAGGGTACATCGTGTAGCCTAACCATCTCCTTGATGTACAACTGGGCTAACATTTCCAAAGTGTATTCCATGTTCATAGGGATGAAATGGGTAGACTTAGTCAGCCTATCCACAACAACCGAGATCGCTTCAAAACCAGCTGGAGTCCTAGGGAGTCCAGACACAAAATCCATGGAGACACTATCCCACTTCCATTCTGGGATACTTAATGACTGCAACTTAACTGATGGCTTTTGGTGTTCTATCTTAGCCTTTTGGCACACTAAGCACGCATACACGAACTCAGTCACATATTTCTTCATCCTAGGCCACCAAAACATGCACTTAAGATCCTGATACATCTTAGTGGCACCTGGGTGCATACTCAGTCCACTCCTATGTCCTTCTTCAAGTATCAACTTTCTAAGCTCCGGGACGTCTGGTATACAGACTCTATCTTTGAACCTCAAAACTCCATCACTTCCTTCCTTAAAACTGAGGTTTCTACCCTGAGCAAGCAACTCTCACCGGTCTAAGAGAAACTAGTCTATCTTCTGACCCTCTCTAACTCGATCCATCAAATTGTTGGTAACCTTCAAGGTTCCAAGCCTAATGCTCGTAGCGGTACCTTCCCAAGCTAAACTCAGGTCTCTAAACTCCTCAATCAGATCCATCTCCCTAACCATCAAGGCGGAGATGTGCAAGGTTTTCCTACATAGAGCATCTGCCACTACGTTGGCCTTTCCTGGGTGGTAGGTTAGATCAAACTCATAATCATTTAAAAACTCCATCCACCTACGCTGCCTCATATTCAACTCCTTCTTATGAAAGAGATACTTTAAACTCTTATGATCACTAAAGACCTCAAACTTTGCTCCATAAAGGTAATGCCTCCAGATCTTTAAGGCAAATACCACACCTCCTAATTCTAGGTCCTGGGTAGTAGGGGTGGATAGATCTGTCGAACCTGACCCGGACCCGATTTATCTAAGTCAAAAGATGGAAAATGGACGGGTCTGCACGGTTGGGCGGTTCCTTCGGATCCATAAACAAGTTTCATATGTGCTATAACTGTCGGGCCCGGGTGTGAAAAAAAAACCCATCGGTACCCGGACCCGACCAATTCTACATGGTAAAATGCTTTTTAATTAGCTAGCCCAGCAAAGCAACGGTTGTACTTTTGCTCCACTGATTTATGACATGTCCCTTCATCATCTCTTTCTCCTTGGGAGCGTAAAAAGTATACATGGGGAAGATAAAATAGGCACAAAGCGCAAGGTACTACTACTGAGTACTGCCTACTGTAATAAATGATATATTTATTTTAATCTGCTTTGTAAATTGTAATAGACACAATCCATTTCTTTAATCAGATTCAAAAAATTTCAACATCTCAGACTTATTTCTTCTTCTTCTTCGTTATCAGTTCATACCTCTTTCATAAACCTTGGTGCCCGCTGGCTATATTCACTCTTGAGTCCCTCACTTTACTTCTCCCAACCGGTCAACCCTAGCCACTCCTTGGCTTCCACCACCAACCCTAACATCCTCGCTTGGCTTCCACCATCCCTAACGCTGCTTCCCTCCTCCATCTTTCATTCTCTCTCGTTCTATGCCACTGTGAAGCCATCAATGGAAGATCTCCGAAGTGCGAACGAATATATGCGAAGAAGAAGATCTTCGAAGTGCGAAGGAAGATCTGCGTAGAAGAACATCAATGGGATCCATCACCTCACCCGGTGCCACTCTCCGGCCAAGTCCCACCGCATAAAATGGAGATCTCCGACCAAGCTTCCTCTGTTACAAGGGGCCAGATCAGCGAACGAAGAGCTGCATGCCAAGATCTGCGCCATATCTGCGAAGGTGTTTTTTTGTTCTTGTTTGTGGGTTTATGTTCTTGTTTCTGGATTTATGTTCTTTCCAGATCTGGGTTTGATGTATTTCTGATTTTATGTTTCTGGATTTTGTTGAAAATCTTGAAGATCTGTGATTATGATATTATGTATTCTGATTCTCCTTCTTTCTTTTTACATTTTTTTGTTTGTTGAAAACCACCGAACCCGCCCGAAATCCGTCTGCCACTCGTCGAACCCATCACCCGCCAAAATCGACCCCTAAACGGACGAGATCGGATTGCATATTATCATGCTCGGTTTTGTTCGGATTTGGATTTTTTGGCCCGAATCCGACCGCTGTCCACCCCTAATGGGTAGGGTAGTTCTTCTTATGGGTTTTCAACTACCTAGAAGCATAAGCTACTACCTTACCATTCTGCATCAACACACCACCTAAACCTTGCTTAGAAGCATCGTAGCAAACTACGAAAGCTTCACTAGGATCTAGTAAAACTAACACTGGTGCTGATGTTAACCTTTCTTTAAGGGTTTGGAAACTCTCTTCACACTTAGAGTCCCACACAAACAACTGTCCCTTCTTGGTGAGACGGGTTAAGGGTAAGGCTAACTTAGAGAAACCTTCCATGAACCTCCTATAGTACCCTGCTAAACCCAAGAAACTCCAAATCTCGGTTACTGACTTCGGTGCTTCCCACCGGAGCACCGTCTCAACCTTAGCCGGATCCATGACTATGCCACCTTTAGAGATGACATGTCCTAAGAAACTCACACTTAGACAACTTAGCATACAATTGCTTTTCCTTAAGGGTCTGCAAGACAACTGATCAGCCTCTGGCTAACTAGTTTTATAACTAGTAAGATCATGGTTTTTGTGCTAATTATTCGAGTCTCAATCTCGTTTTAGCCCAGATTTGGATTTAATTGTCCTGAAGCAACATTTTGAGTTTCTTAAGTAATTTTTGTTAATTATGAGTCAAATAAAGCATTTACTGCTATTTCATGTTTTCAGGTTAATAAGAAGAGCAAAAAGGGAAGGACACCTGAAGCAGAAGCCATCACGCCCAGGCCGTGACACTGGTCACGGCCGTGATGAGCCACCCATGAAGATCAGAGACCATCACGGCCCAGCCGTGATAAACATCACGGGTGTGATGAGAGAACCCTGAAGCACAGAATTGATCACGGCCTAGCCGTGATGAAGGTCACGGCCGTGACAGATTAACACCCAAAGTCAGAAGCGATCACGGCCTGGCCGTGATAGGCATCACGGTCGTGACGGACCAGAATTTGAATGCGCTCCCTTGGCAGAATTGGTCACGGCCTGGCCGTGACGGCCATCACGGCCGTGACGCGCAGCCTCTTTATAAATAGGAGCGCAGCAGACACAGAAAATAAATCTAATTTTCATTGTTTTACACTTTGTTTTTAGGATTTTTGTGTTACGTTTGTAATGGAGAACCAATCTCCTTGGATTGATCTGTTGTAATCGGTTTCCATTGCCACTTGAGGTTCTGTAATTCCCAAACTTATTGCTATTCTCTTTCAATATTGTTCTATATGTTCTGTTTGCTTAATTCAGGATTGTATAGAATATGTATTGATTTGTTTCGATGATTTTATGTTCCTATACTTAATCGCGTTTGCTTAATTCGCGTGTGTTCAATCGTGTTTGCTTAATTCAGGAGGGATTCACCCCGTTTGCTTAATTCGAGAATTAGGAACATATATCTCGTAGTGTCAATTCCGCTTGTTAATTGCTGCTACAATCGGAAAGAGATTAGAATCTGCTTAGGGCATGGAATTATATGAATCAATGATAGTGGGAAATCAAAAATAGTAGATTATTCGTTTTTAGCTTATTGATAATTATTTAGTTTGCATTGTTTTTCTTAATTGTTTTCTTAATTGAATTTCAAATCCAACCCCCCCCCCCCCCCCCTCCCCAAAACTGATTTTGCTGTTAATAACAATCCAAGAGTCCTTGTGAGACGATACTCGAGTTGTCGCGCCCTAACTATAGTTTTTGTAAACCACTCGCTTTTTGACCCGTGTGCGACAGCGTGTCAAAATTGGCGCCGTTGCCGGGGACTCTTGTTGTTATTAGCAGAAAAAAAAAAGATGCATTGCTGAATTAGTTTTGGCTACTAGGTCTGGTTGTGAACCTTAGTATGGATAATTATATGCAAAATTATATGCCTAATGTTTATTATGAACCATCATGCATATATTATCCTGGCTTCACTAGTGGTTATGAGTTTAGCAGTGATTTTGGCATGAACGGAGTGAACCACTATTCTGGCCAACATGGTGGAGAACAAGGCAGCTTGGATGAGATTGCCTCTTTGGTGCATCAAATGACAATAAGCCAGCAGCAATATCAGCCTGACCCTACCCTACTCCAACTCAGTCTGGAAGAATTGGTGCAACAGATGGCAATCTTGAATCTCAACGGAGGACAGAAGCAGGTTTTCAGAAGTTGGCCACTCAAATTGGTCACATTGCCTCCACCTCGGCTACACTGCAAACTCAACATCTCCTTGAAGAACACACAGATTCACAAATAGTTGTTCTTGACAATACTTCTTTTGAGCATGATTTTGATAATAATGTCAAGAACACTATTATTGATGAACTTTGTGTTGAATTTCCCGACATTCAAGCCTTTTCTGATTTTGTTTATTGTACTATATGTGCTGATTATACTAACACTAACCTTTGTGTGGTGTGTGCTGAGATTTCTGCATGTATAGCAGGTGATGGATTTGATAATGCAGTGAATGAAAATCGTGCAGAAGTCGAAGCAGCACCAGTAACCCTCTCCACTTGTTTATCACCTCCCACTGTGGAACAACCAGCGATGGAGTTCAAGCCTCTGCCTGAGAGACTGGATTTTGCATCCTTGAATATGAAGGCACTATGGTCAGTCCAAGAGGTTGAACCCCATTTTTATTGGGAAGACTTTGTTGACAAGGAGGTCATCTTTGACCCAAGAGGGAGTGAGAAGTCCGCCTCACTTGGTGAGGTCACCATGATTGTCAAGTGCTCACTTTCATATCAAGGTTGCAAGTTATGGGACCATGGAATAAGCTTTCATCCTTTGTATATCACTTGGGCCTTATGCTATAAGCAATGGGATCCAGGAGGGAGCCCCTCAATGAGTTTTCTTAACCCTTCTCCTTAGTTTATTTTCATTTTCTTGTTAGTTTGAGTTTTTCTTTTCCTTCATTTGTTTTTGAATTTAGCTCTTGAATAATTTGAGAAGATCAAGAGTATGTGTGTGAGTCTTGTGTCGGTGAGCTTGCTGGATTTAAACGAATTAGCATAGATTGATTGCATGATATATGTTGATTGATGATAATTTCCCCCTAGATTTTGAAAATTGAAAATTGACCCCCATGTGAAAAATTGAAAATTGAACTTTGAGATATTCTATTGTGATTGCATGATTTATGATAAGTTTGGGGTGAAAGGGTGCACACACTAGGGATAGAATCTCGGTCAAACAATTTGCGAAAATGTCCAGGTGAGGAATTTGAGCCTCCAACATGTTTTTAACTGTGTGAATCACTTTTAAGTTGCACTTTCCCGATTTTTCTTGAATCTCTTCATGGTTTGCATGCTTATGTGGTTGCATCAGATGATTTAGGCAACTTTCTTTGAATTAACCACTTGGCCTGAAAAGAACCATCCCTAATGCATGTTCCCTAGTTAGCCACGTTGAGCCTAATAAGCCTATTGTTTCTTGATGACCTCATGTTATAAGCCAAAAATCTGGAGAAACCATGTTAACCCGATCTTAGGATTAGGAGAGAATGGAAGCTTAGCAAGAGAAGGGTTGCAATAAACTGAGTTTGGGGTGGCTACAAGGTGTGATATGTCATTCTGGGTTGAGAAAAAGAAAAAAAATAAAGGTTGGAGCCAAAGGCTAAAAAAAATTAAAATAAGAAAAGAAAAAGAAAAAGAAAGAAAAGAACAAAAATGTAAAAAAAAAGGGTATTGGAAGATAAAGGCTGTAGACACCTAAAAGCATAAAGAGAAAAATGGAAAAAGGAACTTGAGTGGGAATTCAATATGTCAAAATGCTCATGCTCTCTTAGTTCCTAGGGACTTAAGCCTAGTACCTTTGAATAACCTACCTTTAGCCAGGCCCCATTACAACCTTTAAAAGACCTTCTGATGTTGCATGCATGTTTTCGTGGGAACTTTGTTTGAGATGGAAATCAAATTCATGGGAAGTGCTCTTGAAATGTGAAATTGAGTGAAAAATTCATAGCCTAAACAAACTGAGCGAATGAGTGAAACATTAAATGCCCTTGTGAGGAAGGCGATTGTTTGAATTTGGTGATCTCTCTTTTGTGTGTAACTTGGATCCTCAACTTAGATTAATGATTGCATGAATGATGGAATTCCCAATGTTTTAAAGTAAATGAATGTGGGGGTTACATTGTTGTAGGGGGGGACATTGAAGAAAAATTGTTTTGTTGTAATTGCATGAAATTTGTGCGAAATTGATTAAATCCTTTAAGCTTGCCAAGTTTGAGTCTTTTTGAGTTTTAGTTTGCTTGGGGACAAGCAAAGTTTAAGTTTGGGGTATTTTGATCAGCCTCTGGCTAACTAGTTTTATAACTAGTAAGATCGTGTTTTTTGTGCTAATTATTCGAGTCTCAATCTCGTTTTAGCCTAGATTTGGATTTAATTGTCCTCAAGCAACATTTTGAGTTTCTTAAGTAATTTTAGTTAATTATGAGTCAAATAAAGCATTTGCTGCTATTTCATGATTTCAGGTTAATAAGAAGAGCAAAAAGGGAAGGACACCTGAAGCAGAAGCCATCACGCCCAGGCCGTGACACTGGTCACGGCCGTGATGAGCCACCCATGAAGATCAGAGACCATCACGGACCAGCCGTGATAAGCATCACGGGCGTGATGAGAGAACCCTGAAGCACAGAATTGATCACGGTCTAGCCGTGATGAAGGTCACGGTCGTGACAGATCAGCACCCAAAGTCAGAAGCGATCACGGCCTGGCCGTGATAGGCATCACGGCCGTGATGGACCAGAATTTGAATGCGCGCCCTTGGAAGAATTGGTCACGGCCTGGCCGAGACGGCCATCACGTCCATGACGCGCGGCCTCTTTATAAATAGGAGCGCAGCAGACACAAAATAAATCCAATTTTCATTGTTTTACACTTTGTTTTTAGGATTTTTGTGTTACGTTTGTAATGGAGAACTAATCTCCTTGGATTGATCTGCTGTAATCGGTTTCCATTGCCACTTGAGGTTCTGTAATTCCCAAACTTATTGCTATTCTCTTTCAATATTGTTCTATATGTTCTGTTTGCTTAATTTAGGATTGTATAGAATATGTATTGATTTGTTTCGATGATTTTATGTTCCTATACTTAATCGCGTTTGCTTAATTCGCGTGTGTTCAATCGTGTTTGCTTAATTCACGAGGGCTTCACCCCGTTTGCTTAATTCGGGAATTAGGAACATATATCTCGTAGTGTCAATTTCGCTTGTTAATTGATGCTACAATCAAAAAGAGATTAGAATCCGTTTAGGGCATGGAATTATATGAATCAATGATAGTGGGAAATCGAAAACAGTAGATTAATCGTTTTTAGCTTATTGAAAATTATTTAGTTTGCATTGTTTTTCTTAACTATTTTCTTAATTGAATTTCAAATCCAACCCCCCCCAAAAAAAAAAAAAAAACTGAAACCTTGTGAGAGGTCTTGTTACATGTAGTCCATGAACACAACACAAAACTCGTCACACCATGGGTCAAGGGCATAACCAAGTACTTATAGTGACCATAACGTATCCTAAACGCTGTCTTCAGGATGTCCTCAGACTTAACCTGAATCTGATGGTGCCCTGACCTCAAATCTATCTTCAAGAAGACGCAAGCGCCTATCAACTGATCCATAAGATCATCAATCCTAGGGAGGGGATACCAATTCTTAATGGTCACCTTTTTGAGCTGTTGATAGTCGACACACAACCTCATACTGCCATCCATCTTCTTTACTAGCAACATTGGCGCTCGCCATGGGGATACACTAGGCCTAATAAATTGCTTCTTGATCAGATCCTCTATCTGTTTTTTCAACTCAGCTAGCTCTAGAGGAGACATTCTATAGGGCGCTATGGATATTGGCCTGATGCTAGGCACTAAATCTATGGTGAACACAACATCTCTCTCAGGGGGCAAGTTATAAACATCCCCCTGGAACACTTCAGGAAATTCCCGCACAACAGGCACACTTCAGACATCAGGAGGGCTCTCTAATTCCAAGGAAGATAGCATCATGTACACTTGGGCCACGTCCTTCATCGAAGCCTTGACTTGGTTGGCAGAGAGAAAGGTCGGATTCTTAGACTCCACCGGAGTTCCAAAACCTATGGTTTTATCAAAGCAATTCAGAAGGACGTGGTTGGAAGATAACCAGTCCATGCCAAGAATAACATCAATTTGTTTTAAGGGTAAGCATACAGGATTTACGATAAAAGTTCTACCATCAATGGTAATATGATGGTTCTTGCATGCATTAGAAGTGAGAACAGGCTTGTTTGTAGGTTCGGAAACAATTAAATCATACTCAAGAAAGGTAACAGTCAATTTAAGTTGACCCTATCATGCAATATAAATGAGTGTGTAGCACCCGAATCATACAATACAGTTAAAGGAGTTCCATCAATTAAGCACATACCTTGAATCAAGTCATCAAACTCGGAGGCCTCGGGTCCACTGAGAGTAAAGACTCTTCCAGTAGTCTTCAGTCGATTAGTCTGAGACTGCTGACTCTTGCTAGCACTTAGAGGTTCTGACTTTGCTCCTCCATAATCCCGACTGATGTGGCCATGCTTGCCACATTTAAAGCAGGTGACGTCTGATTGGTGTGCCACACTTTCCGCACCTCATGGGCCTAGAGGCATTAGAGTTGCCACCCCTGGACCTATCATAAGAAAACCGTGGCTTCCTGCCACTCTGTTTGAACTCCTGGTCGGCTGGAGCATAACATTGCTTGCCTTTATCCTTCTGCTCGGTCTTCATGCTGCCTTGGCTATCTGAATTCCTGAAATTGGCCACTCTGGACTTGTAGGCATCCTCAAAGATCCTACACTTGTTCACCAAGGTTGGGAAGACTCTGATCTCTTGGTAACTGATCGCTTGCTTGATCTCCGGACGAAGACCATCCTCAAACTTTACACACTTTGACCGATCATCCACCATGACTTGATAAGGTGTGTAATACCAAGCCAGCTCCTCAAACTTTGCCGCATACTCTCCCACTGACATATTTCCCTGGTTCAGCACCAAGAATTCCATCTCTTTCTTGTCACGTACATTCGCGGAAAAATACTTCTCCAAGAACCTATCTCTGAAAACAGCCCACGTGATCACCGTGCCCTCAGCCTGCATTCTTTGACGGCAGTTCTCCCACCAGTGCTCAGCCTCCTCAGTGAGCATGAACGTGGTGAAGATAACCAGTTTCTGATCATTGCAATCCATGGCTCAGAAGATCTTCTCTATCTCTCTCATCCACAACAGAGCACCCTCGGGGTCATAAGCTCCTCTGAAGGATGGCAGATTATTTCGCAGGAACTTGTCAAGACCCTGAAACTCAGCCGGTCCTCCGTTGTTGTTGTTCTGAACTTGCCCTATCGCATTGGTAATGAGTGCCAACGCGTCACCAATTTCCTGATCGTTCCTGCCTCTTCCTGCCATGAGTTCATGTACATGTCCAAAACAACCATTTAATACAGAGAACTTAAGCAGGAAAAAGCGATTGGCTCAAATCTTAAGCATCATTGTCTATAACAAGTATAGGCAATCCAAACAAGAGCACACAACAGACTCACGACAGACTCATACCATGGCCTGATAGGATAGACCTGCTCTGATCCCACTAAATGTGACACCCTCACCCCGCATATTAATATAAAACATTTCTTTGGAAAGAGGTAATATGAAAACATGCATTTATTTAATTAAAATAACAACTGGGTACAAAGGTGCCACATTGAAACGTCTCAACAACGCGGAAAACATAATAAGTTTTAAAGAGATTAAACATAAACAAAGCATAAACATAATCCAACCTCGATGTCACATACGGAGCTTGTATAATCTTTCCGGAATAAAATCCTCAGAATACAACGAAACTAGACCTAAAACAAACTATAACTACTGAAACAACTAAACATCCTACCAAGTGTCGCAGCTCCTCAGAGTCACTCCTCCACTGGCTTCTCACCATCCTCTGCATAAAGAGATACATGCCAACAACAGAAAATGGAAAACGGGAAGTAAGAAAACATGTAAACACATCGGCATGGAAGTAGTAATCAAGATGAACATACATCATATACATAGCATTTAGCATCAACTTAATTATATCAACATATTAAATCAACCAACGTATGCTATGTGGTGCAACACTACTCTGCTACTCCATAATGCATGTGGATCCAAACTATCTCAGGAACGCAACTTCGGAGTTATATATCCACATTGGCAAAAAAGCACAAACACCTGATCCCACCAAACCATGGGTTAACCCCTTGGATAGCTGACACACCAAACCTTGGATACGCCACCACGGGGGTGCACGGTCCACCAAACCTTGGGTGAACCACCCGTAGACGGCCAGATCGCCGTACTGTAGGACAACCTCCCCTATGTTGATCTTCCCCCACTAACAACTTCAACGTATGAATGCATGAATTCAACAACAAACAACGCAACCACCTCCTTCGCTTGGGCCAATAAGCACCCAAGTCTTATCACCAACATCAACACCTTTACCCTTATGGGTCAAGGCCCTCTTAGCCAAAAAACACTAAGGTTCAACTCATCAACACCTCGACCAAAAATCATCGAGGCCACTTTGGCCAAAAACTACCAAAGCCTATCAATGTGCGGTAACCCACTAGGCACCGTCTTAACCAACTTGTTATCCTTGTTTATCTTAATTAATCTTTAATTAAGTTATCTAATTGTCTTTGTCTTATTGGTGTATTATCACATTATTGGGGACATTTGGGGTGAAAAAAACCTTTAATATTGGATTCTGTGCTGGAGGGGTAGCACGGGCGTGCTCCCTCTAAGCACGGGGAACACGATCATACTTCCTTTTATGCACAAACGTGCTTGATGCACGGTCGTGCTCCTGTTCTGCACGGTCATACTTAAAGCGTGACCATCTTCCAGATTCAAACTGGGAGCACAAGTGCTCCCTGTTCCGCACCGCCGAGCTCCCGTAGCTAGTCGTGCTATTCTGGGCAGATTCAACTTGTGTTCTTGGAGCGAAACTCCCTAACCCTCTCAAATCAGATCCTAAGGTCCTTAACTAAACCATTTGGTGTAAACCTCACGTCTCACTATTAATCCATATTTTATGAACACGTTAGGGGAATTATTCCCTTAACCATTATGTTAATTAAGAGTCCTATTTTAGCCAGTTAGGGTCTTATTAACAAACCAACATCATCATTCAACAATCATTCAGCCAATCAACATAATCAACATCATAACAACGATATTCATGTCATTCATAACATAATTATTCATACCAACTCAATTAATAATCATGTCATAAATAGATTAGCCAATTTGGCATACAAGAGAGTAATTATAAACAATAGGCATTTATGACAGGCATACTCATAATCAACCAAACAATAATAGCAAGTAACTCGAATGAACATACAGTCAAATAATCATGGCATTAGCAACAGTTAATAACAACGGGGCTATGGGAATCCCTCATCTTACACTACCCCCTTGCCTAATGATTACACTATCCTTCTCCCCATACCTGGTATGAAGAAACTGACAGTGACAACACAACCGGTAAACCACGCGTTCCTCGAGCGGCTCAGTTAGCTTTCCAAGCATTGGTCAAATAGAAAGGGTTAACCAATTAGTTCCCAAATCTAAAATAATAGAACTGGAAACACTAAGGAGAGGAATTGTTACCTATACGGATCAACATCGATGAACTAGACGTTCCCAAGAGTCTCTAAAGCTCCAACAATGCAATGGGTTTAGAGAAAATAGGGAAAAACAGAGGTGTAGCTGCACTAGGGTGGATGCTATGCCAAAATAGGGTAAAAACGTGAACCCTCGGTTTCTGTGCCATTTTATAGGCTGCAGACCTGAGCACGGCATGCTCACCAATCCCTTGTACGGTCGTGCTTCCCATTAAGCACGACCATGCTTCCGATTAAGAACGATCGTGCTTTTGATCCAAACAGTCACAAGACACAGCACTGAGCACGGGCATGCAAGACATGAGCATGGGCATACTGGATATGAGCACTGATGGCGGGTTGTACTCCGGTAAGTGTACCGGGTACGTCACCAAGTAATAAAAAGATCGATCCCACAGAGACCGTGATCTCAAATAACAACTAATTATTAAAACAATTAAACTGGACTATATTAAAAAAAAGGATTTTGAAAAGATTTGATTTTTCTAATAAGAAATACTTAGAAAATCAGATATTTAAGAACGCGATCAATTAAAATAGGAAAGTAAATCAATTAGGGGTTTTTAAAATCAAAAGAGATTCCTAGGAATTGGGTTACCAACAAGATTGTTCATGTTACCAAATTGACTACCCCTTGTTAATTATCAAAATTGCTTTGAAGGAGAATTTATCCTCAATAAGTTGATGCTCCCTATCAGGTTACAAAAACCGTGCCCAATTAAAGCAACCCCTACTCTCGTGGTAATTGAATCTAAATTGAACCCCTTAAGCTTTACAACAATTCGTGAACCCTCGAAGGACCGCTTCTAACTCTCATGATTTAAGTCCTAAGTTTGATTCCTATAGATCCAATACCTAAGTTCACCGCTAGGTTCCTCCTTAGAGTATTTATGACATACAAGTAAGTGTGCACCATATTCACAAGTAATTCATGCGATAGGAACCAAATCGAAAGCAAATTGAAATTAATAAAGGGAAAACATCAATTCATAACAATAAAAGAAATCTTGGGCATAGCCCCAATCCCTAGAAATAAAACGACTACTCAAGCATTGTCATGGTAAGAGCAAGCTTGATTAACAAAAACATGAAAGAAAACCTAAGAGAGGAGGAGAAGAAGAAAAAGAGAAAATCCTAATTTTGCCTAAGGTAGCAGCCCCCAAAAGTCCCCCTATTTTCGAGCCTAATTGCTCTATTTATGGATTAGGGTAACTTGAATCCCAATCAATCACAAATTCAGATCAAATCAGTTTCTAACGATCCATATATTACACGTCACGGCCGTGATGGCCATCAAGGCTAGGCCGTGGCAGATTCTGCCTTGGAGGTTGCTTCACTGGTTGGTCTGTCACGGCCATGACCACCATCATGGCCTGGTCGTGATCAGTTCTGCCTGTGAGGGTCTGGTTCAGTTGACATGTCACGGCCGTGATGGGCATCACGGCCTGGCCGTGATGGGCATCACGGCCTGGCCGTGACCAGTTCTGACTTTTCCATTCTTTCTTTCAGCTCTACTCGATCATGGCCGTGATGGTTGTCACGGCTAGGCCGTGATGGGCTCTGTTTGGCTCATTTTATTGCTTTTCAAGCTCCATCTTCATGCAAGCTCCATCATGGTTAATCTTGAGCATTTTAATCCCCAATTCCTGTACAACAATACCACAAAACCGCCTTACCCGTTCCAAGGTAAAAACTAACCAAAATCAAATTAGAAATGCTTAAACTATATGAAAATGCATGCAAAATGTCAATGAAATATGAGGTGAAATCACACTCATCAAGCACGGGCGTGCTCAAGTACTAGAAAGGGATTTAAGCCTAAAAATCTCACTTAGCCCCTCAGCAACAACTCTAAGCTAAGTCCTAAGGCTTAAACAAGCAAACAACATATATAAAAGCACTTAACGAAAAACGGGGTGTTACAGATCGCGTGGAAGATGCCGAATACTCCTGAACATAAGAAGAAATGGCTTCAACTTGCAGCAAAGCGTTGGACGGGGTTTAAGTCTGATCTGGGTAAAAAATACATATTTGGAGAGAAGATCAACGAATCTCCTCTTGATGTTAACTCATTCCTTGATAAGGATACGTGGGATAGCTTTGTAAGGAGCCGAGCCACACCTGAGTTTCTGGTTACTTGAAGTTAATTTATTTTATCCATGTTAAACTATTTAACTAAATTATTTTTATTTAACTAAATTGAGTACGTGATATTTGTAACAGGCGAAAAGGGAAAAGGGTATAGCAAATCAGGTGAAGAATGTCCACCCCCACACCATGTCTCAAGGTGGGTATAGATTTGTGGAGAAGAAGTTGAGAGAGAAGCAGGAGAAGTTGAAAGAGCAGTTAGAAGCAGGAGAAGCAAATGAGAACACAGTTGTTGATCCTCCGTCTCCACCCCCATGCGAGGACTATTGGGTGGAAGACCGAAAGACAAAATCTAGAAATTTTAAGATTGAAGCCACATGCGTTGTTGCATAAAAGATTGTAAGTAACAAACTAATTGCCTTTCTACTTGTAACTGTAACACATTGTCTTACACATGTTTTTTTTTAAAATTTTGTCTTTGTAAGAGGAGCTGAAGGAAAAAAACTCACAAGGATCCTTCGTTCCATATGGATATGCATATATCTTGGTCGTTGCCCTAGGCAAAGACGACCACCCTGGTCATGTCCATGGTGTTCCAGGGACAGCGGGCATTAAGAAATTCCATGGATCGCACGGGTCACGTAGTCGAGCAGGCTATCGATAAGGAGGATCTTAGAGAAGATGTTACACAGGAGCTCATTGCCGTCCCAAGTTTTACAGATCAGCTTATGAATAGGTTTCTAATGAACCCAAACTTCACGCATATGCTTTTGAAGCATTTTTCATCCATGCAATTCCAAGAAGTTACCCAACCTTCACATGTGAGAACAAATGTCAATTGTCCAAAGACATATGGGGAGTTGGAGAAGTTGTCGAAGTGAGAGTTGGAGTTGAAACAACAGGAGTTGGAGTTGCCACAGCGGGAGTTGGAGTTGTCCCAGGTATATTCATAATCATATTTCTCAATTACTTATGTTTTTATGTTTTCTTTATTCTCAATTACTTATGCTTTTTTTATTTACAATTGAAGCCAAAGCCGAAGCCGAGACCACATCATCAGTCTCCCTTTGCTCGTATGTGTGCATTTGGTGTGGATTATTTGGATGAAATTTTTGTACTTCAAATGGAGCATGATGGCTATGTGGGACAACCTCCTCTTCACTTTGCTGGTGAGGATATTCATCAATTTTGAACAGTTGGTGAATGGATAGCCAACACGATTCTAAGTATCTGGTGCACGTAAGTACATTTTGTCACCTTATATTGCATCTTAAATTAGATATTTCAATTTTATAATTTATTTCAATATATTACGTAATTAACATCAACTTATTTCATATCGTAGGTATCTACATCGCCAATTACTTGACAGGGACAGCAATGTTTACGGATTCTTAGACCCCACCATCACTCAAGGTGATTTCATAGTTGATCACAGTAAACTCAGTGCATACATGCAGACCTTAATGGAAGGAAATGATCAGAAATAGATATATAAATATATATATATAGCACCATTCCTAAGGCTTGGGCAATGGCAGTTGGTCCCACTTATGCTCATTGCACCATGAGCAGGCGAAGAAGATAGTGGCCTCAATCAATACGTACGTAAACTTTTATTTAATTTAATTTGTAACATTTGCTTTTATTTTATTACATGAACATATAATTGACATGAATATTTTGTTTATCATAGAGCTATGAAGGCATGCAGCATTTCTTGTGCCAATGGGAAAAGTAAGACTTTGAAGTCAAAAACAAATCCTGATTGAATTTTCCTTGAGGTAAGTAGTTAATTAAATAGTTATTATTATTATTATTATTATTATTATTATTATTATTATTATTATTATTATTATTATTATTATTATTATTATTATTATTATTATTATTACTACTACTACTACTACTAATCTATTCATTTTATTGTATATAAATTTAATGTGATGTTATATATTTGAATTTCATATTCTATTACTAACGGATGGGGTAATTAATTTAAGACTAATTAACTATATTTTGTTTTTGGTGATGACTTAATTTAATGTTGAGTTGTTTGATATATGTTGAACATTGTCTCCTGAGGGTGCGCTTTGCAATCTTCTTTTTAAGTATGGATGAAAAAATGGAAGAAGATAATTAATTTAAGAAGTTAATTAACTATATTTTGTTTTTGGTGATGACTTAATTTAATGTTGAGTTTGTTTGAACTTATGCAAGCTTTCAGCGATCAGTCTCCTCTCACCAAACAGGAATTCAGAGACTTGAGGGTGCGCTTTGCAATCTTCTTTTTTAAGTATGCTGCAGAGAAAACGGTAGAAAAAATAACTCCTGCATACTTTTCTAAGGAGGAACCTAGCGGTGAACTTAGGTATTGGATCTATAGGAATCAAACTTAGGACTTAAATCACGAGAGTTAGAAGCGGTCCTTCGAGGGTTCACGAATTGTCATAAAGCTTAAGGGGTTCAATTTAGATTCAATTACCACGAGAGTAGGGGTTGGTTTAATCGAGCACGGTTCTTGTATACCGAGAGGGAACATTAACTAATTTAGGATAAATTCACCTTCAAAACAAATTTCGATAATTAACAAGAGGGATAGTCAATTTAGTAACATGAGTAGTCTTGTCGATAACCCAATTCCTGGGAATCCCTTTTGATATTTTGAAATCTCAGATTTGATCTACTTTCCTATTTTGTTCTTGATTTCGTTTTAATTGCAACTTTAAATTTGATATGCTACTTGATTCAAAAACTAAATATTTTCCAAATCTCTTTTTCTAGTCCAGTTTAATTAATTTAATAAATTGATTGTTGTTTAAGATCACGGTCCTTGTGGGATCGATCTTTTTATTACTTGGCGACGAAGTCGTACACTTGCGGATTCGAGCCACATCAAGTTTTTGGTGCCGTTGCCGGGGACTGTGTTTTCTTGAATTTCAATTTAATTTTTTTAAATTGATTTTTCTAGACATTTTTTTATTTATTTTTTTTCTTTCTTTTTCTAGTATCTATCTCTCTCTTTGCAGGTATTTTTCTCTCTTATGAGAAGATCCCAAAGTCTTGGAAATCTCATTGAAGTTGACCCCGAGATCGAAAGGACCTTTTAAAGGTGTGGGAGACTACAAAGACAAAGAGAGAGAGAGAGGTTGATTCCCATTCCACTCATGGCGAATCCACCGGATACAAAACCACTGAAGGACTACGCAGCCCCAAATGCTAGGGGTTTGCAAACTGGGGTTGCTAGGCTAGAAATTGAGGCGGAGAACTACACTATACCGCCTCTGTTAATTGGCATGATTAGGCAAAATCAATTTGGAGGATTACCCTCGGAGGACCCGACTGATCATGTGGAGACATTCTTGGAGTTCACCGATGCAATAAGAATTCGAGGTGCCCCGATTGATGCTATTCGCTTAAGGTTATTCCCCTCCTCTCTGACTGGAAAGGCAAAAGCTTGGTTGAAGCAAGTGCCCGCTAATACTTTGTCAACTTGGGACCAACTGGAGCAGGCATTCTTGGAGAAATTCTTCCCTCCATCCAAGACTTCTTACCTACAAACTCAGATCACCGGCTTCTTCCAAAAGGACGGAGAATGCTTATCCGAAGCTTGGGATCGTTACAAAGGATTGCTAGAGTCTTGTCCACATCATGGGCTCGAGAGGTGGTTGCTAGTGCATACCTTCTACAACGGATTGGATTACTCTTCGAAGGTGTCACTTGATTCCGCAGCTGGTGGAGCCTTTATGAATAGACCTCTGACTGAAGCGCTCAATATCATTGAAAATGTAGCCACCAACTATCACCAATGGGGTTCGGAAAGAGGTAATAACCCGAAAAAGCTTTCGGGGGGTAAGTTTGAAATGAATAGCACTGATCTAATTATGTCTAAATTTGACTCATTGAATAAACGCTTTGATAAGCTTGAAAAGGCTAATGTGAGTTCAATAGGTGCTACTAATGTGGTTTGGGAGATTTGTGGGATGCAGGGACATGACTTAATGGAGTGCCCACATGGTATTGCTCCTGAATCCAGTGCTTCGGGGGAACAAATGAACTCTTGTCACAATTTCTATGACACGAACCTGAATTTGCCAAACTATGTTCCCCCAAATTCTTACAACCAAGGAAGGAAGAACAGCCCTTATCTCTCCTATGGGAACTACAACAACACGTTGAACCACGAATTCCAGGAAGGCCAAGGTAATAGGAAACCCGCATCGGGGTATCCTCAGGTACAAAAGTCTAAACTTGAGTCTCTTTTGGAAAATTTTGTTGAAACCCAAACAAATCAAAATGAAGAGTTTAGGCAACAAGGTAGGGCAGTCAATGAGGCAATAAAAGAGTTAACATCTAAGGTAGATAACTTAGCCATCCATAATAAGATGTTAGAAACTCGGATTGCCCAACAAGCTAGTACATATTCTAGAACTAAGGGTACGTTCCCAGGACAACCCGAAGTTAATCCTAATGAGCACTGTAATGCTATATACTTGAGGGATGATAAGCTTGGGGTAGTTGAAAAGAATGTGGAATGTGAGGAGGACATGAGTGAACATGAAGAGATAGAGACAAAGTATGTCCCTCCACCACCTTACCAACCCCCAATACCTTTCCCACAAAGGTTGGTCAAGAAAAAGCAAGTAGAAAAAGAAACTAAGAGCTTAATTGAGGAGTATGATGCCATGATAAAAACTAATATGCCTCCTAAACTAAAAGATCCAGGAAGTTTCTCTATTGCTTGCTCAATTGGAGAAGTGAAAATAGACCAAGTCTTATGTGACTTAGGGGCTAGTGCGAAATTGATGCCGCTTACTATCTTTGAGAGGTTAGGTACCAAGGAATTGAGTCCATCCAAGTCCTCTTTACAATTTGCGGATGGATCAACTAAGACCCCTCTAGGCATACTAGAGAATGTCCCCATGAAGGTAAGGAAATTTTTCATTCCTACCTATTGCATGGTGTTGGATATGAACGAGAATTCTAAATTCCCTATCATTCTTGGAAGGCCATTCTTGGCCACAGCTGGAGCAATAATAGACGTAAAAAATGGTAAGCTCTCCTTGAATGTAGAGGAAGGTAGGGTGGATTTTGATTTGACTAACTCATATAACAACCCTCCTTTTGAGAGTCATGTGTGCAGGATTGAGATAATGCCTCCAAAGGTGAAGGAAGAGCTTAACATGGAAGCAACTCCGAAACTTTGCATGACAAATGATGCACCAAATAGTGATGAAGTTGGAGTTGCTCATCATGTGGAGTTAAAACTTCCGCCGGGAGGAAGTAAGGCCATGAAACTCAGAGTGAAAAGAGCAAAGCGAAAGCACAATTGGCCATATGAACAAAATAGGCTCTTTGTTGGACTTCCTTGGAAGAAAGGTGTTCTTGCACTTCCAAGCCTAGCTGATCCCGGTTGATTGAAGGGAGTATGGTCAAGCTTAAGACCGTAAATAAGCGCTTCTTGAGAGGCAACCCAAGCTTTCTTTCCCTTTTTAATTCGTTTTTGAATTTTGATGTTGAATAATTTGAGAAGATTAAGAGAAGAGAGATCACAAATTGATGGTTTTGCCAAGTATTTTCAAGTTATGAAGGCATGAAGAGCAAAAAGGCATGGAAAAATAAAGTCAGAGGAGATCACGGCCAAGCTGTGGCGAGGATCACGGTCGTGATGGGCCAGAAGCTAGAAACCAGAAGGCATCACGCCCAGGCAGTGATAGCCATCACGGGCGTGACGCGAAGGAGCCCAACAGAACAGAATTCATCACGGCCTAGCCGTGATTAACGTCACGGCCTAGCCGTGATGAACGTCACGGTCGTGACACATCTTCTAGCAGCTCTTTGACTGGCATGTGAGCCAGCACCCTCCACCACCTCGGTGAGTTGTTCCAATTTTTCTCATCTCTTCGATTTGATTATTTACATTGGGGACAATGTAAGTTTCTAAGCTTGGGGTAGAGGTATTTTTGCTCTTTTTTTTTTTTTTTGCATTTTTCATGTTGCATTCATATAGGTGTAGTTTTGCATAATCATATGATTAGATTGCCCCTTGCTTAGAGTATGCATCCAATTGTGAGAACTTTGTGCCAAATGAATTGAGACAGTGAATTTTTGAACCCAATTTTTGTATTCTTGTGATAGGCTAAAAATAAAATTGCTTGAGATGATCTTCTGATAGTTGATAATTAGCATGTGGTTCCTTAGATTTGTGTTTCTTATTGATTTTAAACTACTAAATGTGAGATTTTTTGAGCCTAAAAGGGGTACTTACTAAATCTACCCCATTCTTTGTGATTGAGTGTTTTATTTCTCTTGGATTGTGTTCTCTAGAACTTGACTTGAAACTGTTTTGAAACTTAAAAATTTTTGAAAACATATTTGAAAATGATTGAGGCACTAGGTATTTTTCTGGCCTTCTGAGCTTTAACTGACTAAATGTTACCCCTTAGTTGCCCAATTTTGAGCCTAAAAGAATAAAATGTTTTTCTTGGTACCTTGATTTATTTTGATGAATGATGCTTGGTATGACACCTTTTAAAGTATTGCAAAAAGGGCAAAAAGGTGGTTTGAAAAATAAATTGTGGGATGAAAAAGTTAGAAAAATATTTCTCTTAAGTTGGAAATCTCCCCTTCGCCAAATTGAAAAATAAAATAAAATAAAATAAACAAAAAAAAATAGAGAAGGGATGAGAAAAAGGAAGTGAGAAATAAAAAAAAAAAAGGAAGAAAGAAAGAAAGGTGGAAAAGTAAACTAAAGCCCAAAAAGGTATTTTAGAAGGTTGTCATGCTTTGCATTGTTTGATATTTTGTTTAACCTTCTTGAATTTTTCCTTTTCTTGATTTCCCCACCTAACGATTAATCCCATGGCCCCATTACAACCAAAATAAAAGACTTCTTGATTCTTATGTATTTTCATTAATAAAGTAGAGATTTGGTTAATAGTCAAGCCTATGGTAGAATACCTTCCTTGAGGAAATTGAGCGAATTGTCATATACCCTTAAACACTTGAGTGAGGTGAGAAGAGTGTCCGAATTAGTAAGAGATATGAATTTAGGGGACCTAAGCTTCTAATTGGACTTGAAATTGATTGTCTCTTGGGTACTTATTTGGATGTTCCTATTACTTTGATTTATTACTCGGGTTCTTGGTTCACTGTCCATGCTCTGATTGTCTACCTTGTTTGGCCTTGGTTATTGCTTGAGGATAAGCAAAATCTTAAGCTTGGGGTAGTTTGATGAGTGTGATTACACCTCATATTTCTTTATCATATTTCATGCATTTTCATGTAGTTTAGGCATTTTTAATTTGATTTTTGTTAGTTTTTACCTTGGAACGGGTAAGACAGTTTTGTGGTGTTGTTGTGCAGGAATTGAAGATTAAAATGTTCAAGATCAACCATGATGGAGTGATAAGCCTTTGGCTTATCTAGATTTATAACTAGATGGACTGTGGTTTTTGTGTAAATTATTCGAGTTCAATCTCGTTTTCGCCCAAATTTGGCCTTGTTTTGTTCCTAAGTAGACTTTTACTCGTTCTAGGCATTTTTAGTAGTTTTTTAGTCTATTTTGAATAGAATTACGCTTTTTGTGTCTTTTTTATTGTTTTAGGTTAGAAGTGAAGCTCCGGGAGTCAAGGAAAGTCAAGAAATAGCGGAAATTGCCATTCTGGAGATGCTCGCCCCGCGAGTGGATGCTCGCCTCGCGAGTATGAAGATCAGCTAAGCAGCAACGTCATCAATTCTGTCTCGCCCCGCGAGAATATTCTCGCCACGCGAATCATGAAGACCTGCAAGACAGAGACCATCACGGCTAAGCCGTGATGAAGGTCACGGCTGTGACAGATTAAGGTTTGAAGTCTCGCCCCGCGAGAAGCATCTCGCCCCGCGAGAGTTTGAAGACCCTAGAAATCAGAGACCATCACGTCCTAGCCGTGATGAAGGTCACGGCTGTGAGAGATTGAAGTTTGAATACTCGCCCCGCGAACACACTCTCGCCTCGCGAGAATCCAAATTGAAAGCGCGCCAAAACTAATGTTCGCCTCGCGAAATATGGTTCGCCCCGCGAGCTTCCGAGAACCAGAATCCCTATTTATAGGCTATTTCAGATCAGATTGAAGGATCGAAGTTTTTCCACTCGTTTAGATCAGTTTAGTTACGAATCCTTGTTTTCTTCTGGAGCTGCGTCTCCCTTTTTCTTATTTTATTTTATTATGGAGATTATGTCGGATTGTTTGTGCGTCGTCACGGGCATGAGGAACTAATCCCCTCGTCCGAGGGATCAATGAAGCCGCCCATGGTGGTATAGTGTTCATGTGATGTATGTTTTTCTCCTCTTCTCTCAATGAATGTTTTCCAATTCTGATTTGATTGTGTTGATCATATGTGTTGCGTGATTGACTAGTTAAACGTGTTGAGGCTGATCGGCGATTCGCGTTTTAGAACTTGGATTGGAATCACTAATTGAATAATGAGCACGACAGTGGATTTAGGAGATTAGTGCAACCTTATAGGGAACAAGAATTAATAGAATTTGATGATTAGGATTATGAGACCTAGTAAGTAATTAATCCAATCGTCGAATACGTCCTATTGAGCACGACAGTGGATATAGGAGAAATTGGGGGTCCCGGTTGACATTGTAATTGAACTTAGGGAGGAATTCATCATCACTTGGGTACTATACATGATTGGGTAGGTGGATTTGAGACCTTGGATATTTTAATTTCTGATTTTAAAACCTTAGCTTTATTTGATTGTTAATTGAATTGCGATCTTAATCTCTCCCTCTCAACCACTTTCCTCACTTGACCAAACGTATCTGATTTCCCGCGGATTAGTTGAATTGGTAGCCCAATCCCTGAGTTCGACCTCGGTAAATTCTTACCATGTTTCTTTTATTACTTGCGACGACCCAGTACACTTGCTGGTGACTCATCAAGTTTTTGGCGCCGTTGCCGGGGATTGGCACAACCAATTTTCCTAATTTTTAGGGAATTTGATTGATTGGTTCAGTTGATTTTATTTTTTTTTATTTTTCTGTTATTTGTTTATTATTTCTCTCAACTTCTTTGATTCCACTTGGTCTTGCCGTGTTTTTTGTATGCGAGGTACCCTTTCACAAGAGGACCTGCTATTTGATTCAGAGATCACCAAGACTGAGAAGCGCTTAAGGAAGGAAGTCAGAGAAAGAAAGAGGCTTTAAGCGATTAATCTTGAGGACATGGCCGAAGAAAACCCTCCTCCTCCTCCTCCTCGTTACAAGCCTCTCTTCGAGTACGATCTACCCAGCTTGGGAGATTGTGATTCTTCTATTGTGAGGGGCAACCTGAATACAGACTCCTTCAAAGTGGAAGGATGTGTCACATTCCAGATCCGAGAGAATCAGTTTGATGGGAGTGGCAAACAAGACCCTCATAGACACATCACTCGCTTCCTTGAAGCTTGTGACTTACAGAAGACAAGAGGAGTCTCACAAGATGAGTTTCGCTTGCGGCTTTTCCCTCTCTCTCTTAGGGATGTCGCTCGCGATTGGGTTGACAGCTTGGATAGGAACAACATCAGAACTTGGGAGCAAATGGCACAAAAGTTCCTAACCAAATATTTTCCCCCTCAGAAAGCGGCACAAGCAAGAATTGCCGTCACATCCTTCAGGCAGACAGAAGATGAAACCTATAATGAGGCCTGGGAGAGGTACAACGGGCTCCTGAGAAGATGCCCTTCAGCGTTCTTTGACCCGGTCTCCAAAGTTCAACACTTCTTTAATGGGTTAAGGGGATGCTATCAGATGAACTGTGATGCCGCAGCTGGCGGTTCTTTTTCCTATTTATCAGCTGAGGATGGATGGGCATTATTGGAAAAGATGTCATATAATGATTACAACCGTGGTAGGGAAACTTCAAGTGGAATCAGTTCAGCGACAATGGAAGCCATTCTCGAGCAAAACAAATTGTTGAAGATGCAGAATGAGGCTTTGTCTGGAAGCAAAAGGGTTAATGTGATACACAAAGGGATTCCTCCAGGTTATGACAATTGTAATGGAGATCATGACACTCATAGTTGTTCGCTCAACTTCTCTCAGGAACATGTGGACTCATGCCACAACTTCTATGACACTGTGCCCCAGAATAACTATCAGAGGAACAGACAGAATGACTACAGTCAGAATCAGAATAGGGGATATATGAGGAGAGACCATCCGGGTTTTGCTTGGAGTAATGCTAGTGGTGGTCTAGCCGGGCAACAACAACCTCAACAGGGTCTGAGGCCAAACATTGGGATCCAGCAGCGCAATACTCAGCAGGCTTTTCCGGGGCCTAATTAGTTGCAACTAACAGATAGTGGAAGACAACCGTGGGAGCTGGCTTTTGAGAAGATAAGTGCAGCAGTAGAGAAATCGTCAATCAACACGAACACTGCCATTGACAAGTTGGCGACTCACACAGGGTCGGCAATTCAGAATCTTGAGACGCAGATAGCTCAGCTCACGAAGCAACTAAATGAGCGTCTCCCAGACACTTTCCCAAGTGATACCGAGAACAACCCTAAGAACCATTGCAATGCCATAACAATCAGGAGCGGTAAAGTGTTGGGATCTAACAGGGGTACAACTAGTTCTCAGGAAGACAAGGCCCCGGAACAACCACATGTTGAGGAAGAGCAACCTGAGAAAGAGAAGTTGGCAAGTGACAAGGCACCAGAGCAAGGGGGAAGGCTGAAGCTTGTGGATGAAGAGTTCCGAAAGAAGAAGTGGGTTGAACCCTAAGACCTCCCGCCCTACATGAAGGTACCGTATCCTGAAAGATTGAAGAAGCCTCAACAGGATAAGCAGTTTAACAGATTCCTTGATGTCTTCCGCAAACTTCAAATTAACATTCCATTTGCGGAAGCCTTGGAACAAATGCCATCTTATGCCCGGTTTATGAAGGAGCTTCTCTCCAAGACGCGGAGAATAGTGGATGAGGAAACGATTGCTTTGACCAAGGAATGTAGTGCCATTCTTCAAAGAAAACTACCTCCAAAGTTGAAGGATCCCGGTTCTTTTTCGATACCATGCACCATTGGGGGGATGACTGTAGGGAAGGCATTATGTGATCTAGGGGCAAGCATCAACTTGATGCCCCTCTCTATGATGAAGAGGTTGGGGATCAAAGAATTCATGGATACACGGATGTCGCTCTAACTAGCCGATCGCTCTTGAAAATATCCTTATGGGGTGGTCGAAGACTTGTTAGTAAAAGTGGACAAGCTCATATTTCCGGCGGACTTTGTAGTGCTTGATATGGATGAAGACGCCGAGGTCCCTCTCATATTGGGTAGGCCCTTCTTGGCCACTGGGGGTGCCTTGATAGATGTGCGACAAGGGAAACTCACTCTAAGGGTGCAAGATGATGAGGTAGTCTTCAATCTCTTTGAAGCAATGAAGCACCCTGCAGAGAGGTCGGAAGTGTATCGTGTGGATATGGTGGATCCAACTGTCAAGGCAAAGGCAACTAGAGAAGCCCATGGTTCTTCACTTGCTCAAGTGTTGGTAAAATCCCATGATGATGATAGAGAGGAAAAAGGCCCTTTGGGGGATGAGGTCTATCTTGAATGGTTAAAAGACATGGAAGCCATACCGAGTCTCCCAGAGGATGAATGTGCAAGGGAAAAGCTCAACAACAAGGGTATGAAAAAAGATAATAAAGCACCGAAGTTGAAAGGTGGCTCACCCGTGGTGGTCAATGAAAACAACCAGTTGATCCCAAAAGGGACCATCACGGAGTGGAGAGTTCGTGCTGATTATAGAAGGATGCTGGACTTAAAGGAGTTGTCCGGGAACAGCAAGCGAGCATATGAAAGGGCAAGAGCATACAGAAAACGGACTGAGGCATGGCATGGCAAGCAAGATCTTCGTCCGAATTAACCCTTAGGGGGTGATTTGAGTCAGGCTCGGGATGTTAAACAAGGGCTACTTGGGAGGCAACCCAAGCTAGGAGTTCTTCCAGGATGCTATGCAACAGAAAGGAGCCCGTGAGACCAATTGGATGAGGAAGCAACCATGGAAATTCGATCAGGGAGCACCCTCTCCTTTCCTCACTCTTGTTTTTGTTTTTGTTTTTGTTTGTCACTCTTGAATAATTTGAGAAGATCAAGAGTTTGTGTATGAATAGTGTGTCGGCAAGCTTGTTGGAATTTAATTAAATTGAGCATAGATTGATTGCATGAATTATTTTGACCATTATTGATTTCCCCTAGGTTCTGGAATTAGAAAAGTTGATCCCCATGTGAAAAATTGAAAACTGAACTTTGAGAATTTTATTGTGATTACTTGATTTATGATAAGTTTGGGGTGAGGGGGTGCACACACTAGGAATTGTATCTCGGTCAAACAATTTGCAAAATGTCCAGGTGAGGATTTGAGCCTCCAACTTTGTTTTTGATTGTGTGAATCACTTTCATGTTGCACTTTCCCGAATTTGCTTGAATCTCTTCATGGTTTGCATGTTTATGTGTTGCATCAAATGATTTAGGCAATTTTCTTTGAAATAACTACTTGGCCTAAAAAGAACCATCCCTAATGCATGTTCCCTAGTTAGCCACATTGAGCCTAATTGACCTATTGTTTCTTGATGACCCTATATTACAAGCCAAAATCTGAAAAACCATGTTAACCCAATCTTAGGATTAGGAGAGCATGGAAGCGTAACAAGAAAATGGTTGTGAGGAACTAAGTTTGGGGTGGCTACAAGGTGATGTGTCATATTGGGGTTGAGAAAAAGAAAAAGAAAGGTTGGTTTAAAAAAAATTGCCAAAAGAAAAGGGGCAAAACGGAAAAAATAGCAAGGAAAAGGCTGTAGTCACCCAAGGCAATGAAAAAAAAATTGCCAAAGGAAAAGGGGCAAAGCAAAAAAAAAACAAAAAATAGCAAGGAAAAGGCTGTAGTCACCCGAGGCAAAAAGAAAAATGGAAAAAGGAATTTGAGTGGAAGATGTGTCAAATGCTCATGATCTCTTAGTTCCTAGGGACTTAAGCCTAGTATCCTTGAATATCCTACCCTCAGCCAGGCCCCATTACAACCTTTATAAGACCTTCTGATGTTGCATGCATGTTTTCGTGGGAACCATTTTTGAGATGAAAATCAAATTCATGGGAAGTGCTCTTGATATGTGAAATTGAGGGAAAAGTTGATAACCTAGACGCATTTGAGCGAATGAGTGAAATTTTACATACCCTTGTGAGGAAGGCAGTTGTTTGAAATTGGTGATCTTCCTTTTGTGTGTGACCTTAATCCTCAACTTAGATTAATGATTGCATGAATGATGAAGTTCTCAATTGTTTTAAGTAAATGAATGTGGGGATTACGTTAATGTAGGGGGGAAATCATTGGAGAAAAACTGTTTTGAGTGCATGAAATTTGTGCGAAATCGATTGATTCCCTTAAGCTTGCCAAGTCTTGAGTCGTTTTGGAGTTTTAGCTTGCTTGGGGACAAGCAAGGTTTAAGTTTGAGGTGTTTTGATAAGCCTTTGGGTTATCTAGTTTTATAACTAGATGGACTGTGGTTTTTGTGTAAATTATTCGAGTTCAATCTCGTTTTCGCCCAAATTTGGCCTTGTTTTGTTCCTAAGTAGACTTTTACTCGTTCTAGGCATTTTTAGTAGTTTTTTAGTCTATTTTGAATAGAATTACGCTTTTTGTGTCTTTTTTATTGTTTTAGGTTAGAAGTGAAGCTCCGGGAGTCAAGGAAAGTCAAGAAATAGCGGAAATTGCCATTCTGGAGATGCTCGCCCCGCGAGTGGATGCTCGCCTCGCGAGTATGAAGATCAGCTAAGCAGCAACGTCATCAATTCTGTCTCGCCCCGCGAGAATATTCTCGCCACGCGAATCATGAAGACCTGCAAGACAGAGACCATCACGGCTAAGCCGTGATGAAGGTCACGGCTTTGACAGATTAAGGTTTGAAGTCTCGCCCCGCGAGAGTTTGAAGACCCTAGAAGTCAGAGACCATCACGTCCTAGCCGTGATGAAGGTCACGGCTGTGAGAGATTGAAGTTTGAATACTCGCCCCGCGAACACACTCTCGCCTCGCGAGAATCCAAATTGAAAGCGCGCCAAAACTAATGTTCGCCTCGCGAAATATGGTTCGCCCCGCGAGCTTCCGAGAACCAGAATCCCTATTTATAGGCTGTTTCAGATCAGATTGAAGGATCGAAGTTTTTCCACTCGTTTAGATCAGTTTAGTTACGAATCCTTGTTTTCTTCTGGAGCTGCGTCTCCCTTTTTCTTATTTTATTTTATTATGGAGATTATGTCGGATTGTTTGTGCGTCGTCACGGGCATGAGGAACTAATCCCCTCGTCCGAGGGATCAATGAAGCCGCCCATGGTGGTATAGTGTTCATGTGATGTATGTTTTTCTCCCCTTCTCTCAATGAATGTTTTCCAATTCTGATTTGATTGTGTTGATCATATGTGTTGCGTGATTGACTAGTTAAACGTGTTGAGGCTGATCGGCGATTCGCGTTTTAGAACTTGGATTGGAATCACTAATTGAATAATGAGCACGACAGTGGATTTAGGAGATTAGTGCAACCTTATAGGGAACAAGAATTAATAGAATTTGATGATTAGGATTATGAGACCTAGTAAGTAATTAATCCAATCGTCGAATACGTCCTATTGAGCACGACAGTGGATATAGGAGAAATTGGGGGTCCCGGTTGACATTGTAATTGAACTTAGGGAGGAATTCATCATCACTTGGGTACTATACATGATTGGGTAGGTGGATTTGAGACCTTGGATATTTTAATTTCTGATTTTAAAACCTTAGCTTTATTTGATTGTTAATTGAATTGCGATCTTAATCTCTCCCTCTCAACCACTTTCCTCACTTGACCAAACGTATCTGATTTCCCGCGGATTAGTTGAATTGGTAGCCCAATCCCTGAGTTCGACCTCGGTAAATTCTTACCGTGTTTCTTTTATTACTTGCGACGACCCGGTACACTTTCCGGTGACTCATCATGGAGCTTGCATGAAGATGGAGCTTGAAAAGCAAGAAATCTGAGCCAAACAGAGGCCATCACGGCCTAGCCGTGACAGCCATCATGGCCATGATCGAGCAAGGCTGAAAAGAAAAGAACGAAAAAGTCAGAACCTGTCACGGGCAGGTCGTGATGGCCATCACGGCCGTGACAGGCCATCAGTGCCATGTTTTCCAAGACAGAATTTGTCACGGCCTGGCTGTGACAGGCATCACGGCCATGACGCGTAATATCTGGAATTTTAAAACCTGATTTGATCTGATTTTGTAATTGCTTGGGATTCAAGTTACCCTACTCTATAAATAGGGCAATTATGCTCGAAAATAGGGATCCCTTGGGGGCTGCTACCTTAGGCAAAACTAGGATTTCTCTTTTTCTCCAATTTCTTCTTTTCTCTTATGCTTTCTTTTATGCTTTTGTTAATCAAGCTTGCTATGAACATGGCAATGCTTGAGTAGTTGTTTTTATTTCTAAGAATTGGGGCTATGCCCAATATTTGTTTTGTGATATGAATTGACATTTTACTTCTTGTTATTTCAATTCGCTTTCGATTTAATTCCTATTGCATGAATTACTTGTGAATCTGGTGCGCACTTATTTGCATGTCATAGATACTCTAAGGAGGAACCTAGCGGTGAACTTAGGTATTGGATCTATAGGGATTGAACTTAGGACTTAAATCATGAGAGTTAGAAACGGTCCTTCGAGGGTTCACTGAGTTGTCACAAAGCTTAAAGGGTTCGATTTAAATTCAATTACCACGAGAGTAGGGGTTGGTTTAATCGGGCACGGTTCTTGTATCCCGAGAAGGAACATTAACTTATTTAGGATAAATTCACCTTCAAAGCAAATTTCGATAATTAACAAGAGGGGTAGTCAATTTAGTAACATGAGCAGTCTTGTCGGTAACCCAATTCCTGGGAATCCCTTTTGATATTTTGAAATCTCGGATTTGATCTATTTTCCTATTTTGTTCTTGATTTAGTTTTAATTGCAACTTTAAATTTGATTTGCTACTTGATTCAAAAACCAAATCTTTTCCAAATCTCTTTTTTTAGTCCAGTTTAATTGATTTAATAAATTGATTGTTGTTTAAGATCACGGTCCCTGTGGGATCGATCTTTTTATTACTTGACGACGAAGCCGTACACTTGCGGATTCGAGCCACATCAGTGTCCCTTGCCGTGTAGCGTATGGGTGTCCCTTACCGTGTGACATTGTGGTCAGCGAGGAGATGGGGTGACGGTGATGGTGATTGTGTGATTAGGGAGATTACGTTTCTCAGGGGTGGCCCATACCTAATGGGTTGTTGGATAGGTAGGGGGTCTTTCCCGAGGAGGTATAAGTAACCCCTCGGGTAGGGGTTTTGGCCGAGTGTTTTGCTCGGCCAAGGGGAGCTTGCCCAGCACCTTGGATTTCCGGGCCCTTCCTGGGTCGGGTTTCTTTATGGGCCAAATATTGGGATATTTTGGTCCACAACACCTTGAAGTCGATACCTTTTGTGGAAAGGCTTTTATATCAGCTTGAAAACTTGAAGTGACCGTCACACAATTGTCTGCTCTTAAAGATAAGATAAATGAAACAAAATAAGCACGTTCGCTAGTAAAACCTTTTAACACAACCTTGGATAGGCTTTTTTCCATGGGAAATTAAAGTTTACCCCACTATGTTTCATCATGTCACCTAGCTCAATTTTTTTTTTTTTTTTGTCATTAAACCTTTCTTAAACTTTTAGTTTAAATTCAAGATGTCACTGTCTGTTAACTATTAATGTCATTCCCAAAAAGAAGATTAAATAACCATAATTTTAACCATCACTAATTAGCCAAAGATCATGGCGAAATTGTAAATTGTACTCCATCATTGTTTCTAATTGTGGTTAAAATGGTGAATTAATTATACTTCACTGCATTTATGCATTTGAAAACAAAAACAAAATGTGGGACATCTGGCCCGGTTGATGACCCAAACCCAATCTAGAAACATACTGGATCTAATTTCTTGAATTCAAGTCTTTCACAATTAGCTACGAGTTAGTAAACAAGACAAGTATTCCACCGATCTCCAAATATTTAGTAATATAAGGGCTTATTTGGTGGTGAGGATAAGGGAGACAGGATAAGATAAATTATCATATCATATCAACTATTGTTTGGTGAGTCAGTAGGATAAGATAACTCAATCATGTCACCTATCATATCATGTCCATTTAGTTAAAATTATATCATGAGGGGGAGCTGGATTAGAACTCAGCAGGATAGGATAAGGTGATTTAAAGTATAATAAAATATAACATCGTTAAAAAAAGGGTTAGTAAAATATAAAATATTTAAAATAATAAATATATTAATAATTAATTTTAAAAATTATTTTTATCTTATCATAAGGCTAATTTTGTTATTTTATTTTAGTTAAAATTATATCCTGAGGGGGAGCTGGATTAGAACTCAGCAGGATAGGATAAGGTGATTTAAAGTATAATAAAATAATATTTTAAAGTATAATAAAATATAACATCATTAAAAAAAGGGTTAGTAAAATATAAAATATTTAAAATAATAAATATATTAATAATTAATTTTAAAAATTATTTTTATCTTATCATAAGGCTAATTTTGTTATTTTATATTATTTTAAAAAACTGAAAAATACAAAAAAAAATTCTAATAATTTAACTATATGTAAATTAAAAACTCAAAATGAATATTTAAAATTATAAAAAAATAATTGAAGTTAGACAATATTTATAAAATATAAAAAATATGTCATTTTATCACAAGGATAATTTTGTCTTTTTATATAATTTAAAAACATGAAAATTATAAAAAAAATAAATCTAATAAAATATGAAAACATTTAGAATAAAAATAAAAAAAATTTAAAATTAATACTAAAATTATAATGTTATCCGATTGGTTATCCGGTAGACACCAAACGTCGGATAAGATAACAGCTTATCATGCTCATATTCTATCTTACCGTTATCTTATTCTTTTATCCTATCCGCCCCTATCCTATCTGACCACCAAACGAGCCCTAAAAGTAAAATCACTAGAAATAACAAAATAAGTTGATGGACATTGCTGGTCTTTAAGGGACGAGTTTGCCTTTAAGGGACGAGTTTGATAGGGACGAGTTTTTGGACTCCAGATCTGGTCCAACATTGGTTCGACTAATGACATGGTTGAAATCAGAAGGACTCAGTATTATGTAAAATATATAAGTTTAGGCATTATGTATAACTAAGTCATAAAATTTAAGAAGTTGCAAGTTTAAATTAAAGTAAGTTTTACAATATATTTTTCAAAATAAATAATATCATATATTATCATTTTATGAAGGGCGACGGTTAGAGTTGTTGTCATGTGAAAGGAAGGTCACATGTTTGAGGTGTGAAATCAACATTTTATAAATGCAAGGTAAGGCAATCCACAGTACCTACTATAAACCCATAATCTGACAATTCCTTGGACCCGGGGATGAAAATAGAGAGGGTCTGTATAGGGTACTACTGTACCCATCTTCATATCCGTATTAAAAAAGATATCTGGACCCGTATCTATGTGGGTAGAATATTTAGTATCTTTACTCATACCATCTGGATACTTAGTACTCATACATGCACACATTACTCGTACTTTAATTAAGAAAAAATAATAAATAACGAAAAGAATGTTATAATTCAATTAAAAAAATCCAAATATTTTTCAAATCTACTAATGAAATATTATAAACCACAATAAATCCACGAACTTTTATATATATATATATATATATACACACACACACACGAGCATGTATAATGAGAAATGAGGTTTTAATAGGAGAGTGAGAGTAGGTGATTTAAGCCATTTGATCAAATTTAATGGCTAAGATTAAAACACCGTTTTTCCCTAATCCTCACGTTCGCGTTGAGTGCTTCCCTAAACCTCACGTTCTATTAGCCATATCAAGATATTAGCAATCACAAACTGATTTTCTGTTGTAACTAAAACTGCTGTACTTTATCTCCTGTAACAGATTCATACTAGTTAGCTTATTTTTAGGATATTTGGTTAAGTTAGTTAGGGACTTTTCTTTAGCTTCATCTTGACTGATATCTGGTTCTATAAAACCAGCTTGTAATCTCTCAAAGTTCAATAAGAAAAATATTCTATTCACATCATTCATTGATCCTTACATGTAATATGGTATCAGCTTACATTTTGATAACCTAGCTTCCGCAATCTTTCAATTTCTTCTCAATGGCTGATGAGTCTGCCACAACCAGCCCTACACACAATATCAATAACGGTGGCGACACCTCAACAACACCTCCTCCAGCACCAATTGATCCAACCCAAAACCCACATAACCCCTATTACTTACATCCTGGCGAAAACCCAGGTTTTGTTCTTGTATCTCCACCATTCAATGGTGAAAACTACTATACCTGGAGCAGAGCCATCAAGCGTGCATTGTCATCCAAGAACAAGATTCAGTTCATTAATGGCACCCTTCCACAACCCCCTGAATCTGATTCTTTATACGGTCCATGGGTTCGCTGCAATCACCTCATTGTCTCATGGATTACCCGCACTTTATCTCCTCATATCTTGCATAGCACCATTTCTTTTGATAATGCAAGAGACTTATGGCTGGATCTGGAAATTCGTTTTAACAAAGGTAATGACTTTCGGATGTCAGATTTGCTCCAAGAAATTCACTCAATGCGCCAAGGTGACAAGTCTTTATCAACCTTTTTCACTGATATGAAAATCCTTTGGGATGAACTGGAGTTTCTTCGCCCAACCCCTTCTTGTGTTTGTGTTGTTAAATGTTCTTGCCCCTTGAACAAATCTGTTCAAACCTACAAAAACATGGAGCACACCATATGTTTTCTTAAAGGGCTCAATGAGTCCTATCAATCTGTTCGATCCCAGATTTTGATCGTGAACCCTTTGCCATCGGTTAGTGAAGCATATTCCCTGGTTCTCCAACAAGAAAGACCATCTTCTTCTACCCAAACCATAGACTCCACTGCTTTTGCCACCAATTCTTCGAATTTCAACAATTCAAGCCGTGGCTTTCCAAATCAAGGTAGAGGCAGGAGTCGCTCTAACAACAACAGACAACAAATGCTTTGCTCTCATTGTAATCGCTCCAACCATACTGTTGACACATGCTACTTTAAGCATGGTTTCCCCCCGGGATATAGAACAAGAAATCAAGGTTCTACCATGCAACTTTCCACCACTACTCAAGATTCTGGCACCAAGATTGATACACAACATCATTCCAATTTTCCAAGTCATCCAGAGCAACCTATTTCCTTGACAAGAGATGACTATCAATACCTCATCTCCCTCTTACATGCCAAAGAACAAGAACATGCTCCCACCGTGAGTTCTATTCCTAAGCCTCCAACATCTGACCCTAATCAACATGTAGTCTCCAGTATCACACAATCAGGTATTCCCTCCTCCTCACAATCTCTTTGGATATTAGACTCAGGTGCAAGTGATCATGTGTGTCCATCCATCCATTTTTTTACTACTTATCATAGAATTACACCTATTGCTGTAAAATTACCAAATGGAGTGGTTCTTTATGCTCATTATTCTGGTACTATCCTCCTTAATTCTGCTCTCTATCTATATGATGTGTTACACATCCCTGATTTTCGTTTTAATCTCATCTCAGTTTCAAAACTAACCTCAACTCTACATTGCCAACTAATATTCTCTTCTAATTCTTGTACTATTCAGGAAAGAGCTACCCAGAAGATGATTGGGCATGCTGATGTGCACCACAACCTATACATCATTCGCCACATTCCCACACCTCTTTTATGTTCCAACCATATCGATAGCAATACTGTTTTACATTCTATTACCAATACAGAAAACAAACACCAAAACATTGAATCTTTTGATTTGTGGCACTATAGGTTAGGTCACCCTTCTTATGATGTTTTGCATACTCTTTGTAAACATTTCCCTTATATTGTTTCGAATAAAAGTTTGATTTGTGATTCATGTCATCTTGCTAAACAAAGTAGATTACATTTCCCTCATAGCATGACTGTCTCTACTCACACTTTTGAATTGATTCATATCGATATATGGGGACCAATTAGTGTTCCTTCATTTCAAGGACATCATTATTTCTTGACTATTGTTGATGATTTTAGTAGGTTTACTTGGATATTTCTCTTAAAAGCCAAATCTGATACTAGGGAATGCATTAAATATTTCTTTAGCTATGTCTCCACTCAATTTTCTGCTTCTATCAAGACTATTAGAACTGACAATGGCAGTGAATTTCTCATGCCCTCCTTTTATGCTACTTTAGGGATTTTACATCAAACTTCTTGCATTGAAACTCCTCAACAAAACTCCATTGTTGAACGCAAGCATAGACACTTGTTGAATGTTACAAGAGCATTGTTATTTCATTCTAAATTACCTAAACAATTTTGGTCTTATGCTCTTTGTCATTCAGTACATCTTATTAACAAGCTTCCAACCCCTGTTCTTAAAAACAGAACCCCTTATGAATTAATGTATGCATCCCCGCCTACCTTTTTGGATCTTAAAGTATTTGGTTGCTTAGCTTATGCCTCCACTTTAACACATAATAGACATAAACTTGATCCTAGAGCTAGGAGATGCTTATTTCTCGGGTTTAAAACAGGTACTAAGGGGTATCTTCTTTTTGATCTACAAACTAGAAACACTTTTATATCTAGGAATGCTGTTTTTTATGAGTATGTTTTTCCTTATTCTAGTACTTCTGATAATACTATTGCTGCTAATGATCCTACCTCTATTCAATTGGATGCTGGTTTTTTATTTGATATGCCATCAGTTCTGCCTCCTGTTGATTCTTCACAACCCCCAACCATTCCAATTCCACCATCTCCTGCAAATATCCCAGAATCACTGTCTTCAATCAACTCTCCAGAACCTATGGCATTGCGCAAGTCTGACAGAATTAGGAAGCCACCAAGCTATTTACAAGATTTTCACTGTAATTACTTTGCTTCTGATCCTGAACCAGCACCTATATATCCTCTTTCCTCTGTCTTATCTTATTCCCGGTTATCCTCTCAACATCTTCAATACACCCTGTCCATTTCTGTCCATGATGAACCCACAACCTATTCTCAGGCCAGCAAGCATCCTCACTGGATCAAGGCCATGAACTCGGAACTTGATGCTTTACAACAGAACAACACTTGGCTTATCACTGATTTACCCGATGGTAAGAAGCCTATAGGCTGTAAATGGGTATATAAAATCAAATACCTAGCCGATGGTAGTATTGAAAGGTATAATGCACGTCCAGTTGCCAAAGGTTTTACTCAAGTTGAGGGCATTGATTTTTTTGATACGTATTCTCCTGTAGCCAAATTAACCACTATTAGGCTTTTACTTGCTCTAGCTTCAGCACAAAATTGGCACTTGCACCAATTAGATGTGCATAATGCTTTTTTACATGGCCTTTTGGATGAAGAAGTTTATATGCATATACCACCTGGTCTTCATATTTCTCAATCCAATAAAGTTTGCAAGTTGCTTAAATCAATTTATGGCTTAAAACAGTCTAGCCGCCAATGGTTTGCTCGTTTATCTTCTTTCCTAATCTCACAGGGATATTCACAATCCACTTCAGATTCCTCTCTATTTGTTAAACACTCTTCTAGTTCCATTACTGTGTTTTTAGTCTATGTTGATGATCTTATTCTTCCAGGAACTAATTTGATTGAGATTGCTCACATTAAATCTGTTTTGAATACTCAATTCAAGATCAAAGATCTAGGTCCTCTAAAATACTTTCTTGGCTTGGAGATAGCTAGATCACAAGCAGGCATCCACCTATGTCAACGCAAATATGCTTTGGACATTCTATCTGAATGCGGTTTACTTGCCTGCAAACAAGTTTCTACACCTATGTCTAAGGCCACTCGGTTAACAGCCACTAATGGCACCCCCCTACAAGACCCTTCTGCATACAGAAGGTTGATCGGTAAGCTTCTGTATTTGACCACTACTAGGCCTGATTTATCTTTTTCTGTCCAGCAGTTAAGCCAATTCATGGCTCATCCAACATCGCTGCACCATGATGCTGCTGTTCGGGTGCTACGTTATATCAAGCATTCCCCTACACATGGTTTATTCTATCCCAGCAACTCTCCCCTTCAACTCAAAGCTTTCAGCGACTCGGATTGGGCAAGCTGTCCAGACTCCCGCAAATCCATTACTGGCTATTGCTTGTTCCTTGGAGACTCCCTCATTTCCTGGAAATCTAAAAAGCAACCGACAGTGTCTAGATCATCCTCCGAGGCCGAATATCGAGCGTTAGCCTCCACAGTTTGTGAGATTCAGTGGCTTCATTATCTGCTTCATGATTTTCGTCTCTCTGGCTTACCACAAACTCTTTTATATTGCGATAGTCAATCTGCAAGGCATATTGCAGCCAATGCCTCTTTTCACGAAAGAACTAAACATATTGAGCTAGATTGTCATATCGTCCGGGAGAAACTACAATCCAAGCTATTTCATCTACTACCAATTGCAAGTACCAATCAACTAGCAGATCTTCTTACCAAGGCCCTGGATCCATTACCTTTTCATAATTTTCTATCCAAGCTGGGATTGATGAGCATCCATTCACCAGCTTGAGGGGGGTATTAGCCATATCAAGATATCAGCAATCACAAACTGATTTTCTGTTGTAACTAAAACTGCTGTACTTTATCTCCTGTAACAGATTCATACTAGTTAGCTTATTTTTACGATATTTGGTTAAGTTAGTTAGGGACTTTTCTTTAGCTTCATCTTGACTGATATCTGGTTCTATAAAACCAGCTTGTAATCTCTCAAAGTTCAATAAGAAAAATATTCTATTCACATCATTCATTGATCCTTACATGTAATACGTTCATCCAAGCCGTTTCAAAAACCTCATGTATGGTGCAACACCTCCAATTCCAAGAAATTCTATTTTAGAATTCCTATTATATTAGGATACTCAAGGACGCCGTCACGTCTCCTTCATTTTTAATGAGGAGGAGAAGTTTAACTTGTTGCCATGGATTGTTAATGGATTGTTTCATTTTTATGTTAATGGGTTGTTTCATTTTTACACTCAACTTCCACCTAAAATTAATTAGCATTTCAAACTTGGCCATTACAAGAACATACAAGCCAAAGGACTCCGTTACCCATCCTCTGATATAATTCAGTTTTTACACTAAAAAATGAAATTGGTGAATGCCACGGGTTGTTAAGAGTTCAAATTTATACAAGATAATGGACTCTGTTACCCACCTTTTGTTGGATACCAGTCAATAGGCATACATGCCATTGGTAGATCAAGTTTAACATGAAGGAGACTAAGATCAAAATTACAAAAAGTGTAACTATTTAATGGATAATAATACTTTCCTTTACCCAAAAACAGTGTCAATTCTTTACAATTTGTATGTGGTAGATCCCAAATCCATGTAGTGTAATCTATGTGTCAGCAATTGAGCCTTTTTCTAGATTGCCATGGATCCTGCAAGCAGACAGATACCAACCTGAAAATTGAACAGAAGAAGAATAAGCAAAAAATTACCTGTAGAAAAGAGTCCAAAGACATGCTACTGATTTGTAAATAAAACAATATTATTAACTTCTCATTCCTGATTCATTTGCCAATGTTCTATAATTATGATCAGATTTGTTTATAAGACAAACAGGAAAGCTAATAAGCACCGATTAGCTTTCAAAACCTGCCAAGGAACAAATAAACAAGGTTATACTGTTAAGGAAACCAAATGCAAAACACACACACAAACTAGGCTTCGAAAATCAATTTTAACAATGACTGGAACCAAACAAGATCTAACTAACACAAGCTTAGATCTATTCCATTTCTGGCAGAGAAGAAATAAACAGTACATAATGACAAATCTAAGTAAACCCAATGTTATCAAGTAAATTAACATGAAAATAATGGTAGAACTGGAGTACAAATTAACCCAGGCATTTTATCAAGCAAATGATAATCAATGATAGGGTTTTTAAATATAATATCTAAAGAACTTGACTTTTTAACTAGGCATTCGCAATATATGACTTGAGTCAATGATAATGTGATGTCTTATAACGAAAAATAAATAAATCATTGTTAAAATGGGCCAAAAAAATGAATGATACGGATTGGCATAATCAACCTAGTTCACTTCCATTTCTCAGGCCTAACTAATTCGATAAATATGAAATAAAGTTTAAAAAAAATTATCTGCCTTTTTTCCAACAAAATATCAACCCTCCATAAAGACCAAATAGGCTGACTTAAAATGAGTATTTTACTTTGAAATATAGAAATTTCCGGCCCGACCCAAAGAATATCTTGCAAATGAACCAACCCAACAAAATTAGTTGTCTCAGAGTGCCTTTGATACGTAAAAAAGTAAGGGACTTTATAGCACGAAAGTAGTTGGTGCATGTTTGATTTATGAAGGAAGATATGAAAAAAAATAAGATAAGAAACAGTAAAAAACCCAAATTCTTCTTACTCACCAAACTATGAGACAGATTTTTGTATCATAGACAAACTATCTAAAACAACATAAACACCTTTCACTATTTAATAATTGTGTTCTCTCTTGTCTCCATTCTCCATGCCTCTTACGTTCTTACATTCTAGCGGCTGAAATTATATTGAAATATCTTAAATTATTGTATTAATATATTATATTATTATATATACTATATATTATGAAATATATTATATATAGTGTAATATATTAAATGTACTGACCGAAAATATAAGGCCGAGGACTTGTTAATAAACTGGATCAACTGAGCTTACTCTTATAAATGGGCCTTGACTCGAACTCCTCCAAAGCCGAGGACTCGTTAATACACTTATCATCCGAGAATAAATACTCGGATCTATCCCGTAATAAACCACCTGTGAAGGAACCTCGGTCCCGTGCAATCCAATGACAAATCGACCGGGGCCGAATATCTCACTGGTCCAAATATCCCTCCGCATAACTCCTGGGCCTTATCCTTATCTTTATCTAGTTACGATAACAATTCGATCCTAACAAATAGGATCTCAATAACAGTCCAACTCAAACTGTTACACCAAAACATCTATATAAATAGGGGTCCAACCCCCTCACTTAGAACTACGTTTGCTTTGATTCCCATTTGGATACGTGGAGAGCGGAATTCCCATTCTGTCAAGCTATTCCAAAAACACTCCCACAAGAGTTTCTCCGGACGAGTATCTCTCACTTAAGATATTTGGACGGAACATTAAATAATATTACATATATTATATTAATATATAACAATGTATATTATAAATGGTATGACAGTAAATTTAATAGTTATTTTGCTTATGTTGTCCGTTGTCCACCAAATAATACAAGACAAAGAGTTGTAAGTAACTTAAGGATTTCTGTTGTGGTATCCTACTTGTCCTATGCTTAAATGGATATCAAACGTACCCTGAGAAAATCATTCTACGGTAACAAAGCCAGTGAGACAAAACATATATATAGAGAGAGACATACCATGGAGGCTTTTACGGAGGAGGTGTTTTATTGGATTAAATGTGTGTTGTAGGGTTGTTTAAAAGCGAGTACGTAAATATATATATTCATAGTTGATTTAACAAAATGCATAAAAATCTTAATAATTACTAAACAATATAAAGCCTAAAAGAGGCTTAACAAGGTGACCCAATATCTCCCGTGTTATGTATGGAGAAACTTGCCCTCCTCGTTCAACAAATGGTCAAAGATAAAAGGTGGAAACCAGTTAAAGGTTTAAAGGATGGTTTTACAATCTCACGTTTATTCTTCACGGATGACTGTCTTTTGTTCACTCATGCTAAGTCCTCTCAAGCTAATTTAATTCAGGAGGTCCTTCAAAGCTTTTGCCTTGCTTTGGGTCTGAAAGTGCACTATTGAAGAAAACTCGGTTCCTTGCTTCCAAAAATGTTCCTCGATCAAAGGTTTCCAAGTTTGCCTCCATTACAAGCTTTCAACACACTTCTAATTTGGGCCAATATCTTGGATTCCCTTTCTTGACAGGTAGAGTGAAAAGAGTGATGTTGGGTACATCTTGGACAAAGTCAATGGCAAGTTAGCTAGTTGGAAAAGGGAAATTGCTTAATAGAGGTGGTTGTGTAGCTCGTGCCAAATCAGTGATTGCTGCAATTCCTATTTACTCAATGCATAATTTTTGGCTTCCTTCATGAATCTGTGATCGCCTTGATGCTTGTGTTAGACGTTTTATTTAGGGTGGTAATACTTGCCCGGGGTCCTCCCTGAGAATTTTGTGTGTCTTGTACGAATTGAGAAATTGATGGCTTTTTTTTTACAAGTCAAACATATATATATATATATATATAATCAAAAGCACACAAAGAGGTGCAAAAACTAGTTATTAATTGTTTTAATACAACTTCAAGTGAAACAAAATATTACAGAAGAAAAGAAAAATATTACAGTATCAAACTACATTAGAAATATAACAAAAATAGTTATAATTATATCTATCAACCCGAACATGTTACAACAACATCCCTACCTGAACAGTATCCTCCACTAATATCAAATGAATCACAAGGAGTGAAAAAGGAGTTGATGCCCTATTATTCTCTTAATATTGTCCTCCTTACATTTTTTGCTGTAAAATCATTATTAGTTTGTTTATTTTAGAAAATAAATTTCAATAGAAATTAAAGCAAGACTAATAAAAATAATTTTTTTTATATTGTATATTATACATTTAATTAAAATATAATATTAATTGTAAACAGACAAGTCTATTCACACTCCTACTTATAAGGTTTGTCGAGTTTTGGGTCTAAATTTTAAAAAACAATTGGGACCTCAAGTAAAAAATTTAACAATATAATTTTTTAATTATATACATTAATACATAATATACTAAGTAAAAAAAAAAAAAAATTGGTGCCCCCTAAAAAATGGGGTCATGTACGCTCACACCACCAAATCATGTTCGAGACCACCAATGCACTTGCCATTGGGTGAACCGGAAGAATATCATTCAACCAAGGAGTAAAGGGGGACTTGGAATTCTTACAGCTCGAGAATCAAACACTTCCTTGCTAGGGAAGAATGTTTGAGATATGATCCATAATCATGATAAACTATGGGTACAACTTTTGTCATCTAAATACTTAAAGTGTGCTCAAATTCCCTTATCCATCAAAATGCAAATGCAAAGTCACTTTATAGATGGTGTTTCTGAAGATGTTTTAATTTGGGGACACTCCAACTTAGGCATCTATTCAGCAAGGGACGGATAATATACATGGATTGTGAAGGATTCTTGCTCTCAACCTTAAATGGATTGGAGCTGAAACTTCCTTAAAATATTAAGCATTTCTTATGGCTCACCCTCCACAAATGCCTTCCTACCAACTAAATTCGTTTTAGGAAACATGTATCTGCGGATCCTTCTTGTCAAAGATGTGGAACTAATCAGGAATCTACAATTCATACTCTTAGGCTCAGTGCCTCTAATTCTCAATGCCTCTTGGATCTGGTCTATGTTACAAAATGGGGCGTGATTTCTATAGCATTGACTGTAATGAATGGCTTAGGCTCAATGCCTCTAATTCTCATTGCCCTTTATTTGGGGTAACTTGCTGGTCTGTTTGGAAAGCCTTAAATGCAGAAATTTTTTCTGATAAGAATTGGAGTGATTGATATCTGATGAACAACTACATTCATACTCTCCAAGATTCTATTGTCAAGGCCTATGGTTCCATGGACAGAGGGCCGACCCAAGAGTGAGTGAGGCCTAAAACAAATTTTGAGTGAGACCTTTTTATTTTAAGTGTGATAGTCTACTTGGATAAGATTAGGCCTTTTTGTTAGCATATGTGACCTTTTTGCTTTATAAAAAATAATAGTAATAATTTTGTTTTGCTGGTGGGCCTAAAGCTAGGACTTTAGTAGCTTCATCCTTGGACCGGCCCTGCATGCACACAAATCTCACGATGTTGGGGAGGTCAAATGGACTCCTGCAGCAGTAAACTATGTTAAACTTAATGTCGATGGTAGAGAATCCAGGGAGATCATGATTTGGAGGAATTCTCAGAAATGCTTATGGAGAATCGGGTTTTTCTGATTTTGTAGCTTCTTAACCAATCTGAATGCTGAGTTATTGGCTATCTACCATGGTCTTGATATTGCTTGGAAGATAGGTCATAGATATGTGGTGTGTGAATCGGATTCATTGTCTGCTTTGTCTTTGATTGCTAAAGGTGTGAATCTTCTTCACCCTTTTTCTCCCTTGATCTATGTAGCACGGATACTGATTTTTCACCATGGATCATCCTCGACACGTCCCGATACATCGATACATGACGATACGCCGTCGATACGTATGGGGAAGTATCGGAGGCTTTTATTTTTAAAAAAATAAAAATAAAAATATGATACGTCACCGACACACTGTGAGGACGGCGTCGACACACCGTCGATATGCCATGTTACATCGTTATGGCGATGACGATCGTATTGGGGAAGCGGTCACGAATGAGATGCAGCAGCAACTCCTGTGTTGGGTGAAGAAGCGGCTATGCGACTGTCTTGGATTGGGGCAAGAAGAAGAAGTTGTGTTGAGCGATGAAGAAAAAGAAGAAGTTGTGTTGACTGTTGAGTGATGAAGAAGAAGCGGTGTGTGGGCGGCTAGGGAAAAAGAATAATAGGTTTCTTGATTTCTGGATGTGTGTTGGGTCCTCCACTTTAAATTGGGCTGGGCAATTTTATGTCAGTTTGTTTTATGAATATTTATACACTAGCCTTTCTATACTTTTTTTTTCACCGGGCTCTTAAGGAAAACGACCCATTTCCTCTAATACTTATATTATATACTTTTCAATCTCATATATATTCCCTTTCAAAAAAAAAAATCTCATATATATCCATTTCTTGTTATTTCAATCGACATCTTATTCTTGTTATAAAAAGTATTAGTATATAAATTTTTTTTTGAAACAATATTAGTATATAATTGTATATTATATGATAGGGATAAATACATAAATACACTATATATATATACACACACACACCCACACACGTACGTAGCCTAAACGTATCGTATATTGTATTTTTTTTAAAACAACATATTGCCGTATCGGATACGTATCGTATCCGATACTCGTATCGTGTCCATGCAACATAGCCCTTGATCAATCAGATTCAAAGGTTCAGGTATACGAAATGATCCCTAAGTTTCTAGCATACCCTAAGAGAGGATAATGAATGTGCGGATTGGCTTGCTAAGAAAGGAGCTTCAATGGATCATGAGTTGGTGGTTTGGGAAACTTGCCTTCCTCAGCTGCATATTATTCTTTTAGTAGATCCCTTTGGTGTAACTAGACTTAGGTCTTAGTTCTTTTGCTTTATTGTTTTCTTTTCCACTTGATCAAAAAAAATTTAAGGATGAATATATTACTTTACCTCAACATTTTAATGCGGTGGCTCGCAACAAAGGACGTGGACGTTACGCTGTTGGCTGGAGACGATGCTGGCGACACAGCAGGATGTCGAGTTCTTGGAGTGTTTTAATCCAAACTAATTCAAATAAAAATTGGAAATTTGTAAAAAAAAATGAAAATGAATAAAATTTATTTTTATTTTATTTTTGTACCTGGTTTTATGAAAATCGATCGAATTAAATCAATTTTAAGATTCAACATTTTGAAACTGAATCAAAACAAACCAAACTATATATATATATATATATATATATATATATATATATATATATATATTTAATATTTATTTATTCTACTTTGCTTTTATTTTATTACATTTTATTTGTTGGTCTTTAGTTTTATAATAATACTTATAAGTTTGATGTGATGTAATCTCTTACTTTTTTTTTTTATATTCCCAACATAAAAGTGATATTATTAGTTTCTAATGTTTTAATTTTTAGTATGTTGTATGTTATATTTTATTGTTGTTTGTCAAATAATACAATCCAATCCAAACTGATATGCAACTTGTTTTTATTTTGGATAAGATTTTTTTTTTTTAAAAATCCAAACCGATCTGCGAATACCTAATTAATTCAAGATGGTTAAGAATCAAGGCTTATATATATAGGATGGTCTCCGATGATTATGACAACGATATGTTGTTTCGGGTCTTTTGATCTAGGAAGTTGCGGGCAGGTTCAATGGTTGACGCCTTGACGGTGGTGTCGCAACCGTCCCGTCCGGAAGCCGCGAAAAGAGAAATAAAAACAGATGAGTCGTCACTAAAAATTTTTTATTGGGAAAATCTTAGAAAACCCAATTATTTAAAGGTAAACTGGTCTTAAAAAAAGAGAGAGAGAGATGAGTCCGGGAGTCGGTTACGAGTAAGGAAGGTGTTAGCACCCAACATCGCCCGTTTAAAAAATTGTACTTCAAGTTAATTGTGCAAAAAATTTTAACAACTTTTATATATTTATTTTACCCAAAAATATTTAAAGAAAGAATTATCTTTAATTTTTAATATTTATTAATTTTTACATTTTTAAATTTATTGTTTATAAAAACTAAATGAGGTTGAACATGACACATGAGTCCACAGGGCATCCTCAAATCTAAGGGACAGAACATGACACCGGGTCCATAGAACATCCCTAAAAATAGACAAGTTTTATTTATTCTAATTATATTTTTATATTTTGTATTATATTGATTTTTTCATTTTTAAAATTTATTGTTTATAGAACCTAAATGAGGTTGAACATGGCACATGAGTCCACAGGGCAACCTCAAATCTAAGGGATTGAACATGGCACCGTGTCCATAGAGCATCCCAAAAATAGACAAATTTAATTATTTGATTAATTATTTTAACATAAAAAAAGACACAAAAAAAGGGGAAATTTTAGTTTTGACTTGACAAGATGATTTATCTTGCTCCTACGTATTCCCGGGTGCGGTGGAAAACTCAAAGCCACGTAGTTCTTTAAAAAAGCTTGATTGGTCAGTTGATTTTGATATTTTTTAGAAAAAAAGATTTTATATTTTTTTTATATTTTTGTCTTTTGATTTATTGAAAATGATTTTCGATTACCTAAAAACAAACAAAGAAAGACTCTTTCATTGATCCTAAAAAACAAAGTCCAACAGATTAAATATTATTTTTTTTAAGCAGAAACAACACACAAATAAAAATATATCAAAACTCAACACACACAAATAAAAAACACATATCAGTAAACTAAAATAAAACACACACCAAGCCCATACAAACATAAGCCCAAACACATAGCAAAATAAAAAAGCAAACATATGAAGCTTCTGGCTTCCTAATGTTACCAACGATTAGGGAAGAGGAAGAGTGGAGGACTGAGTGCCGAGGCCAGAGGAGCGGATGTACGGCGGAGAAGGATGGTCGACGACGGCGGGGTTGCTACGTGGAGCGGCTAGCGGTGCAAACAGGACGGAGGCGTGCGGGTCTGTTGCGGATCTGAGATTTTTTTGCTCGCGGCGATGCCACGGCGGAGAAGGACAGCGACCTCTGGGTGGAGTGTTTGATTGGCAGTGGTTGTGGACGGCGCCCGAGCGGGTCTGGTGACTGCTGGGGATGCAACAGCGACGGCAAAGCTAGGAGACGCGGTGGCGGTCCTGTGGTTCGTAGGTGGCGGAGATGGCGAACGCACGGTAGACAGGGGTGGCGAAGCGTAGTTCGCGACGGTGGTGGTGGCTGAAGATAATGGTCCGGTTCGGGTCAGGATAAGTTCACGGTAACGGCGGTGCTTTCGACACGGTGGCTACTTGAACTAAGAATCTGATATGCTTTTTATGTACATTGGGTTTTCTTCTTTTTTGTTTTGTTTTCAGGAATATGGGTTAGGGAAGAAAACAAAATGCTAAGGAGAGTAGAAGGTGAGGGGGAGCTTTATTATTTTGAACAATGGTGTTGTTTGTTGAAGGTCATAGTGGTTAAAGGAAATGAAGGAACAATGGAGAGGAATCTGGGTGTAACAGAATGGATTCTAGGTTGATGAAGGTGAAATGAATGGGAAAAGAATGATCTGAGAATTTTTCTGAAGCTCCCCTTCCTCTTGTTTATGCCTCCCCTTACTACAGTAGCAGTAGTGTATATATATTGGGATCACTGTGAGATAATGCCAAAACTTGTTGTTGCTCTGTTGAGAGACAAGGACTGAGGATTTGTGCAGCTGGTGTGGTGCTCCCACTACTCTGTTGGGTTGGTACAAGGGGCAAAGGTGGTACACCACCATTTTAAGGAAAAAGCACAAGGAAAAAAAAAAGAGAAATAAAACAAAGTTGATTCATACCTTAAAGAAATTTATTTTTATTATTTATTTTTATTTTATAAAACAGAAAGCATCTTTGATTTTGTTTTGTTTTTATTATTTTTTTCTTTTTTTTTTTGATTTTTTTGATTTGGATCATTTGGATAATGGGCTTGCAACAACAAAATAAAATTGGGCTACATCTAATTCTATTAAAAACATTTTTAGTTTTTTTAATTTTTATATTTTTTATTTTTGTTTTCAAAAATATTAATTAAGAGAAAAAAAAATACCCGGACAAAATTAGGCGTTCATTAGCGCCCTCTTTTACTTGTTTCTTATTAGATAGTAGGTGTAACCGTAGTTAACCTATTATTGTTATAAGAAACGAGTAAAGACATGAACTCTAATTTTGGTCGGGATACTTAGGCAAACACAATGACCTGTGAAAACAAAGCGATTTCCTATAAAGAACCAGTGGGTTGGATTGCCCACTGTGGTCTACACATGAAAAGCTTGCAGGGTGGATTGCTTGCTAAGCTTAAAAACAATGATAAAGAGCTTACGGGGTGGATTGCCCGTTAGAAGCCTGAACATAAAGATAAAATAGCTTACGGGGTGGATTGCCCGTCAGAAGCTCGAACCGAAACATAAAAGAGCTTACGGGGTGGATTACCCATCAGAAGCTAGAACAGAGAATTAAAAGTGAGCTCACGGGGTGGATTGCCCGTCAGAAGCTTGAACAAAAAGATAAAAGTGAGCTCATGGGGTGGATTGCCTGCCAGAAGCTCGGACGGAAAGATAACAAGCTTACGGGGTGGATTTCCCGTTAGAAGCTCGAACTGCAAGATAAAAGAGCTTACGGGGTGAATTACCCGTCAAAAGCTCGAACAAAAAACATAAGAGTTTATGAGGTGGATTACTCGTTAGAAGCTTGAACAGAAAGATAAAAGTGAGCTCACGGGGTGGATTGCCCGTCAGAAGCTCAGATAGAAAGATAAAAAGGTTACGGGGTGGATTGCCTGTTAGAAGCTTGAACTGCAAGATAAAAGAGCTTACGGGGTGGATTGCCCGTCAAAAGCTCGAACAGAAAACATAAAAGAGTTTATGGGGTGGATTGCCCATTAGAAGCTCGACCAAAAAGATAAAAGTGAGTTCACGGGGTGGATTGCCCGTCAGAAGCTCGGACGGAAAGATAAAAAGCTTACGGGGTGGATTGCCCGCTAGAAGCTCGAATTGCAAGATAAAAGAGCTTACGGGGTGGATAGCCCATCAAAAGCTCGAACAAAAAACATAAAAGAGTTTACGGGGTGGATTGCTCGTTAGAAGCTCGAACAGAAAGATAAAAGAGCTTACGGGGTGGATTACCGGTCAAAAGCTCGAACAGAAAGATAAAAGAGCTCATGGGGTGGATTACCCGTCAGAAGCTCACTTATGAGGCCAGATAGACAAATGCAATGCATAGGTGTTGGTTTTACTCATTTATGGAATGACAATGTATGAGATGGTTTTCATGATTGATGAAAACTCAAATAACTATCTTTCAATTCAACACACAATGAACGCTGATGATAAAAACCTTATTATACTTTTGTACGATGCAAGAGATACTTTTGATGAGAAAATATTTATTCTTTGCTGTTTCTTTTTCATTATTGGATCCTTGACCCCTTAAAAGCATCGATCACAGTCAATCTTGAAGTTGAACTAAAACAAGGCCCATCTTTTTTGTTTTCTGATGGTAAACACCCTTGATGATAATCATCCCAATGGTTTATTCTTGATATTCATTCCTTTCTTCAGTGCCCTTCATTGGGGAACCATCGTGCCCCCCATGACCTTTTGAGGTTTTCTAAGGAATTATAACTGCTTAAAAAACCATTACTTGCTTCACATTTTAGTATATACTTATCAGGATGAATGCATACACACAAATGCCAAAAGTTAAGAGAAAGGGACCAAGGTAGGGATAAAAAAAATAAAGGAAGTCAATGTCATTATATTTGGATTGAAAAAGGTGTACAAAGCATATATTACAATGGTGTATGGAATTGCAAAACATTGCGGAGTAGAATCGCATCTCTTCAGGGGATGTCTCACTCAATGACTAATGTTAGTATCCCTCATATAATCTTGACTGCTCATTAATTGGCTTCAGAGATGTTGTTTGCCCCAGTCTTCATACATCCAACCTACTGACTGCCCCAGTTCACTGCTTGACGACACTTCCGTTGTGATTTATTTTTATTTATTTAATTTTTGAACCCTAACTTTTGCCTAGACCGCCTTTTCAGGTTTTCAGTCCAGCGGGTTACTCTAACTTTTACCTAGACTGTCTTTTCAGATTTTCAGTCTAGCGAGCTTTTCTTTTTTCATTTTTCACTCTTCTTTTCTTTTCTTTTCTTCTTGGGAAGTGCATTCAAGCATAATACTTTTTGACTGCATCTGAGTTTACAGGGAGTGGAAGATCTTCCCCGTCCATCCTGGTGAGAATTAAAACCCCTCCAAAGAAGGCCTTTTTCACAACTTAAAGTCCTTCGTAGTTCGGAGTCCATTTCCCTCGATGATCCTTTTGGATTGGTAGAATCTTTTTAAGCACCAGGTCACCCTCCCAGAACTGTCGCGGGTGTACCTTCCTCTCATAAGCTCTCATTAACCTTCTCTGGTATAATTGACCGTGACACAATGCTGCTAATCTCTTCTCTTCGATGAGGTTCAATTGGTCGAGTCGATCTTGGACCCACTCAGCTTCTTCCAATTCCGACTCTCTCAACACCCTTAATGAGGGGATCTCTACTTCAATCGGGAGTATTGCCTCCATCCAATAAACTAAAGAATACGGAGTTGCCCCTGTCGAGGTGCGAATAGAGGTACGATGGCCGTGCAAAGCAAAAGGTAACATCTCGTGCCAATCCTTATACGTCACCACCATCTTTTGGACAATCTTCTTGATATTTTTATTAGCGGCCTCAACTGCCCTGTTCATCTTTGGGGGTATGGGGAGGAATTGTAATGCTTTATCTTGAAGTTTTCGCACATCTCACTCGACAACCCATAACGACAAATTAATTCTCTTTTTACAAATTTGATCATGACATTCCTGGTCACATTGGCATATGATGCAGCCTCAACCCACTTTGTGAAATAATCAATGGCAACAAGAATGAAGCGATGCCCATTTGAGACTTTTGGTTCGATTGGTCCGATCACATCCATTCCCCACATTGAGAACGGCCAGGGCGCCGACATGACATTGAAGGGAGCTGGCGGCGCATGAACCTTATCAGCATATTTGACACTTATTGCACTTCTTCACATAATTAAAGCAATCAGCCTCCATTGTCAACCAGTATTGGCCAACCCTCAAGATTTTCCAAGCCATTGCATGACCGCTCGCATGTGTTCCAAAAGATCCTTCATGTACTACCTCAATTATCCGTTTAGCTTCTTTTGTGTCAACGCACCTCAGCAACACCATGTCATGGTTTCTTTTGTAGAGAATACCTCCATCTAAATAGAAACCCATTGCAAGTCTTCTTAGAGTTCTTTTGTCATTTTCTGAAGTGCCCGGTGAGTATTACCTTCTTTGGATGAAGCATTTGATGTCAAGATACCACGATTTTTTATCTGACTCTTCCTTTATCACTTGACAATATACAGGATGATCACGACTTTCCATTTTGATGAGTGGTAGGTTCCTCTCGTCACTTACTTTGAACATCGAGGACAAGGTAGACATTGCCTCAGCTAATTGGTTATCTTCTCGGGGAATATGATGAAATGTGACTTCATCAAACTGCTCAATCAAACCTTTGATGTAATCATGGTACGGGATTAACTTGGCATCTCGGGTTTCCCATTCCCTTATTAGCTGGTGGATGACTAATGCAGAGTCCCCGTATACCTCCAGTATCCTTGCCTTTGATTCTATCGCTGCCAGGATCCCGAGCGCACAAGCTTCATATTCGGCTATATTGTTTGTACAATCAAAGCAAAGCCTTGCGATGTGGGAAATAATCATTTTCTGGTGAAATTAGTATTGCCCGGATTCCATGCCCCAATGCATTAGAAGCTCCATCAAATAACAAAGTCCACTTTTCTTTTTCTGGTGATTGTACGTGATCGAACAAAGCCATTATATCTTCATCTGGGAAATCGCATTGCATCGATCCATAATCTTCTACTGGCTGCTTGGCTAGATATTCTTCAAGAGCGCTACCTTTTACTGCTTTTTGGATGACATAGACAATGTCATATTCTGATAGCAGGACTTGCCAGCGAGCAGTTCTTCCAGTCAGAGCAGGCTTATCAAAGATATACTTGGTTGGATCCATTTTGGACACCAACCAGGTAGTGTAACACAACATGTAATGCCTCAAATGGCGAGCCACCCAAGCCAAAGCACAGCAAGTGCGTTCTAGCAGTGAGTAGTTGGCTTCGCAACTGGTGAATTTCTTACTTAGATAATAGATGGCATGTTCCTTCCTTCCCGACTCATCATGTTGCCCTAGTACACAACCCACTGATTCATCTAGCACAGTCAAATACATGATGAGAGGTCTTCCCGGAACTGGGGGAACCAAGATTGGAGGCTCCTGTAGGTATTGTTTGATCTTCTCAAAGGCTTTTTGACAATCTTCATTCCATGTTACAGCCTGATTTTTGCGCAGCAATTCAAAGATTGGTTCACATGTCGCGGTTAGTTGGGAGATGAACCGGGCAATGTAGTTCAATCTTCCTAAAAACCCACGAACTTCCTTCTCCGTTCGAGGTGCTGGCATATCGATGATTTCTTGAACCTTTTCGAGATCAACCTCTGTTCCTCTTTGACTAACAATGAACCCCAGAAGCTTGCCTCATTTCACTCCAAAAGTACATTTGGCTGGATTCAGTCGGAGCTTAAACTTTCTTAACCGTTCAAAAAGTTTCTGCAGATTATCAACATGGTCATCTTCGGAACTGGACTTGGCGATCATGTCATCTACATAAACTTCTATCTCCTTATGCATCATGTCATGGAATAAAGCCACCATAGCCCGCTGATATGTTGCCCCAACATTTTTCAAGCCAAAGGGCATAACCTTGTAGCAAAAGGTTCCCCATAAAGTGACAAATGTAGTTTTCTCCATATCTTCAGGTGCCATCTTGATATGATTATATCCCGAGAATCCATCCATGAAAGAGAATAATGCATGTTGAGCAGTATTATCTACAAGAACATCAATGTGAGGCATAGGAAAGTCATCTTTTGGGCTAGCTCTGTTCAGATCTCGATAGTCAACACACATTCAAACCTTTCCATCTTTCTTGGGAATGGGAACGATGTTAGCAACCCATTGATGGTACTTTACAACTTCTAGGAAACCTACATCCAGTTGTTTCTTGACCTCCTCCTTGATCTTTAGAGACATTTCTGCTTTCATACTTCTCAGCTTCTGCTTTACTGGAGGACACTCCGGCTTTAATGGCAATTTGTGTTCTGCTACACTGGGGTCTAACCCTGGCATGCCTTGGTACGACCATGCGAAAACATCTTTATAATCCATCAACAACCTGATCAACCTGCTTCAGTCCTTTTCTTTCAGGGAAAGGCCAATCTTGACCTCTTTTTTATCATCTTTGGTTCCCAAATTGATTAGTTCACTAGGCTCTTCATGGGACCGAATTTCCCTGGCTTCTTGTTCTACCAACCTCAATAGTTTAGGACGGACTTCCCCGTCATCATCAATAACCTCGTCAATATGATCAATGTGATAGTCAAAATTGTACGTTGAGTTATTAACACTGTCATTTTCAAGAGAGTCGCTTTTAGATCTGCATTTTGATAGTTATCAGGGAAAGATGAATGAATAAAGGTTAAAGACGAGAAACTGCATTTATTGGTGAGGAACGATGAATAAAAGCGAAAGTAAAAATAAGAGGGATAAGAACATAAAGATATTGAATGCATGCATTTATTGATAAGTCATACTGAAACGGAAACAAGTAAGCCCATTACAACAAAATTCCTAAAGCCTTGGGAAGAGCTAAAGCATAAGCATTACAGGATTACTTTGAAAAAGACTCTATGGTCTTGGGAAACTCAATGATCTCCCAATTGTTGAGCTCTATATCCGGAGGGCATGGTACCAGATTGACACCATGGTCGGCGGGATAATAATCTTCAACAGTTGCTGCTTGGTCCAAGAATGCGAACCCTACACTTTGGAAGCTCTGTTGAATGTCACAGATGGGAACCCTTTCAGCCTCGTATTCACGATTTTCCAGCCTAGCCAACCTCTTTCTTTTCTTCTCTTCCATAACCCTCATCTTGTCGACCTTGATGGGTTTGTATCCCAACCCTAACCTGTCCTTGTTCTCGGTGAGCATGAGGATGTCAACGACACCTTGGCTATTCTTCCCCAAACCGCTTCCAGGTCGGTATCCTCCTTCGAGCATAACCTTAGCCATCATAATGGACGCTTTAGATGACTGAGGTTTCAAGAGTGGAGCACCATCCCCAACATAGGTGGCATTGGCAATTTCAAACGATTGGAAAGCGGTCTCAAGAGCTTCTTTAGCAGCTTCAATGTAAGGGGTTGTTGATGGCTTACTTACTAACGTATCCTCCTCTCCAGAAACAATTATCAACTTACTATCGACAATGAACTTCACTTTTTGGTGCAATATGGAAGGCACGGCTCCAGAAGAATGGATCCATGGTCGTCCTAGGAGACAACTGTAAGTTGGTGTGATGTCCATTACTTGGAAGAGTATTTCAAAGGTGCAGGGGCCAACCTGAATGGGCAATTCAATTTCCCCTATTACTCCCCTCCGTGTACCATCAAAAGCTCTTACAATCATTGTGCTAGGCTTCATATGAGTTCCATCGAAAGGCAACTTTGCCAGTGTTGACTTTGGCATTACATTCAAAGAAAAACCATTATCAATGAGAACCTTAGCCATGACATGATCTCGACACTTCACAGAAATGTGCAACGCCTTGTTGTGCCCTATTCCTTCAGCAGGAATTTCATCATCAGTGAAAGTGATATAATTATCAGCAACGATGTTACCCACGATGTTATCGAGATTTTCAACTGTGATGTCATGAGAGACATGAGCTTGATTCAATACCTTCATCAAGATTTCTCTGTGTGACTAACAGGCGCGGTGCGGCGGCGGTGCGCGTGCGGAAGTGCGATTCCGGCAAGTGTACAGGACTGTCGTCAAGTAATAAAAGATATCGATCCCACAGAGACTGTGATCCCGAATCACAGTTAATTTTCAAATTGAGTAGATCTGGACTGTGTAAAAAGGATTTTTATATTTTGAAATGGTTTTGAATTTTGAATTAAGAGACAATTGAAACAGAATCAAATAAACAGAAAACAAATATTTTTATGGTTTTTCAGATCTAAATGGGTTTCTAGGGATTTAGGTTACCAACGAGGCTGTTTATGTTACTAATCTGATTTACCCTTGTTAATTATTGAAATTGCTTTGAAGGCGAGTTTATCCTCTAATAGCTTAAGCTCCCTCTCGGGTTACAAAAGCCGTGCCCAATTGACCCGACCCCTACTCTCGTGGTAGTCGATCCCAGATTGGACTCTTTGCATTTCGTGACAACTCGTTGATCCTCGAGGGACGGCTTCTAACTCTCGTGATTTCAGTCCCAAGTCTGACTCTATAGATCCGACACCTAAGTTCACCACTAGGTTCCTCCTTATAATGTCTAAGTCATGCAAATAAACCTAAGTTCACCGCTAGGTTCCTCCTTAGATCATCCACGTCTCGCAAATAAGCGGCCGCCGAATTTTACGAGTGAAAAACACTAGAAATCCTAAGTTCACCGCTAGGTTCCTCCTTAGAATGTCTACGTCCCGCAAATAAGCGGTCACCGAATTTACGAGTGATTAAAACACTAGAAATCAGATCTAAAGCAAATCGAAATTAACAAAGATATTACATCAAATTCAACATCATAAACGAACCTCGGGATAGCCCGATCCCTAGAAACTAAGCTACTACTCAAGCCTTGCCATGGAGATGACAAGCTTGGTTGACAACATCATGCAAAATACAAAATCAGAAAAGAGAAAAGGAAGAAGAAGATAGATCCTAAAATGTAGCCTAAAGTCTATGTGTGTTGTGTCTCTCTATGATCCTCCTTTCTTCCCCTTCTGCCTCTGCCTGGTCCTTATTTATAGATGTGGGAAGTTAGAATCCCAATCTAACTCAAATTCTGATCCAATTCGGTTTCTTCAGGTCCAAGTAATGCGCGTCACGGCCGTGATGGCCTTCACGGCCAGGCCGTGACGGCTTCTGTTTCTCGCAATTCTGGTGAAACTCAGGCTCTCGTGAGGCGAGCCCATTTTCGCGTCGCGAGTCTTCTTTTTGTTTCCCGTGATATGAATCACGGCTAGGCCGTGATGGATTTTGACTTGTGGGGGTTTTTGGTCACGGCCGTGATGTACATCACGGCTAGGCCGTGACAGACTCTGACTTCGGCCTTTCTTCCTTTTCAGTTTTGCTCGATCATGGCCGTGATGGGCATCACGGCTAGGCCGTGATGGGCTCTGTTTGGCTCATTTTCTTCACTTCTCAAGCCCTATTTTCATCCAAACTCCATCATGGTTGATCTTAAGCATTTTACCCTTGATTTCTGCAAAACAACACCACGAAAACCGCCTTACCCGTTCCAAAGGAAAATTAACCAAAAATCAAGTTAAATATGTCTAAACTACATGAAAATGCATGCAAAATGATAGACAAAGATGATGTGAAATCACACTCATCAGTGACTCAGAGTTCATCAATGAAGACAAAAGAGATATCTGAGCCGGAGTTCGATTTAACTGATCAACAATCCTGTATTCACTCTGCTTGACGAGCTTCAAGAATTCGCCGACTTCTTCATCAGATACCTCATTTTTATTATCACCCCCTTTTGTATCCTTTTCATCCGGAGTTCCTTCCACCTTCTCTTTCCCATTGCGATCTTTTTCTTCCTTTTCTGTTCCCTCCCTTCGCAATACCTCTGGAGTATAAATGCGACCACTCCTAGTCATTCCACCAATTCCCGAAATGTTAGTAACCACCGTGGTCCCGTTTGAAGGACTTTGTTGAACCTGCCTATCATATTTCCATGGTACCGCTTTGGTGTCCTTGAAAGGGAAAGGACCTGGGACTCGGATAACAATTGGTGTTGGCCCACTTGGAACCGACAAAGGTTTCTTCTCAGTATAGCATATCACCACTGGTTTCAGAGTGACTTGCTCAGGATCTGGTTGATGATTAACCATAACAGTAATAGGGGTTACCTTAATTGGGGTTGGGGAAATTGTAGATTCAGCAACCAAATTAATGGCATACTCATTTGATTCACAACCAATTAAGATAATCTTCATATCCATTAACTGTTGCATAACTTGCCAAAACTCTGCACAGTCTTCAATCGAATGCCTCATATTCCCGTCGAAGTCACACCTTATCTCTTCATCTAGAGCCTTTTCTTCCATGATCGGGATTTGAATCAATCCGCATTTGCACATCTCTCGAAAAATAACTCTCATAGGAGTCCTAACATCGGCCACTTTACTCTTGAGAGTATGTTCCAAGAAGCTTTCAATGGCATTGACTCCCGAACCCCCATGATTTGGCATAGGACCCTGTGCCACATTTGGAGTATCCTTCTGAAAGCTCAACCATTTGGCATTAATCAGGTCTTGCACCTTAAACTTCAAAGCTTTACAATCCTCAGTGGAATGACCTGTGGCCCCATTGTGATACTCATATTGAGCGTTTGGGTCATACCACTTTGGATAAGGAGGGTCTATTGGTCTTGTCGGGATAGGAGTTAGCAAGGATTTGCTCACAAGTTGGTGGAATAGTCCAGTGGAGGTCATGGGTAGAGGGTCAAAACGCACTGGCTTTCTCTCCGAGTTATACGGTGGTCTTGTTTGGTTGGTGTTTGGGTTTGGATTTAGGGGTTGAACAATTTGAGGTGGCATGGTAGGGTGTGTTTGAGGCTGAGAAGGGTATGATGGTCGATAAGGAGCCATCTGTTGAGGATTTGGAAATTGTGAGATGGCAGCGATGTATGGCTGATTGGCTTGGTGATATGGGGCGTATTGGGCTTGGAAAGTAAGTGTTTGGTTCGGTCTCCATTGGTTCAGTTTCTTTGGTTCGGCTTGGAAGTCTCAATGATTTTGTCATTCCTCATTCCACTTTCGATTCTTTCTACCTGAGCAGCCAGTTCCCTCCATCGTTGTGCATACTCCTTGAAAGTCTGTGTCTCTCTTTGCCATATTTTGGAGTTGCATCCTATCGAGAGCCATGTCGATATTGTACTTGCATTGCTTCAGGAATGCATCTGCTAGATCTTTGAAGGATCGGACGTGGGCCCGTTCGAGATACGTGTACCAATTTGAAGCTGCCCCAGTTAAACTGTCTTGGAAGAAATGAATCAAGATCTTATCATCTTAAGCGTATGATGCCATCTTCCTTACATATATGGTCAAATGGTTTTTGGGACAAGTTGTTCCTCGATATTTGTCGAAATCGAGTACCTTAATTTTTTGTGGAATTACAACATTTGGCACCAGGCAAAGCTCCGAGGCATCATGAAGACCAAAACTATTTGCCCCTTCAATGGCCCGTAGTCTCTCCTCTAACACTTCCAACTTTTATTTAGATTGGGAATTCCCTCCCGACTGATTCACTGGATTTTCACAATACATATTCTGGGGAAAGGGGTATGGCATCTAGGAGGATCCGAAGTTTGGCATCATTTGAGTCCCTTGGGGTCCATAATGTAGGGTGTGTTGTGGAGTTTTTGGATTGGCAGAAAGTGTCACTGTCGGGGTGTTACCATCTGTAGGGTTGACAGTTTGTGTTTATGGCATCTCGACAGCATCGGTGGGGGATTATGTCTGAGTAGTATGCTCAGAGTTCTGGATGCCATCTTGTGGACTGGGGGCCGTTGGTGGAACAAATCCATGAGGTAAGTCATATGAGGGATTGTTCGGGTCAAATGAAAGATGAGTTTGGTTGCTTGCATAAACGGTGAAAGGCATCATGACCCCTGGTTGGTTGAAGCCTTGAACAGGAATCTGAGCAAAACCGGGTGGGATGAGAGGTGAGACTGGATGTCCTTCGTTCGAGGCTGGAGGGTTCTCCTCTGTGTTCTTTTCCTTCTGCATTGCTTGCAGGATCTCCATCATCTTAATCATATGATCCTTGATTTGACTGACTTCATCCCTGATCTCTTGGACTTCTTCTAGTTCATCCACCATGGCTCTTGTTTGTGACCGAGTGCGATAAGGGTGTCTTGGAACAATTGTTCAAAAACCAACACTCTTTTATTTAATAAAAGAAATAATAAATGAATAAAATCAAAAGCAATGAGCAAAAACCAATTAAACACCAACTTTGATAGGAAGACCGTCGCATACACTTATAGCAAGAATACTCATCCTGTAATCAAATCTAGTGGTATAATTCCCTCTAGCTTGATTGCAATTGATGTCGAGTCCAAGGGAGAATCCACTCCTCGATAGACCACATTTGTACTAGCAATGTTGTTGTTTTAAAGACACCCATATTTTACGCAGAAAACACATCGTTTTTAGGGTAAAATATAGTTGATAAAGTATCAAAGGGAGAATTCACTCGTCGATAGATATCATATGGAAAAAGAGCATTCCACAAACATTGATGAAAACTTCCATTTCATTATATGAATATTGCGATACAAACACGAGTCTTTGGTCAAATAAAAAACAATACATCGAGAGTTTTCATATTTCTAAATCTGTCTTAGGGGACTGCAAAATACTATGTCAAGAGCTTCATCTTCTTTTTCTTGAATCCCTTTGCAAGCTTCCCAAAATACTTGAAGAACTCAGTCACCTCTGGTGATATCTGGAGGAAAGGGTTCTTGTAAACCTGAATTGATACTTCTTCAAATCGTTCCACCAACTGGGAAGTATGATATTGAAGTTTACCAATCATGTCTTCATATTTTCTTCTCCATGCTTCCCTTTCATACATTACATCCCTCACAACCAATTTCCATCCCTTTACCCATTCTGCATGACGTTGAGCTTCTCCTCTTTCAGTTTCTTGTATTTTGGTCCTGAGCCAATTTCCCCTCACATTAGCTTCCGTTAATAATTCACGATACTTGGCAGCTTTGATCCATCCTCGATCAGAGTAAAGCTCGGTTTGGGCCAAGGATTATTGTAGAGATTCAACTCCCTCATTTAGTATCTGTATTATTTCGACATGAATCCTTACGTCCCACTCAAGCTCTTCTTTCTTCTTCAGAATTCTGACTAGCGTGTTTTCTTGACATTCCATATGTGCTTGCAACTCTTGAACCTCCGCTTCTTTTTCCTTTCTTGCCCTTTTCATGCGACTTGGGGCTTCGTAGGAATCGGCATATTCATCTCTCAAATTCTTGATCTGTAAATTCAGTTTTTGTACCTGGCTTTGGAGTTTGATAATAGTTACTTCTGCAACTGGGTTCTTTTCATCCAAAGCCCCCATCCGAGCTTTTAGAACTTCAATTTTTTTTTCAGCATTTGATCTTCTGTAAGAGGATTGTTTTCAGCACTGGATGGGGGATCCAATTTTGAAGGACAACCCCTTCTTGCCTCTCTCCATGCTTCATATCTTTTTGTTCGAGCTATGATCCGCCTTCCTAATTCATCATGCCCTTTTATGTGAATATTGTCCCATGCTGACCTTATTGCCATTGTTTGACTCTTGATACTTTCACATTCTCGATATAGGAAATACGCTCCGCCAAGCAGCTCTTTTGGGGGTTCATCTTGTGTCCACCTGAGTTGGAACATTACTAGAGCTGGTGAATATGACACAATCCTCTGGGTCCCATCAATGGGACATTCGGAGAACTTCCACAACTGAATATAACTGAATCTCCATTATACCATGGGCACATCCATCTAAATGAATGTGAGTCGACCTGATCAAACTCTTGTTTCCATTCATATAGCTTGCGTGACTTTAGCGGCATGCGAATGAATCCTTTTAATGGATCATCTGTTCTATCAACTTTGTTACCAGCATACAAGTGAGTCATAATCCAAACATATAACATTGGTGCACAACATCGCAACTTTCCTTGTTGATTCTGATGACAAACTTGTAGTGAGAGAAAAGTTTCTGCTGAGATATCAGGGACTAAATTCACCCCATATTCCTTTACTCTGTAGAAGACATCCATAGCTGATCAATCAATCACATCCAAAATAAAGGGAAAAAGCACCAGTCCATAGATAAGGAGAGCCAAAAATCTATTAAAAGTAACCCATCGTTGTTGTTGAGCCAACTCCCTAAGGTAACCTTCCAAGAATCACCTCTTCAAGCCAGTAGTGTTTCCTTTTTCCATTTTATCCAATTGTTCCGGTTTAAGCTCCAACAGACTTGCTATCTTCCCATCTGCCGCATATTGTCCATAATACAAATAGACACGCAATCCCTTTTGGATAGGCAATCTCATTATGTAAGCATACTCCTCTATGGTCGGAGTTATATCTAGGTTAGACAATTCAAAACATCTCAAAGTTGAGTTCCAATACTGAGCAAATGCACTCAGAGCGGAGGTATCCACCGGAATACGTAACAGATCTAGTATCCTCCTGTACTTGTTGTTAAAGTTTGAACGTGCCTTTTCTGACATTTGTTGACTAATTTCCCATAAGCTCTGAACATCATTGAGTGTCACGTCGATCTTGATGCTCTTCTTGGAATTGCTTGCATTGCTAGTACTCTTTCCGATGCTAGGTCTTTCCATTCTTTGCTATAAGATTAATACTAAGGTCTTCCTGTCAAGAAACACAAATAAAGACAAAAAATTAGAAATGAAACAAAAAAAATGCCCCGCATGCTTCATGTTGCATGAGCCCCAGTAGGGTTGGGAACCCTATGTCGGGTATGCTGTCAATGCACTACCTTCACTATGACATGCCGCTTATTAGAAGTGCAATAATATTCAAGCATGTCATTCGGGCTTGGAGCGACGATGTGTCACCCCCTTTTTTCTTTTTTAGAAAACTTCATAGTAAATATGTATGTGCATGGTAATTTATGTTTATGATGCCAGGAAAAAATGGAGAGAGAGAAAGAGTATGCTCCCTTTGTCCTAAATTAGGTAAAACTTAGGGTTGGACAAACCTGAGGTAATGACTCTAAATAGGTTGGCTACTAAGTTTACTTTATCAGTGAAAATCAGGTAGGGTCTAGACTTCTAAAATCCATGGTTCTCAGATTGCCCATATCCCGAAAGATATGGATCCAATTTATGAATCTAGTCACAAGTAGGGATAAAACCTCTCAATATGACCATCCCATGATATCGGGTACAACCTGAGTGGTGAATCAACAAATATCAGGGAAGTACAAGACCTCTTCAATAATAATGTCGAGACACCGCCTAATCCTTGAGTTTTGAGCAAGCTCGGGTGTAGAGCCAAAAGTGTGTGCAATATGTGATAGTGATGTGTGTGATGGGAACACACAAACCTTCACAAAAACCTACTAAAATAAAACTACCCCAAACCTGCAAAAGGAATAAACAACACAAACACAATAGTTCTCTACCCTAAGGTTGCAAGGATATACAAAAGCAGTTATGAAAGCATAAGAAAAAGAAATAAAACAAAAAAAAGGGTAAAACAAATATTTTCAAAGCTGTAAAAAAGACAAATTGCACAACCCACTATGATAGGCCTGACTCTCAAAATGTCCCCAGTGGAGTCGCCAGCTGTCGCAACCGTCCCGTCTTGAAGCCGCGAAAAGAGAAATAAAAACAGAGGAGTCGCCACTAAAATTTTTTTATGGGAAAATTTTAGAAAACCCAATTATTTAAAGGTAAACTGGTCTTAAAAAAATAGAGAGAGATGAGTCCGGGAGTCGGTTACGAGTATGGAAGGTGTTAGCACCCCACATCGCCCGTTGAAAAAACGGTACCTCAAATTAATTGTGCAAAAAATTTTAACAACTTTTAAATATTTATTTTACCCAAAAGTATTTAAAGAAAGAATTATCTTTAATTTTTAATATTTTAAATTTTTATTAATTTTTACATTTTTTAATTTATTGTTTACAGAAACTAAATGAGGTTAAACATGGCACATGAGTCCACAAGGCATCCTCAAATCTAAGGGACTGAACATGGCACCGTGTCCATAGAACATCCCTAAAAATAGACAAGTTTTATTTATTCTAATTATATTTTTATATTTTGTATTATATTGATTTTTGAATTTTTAAAATTTATTGTTTATAGAACCTAAATGAGGTTGAACATGGCACATGAGTCCACAGGGCAACCTCAAATTTAAGGGACTGAACATGACACCGTGTCCATAGAGCATCCCTAAAAATAGACAAGTTTAATTATTTGATTAATTATTTTAACATAAAAAGAGACACAAAAAAGGGGAAAATTTAGTTTTGGCTCGACAAGATGATTTATCTTGCTCCTACGTATTCCCGGGTGCGGTGGGAAACTCAAAGCCACGTAGTTCTTTAAAAAAGCTTGATTGGTCAGTTGATTTTGATATTTATTAGAAAAATTATTTTATATTTTTTTATATTTTTGTCTTTTGATTTATTGAAAATGATTTTCGATTACCTAAAAACAAACAAAGAAAAACTCTTTCACTGCTCCTAAAAAACAAAGTCCAACAGATTAAAAAAAAAAATTTAAGCAGAAACTACACACAAATAAAAATATATCAAAACTCAACACACAAAAATAAAAAACACATATCAGTAACTAAAATAAAACACACACCAAGCCCATACAAACATAAGCCCAAACACATAGCAAAATAAAAAAGCAAACAGATGAAGCTTATGGCTTCCTAATGTTACCAATGATTAGGGAAGAGGAAGAGTGGAGGACTGAACGCCGAGGCTAGAGGAACGGATGCATGGCGGAGAAGGCTGATCGACTACGGCGGAGAAGGCTGGTCGACGACGGCGTGGAACGGCTAGCGGTGCAAACAGGACTGAGGCGTGCGGGTCTGTTGCGGATCTGGGATTTTTTTGCTTGCGGCGATGCCACGATTGAGAAGGACAGCGGCGTCTGGGCGGAGTGTTTGATTGGCAGTGGTTGTGGATGGCGGCGGCCCGGGTCTGGTGAAGGCTGGGAATGCAGCAGCGACGGCAAAGCTGGGTGACGCGGTGGCGGTCCCGTGGTTCGTAGGTGGCGGAGATGGCGAACGCACGGTAGACGAGGGTGGCGAGGCACAGTTCGCGACGGCGATGGTGGCTGAATATAATGGTCCTGTTCGGGTCAGGATATGTTCACGGTAACGACGGTGCTTTCGACACGGTGGCTACTTGAACTGAGAATTTGATATGCTTTTTATGTACATTGGGTTTTCTTCTTTTTTGTTTTGTTTGCAGGAATATGGGTTAGGGAAGAAAACAAAATGCTAAGGAGAGTAGAAGGTGAGGGGGAGCTTTATTATTTTGAACAATGGTGTTGTCTGTTGAAGGTCATGGTGGTTAAAGGAAATGAAGGAACAATGGAGAGGAATCTGGGTGTAACAGAATGGATTCTAGGTTGATGAAGGTGAAATGAATGGGAAAAGAATGATCTGAGAATTTTTTCTGAAGCTCCCCTTCCTCTTGTTTACGCCTCCCCTTACTACAGTAGTAGCAGTGTATATATATTGGGATCACTGTGAGATAATGCCAAAACTTGTTGTTGCTCTGTTGAGAGGCAAAGACTGAGGATTTGTGCAGCTGGTGTGGTGCTCCCACTACTCTGCTGGGCTGGTATAAGGGGTAGAGGTGGTACACCATCATTTTAAGAAAAAAGCACAAGAAAACAAAAATGGGAAAATAAAACAAAGTTGATTCATAGCTTAAAGAATCAAATGGAAGTTGCAAGAGAAGTGAAGGTTAAGATTAAAGATAGATGGAAGTTAAAGAGTATTTTTTTTAAAGAAGATGATAGCTATGACCTAAAGGCTCTTCCTGAAGACCGGAGGACAAAGACAATTTTATCGCATTTTCGCTTCTTTTATTCTTTTTTTTTTCTCAAATACATAATCAAATTTGTTTTTATACATGGTATCTATTAAAATTTGCTTTTGTATTTTTTTAGACAGAAAAAAATTAAGAGAATAAGAGAAGAGAATTCTAGTCTATTTTTATCATTACTCTACGTGACATTGATTGTTATTTCGTTAATTTCAACATTTTGAGGCATAGTCAACCCAATTCCTAAGTCTTTCTTTGGTTTTCCTCACATTCTTTGATCATTCCCCATTTTTTTTTTTTAGTTGATCACCTTAATAACGCATTTACAATTTACCATGTTGCATTCTCCAATCTTTTAATATCTGAAGTCGTATAGTCACCTCGCTTTGTGAAAAGTTCTCCATCAATCACAACACGTTTTTTAATGGTTTTTATTATAAGCAAAAAAATCTCAAAATTTTTCATTCAATATATAAACAAATTTTGTTTTCTAATGATTCATTTAATGACATTATTCACAAAATATCATTCATTTAATATAAATTCTAATAACTCATTTAATAAAATTTGATACTTTAAATTAAGGATAATTTAGATAACAAATCCAAATTTTTACAAAATTCAATAAAATTAATAACCATTTTAATACGTGTGTTGTATTTAATTTTTATTTATAATATAGACGGAGGGAGTAATCCATACCGTGCACACACCACTTCCCACTATTTGGAAAGTGCAATATTGCTTTCTAGCTCACGTTCAACTTCTCCTCCTAACTATGCTTCCATTGGCTGTTTCTACCACCCTTTGCAACTTCAACATTCGCATAATCAAACATAACAATGGTTTATTTTCCCCTCGTTTTCATGTCTCTCAGAAGCAGCATGATGACAAGACTCCCACAAAGAAAATCAAACGAAGGTTCTCACTCTCCTTTTGTGTACTTCACATATGATATAATATTTATATTGAATATGCATGTCCATGTTCTATAATTTCTCACTCTTCAAGTTGTTCCCATCTTAAAGAGAGCTCATACTGAGGAATGGAGAATTAGCTACAATTGTTGCCATCCTCAACCTCAGGTAACAATCTTCGTGTTTTAATTATTGTTATTATCATGTTAGTTTTGTTATGATTTGCCACCAGTTAAGTTTTAAAATGAGCCGCAACCTTATAAGAGATGCGATGCAACAATATTTTTTTTGTTGCATATTTTTTTTTTGTAATAATTATTCACGATAACAATAAACGCAACTAATCACATCTACAAATCGCAATATTTAAGTGTAAAAGATTTTGAACTATGATTTAATTATTTGTCAACTTTTTTATTTATAATCTAATAATGTGATGTGATATCTAAAAGTTTTTGAACCCTCAAGCAATTGATACTAGAGGTAGACTATTTTAATGATGGATAGAGATCTACTCTCCTCAAATCCTGAGTTAAATCTTATAATTAAAATGTGATAAATATTCTTTTTTTTTTCTTTTTTTTAATTAAAAAAGACAGTTATGTATTGTAGCAACTTTTTATTCATTCATACGACAGAAAGTGCGACATGAAGTTGAAGCACATGATAGGATAATAGTATGAAAATAAAATTTTACATTAGTTATCAAAATGGAATTCTCATTATATTTGAACTTTCTTTTGTTAATAAATTAAATTAAATGTAAATTTGACTCTTTTTTCAAAATTTGAAGTGACTACTTGATGCGGACAATTCAGTGTGAGTGTTGAAGAACATTTGACTCCCGTTTTTTAGTGGAAATGAGTTGGAAAACATTTGCTTGGATGTTGTGTTTGGTGCAGTGGGGAAAAGCCTGATTATCTTGGAGTACAGAAAAACCAACTGTCATTAGCACTGTGTCCAGCAACTAAGAACTGCATATCAACCTCTGAGAATGTCACTGATCTTACCCATTATGCTCCTCCTTGGTAAATTAAAGTTCCCTTCTTTTTGTTATTTAATTAAAGTTTGACAACTTAATTTGGTTTATGGGATTATCCAATTTAGTTTGAATTTGTCCTTGAGGATTTGGAATGATAGGCCTATGCTTAAATGTGTTTTTTCTGACCTTAACTTTCACGATGTTATTAAAATGTCAATTCGCTAAACCAGATTAGGGTGATACTGGGTTTATCCCCTCAAATTAAGAATCACATATGGAGTTTTTAATAAGTTGAGGCTATTCATTCTGAGAATGTTTTTAATAAGTTGAGATTTCTATATACTTAATCAAATCAAATGATGGATAATATATCTTATTTAACAATATTTTATAATATTTGAAACCAGGAATGATAAAAGGATTCATTTGTTCACCGTCCATCCAATTCATCCAATCCATGTAAAAGAAAAAAAAGTAAAATGGACTAGATTAAGGGTGCGTTTGTGTAAATAACTTAATTAAGAGCTTATCACATAAGACCTTATCGCATGAGAGCTAATGCCATAAGCGCTTAAAGAAAGAAAAAGAAGGAAAGGGACATGAGAGGATTCGAATAGTGAAAAACACGGAGAGGTTGTTTAGTGCATAAGCTCTTATGATAATTCCATGTTTTCTCCTAAGGTGAGCTTATGAAAATAAGTCAAAAACTCCTTATGGGATGACATAAGTTATTTTTATAAGCTCTGTCAAACACACTGTATAAGAGCTTATGTCATCGTATAAGTCAAAAGGAGCTTAAATAAGCTCTTCTAAACACCACCTAAATTTGACCATTTTTTTTTATGGATAGTTAGTGATTCATCCACTATTTTTATAAATCAATTGGATCTCGTCATAAAAAAAAATCCATCGGATAAACAATATAGCACACTCACTGTTACCCAATACCCATCACCCTTCCCTTCGCCTTCTCTCTCACCGAATTCTCAGAGATGATTCCAACTTCCAACCTTTAAACCCTTCCTTTATTATTTTCTCTATATTTCGATCTGAATATAACATGCTTTCACCGTATGATGATTATTGCAATCAAATTTTTGAATTGAAGTGTCATCAGAAATGCAATTTCTCGGCTTCTCCACGTGCAATCAAAGAATGTGTCTGGTGAGTCGGTGATTGTGATGCAATGTCTGGGTGATTGTGTCCATGCGTAAAGAGGGGAGAGGGAGGGAGGGAGATGAATGAGGGAGGGAGGGAAAGAGAAGGAAGGAGATTGAAAATTTTAAAAAGTTACAAAAATTAAAATATTTTTTTTTAAAATAAGTTTGTATGGATACAGTGGATATTCATCCGAGAAAAAAAATATTAATAGATGGATCGAATGGTTTTTATTTAATGTCCGTTTGGTTAGCTGAAAAAACTTCGTATGAATACTCAAATTTCTGTTGCTACAGTAACTGAAGTGTTTGAATACAAAATTCAATTGAAAATAATTGATTCTTGGTGGGGCAAAATTGAGTTTTGTGGAAGGAAAATTTTTTAGTTTTTCCGTTGAAAATAATTGATTCTAGATGTAGGACCCACAAAATTCTACATATTTACACATCAAAAGTGATTTTACTTTATCATCCAAACAAAATCAATTCTTCTAAACCTACTTTTAAAATATTGTTACCAAACACAAATCAATTTTTTTAACCTTGATTTTTTCAAAATCAATTCTTCCAAAATCAATTCTATCATAATTAATTCTATCAAAATCTAAAACAAACATACCCTTAATGGATCATGGATGAATTAGATTTTTGTAATAAATTTTTAATAAATCATAATGGATTAATGAATTATTTTGAATCTATGTATTTTAATCTAAATCAAAATTTATCGGGTCCGTTCATTTGTCACCTCTACTTGGAAGTAGTGCATCCATTGGCTTTTGGATTTTCCTTTTTCCTTTTTTTTTTCTGGCCAAGTTCATTCCCTACTAAACCCTCACACCATAGATAAATTGGTTGTTCATTTTGTTTTTGATTATTCAACAGGAACTACAACCCTGAAGATAGGGAAGATCGTGTGAGCAGAGAAGAAGCAATGGAGGAACTGATAGATGTGGTAAATTTAAACTAAAACCATGAATCTTATTTTGTTTTGTATTTCTCTTTCCCGTGTCTGTCCATCACCAATGATTATTTTTGTAAATGGGTTGTAATAAATGTTAACTTTTGTTAAATAACCAGTTCTGGTTGATTTTACAGATAGAATCAACAATACCTCCAGAAGATTTTACACCACGGACAGTAGAAAGGACAGAAGACTATCTTAGAGTGGAGTATAAAAGCCCACTCTTAGGGGTATGTAACTCTCCACACGAACTTAGATGGATGGGGTTTAGTTTATTTAGGCTGCGTTTGTTTTAAATTTTGATCAAATTTATTTTGAATGAATTGATTTTAAAAAATTTGAGGTTAAAAAAATTGATTTGTATTTGATAATAATATTTTAAAAATTGATTTAAAAGAATTGATTTTTTTAGGATGATAAAGCAAAATCACTTTTGAAATATAAATATAACGAACTTTGTGGATCTCACACCTAGAATCAATTATATTCAACGGAAAAACTAAAAATTTTTGTTTCTCCCAAAATCAATTCTACTCACCTCAAACGAGATTCTTTTCAAAGTAACTTACAACCAAACAAGATCCAATATAAAATCAAATATTTCTAACGCTAACGGTCTTTTTCATGTCCAGGAGTGTAAACCAAACATATCATAAAAAAAAACTTCACTTTACTTTCTGTTTTGATACTGATTTTTTTTTTCTCACTATTTACTTCCCGAAAATTAGAAAACATGAAATAAAGTCATTTTGGTAATTATTATTTTTGCTATTTCCCTCAGCAAAAGTTTTAAAACATGAAACAAAATAAAAAAAATAATATTTTTGTAAATTATTATTTATGAGAAAAACTTTTACCATCTTATATCTTGGTTTGAAATAGCCAGCTTTAATTTTCTCAACTCTTTGTGTTCAAACAGTTTGTGGATGATGTTGAGTTCTGGTTCCCACCAAACAAGGGCTCGATCGTGGAATATCGATCAGCATCCCGATTTGGAAACTTTGATTTTGATGTGAATCGAAAAAGAATTAAGGTCAAATTTCACCACTCACTCATTCAGTGTGCTTATATGCTTACATTATTGATGTTATGAAGTAAAAAAGAAATATCTTGCTTGTTGATAGGCATTGCGATTAGAGTTGGAGAAGAGAGGATGGGCATCTCAAGGCTTTTCGGTATGAGGATCTTATGCAGAAATCTTATCAGCATTAGAAAAATTGCAGTCCTTGTTGAATGTTTTTCACATGTATACTTTGCAGCAGCAAATATTTTTGTATTACTGAAAACCGTTCTCATGCATTGAAAGAATGACATTTCTTTGATTATTATTAGTATTTCACACCAACATATTAAACAAACACAGGTTGGATTTGATCGGTTTCCTTCCTTAAAAAAATTCGATCCAATCCAATCAAATACGATTGGATTGGATTGAATAATTTTATTTTTGTCATACTTTATTTTTTAGTTATGTCAAGTGTCTTTTTCACTTATTTAATGGTATACAAAAGATAATTTTTATTTAAGGAAACTAGTATAGGGTGCCCAATACCTATTTTAACATCTCTATATTAGAACAGAAGAACCCATATGAAAGCCAACAACTATTTGTTTCTCATTAACCGTTATTTGGTTTGATGAAGAGCGGGGAAAATTTTAGAAAATTATTACAAAATATTGGGAGTTTGAGAAAAAATATTTATTGATATTTTTTAGCACATTCTTTTATATTAAATATTCTTTTATGTTAATTCTCTATATCTAATCTCACTTATACCATTTTTTCCTTGAATCAACTACAAATAAATTGTAGTTCATTATTTTTCAAGCTACTTAATTGATTTCCTATTTTTCATGTTTACTCAATATATATATGTTATGCATCAAAACTTTAGCAAAATATAACTTGAAGACAATAACATTTATTCTAAATAATCTTATATATGTCATTCCAACAAAAAGATTAAAGAGAATGGGGTCACAAAAGTATGAAAAACAATGTTTAAATATGAGTAATACTATAATTTCAAAAATAATAGTATATGTCTATAGTAAATCGGTTTGGATTGGATTGGATGTCACTAGGGGATCCAAAATCCGATTCAATCCAATGAAAAAAACGTTTTTTCAGTTTTTCGTTTTTGCGGTTTGGATTGGTTGATGAACACTCCTGGCAGTATGGGTGTTCATATCCAAACCGATCCAAAAGAAAACCGAAAACCGATCCAAAAAATCTGAAAACCGAACAAAACCGATGTCTATTGGATTTTTTGGATCTTGTTTTGTGAAAATCGCTTGGATGATCGGATTTTGGATCCCTTTTCTAAAATCGAACCAATCCAAAGCAAACCAAACCACATATATAAATTTAATATATGTTTATTCTATTTTTTGCACTATTAACTTTTTACTTGTTGATTTTTTCCCTAACAATACTTACTAGTTATATAATGATGATATTTATTTATTTTATACATATTTTATAAAATATTTTTATATGAATGTATCAAAAAGTATATATAGGTTTAAGATTTTGTTCAGTTTAGCTTGTAATTTTTATTCTTTCATGTAATATAAATATATAATGATGTGTCGGTAAAAACCAAATTAACCGAACCGATCCAAACCGTATTTTATCGGATCAGATATTTTTAAGAAAGTCATCTAAATCGAACCAAACCATATGTTCTTTTTTTCTTTGAATCGGATAACTTTTTACTTTGAAATCGATCCAAACCGAACCGCAAACGTCGGAACAGCCAATACCAAATTTTATTGTCTTTCCAACACATTAGACTTGAATGATACATATATATATATATATATATATATAGCGGAACTCAAGTGAAAGCACTATCTTATTGTGAGAGGTGAGAGGATTAAACGATGGTCATTAGATTAAAAAAAGGTTCAGATTATAACAGGAAATTAAAATACTCATGTGACCCTCTCTCTCGCATTCCCCCCAATTCCCTGGTTAGTAACATCGGTGCCCACACATCTCCCCACCGCCACCGTATTCCATCTCTTCAAAATATTCTAAGAGAAAAGAACCCTGAGTTACAAAGGTTTTTTAATCTATTCATTCATACGAGAAAAGAAGTATTTTCGCCGCACTCCATCCTATTCATTCATACAAGGATTTGCACATTCCATATCGACGGCCAGTTCGATCTTAGAGTTGTCATCTCACCTCAACTTCTCTTTTCTCGTTCTCTCTTCTCCGTCACCATGACTTCCGCCGCCGTCTATGACACCAAGCAAGGGTTCTCCCGATCGGAGATGTACAAGGACAACCCTGACGGCACCGTCGATGCGTACGACTGTCATGTTTTTCTCTGCTACAAGAACCACCACTCTTGGCCGCCGCGTGTAGAAGCCTCCGACGCAGATCCACTCCCCAAGCGCGTCACCATAGCTTGGAAAGCTCGCCACTGGTGTACTTGGAGCTTTGGCAGCTGTTGCTGTGGCTTACAGATTTCACTGTCGGGAAGAAAAAATATATCAAATCACAGTGGTGTACTTGATAGATTAAAAAACCTTTGTAACTCACGGTTCTTTTCTTTTAGAATATTGAATAAATAGATTGTGGTGGCGGTGGGGAGATCAAAGATGTGTGTCAGTGATGTTAATATCCAGGGAATTGGGGGAATGCGAGAGAGTGGGTCACATGAATATTTTAATTTCTTGTTGTAATCTGAACCTTTTATTTATACCATTTAAGTAGTTTGAAGTCTCTTGTCTCTTGTAATAAGATAGTGCTCTCACTTGAGTTGTCATATATCTAGAAAAAGTGTCTTGTTTATGCGAGAATGAGAGAAATAATTCATAATCATTAGATTCAACCATGAATGATCAAGATTAAAATAAAGTTAAAAGATTAAAATGTCACATACCAACTTTAAAAAGTCACATGACTTTTTTGTTTTAAACTTGACCATTCATAATTGGATCTAATGGTTATGATTTGCTTCTCTCACTCTCACATAAATAAAGCTCTCTAACTTGATATGCCCCCTTTTATATATATATATATATATATGGGATCCATTTACTCTAGCATAAAGCTTAACATGTTACTCCCCATAGCGAGCCTCCATTACTTCTTAATAATTATTTCGTTAATTGTATCATGTGAATTCATTCACTTCATACTTCTTGTTCCTTTTTTTTCTTTGTTTTGTTTTTCCTCTACGTTCTTTTCTAGTTCATCTTCTTATATTAAGATCATTGAAACTTGTTGAAAACCTGAAAACAGAGAGTCAAAAGTTGTGTCGTCGTCGCCCTCCACTCTACGACATTGCAGCTCTCCACTAGAGTCATCTTCGCCCATATTTGCTGTTGAGAAAATAACAACCAAAAATACATGCTGATGTCGTGTTCTAGTCCACGCCGCCGTGTTGCTCAGGTTCGTGCCGCCGTGTTTCTCATGGATCAATGTGAATATAGTTTAAGCTATCAGCTTCAGCATTTTCAAAACCTCCATAAACATGTTTGATTGTATTTGTATGTGTTGAGACCTATTTATGAAATTCATACTTGTTTAATATTGCATCGATAGAAGAATGCTAAGAAACTGCCAATATACAATGTTAACATACAAGTATAAATAGTTATGCACATGGTTGTCAGAATCGCGAGTCAACTCGTAGACTCGGACGATTCCACGTTTCTACATGTGGAAAACGGGTGAACTCGTGGTCAGACTCGTTTTTGGGGTAGACTCGTCATGACTCGGGTGGACTCGGTCGGACTCGTACAGAATCATCTAGAATCGCGATTCTACAGCGAGTGGGGCGAGTCTGAGTGAAAATTTAAGATGCTTCACAAAAGTCCCAAAACGGTGCGTTTAGGACTTTAGGTTAAAAAATTTGCCCCTCGTCTCTCTGCTTCACTCTCGGTCTCGAGTCTCTAGTCTCGACCCCATTCCCAAATCCCTTCTTCGTTCACGTCACGAAGCCCTAATCGCCCCTCATCTCCTCCATCGCACCTCCTCCCTACCGCGCCTCACTCTCTTCTGCCGGAGTAGCTTATCGCGCCTCTTCCTTGCTCGACCTGCTTGAATCCGGAACCAAAAGTTCACAACCCTGCGTGAAACAAATCTTCACTTTGCAATGTCTCAAGCGGAAAACAACACTGCATCAACTGGGAGTTCTAGAGGTAGGGGTAGGAAAAATTTACCTGGTAATAGGACTGACCCAGGGTGGAAACATGGGCTTGATGTTATGGGTAATGGAAAAAAAGTGAAATGCAATTATTGTTCAAAGACTGTTAGTGGAGGAATTTTCAGATTCAAGCATCATCTTGCTGGAAGTGGAGAAGATTTTGAACCATGTGCTACGGTGCCAGATGAAGTTAAACATGTGTTTATGAGAATTGTGGCTGAGGCTAAAGAGGCATCAAAGAAAAAAAAAGAATACTTGATGCCGATGAAGATGCTGAGGAGGTTGCAGTAGCTAGCTCTCAACAAAAAGGCTTTTCCTTTGCAAAAGGGAAAGCAAAAGTCAGTGGTCCAGTTCAAGCAACAATTAATCAAATGATGAGAAAGGGATTTAAAGAGGAAGTTGATGATCAGGTAGCCAAGTATTTTTATACAAGTGCAATTCCTTTCAATACTATAAAAAATGTGGAGTTTGCAAAGATGTGTGAGAAGATTGGGAAATTTGGGATTGGCTACAAACCTCCTTCTTACCATGATATCAGAGGAAAGCTTTTGAAAAAAGCTGTGGCTCAAACAGATGACATGCTTAAAGAGTTTAAGGAGGAGTGGAAGAGAACCGGTTGCACAATCATGTCCGATGGGTGGACAGACAAGAAGAGGTGTTCCATTTGTAACTTCTTGGTGAACAGTCCTAAGGGGACAGTTTTCTGTATTCATTGGACACTTCTGACATCTCGAAAACAACTGAAGAAGTGTTTAAGATGTTGGATGATGTTGTAGAAGAAGTTGGAGAGGAAAATGTGGTCCAAGTTGTCACCGACAATGCTGCAAATTTCAAGGCAGCGGGTGAAATGTTGACGCTGATGCGACCCAACTTATATTGGACTCCATGTGCCGCCCATTGCATTGACTTGATGTTGGAGGATTTTGAGAAACATCTGAAGGTGCATCAAGTTACAATACATAAGGGGAGAAAGATATGCACCTACATATATTGTAGGACACAACTCATTAGCATGGTGAAGAAGTTTACTAAAGGGAGGGACTTGATTAGGCCGGGTAAGACTAGATTTGCCACTGCTTATTTGACCTTAGCTTGTCTTAATGAGCATAAGGCATCATTTGAGCATGTTTAGCTCAGAAGATTGGACTTCAAGCAAGTTTGCCAAAACTGCTGAGGGAAGAAAGGTGGAAGACATGATTTGTGATACTCGGTTTTGGAATAATATAATTGTATGCCTCAAGGCAGCTGCCCCTCTCATTATAGTCCTTCGTTTGGTGGATTCTGATGAAAAACCCGCCATGGGTTTTATATGTGAAGGGGTGGATTGTGCCAAAGAGCAGATTAAAAGAAACTTCAATGATGTTAAAAAATGGTAAACTTTCCTAACTTTATCTCATTTGAAAATTAATTAGCTTATTTGTATTGTGTTACTAATATAGGATATTTGGAATTTGTAGCTATGAACCCATCTGGAATATTATTGATGAGCGATGGGATAACCAACTCCATAGGCCCTTACATGCAGCTGCTTATTATCTTAATCCCTCATTACACTATGAACCCAAGTTCGATCATGAAGATGTCGAGGTTAAAATTGGGTTGTACGCATGTATGGGAAAGTTGGTAAAGGATCCCGAGGAGAGAAAGAAGATTGAGTTGCGGCTTGCAGATTTTCATTATTATAGAGGGCTCTTTGGTATTGATGCTGCAAAGGAAAGCAGGAAAAGTATGCTTCCTGCAGAATGGTGGGACTTTTATGGGGATGGAGCAGTTGAACTGAAGAGATTTGCTATTCGTGTCCTTAGCTTGACTTGTAGCTCTTCTGGTTGTGAACGTAATTGGAGTGCATTTGAAATGGTAAGTGAAGTTATGATTTTGTTTGTAGTTATCAATTTTTATTTGTTTAGAAATATTGAGTTTTTATTTTTATGTTTTATTTTCTAGGTTCACACTAAGAGAAGAAATAGGTTGCTTCAACAAAAGATGAATGACTTGGTGTATGTGATGTATAACTTGAAGTTAAAGAGTAGGGAAAATAGAAAAATTGTTGCTCTTCCCTTTGAAGATATTCATTCTGATGATGAATGGATAATTGAAGAGGGGGATGTTCCAAATGTTGGTGAGGAGAATGTTGAAGAACCTATCAATGTTGATGAAGCAATTGAAGAGAACATTGAGCAACCTATCAATGATCCAAGACTTGATTTGGACTTTGATGTAAATATGGAAGAAGTTGTTTCATCTGGGGAAGAACTTGATTATGATGATTCTGATGGTGATGGAGATGGTGGTGACAATGGAGATAATGTTGTTAGAGGATTGGATTTAGATATTTATGAGCTGTTTTTTGATATTATTGTTATTTACTTGAATGTTTTGTTAATGTTTGGATTTGGATTTGGATTATGATGTTACTTTTTGATGATTATGATGATGTTAGATGTTTTTGGATTATATTGTTGCTGTTTTGTTGCTTTCATGTTATATATATATATATATATATATATATATATATATATATTTATATATGTATATGTCATTTATAGTTGTTTTTTATAATAGGTAGACTCGTACGAGTCTACGAGTCGAGTCTATGTATGGAGTTTACGTACCCAAAATGAGTCTACCTAGACTCGCAAGTCTGACAACCTTGGTTATGCACACATCATATATCAACTATTGAAAGAACCACACAACTTAACAACAGTATTGGCTCTCTTTTAGTGCTACTTCTTACTTCATTTTTCATTCCAAGTCCAGCAAGTGCAACAGATTGAAGATAAGAGGCAAAGAGTAATTCCACACCAAAAGGACTTAAAATGTAAAGAGTAGTAGCCATGGATAACTTAGTTAGCAATAGAAGGAAAAATTAACTTATATAATATTAGTTTAATTTTTAATGGAAGTGTTTCTCTGAAATTAAAAGTGCAGGACATTGAAAACCTCCATGAAGTGTTTTAGAGATCAAAGTAAGAAGAGGCAAGCTATTCACTCCTTACTTTGCAGTCTCTAAACGCATTATAGCTAATGCTCAATTCAGAACTTCCATCAAACATATCATATGCAAATTTCCTGTGAGGCAACTAATAAAGGATAAATGGAAGAAAGAGCACCTCTCAAACGAACCTGTATAAGGCGACGGCGACGCGAAGTGTTGATATAATGGCATCAAGTAATTATATATTAAAATATTATTGATAATAAATAATAAATAAACATTGATTTTTGGCATTTATATTCCAATCAATTTGTCTAAAGGCTATTGAAATAGGCTACAACGGTAGGATGTCATATTGCACCTTCAATAGGCTACAACGGTAGGATGCCTTCTGGAACAAAAAATTTCACACTGAAGTCTCTGCCTTTAAATATTTCGGGTTGGAAAGCATGGCAAAGAGACAATCTTTTTAATCTTAATTTTGTGACTTTTCAATATGATACATACACATTCTTTTCAATTGTTGATGATACTATGGGCAATTACATTGTGTAAATTCTATTGCTATTGAACTTGAGTAGACAAGTTCAAGAGTTGTTGTATTAACCTTGGGAGCAAACCGGGCTGTCATATTGCATCTTTGGTCTGCCAGAATCTTGGTTTTAAGGCAGTGGTTCATCCACGGCATAATCATCGTTCATCCTTTATAACACGGAGGGGGCGATGGTGGTGCGGCATGGATTGAAGTTGACACAGGGAAACACAAGAAGGGGAGTTGAATTGTGTTTCTTAACTCTATCAAGCCTCTTCAGGCTCTAACTCTATCACAGAGATTTAAAGATTGATCTTCTTAACTCACTAAGTGTGAGAGTATAACAGTTTAAGATCACTTGAATATTACAACAATATTCAAACTAATAAATTACAGACTTTTGCTTTTGAAAGAATGAAAGAATAAGAGCTTGTCTACCTAAGAATTGTATTGGCAGAAGTTAGGCTCGCAAAAGTTATTTCAGGCAAGAGTCATCAAAGATGACATCTCTGCTCATGATTACCCTTTTTTCTGATGGTGACCATATTCTGTAACCCTTAATTCCATTTCCATATCCTACAAAAATCCCCTTTTTCGATCTAGGTTCAAGCTTTCCCTCATTTACATGGTAATATGCAGGGCAGCCAAATACCTTCAGTACTGAGTAATCTGCAGGTTTGTTGGACCAAACTTCTATGGGAGTTTTGAAGTCAATGGCTGAAGCTGGAGATCTATTCACAAGGTAACATGTTGTATTAACAGCTTCTGCCCAGTAATTTCTGCCTAGGCCAGAATTGGACAGCATGCATCTTGCCTTCTCTAGCAGGGTTCTATTCATCCTTTCTGCCACTCCATTCTGCTGTGGAGTGTTTCTGACTGTGAGTTGTCGAGCTATCCCTTCATTCCTACAAAATTCTATGAATTCTTCTGAGCAGAATTCTAGTCCATTCACTACCACAGATTACACTTTTAATAACGCACCTTTTATAGCATTTCCGTGCGGAAATGCTATTAAAAGTGATGGGGGGACTTTTAATAGCGGTTTCTTAAGGAAATGCTATCTTAGGTATCACCTAAGATAGCGTTTCCTTAAGGAACTGCTATTAAAAGTCAAGCTGCAGGAAAAGATAGCGCTTCCAACAGGAAGCGCTATCTTAACTAACAACCTAAGATAGCGGTTCCACACGGAAACGCTATCTTTTTTAATTTGCAATAAATAAATAAAATAAAATCATCTTTTAATAGCATTTGTAAAATGAAATGCTATTAAAAGGTAACCTTTAGATAGCGTTTAATGTTAGAAACGTTATCTTAGGTCCTTTGCTGATTACCCGCGCGCGCCTTCCATTCTTAGTTTCTGCGTAACATCCTCAGTTCATCACTGACCTCACGCCTTTGTTGTCTAGGGTTGCCATCCAGCTTCAAACGCCGCCGTCCTCCGCTGCAGAGATCTCGATTAGCCGCCGCTAAACCCTCTAACGGCCACCGCCGCGCACCCTCTATCCATTCAAAGGTGAGTTTACATTTCTCTTCCATTTATTTTTCTCGCGCCCTAACCCTCTTCCACAACAGCGAGAGCCACACTTGGTCCTTCCACCCTTCATTCGATTCAGACACAAAGGCTCCTCCCTCTGTCAAGTAAATTTATTGAATAATTCCCTTGCTTGTATGCTATCTGTCGACTAAGCTTAAGTTTTCTTTTGTTAGATTTAGGTCATTTTGCGACATTCTAATCATGTTCATAGCCTATTCGATGCGCTTCTCTGTATAACCTATTTCCTCCATCATAGGTATCTTTTTGTTACTGAGGAATTTATAGAGAGCTTACCCTGCTTACAGGCTAATAATTTATTTATGGTATTCTATGTATACTTTTCATCTCACAATATTTTTTTGTTGTTGTTGTTGTCTATCCACCAAAGACTTTTCTTTTGGCACCATGAAACCTTGATAGCAATTAAAGCCCCACACTAGGCTTGTATTGAAGTTATTAATTTTACATGATCCTTCCTAGATGCAAATTCTGAACTTCTTACTAATCTGGATACAGATAGTCCTAACAATCTTTGACATCTAGCCTTATCCAGTTATTAATTTCTGGTTTTATTTTATTATTGAAACTTAAACTTATCATTCTGGATTCAATGGATTTGATAGCTGATTCTGAGAGAGCTTCTTATGCTACTAATTGTTCAGTGGAATTGGTGGAGACTAAAAGTGGGGTTTCCTGAAATTAAGATGCATTTGGCTAAAGTAGAGAGGGATTGTGCATTTGGCTAAAGGTGCATTCTCGCTGCTCACAAGAACCGTGCGGAGGCCTGGTTCAAGATTAAGGGGAATAGGTGAGTGTGTAAAACCCTATATTTTCTTATTTGGATTCTGGAACTTGATTTTTTAGGCTAAACTTTCATAGTTTTGGAAAACAAATGAACAATATCATCCAGCAGGTGTGTATAACTCGAGTACTCTTGATTGCTAATCGTTGTCTAGTGTGTTGTTCTCAAAGTATAAGGAGTGTTCATGTGCTTTTTGGTGAAAATATTGTGTTCCTGCAGGGTTTGTATAGATATATGGCTTCTATAGTCTTTTGTTGGATAATGGGGAAAGGTCTTTATGTCCCTCTCCCCTATTGCGAACGAAAATGAATCTTTGTTTGTTGTCGGATGATTAGAAACAACCCTTATTAGCTATTGCAATCTTTGATTTAATGCAAAGTAAATTACATAGAAGACTTGTATGCAGGGCAAATAAATTTCTGCAACTTAGTACCTAGGTGAATCCTGCTAGTATGATATGAAAAAGAATTTCTTATGGGAAAAATGGATGCTTTTTGGTCGGTTAATCGATTATGTTTTCTTTTATACCCCTCCAATACCATTTTTTTGTCATTTTCATGATGTATTACCATCTATTTTTCATATTGAAATAAATCCTTTTGACATGGGACTCTTGATGAGAAGGGCATAGATAAGGGTGTCTCTGGAAAAAGAAAAAACTTCCTTTAATGGATTAGATCTTCAGCGGTTCAATGGTTTGAATGTATGTTTCGATTGTATGCTTGACTGATCTTCGGCGGTGTGACTATTTCGATTATCTCTAGATTCACAAGCATTTTGTTGTTGGATAGCTATCACAGATCGTTGTTGGTTCACATTGCATGTAGACATCAACCACTCTAAACTCAAAGTAAATATGTTTAATAAATATTTTTGTAGATCGGAAAGCATGGATCGGAAATGGATGTCTGCCAATCGTTTAACGAAGGAGTATGAGGATGGGGTGCAAGAGTTCATTAGGTTTGCAGTTCGGCATGCGGAAAACCCTAGTACAATCATATGTCCTTGTTTAGATTGTTTTTATGCAAGGCGAGTTAGTGCAGCCGATTTGGAAGAACATTTAGTGTGTAATGGAATCGATCAAAGTTATACATGTTGGACAAAACATGGCGAGACAAGAGCTGAGTCTAGTGAAATGAGGAATCGTGTGAGATATTCATCATACGATACCGACACAAATACTTATGAGGGCGATCATTTTGAAGACATTGCAAATGCTGTTGAAGAGGATCTTCGGGATTGTCCTCAAATGTTTGAGAGGTTGGTAAGTGATGCAGAGCAACCATTGTATGATGGTTGTACTAAATTCACAAGATTTTCGGCGATGTTAAAGTTGTATAACTTGAAATCGGCAACGGATGGACTGATAAGAGCTTTACGGACTTACTCACACTATTGAAAGACATGTTGCCGGAGGATAATGTGCTTCCTAGTCGGACATATGAGGCTAAACAAATGTTACGCTCTATTGGCATGAGCTACGAGAGGATACATGATTGTCCTAATGATTGCATTTTATTTCGGAATGAATATGCATCGTTAAAGATGTGTCCTAAATGTAATGCCTCACGATATAAGAAGAAAGAATCAGATCCAGAGAAGGTTGTGTGGTATTTTCCCATAATACCCAGATTTAGGCGCATGTACCGTAGTTCGGAAGATTCAAAGCACTTGACATGGCATGAGGATGAAAGGATCAAAGATGGCAAGCTGCGGCACCCGGCAGATTCTCCTCAATGGAAGAAATTTGATCATGATTATCCTGATTTTGGGCAAGATTCAAGAAACCTACGACTTGCATTGCTCTCTTGACGGATTTAACCCGCATGGTGTTCAAAGTAGCTCTCACAAGACATGGCCTGTGATTTTGGTGATTTATAACCTATCCCCATGGCTATGCATGAAGCGCAAATTTATGATGTTATCTATGTTAATTTCTGGGCCCAAACAACCAGGAAATGATATAGACGTCTATTTGACTCCTTTGATTGAAGACTTGAAACAACTGTGGGAGACAGGTGTGGAGGTGTATGATGGGTATAAGGAAGAAAGTTTCAATTTGAGAGCTATGTTGTTTGGCACAATTAATGATTTTCCAGCCTATGGTAATCTGTCAGGATATAGCATCAAGGGTCAGTGTGCATGCCCTATATGTGAAGAGGGTACGGATTGGATGCGGTTAGAACATTGTAAGAAGAATGTCTTTCTTGGGCATCGTAGATTTTTGCATCCAAGTCATCATTACCGGTGGTGGAGAAAGGCGTTCAATGGGAACTCGGAAGAAGGTAGAGCTCCTTCACTGTTGACGGGTGATCAACTTTTTGAAAAGGTAAAGGATTTGAATATCCAATTCGGTAAACCTTTTGCGAGAGATATTGTCACAAGAGGGTGGAAGAAAAGGTCGATTTTCTTTGAGTTGCCATATTGGAAATCATTATATGTAAGACATTTCCTCGATGTGATGCACGTTGAAAAAAATATCTGTGATAGTGTCATTGGTACGTTACTCAATGTGCCAGGGAAGACTAAAGATGGCATCAATGCAAGGTTGGACTTGGTTAGTATGGGAATAAGAAGAGAATTGGGACCGACGAAGAAGGGTAAGGGTAAAAGTACATATCTTCCTCCGGCTGCTTACACTCTATCTAGAAAAGAAAAAACTGTTTTTTGTAAGTTTCTTGAAGGAGTTAAGGTTCCGGAAGGGTACTCTTCAAACATTAGGAACCTCGTATCTATGAAAGATCTCAAGTTAAAAGGTCTAAAGTCCCACGATTGTCATGTTCTCATGGAGCAGTTGATACACATTGATATACGGTCTATTTTACCTAACAAAGTGCGGGGGGCCTTAACTAAACTATGTTTCTTCTTCAAGGCAATTTGCAGCAAAGTGATTGACCCTGGGAAGTTGCCATCATTGCAAAGAGAAATTGTTGTGACTTTATGCGAGCTTGAGATGTACTTTCCACCTTCATTCTTTGACATAATGGTTCATATAACCATTCACCTTGTTAGAGAGACACAACTGTGTGGGCCAGCTTATATGAGATGGATGTACCCGATTGAGCGTTATATGAAGATATTAAAAGGGTATGTGAAAAACCGATCACGACCAGAAGGTTGTATTGTTGAACGGTATATTGTCGAAGAAGCTGTTGAATTCTGTACCGAATACCTATCCAATGATGATTCTATAGGGCTGCCAAAGTCTCGTCACACATGGAGAATGATGGGGCAAGGAATTACTGGAACTGAAATAGTGACTATATCAAGGACAGAATGAGAGCAAGCACACTTATATGTTCTGCACAATGCCAATGAGGTTGAGCCATATGTTGAAAAACACAAGGACATGCTTAAGAGTTTGTATCCAAATAAGAATCAAAATTGGCTAACTAGAGAACACAATCGTTGTTTTATAACGTGGCTAAGAGATCACATTTATGCAGAGTTGACTGAAAATGCTACTTCAGTTTCAAATAGATTGAGATGGTTAGCCAAAGGTCCAAGTTTGCATGTCTTCTCTTACCACGGTTATCAAATTAATGGGTACACATTCTATACAAAAGAACAAGATGGTCGGAGTACAATGCAAAACTGTGGTGTGACTCTTGTTGAAGAGATTATTTACTATCTGGATCCCTTGAATGTTGATCCTAGGAATCGCCCAGAATTAAAGAATCTGTTCGATAAGTAAGCATGCTTTTATATTTCTGATTTTCTATGATTCTGTCGAATGGCTTCCATGGTAGATACATGTTGCAAGTTGTCATGGTCCTAATGTGCTTTTGATTTTTGACATTAGAATAACTGTGTTGAATTGACATATACTGGGTTGTGGATGTTGTGGTTCAAAATAAAAAAAAGCATGCGTGTAATTTTGATGATTGAAAATATGTTTCTTAATGAAGTCTGTTTGATTTTGTGATTAGTGCTTTGCAAGTTTATCGCGCAAATGTCGGAGCTAAGGTGCCGCGTTTAAAGGCAACCAACATTAAATGGATTCAGATAGAGGTATATTTGCAAAAAATTAATGCGCAATTAGATAAAAAAAAACTATATTGATTTACTATTTTATTTTTTATAGTGCCCAAGACAACCCAACAGTACAAATTGTGGGTACTATGTCATGCGTTTCATGAAGGAAACTATCTTGCAGAACCAAGTTAAAATACCAATGGCGGTATGTTGTTTACTTAGCTTTTAACTGTGACTGTTCAAATGTTTTAGCAATTGTAACTTAATTTATTTAATTTTTATGTCGCAGATTTCCCTCGACTTCAAATGCTCCACATACTCCACTGCTCAACTATCTGAAGTCAAAGAAGATTGGTGTCGCTATATTGTTGAAAAGTTCGTTTGATTATGTCAAATTGATCACAGTAGTTGCAGCAATACTCATTGGTATGTGAATAATGCTTTAGATTTCTAACTAGAGATCCACATCAACAGTAGTTTCTCTTTATCTATATCCTCAGTTGATAAAAGTTCAAATCTTACTTATTATTTCTGTTATTCTTCTTCATCAACAAAGTAATGCATGTTACAAGTGTATTTCCTAAGGGTATTTGATTATTGCCCCCTGCTGTTTTTTTTTTTTTGTGGTTGCAAGTGATGTGAAAAAAAATAGCTTGATTGGAAGTATTCCTGAAAACATAGGCAAATCATGATCGCCTTCCAGGTCCTGTATGTAATCCAACCGAATGTCGGACTTTTCTATACCTTGTCTTGTATTATTTGTAACCTCTTTAATGTCCTCCCTTGATTTCAGGGATTTATCCTACAACCAGCTAACTGGAGAGATACCATACAATATTGGATTTTTGCAAGTAGCAACCTTGTATGTGTTGCATGATCCTTTATAACCTATTTCAATTTTTAATAAGAAGGATATTTGGTCTTCCACTTCCCTTCTATGGGAATTTCTTGATGGATTTGTTTGATTTTTGTAGGTCATTGCAAGGCAATAAACTCTCTGGGCATATTCCGTCTATGATCGATCTCATGGAAGCAATTGCTGTCTTGTAATTAAGCATTGTTAGTTAGCAGTTTCTGAAACAAATTTAATGAAGTTTCATTGTTGACTTTAGGTTTTGGATGATGTTGAAACTGGGAAGCTTTAATATTATGAATCAGTTGCTTCTATAATCTGTATATGATCAGTGTGCATGGCTGAAATATATGAAGTTTGCGGATTCCCTTATATACTTGGTTCCTTAATTTTTTCTCCCTAATTTTATGCATCTTTTTGCATATACATATTTACTTTAGAAGTACAGTGGAAGCAAGGGAACATTTGTATTGACTGCAACAATTGTGGTTTTTTTGGTGTAGTTCAATATGTAGGAATGGATGTAAAAGTTAAGAAATATGTAAAATTAAAAAAAAAAGGGGAATAGATAGCGTTTGTTAATACAAACGCTATCTAGAGTCTGCCTTTAGATAGCGTTTCCGTGTACAAACGCTATCTAAAGTCACCTATTAATAGCACTTCCTAAATGCTATCTTTGCTAACGAGTTTTAATAGCGGTAGCATAGATAGCGGTTACAAACGCTATTAAAAGGCATATGGAAACGCTATCTAAAATCTAATCTGTTGTAGTGATTGTCGGTTCTGAGTCGTTTTACTTTCTTTCCCACTTGATTTTCAATCAGGATTTTCCATTGCTTGAAGTGTTTGAATGCTTCTGATTTCTACTTCATTGGAAAAATCCATGTCATTCTGGAATGATCATCAATTATTGACAGAAAGTATCTTGCCCCTCCTAAGGATGGAACTTTGGATGGCCCCCAACAATCTGAATGAATATAGTCTAGAGATGTCTTGGTATTGTGGATTGCTTTTGGGAATTTACCTCTATGTTGCTTCCCATAAATGCAGTGCTCACAGAACTTGAGTGGCTCCTTCTTATATTTATGTAACAGGCCTTGATTGCTGAGAATTTCAAGTCCCTTTTCACTCATATGGCCCAAGCGCAGGTGCCATAGAGAATTACAATCAGAGGTCTTGCACTCAACAAATGAGATTGAGTCTCATTATTGTGGAACCTTGAAGGATATACAGATTTCCTTGTCTTTTGCCTTGCATCACCACTGAACCTCCATTCTTCTTGATTTTCATTTCTCCACCTTCCACATAGCAAGTGAAACCTTTTGCATCTAATGCTCCAACTGAAATCAAATTCCTTTTAAGCTCAGGGACATGCCTAACATTGGTTAAGGTTCTTACAACTCCATCATTCATCTTGAGCTGTATGGAACCAGTGCCAACTGTTCTGCATGGAGCATCATTTCCCATTAGGACATTTCCTCCAGATTTCTCCTCATAGGTGGTGAACCAGCTTCTATTGGACACATATGATAAGAACAGCCTGAATCCAGCACCCATTTATCAGCTTGATGTTGTTGATCATCAACAATGGATAGAACTAGATCGAGAATCGGATGAGGAGTCATCCCTGAGCGATTCTTTGCCACTGATTCTTTCTTCCTTTTCTTAGGACAGTCTTTCTTCCAATGGCCTGGTTGTTTGCAATAGTTACATATATCTTTTGGATCAACCTTGCTCTTCTTTTTCCCTTTCCCCCTTTTCTTGTGCTGAGATTTTGAGGGATTTGAAGCTATCAGACCAGCTGCATTGCTGTCTTCAATATTACTAGATTTCAATCTGAGTTCTCTTGAATACAGATTGGATTTCACTTTTTCCAAGGTGATGCTATCTTTGCCAATGCTCATGGAACTGACAAAGTTTTCAAAAGATGGTGGCAAAGAGGCTAATAGAATCATAGCAATATCTTCATCATCCATTTTAGCATCAATATCTCTAAGTTCTAGTAAAATTGAATTTAATTTAATTCATCAAGATGATCCTTAAGATGTGTACCTTCCTTCATTCGAAGACCAAATAGTCTCCTTTTGAGCAATAGCTTGTTGCACAGAGATTTTGTCATGTAGAGTTTCTCTAGTTTCAACCATAGGCCTGCTGCAGTGGATTCTTCAGAGACTTCATAGAGTACTTCATCCGATAGAGAAAGAAGAATCAAAGAATGAGCTTTTTCTTCTTGTTCCAGGGTAGCACCTTTGGCAGCCTTGCCACCTTCACCCGAAAGCGGAGCCCATGCACTTTGTTCCTTCAGCAGAGCACGCATTTTAATGCGCCAGAGGTTGAAGTTGTTTCTCCCATTAAACTTCTCGATCTTGATGGTGCTGGCCATCTTCTTGTTGAATTAACAGAGTTCTTGAAAGAGTTCTTTGGACGCAGAATAGAGCTGAAGATGACAGAGTTCCTGAAAGAGTTCTTTGGATGCAGAACAGAGCTGAAGATCTAACTGAGCTCTAGATACCTGTTTGTTGAGTTTCAATTGCAGTAATTCACACGCACAGAAGATGTTTGATAAAAGATCACACAGAAAAAGGAAACACCAAGATATAACGTGGGTGGTTCACCAAATTGTGGCTACATCCACCCACGGGCAGAAGGAGAAAAGAGCTTCACTATCAAAGAATCAAAGTTACAAAGTAGGGTCCTCACACTCTAAGCTATCTCTCATATTTTTACAAAATATTATTGTATACACTCTGCCCTTCTACAATACAATAGGGATCATATATATAGGCATGTAAGAGTCGGTTAGAAGAGTGTGGCTTGGAGGGAGGAGCACCAGATGACAGTTATGACTATTACAATTGATATAACAGAAATCTGTTATACAGCAGATTGTTGGAGGCTTTGCTTCTGAGGAATGACTTCAAACCAAATTAACACTTACGTTCACCTACGAGGACCTAGGGGTTCGATCCTATTCAGGATGAGCACAACCAAGGAGAGCCTGGGATGACGCCTCCACTGGGAAACTAGGAAAACCTAGGGGAGCTTGGGAGGAGAGAGTTTGAGAGATTTCAATGGAATGCTTACCTTCACAATAAAATAAAATAATAAATGTCAATTCCCCAAATTTTTTTTATATATATTTTTCTAATATACATTCAACATAATTCATTACAAGTCCTTTTGGTACATGATAATAAGATACATGCTTCTATCAGGATGACCCTCTTATACAACTTTGAAAAGGAATTGAGGGATGGTTCAGTCTCCATGACCAATTTCGGTTTCACTGGCAATCAAAAATGATTTTGACAATGACCACTTACGATCCGTTTGGTTTAGATTTTGATAGAATTGATTTTGGGGAATTGATTTTAAAAGAATTGATTTTGAAAAATGGAGTTTCAAAAAATTGATTTGTGTTTGGGAATGATATTTTAAAAGTGGGTTTAGAAGAATTGTTTTTGTTTGGATGATAAAGTAAAATCACTTTTGAGGTGTAAATATGTAGAATTTTGTGGGTCCTACTCCTAGAATCAATTATTTTCAACGGAAAAGCTAGAAATTTTTGCTTCCACAAAACTCCGTTTTGACCCATCATGAATCAATTATTTTCAACGGAGTATCGTAAACAATCGCATGAATAGTAAATAAATTACATCGAACGCTGTGTTTTTCCATTTGCATTCTGGGCAATCTGAACCAAACATGTACTTAGTAGGTAAGTGGACAAAGCATTGTTTTTCGAAGGTGGTATTCTTGGAACCAACAATGTAGGATGCTATTAGTACCTTTTTAATTTGTAATCAATCAATCCCAAATACAAACTCTAAAGTGTACACCAACCTTTTTGTTTTTGGGTGTCTAAATCTAATCACACCATTCTATTTTATGGATCTCGAATCCAAAATCTAACTTAATTTTTAATTTACCTTCTTTTCGTGACATCCTTTGAAATCGCTGCGAGCATGTGACAATTGAGAATATGTTTTACATATGTACAAGTGAATTTTATCCCCTGAATAACTTGAAGTTACATGAAAATTAAACCTTTCATCTTTCACTTTCAACTCTTTTGACCTATTCAAAAGCACTTCCTGAAGCATCTAATCAAACACACTAAAGAACTTAATTTAAATGGGATTTGACAAAAAAGCTTTTTCACATAAATGTTTTTAATACAAGCGCATAAATAGTTTGTTAATCCAAATAGCTGCCTTAGTTATTTACCAAAAAATAAAAAAATAGGGCCTTAGTTATCATTTAAGTGGTTTTAACATGAGTTTGACCAAAAATATTGTGACAACAATCAATTGAGTAGAAATTATTTCTCTTAAATTATTTTGCATATTAAAGATATGAAAAATGTCAAGAACACACTCCTCTTCAACACATTCTATTATTGGATTGATTCATGTGAGATCCACAAAAACATATTGTCCCACATGAAATTCATCCAATAATAAAAGGTGTGTCGAGAGAAATATAATGTTAGCATTACTCGAAAGACAATTATTGGCTTAGAGTTCTCATAGGTATTGGAACGACTATAGCTCAGCCTAAAAGTTAAAACAACAAATTTGGGGTTGAAAGTTGAAACTAGTTTAAATAAAAACGATTAAAAAAATTAAAAAAAGAAAAATAGAAATCCTGCTCGGATAATAATAATTTTAACTTCTCCATACAATGATTTCCTTTTACAAAAATCTTAAATGTGATTGACTTCTCATTTCTCCTCTTTAACTTTGATCAACAAATGGCCAAGACCATTAGTTAAAGCTGAAGTGGAGGTCAAAGATGCTTTCAAAATGTTGAGACCCTGCATCAACATCGCAAAATTAGCAAACTGCACATTCTAGCAAATCAGCCAAACGTGAAATATATTTCAAGTTCAAGCAATCAAAATAGATCAAAGTAGTACACAATATCGTTATAAAATTTTTTACACTAACATCCACTAATATTTTAGTAGCATTGGCAAATGGATGGATTGGATAAATTTTTATGCGGATTGTAATGGATGGATTGAAAACGATCCATTAATCTATTATGATCCATTAAAAATTCATTAAAAAAAATCCAATCCATCCATGATCCATTTAATAAAATCCATCCAATCCATCCATTAACAACTTTTTTATGGATGGATATCCAATCCATCCATAAAAATTATTTTAAAGAATATTTTTTTTTTACAATTAAATAATTTTATTAGTTTTAAAATATCCTCTCCTAATTTTTTTTTTTGTACAATTTTATTAATTTTGAAATATCCTCTCCTAATAAATTTTTTTTGTACAATTAAATAATTTTATTAGTTTTAAAATATCCTCTCCTCCTCTCTCTCTCCTCTATCTCTCTCTTTCCCATCTCTACCATCTCTCTCCTACATTTAAAGATGTGATCCATTGGATTTTAAAAGATAGTGGATGGATCATTATCCATCCTAAAATAATATGATCCAATTTGATCTAATTCATTAACTTTTTTTTTTTTGTAATGGATGGACTGGATGGATTAAACTTTGGATGGATGGTGGACAATTGGATAATTTTGTCACCCATAGTGTATAGTATTCCTTCTCAATTATTACTCCTTAGTATCTTGAATATGAACATTAATTGCTCAAGTGGCTGTAATATTCAAAATTATTTATTATTACTTGGCGTTGCTACTTTGTATATCCCTGCACTTGTTATATTGGATTCTGAAATTTGGTGCAGCATTTCCCTTTTAATGGAAGAACATGATACATCAATATAAAATGTTAAATGTTTAATGTGCTTTCTATAATTAGTAATATATATGTTCAATCAGAAGGAAATTAGTTCAGCTTATTGGTTTAGGTCATTAGTACCGCTTTTAGCCATGATATTAAAAACAAGTCTTCTGATTTTATTTGTTTAGTTGTTTATTTATTATTTATTTGTTACATTGATGGTGCAAGGCAAGCCCCTATTAAGTTTCTCAGGAAAAAAAAAGTAACGAAAAAAGAAAACATACGTGATAAGGTGGAATTGAAATGGTGTTTGAGAACAATTAATTAGTTAATACTTAATGTAACAAAAAAAGAAAAAAAAAAGCAGATAAATAAATTAAAAAATAGTGAAGAAAAAATAATAGGGAACGGAAGAGAAAATTAGATGGAGTGTTTTTTTTTTGTTACAAATGGAGGGTTTTTTTATTTGGTGAAAAATAATATGAAAAAAATAAATTGGTTTTGGAATGGATAAAAGTTGATCCATTACATTTTTTATTGTTGGTCCAATGGATTTTAAAAAATATTGGATGGATCATAAACCATCCACTAAAAAACTAATCCAATCCATCCAATCCATTTATATTATTTTTTTATAAATGGATGGATTGGATGGATTTTCTCATGGATGGACTGGATGGATGGTAGACAAATGGATCATTTTGCCACCCCTATATTTTAGCATATATGTTCTTATTTTGATAACTAAGGAGAAATAACAATATTACTGACATCAGTATAAAAATCTTTTACACTCACATAGCATAAAAATTAAACTCATCAGAAAAATGTAAGTACGTACGGGTATAGATATTCCTTACCTCTTTGAAGCCAATGTTGACCACTTTTTCCTCCAAGTCACTCATGGAAGCGTTCATCCTATTAAGTATAGATATAACAGAAATGTATGACAAGGGTGTCACAACCAAGTCATCTGTAGCCACGTACATTTTTGGTCCCTTAGCAAATCCTTTAGAACTTCCAAATTTAGAAATGGGATCAACTATATCCAAAGCCGTACATGTTGAATGGTTGTTGTAGCAATACTCTTTATATGTAGAAGTTAGAGAAAAGTGATCAAGAATAATGTTTTTCTTACGAGATAAGTGACTGAAAGTATAACAATAATACGTTACAGCATCTGATTCACAAAATGGAAGGACCTGGTTACTTAATTTGAACTGTGGGGCAAGCCCAAGATCAACAAGCTTGTCTTTTACCTCCTTTGTCTTGAAATAATCTTCATTTAAATCAACAATGCTATTGTACAACCCATCAACACTGCCCATAGAAGAATAGCCTTCTAACAAGCGCAAAACTCCTCCTAAAGGGAAAGTGAGAAAACTCAAAAGGAAGTCAGCAAAATCTTCTTTTCCTTGAGCAAACACTATCTTACAATCAGATTTTCGGTACATCACTTTCACACTAATTTGGCAACTATCTTCAGCCGCAAAATCATTTAAAGGAAATCTTGCCAATTCATATTTCTCAAGAAATGGTTTCTTTTCTAAGAAAACGTCTGTCAAAGTTGTCTTTGAAAGCAAAGAACATTTCAACAAATCCAATACCTGTAAAGAAGATCAACCAGTCAATCAACATCACAAAATATAGAAATAACAAGAATTTGAAAGGAACATTTAAAATGACACAAATAGAATATATAACACGACAAGAAAATAAAAATCCGTCGACAACTCCTCATCCGTAGGCAAGTAGCCTGTCACAAACAGTTTCCAACAACCTCTTTAACATGGTCATCTATTTCCGATGATTTAAGTCGTAGCTGCTAATTTTTTCCCATTTCCGAGGGCCTAAACCATCGGTAAGTTTACCACATTTCCTACAGCCTGAGCCGTTACAAGTAGGCCGTAGGTAATTAGCAATATTCTTGTAGTGTTATAAAAAATAAAGGAACTTCAAATAAAGAAAAACCTTATTCTTAGTAACATTCAACCACATTTCCTCCACTGAAGGAATATTTTCTGTTCCAAAATTATTCTTGAGCAGACAGAACACTGTATCCAATGAGTTTGGGACAACATTCAGATCATCAGTGATTATGAAAGACTCATTATTCTTAACAAAACCCTCAAAGACATTAGAGCTTTCAGGAGAAATTGGTTGTCCCAACAAGTTACCACAGCTGCATCTTTTATTTTTGAAGGTGGAACACATGACCGGGCTTTTGTGTCGACAAGCTATCAAGTTGTAACAAACATAGTACTTCGTGGGCTCTGTGTCATCAATGTTTAGCTTCAAGCTCCTACAATAACCTTCCATTGAGTTCCTTGGGTTCAAAGGTTTACAAAACCGGACCGGTCATCGAACCGATGAAGGCAGCGGTTCGAGGTTCAATGGTCCAACCGAGGTTGAACCGTGGTTGAACCGGTTATAATTAAATAATATTATTTTAATTTTTAATATAATATTTATAACAATATTAAACAACATAACAACTAAAATTATTAAGCACAATTTTTATTATTTTGAAATTAAACTAAATAAATATAAAGATATATGTTAAAATCATCTTCATAGGGAAAACCAACCCAAAATCTACAACCAGCCCACATATGTTAGAAAACAAAAGAATTGGGTTTTGGCTAGCATGATCCAAATCCTTTTATACTAATTTTTTTTTTATAAGAAAACCGGTTTAGGCCGGTTCACTACAGGTTATGACCGGTTTTACCGGTTTTCCGGTTTTTTCACCGGTTTAATGCATGACCGGTTTTTGCTACTGACCGGACCGGCCATGGTCCCGGTCGGACCGGCCGGTCCGGTTTTCAAAACCTTGGGTTCAATAGCATTTCCTTGCACGTGTCTGTGCATAGACACTCATCATCAAGATTTGCAACACTTTCATAGAGTGAGCTCAGTGACCCAACTTTATTAACTGGCTGCATATCTGATGACTCCTTACACACAAGTCTTGAAATGGTTCCTAAAGGAAGTGTTAAGAAGCTAATCAGAACGTCCACCAAATCCTTCCCTGCCTCAGCAAAGAGGACTTTGTTTCTCTCTTTGCTTACAAAAAGTTTCAACGGCACTTGAAACCGATCCTTAGTTCCAAAAGTATACATTTGTATCGAACAAGAAGCAAGTGAACCTTTACTAAGTGAAAGCTCAAAAGCACGAAAACTGCTCAAAAATGACTTTCTTCTGATGAGTGAAGCTTTGCTAAACGTTTGATTAGTGTTTATTAATAATTAATAATAGCATGCATAATTAATAAGGAGATAAGGAGCCAGTGAGCCACCGTTGGAATTGTAAAGTTGCAATAATTAATGAACATTAATAATGGAAAGGTCAGATGCAGCGATGAGAATTTTTTGAGCATTGGACCATATGCCATCATTATAACATATGACTATGAGGAATCAGTTAGGTACTGGTTAGATACCAAGGTCAATATATTCTGATTTTTTTTTTATGCTTATTTTCAACTTTTTTTTTTATTGCTAATCCCATTGGCTTTTGGGGTTTTGGCCTCGGAATGTTGCAAATTTCGTGTATTGCTGGTGTTCTTTTACAAAAATTAACAAAGGTGGTGTTTGGAAGAGCTTATTTAAACTCCTTTTGACTTATCTGATGACATAAGCTCTTATGCAGTGTGTTTGGCATAGCTTATAAAAATAACTTATGTCATCCAATAAGGAGTTTTTGACTTATTTTCATAAGTCACTGGGAGAAGCTTATGGAATTATCATAAGAGCTTATGCACTAAACACTCTCTCCGTGATTTTCACTATTCGAATCCTCTGATGCCCCTTTCTTTCTTTTTCTTTCTTTAAGTGTTTATGACATAAGTGTTAAATTTTAATGTGTATAATATGTGGATTAGCATTAATTGGTTATTAAATTATAATTAAATTATTAATATATCAGTTATAAAATTAATTCTTAATTACGTAACCAATTGGTGAAATTGTTGTTGGGTATTTACTAAAGAGTGACCCTATGATGGGATGTGTCATTCTAATGTTAACCCGTTGAGAGGTCCCTACTCTCTGCTGGTAGGTTATAAGAATAGCCTCCCCATTAGGCATTCTAACAGACAAACACAAAAACCAAAAACCAACCAGAAAGAGAGGAGTAACCCTCTCACCTTCTCTAACATTCTGATCAACTGTTCGTATCCCTCTCACCCTCTGATCTGCTGTGATGGATTCTGCGAATCTCCAAGGTATGAAATTCTTCTCTTTCCTTTGATTAACATGAATCACATGCTATGATTTGTATCTGTATGGTATTTAGAATTATAGTTTTTCCTTCAATTGGTATCAGAGCCAAGGATAGATACATGTTATAGCTATTCTGAAAATTATATGAACCCTAATTTATGTTTTTCAATCAAGATGCAAAATCTTTTTAGGGATTTTCATATCATGTTATATCAATATTGTAAAAATTTTGTTTGCCCAGAATTTTTTTTTTCTTCAGCAACTTTCGTTTTTTCATGCCTTGTTCTTCAAAATTCGAAACTATGATTCTGACCAATGATTTCGAAAATTGTTTGAGGGCTTTTCTTCCCACATGTTATTCGAGTAACATACTCGAAAATCGTTGGATTTCATCAAATAAAATGTGAGAAATTGATGCCTTTTCGTTTCCCTTTTGCGTGAAACTGGTTCGATCGCCCCGCGAGTTTTGCTCGCCTCGCGATTCTGGGCATCAGCATCTGTGGAATTCCAGATTCGCCTCGCGAGATTATTCTCGCCTCGCGAACCTGAAAGCCAGAAGAACAGTGAAATTGTCATCCTCTCTGGGTCGCCCCGCGACTACGCTTCTCGCCTCGCGACCCCGAAGGCTGACTGTTCTAGGAAAATGAAAGGTTTCTGGGTCGCCTCGCGAACACTTGACTCGCCTCGCGAGTACCCGCTAGAAGACCAAACGTTGCTGACTTTTCACAAGATTCGCCTCGCGAGATACCTCTCGCCTCGCGAATATTTTATATGGTTAAAACCGAAAAAAAATATTGTATTTTTTAATACTGTACTCTAATTTTTTGATCTAAAATTTTGTGATTGTTATCTTCTTTTTGTGACACTTTGATATGTTATACTCTCCTTGATCATGTGTCATATAGATGGAATTAATTTTAGAGCCTTATGTGAATTAAGTTGTGTGTTCTATGCTTGCATTTGTTATACAATTTAATTATTCTAATGTATAATTGTAGCATTATCGTTGATATTTTGTATAGTTATGTACTCACCTATCGTGGGTATAATTATACAAAATTTGTGTTGTTAAACAATTAATTATTCTAATGTATAATTGTAGCATGACTATTGATATTTTGTATAGTTATGAACTCACCTATCGTGGGTATAATTATACAAAATTTGTGTTGTTAAACAATTGATTATTCTAATGTGTTATATTTGTATTATATTAATAATAATTATACCCTATCGGTGTACTATTATTAATGTAATTCGTTATTATACATCGTACTATTGTCTTAAGCTTATGTCAATTATGGTTTCAAGTACCCTATCGGTATTAGAAATTTTGGTGATGTAAGTTCTGTGCATTGTATTATTCTTCTTATTGTATTTCTTATTTATTATGATTCGGGACCCTTAGGCGGAATTATAATGAATAAGAAATTTGTATTATGGGCAAGATCGGCTGAACATATATATATGGAATCATATTACCCTTCAATTCTTAATGATTCCTTATTCTCTGTTTATGTCAGCCTCCTTCCCAAATTCTGTCAAAACTCTAAATGGGACAAACTATGAGGACTGGAAAGAGTCTCTAGATCTCTACTTAACTATTGCTGACTTGGATCTGGCCTTAAGGGAAGACAAGCCAGCAGCTCTTACAGATGAATCTACTGCAGCACAGAAGATTGCTTATGAGGAATGGGAACACTCTAATAGAGTGTGCCTGAAAGTAATGAAGTATACTATGGAGAAATCCATCAGGCAGAGTATCACAGAGACCAATAATGCTAAAGAATATCAGAAAGCTGTTGGGGAGAAATTTATGACTTTTGAGAAGGCTCTAACATGCTTTGAATCCAATGTCATTGATGTTCCTCCAAATACTTGGTGGTTAGATTCAGGTGCAACCATTCATGTTGTGAATTCCTTGCAGGGGTTCACAAGCCTGAGGAAACCAAGTGATGCTGAGTCTAAGATTATTATGGGAGATGGAGCTGGAGTTTCTGTTATTGACATTGGAATTGTTTCTTTACTTTTGCCTTCTAGACATAATTTGCTTTTAAGAGATGCTGTGTATGCACCTTCTATGAGAAGGAACTTGATTTCTGTTTCTGCTTTGGACAAATGTGTAAGATCTGACAGAGGTGGAGAATTCTATGGTAGATATAATGAGACGGGTAGAAACCCAGGACCTTTTGCCAGATTTCTTGAGGAATGCGGTATTGAAGCTCAATACATGTCTGGTACTCCTGAGCAAAATGGAATTGCAGAGAGGCGTAACCGCACACTTATGGAGATGGTAAGATGTATGTTGAGCCATTCATCATTGCCAGACTTTCTTTGGGGAGATGCCTTAAAAACTGCTGTCTATATTCTAAATCAAGTACCCAGCAAGTCTGTACCAAAAACTCCATATGAGCTCATGAGTGGAAAGAAGCCGAGTTTGAAACATTTTCATGTATGGGGTTGTAAGGCATAAGTTAGACCTTATAATCCTCAGTCTAAGAAGCTTGATCTTAAGACTGTTAGTGGCTTCTTTATTGGCTATTGTGTGGGTTCCAGAGGTAGCAGATTCTATTGTCCATCTCATTCTATGCGAGTCGTCGAATCTGATCGAGCCATTTTCTTTGAGGATGACTTGAATAGTGGGAGTGATATACCACGACCAGTTACTCTTAGAGAAGATCGCACCATTGTTCCTATACCAGCTGTTCCTTTTCCTACAGAAGTTATGATTCCAGCTAATGATGTTGATCAGAATCTTCAACATGAAGATGGTGTGGCAGCACCACTTGTAGATGAACAGGAACATGATCTTATTGTTGATGAAATTCCACTGAGACGATCTCAAAGAGTGCGCAGACCTTCCATACCAGATGATTATGTTGTATATCTTCAGGAACATGAGTTTGACCTCAATGATGATGATGATCCTATTACCTTTAAGGAGGCAATTTCTAGCTCTCATGCTTCTGATTGGCTGAATGCTATGCATGATGAGTTGTCTTCTATGTCTCATAATGGTGTTTGGAGTCTGGAGGAATTACCAATTGGTTGTAAACCTGTTGGATGCAAATGGGTTTTCAAAACCAAACGTACTCCAGATGGTAAAGTTGAAAGGTACAAAGCCAGACTAGTAGCTAAAGGCTATAACCAAAGAGAAGGCATTGACTATAAGGAGACTTTCTCACCAGTCTCTACAAAAGATTCATTTCGAGTTGTCATGGCCTTGGTAGCTCATTTTGATCTAGAACTTCACCAGATGGATGTGAAGACGGCCTTTCTGAATGGAGACCTTACTGAAGATGTTTACATGGTTCAGCCTGAAGGTTTTACTGAAACAGGCAAAGAGCACTTGGTTTGCAAGCTGAATAAGTCTATTTATGGACTGAAACAGGCCTCCAGACAATGGTATTTGAAGTTTGATCAGGTTGTCACTTCTCTTGGTTTCAAAGAAAATGCCTCAGATCAGTGCGTTTACTTGAAGACTTGTGAGGGTGAATTCATCATTCTCGTTCTATATGTTGATGATATACTTCTTGCTAGCAGTTGTGTTAAAATCCTGACCGAGACAAAACTCATGTTGAGTAGCCACTTTGATATGAAAGACCTTGGTGATGCTTCTGTTGTTTTAGGCATCCAGATTTATCGTGATAGGTCACGTGGCGTTCTTGGATTGTCTCAAAAAGGATATATTGAAAAGGTCCTCAAAAGGTTTAATATGCATTCTTGCTCCCCATGTGCTGCACCTGTTCAAAAGGGTGAGGAAAAATTCTCTAAATCTCAATGTCCTCAAAATGATGTAGAAATAAATGAAATGAAAAAGGTCCCATATGCTTCCGCTGTTGGCAGTTTAATGTATGCTCAAGTTTGTACTCGTCCCGACATTGCTTTTGCTGTAAATGCTTTAGGGAGATACTTGAGCAACCCAGGTTTGGGTCATTGGAAAGCCGTAAAAAAGGTCATGAGATATTTGCAGGGAACCAAAGATTATATGTTGACCTATAAGAAGTCTGATCAACTTCAGGTCACTGGTTATTCTGATTCTGATTTCGCAGGTTGCCCAGACGACCGAAAATCTACTCGGCTTTATCTTTATGATGGCAGGAGGAGCTATTTCTTGAAAAGCGTCAAACAGACGCTTACAACTACTTCTACCATGGAAGCAGAGTATGTTGCTTGCTATGAGGCTACTTGTCAAGCCATGTGGCTGAAAAATTTGATTTCTGGCTTTCATATTGTTGAAAGCATATCTAGGCCACTTGTGATATATTGTGACAATACCGCTGCTGTGAACTTCTCTCATAACAATAGAAGCTCTTCTCGCACTAAGCATTTTGATGTGAAATATTTGTTCGTTAGAGAGAAGATTCAGGAGTTTCGATACTCGTATTGAGCATATTGATACAGGAAACATGCTTGCGATCCACTAACCAAAGGCTTAACTGTTGGAATATTCCGGAATCATGTAATTCATATGGGCTTAGTTAAGTCTTTTGATGTATTGGATTAGTGGGAGTCCGAAACCATTATTTGCCCATTATCGTTTTTTTTTATGAGATATGTAAATTGACGTCATTCTTGGTTTCATATCTCTTATAGCATTTTAAGATGCTTGGACCATTTTTTTGAATTGCATATTTCTCTTTATTAATTATATGCAATTTTCTATTCATCAATCTTTATGTGAAATATGAGTCTTTAGCATGTATGATTTACTTCCCTATCGGATACTATTTACGCATTGTTAAAGCTTGTATTTCTTATACTTCGGTTAACGTGTGCTTTGATCGTGAATCGGTATTTCTCTTTAATAATTGATTAATGCTATCCAAGTGGGAGAATGTTAAATTTTAATGTGTATAATATGTGGATTAGCATTAATTGGTTATTAAATTATAATTAAATTATTAATATATCAGTTATAAAATTAATTCTTAATTACGTAACCAATTGGTGAAATTGTTGTTGGGTATTTACTAAAGAGTGACCCTATGATGGGATGGGTCATTCTAATGTTAACCCGTTGAGAGGTCCCTACTCTCTGCTGGTAGGTTATAAGAATAGCCTCCCCATTAGGCATTCTAACAGACAGAAACACAAAAACCAAAAACCAACCAGAAAGAGAGGAGTAACCCTCTCACCTTCTCTAACATTCTGATCAACTGTTCGTATCTCTCTCACCCTCTGATTTGCTGTGATGGATTCTGCGAATCTCCAAGGTATGAAATTCTTCTCTTTCCTTTGATTAACATGAATCACATGCTATGATTTGTATCTGTATGGTATTTAGAATTATAGTTTTTCCTTCAATAAGCTCTCATGCGATAAGGTCTTATGTGATAAGATCTTAATTAAGTTGTTTACCCAAACGCACCCAAATTCAAACGAAACTTTTGGCATTATCTCCTTTGTTATTTTGGCTGTGGTGGCACCAAAAGATATTTCCTGGCCCATATTATAAGAAACAAAATCCTAAATTATAAAGACAAAGGAAAAAATTCAAAATGAACTAATTATAATTAATATAGATTTCCAAAAACACTCACTTTCTAATTTTATCAGTTTCAATATTCAATATTGATGAACCAACTCACTTGTATGAAAAAATGATATATCTCGTAAATATAAATCTTGTTATAAAGAAGGATAATATTAAAAATTAACATTTAATATGAACCTATTTGTTATTTATAATATGGAGCCGAGGGAGTATTAAGAATAAAAAGTAGTATGAAGTATAAACTTAATGGAGATTTAAATGCAGAATTACCATTTCATTTTTCTTTCTTTCTTTCTTTCTTTCTTTTTTTTTTTGACACAAGGGAAAGAAAGAAAAAAACACCTAACCAACTAGACGAGTTAGAGCCATTCGTCTGAAATCATCTTCAAGCACAGAAACGAGCCTTGAAGGAGGATGCACAAAAATCATCTATCAAACCCACTTAGGTGACCTAAGTTTGCAAGCACATCCGAACTTCTGTTAGCCTCCCGAAAAACATGAGAAAGAGAGACCACCCAGTCAGGTTACCTTAGAATTACCATTTCAAATTGTTGCGCCCTAAACTCACCGCAACTGTGGGAGAAAAAAAATTAAAAGAAAAAAAATGAACTCTCCACAAATTTTATTTTAACTAGAAAAATTGAAAAACCTAAAAATAGTATCTTATCTTATCTTAGTCTTAGTCTTAATCTTAATCTTAATCTTAATATATGTAAAAGTATAGTGGCCGAAGAATTTCCCGTCGAAAATAAGGACATAAATGTAATTTCATTTTTTAGTTAATATATTATTTCCATTAATTATCTTATTTAATATTATTTGCTTTTCATATCTTCAATACATCTATTTTTGCCTTAATTACACTTTTGGTCCTTCAAGTATTGATCATGTATAATTTTGGTCTTTGTGGTTTTTTTTTTCCAAACACATTTGGTCCATTTATTTTTTTAATGTTGCAGATAAATAAATAAACTCATAATTACACGGTCATCAAATGAAATTACACATGTGGAAACAGAGACTCACACTTTAGCTCAATGCAGAAGTGCTTCCGAAATCGTTTCCACTGATTTTGTTGAAATTTCTCTGCTTTTTGCCATTTCCTTGAGTACCCATTTGTAAGAAAACGGAATCGAACACAACAACTCTTGTAGAAGTCGCTGAGTTACACAAAACGCTGTGTTTTTTAATGCTTGGGACTATGAAGCACAAAACGCTGCAAAGAGTGTGAAAGCTTAATTAACCACTATCAATGTCACATTATTTTTGATTGATGCTCAAGTAGAATTCATGCTCAAGTACCCTAATTTTCAGAATGTTGTTTGTACTAGAACTATGACCCGTGCGATGCACGGGCTATTCTAGTGTTTTGAATAATTATAATTGCTTTTTATATTGGGTTTGTGAATATATTTGTTTAGTAAAATGAATAACAACTTATGTATCGTTTGTTTGTATTGATTTTGAAGAGAAAGAATAGGTGTAGAAAGAAGTATTAGATAAATTCAGAATGAATAGTACTTGAAATGTAATGGTTGAAATTATTATCGTGACATAAATTAAGTAAATGATATTGGTTAAAAAGGTAAATCTCCTGGACAGTTACAATTTTACATGTAAAATAGTTTGTTGAAGTCCCTATTAGAGTGAAAGTGAACTAAAACGACCAATAAATATAATAATTTTAGAGTAACTCACCTAGATTAGATTTTGATTTACTTCTTTATAAACCACATTTGTAGTTGTATTTGAATTTTTGTTTTCGTGGCCACATATTAGTTTCTTTAATCCACTACGGGAGGTAACTCTTGATATTGTTACATACAACTGCCTATGTGAAAAATCTAGTTGCAAGATAAATTCCCACGTGTTTGAGCGATTGTCCTTGAATTTTATTTATAGTCATTGCTCCATTGAAATTTGAATGTAATCTTGTTATTAAAAGTTGTCAATGACAATTTGGGAATAAAGATCCCTTGCCCACTATTGCTTCTTGAGATGTCTTTTCATTCTAGAACATTTATTTCCATTTGAGCGACTATAAGATGAGTACCATTGCAGAGTCCCGAGGATTGATGTATATTTATCAACAACATAATCAGAACTTCAATTTTTAGGTTTAACCCATGTTTTGGATGTCCTATGAGTTATTCGTGTTCAGGACACGGGTGTATGAATATCATTCATTGTATCATCATCTCCATTCATCGTGCAAGGACTATCAAAACTAAGATGAGTTTTTTCATCTTCGGGGACTAAGGACATCACGTAATCATTCAACATGTCAACAGTTTCATTTGTTGGTGTTAAAATTGCTATATATGTTGGAAGAATGTTGTGTCAAATCATGTTTTCCAATAACGATGGATAAGTGATGTTTTCAATAGATGCAAGTGGTTCACCTGTATTTTAAATGAGTAGATCATCTGGTATTTCGTTTCCTCTATTTGCTTAACAATCATTGTTAGAAATTCTTGATGTCGTCAACATTAGAATCTGAAATCCCACTCCGAAGTCTCATGTTTAGTAAAGGTTAAGAATTGCAATATTGCCATAGGTATGATGCATTTGTGCTAGCACGAACAGTATCTTGTCTTGTCGCCTTCAGTATAACTGGTAGAATTTGTCTGAAATCACCACCAAGAATAATCACCTTTCCTCCGAATGGGAGATTCAATATATATGCACCATGTTCGGAAGTCATTTGTGAGAGCAAATGACTATATATTTGATCATTGATGTAATGTCTATTTAATTATAATTTTAAAAATAATAATAACAATCATTAATTAATTTTTTAAGTTCCTTCTCTTTAGATGGAAGAAATACTCCTAACCTTGAAACTAAATGGCAATTAAGGCAATAAAAAGTTGCAACCAAAATGAAAAGTAATTTTAATTATTGTTTGCTACTATGGCTATAATATTAACATAGTTGCGACCCGTGCAATGCACAAGATAATTCACGTGTCGTGTTTTGAATGAATATTGTTTATATTTTATTTCGTGTTTTGAGAATATTTGTTCAATTAAATGAATAATGACTTTAAGTATGCTTTTTCCCTGGAGTTGAAGTATTGAGATGAAGTTTGTTATATATATTAAATAAATTGTTCGTGTTAAATAGGAAAACTTTCTTGTCAATTACAAATTTTAATGTAAGATTGATTTGTGAAACTGAGAGGGAACTAATAAGGTAAGATTTACACGTAAACAATCTATAAATATAATAACTTAAGAGTAACCCGTCTAGTTTAAATTTTAATAGACTTCTTTATAAACCATATTTGTAGTATTATTTGAATTTTTGTCTCGATTATCACACGTTATGTGGAATCCACTAAAGGTAATCGTAATTTTATGTGATGTTTTCCCTTTAAAATTTGTTATGAAAAAATTGCGAAATTTTGCAGTTGACACAGGCAAACACAAGAAGGGAGGGTTGAATTGTGTTTGCTAATAATTTTTTAAAACAACCTTTTTCAAAAATTATTTTCTCACATAAAGAATATAAGGCAGACGCACACACAAAATGATCTTTTAAAAGCTTAACAAAATTAAGTTCAAATCCCCACAGTCAGTATAAACAAATAAAACTGTAAGAGTTAAGGGATTAGAAGATTCACGCAAGTGTTTTATCCTAGTTCACTCTCTTCCAACCAAGAGCTACGTCCGGTCCATTCGACTTGAAGGATTTACTCCACTATTTATCCAAATAGATTACACCAAGTATTCAACACCTCTCCAGGCTACAAGTATTCCTTTCTTACCAAGCCTCTTTAGGCTCTAACTCTAACAAAGAGATTGTTTGCTTTTGATCTTCTAACTCACTGTGTGTGATGATATGAAAGTTTAAGATCGGTTGAATACTACAACAATATTCAAGCTAAAGAATTACATGCTTTTGCTCATAAAAGAATGAGAGCTTGTAGATTGGCAAAAGTTTAGCTCGCAAAAGTTGTTCTTCAGTGGTTGAGGTCTTCTATTTATAGTGACATTCTTCTTGACTTGAAAATCTTCAACGGTTGTTTTGAATATTCCCGTTTAGAGATGGCATTAAATGCATAATATCAATTGTGACCGATAGCTTGATTGTGACCGTTGTGAAATGTACTCTTGGTTATCACTTTTGCACAAAATGGAGGGTCACAGCTCTGAGCAACTGCAACTTGAAATCTGTCTTTCCTCCTTTGTGAAAATTCCAGCTATTCCAGCGGTAAAGGTGACAGAGTACAGAGCGTTTTGCATTTCCTCATTGTACTATGTTTCTTTTTTCATTTACTCGATGGAATTATGTTTCTCTCACAAAGAAACAAGGCATTAAAACAGATAAAACAAATAGGAAGGACCAACATTCATTTGAAATAAATATCAATCATTTGAAAGAAATATTTCTTTGTGGTTGGGGTAGTATTTACTTAGCTAGACGGAGCATAAGAAAACTTATAAGAAAAATAGCTCGTCTACTTAAAATCTGCATCTACATGCTCATGGATAAAACCAAGTCTATGAACTTGGAGTTTTCTTTTCGCTCGTCTACTGACGTGGCATAGCCTCTCTTCTATCATCAAGTATTTGAACTTGCTATATTTCAGTGAGTTATTTTTGATCTCCGTCTACTGACAGTATTTTATTGACCTCTACTCAAATATATTAAATAAATATATATACCAAACGTTTTGAGCAGTTCGTCTACATGGATGGACCCGGATTCACAATCTAAGTCCAAGCAGATATAAGGAAACTTGTTCAAGGTTTCCATAACTTATATATTTTGAAAATTCCTGCAAGACTGGATAAAGCATGTTAGATCTCAACTAAAACTTTTCCATGTAATTTAATCCTTTTTGCTAACATCAAAACTTAGATTATTAATCCAAATCACTTTGATTCCAACAATCTCCCCCTTTTTGATGATGACAAAAACTAATTAAATTTGAGTGAGCAAAGTCTAAGGCTTACAAAGCTCCCCCTAAGACAAAGCATTCAAACTCAACAGGAATAAAATATAAGACATAAACTCAGCAGCATATATCATATATATATCTTATCAGATCAGTTCAACTACTTATCAGTCAAAAGATAGTATCAGAGCATATAAACTAAGGATAGTATCAGGTCAATCAGAAAGTAGTATTTATCATAGCATATAATAGAATATGTCAAAGCATATATAAACAAGTAAAATCATGCATATGCAAACAAATGTATACTTTCAAAAACTGATTGTTATAAAATTTAATTGATTCTCTTTCTCCCCCTTTTTTGTCATCAGACAAAAAGGTAAAAAGAGTGGACTATCATTGTCAGTATTAAGAAAAGAAAGAGAAAAGGCTAAGATTAGGCAGGAGGAGGTGGAGGAGGAGGGTCAAGGTTTTGTCTCTGTTTGAAGTCATTCAAGAACTCCAACATTTTGTTGACAAGGGAAAGAGTTGGGGCCATGGATTCTTGAACTTGTTGCTTGACTTGCTCTTTAACTTGCACATTGATTTTCTCAGCAACCTAATCTTCCACTATCTTCCCAATCACCTCTTCCCAATTCTGTGGCAATGAGGGTCTTGAGCTTTTGGCAAAGTCTTGAAATTGCTCTTTTCCATGAAAGGTGCTCACTGCTCTGGAGTGTTGAGGTTGCTCTGGTGGATGGATGACAGTCAAGGCCAGTGGTTGAGAAGAATGTTTCTCAGAAGTTCTTGATCTAGGAACGGACTCAGCAACTTCCTCAACCTCAGTAACTGGTTAAACAGAGTCAATATCCATAGCTGGGTCTTCAACTATTATTTCCTCATCAGTGTGCTCTGAAGGTGGTGATGGTGGAGGTGAAGTAGCAGGAGTAAGAACAGGTGGAGGCAGCTCTCTGGCCTAGTGGATAGGGTCTTCTTCAAAAATAGGACCAGTGACAGGAAGTCCCAGAATGTCCTTGTAAATGAAGAATCTGCAATATGAGAGTTCTCACTTTCCTCTAACTTTTGGAATGAGTCTTTTCTCTTCAATACTCAGACCATAAGAGGAAGCTTCCTGTGCACATTCCACCATATGAGTTCTCCAAATGTCAACAACAACTTCTTCAGAAACATCTTCAATAGGTTGTGCCAACCAATAATCTATGACATTCTGATCAATGAGGTCGACAGCTTTAGGGTTAATCATGCAACAATCCGGGAGTGGCATCTTTCCAGTGTTTCTCTACTTCTTCTTGTCCTTGTCCTTGTTCAGGTCAATCATAGGTAGCCTTGAACAAAGCATATAAGGCTTGATCCCAATCTTTGTATCTTTCAGGGTGTGGAACAGCCAAGTAGGAGGTACAAAATTTTGCAGCTCTAACAACTCTGAACAGCTCAAACTCTGATTTCAGCATAGCATTATGATCAATTATATCAGCAACTTTTCCATATTCTCTTGGATGTCTGAATGTCTTCCATTTGGTTTTGTTGTCTATGATAATAGGAATATGCCTGAAGGATCTTGACCCTTTGTAGATGACATTGTCCAAATCTTTCTTTGCCGGATCCTTAGACCAGTCATAAATGATATGTCTCTCTACACCTTCTGTGAAAGGTTTGAAAGGTGGGTATCTGACTAGGTTGGGATAAATTTTTCTAGGAGGGAATTTCTTTTGTGGTAGATGAATGATGAGAGGTCCAAGTTTGTTGTACATTTTGGATGGTGGAAGGCCAGTGGGGACATCAGGGTGAGGTTGATGCCAGGGGTAGTAAATGGGTTTAGGTTCATACTCATACTCTGGTAAAGGATACCAGGGTCTAGTTGAAGCAGGTTCAAGTTCATGAGTGTGATACAGAATTCTTCAATCCCTCTTTACTTTGGCTAAGGTCTCAAATTTGCCATCATAAAGTACATAGGGGCGAGTGTATGGAAATTTTGTCTTTTGCTTTTTGGGAAAGGGTGCACCAAGGATAATTCCATCATCTGGTTGGTTGAACCCGGGGGTCATTTTCAGGTATCAAGGGTTGGAATTGTGGTCTTTATGGTGAGGCTGTTTGTGGTTGGTCGGGGGAAGTTCTTTGTGGTGATGGTGGTGTGGGAATGTATACATCATCTGAGGTTTTAGTTTAGTTCACAGAAGTAGCAGGTGCAGAAACAACATCCATTTTATCCTCAAAACTAGACACTAAGGCATCTACTGCTAATTGTACAGGGTCATTAGCATGAAGGATTACCTCATAAGTCATAACAGACTTAGCTTTCCTTGGAGGTTGCCTTCTGGGTTGTGTAGGAATTGGGACATCAGCAACACCAGCAGCAACAGCAGTCCTCTGTTTCTTCAAAACAGTACCAATGGGGACCCTGTCCTCATCATCCTCATCCTCATTATGAGATAGGATCATCTTCCTTGGTCTCTTCTGTGAGGGTGCAGGTTGAGGAGCAGCAGCTGATGATTCCCTGATTTCAATGCCACCAGCAGGCCTCTTAGGCATAGGTTTCCTTGTTGCAGTGGTCTTCTTTCTAACTGTCCTCTTGAGCCCCAATATTTCAGTATTATTGGCCTCAATATGTTCCTCTTTTATCTTCCTCATTTCCTCAGCTTTGGCCATTGAAGTCTGAGTGTAAGTACTTAGTTGCATGCCAGACAGGTTGCTTATACCAAAATTAGTAGCAGACATCCCTTTCTCAGTAAGGATTCTATTTTGTTCTTCCCCTGATTTAGTAGCAAGTATGTTATATAAATTCCTTGTGCCTTGAAGATCTTAGAAAGCAGATGGCAGAAAGGAATTCCAGAGAGGTTCTTCTTATGCACCACAGCATCTCTAAACCTATCATACAAAATCCTGGGAAGGTTGATTTTCGTTTGTGATAAGATGACAAAGGCAGAACTTGTGTAAGGCGGACAAGTTGTCCTTTGACCCAGTCTTGTGCAGAACAACCTTGTTCAGAATCCGATGAAGAATCCTGATATCATCCTTCATTTCCACGGACTTCCAACTATGATCTCTTACTTTGTCTTCTCTCATAAGGAGGGTAGCAACTATTTCAGAACCACCTAGGTCATCTTCCCATGTGCTTGTATGAACCAATCCCTGGGCACAGACGATAGCATCAGAAATTTGTTTCTCTGAAACAATAACTCTTTTCCCAAGAACATCAGCCCAGATTTTAGTAGGGGTAACTGTGGGTTTTCTCCATAAGTCCTTAATCAGATTGGGATAAATGGAGACCTTCTCTAAGAATATACCATCCCACCCAGTAGCATTGATGAACTTGCTAACATCTAAGTTGTATTCTTTCAAGACCGCAAAGTTGAAATGATGTTCTACAGTGAGATTCATCTTGTCCACATTGAATGTAGCAGAAGTAGAAGAAGCCATTGTTGAATATTGAAGGTTAGGGTTTGGAAGTAGAAAGCAGAGAGTTCAAGAGAGTTCAGAGATGAAGGGTAACAAAAGGTTTCTCAGAGGAAGGGGGTTGCTTTAAAAAGGTTTTTAATTTCAAAGGTTTTTCTTTTGTAAATAAATCAAAAAGAAAATATTTGACAAGACATGTCATTAAGGATAAAACGGTGTTGATATTTTGAAAATGTAAAAAGGTTTTGATGGGATTGATGGAAGTAATCGACTCAGCAAAGAGGATATAGGATAAATTTGTCTTTGAGATAGAATAAATCCAGTTAATAAATATATGTATGGACGGGTCCAAGCAAAAAGCAAGCAAGTATGGACGCGGCATGCAGTGGACGCGGCACACAAATACGATGGACGCGGTATGCAATGGACGCGTACTTTAATCATGCAATGGACTTGAAATGCTTAAGACGCACATATATCAACAACAAAATTCTCAAGGCTGGACGACATAATCAATCCACACATAGCATATTAAGATGCTTTCTAATGAAAATAAATATGTCATCATCAAGAGGTTTAGTAAAGATATATACCCATTGATGGTCAGTATCTACAAATTGTATATCAAAAACACCTTTTTGCACATAATCCCTTATAAAATGATGTTTAATCTCTATATGCTTAGCTCTAGAATGCAATATTGGATTCTTAGATAAATTAATTGCAGCAGTATTATCACACATAAGTGGAATACTACTTACAAACACATTGTAGTCCTCCAAATGACGTTTGATCTATAGAAGTTGTGAGCAGCAACTAGCAGTTAAAATATACTCAGCTTCAGCAGTTGACAAGGTAATGGTACTTTGTCTTTTTCTTGACCATGAGACAAGGTTAGCTCCAATGAAGTGACATCCTCCACTGGTACTTTTTCTTTCAATTCTGTCTCCAGCATAGTCAGCATCACAAAAGCCAACTAATATGTAATCTTCATTTTTCTTAAAACACAAACCCGGATTAGTAGTACCTTTCAAGTATCTAAATATTCTCTTAACTGCTGATAAATGAAATTCTCTAGGATCCAATTGAAATCGAGCACATAAACATACACTTAACATAATATCAAGTCTAGACACAGTAAGATATAGAAGAGATCCTATCATACCTCTATATACCTTTTGGTCTACCTTTTTCTCTTTATCATCTTTGTTCAGTATGGACGTGGGGTGTATAGGGGTATTCATTGGTTTGCAATAATCCATTTTGAACTTCTTTAGGAGTTCCTTGGTATACTTGGTTTGATGGATGTACACCTCGTCCATAGTTTGTTTAACTTGAAGTCCAAGTAAGAATTTGAGTTCTCCCGTCATGCTCATTTCAAACTCTTTCTGCATTAACTTAGAAAACTCTTTGCACAGAGATTCATTAGTAGCACTGAATATGATATCATCAACTTAAATTTGCACAAATATAAAATTGGATTTAATGGACTTTCTAAACAAGGTTGTATCAACCTTTCCTCTATTAAATCCATTTTCCATTAGAAATGAACTTAGCCTATCATACTAAGCTCTAGGGGCTTGTTTAAGGCCGTGTAAAGCTTTCTTAAGCTTATATACATGTTCAGGTTGGGTTTCACTTTCAAGACCCGAAGGTTGCATTACATATACTTCTTCATTAATAAAGCCATTTAGAAAAGCACTCTTAACATCCATTTGAAAAAGCATTATGTTATGGTGTGCAGTAAAAGAAAGTAAAATCCTAATTACTTCTAATATAGCAACAGGTGCAACAGTTTCAGCATAATCTATACCTTCTTCTTGAGAATAACCTTGTGCAATAAGTCTTGCTTTGTTTCTTACCACCTTACCATTCCCATCAAGTTTGTTTCTATAGACCCATTTTGTTCCAATAACTGATTTGTCCTTAGGCAAGGGTACCAGAGTCCAAACATCACTTCTCTCAAACCGATTCAGTCCTTCTTGCATAGCTAGAATCCAGCCATCGTCCGAAGAGAGCCTCGTCTCACGTTCTTTGGTTCTAACTCGTAGACTAGTGCAGAATCTTTCTCCTCTCTGAAAGTTGATATGGTTCTTAGTCTATGATTGGGGTTTCCAATGATTTGATCTTGTGGATGATAATTTTTGAAGTACCATGATCTCTGAACAGTATCCTGTTGAGAACTGGAGGTTTCTGGTTGTTGAGGAGGTTCGTCCACTTGATCATCAACTTTTACCTCTGTTGTATCTCCCTAGATATTTAGATCAAGATCTGTAAAAGCTTCATCTAGCTCTGATAATTTCTTATCAGACTGCTTGTCATCAAACTTGACATGAATACATTCTTCTATTATTGGAGTTCTAGAATTATAAACTCTAAAGCCTTTTGAAGTTTCAGAATATCCTAACAGAATTTCATTATCTACTTTTGCATCAAACTTACCAAGTTGATCTTTAGTATTTAGTATATAACATTTACAGCCAAAAGGATGAAAATATGGAATGTTGGGTTTTCGTCCCTTCCACAATTCATAAGGAGTCTTGTTTAAGATTCGTCTAATGTGTATTCTGCTCAATGTAATGCATGTGTTAATGACTTCAGCCCGTAGTGTCTAGGGACAAAGTTGTCATTGAGCATTGTTCTAGCCATCTCTTGAAGAGATCTGTTCTTTCTCTCTACCACACTATTTTGTTGTTGTGTTCTAGTTATTGAGAAGTTGTGAAGAATAGCACTTTCTTCACAGAACTTATGAAATAGCTCATTTTCAAACCCTCCTCCATGGTCACTTCTGATTGAAGTGATACACATGAATTTTTCATTTTGTACACGTTTGTAGAATATAGAAAAGACCTTGAAAGACTCATCCTTGTGAGCTAAGAATATAACCCATGTCCATCTAGTGTAGTCGTCTACAATGACTAGACCATATTTCTTACCATCGACACAAGCAGTCCTTGTTGGACCAAAGAGATCAAGGTGTAGCAGTTCTAGTGGTCTATTGGTACTAACAACATTCTTAGATTCAAAAGAACCCTTGACTTGTTTTCCCTTTTGGCATGCATCACAGTGAGCATCAGATTTATACCTAAGGTTTGGTAGCTCTCTCACGAGGTTATGCTTATTTAGCTTTGAGATTAATCTCAAGCTTGTATGACCTAGCCTTTTGTGTCAAATCCATCGCTCATCTTCAATGGACACTAGACATGAGACACTTTGATTTGAGAGGTCCTCCAAGTCAATTTTATACAATTTTTTTTGCTTCTTAGTAGTGAATAAAAGCGATCCATCATTTTTCTTGACGTTACACATGTTCTTATAAAAAGAAACAACATATCCACTGTCACATAATTGACTTATGCTCAGCAGATTATGTTTTAAACCATTTACCAAAAGAACATTATCAATGGAGGGAAAAGGATGTTTACCAATTTTACCTATACCAATGATCCTCCCTTTCTGGTTTCCTCCAAATGTAACCCAGTTGCCATCTTTGTGTCTAAGGTCTCGGAACATACATGACACGGACTTGGCAAGTGTACCGGTTCGTTGCAAGTAATAAAACGGTAAGACCGGATATCGTTCTCAGGGATCGTGGACAATTACCACTTCGCAAATTTGACTACTATCTAGGCGATCGAATTTTGGAGTGAAGGTTGTTCTAACATCTAACAAGCAAACAAGAAGAAAATGTTTTTGTTCTTTTTGGATTTTTTTCAAACAGTTAATGTGAAAACAGAAAGATGAATAACAATGAGATAGAATTGCTAGGGTTAGACTAAGCTAATCCTCCCTTGATTGTTATGAAATGATAACTAACACAGTTCCTACTTCACTTATGACAATCGAATCTTTTCTAATATACTCAAGCCTAATGTCTTAGGTGTATTGAGCCTAAAATCCCAAATTAAACCCTAATGTCTTAGGTGGATTAATAAGAGAAATTGCATTAAGAATAAAGATTCATAAGATTGCAAGCAGCCAACACCTATGTCTAGATTCTTGGACTACTTGGCATATAATTCATGAGCATGCTTTAACATCAACCTTTCAATTGTCTATTAAAGCAACTAATCATTCCTAAGATGATCAAGCCTAGGGAAGCATTAAGCATAGAATTATACACTCATAAAGAAGAAGGAAACTGTATTAAAATCAAGTCATTTTACAACCAAGTTCAGATAGCAATAGTCTAACCCCAACAAAGGGGAATTTAGCTACACATAATTGAAGACAAAACAAAAGAGAGAGTTACAGAGATGAACAAAGGAGAGAGCTCCATGGAATGATGCACACCAGCCACAGCAGCAGAGGATTTTTCTTTAGGGTTTTCTGAATGAATTTTCTTCTCGTTTCGGCTTCTTTTTTTTATTACTCATGGCCGGTCACGGCCGTGATAGCCATCACGGCCAGGCCGTGACGGGTTCTCTCTCTTCCAGCTTCGGCCAACTTACTATCTCGCGAGGCGAGCCATTTCTTCGCGACGCGAGCCCACTTTTGATGCCCGTGATCTCTGTCACGGCCAGGCCGTGATCGTCTCTGACTTTTGGTGGTTTTGGCACAATCACTCTCTCGCGAGGCGAGCTATCATTCGCGTCGCGAACCAACTTTTCACGCCCTTGATCTCTATCACGGCCAAGCCGTGATCGTCTCTGACTTTTGGTGATTTTGGGTCACGGCCGTGATAGATTCTGACTTTTGGCGCCCTTCTTCTTCAGTTTTCAGGCCTTCTCTTCATCTCAGCTTCCTCATGGCTAAAACTTGGGCATTTAATCAAAAATCCCTGCAAAACAACACACAATACCACCTTATCCGTTCCAAATGAAAAACTAAACAAAATCCAACTAAAATGGCCTAACTAAATGCAAATGCATGTAGAAATGTACATGGAAAATGAGGTGAAATCACACTCATCAATACACCTTTCTCCCGTCATGTGACGTGAGCACCCACTGTCCAAGTACCAAGATGTTTGTTTCTTTCCTATTGTTGAGTAAATCGGCAACAAGTATTATCTTATCTTTAGGTACCCAAACTGACTTGGGTCCTTTCTTGTTAGTTTTCATTGGACGAGAATGTTTAGCTTGCTTATTATGTATGCATCTAGACGTAATATGCCCACTTTTTCCACACACTTTGCAAAAGGTGTTGGACGCGCCTGACTTAGTTTTAGCATGTTTAGCTGGAGCTTTTGAAGCTCTATGCTGTGTATGTGGTTTTGACTTTTTGTGAGATGCTTCATGCTTCTCCTTGTCATAACCAAGGCCAGATTTATCATGAGGTGACCTAGAATACCTTAATATAAGACTGAGCTTATCTGAGACACATACAAACTTTGACAGGGTGTCTGTCAAATATGTCACATCTTGTTTTAGTTTTGCAACTTCACAAGAAACATCAGACTCACACTCGAGTTTGTCAGTTAGACTGATATTCTCTGATTTCAGCTTGTCATTTTCTTTTGGTAACTTTTGTTTCTCCATGCAGACTCTATCATACTCTTTTGTTAGTTTTGTAAACTTCTTTTTAAGACTTCTATACTCATGAGACAGTATGGACGACTCATGCAACAATTCATCAAATGCATTTTGAAGAGTGGACGAGTCAGAATCCATTACCCCAGCATCAATGTATTCACTTTCTGATGACGTGTCAGCCATGAGATAGATATTTGCCTCTTCCTCAGCTTCATCTTCCTCATCAGATGAAGATAGATCCAGATCCTCCCAAGTAGCCATCAAGCCCTTCTTCTTCTTGAAGAACTTCTTTTTCTCTTTCAAATCAGGGCAATCAACTTTGAAATAACCAGGATTCTTGCAGTCAAAGCACAAGGGTGGACCTTTTTTCTTTGAGTCTGACTTCTCCTTGGAAAATTTTTTGTTGAACTACTTCCTCTTGAAGCTACTTTTCTTTCTCCATATGTGTTGAATCTTTCTGGAGATGAAAGATAGTTCATCTTCATCTGATCCTTCCTCACTATTTGAAGGTCCAGCATCATCTGAAGTTTCAGAAGCTTTGAGAACTTTTGATGAACTCGCTTTCTTTGCCTTTAGGGCAATAAACTTTCCTTTTCTAGAGTTGTCTTCTTCATTCAGTTCAGGTTCATGAACTTTGAGTGACCCAAGAAGCTCTTCTAGAGAAAGAGTATTCAGATTTTTGGCTTCTTGAATAGCAGTAACCTTGGGTCTCCAGTGCTTGGATAAACTTCTCAGAATCTTTCAAACATGGTCTCTATTTTCATAGGTTTTCTGAGAGATGTGAGACTATTGGTGATAGTTTGAAATCTTCCAAACATTTGACCTATTGTTTCATGGTCAGCCATTTTAAATAGTTTATACTGGTGAACCATCATGCTTATCTTTGTTTCGTTTACTTGAGATGAACCCTCATGAGCTAGGGCAAGAATATCCCAGATTTATTTGGCAGTGTTTCAGCTGTGAACCTTGTCATGTTCAGATCTAGTGATGGCACACATCAAATAATGTTTTACTTTGAGATTGAGTTGATGCTTGGCCTTTTGATCTGCAGTTCAATCTGCTATAGCAATAGCAGCTCCATTTTCACCTCTAGGCTCAGTATAACCATTTTCATCCAGTTCCCATATATCTAAGCTTTGTGCATCCAAGAAGGTCATCATCCTCTTCTTCCAATAGTCATAATCAGTTCCATCGAAGAGAGGAGGTCTGTTGATAGCTTGTCCTTCTGCATCCATGGTTGTTGGATCGTACTCCCTCAGCACTTGTTAGATGCTCAACCCTTTCGAGTCCGAGCTCTGATACCAACTGAAGTTGACACAGGCAAGCACAAGACCGGGGGGGGGTGAACTGTGTTTGTTAATAATTTTTTAAAACAACCTTTTTCAAAACTTATTTTCTCACACAAAGAATATAAGGCAGATGCACACACAGAAAATGATCTTTTAAAAGCTTAACAAAATCAAGTCCAAATCCCCACAGTCAGTATAAACAAATAAAACTGTAAGAGTTAAGGGATTAGAAGATTCACGCAAGTGTTTTATCCTGGTTCACTCTCTTCCAACCAAAAGCTACATCCAGTCCCTTCGAATTGAAGGATTTACTCCACTATTTATCCAAATAGATTACACCAAGTATTCAACACCTCTCCAGGCTACAAGTATTCCTTTCTTACCAAGTCTCTTCAGGCTCTAACTCTAACAAAGAGATTGTTTGCTCTTGATCTTCTAACTCACTGTGTGTGATGATATGAAAGTTTAAGATCGGTTGAATACTACAACAATATTCAAGCTAAAGAATTACAGACTTTTGCTCATAAAAGAATGAGAGCTTGTAGATTGGCAAAAGTTTAGCTCGCAAAAGTTGTTCTTCAGTTGTCGAGGTCTTCTATTTATAGTGACCTTCTTCATCACTTGAAAATCTTCAACGGTTGTTTTGAATATTCCCGTTTAGAGATGGCATCAAATGCATAATATCCGTTGTGACTAATAGCTTGATCGTGGCCAATGTGAAATGTACTCTAGGTTATCACTTTTGCTAGAGGGTCACAGCTCTGAGCAATTGCAACTTGAAAACTGTCTTTCCTCCTTTGTGAAAATTCTAGCTATTCTAGCAGTAAAGGTGACAGGGTACAGAACGTTTCACATTTCCTCATTGTACTATGTTGCTTTTTGAATTTCCTCGATGGTACTATGTTTCTCTCACAAAGAAACAAGGCATTAAAACAGATACAACAAATAGGAAGGACCAACATTCGTTTGAAATAAATATCAATCATTTGAAATAAATATTTCTTTGTGGTCGGGGTAGTATTTACTTAGTTAGACGGGGCATATAAAAACTTATAAGAAAAAGAGCTCGTCTACTTAAAATCTGCATCTACACGCTAATGGGTAAAACCAAGTCTATGGAGTTGCAGTTTTGTTTTCACTCGTCTACTGACGTGGCACATCCTCTCGTCTATCATCGAGTCTTTGGACTTGCTATATTTCAGTGAGTTATTTTTTATCTCCGCCTACTTACAATATTTATTAACCGTCTACTCAAATATATTAAATAAATATATAGACCAAACCTTTTGAGCAGCTCGTCTACATGAATGGACATGGATTCACAATCTAAGTCCAAGCAGATATAAGGAAACTTGTTCAAGGTTTCCATAACTTATATATTTTGAACATTCCTGCGAGACTAGATAAAGCATGTTAGATCTCAACTAAAATTTTGTCATACAAATTTAATCTTTTTTGTTAATATCAAAACTCAGATTATTAATCCAAATCATCTTGGTTCTAAAATGGAGATATTTAAAGATAACGAAAGAACTAATTCAAAGAAAATGTACCGCATTTACCCTAATTTAGCCTTATTGCATTTTCTTTAGTGTTAGAAGAGTTATTCCTTTTTTTTTTGGTAAATAGAAGAGTTATTTCATTTAAGTCTTCAACATTATACCATTTAGTTTATTCTTATTGTTGCACGTGGTTTCCACGTTTTTTAGTAGATATTGTTTATTTTTTATATCGGGATTTTCAAATGATTTGGTTATGTAAATGAATAATTACTTTATGTATGAGTTATCCCTGAAGTAGTAATTTTTACATATATTAAATAAATTGTTTCGATTTTAAAGGTATGTCTGGTTGACATGTACACATTTAAATGTAACATCGGTTGTCAAATCACCTATTCTTTCAGCCAAAATAAATAAAATCACATGTTCAAACATTTTGTAGTTGGACAAAATTGTGTAAAGTAATAACAAATGTTTGTTTAAAATACTGATTTGTGGAAATTAAGGGGTTGGATGCAAGTGGTTAACGTATTGTTATTTAAGGACGAATTGTTCGGGTTTTGTCCAAGTTCGATTCTTTGGTATGCAACAACCCTTGACTAGAGTTTACTAACCATGCGACCGACTCAGAGATTAGTCTTATAGCGGGTTCAAAAGATCTAAACTGTAGGAACTAGTCACAGAAATGTAAAAAATAAATAAGTGTAAGTATATCTAATACAAAGAAAAGAAAGAAAATATTATTTTCAAGCAAATAACAACCAAATTACCCAAGAGCGCTTGAATGAGATGACACGGATCTCTTTCAGCTTAATCAGAGATCTCGAGTTTGAATCCTGACCTTGGGAATGCAGCAGCGTTAAAACTCTTGAGGGAAAGTTTTGCCACCCTTGTGGTCTTGCCCGACTCAAAGGATTAGTCTCGAAAGTTGAGCGCGGAGGATATCTGGGAAAAAAAATAACAACCAAATTAATTGAAATAATATAAACAAATCATAAAAGTTGAATACCAAATCTGGAAAAGTAAAATTGAACAAGCATATATAATACAAACAAAAGAAAGAAATTATGATTTCAACCAAATAAGAGCCAAATTAATTAAAATTAAAATAATATAAATAAATCAAAAATAAAAATGAAAAATGTAAGGGATGGATAATGGAAACAAACTACTCCTAATAAAAAGCTTGATAAACAAGTTCTCGAATATTAGCGAGATTTAGCATTTCTAAAGCAATATTGGTAGGCAACTACGCATCTAATAAAATTGTGATGTGAATATAAAATAATCATCTTAAGAAATTTAAAATAGTTTGTACTTTTTTTTTTCGACGGTTAAAATAGTTTGTACTTTAATAGAGATCATGTGTAATTTTTTATTTTCATTTTTTTATGAAACTTTGAGTATTAAGATGTTCATTTCAACATGCATTTTTTTCATATAAAAAAATGTTTTTTTAACTATACTTGGATAAAATTTTAAACGCTAAATTATACTTTTGGTTCCTCATCTTTATTTTAGGTTTCAATTTGGTCATTCTTTTATTTTTTTTGTTCCGATTTGGTCCTTTATCTTTATTTTAATTTTAATGTGATCATTTCCATTTAAAATGTGGTACGAAGAGAACCAAAATGATAAAAAATTTATAAAATAAGAGACCATTTCGAGATAAAAAAATGAAAGAGGGACCATTTTGGAACAAAAAATAGGATCACATTGGTTTAACTTTTGTAAAATAAGGGACCATTTCGAAAAATAAATAAAAGAGGGACCATATTGGTATAATTTTGAAAAATAAGAGACTATTTTGGAACAAAAAATAAAAAAAAGATCAAATTAAAACCTAAAATAAAGATAAGAGACCTAAAAATTTAATTTAGCCAATTTTAAAAGAGAGCAAAGCATTTTAAAATGTTAATTTTTTAAATCAAATTATGTACAAAAACATCTAAAAAAAAGTCTTCTTTTTATGCTAAACATAAAAGATTTGAATATTACGTCAGAAAATAAAAAATTACAAATATTTTTTTAAATATAAATATAAAGAAGCCTCAATGGATTATAATAAGGATAAAAAAATGAAATGGTGTAAAGGCTTTTGACAACTATATATTTTTGATCCCTCATTTTTTACAAAAGTTTGGTTTAAGTCTCCCTTTTTAAAAAGTATGGTGAAGAAATCAATTCTAACATATTTTAAAAAACAGTAAGCTAAAAAAATATAATTTTCAAACGAGAGATTAAAATCGAATTTTTATAAAATAAAAAAAAGACTAAAAATATATTTAATTCAAAAATATATTAATTAGACACTTTCTAGTTTCTTGTACCTGCGCAAAGTAAGACCACGTCACTCAAGCAGTCAACCGAGACCGAGATGACGTACTCAACTTGCAGAGGAATTCACTTGCTGAGTTGATCCATGGGTAAACCCCAGCCCTAATGGTTTTTAACCCACTTAATTAACGGCTGTAGGGTTAGGGCCTTTCAAAAAATGGGGCCAAATGTAGGATGTTGAGGGATGATCCATGGGTTTTAGCCCTTTTTGAACGTTCTAATTTTATCACTCACAAGTAATTCATAAATTCTACTGTGTGTGTGTGTATATATATATATATATACACACACAAGATGTCCAAATATCTTTACTCAAATGTAATATGATGACAAAATAGTAGTAATAGTTAAAATAAGTATTTTGTATACCAAAAAAAATAGTATTTTTACTTGAGAAATATATATTCGATCCGGCCCGTAGTTTATTTACAAATGAACCGGCCCAACAAAATCAGGAGAGCAGAGAAAAAATCGAGGATTTGGATTCTCTCCCTTCCCTCTCCATCATCTCTATTTCTCGTTCCTTTCTTTTCATTTTCTACCGTTTACCGCTCCCCCTCTCTATCCTCTATCGTCTCTCCTCTCTTTACTTTTTTTTTGGGTGCTGCAGAGGCAACACCGCCGGAGAGACAATCCAAGTTGAAAAATCGAAAAGGTAGGAAAAGAGGCAGTGAGAGACAAAACAGAGAGAGAGAGGGGGGCATGCAATTGAGGTTGTTATGGCGGAGGTGTTTTATTGGATCTTTACGTTTCTCCTCATCTTAACCCTTTTATGTCTCCTCGGTTACCAGGTACATCATCACATCACATTCATTGTTTAGCGGATCACCTTCATAAGCATATCATGTTTAATTCAATTTTATTTTTAATTCTAATAGCTTTATCACTAGTTATTTTTTCACAATTAAATGTTTCCCATTACAAAAATAAAATTGAGCATATAGGGCATGATATTTTAATTCTGAAGGGGATTCACTATCACACTTGAGGCTGGTGGCTGGTTGGAAATGGTGGTTTGTTGAATTATGAATTTGGCCCTGGATTTATTTATTTTTAGTTAATTGTTAATGTTGCTTATTTTCATGTTCATGTTCATGTTCATGTTCATGCTATTAAAAAAATTTATCGAGAGGAGAACTTTTAAGAATTTGGTGGTAACTGTTCACCCTGTGCTTGTGTATGATTTTTACTTTTTTTGAACAATTCTCTTGGAGAAAGCCATTTGTATGATAAAGTGCAGCTTTTGGTCTGAATCTCATCATTTTTATGCATCACTTATTTTTCTTTTCTTTTTTTTTTTGGGGGGGATTTTACCATGCCTCTGAAAAAAAAATGACCATCATTCAAAAGCTATTATTTATTTATTTTTTCTCTGTAAAAGATTAATGGCTTAGTTCTTTTTACTTTGTTTTGTGGATGACTATTTGGCCATTCCTGTTGGAATGGGAGCTCTGAATCTCATCATTGTAATTTGTATTAATAATTACTAGTTCCTTCACTATTCCTATGCTACAACTTTGATTTTGGAGATAGGGTAATATAATTGTATTACATTTAGCTTACCAAGTTACCTTCAACTATTGTATTGATGAAGTTTTGAAATTTGAAACTATGGTTTTTAAGGTATGATGTTGTAAATAGCAGCTTGAGATAATATGATACACTGCTAATTTTTCTTTTTTCTTTTTCTGTTTTGGAAGAATAAATTGCTGTCTTTGAAGTTTGAACTCATAGCCCAATTGTTATCTGCCATCGCATCTATAAGTGCAAGCGACCAAATTTGGTGCTTAGTATTTTTCAAACAAATTTGACATTCTCCGAAATTCTTATTGTAGCTTATATTGTTGGTGGACCTGGAGTTTGATTACATCAACCCATATGATTCAACATCTCGGATAAACCAGGTTATCTTGCCAGAGTTTATCATACAAGGAATCTTCTGCTTCATCAATCTATTAGCAGGACATTGGTTTATATTCTTGGTATCTCTCCCTTGCCTGTATTACAATGTGAGATTGTAAGTTTTTCCTGCTTACCTTCCCAATAAGCGCCTTTTATTAGTTCAGTCTTCTTATACTTATTGATCTTATTCTAGTTTGTGCTAGTTGAATTTGAATTATTATTTAGACACTTTGTAGATGGAAATTGAACCCTTCTGCCATGAGGTTTTGTTTCCTATCTGTGGAAGACATATTTGCTGTATTGCCATCACAAAGGATTTCTTAAGCATGCAATTGACACTCAAATGATCTGGAGTCTGGACAATTAGATTGCAATATGGGGTTGATGAATTCAAAATTTCAAACATCTTGACATTAAAATGGATATTTGCTGCATCGTGTAATCTTTATATGAGATAATTAATGGAATCTAGAAAGCATCGACAATTTCAATTATTAGAGATAAAACCATTCATGTATCTTCACCTAAAAGCTTAAGCTGTTAGGTGAAGGCATATATGAATGGCTTTAGTATATTCCTAACATCTGTAACTTATCCATCTAAACTACGAGCTTTTTTATCCATGCACATTATTTCCATCATATTGCTACACATCATTTGACTTGGAAGCTAATATCAGGTACATTAGAAGAGAACACTTTGCAGATGTTACAGAAATCTACAATAAGCTGAATTGGGAGAAAAATAAGCGGTATTTCAAAGTTGCACATCTTATTCTGCTATTCATCCTCTCTATATTGAGGTATTGTGATTAGAAATGCATTCTTCTGTGAATTGTACTGTACTATTTCAAAGGAAAAGTTGGTGATGTTTCTCCCTAAATGTGTTTTAGCCTAGTATGGACCCTTACTGAGCACGAGCATTAACTGGCGGCACCTCACATGCTTCCTGTAAGTTTCCAGTACTGTGAGTATGCTCTCGAAGGCGAAGTTGTTCTTTCTATAAAATATACCAGCTAATTAAATTTCTGGAAACATCAAAGAAAGTTACAGGCTGGGACATCTGCAATACTTTTGTGGACAAATCCATCTTTTGAGCTAAATTCCATGGTCAAGAACCATGATGAGAGCCATCCATGATGGTCTGAACTTCTTATGAAGGGACATGTGACAATCCATACTGGTGATCAAGCAAGAAAGAGAGAAAATGGTGCTTGAGAAGGTCTGATACTCTAAGTGAAGCTTGAGATTCTTGTTACATTGATTTAGGCATTAAAAAAGTTTAACTGTCCGTTGTGGTTTGGGTACAAACACAAACTGCTTTTGTGTGATTTGTATATTTTTACTCTCATTTGCTTCCTCTGCATGCGACCATAATAGCAACAACTAACAAGCAACAGCACCACTAGGCACTTTCAATTACAACAGTTTCTTTTTGGTTCAAACTTCGTTTAATTATTATGAGAGCTGTTATGGTATCTTAATTCTTTTTTTTCCAAGATACGGGTACCTGTGATGATTTCAAACATTTATTTATTTTTACCATGTGATTGGTCCGAGTGGTAACGAGCTTGGGTTCCTTAAGCAAGTGGTCAGGGGTTTGATTTCTGACTCTTGTTTATGGAGAAAACCTGGTTGGAAGAGGATCGCTCTTCAATGTTGTCCAGTACTTCGAGGGATTAGTCTCTGCAGTTGCGTGCGGAGGATACCCGGGAAACCAAAAATAATTAGTAAATGTTTGAAGTCTATAAATTATAACGAGCAACTAAACGATTGACAACTAATCAAGTAGACATGTGTACCTATGGTGGCTTCTAGGGTGGACCAACAAAGATATGGCTCACCACCGGTAGACACCTTGTATATCATTAGATATATTAATAAAATAAGTGATTGATTGAGCTTGAAATCGGGTAATGACTAAACAGGTAATTAAAAAAAATAATTTAAAGTGGCAATTTTGTCCCTACTCTCCTCATACCATACCATTGAAATTAAAGTGGCACTATCTCTGTCAAGCTCTGAATCTGAATTAGCCACAAGAAGTTGGCAGATAATGTATCTTCTCATAGCCCCTTTACCGATTCCTCCCTCCTCAACGATTCGGGTGAAAAGCGAGCAAACTAAAAGAGCACTAACGAAGAGAACCAACATTGACTTTGCCCATTGCCTTTTTTTTTCTCTCAAGAATAAATGAAAAGAAGTTGCAGATCAAACAACTTGATATGCTTTGGTGGTAGGGATGGAGCCAGACCAGGATGATTGGGAGGGCCAACCATAAAATATATATGCATCAAATTTCATTCAAGATATTAATAATTATATATCTCAAATGTTAATTATATTAGTAATATATCAAAACATAAAACACAAATAATCTATAATAAAATCTACACTAAATTTGTCAGCGGTTTTTCTTAATGTGTAATCAAATCTACAATAAACTTTTCAGTAAGTTTTAAAATCAAAAGAAACGTTAGACCCACAAGTTGAAAGAGAATTGGCAATAAGAAATCCCCCAAAATTTAATAAGATGTCGCACTTATTGTTTTGGCCAACGAATATGGAACATGTCCTCCCCATCGATTTCGAATGAAAAAAATCTCTTTATGGAGTAGATTTTTTTTTTTGTTCCCATACATGGCGTATAAATTCACTACTTTCATATCACATGCACACCATTACTGTTAGAAAATGGGGTATGATATGCAACAAAGAAGAAAAGAACAAGTGACATGTGCACCCTCCAAGACGTGTAAGAATACTAGGTTTTAGGTTCGATTCGCCCCCACCAATCTCCTTGTAGATTGGATGCAACAGGTATAACCGGCGAATCCCCTTCAGGATACAATGGAGAACCTTGGTTTGGTTTGCACACTCTAAACCAAGCGTATCATCAATGACATTTTACAGAATAATAGTTTCATTAATTCTCTCTGCGCATTAAGGGAAGAAAGGAAGTAATTTTGCTTGCAGAAGTTTAGCCAATTTTCAGACATCATTCTGCATGCACAAGTGGTTCTATTTATAGACCAACTTATGCATCTTGGTGAATGAAATAACCTTTCATGTATTTGAAAGAATGATTGCAACCTTTCGTGAATGTACACTTGATGAATGAATACATTTAATCATGAAAAAACACACCTATTAGGAAAGATTTGAAAGCCATGAAGAGACACACATATTGTTGTCCTTCAACCTCCTTCCAACTTGGTATCTTGGACTTCCATTATTTTGAAAATCCCTCACAATCTCCCACCATTTTCAAAATAAACCCAAATCCCATTATTCCGGAAATCGCATGCTTTCAAACAAAGGTATCTAGGGGATTTGAACCTTTGCTTAGTAAGCCATGGTTGCACTCATCCCCAAATAAAGTGGTGGACAAGCTTTGAACTAAATATTCATTAGAACAAGTGTCCATGACTTACACATGAAATCTCGGCACCATTGACCGACGTGGTAGTGTGACACATTTGGTAAGACCTTGTGTCGTGTATCCTTTTCATGAGAGCTTACAGAGTCAAGCCCAACTCTAAGAAGCGACACCACTTCACTCTCATAAAGGTGGACTTTACCAAAAGCACCCCCATAAGTTGGGCACCTCGGCACATATATGCTATAGGCCCATTAAGAGCAAAAGCTCACCCATTTCCTTTTGTCCTTATGGTATCCAAGTATTTTTAAACCTTGGGATGTATCTATTCGTCAAGTACTTGCAATCACTCTCATAGTGTACTTTGGCCACATTGAACTCAAGACTTGATGTTATTCAAGTGTGAGTTGGGTTTCCACCATTGGTGATCATGTAGATATGGGCTTGATTCTCATCCCTAATGATGTTTTTCCACATCATATCACTTGTCAGTCCTTTCGTCAAAGGATGCAAGATTTATTTCCGTCTTATAAAGACCCTAGATATTACTCCATTTGCAATTAGTTCCTTAATATAACTATGTCTTAGTCCAATGTTCCTGGACTTTCCATTATAAACTTGGTTGTATGCCCTTGATAGTGTTGACTGACTATCCCATTGTATGGATACTGACGTCATTAAAATTGGTATCTCATACAACATGTTTCTAAGCCATTTAATCTCAATGTTAAATGCTGCCAATGCTATGAATTCTACAGTCATGGTGGAACCAGCAATGCTGACTTATTTCTTGAAACCCCAAGAAATGGCACCCCCACCAATTGTCAAGACTCAACTGCTTGTTAAAGCATGATCTTCTTGTATAAGTCACCCAACTGGCATCAGTGTAACCTTCTAATACCGAAGGATACCCATTATAGTTTAGACTATAGTTCTTGTCCCCCACAAGTATTTCAATACTCTTGGACAACATGACAATGGTCTTTTCTTGTATTACTTGTATACCTACTTTGTCTCCTATATCATATGCAATGTTTGATCGGGTACGTGTCATGGCATACATATACATCCAATTACTTTTGAGTATACAAGTTGTGCTACTAGATTACCTTTATTTGGTACTAAATTAATGCTATGATCTTAGGAGTAGTGATAGGTTGACAATCAAAGTGATTAAATTTCTTTAATATTTTTTCTACATAGTGAGATTGGGGTAAACCTACCTTTTCACCATCTCTTATTATTCTAATTCCTAGAATCACATCAACTACCCCTAAGTCTTTCATATGAAAAACCTCTAGATAAGAAACTCTTAGTTTCTTATACCTCATCTAGACCAGTGCCAAATAATAACATATCATTAACATATAAACAAATCATGACCCCTTTTCCACTATGAAATTTACTATAAATACACTTGTCAGATTCATTTATTGTATATCCATTAGCTAACACAACTTAATTAAACTTTTCATATCATTTCTTAGGAGCTTGTTCTAGTCCATACAATGACTTTTTCAATTTACACAATTTCTTTTCTCGACTATTAAACACGAACCCTTCAGGTTGTGTCATATACGCCTCTTCATCTAATTCTCCATTTAGGAATACTACATCCATTTGATGGATGACAAACTTATAGATGGATTCAAGTGCCAATAGCACTCTAATTGAGGCAATTCTTGCCACATGTGCATATGTATCAAAATAGTCAATACCCTCATTTTGTGTAAATGCCTTAGTAACTAGTCTTCCCTTAAACTTTTCAATGGTTCCATTTATAATAATTTTTCCTTTCGAAAATCCTTTTACAACCTATTGGTTTAGAACCAGGTGGGAGGTCTAGTAATTTCCACATTTTATTCCCCATTTACTGAGTCCATTTCTTCTTATATAGTTTCCTCCCAGAAAGCGACAACTTGAGACTTTATTGTCTCTTCAAATGTATGTGGATCACATTTTGTATAATAATAGATGGGTCCATAACTGTCTATGGACTCTCTTGTCCCTTCAACAAGGAACATGAAAATCTTGGTCTCTAAGTTTTCTCTTTTCTACCTCTCTAACTTCTCCTAAATTATGAACTATCCAAAGTATCTTTATAAGATACATTGTTCTCCGGATTATGTACATTACTATGAACATTATCATGTGACTTGGAATTGAGTTAAACCTATTTCCTTGAAATATTAAATCCCCAGACTCAATCTCTGTTGTAACAAGATAAGTCACTAGATTCCATAACCATGAATTTATATGCTTTGCTAATTTTAGCATAGCCCGGGAACACTCACATTCAATTCCCCTTTCACCTAATTTTTTTTTCTTTTGTTTCAAGAACTTTTACTATTGCCCTTCAACCTCAAACTTTGAAAAACTTGAGAATGAACTTTCTATCTTCCAGAGCACATATGGGTTATCTTGCTCCTTTATTTGGAACCCTATTTACTATTGTGCCTTCAACATGACTTCTCCCCAATATCATTTTGTTAGACCATTATAGGATACCATGACTTTTACCATTTCTCCTAATATTCTATTTTCCTTTTCACCTATACCGTTTTGTTGTGTAAGGTATAGTTGTTTGGTCAAGTATTCTAGTAGACTCAAAATAATTAGAGTGATAAACTTATTCTACTCTTATAACTCCTAAAGCATGCAAATCATTCACATTAATATCAGATTAAATTTTCAACAGAAGACATTGATCATTAACACAAATTAAATGCATGCTTACAATGTTAACAAAAATCCAAAATGACCAGACATGGGATTCAAACCTGGGACCAAAGGCTTGATTCACAAGACGTCAACCGTTGTGCCAGTTCGGGAAACGTTGCAAGGATTAACCGAATTTAATTCTTAAACAATAGTAGCGTTTGAGTATGGGTCAACAAGACCCGATTTGCGGAAAAACGGGTTCACACCACCCAGTATCGACCCAAGGCCATTTTGGCTATTCAATCCTAAATTTAAAAGTATTTTCATTATCTTTATGTCTTGCATTCAAGTCTAAACATGTTCTTTGATAAATCTAAATAATTATCACAACAGAAAACTAACACAACAATGATATAAAATCATTAAGGTTTTCTATAAATTTAATCTATGAACATCAATGTCCATTTTGATAACTTTATAACAATATCAAAAATCACATTCAAATATTTCTAATTTCTACAAAATCAATTAGAACAATTCCCATCTTATATTCATAAAATCATGCACTCAATATAAGATTTTCTATTCTAAAAATAATTGGTTCTTACATGGATCAGATCCATTAATGCATGCACATAATATCATCATTCATATATTAGACCATTTTATCAAAGTAGAGCAACATACTTGTATGCAAAACGAACCAAACATATTCATGTTCATCAAAATTCACATACTTGATTTTTTCTAAATCATGCATCTAAGACTCTAATACCACATGTTAATTTTAACATAAACAAAGAATGCCTTTAAGATTGAACACACATGAAATTAGAATATCAAGCATATCATAGCCATAGAAAGTAATTGTGTACCTTCCACCATGGTCACAAATAAACATAATTTGATGAAGCGTACGAGTACTCATCTCTCCTTGCTTGTAAGAAGACCATGCATCTTTTTCTCCCAACGAACGGAGTTAGCACCTTTGAACCTCTTCATTTTGACAATGTCAAATGTCATCTCCTTCAATGTTGCAACCATTATTATAGAACGAAAATCGAACCTAAAGATTGTTAGAAAATGGGGTATGGTCTGCAACAAAGAAGAAAAGAACAAGTGACATGAGCACCCTCCAAGGCATGTAAGAACACTAGGTTTTAGGTTCGATTCGCCCCCACCAATATCTCCTTGTAGATTGGATGCAACAGGTATAATTGGCGAATCCCTTTCAGGATACAATGGAGAACCTTGGTTTGGTTTGCACACCCTAAACCAAGCATATCGTCAATTGCATTTTACAGAATAATAGTTTCCTTAATTCTCTCTGCGCATTAAGGGAAGAAAGGAAGTGATTTGGCTTGCAGAAGTTTAGCCAATTTTCAGACATCATTCTGCATGCACAAGTGGTTCTATTTATAGACCAACTTATGCCTCTTGGTGAATGAAATAACCTTTCATGTATTTGAAAGAATGATTGCAACCTTTCATGAATGTACACTTGATGAATGAATACATTTAATCATGAAAAAACACACCTATTAGGAAAGATTTGAAAGCCATGAAGAGACACACCTATTGGTGTCCTTCAACCTCTTTCCAACCTGGTGTCTTGGACTTCAATTATTTTGGAAATCCCTTACGATTACTAATTAATAAGATGGTGTAACGAAATAAAGAGTTTATTTGATATATATTGTCAGTGTAAATATTTTTATACTGCCAATCAATCACAAATCATGAAATGAATGACTTTTAAGATGATTTGGATAAGAACTAAAGATTTTCAATGACATGACGATTTATTGTTGATTGACAGTGTAAAAAAACATTTACACTCTTAAATAAAAGTGTTATATAACACTTATTTGGCTTCTAATATTTGCTTTTTGAACTTTTTGTTGCACCTACTATTCTTCCACTCCTTTTTATGATAAATGTATTCTCACTACTTCTATTTTGTGTCATATGTAATTTATAAACTTTATTCAAAGATGGCGAGCAACAAAACCCCAGCAAATCCATCGATGTTAGTGTACTTATTCGACACCATGGTTCCTAGACCCAGTAGCTCAACTCCTAACTTTCGCAAGAGACATTACTTCAGAGAGCTGCTAATTTCACACAAATTTTTTGATATCATACGTGCTACAGTAGCATATTGTAGCGCTATTGTAGCCGTATTTTTTCTAAAATTTAAATTTTGACTTTTTTTAAAAAATAAAAATTATATTTCTAAAAAAACTCATTCACCAGATAATGAATTGAATTCACCAGATATTTGTACATGATTCATCAGATATTTGTACATATTTAACCAAAAAATTTATTTATAAAAAAAACCCATAAAAACACATTCATCGGATATTTACACATACTTAACCAAAAAATTTATTTATAAAAAAAAAACACATTCACCAAATAATGAACTGAATTCACCAGATATTTATACCCGATTCACCATATATTTGCACATACTTAACCTAAAAAATTTATTTCTCAAAAAAACATATTCACCATATAATGAACTGAATTCACCAGATATTTATACCTGATTCACCAGATATTAGCACATAAATACCAAAAAATTATTTCTCAAAAAAACTCATTCACCAGATAATGAACTGAACTCACCAGATATTTATACCCGATTCACCAGATATTTACACATACTTAACCAAAAAAATTTATTTATAAAAAAAACACATTCACCAAATAATGAACTGAATTCACTAGATATTTATACCTGATTCACCATATATTTGCACAAACTTAACCACAAAATTTATTTCTCAAAAAAACCTATTCACCATGTCGCAACCAAAAATTACGACGATAAAAAGAAATTTTATGGAAAAATAGAGTCGCCACCAATTTTATTTAATTTAGGAAAAATTGGAAAACCTTTAAAAATGGTCTTTGGAACCAAGTTGAGTTCGGGAGTCGGTTACGAGTAGGGAAGGTGTTAAGCACCCTACATCGCCCATTCTAAGAATGATACCTTAAATAAATTGCACGAAATTAAATCATTTATTGTTTACCCCAAAATATTTACAAGGAAGAATTCATTCATTTATTTATTTCTTAATACTTTTTTTATTTTTATGTTTCTTTATTAGTTTTTTTTACATTTTAAAATATTTTTTTAAAAAATATTATTGATAAATCCTAAATGAGGTTGAACATAGCACATAAGTCCGTAGGGCAACCTCAAAGTTAGGGGGTTGAGCATGACGCTTGTCATAGAGTAACCCAAAAAAAATTTAAATAAACTATTAATTAATTATCCACATTAAATAAATTAAAAAAGAACACAAAAATAAAGGAAAAGTTAATTTTGGCTTGACGAGATGATTGATCCCGCTCCTACGTATTCCCTGCTTCGATGGGAAACTCAAAGCCACGTAGTTCTTGTAGAAAACATTTTGATGTTTGTTGATTGATTTCTGATTTTTATGAAAATGTTTTTTTTTCTAGAAAGAAAGAAATTTTTTATTATTATATATTTTTATTTACTTTTATATATCGAAAACTAATCAAGATAGATCATGGCACATGAGTCCACAGAGCTATCACGAATATAAGGATTGAGTGTGAAACATTTCACAAAGCAATACAAAAAAATATTTTTCAGGTGTTTATTTTAAATTTTTATTTTATTTATTTACTCTAGATTTTCAAAAAATAAAAATAAAAATACAAATTCCTTTTCTATTTATTTATCAGCCCAAACCCATTTGGTGAAACCTTATTTGATTTGGGCCAACCTGATACCCATTAGTGATTTGGGCCAACCTGATACCCATTAGCAAACCACTTTAAACATACATAAATAAGTAAAATAAAATAAATGAAATAACAATTAAAAGAGTAAAGTAAAACTACTATAACATCATCAGAGATAAAAAGAAGATACGATCAGATTGTGAGCAAAGACTAAACCTCCTTCTTCTTCACCTGTTCACACGAGACCAGCGAGAGGAACAACAGCGGCGGCAACGACGAGTTTGCGCGAATGATGACACGGCTGCGAGAGAGGCGGTGCACCAATGGAGTTCGTGGCTGAGCCAGTAGTGGGGTGGCGGATTTGGATCTGTGTACAAACGGTGGCGGAGCGAAGTTCGTGATGCAGCGGCTTGTCACTGAACAACGATGGGTCTGTGGCTTACGGTGGAGGTCGTGGTTGCGAGTTCAAGATCGGAACAGAGATAGCAACTTCCGGCTGATGGTGTCTCGAAGCGATGACACTGTTTTGGGAGGACGTCTGCGTCGCGGTGGCCTGAGACGAACTGGGTGGCAAGGCGTGGTTGTCACGAAGGAGCAGAGCAATAGCGCCTCCCTATCTGTGTTGTTCTATTTTTTTTCTCTTTTCTCTATTAATTTCCTTTCTACTCTCAGTATTGTTTTAGATTCAATTTTTTGAAATTTTTTCTTCTTCTCACTGCTCTCACTGCCATTCTGAAGTTCCCCTTTCCCTGCATTCTTGTTGTGATTTTACAAGCTAAATTGTTATGGTTTTAATCCTAAAAGTCTGCTAGAGATTAAAAATTTTATCTCAGATTTAAAATGGAACGAAAATTGCTAAACCTTATCTGCCAAAACTAAGAGATTTGCCCATAAATTCAAATTCAAAATAAAGTGGTTGCTAGGTTTGTTGGAAGGGGATGAAATGGAGTTTTTATTTTCTTTTCAGATTTTTATTTTATTATTTTTTTTGAAATTCTTTTTTTTAGTGAAGACTAAGAGACCCGGTCAAAATGGGGTGTTCACAGTTCCCCCTCTTTACTTGTTCATTACTAGAATACATGAAGAAAGAACGATTTTTCATGTGGTAATAGTAAGGAACTAGTAAAGAAAATGAACTCACATTTTAGCCGGGATGGGAAACAGGCTGGAGAAAATTAAGCTTTAGAGCTTGGAAAATAAAAGTGACAGTGGGCCTCAAATCCCAAGTATAAAATTAGCAGTGAGCCTCAGAGCTTGAAAAATTAATTTGCAGCGGGCCTCAGATCCCAAAAATAAATTTGCAGTGAGCCTTAGAGCTCGAAAAATAAAATTGCAGTGGGCCTCAGATACCAAAAATAAATTTGCGGTGAGCCTTAGAGCTCGAACAATAAAATTGCAGTGGGCCTCAGATCCCAAAAATAAATTTACGGTTAGCCTCAGAGCTCGAAAAATAAATTGCAGTGGACCTCAGATCCCAAAAATAAATTAATATTGAGCCTCAGAGCTCGAAAAATAAAATGCAGTGGGCCTCAGATCCCAAATATAAAATTAGTAGTGAGCCTTAGAGCTCGAAAAAATAAAATGCAGTGGGCCTCAGATCCCAAAAATAAATTTGCAGTTAGCCTCAGAGCTCGAAAAAAATAAATTGCAGTAGACCTCAGATCCCAAAAATAAATTTGCAGTGAGCCTCAGAGCTCGAAAAATAAATTACAGTGGGCCTCATATCCCAAATATAAAATTAGTAGTTAGCCTTAGAGCTCGAAAAATAAATTGCAGTGGGCCTCAGATCCCAAAAATAAAATACAGTGAGCCTCAGAGCTCGAAAAATAAATTGCAGCATCCCAAAATAAAATACAGTGAGCCTCAGAGCTCGAAAAATAAATTGCAGTGGGCCTCAGATCCCAAAAATAAAATGCAGTGAGCCTCAGAGCTCGAAAAATAAATTTGCAGCGGGCCTCAGATCCCAAAAATAAATTTGCAGTGAGCCTCAGAGCTCGAAAAATAAATCGTAGCGGGCCTCATATCTCAAATATAAAATTAATAGTGAGCCTCAGAGCTCGAAAAATAAATTTGCAGCGGGTCTCAGATCCCAAAAGTAAATTTGCGGTGAGCCTTGGAGCTCGAAAAATAAATTTGCAACGGGCCTCAGATCCCAAAAATAAATTTGCAGTGAGCCTCAGAGCTCGAAAAATAAATTGCAGTGGGCCTCAGACCCCAGAAATAAAATGATGGTAATTTACTTTCTCTTAAAAACTTTTCATTTACCTTCGTCTCGATTACAACCGAACCACACGCTCCATTAAAAGACTTCGACCAATCAAACCTTTGTTTATCAACAACTCTGAGTCATTGTCTTTCGATTAGAGGGGCCTCTTTTTCAAAGCGGTGAAGACACATAGAGCGATTATTTCCTTCAAGACTAGGACTCGTGGAGACTTTCATTATTGCTTTTCTTTTCTCCTCATTGTGCACCGTTATCTCCCTTATTGACTTTGAAATGCTGGGCTCTCTTTGGTTCAAACCATTCGTTGAAGTAACCATTAGAATTATCCAATCATACTATTAATCTTAAATTTACCTAAATTGAGACATGATTTTAATGCGCAAGCATGATTTAAGCACAATAAGAAAAAATGGATGGATAAAATCCTTGCCTTAATATGAGAATTTTCATTGTACACAAGGAAATTGGAAAGAAAAAGGGGAAATACAAAGGGGTGTATGGGAATCGTATCAAAAGGGATAATGGAACGAAAGAAAACCGCATAAAAATTTGCCCCAGTATTGGTTCCTTGATCCTCTTAACTGATTCCCAGCAACTGTTTGACGTCGCAGATCCTGGTCTCAGCTTCCACATACATCCTTTCATTAACATTTTAATGATATTATTTGCCCCATTGTAGCCAGTCACAAACAAAATTGCCCCAGTGTAGCAAGTTATGAGCAAAACTCCCCCAATATGGTGAATATTGAGATATCTCTTAAACTGCCCTTGCGGGTTTTCAGCCTAAGATTCAGCTTCTTTGTCCTAATTTTTGCTTAGGTCGCCCTTTCGGGTTTTCAACCTAACGGACTTATCTCTCTCTCTCTCTCTCTCTCTCTCTTTTTATGCCCTAACTTTTGCTTAGGCCGCCCTAGCGGGTTTTCGACCTAACAGACTTCTTTTTTATTTTATTTTATTTATGCCCTAACTTTTGCTTAGGTCGCCCTCGCGGGTTTTCGACCTAACGGGATCTCCCTTTTTTTTCTCCCTTTTTATCAGGCATAGAACTTTTTCACGGCATCAGCGTTTACAGGTCTCGGTAGCTCTCGTCCATTTTCATCTGTTAGGACCAAGGCTCCGCCTGAGTATGCCTGCTTTACTATATATGGCCCTTCATAATTGGGTGCCCATTTTCCTCGGGCATCTTCTTGGTTGGGAAGTATTTTCTTTAACACCAAATCACCTGGTTGAAACTCTCTATGACGGACTTTCTTATTAAAGGCTTTAGCCATTCTTCTCTGATATAGTTGTCCATGACAAAGGGCTACCAATCTTTTTTCCTCAATCATGTTTAACTGATCGTATCGAGCTTTCACCCATTATGATTCTTCTAATTCAGCTTCCATCAGCACTCTTAATGAAGGGATTTCAACTTCTATAGGAGAAACAACTTCCATTCCATACACCAATGAGAAAGGCGTTGCCCAAAGATCTTCGATCGTATATTGGTACGATACACGTGCAAAGCGTATGGCAACATTTCATGCCAATCCTTATAATTTACGACCATTTTAGCAACAATTTTCTTGACATTCTTGTTGGCCGCTTCTACCGCCCCGTTCATCTGAGGTCTATATGGGGTGGAATTATGGTGCTTGATTTTAAAAGTCTCTAATAACTTCTTTACATCCGCCCCATTAAGATTGACATCGTTATCTGTAATGATTCTTTCTGGTATTCCATAGCGACAAACGATATCTCTTTTTAGGAACTTGGTAAACACCTTTTGAGTTATATTGGCATATGATGCTGCTTCTACCCACTTAGTAAAGTAATCTATTGCAACCAGGATGAAGCGATGTCCGTTTGAAGCCTTGGGATTGATTGGTCCAATGACGTCTATTCCCCACATAGAAAATGGTCATGGAGACACCAGATTGTGTAGTTGGAACGGTGGAGCTTTGATCTGATCTGCATATATTTGGCATTTACGGCATTTTCGGACATATTCCAGACAATCGGCTTCCTTTGTTAGCCAATAGTGACCATTTCGTAGGATCTTGCGTGCCATCAAGTGACCATTGGCATGTGTTCCACATATTCCTTCGTGAACTTCTATCATGATAGTCCGAGCTTCACGAGCATCAACACATCTTATGAGGACCCCATCATAGTTCCTCTTATATAGAATTTTGCCATCTAAGTAAAAGGACATTGATAATCTACGAATCGTCCTCTTGTTTACTTCATTTGCTCCAGCTGGGTACGTTCTACTCTTCATATATTGCTTGATGTCGTGATACCAAGGATTACCATCGAGCTCTTCTTACACATGTGCACAGTATGCGGGCTCATCTTGTACCTTCACTTGAATAGGCTGGACGGTGATATGGAGACCCAGCTTGGTTATAGCGGCTAATGTGGCTAAAGCATCCGCAAATTGATTCTTGTCTCAAGTCAAGTGCGAGAAAGTAATCTCATCAAACTTCGCAACTAACTGAGTCAAGTATTTCTGATACGGGATAAGCTTGGGATCTTTAGTTTGCCATTCACCGTTGACTTGATAAATGATTAAGGCTGCATCTCCAAAGACCTTTAGCTGTTTTATTCCAAGATCAATTGCTGCTTGTAATCCACTTGCACATGCTTCATACTCAGCAATATTGTTGGTGCATTCAAATTCGAGCTTAACAGCCACTAGGTATTGCTTGCCCTCCGGAGAAACAACCACCGCCCCTATGCCGCTTCCGTGCATATTAACTGCTCCATCAAAATACATCTTCCACATATCATCTTCCTCTGTTTCACCTTCTTCCAATGACAGTATCTCTCCATCAGGGAACTCGGATATAATTGGCTGTCCTCCCTCAAGAGGGTTTTCAGCTAAGTGATCAGCAATTGCACTTCCCTTAACGGATTTCCGGGTCACATACTTAATATCGAATTCTGATAATATCATTTGCCACTTTGAGACCCTTAATGATATGTGAGGACTTTCAAAGATGTACTTCAAAGGGTCCATTCGAGAGATTAACCAAGTGGTGTAGTATAACATGTATTGCCTGAGTCTCTTGGAGGTCCATACCAATGCGCAACAAGTCTTCTCAATTGCCATGTATCGGGCTTCGCAGTCATTAAACTTCTTGCTCAGATAGTAAATTGCATGTTCTCTCTTGCCAGACTCATCATGTTGCCCCAACATTGCCCCCATTGAGGTTGGGAGGATCGTGAGATACAGTATCAAAGGACGACCTTGAGTGGGCGGCACCAACACTGGAGGGTTTAGTAGGTATGCCTTTATTTTGTCAAAGGCTTCTTGACATTCCTCATTCCATCTCCCCGAATTATTCTTCTTTAGTAGCTTGAAAATAGGTTCACACGTGCTTGTCAAGTTAGCAATGAATCGGGCAATGTAATTTAATTTCCTAGAAAACCCTCTTACTTCTCGTTCATTCTTGGGAGTTGGCATGTCCCTGATCGCCTTTGCCTTTTATGGCTGCACTTGTATTCCTTCCCTGTCGACCACAAAACCCAACAATTTCCCAGTTGAGGCTCCAAACACACATTTCGTGGGATTGAGTCTCAGATTGTACTTCCTTAATGTCTCAAATAACTTATGCAAAATCGCTACATGACTTTCCCCCTCCTTAGACTTAGCCACTATGTCATCCACGTATACCTCTATTTCCTTGTGCATCATATCATGGAACAACGTTATCATCGCACGCTGGTAGGTAGCTCCGGCATTCTTCAGCCCAAAAGGCATTACTTTGTAACAAAAAGTTCCCCAAGGGGTGATGAAAGTCGTCTTCTCTTTGTCATCGACGTCCATGAGAATCTGATTGTATCCCGAATACCCATCCATGAAGGAGAATCTGTGGTTCCTTCTTTGTCTTTGTCTCTGAGGACATCAATATGAGGCAATGGAAAGTCATCCTTCGGAATTGCTTTGTTCGGATCTCTCGTAATCCACACACATTCTTACTTTTCCATCCTTCTTTGGTACTGGTACGACATTAGCAACCCACTCTGGGTGTCTCGACACTTCCACAAACCCAACTTCTAACTGCTTAGTTACCTCTTCTTTGATCTTTAGTGACATATTCGGAAGCATCCTCCTCAACCTTTGTTTCTTCACCACCGTATCTGGGTACAGTGGGATTTTATGTGATGCTATCTCTGGATCCAATCCTGGCATATCTTTGTAGGACCATGCGAACACATCAAGGTACTCCTTAAATAGCTTGACCATTTATGCACGTTCTGGATTATCCACTATTTTCAACTCCTTCTTGTCTTCCTCGGTCCCCCATATTAATCACTTCTATAACTTCATCATTTGAAGTGAACCCATTTTCTCGAGCGCTCTATTGACTTTGTAAATTCCTCAATGGCTTCTTCTTCCTCACTAATCCCAGAATCGTCTTCGTCAATAGCTGCAAGGGAATCGGTAAATGAGGTTTCAAGGTTCCTTTTGTGAGACAAACCTTCGACGGTGGTGAGGTTCTCGAAGAAGATGTTTGAAACAAGAAAAATGTAGGCAAGGATATTATTCAAGAAATGAAACACAATTGATATAAGATAAAAGGGTAGAGAAAGGAAGACACCAAGAAAAATGCTGAAAAATCATACTAACTCATTTTATTCATTTCTCAACTAAAGTAAACATCAGGTTTATGCGAGATACAAAAAGATAATTACTTCATGGAAATAACATCAACAAATGGTTCAGACTGCCAATTGCCAAGGACCTCATTGTCGGCAAAGAGATAAATAACGGGGTTTCTTGCTTCTTGCTCTTCAAGTGCACTCGATAGTAAAATGAGGGGAATTCAACCTTTTGGCGAGATCACTTCGATTGATCTTGAGAAAGTATCTCATCCAAGTGAGGGATATAATTAAATTCCTTTCTTTCTTCTTTCTTGCCTCTGAGAGTCAGGTACTTCATATTTTCTGCTAGAGAATGATTGTATCCTAGTCCATGTCTTCCATCTCTTGTAACTGCTGCGATCGGTTGAGGGATCCCTTGGAGGCTTGCCCCTAGACCTATTCCTTTCTGATACCCGTTCCTTTCCATTATACGGACTGCCACTTCATTCACATTTTGTATTGGCAGCTCCTCCTTCTTGCTATTTGGCTTCAGGATTTCTAAACTACGTAGGGAATCATCCTCGACTTGCTCTGTACTTTCTACGTATGGTACCAAAACAGGATTTGAAATCATGATTTCCTCTTCACCGCGGATGGTAATTACAGCCCCATCCTGAATGTATTTCAGACACTGATGCAATGTTGATGGAACAACACCAGCTTCATGAATCCAAGGCCTTCCTAGGAGCATGGTATAAGCTGACTGGATCTCCATGACTTGAAAGAGAACACGAAAACAACTAGGCCCTACTTCGAGGGGCAGAGTTATTTCCCCTAAGATCCATCTTGCTGTCCCATCAAAGGCTCGCACAATCATCTCTTGGGGGGTCAAATTCGTCAAGCCAATGTTTAGTTGCTCTAGAGTGGACAACGGAATTACATTCAATGCCGAGCCACCATCTATAATCACCTTTGTAATCACAAATCCTTTGCACCTTAGGGTAATGTGGAGTGCCTTAGGACTACCTCTAAACTTCAAAAACACCTCATCTTCCGAGAAACTGATCATGTTGATCCGCCTCACCGGATCCACCATGTTTACTACATTCTCTGGCGTGACATCGCGATTAACATAAGCTTTATTCAACACCTTCAATAATGCCTTACGATGCATTTCTGATGTGAGGACAAGCGACAAAAGGGATATTCTTGCCGGTGTTTTCTTCAACCGCTCTATCACATCGTATTCACTTTGTTTCAGGATCTTCAGAAACTCTTCTTCTTCTTCTTCCTTCTCTTTTCCTTCATCTTTGGTATTCTTCCTTGCTTCTTCTTCTACCGGGTCATAGTATCGCCCACTCTTTGTGATGCCTCCGATTCTCACAACATTAGTAACTTGGGCCTTCAAAGTTTCTCCTGCCCCTCCAACTAGCTCAACTTTCTGTTCATAATTCCAGGGTACAACGTGTGTATCATTATAAGCAAAAGGAGTTGGCTTTGTCACCTTTACAATCACTTTTTCTGGTGCCGGCGCATCATTCATAGGTGGTATCCGGAGCACAACTTTTTCAACCACACTAACTTTTTCAGTCGTACCTCGCCTAGATTGGATCACCCCCAAGGTAAGTAATCCTTGGACTCGGACCTTAAAGTCCCAACAAGTTTCGATATCATGCCCTACCTGCCCATGATGATAATCACAACTTAAATCACCATCATACTTCTCTTTTTCTCCGATCGCACTTCACCGGTGCAACAATATCATATCCTGCTTTCTTGAGCCCTGTGAATATTTCTTGCATCGGGGTTCGCAATTCCAAAACCTTCTTGACTTGAGGCCCTTTCACTTCCAAGTTATTCACGCTATTTCCCGCATTATGGTTTGGGATTGGGTTATTAACAATGCTAGGCCCATAATCTTCTTCGAAACCCAATCTTCCACAAGCAATCAATTTTCTTACTGCTGTCTTTAAGGCCTTACATTCTTCAATGGAATGTCCCAGGGCATCCATGTGATATTTGCAAGTCAAGTTTGGATTGTACCAAGCAGGGAAAGGTGGTTCCATAGGCCGTACAGGGTTTCCAGCGATTAGGTGACGATCAAATAGTTGTTTGAACAAATCTGCATTGGAGATAGACAGTCTTGGGAAACGAGGCAGATTTTGATATTGGGAACGTCCCTGATTTGGAAAATTTGAGCGAGGTCGAGGGTAGCTCGGATGGTTTTGTTGAGGTGCAGGTGGATAATGAGTATATGTTGGGTGAGTGGGGTTGTATGGTTGAGGGGTGGGGATGTTATTTATTTGGTTTTGTGGCTGGGTGATGCTTGGCGAGGCCTATTGAGGTGGGTAAAATGGTGTTTGGGTCTGATATGGTGCTTGGTACCTTGTGTATGAAGGGACATGTCGAGGTCCAAAGTTTGGCTGGTGTTGCACATAATTTGCTTCTGCTTCCTTCTTCTTGGGCTGGAACCCCTTCTTGGATGCATTGCCTTCCATGTCAGTTGGCAACTTCCCGGCTCTGGCTAGGATTTCAATTCTTTCCCCTGCAGCAATCAAGTCAGAGAAATCCCTGTAAGCTACTCCTGCCATTACTCCGATAAAGGGGGATCCCAGGGTTAGCAAAAAGTATGAGCACATTTCGGACAACATCAGCGGCGGCTGAACCTGAGCTGCCAAACTCCTCCACCTTTGTGCATACTGTTTGAAGGATTCATCACTCTTCTTCTGCATTGTAGTCAACTGTTCACGGGTCGGATCTATGTCCCAATTGAATTTGTATTGATCCATGAACAAATCAGCTAATTCTGTCCACCGAGAGATCTTAGAATGGTCTAACTGGAGGTACCACTCTAGTGCGATTCCGGTCAAACTTTCATGGAAAAATCCAATGAGGAACTTGTCATCCTTAGACTAGATGGCCATTTTGGTGGCATAGCTAATCAAATGGAATCGTGGGTTCCCACTTCCGTCATATTTGGAGAAATCAGGAATTTTGAAATCCTTAGGAATCACGACATTCGTGGCAGGACAAAGTTCTTCAATCTTGAGAAGGCCATAAGTATTTGAGCCCTTGATCTCTTTTATTTGTTCTTTTACCTTCTCCATCCACTCTTCTTTCATCTTATCAGGTCCAAACTGGGCTCCTCTTGATTGTTCAGGAATGAATGCATGGGGTTTTTCCCATGTATATCCAGCAGCCTCGTGATACACGTTCTCGATGGGGCGATATCCTTCCCCGATGGGGATTACTATGGATTCCGTGTAACCCGACATTCCCTGAGTAAATCTATGGTTTATGTTTGAAAACATTGGCGCCGTTACCATGGAGAGAGCCGGCTGTACGCTCACATGTGGGTCATCTTCGTTTCCACTTCTATTTGCACTAAGCCTACTAAGAGATTCCTTCATATCCTGTAGTATAGCCTCCAACCTTGCTTGAATTTCAGAGATTTCAGTCACCCTTCCCCTCACTTCGTCTAATTCTAAACTCAAGTTCCTTCCTGTCTCAGGATTGTTGGTAGCCATCCTGGTCCGGGATCTTGTGTTGTAAACTCGGGTTTGATTGGTATTGTCTTTCTTAGGCCGCGCAATGTTTCTCGAACCCTCAAATTTGTGTTTTAGCTTTGCTCGAAAAGTCGTCAATTATTCTAATCAGTAACCCCCTTTTTTTAAAATAATTTTTGGCATTATTATTATTATTAAAAGAAAGATAAAAGTATGCTTCAAAAACCATGAATTCTTTCTTTTGCAAAGGAAAGACCATTTTTTGTAGCAAGCAACTTCACCCCGACACATAACTCTAGGGGCACATCCCCCTTAGGTTAATGCGTGGTTGATGACAAATCCACGAGAACATGTGTCCCTCAATAGACAACATCATTCACTAGCAATGCAATCATACACACCCTAAGATAGAGCAGAATTCATTGATGGATGTAACCCCTAAAAAAAAGGCTTTTATTTCTTTGAAGAGAAAATACAATGTCTCCCATCTAACAAAATTATATCAAAAGTTTTAAAGTCTTCACATCATTGATTTTCACGACAATTCTAATATTCTTCTTCAGGCCAATTGCATTGCTAGAGTTAGACATTTCCGTTCCTTGATACACAGATAGTGTCTTTCCTCCACAAAAGAGAATCACCAAAAAAAATAAAAATTATTTTACAACAAAAATAAAAAAAAATAAAAATAATATATATATATATATTATATGTATTTTATTTATTTATTATCCATTTGTTAAAACACAAAGGGAAATAAATTAAAAATAAATAAATAAGTAAATGGATAGAAAAACACAAGGGAGATATGGTACGCCTCCAAGTGTCTTAAGAGGTAGGGCCTAATCAAGGGTACCTATGATGGCAACTTCTAAGTCGAGCGCCCACTAAGTCAATTTAGGAGTATAAACTTTAGGACGTGTCTAGACTTCTAAAGGTCAAGGTCCCCAGATTTCCCTTGTCAAGGACCTAGTTCATGAACCTAATCACAAGTAGGGATAAACCCTCCAGGATGACTAGTCCATGACACTAGTAACAATCCGAGTGGTGAGTCAACAAATATCAGAGAGGCACTAGGCCTTCAATGACAATGCTGAGTCACCACCTAATCCTTAAGGTCCCACAAGCTCGGGTATAGAGCTGAAAGTGTGTGAAAATGAGTGTCGGTGTTGTGTGTGCTGTGATAAGCCTCTGGCTTATCTAGTTTTAAGACTAGATAAACTAGGGTTTATGTGCCAATTTATTCGAGTTTACTCTCGTTTTCGCCCAAATTTGCCTTGTTTTGTTCCAAAGTTGGACTTTGACTCGTTTTGCGTCTTTTGTGTAGTTTTTAGGTTATTTTGGAGAGAATTACGCTTGTGGTTGCTTGTGTTGTTTTCAGGTCCATAAGTGAGGCTCTAAGAATTAAGGAAAGTCAACAAATAGTGGAGATTTCCATTCTGGGGATTTTCGCCCCGCGAGAGGAGGCTCGCCCCGCGATAGTTTGAAGATCTGGGAAGACAGAGACCATCACGGCCTAGCCGTGATTGACATCACGGGCCGTGACAGGAAGGTTCGCGTCGCGAGACGTTCTTCGCGTCGCGAGTGTGTGAACTCCAGAAAAGTACCAGAATCAGAGACCATCACGGCCTAGCCGTGATGTATATCACGGCCGTGACCTAAAAGCCATACAAGTCAGAGACCATCACGGCCTAGCCGTGATGTATATCATGGCCGTGACCTAAAATCCACACAAGGCAGAGAACATCACGGCCTGGCCGTGATTGACATCACGGGCCGTGACAAGAAGACTCGCGTCGCGAGACATCCTTCAGCGTCGCGAATGTTCAAATCTCGAGAAGTGCGCCGACGAGAAGCCGTCACGGCCTGGCCCTGTTGGCCAACACGGCCGTGACGCGTGGCCTCCTTATAAATAGAGCGGTCGAGCATGAAAAAGAGAACCTTTTGGATCAGAATTTTCAGAGACTTTTTGTAACCCTTATTCTGGGATTTCTTCTTCTCTTCTTTTCTCTTAATTCATAGGCTTAGGATGAATTCCGATTGTACGTGCGTTGTTGTTACGGACATGAGGAACTAATCCTCTTGTCTAGGGGATCGATGAAGCCACCCATGGCGGCATAGTGTTCATGTAATGTAACTCTCTCTCCTTTAATTCAATTATGATTTTCCAATTCTGTTTTCATTGTGTCGATTATATGCTAGCGTGATCGACTAGTTAAGCGTGTTGAGGCCTAGCGGCGATTCGCGTTTTAGAACTTGAATTGGGAACATCCGTCAGTATTGCACGAGTGAGTAGGAGATCGATGCAACCTATAGGGAACAAGAATTAATAGAATTCGAGATTAGGGTTAAGAGACCTAGCAAGTAATTAACTCAAATCATCGAATACGTCCTAATGAGCACGGAAGTGGATTTAGGAGAATTTAGGGGTCCCGGTTGACATTAAAATTGAACTTAGGGAGGAGAATATCATCACTTGGGTACTTTGCATGATTGGGTAGGTGGATTCGAAACCTTAGATGCCTTTATTTCTGAATTTAATCACCGTAGCGTTATTTGATTTGATTCTTGAATTTGCGATCTCAATCTCTTTCTCTCAACCACCTTCTATTGCTTAACCAACGTATCGGATTTCTTGACAATTTAGTCGAATTGGTAACCCAATCCTTGTGTTCGACCTCGGTAGAATCTTCTAGTGTTTTTATTACTTGCGGCGACCCGGTACACTTGCGGAGTCACAACAAGTTTTTAGCGCCGTTCTTGGGGATTGGCACAACCAATTTTCCTAATTTTTAGGAAATTCGGCATTTAGTTAAGCTGACTTTTAGTTTTATTTTCTTTTATTTAATTGTTATTATTTTTCTCTGCTTCTTTGATTCCACTTGGTCTTTGCCTGTTTTTGTATGCGAGGTACCCTCCTACAAGAGGACTTGCTATTCGATTCAGAGATCACCAGGACCGAGAGGCAGTTAAGAAAAGAGGCCAGGGAAAGGAAGAGGTTGGAAGCAATTAAAATAGAAGGCATGGCTGAAGAAAATCCTCCTCCTCCTCCTCCTCCTCGTTACAAGCCTCTCTTCGAGTACGATCTACCCAGCTTGGGGGATTGTGACTCTTCTATTGTGAGGGGCAACCTGAACACAAACTCCTTCAGAGTGGAAGCATGTGTCACATACCAGATCCGTGAGAATCAATTCGACGGCAGTGGCAAGCAAGACCCGCATAGACACATCACTCGCTTCCTTGAGGCGTGTGACTTACAGAAGACAAGAGGAGTCTCACAAGATGAGTTTCGCTTGCGGCTCTTCCCTCTCTCTCTTAGGGACGTCGCTCGCGATTGGGTTGATAGTTTGGATATGAACAGCATCAGAACTTGAGAGCAAATGGCACAGAAGTTCCTAACCAAATACTTCCCTCCTCAGAAGGCGGCACAAGCAAGAATAGCCGTCACTTCATTCAGGCAAACGGAGGATGAAACATACAATGAAGCATGTGAGAGGTACAATGGTTTGTTGAGAAGATGTCCCTCTGCGTTCTTTGACCCGGTTTCCAAAGTGCAACATTTCTTTAATGGGTTGAGAGGACGCTATCAGATGAACTGTGATGCCGCAGCTGGCGGTTCTTTTGTATATTTATCGGCTGAGGATGGATGGGCACTGTTAGAGAAGATGTCATATAATGATTACAACCATGGTAGGGAAACCTCAAATGGAATCAGTTCTGGGGCAATGGAAGCCATTCTTGAGCAAAACAGATTGTTGAAGATGCAGATTGAAGCTTTGTCTGGAAACAAGAGGGTTAATGTGATTCATGAGGGGATGCACACACTAGGAATCGTATCTCGGTCAAACAATTTGCAAAATGTCCAGGTGAGGATTTGAGCCTCCAACTCTCTTTTTGAATGTGTGAATCACTGTTAAGTTGCACTTTCCCGAATTTGCTTGAACCTCTATATGGTTTGCATGATTATGTGTTGCATCAAATGATTTAGGCAATTTTCTTTGAATTAACTACTTGGCCTGAAATGAACCATCCCTAATGCATGTTCCCTAGTTAGCCAAATTGAGCCCAATTGACCTATTGTTTCTTGATGACCCTACATTACGAGCCAAAATCTGAAAAACCATGTTGACCCAATCTTAGGATTAGGAGAGCATGGAAATGAGCAAGAAAAAGGTTGTGAGAAACTAAGTTTGGGGTGGCTACAAGGTATGTGTCATATTGGGATGAGAAAAAGAAAATTAAAGGTTGACCCAAGGCAAAAAGAAAAGAAAAGAAAAGAAGAAAACAAAAAAATTGCCAAAAGAAAAGGGGCAAAACAAAAATAATATCAAGGAAAAGGTTGTAGTCACCCGAGCCCAAATGAAAAATGGAAAGAAAGGAATTTGAGTGGAAAAATGTGTTTAATGCTCATGCTCTCTTAGTTCCTAGGGACTTAAACCTAAATATCCTTGATTATCCTACCCTCAGCCAGGCCCCATTACAACCTTTAAAAGACCTTTTGATGTTGCATGCATGTTTTCGTGGGAACTATGTTTGAGATGAAAATCAAATTCATGGGAAGTGCTCTTGATAAGTGAAATTGAGTGAAAAAGTTGAAAGCCTAGACAAACTTGAGCGAATGAGTGAAATACTAAATGCCCTTGTGAGGAAAGCAATTGTTTGAAATAGGTGATCTTCCTTTGTGTGTATCTTTGAGCCTCAACTTAGAGTAATGATGGCATGAATGATAATTTCTCAATTGTTTAAAGTAGATGAATGTGGGGACTACATTGATAAAAAAAAAAAAAAAGAGGGGGGGAATCAAAGAAGAAAAATTGCTTTGTAAAGTTGCATGAAATGTGTGCGAAATTGATTAGATCTTTCAAGCTTGCCAAGTCTTGAGTCGTTTTTGAGTTTTAAGCTTGCTTGGGGACAAGCAAGGTTTAAGTTTGGGGTATTTTGATAAGCCTCTAGCTTATCTAGTTTTAAGACTAGATAAACTAGGGTTTATGTGCCAATTTATTCGAGTTTACTCTCGTTTTCGCCCAAATTTGCCTTGTTTTGTTCCTAAGTTGGACTTTGACTCGTTTTGCGTCTTTTGTGTAGTTTTTAGGTTATTTTGGAGAGAATTACGCTTGTGGTTGCTTGTGTTGTTTTCAGGTCCATAAGTGAGGCTCTAAGAATTAAGGAAAGTCAACAAATAGTGGAGATTGCCATTAAGGGGATTTTCGCCCCGAGAAGGAGGCTCGCCCGCGATAGTTTGAAGATGCGGGAAGACAGAGACCATCACGGCCTAGCCGTGATTGACATCACGGGCCGTGACAGGGAAGGTTCGCGTCGCGAGACGTTCTTCGCGTCGCGAGTGTGTGAACTCCAGAAAAGTACCAGAATCGAGAGACCATCACGGCCTGGCCGTGATGATGTATATCACTGGCCGTGACCTAAAAGCCATACAAGTCGAGAGACCATCACGGCCTAGCCGTGATGTATATCACCGGCCGTGACCTAAAATCCACACAAGGCGAGAGAACATCACGGCCTGGCCGTGATTGACATCACGGGCCGTGACAAGAAGACTCGCGTCGCGAGACATCGCCAGCGTCGCGAATGTTCAAATCTCGAGTGTGCCCGGAAGCGGCGAAGCCGTCACGGCCTGGCCGTGATGGCCATCACGGCCGTGACGCATGGCCTCCTTATAAATAGAGCGGATCGAGCAGAAAAGAGAACCTTTTGGATCGGAATTTTGGGAGACTTTTTGTAACCCTTATTCTGGGATTTCTTCTTCTCTTCTTTTCTCTTAATTCATAGGCTTAGGATGAATTCCGATTGTACGTGCGTTGTTGTTACGGACATGAGGAACTAATCCTCTTGTCTAGGGGATCGATGAAGCCACCCATGGCGGCATAGTGTTCATGTAATGTAACTCTCTCTCCTTTAATTCAATTATGATTTTCCAATTCTGTTTTCATTGTGTCGATTATATGCTAGCGTGATCGACTAGTTAAGCGTGTTGAGGCCTAGCGGCGATTCGCGTTTTAGAACTTGAATTGGGAACATCGGTCAGTATTGCACGAGTGAGTAGGAGATCGATGCAACCTATAGGGAACAAGAATTAATAGAATTCGAGATTAGGGTTAAGAGACCTAGCAAGTAATTAACTCAAATCATCGAATACGTCCTAATGAGCACGGAAGTGGATTTAGGAGAATTTAGGGGTCCCGGTTGACATTAAAATTGAACTTAGGGAGGAGAATATCATCACTTGGGTACTTTGCATGATTGGGTAGGTGGATTCGAAACCTTAGATGCCTTTATTTCTGAATTTAATCACCGTAGCGTAATTTGATTTGATTCTTGAATTTGCGATCTCAATCTCTTTCTCTCAACCACCTTCTATTGCTTAACCAACGTATCGGATTTCTTGACAATTTAGTCGAATTGGTAACCCAATCCTTGTGTTCGACCTCGGTAGAATCTTACCGTGTTTTTATTACTTGCGACGACTCAGTACACTTGCCGGAGTCACAACATGCTGGAGGTATACAAACCTGTACAATCCTAATACATAACTACTTGAACCTGCTCGACAAGCAAACAAAATAAAAATAAAATATCGTAGTCTTCTATCCTAATGTAAAAAAATAATTATTAAAGCAAAAAGGAAACAAATATATACAAAAAATAAAAGAAAACAATAAAAGGGGTAAACAATAAATACCAAAATGCACAACTCATTACTTAGGCTTGACTCTCGAAATGTCCCCAGTGGAGTCGCCATCAGTCGCAACCAAAAATTACGACGAGGACGACGATAAAAAGAAATTTTATGGAAAAGTAGAGTCGCCACCAATTTTATTTAATTTAGGAAAAATTGGAAAACCTTTAAAAATGGTCTTTGGAACCAAGTTGAGTTTGGGAGTCGGTTACGAGTAGGGAAGGTGTTAAGCACCCTACATCGCCCATTCTAAGAATGATACCTTAAATAAATTGCACGAAATTAAATCATTTATTGTTTATCCCAAAATATTTACAAGGAAGAATTCATTTATTTATTTATTTCTTAATACTTTTTTTATTTTTATGTTTCTTTATTAGTTTTTTTTTACATTTTATTTTTTTTAAAAAAAATATTATTGATAAATCCTAAATGAGGTTGAACATGGCACATAAGTCCGTAGGGCAACCTCAAAGCTAGGGGGTTGAGCATGACGCTTGTCATAGAGTAACCCAAAAAAAAATTAAATAAACTATTAATTAATTATCCACATTAAATAAATTTAAAAAGAACACAAAAATAAAGGAAAAGTTAATTTTGGCTTGACGAGATGATTGATCCCGCTCCTACGTATTCCCTGCTTCGATGGGAAACTCAAAGCCACGTAGTTCTTGTAGAAAACATTTTGATGTTTGTTGATTGATTTTTGATTTTTATGAAAATGTTTTTTTTTTCTAGAAAGAGAATTTTTTTATTATTATATATTTTTTTTATTTACTTTTATATATCGAAAACTAATCAAGATAGAGCAGGGCACATGAGTCCACAGAACTATCACGAATATAAGGATTGAGTGTGAAACATTTCACAAAGCAATACAAAAAAATATTTTTCAGGTGTTTCTTTTAAATTTTTATTTTATTTATTTACTCTAGATTTTCAACAAAAAAAATAAAAATACAAATTCCTTTTCTATTTATTTATCAGCCCAAACCCATTTGGTGAAACCTTATTTGATTTGGGCCAACCTGATACCCATTAGCAAACCACTTTAAACATACATAAATAAGTAAAATAAAATAAATGAAATAACAATTAAAAGAGTAAAGTAAAACTACTATAACATCATCGAGAGATAAAAAGAAGATACGATCAGATTGTGAGCAAAGACTAAACCTCCTTCTTCTTCACTGTTCACACGAGACCAGTGAGAGGAACAACGGCCGGCGACAAAGACGAGTTCTTGCGAATGATGACACTAGCTGCGAGAGAGAGCGGTGCACCGGTGGAGTTTGTGGTGGCGAGCCGATGGTGGGCGGCGGATTTGGATCTGTGTACAAATGGTGGCGGAGCGAAGTTCGTGACGCAGCGGCTTGTAAATCGAACAACGATGGGTCACGTGGCTTACGGTGGAGGTCGTGGTTGCGAGTTCAAGATCGGAGCAGGGATAGCGACTTCCAGTGATGGTGTCTCGAAGCGATGACACTTGTTTTGGGAGGGGCGGGCTGCGTCGCCGTGGCCTGAGACGGATTGGGTGGCAAGGCGTGGTTGTCACGAAGGAGCAGAGCAATAGCGCCTCCCTATCTGTGTTGTTCTATTTTTTTTCTCTTTTCTCTATTAATTTCCTTTCTACTCTCAGTATTGTTTCAGATTCAATTTTTTGAAATTTTTTCTTCTTCTCACTGCCATTCTGAAGTTCCCCTTTCCCTGCATTCTTGTTGTGATTTTATAAGCTAAATTGTTATGGTTTTGATCCTAAAAGTATGCTAGAGATTAAAAATTTTATCTCAGATTTAAAATGGAACCAAAATTGCTAAACCTTATCTGCCAAAACTAAGAGATTTGCCCATAGATTCAAATTCAAAATAAAGTGGTTGCTAGGTTTGTTGGAAGGGGATTAAATGGAGTTTTTATTTTCTTTTCAGATTTTTTTTTTTTTTTTTTTTTTGAAATTCTTTTTTTTTAGTGAAGGCTAAGAGACCCGGTCAAAATGGGGTATTCACATACCAGATAATGAACTGAATTCACCAGATATTTATACCAGGTTCACCATATATTTGCACATAATCAAAAAAATTATTTCTCAAAAAAACTCATTCACCAGATAATGAACTGAATTCACCAGATATTTATACCCGATTCACGAGATATTTACACATACTTAATCAAAAAATTTAATTTTTTTTAAAAAAAAGAACCCGCTATAATATCGCATAGTATACTGTTCATACAGTGTCACCCGTCCAGGAATTGTGTCAATTTAGCATTATTGTTACTTTTATGTCCATTGGACTATACCCGCATAATGTGTCCATCTGACTGGCTACTTGCATGTCTAGTAATGTTTAGTATAGGTATATAGGCCAGCCTGTTAGAGATATAAGGACTATCTGTTGATATAGCCCGTGGCCCAGTTTGAGCTGGCCCGAAGTGACCAGATAGCCCGTTTTGTCACCTCTAAAAATAATATCAATGCACATATTCTTTCAACTAGTGAGTCAACTAAATCAAATGAAGGAGTGTAATGTTTAGAAGGAAAAAAAAAAGGTACTGGAATTTAGTGTTATATTGACAAACTGGAGGAAGGTGATGTTATTTACCCTAAAAAATATTAAAATCATTAAAGCGAGTGAAGATTTATGTGAATCTAAATTCTATACTAACAACATAATAACGAATCAGTGCATCCAAAAATCAACAATATCAGAAGCAAAAAGCCTATGTTGGGGGATAAAATCTTCAATAAATTCAGTCATAAATAAGCAAACCAATTTTCATTACATCCGAATTAGCCTACTCATAATACTGCAGATTGCAACATCTGCATAATCAGCCAACAAATCAGATACTCTACATGGCAAACAAAAAAATAGAAACCTAGCTGCAACTTGCAACAATGTCAACTACTTCATCCTATAAGGCCATAGACATTAGACAATAGGTTTGAAACAAACTACATAATAGAGAACAACACTGGAAACATTAAATTAATAGTTCAGTACTAAATGTTGTCAGCAAGACTAGATGATACACCATTGTTCGATGATCATCAACTCAACTATCATGCAAAGATATGTTAATATCAGTAGCAGATTTGATTGAATCCTGCAAAGAGTGCATGTTAAACCAGTTTTCTCTCTGGAAGGTGGAGGAAGGAGTAAGGTTTGAGTTAAAGGTTCCAGAATTTTGTAGTGCATGTCCACCCATGACATCCTCCTTTTCACCATTAGCTGGGGGTGGAGCAGAAGACACTGGAATGGCTGGTGTAACAGTAGTTGGTGCATAATCAGATTTGAGCTTCTTTGCTTTCTGATCTTGCTGATTGGTTAGTAGAAAACTTCCCACCACCACCTGACTTAAAAAAGAACAAAGGTCATTAAGTGATCCTTAATTTGAGGAAGAAATATGACTAATTTCTTCAAAGTAAATGGTACTAGATACTACACTACATCAATTCTCTTATGCCCTTTATATGTTAAGGCATGCAAGCTAGCCTCTTTCATTTCTCAACCCTTTATTGTTTAGGGTTATATACTTGAGGTTAATTATTTGGCACAGTTTTCAACAGCATGGAAAATATGGGATAATGAAAACTGTTCTGAATCCAACCTTACCACCCAACCATCCCCATTGAAACTCCAAAGAAACAGATAGGTGCACATGATCACATGCATTACTGAGAATACTGTAAGGATAGGAAGGGGATTTTACCTGCACTGGACTGGCAGCTATCAGAAGACCAGCAACTCCACCGCCTACAACCCGACCATCCGGGCTTGACAAAGAGATGCTCATCCCACCTGTCCTGCTACTTGTTCCTTCGCTGTCAGTAGGCATGAATGATCCAGACAAGGAAAGTATCTCGAAACGGCCCTAGAAAAAAAAAATTTAAAATATCAAACATAAGAATTTATAGCACCCATCATGAAACTTTGCCAATAATAAAATGAAAAACTACAACTTCAAAGTGATTGATGAACATACACAGGATTACAAATTACCATCAAGTACCAGCATAGAGACAAATGCACAACCAAATTTTTGTTCCAGTCACTTCTAACAACCAATCCTTTTTAACAATGTGTAGTCTATACTCTCTACACAGCAAAACCTAAATCTTGGAATCTTATTTTTATAATAATTGGGTCTTGCTCCACTCTAAAAGCTAGCTCATAGAGGGTGGGTTGTCCAAGTTATTACAAAATGTAAATGGTTCTTCGCTCTTATTTCCAACCCATGTTGGACTTCTTTAGTTTCCAACATTTATTAAACTAAGCAATACTCCAATTCTACATTTTTTAAGACCATGAAGGAAAGCTTTCATTTCTTAAGCCTGACATGCATATCATTGCAGATCAAGAATAGTTTGAAGTTTGAACGCCTATAGCCAACTTTAAATCATCGTATTTCCAATTATATCCTCATTTTAAAATCTCGAGCCTCCTATCCGATTACTTTCACAAGCAAAAGTTTCACCAAAAGCTACTTTTCATGACAAATTTTAGAGTATTTTCATCGAGGCTCACAAGCAAAGTTTCCCTCATCTCTGGTCAAGCTTTCAAATGTCCTGGCTGGAGCAGCTTTTTTAATATTATAAGAGGTGATAATACATATCCAATGGCTACTTATATCCTGTTAAAAACCAAAAACTTGACAGCTTTTAGCCTTTCCCCAAGTTTCAGGAAATATCTATTTTCATGCTTAGGGTTCAGGTCAAAGTGATAACGAGTTCCTATTGTAACAATCAACAGTTTTAATCATAATACAAGAAACATAATGATAACTTGAGAATCAATTTCAATAGATTTCACAGGGGTAAAACTTTTCATCATGAGCAATATGTATGACAACTGCACTTGCAGAGAGCCTTTTTGTTTGTCTTAGAATTTGGGCTTTTTAGGGCCCAACTCATCTCCACTAAACCAGCTTGTAAGGTGAGGATTGCCCAAGCCTTATAAGCACTATTTGAGCCATATCTCTAGTCGATGTGGGACTCTCAAGTCTCAACACACCCCCTCACGCTTAGGACTGGACATCTGAAGCATGGATTGATGAGGGTGGAATAACAAGGATCTCAACACATCCTCACGCCCAGGAGGGAACATCTGGAGCGTGGATAAATTCGGGTGGAATAACAAAATAACAGAGATCTTGGCCCAATAACAGGTCTAGGATAAGCTCTGATAACATCTTAGAATTTGGGATTTTCAGGCCTAACTCATCCCCACAAAACCGACTTATAAGGTAAGGGTTGCCCAAGCCTTATAAGCACTACTTATGCCATATCTCTAGTCGATATAGGACTCTCAACACACACCCTCACTACTTATGTCATATCTCTAGTCGATGTAGGTGAGATTGGTCTGCCTTGTTGTATGACACAACATCTTAGCTCCTAAGTGTTTCTTTTAGGTTTCTTAGGAGAATATGATTAGAGATTAGGCTCCATTGTGCTTTTATTTTTTGAGCTTTTTGGCTGCTTCTTTTGTAATTATGTCTTTAGTTTTTTTTTTTGGGTGGATATCTTATCCTCATATCTTGTAATCCTCTTCCTACTTACACTGTGTTTGGTTGTAGAGAAAATGAGTGGAAAGAAAATGAAAGGAGAGAAATTGAAGAGAAGATGAGTTTTCTCTTGTTTGATTCAAAAGAGAAAATGGAGAGAGAAAAAAATGTAGGACCTGCACAAAATTTCTCTCCTCTGTCTGCGAAGAAAACGGACACAGCGGAGAGAAAAACTGGCCTTTAACATCTCTACCCTTCCACCATAAACATGTCAAAATGGGTCAAGAGTCAGGTCATCCAGTAAGCATTCCAAGGCGAAGAAAGAGTAAAGGGAAGAAACTGTATCGAACTAAGCCAAAAAGGAAGCCCTGTTCCACCATAACCACAAACCCAGCTTCAACTGAAGAGAACTGAAACACAAGAACCGATTTTTATGGAATGGTTAACCGGTGTTAACTTCAACACAAAAATGTTCAGCGGATCTGAGAAAATGAAGGTGCAGCATCGGAAACAGTGGCGAATGAAGGTGTACAGAGAAGTCCAGAAAGGCGACACGACAGTTATTGGTGACTAATAGTAATCGGAGTTCCGGATTTTTTTCTCGAGGAGCATATAGTGACAAGATAGGTCATGAAGGATGGTACCACTCCAATACCATGTTGAATTGAAGGTTTTTAGATAAGGAAAGAGAGAGAATGGAAACTCAATAATATGAAACTAATACTAGACTCCCAAGTCCTAATCCTAAGTAAATAAGGAAACAAATATTAAGATAAGATAAAATCGCTAAGGATAAGTTAATATATTATCCCTAAGGATAAGATAAATATTCTAACATATATATTAGTAAAATTTTCCCATATCAAGTTCAAATTCTCACCTTCATGATTAATTAACAAAACAGTGTTTACTAAACCTTGCACATATAAGTTTAGGACATCATTACTTATTTCTCAATTTTTCTGTGCTGATTATAAATATTGGCAATCCTGTAATTTTTGGCATCCCCAAAAATCATATTCATACCTCTAGTTCAAGAAAGTAATTAATTTATAATAACCATCATTACATTAATAATGCATACAAACACAAGCAACAAAGCAACATAAACTCATTCGTAAGCATATCATGGTCAAGGAAATCCATGTTCAATTTTAAACTGCAATTTGTGGTCATAAAGAAAATAAAACTACAATGAAATAAAAAATAGTTCATCCATCTTGAAAAAGGGGATAAAGGTTAAATATGATATGAAACCAAGTAGAGAATAGGCACATGGAAGAGTAAAAGTTTCATTCATATACATTTATTGAACAAAGTTTCTAAGTTTATGGCTAGAGAGAGCAAAATAAAACTGAACAAAGTGCTACTTTGTCAGACAGATGTTCCAAATTAATTTAGGTAAATACGGAAATTTCAAACAAGTTGAAGATTATAAGAAAAAATGGCAAGATTGAAAAACATAAAATAAAACATCTAATAATGAGATGATTTACTGCAGCACCTCGTACGTCAAAGTACCCCCAGAAGAATCAGACTGACGAAGTGTAACATTTGAAAGTACACCATTAGCAGATAGGATGCATATAGCTCGAGGTCCTTGTTGGGAAAGCGATATAACCTTCATTGAAATGTCCTGAAACAACCAAAGAGTAAAAAGCAAAATACATTATTCAGTCATCTCTTCTTACAAGATATAAAGCATGATTAGGTAACGTATGCGTAAAGACTTCTCTCCGTCAAATGGAAAATAGAGTACAAACACTTGGAGTTTTTCCTTTTTTATCCAAACTACTTGTTATGAACAACTACAGCTAAATTTGCAGTAATTAGGTGGAAATCATATAAAGGCAGAAACAGATACAACTAATGTTGTTAGTTAAACTATACTGCTTATCTTGAACCAAGTAATAGAACAAATACACAAAATGAAAGTTAATAACCATGGGAAAAGAAAGGGGGTAAATCCAACATTGGAGGAAACAGAAGAGGCAACAAAGTATCTTCAGACCACAATGCACCCAAAAAGGCAACAGAAAAGAGGGACAAGAAACTGCAAATAATTGGCATCTGTAAAGGTCTTCTATTTGCATTCTTCATAGCAAACGCTTTAATAGCATTAATTTTACATTCTTCAAGAAAACATGTGTCATTGCAAGCACAATAATCAAGCAACACTATTTAATTTTCATCTTGGTTAGCAGGTTCTTTCAATTTGAAAATGGCATCAACACGACAATGAAACAGTTGTATATAATTGTCCCCCTAACCACAAAATTAGATAAATAAACAATAAAATTTCTAAAAACCAGAATTTCGAATCATTTCATTCCAAATAAAAAACATATTTCCTTAAACTGATAGATAGTGTTAGCAATGATTATTGACTGTTTAAAAAGTTTACCCTCCAACAGGAAAATGAGTAACCCCCTAAACACAATGGATAATTTTTTACTTAATCAGTTATTCAATGTGGGAGATGACCAAAATTTATACAAATCCATAAATTAAGGACCCTCAAGGATATGACAAACTCGTGTAGCAAATGAAGCTATAACAAATGTTTTCCCCCTTCCTTTCAAGCATACCTCTCCAGCATTGACGGTAATGACATGGGGCGTAAAGCTTGTACAGACAGAATCACCTACAGAAGTACCAACAATAGATATTAACAGAACTGAGTCAAAACTTACATTAAGAGATACAGAAATGCTTCCTGGTATGAATTTAATTTCGTAAGAACCAACGAAAGTGTTTTAGTCGACTTTTTTTTCTAATTATACTTGTATTACAATATCCATCACTGTGATTCCTGTAACTTTCATTACTATCATGTCATTTCGTAAAGACTTCGTCTCGTACCAAATAAAATTACTCTATAAGAGATATTATCTATAAAAGCAGTCATATATTGATCCTAGGATACATATACTATAATTACCTTAGAAGTGTTAGAGATTTAAAAAAAAAAACCAACTAGCATGGTGATATTTCCAGATTCCACCATGGAGCAGGGTTAGTGGACAAGTTAAACACAATAGATAATAATATCTATCTACAGAGCAAACATAAATTGGTTTTTCGACACTAGCTAACAAAGAATCTCCTTTCCATGCATGGATACATTATCAAAGTTGAAAATTAATTCATTTCACCTCACTTGGAAAAAAAAATCTACATACAAATGGGTGACCAAGGTTGTCAAACTCGAGAGTCTACGTAAACTCATGGAGCTTATGTAGATATACATGATATAAAACAGTTTAACACAACAATAATTCGACATTCCAACTCCATAATAAAGCAAAGTAGCAAACCACAATAATAAAGTGTGATAGTACATTAGTGATAAGATCATACTACATTAATGACCAAATTATACATAAATTCGTAAAAACATAAGTTCCTAAAGTGAAAACATTTCAAAAAACAAGAGCTAATTTGACTAAACTGTCATATAATTTTTAGTCTAAACACTTAATTTATTTTGTAGCTAAATAAAACAAAACAAAAATATTACCGAAAACATAAAATTAACTTTATAAATATAATATATATTGCAACACATAGGTAATTCAACCCAGGTACCCAATAGTATTGGCTGAAAATTTACATTTTAAAGCCAAGTCAATGTAAAAACATAGACTCGTAAACTCGCTAGTAAAATTGAGAGTTTACTGATTTTATTAGAGTTTACTTAAACTCATACGAGTTTACCAAAAAAAGAGTTTATATGAGAGTTAACTCATTTTTGTGACCTAGTATCGTAAACTCGAGAGGTTAACAACCATGTGGGTGGCTTCTTTTGGGGGGGGGGGGGGGGGGGGTTACAACAGAAGAGCTTTTTCATGTATTCAAGGAAAGTAGTTTAGAACTTCGACATCAAACAAACCTGAGGTAGCAAGATAAGTAATTTCACCATCACAAACAGAAAGATACTACTAAATTGACCAAAAAGTAAAGGTTAATAACAAAAAAGAAATTCACATGATAAACCATACTAGTGGTACATAATTTTGCTATGTACTCCCAATGCATATTAGCATTAAAAGCGTCATCAAAACCCATTACCAAGATGATCCGCTGCAGAATTTTTCAGCTGCTTGTACACAGATGCGCCCGGTTTCCCCCGCTTCCCTGTTGAAAAGCCATCAGAAGGTGGAGCTGAAGATGAGATTGGCAATGGTGACAATGCCATAGTGACTGACCCATCCGGTGCATATTTCCTTGGCCTACCCCGTTTCTTCTTAACCGTTGTTCCATCCAATCCCACACTCACTGGTGATACACCAACAGCTGAAGCTGTTGCTGCTTCAGGGATATGACCCTGGCTAGGAGCTTCACCCCTTGGTGCCACATGATAGGCTGATGGAGCTTCTGCCCCTATCACTGTAACCCCAGAGTTGATACCTTCTCTTGCTTCCATGTATATGTCAAATTATCCCCTCCTAATTCTACAACAATCAAACCAACATCTGCAAGCAAAAAAAAAAAAAAAACTTGGGAAAATTAAAAGGGTCACATGTCATCACAAAAATTTGAGTATTTTAGCAAACCCCATAAATGCATTGAACTTCTTGAGCATGCTAGGAAGCCAAAGTGAAAAGCCATCAAAGGATTCTCATAGATCAGGAAGAAAGAAAACAAAAGACACAAACTTTGAGTTTTTACATTATGCTGTTTAACTGTATTTGCAGAAATTCATTTTCAAGTTAAACTACACTTTAAATTGAAAAAATTAAGCACTCTAGGGTTAGAGAGAAGAATCACAAGAACTAAATGCAGTTGTTTTCTAACAAAGTTTTTTTTTTTTTTCATCTCTGAAAAATGTGTAAATCCACAGTTTTTAAGATTTCAAGTAGCAGTGAAAGCAGAAATTCACTTCCTAATAAATGACGAAAAAATTAATTAGCCATTAAAAGAAAAATAACAAAATTTGTAAAAATTTTACAATTTTAAAATTTAAAAAACGCATGGAAAAGAAAATTATGAAAACATGATTAAAAATAACAAATTTCAACGAAGCATTCACCGAAATTTAGGTTATAATACCATTCAAAAAAACAGAAAGCATTTGCATAAATCTTTTTTCCAAATATTTCTTACCCCACAGCTCAAAAAAAAAAAAAACCATCCAAAAATACCAAAGCCATTTTCCAAAACAGAAAAACAAGCTCGACCTTTTTGCATAAATCTGCTTCATACACAGCATTTGCCTAGACTTTTAAAAGACAGAAAGCTGAAACTCAACGAAAAATTAGACATAAAAGAAAAAATTGAAAACAAAGCTTCTTAGAATTTTTACATATCAACATCAAACTCAGGAAATTCTTCAGAATGCAAAGATTATGACCTGTCACTTTGATTCCACAGTCCACACACTTGAGGAGGGTTGTTCTAAAGCTGAAATCTTGTATTAAGATTTCTTTTCAGCTTCCCCCAGAACTTAACTAGCTCACTAAACCCAGAAAGTGAAAGTTAAAAAAATAAAAATAAAAAATACACTAAAAAACAAAAAAGCAAAAAGTGTTTGCTTCAGGAGTTGAAAAAACCTGTTAGCTGGGTGGTTTTTTCAAAGGCTGCTTGAATTGATAGTTGAAAATTTTATTGAGAAAAATGGTAAGCTCAAAATAAATACTAGAACAAACACATTTAAAATAAAATAAAACCAAGGAGTAATAATTAATAAAGGGATAAAAACTAAAGGAGGGTAGGTAAATATTTCAGAATTTATTTTGAGACAATTGCTAAACCCCATAAATGCAATTTAGTTAACAACAATTTCAGGTCCGTGACCGTGAGGGGCAATTAAAATTTGAAAAATGCTACTCGAAGACAGTTTTTTTTTTTACATCATTCGGTTTGACTCAGTATCAAAAGTGTCGTACGGTGTATTATAGCTATTCTGTATGGTACTGTAACGTTTTTTTTAAATTTAAATTTTTTTTATAAATTTTTTTTTGATTAAATATGTGTCAATATCTGGTGAATCGGATATAAATATCTGGTGAATTCAGTTCATTATCTGGTGAATGGGTTTTTTGAGAACTAATTTTTTTGATTAAGTATATGCAAATATATGGTGAATCCGGTATAAATATCTGGTGAATTCAGTTCATTATCTGGTGAATAAGTTTTTTTGAGAAATAAATTGTGGTTAAGTATGTGCAAATATATGGTGAATCAAGTATAAATATCTGGTGAATTCAGTTCATTATCTGGTGAATGTGTTTTTTTTATAAATAAATTTTGTTGGTTAAGTATGTGTAAATATCTGGTGAATCGGGTACAAATATCTGGTGAATTCAATTCATTATCTGGTGAATGAGTTTTTTTGAGAAATAATTTTTTTGGTTAAATATGTGCAAATATATGGTGAATCAGGTATAAATATCTGGTGAATTCAGTTCATTATCTGGTGAGTGGGTTTTTTTGAGAAATAAATTTTGGTTAAGTATGTGCAAATATATGGTGAATCAGGTATAAATATCTGGTGAATTCAGTTCATTATTTGGTGAATGTGTTTTTTTTATAAATAAATTTTTTGGTTAAGTATGTGTAAATATATGGTGAATGGGTTTTTTTGATAAATAAATTTTTTGGTTAAGTATGTGCAAATATCTGGTGAATCATGTACAAATATCTGGTGAATTCAGTTCATTATCTGGTGAATGGGTTTTTTTAAAAATAAAATTTTTATTTTTTTAAAAAAGTCAATTTTTTTTAAAAAAGTGCCATTCTGATGGCCTTCTTATATGCGATGTCGCGTATGATGTCCGTTTTTTTGTGTCAAATTAGCAAACCTCTCAAAATTTTGGGTGAAATACCAAGATGTGGTTGATCCAAATGGTAAGGGACTTGGACACCTTAAGCAAGTGGTTAGAGGTTCAAATCCTGACTCTTATGTATGGAGAAAACTTGGTTGGAAGGGGAGAACCCACATTGTGTGCCCAACAAGTTCCCGACGAAGATTAGTCACTGCTAACGATAGTAGATACTTCGTAACTATACCATGGTTACAATTTTTTTTTTGGCGAAATTCGCTTTATCCCTAAACTTACTAGGCTAGTCGCAATTTTCTCCTTTATTAGTTTTAAGTTTTTAATTCGTGCAAGGTATATCGATTTTTATTTTATTCTCTATAAAAAAAAATAACATTTAGAAGCCATGCGAGTTAATTATATTCATGGTAAGTAACAAGCTTCCGTTCTCTTATTTCAATGTTTGAAATCATAAAAAAATCTCTAAATTAGGGGAAGTTTTTCTTTGTTAAAATGAAAAAAGAGAGGGTTTCATGATAATCCCTCTCCGTTTTCCTACATTCCCTTCCCTCTCCCTTCTGCTCCATCCAAGCAAACTAGAAACTTCCAGATCCAGGGCATATGTAAAACTCAATACATCCCTAAGTTAAAAGTAAAGCTTGTCATATGATCAAATATACAAAGCAAAATACGAAGTATCCAGACATTAAACATGATAGATGTACTGAAGTCATGCTCAAGAAAATTGATAGATCAACACACACACAATTCAAAATTAAAGAAAAAAAAATCAATTTCATCTTCACCAGAAGATGTGCCATTAGGTTCTGGTTTGTCATCAACTCCATCCCCTGAGTCACTCACAGGGCTCCGACTTTATCTTTGAACTTGAGCTTGCACCTCCAATATAAGGGTATGGAACCCCTTCTAAGATGGTGTCAAAGTCAGGATATGGTCTCTGACCTTTCTTATAGGTATTGTTTGATCATGTGCAAGGCTTACATTGCTCGTAAGCACCTGAAAACTTGAGTGCCGTATCCTTAAGCTATACATGCAGGATAAATTTGATTAGTGGACATTAGGAAAAATAATATTCATGTGGTTATAAAAATGTAGCAAACAAATTCTTTTAATCTGAAACGTAATATATGGTAATCCAAACAAATAAAACATGCTAGAATTGTACAAGGAAAGACATCTAATACTAAAGTTGAAAACAAGCAACACACTAAACCAAACATACCCTGTAGGAACTACTACTTGAAGAAGCTGAATTGCATTCATTCAGAATGAATAGCAAAATGTCGGAGATATATTGGGGGCGAGGGCGATATTTTGATACATTAGAAGTGCGAAATAGGAGAGAGTTTTACAAAGGAAATGAGGAGTGATGGAGACAACGTTTGAGGTTGTCGTATTTATATAAAGGGGTAAGGGTAGGGGTGGGGTTTGACGGCATCAGCTTTGGGCGTTAAGAATGATGGAAGATGTTTCTAAGAAAAATAGAAGAGACATTTGGGCCTACAAGTCTGATCTAGGTTGATCCAAGGGTTGGATCACTATCTTATGTGTGATGAAGCTACGTGGTATGTTCTTATTGGAGTTGATGTTAATTGGGTGGGAATGGATGGCTAGGATTTTCTTAGGGGATTTATTTGGACAGGTTTGGAACCTTCACATCCCGGTTATCTTGTGTTGTGCTGCTTCAATGATGTCATTGATCATTTTTGGATTTTAATCTTATTTATATCTTATATGTTCTTTCATATTACATTGCAAAGTTGTACCGAAAAATATTAACATTGCAGAATGCATGTAAAATTTGTAGTCTCAACATTGTCAATATTTTTTTTCATTTACTTTAGCTTTTGAGTTTAAAAAATTGTTTAAATTAGGTGTGTATATGGAAGCCAAGGTAACGATTCTGCATATTCTACCAACCACATTAACCGCCGATATTTCAGCCACAAAATCTACAATAGATTTGACTTAAAAGAGAAAAAATAATGTGTATTTGAAAGCCAAGGAGACGTGTCTCTTGCCCACCAACATTAATGCCTGAGATTTTAGCCATTAAATCTGCAATCCGTTTGACCTGAAGAAAAAACTTTAAATCAAATATTTATTTGGAGGCTAAGGTAGCGGTTTTGTATATCCTACACACTAGTGCTAATGTCCGAGATATCAATTGTTGAATGCAACCCAGCCACTAACATTTAATAGTCCGGATTTTAACCCTTAAACCCATAATACTTTTGACTTAATGAAAAAACTTTAAATTAAAAAGTATTTGGAAGCTAAGGTAATGATTTTGCATATCTTGCCCACAGTGTTAATTGTCGAGATTTGAGCCCTTAAATACACAATAGTTTTGGCTTTAAAGAAAAATCTTTAAATTGGAAGACAATGTAACGGCTGTATCTCGCTTGTCAGTATTAGTGCCCGAGATTTTAGCTCCTAAATCTACAATACTTTTGACTTGAAGAGAAAATTTGAAATCAAATATGTATTTGGAAACTAAGTTAACAGTTTTGTATACCCTGCCCATAGTGTTAATTATCGAGATTTCAGCCCCTAAATCCACAATACTTTGACTTAATGAAAATTATTTAAATTGAACGTGTATTTGGAATCCAAGATTATAGTTCCGCACATCCTGCCCACCAGTAATAATAGGTGAGATTCCGACCTTTAAATCCGTAATACTTTTGACTTAAAGGAAATTTCTTTAAAGCAAATGTGTATTTGAAAGCTAAGGTAACAGTTTTGCATATCCCTTCCACCAAGATTAAAAACCAAGATTTCAGCCTTTAAATCCGTAATACTTTTGACTTAAAAATCTTTAAATTAAATTAACATTTAGAAGACAAGGTATTAGTTCCGGATATCCCGCCCATCAATATTATTGATAGCCGGGATTTCAGCCTAAGAATCCGCAATAGTTTTGACTTGAAGGAAAATCTTTAAATTAAATATGTATTTGGATGTCTAAGGTAACCGTTCTAAGCATCCCGCTCATCAGCATTAAGGATCGAGATTCTAGCCTCTGAATCCGCAACCATTGCACACCACTCCTGGCTAGAATGGAACCGTGTAATTGTCATACCCCATGCCTCTCGTGGCCACCCAATATAAATATAATCAATTACTAAATGTTCCTTCCCATGTGAGATATCTATTCATAATGTGATAACCTTGCTTCTATACTATTTGACCCAGGTGTCATAATGGCAGAGTTTCGTAGTGCCTAAAATAAACATAAAAAAATAAAAAATAAAAACAATTGCTTGATTAATTTTGTTTCTTGAATGCTCATTTAATTTGTCCTTGTTTATTTGTTTTATTATGTTATATTTGTTGGCATGATGCTTATTTAAATAGTTGTTAGAGTATTTTGAAACCAACAACATTTTTCTCATTTTGTGACACCCGGGACAGACGAGGGCGGGGAGTGGTCGCCAGTGCAAGAAGGCACGAACAAGGAGCAGCTCCTGATATGCTTCTAGGCGGAGGGACACATGAATGAACCGATTACACACCAGAATGAGAGGGACTATAAAGTTGGGGATGACTTATAAGAATTGATTGGTACTACCCATATCAACAAGATGCATCTTCTTTTCGGGAGCCCATCACTTAAAAACTCCACAGTTAAGCGTGCTTGACTTGGAGCAACTATAGGATGAGTGACCTCCTGGGAAGTTTTCCCATGAAGCGTGTGAATGAGGACAAAGCACGTTGAAATGACTCGTGTTGGTTTGTGGGGACAGTCGTCAATCCATAAAGCACCCTGGGATGTTACAAATGGTATCAGAGCGGCAGCTTTCCCGATCGATGTGGTTCGGGGGCGAACCAAGCGAGCGAGTGGGCATGTGACACCGGGGCTTACGAGGCGGGGAGTGGTCACCGGTGCAAGAAGGAGCGAATAAGGAGCGGTTCCTGGCATGCTTCTAGGCGGAGGGACACATGAATGAACCGATTACATACCAGAATGAGAGGGATCCTAAGACTGTGTAGGTATGGGACTATATAGTTGGGGATGACTTATAAGAATCGATTGATACGACCCATATCAACATGATGCATATTCTTTTTGGGAGCCCATTGTTGGAACCAAAGTGATTTGGATTATTAATCTTTGAGTTTTGATGTTAACAAAAAGGATTAAATTTGCATTGCAAAGTTTTAGTTGAGATCTAACATACTTTATCTAGTCTTGCTGGAATGTTAAAAATATATGTTATGGAAACCTTGAATAAGTTTCCTTATCTGCTTGGACTTAGTTTGTGAATCCGCATCCTTCATGTAGACGAGCTGCTCAAAACGTTTGGTATATATTTTTACTTAATGTATTTGAGTAGACGGTTAATAAAATACTCTCAGTAGACGGGAACTTTAGTTTTAATGAAGTAGATGAGCTTTAATGCCACGTCAGTAGACGGAGATAAAAAATAACTCACTAAAATATAGCAAGTCCAAAGACTTGATGATAGACGAGAGGATATGCCACGTCAGTAGACGAGCGAAAAGAAAACTGCAAGTCCATAGACTTGGTTTTACCCATGAGCGTGTAGGCACAGAATTTAAGTAGACGAGCACGTTTTCATATAAGTTCTCATATGCTCAGTCTAGCTAAGTAAATGCTACCCTGACCACAAAGAAATATTTATTTCAAATGATTGATGTTTATTTCAAACGAATATTGGTCCTTCCTATTTGTTTTATCGGTTTTAATGCTTTGTTTCTTTGTGAGAGAAACTTAGTACCATCAAGGAAATGCAAAAAGCAACATAGTACAATGTGGAAATGCAAAACGATCTATACTATGTCACCTTTATTGCTGGAATAGCTGGAATTTTCACAAAGGAGGGAAGACAGTTTTTCAAGTTGCAATTACTCAGAGCTGTGACCCTCCATTTTGTACAAAAGAAATAACCAAGAGTACATTTCATAATAGCCACGATCAAGCTATCAGTTACAACAGATATTATGCATTTAATGCTATCTCTAAACGGGTATTTTCAAAACAACCGTTGAAGTTTTTCAAGTAAAGAAGAAGGCCACTATAAATAGAAGACCTCAACCATTGAAGAAAAATGGAAGCGAATTGAATTTAACTTTTGCTAGCTAAACTTTTGCCAATCTACAAGCTCTCATTCTTTCATTCTTTAAAGATCAAAACTCTTTATTCTTTAGTTTGAATATTGTTGTAATATTCAACCGATCTTAAACTTTCATATCCTCTCACATAGTGAGTTAGAAGATCAAAAGCAAACAATCTCTTTGTTAGAGTTAGAGCCTAAAGAGGCTTGGTAAGAAAGGAATTCTTGTAGCCTGGAGAGGTGTTGAATACTTGTTGTAATCTATTTGGAAAAATAGTGGAGTAAAACCTTCAAGTCGAAGGGACTGGATGTAGCTCTTGGTTGGAAGAGAGTGAACCAGGATAAAACTCTTGCGTGAATCTTCTAATCCCTTAACTCTTAAAGTTTTATTATTTTTACTGACTGTGGGGATTTGAACTTGATTTTGTTAATCTTTTAAAAGATCATTTCGTGTGTTCTTCCGTCTTTTATTCTTCGTGTGAGAAAATAAGTTCTGAAAAAAAGTTGTTTTCGAAAATTATTAACAAACACAATTCAACCCCCCTTCTTGTGTTTTCCTGTGTCAACTTCAGTTGGTATCAGAGCTCAGTCTCGAAAGGGTTAAGCATCTAACAAGTGCTGAGGGAGTACGATCCAACAACCATGGATGCAGAAGGACAAGCTATCAACAGACCTCCTCTCTTTGATGGAACTGATTATGACTACTGGAAGAAGAGGATGATGGCCTTCTTGGATGCAGAGCGTAGATTTTAGGGAGCTGATTGAAACCAGCTACACAAAGCCAAGAGGTGAAGATGGATTTGTTGTCCCTAGAGTCCAATGGACTCAAGAGCAAAAAAATCAACATCAGCTCAATGTAAAAGCTAAGCACTATCTCATGTGTGCTATTACCGGATCCGAGCATGACAAGGTTCACACAGTTGCAACACTTTGCCAAAGAAATGCAGGATACTTTTGCCCTAGCTCATGAGGGTTCATCTCAAGTAAAGGAATAAAAAATAAGCGTCTTTGGTTCACCAGTATGAATGATGAGTGTGATTACACCTCATATTTGATTGTCATTTTGCATGCATTTTCATATAGTTTATGCATATTTAATTTGATTTTTGTTAGTTTTTACCTTGGAATGGGTAAGGCGGTTTTTGTGGTGTTGTTTTGCAGAAATCAAGGATAAAATGCTCAGGATCAACCATGATGGAGCTCGGATGAAGATGGAGCTTGAAAAGTGAAGAAAATAAGCCAAACAGAGCCCATCACGGCCATGATCGAGCAAAACTAGAAAAGAAAGAAGACTGAAGTCAGAACTAGTCACGACCTAGCCGTGATGCCCATCACGGCCGTGACCTGTCAGCTGAGCCAGACCCCCACAAGTCAGAATCTATCACGGCCTAGTCGTGATGAGCATCACGGCCGTGACAGACCAATTACTGAAGAAGTGCCCAAGGCAGAAGTCGTCACGGCCAGGCCGTGATGGCCATCATTTAGGATCTTCTTCTTCTCCTTCTTCTCCTCTTCACTTAGTTTTATTTTCATGTTATTTGTAACCAAGCTTGTCATCTCCATGGCAAGGCTTGAGTAGTAGTTTAATTTCTAGGGATTGGGGCTATGCCCAAGGTTGATTTATGTTGTTAATTTGATGTTATATCTTTGTTAATTGCGATTTTGCTTCAGATCTGATTTCTAGTGTTTGAATTACTCGTAAATTCGGTGGCCATTTGTTTGCGTGTCATAGACATTCTAAGGAGGAACCTAGCGGTGAACTTAGGTGTCGGATCTATAGAATCAGACTTAGGACCGAAATCATGAGAGTTAGAAGCCGTCCTTCGAGGATCAACGAATTATCACGAAATGCAAAGGGTCCAATCTAAATTGGACTACCACGAGAGTAGGGGTTGGTTTAATCGGGCACAGTTTTTGTAACCCGAGAGGGAGCTTAAACTATTTGAGGATAAATTCATCTTCAAGGAACTTTCGATAATTAACAAGGTTTAATCAATTTGGTAACAAAAACGATCTTGTTGGTAACCCAAATTCCTAGGAATCCATTTAGATCTGAAAAACCATAAATTGTTTACTTTCTGTTTTACTTGATTGCATCTCATCTCTTATTTCAAATATCAAAACATTTTCTAAAATCCAGTTTAGTCAATTTGATAATTAGTTGTGATTCGAGATCACGGTCTCTGTGGGATCGATATCTTTTTATTACTTGGCGACAATCCGGTACACTTACCGGATCGCACATGCACTCGTACGAGGCACGACATCAATGAACTATTTAAAATGACTGATCATGAAACAATAGATAAGATGTTTGGAAGATTTCAAACTATCACCAACAGTCTCAGATCTCTCAAAAAAATATGAAAATAGAGACCATGTTAGAAAGTTTCTGAGAAGTTTATTTAAAATGGCCTCTCTTAATGTGTATGCAAGTGTTTTTAGTGTCAAATTGTAAAGACAGGTATCAAGCAATATTCAACAAGTTCAGTGAGCAATCAAAGGAGAATATTCAAGGAAGAACTTGGAGGAATCAAAGAGCAAGGACGAAGATCAAGGAATCATCAAGACAAGAGCTTAACGAAGAAATTAGTGTTAAGTCTTAGATGATTTGTAAGAGATAAAATCTCTTATTCACAAATAAGCTCAATTTGAAAAGTTGCATGAAAGAAAATCATTTTTCATAACCTGCATTAAAAGAATAAGTTTTCATAAATGAAAATGATTTTTAAAATAAGATTTCAAAGTGCTCGTCCAACACTGGAATAATATAAGTGCTCGTCCAACACTGGTAATAGTAAAAAATGACGTCCACTAAGGTGATACAAGCGCACGTCCACTAAAGTGATACAAGCGCACGTCCACTAAAGTGACACAAGCGCACGTCCACTGAAGTGATAAAAGTGCTCGTCCACACAAGTCTTTGGACTTGCTAAGATCTTAATGAGAAGCTCCGTCCACTGACATGGCATATGGAGCTCGTCTACTAGTTGGAGCATGTCCAATTACTTTGTGTTAGTACTCCCGTCTGCTGTCGTGGCAAATGGACGCGACTATTTTCTTCAAATGGGCTTGGCAATTTTTTAAAGATGGACGCGGTTATTTTTTTAAGATAGACTTCAAATGGATGCAGCTATTTTTCCAAATGGACTCGGTTATTTTATGGACGTGAATTCTACAAAAACAATCAGAATCTTATTTCAAGAATGAGAATCAAGAAAACAGATTCTGTTAATCAGATCCAAATCTGTTTTGATTGATCCCAACAACTATAACTTGTTTTCTATATAAAGAGGGATCAAAAGGAACACTTAAATAACATATACGAATATCATAACATATTACAGTTTTACGAAATCGTTTTGAGAAATCAATTGTGAAAATCATTCATCATCTTTATTGAGCTTACTGAGAAAAGAGTGTTTCAATACTCAAAGTGCTTCAATTTGTTTATCTGACTATTGAGAGTTAGGAATCAACTTTTGTTTTTACTTTTGGTTGTAAAGAGAGAGAGTCTCTCTGAGTGATTAGGGTGAGGTATCCCTAAGGTTGAACATTGAGGCTCTTCACAAGAGTGTGGTATCTCGAGGTCAAGGAGTGCTTTGTGGTGTGAAGGTTTTTCAAGCTACCTGGTAAAGCTTGTGTGTTAGTGTGTGAAATTCCACAGGTGGAGTGGGGACTGAATGTAGGTCACAGTGGTGGTGACTGAACCAGGATAAATCTGGTTGTGTGGTATCCCTAAACTCAAACTCCTTTACTTTCTGTTTATGTTCAAGAACCCGCAACTTTGATGTTTAAAGTTCAATATAATTTCTGTTCTTGATCTGTATAAACTGTATTTTGTTATTACTGAAACTGAACTATTACTGATTATTAAACCGGAACCTATTCTGAATCTTTCTGAATTAATCCTTCTTATCCTCATCACCTTTTATTCAAGATTTTATACAAACCCTTCATTGATCTTGTAAAAGATCCTGAGAAACACTAATCCGCAACTCTAATTTATAAAGCTTTGTGAAAAAGCTTTAAGAGGGAAATATTTTTGAAAACTTAATTCACCCCCCCCCCCCCCACCCTCTCTTGAGTCGTTGAAGCCAAAACAACAACCCAAAGTTACTGCTATTCAGGAAGCTAAGAACCTGAATACTCTTTCTCTAGAAGAGCTTCTTGGATCTCTCAAAGTTCATGCACTTGAACTGAATGAAGAAGACAATTCCTGAAAAGGAAAGTCTATTTCCCTAAAGGCAAAGAAATCAAGTTCATCAAAAGCTCTCAAAGCTGTTGAATCCTCAGATGATGTTGGAACTTCAGACAATGATGAAGGATCAGATGAAGATGAACTATCTTTCATCTCCAGAAAGATTCAACACATGTGGAGAAAGAAAGGTGGCCTCAGGAAGAAGCAGTTCAACAAAAAGTTTTCCAAGGAGAAATCATACTCCAAGGAAAAAGGTCCACTCTTGTGCTTTGAATGCAAGAAGCCTGGTCATTTCAAAGCTGATTGCCCTGATCTGAAGGACAAAAAGAAGTTCTTCAAAAAGAAGAAGGGTTTGATGGCTACTTGGGAGGATCTGGATCTATGCTTATCTGATGAAGAAGATGAAGCTGAAGAAGAGGCAAATATTTGTCTCATGACTGACACGACATCAGAAAGTTAATACACTGATGCTGAGGTAATGGACTCTGACTCGTCCACTCTTCAAAATGCATTTGATGAATTGTTGCATGAGTCGTTCATACTGTCTCATGAGTATAGGAGTCTCAAAAAGAAGTTTACATACTATCAAAAGATAATGATAAGGTTTGCATGGAAAAACAAAACCTTAAAGATGAAAATGACAAACTAAAATCAGAAAATGTCAGTCTAACTGACAAACTTGAGTGTGAGCCTGATGTTTCTTGTGAAGTTACAAAATTGAAACAAGATGTTATGTATTTGACAGACACTATGTCAAAGCTTGTAGGTGGCTCAGATAAGCCCAGTCTCATTTTAAGGTACTCTAGATCACCTTATGATAAATCTGTCCTCAGGTATGACAAGGAGAAGTATGAAACATCTCACAAAAGGTCAAAACCACATGCACAACATAGAGCTTCAAAAGCTCCAGATAAACATGCTAAAACTAAGTCAGGCCCGTCCAACACCTTTTGCAAAGTGTGTGGAAAAAGTGGGCATGTTACATCTAGATGCATACATAATAAACATGCTAAACATTTTCGTCCAGTGAAAACTAACAAGAAAGGAACCAAGTCAGTTTGGGTACCTAAAGATAAGATAATACCTGTTGCACATTTGCTTAACAACAGGAAAGAAACAAACATCTTGGTACCTGGGCAGTGGGTGCTCATGTTACATGACGGGAGAAAAGTGTATGTTCCAAGATCTTAGACACAAAGATGGTGGTTAGGTTACTTTTGGAGGAAACCAGAAAGGGAAGATCATTGGTATAGGTAAAATTGGTAAACATCCTTTCCCTCCATTGATAATGTTCTTTTGGTTAATGGTTTAAAATATAATCTGCCGAGCATAAGTCAATTAAGTGACAATGGATATGTTGTTTCTTTTGATAAGAACATGTGTAATGTCAAGAAAAATGACGGATCACTTTTATTCACTGCTAAGAGGCAAAACAATTTGTATAAAATTGACTTGGAGGACCTCTCAAATCAAAGTGTCTCATGTCTAGTGTCCATTGAAGATGAGTGATGGATTTGGCACAAAAGGCTACATAATGCAAGCCTGAGATTAATCTCAAAGCTAAATAAGCATAACCTCGTGAGAGGGCTACCAAACCTTAAGTACAAATCTGATGCTCTCTGTGATGCATGTCAAAAGGGAAAACAAGTCAAGGGTTGTTTTGAATCTAAGAATGTAGTTAGTACCTATAGACCACTAGAATTACTACACCTTGATCTCTTTGGTCCAACAAGGACTGCTTCTATCAGTGGTAAGAAATATGGTCTAGTCATTGTAGACGACTACACTAGATGGACATGGGTTATGTTCCTAGCTCACAAGGTTGAGTCTTTCAAGATCTTTTCTATATTCTGCAAACGTGTTCAGAATGAAAAAGGCATGTGTATCACTTCAATCAGAAGTGACCATAGGGGAGAGTTTGAAAATGAGCTATTTCATAAGTTCTGTGAAGAAGGTGATATTATTCACAACTTCTCAATACCTAGAACATCACAGAAAAATGGTGTGGTAGAGAAAAAGAACAGATCTCTTCAAGAGATGGCTAGAACTATGCTTAGTGACAACTCTGTCCCTATACACTTCTGGGATGAAGCTGTTAACTCTGCCTGCTACATTCAGAACAGAATATACATCAGACCTATCTTGAATAAAACTCCTTATGAATTGTGGAAGGGATGAAAACCCAACATTTCATACTTTCATCCTTTTCGTTGTAAATGTTATATATTGAATACTAAAGATCAACTAGGTAAGTTTGATGCAAAAGTAGATAATGGAGTACTATTAGGATATTCTGAAACATCAAAAGGTTTTAGAGTTTATAATTCTAGAACTCTAGTAGTAGAAGAATGTAGTCATGTCAAGTTTGATGACAAGCAGTCTGATAAGAAATTATCAGAGCTAGATGAAATTTTTGCAGATCTTGATCTAAATATCTCAGGAGGTACAATAGAGGTAAAAGCCGATGATCAAGTGGACGACCCTCCTCAACAACCAGAAACCTCCACTTCTCAACATGATACTATTCAGAGATCTTGGTACTTCAAAAATTATCATCCACAAAATCAAATCATTGGAAACCCCAATGATAGGATAAGAACCAGATCAACTTTCAGAGAGCATGAAGATTCTGCACTAGTCTGAGTTGGAACCAAAGACAATAGACGATGCTCTGTTGGACGATGGCTGGATTCTAGCTATGCAAGAAGAATTGAATCTGTTTGAGGGAAGTGATGTTTGGAATCTGGTACCCTTGCTTAAGGACAAATCAGTTATTGGAAGAAAATGGGTTTATAGAAACAAACTTGATGAGAATGGTAAGGTGGTAAGAAATAAAGCAAGACTTGTTGCACAAGGTTACTTTCAAGAAGAATGTATAGATTATACTGAAACTTTTGCTCCTGTTGCTAGATTAGAAGCAATTAGGATTTTACTTTCATTTGCTGCACATCATAGCATTATGCTTTTTCAAATGGATGTTAAAAGTGATTTTCTAATTGGCTTTATTAATGAAGAAGTATATGTCATGCAACCTCCGGGTTTTGAAAGTGAAACCCAACCTGAACATGTATATAAGCTTAAGAAAGCTTTATACGGCCTTAAACAAGCCCCTAGAGCTTGGTATGATAGGCTAAGTTCATTTCTAATGGAAAATGGCTTTAATAAAGGAAAGCTTGATACGACCTTGTTTAGAAGGTCCATTAAATCTAATTTCATAATTGTGCAAATATATGATGATGATATTATATTTGGTGCTACTAATGAATCTCTGTGCAAAGAGTTTTCTAAGTTAATGCAGAAAGAGTTTGAAATGAGCATGATGGGAGAACTCGAATTCTTCCTTGGACTTCAAGTTAAACAATCTATGGACGAGGTGTATATCCATCAAACCAAGTATACAAAGGAACTCCTGAAGAAGTTCAAAATGGATGATTGCAAGCCAATGAATACCCATATGCACCCCACGTCCATACTGAACAAAGATGATAAAGAGAAAAAGGTAGACCAAAAGGTAAATAGAGGTATGATAGGATCTCTCCTATATCTTACCGCATCTAGACCTGATATTATGTTCAGTGTATGTTTATGTGCTCGATTTCAATCTGATCTTAGAGAATCTCACTTATCAACAGTTAAGAGAATATTTAGATATTTGAAAGGTACTATTAATATGGGTTTCTGTTTTAAGAAAAATAAAGATTACAAATTAGTTGGTTTCTGTGATGCTGACTATGTTGGAGACAGAATTGAAAGAAAAAGTACCAGTGGAGGATGTCACTTCATTGGAGATAACCTTGTCTCATGGTCAAGCAAAAGACAAAGTACCATAGCCTTATCAACTACTGAAGCTGAGTATATTTCAGCTGCTAGTTGCTGCTCACAACTTCTATGGATCAAACATCAATTGGAGGACTACAATGTGTTTGTAAGTAGTATTCCACTTATGTGTGATAATACTGTTGCAATTAATTTATCTAAGAATCCAATATTGCATTCTAGAGCTAAGCATATAGAAATTAAACATCATTTTATAAGGGACTATGTGCAAAAAGGTATTTTTGATATACAATTTGTAGATACTGACCATCAATAGGCATATATCTTTACTAAACCTCTTGTTGAGGACAGATTTATTTTCATTAGAAAGCATCTTAATATGCTATATGTGGATTGATTAAAGCGTCAAGTCTTGAGAATTTTGTTGTTGATATATGTGCGTCTAAAGCATTTCAAGTCCATTGCATGATTAAAGTGTTCATCTACTGCATACCGTGTCCATACTTGCTTGCTTTTTGATTGGACCCGTCCATACGCATATTTATTAATTGCATTTGTTTTGTCTCGAAGACAAATTTATCCTATATTCTCTAATGCTGAGTCAGTTACTTTCAATAATCCCATCAAAACCTTTTTATAGTTTCAAAATACCAACGCCGTTTTATCCTTAATGACATGTCTTGTCAAATATTTTCTTTTTGATTTATTTCCAAAAGAAAAACCTTTGAAATTCAAAACCTTTTGAAAGTAACCTCCTTCCTTCTGAGAAACCTTTCGCTACCTTCGTCTCTGAACTCTTTGCTTCCAAACCCTAACCTTCAATCTTCAACTATGGCTTCTTCTTCAACCTTTAATGTGGACAAGCTGAATGTTGCTATTGAGCACCACTTCAACTTTGGAATCTTGGAGGAATATAACTTAGATATTAGCATGAACATCAATCTTTCAAGTGGGAGGATTCTTCATGGAAAAAGTCTCCATTTTTCCTAATCTGATCAAGGATTTCTGGAGAGGTCTTCAAGTTACTAATAAAGAAGTCTTCACCACCGTTTTGGGGAAGAGAATAGTGGTTTCAGAGAAAACCATCTCAGATGCCATCATCTGCGCTCAGGAAGGAGTTGTCTTTACTGAGACATGGGAGACGAACCTTGGTGGTTCTGAAGTAATAACTACCTTTCTGATGAGAGAAGACACAGTGAGAACTCATTCTTAGAAGTCAGTGGAAATGAAGGATTTGGTTCGCATTCTTCATCAGTTGCTAAACAAGGTCATCCTGCACAAAATAGGGTCTAAGGACAATCTGTTAGCTCTGCACAAATTCAGGGATCTTGTTGTTAACAGGAAGAAGCTCTCTGCACCTCCTTACGGTCACCTTCTATCAAAGATCTTCAAGTCACAAGGAATATATGACTTCATTGCTGCTAGGTCTTCTGAAGTGCAAGCAAGAATACTGACTGAGAAGCCAATGTCTGCTACCGATTTTGATAAAATGAACATTGCCAACATGAATCTCAGCACTTACATTGCTGCTGCCTTGGCCAAAACAGAGCAAATGATGAAGATTAAGGAAGAACAAGTTGAGCAAAACAATGCTGAAGATCTTGGGCTAAAAATAACAATGAGGAAAAAGACAAAAACTGTGAGAAAGCCAGCTGTCAAGAAGCCTACTGCTGGGATTGTAATAAGGGAACAAACTGATGTTGCCTCTCAAGCCGCCCCTTCTCAGAAAAGGACAAGGAAGAAGATCCAATCTCATTCTGAGGATGAGGATGATGAGGACATGGCTCCCATTAGTTATGTTTTGAAGAAACAAAGGACTGATGCTACTTCTGGTGTTGCTGATATCCCCATTCCTACATAACCCAGAAGGCAACCTCCTAGAAAAGCTAAGTCTGTGATGGCTTCCGAGGTAATTCTTCCTGCTAATGGCCCTGTACAATTAGCAGTAGATGCCTTAGTGTCTAGTTTTGAGGATACAATGGAAGCTGCTTCTGTACCTTCTACTTTTGTGAATCAAAACTGTAGATGATGTATACATTCCCACACTTCCATCACCACAAAGAACTTCACTTGACCAACCACAAACAGCCTCATCAAAAAGACCACAATTCCAACCCTTGATATCTGAGAATGACCCCTGGTTCAACCAACTAGACGATGGAATTATCCCTGGTGCACCCTTTCCCAAACATTAAAAGACAAAATTTCCATACACTTGCCCATCTGGTCTTGATGATGGCCAATCTGAAAACTGGGCCAAAGTAAAGAGGAACTGGAAAATTCTGTATCATACTCATGAACCTGAACCTGTTTCAACCAGACCCTGGTATCCTTTACCAGAGTATGAGTATGAACCTGAACCCACTTACTACCCCTGGCATCAACCTCACCCTGATATCCCTGTTAGGACGAATCTAGGCAAGTATACCTAGTCGTACAAGTAATAAAGAGGTAAGAGGGATATCGTTCCCACGAGGACTGAGACAAGTACTAGCACGTACCGAATCAACTACTATCTAAGCGAACCTTTGGATGGAAGGGAGTTCAATACTAAATACCAATCCCAAGAGTTAAAATAAACAAAATAAAAGGAAAAAGTTATTTTTGTATTTTTGTCGAACACTTGGAATGCAGAAAAAGGGATTCTTCAAATAGATGAAAGATGTTGGGATTAAATTTCACTAAACCTTTGTCTCATGCAATACCAAGAACACCAATCCAGTTTATGCTTCAAATATCAAAATCAACCCAAAAGATTACTCAAGCCCTAATTCCTTAGATGACAAGAGCCTAAATCCCCTAATTAAACCCTAATTATTTAGGTGGCCTAATTAGTGAATTTGCATTAAGAGTAAGGATTACACGATTACTAATAAACCAAAATCCATTCCTAGATGCAAGGTTTACTAGGTGATTAATTCCAGATCAAGAATCAATAAGAACGTCCCCATTGCAAATCAAATCTCAAAATCAATTCATGGATGATCAGATCACAAAAAGCATTAAGCATAGGAATCAAACACTAATACGAAAGTATAAACACAGATTAATAAATCAAGGAAAATACACGAGGTTCAGTTTAGCTACATCTAATCCCAACAAAAAGGGATTTAGCTACTCATAATGATAGAGAAAGCCAAAACCAAAACAATAGAGACAAGAGGAAGAAGGAACTCCATGGAAGCTTTCCACATGCAGTCCCAGCAGCTCCTTGGCTCAGAGAGAACGTGTTTTATTTCTAGGGTAAAAGTCTGCTCCAGAGGTTATCCCCAGTCCCCCTTATGTTGTGCCCCTGATGCCTTTTTATAGATTAGACGCGCGTCACGGCCGTGATGGCCATCACGGCCAGGCCGTGACGGGTTCTGCCTTGTCGTGCTTTCAATTTTTGATTCATCACGGCCGTGATCACTTCTGCCTTGAACGTTGCTTCACCAAATGGTGTGTCACGGCCGTGATGGGCATCGCGACTTGATCGTGACAGATTCTGCCTAGAAGGGGTCTGGCTCAATTAACATGTCACGACCGTGATGGGCATCACGGCTAGGCCGTGACAGCTTCTGACTTTTGCCTTCTTTCTTTCCAGTTATTGCTCGATCACGGCCGTGATGGTCATCACGGCTAGGCCGTGATGGGCTCTGTTTGGTACATTTTATTCACTTTTCAAGCTCTATCTTCATCCAAGCTCCATCATGGTCAATCTTGAGCATTTTACCCTTAATTCTTGCAAAACAATACCACGAAACTGCCTCACCCGTTCCAAGGTAAAAACTAATAAAAATCAATTTAAATATGCCTAAACTATATGAAAATGCATGCAAAAATGTACATAAAATATGAGGTGAAATCACACTCATCAAATCACCCCAAGCTTGTTCATTTGCTTGTCCTCAAGCAATCACTAAGGCCAGAAGATATAAATACTCAGAGCATGGATAGTGAATCAAGAACCCGAGTAACTGATCCAAGTAATAGGCATTTTCAAATAATTCACCAGGAGATGATCAATTTCAAGTCCAATTAGAAGCTTAGGTTTCCTAAACTCATATTCTCACTGATTCGGGCACTCTTTCTCACCTCACTCAAGTGTTTAAGGATATATGACATTTCGCTCAATTTCCTCAAGGAATGAATTCTACCATAAGCTTGACTATTAACCAAATCTCTACTTTATTAATGAAAACACCTAAGAATCAAGAGGTCTTTTACTTTGGTTGTAACGGGGCTATGGGATTAATCGTCAGGTGGGGAAATCAAGAAAAGGGAATTTCAAGAAGGCTAAACAAAATATCAAGCATTGCAAAGCATGACACCTTCTAAAATACCTTTGTGGGTTTCGATTCACTTTTCCACCTTTCTTTCTTTCTTTTTATTTTATTTCTCACTTCCTTTTGTCATCCCCTTCTCTCTATATATTTTCTCTCTCTCTCTCTCTCTCTCTTTTTTAAGGAGAAGGGGAGATTTTCAATTCAAGAGAAATATTTTCTGACTTTCTCATCCCATACTTTTTCAACTACCTTTTTACCCTTTTTGTAATACTTTAAAAGGTGCCATACCAAGCATTATTCATCAAAGTAATTAAAGGTACCAAGAAAAGTATTTTATTCTTTCAGGCTCAAAATCGGGCAACTAAGGGGTAGCAATTAGTCATTCAAAGCTCAAAAGGCCGGAAAAAATCTAGTGCCTCAATCATTTTCAAAAATGTTTTAAAAAATTTTTAAGCTTCAAAACGGTTTCAAGTCAAGTTCTAGAGAATACAATCCAAGAGGAATAACACTCTATCACAAAGAATGGGGTAAATTTAGTGAGTACCCCTTTTTGGCTCAAGAATCTCACATTTAGTAGTTTAAAAATCAATGAGAAACACAAGTCTACGGAACCATATTCTAATTATCAACTATCAAAGATCATCTCAAGCATTTTTATTTGTAGCCTTATCACAAGAATAAAAATTTGGGTTCAGAAATTCACTCTCATTTTATTTGGCACTCAGTTCTCACAATTGGATGCATAATCTAAGCAAGGAGCAATCGAATCATGTGATCATGCAAAACTGTGCCTATATGAATGCAACATGAAAAATGCAAAAATTCAAAAATTTGCAAAAATACCCCTACCCCAAGCTTAAAAACTTACATTGTCCCCAATGTAAATAATCAAGTCGGAGAGAGGAGAAAAATGGAACGACTTATCGAGGTGCTAGCGGGCGCTGGCTCACATGCCTAGTCAGAGGGATTGCATGAAAAATGTGTCACGGCCGTGATGCTCATCACGGGCAGACCGTGATCAATTCTGTCCATAGGAGCTGGCCTGTCACGGCCGTGACCTGTATCACGGCTAGGTCGTGATACTCTCTGATCTTCAGGGCCCTTCTCATCACGCCCGTGATGGATATCACGGCCGGGCCGTGATCCTTTCTGATCTTCATGGCTGGCTTATCACGGCCGTGACCAGTGTCACGGCTTGGGCGTGATGGTTGCTGACTTTGTTTGTCCTTGCCCTTTTTGCTTCTCCTTCCTTCTTGCCCTGAAAACACTTAACACATCTATTAGTTTATGATCTTTTTCCTCTTGATCTTCTCAAATTATACAAGAGTTAAAATCAAAAACAAATGGAAAAGGAAAAGAAAACTTGGGTTGCCTCCCAATAAGCACTTCTTTAACGTCACTAGCTTGACGAGTCGACGATCTCAAGGATCACGAAGGCGCACAGCTGTGGTCAATCTCTCGATGTCACCACCCAAGTAGGCCTTGAGCCTTTGGCCATTGACCTTGAAGATCCTTTTTGAAGTAGGATCCTCCACTTCTATAGCTCCATGAGGTGAGAATTCTTTGACAATGAATGGTCCCGACCACTTAGACTTCAACTTGCCCGGAAACAATCTCAGCCGGGAATTGAATAATAAAACGTGTTGTCCCAGCTGAAATGCTTTCATCACAATCTTCTTGTCATGATAAGTCTTGACTCGCTGCTTGTAAATAGTTGCATTCTCATATGCATTAAGGCGCATCTCCTCTAATTCATGAAGCTGATTGACTCTTTTCTCACCCGCCAAAGTGGCATCAAAATTCAAGAACTTCAATGCCCAAAAGGCTCAATGCTCCATCTCTACGGGTAGATGACATGCCTTCCCATAGACCATCTGAAACGGAGATAACCCCACAAAAGTTTTTAATGCAGTCCGGTAAACCCACAAGGCATCGTCAAGCTTCTTTGCCCAATCTTTTCTTGAAGTGGCTACAGTCTTTTCCAGAATTCGCTTAATCTCCTGATTAGAGACCTCCGCTTGCCCATTTGTTTGTGGATGATATGGGGATGCCACCTTATGCCTCACATCATACTTGGTCAACACATTTTTCAGTTGTGAGTTGCAGAAGTGAGATCCCTCATCACTTATAAGGACCCTTGGGACACCGAACCGGGCAAAAATATTCTTTTTGATGAACTTAATCACTGTCTGTGCATCATTCTTCGGTGTTGCAACGGCCTACACCCATTTAGAAACATAGTCCACCGCCACCAAGATATATTGATTGGAGAATGAAGGTGGAAGTGGACCCATAAAATCCAAGCCCCAACAATCAAATACCTCAACCTCCAATATGTTTTGCAGTGGCATCTCATCCCTTTTAGATATGTTCCCGGTCCTTTGGCACTTGTCACAACTCTTCACATGATTGTAAGCGTCCTTGAAAATTGAGGGCCAAAAGAGCCCAGATTGGAGGACCTTTGCAGCTGTCCTATCCCCGTTGTAATGTCCACCATATGGAGAGTTATGGCAATGCCACAAAATACTTCTCGCTTCCTCTTGACTAACACACCTCCTCCATAAGCCATCCGGTCCAACCTTGAACATAAATGGGTCATCCACATGAAATGGTTGGCATCCCGGAAGAATTTTTTCTTTTGTTGCCAAGTGAGGTGCTCTGGAACAATGTTGGCTGCCTTGAAGTTTGCCATGTCGGCAAACCATGGTCTTTCATGCACCAGAAATAAAGCCTCATCCGGGAACTCATCCCGAATGTCCTTTTCTTTTACAGTAACCTCCTCATTCACCAAACGAGATAAGTGGTCAGCCACCACGTTTTCGCTGCCCTTTTTGTCCTTAATGACTAAGTCAAATTCCTGCAACAATAGAATCCACCTTATGAGTCTTGGTTTTGAATCTAACTTAGTCAACAAATATTTAATTGCAACATGATCAGTAAAAACAGTGACTTGTGACCCAATCAAGTATGAACGGAATTTTTCCAATGCAAACACTATGGCTAGCAACTCTTTTTCAGTTGTTGCATAATTTATTTGGTTCTCATTGAGAACCTTGCTAGCATAGTGAATGGCATGGAAAAACTTTTCCCTTCACTGTCCCAAAACTGCCCCAACTGCGTAGTCACTGGCATCACACATTAATTCAAATGGTGACTCCCAGTTGGGTGCAACAAGAATGGGAGCGGTGATCAACTTTTCTTTCAAAATTTGAAAAGAGGTAAGGCAAGCAGTATCAAACACAAATGGTGTGTCCTTGTTCAAAAGGCTACACAATGGCCTGGCTATCTTTGAGAAGTCTTTGATGAACCTCCGGTAAAAGCCTGCATGCCCAAGAAAACTCCTCACACCCTTGACATTCACTGGTGGAGGTAGTTTCTCAATTACATCAATCTTGGATTTGTCCACTTCGATCCCCTTAGTTGAAATCTTGTGCCCAAGCACAATGCCCTCCTGCACCATAAAATGACACTTTTCCCAATTTAAGACTAAATTGGTGTCCATGCACCTCTTTAACACAGCAGCAAGGTTAGACAAACAATTATCATAAGAGGAACCGAAAACAGAAAAATCATCCATAAAAACTTCAGTGTATTTTTCTACCATATCAGAGAAAATGGAAAGCACGCACCTTTGAAATGTTGCAGGCGCATTACAAAGACCGAAAGGCATTTTCCGATAGGCAAAAACTCCAAAAGGGCATGTAAAGGCAGTTTTCTCTTGGTCTTCCGGGTTAACCGCAATTTGGTTATAACCCGAATAACCATCCAAGAAACAATAATAAGCTTGCCTGGCCAACCTCTCCAACATTTGGTCCATGAATGGAAGTGGGAAGTGATCTTTCCTAGTAGCTTGATTTAGCTTCCGGTAATCTATACACATTCACCAACCGGTGACCATTCTAGTTGGGATCAACTCATTTTTCTCGTTGTTCATGACGGTCATGCCACCTTTCTTGGGAACCACTTGTACCGGACTCACCCAAGCACTATCGAAAATCGGATAAATCATTCCAGCTTCAAGGAGTTTCAGCACCTCCTTCCTTACCACTTCTTTCATTGTAGGATCGAGCCTCCTTTGCGGTTGGACCACCGGTTTAAATTCAGCCTCCATCATGATCTTGTGCATACAGAATGTAGGGCTAATACCTTTCAAATCTAAGATGGACCATACAATAGCTATTTTATGCTCTCTAAGCACCCTTACAAGTTTCTCCTCTTCCAACTTGGACAATACATTGCTCACTATGACAGGATTTTCATCATTCTCACCAAGGAACACATATTTCAAGTGGGGAGGTAGAGGTTTAAGCTCTAACTTGAGCTTCTCTTGGACTTCATCCTTCTTGAGCTCTTCTTTCTTGGTATTGACAGAAAGTTGACTAGGTTGAGCTTCCAAATCACACAAACACTCCTCTATTTCCTTCGCCTCTCTCTCATCAAGATTTTCAATAGAATTCATAATTACCTTCTCAAGAGTAGAGGAATGGTGTTGATGTTCAAAGGCCTCTTTAGCCACTACATCCACAATGTCCATGCGGAAACAATTTTCTTCATCACTCGGGCGATGCATAGCTTCAAATACATTGAAAGTAACCTCTTCATCTTGCACTCTGAGTCGAAGTTGGCCTTTTTGTACATCTATCAAAGCACGACCAGTTGCTAGAAAAGGTATCCCCAATATAAGTGGAACTTATGCACCCTCCTCCATGTCTAATATCACAAAATCTGCTGGGAAGATAAACTTATCCACTTTAACCAAAACATCTTCCAGAATACCAAAAGGACGCTTGATTGATCTATCGACTAGTTGCAATGCCATCCTTGTTGGTTTCACTTCACCACCTCCAAGCTTGTTCAAGATTGAAAGCGGCATCAAATTGACACTCGCCCCCAAGTCACACAAGGCCTTCCCAATAGCAACACTCCCAATTGTGCAGGGGATTGTAAAACTACCAGGGTCTTTAAGCTTTGGAGGTAGCTTCTTTTGAAGTATCGCACTACATTCTTCAGTCAAGGCAACAATCTCATCTTCTTTAAACCTTCTTTTCTTCGTAAGTAACTCCTTCATGAACTTTGCATAAGTTGGCATTTTCTCTAGTGCTTCAGCAAAGGGTATGTTGATTTGCAGCCTCTTAAAGATGTCAAGAAATTTGGTAAATTGCTCTTCCTTCTCCTTCTTCTTGCTTAAGTGAGGATATGGCAACTTTACATAAGAAGGGATCTCTTGAGGCTTGTCTCCATCTTTCAAAATCTGACTTTTACTCCTCCTCAAAATTGAATTTTCATCTACTAACTTTTCTCTCTTGTCTTTTTCTTCTTCCTCTATTACAACCTCTTTGCCTTTTTCCTCAATTTTCTCTCTTTTTTCAGCACTCAACTCTGTTTTTTTAGCACCTCTCTGATTTTTCAACAAAGGCTCACCGCTCACTTTCTCAAGACTTTTACCACTCCTCAATACAATAGCCTTACAATGCTCTTTAGGATTTGTTTGAGTATTACCTGAAAAACTGCTGCTGGATTGTTCCGCTAGGTGCTTTTCAATTTGTCCAACTTGAACCTCCAAGTTCTTTATGGCAGCATCGGTGTTTTTCTGGTTTGACATGGACATTTGAATGAATTGATTGAGGGTGTTCTCCAAGATTGAAGTCCGGTCTTGAGGTGGTTGTGTGGGAAGAGGCTTGCTTGCTTGTCCGGCATCCTGTTTCCAACCAAAACTTGCCTGATTCCTCCACCCTTGGTTGTAATTGTTGGAGTATTGGTTGTTACCTTGCCGCCCATAGTTCCCCATATAATTAGCTTCCTCATGGGAACTAGGTGTGGCCTCACAATTTCCATTGTCATGATCTCCTCCACAAAAATCACATCTCATTACCTGTTGAGGTGGCATGGTTGTTCCTTGAATGGTCTGGAGTTGTTGTGGGAGTTGAGCTAGTTGCTTGGTAATGGACTCAAGTTGTTGTGTCATAAGCTTATTTTGAGCCAAAAGTGCAGTTTGTGAGTCTAACTCCAACACTCCCTTTCTTGATGTGGTACCTCGGTCATAATGCATCAAATAGTCATTAGATGCCATAGCTTCTATCAAAGTCAATGCTTCCTCTGGTGTCTTTGTGTTCATGGAACCTCCAGTTGAGGCATCCAACATAAACTTGGTTGACGGCCTCAATCCATTGCAAAATGTTTGCATTTGGACAAGATCATCAAACCCATGATTTGGACATCTTCGGAGCAAATCTTTGAACCTCTCCCATGTGTCATGAAGAGTCTCACCCTCTTGTTGAGAAAAGCTTGTGATATCACCCCGTGTCTTCACAAATCTTGAGGTTGGAAAGAATCTTGCAAGAAATTTAGCCTCTAAGTCATCCCATGTAGTGATGCTCCCCCTTGGTTGAGATTAGAGCCAAGCCTTGGCTCTATCTCTTAGAGAGAATGGGAACAACCTTAGGTGAATCGCATCATCGGTAGCACCATTTAACTTCACTGTATCACACAGCTCAATGAAGTTGGAGATATGGTTATTAGGATCCTCCTTCTACATCCCGACAAATTGATTTTGCTGCATCATATTCAAGAGAGCTGGCTTGATCTCAAAATTGTTGGAATTCACTGGAGGCCTCACTATGATAGTGACATGACAATTGACATTTGTATTGCCATAATCTCCAAGTGTCCTCCGTGGAGCACCCTCACCATTGCCTGCCATCTCAAGTGGTTCTTGATGAGCTTGTGCAGCAGAGGTCTCTTGTTCTCTTTCTTGTTGCTCTAATAGCTTCTGCTGTCTTGCTTGCCTCCGATTCTCCCTAGCTGTTTTCTCTATTTCAGGATCGTAGAGAAGTTGGTCAGCTGGGATAGTACCTCACATACACAAAAGTCTAAAGCCTAGAATTTTAGCACTCAAATGACAGCAAAGAGAAATAGATAATAAAACAGGAAAAAAAATAAAACTGTGCCTAAATTAGTAATCGAATTGGGTATGATAATATTGAAACTCAGTCCCCAGCAACGGCGCCAAAAACTTGTTGGGACGAATCTAGGCAAGTATACCTAGTTGTACAAGTAATAAAGAGGTAAGAGGGATATCGTTCCCACGAGGACTGAGACAAGTACTAGCACGTACTGAATCAACTACTATCTAAGCGAACCTTTGGATGGAAGGGAGCTCAATACTAAATACCAAGCCCAAGAGTTAAAATAAACAAAATAAAAGGAAAAAGTTCTTTTGGTATTTTTGTCGAACACTTGGAATGCAGAAAAAGGGATTCTTCAAAGAGATGAAAGATGTTGGGATTAAATTTCACTAAACCTTTGTCTCATGCAATACCAAGAACACCAATCCAGTTTATGCTTCAAATATCAAAATCAACCCAAAAGATTACTCAAGCCCTAATTCCTTAGATGACAAGAGCCTAAATCCCCTAATTAAACCCTAATTATTTAGGTGGCCTAATTAGTGAATTTGCATTAAGAGTAAGGATTACACGATTACTAATAAACCAAAATCCATTCCTAGATGCAAGGTATACTAGGTGATTAATTCCAGATCAAGAATTGATAAGAACGTCCCCATTGCAAATCAAATCTCAAAATAAATTCATGGATGATCAAACCACAAAAAGCATTAAGCATAGGAATCAAACACTAATACAAAAGCATAAACACAGATTAATCAATCAAGGTTCAGTTTAGCTACATCTAATCCCAACAAAAAGGGATTTAGCTACTCATAATGATAGAGAAATCCAAAACCAAAACAATAGAGACAAGGGGAAGAAGGAACTCCATGGAAGCTTTCCACATGCAGTCCCAGCAGCTCCTTGGCTCATAGAGAACGTGTTTTCTTTCTAGGGTAAAAGTCTGCTCCAGAGGTTATACCCAGTCCCCCTTCTGTTCTGCCCCTGATGCCTTTTTATAGATTGGGCGCACGTCACGACCGTGATGGCCATCACGGCCAGGCCGTGACGGGTTCTGCCTTGGCGCGCTTTCAATTTTTGATTCACCACGGCCGTAATGCTCCTCACGGCTAGGCCGTGATAGCTTCTGCCTTGAACGTTGCTTCACCAAATGGTCTGTCACGGCCGTGATGGGCATCACGGCCTGACCGTGACAGATTCTGCCTAGAAGGGGTTTGGCTCAATTAACATGTCACAGCCGTGATGGCTTCTGACTTTTGCCTTCTTTCTTTCCAGTTATTGCTCGATCATGGTCGTGATGGTCATCACAGCTAGGCCGTGATGGGCTCTGTTTGGTACATTTTCTTCACTTTTGAAGCTCTATCTTCATCCAAGCTCCATCATGGTCAATCTTGAGCATTTTATCCTTAATTCCTGCAAAACAATACCACGAAACTGCCTCACCCGTTCCAAGGTAAAAACTAATAAAAATCAATTTAAATATGCCTAAACTATATGAAAATGCATGCAAAAATGTACATGAAATATGAGGTGAAATCACACTCATCAATCCCCACTGGCCTTCCACCATCCAAATTGTACAATAACCTTGGACCTCTCATCACTCATCTACCACAAAAGAAATTCCCTCCTAGAAAAATTTATCCCAACCTAGTCAGATACCCAGCTTTCAAACCTTTCACAGAAGGTGTAGAGAACATATCATCTCTGATTGGTGTAAGGATCCAGCAAAGAAAGATCCGACCAATGTCATCCACAAAAGGTCAAAATCCTTCAGACATGTTTCTATTATCATGGACAACAAAACCAAATGGAAGACATTCAGACATCCAAGAGAATATGGAAAAGCTGCTGATATAATTGATCATATCATGTATGCTATGCTGAAATCAGAGTTTGAGATGTTCAGGGTTGTTAGAGCTGCAAATTTTGTACCTCCTACTTGGTTGTTCCACACCCTAAAAGGTACAAAGATTGGGATCAAGCCTTATATGCTGTGTCCAAGGCTACCTATGATTGACCTAAACAAGGACAATGACAAGAAGAAGCAAAGAAACACTGGAAAGATGCCATTCCCAGATTGCTTCATGATTCACCCTGAAGCTGTCAGCCTAACTGATCAGAATGTCATAGATTATTGGTTGGCACAGCCTGTTGAAGATGTTGATGAAGGAGTTATTGTTGACATTTGGAGAACTCATATGGTGGAATGTGCACAAGAACCTTCCTCTTCTGGTCTGAGTATGGAAGAGAAAAGACTTATTCCAAAAGTCAGAGGAAAGTGTGGACTCTCACATTGCAAATACTTCATCTACAAGGATATTCTGGGACTACCTGTCACTAGTCCTGTTTTTGAAGAAGATCATGTCCACTGGGCCGAAGAGCTGCCCCCACCTGTTCTTACTCTTGCCGACTCACCTCCACCATCTCCACCTTCAGAGCACACTGATGAGGAAATAATAATTGAAGACCCTGCTATGGATGTTGACTTTGTTCAACCAGTTGCTGAAAAGTAAAAAAATAATTGCAAAGAAGGGTCTCTTATTGGTCTCCCATGGTGGGAGACATATGAAGGTCTCCCACCCTAGAATTCACCCTACTTCTATGTATGCTTATGCAGAACTGCTTTCTAATTCAGTTTCATGGGTGTCGGAACTTCAAACTGAGGAATCTAGGCCTTTTAACAATGTTATTCCTAGGTCTTATGCATAGTCTTAGCTAGCTATATGTGGCCCTATAAAAAGTTTAACGAAAGCAAGGACTAAGTAAGGAGGATTTGCTTATTTTTAAGGGAACAATAGAATGACTAAGGAAAGACTCTTATTAAGACATGATATATTTTAATCTCATTAGAAGTTAATAGGGTGATTTATAAAAGGGGGATGAATTACAATTATTGCATTATCTGAATTTCAATATATTTAAGGATGAAAAGTATAAGCCTTTTAGTGTGGTGCCCTTTGGTAAGAGGTCTAGCCATGATCCTTGACTTTACTTACTATAGTGGGTAAAAGAAGTTTTTTAAATAAAAGTAACAGGTCATTTATATTAGTAGGTAAATACTGACGCTCTCTTACGAGATGGAGCCCTAGCACCGCAAGTGTAACGTCGTCACCCTACCCCCACTGTCCACCACCTCCGCCATTCCTCTTTCTGGTTTATGGGTGTTGATCATCTCTGGACAGTGTGAAGGAAAACCATCGAGCTTCTGTTCTGGTCTGTAGGCATTGTTTGCTGCGTCTTTGTTCTTGATCGAAGGTGGACTGAATCTGTGGCACCATCAACACCATCGTTGTGCAGGGATCACCGCCTTGTCATGAAATTGGTTCTTCATGACTGACGTCAAACAACCGATCTGCCCGTGGGGCTTCCTTGATCCTCGTTCGTCTTCTCCTTAGCGCAAATCTTATTCTCAAGCTTTGAACAATTCCTTTGACATCCCTTTGAGTTAATTGCCTCGTCCTTGTTTGAAAGGCGATTCAATCTCGATCAAGATTTCACAAGAGTATCAACGTGGATTGGAGTGTTGTAAGAATAATCTTCATGGAAGCCGATTGGATCATGGAGAATGATCTCTCTTGGTAAGGGATGTTAGGAATTCAATTTTGCATCTGTTGAGGATCTAAACAATGTTTGGGCAGCAGGGACTTGGACTATACGGCCTGGTGTTCTGCGATTATCATAGTGGACACCTGACTTCAATCCCAATAAGCAAAAGCAAATTCATGCTCAATGTTGGGTGAGGATTAATTACCTCAAGAATATTGGAGACCGAGAATCCTTTTTGAAATTTCTAGTGGAATAGGTACAACTATCTCTTTAGATGATGCCACTCGCAACAGAACTTTTGGCCACTTTACTCGGATTCTTGTTGATCTTGATCTCACAGGTAAATTGTATGAGGAAATAATGGTTGAAAGAGAAGGTTTTACCTTTTATGTTGGTATTGAATATGAAAATATTCCATATTTATGTCCTCATTGCCAAGCTATTGGTCATTCACTTTTGAATTGCAAGAAGAATTCTGGTAACGCTCCTAAGCTTCATAAAGATGTTGTTGTAAAAAAGATAAGGTAATATATGTTCCTACATATATCCCCAAGCTGTTCGTGTTGATAAAGTGGGAAACGATGGTTCTTCTTCTGATTTTAAATCAGTGGATCTTGCTATTATGTGATATAATGTTGATGCTGAGATTGATGCAGACGATAATTCTGCTAAATCAGTCTATGAAACTGATATTGAGTCCTTGCACTTGGATTCACCAGAGGATATCGTCCCTCTTTCTACTGCAGCCAAGGATTTCTCTACCGGTGGTAATGGGATGCACGGTTGTATCCTAGAAGATAGAGTTAATTGTAGCACTAAAAACCAAAATGATGCCTCTTCTTCAATACCGAAAGTGGTTTCCAACACAGATAATGAAATTGCTGCCACAAATGATCATATCTCAAACGAGCATTCCCTGGCTTCTTGTGACATAACAGTTAATGGTAAGAATTTTGAGACTCCTGTGATTAATTCAAATCCTAATGTTATTCACTATATGGAAATAATTGCTAAGTTTTGGGGAGATGGAGATAAGAATGTCATAGAGAATGACTCTCTCTCAGTAGAGCAGAATGATAATGTTGTTGAAGATGATTTTACAATAGTTATGTCTAAATCATAGAAGTATAAACTGAGAAATAACATAAAACTTACTCTGAGAGCTAAGGTGTACAACACCCAATTCAAGGATGGTCATAAATTTGTTTAACATGGGTTTTGGTTTATGTCCCCCCAATATATATAGTAGGTAAATACTAACTTTTGTTATCTTTGAAAAACAAATAGGAATCTTGGGTGGTCACAACTAATGAGAGAAAAAAAAAACATTAAAATAAAATTTAAAGTAAGAATAATAAAACTATCATCTTCCTTCTTCCCATAATTTCAATTTCCTCTTTCTCATGTCTAACACCATTTTTTCACGTCTTCCACACACAAACACAAAAATGAAAAAACATTCTAGACAACAAATTAAAATAATAATAGAACCCAGATCTTCTTTCCTCTACCAATCTCACTCTCTCGCTCATTTACCCACTTGCATTTGGGTTGCAGGTCTTCCACACCTTTATGATGGACTATCATTTTTTGGGTTTCTAATTTGGAACCTTTTCCCTCTTTGTTTTTATAAATGTTAAACAATTAGTTTTATGAAGGACTGTCATTTTTTGAGTTTCTAATTTGGAACCTCTTCTTCTTCTTCTTCAAAAAAAAATGGAACCTCTTCCCTCTCTGTTTTTCTAAATGTTAAACAATTAGTGATTTTTGGCCTTATTCCTTGGAGTCCAATTGTTGTTAGTGTGAGTTCAATAAACTTTCCAACACAAGGAGTGTTAGAACCAAAGTGGTTTTGGCTTTTATAATCTCTTGAGTTTTGATGTTAACAAAAAGGTTAAATTTGTATAGCAAATTATTGTCAAAGATCTAACTAGTCTGATTGAAAGCTTGCAGGATTATTAAGTTACAATATCGGGTCAAGTTTCTCAACCTCTAGACGAGTCTTCAAAGCCTTGGTAAAATTCTAAGTCTTTTAAAGTTATCGCTAGACGAGGCATTAAGATTTTGGCTAAGGTAAAAGATACTAGACGAGTATCTATGTCTAAGAAAAGAATAGTAGACGAGGTAATAAATATCTTTAAGAAATATAGCAAGTCCAAAGACTTGATAATAGATGAGAAGTCATACTAGATGCCACGTTAGTAGACGAGCTATTAAGTCTCAGTCAGGAAAATGGCAAGTCCAATGACTTGAAACTAGATGAGTCTATAGACGCAATATCAGTAGGCGAGCCCGCCTTGCTGCTAAGTTATAACTTGCAAGTCTAAAGACCTGCACGTCTTCTAGCTATTTAAAATGAACCCGTCTAGTATAAGCGAATTTATTTCAAATGATTGAATATTTAATTCACAAGAATATATGTCACTTTCTGTGCTTTTGTTTGTTTATATCTACGTTTCTTGGTAAGAGAAACATAGTACCATCGAGAATACAAAACTTAGTACTATGGCACCTATATTGCTATAAAGTTTAAACCAAGTACAAGGAAGGAAAGTCAGATCAGCAACCTTCGATACAATAGAGAAGTGACAACTCTACTTTGAGCATTCCTCTGATAAGCAAGAGTACTTCTCAATATGCCATATCAAGTTATCATTCTCAACAGATCTTAAGTATTTAATGCTATGTATAAACGGATATATTGTGAAGACCATTGAATATGTTCAAGGTAGAAGGGCACTTCTTACATAAATATTGGACGACCCCTGTAAAACAGATATAGATATATAGAGAAGCTTTGATATTTAATAGTGCAATAACTCTGCTGAAAAATTCTCAAGAACAGATTCACTTGTAATCTTAAATGATCTTAAACCTTCATACTCTCACACTTAGTGAGCTATTAGATCAAACCTATAAAACTCTTTGTTAGAGTTAGAGCCTGAAGAGGCTTGGTAGAGAAAGATTACTTGTAGACTGAAGAGGTGTTGAATACTTGTAATCTATTTGGATAATAGTGGATAAAACCTTCAGGTAGAAGGGGTTGGACGTAGCTCTTGGTTGGAATAGTGTGAACCAGGAATAATCACTTGTGTGAATCTTCTATCCCTTGCCTTTTACAGTCTTTGTTTATACTAACTGTGGAGATTTGAATCTGAGTTTGTTAACTCTTTAAAAAGGATCTTCTTGCTTGTGTATACTTATCTTCTTTACCTTGCCAATCTGTATAAGAAAAGGCTTTTTTCAAAAAACTGTTTAGAAACACAATTTAACCCCCTTCCTGTGTTTCACTGTGTCAACTTTAGTTGGTATCAGAGCTCAGCCTCGAAAGGGTTGAGCATCTAACAAGTGCTGAGGGAGTACGATCCAACAGGCATGGATACAGAAGGACAAGCAATCAACATACCTCCTCTCTTTGATGGTTGTGATTATGACTACTGGAAAAAGAGAATGATGGTTTTTCTTGATGCACAAAATGTGGATATCTGGGAGCTGATTAAAACTGGCTACACTGAGCCAAGAGGAGATGCTGGAGCTGCTATTGCTGGAGCAGATTGGACTGCAGATCAAAAGGCCAAACATCAACTCAATCTCAAAGCTAAGAACTATCTAATGTGTGCTATCACCAAATCTGATCATGACAAGGTTCATAGCTGCAACACTGCTAAAGAAATCTGGGATACTTTTACCCTAGCTCATGAAGGGTCATCCCAAGTCAAGGAAGCTAAAATAAGCATGCTGGTTCATCAGTATGAGTTGTTCAAAATGGTTGAACATGAAACCATTGATCAAATGTTTGGAAGATTCCAAACTATCACCAACAGTCTTAGATCTCTTGGAAAGACCTATGAGAATAGAGATTATGTCAGAAAATTTTTGAGAAGTTTACATAAACAGTGAAGAACTAAGGTCACTACTATTCAGGAGGCAAAGAACCTCAATACTCTCATTTTGGAGGAGATTCTTGGATCTCTGAAAGTTCATGAGGTTGAGCTCAATGAAGAAGAAAATTCCATAAAAGGAAAGTCTGTTGCCCTAAAGGCAAAGAAGGCTAGCTCATCCAAAGTTCTCAAAGCCGAGGAATCCTCAGATGAAGTAGACCCTTTTAACAGTGATGAAGGATCTGATGAGTATGAATTGTTTTTCATCTCCAGAAAGATTCAACATATGTGGAGAAAGAAAGGTGGTTTCAGAAGGAAGCAGTTCAACAAAAAGTTCTTCAAGGAAAAATCAGACTCCAAAGAAAAACACCTCTACTTCGAGTGCAAAAAACCTGATCACTTCAAAGATGACTGCCCAGAACTGAAGGACAAAAAGAAGTTCTTCAAAAAGAAAAAAGGTTTAATGGCTACTTGGGAGGATCTTGATCTATCATCATCTGAAGAAGAAGATGAAGCTGATGAAGAGGCAAAGATCTATCTCATGGCTGGCACTTCTTCAGAAAGTGAATACACTGATGCTGAGGTAATGGAATTTGATTCATTTACTTTACAAGAAGCATTTGATGAATTGTTACACAACTCATCTATTCTGTCACATGAATATAAAAATCTCAAAAAGAAATTTTCAAGGTTGACTAAGGAATATGATAAAGTGTGCATTGAAAGGCAAGCTCTTGAAAATGAAAACAAGAAGCTTGAATAAGAGAATGTCAGTCTAACTGACAAACTCAAGGTTGAGCCTAATGTCCCTTATGAAGTTGCAAAGCTGAAACAAGATGCGACATCTCTGACAGACACTCTGTCTAAATTCATAGGTGGCTCAGAAAAGTTAGGTTTAATACTGAGGTACTCTAGGTCACCTCATGATAAATCTGGCTTAGGCTATGACAGGCATGAAGCATCTCACAAAGTATCAAAGTCTCATGCACATCACAAAAACAAAGCACAACATATTAACACAAAATCTAGCTCGTCCAACACCTACTGTGAAGTATGTGGAAAAAGTGATCACATAACATCTAGATGCATACATAGAAAGCACGTTAAATATGCTCGTCCAATGTCTACTAACAAGAAATGACCCAAGTCAATCTGGGTACCTAAAATTCAAATTATACCTATTGCAGACTTTCTTAACAATAGAAAAGAAACACGCATCTTGGTACCTGGACAGTGGATGCTCACGTCACATGATGAGAGAAAAATGTATGTTCCAAGACCTTGGACATAAAGATAGCGGCTGGGTTATCTTTGGAGGTAATCAGAAATGAAATATCATTGGAGTAGGTAAAATTGGTAAACATCAGTTTCCCTCCATTGATAATGTTGTTTTAGTTAATGGGTTAAAACACAATTTACTGAGCATAAGTCAATTATGTGATAGTGGATTTGCTGTTTCTTTTGATAAGAACATGTGTAATGTCAAGAAGACTGATGGATCACTCTTATTCACTGACAAGAGGCAAAACAATCTGTATAAGATTGACTTGGAGGACCACTCAAATCAAAGTGTATCTTGTCTAGTGTCCATTGAAGATGAGCGATCGATTTGGCATAAAAGGCTAGGTCATGCAAGCTTGAAATTAATTTCAAAGCTAAATAAGCATAACCTCGTGAGAGGATTACCAAACGTTAAGTTCAAATATGATACTCTTTGTGATGCATGTCAAAAGGGAAAACAAGTCAAAGGTTCCTTTGAATCTAAGAATATTGTTAGTACCAATAGACCACTAGATTTGCTACACCTTGATCTGTTTGGACCAACAAGGATTGCCTCTGTCAGTGGGAAGAAATATGGTCTAGTCATAGTAGATGACTGCACTAGATGGACATGGGTTATGTTCCTAGCCCACAAGGATGAGTCATTCAGGGTCTTGTCTGTATTCTGCAAACGTGTACAGAATGAAAATGCATGTGTATCACTTCAATCAGAATGAAAAGGCATGTGTATTACTTCAAATATATGTTGATGACATGATTTTTGGTGCTACTAATGAATCTCTATGCAAAGAGTTTTCTAAGCTAATACAGAAAGAGTTTGAAATGAGCATGATGGGAGAACTCAAATTATTCCTTGGACTTCAAGTTAAACAAACAGTGGATGAGGTGTACATCCATCAGACTAAGTATACAAAGGAGCTGTTAAAGAAGTTCAAAATGGATGATTGAAAACCATTGAATACACCCATGCACCCCATGTCCATACTGAACAAAGATGATAAAGAGAAAAAGGTAGACCAAAAGGTATATAGAGGTGTGATAGGATCTCTTCTATATCTCACTGCGTCTAGACTTGACATTATGTTCAGTGTATGTTTATGTGCTCGATTTCAATATGATCCTAGAGAATCTCACTTAACATCAGTTAAGAGAATATTTAGATAGTTGAAAGGTACTACTAATCTGGGTTTGTGCTTTAAGAAAAATGGTGATTATAGATTAGTTGGTTTTTGTGATGCTGACTATGCTGGAGATAGACTTGAAAGAAAAAGTACCAGTGGAGGATGCCACTTCATTGGAGCTAATCTAGTCTCATGGTCAAGCAAAAGACAAAGTACTATTTGCTTATCAACAGCTGAAGCTGAGTATATTTCAGCTGCTCACAACTTCTATGGATCAAACACCAATTGGAGGACTACAATGTATTTGTAAGTAGTATTCTACTCATGTGTGACAATACTGCTGCAATAAATCTATCTGAGAATCCAATATTACATTCCAGATCTAAACATATAGAGATTAAACATCATTTCATTAGAGATTATGTGCAAAAAGGTGTTATTGATATACAATTTGTGGATATTGACTATCAATGGGCATATATCTTTACTAAACCTCTTCCTGAGGACAGATTTATGTTTATTAGAAAGCATCTTAACATGATTTGTGTGGATTGATTGTGGGTCTAATGTCTATCGCGTCCACTACATGCCCGTCTATTGCTTAAGTGTGTCCAATGTATGGTAAATGGGTGTCCAATAGGCTTCGCATCCATTGACTAACTGCATACTCTTATCTGACTCGTCTATGCTATCTATAATTAAATTTGAATTTATTATGTCTCCAAGACATATTTAATCATATTCTCTTTGCCGAGTCAGTTACTTCTATGAATCCCATCAATAGCTTTTTACAGTTTCAAAAACCTGTACCGTGTCAGCATTCATTACATGTCTCTTCACACGTCTTCTTTTATTTTCTTTTTTGATTTTTTTTAATTGGAAACTCTTCATATTCGAAACCTTCTTAAGAAAATTTCTTTCCCTCTGAAAAACCTTTTGCATCCCCTTCTTCCGAAATCCCTTACGAGAAGAGCTTTCTGTTTCCCTTGTTTCCTAACCCTAACCTTTGAATCTTCATCAATGGCTTCCTCAACTGTTGCTTCAACCTATGATGTCACTAAGCTGAATATTGACATCGAGTACCACTTTGAGTTTGGCATTTTGAAGGAGTATAATGTGGATGCAAGAAAATACATCAACGCTGCTGACTGGGGTGGTCTTTTTGTCGAGAAGGTATCTGTGTACCCAGACCTGATTAGAGCTTTCTGGAGAAACCCCCAAGTCACATATACTGAAATCTCTGCTACTGTGTTGGAAGAAGGGTGATTGTCTCTGAAGCTACCATTGCTGCTACTATCAACTGTGCCCGGGAAGGGTTAATCATCTCTGAATCTTGGGAAAAAGATTTGGGAGGACCAGAAGTTATTGCTTTACTTCTAATGAGGTCTGACAAGGTTAGAAATCATTCTTGGAAAGCTGTAGAAATGAACGATGAGATCCAAATCCTTCATCAGACACTGAACAAGACAATTCTTCGCAAGACTGGGTCAAAGGACAATTTATCAGCTTTGCACAAGTTTTGTCTTTGTCATCTGGTAACGGAAACCAAGGTCAATCTTCCACGTATTCTCTTTGGAAGATTTAGAGAATACATGATCCCCAGGGAAAAGTCAAATGCTATTCCATTCTGTCATTGGTTGTCCAAGGTCCTAAAAGCTCAAAAAATTTATGCCTATATGGAGGATAAGACCCCTGAGGAACAAGTTGTGATTCTTAAGGAGAAGGGTATGTCTGCCGTGATCTTTGGCAAGGTGAACCTTACCAATATGAAACTGAGTATTGTTACTCTAGTAGAGTTTTCTAAAGAAGAAGAAAGACTGAAGATAAAGGAAGAACAAATAGAGCTCAACAATGCTGAGACTCTAGGGCTGAAAGGAAAACCGTTGGAAGGAAGACTACCATAGCAAGGAAACCTGCTGCTGGGATTGTAATTAGGGAGAAGATTGCTGACGCACCTCAACCTGTTCTAACTCAGAAGAGAACAAGGAATTTAGTCTTGTCTCATGACGAGGATGAGGATGATAAGGACAATGTCCCTATTAGTGCTATTCTGAAAAAGCAAAAGACTGCTACTGCTGCTGCCCCAACAACGACAAGACATCAACCTCAGATAAAAGCCAAGTCTGTTGTGGCTACTAAGGTAAGCATCCCAGCTAATGATCCTGTTCAATTAGCAGTAGATGCTCTTGTTGAAAGTTTTGAGAAGAATAAGAATGATAATGCTGTTGCACCATCCATGTCACCACCATCACAAACACCTCACTATGACACACTTGTACAAGTACAAACACAACCTATAATTCAATCTCAAACCACACAACACATAGCCTTACCTATCCAAACCTCACGAACAAGACCACATTTCCAACCTATAATACCTGCTGATGATCCCTAGTTTAACCAACCAGATGACATAGGGATCAATCCTGGTGCTCCATTTTCCAAAATCCCCAAAGTCATCTTCCCTTACACAGACCCTTCAATTTTGTATAATGGTAAAGCTGAGAGCTTAGCCAAAGTCAAGAGAGATTGGAGAATCCTCTACCATACACATGAACCTCAATATGAATCAGCCAGACCATTCAACCCCCTACCAGATTATGAATATGAACCTGAAGCTACATACTATCCATGACATGCATCTATCCCATATGAAGGAAGATCCCCTTCCATTTGCTCTGTGCACTGCTCATGGCCCTCTTCTCACTCATCTTCCACAACAAGAATTTCCACCCAAGAAAATCTACCCAAATCTGATCAAATTCCACCCTTTAAGCCTCATACAGATGGTGAAGACAGGCATGCCATTCCTGAATGGTGGACGAATCCACTCAACGTTGCCTCTAAGTATATTGAATGCCAAAGATCCAGAACTTATGGCAGAGAAAAGTTCATCATGGACAGAAACACAAAATGGAAGAGCTTTGTGCATCTAAATGGAGTATGGAAGTGCTGCTGATATAATGGATCACATTATGTATGCTCATCTAAAGGTAGAAATTGAATTGCCAAGGTTTTATAGAGCTGTAAATTTTGTGCCACCAACTGGCTATTCCATGTTAAGTCTCTAAAATGTCAAATGTGTATTTCCCTAAGTTTTGATGAGAACTAAACATTGGTTAATGATTTAATTAACCTTCATATTGGTTGTTAACCAGTCTATCTAGTGTGCATATTAAAACACTAAGAATCATCTGTTTACTTATATAGGTGACTACCAGTCTGGATAAGCGAAAGTCAACCTGTCTGCTGACTAGGATTATTGACTTCTTTCAAGATACGTTTTCAACCTGACTCTCCACGAGTTCCTACACTCGTCTGAGGTTACTTGATGAGTGTGATTTCATCTTATATTTCCTTGACATTTTGCATGCATTTTCATATAGTTTAGGCATATTTAATTTGATTTTTGCTAGTTTTTACCTTGGAACGGGAAGGCGGTTTTGTGGTGTTTGTGCGCAGGAATTGAGGATTAAAATGCTCAGGATCATTTATGTTGGAGCTTGCATGAAGACGGAGCATGAAAATTAAGAAAAATGAGTCAAACAGAGCCCATCACGGCCTAGCCGTGACAGCCATCGCGGCCATGATCGAGCAAGGCTGAAAAGAAAAGAACGAAAAAGTCAGAACCTGTCACGGCCAGGCCGTGATGGACATCACGGCCGTGACAAGTCATCAATGCCAAGTTTTCCAAGACAGAATCTGTCACGGCCTGGCCGTGACAGGCATCACGGCCGTGACGTGCAATATCTGGAATTTTAAAACCTGATTTGATCTGATTTTGTAATTGCTTGGGATTCAAGTTAACCTACTCTATAAATAGGGCAATTAGGATCGAAAATAGATATCCCTTGGACTGCTACCTTAGGTAAAAACTAGGATTTCTCTTCTTCTCAATTTCTTCTCTTCTCTTAGGTTTTCTTTTTATGCTTTTGTTAATCAAGCTTGCTATGAATATGGCAATGCTTGAGTAGTGTTTTTATTTCTAGGAATTGGGACTATGCCCAATATTTGTTTTATGTTATGAATTTACATTTTACTTCTTGTTAATTTCAATTTGCTTTCGATTTGATTCCTATTTCATGAATTACTTGTGATTTGGTGCGCACTTATTTGCATGTTATAGATACTCTAAGGAGGGACCTAGCGGTGAACTTAGGTATTGGATCTATAGGGATTGAACCTAGGACTTAAATCACGAGAGTTAGAAGCGGTCCTTCGAGGGTTCACTGAATTGTCACAAAGCTTAAAGGGTTCGATTTAAATTCAATTACCACGAGAGTAGGGGTTGGTTTAAACGGGCATGGTTCTTGTATCCCAAGAGGGAACATTAACTTAATTAGGATAAATTCACCTTCAAAGCAAATTTCGATAATTAATAAGAGGGGTAGTCAATTTAGTAACATGAGCAGTCTTGTTGGTAACCCAATTCCTGGGAATCTCTTTTGATATTGAAAAACCCCCAGATTTGATTTGATTGCTATTTTGTTTGATTGCATTTAGATATTTGATATTGTTAGTTAATCTTTCAAAAACCAAATATTTTCCAAATCTATTTTTTTCTAGTCCAGTTTAATTGATTTAATAATTGATAGTTATTTAAGATCACAGTCCCTGTGGATTCGATCTTTTTATTACTTGACGACGAAGCCGTACACTTGCGGATTCGCGCCCCATCAAGTTTTTGGCGCCGTTGCCGGGGACTGTGCTTTCTTGAATTTCAATTTAATTTTTAAATTGATTTTTCTGGGCTTTTTTTATATATTAAAATTTTCTCTTTTTTTATTTATCTCTTTTTCTTTTTCTAGTGTATCTATCTCTCTTTGCAGGTATTTTTCTCTTTTATGCAAAGATCCCAAAGTCTTGGAAATCTTGTTGAAGTTGACCCCGAGATCGAAAGGACCTTTCATAGACGTGGGAGATTACAAAGACAAAGAGAGAGAGAGAGGTTGATTCCCATTCCACTCATGGCGAATCCACCGGATACCAAACCACCGAAGGACTATGCAGCCCCAAATGCTAGGGGTTTGCGAACTGGGATTACTAGGCCAGAAATTGAGGCGGAGAACTACGCTATACCGCCTCTGTTAATTGCCATGATTAGGAAAAATCAATTTGGAGGATTACCCTCGGAGGACCCGACTGATCATGTGGAGACATTTTTGGAGTTCACCGATGTAATAAGAATTCGAGGTGTCCCGATTGATGTTATTCGCTTGAGGTTATTCCCCTCCTCTCTGACTGGAAAGGCAAAAGCTTGGTTAAAGCAAGTGCCCGCTGATACTTGGTCAACTTGGGACCAACTGGAGCAGGCATTCTTGGAGAAATTCTTCCCTCCATCCAAGACTGCTTACCTACGAACTCAGATCACCGGCTTCTTCCAAAAGGATGAAGAATGCTTATCCGAAGCTTGGGATCGTTACAAGGGATTGCTAGAGTCTTGCCCACATCATGGGCTCGAGATGTGGTTGTTAGTGTGTACCTTCTACAACGGATTGGATTACTCTTCGAAGGTGTCACCTGACTCCGCAGCTGGTGGAGCCTTTATGAATAGACCTCTAACTGAAGCGTTCAATATCATTGAAAACGTAGCCACCAACTATCACCAATGGGGTTCAAAAAGAGGTAATAACCCGAGAAAGCTTTCGGGGGGTAAGTTTGAAATGAATAGCACTGATCTAATTATGTCAAAATTTGACTCATTGAATAAACGCTTTGATAAGATTGAAAAGGCTAATGTGAGTTCAATAGGTGCTGCTGGTGTTTTTTGTGAGATTTGTGGAATGCAGGGACATGACATAATGGACTTCCCACATGGTATTGCTTATGGATCTGGTGCTTCGGGGGAACAAGTGAACTCTTGTCACAACTTCTATGACACGAACCCAAAGTTACCAAACTATGCTCCTCCAAATCCTTACAACCAAATGAGGAAGAATAATCCTTATCTCTCCTATGGGAACTACAACAACACATTGAACCACGAATTCCAGGAAGGCCAAGATAATAGGAAACCCGCATCGGGGTATCCTCAGGTACAAAAGTCTAAACTTGAGTCTCTTTAGGAAAATTTTGTTGAAACTCAAACAAAGCAAAATGAAGAGTTTAGGCAACACGGTAGGGCAGTCAATGAGGGAATAAAAGAGTTAACATCTAAGGTAGATAACTTAGCCATCCATAATAAGAAGTTAGAAACTCAGATTGCCCAACAAGCTAGTACATATTCTAGAACTAAGGGTACGTTTCCAGGACAACCCGAAGTTAATCCCAATGAGCACTGTAATGCTATATACTTGAGGGATGATAAGCTTAGGGTAGTTGAAAAGGATGTGGAATGTGAGGAGGACATGAGTTAACATGAAGAGATAGAGCCAAAGTATGTCCCTCCACCACCTTACCAACCCCCAATACCTTTCCCACAAAGGTTGGTCAAGAAAAAGCAAGTAGAAAAAGAAACTAAGAGCTTAATTGAGGAGCATGATGCCAAGATAAAAACTAATATGCCTCCTACACTAAAAGAACCAGGAAGTTTCTCTATTGCTTGCTCAATTGGAGAATTAAAAATAGACCAAGCCTTATGTGACTTAGGGGCTAGTACGAGTTTGATGCCGCTTACTATCTTTGAGAAGTTAGGAACCAAGGAATTGAGTCCATCCAAGTCCTATTTACAATTTGCGGATGGCTCAACTAAAACTCCTCTAGGCATACTAGAGAATGTTCCCATAAAGGTAGAGAAAATTTTCATTCCTACAGATTTCATGGTGTTGGATATGAACGGGAATTCTAAATTCCCTATCATTCTTGGAAGGCCATTTTTGGCCACAGCTGGAGCAATAATAGGTGTAAAAAATGGTAATATCTCTTTAAATGTAAAGGAAGATAGGATGGATTTTGATTTGACTAACTCATATAACAACCTTCCTTTTGAGAGTCATGTGTGCAGGATTGAAATAATGCCTCCAAAGGTGAGGGAAGAGCTTATCATGTAAGCAACTCCGAAACTTTGCACGACAAATGATGCACCAAATAATGATGAAGTTGGAGTTTCTCAATATATGAAGTTAAAACTTCTGTCGGAAAGAAGTAAGGCCATGAAATTCAGAATGAAAAGAGCAAAGCGAAAGCGCATGTGGCCATATGAACAAAATAGGCTCTTTGATGGACTTCCTTGGAAGAGAGGTGTTCTTGCACTTCCAAGCCCAGCTGATCCTGGTTGATTGAAGGGAGTATGGTCAAGCTTAAGCCCGTAAATAAGTTCTTCTTGGGAGGCAACCCAAGCTTTCTTTCCCTTTTTACTTTGTTTTTGAATTTTGTTTTTCAATAATTTAAGAAGATTAAGAGAAGAAAGATCACAAATTGATGGTTTTTGCCAAGTATTTTCAGGTTATGAAGGCAGGAAGAGTAAAAAGGCATGAAAAATAAAGTCAGAGGAGATCACGGCCTAGCCGTGACGAGGATCACGGCCGTGATGGGCCAGAAGATGGAAACCAGAAGGCATCACGCCCAGGCCTTGATAGCCATCACAGGTGTGATGCGAAAAAGCAGGAAGTCATTATTTATCACGACCCAGCCATGATAGCCATCACGGGCGTGAAGTGAAGGAGCCCAACAGACAGAATTGATCACGACCTAGCCGTGATGAATGTCACAGCCGTGACACGTCTTCCAGCAGCTCTTTGACTGGCATGTGAGCCAGCACCCTCCACCACCTCAGTGAGTTGTTCCATTTTTCTCCTCTCTCTGACTTGATTATTTACATTGGGGACAATGTAAGTTTTTAAGCTTGGGGTAGGGGTATTTTTGCATTTTTCATGTTGCATTCATATAGGTGTAGTTTTTCATAATCACTTGATTAGATTGCGCCTTGCTTAGAGTATGCATCCAATTGTGAGAACTTTGTGCCAAATGAATTGAGACAATGAATTTTTGAACCCAATTTTTGTATTCTTGTGATAGGCTAAAAATAAAAATGCTTGAGATGTTCTTCTGATAGTTGATAATTAGCATGTGGTTCCTTAGAGTTGTGTTTCTCATTGATTTTAAACTACTAAATGTGAGATTTTTTGAGCCTAAAAGGGGTACTCACTAAATCTACCCCATTCTTTGTGATTGAGTGTTTTATTCATCTTGGATTGTATTCTCTAGAACTTGACTTGAAACCATTTTGAAACTTAAAAATTTTTGAAAACATATTTGAAAATTATTGGGGCACTAGGTATTTTTCTGGCCTTCTGAGCTTTGACTGATTAAATGCTACCCCTTAGTTGCCCGATTTTGAGCCTAAAAGAACAAAATACTTTTCTTGGTACCTTGATTTATTTTGATGAATGATGAGACACCCCGTTGTGCCCCATTGTATTATTAAATTAGAACCTTATTATTTATTTACTTAATCGCACACTTATCGTTGAAAATACATAAAAAATAAAAATTAATTAATAATCATATAACTTCTGCAAATATAAAACACACCAAAATTATATTACATAAATACACACATAATTATCCTTTATTTTACATAACACTATTTAGGGTATCCTCTCAGTAGGATCCCACACAAGTACTTATTTATACAAACTGCTTATAACTAACGGAAAATAAAAATGTCTTATATGACTCATTGGTCCTAAACTTGCTACACTATATTATTAGGATCAGTAGGTTGTTCTCCAGAGTCAGCTTCATATGGAATGTCATTCAACTCCTCAACAACCTCCATCTCGTACAGGGTTCCATCCATCTCCTCGGCAACATATTCCGCCATCTGGTCTTCTAGCGTAACAAAGTAGACATACACAAAAATACAGAAATAGGGAGATAAGAAACAGTTCTATCATCAAAAACGGAAAAGATTCATAGCATATAATACAATAATAGTCACAAACATGCATCACTCACAATTTACAATCATCCATACTTTATAACATCATCCTCTACCCTCCAACTCATGCAACTAAACCTTTATACTGACGTGGCCACTGCTAATCCTGTCACACATCCCTCGTTAGGAATGTCAGTCAGTCGTCCAAGTGACACGTTCCCAATGCTGGTGCACATTCTCATCCATGGTGAGAATGCTCATGCAAAGCAATGACACTATAGCTGCACAGTACCGTCGGTGCACACCCTGATTTTCTCTCTCAACTCTCTCAAGGGTGCTCATGCATAGCAATGACACTATAGTTGCACAACTTAACTTCTAATTTGGAACGGTCCACGAGAACTTCGGATCTCGTGTATCTCAAATACACGGTTATGAACAACAATGTAACATATGATTCTCACTGACTTTTATCAATAACAACCTAGTACCTCAAGATTTTCCTCATAACTCCACTTACATTCTATATCACATCACTTCTACAAAATAATAGCGAGGTACCTCTAATTCATATTCAAAACTCTCACCCAAACAAAATACCTCCGAGCAATATATATCTTTACTTAAAATCAACTAAGCAATTTATCAAACCAGGAAGATCAAGCATAACACAATAATCAATAAAATATTCAAACACCAAAATAAACGTCACATGCAGTAGAGTACCTCAACCAGCAGATCAGAAACAGTCAAAAGTAAATAATTCAGACATCCTCAAATATGAATAATTAACCTAAGGCGATAAACCTACAATTCCCAAATCGTCATTGGTATTACGAAAAAGTTTCCAATATGATTTTGGTATTGTCGATTATTCGAACACTAGTAGGGTTTAGGTCGCCCTACACCATTATTATAAATTATATACTACTTATCGGTTCCGATGACGGAATGGTTCTTTCTCCCACCTGAGCTTATCTCCAGAAACACGAACTTCCCACTCCTCGTCACGACCCTACGGTTATTAAATCAACCTTCAACCAATCATCATAAGAATGAATTAATCAAACAAAATTAATCCTTAACCACAAAAGGCTAGGTTCGGCTATGACAACCCAAAATAAGGCTAAGGATTTCAAAACTTCACAAACTCTTAGATCAATGATCCTTAAGCATTTATAATTATAAAACCAATGATCATAACTAAAGGAATTGAAACAAAATCCTCTAACCCAAAGGTTAGGGTTTCGGCCTATATTATAAAAATAGGCTAGGAAATTTAGTTGGATTCAAGCTCTTGGATTTAGATCATATAGGTACTGGAGAGCTCAAATCAAGCATTATATTTGAAAAACGAAAACAAAATCATCAAACCCTCCTTTGAGTGAGATTCGGTCACTTAAAGAAAATAGGGAATGAAAATGTTTTTGATTACATGCTCTTGGATAATGAAAGTAGAAGACATCACAAGATCATAGAAATTGGTTTCACATTAAAAGGATTTTTCTACAATTTTCTAGAATTATTTGAAGTTCTAGATCTAGGAATGGAAATTTATGAAAACTTGATGATAATGGCTTGATATTACAAAATAAATGAAGGAGAAGACTTAGATGATTAAGGATAAGAGCTTTTACCTCTTGAAGATTGAAGAAATGAAGAAAATGATCAACCTTCGCTAAGTTGAAAACTGGACAGCTTGAGGGTGTGATGGTATTGTGAGTGTATCTCACAATATACTCATCCAAAAATCACGAAATTTGGCTTTATAGAAATATAAGAAGAATAGTAACAACTTTTGTGTTGAAGGTTTCATTTGTTTCGGATCATAACAGGTTCTAAAAGGGCCTTCTTTCTGCTGTTTCGTGGGTTGCTAAGAATTCTGGGCAGTTTCGGTATTTTGAGGATATCTACCAATCCACTGATCCGTTTTTTATGATCTTTAACTTGTTGGAAAGAAGAGAGAAAGAGGAACAAATTTTATGTTGAGAGTTTTCCGAGTTACAGAAAGGAAGAGGGTCATATATTTGGTAGGGATTCGGTGTTCTTATGAGTTTTGTAACTTAGTTGGTGAGGAAGATGAAGAGATTGAAGGTGTGAGTGAAGGGGATGCGGTTTTGTGGTATATATAGGCTATATCTTAGGCCTTGTTTGGTTTATTAGATGTTGGATTAATAGCTTTTGTGATTATTTAATTAATATAAGCTTAACCATAGTTAATAATTAACTTAACTAAGGTTATTTTGGCTAACCATGGTTAATAATATGTGGTTCAAATTTGATGGAGGTGTGGCTAATTTTGGGCCACACATAGTGACTCACCAATGAGTCACTGATCATATCCGTTAGCGGTTCCCGGAAATTTCGTACGCATCTCCGTCGTTTCCCCGATTTCGGTTTTTGAGAGGAAAATAATGAAACGAGAGAAAAATAAAATAGGTATGATTTATTGGAGGTGGATGCACGAAATTGGAGAGATGTGGGAGGTTTACAACCAAGTGAAATGAGTGGTTAAGAGTGCGTAGATGTGTCTTGTTAATACCCGCGAAAGCTTGGGGGTATTTTGGTCTTTTCATCTAAAAGTCATGATTACTAGCATTTAATGCTCATAAATGCTTGGCGACTCATCCTCCATAAGTCATCATGTATGACTCGTTGTCCCGATCTCTTGAGGGTCTATGCAGTTCCGTTTTCGACTCCGTCGGTTTCCCATTTAGGGTTTTACGCCCGCGTAAAAGCGTAATATTTCGTTTTTGGTTGAAAATTTTCAAAACAACCAAACTCGTTAGAAATATGATTTAAATATAAACCATTTCGTTCAAGAGTAAAAATTAGGTTTTCTGATCATTAAAATCTTACTGTCAGTGAAAACACCGACTGTTTTCCGTCCGAACTTTTACCAAAATTCGTCCGAATAAACATAATATTTTATTTCAGATCAGAAATTTGGAAAGTAGACTTCCTCACAGACAAAATATAAAATATCTACAAATTTCAGTTTTCGGGCCAAATTAGGGTTTTCTGTTTGTATAAAATTATACTGTCAGTTAAAAAAAATGCAGACCGGTTTCCTTTTGAGTTTTAAACCCAAATTTTAACCAGAGCTTCCTACCGTAGAGTAAGTTCCAGATATTATTTTGTTTTCTCCAAAATCATTTCCTAAGTCTCAATTAAAAATAAAACTAAATATATTTTTTCTGTGAAAACAGCGTAATTAAAAACAGGATGTTACATTACTACCCTTCTTGGAAAAAATTCCGTCCTCGGAATTTACATACCTCAGAAAAGATGTGGATATCGTTGTTGCATATCTGCTTCACGTTCCCAAGTAGTATATCCAGTAGTTTCATCCCATATGACCTTAACCAAGGGAATTTGCCTACCGCGAAGCTCCTTAATCTCTCTATTTGCTATCCTTACAGGTACAACCTCATTCTCTAGATTCTCTCGCAGTTGTATAGACTCAGACTCAATAACATGTGAAGGATCAGGATAATATTTTCTCAACTGAGAAACGTGAAAGACGTCATGAAGGTTAGCGAGGCTAGGTGGTAAAGCAATATGATAAGCTACTGGACCAATCCTTCGAAGAATCTGGAAAGGTCCTATGAACCTAGGAGTAAGTTTTCTAGTTTTGATAGCCCTGCCAATTCTGGTCTTCGGAGTGACTCTCAAAAAAACGTGATCACCCTCCTGAAATTCTAAAGGTCTCCTTCTTTTGTTACTGTAGCTACTTTGCCTATCGTGTGCTTCCTTCATCTTTTCCCTTATCTTCCTAACTTGTTCCGTAGTCTGTTGCACCACATCTGGACCCCAAGACTTGATTTTCACCAATCTCATACCAACATAACGGGGTCCTACACTTCCTACCATACAAAGCCTCATATGGTGCCATCCCTATACTACTGTGAAAACTATTGTTGTAAGTAAATTCAATCAATGGCAAGAACTCATCCCAACTGCCAGTGTGTTCCAAAACACAAGCTTTTAAAAGATCCTCTAATGATTGAATCTTCCTTTGACTGTCCATCTGTTTGGGGATGATAAGCAGAACTCATCGTCAACTTGGTCCCTAAAGCATGGTGCAACTGTTTCCAAAATCTAGATGTAAATCTAGGATCTCGGTCTGAGAAAATGCTCAATGGCACACCATGCAACCTAACAACTTCTTTGATGCAGATTTGGGTCAACTTCTCCAAACTATAGCTTTCACCCATAGGTAAGAAGTGAGCCCACTTCGTCAACCTATCAATGGTAACCCACATCGCATCATGTCTCTTAGGAGTTCGTGGTAGTCCAACCACAAAATCCATAGCTGTACTATCCCATTTCCATTCTGGGATATCTAATGATTGCAATAAACCAGCCGGCTTTTGATGCTCTATCTTAGCCTTCTGACACACCAGGCAAGATAAAACATACTCTGCTACCTCTTTCTTCATCCTCGTCCACCAAAACAATTTCTTTAAATCCTGATACATTTTAGTGGATCCAGGATGAATACTCAACTTACTCTTATGTGCTTCTTCTAATATCACCTTCCTAAGTTCTAAATCCTCTGGAACACATATTCTATCCCTAAACCTCGGTACACCATTTGTTCCTCTACTAAACTCAGAAATCTCACCTTCATCTATACCTCTACTTATCTCCTGTTGGTATAGATCGATCGTGAACCTGTTTATCCTTAAGTTCTCTCATAAAATCACTACTAATAGTGATCATACCTAATCAAATTTTATCCTCAACCAACTCCATTATAAGTTCAAATCTCTGAACTGTTCCAGTAATTCCAACTCTTTAACCATCATTGCGGACACATGCAATGATTTCCTACTCAAGGCATCCGCTACCACATTCGCCTTCCCAGGATGGTATAGTAAATCAAACTCATAATCTTTGATAAACTCCATCCATCTTCATTGTCTTATATTCAACTCCTTTTGGTCGAACATATACTTCAGGCTTTTATGGCCACAGTAAACATTAAATTTTGCTCCATACAGAAAGTGTCGCCATATTTTTAATGCGAACACTATGGCTGCTAATTCCAAATCATGAGTCGGGTAGTTCCTCTCATGAATTCTCAATTGTCAGGAAGCATAAGCCACAACTCTTCCCTCTTGCATTAGAACACAACCTAAACCTTGGTATAACGCATCACAGTATACGTCAAACTGTCCTAATGGATCTGGTAAAGTCAACATAGGTGATGTAGTCAACCTTTCCTTCAGCTTTTGGAAACTCTGCTCAAAGTTGTCCGTCCATACAAAAGCTGTATTTTTCCTCGTCAACTGCGTCATAGACAACGCAATCTTCGAGAAACCCTCTATAAACCTCTGATAATATCCAGCTAACCCTAGAAAACTTCGTACTTCACTTATTGACTTAGGTTGTTCCCAATTAAGAACTGCCTCGACCTTTGCTGGATCTACTGTTATGCCTTCCTTGTTGATCACATTTCCAAGAAATTGGACTTCTTCTATCCAAAACTCACACTTGGAAAGTTTAGCATAAAGCTGCCTATCCTTCAGAACTTGCAGCACCATCCTCAAATGTTTCTCATGATCTTCCCATGTACGAGAATAGATAAGGATGTCGTCGATGAATACAACAACAAACTTATCAAGGAACGGTCTAAATATCCTATTCATATAATCCATGAACACTGCTGGCGCGTTAGTCACACCGAACGACATAACTAAATACTCGTAATGTCCATACCTTGACCTAAAATCCATTTTGAGTATATCTTCCCGCCTTACTCTAATCTGATGGTATCCAGATCTCAAATCAATCTTGGAAAATACTTCTGCTCCTTTCAATTGATCCATTAGATCATCTATCCTAGGCAACGAATACTTATTCTTAATTGTTACCTTGTTCAACTGTCTATAATCCATGCACAACCTAGCTCTTCCATCTTTCTTCTTAACAAACAACACTGGAGCTCCCCATGGTGAAACACTCGGCCTTATGAACTCTTTTCCCAACATGTCATCCAACTGTTTCTTCAACTCCGCCAATTCTATAGGTGACATCCGATAAGGCGCCATAGATATAGGTCCTGTCCCTGGTACAAGATCTATGGTGAATTCCACTTCTCGTTCTGGTGGTAAACCTGGAACGTCGGGAGGGAAAACTTCAGGAAACCCTCTCACAATAGGCATAGAATCTATACTAGGAGTCTCAATAGTTTCCACCGTGAACAGCATCACGTGCTGCTGAGAATCGTCACTCCTCATGGATACTCCTTCATTGTCAGAGACTATAATAGAAGACTCAAGAAATGATAAGGTCTTACTAGAACAGTCTAGCATTACATGGTTAGCCGAAAGCCAATCCATGCCAAGAATAACATCTATCTGTTGCATAGGCAAACAGACAAGGTCTACAATAAATGTCCTATTCTCAACAACTATAGGACACTATAAATAAATAGACATAGTAGTCAAAGGATTACTAGTTGGAGTAGATACTGTAAGGGTATAAGGTAATTAAGAAACAATTAATTTTAATTGATACATACACTCATACGAAATAAATGAATACGTAACGCCTGAGTCAAATAACACATACGAGAGTCTACCAGCTATCAAACACATACCTTGTATAAGATCAGCATATTGAGAGGATTTAGCTCCCCTCACGGTAAACACTCTTCCAGTGGCTTGAGGTCTTGTTCCCTGTTGTCCTGCTGTTGTGACTCCTTTTCCAGCTCCACCCCTATTGCCTCCATTTCCTCTACCTGCAGCTATCGGCTGTTGCCTAGCCTGTTGTCTGCAATCTCGGGCCATATGACCTATTTTCCCACAGTGAAAACAACTAGGTCGCTACATGCAGTCTCTAAGATAATGCGGTCCTCCACATCTGAAACAAGCTAAGCCTTGCTGCTATTGACCAGCTCTAACCACTGGTGCTGGTGCCGGTGTCTGCACTGGTCGGGCATATGGTCTCTGTCTCCACTGAGAGTTACTACCTCCTCGCCTCTGAAAACCCGGTCGAGTAGGACCTCCAATCCTCAATTGTCTCTGCTCATTAGCCAGCCTCGGATCTATACTTTCGATTGCACTGCATCTTTCCACCAGCTCTAGAAAACTCCGGATATCGAGAGTTACAATAGCCCTCTGGAGTTCATGTCGGAGTCATTCCTCAAACCTTCTACATTGCCAATCTTCATCTGGGAATCTCTGACAAAATTTGGAATACTTAATCAAAGCCTGAAATCGTGATGCATAATCACCAACAGTCATGTTGACTTGTTTGAGACTCGTGAATTCCCTTTCTTTCTCGCGTCGAACTAGACGCGGAAAATACTTCTCAAAGAAGCAGTCACTAAATAGCTGCCAGTTGATAAATCTGGCTTCGGCCTCCAGCAATCTTCGCTTGCCTCTCCACCAAGACTCTGCTCCTCCAGTTAGCATGAAGGCAACATACGTCACTTTCCTATCCTCTCTGCAGCACATGGTATCGAATATCTTCTCGATCTCTTGTACCCACCATTATACCTTCTATGGATCATAATCTCCTCGGAATTGGGGTGGCTTCCCTTTCAGGAAATTAGTCATTCCGGCATCTACAGCTGCTGCAGCTCTCCTTTGATTATGTTGTTCTTGCTGTTCTTTGTTCATCTGCAGCATCTCAGAGTTCTGCTGTGTTTGTAATCACAGAGCAGTAGCTATGTTTTTTATGGTATATTGAATCTCAGATGGCTCTCCTCCACTTCCGGTATGATTATTTTCCACATTGTTAGCTGCAACAATTCTTTCAGGAGTTCTGTCATCACTATCGATCGGACGTCCTCTTCCACGAGCCATGATTCTGTAAAAGAAATCATTCGCTCTTATCAGTATGACATATAATACCACATAGACAAGTATATAAATACCATATGCCACACTAATGTTAATTATCACATCGGATTCGAACACACTACCCATCATCTAAGCATAATTAAAATCCGATGTGGACTCAACTAGACACGGCCAGTAACAATATCCTAGACCTCACAGTCCGATTAGAATCGTACTGCTCTGATACCACCAAATGAGACACCCCGTTGTGCCCCATTGTATTATTAAATTAGAACCTTATTATTTATTTACTTAATCGTGTGCTTATCGTTGAAAATATATAAAAATTAAAACTTAATTAATAATCATATAACTTCTCCAAATATAAAACACACCAAAATTATATTACATAAATACACACATAATTATCCTTTATTTTTCACAAAAATGTTTAGGGTATCCTCTCAGTAGGATCCCACACAGGTACTTATTTATACAAACTGCTTATAGCTAACGGAAAATAAAAATGTCTTATATGACTCACTGGCCCTAAACTTGCTACACTATATTATTAGGATCAGTAGGTTGTTCTCCAGCATCAGATTCATACGGAATGTCATTCAACTCCTCAACAACCTCCGTCTCGTACAGGGTTCCATCCATCTCCTCGGCAACATATTCCTCCATCTAGTCTTCTAGCGTAACAAAGTAGACATACACAAAAATACAGAAATAGGGAGATAAGAAACAGTTCTATCATCAAAAGCGGAAAAGATTCATAGCATATAATACAATAATAGTCACAAACATGCATCACTCACAATTTACAATCATCCATACTTTATAACATCATCCTCTACCATCCAACTCATGCAACTAAGCCTTTATGCTGACGTGGCCACTGCTAATCCTGTCACACATCCCTCGTTAGGAATGTCAGTCAGTCGTCCAAGTTACACGTTCCCAAAGCCGGTGCGCATTCTCATCCATAATGAGAATGCTCATGCAAAGCAATGACACTATAGCTGCACAGTACCGTCGGTGCACACCCTGATTTTCTCTCTGAACTCTGTCAAGGGTTCTCATGCATAGCAATAACACTATAGTTGCACAACTTAACTTCTAATTTGGAACGGTCCACGAGAACTTCGGACCTCGTGTATCTCAAATACACGGTTATGAACAACAATGCAACATATGATTCTCACTGACTTTTATCAATAACAACCTAGTACCTCAAGCTTTTCCTCATAACCTCCACTTACATTCTATATCACTTCACTTCGATAAAATAATAGCGAGGTACCTCTAGTTCATATTCAAAACTCTCACCCAAACAAAATACCTCCGAGCAATATATATCTTTACTTAAAATCAACTAAGCAATTTATCGAACCAGGCAGATCATGCATAACACAATAATCAATAAAATATTCAAACACCAAAATAAACGTCACATGCAGTAGAGTACCTCAACCAGCAGATCACAAACAGTCAAAAGTAAATAATTCAAACATCCTTAAATATGAATAATTAACCTAAGGCGATAAACCTACAATTCCCAAATCGTCATTGGTATTACGGAAAAGTTTCCAATACAATTTTGGTATTGGCGATTATTCGAACACTAGTAGGGTTTAGGTCGCCCTACACCATTATTATAAATTATATACTACTTATCGGTTCCGACGACGGAATGGTTCTTTCTCCCACCTGAGCTTATCTCCGGAAACACGAACTTCCCACTCCTCGTCACGACCCAACGATTATTAAATTAACCTTCAACCAATCGACATAAGAATGAATTAATCAAACAAAATTCATCCTTAACCACAAAAGGCTAGGTTCGGCTATGAAAACCCAAAATAAGGCTAAGGATTTCAAAACTTCACAAACTCTTAGATCAATGATCCTTAAGCATTTATAATTATAAAACCAATGATCATAACTAAAGGAATTGAAACAAAATCCTCTAACCCGATGGTTAGGGTTTCGGCCTATATTATAAAAATAGGCTAGGAAATTTAGTTGGATTCAAGCTCTTGGATTTAGATCATATAGGTACTAGAGAGCTCAAATCAAGCATTAGATTTCAAAAATGAAAACAAAATCATCAAACCCTCCTTTGAGTGAGATTCGGACACTTAAATAAAATAGGGAATGAAAATGTTTTTGATTACATGCTATTGGATAATGAAAGTAGAAGACATCAAAAGATCATAGAAATTGGTTTCACATTAAAAGGATTTTTCTACAATTTTCTAGAATTATTTGAAGTTCTAGATCTAGGAATGGAAGTTTATGAAAACTTGATGATCATGGCTTGATCTTACAAAATAAATGAAGGAGAAGACTTAGATGATTAAGGAGAAGAGTTTTTACCTCTTGAAGATTGAAGAAATGAAGAAAATGATCAACCTTCACTAAGTTGAAAACTGGACAGCTTGAGGGTGTGATGGTATTGTGAGTGTATCTCACAATATACTCATCCAAAAATCACGAACTTTGGCTTTATAGAAATATAAGAAGAATAGGAACAACCTTTGTGTTGAAGGTTTCATTTGGTTCGGATCATAACAGGTTTTCAAAGGGCCTTCTTTCTGCTGTTACGTGGGTTGCTGAGAATTCTGGCAAGTTTCGGTATTTTGAGGTTATCTCCCAATCCACTGATCCGTTTTTTATGATATTTAGCTTGTTGGAAAGAACAGAGAAAGAGGAACGAGTTTTATGTTTACAGTTTTCCGAGTTTCATAAAGGAAGAGCGTCATATATTTGGTGGGGATTCGGTGTTCTTATGAGGTTTGTAACTTAGTTGGCGAGGAAGATGAAGAGATTGAAGGTGTGAGTGAAGGGGCTGCGGTTTTGTGGTATATATAGGCTATATCTTAGGCCTTTTTTGGTTTATTAAATGTTGGATTAATAGCTTTTGTGATTATTTAATTAATATAAGCTTAACCATAGTTAATAATTAACTTAACTAAGGTTATTTTGGCTAACCATGGTTAATAATATGTGGCTCACATTTGATGGAGGTGTGACTGATTTTGGGTCACACATAGTGACTCACCAATGTGTCACCGATCATATCCGTTAGCGGTTCCCGAAAATTTCGTACGCAGCTCCGTCGTTTCCCCGATTTCGGTTTTTGAGAGGAAAAGAATGAAACGAGAGCAAAATAAAATAGGTATGATTTATTGGAGGTGGATGCACGAAATTGGAGAGATGTGTGAGGTTTACAACCACGTAAAATGAGTGGTTAAGAGTGCGTAGATGTGTCTTGTTAATACCCGCGAAAGCTTGGGGGTATTTTGGTCTTTTCATCTAAAAGTCATGATTACTAGCATTTAATGCTCATAAATGCTTGGTGACTCATCCTCCATAAGTCATCATGTATGACTCGTTGTCCCGATCTCTTGAGGGTCTATGCAGTTCTGTTTTCGACTCCGTCGGTTTCCCGATTAGGGTTTTACGCCCGCGTAAAAGAGTAATATTTCGTTTTCGGTTGAAAATTTTCAAAACAACCAAACTTGTTATAAATATGATTTAAATATAAATCATTTCGTTCAAGAGTAAAAATTAGGTTTTCTGATCATTAAAATCTTACTGTCAGTGAAAACACCGACTGTTTTCCGTCCGAACTCTTACCAAAATTCGTCCGAATAAACATAATATTTTATTTCAGATCAGAAATTTGGAAATTAGAATTCCTCAAAGACAAAATATAAAAAATCTACAAATTTCAGTTTTCGGGCCAAATTAGGGTTTTCTTTCAGTATAAAATTATACTGTCAGTTAAAAAAACGCAGACCGGTTTCCGTTTGAGTTTTAAACCCAAATTTTAACCAGAGCTTCCTACCGTAGAGTAAGTTCCAGATAAGATTTTTTTTTCTCCAAAATCATTTCCTAAGTCTCAATTAAAAATAAAACTAAATATATTTTTACTGTGAAAACAACGTAATTAAAAACAGGATGTTACATTACTACCCCTCTTGGAAAAAATTCCGTCCTCGAAATTTACATACCTCAGAAAAGATGTGGATAATCGTTGTTGCAAATCTGCTTCACGTTCCCAAGTAGCATCTCTAGTAGTTTCATCCCATATGACCTTAACCAAGGGAATTTGTCTACCGCGAAGCTCCTTAATCTCTATATCTGCTATCGTTACAGGTAGAGCCTTATACTCTAGATTCTCTCGCAGTTGTATAGACTCAGACTCAATAACATGTGAAGGATCAGGATAATATTTTCTCAACTGAGAAACGTGAAAGACGTCATGAAGGTTAGGCTACGTGGTAAAGCAATATGATAAGCTACTGGACCAATCCTTCGAAGAATCTGGAAAGGTCCGATGAACCTAGGAGTAAGTTTTCTAGTTTTGATATCCCTGCCAATTCCGGTCTTCGGAGTGACTCTCAAAAACACATGATCACCCTCTTGGAATTCTAAAGGTCTCCTTCTCTTGTTACTGTAGCTCCTTTGCCTATCCTGTGCTTCCTTCATCTTTTCCTTTATCTTCCTAACTTGTTCCGTAGTCTGTTGCACCACATCTGGACCCCAAGACTTGATTTTCACCAATATCTTACCAACATAACGGGGTCCTACACTTCCTACCATATAAAGCCTCATATGGTGCCATCCCTATACTACTGTGAAAACTATTGTTGTAAGTAAATTCAATCAATGGCAAGAACTCATCCCAACTGCCAGTGTGTTCCAAAACATAAGCTCTTAAAAGATCCTCTAATGATTGAATCGTCCTTTCTGACTGTCCATCTGTTTGGGGATGATAAGCAGAACTCATCCTCAACATGGTCCCTAAAGCATGGTGCAACTGTTTCCAAAATCTAGATGTAAATCTAGGATCTCGGAATGAGACAAAGCTAGGGGTTATTTTGGTCTTTTCACCTAAAAGTCATGATTACTAGCATTTAATGCTCATAAATGCTTGGTGACTCATCCTCCATAAGTCATCATGTATGACTCGTTGTCCCGATCTCTTGACGGGTCTATGGAGTTCCGTTTTCGACTCCGTCGGTTTCCTGATTAGGATTTTACGCCTGCGTAAAAGCGTAATATTTCATTTTCGGTTGAAAATTTTCAAAACAACCAAACTCGTTAGAAATATGATTTAAATATAAACCATTTCATTCACGAGTAAAAATTAGTTTTTCTGATCATTAAAATCTTACTGTCAGTGAAAACACCGACTGTTTTCCGTCCGAACTTTTACCAAAATTCGTCCGAATAAACATAATATTTTATTTCAGATCATAAATCTGGAAAGTAGACTTCCTCACGAACAAAATATAAAAAATCTACAAATTTCAGTTTTCGGGCCAAATTAGGGTTTTCTATCAGTATAAAATTATACTGTCAGTTAAAAAAAATGCAGACCGGTTTCTGTCTGAGTTTTAAACCCAAATTTGTACCAGAGCTTCCTACCGTAGAGTAAGTTCCATATATGATTTTATTTTCTCCAAAATCATTTCCTAAGTCTCAACTAAAAAGGGAAGCAAGAAAGATAGGTGGAAAAGTGAATTAAAGTCCAAAAAGGTATTTTAGAAGGTTGTCGTGCTTTGCATTGTTTGATATTTTGTTTAGCCTTCTTGAATTTTCCTTTTCTTGATTTCCCCACCTAACGATTAATCCCATGGCCCCATTACAACCAAAATAAAAGACCTCTTGATTCTTATGTGTTTTCATTAATAAAGTAGAGATTTGGTTAATAGTCAAGCTTATGGTAGGGTACCTTCCTTGATGAGATTAAGTGAATTGTCAAATATTCTTAAACACTCGAGTGAGGTGAGAAGAGTGCCCAAATTAGTGATAGATATGAATTTAGGGAACCTAAGCTTCTAATTGGACTTGAAATTGATTGTCTCTTGGGTACTTATTTGGATGTTCCTATTACTTGGATTTATTACTTGGGTTCTTGGTTCACTGCCCATGCTTTGATTGTTTATCTTGTCTGGCCTTGGTTATTGCTTGAGGACAAGAAAAATCTTAAGCTTAGGGTAGTTTGATGAGTGTGATTTCACCTCATATTTCCTTGACATTTTGCATGCATTTTCATATAGTTTAGGCATATTTAATTTGATTTTTGTTAGTTTTTACCTTGGAACGGGTAAGGCGGTTTTGTGGTCTTTGTGTGCAGGAATTGAGGATTAAAATGCTCAGGATCATTTATGTTGGAGCTTGCATGAAGACAGAGCTTGAAAAGTAAGAAAAATGAGCCAAACAAAGCCCATCACGGCCATGATCGAGCAAGGCTGAAAAGAAAAGAACGAAAAAGTCAGAACCTGTCACGGTCGTGACAGGCCATCAATGCCAAGTTTTCCAAGACAGAATCTATCACGGTCTGGCTGTGACAGGCATCACGGTCGTGACGTGCAATATCTGGAATTTTAAAACCTGATTTGATCTGATTTTGTAATTGCTTGGGATTCAAGTTAACCTACTCTATAAATAGGGCAATTAGGCTCGAAAATAGAGATCCCTTGGGCTGCTACCTTAGGCAAAAACTAGGATTTCTCTTCTTCTCAATTTCTTCTCCTCTCTTAGGTTTTCTTTTTATGCTTTTGTTAATCAAGCTTGCTATGAATATGGCAATGCTTGAGTAGTGTTTTTATTTCTTGGAATTGGGGCTATGCCCAATATTTGTTTTATGTTAAGAATTGACGTTTTACTTCTTTTAATTTCAATTTGCTTTCGATTTGATTCCTATTGCATGAATTACTTGTGAATTTGGTGCGTACTTATTTGCATGTTATAGATACTCTAAGGAGGGACCTAGCGGTGAAATTAGGTATTGGATCTATAGGGATTGAACTTAGGACTTAAATCACGAGAGTTAGAAGCGGTCCTTCGAGGGTTCACTGAATTGTCACAAAGCTTAAAGGGTTCAATTTAAATTCAATTACCACAAGAGTGGGGGTTGGTTTAAACGGGCACGGTTCTTGTATCCCGAGAGGGAACATCAACTTAATTAGGATAAATTCACCTTCCAAGCAAATTTCGATAATTAACAAGAGGGGTAGTCAATTTAGTAACATGAGCAATCTTATTGGTAACCCAATTCCTGGGAATCTCTTTTGATATTGAAAAACCCCCAGATTTGATTTGATTACTATTTTGTTTGATTGCGTTTAGATATTTGATATTGTAAGTTAATCTTTTAAAAACCAAATCTTTTCCAAATCTTTTTTTTTCTAGTCCAGTTTAATTGATTTAATAATTGATAGTTATTTAAGATCGCAGTCCCTGTGGATTCGATATTTTTATTACTTGACGACGAAGCCGTACACTTGCGGATTTGTGCCCCATCAAGTTTTTGGCGCCGTTGTCGGGGACTATGCTTTATTGAATTTCAATTTAATTTTTAAATTGATTTTTCTGGACTTTTTTTTATATATTAAAATTTTCTCTTTTTTTATTTATCACTTTTTCTTTTTCTTGAGTATCTATCTCCCTTTGAAGGTATTTTTCTCTTTTATGCAAAGATCCCAAAGTCTTTGAAATCTTGTTGAAGTTGACCCCGAGATCGAAGGGACCTTTCGTAGACGTGGGAGACTACAAAGACAAAGAGAGAGAGAGGTTGATTCCCATTCCACTCATGGCGAATCCACCGGATACCAAACCACTGAAGGACTATACAACCCCAAATGCTAGGGGTTTGCGAACTGGGATTGCTAGGCCAGAAATTGAGGCGGAGAACTACGCTATACCGCCTCTGTTAATTGCCATGATTAGGAAAAATCAATTTGAGGGATTACCCTCGGAGGACCCGACTGATCATGTGGAGACATTCTTGGAGTTCACCGATGTAATAAGAATTCGAGGTGTCCCGATTGATGTTATTCGCTTGAGGTTATTCCCCTCCTCTCTGACTAGAAAGGCAAAAGCTTCGTTGAAGCAAGTGCTCGCTGATACTTTGTCAACTTGGGACCAATTGGAGCAGGCATTCTTGGAGAAATTCTTTCCTCCATCCAATACCCAAACATTAAGTATTGCAAATCACGACACCTTCTAAAATACCCTTTTTGGTTTCGATTCACTTTTGCCACCTTTCTTTCTTTCTTTTTATTTCATTTCTCATTTTCTTTTGTCATCCCCTTCTCCATAGATTTTTCTTTTTCTTTTATTTTTCTTTTATTTGGACAAGGGGAGATTTTCAGCTCAAGAGAAACATTTTTTTTTCTGATTTTCTCATCCCAACTTTTTCAACTACCTTTTTACCATTTTGTAATACTTTAGAAGGTCCCTTATCAAGCATCATTCATCCACATATTTCAAGGTACCAAGAAAAGTATTTTTATTCATGTAGGCTCAAAATTGGGCAACTAAGGGGTAACATTTAGTCATTCAAAGCTCAGAAGGCCATAAAAAATACCTAGTGCCTCAATCATTTTCAAAAATGTTTTCAAAAATTTTAAACTTCAAAATGGTTTTAAGTCAAGTTCTAGAGAAAGCAATCCAAGAGGAATAACACTCTAACACAAAGAATGGGGTATATTTGGTAAGTACCCCTTTGGCTCAAAAGCTCACATTTTAGTAGTTCAAAAATCAGTGAGTAACACAAATCTATGAAACCATATACTAATTATCAACTATCAAAGATCCTCTCAAGCATTTTTTATTTGTTGCCTTATCACAAGAACAAAAAATTGGGTTCAAGAATTCACTATCTCAAATTATTTGGCACTTAGTTCTCACAATTGGATGCAAAATTTAGGCAAGGGGCAATCTAATCATGTGAACATGCAAGGCTATCATGCAAAACTATATGAATGCAACATGAAAGATGCGAATGCAAAATACCCCTACCCCAAGCTTAAGAATTTACATTGTCCCCAATGTAAACAATCAAGTCGGAGAGAGGAAAGAAACATTGGAACGACTTACCGAGGCGGCAGCGAGTGCTGGTTCACATGCCTAATCAGAAGGAATTGCATGAAAACTGGGTTACGGCCGTGATGCTTATCACGGGCAGGCCATGATGCATTCTGGTTCATAGGAGTGGCCTGTCACGGCCGTGACCTCCATCACGGCTAGACCGTGATGCTCTCTGATCTTCAGGGTCCTTCCATCACACCCGTGATGGGGATCACGGCTGAGCCGTGATCCTTTCTAATTTTCAACTTTGGCTCATCACGGTCGTGACCAGTGTCACGGCCTGGGCGTGATGGTTACTGACTTTGTTGCCTCTGCCTTTTTTGCTTCTCCTTCCTCCTTTCCCTGAAACACTTAACAAACCTATTAATCTATGATATTATCCTCTTGATCTTCTCAAATTATTCAAGAGGGAAAAATCAAAAACAAAAGGAAAAATGAAAAGAAAAGTTGGGTTGCCTCCCAATAAGCGCTTCTTTAACGTCACTAGCTTGACGTGCTTTTTCAATTAACCAGGGTCGGCTGGTCGTAGAAGTGCAAGAACACTTCTCCTCTGTGGAACTCCTGCAAAGGGCTGTTTTTGCTTATAAGGCCAATAATTGTGCTTCTGCTTTGCCCTTTTCACTCTGAGCCTCTTGCCTTTTTTCTTACTCCTTCCCGGCGGAGGTTCTGTTTTCACATGATGAGCAGATCCAACTTCATCAACAACTGATACATCATTTGTCTTGCAGAGCTTCAGAGTTGCTTTTATGTTGAGCTTTTCCTTCTTCTCAGGAGTAGAGGGGTGGTGCCGATGTGCAACGACTTCTTTAGCCACGGTATCCACAATGTCCATGCGGAAACAATCCTCTTCATCACTCAGGCGATGCATAGCTTCAAATACATTGAAAGTGACTTCTTCATCTTGCACTTTGAATCGCAGCTGGCCTTTTTGTACGTCTATCAAAGCGCGACCAGTCACCAGAAAAGGTCTCCCCAGTATGAGCGGAACTTCTGCATCCTCCTCCATGTCTAAAATCACAAAGTCTGCTAGGAAGATAAACTTATCCACCTTTACCAGAACATCTTCCAAGATACCATAAGGACGCTTGATGGATCTATCAGCTAGTTGCAATGCCATCCTTGTTGGTTTCACCTCACCACCTCCAAGCTTGTTCAAAATCGAAAGCGGCATCAAATTGATACTCGCTCCCAAGTCACATAAGGCCTTCCCAATAGCAACACTCCCAATAGTGCAGGGAATTGTAAAACTACCGGGATCTTTAAGCTTTGGAGGTAGCTTCCTCTGAAGTATCGCACTACATTCCTCTGTCAAGGCCACAGTCTCACCTTCCTTGAATTTTCTTTTCTTTATGAGCAACTCCTTCATGAACTTCGCATAGGTTGGCATCTGCTCTAGTGCTTCAGCAAAGGGTATGTTGACCTGTAACCGCTTGAAGATATCAAGGAACTTGGCAAACTATTCTTCCTTCTCCTCTTTCTTGCTTAAATGATGATAGGGCAACTTCACATAAGAGGGGATCACTTGAGGCTTGTCTCCATCTTTCAAAATCTGACTTTTAGTTCTCCTCGAGATCGAATTTTCATCTACTAATTTTTCCCTCTTGTCTTTTTCATTGTCTTTTTCCTCTTCCTCAACTACAACCTCCTTTCCTTCTTCCTCTTTTTCCTCAGCACTCACTTCTGTTTTTTCATCAACTCTCTGATTCTTTACCAAAGGCTCACTGCCAACATTCTCAAGACTTTTACCACTCCTCAAAACAATAGCATTGCAATGCTCCTTAGGATTAGTTTGAGTGTTACCTGAAAAACTACTGCTAGATTGCTCCGCTAGGTGCTTTGCAATTTGTCCAACTTGAATCTCTAAGTTTTTTATAGAAGCATCGATGTTTTTCTGGTTTGACATGGTCAATTGCATGAATTGATTGAGAGTGTTCTCCAAGTTAGAAATCCGGTCTTGAGGCGGTTGTGTAGGAAGAGGGTTGCTTGTATGACTGGCATCTTGCTTCCAACCAAGATTTGGTTGATTCCTCCACCCTTGGTTGTAGTTGTTAGAAAATTGGTTGTTGCCTTGCCTCCCATAGTTCCCCATATAATTAGCTTCCTCATGGGAACTAGGAGGTGCCTCACATCTTCCATTATCATGATCTCCTCCACAAAAATCACATCTCATTACCTGTTGTGGTGGCATGGTTGTCCCTTGAACAATTTGGAGTTGTTGTGGGAGTTGAGCTAGTTGCTTGGTAAGAGACTCCAGTTGTTGTGTCATGAGCTTGTTCTGAGCCAACAGTGCAGTTTGTGAATCTAACTCCAACACTCCCCTTCTTGATGTGGGACCCTGATCATGATGCATCAAATAGTCATTCGATGCCATGGCCTCTATCAAAACCAGCGCTTCCTCTGCTGTCTTTGTGTTCATGGACCCTCCAGCTGAGGCATCCAACATGTACCTGGTTGACGGCCTCAGTCCATTGCAGAATGTTTGCATCTGAGTAAGATCATCAAACCCATGATTTGGACATCTTTGGAGTAAGTCTTTGAACCTTTCCCATGTGTCATGAAGAGTCTCACCTTCTTGTTGGGCAAAGCTTATAATGTCACTCCTTGTCTTCACAAATCTTGAGGTGGGGAAGAATATTTCCAGAAATTTTGCCTCTAAGTCATCCCATATAGTGAAGCTCCCCCTTGGGTGAGATTGGAGCCAAGACTTGGCTCTATCTCTCAGAGAGAAAGGGAACAACCTTAGGCGAATTGCATCATCGGAGGCACCATTTATCTTCACCGTATCACACAACTCCAGGAAGTTGGACACATGACCATTAGGATCTTCTTTCTCCAACCCGGCAAATTGATTCTGTGAAACCATGTTGATGAGAGCCGGCTTGATTTCAAAATTGTTGCAGTTCACTGGAGGCCTCACTATGCTAGTGACATGCCGATTGACATTTGTATTGGCATAGTAACCAAGTGTCCTCCGTGGTGGTGGAGCACCTTCACCATTGTCTGCCATTCTGAGTCTTTCTTGCTGCACTTGAGAGGTGGAAGTCTCTTGTTCTTCTTTTTGCTGTTCTAACAGTTTCTGCTCTCTTACTTGCCTTCGATTCTTCCTAGCTGGTCTTTCAATTTCAGGATCGTGGAGTAGTTGGTCAGCTGGGGCAGTACCTCGCATACACAAGCAGTCTAGCAAACAAGAGCGTTAGCAGTAAAAGTCAGCACACAACAGCAAACACACCAGAAAAATGACAGAAAAACAGAACAGAAAATTATGACAGAAAACAGATTATAGCAGAATTTTTTTTTTGCTTAAATTAGTAACCAAAATGGATATGCTAGTATTGAAACGCAGTCCCAGGCAACGGCGCCAAAAACTTGTTGACGAATCTAGGCAAGTATACCTAGTCGTGCAAGTAATACGGTGGTGAGACCGTTTATCGTTCCCACGAGGACTGTGCCAAGTACTAGCAGGTACCGAATCGATTACTATCCAAGCGGATATTTGGATTGAAGGGAGCTTGATAGTAACTACCAAGCCCAAATAAGATTTAAACCTAAACTAAACAAAATAAAGAGAAAAGTTCTTTGAGAATTTCTGTCGAACACCAGGAAGGCAGTAAAAAGGATTATTCAAATATGAGAACAACGCTGGGATTAGGTTCACTAAACTTCATCCCCATGCAATGACATGACTAATAAACAGTTTCCACTTCAATTATGACAATCAATCCACTAAATTACTCAAGCCTCGATTCCTCGGATGACAAGAGCCTAAATCCACTAATAGACTCTAATTCCTTAGGTGGCCTAGATTAATGAATTTACATTAAGATTAGGGATTACATGATTTCTAATAAACCTAGTTCCATTCCTAGATACCAGATTTACTAGGTGATTAATTTCAGTTCGGGTTCTAATACGAATTTTCCAATCGCATATCAAAACACAATTCAAGTCATGGGGGTGCCAGCCACAACAAGCATTAAGCCAAGAAATCAATCACTCAATAAAGAAGTAAAAACTATATTACAACATCAAGTCAAATACATGAGAATTCAAAAATAGCTACCCTAACCCCAACAATGGAGTTTAGCCACTCATGATCATAACCACAACAAAAGAAATAGAGATGAAAAGAGGGAATAACGCCATGGAATCCTTGTGCAGCTGCCTGGTTCAGAGAGAGAGTTTAGGGTTTCCAAAAACTATTTTTTTTTCTGATCTGCTCGTGCCCACTTATAGAAAGGCCACGCGTCACGGCCGTGATGGCCATCACGGCCAGGCCGTGATGGTCTCTGCCCTGGGCGCGCTTTCAAACTTTCATCTGTCACGGCCGTGACACTCATCACGACTAGGTCGTGATAGCTTCTGTCTGTGAGGGTCTGGTTGTCACGGCCGTGATACTCATCACGGCTAGGCCGTGACAGCTTCTGACTTTTGCCTTCTTTTCTGCTCTGCTTGATCACGGTCGTGATGGTCATCACGCCCAGGCCGTGATAGGCTCTGCTTGGGTCATTTTCTTCACTTTTCAGGTTCTGTCTTCATCCAAGCTCCACCATGGCTATTCTGAGCATTTTTCCTTGAATTCCTGCAAAACAACACTAAGAAACCGCGTCACCCGTTCCAAGGGAAAAACTAACTAAAATCAAATGAAGTATGCCTAATCTATATGAAAAATGCATGCAAAAGTGTACAGGAACCATGATGTAAAATCACACTATCAACATCTAAGGTAGATAACTTAGCCATCCATAATAAGATGTTAGAAACTCAGATTGCCCAGCAAGCTAGTACATACTCTAGAACTAAGGGTACGTTTCCAAGACAACCCGAAGTTAATCCCAACGAGCACTGTAATGCTATATACTTGAGGGATGATAAGCTTGGGGTAGTTGAAAAGGATGTGGAATGTGAGGAGGACATGAGTGAACATGAAGAGATAGAGCCAAAGTATGTCCCTCCACCACCTTACCAACCCCTAATACCTTTCCCACAAAGGTTGGTCAAGAAAAAGCAAGTAGAAAAAGAAACTAAGAGCTTAATTGAGGAGCATGATGTCATGATAAAAACTAATATGCCTCCTAAACTAAAAGATCCAGGAAGTTTCTCTATTGCTTGCTCAATTGGAGAATTAAAAATAGACCAAGCCTTATGTGACTTAGGGGCTAGTGCGAGTTTGTTGCCGCTTACTAACTTTGAGAGGTTAGGAACCAAGGAATTGAGTCCATCGAAGTCCTCTTTACATTTTGCGGATGGCTCAACTAAAACTCCTCCAGGCATACTAGAGAATGTTTCCATAAAGGTAGGGAAAATTTTCATTTCTACAGATTTCATGGTGTTGGATATGAACGAGAATTCTAAATTCCCTATCATTCTTGGAAGGCCATTTTTGGTCACAGCTGGAGCAATAATAGATGTAAAAAATAGTAAGCTCTCTTTAAATGTAAAGGAAGGTAGGGTGGATTTTGATTTGACTAACTCATATAACAACCCTCCTTTTGAGAGTCATGTGTGCGGGATTGAAATAATGCCTCCAAAGGTGAGGGAAGAGCTTAGCATGGAAGCAACTCCGAAACTTTGCATGACAAATGATGCACCAAATAATGATGAAGTTGGAGTTTCTCAATATATGAAGTTAAAACTTCTGCCGGAAGGAAGTAAGGTCATGAAATTCAGAGTGAAAAGAGCAAAGCGAAAGCGCATGTGGCCATATGAACAAAATAGGCTCTTTGATGGACTTCCTTGGAAGAGAGGTGTTCTTGCACTTCCAAGCCCAGCTGATCCTGGTTGATTGAAGGGAGTATGGTCAATCTTAAGCCCGTAAATAAGTGCTTCTTGGGAGGCAACCAAAGCTTTCTTTCCCTTTTTACTTTGTTTTTGAATTTTGTTTTTCAATAATTTAAGAAGATTAAGAGAAGAAAGATCACAAATTGATGGTTTTTGCCAAGTATTTTCAGGTTATGAAGGCAGGAAGAGTAAAAAGGCTTGAAAAATAAAGTCAGAGGAGATCACGACCTAGCCGTGACGAGGATCACGGCCGTGATGGGCCAGAAGCTGGAAACCAGAAGGCATCACGCCCAGGCCGTGATAGCCATCATAGGCATGATGTGAAAAAGCAGGAAGTCATTATTTATCACGGCCAAGCCATGATAGCCATCACGGGCGTGAAGTGAAGGAGCCCAATAGATAATTGACCACGACCTAGCCGTGATGAATGTCACAGCCGTGACACGTCTTCCAGCAGCTCTTTGACTGGTATGTGAGCCAGCACCCTCCACCACCTCGGTGAGTTTTTCTATTTTTCTCCTCTCTCCGACTTGATTATTTACATTGGGGACAATGTAAGTTTTTAAGCTTGGGGTAGGGGTATTTTTGTATTTTTCATGTTGCATTCATATAGGTGTAGTTTTGCATGATCACTTGATTAGATTGTCCCTTGCTTAGAGTATGCATCCAATTGTGAGAACTTTGTGCCAAATGAACTGAGACAGGGAATTTTTGAACCCAATTTTTGTATTCTTGTGATAGGCTAAAAATAAAAATTCTTGAGATGATCTTTTGATAGTTGATAATTAGCATGTGGTTCCTTAGATTTGTGTTTCTCATTGATTTTAAACTACTAAATGTGAGATTTTTTGAGCCTAAAAGGGGTACTCACTAAATCTACCCCATTCTTTGTGATTGAGTGTTTTATTCCTTTTGGATTGTATTCTCTAGAACTTGACTTGAAACCGTTTTGAAACTTAAAATTTTTTGAAAACATATTTGAAAATGATTGAGGCACTAGGTATTTTTCTGGCCTTCTGAGCTTTGACTGATTAAATGCTACCCCTTAGTTGCCCAATTTTGAGCCTAAAAGAATAAAATACTTTTTTTGGTACCTTGATTTATTTTGATGAATACGACACCTTTTAAAGTATTGCAAAAAGGGCAGAAATGTAGTTTGAAAAATAAAATTGTGGGATGAAAAAGTTAGAAAAATATTTCTCTTAAGTTGGAAATCTCCCCTTCTCTAAATTGAAAAAAATAAAATAAAATAAACAAAAAAAATGGAGAAAGGGATGATAAAAATAAAGTGAGAAAAAAAAGGGAAGCAAAAGTGAATTAAAGTCCAAAAAGGTATTTTAGAAGGTTGTCGTTCTTTGCATTGTTTGATATTTTGTTTAGCCTTCTTGAATTTTCCTTTGATTGATTTCCCCACCTAACGATTAATCCCATGGCCCCATTACAACCAAAATAAAAGACCTCTTGATTCTTATGTGTTTTCATTAATAAAGTAGAGATTTGGTTAATAGTCAAGCTTATGGTAGTGTACCTTCCTTGATGAGATTAAGTAAATTGTCAAATATTCTTAAACACTCGAGTGAGGTGAGAAGAGTGCCCAAATTAGTGAGAGATATGAATTTAGGGAACCTAAGCTTCTAATTGGACTTGAAATTGATTGTCTCTTGGGTACTTATTTGGATGTTCCTATTACTTGGATTTATTACTTGGGTTCTTGTTTCACTGCCCATGCTCTGATTGTTTATCTTGTCTGGCCTTGGTTATTGCTTGAGGACAAGAAAAATCTTAAGCTTGGGGTAGTTTGATGAGTGTGATTTCACCTCATATTTCCTTGACATTTTGCATGCATTTTCATATAGTTTAGGCATATTTAATTTGATTTTTGTTAGTTTTTACCTTGGAACGGGTAAAGCGGTTTTGTGGTATTTGTGTGCAGGAATTGAGGATTAAAATGCTCAGGATCATTTATGTTGGAGCTTGCATGAAGACGAAGCTTGAAAAGTAAGAAAAATGAGCCAAACAGAGCCTATCACGACCTAGCCGTGACAATCATCACGGCCATGATCGAGCAAGGTTGAAAAGAAAAGAACGAAAAAGTCAGAACCTGTCACGGCCAGGATGTGATGGCCATCACGGCCGTGACAGGCCATCAATGAATCTGTCACGACCTGGCCATGATAGGCATCATGGCCGTAACGTGCAATATCTGGAATTTTAAAACCTGATTTGATCGGATTTTGTAATTGCTTGGGATTCAAGTTAACCTACTCTATAAATAGGGCAATCAGGCTCGAAAATAGAGATCTCTTGGGCTGTTACCTTAGGCAAAAACTAGGATTTCTCTTCTTCTCAATTTCTTCTCCTCTCTTAGGTTTTCTTTTTATGCTTTTGTTAATCAAGCTTGCTATGAATATGGCAATGCTTGAGTAGTATTTTTATTTCTAGGAATTGGGGCTATGCCCAAGATTTGTTTTATGTTATGAATTGACGTTTTACTTCTTGTTAATTTCAATTTGCTTTCGATTTGATTCCTATTGCATGAATTACTTGTGAATTTGGTGCACACTTATTTGCATGTCATAGATACTCTAAGGAGCGACCTAGCGGTGAACTTAGGTATTGGATCTATAGGGATTGAACTTAGGACTTAAATCACGAGAGTTAGAAGCGATCCTTCGAGGGTTCACTGAATTGTCACAAAGCTTAAAGGGTTCGATTTAAATTCAATTACCACGAGAGTAGGGGTTGGTTTATTCGAGCACGGTTCTTGTATCCCGAGAGCGAACATTAACTTAATTAGGATAAATTCACCTTCAAAGAAAATTTCGATAATTAACAAGAGGGGTAGTCAATTTAGTAACATGAGCAGTCTTGTTGATAACCCAATTCCTGGGAATCTCTTTTGATATTGAAAAATCCCCAAATTTGATTTGATTGCTATTTTGTCTGATTGCGTTTAGATATTTGATATTTTTAGTTAATCTTTTAAAAACCAAATCTTTTCCAAATCTTTTTTTTTCTAGTCCAGTTTAATTGATTTAATAATTGATAGTTATTTAAGATCACAGTCCCCGTGGATTCGATCTTTTTATTACTTGACGATGAAGCCGTTCACTTGCGGATTCGAGCCCCATCATCACTCGTTGAAGAACCATGGACCTAACAATCTTTTGTTGGATGTCCCATCCGAAAGAGACTTGAAGCCTTCTCTCCTACTCAGTCTCATGCTTATCAAGAAAAGTCATAAGTTACTCTCTCAAGCAACCTCGGATATCAGAACCAAAGACCAGTTAAAGAATGCTTCCAACGTGCTTTATTCCCTAGTACTGCTGGAGCTAGTTCAACTGGAAGTCACCAGACTGAATGAGCTTCCCTAACCAAACCTCTTTACTTCAATGGAGAAAACTAAAACTATTGGAAATATAGATTTCAATGGTAAATTCTATCTATAAACTCTGATCTCTGGGATGTCATTACAGATGGTCCATTCATTCCCAAGAATGATGATGACACTGATAAGCCAAAAGCTCAGTGGACTACTACAGAAAAGACAAAATGGGAGCTGAACCACAAAGCTAGATATAACATCATTTGTTCTCTCATTCCTGAGGTGTTTGAGAAGGTATGTGCTTGTGACTCTGCCAAAGAAATATGGGACACTTTAGCTTTCACACATGAAAGAACATCCAAAGTCAAAGAGTCAAAGATTGTCATACTTGTCAGAAAGTATGAACTGTTTGTCATGGAAGAAGGAGAATATGTTGCTCAAATGATAGGAAGATTTCAAACTATAGTCAACAGTTTAAAATCTCTTGGCAAAGTCTACAGCAATGCTGAGAAGGTTGGAAATATTCTGAGAAGTCTACCTAAACAGTGGAGACCTTTGGTCACTGCTATCTCTCAAGCCAAGGATCTCACTACCTTGACTATGGATGAACTTCTTGGAACACTCACTGTTCATGAGCAAGAACGTGGAGATGAAGTTGCACCAAAGAAGGGCAAGTCAATTGCTCTGAAAGCTGATCAAAAGTCAGTAAAAGCTTCCAAGGCTCTAAAGGCAGACGAGTCATCCAGTGATGCTGACCTGCCTGAACACAAGGATTCTGAGAGTGATGAAGAATTGTCTCTCCTGACCAGGAAGATAAGGCTTCTCCTACAGAAAAAGAAGGTCAAGAAGGATAAGCCATTCAGAAGGTTCAACAAAGACAAGAACTTCAAAGAATCCACTTCAACAGACAAAAGTTCAATTTTCTGCTATGAATGCAAGAAGCCTGGTCACATCAAGGCTGAATGTCCTCAACTCAAGAAGGCCCCTTTTAAGAAATTCTTCAAGAAGAAGAAGAAAGGAATGATGGCTACTTGGGAGGATCTGGAGTCAACATCATCTGATGAAGAAACAGAGGAAGAAGCCAATCTCTGTTTGATGGCCAACACTGACTCAGACTCAGACGATGAGGTACATCCTGACTATGAGGAATTACTTGATGCCTATGAGGTGTTACTGGAGGAATCCAACTGCTTATCTAAGGCCTTCAAATCCCTCAAGAGAGAGTATGTAAAGCTCACCAGTGAGCATAAACAGAAATCTCAAGAGTGTGAGAAGCTGACTAAATAGAACAGTGAGCTGAAGACTGAAAAGTCTAATGAAGCTAAGATCTCAAGTGAAACATTCCAGTGTCCTTTGAAGAAGTTCAGCAGGGTTTGTATTCTATGAGTTCTTGTAAGACTCAATGACTTAGAGATTTTGATATATGACAAATACAATTTAATGCGTGTGCAAGTGTTTTAGTGTCAAATTGCAAAGACAGGTATCAAGCAGTGATCAACAAGACCAAGCTTAAAGGAGAATTTTATATTTAAGTCTTAGATGATTTATAAGAGAAAGAAATCTCTTAGTCACAAAATAGCTCAACTAAAAAGATGCATGAAGAAAATCAATTTTCATAACCTGCATTAAAAGGAATAAGTTTTTTTTAATGAAAATGATTTTTGGAAATAAGAAATTATTTGTCAGGTACAGCCATGTAATCAATGGATGTATGTCTGCTACTGTAACTGACAAATGAACTTAAGGTTCTTGATTCAGTAACACCTATGAACAATATGAAATCAGATCAGTTATAAATGGTTAACTGAATACAGCCCTGTACATATGCTATGTACGCATGTATTCAAGTTTTAGGAAAATCTGATGTTAATTAATACATAGATGTACTGAATGGATGTACTGATGGATTAACCAAGTTCAAGACTATCAGTATGAAATTGGTTAATACAGCCCTGTACTCAACCCCTGTTCAAGAACCAAAATCAAGAAAATAGATTATGTTATCAGAACCAAATCTGTTTTAATTGATCCCAACGACTATAACTTGTTTCCTATATATAGAGGGATCAAAGGAACACTTTTAAAAAAATTGATCAGAAATTTTACAAAATCAATTAGAGAAATCAATTGTGAAATTCATTCATCTTCTTGCTTGAGCTTCATTGTGAAAAAAAAGGGTTCCAATTCTCATAAGAACTTCAATTTGTATATCTGACTATTGAGAGTTTAGGAATCAATCTTTTCGTTCTATTTGATTGTAAAGAGAGAGGGAGTCTTTCTCTGTGATTAGGGTAAGGTATACCTAAGGAAAAACATTGAGGCTCTTCACAAGAGTGTGGTATCTCGAGGTGAAGGAGTGCTCTGTGGTGTAAAGGTTTTTCAAGCTACCTGGCTAAAGCTTGTTGTGTTAGTGTGTGAATACCCACAGGTGGAGTAGGGACTGGATGTAAGTCACAGTAGTGGTGACCGAACCAGTATAAAACTGATTGTGTGGTATCTCTAAACTCAAACTCTTTAATTTCTTTCTTGCGCATATAACTGTGATCTTGATGTTATAAGTTTTCAATTGATATTAGTTCTTGATCTGTTTAATATGAATTAAAACCAGAGTATTACTGCAATCAATCTTGAGTTATTAATTGTTGAAAATTGAGTTGATTAAGACTGTTGTTGATCACTGAAACTGATATATTGTAACTTCAGTTCTTGACTGATTAAGGCCTGTATCTAATACCTGTATGACCTTGGACTGAACTTCTTCCTGTTTGATTCAATCACTGATTTAATTGGTAGCTGTGAGCTATGAACTTGAATCTTATTACTGATTTATCTTTCTGAATTGATATTTCTTTCCTCACCACCTTCTATTCAAGATTTCATAAAAAGCCCTTCACTGTTTTTATAAAAGATGCTGAGGCAACTTTGATTTGAAAAGTAAAGTTTTTGAAAAGGAAGAATTTTTGAAAACTCAATTCACCCCCCCCCCCCCCCCCCTCTTGAGTCGTGAAGCAAAAACAACAATTGGCATCAGAGCTAAACTCTTAAGTTTGGCTTAACAGCTATAAGAGTATGGCTTCCAATGACTGTTTGAATGAATGGGCTTCCCTTGCACGCCCTCCTGCCTTCAATGGATCTGAATATATCTGTTGGAAGGAAAGAATGGTAATCTTTCTTGAGGCAGCAGGTGTTGACATATGGGATGCAGTAGAAAATGGACCATTTGTCCCCTCTACTGTATATGCTAATGGTGCTCCAAGAAATAAGCCTAAAACTGAATGGAATGAGGATGATAAGAAAAGAGTTCAATATATTGCACGTGCTAAGAATATTATAACATCTGCTTTAAGCCGTGATGAGTTTTTCAGGGTTTCAAATTGCAAATCAGCAAAGGAGATGTGGGATACATTGCAAGTGACTCATGAAGGAACCACAGATGTGAAAAGGGCAAGAATGAACACATTGACACATGAATGTGAGTTATTTCACATGAATCGAGGAGAACCAATGGAGGTTATGAAAATGCGATTCTCACACATTGTGAATCAATTGGCTGCACTTGGAAATACAATCTCCAATGAAGATCACGTTAACAAAGTCATGAGATGCCTAGGTAGAGAATGGCAACCTAAAGTAACTGCAATTTCAGAATCCAAAGACCTTTCAACAATGTCAATTGCAGCGCTCTTTGGAAAGCTACAAGAACATGAAATGGAGTTGACTAGATTGGTGCTAAATGAAGAAGAAGACAAGAACAATAGAATCATCACATTCAAAGCTGTAAAATCTACAAAGGTTGACAGAAAGCTTAATAAGGAAAAGAATCTTAAACATGCATACATAAATTGGGAGGATAACAAACTTGGATCAACGAATGATTCCAATAATGAAAAATCAAACTTGTGCTTAACTGCTCATCTTCATAAAGAAGATGATGAGGTAAATGATTCTAACCTTGATGAATTACCTTCTTATGATGAATTGCAAAATGATTTTGAAGAACTTCATAAAGAATCCATTAGACTTGCTAGATTGCTAATTAAGTCTAAGAAAACCATCACATGCCTAGAAGAGAAAAATTATGTTTTAAACAAAGAGCTAGATGAATTGAAAACAGAAAATTGTGCTGTAAAAGAAAGACTGGCTACTGTTTTGGAACCACCTATATGTGATAATTATCCTAAGTTGGAGTAACATATAAATCATTTGAATGGTGATCTTTCTAGAATTACTAGTGATAAAGACAACTTGAATGCATTACTTGGACAACAAAAAGAAATGAAAAGCCAAGTTGATTTAGTGTACAAAATTGAGAGAAAGGCAAAAACCTTTAGAAAATTTCATGTTTCTCATTATGCTAATGCATCACAATATGCTAGATGTCATTATTGCAATCGAAAAGGTGCTTTCTGTAATTTGAGAAATAATTATTCATTGTAGATAAGGCAAATATGGGTTCCAAAAGGAACTTTATCATACTCTAACCATGAAGGACCCAAACAGATTTGGGTACCTATAGCACAAACATGAAATTCTGTTTTGTAGGTGTGGTGGAAGGTCAGGAGCAAAAATTAAAATCATGATATAGAGTCTTCTCCAAACACAAAATGGGTAACAATAAAGAGAGAATATTGATCGAATATGTTTTCTAATTATCATTATTAATGTGTGATAGTGAATCTTTCTGTGTTGACTTACATATCATTGTATAGTATGTCTACATTGTTCTATTAAAGTTATTTGATCTATCTTGGAATAATCATATGGCTTTTGTTTCACAAATTGAATCTAAGAAAATTGATGAAGCCTTGAATGATTTGTTTTGCTTACTATGAAACAATTAACTTTGAACATGATCTCTATCATAAGAACTTTTATTCAAAGTAGAGAAATTGAGATTGAATATGTTGATACAACTAAACAACTTGCTGATATTTTTACCAAGCCCTTGAACAAGGAAAGCTTCTTTTTCATTAGAAGAGAATTGGGCATAATTGATCAATCCTATATCTAATCTCTAAAGAAACTGTTTATATGATTGTATCTTGGTGTAAATATGCTCTGATTCTTGTATGATTTGATTTGGAATATCTATGAATGATTAGAAGAGAGTTTCATAAGAAATAGATTTTATCAGGAACACCTATGTACCTAACCCATGTACATGTCTAAAAACTGGAAATTTGTTTTAAACATGGATGTGATCAATAGCTGTATAGAGGTTCAGGAATGGATCCCCTATGTTTTTAGTTTGATAAACTCAATACACGAGATTCTAATTCTGCTTGTCCACTGAAGTGGTAGAAGCGCTCGTCCACTAAAGTAACAAAAGCACTCGTCCACACAAGTGACAGAAGTGCTCGTCCACACAAGTGACAGAAGCGCTAGTCCATACAAGTGACAAAAGCACTCGTCCACGCAAGTGACCGAAGCGCTCGTCCACTAAAGTGACATAAGTGCTCGTCCACATAAGTGACAGAAGTGATCGTCCACACCAGTGATTAAAGCGCTCGTCCACTAAAGTGACAGAAGCACTCGTCCACACAAGTGACAGAAGCGCTCGTCCACTAAAGTGATAGAAGTGCTCGTCCACACAAGTGACAGAAGCGCTCGTCCACACAAGTCTTTGGACTTGCTAAGTCCTTAATGAGAAGCTCCATCCAATGACATGGCATATGCAGCTCGTCTACTAGGTTACACTTTGGTTTAGTACTCCCGTCTGCTGACGTGGCAAGATGGACGCGAATGCTGTAAGAACTGATGTAAAATCTTATTTCAAAACTTCATATCTTTTGAAACCCACTCTTTCTTCACCTAATTCCGCAACCCTAGCAGAGCTAACCTCAATTCTTCTTGTAGCCAAACCAACCCTAATATGGCAAGAACCAAAAATACTGGATCTTCACCCTCAAAAGCTACTGAGAAGAAGAGGAAGGAAATGGAAACAAACTACCGCAGCTGGTACTTCAACTGGACAAGAAAATGTACCTTCTGATTTCCTACAGAAATTGATGAAAATGCTGGAAAATGATGAGGAAAATCATAAGAAAAATAATGAAATTGAAATGGCTGCAATTGCTGAAGTGAATGAAAGGATAAAAAGGGCAGAAAAGGACATTGATAAACTCAAAGATGCCCTAGGAGTGGACTTTCATTTCCCTGCACCTCCAGCTCAAACAGAAGAAGATGTTGATGTTGCAAACATTGCAAGAGCTGCTGTGAAGGAAGCTGAGCACACCCCTGCTGAACCATCACCTAAAGACCGAAACAAAAGAAAATCAAAAAGGAAGAACTAGTTCTAGGAATTCATAGGAATTAGAACTTAGTTCTTGAAAGGTAAAATGCCTTAGTTTGTAATTTTGACTGATGGTTTCTGTTCTTTTTTATTTGTCCCTGCACCTATCCCTCTAGCATGAACAATTTTATATGCTATGTTTGAATGTTTAAATGCTTGCCTTCTCTATTGCTTTGAATGTTTCTTTTCTTTACCTTTTTGATAATGCCAAAAGGGGGATGAAAAAGTATGATATAGAGAAAGGGGACAATAACAAATTATACATGCATATGTTGAGGGGGAGTTTATAAGCTTACATGATTAAGGGGGAGTAAATCAAATTCTGCTATGATAATATTGTTTTTGTTCTAATATACTTCTGCTCTGATACCATGATATAAATCTGTTAAAAACACTTAGCTTCTGCTACACTTATAATCTTATAATTTGTTTGAAGATTTGTCATAATCAAAAAGAGGGAGTTTGTAAGACTCAATGACTTAGAGATTTTGATATATAAAAAATACAATTTAATGTGTGTGCAAGTGTTTTAGTGTCAAATTTAAAAGACAGGTATCAAAAAGTGATCAACAAGTTCATTAAGCAAATTCAAGGAAAATATTCAAGGAAGAACTTGAAGGAATTAAGGAGCTGCATGTAGAAATCAAAAGAGCAAAGTCAAAGATCAAAGGATCATCAAGACCAAGCTTAAAGGAGAATTTTAGATTTAAGTCTTAGATGATTTGTAAGAGAAAGAAATCTCTTATTCACAAAATAGCTCAACTAAAAATATGCACGAAGAAAATCAATTTTCATAATCTGCATTAAAAGGAATAAGTTTTTTTAATGAAAATGATTTTTGTTCAGCCATGTAATCAATGGATGTATGTTTGCTACTGTAACTGGCAAATGAACTTAAGGTTCTTGATTCAGTAACACCTATGCACAATATGAAATCAGATCAATTATAAATGGTTAACTGAATACAGCCCTATACATATGCTATGTACGTGTGTATTCAAGTTTCAAGAAAATCTGATGTTCATTAATACATAGATGTACTGAATGGATGTAATGATAGATTAACCAAGTTCAAGACTATCAGTATGAAATTGGTTAATACAGCCCTCTACTCAATCCCTGTTCAAGAACCAGAATCAAGAAAACAGATTATGTTATCAGAACCAAATCTGTTTTAATTGATCTCAACGACTATAACTTATTTCCTATATATCGAGGGATCAATGGAACACTTTAAAAAAAACAGATCAGAAATTTTACAAAATCAATTAGAGAAATCAATTGTGAAAATCATTTATCTTATTGCTTGTGCTTCATTGTGAAAAAGAGTGTTTCAATTCTCATAAGAACTTCAATTTGTGTATCTGACTATTGAGAGTTTAGGAATCAATCTTTTCGTTCTATTTGATTGTATAGAGAAAGGGAGTCTCTCTCTGTGATTAGGGTGAGGTATCCCTAAGGAAGAACATTGAGGCTCTTCACAAGAGTGTGGTATCTTAAGGTGAAGGAGTGCTCTATGGTGTAAAGGTTTTTCAAGCTACCTGGCTAAAGCTTGTTGTGTCAGTGTGTGAAAACCCACAGGTGGAGTGGGGACTGGATGTAGGTCACAGTGGTGGTGACTGAACCAGGATAAATCTGGTTGTGTGGTATCTCTAAACTCAAACTCTTTAATTTCTGTCTTGCGCATATATCTGTGATCTTGATGTACTAAGTTTTCAATTGATATCAGTTCTTGATCTGTTTAATATGAATTAAAACCAGAGTATTACTGCAATCAATCTTGAGTTATTAATTGTTCAAAACTGAGTTGATTAAGACTGTTCTTGATCACTGAAACTGATATATTGTAACTTCAGTTCTTGACTAATTAAGGCTTGTATCTAATACCTGTACGACCCTGAACCGAAATTATTTCTGTTTGATTCAATCACTGTTTAATTGATAGCTGTGAGCTGTGAACTTGAATCTTATTACTGATTTATCTTTCTGAATTAATCTTTCCTATCATCACCACCTTCTATTCAAGATTTCATAAAAAGCCCTTCACTGTTTTTGTAAAAGATCCTGAGGTAACTTTGATTTGAAAAGTAAAGTTTTTGAAAAGGAAGAATTTTTGAAAACTCAATTCACCCCCCCCCCCCCCCTAGTTGTGAAGCCAAAACAACAGTTCTTACAAGGCCTGATGGCTTTCAGCCAATCTTTTACAAGATTATTGGAGCATAGTTGGTCAAGATATCCATAGATCGGTTGCTAATGCCTTTGCCACAGGGACCTTTGACAAGATATTGGCAGAAACTCTTGTTGTCCCCATTCCAAAAGTAGATGCACCAACAAATTTAAAGGAATTCAGGCCAATAAGCTTATGTAATGTGCTTATGAAACTGATTTCTAAAGTCATTGTCAAGAGAATTAGACCTTACTTGGAGGAGTTTATTCTACCTCTTCAAATTAGTTTTATTCCAAATAGAGGGACATCTGACAATGCTATAATTGCCCAAGAAATAGTCCAACACATGTATAAGAAGATAGGGAAGAAAGGAACTTCGATTTTTAAAATTGACTTTAAGAAGGCTTATGATAGGGTTGATTGGAACTTCCTCAGGCTCACTGTTGCAGATTTTGGTTTTCTACGGCAAACCATTAATCTGATCATGCAGCTCACCACCTCTTCCTCCTTGGCCTTGAAGTGGAATAGTGAAAAACTAGATAATTTTGAGCCTAAGAGGGGCCTAAGACAAGGTGATCCAATTTCTCCATACTTGTTTGTCTTATATATGGAGAAACTTGCTCTCCTTATCCAGCAAATGGTTCAAGACAATAAATGGAAACTTGTCAAAGTTGCAAAAAATGGGCCTGCTATATCTCACCTTTTATTTGCGGATGATTGGCTTCTTTTAACCCAAGCAAAGACTTCTCAAGCTAAACTTGTCCATGAGGTCCTGCAGAGATTTTGTCTTGCTTCAAGTTTGAAGGTTAGATTTCAGAAGTCTCGGTTCCTTGCACCCAAGAATGTCCCTAGAACTAAGATCTCTAAGTTTGCTTCAATCACAAGTTTCCAACATACCTCCAATTTGGGGAAATATCTAGGCTTCCCTCTTTTGACAGGTAAAGTGAAAAAGAGTGATTTTGGCTATATTTTGGAGAAGGTAAATAACGGGTTAGCTAACTGGAAATGTAAGCTCCTCAATAGAGCTGGTTGTGTGACTCTTGCCAAGTCTGTGATTGCAGTTGTTCCAGTCTACTCCATGCAGAATTTCTGGCTTCCCACGCGGATCTGTGACAGCTTGGATATTAGTATAAGAAGTTTTATTTGGGGTAGTAGGTCTTGCCATTGGGTTAATTGGAAGGAATTTATTCAGTCTAGAAGTAAAGGAGGTCTTGGCATACATACTGCAAGAGAATCCAACATATCTATGCTTGGTAAACATGTGTGGGACATGATTCACAGTCAGGATAAACTTTGAGTGAGACTCCTGTCAACTAAATATTTGAAAGGGACTCATATGTTAGATGCCAAATACTCTGTGGGAGCTTCTTATGTGGGGAACTCTATCTTGAAAATAGCTAACTCCATTAAAACTGGTTTTAAGTATAGAATTGGCAAGGGTGACATTTCTATCTGGTATGACAAATGGATTGAAGAAGACCTCATCTTCAATATGTTACCCTATGTAGTTATTCAGGACACTCAGGTCAAGATCAATGACATTTTTTATGATAATGCTTGGCACCGGGAGAAGCTAGCAACTCAGACTCCTCATTCTATTAAATTGCAGATGCATAGTCATTTTGTAGATCATGGTTCTGAAGACATCTTGATCCGGTCTCTTTCTAATTCAGGGATGTATTATGCTAGTGGTGGTTATAAATGGTTAATGCATTAGGTCCCAACTCAAACCACTGATTCCATATCCCGGTCTTGGCTTTGGAAACTAAAAATTCCTGAGAACTTTAAACACTTTTTATGGATAGTCTTACACAACTGTCTGCCTACAAATTCCTTCAGAACTTTCAGACATGTCTCTAATGATCCTTCTTGCCAAAGATGTGGTTCTGAGCAGGAATCATTGATGCATACTTTGAGGGACTGTCCTAAGGCTAAAAGGGTGTGGTCTATGCTGAATTTGGACCAATGTCAGAACTTCTATATTATTACTTATAGAGATTGGCTCATCACTAATATATCCAAGCCCCAGGGTTCTCTTTTTGTGACAGTATGTTGGTCTATTTGGAGAGTCAGGAATGCTGTGAAATAGACAACTATAAACACGAGAAGGGGGGTTGAATTGTGTTTAATAGAATTTAAAACAAAGTTGAAAACTTTTCGCACACAGAAGCTAAGTACAGACAAGTGGGAAAGAACAGTACAGAGAGGTGACATGTCTGATTAGATTTCAACAGAATAAACACGCAAGCACACAACTTGAAAACAGATTCAATGTTAACACTTTAACCCCTTAGTTAGAAAGAAGAAATAATAATCAAAGCAACTAAAGAGTTTAAGGGAAGAGAGATTAACACGGTTGTTTATCCTGGTTCACTCTTCAACACAAAGAGCTACGTCCAGTCCTTGGTAGCACCAAGTTTTATCCACTATAACTGATCAGGATACAGACTCCAAGTATTGTTTGCACACCTAGCCTCTTCAGGCTCCAAGACAAGTATTCTTTGCACACCTAGCCTCTTCAGGCTCTCTCAGGTTTGTTTAAGAAGTTTGTTTGTAATAAATACAATCAGACAGACAGTTCTTTCACTAACAGTCAGAGAGTGAATTAAATGTAAGCTTAGGAAAGACTGCGTAATAACTTCAAATGATTGAAGAATACAGATTGAAAGAATGAAGAAATAAATGTGCAGAATAATGGCTCTTTTAATGCTGTGTATTCTATGTATCTTCATCTTCAATGACTTCTTTATTTATAGCCTTAAAAAATTAAGATCTGTTAGAGACATTCCTTCAAGTGTTGACTTCAAGCAGAACATCATTAAATGCAACAGAGTCATTTCGGGTAGCCATTAATACAATATTAATGTTGGTTGTACTCTAACATAAAGGATCACGGCTTTATGCATCGTGTAGTAGTCATATCAGAGTTGTGCAGAGAGCTTTTGTACTTTGCAGAGAACATTTCCTTTTTCGTGTAATAACCAAGAGTACTAGGGAATAAGGTCTATTGGAAACATTCTTTAACTGGACTTCATATCTGATTTCCTAGGTTACTTGTGAAATTACCTCTGACTTTTCTTGATAATCGTGAGATTAAGAAAGAGAGAACTTCAGAGTCTTTGTATGAAGGGACATCTTCCAAAAGCTATTGTACTTGAGTTCTTCATCGAGGAACCATAGATAATTATAAGAACTTACCAGAAGATACATTGAAACATTAATGTATAAAGTCAATAATCCTCGTCAGCAGACAGGTTGACTTTTGCTTCTTCAGACAGGTGATCATTTATGTAAGCATACAGGTGAGTCTTACTATTTTGATCTGCACACTATATTCACAGGTTAGCAACCAATACGAAGGTTAATTAAATCATTAACCAAATGTTTAGTTTTCATCAAAACTTAGGGAAATGCACATCAGACATTTCAGAGACTTAACATGTTGAGATTTTTCTGATCAAGCTTGGAATGATTGGTACTTGCTGAACTATATCAGAACTCTTCATGATTCAATTATCAAAGCTTATGGCACTATGAATTCTATCCAGGAAACTCGGGAAGGGAAGTGGAATCCACCTGATGAGAATTATATTAAGCTCAATGTTGATGGCAGTTCTTTTGGAAATCTGGGAAGATCGAGCTTTGGTGGTGTTCTAAGAAACTCTTATGGTGATTGGATATCAGGATTCTTGGGTTTTTGTGGCATTTCTATTATGTGGAATTATTAGCTATCTATTATGTTCTGGACATGGCTTGGAAGGCTGGTTACAAATTTGTGATTTGTGAGTCTGATTCTCTATCAGCTCTCACTCTGATCAATTATGGAGTTACTTCTTTCCACCCCTTTGCTCCTATGATTAAGCAAATTCACAAGCTTAGAGATTTGAAATGGATGTTGGTTTTTAAGCATACTTTAAGAGAAGGGAATGAATGCGCAGATTGGATGGCCAAAGCTGGAGCTTCCATGGATCATGCATTGCAAGTTTGGGAGGATTGCCCACCTCAGCTTCATACTGTGATGTTAGCTGATGCACTTGGTGTTTTTAGATTAAGAGTTTAGATTCCTTCATTTTTGTCTTTATTTCCCACTGATAAAAAAATGACACTTAGCACTTTTCTTTGCTCTATTCTCTCATGTAACACCCCGATTTCAGTGTTAAGCCTTTAAGTACTTATATGTGTGCTATATATGTTAAGTTTGACCTTAGGAGTGTTATGAGGGGCTAGGTGGGATGTTGAGGCTTAAAATCCCTTTCTGGTACATGAGCACGACCGTGCTCATGTATCGGCACGCCCGTGCTTAGGCGCGTCTTGTGGCTGTCTGAGCCGCAAGCAGGGTCGTGCTAAGGGGAAGCACAACCGTGTCGGAAATACAAGTTTTGTGACGTGAATGTTACAAGCCCATGCTTAAGTGAGCACAACCCCGTGCTCATGTTAATCACGGTCGTGTGCCGTGCTTAGAGGGAGCACGGCTGTGCTCGGGTCAGAGAGTTTATAAATAGAAGAGTTCTGTGAGGGTTGCGAGCCAAACCCTCAAATTGGCACTTTGGGCAATCCTAGTGTGACAGAAACCTCTCCCCTTTCCCTTCCCTTGAACCCTTTGAAGTTCCTAGTGTTCTTAAGTCCATTTAGGAGAGAAGTCACGTGGGCTAGTGCCATTAAGGTAATGTGTTCATCCCTCTATTAATCTCTTATTCATTGTTTCTTGAATCTGAGATTAATGTTTGCCCTTTTTGTGTTGGCCAAGACTTGAGGAACTTATCGAGCCGCTCGAGGGAACGAGAGTAGCTACGCTTATGTTTGTCAAGAGGCTTAGATCTTCATACCAGGTATGGGGAGAAGGGAAAGTATGAACATGTAGGCGTTGGGGGTAGCGTAAGATGAAGGGTTAACCCATGACCCTATTTGTTTGCTATTTTCTTTGTTATATGACCATTGTCAATGTTCTCTACTTGATGACATGCTTTAATTGCAAACTGTTATGATGATTTTATTGCCATGAATGAATGATGATGTTGTTATGTTGTGAATGAGTGTTTGGTTGTTAAGGCTATTATGCCAACGTTGATGTTAATAAGACTCTAATTAAATAATAAGGCTTATTAATGATGTTAAGACATTAAAAGATGTTAACAATGATGAATAAAAGTAAGGGATGTTTTCCCAATGTTCATAAGACATGAGCCGTAGCGAATAGAAGTGATATTATTGCTCTAATGCTTAGTGAAGACCCTAATATTGATTCTTGAGTGTTTAGGGACATTAATAATGAAGCTGGAATTGAAGGATTAATTCCCCAATAAGTACAAGACATGGAGATTAATTAAGAGTAATGAAACTGATGTGGATGGTTAGTAAAAGCCAATAGGATTGATCTTTGAATGCCCTATGAAGCTTAACAGGGGTTCCCTAACCCTTTCTGCCCAGATTAGTATAGCCGTGCTCAATAGTCAGCGCAACCGTGTTTGACTTAAAAGTCAGCATGCCCGTGCTGGGGGAAGCACGACCGTGCTCCCCTAGACAGAACAGAACGCAGAAACAGAAACAGGGGTGTTTCACCCAAAATGTCCTCAATGATGTAATAAGACACCAAACGAAATAAAGACAAGCTAGATAACTCAATGAAGATAAATAAATAACAAGCGGTAAGATGTTAAGACGGTAACAATATGTTACCGCATGTTGTTGTACCTCAGTAGCCTAGTAGTAGCCAAGAGGGACTTGATGTGTAATGGTCAAGGTGTTGTTTTTGTTGTATCTTGGTAGCCTAGTGGCCAAGGGGCCCTCGATGCCAAGTGGTCGAGGTGTTGATCTGGTGCTTATTGACCAGAGTGTTAAATCAAATTGAAAGATTAAAGATTAAAAGATAATGTTGAACCTTGGTAGCCTAGTAGCCAAGGGGGCCTCGATGCCAAGTGGTCGAGGTGTTGAAGGTGATGAAACTTGGGTTGCCTAGTGGCCCAAGCAGAGGTGGTGATTGTTTGATTGTGTGTTGTGTTGCTCATGCATTCACGCATTCACACATCGGAGATGTTAGTAGGGGATGCTTAGCATAGGGGAGGTCGTCCGAGAGTAAGGTGCGTCGGCTTTCCAAGGGGTTCACATGGTTTGGTGGACTGCCGACATTGGTGCCTAATGGCCAATGTGGACATGTAACTCCGAAGTTGACATTCTGAGGTAGATTGGATCCAAATGCATAACGGAGTAGTGGAGTAGCGCTGCATCGCATAGCATACTTTGTCTGAGATGATGCGAATGATATTATAATGATATTATGTTTTTGATATGCTATGTATATGTATATATGTGATGCATGCTCATCTTGCTAACTGCTTCCATGCCATTATATCTTATACATGTTTCTTACTCCCCGTCTTTGTTGTTTTCTTTGCATGTAACTTGTTGGTTATGCAGAAAACGGTGAGCATCTTGCTGAGGAGTGACTCTGAGGAGCCGCTACTCGTAGTTTAGGATTTCTTATTTTATGTTGTTTATCCGAGATATTTCGGACTATTGTTATACCAGCTCAATAATATGACGTCGGGGGTTGGTTTGGTTTATGTTTTGTTAAGTCTCTTTTTAAAACTTGTTTATTTCAGCGTTGAGATTTTGTTACAATGTGGTATCTTATACCCGTGGTTTTATTATTATGATATAATATGCATGTGTTCTCTCTATTTTATTTTTTATCGCTCTTACGTATTATGAATACATGCGGGTTGAGAGTGTCACATCTCATGGCTTATGCAGTATTGGGTGGGTTAATACCATGCATTTTAATTTTGGTTGTATCATGTGACAACTTTTTCTCACAAATTCTCCTTTCTTTAACCTATTTTTCCTTTTCATAATGTTTGATAGGGGGACATGGAGAGGAGAAGATGAGGGAGGGGAATTTTTATAAATTTCTCTTGTTGAATACAATTTTTCGAAGGGGAGGGGAGTGAAATTCGGAGCAAAATCCTTCCTATTTTGGCTCCCCTCCGAGATTCGGAAGGAGGGTGAAGGTTTAAAACATTTTAAAAACATTATTGACAAAAATATCCCTTATTTATATTTTAAAATCCAAAATTATAAGAGTATAAAAATAAATTAGTTTTAAAATCTCTTTCCTCCCCATAGGTTATTTACTTTACCTCCACTAGAATCTCTCCCATCATCTCTCTTCCTTTGAACCAAACGCGACATTACAGTCACCTGCATAAACATCAAGAAAACTTGAATGCCACATATTGATGCATGATACAGGGAACACACAAGATTCTTACAGAGGACTTATAATTTGCATTATCGAATGAATAGTTTATAAAAGTCAATACTACATACACTTTATTAACACCTACGATTAATGGTGTGACTTCATCATAATTCCAAAAAAACAAAGTGAGACCTAGGTTAATTGGTTCTGAATAATTGAAACTCAACAGTGTTATCATAAAGTATATGTTTGGTTGAACGTCACGTTTGACACATACATGATTTTGAGAAGCTAACAATTAAGTTATAGCTTTCACGTCAGAAGTAAATTTTTTTAATACCAAAGTACCACAACAGACGTGATTCAATATACGCCGACGTGAAATAAAACATAACATAGGACAAATGCTCAATTCCAAGATTGGCCACCAACAATAACAAAATAATTATCAGCCAAATATACAACTCTAATTTCCTGTATAATTCCAGGCAACATTTAATTTGATTTGTGTTCCGTCCAAATACCTCAAGTGAGAGTTACTCGTCCGGAGAAACTCTTTTGGGAGTGTTTTTGGAATAGCTTGACAGAATCGGAATTCTACTCCTACGTATCCAAATGGGAATCAAAGCAAATGTAGTTCTGAGTGAGGGGGTTGGACCCCTATTTATAGAGATTCTTTGGTGTAACAGTTTGAGTTGGACTGTTATTGAGATCCTATTTGTTAGGATCGGATTGTTATCATAACTAGATAAAGATAAGGATAAGGCTCCGAGTTATACGGAGGGATATTTGGACCGGCGAGATGTTTGACTCAGTCAGGCTCAGTCAGGTGTGACTGGACTGCACGGGACCGAGGTGTCTTCCTCTACGGTCTTATTATGGGATAGGTCCGAGTATTTATACTCGGCTGACAAGTGCATTAACGAGTCCTCGGCTTTGGAGGAGTTCGGGTTAAGGCCCATTTATAAGAATAAGCTCGGTCAGTTTAGTGTATTAACAAGTCCTCGGCCTTATACCTTCGGCCAGTACACAAGCCCCCCGAGCTCCGAGCTTAAATAAGCGAAAGAGCTGACAAGTATCAAACCGAGCTTATGCTTCGGCTGCTGGACTTTCTTCCTTCCGTGTTTCAAACCGTCATTTCAAACCGTCATTTCAACTGAATTTTCCTCTTGTCAGAGAAGGTTATCATTTCCCTTCAATCTTCTGTTGCACGTTATGGGTGAGTAACCCTAGAGTTCCGCGCTCATTTAATGAGGGGGAAATTAAAAGTCGCGCCCATTTTCCTTTTTTATTTGAAGGAATGCGGGCCGTCGATCATATCTCATCATCAACCGTAGCAGCTATAAATATCTCCTCTAACTCCACCTTATTCATTCTTCATCTTTTCGACCAGCAAAATTCGTCCTCTTTTGACCCGAGTAGTTCTATAATATTGCTAGGGGTTTACGTTCCTCTCTCCCAGTTAACATCCTTTTTCGAGCTTTGAAGCTGCCAAAAAGGGTGTAATTGGGAGATGGGATCCATAATCTCTTTCATGATGTAATCCCTTTTAAAAAGGATGTTAGCTGGGAGAATAGCAGTTTCCGGGAGTGGTGAAAGGGGTAGTAACCATCTCCTCCCGAAGCAGGCCGAGTGCCTCATCGTCCAGCTTTCTCAGGGGGAAGTGATTACTTCCTCCACCGAAGGAAAGTTGTGGCTTCCGATTGGGGGGACTACTGGCCAACCGGTCTTGCTCCAGTTCCGATTGGGGGGACTACTGCCCAATCAGTCGGGCCTTATTTTCAATTTCAGCACTGTACTCGGTTTCCTTAATAAAATCATGGCTCATATTTGGCCTTTAGATTCGAACTTTGTTCTTTTTTTTTAATTGATGCTTGTATTCGATTTCTCTTAACAATTTCCAGGCTCGAACTCGGCCTTAACAATTCAATAGCTCGAACTCGGCTTGTAGGCTCAAACTTGGCCTTAACAATTTAATGGCTCGTACTCAGCCTTAATAATTTAAATGGCTCGAACTCGGCCTTTGCAATTTAAATGGCTCGAACTCGACCTTTAGGCTCGAACTCGGCCTTTAGGCTCAAACTTGGCCTTAACAATTTAAATGGCTCGAACTCGGCCTTTAGGCTCAAACTTGGCCTTAAGAATTTAATATTCGCAGAATAAATACATCGGCAAAATAAGAAAATAGAACAATGTTCATAATAAATTCTTTTATTGGATAGAAAAGAAAGTCTGCGGTGTGCCTCGTTAAAACCTTCTCGGTTAAAACCCTTTTTTGGGATAAAATACCGAGGTAGGAAAAAGAGTACATCACCTGACTATATACATCAGCTGTAATAAAATTTCAAATGGGAAGCATTCCAAGTTCTCGGGATAGGCTTCCCTGACAATTCTTCTAACCTGTATGCTCCGTTTCTTAAATTTTCTACCACTCGGAATGGTCCTCACCAATTTGCTTCTAGCTTGCCCTCCGTATGATCTCTTCTTGCTTCTCCTTTCATTCTTAGCACCAAGTCTCCGTGCACGAAACTCCTCGGTTTCAGTTTTGAATTATACCTCCGAGTAGCTCTTTGTTTGCAGGCTTCCTCCCTGATTTTAGCCTCCTCTCTGATCTCCTCCACCAAGTCAAGTTCGACCCTTAAGTTGCTTTCATTCTCACTCTGCTCATGTTGCATTCGCCGAAAAGACGGCTCACCAACCTCAACTGGGATTATGGCGTCTGTTCCGTATGTCAGTCTGAAGGGTGTTTCTTGAGTAGGGGATTGTGGCGTGCAGTGGTAGGCCCAAAGAATACTCGGTAACTCTTCTGCCCAAGCTCCTTTGACTTTTCCCACTCTCTTCTTCAGCTCTTCGAGAATGACTTTGTTGGCCGCCTCGGCTTGCCCATTGGTTTGGGGATGTTCCACCGATGTAACGTGGTGTTTAACACCGAGATTGACATAGAATTCTCGCAATGTCTTATCTATAAACTGCCTTCCGTTATCAGTGACAATTGAGAAGGGAATTCCGTGCCTGCAGATGAGGTTTTTCCACACAAACTTTTGTACCTTCTCGGCAGTAATTTTCGCCAAAGGTTCTGCTTCAATCCATTTTGTAAAGTAGTCCACCGTTACCAAGAGAAATTTGACTTGACCTTTGGCTATGGGGAATGGTCCAAGTATATCCATCCCCCACATAGCAAAGGGCCAAGGCGAGTTTAATGTGTGAAGTTCTTTGGGCGGGGTACGACTTACATTGGTAAATCTTTGACATTCATCACATTGTCTCGTCCACTCGATGCAATCTGCCCGGATGGTAGGCCAATAGTACCCTGCTCGGACTACCTTGGAGGCCATTGATCTGCCCCCGTAGTGAAAACCACATATTCCTCTGTGAACCTCTTCCATTACATATTTTGACTGGGCTTTGGTCAGACATTTTAACATCGGTACCGAGAATCCCCTTTTATAAAACTCTCCGGAAATAATAGCAAAATGACTTGCTCTGAGCCTGATCTTTCTGGCCTCGGCGTGATCTGGGGGCAGAGTATCTGAGGATAAATATTCCCATATGGGGGTCATCCATTCTCGGTCAGCTGATTCATTGGCCATCACTTCTCCTAGTGTAATACTCGGTTCATTGAGAGTTTCCTGAATAACTGTTTTATGCTGGCCTGGCCTCTTCGTGCTGGCCAATTTGGACAGCAGATCGGCCCGAGTATTTTCTTCTCTGGGAATGTGTTCAATAGTAAATTTCTCAAAATTGGAAATTAACTGATTTACTTTACATAAATACCTGGTGAGTTGAGGCTCTTTTGTTTGGTATTCTCCAGAGATTTGTCCTGTGACTAGTTGTGAATCACTTCGGCATCTAACAGCTTTTGCTCCCATTTCCTTAGCCAGCATTAACCCTGCTATCAAGGCTTCGTACTCAGCTTGGTTGTTTGAGGTTTTGAACTCAAACTTTAATGATTGCTCTAGGATTTGCTTTCCCGGACCTTCCAGTATTACCCCAGCTCCACTGCCTTTGACATTCGAGGATCCATCCACATATAAATTCCACCATAAATCTTCGGTTATCGGCAGCGGATTGAGCTCGGCTACGAAGTCGGAGATACATTGAGATTTCAAAGGACCTCTCAACTCGTACTTGAGGCCAAACTCGGATAACTCCACCGACCAAGCAATCATGCGGCCTGCCAACTCGGGCTTTTTGAGAATCTGCTTAATGGGGTGATCAGTTTTGACGATCACCTGGTGACTCTGGAAATATGGGCGCAATCACCGATCTGTCGTTACAAGAGCTAAAACTAGCTTTTCTATGACTTGATACCGGGTTTCGGCGTCATGAAGAACTCTGCTGATGAAATACACCGGCATTTGCGTTTTCTCTACTTCTTGCACAATGACCGCACTGATGGCGTACTCAGTGGCAGACAGGTATAAATACAACTCTTTCCCTGGGATAGGTCGAGTTAATATTGGCGGTGAATACAGAAAGGTCTTAAAGTCAACAAAGGCCTTCTCGCATTCCTCAGTCCACGCGAAAGTTTGAGGTTTCTTTAGTAATTTAAAGAAAGGCCGAGCTTTTTCTACAGATATGGGGAGAAACCGAGATAATGATGCCAGTCGCCCTGCAAGTCACTGCACTTCTTTAACATTTTGTGGGCTTCGCATCTCAATCACAGCTCGGCATTTGTCCGGATTGGCCTCGATTCCCCGGTGTGTCAACATAAAACCGAGGAATTTTCCACCTTGGACACCAAAAACACACTTTTCTGGATTCAACCTCATATTGTACTTTCTCAACTGCTGAAAAATTTCCTCCAAATCCTTCGGGTGGTTGTTGTGGTCATCGGATTTTACGACCATATCATCCACATAAACCTCCATATTCCTTCCGATCTGTTTTTCAAACACCTTGTCCATGAGCCTTTGGTAGGTTGCTCCAGCATTTTTCAATCCGAATGGCATTACCCGATAACAATAGTTCGAGCCTTCAGTTATAAAAGTTGTTTTCTCCTCGTCTAGGGGATACATTCGGATCTGATTGTACCCCGAGTATGCATCCAAGAAGCTCAAAATTCTGTACCCGGAAGCACCATCCACCAACCTGTCAATACTTGGTAAAGGATAAGAGTCTTTTGGGCAAGCCTTGTTCAAGTCTGTATAATCGGTGCACATGCGCCACTTGCCGTTTACTTTTTTAACCAGAACCATGTTGGCCAGCCAAGTAGTGTATTCTATTTCTCGAATAAAGTTGGCTTTAACCAACTTTGCTGTTTCTTCTTCCACCATTTTTCTCCTTTCCTAACCAAGTCTCCTTTTCCTCTGTCCAGTGTTTCTGCAGGTGTAGGTTTGAGTTTGCTTACACGCAAACTATCGGCATAGCATTGTCTGGCCATTTTTTGATCAGCCCGGATAGCAATTATGTCTCCCGAGTTGGAAGGAAACTTCATAGTAAGGTGGGGAGTAGAAACCACGGCTCCCAGCTCGTTCAAAGATGGTATTCCGATCAAGATATTGTACGATGTTACTGCATTAACCAACACGTACCTGACCAGAATAGTTTTGGATGTTTTGCTATCTCCAAAAGTAGTTAAGAGGTCTATGTATCCTCGGGTATCCACCTGTTCCCCAGCAAAGCCGACGAGTTTACTGTCGTACGGCTGAATAGATTTTTCTGGGATCCAGAGCTTCTGAAATGTTGAATAGTATAGGATATCAGCCGAGCTCTGATGAGTCACCGGCAAGTGTACCGGGTCGTCGCAAGTAATAAAATAAACACGGTAAGAATTTACCAAGGTCGAACACAAGGATTGGGCTACCAATTCAACTAATCCGCGGGAAATCCGATACGTTGGTCAAGTGAGGAAGGTGGTTGAGAGAGAGAGATTATAGGATCGAATTTCAAATTAACAAATCTAATAAAATAATTAACTAAAAATCTAAAATTAAAATGTCCAAGGTCACAAATCCACTTACCCAATATGCATACCCAAGTGATGATGAATTCCTCCCTAAGTTCAATTACAATGTCAACCGGGACCCCCAAATTCTCCTAAATCCACTGTCGTGCTCATTAGGACGTATTCGAAGATTGGATTAATTACTTACTAGGTCTCATAATCCTAATCATCAAACTTTGTTAATTCTTGTTCCCTATATGGTTGCACCGATCTCCTACTCACTATCGTGCAATATTCGACCGATGATCCCAATTCAAGTTCTAAAACGCGAATCACCGATCAGCCTCAACACGTTTAACAAGTCAATCACGCGCGCAAATGATCAACACAATCAAATCAGAATTGGAAAACATTAATTGAGAAAAAGGGAGAAAGACATACGTCACATCGAATCTACACTGCCATGGGTGGCTTCATTGTTCCCTCAGACGAGGGGATTAGTTCCTCATGCTCATAGACAAACAATCGGACATAACCTCCATAGCAAAATAAGAAAAAGAAAAAGGGAGACGCAGATCCAAAGAGACAAGAAACTAGCCTAAACGCTACTCTATATAGGTGGAAAAACTAGGATTCGGATCTGGATCCTTCCCCCTCAAATCTGATCTGAAACAACAATATATAGGGATTCTGTTTCTCGCCTGCTCGTGGGGCGAGCATACTCTCGCGACGCGAATATTAGTTTTGGCTCCATCCTGAGTTTGATTTCTCGCGTGGCGAACTGTTATTGGCGAGGCGATCCAGAAAGGATGACTTCTCTGGTACAGTCAGGCCTTCAGGTTCCCGAGGGCTAGAATGTGGCTCGCGAGGCGAGACAGAATTGATGACTGTTGCTGCTTTGCTGATCTTCAGGCTCGCAGGGCGAGCATCTACTCGCGGGGCGAGTATCTCCAGAATGGAAATTTCCACTGTTTCTTGACTTTCCTTGACTCTCGGAGCTTCACTTCTAACCTGAAACAATGAAAAGAAACAAAAAGCGTAATTCTATTCAAAAATAGACTAAAAACTACAAAAATTGCCTAGAACGAGTCAAAGTCTACTTAGGAACAAAACAAGGCCAAATTTGGGCGAAAACGAGATTGAACTCGAATAATTTACACAAAAACCACAGTCTATCTAGTTATAAAACTAGATAAGCCAGAGGCTTATCAAAACACCCCAAACTTAAACCTTGCTTGTCCCCAAGCAAGTTAAAACTCAAAAACGACTCAAGACTTGGCAAGCTTAAAGGAATCAATCGATTTCGCACAAATTTCATGCAATCAAAACAAAACAGTTTTTCTCCAATGATTCCCCCCCTTGCATCAGTGTAATCCCAACATTCATTTACTTTAAACAGTTGAGAACTTATCATTCATGCAAGCATTAATCTAAGTTGAGGATCAAAGTCACACACAAAAGGAAGATCACCAATTTTAAAAAATTGCCTTCCTCACAAGGGTATGTAAAATTTCATTCATTCGCTCAAATTCTAGGCTATCAACTTTTCACTCAATTTCACATATCAAGAGCACTTCCCATGAATTTGATTTTCATCTGAAAAATGGTTCCCATGAAAACATGCATGCAACATCAGAAGGTCTTATAAAGGTTGTAATGGGGCCTGGCTAAGGGTAGGATATTCAAGGATACTAGGCTTAAGTCCCTAGGAACTAAGAGAGCATGAGCATTTGACACATCTTCCACTCAAATTCCTTTTTCTATTTTTCTTTTTGCCTCGGGTGACTACAACCTTTTCCTTGCTATTTTTTCTGTTTTGCCCCTTTTCTTTTGGCAATTTTTTTTCTTTCTTTCTTTTTTTGTTTTTTTTGTTTTTTGGTTTCAACCTTTATTTTTCTTTTTCTCAACCCAAAATGACATATCACCTTGTAGCCACCCCAAACTTAGTTTCCCACAACCCTTCTCTTTCTAAGTGTCCATGCTCTCCTAATCCTAAGATTGGATTAACATGGTTTTTCAAATTTTGGCTTGTAATATAGGGTCATCAAGAAACAATAGGCTAATTAGGCTCAATGTGGTTAACTAGGGAACATGCATTAGGGATGGTTCTTTTTAGGCCAAGTAGTTATTCAAAGAAAATTGCCTAAATCATTTGATGCAACATATAAACATGCAAACCATGAAGAGATTCAAGCAAATTCGGGAAAGTGCAACTTAATAGTGATTCACACAATCAAAAACAAAGTTGGAGGCTCAAATCCTCACCCGGACATTTTGCAAATTGTTTGACCGAGATACAATTCCTAGTGTGTGCACCCCCTCACCCCAAACTTATCATAAATCAAGTAATCACAATAAAATTATCAAAGTTCAATTTTCAATTTTTCACATGGGGATCAATTTTCTATTTTCAGAACCTAGGGGGAAGTCATCAATGGTCAAAATAATTCATGCAATCAATCTATGCTCAATTTAATTAAAATCCAACAAGCTTGCCGACACACTATTCATACACAAACTCTTGATCTTCTCAAATTATTCAAGAGCGACAAACAAAAACAAAAACAAAAATAAAAATAAAAGCAAAAGTGAGGAAAGGAGAGGGTACTCCCTGGTCAAGTTTCCATGGTTGCCTCCTCATCCAATTGGTCTCACGGGCTCCCTTCTGTTGCATAGCATCCTGGAAGAACTCCTGCAAATTAAAACCTTAAGTGCAGATTCGCGAGGCGAGAGACCACTCGCGAGGCGAATCTGGAAAAATTGTTTTCACTTCCAGAATAGCGAGGCGAGTAGTATATCGCGAGGCGAATCTGGAATTCCAACAGATGATGATGCCCAGAATAGCGAGGTGAAAGCAGCCCTCACGACGCGAGACAGAAACGTGAGCAAGCCTCTGAGATTCAAGGCTTCTGTCTCGCGTGGCCACAGTGGATTCGCGTGGCGAATCAAGTTTTTTTTTTTAAAATAATATGAATGAAAATGTCAGAAACTAAGAATAAAGGATACCTAGATTGGGTTGCCTCCCAATAAGCGCTTCTTTAACGTCACTAGCTTGACTTATTAATAAGCATCCACCTGGATCCCATAGCCTGTGGCACAAGGGCCAAGAGACGCTCATCATATCAAATCCTCCACCCGGATCCCATGGTTTGTGAAGTGGCCCTTGCAGAAGCAATACGACTCTATCCATACTTCCATCTAGCCTGAGTGTGAAAACTCCCTTGACCTCTGTAATTATGAACTCACTTCCTCGTGGGTCAAATGGTGTTTTCTCGAGGAAGTGTGCCAGACAAGTGGGAGGGTCTAACTTACCAATGTCCACACATGCATGTAAGCCAACATATTTGTCCAATGCAGAAAATTCAGATTCCTTAGCAAGCATGGTGGAATCCACTACCACTTCGTCTTCATTTTGATCTATCCCCAAAACCAGATTTTCCTCAAATTGGGCTTCATGTGACTCTTGTACTAACTGCTTGCAAATCTCCTCAACTTGCGTTTTGAAATTATGCATCACAGTTTCGATATTGTCACAGTTGGCTCTTGCCTTGGCCTCAGAGGTGGATAGCTCCTGGGAATATTGTTCTAGAGCAGCTGATGAGCCTCTGTTTGACTGGTTTTATAACTAGTCAAGACCTTGGCTTTGTGCTTATTTTATACCATTTTTACCCAAATTAGACTTGATTGTTCCTAAGTAGTATTTTGAGTCTGTAAATTGTTTTTATGTTAATTTAGTTGTTTTAGAGTTGAATAATTATTTACTTTTATTTTCTATTTTCAGGTTAATAAAATGTAATAATTCTGGAGCCGCTCGCCCCGCGAATAGTCTCTCGCCCCGCGAGTATTGCAACCATGAAAAAGTCAGAGACGATCACGGCTTGCCCGTGTTGAAGATCACAGCCGTGGCAATTCTGAAGTTGAAGAGTTCGCCCCGCGAGCATTCCTTCGCCTCGCGAGTCTTGGAAGATCAGAAGCCATCACGGTTTGGGCGTGTTGAATGCCACAGGCGTAACAGTTGGAAGCTGAAGAGTTCGCCTCGCGAATGATGTGCTCGCCTCGCGAGAAGACAAAGAGTTGCAGACCTTTCATGTAATTCGCCTCACGAGCAGTGATTCGCCTCGCGAGTACTCTGACTCCAGAAACGTGTATATAAGCAGTTTTAGGCAGAAATGAATGGATGGTCAGAATTAGCCAGTTTTGGCTAGTTTCTGAGCTAATCTTAGTTAGCCTTTTGTTTTCTCTTTTAGTTATGTTTTGTTTTCCTTTTGTAATGGAGAATTAGTCTCCTAGATTAATCTACTGTGATTGGTTCCTGTTAAGACTTGAGGTTTCTGTAATCCTGTTTCATTTCCTTTTCTCTTTTCAATGCCATGCTTTATATTTCTGTTTGCTTAATTCAGGAGTATATTGTGTTGTGTTGGTTTATCTCGGTGATATCATGTTCCTATATATAATCGCGTTTGCTTAATTCGCGTGTGTTCGTTTCGTGTTCGCTTAGTTCACGAAGGGCTTAACCCCGTTTGCTTAATTCGGGAATAGGGATATATATCTGTAGTAGTGGTTCCGCTTGTGAATTGTTGCTACAACCGGGAGGGGATTAGAATTTGCTTAGGGTTGCATGAATCGATGATAGTTGGGAAACCAAAAGCAGTAGGTTAATCGTTTTAGCTTATTTGGTAACTGCTCTGTTTTCTTGCTTTGTTTTCTGTTTTGCTTCTTTAATTTAGTTTCCAATCTCAAAACCCCCAATTCTAACTTTCTCTAACTTTTTCTGTTAATAATAACAACACCTAAAGAGTCCTTGAGAGACGATCCGAGTTGTCGCTCTATACTACATTATTTTAATAATCGCTCGTTCTTTTTGGCGCGTGGCGACAGCGCGTTCAAAAATTGGGCTTCATGTGACTCTTGTACTAACTGCTTGCAAATCTCCTCAACTTGCGTTTTGAAATTATGCATCACAGTTTCGATATTGTCACAGTTGGCTCTTGCCTTGGCCTCAGAGGTGGATAGCTCCTGGGAATATTGTTCTAGAGCAGCTTTCAACGGTGTTTGCTCATTCCATTCCCATTCCTCCTCATGCTTCATGATTACACTATAAGCTTGTGCATGAGGGCAATTACGTCCCCAACGCCAGTGATCTCCCAGGGTTACATTAGGCCCAAAGTGATATTTTGTAACACCGTCCAAGGCTGGAAAATAAATAGTCTCCATGATTTGCAATCCACCTTGAAAGGGCACCTCGCATACAAAACAGGGCCAAGACCAAGTGGGATCAAGAAGTAGAGAATAATAATAGAAATTAAAAATAAAAATAAAAATAAAAATAAAATAAAATAAAATAAAATAAAATAAAATAACTTAACCAAATAATCAAACTTCCCTAAAATTAGGAAAACTGGTTGTGCCAATCCCCGGCAACGGCGCCAAAAACTTGATGAGTCACCGGCAAGTGTACCGGGTCGTCGCAAGTAATAAAATAAACACGGTAAGAATTTACCGAGGTCGAACACAAGGATTGGGCTACCAATTCAACTAATCCGCGGGAAATCCGATACGTTGGTCAAGTGAGGAAGGTGGTTGAGAGAGAGAGATTATAGGATCGAATTTCAAATTAACAAATCTAATAAAATAATTAACTAAAAATCTAAAATTAAAATGTCCAAGGTCACAAATCCACCTACCCAATATGCATACCCAAGTGATGATGAATTCCTCCCTAAGTTCAATTACAATGTCAACCGGGACCCCCAAATTCTCCTAAATCCACTGTCGTGCTCATTAGGACGTATTCGAATATTGGATTAATTACTTACTAGGTCTCATAATCCTAATCATCAAACTCTGTTAATTCTTGTTCCCTATATGGTTGCACCGATCTCCTACTCACTATCGTGCAACATTCGACCGATGATCCCAATTCAAGTTCTAAAACGCGAATCGCCGATCAGCCTCAACACGTTTAACAAGTCAATCACGCGTGCAAATGATCAACACAATCAAATCAGAATTGGAAAACATTAATTGAGAAAAAGGGAGAAAGACATACGTCACATCGAATCTACACTGCCATGGGTGGCTTCATTGTTCCCTCAGACGAGGGGATTAGTTCCTCATGCTCATAGACAAACAATCGGACATAACCTCCATAGCAAAATAAGAAAAAGAAAAAGGGAGACGCAGCTCCAAAGATACAAGAAACTAGCCTAAACGCTACTCTATACAGGTGGAAAAACTAGGATTCGGATCTGGATCCTTCCCCCTCAAATCTGATCTGAAACAGCAATATATAGGGATTCTGTTTCTCGCCCGCTCGCGGGGCGAGCATACTCTCGCGACGCGAATATTAGTTTTGGCTCCATCCTGAGTTTGAATTCTCGCGTGGCGAACTGTTATTGGCGAGGCGATCCAGAAAGGATGACTTCTCTGGTACAGTCAGGCCTTCAGGTTCGCGAGGCGAGAATGTGGCTCGCGAGGCGAGACAGAATTGATGACTGTTGCTGCTTTGATGATCTTCAGGCTCGCGGGGCGAGCATCTACTCGCAGGGCGAGTATCTCCAGAATGGAAATTTCCACTGTTTCTTGACTTTCCTTGACTCTCGGAGCTTCACTTCTAACTTGAAACAATGAAAGGAAACAAAAAGCGTAATTCTATTCAAAAATAGACTAAAAACTATAAAAATTGCCTAGAACAAGTCAAAGTCTACTTAGGAACAAAACAAGACCAAATTTGGGCGAAAACGAGATTGAACTCGAATAATTTACACAAAAACCACAGTCTATCTAGTTATAAAACTAGATAAGCTAGAGGCTTATCAAGCTCCCCTGGTCGACGAGAGTTCTCTTGACCGAGAAGTTGGCCAATTGCACTGTAATTACCATTGGGTCGTCCTGATTAGGATCCACACCCAAGAAGTCTTCAGCGGAGAAAATAATCGGTGGGGAAATCCTCGGGGGTTTGCCAGCTACCGAGTTTACAGCCCGAATAGCCCGCAGGTGTTTTCTCCGAGATGAACTCGTTGTGCCTCCTCTTGCAAATCCACCTGAAATAGTGTTTATTACACCTCGGACAGTATTATCCTCCTCATTCCTTTCATTCTGATCTTCCCTATTTTCTACTCTTTTATTATTTTTTCGACCGCCGCCCCTTCCAGGGCTTTGGCCACCTCCTCTTCTCCTACCTCTGCCACGCCCTTCACCATTGTTGTGATTTCTCCGAACGAAATTATTCAGATGACCAGCTTGAACTAACTCTTCAATCTTGTCACACAGGACCCAGCACTCCTCGGTGGTATGCCCGTAGTTACGATGGTACCGACAATGCTTCTGTTGATCAGCATTCTGGGGCGTGTGGCCACGGTTGGGGAGCTGCAAAAGTTCTGCGTTGTAGGATTCCTCAAATACCCGAGCTGGATTGGTGTTGAGGGGGGTATAGCGCTCATACTTTGGCCCCCTATGTAAATGCTCATATGTGTTTTTGAATTTCTGCTTGTCACCTCCAGCCCTCCTCTTCTCTCTCCCTTCTCGTCTATCTGAACCATCAGTTCTTTCTCTTTTCTTAGACTCTTCTATTTCCTCCATATTAATGAATCCGACAGCTTTTCTCCTCAACTCATCCATACTGGATGGAGGCTTCCGAGCTAAGTGTCTGGCGAAAGGGTCAGGCCGTAATCCGGTCAATATAGTATGTAGTGCGACATCGGCACTGAGATTCCGGATCAGGACAGTCTCTTTGCTGAACCTGGCCATAAAATCACGCAGAGACTCGTTTTTTTCTTGCTTAAAATTCACCAACGAGGCCGAGGTTTTTTTATGAGCTCGGCTCGTGGCAAACTGAGCATTGAATTTAGTCATAAACGTGTCAAAGGAATCAACTGATGCTGGCGGTAGCTGAGTATACCAGCTTAACGCAACATCTTTTAGAGTAGTAGGGAAGACTTTACACATGACAGCATCATCATCGGTAAAGAGATATATTTGAGTAGTGAAAGCATCTAAATGACGTTCCGGATCCGAGGTGCCATCATACCTATCAATATTTATTGGTTTGTAGTTGGCTGGTAGAGGAACCTCCATGATGGCGTCGGTGAAGGGATGTCTCGACCTCCGCGTGCCGGCCCTTTCATTAGGCCTATTTGCCTGAAGTGAAAGTTCAGGGGCCTGCCTAGGAAATTCCTCCTCGCCTCTTCGGTCAACATGGTGAGAAACACGGGGTTGTGGGATTCCTTCTTCTCTGCGCGTGTTTATGGATCCTTCATTCTCAGCTGTCCGGCGCTCTCTCTCATGAGGAGAAGATGTAGACCTTTCTCTGCTTTGTTCTCGTTCACGACGGCTGTTCTGCCGACGAATCTCCTCATTCTTCCTTCTCAGCATTGCTACTTGTGCGAGAAGTTCTTGAATGATGGGATTGTCGGTCGTCATCGCTGGGTTTATGGATCGTTCTCCATTATCCCCATTGTTGGCATTCTCTGGCCCCTCTCTCCTGCAGTTCCCGCTCCTTGTCCTTACCATTGTTTGTGGTATGGGAAAATTTTGCTTCGATTCCCACAGACGGCGCCAAATGTTCCGTCCAAATACCTCAAGTGAGAGATACTCGTCCAGAGAAACTCTTTTGGGAGTGTTTTTGGAATAGCTTGGCAGAATCGGAATTCTGCTCCTACGTATCCAAATGGGAATCAAAGTAAACGTAGTTCTGAGTGAGGGGGTTGGACCCCTATTCATAGAGATGCTTTGGTGTAACAGTTTGAGTTGGACTGTTATTGAGATCCTATTTGTTAGGATCAGATTGTTATCATAACTAGATAAAGATAAGGATAAGGCTCCGAGTTATACGGAGGGATATTTGGACCGACGAGATGTTTGACTCAGTCAGGCTCAGTCAGGTGTGACTGGACTGCACGGGACCGAGGTGTCTTCCTCTACGGTCTTATTATGGGATAGGTCCGAGTATTTATGCTCGGCTGACAAGTGCATTAACGAGTCCTCGGCTTTGGAGGAGTTCGGGTGAAAGCCCATTTATAAGAATAAGCTCGGTCAGTCTAGTGTATTAACAAGTCCTCGGCCTTATACTTTCGGCCAGTACAATTTGCATTCAGTTTATACAGTTAGACACAAATATATGCATGCCTTCCTTCCCCCAAATAAGGCTAAATAGAAAATTTCTGTAAAAGCTAAGACTAAAAATAAGATATAATTATATCATTATGAATTTATCCATAAAAGGACATCTGGCTAACTTGTAAACTAATATTAAACATAAATTCTATTTCTAATGAATTCCAAGTTTTTGGAAAAAAATTGTGATAATTGGTCCATATTGGGAAATAATATGGCTTGCAACTTTATTTTCAATGTTTAACTAAGTATAAAAAAATTTACACTAGTCATATATCATCCGCTTATAATTTAAAGGAAAAAGTGTATATACATCCCCTAAACTTTATCTTGTTTGCAATTGGGTACCATCAACTATTAATTCTTCTCAATTACTCCTTAAACTTCAACAATCCAACCATTCATTTGCTTTAATCTGAATCGTTGATTGAATTTATTTATTTTTTTAAAAGAAAAAAGAAAATAAAAAAAAAGACCAGACAAAGGTTCTAGTGTAACTCTGCGCAATATGGTTTTACGCTATATGATTTCTGTATATGCACACGTTGATAAGATTGAATAATGTGTGATCAACCAACCTCAAGTACTTATCCTCCATGTATTGTCATCATCATTATTTGTCATCATCATTATTCTTTTCCATTATACATAATGTTCTTCCTGCTTGACAATGTTGGATTCACCAGAGTTGTGCGAAACAGAGAACAAACACAAAGAGAGGGATAAAAGTAGAGAAACGTAAGGAGAAGGGAGGCATGTGCAGCAGAGGCGTCGTGGTTACTCTTCAACATAAGCAAAATGGGAAAAACTTTCCTTTGTAATTGCAATTTTGCTTGGTTTGTTTTGTTATATATATATATATATATTTTGTGAAATTTCTAATTTATTATTGTTCGAGTTTGGGAGAAATTGTAATGATATGTTGTTTATAAATCTGGGTTTCGTCAGCCTTGGGGCCTGTGATATGAAAATCTTGTCAATTTTGTGAGATTGTAAATTTTGTTCTTGGCATGCTACCTGCTTGATGAAATGCATGACCATTAATTGACCTCTTGGAATTTGTATCTTTGAATGATGATGATAATTGTTGAACTGAGAATGTTTAATCGAATTTTTTTTTTTTTGGATCAGAGTTGTTATAGAGCCCGAGCATCACACTTGCTATTCAATTGGAATAAACCTGATGATTCCCCAAAGAGAAGAAGAAACACAGAAGAGAAGCATCAGCTTGGTCTGTTGTTGTTTTTTTCTAAAAAAGCAACATAAAAAATAAAGCTAAATTCAATATATGGTTCAGATTAAAGCGAAAGGAACGGTTAGATTCAATCATTTTTAGTGTTTCAACTTTTGGATAATAGAATGATCTATTTCACTAATTATTGAAGTTTAAGGATTAATCGAGAAGAATCAATAGTTTGGAGTAGTCATTTGCAAACGGACTAAAGTTTAGTGGCTATATTTGCATTTTCTCCTAATTTAAAACATTATCATATTGTTTGTTTATTTTATATTAGATTTCTTGTTTGGTAGGGTCATTTGCTACACATGTAAATTCGGAAGTGCATTATGGTGGAAAGTTATGAAAAACTGATGTGATTGAATATAAGAATGACAATGTGGTTAGATTGGATGGAAACGAAGTTAAATAGAGTTACTCTAAGTTATTAGGCATTTTGGCTAAGTACCTTCATACATCTAGAGATTCTATTTATGGTTTTTTGATCAAACTAATCTAATTTTAAAAACTATTTACCAGAATAACATACTCTTGAAATAATTTACCAAAGTAATCTCCTTGTTGACATGTTGGATTAAATTTTTTTCTGACGTAGTGGTACCAGTCAAACTGACATCATTGACCTGCCACGTGACAAACACTCATTGACCCGTCAGATATTTTCAGGAAAAATAAAAAAATTAACGAAAACAAAAAACAATTTTGCATGCACCGCCATTCTACCCGCCCCCCTCCCCCCTCCCCCCTCCCCCCTCCCCTACACAAACTCATCAGCTTATTTTACATACCCCTCCCTATAACACTCGTCAGCTTATTTTACATACCCATCCCTATAACACTTTACCATACTCTCTTCTTACACTTTATTTTACAATCAATTTTATTCCGGGTAAATATTTAATTTTTATCTATATCTTATTTTATTATTTAAAATTTTGTACATTATTGTATTAACATTTATTTATTATTGTTATAATTAGTACGGTTAAATATGTTTTTAGTCCCTATAAAATTTCACTTTTTTGCTTTTAGTCCCTACTAATTTTTTCTCTCAACTTTAGTCCCTGATTTATTCCCCTTTATCGGAAATAGTCCTTACTATTAAGTAACAACAATTTAAGTGCGTGAAGCATTAGGACTTTTGACCTAGAGCCGCCTCTCTCTCTCAACCATCCATCTACTCCTCTTTTCCTTCTTCTTCATCCACCGGAAGGGGGTGGTTTTCGGTATTTTTTGACCTGGAATCACCCATCTACATCATTTTTCTCTCTTTTTATCTAATTAAGTGGTTTTTCCACATAGATCTGGTTTTTCTTTCGTGTTTTTTCGTGTTTTCGTCGTCTGCGTGCGGCGGTGTTTTGTTCGTCATCTTGTTGCGGCGTCGTTTGGCTTCCCGTCTTGTTGCGGTGTTCTTTTGGTTCATATTGACAAATTAGCTTCAATCCATTACAGATTCAATCAAGACTTGGGGGTCAATGTTACAGATCCGGAGGCATGGGTATTCTGGTCACTTTGATTTTATCACATTTGTAAGCATTTTGTCGTGTTATGCTATTAACCTGGGTGCTGTGAGTTTGTTCGCAGATTCATCCTTTTCGATTTTTAGCGATGTTGAATTTGTGTTGTTCTCGATGTATTTTATCAATTTGAATGAATGAATATCTTTTTTAGTAAAAAAAAAGCAATTTAAGTGCATAGCTGTCTTATAAAGTCACCCTTCATCACTTGCCACCTGGACACGTTAAATGACATGGCATCATACATATTAAATGATTTATTTTAAATTATCTTTTATTCATTTTAAAAATCTTTTCCATGGAAACACTTTCTTCCCCAAATCCCTAATCTCCTTCTTCTGTGACGTGAAGCTGCCACCCATTACCAATTCGAGCACCCCAATTACATTGAAATAGGGGAACCTTGCTTCTCACCCAATGCTTAAACCTATGAACAATGCAGCTACGATTCTGTATCCAATTCCAACCTGCTTCTCAACCTCATGCCTTGTTGAAAGAAGAAGAAGGAGAAGAAGAAATGGGTATAAAAGTCATTGGATGATAACCAGTAAATGTGTTCAAGACAGGAGCAAGAAGAAGAGGGTTTACGAACTCGAGTGCCTGAGACCGGTCGCGACGTCCCTCATGTCCCTCCCCATGCCAACCATCGCCGCCGTCAACGCGATGCGTCCGCCGTTAGGTTCATGCTTGCCATCTGCCACGATTACTTCACCGCCGTGACTACGGGGTGCTCTACATGTCGGAGGTGAACCTCATGTTGCCTCTTCCAGATTACTTCGCCGCTGTGATGAGGACCAATATTAGGTCCCTGGCGGCGATGCGCGGTGTGCTGCTGCTGCAAGGGTGAAGGCCACGATCGTGTAAGGGGTGAGGATGAGGATCGTTGATTCGGAGCACGATACCGAGGAGAAGACGTTGGACGTCTCGGTGTAGGGTTCTGGTTTTCCTACTAATGTTAACCGTTTGCATCTTGGTGAATTCTCTGGAATCTTGAATAGTTTTAGTGTAACTTTTACACTGCCTAGGTGGTCCATTCAGATATTGCCACATCAGCTTTAATGTAACATCTCACCTTTGACTTGAAAAACCCATTATTATTTATATAAAAATCCTTATAATTTTTCTCTTTTAATTTTAGACCCAAAAGGACCTACTTACAAAAATAATAATTAAAATTCTTTTCACCATTTTCATCTAGAGCACCACCACTTCATTGGAGAGCTGGGTGGTGCAACACACTCCCCATCCAACTTCCAAACAACCACCATCACCACTGCAACCAAGGACCACTAAGCACAGCCTCTCCTGTCGTGAATCCGACCTTCCGCCTCCCGTCGTGCACCGTGCAAGCCCGTCTTCACGCTGCCTTTGATCCGCCTCGAAGCACCACGAGCCAGAAGGTTCCAGCCCATTTGCCAGCTCCACTCCATCGCAAAGCCGCTTCCAGCCCCAAACCACCACGCGCGCCCCACAGCTTTCTCCGCCCACCGCCGTGTGCCAGAGCCAGACCGTCCTGCCGCCGTCAAAACTCCTCCGTGAACAGCCTCCATCAGTTGCTGTCATCTTAGGGTTTATTTTTGTGTTAGGGAAGCTCATTTGGGTCAGGCCCACTTCCTTTTAAAAAAAACCACATGGATTTCTGGAATAAAATCTCTGTTTGGGCCTATATGATATTTAGTACCAGAAGCTCATGTACTCCTTTTTTGGGCTTTTAGATTTTTTTTTTTGTACTTTTTAGGCTGAAAATTATTAAAAGGTAAACATTATCTTTTATAAAAATAAAGAAAAATCATATTCAAATAAAAAAACTGAAAAATAAATATCTAAAAATATGAAGAAAAAAAATGACAATCTCTTTTTCTAATCACAAAAAAAAAATTCAAAAAAAGGTTTATTTAATATAATCGTACTTATAACTCGAATTATCATACCTATATCTTTTATCCGTAATGGTAGTTGAACCCATCGAACAATGTTCAATGTCTGGATATCATACTTATGTTACTTTAACTGATGAGATGCTAAACATCCATTAGAATGCTTAAGTATTATAATATATATTTAATTAAACCATATTTCTTACTTTACATATACATAAAAATTATATATATATATATATATATATATATATATATATTTGTTTAACAATATTTTAATTGATTTTTTTAGTTGAATATCTAAGATGTTTCTTAAATTACTTTCACTCAATCTATTATGTTCATCCTCAAATGCATTACTTAACTTCAAGTCTTCCTTTAAAAAAAGTATAAAAAAAATCCTTCAAGTCTTAAGTGATGAGCATGATGAACCTATATTCCAACCCTAACCTATTAAATATAAGATATTAACATATACTACAAAAAACCTATTTAGCGACCGAAGATTTCGGTCGCTAAACATGATAATTCGGTTGCTATATTGTTTAGCGACCGAATTAAGGGGGTAGCAGAAACCCTGGTGGCTAAATGTTTAGCGACCAAACTTGTATTTCGGTCGCAAATTTGCGACCGCTATTTCGGTCACAAAATTATATATTTTGGTCGCCGTATAGTTGGTCGCATGCTCAGCTAACCAAATTTGGTGACCAATATTCGGTCGCTATTTCGGTCGCAAATTTTGAATTTTTTAATAAAAAATTTCCTGTAACTTAATCCTACCGACCAAATTTTGTTTTTCAACTATTACCCCATTGATTTTTTAATTTCTGATATAAACAAAATACACCAATATTTTTTTTTGAATAAATAGAAAATGTAAATATGATGTACTAACGATCCAAAACACCACAGTCAATATGATCAAGAAAACATATACATTAATTAACGTAAGTTTAATAATTATTTATAAAAAAAAAGTTTAATAATGTACTAATTAACGATCAAAACATAAAAACACACCACAGTCAATAAGTACTAATCAAAATATCAAAACTCATCAATCTTCCAAAGGGATGAACATGTAGAAGCGAGAACCCCCAAGGTACTTAAACTTTGCCAATGCACCAGTGGACAACAAATACAACTCCTTGATACCATTTGTATCTGTTGCAAAATATGGCCGATCCTCATGGATTACTATATTCCCATTGAACAGACTTCCGCTTTTGTCTTCAATAGTCACAACACGCGGTATTTGTTGTCCCCAACGACGGTAGAATGATCGCGGGATTGAAATTAAATCCTGCAAATACACAAGAACAATTTAGTAAATGATTAGTTTATGCCTTAACCATCATTACATAAATCCAATCGTTATTCTTAAGTTGATGAGATACTATACCTGGTCTATATGGATGGCTGTCTCAAAACATTTAGTCGGATCCATTTTATGATAAAACGATAAGGAAAACAAGTCATATGTCTAAACTTCATCAAGTGATAATAAGAAAATATGGAAAGATCCATGTAGCATACTAGCATGTTAAAATAGAACAAAGAAATACAACTTCACATGCAACTTTACAGATTAGCAAACATAATAGTTTTCAGGAAAGCAGATGCTTTTACGTCGTTTTGAAGGATGGTCATATAGAGGACTTTTCCTACCGGAAGTTCCTAGATAACCTAGTAAGGATGGTCATCAACAACTATTTCTGGAAAGCTCCGTTTCCTAGTGAAACAAATGAGTAGAAAACCAGAGTTGCTTTCATAATATTGTGTACAGAGCTGCTTTCTAATGTGAATAATGTTTGAATGATGACGGCACGTCATGCATGTGCCTGGCAAACTGTGCCAAGCCCTTCATTTTATCTAACCCTATACTTAATCCTTCATTATCTAAGAGACTCGCTTTTGTTGGCTTCAAGAAGAGACTTTCTTAAGCTCATGGACTTTAAATTAGTAAATGAATAATGATCTTATTAACAACAACAAAGTCATGCCATTTACAAACTAATAACACTTTATCAATTCATTCCAATGCTTACAATGTAAATATATACAAATATGATTCCATAATCATTTCCAAACAAGCTATCAACAAATACATATCAAATTATTCTAATTACATTGATTCATTGTTATTGAAAGTTTTTTATTTTAAAGAGAATAAACTATTCTTCATAGCAATCCAAATGTATGAACATGCTCAGATATAAGTACTAGCCTTCAATAAATTTACATCATCAAACAGAAAAGAGATAAGTAGAATTACCAAATGAATCTGATTCAAAATGAGTGAAAAACTCTCTTGGAATTACAGGCTACAATAATGTTTTTAGATCATTTCATACTCCAACAAAGAATATTTTTTTGTTTACAGAGAAGTGAACAAGAACATGAAATCCCTAAAACCCTCTTTTGAAATTTTTGAAACAGATTCAGACAAGAACCAACAAATTCATGGATTCCAAACTAATCAAAATACAATACAATCAAAATGCATACACAATACAATATGAAATTATTCACAGCAAGTAAACAGCTGCATCATAGAGGCTATAGATCATACTATTGTGAGATATTCCCTGATGCAATATAACAGAACAATGAACAGTCTTCAAAGACATAAATTCAACCAAGATATGGAAAGATAAACAGACCAGAAATTACAAGTACCATATTTAATAAAAAACACATCATTAACACAGGGACAATCTTGTTACTGGACATGTTAAACTAGAATGGTCTTCAAACAACTGCCTCAATATTGGTCATTTGTTTGAACTATAGCCATGAACTATCCATGTTTGAAATTGTAGACACCTAGCACAAAACAAATTGAAAATCCATAGCACACATCCTCACTAACCAATTTAGATCAATTCACAAAGCAGAAATGATGAAATGGAAGGTAATTTCACAGCTAAATCAACAAGAAGCAAACCAGAAGGGTTCTCAGATTAAATTTGAAACATTAAATTGGTACAGTTACACTAATCCTAGTTCTCACTATTATCTTTATCTCATCACTTAAATATGCTAATGGATTCAAGTTTCACGGCCAATGCAGGTGGGTGCTTTGAGGCTTTAAAGTTTAAATTATACAACACGTCAACAATCAACAAAAAACCAAAACCTGTTTATGTTTCGCAGTCTCACAGGCAGCAATGGCATTATGTGGCTCAAGTAAACATCAATTCTAATCTCACAGTCTTGACATTTGATATTTCAATGCATTCAAAAAAAAGTTACAAAAACAGATTTCTCGTGCTTTCTCATTGAGAGCTTCCTAATCCTAATAGGAGTGATTAAATAATGACACATGAAAACAAATGATCATCACAACTCACAACTCATATGAAATAGACAAGTAGCTCTTCTCAGTAGTAAGCAATAAAGCAATGAAATACATACAATCCACAAAATTTTTGAAATGAAACAATGAAGCAAAATAAAAAATGATACATAGAGTCCATGGTTACCTCAAGGCAGAGTAGGGAATGCACAAAATGAGGAGAGAAGAGGGTAGGAGGAGCTCTGCGCGTGGTGACCGGAGGGCTGCGTGTTGGTAGCCGGAGTATTGGTCGAAGCACTGAAATGGAGGGGGGGGGGGGTGGGGGAATTAAAAAGAGAGCAGGAAGAGGGGAAAGGAAGAGAGGAGAGGAAGAGGGGAGGAAGAGAGGAGAGGAAGAGGAGGAGGAGGACGGAGGCTTACCGGAGATGGCGGTGGTGGTGCGCACTGCGGTGGTGGCGATGGTGACTGGCGGCCTGACGAGGCGAGGGAGAGAAAAGGGGTGAGGGTGGAAGAGATGGCAGAAATGAGGAAGAAGGGAAAGATTTCACGACTTTAGGGATTTATAATTTGGCGACCGAAATAATCGGTCGCCAATCACTTAAATACAAAATCGGTCGCTATATTCGGTCGCGGGATCTTTGTTTCTGAATTTAGTTTACCGCTCTTTAGAGACCGAATTAATATCGGTCGCTAAATGAGTTAATTTGAAATTTGAATTCATAAATCTAGCGACGGATTTTTAAATCGGTCGCTAACACGCGATGTTTTAATTTTTTTTACGCGCCGTTTAGCGACCGAATTAATATCGGTCGCAAATATAAATAAAATTTAATCGTTGTATTTAATTCGGTCGCCATTTCGGTCGCTAAAAAGGCATAAAATTTCTGACTTTTAAGTTCCTTTATTTAGCGACTGAAATAGCGACCGATAACTCTGCTACGCTCTATTTCGGTCGCAGTATTAACTCTAATCAGTCTTTCATGTAGATCCTACAATCGGTCGCCATTTCGGTCGCAAAAAGCAACCAAAAAATTCGGTCACTATTTTCGATCGCTAAACAACCTTTTTTTTTGTAGTGATATAATTTTAGTCTTAAGTTGGGTAAGGGTGATATTTCAAGATTTTGGGAGGATAGGTGGCTGGGCTCTAGCTCTCTTAAATTCACATTTCCTGCTTTGTTTGACCTTGCTTCAAATGAAAGTGTCTCTGTTGCTGAAGCTGGTACCTGGGTAAATGGAAATTGGGAGTGGAATTGGATGTGGAGTCGACAACTAAATGAGTGGGAGGAGGTTTTTTTGACTGAAGCAAATGCTTTGCCACATGGGCTCATACCTAAGGAGTCTGAATATGATCTCTGGTTGTGGAAGCATGATCAGTCAAGAGCTTTTACAGTAAAATCTGCATATTTACATATTATCACATGTGTTGACGGGTTTATTTTGAATAAGAATTTACTAGGGACGCGTTACTAAGGCGAGGCATAATTTCAGCTAACCATAATATTTGTTGTGTTTTCTGTTCTGCAAATGATGAATCGATTAGTCATGTTTTCTTTTCATGTCCTTTCGCTTATAACATTTGGAGATCTATACATGCTTGGCTTGGTTTGTTTGGTGTTTGGCATCAGGAAGGGGTTTAAAATTTTTGTGCAACGCCGTCTACCTTGTAAAGGGAAGCGTGGTAGGAAGGTGAATTATCTTATTTGGTATGCGGTGGTTTGGTGTCTATGGTTGTTGCATAATAAAATTATTTTGAGGCGGTGTGGCTAGACATTCTGCTGTTATTTGTCATGTCAAAATGGTCTCTTGGGGCTGGTTTATGGCAAGGGAATGTAGAAATTTATATTGGAATTTTTCTGATTGGTGTATGAACCCCTTGGGTTGTTTTGATACATTGGTGCAAAACTCATATTGTGTTGTTATGGGTTGGAGTACCCCTTGTACTCCCATTTGAATAAAAATTTTGTTTATCAAAAAAAAAATTATCGTAATATGATTATCAAATTTAACTAATTATCTTAAATATTTGTACATATATCTAATTATAATTTATATTTGTATATTTATTTAATAATATTTAATTATTATTTCAGTTTAATATTATATATATATATATGTACGCTCTAATCTTATCATATATATATATATATATATATATATATATATATATATATATATATATATATATATATATATGTGTGTGTGTGTTTGTATAAATATATGTTTATATTTTTATTCACAAGTTTTATGTACAAACTTTTTTTTTTTTTGAAGAAAAGTTTTATGTACAAACTTGTATATTATGTATAAGTTTTATATATAAACCAAATTAAATTTATGTGTATTTGTTTAATTAAAATAATTGATATCCTTTTTCTGTATTATTAACATATCTGTATTGCCTGAGGGATCTATAGATCGGCATCGATTCTTATTAATGGATCAGTGTGTGGCTTATAGACCTGGATGAATATCTTCAACTTATATAATTGATTTAATCAAAGATTAAGGTTAATATATGTACACTCTAACCTTAAAATAAATGGTACGAGTTATCTAAATCACTAAGAAAAGAGATTCCAAAACTAACTAATTAAATTGACCGAGGGAAATCATTTCAATTGAATTTTCTAATTAAACTTTTTAGTTAGTATATTAATTTTAGGAATGAGATATTAATGTATTAATTTTGATAATAAAATAAATATTATTATAATAAAATAAATACTAAAATATTTTTTTAAAAGTAATTATTTCAGTTCGAATTGGATAAACTCTTATTGTTAGAATTCGATTCCCAAACCAATTGCCTTCGTATTCAATATTTCAAATCTAATATATTCTGACGAATTGATCCAAACTACCAAAATCTTAAACATGTGTACAAATATATAATTAAAACTTACATTTTAAAATTGCCTCAAAGGGTAATCCTAGGGATGCAAGGTGTGGAGGCATTTTAAGAAAAGACGATGGTCAATGGTTGAGGGGATTCACATATCATATTGGATCCTGTTCTGCGTTTAAGTTGCAGAGTTATGGGGATCTATGTGGGTCTCAACTTTGCTTGGAATTTAGGTTATAGGAAGATGATACTGGAAAGTGACTCTCAATCAGCAATCCAGGCCTTGAAGGAAGCTAAATCCAAAAGCAGTTGCCAATTGATTTCTAAAATCATGTCCCTCACTAAACTTCAATGGGAGCTGAAGTTCGTGCATAGTTTGAGAGAAGGTAACCAATATGCAGACTAGCTCGTGAATAATAGCTTAAACTCAGACTTTGGCTTTTCTGATCTGATTTCTTCGACGACAAATCTTGCTCTTCTAATTCTTGGTGATGTTTCAGGGGCTTCATTACCCCGATTAGTTCAAGCGTAGTTTGTTTTCCTTTGGGCCTTTGGCCCCATCTTGTACCAAAAACAAAATTACATTTTAATATATTTGTTTAACAATATTTTAATTGGTATTTTAATAATATTGTTATCCTAATCGTATTCCGTGCATTATTTTTTACTTAACGATAGACATTAACATACACCCTAAGCATGTGTGTGTGTGTAAATATATGTATATATTTGTATTCACAAATTTTATATCCAAACATATAATTATTTACCAGTCAAATTTTTTTATAATTATTTCTAAGTTTTTTTTTATATTTGTAAATAAGGTTAGAGTTATCTCAAGATATTGAACATCATTAAAATAACACAAGTATGATATCATGGTGAAGATATCGAATTAAGTTTTTTTCTATATATCTCGTTTGTTAAAATAACATAAGTATGATATCGAGACAATGAACATCGTTCGATGGTTTTAGCTACCATTATTGATAAAAGATATAGGTATGATAATTCGAGTTATATGTAAGATTATATTAAATAAACCTTTTTTTAATTTTAATGTTTATTTGCAATTAGAAAAAGAGATTGTCATTTTTTTCTTCATATTTTCAGATTTTTTATTTGAAAATGATTTTTCTTTAATTTTATAGAAGATAATGTTTACCTTTTAATAATTTTCAGCCTAAAAAGAACAAAAAAAAACTAAAAGCATGAAAAAAAAAAGAGTACATGAGCTTCTGGTACTAAATATTATGTAGGTCCAAACAGAGATTTTATTCCATAAATCCATGTGGTTTTTTTTAAAAGGAAGTGGGCCTGACCCAAATGAGCTTCCCTAACACAAAAATAAACCCTAAGATGACTGCAACTAATGGAGGCTGCTCATGGAGGAGTTTTGACGGTGACAGGACTGTCTGGCTCTGGCAAGTGGCGATGGGCGGAGAAAGCTGTGGGGCGCACGCGGTGGTTCGGGGCTGGAAGCGGCTTTGCGATGGAGCGGAGCTGGCAAAGGGGCTGGCACCTTCTGGCTCGTGGTGCTTCGAGGCGGATCCAAGGCGGCGTGAAGACGATAAAACTGGATGGGGAGTTTGTAGCTAAGGTTGTGACTGGATTAGTGATGGTTGCACCACCCAGCTCTACAGTGAAGTGGTGTTGCTCCCGATGAAAGTGGTGAAAATAATTTTAATTATTATTTTTGCAAGTAGGTCCTTTTGGATCTAAAATTAAAAGAGAAAAATTTGAAGGATTTTTAAATAAATAATAATGGATTTTTCAAGTCAAAGATGAGATGTTACACTAAAGCTAAGGTGGCAATATCTGATTGGACCACCTAAGCAGTGTAAAAATTACACTAAAACTATTCAAGGTTCGAGAGAATTCACCTTGCATCTTTCTCAATTAACACAGACATGTCATTTAATGGGTCCAGTGGCAAGTGATGAAATGTAAAATTGTGTGATAGCTAAGCATTTAAAATCTGTAACTTAACAATGTGGACTATTTATAATAACTTGGAATAAATTAGGGACTACAATTAGGAGAAAAATTTATTAGGGATTAAAAACAAAAAAGTGAAATTTTATAGGGACCAAAAACATATTTAACCCTAATTAGTATTGTTATTTAATTTGTATCATAATTAGTGTTTTATTTATTTATTTTAATTAGTAGGACTAATATTAATATTTTTGTTACTTAATAATATGTTATTATTATTTTTTAAAATTTATTTTATTTATATTGTTGTTATACTAATATTTTTAGTGTTATTATTATTATATTATTAATTGTTAATAAATTTAAATAATTATTATTATTATTAATGTTATTATTATTATTATATGATTATTATTTATTGTAAGTTTGTTTATTTATTTTATTAAAAGTTATTGTTAGTTTGTCAATTTTATTATTAAGGTTATTATTATACTGTTAATTAATGTATACACACACACACATCATGTACTAACAATAACCTTAATAAAAAATTGACAAACTAACAATAACTTTAATAATAATAAAATAAATAAACTAACTAACAATAAATACTAATCATATAATAATATTAATACCATTAAAAATTAATAATATAATAATTAATTATATTTCATAATACAAAAATAATATTAATACCATAATATTAATTAATAATATAATAATAACACTAGCAATATTAATATAACATCAATATAAATATAATAAATTTAAAAAATAAATAAAAATAAACAAAATAATAATAACATATTATTAAGTAACTAAAACAATAATATTACTCCTACTAATTAAATGTTTTTATAAAAAAACACTATTTATGACACTGACTAAATAACAATACTAATTATAACAATAATAAATAAATATTAATAGAATAATGTACAAAAAATAAATAACGACTAGTTAAAATCAAGGTCCGGTTTAACCGTGAACCTGACATTAAGCCACCCTAAGAACCGGACTTGAACAAAACCGATGTAAAAACCGTTGAACCGATTCAAAAACGATAAAATTGGTGAAAACCAGATATGAAACAGTTCGATCCGGTTCAGAAAATTGCCCAATCCAAGTAATTATGTTTCTCTTTTCACCCACTTTTATACACCTCCTTTCACAGCACTGTCCCCAAGCTCACCGACGTGGGACTCCTGGAAATACACCTTCTTAATGGCATTTTCCTCGGTTTGTGGTTCTTATTAGTTACAGGCGTGCTAAATAGACACAGAAAAACGGATAGCATACGCGACACTGCTACAGTAGCGCACTGCAGCGCTACTGTAGCAGCAACTTTTTTTTTTAATTTTGATTTTTTTTTAAAAAATTTATTCTAAAAAAATACATTCATCAAATAATGAATTGAATTCATCAGATATTTATACCCGATTCACCATATATTTGCACATACTTAACCAAAATTTATTTCTCAAAAAAATCCATTCACCAGATAATGAACTGAATTCACCAGATATTTGTACATGATTCACCAGGTATTTGCACATACTTAACCAAAAAATTTATTTCTCAAAAAAACTCATTCACCAGATAATGAACTGAATTCACCAGATATTTGTACATGATTCACCAGATATTTACACATACTTAACCAAAAAATTTATTTCTCAAAAAAACCTATTCACCAGATAATGAACTGAATTCACCAGATATTTATACCAGATTCACCATATATTTGCACATAATTAACCAAAAAATTTATTTCTCAAAAAAACCCATTCACCAGATAATGAACCGAATTCACCAGATATTTGTACCCGATTCACCAGATATTTACACATACTTAATCAAAAAATTTATTTATAAAAAAAAACACATTCACCAAATAATAAACTGAATTCACCAGATATTTATACCCGATTCACCATATATTTGCACATACTTAACCAAAAAATTTATTTCTCAAAAAAACCTATTCACCAGATAATGAACTGAATTCACCAGATATTTATACCGGATTCACCAGATATTTGCACATACTTAATCAAAAAAATTATTTCTCAAAAAAACTCATTCACCAGATAATAAACTGAATTCACTAGATATTGACACATACTTAATCAAAAAAATTTATTTACAAAAAAAATTAAATTTTAAAAAAAAAACTGTGCTACAGTGCCGCACAGTGCAGCTACAGTGCCGCATTGTGCGGCACTATTCATACGGTGTACCGTATGTTGTCCGCTTTTATGTGTCTGTTTATCATTTCTGTATTAGTTATTAGTGGGTTTTTGATCATCTTCAAAAGGATGGTGTTTTTAGGTGCTATTCATCATGCTTTGGTGACCAAATATGAGCCTCACTCTGTACTCGTCAATTTAGGATTACCCTTCAAAGAAAGTTTCTAGCTTTTGTCTTTAGTTTTTTTTAGTAGCTATCTTATTCCTATACCTCGAGGCATTTAACAGTTGCATAATATTAATTGTTGCAACTCCTAACAACACTCTCCTTGATTTCAGACGACCACTTAGTTTTCTGGCTTCTAGTTAGTCTAGGGGTATGTTTAACGTGATCTCTTTTAGTGGTGGTGTTTTGGGGGTAAAATTAGTTTCTACCATGGTTCCTCTTATTTTATTATATGTATATAATTATAATTATAATTATAACTGATTTAACAATGGTTCAACCACGATTGGACTATTGAACCTTGAACCAGTACCTTCATCGGTTCAATAACCAGTCCGGATTTAAAAACCTTGGTTAAAACAATAAAAGTTAGATACAAAAAATTGAATATTTATTAGGAATAAAATTGATTGTAAAATAAAGTGTAAGAAGAGAGTGTAGTAGAGTGTTATAGGGAGGGGTAGGTAAAATAAACTGATGAGTTTGTGTTGGGGAAGGGGGTTTCGGGAAGAATTATATATAGGGAGGTGTGGGTAAAATGGGTGGGGGCGTGCCACTTGTCGCCCTCTGGCGTAGTGGCGCCACTACAACTGACGTTAGTTTCTGGCGTAGTGGCGCCACTACAACTGACGTTAGTTGCAGTGGCTGACACTGTTGTTTTGGCTTCAACGACTTGAGGGGGGGGGGGGGGGGGGGTGAATTGAGTTTTCAAAAAATTATTTCCCTCTTAAAAACTTTTCACAAAACTTTTCAAATCAGAGTTGCGGATTTATGGCCTCAGGATCTTTTACAAAATTGATGAAGATTTTATATAAAATCTTGAATTGGAAGATGATGAAGATAAGAAAGATCGATTCAGAATATGTTCGGGTTCAAAACTTAATAATAACAAAATACAGAAACTGATTAAACCTTTAAAGATTAAGAACTAGTTATGCAAGTTTCAAATACAAGCATTAACAATCAAGAACAAACTTGCATGTTTCAGTTTCAGTATATGATGCAATCAAGAGTGATTTTGATCACTCAGTTTTGAACGCAGATAACACAGACTTGATTACAATCGGACTCAGGTTTCTATACAGTTTATACAGATCAAGAACAAAAATTATATTGAACTTTAAACATCAAAATCACAGGTTCTTGATCATAAACAGAAAGTAAAGGAGTTTGAGTTTAGAGATACCACACAACCAGATTTATCCTGGTTCAGTCACCTCCACTGTGACCTACATCTAGTCCCCACTCCACCTGTGGGATTTCAAACACTAACACACAAGCTTTGCCAGGTAGCTTGAAAAACCTTTACACCACAGAGCACTCCTTCACCACGAGATACCACACTCTTGTGAAGAGCCTCAATATTCTTCCTTAGGGATACCTCACCCTAATCACTCAGAGAGACTCCCTCTCTCTTTACAATCAAAAGTAAAACAAAAATTGATTCCTAACTCTCAATAGTCAGATAAACAAATTGAAGCACTTATGAGAACGAAACACTCTTTTTCACAATAAGCTCAAGAAAGATGATGAATGATTTTCACAATTGATTTCTCAAATTGATTTCGTAAAACTATGATATGTTATGTTCGTGTTGAAAGTGTTCCTTTGATCCCTCTTTATATAGAAAACAAGTTATAGTCGTTGGGATCAATCAAAACAGATTTGGTTTTGATAACAGAATCTGTTTTCTTGATTCTGGTTCTTGAAATAAGATTCTGATAGTTCTTTTAGAATTACCGTCCATCTTGAAAATAACCGTATCCATCTAGCCATTAAGATTTTACATTCGGACGGGCTAGTAGACGAGCTCCATCTGCCACGTCATTAGACGGATCTTCTTATTAAGATCTTAGCAAATCCAAAGACTTGTATAGACGAGTGCTTCTTATGTGGACGATCACTTGTATCACTTTAGTGGATGAGCACTTCTGTCACTTTAGTGGACGAGCGCTTGTATCATTTTAGTGGACGAGCGCTTCTGCACTTTAGTGGACGAGCGCTTGTATCACTTTAGTGGATGAGCGCTTGTATCACTTTAGTGGACGAGTGCTTCTTGTCACTTGTGTTGGATGAGCGCTTCTATTACTTCAGTGTTGGACGAGCGCTTCTATTACTTTAGTTGGACGAGCGCTTTTGCCACTTGTGTTGGACGAGCGCTTCTATTACTTTAGTTGGACGAGCGCTTTTGTCACTTGTGTTGGACGAGCACTTCTATCACTTGTGTTTGGACGAGCACTTTGGACGAGCACTTCTTATTTCCAAAAATCATTTTCATTAACGAAAACTTATTCCTTTTAATGCAGGTTATGAAAATTGATTTTCTTCATGCAGCTTTTTAATTGAGCTTATTTGTGAATAAGAGATTTCATCTATTACAAATCATCTAAGGCTTAAATCTAATTTCTCCTTTAAGCTCTTGTCTTGATGATCCTTTGATCCCTGTCTCTGCTCTTCGATTCCTTCAAGTTCTTCCTTGAATATTCTCCTTTGATTGCTCACTGAACTTGTTGATTACTGCTTGATACCTGTCTTTGCAATTTGACACTAAAACACTTGCATACACATTAAGTTGTATTTGTCATATATCAAAATCTCCAAGTCATTGAGTCTAACAGACACGTGGCATTTCATGCGAAAAAATCTTTAATTTTTTTTTATATTTTTCCTGCAAATATCTGATGGGCCAATGAGGGCCTGCCACGTGGTAGGTCATTGGCGTCAGTTTGACTGGCGCCACTACATCATAAAAATAATAAAATAATCCTGCATGTCAAAAAGGATATTATTTTAGTAAATTGTTTCAAAAGTATGTTATTTTAGTAAATAGTTTCTAAAAGTAGGTTAATTTGATCAAAAAGCCGAAAATCCGATTTGTGTTGGGGAGGGAGTTTGGGTAAGGTATATATAGGAGGGAGTGGGATGGGGTAAGTAAAATAGGTGGGGACAGACGCACCACGTGGTGTCACTGCACCAGAGGGCACCACGTGGCGCTGCATGTAGATTTTTTTTTCGTTATTTTTTTTTTGTAAATATCTGACAGACCAATAAGTGTCTGCCATGTGGCAGGTCAATAGCGACAGTTTGACTAGCGCCACTACGTCAGAAAGGAGACTACTTTGGTAAATGTTTTCAAAAGTAGGTTAATTTGATAAATATTTTCTAAAAGCAGGTTAGTTTGGTAAAAAGCCTTCTATTTATACTATATAGTTTCTAAAGCGCATATTCTCATAACTCTCCATTTCATCCAATTAGCTAACATGTAACTATCTTATTTTTTTACTATTTTATTTTACATTTAAAAAAAAGAAAAATAAAACTGAAGGTATATTGATAAAATTTTGAGGAAGAGAACTACTTTGTCTTGTGCCAATGGAGACCACACGACTCAAGCGAGGGTGGGATGAGGCTCCGTTCGTGGTGGCTTCGCAACGGAAAACAATGGGGTGGTTCGGAGGTTTAACTAATATGCATTGTCAATGTTTTATATTGTCAACCAATCACAAATCATGGTATGAACTATTTTTAAGATAGTTAGAATAATAATCAATTATTTTTAATGATGTGATAATTTATGATTGAAAGACATTATAATTTTTTTATAATGACAAATCATCCAATTAAATTTTTGTTATATTTCTATTAGAAAAAAACACTAAGTATATGATGAATTATATGTAAATTTGTATATCATGGACAATATTATGCCTGTATTATTTCATAAGTTTCTGTTATTTTTTAAATAAAAAGTTGATAATGTCAACTGCGGGCAAGATTAGATATTAATGGTTCTTTATTATCCAACATATATCTAATTATATATACCATCATAGTCTTGGGCAGACAGAAACCTAGCACCTCATTTTTAGGCACACCTAATAATAAAATGACAACACATCAAAATTTAATGCATTTATCCTCTCCCGCCTAGCAAATTCCTCCCTCATTGTTCCTCTCCCATTGTTTCCTACCTTGAAATCCTGCAGTGTAGAACAAGCCATGCTCCTAACTGTTGGAACCAAGGTGGTTATGATTAATGACCCCTAAATTTTGATGTTAACAAAAAGATTAAATTTGAGGAATAAAGATTGTTTTTGTTGTCTAACATATTTGTCTAAGTGTGCAGGAACATAAAAAGTCCAATAGGCAAATAGAGAAGCCTAAAGACTTGTCGCTAAGTCTAAATTTCAAGTGTCTATGACTCACTAGACGACTAGCATGTCAGACGTCCAATGGTTTTTGAAGTCCATTTTTAATAGATGTCCAGAGACGTATTTACCTTCTGAGACAAGATAGTTTGGCACTCGTCCAAACAAATGAACTTTGTTTTTAAATGTTTCACGTGATTTCACCCTTGTGCTTAAAATAAAATACAATTTTATCTTGGTAAAAGCATATCTGAAACATAGTACCCTCGTTTACACAAATGTCTTTCTGCTCTGACACGAAGCTGCTTCAAAGTTGACTCTACTCAAACTAGGAAAGAAAATAGGCAACTTTTGGGTACAAAAGAGAAAAGGCAGACTCAACAAGAGCGTTTTTATGAAGAACAATGTATCAAGTTATTAGACTCAACGGATCTTAGCATTTAATGTTATCTCTAAAAGAATATTTTATGAAGACCGTTGAAGAACAAGAGTTTAAGATGCACCTCACCTATATATACTGGACAACCTTCATTGAAGAAAGACAATTGATTATCCAATATTTAAAAGTGCGCAAACTCTGCTCAAATCTCTCTGTACTTTGTGATAATCCTTCTTAGAATTCACTCTGAGCTTAAACTTGTAATATGCTCACACATAGTGAGTTATCTTTAGCTTGAATCTTTAAACTCTCAAGTTAGAGTGAAACTGAAGAGGCTTGACTGTAAAAGAATACTTGAGTACCTGGAGAGGTGTTGAATACATGAGTGAATGTTATCCTGAAGAGGCAAGAAGAAAGAATACTTGTAAGATATTGGTTTATAGTGGATAATACTTTCAAGTAGAAGGCACTGGACGTAGCTCTTGGTTAGAAGAGAGACAACCAGGATAAATCTCTCGTGTGGTTATCTCTATCGCTTCTCTTTTTAGTATTGCTCTTACTAACTCTTGGGGATTTGATATTGAGTTTATTAACACTGTTTTATAAACTTAATAGATGGGAAAGACCTAAGACGGTGACAGAAATTCGTAGTTTTGTGGGTTTAGCGGGATACTATAGAAGATTCATTGAGGGATTTTCTAAAATAGTAGGACCTCTTACCCAATTAACTCGAAAGGAACAAGCGTTCGTATGGACTGAAGCATGTGAAGAAAGTTTTCAAGAGTTAAAGCGAAGGTTGACTACTTCACCGGTATTGATACTACCTGATCCCCATGAGTTTTTTGAGGTTTATTGTGATACTTCACATCAAGGATTAGGATGTGTATTGATGCAAAATCGGAAAGTTGTGGCATATGCTTCAAGGCAATTGAAGATTCATGAAAGGAATTATCCTACACATGATTTGGAGTTAGCAGCAGTGGTATTTGCTTTAAAAATCTGGAGACATTATTTATATGGAGCGACTTTTAATGTTTTCAGTGACCATAAAAGTTTGAAATACCTGTTTGATCAGAGGGAACTGAATATGAGACAAAGGAGTTGGTTGGAATTTTTAAAGGATTATGATTTTCAACTACAGTATCATCCTGGAAAAGCGAATGTTGTAGCAGATGCTTTGAGTCAGAAATCAATGCATATATCGGCAATGATGGTTAAAGAGCAACAGTTGTTGGAACAATTCCGAGATATGCGATTGACAATTAAGATGTTTCCAGGAAAATTATGTTTGGGTATGATTACTATTTCAAGTGAACTGATGGAGCAAATTAAAGAGAAACAAGAAAGTGATCAATACCTACAAAGAGAAAGAGAGTTAGTGCGGCAAGGAGCTGTGTCGAAATTTAAAGAAGGAAATGATGGAATTTTAAGATTTGGTGAAAGGATTTGTGTACCAAATGATATTGAAATGAGGAAGTTGATTCTTGAAGAAGCTCATAGGAGTAAGTTGAGTTTGCATCCCGGAGTTACTAAGATGTATCAGGATTTAAAGAAATTATATTGGTGGCATGGTATGAAGAAAGATGTAATGGAATTTGTAGCGGCGTGCTTAACTTGCCAAAAGGTTAAGGTAGAACATCAAAGACCAGCAGGAATGCTACAATCTTTAGATATTCCAGAATGGAAATGGGACGGTATTGCAATGGATTTTGTGTCAGGTTTGCCAAAGACTCGGAAAGGGTATGACTCTATATGGGTAATAATCGATCGATTGACAAAGGCAGCTCACTTTTTACCAGTTAATGTGAAGTATTCATTGGAAAGATTAACTCAGTTGTATATCGATGAAATTGTTAGGTTACACGGAGTGCCTTTGAGTATTGTTTCAGATCGTGATCCAAGATTTACATCAAGATTTTGGCAAAGTCTGCAAGAGTCGTTGGGAACGAAACTTAGGTTGAGTTCTGCATATCATCCTCAAACGGATGGACAATCAGAGAGGACTATTCAGAATCTTGAAGATTTGTTGAGAGCTTGTGTGTTGGAAAATGCTGGAGGCTGGGATGAATATCTATCATTGATAGAATTTACTTACAATAACAGTTTTCACTCTAGCATAGGAATGGCACCCTATGAAGCGCTGTATGGTCGACGGTGCCGAACGCCTTTATGTTGGTATCAGGATGGTGCAAGTTTCATGGTTGGACCAGATATAGTGCAACAAACGACAGAAAAGGTGAAAATGATCCAAGAGAAAATGCGGACAACTCAAAGTCGACAGAAAAGTTATGCTGACAAGAGACGACGACCTCTTGAATTTGAGGAAGGTGAGCATGTGTTTTTGAGAGTCACGCCAACGACTGGGGTTGGTAGGGTAATTAAATCCAGGAAACTCGCTCCTAAATTCATTGGACCATATCAAATTCTTCATCGGATAGATCCTGTAGCTTATAAAATTTCTTTACCCCCGTTTCTATCCAATCTTCATGATATATTTCATGTTTCACAATTGAGGAAGTATATTCCTGATCCATCTCACGTAATTGAACCTGATCTAGTACAACTAAAAGAAAACATGTCTTATGAGATTTTACCGGTGCGAATCGCAGATAAGATGACTAAGTAGCTCAGAGGTAAACAAATCTCGTTGGTCAAAGTTATTTGGGATGACGTGACTGGAGAAGCAACGTGGGAAGTAGAAGACAAAATGAAGTTACAGTATCCTGATTTATTTACAGGTACATAATTCGAGGACGAATTTTTTTTTTAGTGGGGTAGTAATGTAACACCCTGTATTTTACTGTTTTAAATAACAGTAATACATATAAATATGTTTTAAATTTATTTGAGTCTTATAAAATTATTTTAAATAAACAGAGTTTATTACTCAATCCTACTTGATTGTAGGAAGCTACGATTAAAATTTAGGTTGGAAAGTCAGGTGAAACCCGGCCTGCGAATTCCATTGACAGTATAATAATACTGCTCGAAAGACCTAATTTTAATTCATGAACGAAAGACTTAAGTTTTGTATTTTATTTTATACAAATTCTGTATTTTTAAAATTATTTTCAGAAAAAATAAAATAATTTATGTATTACGGGCGGAAAGCGTAATCGGGTAGACGACGGAAGGGAAATTAGAGTTTCTAAGAGTAGATAGAGGGTTTATCTTAGGATTTTGAGATGATTCAAGGGAATGAATCATATTTTTAAGTCTAGAAGGTTTTTCAGGATTAAATAGAAAATTTAGAAATTTTACGGTTAAGTCCCTGAACTTTCTGTAAATTACCCTTTTGTCCCTAAATTAGTTTTTTAAGTTTTTCCAAGTGGATTGGGCTAGAATCCTTGTTTCTAATCTTAAATGGTCGTGGCTTAGAAGCCCAAACTTTTCTAGTTCATAGTTTGAGTTCAAAAAGCCATTAAAGTTTCCTTAAGTTTCCTATTTTAAGCCTAATGCTTAAATTTTTAAGTGGGACCCACAAGAATGAATCCAAGCCCAAAATAACCCATCCCATACGCAAGCCCATGTGAATTGTGGCTGCCTCATTGTTTTTGGATTCATCATGTTGAATCTAGAATTTTCCATAAGTTTCTACAAGTTTCTACTTTATCCTAGATTTTCCACAATGTTCTTGATTCTTCTTAAATACATTGAATTATCCTAACTTGTCTTTGACTCATAAATTCAGCCAACAAAGTCAAGATAAGCTAGCATTTAATGTGGCAAAATCATCATCATGACATTCTATTGATAATTTGCAAACTAGTCCTTCAACTATTGGAATCTTTGCAATTTGGTCCTTAGAACTTAATTGCATTTTGATCCTTGAACATGAAAACTCACCATCATCTAGAATTTTCCTAATGTGACGCCACTCTCACTATAAATACCCTACTCTCACTTTTCATTTAGTTTCTTTTGTCATTTGCTTCCAAAACTCTAAAGTTTACAAGTTCCTTAGTTCTAAGTTGTAAAGCAAGTTCTTGGATTTCCTTTGTCATTGATTTTCAAGAGGTAAATCTTAATCTTCATTCTTAATCATGTCTATGTTCTTTAACAAGTTTCTTGATTCAAGGCTTGTATCAATGTTGTTTATCACTTTAAAGTTTCTAACCCTAGAACTTTGAAAAGTCATAATAAATTCTAGAAAAATCTAATGATGATGAAACTACTTTCTATCTTCTTGATATCATGCATATTATCTAAATCCAAGAGCATGATGTAATCAAAAATTTCTTTATTGAAAACCTAGCTTTGGCCGAACCTATCACCTTAGGGTTGGTAGAGTTTTGCTCATGTGTTTTCATGTATGATCACGTATTCTATATGGCATGTATGACTACACACTCTAATCCATGTTAGTCTCTTAAAATGACTATTTTTCTCAAAATATCTTTGTGTTGGCCGAACCCTATGTGGGTGAGTTTTGTTGAGTTTTGTTCATGATTTTCATAAATGATCTTAGACATCAATCTCTTAGTATGTATGCTTTATGAATCCAAGTTGATTTGTTAAACTAGCTCTATGAACCTATTAAGGCCGAACCTATGTATAAAAGAGTTAGGAAGTTTTGAGTTTTAAACTTAGTTATTTAGTTATTAATCTATGATTTAGGTTAATCAAGGATCATTAATCCATAACTTAATCATGATTAGAAGTTTAGTCATTCAAAAACCCTAGAGGCCGTGACTATGTATTAGGGTTTAGAATGTTTTAGTTTCTTGATTTGTAATTATGTGGTTGTATTGATTGAAGGTTAGTTGAGTACGACGTTTACGAGGTAACTGAATTTCCGAAGGAGTCTGTAAGTTTATCAGGGAGTCTTCAAGAGGTAAGGGGGAACACCGAAGGATTTTATTCAATGGCTATATGCTATTCCATAGTTGTTTGTAATTATTTGTTTGTTAGTATTTATTTATGTTGTTTATTGTTGTGTTATTTGTATCTGTGTGGTTTTAATTTCGTTAATTGTTTTATCTACAATTATATTATGTTACTATGATGCATGATCTGCCTGGGAAATATCTGTGATATAATTGTTGTTTGATGTGTGAGAAGCCTGACAGTGGTCAGTGCACAATTAACAAAGACGGATAAAAGCTTTAAGAAGCTTCGCAAATTATATTCAATGTTTTAACGGCAAAATATTGATATATAATATTACAGGGAATTTATTTTGAGAAAAATAAAGAGTTTTTGGAAAATATTATTACTTTATTAATTTATTTTTGGAAAAGTGAATTATGAGTCACAACGAGTGCGAAACTGTGAAAATATTTTGGTAGTGCTAAATTTTATGTAAGAAAACCCAGAATATTACAAAATATTCTTTTATAAAATTAATTGGTGAAAATAAGTTAATCATAATTTTAGAAAATTAATTAAGTGTAAAAAGTTAAGTTTTTGGCTCAAAAGCCTTAAAAATAATATTTGACGGCAAATTTGGAAAAGTGTAGACGGCAAGTATTTTCAAAACGGCAGTGCTTATTTCGAGGAAATTAAACCTCAAGTGACTCATTGGTTTGTGAAAACTAAGTTTTTATTATTTAAGGATTTTATAATGAATTTCTACCTTGGAAAAGGAATTTCTAAAAATAAAAGGTTGATTTAACAATGTTGAAAATACAGTTGGACTTAGTAACCGAGACGTCGGGGTACTAATGTTCTGTGTTGTGATGGACTCAGTCATTTGGACTTTGAGGGCCTATATTGTATACATGAGGTATACTATGATGAAACATAGAAGATGTTTTCTAGTAGCACGAACCTGGGACTGGTGCACCGGTCGAGAGGTGTCGTGATTGAGCACTCGGACAATAAGGTCCTGTGTTGTAATGAAAGTTTTAAAAGTATTTTAAAACTATGTGAGTCGTAAGCCATTTTGAGCTTCGGCAAAAGAAAGATTGAGCACAAAGAAAAGAACAAAACAAAAGTGTTTTACATGCATTTGGCAGACGTGCCTGCGGTTTGTGACATAATGCATTAATTACCAGCGGCGAAAGGTAATTCCGATGTACATTTATCTCATGTGCCTAGGGAGGACATGGAGACCCCATCTTACTTGCTAATGGTGGGCCACTGATTGTGGACAATAGCAATGTGTTTGGCCTTGTGTGCCTGGCTATGTATGCCTTTGAAGATGGGAAGAGGTTGCGCACCTGTTGGCAGTTGGCCAAGTTAGCCAGTGTGGCTATGGAGTCTGATCAACTCATATGATGTTGGGATATCTCATGAGATTAGGACGAAAATTAGATGATGAATAGAAGTGTCATGCATAATTTTATGGATGATGTTTGGGGTGTTAAACCCACTGATAAACTATTCATTATAAATGTATGTAATTGGTAAATGTTGATGTGTTTATATGGTGACTAGTATGTGGTTATTGAGTAAGATCCATGTATTGGTTTCTCACTCTTACAACACATTCAGATGGACCCAGAAATACCCTTGGTACAGTCGAAGGTACGAACGATCACTTTTGATCGTGCACAATATGGTGGTGCCTGGGAGATAAATCTTGGGGCACTCAGCGCCACCTATCATGGACCAAGTAGAGAGGTGATAGGAACGATAGAGGAAGGACCCCAACAAAGGATTCACTTAGTGGAGACGGTCGAGGTATCTCTACCTCCAATTTGGCTTTACCTACAGTATCTGGAAGAGCACGGTTTGATGGATCCATTTCCTGAACCACATCCTCTTCAGATATTAGGACCTGCGGAACCACCTGCTGAAGTGGAGATAAATGAGGGAGAGGAAGATCCAGAGGAATACCTAGAGGACGATCCTGAGTTTCAACCTCCTGCAGTTGAAGATGAAGATTCTTCAGATGACCCAGTGTTAGCAGAGACATCATCGTCAGATTCGTCGGTTGTAGGAGGGATTGATCATCATGATCTTCCCAATGGATTTTAGTAGCTTGACCAGCTTAGGTAGAGTTTTTGGGGTAGTGATTCTTGATAGCTTTGATCTGGCTTCAGAGAGCCGTGAGTTTTGAATGTAGTTTTGAACTACTCGTCACTGATGTATATATATATCTTTATTTCCTTTGTTTAGTTGATGGAGAATAGCCTATACTTATGAGGGCTCTTTTGTTATCTCCTATTATAGGTGTTGTATATATATATATCCAAGGAAATGTATATATCTATATATATATATGTTGTTATGTTTACAATGGTTTTTATGTTGTATGTTGGAAAAAAAAAATCAGCACTATTTTTGTAAAGAAACGTTTAATATAAATACATATTTTCCGAAAGTAACCAGCATTTAATAATTAAATTTCTGTTCTTGGGTAATAGTGTGATGACCCTTGATAAGGGTGTCGCAGTCGTAGCGTAGTCCGGCCTTTCTTGGACCCACTTTCCAATCCACCAAAGGTACGTCTGCCGATTCAGGCATGTAAAACTTTTGTTCACGTCACTTTTCTTTTTCGTTCATTCTTCCCTTGTCGAGGATCAAAGGCTCAATACCATGCTTAATTTAATCATCAAGTATTTTCAACTTCAACTCAACACAGAACACACAGTCCGAGTGCTCAACTCAATACAGGACACACAGTCCGAGTGCTCAATCACGAAGCCCTAAACCCATGTACCAGCCTTAGGTTCGCGGATATGGGATACAACATTCACCACATCAATTATAGGACACGAAGTCCACAACAACTTTTATAGGACACACAGTCCACAACTACTAACACGGATCCATGATCCACGTGTTAACAGAACACTAGAATCCCGACGTCTCGGTTACTATCTTCTTTAACATCATTTTCATTCTGTGAAACAACAAATTCAAAACAAAACCTCCGAAACTTATCCAAGTTTATCGGAATTATTTTCGTTGAGTAAAAACTCTTTTGCAGAAAATCTTTTATGTTGAAAATCGTTTATAAAACGTTAAAATCTCAAATTCATTTTTCTCAAATCCGTTTTCTTTTGGAAACTTCTTTTTTCCGAAACAACATCAAATCCTAGTAAAAATCATTTCCAACCCATTTCTATCCAAAATAATAAAATTGTTCCTAATAGTTTTCACCGTAAAATACTTTTCTAAATTATTCTTCATTTAGAAATAAAGCCATTTATAAATCAAACAATTTTCTCTTTTACAAAAAGTTCTTCACCATCAATGTTAAAATATGTTTGACACTTAATTTCTTGTAATAACTCTTCATTTTATTTTTGAATTTATTTTAAAAAAGATAACATAACTAAAATATTTTCATGATTGCGTCCTCGCTATTACTCATTAATCACTCTTTCACCGAAATATCGTCAAATATTATTATTTTCAATATTTTCTTCCACTTCCATAAATCAAAACCCTTAAGTTTCTCCTCAAGCTTTTGAAGCTTTATCCTTAATTACCACTTAAGTTCTACCTCAAGCTTTTAAAGTTTTATCCTTACTTATCATTGAGAACTAACCACCGTCAGGCTTTCCATCAGTCAATCAACCAAACAGATAATCCATACACCACAGATATCCATACATCACAGATATAGTCATGCTTTCACAGAAAACATTAAAAACCACATAACAATCATATAACAATTTAACTTATTACCACACATCACAACAAATAAAATCACATACGATACACAGATAGCAGGTAGCTATCAAAACCCCTCAGGTACACTCTCCTTACCTATAGTAGAAGAACTCAAGATCTTTTCCTTGATGTTCCAACATTTAGCTTCCTTCATAACAAAGTAGCACCAGATCACACCTTAACTAACAACTTGGCATGACATTCCTGATTACTTTGACACTTTGCCACTCACTTAAGAAACTCTGAGACAACTCCAACAATGTACCATATTCTCCTCTAACTGTGACAGTCACATCCACATTGATGGTAAATCGGCCATCATCACAACCAATATCAAACACAATACAAATCAGAACTTATCATCACAAAACAATAGTTTGTACAACTTAGCTAATTGATTTAACTAAGAAATCAACATAATTTGATATTAGATTTCAAGTTGGAAAATTAAGGTTTTAAACAAACTTGGGGAAAATTTGTTTTGATTGGAGGATCACGAGATTAAACTTAGAAATCATCAATTAAAAGTCTCAATTGCACTAAAATAGAAACAATTTCATAGTTGAAGTTAAGATGAAAATTTAGGGTTTTGAGTGAAATTGGGGGAATCCGAATTTAAGGGAAATTTTGAGAAATTGACATAGGGAATTTGAAATTGACATACCCAATTTACAATCAATATCATCAATTTGGGGACTTAGGATTCCAATTTAGAAGTTAGGGTTTCAAAATGGGGTTTTAGGGTTAGGATTCTTATGAAAATCAGAGGAAACTAAGAGAAGATAAAAGAGCAGATGAGATCTTCTTATTAAGGAAGAAGAACGGTGTGCGAAAGCAACGGAGGGACTCCAGTGCGGCGGTGACAACGACGACGGCGGAGCAATAGTGGCGATCATAGAACCAAATGGACCAAAGGAGAGAGAAGGTCGAGAGAAGTTCGAATATGAGATCCTCTTCGCCATTCATGGTCGACGATGGCCAGAAACAGGCTCCTTCTGCAGCGGCAAACTAATCTGCATGGTGAAGTAACGAACCAGAAGTGAAGTGTCGCGACTGAAAAGAAAACCTGTTTTTATTTTAGAGAATAAACATGAAGTCGCCACCAACTTTATTTAATTTCGAGAAAGTTGGAAAACCCTATAAAAAGAACTTTGGGTTTGGGAGTCGATTACGTCTAGGGAAGGCATGGAGACTTAACCCCACGATACCCTAGAACATCCATAAAAATGGTTACCCAAAATTAGTTGTGTAAATTGTTAGTAACTTTGAAAATATTATTTTACCTCAAAAATCATTTTAAAAAAATCACTTTTAATTTTAAGATATTTTGTCTTTTTTACCGGTTTTATGTTTGTGGAAATTTTGATTAAATCTAAATGAGGTTGAACATGGCACGTATGTCCATAGGGTAACCTCAAAATCTAAAGGGTTGAGCACGACACTTGTCATAGAGCAACCCCAAAAATAACATTAATTAAATTAAGTATTTAGAACCGGTTGAAGGGGATTTAAGTGATCTTCTTTTATTTTTACGTAAAAATAGTTTTGCCTTATGAAAATAGCACAAAAATAAAACATTTTAAGTGTTTAATAACAGTATAGCCATATGAAGATTACAAGTGTATCATGCATTTCAGAATATGACAGTAAACAATGAAATAGGAATCCTACGATACACCATTTCTGAAACAGACATAAGAATTCATATAGCAAACATCATACTAACTCATTCAGTTTCAATATCCATAGATTTTCTTTCGTCATAAAAGGAGATACAGAAAAGTAAGAATGTCAAGAGAAACTCATGAATAATATCAACAAAGAGAACAAGGATTACCAAAAGAGAGCAGAATAACAATGATTTTGCTTTCTCCCAGTAGTAAAATATTAAGAACAAAACCCTTACATTTCAGTTTCACTGACTCTTTTAACCCTTTCGTCTTTTGAAAACTTGGAACCACTCTAATGACAGAGAAGAGAAAAAAACTCACATCACTATCTCTCTTCTTCACAAAGAAAACATTAGATAAACAAAATCTCTCTCTTCCTCTCTCTTCTTCCCTATGTCCCCCCTGATCTTTCGTCCCCCCTCTCCTTTTATAGATGAAGGAGAGGGCTTCATGCTTCTCCTTACCCAGTGGCTTCAAGGTTGGTCTCACGAAATTCGGAGCTTGGGCGGTTTTGAGCAGAGATCGCGTGTGTCCAGATGGAGATGGCGCGAGCAGAGGAAAGGAGACGATTTGATGTGAAGGTTGCGTGTTTGAAGAGAGAAGGAAGCGTGGTGCGGTTAAGAGAGTGGAGGAGATGAGGGAGAAGAAGGAATAATGGGTAAAGGAAGTGTAGGGGCAGTTGGAGAGTGGGAGGAGGAAGAGAGGTTTTGTCCGATTTGTAAAATGGGGTTTTTTAGGGTTAGGAGAAGTAATTCAATCTCCTTTCTTCTCGTTTTGCTGATTGATCTTTTCTCCTTCTTTTCTTCCTCCTTTCTTCATTATTTTATTTTTCTTCTTTCTTTATTTTTTAGTCTCCAGTCTGAAAATAAAATTGCAGTGGACGGAACCTCCTCGTCCAACAGAAAATTAAGTATGCAATGGATGGAACCTCCTCGTCCAACAGAAAATTAGATATGCAATGGACGAGACCTCCCCGTCCAACAGAAAATTAGATATGCAATTGACGGACCTCTTCGTCCAACAGAAAATTAGATATACAATGGATGGAACCTCCCCGTCCAACAGAAAATTAGATATACAATGGACGGGACCTCCCCGTCCAACAGAGGACCTCCCCGTCCAACAGAATATTAGATATGCAATGGACGGGACCTCCCCCTCCAACAGAAAATTAGATATGCAATGGACAGAGTCTCCTCCTTTCTTCATTATTATCTTCTTTTTCTTCCTTCTTTCTTCATTATTTTTTAGCCTCCCTGAAATATAATAACATAATAATAAAATTAGAATAAAATAAAATGAAGACGGACAAAAATGGGTGTTCACAGTTGCCCCTCTTTACATGTTGTATACTAGAAGATGTGATTAGTCGTGACTTTTCATGTATTATAGTAATGATCAAGTAAAGAAAATGAACACATATTTTGTCCGACAAAACGTGAGGAACTCAAAAGAAAACCTCACAGTTTGAAAATAAAAATGCAGTGGACGGTACCTCTTCGTCCAACAGGAAAGTAAATATGCAGCGAGCCTTGGAGCTCGAAAATAAAGTTACAGTGAGCCTCAGAGCTCGAAAATAAAATTGCAGCAAGCCTCAGCTCGAAAATAAAATTGCAGTGGACGGAATCTCCTCGTACAATAGGAAAATAGATATGCAGCGAGCCTCAGAGTTCGAAAATAAACTTGCAGTGAGCCTCAGTGCTTGAAAATAAAATTGCAATAAGCCTCGGAGCTCGAAAATAAAATTGCAGTGAGCCTCAGAGCTTGAAAATAAAATTGCAGTGGACGTAACCTCCTCGTCCAACAGGATAGTAAATATGTAGCGAGCCTCAGAGCTCAAAAATAAACTTGTAGTGAGCCTCAGAGCTCGAAAATAAAATTGTAGTGAGCCTCAGAGCTCGAAAATAAAATTGCATTGAGCCTCAGAGCTCGACAAAAAAATTGCAGTGGACGGAACCTCCTTGTCCAACAGGAAAGTAAATATGCAGCGAGCCTCAGAGCTCGAAAATAAACTTGCAGTGAGCCTCAAAGCTCGAAAAAATTCAATCAGTAATCTGAAACTAATGAGAATCCCTTCCTTTTTAAGACAGCGGAACCAAATGCTCCATGGAAAAACTTCCACCAACCACCCTGAGCCGAGGCATCATTCATTCTTTTAACAACATGGGTCACCCAAGAATCTGATAACATGTGAAGTGGACATTATGTTTATTCTCCCAAGCTTATTTGCACCATTCTTTTGTTATCCAATGCATGCTATCTCTTCCATTTTGAAATATCGAGTCCTTTTGGTTCAAACCATTCATTGGTGCTACCATTAGAATTATCAAATCATACCATCAAACTTATATTTACTTTTGTTGAGACATGACCATAGTGATTAAACATGAGAGTGAACATGACAGGGGATTATGAAGAAAAAGCATCTTGCCTAAATACGAGAATTTAGTTTGTTAAGAGAAAATAACAATATGAGAACAAAATTACAGAAGCGATCATGAAGATTAAAAGCAAAGATAAACAAAGAAAATTATGAGAATCACATAAAATTTGCCTCGGTGTAGGTCATTTGATTTTCATTTAATTGATTCCCCACAGCCTTTTGATGACACAGATCTTGGCTTGTTTCTGATTCTTCAAACACACCTTCTTCAATCATTCCTTAACAATTTTGCCCCAACATACTCAGTCGGATAAAATTGCCCCAATGTGGTGAGTGCGTGCAGAAGTGTTGGACCCTATCCTCCTCCTAGGCCGCCTTTACAGGTTTTCAGCCTAAGGTTTCTTTACCCTAACTTTTGCCTAGGTTGCCCTTTTGGGTTTTCAACCTAGCGGGCCTTTTTCTTTTGTTTTCATTGTTCTTTGCCCTAACTTTTGCCTAGGTTGCCTTTTCGGGTTTTCAACCTAGCGGGATTTTTCTTTTCTTTTGTTTTCTTTGTTCTTTGTCCTAACTTTTGCCTATGTTGCCCTTTCGGGTTTTCAACCTAGCGGGCTTTTTTTTTAAGCATAGAACTTTTTCACAGCATCAGAGTTTACTAGCCTTGGTAACTCTTCTCCATCTATGTTTTGCTGAATCAAAGCTCCTCTTGAGAATGCTTGTTTGACAATGTAAGGACCTTCATAATTCGGCGCCCATTTTCCTCGGGCATCCTCCTGATTAGGGAGGATTTTCTTTAGCGAACCTTCTTATTAAAATCTCTTGTCATTTTGCTTTGATACAATTGATCGTGACAGATAGCTGCCAGTCTTTTCTCTTCTATCATGTTCAACTGCTCATATCGAGTTTTCACCCACTCATATTCTTCTAAATATGCTTCCACCAAGACTCTTAGCGAAGGGAGTTCTACTTCGATAGGTGAGACGGCCTCCATCCCGTACACCAAAGAGAACGGGGTTGCCCCAGTGCTTGATCGTATATTAGTCCGATAAGCATGTAGAGCATATGGCAGCATTTCGTGCCAGTCTTTAAATTTACAACCATCTTGGCAACGATCTTCTTGATATTTTTGTTTGCTGCTTCAACTGCACCATTCATTTGAGGTCTATAAGGAGAGGAATTGTGGTGTTTGATTTTGAAACCATCGCAAAACTTTTGAATCTCGACACCATTAAGATTAGCAGCATTATCTGTGATTATCCTCTCCGGGATCCCGTATTTACAGACGATGTCCTTCTTGAGGAATTTGAGAAACACCTTTTGAGTTGTGCTGGCATATGAAGCAGCTTCTACCCATTTAGTGAAATAGTCTATCGCTACCAAAATGAAACGATGACCATTGGAAGCCTTGGGATTGATGGGACCGATGACATCTATTCCCCACATCGAAAAAGGCCATGGGGATACTAAATTGTGCAGTGGAAATGGAGGTGCATTGACCTGGTCTGCATACATCTGACATTTTTGGAATTTATAAACATACTCTATACAATCCGACTCCATAGTAGACCAATAATAGCCACTTCTCAAGATTTTTTGAGCCATCATGTGGCCATTGGCATGAGTCCCACATATTCCTTCATGAACTTCGATCATGATCAACTTATCTTCACGAGCATCCACACATCTAAGTAGGGTACCATCATATCCTCTTTTATACAGGACTTCCTTGCTTAAGAAAAAGGCCATAGCCAGTCTTCGGATGGTCTTTCTATTTGCTTCGCTCGCTTTTGCCGGGTATTTCTTGTTCTGAATATATTGCTTGATATCATGATACCAAGGCTTGCCATCAGGTTCTCCTTCCACATGGGCACAGTAAGCCGGTTCATCTTGCACTCTAACTTGGATGGGTTGGACATTGGTATGGATGTCCAACTTTGTCATGGAAGCTAGTGTGGCTAAAGCATTAGCAAACTGATTCTTGTCTCGAGTTAAATACGAGAATGTAATCTCGTCAAACTTCGCAATCAACCGAGTCAAATATTTCTGATACGGAATCAACTTGGAGTCTTTGGTTTCCCATTCACCATTGACTTGGTAAATGATTAGAGCTGCATCCCTGAAGATTTTCAACTGCTTTATACCAAGTTCAAGTGCCATTTGTAATCCACTAGCACATGCCTATTATTCTGCAATATTATTCGTACATTCAAATTTTAGCTTTACGGCCACCGGGTACTGCTTGCCGTTTGGTGAGATAACCACTGCTCCTATACCATCGCCATGCATATTGATTGCTCCATCAAAATACATCCTCCACACATCTTCCTGTTCTTCATCTTCCTTGAGGGACATTATCTCTCCATCTGGGAACTCGGAGTTGACAGGCCATTCATCCTCAAGAGGATTCTCTGCTAAATGATCAGCAATCGCACTTCCTTTGATGGACTTCTGAGTCACATATTTGATGTCAAATTCTGACAATATCACTTGCCACTTCGAAACTCTTAAGGAGATATGAGGAAATTCGAAGATATACTTTAAAGGGTCTATTCGAGAAATCAGCCAAGTGGTGTGATATAACATGTACTGTCTGAGTCTTTTGGAGGTCCACACTAGCGCACAACAAGTCTTCTCGATTGCCATATAACGTGCCTCATAGGCATTAAACTTCTTACTCAGATAGTAAATTTCCTGCTCTTTCCTGCCAGATTCATCATGTTGTCCCAGCATTGCCCCCATTGAGGTTGGCAACATAGTGAGATAGAGTAACAATGGACGACCTTGGGTAGGTGGTACCAATACTGGGGGATTCAGTAAATATGCCTTTATCTTGTCAAAGGTTTCTTGACAGTTATCATCCCATCTTCCAGGATTATTCTTCCTGGGGAGTTTGAAGATTGGCTCGCATGTGCTAGTCAAATTTGGAATGAAGCGCGCAATATAGTTTAACCTTCCAAGAAAACCCCTTACTTCTCGCTCGTTCTTAGGTGCTGGCATGTCATGTATTGCTTTTACCTTGTTAGGGTCCACCTTTATTCCTTCTCTACTGACAACAAAGCCAAGCAAACTCCCTGCGCATGCACCAAAAGTACATTTTGCAGGGTTGAGCCACAACTTGTACTTCCTTAGCCGCTCGAACAACTTTCACAGAACTGCTACATGGATTTCTTCTTCCTTGGACTTAGCCACTATATCATCAACATATACCTCTACCTCCTTATGCATCATATCATGGAACAATGCTACCAAAGCACGTTGGTAAGTGTCCCCAGCATTCTTCAACCCAAAAGGCATCACTTTGTAACAAAAAGTTCCCCAAGGAGTGATAAAAGTTGTCTTTTCTTTGTCATCATCATCCATGAGGATCTGATTGTACCCAGAATACCCATCCATGAAAGAAAACCTATGACTTCTGGCTGTACTGTCTACAAGGACATCAAAATGAGGTAGCGGGAAATCATCGTTTGGACTGGCTTTATTCAGATCTCGGTAGTCCACGCACATTCTGACCCTTCCATCCTTCTTTGGTACTGGAACAATATTAGCTACCCATTCCGGGTGTCTAGCTACTTCCAGAAAGTCAGCCTCTAACTGCATGGTCACTTATTCCTTGATCATCAGCAACATCTCAGGATGAATCCTCCTTAATTTTTGCTTCTTTGGAACCATATCTGGGAATAAGGGAATTTTATGTGATGCTATCTCAGGATCTAAACCTGGCATATCTCTGTAAGAACATGCAAAAACGTCCAGATACTCTTTGAATAGTGCAACCATTTCTTCACGCTTTGGGTTATCCACCATTTTCAACTCCTTTTTGTCTTCCTCGGTTCCCATATTGATCACTTCTGCAACCTCATCATTCGAGCTAATCACTTATTCTGACCGTTTCATCATCTTCATGAATTCTTCAATGTCTTCTTCTTCCTCATCGAATTCAAGGTTCTATTCATCAACGGCCGCGAGGGAATTAATAAATGAGTTTTCAAAGTTCCTATCCTAAGGTAAATCTTTAGTGGAAGAAGTATTCCTGGAAGAAAAAGTCGGGAATAGGAGAAATATAGGCGAGAGTCTTATTCATGAAATAAAAGCTTAAACAAAGTATAGAAATGAAAGAGAGAGAAAAGAAATGATGGAATCAAAAGGAAAACACCAGACAAAGTGCTACATTCTCATTCATGTCTCAAACAAAGTAAACATCAGTTCATATTTAGTACAATAAGATAATTACTTCATGGAAATAACATCAACAAACGGTTCATATATTATTGAGAACTTCATTGCTAGCAGAGAGATAGATGACATGGTTCTCGTCCAGCTCCTCTTCAAGTGTGCTGATAGTGAAGTGAGGGGAAAATAACTTTTCAGGACTGATAACTTCAGCAGCTACTGGGAAAGTCTCTATCCGAAGGGGAAGATACTTTCTCTCATCATCTTCTCCTTTCTTGTTTTTGAGAGTCATGAATTTTATCTTTTCTGCTAAGTAGGGTTGATACCCCAATCCATGCCTTCCTTCTCTCATAGCTGCTTCAATTGGTTGAGAGATCCCTTGAAGTTTAGGCCCTAGACCTTTTCCTCTTTGATACCCATTCTTTTCCATGATGTGGATTGCCACTCCATTCACATTCTTCATTGGCGGTTCCCTTTTCTTGTTCTCTGGCTTCAATACCTCAAAACCACACAGTGAATCATCTTCCATTGCTCTGTACTTTCTACATAAGGTATTGCGACGGGCTTTGTTAGCATAATTTCCTCTTCACCACGGACAGTAATCACGGACCCATCTTGAATATACTTCAAACATTGATGCAAAGTCGATGGAACAACTCATGCTTCAGGAATCCAAGGACTTCCCAGAAGCATAGTATAAGCCGGTTGGATCTCCATGACCTGAAATAGGAACCCCTAAGATTCCTCTTGCTGTCCCATCAAAGGCTCGTACAATCATTTCTTGTGGTGTCAAATCCGCCATGCTTATGTTTAGTTGCTCGATAGTGGACATTGGAACCACATTCAATGCTGAACCACCATCTACAAGCACCTTTGCAATCACAAACCCTTTACACTTTAGGGTAATGTGCAAGGCTTTGGTGCTACTGCGAGATTTCAAAACCACTTCATCTTCCGAGAAAGTAATCATGTTGACACGCCTTATTGGGTCCACCATATTTACCACATTCTCCGGAGTGACGTCAGGCTTGATATACGCTTCATTCAACACCTTGAATAATGCCTTACAATGTGACTTCGATGTCAAGACAAGCAATAAAAGAGATATCTTTGACGGAGTTTTCTTTAACTGTTCTACCACATCATATTCACTTTGCTTCATGATCTTCAGAAACTCTTCTTCTTCTTTTCCTTTTCCTTCATCCTTGGTTTCCTTTTCTTTGGATTCCTTCATCATTTCTTCTTCAACAGGGCTGTAGCATCGCCAGCTCCTTGTAATGCCACCAATTCTCACAATATTAGTAACTTGGGCCTTCGAGGTCTCTCCCACAGCTCCAACTAGTTCAAACTTCCGTTCATAATTCCATGGTACAGTATGTGTATCATCATAAGCAAAAGGAGTTGGCTTCTTCACCCTTACAATGACTCTTTCTGGGGCTGAGGCTTTGTTCATGGGTGGTACTCAGAGTACAACTATTTCAACTACATTGACTTCCTCGGCAGCACCCCGTCTAGCTTAAATCACCCCTAAAGTGAGTAATCCCAAAACCCGGACTTTGAAATCCCAACAAGTTTCGATGTCGTGGCCCACTTGCCCATGATGATAGCCACACCTTAGATCTTCGGCATACCTCCTTTCTTCTCTTGGAACTCTTACTGGTGCAACAATGTTGTATCTCGCCTTCTTTAGTTCTTCGAAGATCTTTTGCATTGGCACTCGCAATTCCAGTACCTTCCTGATTGGGGACCCTCCTACCTCCAAATTGTTCACCCGATTTCCATCATTATGATTCGAGATTGGATTTTTAACAATATTAGGCCCGACCTCTTCTTCAAACCCTAGCTTCCCACAAGCAATCAACTTTCTTACTGCCGTCTTAAAAGCTTCGCAATCCTCAATGGAATGTCCTGTGACATCCATGTGATACTTGCAAGTCTGATTTGGATTGTACCAAGCAGGAAACGGTGGTTCTAGGGGACGTACAGGGTTCCCCGCAATTAAGTGTCGGTCAAACAATAGTTGGAATAAATCCGCATTAGAGATGGACAATCGGGAAGGGTGGTAGATTTGAATTTTAGAAACGTCCTTGGTTTTGGAATTTGGGCAAGGCGGAGGATAGTTTGGGCGGTTTTGTGGGGATGCAGGCGGGTAACGGGCGTGTGACGGGCGAGCAAGGTTTTATGGTTGAGGGGTAGGAATATTGTTGATTTGGTTTTGTGGGTAAGTGTTGGTTTGTGAGGATGATTGTAACAGGTAAAGTGGGGTTTGTGTCTGGTATGAAATAGGTGGATTATGGTTATTTGGTGCTTGGTACTAAGGATTAAAGTTCTGTTGGCGTTGTATATAATTAACCTCAACTTCTTTCTTCTTTGGTTGGAATCCTTTCCGGGATGCACTTCCTTCAAAATCATTCATGGGAAGCTTTCCAGCTCTTGCTAAAAATTCAATCCTTTCACCGGCGGCAATCAAGTCGGAGAAATCTTTATAGGCTGGCCCAGCCATGGCCCCTATAAAAGGCGCTCCGAGGGTTCCTAAAAAGTATGAGCACATTTAAGATAAAGTCAACGGGGGTTGAACTTGTGCAGCCAAACTCCTCCACCTTTGGGCATATTGCTTGAAGGGCTCATCATTTCTTTTCTGCATTGTAGTCAACTGTTCATGACTCGGAGCCGCATCTAAGTTGAACTTGTACTGGTCCATGAATAAGTCAGCCAATTCCATCCATCGTGAGATCTTAGAATGGTCCAATTAGAGATACCATTCTAAGGCGAGGCCAGTCAAACTTTCGTGGAAAAAGCAGATAAGGAATTTGTCATCCTTGCACCAAATTACCATCTTGGTGGCATAGCTGATGAGGTGAAATCGTGGATTCCCACTTCCATCATATTTGGAAAAATCGGGAATCTTGAAGTCCTTGGGGATCACGACATCTGTGGCGGGGCAGAGTTCTTCAATTTGAAGAGGGCCGTAGGTATTCGGATATTTTATTGCTTTTATCTGTTCTTCCATTTTCTCCATCCATTCGTCTTTCATCTTATCCTTACTAGCCTGAACTCCTACTGACTGACTGTGAGTAGATACATGAGGTTGCTCCCATGTCGGTGCGGTATAGCCCGGAACTTCATGATAGGCATTTTCAAAAGGAGGATATCCTTCTCCAATGGGAAGTGTTATTGGTGTTGTGTGATGTGTCTGGAAGGGGCCAGATATTCCCTAAATGAGACCCGTGCTAATGTTTGAAAACATCGGTACAATTACCACGGAAGAAATCCATTGCCTACCAGGTTCATTTGCATCTCTGTTCGCACTAAGCATGCTGAGAGATTCCCTCATATCCTGCAGTATGGCTTCTAATCTTGCTTGGGTTTAAGTCATTTCATTTATCCTTTCCCTCTATTCATATATTTCAGAGCTTAAGTTTTTTCCTTCCTCTGGCCTGTTGGCAGCCATCCTGGTTCGAGATCTGGTATTGTGAACTCGGGTTTGATTGGTGTCACCTTTCCTAGGTCGCGTAATGGTTCCCGGATTCTCAGAAGTATGTGACTTTGTAAAGAATCCAAGAATCTCATTAGTAAACCCACATTTTTTTTGTGTGTGTATGCATGTGCAAGTTGACACCCTTTGTTTGATCACGAGAGTGCTCTTAGGAAGACTGTCGAATATAGCTATAGCAAGAATACTTATCCTGCAATCAAATCTAGTGGTATGGTTCCCTCTAGCTTGAATGCAGTTGGTGTCAAGTCCAAGGGAGAATCCACTCCTCGATAGACCACACTCGTACTAGCAACGTCCTTATTTTTACGCAGAAAACATGTCGTTTTTAGGGTAAAAATATAATTGATGACGTATCTAAGGGAGAATGCACTCCTTGATAGATATCATCTAAAAAACGCTCGACAGACATTGATGAAAACCTCCATTCCATTATAAATATTTCGATACAAATCATGAGACTTTGATCAAAATAAAAGAAATACATTGATAGTTTCCATCTCTCTCCGAGGTCCGCAAAGTACTATGTTAAGAGTCTCATCTTCATTTTCCCAAACCCTTTGGCCCATACGAACGTGGATGGATGCTTCTTCAAATCGCTCCACTAGCTGGGAAGTGTGATATTGGAGCTTAACCATCACGTCCTCATATTTTTTTTCCATGCTTCCTTTTCACTCATCCTTCACTACCAATTTCCATCCCTTTACCCATTTTGCGTGACGTTGAGCTTCAACTCTTTCAATGTCTCTTATTTTGGCTCTGAGCCAATTTTCTCTCATGTTGGCATCCGCTAGTAGCTCGCGATACTTGGATGCTTCGTTCCATCCTCGATCAGAGTACCATTCTGTTTGGGCCAAGGATTCTTGCAGGGATTCAACTCTCTCTTCTAGTATATGTATTGTTTCAACATGAACCCCTACATTTGTCTTGAGCTCTTTTTTATTCCTTTGAAGTTTGGCAAGCATCTTCTCTTGATATTCTATCTTTGCCAGCAGCTCTTGAATTTCTGCTTCTTTTTATTTTCTTGCCCTTTTTGTACTACTCGGGGCTTCATAGGCATTGACGCATTCAGCTTGGTTCTTCTTATCCAAAACCCTCATCTGAGCTTTTAAAATTTTGATTTCTTTCAACATTTGATCTTCGGTAAGAGGATTATTTTCACTACGGATAGGGGATGCAGGTCTTGGGGGGTAACCTCTTCTTGCTTCTCTCCATACTTCATATCTTTTTGTGTGAGCTATGATTCGCCTTCCTAATTCCTCGGGTCCTTTCATAAGAACATCATTCCATGCTGACCTGACTGATATTGTTTGACTCTTTATGCTTTCACCTTCTTGGTATAGGAAGAATACCCCACCGAGCAGCTCTTCGGGGGGTTCATTGATCAGCCTCTGGCTCATCTAGTTTCCAGCTAGAAAAGGGGTATATTTTGTGCCTAATTGGGCGAGTCACCCTCGCTAATCTCCCAAATTGGCCTTGTTTTGTTCCTAAGTTAGACTTTGACTCGTTTTATGTATTTTTAGTAGTTTTTAGTCCATTTTGAGTAGAATTACGCTTTTTGTTTCTTTTTATCGTTTCAGGTTAAAAGCTCTTAGAGTCAAGGAAATTGAAGAAAACAGTGGAAAGACAATTCTGGAGGTTTTGCCCCGTGAAACAAGAGCTAGCCCCGCGAGCCTGAAGACCACCCTGAACAACAAATGTCATCCTCTCTGTCTCGCCCCGCAAGTAGCCATCTCGCCTCGCGAGTTTGAAGGTCTGACTGTGCCAGAAATTTCATCCTCTCTGTCTCGCCTCGCGAAACACTACCTCGCCTCGCGAGCATTCAAATCCAGATGGAGCCAAAACTTAATATTCGCGTCGCGAGAGGCTACTCGCCTCGCGAGCGCGCGCAGAGTCTGAAATCTATAAATTGCTGATTTAGGGCAGAGGAAAGAACCTTTGGTCACCACTTGTTGTAGAGCGTTTTGAGGCGATTCCTTGTTCTCGGGAGCTGCGTCTCCTTATTTTCTTTTCTTATTTTACAATTAGGATGAACTTCAAGTGTTTGTGTCTTGTTACAAGCATGCGGAGCTAATCCCCTTGTCTAAGGGATCAATGAAACCACCCATGACGGTGTAGTTCAATGTGATGTATGTTTATCTCTTTTATCTCAATTCATGTTTTCCAATTCTGAATTTATTGCGTTGATCATATGCATGCGTGATTGACTAGTTAACGTTGATGAGGCTTAGTAGGCAATTCGCATTTAGAACTTGAATTGGGATCATTGATCGAATATTGCATGAGAGTGAATAGGAGATCGGTGAAACCTTATAGGAACCATATTTAATAGAGTTTGATGATTGGGTTATGAGACCTAGTAAGTGATTAACTCAATCGTTGAATACGTCCTATTGAGCACGACAGTGTCATTAGGAGAATTTGGGGGTCCTGGTTGACATTGTAATTGAACTTCGGGAGGGAATCATCATCACTTGGGTACTATGCATGATTGGGTAGGTGGAATTGTGACCTTAGATATTTAATTCCAGATTTTAATTCTTGATTTCTAATTGATTTGTTAATTTGAATTGCGATCCTATTTTCTCTCTCTTCTCAACCACTGCTGTTACTTGGCCAACTTATTGGATTTCTTGCGAATTAGTAGAATTGGTAGCCCAATCCTTGTGTTCGACCTCGGTAATTGCTTACCGTGTTTTATTACTTACGACGACCCGGTACACTTGCCGGTGACTCAACAAGTTTTTGGCGTCGTTGCCGGGGATTGCCACAACCAATTTTCCTAATTTTAGGGAAGTTGGATTATTTGGTTAAGCTGTTTTTATTTTTATTTTTATCATTTATCTTCTATTATTTCTCTCTACTTCTTTGATTCCACTTGGTCTTGCCTTGTTTTTTGTATGCGAGGTACCCTTTCGCAAGAGGACTTGCTATTTGATTCGGAGATCACCAAGACCGAGAAGCAATTAAGGAAAGAAGCCAGAGAGCGAAAGAGGCTTGAAGCAATTGATTTTGAGGAGATGGCCGCAAATCCTCCTCCTCCTCCTTACAAGCCTCTCTTCGAGTACAGTCTACCCAACTTGGGTGATTGTGATTCTTCTATCGTGAGGGGCAACCTGAATACAGATTCCTTCAGAGTGGAAGGATGTGTCACAACCTATATCCTGGAGAATCAGTTTGATGGGAGTGGCAAACAAGACCCTTATAGACACATCACTCACTTCCTTGAAGCTTATGACTTGCAGAGGACAAGAGGAGTCTCTCAAGATGAGTTTCGCTTGCGGCTTTTCCCCCTATCTCTTAGGGATGTCGCTCGCGATTGGTTTGATAGCTTGGATCGGAACATTATCAGAACTTGGGAGCAAATGGCCCAAAAGTTTCTCACTAAGTATTTTCCTCCTCAGAAAGCAGCACAAGCAAGAGTAGCCGTTACATCTTTCAGGCAGACAGAGGATGAATCTTATAATGAAGCCTGGGAGAGGTATAATGTGCTATTGAGAAGATGTCCTTCAGCTTTCTTTGACCCGGTCTCCAATGTTCAACATTTCTTTAACGGGTTAAGGGGGCGCTACCAGATGAATTGTGATGCCGCAGCTGGCGACTCTTTTTCCTATTTATCAGCTGAGGATAGATGGGCGTTATTGGAGAAGATGTCGTACAATGATTACAACCATGGTAGGGAAACCCCAAGTGGAGTCAGTGCTGCAACAATAGAAGCCATTCTAGAGCAGAATAAATTGTTGAAGATGCAGAATGAGGCATTGTCTGGGAACAAGAAGGTTAATGTGATACACGAAGGAATGCCTCCGGGTTGTGATAATTGTAATGGAGATCATGACACTCAGAGCTGTCCGTTCAACTTCTCTCAAGAACATGTGGACTCATGCCACAGTTTCTATGACAGTGTGCCCCAGAACAACTATCAGAGGAACAGACAGAATGATTACAGTCAGAATCAGAACAGGGGCTATATGAGGAGAGACCATCCGGGTTTCGCTTGGAGTAATGCTAGTGGTGGTCTAGCCCAACAACAACAACCTCAGCAGAATCAGAGGCCAAACTATGGGATCCATCAACACAATACTCAGCAGGCTTTTCCAGGGACTAATCAGTTGCAAATAACAGATGGTGGAAGGCAACCGTGGGAGGTGGCTTTTGAGAAGATGAATGCGGCAGTTGAGAAGCTGTCAATCAATACAGGCATAGCCATTGATAAGTTGGCAACTCATACAGGGGCGGCAATTTAGAATCTAGAGACGCAGATTGCTCAGCTTGCAAAGCAACTAAATGAGCGTCTCCCAGGCACTTTCCCAGGTGATACCGAGAACAACCCTAAGAACCAATGCAATGCCATAACAACTAGAAGCGGTAGGGTGTTGGGATATAACAGGGGTGCAACTAGTTCTCGGGAAGTTGAGGAAGAACAACCACATGTTGAGAAAGAGCAACCTGAGAAAGAGGAGTTGGCAAGTGACAAGGCACTGGAGCAAGGGGGAGGTTAAAACTTGTAGATGAAGAGTTCCGAAAGAAGAAGTGGGTTGAACCCCAGGACCTCCCGCCCTACATGAAGGTAACATATCCTGAAAGATTGAAGCAGCCCCTACATGATAAACAGTTCAGTAAATTCCTTGATGTCTTCCTCAAACTTCAAATTAACATTCCATTTGCAGAAGCCTTGGAGCAAATGCCATCCTATGCCCGGTTTATGAAGGAGCTTCTCTCCAAGAAGCGGAAAATAGTGGATGAGGAAACAGTTGCTTTGACCGAGGAGTGTAGTGCCATTATTCAAAGAAAGCTACCTCCAAAGTTGAAGGATCCCGGTTCTTTTTCTATACCATGCACCATTGGGGAGATGACTCTAGGAAAGGCATTGTGTGATCTAGGGGCAAGCATCAACTTGATGTCCCTCTCTATGATGAAGAGGTTGGGGATCAAAGAAGTCAAAGATACATGGATGTCACTCCAACTAGCCGATCGTTCTATAAAATATCCTTATGGGGTGGTCGAAGATTTGTTAGTGAAGGTGGACAAGTTTATATTTCCGGCGGACTTTGTGGTGCTTGATATGGATGAAGACGCCGAGATCCCTCTCATATTGGGTAGGCCCTTCTTGGCCACTGGGTGTGCCTTGATAGATGTGCAACAAGGGAAACTCACTCTAAGGGTGCAAGATGATAAGGTAGTCTTCAATGTCTTTGAAGCAATGAAGCACCCTGCTGAGAGGTCGGATGTGTATCGAGTGGATATGGTGGACTCAACTGTCAAGGCAAAAGCAACTAGAGAAGCCCATGGTTCTTCACGTGCACAAGTGTTGGTAAAATCCCATGATGATGATAGTGAGGAAAAAGACCCTTTAGGGGATGAGGTCTATCTTGAGTGGTTAAAAGACATGGAAGCCTTACCGAGTCTCCCAGAGGATGAAGGTGCAAGGGAAAAGCTCAACAAAGAAGGAATGAAAGAAGTTGTGCGTGAGGAGATGATTAAACCTTTAGAGGCGGGAATCATCTATCCAATCTCGGATAGTAGTTGGGGTAGTCCAATTCATATGGTCCCAAGGATAGGTGGCACGACCGTGGTGGTCAATAAAAGCAATAAATCGATCCCAACAAGGACCATCACGGGGTGGAGAGTATATGCTGATTATAGAAGGTTGTTGGACTTAAATGAGTTGTCTGGGAACCGCATGCATGCATATGAAAAGGCAAGAACCTACAAAAAGCGGACCAAGGCATGGCATGACAAGCAGTTTCTTCCTTCGGATTAACCCTTAGGGGTGACTTGAGTCAGGCTCGGGACGTTAAACAAGCGCTACTTGGGAGGCAACCCAAGCTAGATATCCTTGATTTTTTTTTAGTTTCTGTCATTTAAATATATATAATAAAAAAAAACCAGATTCGCCCCGCGAACCCACAGTGGCCTCGCGAGATAGAAGCCCTGAATCCCAGAGGCTTACTCACGCTTCTGTCTCGCGTCGCGAGTACCATTTTAGCCTCGCGAATCTGGGCATCATCAGCAGTTGGGATTCCAGATTCGCCTCGCGAGCTATTATTCGCCTCACGATTCTGGAAAGTGTGAAGAACAATTTTTCCAGATTCGTCTCGCGAGTGATGTATCGCCTCGCGAATCTGCAATTAAGGTTTGCAATTTTTCCAGATCAGGAAGTGCTGTGGGAGTTCTTCCGGGAGTTGTCATGTCGGGTGCCCGAGGGACCATTTGATGAGGATGCAACCGTAGAAGAACTTTCCTTGGGAGCGCCCACCTACATTACAACTTGATCAGGGAACACCTTCTCTTTTCCCTCTCTCTTATTTTATATTTATGTTCTTTCATTGAGGACAATGTATGCTTTAAGTGTGGGGGAGGGAACCAATTGCTTTGTTTTTGTTTTCTTTCCCTTTTCCTTTTGTTTTTGAATTTTGCTCTTGAATAATTTGAGAAGATCAAGAGTTTGTGTATGAATGTTGCGTCGGCAAGCTTGGTGGATTTCAATTAAATTTAGCATAGATTGATTGCATGAATCATGTTGACCATTGATGATTTCCCCCTAGGTTCTGAAAATTGAAAATTTGATCCCCATGTGAAAAATTGAAAATGGAACTTTGAGAAATTTTATTGTGAGTGCTTGATTTATGACAAGTTTGGGGTGAAGGGGTGCACACAATAGGAATTGTATCTCGGTCAAACAATTTGCAAAAATGTCTAGGTGAGAATTTGAGCCTCCAACATGTTCATAATTGTGTGAATCACTTTTAAGCTGCCCTTTCCCGAATTTGATTGAATCTCTTCATGGTTTGCATGTTTATGTGCTTGCATCAAATGATTTAGGCAATTTTCTTTGAAATAACTACTTGGCCTAAAAGAACCATCCCTAATGCATGTTCCCTAGTTAGCCACATTGAGCCTGATTAGCCTATTGTTTCTTGACGACCCTATATTATGAGCCAAAAATCTTGAAGAAAAAAAAACCATGTTGAACCGATCTTAGGATTAGGAGAGCATGGAAGCTTAGCAAGAGAAGGGTTGCAAGAAAGTAAGTTTGGGGTGGCTACAAGGTGTGATATGTCATTCTGGGTTGAGAAAAAGAAAAATAAAGTTTGGAGCCAAAGGCAAAAGAAAGGAAAAAAAAGAAGAAAAGTAACAAAATGTCAAAAAAAGGGTATTAGAAGAGAAATGTTGTAGTCACCCAAGGCAAAAAGGAAAAATGAAAAAAAAGGAATTTGAGTGGAGATTCAATGTGTCGAATGTTTGTGCTCTCCTAATTCCTAGGGATGTATAGCCTAGTACCTTTGAATATCCTACCCTTAGCCAGGCCCCATTACAACCTTTAAAAGTCCTTTTGATGTTGTTTTCATGTTTTCGTGGGAACTATTTTTGAGATGAAAATAAAATTCATGGGAATTGCTTTTGAAATGTGAAATTGAGTGAAAAGTTGATAGCCTAGACAAATTGAGTGAATGAGAGAAATACTAATGCCCTTGTGAGGAAGGCAATTGTTTGAATTTGGTGATCTGCCTTTTGTGTGTAACTTGGATCCTCAACTTAGATTAATGATTGCATGAATGATGAAGTTCTCAATTGTTAAAGTAAATGAATGTGGGGATTACATTGTTGCAAGGGGGAAAACATTGAAGAAAATTGTTGTGTTAAATTGCAGGAAATTTGTGCAAAAATTGATTGAATTCATAAGCTTGCCAAGTCTTGAGTCTTTTTGAGTTTTTGTTTGCTTGGGGACAGGCAAGGTTTAAGTTTGGGGTGTTTTGATAAGCCTCTGGCTCATCTAGTTTCCAGCTAGAAAAAGGGGTATATTTTGTGCCTAATTGGGCGAGTCACCCTCGCTAATCTCCCAAATTGGCCTTGTTTTGTTCCTAAGTTAGACTTTAACTCGTTTTATGTATTTTTAGTAGTTTTTAGTCCATTTTGAGTAGAATTACGCTTTTTGTTTCTTTTTATCGTTTCAGGTTAAAAGTGAAGCTCTTAGAGTCAAGGAAATTGAAGAAAACAGTGGAAAGGCAATTCTGGAGGTTTCGCCCCGCGAAACAGGAGCTCGCCCCGCGAGCCTGAAGACCAGCCTGAACAGAAAATGTCATCCTCTCTGTCTCGCCCCGCGAGTAGCCATCTCGCCTCGCGAGTCTGAAGGTCTGACTGTGCCAAAAATGTCATCCTCTCTGTCTCACCTCGCGAAACACTACCTCGCCTCGCGAGCATTCAAATCCAGATGGAGCCAAAACTTAATATTCGCGTCGCGAGAGGCTACTCGCCTCGCGAGCGCGCGCAGAGTCTGAAATCTATAAATTGCTGATTTAGGGCAGAGGAAAGAACCTTTGGTTACCACTTGTTGTAGAGCGTTTTGAGGCGATTACTTGTTCTCGGGAGCTGCGTCTCCTTATTTTCTTTTCTTATTTTACAATTAGGATGAACTTCAAGTGTTTGTGTCTTGTTACAAGCATGCGGAGCTAATCCCCTTGTCTAAGGGATCAATGAAACCACCCATGACGGTGTAGTTCAATGTGATGTATGTTTCTCTCTTTTATCTCAATTCATGTTTTCCAATTCTGAATTTATTGCGTTGATCATATGCATGCGTGATTAACTAGTTAACGTTGATGAGGCTTAGTAGGCAATTCGCGTTTAGAACTTGAATTGGGATCATTGATCGAATATTTCACGAGAGTGAATAGGAGATCGGTGCAACCTTATAGGAACCATATTTAATAGAGTTTGATGATTGGGTTATGAGACCTAGTAAGTGATTAACTCAATCGTTGAATACGTCCTATTGAGCACGACAGTGTCATTAGGAGAATTTGGGGGTCCTGGTTGACATTGTAATTGAACTTCGGGAGGGAATCATCATCACTTGGGTACTATGCATGATTGGGTAGGTGGAATTGTGACCTTAGATATTTAATTCCAGATTTTAATTCTTGATTTCTAATTGATTTGTTAATTTGAATTGCGATCCTATTTTCTCTCTCTTCTCAACCACTGCTGTTACTTGGCCAACTTATCGGATTTCTTGCGAATTGGTAGAATTGGTAGCTCAATCCTTGTGTTCGACCTCGGTAATTGCTTACCGTGTTTTATTACTTACGACGAACCGGTACACTTGCCGGTGACTCAACATTCATCCTGTGTCCACTTGAGCTGACGCATCATCAAAGCTGGTGAATATGATATACAACCTCTGGGACCCATCAATGGAACATTTGAAAAAATTCCACAGTTGAATATAACTGAATCTCCATTGTACCATGGACACATCCAACTAAATGACCGCGGGTCGATCTGATCAAACTCTTGTTTCCATTCATATAGCTTACGTGGCTTTAGTTGCATGCGAGTGAATCCTTTCAGTGGATCATCTGATCCTTCAATTTTATCGTGAGCGTTCAAGTGAGTCAAGATCCAGACATACAATATTGATGCACAACATCGCAGTTTCCCTTGTTGATTCTGATGACAAACCTGTAGGGAGAGGAAAGTTTCAGCTAAGATAGCAGGGACCGGGTTCACACCATATTCTTCAACCCTATAGAAAAGATCCATGGCTGACTGATCAATCAGATCTGGTACAAAAGGAAAGAGCACCAACCCATATATCATGAGGGCTAGTACTTTGTTGAAAGTAACCCATCGTTGCTGTTGGGCCAGTTTGTTGAGATACACTTCCAAAAATCGCCACTTCAATCCTTTGGTGGTTCCTTTTTCCGATTTCTCTAGCTGTTCCGATTGAAGCTCCAATAGACTTGCTATCTTCCAATCTGTTACATATTGGCCATAATACATGTAGACGCGGGTCCTCTTATGAATTGGCAGTCTTAGCATGTAAGCATATTCTTCTATGGTTGAAGTGATGTCTAAGTCAGGCAATTCAAAACACCTCAAAGTTGAATTCCAATATTGGGCCAACACACTCAGAGCGGGGGCTTCCACTGGAACACGCAATAGGTCCAATATTCTATTGCTGGCAAAGCCTGAGCGTGCTTTTCCAGCATTTACTGGCTAAGTTCACATAAACTCTTCACGTCATTGAGTGTCACATCGATCTTGATACTTTTCTTGGAACAGCTCGCATTGCTAGTACTCTTTTCAGAACCAAACTTTTCCATTTTCTTGCTATAAGATGAATACCAAAGTCTTCCAACAAAGAGGCACAAGCGAAAAAAATAAAAAATGAGTATAGCGAAACAAATATATCTTGCATGATTCATGTTGTATGAGACCCAATGGGGTTGAAAACCCTGACGGGTATGCTGCCAATACATCACCTTCATTATGGCATATCGCCTATTAGATGTGCAATAATATTCGAATATGTCATTCAGGTTTGAGGCGGCAATGTGACACCCCTGGAGAGAAGAAAAGTACGCCCCCTTTTGTCCTAAGCTAGGTAAACCCTAAGGATGGACACACCCTAAGTTAGAACTCTAAACAGGTTGGCCACTAGGTTTGCTCTATTAGTGAAAATTGGGACGGGTCTAGACCTCTAAAAGTCATGGTCCCCAGATTACCCTTATAAGGATCTGATTCATGAATCTAGCCACAAGTAGGGATAAACCCTCTCAATATGACTATTCCATGATCTCACGTACAATCTGAGTGGTGAGCCGACAAGTATCAGGGAGCTACAAGACCTCTTCAATGACAATGTCGGAGCACGGCCTAATCCTTGGGTTTCAAACAAGCTCGGGTATAGAGCCAAGAGTATGCGTAGTATGTGCTAGTAATGTGTGTGGAGGGGGCATACAAACCTGTAACACTTTAAAAAAATAAAACGAAAAGAAAAGACAAGAAAAACCTGCAAAACAAAAACATAGGTATATATGAAAATGGTTACAAGTCCTCTACCCTATTGTTAAAATATAGGAAAAAAGAAAAGAAAGGAGGAGGAAACAAAATCATTGTTAGTGAAACATACAAAAATAACATGAGTTAAAATGTATATACAACTAAATTTTCTCATTTTTATTTAAATAAAAGGAAAACCCAAACAAAAAGGACAATCCAAACAAACATCACTAAAAATAAGAACATTTTTGTTTTCGTCATTTAATTATTATAAGAAAAAAAAAGCAAGATATAGCAATAAAAGGTAAAACAAATAAGCTACAAGTTATTAAAAATTTCCAAAACTAATTTTTACGGGCTTGACTCTCTTGAAAGCATCCCCAGTGGAGTCACCATCTGTCGCAACCGAAAAGAAAATCTGTTTTTCTTTTAGAGAATAAACATGCAGTAGCGACCAGCTTTATTTAATTTTGGGAAATTTGGAAAACCCTTTAAAAAAAATTTGGGTTCGAGAGTCGATTACGTCTAGGGAAGGCATGGAGACTTAACCCCACGGCACCCTAGAACATCCATAAAAATGGTTACCCAAAATTAGTTGTGTAAATTGTTAGTAACTTTGAAAATATTTGTTTTACCCCAAAATCATTTAAAAGAAAAAATTCATTTTTAATTTTAAGATATTTTGTATTTTTTATCAATTTTATGTTTGTGGAAATTTTGATTAAACCTAAATGAGGTTGAACATGACACGTAAGTCCATAGGGCAACCTCAAAATCTAAAGGGTTGAGCATGACACTTGTCATAGAGCAACCCCAAAAATAACATTTATTTAATTAAGTATTTAGAACTGGTTGAACGGGATTTAAGTGACCATCTTTTATTTTTACGTAAAAATAGTTTTGCCTTATGAAAATAGAACAAAAATGAAACATTTTAAGTGTTTAGTAACAGTATAGCCATATGAAGATTACAAGTGTATCATGCATCTCAGAATATGACAGTAAACAATGAAATAGGAACCATACGATACTCCATTTCTGACACAGACATAAGAATTCATATAGCAAACATCATACTAACTCATTCAGTTTCAATATCCATAGATTTTATTTTACTCAAAAAAGGAGATATAGAGAAATAAGAATGTCAAGAGAAACTCATGAATAATATCAACAAAGAGAACAAGGATTACCGAATGAGAGCATAATAACAATGATTTTGCTTTCTCCCAGTAGTAAAATATTAATATCAAAACCCTTACATTTCAGTTTCACTGACTCTTTTAACTCTCTATTCTTTTGAAAACTTGGAACCACTCCAATGACAGAGAAGAGAAAAAACTCAAATCCCTATCTCTCTTCTTCACAAAGAAAACATCAGATAAACAAAATTTCTCTCTTCCTCTATCTTCTTCCTTATGTCCCCCCTGATTTTTCGTTCCCCCTCTCTTTTTATAGATGGAGGAGAGGGCTTCATGCTTCTCCTTACCCAGTGGCTTCTAGGTTGGTCTCACAAAATCCGGAGCTTGGGCGGTTTTGAGTAGAGATCGCTAGTGTCCAGATGGAGGTGGCGCGAGCAGAGGAAAGGAGGTGATTTGATGTGAAGGTTGCGTGTTTGAAGAGAGAAGGAAGTGTGATGCGGTTAAAAGAGTGGAGGAGATAAGGGAGAAGAAGGACCAATGGGTAGAGGAAGTGTAGGGGCGGTTGGAGAGTGGGAGGAGGAAGAGAGTTTTTGTCCAATTTGTAAAATAGGGTTTTTTAGGGTTAGGAGAAGTAACTCAATCTCCTTTCTTCTCTTTTTGTTGATTGTTCTTTTCTCCTTCTTTTCTTCTTCCTTTCTTCATTATTTTCTTTTTCTTATTTCTTTATTTTTTAGTCTCTAGCCTGAAAATAAAATTGCAGTGGACGGAACCTCCCCGCCCAACAGAAAATTAAGTATGCAATGAACGGAACCTCCTCGCTCAACAGAAAATTAGATAATTGTAGTGGACGGAACCGCCTCGTCCAACAGAAAATTAGATAAGCAACGGACGGAACCTCCCCGTCCAACAGAAAATTAGATATGCAACGGACGGGGATATACAATGGACGGGACCTCCCCGTCCAACAGAAAATTAGATATGCAATGGGTGGGACCTCCCCGTCCAATAGAAAATTAGATAAGCAAAGGACGACGGGACCTCCCCGTCCAACAGAAAATTAGATATACAATGGACGGGACCTCCCCGTCCAACAAAAAATTAGATATGCAATGGACGGGACCTCCTCGTCCAACAGAATATTAGATATACAATGGACGGGACCTCCCCGTCCAACAGAAAATTAGATATGCAATGGACGGAGTCTCCTCCTTTCTTCATTATTATCTTCTTTTTCTTCCTTCTTCCTTCATTATTTTTTAGCCTCCATGAAATATAATAACATAATAATAAATTAGAATAAAATAAAATGAAGATGGAAAAAAATGGGTGTTCACATGAAGCTCCGACGAAAGGGGTGCAGGGTCACGGTTGGAGCTCGTGGTCGTCCTCCCACTCCGAGAGGCGGTGCTGTGGCGGTCGACGGCACGAAGGAGCAGAGAAGGTGGAGAGGAAAACTTTTGAAAACTTGAAGAGAGAAGTGTTTCTAAAATGAGGCGCGAGAGAGAGATCGAGAAGAAGAAAGAAAAAAAGGGAGAGGAGGAGAGAGGAAAAAGGGAAATGTGGATAGCTTAGGACCAGGGACCAAAATTACTTCCTTTTATTTTTCTGATGCTAAAACTTTTTTTAGAGACTATGAAAATAAATTTTCTTCAACCAAAATTATTTTAGATGGTACTTTTTGTTAAACAAAGAATAATAGCGTAATGCTATTGTCTAGTAAGCGTGCATATATTGAAATAAGGCAGTGTTAAAGCACTCAATAAAATAATTTTAAATGAGCAAATAAAATTATTCAAATCAGACCACATAAAAATAAATAGAAAGAAACATCCAGATAATTAATCACTCCAAATAAATAATATAAACAATTATATATTTTTCGATATTGAAGAATAGTAAAAACTGGGGTGTTACACAAAGTCACTGCCATACAAGAAGCTAAAAATCTCAATACTCTCACTTTAGAAGAGCTCCTCGGATCTCTCAAAGTCCATGAGCTTGAACTTAATCAAGAAGAGTCTACCATAAATGGGAAGTCCATTGCCCTAAAAGTCAAGAAAGCAAGCTCGTCCAAGGTTCTGAAAGCTGAGGAATCTTCAGATAAAGCAAGCTCGTTAGAAGTTGATGGAGTATCAAATGAAGATGAACATTTGTTATTTTAAGGAAGATCCAACAAATGTGGAGAAAGAAAGGTGGATCCAAAAAGAAGTAATTCAACAGCAAGTTCTCAAAGGACAAACCTGAGTCAAAAGACAAAGGTCCACCTCTGTGTTTCGAGTGCAAGAAGCCTGGTCACTTCAAAGCAGACTGTCCAGAATGTAAGGACAAAAAGAAATTCTTCAAGAAGAAGAAAAGTCTGATGACCACATGAGAAGACTTGGACTTATCCTCGTCTGATGATGAAGAGGAAGCAGAAGAAGAGGTAGACATATGTCTCATGGCCAACACCTCTTCTGATGAAGAATATGAGGATGCTAAGGTAATAGAATCTGATCCTTTTACCTTACAAGAAGCATTTGATGAACTTCTAAGTGACTGATAGCGTGATTCCACAAGAGTACGGCTTCGTCGTCAAGTAATAAAAAGATCGAACCCACATATACCGTGATCTTAAACAACAATTAATTATTAAATCAATTAAACTAAACAAGGAAAGATTTGGTCTTGAAATTAGAATTAACTAACAAATCAACTATTAAAAATCACAATCAAACAAAATCGGAAAGTAAATCAATTCGGGTGTTTTTCAAATTAAAAGAGAATTCCAAGAATTGGGTTACCAACAAGACTGCTTATGCTACTAAATTGACTACCCCTCTTGTTAATTATCAAAATGCTTTGAAGGTGAATTTATCCTAATAAATTTAATGTTCTCTCTCGAGATACAAGAACCGTGCCCAATTAAACCAACCCCTATTCTCGTGGTAATTGTATTTAAATTGGACCCATTGAGGTTTGTGACAATTCAATGAACCCTTGAAAGACCGCTTCTAACTCTCGTGATTTAAGTCCTAAAGTTCAATTCTTGTGGATCAAATACCTAGGTTCACTTCTCATTTCCTCCCTAGAATATCTAAGACATGCAAATAAGTGATCAATCAATTCACATAGATGAAGCACAATAAGAACCAAATCTAAACCAAATTAAAATTAACAAAAAGGGAAAAACATCAATTCATCTCATAAAACGAGTCTTGGGCATAGCTCCAATTCCTAGAAATAAAACGACTACTTAAGCATTGCCATGGTCATAGCAATATTGATTAACAAAAGCGTAAAAATCCTAAGAGAAGAGAAGAAATTGGAGAAGAAGAGAAATCCTAAATTAAGCCAAAGGTAGCAGCCAAGATATCTCTATTTTTGAGCCTAATTGTCATATTTATAATGTAGGTTAACTTGGGATTAAAGCAATTACAAATCAGATAAAAAAAACATATCTCAAAATCCCAGATTTTACGCGTCACGACCGTGACGGTTGTCAGGGTCAGGCCATGACAGCTTCTGCTTTGTGAATTCTTGCACTGATTGCCCTGTCACGGCCGTGATGGCTGTCACGACCAGGCCGCGATGGCTTGAGTTTTGCTTCCTTCTTTTTTCTTCATTCTACACGATCATGGCCCTGATGGTTGTCACACCCAGGCCATGATGGTCTCTGCTTTGCTCATTTTTCTTGCTTTTCAAGCTCCATCTTCATGCAAACTCCAAATTAACTGGACTTGAGCTTTTTAATCATGAATTCCTGCACACAAACACCACAGAACCACCTTACCCATTCCAAAGGGAAAAACTAACAAATATCAAAATAAAAATGAATAATCTACATGAAAATGCATGCAAAATGATAAAGAAATATGAGGTGAAATCACAATCATAAAACTACCCCAAACTTAAGATTTTGCTTGTCCTCAAGAAATAACCAAGGCCAGACAAGATAAACAATCAGAGCATGGACAGTGAACCAAGAACCCGAGTAATTAACTAATCCAAGTAACAAGTATATCCAAATAAGTAACCAAGAGACAATCAATTTCAAGTCCAATTAGAAGCTTAGGTTCCCTAAATTCATGTCTCTCACTAATTCGGGCACTCTTCTCACCTCACTCAAGTGTTTAAGGACGTATGACCATTCACTCAATTTCCTCAAGGAAGGTACCCCCTACCATAAGCTTGATTATTAACCAAAATCTCTACTTTATTAATGAAAACACATAAGAATCAAGAGGTCTTTTACTTCGGTTGTAATGGGGCCATGGGATTAATCGTTAGGTGGGGAAACCAAGAAAAGGAAAATTCAAGAAGGCTAACAAAATATCAAACAATGCAAAGCATGACAACCTTCTAAAATACCTTTTTGGGCTTTAATTCACTTTTCCGCCTTTCTTTATTTTCATTTTATTTCTCACTTCCTTTTTTCTCATCCCCTTCTCCATTTATTTTAGTTTATTTTTTTAACTTTTTTTATCAATTTGGAGAAGGGGAGATTTCCAACTCAAGAGAAACATTTTTTTTTTCATCCCACAAATTTTCAAACTACCATTCTTGCCCTTTTTGCAATACTTTAAAAGGTGTCATACCATGCATCATTTATAAAAAACAATCAAGGTACCAATAAAAGCATTTTCTCTTTAAGCTCAAAATTGGGCAACTAAGGAGTAGCATTCAATCATTCAAATCTCAGAAGGCCAGAAAAATACCTAGTGCCTAAATCATTTTCAAATATGTTTTAAAAAATTTCTAAGTTTCAAAAAGGTTTCAAGTCAAGTTCTAGAGAATACAATCCAAGAGGAAGAAAACACTCAATCACAAAGAATGGGGTAGATTTAGTGAGTACCCCCTTTAGGCTCAAGAATCTCACATTTTGTAGTTTTAAATCAATGAGAAACACAGAATTCATGGAACCACATGCTAATTAACAACTATCAAAAGATCATTTCTAGGATTTTAATTTTTAGCCCATCACAAGAATACAAAAATTGGGTTCAAGAATTCACTATCTCAATTCATTTGGCACAAAGTTCTCACAATTGGATGCAATGTCAAAACAAGGGGCAATCTAATGATGCGATCATGCAAAACTACACCTAAATGAATGTAACATGAAAAATACAATATGCAAAATGCAAAAATAATACCCCTACCCCAAGCTTAAAAACTTACATTATCCCCAATGTAAATAATCAAGTCGAAGAGAGGAGAAAAATGGAAAAACTCACCGAGATGGTAGAGGGTGCTGGCTATGGACGTAGAAGAAGGAGAAGGTTGGGTTCAGCTGCGCAATACTGGAACAGGAGGGGAGCCTTCACGTTTTTAAAATGCATCTGATGAGCGCGTCATGGTCGTGAAGGCTATCACGGTCTGGCCGTGAACGCGCCTGGTCTGGGAGTTATGGCCTGTCACGACCGTGAATACTTCAAGTTTTTTTTGTGTCACGGTCATGAAGTATATCACAGCCTGCCCGTGATCACCACTTGTTCCAACTTTTCTTCCTTCACGGCCGTGAATCCTGTCATGGCCAGGTCATGATCTCCTCTGACTTCTATTTTTCATGCCTTTTTTCTCTTCATGCTTTTTCAACCTGCAAACTCACTTGGCAAAGCCATCAAATGGTGATCTTTATCCTCTAAACTTCTCAATTTATTCAAAACAAAAAAATAAAAACAAAAACAAAATAGCGGGAAAGAAAGCTTGGGTTGCCTCCCAAGAAGTGCTTATTTTTTGTCATAAGCTTGATCATACTCCCCTCAATCAACCGGGATCAGCTGGGTTTGGAAGTGAAAGAACACCTCTCTTCCAAGGAAGTCCTTCAATGAGCTTATAGTGTTCATATGGCCACATTCGCTTTCGCTTTGTTTTTTTCACTCTGAGTCTCATGGCCTTGCTTCCTCCCGGTGGAAGTTTTAACTCCACATGTTGAGCAACTCTAACTTCATCTTTATTTGGTGCATCATTTGTCATGTAAAGTTTGGGAGTTGATTCCATGTTAAGCTCTTCCTTCACCTTTGGAGGCATTATCTCAATCCTGCACACATGATTCTCAAAAGGAGGGTTGTTATATGAGTTAGTCAAATCAAAATCCACCCTACCTTTCTCTACATTCAAAGAGAGCTTATCATTTTTTACATCTATTATTGCTCCAGCTGTGACCAAGAATGGCCTTCCAAGAATGATAGGGAATTTAGAATTCCCATTCATATCCAACACCATGAAATCAGTAGGGATGAAAATTTTCCCTATCTTTATGGGGACATTCTCTAGTATGCCTAGATGGGTTTTAGTTGAGCCATTTGCAAATTGTAAAGAGAACTTGGATGATCTCAATTCCTTTATTCCTAACCTCCCTAAGATGGTAAGCGGCATCAAACTCGCACTAGCCCCTAAGTCACATAAGGCATGGTCTATTTTCACTTTTCCAATTGAGCAAGCAATAGAGAAACTTCCTGGATCTTTTAGTTTATGAGGCATATTAGTTTTTATCATTTCATCATGCTCCTCAATTAAGCCCTTAGTCTCATTTTCTACTTGCTTTTTCTTGACTAGCCTTTGTGGGAAAGGTATTGGGGGTTAGTACGGTGGTGGAGGGATATACTTTGGTTCAATCTCCTCTTGTTCACTGATGTCCACCTCACATTCCACACCCTTTTCAACTACCCCAAGCTTATCATCCCTCAAGTACATAGCATTACAGTGCTCACTGGGATTAACTTCGGGTTGTCCCGGAAACGTACCCTTAGTCCTAGAAGATGTACTAGCTTGTTGGGCAATTTGTGTCTCTAGCATCTTATGGTGAATGGATAAGTTATCTACCTTAGATTCAAGTTCTTTAATGGCCTCATTAATTTCCCTACCTTGTTGCCTAAACTCTTCATTTTGCTTTGTTTGAGATTGAACAAAATTTTCCAATAGAGACTCAAGTTTAGACTTTTGTACCTGAGGATACCCCGATGTGGGTTTCTTATTACCTTGGCCTTCTTGGAATTCGTGGTTCAATATGTTGTTGTAGTTCCCATAGGAGAGATAAGGGCTATTCTTCCTTCCTTGGTTGTAAGAATTTGGGGTAACATAGATTGACAACTTCGGGTTCGTGTCATAAAAATTGTGACATGAATTCACTTGTTCACCCGAAGCGCCTTTTGTAGGAGCACTACCATGTAGGCACTCCATGAAGTCATGTCCCTGCATTCCACAAATCTCACAAGCAACATTAGTAGCACCTATTGAACTCAAATTAGTTTTTTCAAGCTTATCAAAGCCCTTACTCAATGAATCAAATTTAGACAAAATCAATTCCGTACCACCTACATCGAACTTACCACCCAAAAGCTTTTTCGGTTTATTACCTCTTTCTGAACCCCATTGGTGATAGTTGGTGACTACGCTTTCAATGATATTGAACACTTCAGTCAATGGTCTATTCATCAATGCTCCACCAGCTACGGAGTCAAGTGACACATTCGAAGAGTAATCGAATCCATTGTAGAAGGTATGCACTAACAACCACTTCTCGAGCTCATGATGTGGGCAAGACTCTAGCAATCCCTTGTAACAATCCCAAGCTTCGAATAAACATTCTCCGTCCTTTTAGAAGAAGCCGGTGATCTGAGTTCGTAGGTAAGCAGTCTTGGATGGTGGAAAGAATTTTTCCAAGAATGCCTACTCCAATGGATTCCATGTTGACAAAGTATTAGCATGCACTGATTTCAACCAAGCTCTAGCCTTTCCAGTCAAAGAGGAGGGGAATAATCTCAAGCGGTTAGCATCAACTGGGGCACCTTGAATTCTTGTTGTATCACAGAATTCCAAGAATGTCTCCACATGATCAATCGGGTCTTCCGAGGGTAATCCTCCAAATTGATGTTGCCTAATCCTGCCTAATCCTGCCAATCCCAGTTCGCAAACCCCTACCATTTGGGGTTGCGTAGTCCTTCAGTGGTTTGGTATCCGGTTGATCGGCCATGAGTTGAATGGGGATCAAATTTTCTCTCGCTCTTTGTCTTTGTAGTCTCCTATGTCTATGAAAAGTCCTTTCGATCTCGACAATAGTCCCCGGCAACAGTGCGAAAAACTTGATAGCGTGAGTCCGCAAGTGTACGGCTTTGTCGTCAAGTAGTAAAAAGATCAAACCCACAAAGACCATGATCTTTAACAACAATTAATTATTAAATCAATTAAACTAAACAAGGAAGGATTTGGTTTTGAAATTAGAATTAACTAACAAATCAACTATTAAAAATCGCAATCAAACAAAATCGGAAAGTAAATCAATTCGGGTGTTTTTCAAATTAAAAGATATTTCCAGGAATTGGGTTACCAACAAGACTGCTTATGCTACTAAATTGACTACCCCTCTTGTTAATTATCAAAATGTTTTGAAGTTGAATTTATCATAATAAAGTTAATGTTCCCTCTCGAGATACAAGAACCGTGCCCAATTAAACCAACCCCTACACTCGTGGTAATTGTATTTAAATTGGACCCATTGAGGTTTGTGACAATTCAATGAACCCTCGAAAGACCGCTTCTAACTCTCGTTATTTAAGTCTTAAGTTCAATTCTTATGGATCCAATACCTAGGTTCACATCTCAGTTCCTCCCTAGAATATCTAAGACATGCAATTCATGGCATAAAACAAGTATTGGGCATAGCCCCAATTCCTAGAAATAAAACGACTACTCAAGCATTGTCATGGTCATAGCAATATTGATTAACAAAAGCATAAAAATTTTAAGAGAAGAGAAGAAATTCGAGAAGAAGATAAATCCTAAATTAAGCCAAAGGTAGCAGCCAAGATATCTCTATTTTCGAGCCTAATTGTCCTATTTATAATATAGGTTAACTTGGGATTAAAGCAATTACAAATCAGATCAAACACGGATCCCAAAATCCCAGCTTTTACGCGTCACGGCCGTGACGGCTGTCAGGGCCAGGCCATGACAGCTTCTGCTTTGTGAATTCTTGCGCTGATTGGCCTGTCACGTCCAGGTCATGACAGCTTCCGAGTTTTGCTTCCTTCTTTTTTCTTCATTCTATGCAATCATACCCACGATGGTTGTCACACCCAGGCCGTGGTGGTCTCTGCTTTGCTCATTTTTCTTGCTTTTCAAGCTCCATCTTCATGCAAACTCCAAATTAACTGGACTTGAGCATTTTAATCTTGAATTCCTGCACACAAACACCACAGAACCACCTTAGCCGTTCCAAAGGAAAAAAGTTGTTGTTTTGGCTTCAACGACGAAAGGGGGGGGGGGGGGGTGAACCGAGTTTTCAAAAAATATTTCCCTCTTAAAACTTTTTCACAAAGCTTTTCAAATCAGAGTTGCGGATTTGTGACCTCAGGATCGTTTACAAGATCAATGAAGGGTTTATATAAAATCTTGAATTGGAAGATGATGAGGATAAGAAAGATTGATTCAGAATAGGTTCAGGTTCAAAATTCAGTAATAACAAAATACATAAACTGATTAAGCCTTTAATGATTAAGAACAAGTTATGCAAGTTTCAGATACAAGCATTAATAATTAAGAACAAACTTACAGGTTTCAGTTTCAGTTATAGTTCAGTTTCAACAATCAAAAGTGGTTTTGATCAACTCAGTTTTGAACGCAGATAACACAGACTTGATTACAATCAGTCTCAGGTTTCAATACAGTTTATACAGATTAGGAACCGAAATTATATTTAACTTTAAACATCAAAATTGCGGGTTCTTGATCATAAACAGAAAGTAAGGAGTTTGAGTTTAGAGATACCACATAACCAGATTTATCCTGGTTCAGTCACCTGCACTGTGACCTATATCCAGTCCCCACTCCACCAGTGAGATTTCATACACTAACACACAACCTTTACCAGGTAGCTTGAAAAACCTTTACACCACAGAGCACGCCTTCACCTCGAGATACCACACTCTTGTGAAGAGCCTCAATGTTCAACCTTAGGGATACCTCACCCTAATCACTTAGAGAGACTCCCTCTCTCTTTACAATCAAAAGTAAAACGAAAATTGATTCCTAAATCTCAATAGTCAGATAAACAAATTGAAGCACTTATGAGAATGAAACACTCTTTTCACAATAAGCTCAAGAAAAATGATGAATGATTTTCACAATTGATTTCTCAAAATGATTTCGTAAAACTGTGATATGGTATGATATTCATAAAAGTGTTCCTTTGATCCCTCTTTATATAGAAAACAAGTTATAGTCGTTGAGATCAATCAAAACAGATTTGGATCTGATTAACAGAATCTGTTTTCTTGATTTTGGTTCTTGAAATAAGATTCTGATTGTTCTTGTAGAATTCGCGTCCATCTTGAAAATAACCGCGTCCATCTAGCCATTAAGATTTTACATTCGGATGGGCTAGTAGACGAGCTCAATATGCCGTGTCATTGGACGAATACTCCTTTAGGATTTAGCAAGTCCAAAGGCTTAAGTGGACGACTGCTTCTGTCACCTTAGCGGACGGGCGCTTGTGTCACTTTAGTAAACGGGCGCTTGTGTCACTTTAGTGAGTGTGCGCTTCTGTCACTTTAGTAGACGTGTGCTTCTATCACTTTAGTAGACGTGCGCTTTTGTTACTTTAGTAGATGTGCGCTTTTGTCATTTAAGTAGACGTGAGCTTCTGTCACTTTAGTAGACGTGAGTTTCTGTCACTTTATTGAACGCCCGTTTTTATCACTTTATTGGACGCCAGCTTTTATCACTTTATTGGATGCCAGCTTTTATCACTGTATTGGACGCCAACTTTTAGTGTTGGATGAGCGCTTCTGAAATCTTATTTCCAAAAATCATTTTCATTTAACGAAAACTTATTCCTTTTAATGCAGGTTATGAAAATTGATTTTCTTCATGCATCTTTTTAATTGAGCTTATTTGTGAATAAGAGATTCCATCTCTTACAAATCATCTAAGACTTAAAACTAATTTCTTCGTTAAGCTCTTGTCTTGATGATTCCTTGATCTTCGTCTTTGCTCTTTGATTCCTCCAAGTTCTTCCTTGAATATTCTCATTTGGTTGCTCACTGAACTTGTTGAATATTGCTTGATGCTTGCCTTTACTATTTGACACTAAACACTTGCATACACATTAAGTTGTATTTGTCATATATCAAAATCTCTCAGTCATTGAGTTTAACAATCTCCCCCTTTTTGATTATGACAAACCTTTTAACAAATTATAAGATCAGAGTATAAGTGTAGCAGACGCTAAGTGTTTTTAGCGGATTTATATCATGATATCAAAGCAGTTAGAGCAGAAGTATATCAGAGCAAAAAAATATCAACAAAGCAGTATTTGATTTACTCCCCATTAATCATGTAAGATTTTAAGCTCCCCCTCATCATATGCATGTATAATTCGTTTTCTCAATATCATACTTTTTCTTCATGTATAATTTGTTATTATCCCTTTCTCTATATCATACTTTTTCTCCCCCTTTTGGCATTATAAAAAAGGTAAAGAAAAGAAACATTCAAAGCAATAGAGAAGGTAAGCACTTAATCATTCAAACATAGCATTTAAAATTGTTCATGATAGAGGGATAGGTGCAGGGGTAAATCAAAAAGATGCGTCCAACTCGCATAGATATTCCAAAGCTCTCTTCTAATCATTCATAGATATTCCAAATCAAATCATACAAGAATCGGAGCATATTTACACAAAGATACAGTCATATAATCAGTTTCTTTAGAGATTAGATATAGGATTGATCTATTATGCCCAATTCTCTTCTAATGAAGAAGTTTTCCTTGTTCAAGGGCTTGGTAAAGATATCAGCAAGTTGCTTAGTTGTATCAACATATTCAATCTCAATTTCTCTACTTTGTATATGGTCCCTAATGAAATGATGTCTGATTTCTATGTGTTTAGTTCTAAAGTGCATTATGGGATTCTTATTTAAGTTAATTGCACTCGTATTGTCACATCTAATAGGAACTTGGTTTAGTTGCACACAATAATCAACTAATTGTTGTTTCATCCATAAAACTTGTGCACAACAGCTACCAGCTGCTACATATTCACTCTCTGCAGTGGATAAAGCCACACTAGATTGTTTCTTACTGAATCATGATACTAATGAGTTTCCTAGTAAATGGCAAGTTCCACTAGTACTTTTCTGTCTAGTTTACAACCAGCAAAATCAGAGTCTGAAGAGCTAATTAAAGTACATGTAGCTCCTTTGGGATACCATAATCCCATGTCTTTTGTTCCTAACAGATACTTAATTATCCTTTTAACTGCTGTTAAGTGTGATTCTTTTGGATTTGCTTGATACCTAGCACACATGCATACACTAAACATGATATCTGGACTACAAGAAGTAAGATAAAGTAGTGAGCCTATCATACCTCTGAATTTAGAAACATCAACAGGTTTACCTTGCTCATCCTTGTCCAGATAACAGGAGGTACTCATTGGATTAGCCATCTCCTTAGCATTCTCCGTGCCAAACTTCTTGATCAACTCATTACAGTACTTGGTTTGGCTAACAAAGATTCCATTTTCAGTTTGCTTTATTTGCAGTCCAAGGAAAAAGTTCAGCTCACCCATCATTGACATTTCAAACTCACTCTGCATAAGACTTGCAAACTCATTTCACAACTGCTAATTAGTAGCACCAAAAATTATATCATCCACATATATTTGTACAAGTAAAGTGTTGTGTGCCTTTTTCTTAGTGAACAAAGTTGTGTCAACTTTACCTCTTTCAAATCCTTTTTCAATGAGAAAATTACTTAACCTTTCATACCAAGCTCTAGGAGCTTGCTTTAAGCCATATAGTGCTTTAGACAGTTTATAAACATGGTTAGGCAATTCATTATTCTCAAAACCAGGTGGTTGACCAACATACACTTACTCTTGTATAAATCCATTTAATAAATCACTCTTAACATCCATTTGATACAATTTAAATCCCATTATGCAAGCATAAGCAAGTAGCATTCTTATAGCTTCTAATCTTGCTACTGGTGCATATGTTTTATCATAATCTATGCTTTCTTCTTGGTTATACCCTTTGGCTACCAATCTAGCCTTGTTTCTTACAATTATACCATTTTCATCTAGTTTATTCCTAAAAATCCATTTTGTACCTATTACTTGACAGTTCTTGGGTTTAGGCACTAGTTTCCAAACTTGGTTTCTTTCAAACTGGTTTAACTCATCTTGCATAGCCATCATCCAATGTTCATCAATTATAGCATTATCTATGTTCTTTGGTTCTACTTGAGACACAAATGCCATAGGATTATTCCATGATTGATAAAATATCTTTAATACAACAATGTAGACATATTATACAATGATATATAAGTCAACACAAAGATTCACAATCATAATGATAATTAGAAAACATATTCAATCAATATTCTTTCGTTATTGTTACTCATTTTGTGTTTGGTAAAGGCTCTATGTCATGATTCCAATTTTTCCTCTTGACCTTCCACCACACCTACAAAACAGAATTTCATGTTTTTGCTATAGGTACCCAAATCTGTTTGGTTCCTTTTGAGTTAGTTGCAACAATAGTTCCTTTAGGAACCCATATATACTTAGACTCATTATAAGCAGATTTTCTGTAATGACATGTATAAGCTGTGTGACCTTTTCTAACACAAAAATTGCATTTAACAAATGGTGTGTTTGATGTCTTAGGTGCAGCAAAAAATTTCTTGAAAGATCTCTCATATATCTTCGGTTTATAGCCTATTCCAGCCTTATCATAAACACATTTTTGCTGTCCTAACAAAGCATTCAAGTTATCTCTACCATTTGTGAACTTGGCTAAGTCATTTTTCAATTTTTCAACTACTTTAGTCAATGTACATCTAGATGCATTCCAGATTTCTTTATCACTGGTAATTCTAGATAGATCACCATTCAAATGATTTATATGTTTCTCCAAATTAGGACATTTATCACATATAGGTGCATCTAAAACAGTAGCTATTTTTTCTTTTAAAGCACAATTTTCTGTTTTTATTTGATCTACCTCTTTGTTTAAAACAGAAGTTTTTTCCTCTAAGCATGTGATAGTTTTCTTAGACTTATTTAGCAATCTAGCAAGTCTAATGGATTCTTTATGAAGTTCTTCAAAAGCATTTTGCAATTCATCATAAGAAGGTTGATAATTAGAACTTACTTCACTTTCTGAATCACTGTCTTTGCTGGCCATCAAGCACAAGTTTGCCTCCTCAGATTCAGATTCTTCAGTGGAATCTACATTATTATCACCCCAAGCAATGTAGGCATTTCTTGTCTTTCTCCACTTCTTGTCCTTTGAGTCAAGCTTTTCAGTTTTGTCCTTCTTTTATAGCTTTGGACAGTCAAGCTTCATGTTGCCAATCTTTCCACATTCATAGCATGTGATGTTGTTGGAAGATTTTTCACCTTTGCTGAAATTTCTTTTAGGAAAAGTGGATGGCTTTCTTTTGAAGTTGCCTTTCTTCTTTAGGAACTTCTTGAAGTTTCTAACTAACATTCCCATTTCTTCTTCAAATTCTGCCTCTTGTGATGAATTATCATCATCACTGTCTTCTATTTCTCTGACTTGTGATTTCAGAGCCAATCCTTTCTTTATTTTATCAGTTTCTTCACTCTCATTCAGTCTGTTCAACTCTAATTCATGTTCTTGCAGTTTTCCAAACAATGTGGCAATGGTCATTGATGAGAGGTCTCTAGATTTTGAGATTGCAGCTACTTTAGGTTGTCATTCCCTACTCAAGCATCTCATTACTTTGTTAATTTGATCCTCATTTGAGATTGTCTTTCCAAGACCAGCCAATTGATTTACGATGTGTGTGAATCTCTTTTGTATTTCAGTCATAGGTTCTCCTCGATTCATTCTGAACAGCTCGTACTCATGTGTGAGGGTGTTCATTCTTGCTCTTTTGACGTCTGTGGTTCCTTCATGTGTTACTTGCAATGTATCCCACATCTCCTTTGCTGATTTGCAATTTGAAACCCTAAAAAACTCATCACGGCTTAAAGCAGATGTTATAATATTCTTAGCTCGTGCATTATATTGAACTCTTTTCTTATCATCCTCATTCCATTCAGTTTTAGGCTTATTTCTTGGAGCACCATTAGCATCTACAATAGAGGGGACAAATGGTCCATTTTCTACTGCATCCCATATGTCAACACTTGCTGCCTCAAGAAAGATTACCATTCTTTCCTTCGAATAGATGCACTCAGATCCATTGAAGGCAGGAGGGCGTGCAAGGGAAGTCCCTTCATTCAAACAGTCATTGGAAGCCATACTCTTATAGCCGTTAAGCCAAACTTAAGAGTTTAGCTCTGATGCCAATTGTTGTTTTGGCTTCAATGACTCAAGAATGGGGGTGAATTGAGTTTTCAAAAAATATTCCCCTCTTAAAACTTTTTCACAAAGCTTTTCAAATCAGAGTTGCGGATTTGTGGCCTCAGGATCTTTTACAAGATCAATGAAGGGTTTATATAAAATCTTGAATTGGAACATGATGAGGATAAGAAAGATTGATTCAGAATTAATTCAGAATAGGTTCAGGTTCAAAACTCAGTAATAACAAAATAAATAAACTGATTAAGCCTTTAACGATTAAGAACAAGTTATGCAAGTTTCAGATACAAGCATTAACAATTAAGAACAAACTTGCAGGTTTCAGTTTCAGTTATAGTTCAGTTTCAACAATCAAGAGTGGTTTTGATCAACTCAGTTTTGAACGCAGATAACACAGACTTGATTACAATCAGTCTCAGGTTTCAATACAGTTTATACAGATCAAGAACAGAAATTATATTGAACTTTAAACATCAAAATCGCAAGTTCTTGATCATAAACAGAAAGTAAGGAGTTTGAGTTTAGAGATACCACACAACCAGATTTATCCTGGTTCAGTCACCTCCACTGTGACCTACATCGAGTCCCCACTCCACCTGTAGGATTTCACACACTAACACATAACCTTTGCCAGGTAGCTTCAAAAACCTTTATACCACAGAGCACTCCATCACCTCGAGATACCACACTCTTGTGAAGAGCCTCAATGTTCAACCTTAGGGATACCTCACCCTAATCACTAAGAGAGACTCCCTCTCTCTTTACAATCAAAAGTAAAACGAAAATTGATTCCTAACTCTCAATAGTTAGATAAACAAATTGAAGCACTTATGAGAACGAAACACTCTTTTCACAATAAGCTCAAGAAAGATGATGAATGATTTTCACAATTGATTTCTCAAAATGATTTCGTAAAACTGTGATATGTTATGATATTCATAAAAGTGTTCCTTTGATCCCTATTTATATAGAAAACAAGTTATAGTCGTTGGGATCAATCAAAACAAATTTGGATCTGATTAACAGAATCCGTTTTCTTGATTTTGGTTCTTGAAATAAGATTCTGATTGTTCTTGTAGAATTCGCGTCCATCTTGAAAATAACCGCGTCCATCTAGCCATTAAGATTTTACAATCGGATGGTCTAGTAGACGAGCTCAATATACCACGTCATTGGACGGATACTCCTTTAGGATTTAGCAAGTCCAAAGGCTTGAGTGGATGAGCGCTTCTGTCACCGTGGCGGACGAGCGCTTGTGTGACTTTAGTGGACGGGCGCTTGTGTCACTTTAGTGAACGTGCGCTTTTGTCACTTTAGTAGACGTGCGCTTCTGTCACTTTAGTAGACGTGCGCTTTTGTCACTTTAGTAGACGTGAGCTTCTGTCACTTTAGTAGACGTGAGCTTCTATCACTTTATTGGACGCCCGTTTTTATCACTTTATTTGATGCCAGCTTTTATCACTTTATTGGACGCCAGCTTTTATCACTTTATTAGACGCCAGCTTTTAGTGTTGGACGAGCGCTTCTGAAATCTTATTTCCAAAAATCATTTTCATTTAACGAAAACTTATTCCTTTTAATGCAGGTTATGAAAATTGATTTTCTTCGTGCATCTTTTTAATTGAGCTTATTTGTGAGTAAGAGATTTCATCTCTTACAAATCATCTAAAACTTAAAACTAATTTCTTCGTTAAGCTCTTGTCTTGATGATTCCTTGATCTTAGTCTTTGCTCTTTGATTCCTCCAAGTTCTTCCTTGATTATTCTCCTTTGGTTGCTCACTGAACTTGTTGAGTATTGCTTGATACCTGTCTTTACAATTTGACATTAAACACTTACATACACATTAAGTTGTATTTGTCATATATCAAAATCTCTCAGTCATTGAGTTTAACAAAACTAACAAATATCAAAATAAAAATGCCTAATCTCCATGAAAATGCATGCAAAATGACAAAGAAATATGAGGTGAAATCACACTCATCAGTGACTCGTCCATGCTATCTCATGAATATAAAATTCTTAGGAAGAAGTTTTCTAAGTTGACTAAAGAATATGATAGACTTTTCATGGAAAACCGAATGCTTATTGAAGAGAATAATAAGCTAAAGTCTGAGAATATCAGTCTAACTGACAAACTCACATCTAAGCCTAGTGTCCCTTGTGAAGTTGAAAAACTTAAGCAAGATGTATCATATCTTACTGAGATCCTATCAAGTTTGTTGGAGGCTCAGAAAAGTTGAATCTGATACTAAGGTACTCAAGAGAACCTCATGATAAGTCTAGCTTAGGCTATGACAAAGAGAAGCAAGATGTTTCTCACAAAGTATCAAAACCACATGCACATCATAAAAAAGTAAAATCTCACTCGTCTAATTCTTCTTGTAAAGTTTGTGGTAAAAGTGGACACATTATATCTTGACGATTTCATAACAAGAAACATGTCAAGCATATGCACGTCAAGTGAATACTAACAAGAAAGGACCCAAGTAAATATGAGTACCTAAAAATATGATTATACCTGTCGCAGACTTGCTTAACAACAGAAAGAAAACACCTATCTTGGTACTTGGACAATGGGTGCTTACGTCACATGACGGGAGAAAGGACTATGTTTCAAGACCTCGGACGTAAAGATGGTGGCTGGGTTACCTTTGGAGGTAATCAGAAAGGAAAAATAATAGGGATTGGTAAGATTTTTAAATATCCTTTCCCTCTATAGAAGTCAATTGTGCGATAGTAGGTTTGTTGTTTCCTTTGACAAAAACATGTGCAGTGTCAAGTGCAATGATGAATCTACTTTTACTACAAGCTCCTACAATCTACTTTTATTACAAAAGATCCTACAATCTAGAAGGACTATTCTTGTATTGAACTCTTCTTTGTCATGCTTGGGTCTTTGGTCCTTGAATGCCCTCCACTTGTGGGACCCCTTGAGCTTGTGTGTCCATGATCACATCACGAAAGTACAACTCATCCTGAATATGTATATAAGCTAAAGAAAAATTTATACAGTCTTAAATAAGCTCCTAGAGCTTGGTATAGAAGGCTAAGTTTATTTCTAATGGACAATGGATTAAGTAGAGGAAAGATTGATACAATCTTGTTTAGAAAATAAAGCAAGTCCAATTCCATTGTTATGTAAATATATGTTGATGATATAATTTTTTGTGCAACTAACAAATCTGTGTAAAGAATTTTCTAAACTTATGCAAATGGAATTTGAAATGAGCATGATGGGAGAACTCAAATTATTCCTTGGTCTTCAAGTAAAACAAACAATGGACGAGGTGTGCATTCATCAGACAAAATACACTAAAGAACTCATGAAGAAATTCAAGATGGATAACTACAAACCTATGAACATTCCAATGCATCCAACGTCTATACTGAACAAAGATGACAAAGATAAAACGTAGACCAAAAGATATGCAGATGTATGATTGGGTCTCTCTTATATCTTACTGCGTCCATCCATACCTAACATAATGTTTAGTGTTTGTCTATGTGCTCGTTTTCAATCTGACCCTAGAAAGTCTCATCTCTCAGTAGTTCAGCGTATAATTAGATACTTGAAAGGTACTATTAATTTGGGTTTGTGCTTTAAGAAAAATGATGAATACATATTAGTGGGTTTTTGTGATGTTGACTATGTTGGAGATCGTGTTGAAAGAAAAAACACTAGTGGAGGTTGTCACTTCATTGGAGCTAACATAGTCTCATGGTCAAGTAAGAGGCAACATACTATTGCTCTATCTACAACTAAAGCTGAGTACATATCTGCTGCAAGTTGTTGTTCACAACTTCTAAGGATCAAACACCAATTGGAGGACTACAATATCTATATAAGTAGTATTCCAGTTATGTGTACTGTTACTATCAATTTGTCCAAAAATACAATATTACATTATAGAGAAAAACATATAGAGATAAAACATCATTTCATTAGATTATAATTGTGAATCTTTATATATCTCCAATCTTGTGCGTGGGTAATTTTTCTTCTTTTCAGCACATCATATGGCGTCACCTACATCAAACAATTTTTTTGTAATATTTATTTATTTATTTTTAAATTCATTTCTAAACATGCTAATTAATTCTTATAATTACCGCCAAATCCTTTCTAAACATGCTTCTTCTCTCTTTCATTGTTGCTCTTTTCTGGATCAGTGGATCTTATATTGTACCCTCTGTGATTTATTTTTATTTTTTTATTTTTTCAATTGTGGGGTTGTATTTCATAGGTTAAAGAAGAAGATTTAGATCACAAGTTTTGCTTGCTCCCAATCACAAATTCATGCCTTCAATTGTGTTTGATATTTGTTTTATGCTTATGGGCCCTTGACATTTCTCATCAGTAATGCAAAATCACAAGGACAATCATGTGAAATGATGCAAATTATAAAATTAGGTGCTAATTATTTGTGTTACGGTCATATAGCTGAGATGCAGTTTAGTTATTATTGTGATTTAGTTTGTCATAAATTTTACACCCTCATAAAAGGAACATATAACAGTGAAGCCAATCTTTGGTCTTCCTGGATCTTTTTCTTACTAAGGTCCGAAGCCTCTTTCTGTCACTTGAACGAATCATTATGAAATTGTAAAATTATTTGCATGGTTACTGTAACAAGACTTCAAGAGGCATTCATGCAACTGTTGTTATCTAAAGAGTTAGGCAATGAATTTATCAAACTTAGAATGTGGTGCTGGGCACATCTAGCTAACTAACATTAGCCTTTATATTCTCTCTCAATTAAGAGGCCTTTTAATTATTAGAGTTGGTATAAGTCAGCTCTTGGATCTGTAAGCTTCTTATTGCCTAGCAATTACATAACCATTTCAGCTATGAGATTATGTCAATACTAACCACTTATCATTGCTGAATAGGAACTTAGCTTCAAGCCATCCTTCTTCAGCAGTCACTTCGTAAGTTCTTTGCTTAATTTCCACTTGTTTTATCACCATTGAATCATCTGCTGAAACTAACTGTGTTGTCCTGTAGAACTTTTTGTTTGAAGACAGGAAAACCCCAATGTGAGTGTTGAGATTTAGTAGATCAAACATGTTTGTATACACTAGAATAATTTTGTTAATGAAGCTGTGATAATTTTCTACAGGATTAACTTGTGATGAGATTTTCTCTCTGTCCCTGCAGATTATTCATTATTCATTCTATGCAAACAAACTACTCTCAAGGTCTCACTCTTTATACCATCGTGGTATTGAAGGTTTTGTTTCATTTATGTAAGTTCTAAAGAGATGGATGTTGAGAGAGTCTAGCATAGCCATGCCTTTCTTGTGATTTAAACTGTATATTAGTCTTGTATAAAATTCTTAACATTCCATTATTAATACGGATAAAGATGTTATTCAGTTATATTGTTGCCGGTTTGCTTTCCTTGTGAATCAATACAAATATAAAAGTAGACTAGCAATTTCTACTGTACATCTGATGTAGAGGGCTCACCTTATTTCAAGGAGTTTAATCATTTTTTAATAAGTTCTTTGTTTCTGATTATTATTATTGTATTTGGTACTTTGATTGTATTGTTTGCTTAACCGGATAAAGTTGCATTAAATGGGACTAGACATGTCAACCATCATATCTTCAAACAGGAGAAAGTGGAAACGTGTTAAGATAGAAAAGCTTTTCTTTTTCTTATTGTATTTTTTTACTTTGTTTTTTAATATATATCTTGGCTTTGCCTTCCTCCAGGTTTAGATGCAACCCCATCATACCAACTATTAACCTCAAGATACTTTTATTTGATGGTGAAGCCATGTCTATGCCTTGAGCTCTTACATTCAGAAACTTCTTTTACATATTTTCTCTCAGCCAGTAGGGTTGGGAAAAATTGCGATGCTAATAAATGCAAGGAAGATAGATTCTTCACAATTGATTGCAATGAAGACACTCAAGGTGACTACTATCTCACTTTAAATGGAATTGTTCGCATCCTATGCTCCCTCTCATTCTGGTTACTATTGTTACCATAGGATACAGGGGTATTACGGAAGCAAATAAAGATGGAGTAAGATTGATGGGGCGTGGTGCTGAGCAGATCAAATGGCCAGTTCACATGGAGGTAAACCTTGACTCAACGGGTATTAGTGTTTTGAGGATCATAATCATGCCTTTTGGTTCTCAAGTCTTAATTACTTTTTTATTTAATTTTTTTCCTAATTTCATAAGACGATTGGTCATTACACATCATCATTATTGCCTTTGTTGCATGGTTATGATTACTAAGATGCTGGCTTGAGACCTTGCACAAGCTCTTCTCCATTGGCATCATAAAACCATCAAAGGCGGAAGCAGCCAGGTTTTGATGTTGCTACTATTTGGCTCAAATGCTACTATTTGAGCTCAAATTCTACTATTTGAGCTTAATTGCATGCCATTGGGAAGTCCCGTCCATCACATGGGACTTACCGTTGGACTGGGAAGTCCCCTCCATCACATTTGCTCTTGCTGTGGATGGGAAGTCCCGTCCATCGCATGGGATTTCCTGTTGGACGGGGAAGTCTCGTCCATCACATTTGCATTTGCTGTGGATGGCGAAGTCCCGTCCATCACATGGGACTTACTGTTGGACGGGGAAGTCCCGTCCATTACATTTGCAATTGCTGTGGACGGGGAAGTCCCGTCCATGGTATGAGACTTGCTTTTAGACGGGGAAGTCCCGTCCATCACATTTGCACTTGGTATGGACGGGGAAGTCCCGTCCATCACATTTGTACGTGTTGTTGGACGGGGAAGCCCCGTCCATCACATGGGACTTGCTGTTGGACGGGGAAGTCTCGTCCATCACATTTGCACCTGCTGTGGACGGGGAAATCCGGTCCATCACATTTGTACTTGCTGTTGGACGGGGAAGCCCCGTCCATCACATTTGTACTTGCTGTGGACGGGGAAGCCCAGTCCATCAAATTTGTACTTGCTGTGGACGGGGAAGCCCCATCCATCACATAGGACTTGCTATGGACGGGGAAGCCCCGTCCATCACATGGGACTTGCTGTTGGACGGGGAAGTCCAGTCCATCACATTTGCACCAGCTGTGGACGGGGAAGACCCGTCCATCACATGGGACTTGATGTTGGACGGTGAAGTCCCGTCCATCACATTTGCTCCTGCTGTGGACGGGGAAGTCCCATCCATCACTTGGGACTTGATGTGGACGGGGAAGTCCCGTCCATCACACTGCTTTTGCCAAATAGACAGGGTGGCCCCGTCCAGTCCACTGCATTTGATGTTGGACGGGGTAATACCGTACATTGCTTTGCACTTGTTGATGGACGGGGTGGTCCCGTCCATTGCTTTCCACTTGCTGATGGACGGGGTGGTCCCATCCATTGCTTTACACTTGATGATTGGTACTAATTTATAATTTAGCTAAAAGAAATCAAATTCACTATAAAATTGAAGGTTGAGAGAATTAGAATACTAAGGTAATGGGATAAATATCAAATGTTAAAAATAATGTGTGGGATAATTATTTTCTAGAAAAGATTAACTTGCACCGGAAGAAGAGGGGAAATTAATCAAATATATTTTCAAGGAAGAAGAAAAATTGCATATGGTTACCAAAATAATTGGAAAGTGATTAACATTAGTGTTTAAATAAGTTATATTGTGAAGTGATTAATCTGCTTGAAATGCAGTGGTTGCTTTGAAAACATATATACAATATTAAATGTTCAGAGAAGTATAATATCAAAGTAGTGAAAGAAGAAATAGTTAGTGATAAGTTATAATTTTGCTTTGAAAAAAAACACAAATTAACCATACATGTTCAAAATAATTGATAATTGATGGATTTGACTTGCCTATCACATATATTTTAAAAAAAATATTAGTTTATTTTGAATAATACAAAGTTTACCTATCAACTTTGTAAAGGAATTCTGCCACCTTCGAAGACCACATTCAATTACATTTAAAGACGATGTAGGAGCTAAGTTCCGGTGCAAGCACAGATGAGGATAAGGAATTGAGAAACTTTTCTATCTTGTGATGAAAACATTGTAGGAGCTTGAAAGAGAAATTGATGAAAAAGTGAATTGTGTTTGAGGAGTTAAAAAATAGTAGCCATGATTACCTTGAGGGATATGTTGCATAAAAATTATGTAAATGAAAGATGACTAAAAGTAGTATCAACTGAGCTTTTGAAAAAATCATTTAAAATTACCAACTACTTTTTAAAAATGAGTTTTTTTATTATAACCAAACACACAACATCTTCTGTTTTTCTTTAAAATCTCTAAAAAATATTTTATAAATCATTTTCTAAAATCTGTAACAAACGGGTCCCTATTGTGTCTCGGCTACAAAATAATTTTTTTTTATTTCCACGGGTGCACGGGTCACAATATTAAAGTGTATATATTAAAGTCCAATGCAATGGACATGACTAACCCTTCCAATAGCAAGTGCAATGGACTGGACAGCGTCCAACAGCAAGTCCAATGCAATGGACGGGATCACCCCGTCCAACAGCAAGTGCACTAGACTGGATTGGTCCGCGGCCACCAGCAAGTCCACTGGACTGGACTTGACCGCGTCTATCAGCAAATGCCATGGACTGGACCGAGTACAACAGCAAATGCAATGGACTGGAGTGCCCCCTCATTTAGTTATTATTTCTTTTTCCTTTTTTTCCCTCTCTTCATTATTATTATTAAAGACGGACAAAAATGGGTGTTCACAATAAGTAGGTGATTCATAAATGTTTCACATATTAAGAAAACATACGGACTTTAGTGGCTGTTATACATGTTTAGGACCTCCGTTATTTATATTTGGTAGTGTTAGAATTTATTTTTGTTCCAAAACGAATGATCTTTTATAAACCGAAGATATATTTGACATTTTTTTACATTTACACTCTTATCATATAAGTAAATTGGAATGCCTTGAATACACCCTAAAACCTTCCCTATTTATATTCGGAGATAAATAAAAGATAGCTTTAATGGTGTACAATGCAGTGCACAGATTATAAAGGAATCCAAAATCAACAGTTACTTCTTAAAAAGTTTCTTTATGATGTAACCAAATATAAAAGAGTCTGTAATTTTTTTTAAAAAAAATCACTCGATTATCAAATGATAAAAACAAATTTGTTTTGGTCCTTAATATATGCGTAATCTTTTTTGTCTTATCTACAAAATGATATTTTTTTTACCACTATTGTTTCAGAAATCCCTGATCGATGTTGGGTATACTGTTCTTAAATCTATTTGACAAAACGGGAATCATTGTTTATTTGATTCCCAACTTTAGTTTATCTGTGTTGTAATGTTTGTTGCTTACAATAAGGTATGGTTGCTTATATAAGAAATCCGAGGTATGAATTGCTTAAAAATAAAATAATTATTTTTTTACCAAATCTCAATAATGAGTTGCTGTTTTAAATTAAAACAAAACCAGGTACAAATAATATATATATATATATATATATATAAAAGCAACAAAATGGGTTGCTTGGATAGGTGTTATTAGAATAAAAGTATATGATGGATTACTTAAATATATTGTTGTTTGATTGGGGTCACTTAATAAAAGATTTTTTTTTACTAAACACTTAATGAAAAATAAACGACTCAAAGTGGGTTGTTTAAATATACCTATTGTTTATGCTCTTAGTATGACAAACAAGTAGCATCATTAAAGGATAGAAAAATAATTAACTTACAGGATAATAAAGGATAAATAAATCAAACAGATTTTTTTATAGAGGAGAAAAAATATAATATGGTAAATATATTTTCAAACAATAATTCACTTGCACGGGGAAAATATGAAAATTAAAATATATTTTTTCAAAAGAAAAGAAAAATAATAATATGATAAATAAATATATATTTAGAATGATTCACTTGCACAAGGAAAAAAGGCGTATTAGATCAAATAGATTTTCAAGAGAGAAAAAATAAATATGGTTGATTATCATGTTTTTTAAAAATGGTTAGGTTCCACGAGCAGGGGTGAATCCGTGATTTAAGCAGATTAAATGATTAATTAATGGTTTGTTTTAGTCTATTTTTTTAATTAAAAAAATTGATTATGTTACTTTATTTGTTGATTGAGCAAATGGAGTGAGCATTTAAGGGGATAAGACATAAGACATTTATAACAAGATAGCCTGTTAACCATCATTACACGGCAACTGTTTCTTGTCCTCGGTCTCAAGCTTCTTGCAAAAGCTTTTGATTATCAGCATTATATTTTTCCTTCTCACCACCATTTTCCTTTCCTTCTTAAACGTCTTTTCCTTCTTAAAGATTAAAGATTATAATATATGCATTTTTTAGACTTCAACAAATGTCTCCAACACGTTTCTTTCTTTCCATTCCCACCAAAAATTCCTTCTTTCTTCTCCCCCGAAAACCCTCTTCTCTCCACTCTTCCTTCTCTCAACTCCTCCTTCTCTCATCGTTGATTGGTGACAGGTGCAGGTGGTGGACTCACTGCCAAAAAAACAGATCGTTGGTGGCTTGGTGTAGATCACCCTAGGAGTCTACTTTAGTCGGTTTCTTTCTGAAACAAGCTCCCTTTCTGTCAGGTTGACCCGTCCTCTAGTTTGAAGGGGTTACAGAGGTGTCCAGATTATGGGCGCTAAAGGGGGACATTTGGAAACCAAAATTAACTGCATAGTTAACTTTGGTGGAATTAGCATGTGATTAGTGGTACTACAAATTTAGTTATATATGTTTTGTGATTTGTATAGTGTTTGGTCAAACTCTTTGGTAATACTAATATGGTTTACTTTTCCTGGATGAAGGAGGTTCAATATGGAATTGGGACAGATTTGTGATACTTTGGTTTTTTGATTTTTCCTTCTCTTTCATATAGTTGGGTCTGGTCTGGTTTGGTTTTTCTCCCTAAGGGTGTGCAGTAGGTCATCAGATAAATTTAAATATTCAGCTTTGCCATGCTTGTCTTACCTTTTGATTTGACCATACTCTGTAACTTACTTCTGGTTTTGTAAAAATTCAGAGTCCTTTGATTTGATCGTTCATTGTTTATCATTCGGCATTGGTCAAACCTAATTTTCACCTATTTTCAAAACCTTGGTTTCCCTCCCATTTTGTTTTGTTTGGCTTTCAGGTTTCAGTTTGCCTATAAATAAGGTGGTCTCCTTTTTGGCTCAGCACTTGTCTTCAACTTATTTCGTTCTTCTCAAATTGTGATCATAATTTCCTTTTGCAATGGCTGCTAACTATGACAGGATCAGTTCTATAGTTTCCAATAGGGGGTGTATCAGGTTGTTGGTTAGGGTTGTTAGACTCTGGACTGTTCCATTGTTTAACAACCCGGCTCATACTAGCTCATTGGAGATGCTTTTTATTGGTGAACATGTAATAAAACCTTCGTTGTACTCTTCTGGTCCATTATTCTATTGATATCTCTAATGACGCAAATCATCTTTATTTTTACTTGAAACTGATTGTCTTTTTTTTGGTTTATAGGTTGTAAAGGGAGGAAGGATAGAGGCTACTGTTAGAAAACCTTTGCTGCATAGATTCAGTTCTCTTTTGGAAGAGGTGTGTGTATTCATTTATACATATGGCGTGTTCATTATAATCTGATCACAATGCTCTGTGAGATAGAAATAAGCTTGTGTATTTTGGATTTTATACAGTCAAGATAGAGGCAACAAGGAGGACGACAAAGAGTCTTATGGAAGGTTTGTTTAGGAACTGACCATCTCTTGGCATCATATGCTTGGCAACAAATTGGATTCATTCCCATAGTGAGACCTTTGAGGACTGATTTACCAGTGATGTTAGCAATGGACGGGACCATCCCGTTGAACAGGAAGTGCAAAGGAATGGAATGGACCGCGTCCAACAGCAAGTCCAAATAATTGGACGGGATCACCCCGTCCAAAAGCAAGTGCAATGCAATGGACGGGACCACCCCCTCCAACAGCAACTCCAATACAATGGACAGGATCACCCCGTCCAACAGCAAGTGCACTGGACTAGACTGGACCCCGTCCAACATCAAATGCAATGAAATGGATGGGATCACCCCATCCAACAGCAAGTGCACTGGACTGGACCTCGTCCAACAGCAAGTCCAATGCAATGGACGGGACCAACCCGTCCAACAGCAAGTGCAACGCACTGGACTGGACCGCGTCCAACAGCAAGTTCAAAGCAATGGAATGGATTGCATCCAACAGCAAGTCCAAAGCAATGGACAGGACTGCGTCCAACAGCAACTGCAATGCAATGGACGGGACTGCATCCAACAGCAAGTGCAATGGACTGGACTGGGTCCAACTGCAAATGCAATGCAATGGACGGGACCTCCCCATCCAACAGCAAGAACAATGGCCTGGACTGCGTCCAGCAGATAGTCCAATGCAGTGGACGAGACCATCCCGTCCAACAGCAATTTCAAAGGCCTGGACTGGACCGCATCCAACAGCAAGTCCAAAGCAATGGACGGGACCACCCCGTCCAACAGCAAGTGCAATGCAGTGGACGGGTCCATCCCTTCCAACAACAACTCCAATGCAATGGACGGGATCACCCCATCCAACAGCAAGCGCACTGGACTGGATTTGACCGAATCCAACAGCAAATGCAATGCAATGGACGGGACCACCCCATCCAACAGCAAGTGCAAAGGACTGGACCGCGTCCAACAGCAAGTCCAATGCAATGGACGGGCCAACCTGGCCCAACAAAGAAGTGCAATCGATCGGATCAAGGCGCGTCCAACAAAGAAGTCCAAATCAATGGACTGGATTGCGTCCAACAGCAAGTCCAAAGCAATGGACTGGACTACGTCCAACAGCTAATGCAATGCAATGGACGGGACTGCGTCCAACATCAAGTACAATGGACTGGACTGCGCCCAACAGCAAGTGCAATGGACGGGACCACTCCGTCCAACAGCAAGTGCAATGCAATGAACGGGACGACCCCGTCCAACAGCAACTCCAATGCAATGGACGAGATCACCCCGTCCAACAGCAAGTGCACTAGACTGGACTGGACCGCGTCCAACAGCAAATGCAATGCAATTCACGGGACCACCCCGTCCAACAGCAAGTACAATGCAATGGACCGCGTCCAACAACAAGCCCAATGCAATGGACGGGATCAACCCGTCCAACAGTCTCCACCTAAATAGGGTGTTATTTTAAATTCATTTTTAATAACCGTAAACAAAATTTAAATAGAATCTATTTTTCCTAAAAAAATATAAATAATTGTATCTCAACTATAAAATATGGAAATCTTTTATTATATTCATAACAACCAACACACTAATTGTGTCTCTCATACAAAATACAATTTCCTAACTCAATTATCTTACTGCATTAAATAACGAAGCTGAATTTATTAATCATTACCAAAATATATCTTCAATAGAAAATTTACTTTGCATTGCACGGGTTAACTTACACTAGTTATTATGAATTATTCTATTGTTATTTGTAACTTTTATTGCTTCTGATTTGGTATATGGTTTTTGAGCTAGAACCAGATAATAAAATTGACAAATATCGACTGTTAAATTGGTCCATGAAATACGTGTTTGGGATCAATTTAGCGGCTGGTTTTTTTTTTTTGAATTAGCTAGGAAATAACTATAAAATCGCTACTAAATTTTGCTATAGATTGACTACGCTATGACAATATCGTAGCTATTTAACTTAAAAAAAACAATTCGTAATAAGATATTACTAGAGATTTGCTACCAAAAAGCTAGAACTTTTTTGAGATTAACTATGAATTACCTAGGAAAGTTTTTCTAGCTAATTTGCCACTCAATTTATGCTACCACCAATTCTGCAGCTATTTTGTAGCTGTATGTGTTTGCTAGTGATTAGCTACGAATAAGTTACCAAATTTGTCATAGTTAATCACCGAATTTCTTGTTGACTATCAGTATATTCCAATTAAATTCATAAGTATAAGAGTCAAATATTTTTAATTATATCACGTTACATGATTGATTGTCTTTGATAAAATAAGTGTGCTATGATTAAATCCAAATAAAAAATAAATATCTCATATATTTACTTATGAGTCAGAAGCAGAAAAAAGTATTCTAAAATTTAGATATGATTAAATATAGGAATTATTTGGTATATAGTGACAGTATAAATATTTTTTATACTGTCAATCAATCGGAACTTGATACACCATGTTTGATTCTTATCCTAACTACTTTAAAAGTTACAAATTCCATAATTTTTTATTGGATGTCAGTATAAAAATCTTTACACTAACAATACATACATATTAAACTCTTAAATATAATCCCATATATATATATATATATATATATAGAGAGAGAGCGCACCGGGGGGGGGGGGAGATAAATTTACACCATACTTGTCGATGGTTAGTAAATCACGTGACTCTCTTCACTTCTTTTAGGCGCAATACTTCCTCTCGTTACCACCAAGGTTTACAAAATCGGACCGGCCATCGAACCGGTGAAGGCAGTTGTTCGAGGTTCAATGGTCAAACCGAGGTTGAACCGTGGTTGAACCGGTTATAATTAAATATTATTATTTTAATTTTTAATATAATATTTGTAACAATATTAAACAAAAAAACAACATAACAACTAAAATTATTAAGCACAAATTTTATTATTTTGAAATTAAACTAAATAAATATAAAGATATATGTTAAAATCATCTTCATAGGGAAAACCAACTCAAAATCTACAACCAGCCCCCATATGTTAGAAAACAAAAGAATTGGGTTTTGACTAGGATGATCCAAATCCTTTTATAATAAATTTTTTTTAAGGAGGCCGGTTCAGACCGGTTCACTACCGGTTTTACCGGTTTTGAACCGGTTTTCCGATTTTTGCACCGATTCAATGCAGGGCCGGTTTTCCCTACTGATCGGACCGGCCATGGTCCCGGTTCCCGGTCGGACCGGCCGGTCCGGTCCGGTTTTCAAAACCTTGGTTACCACCATGCGTTTGGGTAAACAACTTAATTAAGAGCTTATCACATAAAACCTTATCATATGAGAGCTTATGCCATAAGCGCTTAAAGAAAGAAAAAAGAAAGAAATGGGCATGAGAGGATTCGAATAGTGAAAAACATGGAGATAGTGTTTAGTGTATAAGCTCTTATGATAATTCCATAAGCTTCTCCCAGTGACTTATGAAAATAAGTCAAAAACTCCTTATGGGATGTCATAAGTTATTTTTATAAGCTCTGCCAAACACATTACATAAACGTTTATGTCATCAGATAAGTCAAAAGGAGCTTAAATAAGCTCTTCCAAACGCCACCCTCTTTCCTTTCGTCCTGCCTCATTGTAGAGAAACTGACACCATATGGAATCAAAGAAAACAAGCCAATATTGAGTTATTTTTTCCCTCTATTTTTGGTTTTTAATCAAACATTGATATTGGTCTTTTGCTCTATTTTCAATTCTGATTTCGACTTGTTCTAAGGCGATTACACTCCTCTGTCATCGCCGCTGTCGCACCTTCCGTCTTCGCTTGCCCCCTCTTTTGTTGTTAACTCTAATGTATTTTCAGTTATTCAGTTAAATAAGTTGATCCAATTCCGTTATAATTGGTTAGTTAGTTAGCTGATAGAAATGTGTATAAATAGTTAGCTTGTAACTCTGTACAAATCACTTGATGAATGCAATTCATTCTCAACCAAACTCTCTCTACTTTCTCCAATATGGTATCAGAGCAAATCATTCTTCCGCACTCTGATTCATTTGTGAACCCTAATTCGAGTTCCTCTTCTTCTTCTTCTTCTTCCAGAAATTCATCCATTGATGTGTTCTTTTTTCTTTCTTCACCAGAAATTCCTTCATTTCTGTGTTTCTTTGATCAATGGCGAATCAAGATGATGCTTCGAATCCATTGTTCCTTCATCCCTCCGATCATCCAGGTCTTCTTCTGGTTTCACAACCACTGACTGAAGACAACTATTACTCTTGGCACAGATCCATGAAATTGGCTCTGAATGGGAAGAACAAGTTTGGCTATGTTGACGGTTCTTTTCCCTGGCCTGAAGATGCTGATGATCGTGTTCGTGCTATTTGGAAACGCAATGATGATATTGTGTGCTCTTGGTTGCTGAATTCAGTGTCTAAGGACATTGTTTCCAGCATTCCTTATGATGGATCTTCTGCAGCTGTGTGGTTAGATCTCAAGAATCGCTTTAAGCAAACCAATGGACCTCGCACCTATCAACTTCGAAAGAATTTGGTGAGTCTTTCTCAAGGTTCATTGTCTATTACTCAGTATTACACAAAACTGAAGTCTGTTTGGGAAGAATTACAAGAATTCAAGCCTCAATGTAACTGTGTTTGTGGAGGAGTTAGGCCTCTTCTTGAATGCATACAGCTGGAGTATGTTTTGGTGTTCCTTATGGGACTCAATGATAGTTTTTCACACATTAGATGCCAGATACTTGCCATGAATCTGATCCCTCAAATTTCTAAAGCATTTTCCCTGGTGATTCAGGATGAGAAACAACGTGAAATAGGTGCTTCATCCTCCTTGAATTCTGAATCACAGGCTGTTTTTGCTGTGGAATCTCAGTCTGGCAAGCCAAATGGCAAGAAAGATCGTCCTGTTTGTACTCACTGTGAACTTATTGGTGATACCAAAGATAGGTGCTACAAGAATCATGGATATCCTCCAGGCTATAAGTCTAAGGCCATGAATTCTACTGCTGTGCACCAAGTTTCTGGACCTTCAGATAGCATTTCTCCAAATATGGCTATTACTGCTGATCAGTGCAAGATGTTGCTCTCACTGCTATCATCACAATTAGCTCATGCTGCTGTTCCATGTGCTACTGAGATCCCTCCTAATGAGTCTACAGGTCTTGTTCTTTCGGCTGTCTCTAATCCACATACACAATTCTCTTTTCATAAATTGGATTCTTGATTCTGGAGCTACTTGCCATGTTGCTTGTTGTCTTAATAATTTCATTTCTAGCACTATTGCACATAATTATTTTGTTACTTTACCAAATAAATCTTCAGTTTCTGTGCATTCCATTGGATCAGTTCAGTTAAGTCCTGATTTAGTGATACATAATGTCCTATACATACCTAGCTTTCATGTCAACTTACTGTCAGTTAGTGCCTTACTGTCCTCTTCCAATATTTCTGGTACCTTTCATTCTAACTCTTTCTTGATGCAGGACCTCAGTCACTCAAAGATGATTGGCAAGGGTGACCTTCTGCAGGGACTTTATGTCTTCAAGATTCACCCTTCCTCACTTCATGTTCCTGTTGTCCATGCTCAGAGTCAATGTAATTCATTTGTTTCTTGTAATTCAGTTTCAAATAAAAATGCACACAATTCGTGGCATGATAGATTAGGACACTTATCAACCAAATGTTTAGTCTTACTCAATAAAGAACTTGACTATTGTCTGCTTCTAGTTCACAATCATCTCATTCTTGTCAAATATGTCCTTCATCAAAACAGAAACGATTATCCTTTCAATCTTTTAATAACATGTCTGAATCACCATTTGATCTAGTGCACTGTGATATATAGAGACCTTATCATGTTCCTAGATATGATAATAAAAGATATTTCCTTACAGTAGTTGATGACCAAGGGTGGCAAAATGATCCATTTGTCCACCATCCATCCAGTCCATCCATAAGAAAATCCATCCAATCCATCCATTTATAAAAAAATAATATAAATGGATTGAATTATTTTTTTAGTGGATGGTTTATGATCCATCCAATATTTTTTAAAATCCATTGGACCAACAATCAAAAATGTAATGGATCAACTTTAATACATTCCAAAACCAATTTATTTTTTTCATATTATTTTTCACCAAATAAAAAAAACCTCCATTTGTAACAAAAAAAAACTCCATCTAATTTTCTCTTCTGTTCCCTATTATTTTTTCTTCACTATTTTTTATTTTATTTATCTGCTTTTTTTTTCTTTTTTTGTTATATTAAGTATTAACTAATTAATTGTTCTCAATCACCAGTAGTAGTCTACGTTATCACGTACGTTTTCTTTTTTCGTTGCCTTTTTTTTTTATGGGAAACTTTTTAAAAAAAGTATTAACTAATTGAAAGCACAGAAAGTCGTAACAAGTTTCGTAAAACAACGTCATGGAACATTGTGGCAAAACAACCTCTGTAGATGCACATAATCAATAACTCCCATAAAATAATAGAAAAATGGTCGTGATACAAAATGGTTGTGAGATAGAGTGGAGAGAGAGTAAAGATAGAGAGAGAGTAGGAAAATAAGGAGAGAGAGAAAGGGTAGAGAGAGGAAGAAAGATGAGAGAGAGGGTGAGATAGAGGATGCATTGGATATCCATCCATGAAAAGTTGTTAATGGATGGATCGCATGGATTTTATTTAATGGATCATGGATGGATTGGATTTTTTTATTGAATTTTTAATGGATTATAATGGATTGTTTTTAATCCATCCGTTAAGATCCGAATAAAAATTTATCCGATCCATCTATTTGCCACCCTTATTGATGACCATACAAGGTTTACATGGATATATATGCTACAACATAAATCTGAGGCAAAAAAACTCATTGAGCAATTTTTTGCTCTAGTGGAAACTCAATTCCACACCACCATTAAACAAATTGGAACAGACAATGCCAAGGAATTGTCTTTAACAGACTATCTCTCAAGTAAAGGCACCTTGCATCAGTTTAGTTGTGTTGAAAGTCCACAACAAAATTCAGTGATAGAGAGGAAGCATCAACATCTTCTCAATGTGGCCTGAGCACTTTATTTTCAATCCAAAATTCCCATTGTTTTTTTGGGGAGAATGCTTGAAAACTGTTGTGTTCTTGATAAATAGAACTCCAACACCCTTGTTAAAGGGCAAAACACCTTATTAATTACTGTTCAACAAGACTCCCAACTTTGCAGCACTCAGGTTGCTTAGCTTTTGCATCTACATTGCCTTTAAAAAGGGATAAATTGACTCCTAGAGCTGTTCCAACAGTGTTCATGGGTTATCCTATTGGCTACAAAGGATACAAACTATATGATCTTGCCACAAGACAGTTTATCATTTCAAGGGATGTTGTTTTTCATGAAGATACATTTCCATTTCAGAGTATCCAGAACTTTGATGCCACTATAGATCCATTCCCTGACATAGTGGTTCCTTTACCCTTATCTGATGCTTATGTACCAGCACCACCTCCCAAAATGGAAATTCCATTTCAGCCTGAGCCTCAACCCCCAGGTCCTGTGCAACCTGCACATGCCTCTCATGAACCACCAGTTCGAAGGTCTGGAAGAGCTACTAGGCAGCCAGCCTATTTACAACAGTATCAATGTAACAACATTACTTCTTATCCCATCTCCAAATATCTGTCTCATGATAATCTGTCTCCATCATATTCTGCCTTCATCAACCAAGTCTCAAGCTTTTATGAGCCAGAGTTTTATCAGCAGGCTGCCAAGTTCCCTGAGTGGCAGAAAGCAATGGCAGAAGAGATTGCTGCCATGGAGACAAACAACACTTGGACTTTGGTTCCCTTCCCACATGGCAAACACACCATTAGATGCAGATGGGTGTACAAGGTCAAGACTAAGCCAGATGGTTCGGTTGATAGGCTCAAGGCTCGATTGGTTGCAAAGGGATATACACAGCAAGCTGGAGTGGATTTTAGGGACGCTTTCTCACCTGTGGCAAAGTTAACCACTGTGAGAGTCCTTCTGTCCTTGGAAGCTATTAAAGGTTGGCATTTGTTGAGCTAGACGTCAACAATGTCTTCCTAAATGGGGATCTTTTTGAAGAAGTTTACATGGAGTTGCCTCTTGGTTACAAGGTTGAGGGGGAGAATTTGGTATGCCGTTTGAACAAGTCTATCTATGGTTTGAGACAAGCCTCTCGCCAATGGTTCACTAAGTTCTCTACAGCCTTGATCACTTGCAGTTTTACACATTCCAAGAGTGATTACAACTTGTTCACCATCGGATCAGGAACCTCCTTTGTTGCACTTTTGGTTTATGTAGATGACATTATAATAGCATCTCCTGACACTACTGCTGTTCATACAGTCCAGCTTCAATTGCAGAAACTCTTTAAGTTGAAACTACTTGGTGATTTGAGGTATTTCCTTGGGCTGGAAATTGCCGAGTCTCACAAAGGGATCTACCTATCTCAAAGGAAATATGTTCTTTCACTCCTTGATGATATTGGCATTCTTAACAGCAAACCCACAACTCTTCCAATGGAACCAAATTTGAAGCTGAGATCTAATGATGGTGACCCTTTGCCAAACGGTGCTCAATATCGAAGGTTAATTGGAAGATTGCTCTATCTCACCATATCAAGGCCTGACATTAGCTTTGCTGTCAACAAGCGTCAGTACATGTCCTCCCCAACTATTGCTCATCTTGATGCAGTGCATCATTTACTGAGATACCTCAAAACCAGTCCTAGCACGGGTTTATTCTTTTCTGCATAGTCCTCTTTGTCCCTCAAAGCATATGCTGACTCCGATTGGGGCAACTGCCCAGATACTCGCAGGTGTACTGGCCATTGCATCTTTCTTGGTGACTCTCTCATCTCTTGGAAGTCCAAAAAACATCATGTGGTCTCTCGGTCCTCAGTAGAGGCTGAATACAGGGCTCTTGCAAGTGTTGCTAGTGAATTGCAGTGGCTGACTTTCCTGCTCAAAGATTTTGAGATATCAGTTGGTCCTACATTGCTGTTTAGTGATAGCCAATCTGCAATACACTTGGCTTCCAACCCTACTTTTCATGAGAGGTCCAAGCACATAGAGATTGATTGCCATTTTATAAGAGAGAAGGTATTAGCAGGGATCATTCGGTTAATACATGTAAAATCTACACATCAACTTGCAGACCTGCTTACCAAACCAGTCACAGCACCTATTTTTCATTCCTTGATCTCCAAGTTGGGCATTCGGGACATCTGCCTCCCAACTTGAGGGGGAGTATTAACTCTAATGTATTTTCAGTTATTCAGTTAAATAAGTGGAACCAATTCTGTTATAATTGGTTGGTTAGTTAGCTGATAGAAATGTGTATAAATAGTTAGCATGTAACTCTGTACAAATCGCTTGATGAATGCAATTCATTCTCAACCAAACTCTCTCTACTTTCTCCAATATTTGTGCACCATTATTGTATTAATTGAAATGTTCTTCTCTTTCAACAGAAAACTCCACAACATGGTAAAATATGCAGCAATAGCTCGGGGAGATGCTGAGATATTCATGAAATTCGCACAGGCCGGGTACAAGGAGAAGATATGGGATCACGCAACAATAGCTTCAGGAATTAGCTAACTTTTCAATTAACTGCTCGCAAATTATATTAAACTGAGGATTTGCTTGATGGGTCGGTGGTAACGGCTCAGACTAGCGGCACGCGGTCGGGGACACAGGGTGCCGCTGGTGAAGGGTACTGCGCCTAAGTGAGGGAAAGAAAAAAGGATTTTAATAAAAAAAATATAAAGAAAGTGAAGAGGGTCACGTGATTTACTAATCATCAACAAGTGATAGACATTGGATGCAAATAAATAGGATCAATGGCTAATATTGAGTGTAAGAGGCGTAATATTAAAGTGATGTAAGTTGATCCCTCCTTTTATATATATAGTTTAATTGTTGTATACTGTCTGTGTAAAAAAATTTACTCCGTCAACCAATCAAAAATCAAGATATAAACGACTTTTAAAATAATTAGGATAAGAGTTAAATATTTTCAATGAAAATATAAATTCTGATTGGTTGAAAGTGTAATCAAATAATAATGTGAATAAAATAAAAGTAAGTACATAGAATTATTCAGAAAAAAATATATATACTTGCAAAATGATGGCCAACTGTAATTGGTTTTAGTTTGATAGCATGTTGTAATTAAAAACTGACTCGAACTACTAGAATATTACTGAAATAGTGAAATCAACTCAAACTGTCCCAATCGAAATGGTTGAAAATCGAAGAATAAAAATAAAAAAAATTTAGAACAAGATCAGACCATCAGACAAGAACCAGAAAGCTCGGAGAAAAATAGCTCAATGTAAAAGCTAAGTAAAATAAGAATAGCTCAATCCATAATTCACGTGACACAGAAAAGAACTCTCATTCATCTAGTACTTTGGATAAAATCAAAGTATTAACGTTTGACAAGTTTCAACGAAGTTAAACATGATCTCAATCAAGTCCCAAGAAAGTATTCCTCAAAGTTTGCAATTTTGTTATTACAGAGCAGAGAAATTTTTCAGCAAACTAGCTCTATCTTGTGTTGATGGAACTTCCTCTCAAACTTTAATCAATTAGCATATGTTTTAGAGAGGATATAAGCAGCTCTCTCCTCCTCAAATGAATATTCAAATGGTTGAGCATTCTTTGCAGCAGAGGTAGAACTAGAATATACACAAGGTGTGTCTGGTGTAGTGGCAGCCAGCATAGGGACTGAAGTTAAAGGAGTGGTTGGTACTGGAAGTCCCAGATTCTTTGGGGTCCTGTTTTCTTCATCGCCAACAATAATTGACTTTGAAGGGGGTGTTCCTTTTAGCATTTGACATTTTTGCTGTATTGGGGTTGCCATATTCTGTATTTTTGTTTGGTTTTCTTGAGATCTTTTTATGTTGGCTTTAGAGAGGACTGAGGAAGAAACTGGAGAGAGGGGCTTCCTAGCCAATGGTGTCTGAATTTGAATTTCCTTTTCTGCACTATACATAGCCGTCTTCATCGAATGACCAACAATTTTAGGGGTATCCTTTCCTGTGTAAGTTTCTATTGACATTAAGCATTTAAAATTGAGAAGTAACATCAACTGATAAACAGGCACTGAACTAGAAAAGTTTAAATACCTGAGAACTGAGCTGCATGGCATGCATTCTTGTTGCGAAGGATAGAGCCTTTCTGACTGGTAGTGTTACCCATTTTATTAGATTGCTGAATGAGTGCAGCATGTCTTGCATCCTGAAGCATTGCTCCACCAATGGAAGATTTTCTGATACTTGGAAATCCTGTTGAACATCTGGGAGCCTTCTTTCCACTTTTAGTTGGGCTGGGTTTTGAGCCAAAAAGTGTTTCATGCTCTGCCATTAATTGCCCCTGAAGTCTCTTTTGATCCTAAAATTGTTACAAAATAGAAACAACTGAATTATATAGATTATGAGTTGAAACAAGTAAAATGTCTGGAAGAGAATTCCTTGCATTATACTGCATATCTAGTTACAATAATGTACTTCATACCCTCTGCCTTTGCCTTTCATTCTCTTTCTCCTGCCTCAAGATGCTGTAATCTTCAAGCATGGAAAGTAGTCGGCTCTGACCACATCCATGAAAACAAACATACATGAAAGGATATCAGATGTATCCAGTAAAAGGAATGGAATTTATATGACAACTGCTCTACTTTGGATGTAATTTTCCAATAGAAGTCTACCTCATCACGATATTTCATAAAATTTAGCAGACTAATTAATACAAATTGCATAAATGGTTGTGCTAAAAATACTTACTCCTCCATACAAAAACTCGAGTCCTCTTTCTTTCTCCCATGCAGTAACTTTTAAAACTAATGCCTCTACCATCCCTGCTTCAATCACATAGAAAGTAAAGACAAGGTCCATAATTCAAACACTATATAAATTAAACTCCTCTTGATACGTCAAACTCCTGTGCTAAATCACTGAACCAATAATAAAAGAAAAACGCAGCTAAAAATATACAAAAAAACTGCATACAAATGATACAATTAATTTGCTGACTTCAACAATGTCAACTGTCAACGTTTAGTCCAAATCAGGCTTATTGGGAACTTTGAACATAAATGCACAGATGCCACTGCAAAATGATAGTAACATATTTTGAAGAAATAATTGTGATGTGCAGAGGGATACTTACCAGGAATTTTGCTTAACAAAGCACGGGCCTTCTCAGCACGTTTGAGGGCAAGATGCGCACCTCTTCCAGCATTATATCGATTATCATCCTAACAAACCAATTAAAAAAATAAAGCAAGGGAAAAAATAAAAATGGAAATATCCATTATGGTCAATTACAATAGTGCCACACCCTGTTGTACTCCTCTAGCCAGCTTTCTTCTTTACTAGCAGCCAACCACTTCTCAACCTTTTCAAGGATTTCTTTCCTGCTAAGAGCTTCCTCTTTTGTCTTTGTAATTTGGTGCTCAATTTGTTCCAACTGTCTTTCATGGTTGACAGATTCTACAATATGGATTCAAAATGAATGAGAGGACAAATAATGAGATTCATGGAACATTTTGATAATCAATAACAAAAATGGTATCAAATTAATATCCCAATGTTTTGTACCAGTCTTATGAATAACATATGAGAAAAAGGCAGAAATGTAAATTAACAGCCATATCTTTGTTTTTCTGTTAATGATTATCTATCACCGGAAGAATCTAGCGACCGACTAGCCTATGCGTTGGTTACTTAACATATATCTTTAAATACTTTAAAGTCAAAATTTCACAAACTGTGGAATCGTTATACAATAAATGAAGAACGTTATAACTAGCAGCAAGCTTTAAAAAAATGTGGAAAATCTTAGTTACCAGAGTCTATAAACTCAATTGGATGTTCACTAGGAAAAACTGCTTGTATAGACAAATGTGTACTCCTGCATATTTCCTCTAACTCCATCTTCTTTCTCAGTAAAACTTCTTTTATTTTGGTTGATTTAAGTTGTTGAAGCCTTCCAACTTCTCTCTCAACCTGCAAGGAGTAAAACCCATCTAGTTGATCACATATTTAATAGTGAAAACTACAATCAAATTCAAGCAAATTGATTTTAGGTGAAAAGGGAGAAGAACAGAACATAGACTATAAGTCTAAGATCAAAACTCACATAGATGACAGAGTCAATTGAGAGCACATTAGGCTCAGTAAATTCAGATTCCAAAGCAGCAATTTTACTGGTTACATTGTGAAATTTTTGTTGTTCCTCAAGTGGTGTATCCATCAAATTCCACATCTCTAATAGTTCAGTTGCTAGACTTTGAAGCTGATTCAGCATGAAAAGTCAGAAAGGCTGCTTGAAATTAAAATGATTTTTGACAGAATGAAGAAAAGAGCATGAATACTGACCTTCTGCATTCTCTGTATTTTAACCTCTTTCAAAATTTGTACTTCAGAAGTCAAATTCTTTAGTGTTTGGTCGCTTACATCTTTTGTTTTAGATGAATTAACCATGGTGGGGCAAATCTCACAAATCTTGTCTTTGACATCCAAACCAAGGACTGAGCACAATGAACTAAGAATGTTCAGGTGGTCAGATACCTGCTTTTGTCGAGTGGCCTATGGCAATTTAAAAGAAAAATCATTCAACCTTTGAAAGATTTTTTCTTCGGGAAGGAACAGGCTTGGAAGAAAACAAGAGCATTAACAATATGATTCACGCTGCATTGCAGCATTAATTCAGGCTGCATTGCAGCATTACTGAAAACATGGACAATATCCACTTCTGTCTACCAACATCTTATGGCAACAAAGAAAATAGGAGTAAAGACAGAAAATAACCTTTTCATTTTGGAGTTGAAGTAACTGACTTCTTAATTCTTCTAGTCTTTTCAAAGATAGGTTGTTCTCATCTAAATGTGCATTAACCCCCATGCAGCCATATAGCTCATTGGAAATATTCTGCAACTGATATAAGACTTCTAAAAACTGTTTCTTCCTCTCAGTTTTTAGCCTACGCATCTCCTCAAGTTGTGAAACCACGGTTTCACATCCTTTCTTCAAGTTTCCACAAGACTTCAACTCAAACTGAGGACACACCAACAGAAGTTTGTCAATTGTAAAATTTCCCTACATCCGTGAAAATAGATAAATCATAAAACCAATTTGGGAGTGCCAAAATGACTTACACGTAATGGCTGTTCACCCATTGCCGCACAGATGCCTGCAATTTCTGCTTCAAAATCAGCAATTTCTTGCTGAATTCGTGCTCTATACTGCTTTGCTTCATCCACTTTTTTCCTATACAACTCAAGACACTTCTGTTCTATTTCAAGCAACATTGCATCCCTTTGAGAATCAGACTCTCCAACTTCATCCCATATTATCTTACATTCAACACACAAGGATCAACCAAACCGAAAATATACAATGTCAAGAAGCAGCAGAGAGAAAACAATAAAGAATAGAAGATGAGCAAAAAGAGATTCTTCTAAACATAGACATATCGGAGAACCTGAAGTTCTTTTAGTAACATAGCACATGTTGTTTCTTGATCAGCAAACTGACTGCTACGGTTGCTAAACATGGTAAACCAAGTATGCTGAAAGAGAAAAGTAAAAAACAATGTTGATAAGAATAGAACTCATTTTTTCCACTAAATATATACACACTTAAATCCAATCAAACATTGACAATTTCCCATAGGAGGATTATTAGGTAGATTGAGTAGAAGGATTTAGAATTATTCTTTCCATTAAAAAGAGCTGATTTTTTCCTTACATCAAATAAACATCCTACTCAATGACTCTCCAGGAAGCCAAAAAAAACAAAAACAAAAACAAAAAACAGAAAGAAAAGGAAATTTTCTTTTGGATACAGTGACTGTGTGTAAGACCCAAAAATGTCATGAATGTGTCATCATATGCACACTCTGTTCACAAGCATATCTCTAATGAATCAATGATTCAATTATATGATGATGATAATAGTCATTTCCTAGTGATCATAGTTTTGTATTTTGGTTGTGGTCATAGACTCAGACTCATAGTTGCAGGATTGCAGCTACTTTATCATAATTATGGATAATTGTGAGAAAATATTGGTGATGTGGCCGTAATTGACATCGCAATCCGACGCCTAAACAACCAAAGCTTCACTAATAACTTACTAGTGATTAAAAAAAAAAAAGAACTATTTTTCTCATCTATCCTATGCTAATGAAACAATTATTTGATGTATGATCATCAAATTATCAATTACAGGGGAAAAAAGACGTAAATCTTCAAACTTTTCAATAGTTTCGAAATTTCTTAAATCCACTGTTCCTCTAGTTTTTCACTTTCCTCCGATCGAGCCAAGACAGGAATCTGGTACACCAGACCCTGGCTACCTTGGTTCCTATCCGCACCAATCCAACCAGATAGATCAGGCACCTGATGCGCCGAGGACCCGTGCCCGATGCTTCCCTCGTTCCCTTGGTTCCTCTATGCAACATGCAGAAAGGGGGAATAAAAAACAAAAACCAGACAGTTGATGGGAAATTGAATGCTGAATGTTGAACGTTCAAAATATTCAAACAAAAAAAGTTTTTTTTTCCTTTCCTTCATTTTCTCAGAAACCAAACAGGGCTGAGTGGAAAGAATGCCAGTGAAAACAAACCCGATGACGCGAAATTCAGGCTTCACAAGTGCTCGCAGGTACGTGCGAATCGTTCACTGAAGAAAACAAGTTGAGAATTTTAGGGTTTTCGAAGTTGAAATGGGATTTGAAGAATAAAAAGAGGGGATTTTGAGTGCAGAGTAGAAGTGTAGATGTAGAACAATGAAGGAAGCGTGAGAATCGAAATCGGTATTGGGATGGAAACAGAGCGGGAGGAGCCGTTTTCTCGGGGTTCAGAACCCAATCAGATTTTGCCACGTCATCGGGTAATGATGATGCTTGATGATGTGTCGGATATAAACTTAGGAGCGTGTAATTCTTTTTATTTAATTATTATTCGTTATACAATTTTTATTTAATTTTTTTGGTGCTAAGGAGCGTGTAATTCTATATATGGACATTTATTTGCTTTGATGAGTGGGTGGATGGTCAAACATTTGAATTTCAAAAATGGTATTGGTTTAATAAAACGTTTAACTTTCTATTTATGTTTTAATTAATTAATTAATCAAAATCGTAATTTTATTTTTTAATTAATATTAATATTAATGTCACTTAAATGATGAAATTTGGATAAATTATTTAAGTTCCATTTTTCAAAAAATAAAATAAGACAATTTTGAGAAGGCAAGTTGAAATTTCCATGACATTTACTCTAGTTTGGAGGTTATGAAAATCAATAGTTAATTTGTTGCTCTAAACAACCAATTGATAATTTGTCTCATAGTCAATCCAAAAAGACGAAACTTGTGGGAATACATCGGGATACCATTGGAGAGCCAAAACCCTAATTACGGTTGTTCGTTATAAAAAAAGACAATTTTAAGACTTCTCCGTGCAATGGATAGCGGAGACTATGGTACACCTTCATAAAAGTGATGTACACAAACACCTTATGATTAATCAATCTAGATGATATCATGTTTTCATTGCCTTGTACACAGGCAACTTCTAAGGTGAGATACCTTAACATATCTCCCACCGTAAGAGACCAAAAGAGGTCTTTATTTGAAAAAAAAAAGATTTTACTTTTTACCCCTCTTCTATGATTTCTTTTCACTCTATATTATCTCTTCCACCATCTCCTCTCTCCTCCGCCACCCCACCGTCTCTGCCTTCCCTCCCACTGTCACTTCCGCCACCCCCACTACCCGGATCAAGTCGCATGTCATGTCAGTCTCCCCTCACCTAATCCAACCTTTCTGTTAAATAATTTGTTAATTATTGTAATTGATAGAGTACTTATTGTAATTGATAGAGTACAATTAATTTCCTTTTTAGTATACGTGAGTATATGCATAATGTTAGGCATAATGTTAGGATCCTATTCTGAAACATTTCTATAAAGGTATGATTTGTGATAATGAATAAAATAATTCAGCCATATCTGGTCTCTTTATGGTACTAGAACAACGATCTGGGAAACCCAACAAACACAAATTAACCTTAGCCAAGGTAGCCATGACAGATGATAATGAAAAAACCCCATCATCATCAACCAAATGGGACATGGCTCCTACTCCAAGATGGGAACAACCCCATCACCCTCTTTACCTCCATCATTCAGACCAACCAGGTGCAGTCCTTGTACCACAACCTCTGGTGGAAGACAACTACAACACATGGGTTCAGTCCATGAGCATGGCCTTGACGGTCAAAAAAAATCGGTCTCATTGATGGATCTATCTTGAAGCCAAAGGAGAATAACTTTGATGAACTTTTGCAATGGACGTGTTGCAATAATTTAGCCAATCAAGTTGGTAAAAATTCAAATCATGATGAATTCTCAGGTAAAGCCTTTCCATTCACTCAAAATGGAAAGAAAATTATTTGGATCCTCGATAGTGGTGCTACTGACCACATTGTTTGTAGCCCTCATCTCCTCACTGCTTCAAAAACTGTTGAAAATCATACTATTGAGTTACCAAATGGCTCATTGGCACAAGTCACACATGTTTGCAAGATTATTTTCTCTCCCAACTTTATCCTTGATAATGTCTTGTCTGTACCACTTTTTCAGTTAAATTTAATTTCCATTAGCAAGCTAGCCTTGGATTCATTTTATATTACAATTTTTCTCAGACAATTTTGTGTTATTCAGGACTTACGATATGGGAAGATGATTGGGACGAGAATTGAGCGGGGGGGACTCTACTATCTCAATCAAGCAGAGAAAGGATCCTGTGATTCTGTTCAAGCCATAGCCCCTGCTCTTTGGCATCAACGCCTTGGACATCCTTCTCACAAAATTTCCATGTTATTTCCTTTTTTCAATAACAAATCTTGTGAACCAGACAAATGTTTAATTTGCCCATTGGCCAAACAAACTCGATTACCATTTCCAGTGAGTTTTATTGCTAGCCAATCTTGTTTTGATTTAATACATGTTGACATTTGGGGTGGCTATCATGTTCCTTCACTTTCATGAGCAAAATATTTTCTCACTATTGTTGATGATTACACAAGAAGCACATGGGTTTATTTGATGAAACAAAAAATCAGAAACACGTAACTTCTTGGTCAAGTTCATTAACATGGTTGAAAACCAATTCAATGCCAATGTCAAAATTGTTCGTAGTGATAATGGTCCAGAATTCAAAATAGACAATTTTTATGCCATAAAAAGAATCATCCATCAATCTAGTTGCGTCAACACACCCCAACAAAATGGTGTTGCTGAGCGCAAACATAGATATTTGCTAAATGTTACCCGTGATTTGCTTTTTCAAAGTGGTCTTCCAAAACAGTTTTGAGGGGATGCTATCCTCACTTCAACATACCTCATTAATCGCACACCTACACCACTCCTTCAAGGTAAAACACCATATGAAAAATTACTTAATAAACCCCCCAATTATTCACAACTAAGAATCTTCGGTTGTTTGTGTTTTGCATCTACACACCCCACCAAGCCCGCTAAATTTGACCGTCGTTCCACTGGTTGTCTTTTCCTTGGCTACCCTTATGCCCAAAAAGGATATCGTGTATTTGACCTTCAACTTCAAAAGGTTTTTGTTTTACGTGATGTTCTTTTTTATGAGGACGTATTTCCATTCAAAACACCAAAAACTTCCGCTGCCACACCATCAATGCCTCACCCTATTTCACCTTATCCTTTTCTTCCCAAGAATACCACAAACACTATAGACCTAAACACTCATCATAGCACCGATAACCCTCAAATCCCACAACCTTCCAATTTTGAATCTTTAAATCCATCCTATTTAGACCAAGACCCTCCATCACCTTCCATAAATATGCCATCCCTTGAAATAATGCCCCAACCTGACATTGAAAATCTCCCACCCAAGAATACCACTCACAATCAAACGGAAATCACTCCGCCACCGCCACCAAGACACTCCACTAGATATACTAAAATACCAATATTTTTACAGGACTTTCATGTTGAGGCAACCCTCCCATCTAGGACCATTCCTTCATCTTCAACGAACGTGGTCACCTCCCAAGGTACTTCTCATCCTCTTTCCCAATTTTTATCTTATGATTGCATTTCCCTAAGTCATAAAGCATTTACCACTCAACTGACACTTCACAAAGAACCCAAGAATTTTCAACTTGCTAATCAAGATCCGAGGTGGCGTGACGCCATGCATCATGAAATCCAAGCCCTCCAAGCCAACAATACTTGGAGTCTTGTCCCTCTGCCATCTCACAAAAAGCCTATCGGTTGCAAATGGGTTTACAAACTCAACCCCGACGGAACTGTTGAGCGTTACAAAGCTCTCTTGGTTGCAAAAGGCTATAGTCAAATTGAAGGTATTGATTACCGAGAGACTTTTGCTCCCGTTGCTAAACTATCAACAGTCCGAGAACTCCTTAGTGTTACAACCGTACGAGGATGGCACTTGCACCAACTTGACATTAATAACGCCTTCTTACATGGAGATCTCTATGAAGAAGTCTACATGTCCATCCCACCCGGTTTCGAATGAAAGGGGGAGAACCGTGTCTGCAAGCTACACAAGTCAATTTATGGTTTAAAACAAGCATCGTGATAATGGTTCTTAAAACTGTCTAGTGCCCTTAAGAAGGCTAGATTTCAGCAATCATGGTCAGACTACTTGTTGTTTGTTCGAAACCATGCAGGTAGTTTTATTGCATTATTAATTTATGTTGATGATGTGATATTAGCGGGCAACAACCTGCAGGACATTACAAGCACCAAACATTTCCTCTCAAATCATTTTAATTTGAAAGACATGGGGCCATTTAAATGTTTCTTGGGGATAGAAGTTGCGCGATCAAAACAAGGAATCACATTGTGTCAAAGAAAATATGCTCTAGAAATTCTTGAAGATGCAGGGTTCTTAGGTGCCAAGCCCTCACGGTTTCCTGTTGAACAGAACCTTTCACTCACAGAAACGAGTGGGAAGTTACTAGTTGATCCAAGTCCATACAGGCGTCTTGTGGGTCGACTAATTTACCTCACCATCACAAGGCCAGATCTTGTTTATGTTGTCCATGTATTGAGTCAACTCATGGACAAGCCTAGGCAACCTCATCTTGAAGCTGTTCACAAGGTTCTAAGGTATACCAAACAAGCACCGAGTCGGGGAATTTTGTTACCATCTACAGGTTCACTAGAACTACGTAAGTGATGCCGATTGGGCTCGGTGCAAGGATACAAGAAGGTCGGTAACTGGTTATTGTATTTTGTTGGGTCAAGCACCAATCTCTTGGAAAACTAAGAAGCAACATACCGTGTTGCGTTCAAGCGTAGAGGCAGAATATCGTTCCATGGCCACTACTTGTTGTGAGATTACTTGGTTGAAAAATATACTGAAAGACTTGAAGGTGACTCACACACAACCAGTTACATTGTTTTGTGACAACCAGGCTGCCATGCATATTGCTTCAAATCTAGTGTTTCATGAACGAACGAAGCACATAGAGATCGATTGTCATTTGGTACGTGAGAAGATTCAAAGTGGGCTAGTGCGAACAGCTTATATTCGGACCACAAGACAACTGGTTGACTTATTCACCAAACCATTGAGTTCAACACAGTTTGAAATGCTACTCAGCAAGTTGGGTGTCATTAACATACACTCCAACTTGAGGAGGAGTGTTAAAGGAAATAATCATGCCAAATAATTTGTTAATTATTATAATTGATAGAGTACTTATTGTAATTGATAGAGTACAATTAATTTCCTTTTTAGCATACATGAGTATAGGCATAATGTTCGGCATAATGTTAGGATCATATTCTGTAACATTTCCGTAAAGGTATGATTTGTGATAATGAATAAAATAATTCAACCATATCTGGTTTCTTTACTTTCTACTATCGCTCTCTGAATCCAACGCGTTTCACAACCTCCCCAATTTCAAAGTCGTAGCTGTTATCACTACAAAAAAAAGGTTATTTAGCGACCAAAATAGTGACCGAATTTGTTGGTTGCTGTTTGCGACCGAAATGGCAACCGATTATAGGATCCACATGAAACCTGGTTATAGTAGATACTGCGACCGAACAAGCGACCGAAATAGAACGTAGCAGAGTTATCGGTCGCTATTTCATTCGCTAAATAAAGGAAAGTAAAAGTCAAAACATACTGACTTTTTAGCGACCGAAATGGCGACCGAGTTAAATGCAAGGGTTAAATTTTAATTATATTTGTGACCGATATTTATTCGGTCGCTAAACGATGCGTAAAAAAAATTAAATAGAGCGTATTAGCAATCGGTCGCTAAATTGATAAATTCAAATTTCAAATTAACCCATTTAGAGACCGATTTAGTGACCGATATTAAATCGGTCGCTAATCATAAAAACCCTAAAACGCACGCGGCCTCCCCCTTCCTCCCCCTTCCTCCCCATTTTTCCTTTTCCCTATTGTTTCTTCCCTTCCCTGCTCAGCTCCTCTCCTCCTCTCTTTGTCCGACAGCTCCTCCGGCAAGGCCACCACGAGCGACCCCCACCCCCACCACAAACCAACACGTGCCACCCCTCCTTGCCCCTCATTTCCCTTTCCCTCTTCTCTCCCCTCTTCTCTGTTACCCCCACCCCCCACCACTGCGAGCCGCCGCGGTCCGGCTACAACCACCCCCACCCCCACCACTGCGAGCCCAGTTTTCCCTTTCCCTCTATCTCCCTGTATCTCTTCCCCTCTATTGCTCTGTTTTTTTAATCTTCTTTGAATTTTCTTTTGCCTCCCTGCAGAGCCACCACCACCACCTGAGAGCCACCGTGCACCACCGGTCCACCACCACCTCCGGTAAGTTCCCTCTCTCTGCTCTCTGCCCTCTGCTCTCTGCTTTCTGGCTCTTTGAAGGCTCTGTTTTGTTTGTATTTTTGGAGCAAAAATTACAACTTGCTTCTTTTATTTTTATTTTCACAAATCCATTACCTTGTAAATCTGTAATGGTAAATAGTAGACCATATGTTAGTAATATGGGTGCACTTTTTAGAGAATGCATGAGTTATATTGGTACTGTGATGAATATAACAAACTTGTGAATCTAGACAGCAGCATTGACTATGTGTTTGAATACTGGATTTTCAACATGGAGTGTTGCCTTCATATGGTTTGTTGTGTCAATCTGTTGTTATATCTCTTTTCAATCATCATTTGTTTTTCATCTTAGGTTCATTTAATTATTCCTAATATTTATTCATGCTTGAAAACAAATTGATATGTATAACAGCAGTGTATCATGAAAGTGAAAATTTTGAATGGTTTTAATATAGGTGTAAGGTTCATTTAAATTGCTTTGTGTGGGTGCACATTGTTCCTGACAACGAAAATGAAGAGTGATGCTGGAAAGTTTTTTATGTTGGTAGCACTATTTTAAAGAGCAATGTTAGATACCCTTAAATAGCAATTTGTTTCAAAATATGTTATATGATACCCTTTTAACCTACTTTAAGATTATGCTTGGTTGATGATGCTTAATTTTTTTTATGCTGTCACATGAAGGCCTAACAGCCATGAGCCATGATCTTTTTTTTATTTATTTATATGAATGCTCTGGTTTGATCAATTTCTTGTTTTACTTTGTATGTATATGTGTGTGTACTGTTTGGCTTATCTGTCATACAGTATTTGTTACATTCTGTTATTATTTACCCATCTAGCATACAAGCTACAACTTACAAGTGAGCACAAGAGAAGCTCATTTTAGTTACTCTGTGCAATGAGTTTGTGCTGTAAACTTTTAATAGGATCAATGGGTTTATATGTTGTTTCTCGATAGGATTTGTGAATATAGCTGCTTGAAAATGTACTTGACTGAAACTAAAGAGATGGTGATGCTACTGTGATTGTAGCTAGTGTGCATTTTTTTATTTTCATTCTTTTTATTTTATGCAACATAACTGTATTCACTATTGACTAAAAAATGCTCAATTTTCAAGTATTATTATACTGGTTGAACCTTTGATCTATGTGATGTTACCTGTTGATGATTGAAGCTGTTAAGCATTGAAAATTAGATTTTCTGTTCTCTATTACTTGCTAAATTGTTTGGTATTGCCTAAGAGGATTTTTGATTTCGTAAGTCATCTTGGTGAACATGCTACGCTGGTTTGTCTCATGTGCATTGCTCCATTTTACCACTTTTCTTTTTATTACTTCTGTTATATTACCTCTTTGTTTAGGGTTCCTGCACTATCAGTTCCGCACACTTTCTTCCCTTCCATTCACGCCACCTGCACACAGCACACTTTGGGCACACTTATATAAGTTGTTGAAGTACATAACATACCTTTTTTTTTATTGCTTTGCCACTAAAACAATGCCCGGCTTAAACAAGCTATGGTACTGATATGTAATGAAAATGTTTTGCTTATACTTTCATGAGTGGCAAGTGTGCAAGTAGGTTAATGATTTCCAAGTTTATACTTTTATCACAAAAGCCTTTGTTGATGTTATTATTTTTTCTTACAGTTTTCTTTGTCTATTGACAACCGCTCTAGTCGTTGCCCGTTTTCTCTATTTACTTGGAGTTGAGGTAGGTCAAATACTCTATCTTTTTCTTTGTTGCTAGTGGTTCTTGAAGACTTTGAATTGATTTGTTGATTGTTAGTGAAGAGCTGAGCTCAATAGGATTCTGGTTGTGTGCTGGTAGATTAGAAATGATGCATGTGGTTGCAATTGAATATGTTGTTTGTTAGTGGAGAGCTGAGCTCAATAGGATGTTGGTTGTGTGCTGGTAGATTAAAATTGTTGCATGTAGTTGCAAACTTTATATGTTGTTTGTTAGTGGAGAGCAAAGCTCAATAGGATGGATGTGTCAATTCTATGCCTTGATTGCCATTTTTATGTCTTTAATAATGTTTTTGTCGCTAAAATTGTGCTCTGTATATAGAGTTAAATTTGTATCTTCTGTTATGGTTAATGAGTTAGAATAGCCTTAGTGGAGAGCAGAGCTCAATAGGATGTGATCCTGTCAAAAAGGCGGGATGCTTGTTGTGTGTTGCTAATTTATAAGTTATGCATGTGTTTGACAATTATGTGTTACTTGTTAGTGGAGAGCGGAGCTCAATAGGATGTTTGCTACTATATTTTATCTAAGTTTGTATTGAATTATGCTTCAATATATATTTGTTGAAGTATGTTGCAATCCTTATAAGTCAATGGTTTTATTTTCTGTTAGAGTTAATTATTAAGTTACGAAAGCCTTAGTTTCCTATTTGAGATTCAATATTAATGAGCATGCGTACCTTCTCAGGGTACGCATGCTCATTGTATTGAATCTTGAATTGTCCAAGTGGGACAGTTTGGGAAAAAACCTTTTTCACACTCGTATAATAGTCATTTCAATGTTCAAATGCCTTACATACTTGTTGAAATCTCGGTCTTATGCATTTCCTTTTGTTCTCCTGGTGCATACTTGATCGCGGTGATTCTCACCGTGCTCGAGTCGTGTACTTGGAGACCGATGGGAAATGCTGCCAAAATTTTGTCAAGTATAAGGTATTTGAATATGGGAATAACTATTATTAGCCGAGTGTGGTAAAGGTTTCTTCTCGAATGGGATAGGTTCATACCTTGTCATAAGAACGAGATTGATGGAGTTATTGGAATGCACCGTAATATATAAGTGTTATTGTAGGATTGGTCAGGCTATTTAATTTCCAGCAATGGATATTCCGGAGAATCGGAAATGGATGTATCATAGGTTGGATCGGAATAAACGTCTTAGGGAAGATTATAGAGTTGGAGTGGGTGAGTTTATAGAGTTTGTTGTTAGCCAGGAAAGATTTATACGGCTGGGCGGTGATCATTTGAGGTGTCCTTGCAAAAGATGCAAGTGTCAATCTTTCAAAAGCGTGGATGGAGTTGTAGTCGATCTTTATGAGAAGGGCTTCATGCCTGATTACTATTGGTGGAGTAACCATGGTGAGACGTTGCCTGATTTAAACCCGATTGTGTTTGAAGGTTCGTACTATGAATGTGGTGACCGGAGGGAAGAATTGAATCCATACGAGCAGATGAAAATGGATCATGCTGGACCATCGGTTGGTGTTGTACTAGAAGAAGATGGGGGAGAAGATGGTGGAATGGGTTCCCAATACATAGAGGAGAATTCGAATCCCGAAGCTCAAAGATTCTATGATATGCTGAGTGCTGCACGATCTCCATTGTGGGAAGGATGTCGGGAGTGCACGGAGTTGTCGATGTGCATGGAATGGTTGAGTATCAAATCTGACTACAATATGCAAGAAGGCTGTTTTAATCGCCTCATCAGGTCAGTGTCCAAGGCATTGCCAGAAGATAATCGGATGCCTACTAGTTTTTATCATGCTAAGAAGTCTGTGGAAAATTTGGGTCTAGGGTGTTTGAAAATTGATTGTTGCCGTAATGGATGTATGTTGTACTATAAGGATGATTCAGCGGAAAGCATAACATGTTGTTGATTTTGTGGTGCGGATCGGTATAAGACAACCACTAGGATGGACATTGAGAAGAAGAGGTTGCTAAAAAAGATGTGGTACTTTCCGCTCGTTCCAGGACTTACAAGATTGTACTCTTCGATGGCCATTGCAGCTCACATGAGGTGGAGCAAGATGTCTTGTGTCATCCATCTGATGGAGAAGCTTGGAAGCTGACACGGACTCGGCAAGTGTACCGGTTCGTTGCAAGTAATAAAACGGTAAGACCGGATATCGTTCTCAGGGATCGTGGACAATTACCACTTCGCAAATTTGACTACTATCTAGGCGATCGAATTTTGGAGTGAAGGTTGTTCTAACATCTAACAAGCAAACAAGAAGAAAATGTTTTTGTTCTTTTTGGATTTTTTTCAAACAGTTAATTATGAAAACAGAAAGATGAATAACAATGAGATAGAATTGCTGGGGTTAAACTAAGCTAATCCTCCCTTGATTGTTATGAAATGATAACTAACACAGTTCCTAGTTCTATTATGACAATCAAGTCTTTTCAGAGATACTCAAGCCTAATTCCTTAGGTGCATTGAGCCTAAAATCCCAAGTTAAACCCTAATTCCTTAGGTAGATTAACCTGAGATTTTGCATTAAGTAAAGACTTATAAGATTGCAAGCACCTCAAGACCTATTCCTAGGCTCATGAACTACTCGGCATTTGATTCATGAGCAAGCTCTAACACCAACCTTCCAGTCATCTATTAAAGCAACTAATCATTCCTAGGGTGATCAAGCCTAAGAAAGCATTAAGCATGGAATCAAACACTCATAAAGAACAAGGAAACTGCATTATAATCAAGTCATTTTACAACCAAGTTGAGATAGCAATAGTCTAACCCCAACAAAAGGGAAGTTTAGCTACACATAATTGAAAATAAAACAAAAGGAATAATTACAGAGATGAACAAAGGAGAAAGCTCCATGGAATGATGCACAGCAGCCACAGCAGCAGAGGATTTCTTTAGGGTTTTCTGAATATCTTTCTTCTGTTCTGCTCAGTTCTTTTATTACTCGTGGCCGGTCACGGCCGTGATAGCCATCACGGCCAGGCCGTGACGGGTTCTGTCTCTTCCAGTTCTGGCCAAACTACTCTTTCGCGAGGCGAGCACTTATTTCGCGACGCGAGCCGACTTTTGATGCCCGTGATCCCCATCACGGCCAGGCCGTGATCGTCTCTGACTTTTGGAGGTTTCTGAGTCACGGCCGTGATATACATCACGGCTAGGCCGTGATCGTCTCTGACTTTTGCTGGTTTTGGCACAATCACTCTCTCGCGAGGCGAGATATCATTCGCGTCGCGAACAAACTTTTCACGCCCTTGATCTCTATCACGGCCAAGCCGTGATCGTCTCTGACTTTTGCTGGTTTTGGGTCACGGCCGTGATAGCCATCACGGCCAGGCGTGACGGATTCTGACTTTTGGCCCCCTTCTTCTTCAGTTTTCAGGCCTTCTCTTCATCTCAGCTTCCTCATGGCTAAAACTTGGGCATTTAATCAAAAATCCCTGCAAAACAACACACAATACCACCTTATCCGTTCCAAATGAAAAACTAAACAAAATCCAACTAAAATGGCCTAACTAAATGCAAATGCATGCAGAAATGTACATGGAAAATGAGGTGAAATCACACTCATCAAATCACCCCAAGCTTAAGATGTTGCTTGTCCTCAAGCAAAAACCAAGGCCATAAGATGAAAACAACCAGGACAATGATAGTGAACTAAGAACCCGAGTAAAATGATCCAAGCAACAGGCAGTCAATTATTTCAGAAAGAGACAATCAATTCAAGTCCAATTAGGGGCTTAATTTCCCTAGACTCACATTCTCACTAATTCGGGCACTCTATCTCACTTGAAGCTCACCCCAAGCTTGTTCATTTGCTTGGCTCTCTTTCTTGCCTCACTCACTCAAGTGTTAAGGGAATATGACATTTCACTCCATTTTCCTCAAAGAATGATTCCTACCATAAGCTTGACTATCAACCAAATCTTCACTTTATTAATGAAAACATCTAAGAATCAAGAGGTCTTATTCATTGGTTGTAATGGGGCCATGGGATCAATTTTCAGGTGGGAACTTCAAGAACAGGAAATTTCAAAAGGCTATACAAACAATCAAGCATTGCAAGGCACGACCTTCTAAAATACCTTTCTTTGGGTTTCAGTTTACTCTTCCACCATTCTTTTCATTTTTTTTTTCTTTTTACTTCTCATTCCTTTTTGTCATCCCCTTCCCCATTTTTTTTTCTTTTTCTCTTCTTTTTTTTTTCTTTTTGTTTGGAGAAGGGAAGATTTTGCAATTCAAGAGAAGTAAAATTTTTTCAGATTCATTTTTTTCTTTTCATCATCCCAAACTTTCAACTACATTTTCCAACCCATTTTTGCACAGTACTTTAGAAGGTCCCTCATAAGCATATTTAACACAACATTTCTGGGTACCAAGAAAAGCATGCTATTCATTCAGGCTCAAAATGGGGCAACTAAGGGTAGCATTATTCATTCAAAGCTCAGAAGGCCAGAAAAAAACACCTATTGCCTCAATCCTTTTCAAAAATATTCTAAAAAATTTTCAAGTTTCGAAATGGTTTCAAGTCAAGTTCTAGAGAAAAACAATCCAAGAGGAACACACTCTACACAAAGAATGGGGGCAGATTTAGTGAGTACCCCCTAATGGCTCAAAAGCTCACATTTATCAGTTCAAGAACCAGTGAGAAACATAAATCCATAGAAACACATGCTAATCATCAACTATCCAAGACCATCTCAAGCATATTTAATGAAGCCATATCACAAGAATATAAAATCAGGGTCCAAAAATTCACTATCACAGAAAAATTGGCACTTAGCTCTCACAATCAGATGCTCAATCTAAGCAGGGGGCAATTAATTCATGTGATCATGCAAGACTAAAGCCTATATGAATGCAATATTTACAATGCAAGCAAAAAGATTACCCCTACCCCAAGCTTAAAGACTTACATTGTCCTCAATGTAAATAATTAAGTTTAGAGAGGGGAGAAAATTGGAACAACTCACCAAAGTGGTAGTGGTGCTGAATCACATGCTTTCTAGTTTTGTTTCCTTCTGCCCTTCTTCTCCTCCTTCCTTCAAAATTTGGAATCACTCAACAAACTATTAACAAACCTCTTGAGCTTCTCAAATTATTCAAGAGGGGAAATCAAAAACAAAAGAGAAGATGAAAATAAAATAAATAAATAAAAAAATAAAAATAAAAATTGGGTTGCCTCCCAATAAGCGCTTCTTTAACGTCACTAGCTTGACGAGTAGATACTTCCTTCATTAACCGGGATCTGCTGTACATAGAATTGCAAGAGCACTTTTCTTCCATGAAACTCCTGTAAAGAGCTGATTTTTCTTAAAAGGCCAACAATTGTGCTTCGGCTTTGCCTTTTCCGCTCTGGGCCTCTTGCCCTTTTTCTTACTCCTTCCTGGTGGAGGTTCCGTTTTCACAAGATGAGCAGGACCAACTTCCTCACCAACTGATGCATCATTTGTTTTGCATAACTTTAGACTTGCTTTCATGTTGGGCTTTTCCTTCTTCTCTGGAATAGAGGGGTGGTGTTGATGTGCAATGACTTCCTTATCTACTGTGTCCACCACTTCCATGCGGAAACACTCCTCTTCCTTGCTCGTGCGATGCATAGCTTCCAATACATTGAAAGTTACTTCCTCTTCTTGCACTCTGAATTTCAACTGGCCTTTTTCCACATCTATCAAAGCCCGACCAGTTGCCAGAAAAGGTCTCCCTAGTATGAGTGGAACTTCAGCATCCTCCTCCATGTCTAAAACCACAAAGTCTGGTGGAAAGATTAATTTATCCACCTTCACCAACAAATCCTCCACAACACCATAGGGATATGTAATGGAGCGGTCTGCCAGTTGAAGAGAAATTCCTGTTGGTTTTACCTCACCAATTCCCAGCTTTTTGAAAATGGACAACGGCATAAGGTTGACACTTGCGCCTAGATCGCACAATGCTCTCCTAATGTTCACATGACCAATAGTGCATGGGATAGTGAAGCTACCCGGGTCCTTCATCTTTACTGGTAGCTTCCTCTGAATTATAGCACTGCACTCTTCAGTAAGCATCACTGTCTCCTCCTTCCACCTTCTTTTGTTTGTAAGGATCTCTTTCATGAATTTTGCGTAGGAAGGCATCTGCTGTAGAGCTTCAGCAAACGGGATGTTGATTTGTAGCTTTTTGAATACATCCAGGAACTTAGAAAACTGCTGGTCTTTTGCCTCCTTCTTCAACCGTTGGGGGTACGGGATTCTAAAATATGGGGGCAGCTCTTTGGGATTATCAACCTCTTCCAGAATCTGTCTTTTAGTCTTCTTCTTCGCAAATTCTTCATCAACCAATTTCTCCTTCTGAGGTTTTTCAGCTTCTACACCTCAAGCAATAGAGGTAGTATCTTGGGAATTTCTGGGTTCTTCATTGTTTACCTCTTCAAATTGTACCTTATCATCTCTAGCTCCTCTTGCCTCTTCTTCTCCTTCTCTTTCTTGTGGATTTAACACTCTCCCACTTCTTGTGATAATTGCCATGCAACCTTCCTTCGGATTCTTCTCTCGTATCTCCCGGGAATTGTCCTTGAGGTCTTTCTCGCCATTTGCTTTGCCAACTGTCCTATCTGGTGCTCAAGATTTTTGATGGAGGCATTTTGATTCTTCATAGTCTCTTGAGTGGCTTGCATGAACTGGCCTAGAATGCTCTCCAATTTGCTTGAACTCTCTTGAGGAGGCTGTGCTTGAGAACTCGAACTTTGCCCTTGTCTCCAACCAAAGTTAGGATGGTTGCGCCACCCCGGATTGTAGGTGTTGGAGTAAGGATCATTTCTAGGCCCTTGGTTGCCCATATAATTTACCTCTTCTTGTCCAGAACTTCCAACCACATTGATCTCACAATTTCCATTAGCATGGTTGCCTCCACATAAATCGCACACTGAGGTACCTTGAATTTGGACAGCTTGTAGTTGAGAATTCTGCAGTTGAACCGACCCCAATTGTTTGGTAAGAATAGCCATTTGTGCCTTGAGAGCACCAATTTCATCCAGCTCTAGAACACCTCTCTTGACCATTGACCGAGAACTAGGCATTTGATAGTCATTGTTAGCCATGTTCTCAATCAAGTCCTTTGCTTCTTCCGTGTCTTTTGACTCAATGTCCCTCCCGCAGCCGCTTCAATCATACTTCTTGAATTCTCGTTGAGCCCATTAACAAAAGTTGCGACCTGCTGCCATGTCTCTAGTTCATGATTTGGACAAGCTGTAAGTAAAGACTTGAACCTCTCCCGGGCTTCATATAGTGACTCACCATCCTCTCGTGCAAAGGCATTGATCTCTGACCTCAGCTTAATCATTCTTGACGGAGGGAAGAATCGAGATAAAAACTTGCTGACTAAGTCGTTCCAGGTGATGATGCTTCCATGAGGATGAGATTGAAGCCATGCCTTAGCTCTATCCCTCAAAGAGAAAGGGAAAAGCCTTAACCGAATGGCCTCATCGGAAGCTCCATTTAACTTGATGGTGTCACACAGCTCAATGAAGGTACCAATGTGAGCATGAGGATCTTCACTCTCCAACCCTCCAAATTGGTTTTGCTGCACAAGGTGGAGAAGTGAGGCCTTGATTTCGAAATTATTGCAGGCCACTGCAGGTCTCACAATCGGAGTTCCACATCTATCAACTCTAGGGGAAGTGTAGTCCCCCATTGTTCTCCTTGGTGCATTCTCTTCTGCCATGGTGACAGCTGCTATTTCAATTTGTGGTTCTTGCACACTGGGTAACTCAACTTTGCTTCTTGTCTACTAGAAGATGCTCTTTCTCTGTTCTGTCTTGCCTTGGTTTTCTTTCTATTCCTTCTGCAGAGTCTCTCGATCTCGAGTTCGAATTGAGTTCACCTCGGTCGATTGTACCTCGCATACACCGAACAAACGGAGTAGCACAAAACAAACGAAAAACAGCACTTGCGGAAATTCACAAGCAGAGATACGAAAATTAAGAACGAAAAACACAAGAGGAAAACAAGAAAAAATAAAATGCCTAAATTAGGAGTCCCCTTTGGTACTCGTGATATTGGCACACCGATCCCCGGCAACGGCGCCAAAAACTTGACACGGACTCGGCAAGTGTACCAGTTCGTTGCAAGTAATAAAACGGTAAGACCGGATATCGTTCTCAGGGATCGTGGACAATTACCACTTCGCAAATTTGACTACTATCTAGGCGATCGAATTTTGGAGTGAAGGTTGTTCTAACATCTAACAAGAAAACAAGAAGAAAATGTTTTTGTTCTTTTTGGATTTTTTTCAAACAGTTAATTATGAAAACAGAAAGATGAATAACAATGAGATAGAATTGCTGGGGTTAAACTAAGCTAATCCTCCCTTGATTGTTATGAAATGATAACTAACACAGTTCCTAGTTCTATTATGACAATCAAGTCTTTTCAGAGATACTCAAGCCTAATTCCTTAGGTGCATTGAGCCTAAAATCCCAAGTTAAACCCTAATTCCTTAGGTAGATTAACCTGAGATTTTGCATTAAGTAAAGACTTATAAGATTGCAAGCACCTCAAGACCTATTCCTAGGCTCATGAACTACTCGGCATTTGATTCATGAGCAAGCTCTAACACCAACCTTCCAGTCATCTATTAAAGCAACTAATCATTCCTAGGGTGATCAAGCCTAAGAAAGCATTAAGCATGGAATCAAACACTCATAAAGAACAAGGAAACTGCATTATAATCAAGTCATTTTACAACCAAGTTCAGATAGCAATAGTCTAACCCCAACAAAAGGGAAGTTTAGCTACACATAATTGAAAATAAAACAAAAGGAATAATTACAGAGATGAACAAAGGAGAAAGCTCCATGGAATGATGCACAGCAGCCACAGCAGCAGAGGATTTCTTTAGGGTTTTCTGAATATCTTTCTTCTGTTCTGCTCAGTTCTTTTATTACTCGTGGCCGGTCACGGCCGTGATAGCCATCACGGCCAGGCCGTGACGGGTTCTGTCTCTTCCAGCTTCTGCCAAACTACTCTTTCGCGAGGCGAGCACTTATTTCGCGACGCGAGCCGACTTTTGATGCCCGTGATCCCCATCACGGGCCAGGCCGTGATCGTCTCTGACTTTTGGAGGTTTCTGAGTCACGGCCGTGATATACATCACGGCTAGGCCGTGATCGTCTCTGACTTTTGCTGGTTTTGGCACAATCACTCTCTCGCGAGGCGAGATATCATTCGCGTCGCGAACAAACTTTTCACGCCCTTGATCTCTATCACGGCCAAGCCGTGATCGTCTCTGACTTTTGCTGGTTTTGGGTCACGGCCGTGATAGCCATCACGGCCAGGCCGTGACAGATTCTGACTTTTGGCCCCCTTCTTCTTCAGTTTTTCAGGCCTTCTCTTCATCTCAGCTTCCTCATGGCTAAAACTTGGGCATTTAATCAAAAATCCCTGCAAAACAACACACAATACCACCTTATCCGTTCCAAATGAAAAACTAAACAAAATCCAACTAAAATGGCCTAACTAAATGCAAATGCATGCAGAAATGTACATGGAAAATGAGGTGAAATCACACTCATCAGAAGCATTTTGATAGGGTTCATATGGCATTTTCGCAGGACCCTCGGAATGTCCGATTGGGGTTATCTACTAATGGATTTAATCCTTTTGGGCAGTCTGGAAAAGCATACTCTTGTTGGCCGGTTATCCTCCGTACAATCTTCCCCCGGGGATGTGCATGAAGCGGGAGTTTATGTTCCTAAAAGTCATAATTTTGGGTCCGTCTAATCCAAAAGGTAAGATTGATGTGTACTTGCAGCCGCTGATAGATGAGTTGACGATGCTGTGGAATGATGGTGTGTTGACATATGATGTATCTTTGAGGCAGAATTTCATCATGGAAGCAGCTTTGATTTGGACGATCAACGACTTTCCCGCCTATGGGATGATGATGGGTTGAATAACCGCGGGGAAGCTTGGATGCCCAATATGTATGGAACGATCGAAGGCATTCATTCTTAAAAACAGTCAAAAGATCTCATATTTTGATTGTCGTCGTCAATTCCTTCCAGAAGATCATCCTTATAGGCGGAACAAGAATGCATTCAAGAAGCGTTGTGCGGAGACAACACCGCCTCCACCACGTTTGACTGGTCCTAATGTATGGCGCAAAGTACAGTACTTACTGCTCGTCCATGAATCCCAAGGAGAACATATTCTTGATTACGACGTCAACCATAATTGGACAAAACAAAGTATATTTTGGAGGTTGCCGTATTGGAGGACGCAGCTACTCCGTCACAACATTGATGTCATGCATACTGAGAGGAATGTGTTTTTGAATGTGTTTGACACTGTGATGGACGTCAAGGGGAGGACAAAGGATACAAATAAAGCCCGATTGGATCTGGCTGAAATTTGTAATCGGAAGGAGCTTGAGTTGCAGGACGGTGGTCATGGCAGACTTATCAAACTGAAGGCAAGTTATACACTAATCAAAACACAGAAAGTGGTCGTCTGTAAGTGGGTTAAAGAACTAAATTTACCAGATGGATATGCTTCTAATCTGGGTAGATGTGTTGACATTAAGGAAACAAAGTTACATGGAATGAAGAGTCATGATTGCCACGTGTTCATGCAACGGTTGCTTCCAATTGCGTTCGACGCATTACCGAAGCAAATTTGGAACCCACTTGTTGAGCTTAGCCACTTTTTCAGGGAGCTTACATCGACAACACTAAATGTGAATCAATTAAAGGATATGGAAGTCAAGATACCCGTTTTGTTATGTAAGCTGGAGCAAATCTTCCCGCCGAGTTTCTTTGATTCCATGGAACACCTGCCAGTTCATCTACCTTACGAAGCAAGAGTTGGTGGCCCAGTCCAATACCGCTGGATGTATCCATTTGAGAGGTAAATAACAACAACTATTTTACTTAATACATATGAAATTCACGAACACGAAATCGTAGTTTAGCTTTCCTTAAAACTAGTAATTATTTGTATGTATCCCTCTTTAATAGATTCCTGCACTCCCTTAAACACAAAGTCAAGAACAAGGCACGAGTGGAGGGTTCCATTTGTGAAGCATACTTAGTAGAGGAGACTTCCACTTTTGCTTCTTATTACTATCTGGACGAAGTTAACACGAGAAGGACAAGGATGCCTAGAAACGTTGATTCGGGCGAAGGAAGTTCAACTAGTCCTCCTATATCAATATTCAACTATCCGGCCAGATTTAGTGGCAAATCAAAAGGATATTTCTTGGAGTAGCGTGACATTAATGCTGCTCATCTGTATATCCTTCAAAATTGTGAAGAGGTGGCGCCATATTTAGAGTAAGTTTCTACAATGTCTTTTATAAGTTCAATTGACATTTATGATTATTAATCATCCTGCTGTTAATCTTCCATATGTAGGATGTACGACAATTTTCTAAGGGATCTCCAACCTGACATTTCAAACGATCAGGTTGATCGAGAAATTACTTCTCACTTTGCTACGTGGTTCAGTAAATATGTAGGTTAAGCATCTTTATTTGTTGCAATACATTTTATCTCCTTAAATATATAGCATGTATAAGAATAATATAATATTTGATTTTTTAGGTACTAGATCCAGAAAACAATGTTCAAAATCCATTGTTGACAAATTTGGCATGGGGGCCTAACAGATGGGTTACATCATGGAATACTTACATTGTAAATGGATATAAATTTAACACAAAAACATGGAATGAAGGAATGCAGTCGTGTAACTATGGTGTTTGTGTGCGAGCCACTGATGGCAATGTAGAGGATGATTTCTATGGGGTTCTAACTGACATCCTTGAACTCGATTATACCGGTTTCCCCATGATGAAGTTAGTTATCTTTAAGTGTGATTGGTTTGATCCTACTCTTGACGTAGGGACAAAAATCGATAAAAAATATGGTATTGTTCAAGTTAGGCTGTCTCGAAGGTATAATAAGGCGTACAACCCATTCATTTTTCCCAACAGGCAGATCAGGTTTATTACTCGCCATATCCCGAAGGACATCAAGGCTGGTTGGGTGTTATTAAGATAAAGGCTCGCAGTATAATTACTGATAATGTAATCAACCAGCCTGAAAAAGATGCTCCGTACCAAGATGATGAGTTTTCAAGACCCCACGTACTGTTGCAAATTACGCCGGACATTATTGTTAATTCTCTGGCAGACATTTCCGGAAATTGGGAAGAAGTTGAAAGAGAGTTAATGGATCAATCCGAGTTGGACGCATCTAGCGAAGGCACATTCCGATCAAGTGAGACTGATGAGAGTGAGGGTGAATTTAGTGACGGAGATTCTACTTAGGTAATTTATTTATGTCATAATTCATTGTGTAAATGTCATTCTACTTAGGTAATTTATTTTTGTATTATTTACACTGTTGTGTAATCATCTTTTCATTTTTTACACACATGGCAGATTCCACTAGAGGTAGGGGTCGTCGTGGAGGTCGTGGCAGAGGTGGTGCTGCGAGAGTCCCTTCGCCGGCCGACCCACAGCCTTCAGATCGAGACCACCCTACCAGCACCTCTGTGGATGGGACACCTCAGGGTGATGGAGTTGCACCCCCTACCCAGTCTCATGTGGTCGGGACACAGGCTACACCCTCATCATCCACACCTATGACAGGACCATCATCATCATCGGGACAGGAGAGTCGTGGTCCATCCGACAGGAGGATTCTTCTTATCCCCAGGGGGGATAACGAGTAAGCTAATTTAATTTTTTAATATATATAAAGTATCATTAATTTCTATTTACTTGTTTTTTTATTTATTTATAACATTTATTAATGCTCTAATTTTGCTGCAGCTTTCTGCCTGCGAAGGGCCCTTCTGATTCGATATCGAAGATCCTGCGACGCAAGTTTGATGGTCCATGGCCTACATGGAAGGCCATCCCAGGGGGCCATAGGGATCAGTTGTTTCAAGAGTTTAAGGTAACAATTTATTAAGTTATTTAAATTAAATTTACATTATATATATATATATATATATATATATATATATATATACACACACACACGAATTTCCTAACAACTGTAAGTTGCAGAAAGAGTATAGGTGGGACGTGGCTTTAGATGGTCTCTGCAGGGACATATTTGAGCATAAAGGCTCACTGGTCATGAAGAATCTGACGAACAAGTCGAGGAAGGATAAGAATAAGGGGAAGTGGGTGGATCCTGAGATCAGGTGGCAGCTGGACCAGTATTGGGCTACTGAGAAGTTCCAGGAGATCCAGGCCACAGCTCGGCGTAATCGAGCTTCTGATGGTGGCGCATGTGCTTGGACCGGCGGGTCTAAATCAGCCGCTGCCCACTACGACGAGCTGGTAATACATTAAAATTTTGACTTATTATACTATTTAATTAGTTTTCATTTTTAATTATTCTTATGAATTTAAGATTATATTTTTCTGTGCAGAAAGCACAGAAACAGCGGCCCCCCACTGCCATGGAGTTGGTGGAGAGGACGAAGAAGTTGAAGTCGGGGACATGGGTCAATGACAAGGCCCGTAACTATGCTGTAAGCAAAAAAACAATTTAGTGTTTACTTGTAATTTATTATAAATGATTTGTTAATATTGATTATAATTTTAACTAAATCTCTTCAACTATACTTTGTAGGTGGGCTTCAACGAGAAGAAGGACGATGCCATATCACGTGCCTCACAGTCACAAGATGAGGCCTTGACTGGTGATGGACCCAGCTCTCCTATCTCCGTCGACGATAATGCCATTTATTTGGAGGTCGTCGGGGGCAGGAACAAGAAGGGGCACATGTATGGCCTCGGACACCTAGGAAGCGGGTTTATCGCTTCATCATCCGGCACGCCTGCTCCTTCCTACGCCGATACCTCCCCTCAGGAGCAGTTCAACCAAATGCAGGACACCATCACACAGCTGAACGCGGAGCTTCGGGAGAAGAGCGAGAGAGAGCAGCAGATGGCGAACCAGATTGCACAGTTGACTCAGGCACACCAGCAGCTGATGCAGACGAGCATCGAGCAGGCGGTTACACTCGTGGCTGGTGTTGGAGCAGATGAGGATCCGAGACTCCGCTTGCTCGGTGATGCTCGACGGCGGTTGTGCCTGCTTGCCGCGCTCCTCCGTTCCCGCCGCCAGCTACATCGATGTCTGCTCGCATAGGACGATCAGATAGCAGACGTCGGTGGTACGGACGCTGAGGATGATTGGATTCCTCCACCTCCCCCTCATCATGACTGATTTTTTTTCTTCATATTTTTGACTTTAAACGATTCTTGTATGACACTTTGGATTATTATATATATATATATATATTCATTATTTATTATGATTGTATATTTCATTAGTAATTTGGTGTGTTTTATTAGTATTTTTGCTAAACTTTAAAGAAAAACAGAAAAAAATTATTATTTTAAAAATTAAATTTTAAAATTTTTTTAATAAAAACCAGTTTAGCGACCGAATTAGAAACCAATAATTCGGTCGCTAAACCAATTATTAACCTATATTAGAGACCAAAAATCCGTCGCTAATATAGGTTAACGGTATCCAACATTGGCGATCGAACTAGCAATCGATTAACGGTCGCTAAAAATGGTTACCCAAAACAATGCGACCAACCGTGTAGTGACCGTTTTTTATTATTTAGCGACCGAAATTACGGTCGCCATTTAGCGACCGAATTATTATTTCGGTCTCTGAAAGCTAAGCGACCAGGTTATCAGCCACCACCATGAATCGGTCGCTAATTCGGTCGCTAACATAAATAGCGACCGAATTATAAAGTTTAGCGACCGAATATGGCGGTCGCTAAACAATTCTTTCTTTGTAATGTATCAATAAGGCCAAAGGCGCCATTTGGAAATGAGGGACTCTGCAGTTTCTAAGTTTTCTTGTATTAAGGTATCTGAGAAGGTTCAGCAAGGAAAGGAATGAGGCAATGATGATGCTAAGGTGAAGGAGGTGAAGATTTGAAGAAGATGCTTCTTATTCCTTTTTCTTGGAATTTTAGAAATTGGTGAAATAATAATATGAATTGATCAGAAATTGTTGACCCTGTCATTAGAGTAGTGGACAATGGGTATGTTGAGAACTAGTAAAGGAGGGTTTGGAATTAGATGGGTTTGGGAATCAGAAGAGGAAGGAGAGAGAGGGGAGATTGGGTCAAATTTTAAATTTGAAAAAGTTGTGGATTTTAAAATAAATAAATAATTACATAAAAGGGGTTGCTTATGGTGGGAGACATGTCAAGGTCTCCCACCCTAAAATTTGCTTGCAAGGATGCAGTGAGGTGAATAGTGCATTTTTTGATACTTTGTGAACAGTGCATTTTCTCACTAGCGAGTCTTGGGACCTCCCAAGGAACTCTATAAAAGCATGCACCATCTCCTCTAGTAGCAGAGTATGAATAAAAAATTTAGAGAGTTAAAATAAATGTCTAATATATAAATTAAACATATGATTTTATAAAATCTAAGAAATAGATATATGGATTTAATTTTTATATATTGTCAATATAATTGTTTTACAATTAATTAATGAAAATCATCTTATGTATTAATGATGTAACAATTTATAACTGATCGATAATGTAAAAAAAAATATATATGGTGCGAGTTTTGGGGTATTTTGTATGGGTTGGAGTTAGCTTGGAATAAAGGGATCCAGAAGCTCATAATAGAGTCTGATTCTAAAACCATTCTTTCTATCCTTAATCTTCCAGATTATACTCATAAGAGAAACATATTAATCTCAAGAATTTGTGACTGGAAGTCTAAGGAGTGGCAAGTACAGTTTATTCATACTTATCGCAAAGGTAATTGTTGTATAGATTGGCTTGCAACCTGGAGCTTGGATAAGGAACTGGGAGTTAAAGTGTTGGACCGGCCTCCTGTGGAGTTAGTTAGTATCATCCTTAGTGATTCAGCTGGGGCTTCCATACCCCGAGTAATAGTTTCTTAGTTTTTGTTTTTTGTTGGGCTTTGGCCACGTTTGTCAACAAAAAAACAATTTATGGTGATTGCGCATCCCAATTAAAATGTAGATCCGTTCAAAAATATTTTATAAATTTTTAAGAATTTTTAGAAAATAATAGCAGGGTAATGATAGATTTTCAATTTTCCATATACAATAATGTGAAATAGGAAAGTACTAAACACCATCATCCTATACATTTTATGGATGAATTTTCTATATAAATGAATGAATACTCTAGGTAAAAAAATAAAAAATATTTTTTTATAGAAAATCTCTAATTGTACGACATAAACATCTGTGGTAGTTCTTTTTAATATATAAATTAAGAGAAAGGCTCATTTTGGTCCCTGACAAAAATCGTGTGGGCCATTATAGTCCCTGACAAAAAAAAAAAGTGCTCCGTTAGCCCCTGACAATCCCTAACGTGGGGCACGTTAGTCCTTCAGTTGACTTCCGTTTGCCACGTCCGTTAGTTGGGTGACGTGGCCGTTAGGCATTCTTGATCAGGATCGTTCATCCAGATCTGATGGTCATAAAAATTAGAAAATTATAACATTAAAAAAATTTAAAAAAAAAACCATTTGGTCCTCTTCTCCCACCCAAACCCGTCGCACCTTCCCATCCCACCTACAACGGCCGACATCCCGCCGCCTTGGATGGTCAGCCGCCGCTGTTCACAGCCAGTCACCCCGCCATCTTCACTATCTTCACCTTCTCTCTCCCTCAGAATCAGAAGAACCCTATAACGTTACTTCCCCATCTTTTATTTCAACCAAACTAGTATGGATTACAATAAGCTAAACCCATGCTTGCAAGTAACTATCAGAAACAAATTAGTTAAAGAAAAAGGAAGTCATGGCAAAAAATTCGCATGAAACTACAAACACAAAACCGAAGAAATAATAATAAAAATGAAACAACAGAAAAGGGAAAAGCAGCATCAGGTGCAGAAAATCAATCGAACGTAGTCAAATCGAAAAAACAATATCCCAAAACCACGGATTTTCCGATGATCTGAAGGAGCATGAAATGGAAGCGAAATCTAAAGATCTAGTTTGAAATTTTAACAGATCGAGTAGTGTGCCCTATTCAAGTGAATGAGAGAGAGATGACTTGTGAAGAGAAAGAGAGAGTGGAGGAACGAAAGGCGGTGGCCGGAGGACCTGTGAACGGCGGCGGGAGATGGAATTGGCGATGAGTGTAAAATGAGAAGGTGAGACGGGTTTGGGTGGGAGAAGAGGACCAACCGTGACCTTCCCAAGGTTCTCAAAGGGACACCACTGAAACCACTGGTTGAACTCCTCAGAAGATATGAAGCAGAAGCCCCGGTAAGATATATAGCAGAAGAAGCAACATATGGCGGTGGTGATTTCGTCGTCGGCGATGGTGGGGAACACAGGCGCATGACTATGACGGAGAAGATCGGGAACTCTGGTTTTTTTTTTAGTTTTTTATTTAAAGTAAATGTTTTAATGTTTTAAAGTGCCTGATTTTTTGGGACCATTAGATTTAGTTCGATGGCTCAGATCTAATTGCTGGAGAGAGGCAGTAGACACTAGGCTGTAGAGAATCCAAATTAACGGCCACATCACCCAACTAACGGACGCTGGCTAACGGAAGTCAATGCAGGGACTAATGTGTCCCACGTTAGTAATTGTCAGGGACTAATGGAGTAGTTTTTTTTGTCAAGGACTAAAATGGCCCACGTGATTTTTGTCAGGGACCGAAATGGGCCTTTACCCATAAATTAATGATAGATAGATGGTACAAAAAGTAACAGAAGTTTGATAGATAGATACCCATTAGTTTAATTTTGATACAGTATCAATATAAAAATTATTATACTATTAACTAATCATTAATCATTTATGAGACAAAAAAAAAACTTACAAAGTTGATAGGGCCGGACAATAAATATGATAGAAAACAAGGAAGAAATTAAAGGTATGACCCAACAATATTTTGCGGACCTTTTCCAACATAAACAAAGCATTTACGACCCAGTAGTAGATGCCTTGCACAGCTTTGCAACTAAAGAAGATAATTTGGGCCTTACGGTCCCTGTCAATCTAACTGAATTTAAGTTTACTTTGTGACAAATGCATCCTAGAAAGTCCCCAGGCCCTGATGGGTTGAATTTTGCCATCTTTACCAGGTTTTGGGACATATATGGTCCATAAAATTTTCAAGCAAGTTGTGATTGGCTTAATAGTGGCACATTTTATCCTTCTATAAATGACACTGATATTGTCTTTATTCCAAAGAAAGATGACCCCTCTTCTCTACAGGATTGGCGTCCGATCTTCCTTTGCAATGTTGTGTACAAGCTTTTATCCGAAGTTCCTGCAAATAGGCTAAAAAAGGACTTCCAAAATGTATCTTAGAATATCAATCAGCTTTTGTAGGAGGTAGATATATTCTTGACAATGCTCTAGTTGCTTTTGAAATTATTCAATATATGAAGGGTAAACGCAAGGGTAAGGTGGGAGATATAGCTTTAAAAATTGATATTATTAAAGCTTATGACCGTCTTGACTGGGGATACCTTATAGAAGTTATGATGAAAATGGGCTTTTCAGAAAAATGGATAGGTTGGATTATGATGTGTGTAAAGTCAGTGTCCTATTCTATCATAGTTAAGGAAAAGTCTGTGGGACCTATTTTTCTTGGTAGAGACCTCGGTCAAAGGGATCCCATTTTCCCGTATATTTATATTCTTTGTGCGGAAGGTCTTACTGCTCTTATTAATCAAGCTGAAAGAAGAGCTGATTTAAATGGTATTCGAATTTGTAGAGGCTCCAATAGTAACACACATATTATTTGCAGATGACTCTTTTCTCTTCTTTAAAGCAAAGCACTAGGAAGCTCATGTTATGAAGAACATCCTTAGAACCTATGAGGAAGCATCGGGCCAGATGATAAATTTCCAGAAATCCGAGGCATTCTTTAGTAAAAATGTGACTAGAGAATGTAAGGATTCTATAGCTTCTATCCTTGATGTGCATGTTGTTGGGTTTTCATGAGATTATCATCTTTTAAAATTAAATCTCAAGAAGGAAGAAAACCATCTCATGGATCGCACATTACAAAATATGAATCACAAAGGGGATATTTGTGAAGCGTGGTTTTCGTTTAGATCACTAGTGCCACGAAGAAGCGGCACCTTTACTCAGTCCACACCAGCAAATGGGCGTCAGAGCTATACGTTTTGTGCTAGCTGACAGCTACGGGGAGACACAGTTAGCCAGAGTAGGTTAGAGGGGAGACCACTTCTATTTATAAGTTGGCAGCTCCCTTTAACTTAACTGCTTACCATATTAGGCTTTGTACACTACAAGCCCAATTGCCCATATATTAATTAAATCATATTTAATTAATATAACTGCTCTGTATTTGCTCTATGTGTGTGACCCTATAGGCTCACACTAAGTTAGCAATAATATTAAATATTATAATAATATCACATATTGATTATAATATTAAATATTATAAAGAATGAGCAGCATCTAGCAATGCATCATTACTACCCAATTAGCGAGAGTATCGGTGATCCGATTTTAGCCTTTCCACGACTAAAATTTACCGTGTAGTAAATGTCCCTTCGTCCATATGTCTTAATTGAACACAAGGCATAATAGTGTCATCCTTGTTATGTTCAATTATTTGTTCCTCGATCCCCGAGTAGACGTGTTAATCATAAATGGTCCCAATATCACATGCTGGTCCACTTCTGCGTGGCCACGCATATTTCACGTCTCACTCTATCGAGGGGCCCAAGACATTACCTCTGTTATCTAGGAGGGACGAATCTTGTCTACATAACCCACACTCCTCAACATGATTTATTGCAGGCCAAATAACTACCTTTATGATCACCCTGTTATGCGTGACGTTTGATAGCATTAAAGCCTACAACTCATCATGTAGGAATCGTAGTGACTTCAAGTCGAAGGACTAATTCACTATGGTCGCCATGAGAATACTTATGACACTTACCTAACTATTATGAAGTATTCTCACAGTGGGTCATCCGGTATAAATATTACTCCTAATATTTATACATGTGTGCCTGCTTGATATCACATATCCATGACCCGTGAGATGCGGTCATCAGTCTACTCACACAACAGTCTCTATGTATTATTGTCGTCCTAATTAACAATAATACTCGACTACGGGTATTTAAGAATAGCGTTCTATTATTCAATGAGGTCTCATGATTAAGTCACGTACTTAATATCTCATTGAATGAACTGCTTATTCTAAGGACTTTATTATGCTATAAGCTAATAACATAATAAGTGAATGCCTTATTCATATATCAAATATATGATTAAATTCATGATACAAATGATGATCTATTCAAAATAGATTGGCCACTAGGGCTTACACCAACAATCTCCCACTAGCACTAGAGCCAATTGGGCATCAATATAACACCCATTGATCTAGTGTGAGTGTCATGCTACCACCGAGCAAGAGTCCCCATTAGCGGATTATTTAGTGTTGTGATTCTGCATATCTTCGTATCTCCCCTCTATCGATCATTTATCAAATGAGATGGAAACACCTAAGTATACTAGTGAGATCATGTTTCCTTAGCTTTTGCAATTACTCCATCATCATCGCAATGAGATCAATGCAGTTCGCAAAGTTAGGAATCATTCCTAGTTCTTAAATGAACTTGCTGATCTAAACGACCTTTAATTCTACATTTAAGGCAACTATATACTTGGCCTCTGTAATGAAATCTATAATTGTCTCGCGCTTGGAACTTTTTCAATCTCACAGTGCCACCATTAAGACAAAACACAAATCCAGACTACGATCTGGAATAACCTTTATTGGTTTGGAAACAGTGTCGATGTAACACCTTACAGTGACTTCTTCCCCACCTTCATTTGTAAAGAATGTATCCTTAGTTCTTCTCAGATACTTATGGATGTTCTTGACTACAGTTCAGTGACCTTCACTGATATCAATTGGTACCTTCTTGTCATACTCAAAGCATACAAGATAACTAGTGTAGTACATATAATTAATGTACTCTGACTAAGACCTAGCAATTTTAGTGATCTATCTCTATAAATCCTAAGTCCTAACATGTAGGAAGCTTCACCCAAGTCTTTCACCGAGAAACAGTTATCTACATTTTGCAGTGTATGGATATCGTTTCCGATAAGCAGTATGTCATCCACATACAATATAAGAAAGACAATCTCACTCCCACTAACCTTCTTGTACACACAAGGTTCATCTTCGTTCTTGATGAATCCTAACTGTTCGACAGCTTCATCATAATGAAGATTCCAGCTTCTGGAAGCTTGCTTTAATCCATAAATGGATCTCTGCAACTGACATATCTTTCAAACATCCTTTAGATCTACAAAACCCTTGGATTGTGTCATGTACTCATCCTCGGTAAGATTCCAGTTAAGGAATGCAGTCCTAAAATCCATATGCCAGATCTCATAGTCATAGTATGCAGCAATAACAAGTAGAATCCGAACGGATTTGAGCATCACTACTGGGGAGAAGGTTTCATAATAGTCTACACCATGAATTTTCTTGAAACCTTTCGCAACCAGACGCACCTTAAAGGTACTCACTTTGCCATCCATGTCAGTCTTTTTCTTGAAGACCCACTTGCACCCTATGGGTTTTACCCTTTCGGGTGGCTCAACCAAGGTCCATACCTGGTTTGTGTACATGGATTCCATTTTGGATCCTATGGCCTCAAGCCACTTCTCAGATTTCAGCTCAATTACGACCTCTTGGTAGGTTACAGGCTCATCTTGGTTCATGAGCAACACATCACCTTCCCGAGTCAGGAGAAGTCCATATCTCTCAGGTTGGTGACATGACCTGTTAGACCTACGCAAGTCTTGTGTTACTTGAACCGGCGGTTCAACCACAACATCTTGTGGTATCGGTTCTTGTTCCATTGTAGGCGGGTCGGTATTTTGTGGTACTTGAATTTCTCCAAGTTCTACATTTCTCCCATTATCACCTTTGGAGATGTATTTCTTCTCAAGGAACACTCCAATCCTAGTGACAAACACTTTGTCCTCGAAGGGGTTGTAGAATTAATTTCCTTTGGTTTCCTCATGATATCCCACAAATTTACATTTATCTGATTTGGGCCCAAGTTTATCCGTCATAAGACGTTTCACATAAACCTGACATCCCCAAATCCTCATAAATGACTAACTGGGCCTTCGGCCCATCCGTATCTCATATGGAGTCTTTTCAATCGCCTTAGATGGAACACGATTAAGAGTGAATGCGTCTGTTGTAACACCCGTGTGCTGACGAGGGCGGAGAGTGGTTGCTGGTGCGAGAAGGCACGGACAAGGAGCGGCTCCTGGCAGGCTTCTAGGCGGAGGGACACATGAATGAACCGATTACACACCCGAATGAGAGGGATCCTGAGACTGTGTAGGTATAAGACAATAAAGTTGAGGATGACTTATATGAATTTATTGGTACTACCTATACAAACAAGATGCATCTTCTTTTTGGGAGCCCATCACTTAAGAACTCCACAGTTAAGCGTGCTTGACTTGGAGCAATTATGGGATGGGTGACCTCCTGGGAAGTTTTTCTAGGAAGCATGTGAGTGAGGATAAAGCACACTGAAAATACTCGTGTTGGTCTGTGGGGTTAGTCATCAATCCATAGATCAGCCAGGGATGTTACTAAGTATAGCAAAAACCCCAGAAAGAGTCAGACAAGTCTAAATGACTAATAATGGATCGTACCATGTCTAACAAGGTGTGATTCCTCGTTTAGAACATGCTACTCCATTGTGGTGTTCCAGGAGGAGTGAGTTGGGACACTATCCCACACTCTCTCAGATAGTCATCAAACTCTTGGCTTAAGTATTCATCACCACGATCCGATCGTATGACCTTAATAATTTTGCCAAGTTGGTTCTCTACTTCATTTTTGAACTCTTTGAACTTTTCAAAAGTTTGATTTGTGTCATACACAAATCCATGTCTACTGAAGTCATCAGTAAATGTGATGAAGTAGGAAAACCACCCACAACAGACTTGTTTAGGGGCCCACATACATCGTTATGTATCAAGCCCAAAAGATCACTACCCGGTGAATAGGGCGTTAGTTATCTTCCCTAACAAGCAAGATTCACATACATCAAACGATTCACAATCGAATAAGTCCACATAGTACATCCATATAGAGCTTGGAGACACGTTTCTCACCTATATGTCCTTAACGACAATGTCAAAGACATGTAGGGTTCAAATCACTTGGTTTGACCCTTTTCGCATTTATATTATAGATGGGCATATAAGGATTAAGGACACCAAGTCCATTATCCGAAAACGTGCAGGCATAGAAAATATCATGTGACTGATGTATCTACCAATAGCTAGAACATAATAACATTTATTTAGTTCGAAAACATGCCCCGAAGGCAAAGTCAAAACCTTCTATAGTTAATGCAGCAACTTTTGCTCCATTTCCTATTCATATGTTGACCTTTTAGTCAACGTCCTACTCCTTTTGATCCTTCACATTAATGTGAGATCCACATACAATATCAAATACCCATGATTTTGAAGTAGGTTGACTTCTATAACATAATGATCGAATAGGAAGTCATACTTCCTTTCTTTTCTCATACTCTTTCTAGTATCTCTAGCAGTTTTCAAATTTCTAGTCTAACCTCAATGAAATAAAATGCCTTCCTTTGCAACCCTGCCTATTAGCTTCAAGACAGAAGTACTGGGCTTAAACTTGTTCTTGCACTTGTTCTTCTCCTTGCATAGCAGGCTTAATACTTTCCCTTTCAAGACTATCATAATAGTCTACCCTTTTCTACTGTAGAGACTCTGCTCGGAAGTTCTCAACTTCCTTGCAATCTCTAGTAGAGGTTTGTCAAAATCGTTCACAACGATTTGACTATAACTATCCGGCAACAATTGCAAGATCTTATCACCGGCCAACATTTGGCCTAAAGGAAAGCCCGGTTTTTACCAGATTCTCAATATACTCAATAGTATGAAGCACATGGTAAGTGCCTGGATTTCCTTCTGCCAATTCGTAACTAAAAAAGGGTTGGGATAACTTGTGGTTCTTATACATTGCATGCTCTCAGCAGAGCATCATGAGGTGCATGATCATATCACGCGCCTTCATGGTTTCAAGCATGAAGAATCCTACATCCAGAACATCGACTTGATGCTTCTCATAAGCATCATTTTCGATCCTAGTAGGAATTGGATGCTCAGGAATCATTTGCTCGAGAACTTACAACTCTTTCTTGTACTTGAGAACAGTCCTCAAATTCTTGTACCAATCCAGAAATTGAATTCTAGATATCTTGTCCTTCTTAAAGACAAATCGCAGTAATAACTTATAGTGTTTTATTTCATGGTAATTCTAATTACAGAAACATGCAGAATATAAGTATCATGATAAAACATATTTAATAAGGTCTTTTATTAAATACACTCCCACTATTTTACTCAAATCAATGACCCTCATCATTAACTCGAAAAATCCCTTTGGAAGATTTTCTAGTGAGACCAAGATCCATATTTCACCTCGTTTTGAGTCAACTTTGACTAATCTCCCAAAACTTAGTTATTTAGGTAGGAAATTCCTTTCCAATTACATCTCATGTAACTCTTGAATCAGTTGGGTGAATAACTCTTATTCTAAATCTCATCAATTAAAGCCCAACTCAACGCCTCTAAGCCTTTCAATCCTATTGAATTTGGCTTAGTTAAGTTAAACCCAGTGGATAGCATTTGGAAATTACAATTGTCCCATCACATCTTGCTAGTATAGAAAAATGTACTCCGCTTTGACGGACCTACACTCATTCGATATTAGTCTTGACGAGTGCCATGCATTGGAAGGTTTTTAAACTTAATATTTCCTTTTGAGGAAATTTTTTATTAAAATTGATCTCACCGGCGTTGTATCACATACAAAGCGTCTCTCATCATACATTACATACATGTTATCATACATTTTATTAACATTTATAGCATACAAGACATATAGGCATACAAACATACACTTCATGCATCTCATACATACATCTCATACATAAACATACATGATAGGTATAACGGTTATGGCCCCCTAGCATGCAAGAATTAAATAACTAATTTATTACAATTCTCTGACTCTCGAGCAAGCTTCTCAAGCTTCTCCAATGACTTCATCATATGGTGTTGCCTCCTCATTAACTCGAGCAATTATATTTATTTAAAATAAATAATTAAATTAAAAAGATACGACACGCAGCCCGTGTTTAAATAAATAAATCACGACACGTATGTCGTATTTACCCAAAATAAATAACACCATAATCTAGAGCCATATCCATATACCTTACAATAATTTAATAACAATCAATAATAATAAACACTTTATTATTATTATGATTATTAAATAAATTTTAAAGGGAAAATCTATATAAAATCAATTGTCAAAATAATATCACACTTAATTGATATCTAAATGATCAAGAGCAAATATCGTGTAATAAATTTTAATTTATTTCAAAAGATCCAATCTTTTAATTGAATTCAATTGATTTCACCTGATAACTTTCCAAATCATGACTTAAAGGCCTGATTTTCAAATCAAAGGGAAGTCAACGCCTGTAGGTGACAACATTCAATTCCACTTTTATCATAATTGATTTTTATAGCAATTGATTCCGTAATTATATTTTAAAATTGAATTCAGAAAAACATGAAGCTGGTAATGTTCTAGTATTCTAGAAGCTCCGTGTTCTCATAGGGCAATTCATGCCTAGGCAGCGCAACACGTATAAAGGAGTGAATTCAATTTCAATGACCACATATATATTAAGGAGAGATTGAACAAATTGAGTTCCTTTTAGAAACTATTTATCAGTTTAGGATTATTTTGAAATTATTTATTAATGAGGGGTCGTTTTGGACACGTGACATATTTTATTATTTTTCAATCTGACGGGTCAAAGGCGCCATCTGCAGGCGCCACTGCAGTTGGCGCCTACCTATAAACAAAAAAAAAAGTCAAAAGGGGAGGCGCCACTGCAAATGGCGCCTTCCCCTGCAGTGACACCTCCCCCTGCAGTATATCACGTGGCATTGTAGGGGGCCCCCCAACCAAAAATTGGACGCCTGTAATTTTAAAGGAACAACACTACAATTTTAAAGGAACAACACTACAAAAAAAATTATACTATAAGTATAGGGAGTAACAATGACATTAATGATAAAGTATCTATTTAAAACAACAAGATGCAATAAAAAAAATCCCGTAATAATGAGTAGCAAATAATATCACAGGAGCCATAAAAAAATAATAGCAATAACAATTTACACCAATAAATATTCATCAATTATTACAGTAGTAAAACAAAATTTATTTGGATCAGACTTTCCTCGGGCATCTACTGATCAAAATTCAGAGTGTTATACAATATTTTATCAATACACAAATCTGGTTCTTATTTGGAATTTTTAATTCGAATTCATTTAAGTTTAAATATAATTTGCTACTATCATTTTATAATTATCGAATTATACTTTCATTCAATTTATTTGCAAAATTAATTCACATACTTGGATGGTACAAATGACAGAAAATTAATTCACATATTCTTGTTTTTACAGTTTGCTTGTTATTAGTTTAAAATTTTAAGGGAAATTCTCCTTCTGTCATCTTAACATAATGGAACTCTGGTGAGAGCATTGCAGAAAATCTCCGGAGTGAATTTAAGAAGATGAGTTTGTCTGAAAATGAAAAAAGCCATATTGAAAATGAAAAAAACCATCCTTCAAACGAATATAATAGTTAGTTATATCTTAATCTGATTTTTAATATAAGGATTATTATTAAAATATTGAAAATATATATTAAAGTAATAATAAAATTAAAGTAGTAATCGATGTGGTTAAATCATGGACATAATAAAATTGAAGTTTGCAGGTTTATAGCCGCAATGAGTCCATCCATGTCCCTTTTAACTCGTTTTAAACTAATAACAAGCAAACTGTAAAAACAAGAATATGTGAATTAATTTTCTAGCATTTGTACCATCCAAGTATGTGAATTATTTTAATATATTATTTTTAATAAACTAAATTTATTTTGGTTTAATTATAAATAATATATTATTTATAAATTATTAAAATAATGTGTACAGTAATAATTTATTTTTATATAGGTCTGTGTTATAAGTATTAAGTAATTTAAATAATAATTTAATATTATTAATTTTAATATAATAAATTATTAAAATAGATTATAAAAAAATAAATTATTGATATCATAGTTTTTTCATTGAAATTAAAATTATTAAAATACTAATTAATATATGAATTATAAAATTAAAATCGTTACTTTATTATTTAAAATTTAATAAACTAAAATACTGATATTTTATATCGTGATGTCAAATGGGTTTCCTATTTATGTGATTCATATAAATAGTAAAGTCATGGTTACGGACACGCTTTCCCACTAGGTGTAAGGAATGATTAGATATTGTGGTAAACCCAACACGACACATGGCCCAGGGAAAATAAATAATATTTGGCAATATGAAAGTTAATGTGGCAAAGGAAACGTAAATAATATTATTAACATAAAATTAGTGGATTTGTCACATCAGTCACACGTATTGCCACAATATCTAATCATAAGTCTATTTTGTTGTTTTAAATAGATATTTTATCATTAATGTCATCGTTACTCCCTATATTTATAGTATAATTTTTTTTGTCGCGTTGTTCCTTTAAAATTGCAGGTGACTTTCTTTTAATTCTTATAAGCTGATAAATTTTTTTTTACTACTGTAATAATTGATGAATATTTATTGGTGTAAATTGTTATTGCTATTATTTTTTTATGGCTCCTGTGATATTATTTGCTACTCATTATTACGGGATTTTTCTATTGCCTCTTGTTGTTTTAAATAGATACTTTATCATTAATGTCATTGTTACTCCCTATACTTATAGTATATTTTTTTTGTAGCGTTGTTCCTTTAAAATTGCAGGCATCCAATTTTTGGTTGGAGGCCCCCTGGAATGCCACGTGATACACTGCAGGGGATGTGTCACTGCAGCGGAAGGCGCCATTTGCAGTGGCGCCTCCCCTTTTGACTTTTTTTTATAGGTAGGCACCAACTGCAGTGGCGCCTTTGACCCGTTAGATTGAAAAATAATAAAATATGTCACGTGTCCAAAATGACCCCCCATTGATAAATAGTTTCAAAATAACCCTAAACTGATAAATAGTTTCTAAAAGAAACCCAATTTCGTCAAAAACCCTATATTAAGAACCACAAGTACAGGGCAATTCATAAGTCCATATGAATTGATTTCAAAAAGCGTGAATTCAAAAAAAAAAAATTACTTTTTTTTTTTGACTTGTCAAAAGTCCGGTTCCAGGAAATGACGTACGTGTGTGTGTATATATATATATATATATATTAAAGAACAAACATATGCTCACAAAAAGAAAACATGTATTCATTTGAATCATAGTCAAAAGCAATAAATCATATTATTAAATAAGGCAAACAAGTAAATAGGGATTCAAGGTAATTACGACCATATGCTCTGATATCACTATTGGGTTTTCATGAGGTTATCATCTTTTAAAATCAAATCTGAAGATGGAAGGAAACCATCTCATAGATCGCACGTTACAAAACATGAATTACAAAGGGGCTATTTGTGTTTACCTCTTGAAACGTGCTTTTTTGCCACGAAGGAGCGGCACCTCTACTCAGTCCACGCCAACAAATGGGCGTGTCGGAGCTATGCGTCCTGTGCTAGCTGACGGCTATGGTGAGACACAGTTAGTTAGCCGCCAGAGTAGGTTAGATGGGAGAGCACTTCTATTTATAAGTTGGCAGCTCCCTTTAACCTAACTGCTTACCATATTGGGCTTTGTACACTACAAGCCCAATTGTCCTTATATTAATTAAATCATATTTAATTAATATAACTGTTCCGCATTTTCTCCATGTGTGTGACCCTATGGGTTCCGACTAAGTTGGCAATAATATTAAATATTATAATAATATCAAATATTGATTATAATATTAAATATTATAAATAATGAGCGTCATCTAGCAATGCATCATTACTGCCCAATTAGCGAGAGTATCGGTGATCCGATTTTAGCCTTTCCGCTACCAAAATTTACCGTGTAGTAAATGTCTCTTCGCCCATATATCTTAATTGAATACAAGGCATAATAGTGTTATCTTTATTATGTTCAATTATTTGTTCCTCGATCCCCAGTAGACGTGTAATCATAAATGAGCCCAATATCACATGTTGGTCCGCTTCCGTGTGGCCACGCGTATTTCACGTCTCACTCTATCGAAGGGCCCAAGACATTACCTCTGTTATGTAGGAGGGACGAATCTTGTCTACATCATTCACACTCCTCAACATGATTTATTGCGGGCTCAATAACCATCTTTATGATCACCCTGTTACGCGTGACGTTTGATAGCATTAAAGCCTACAACTCCTCATGTAGGAATCGTAGTGACTTCAAGTTGAAGGACTACTTCACTATGGTCGCCATGAGAATACTTATGACACTTACATAACTATTATGAAGTATTCTCATAGTGGGTCATCCGGTATAAATATTACTCCTAATATTTATACTTGTGTGCTGACTTGATATCACATATCCATGACCCGTGAGATGTGGTCATCAGTCTACTCACATAATAGTCTCTATGTATTATTGTCGTTGTCCTAATTAACAATAATACTCGACTACCGGTATTTAAGAATAGTGTTCTATTATTCAATGATGTCTCACGATTAAGTCACGTACTTAATATCTCATTGAATGAATTGCCTATTCTAAGAACTTTATTATGCTATAAGCTAATAACATAATAAATGAATGCCTTATTCATATATCAAATATATGATTAAATTCATGATACAGATGATGATCTATTCAAAATAGATTGGTCACGAGGGCTTACACCAACACTTGTTTGTCTTGGCACGGGCAAATACCTTTGTCTTCCTTCTATGAATGGGAGAAGTAGAAAAGCTACTTTCAATTTTATTAAAGATTGTGTGTGGAGGAAAATTAATTCGTGGATTGGGAGATCCCTTTCTAGAACTGGCAGGGAGGTGCTAATCGAGCCGGTCCTCCAATCAATTCCCTCATATACTATGAATATTTTTTTTAATTCTGGAATCTCTTGGTGATGAAATCTCCAAAGGATGATGAATTCATATTGGTGGGGTTTTAATGGAAGTAGTGGTAAAGGGATCAATTCGCTCTCGTGGGATAAACTTTCAATGAGCAAGGAACATTGAGGTATGGGTTTTCGCAATTTACATGCCTTCAATTTAGCAATGCTTGGTAAATAAGCTTGGAGGCTCATGACCAACCCTAATAGTCTTACTTCCAGGCTTTTCAAAGCCAAATATTTTCCTAGAAGTGACTTTACAGGGGCTCAACTAGGTTATAACCCAAGCTTTTCTTGGAGAAGTATTTGGAGCTCAAAGGCATTGATAAAAGAAGGCTATAAATATGATATAGGTGAGGGGGACAAAGTAAAGGTTTGGACGGACCCATGGTTGTGTGAGGGTTCATCTTTACACTCTTTCATCCCACGTGATACCCAGTTGCAAGACTTGTATGTTCGTGACCTTTTTATACCAGGAACCAGAAGATGGGATGTGCAGTTCATGTCTGAAATTAAGAGCCCAGCTTGCGTGGAGTCTATATGCAAACTCCCTGTTATTGAATCGGTTAAGGAGGATAGGGTGTGCTGGAAGCTTGAGAGGAAAGGGATATACCCAGCGAAAAATGCTTATCATTTATGCACCAACAATCTCCTTGACACGTCTCATCTGGGTGTTACTGGAGAGTGGAATAGTATCTGGCACTTGAATCTTCCTCCTCGGGTGAAATCATTCTTATGGCAGTTGTGTCAAGGTGTTGTTCCTGTTAGGTCGAAGCTTGTTTCATGCGGAGTGCCTTGCCCTGTCATTGTGTCTTTTGTAACAAGGATGTGGAGCTTTATTTCCACCTTTTTGTTACATGCAGCACGAGTAAGTTGTTCTGGATCAAGTAAGGCTTCTGGGGGGACATGGAGAGGCAGTACTTGGACGTGGAAAGCTTTGATAAGTTTGTCTGGAAGATGATCCAAAGCCTGGACAAGTCAAGAGGCGAAATATGGTGCATGTTGCAACAAGATCTCATAACGTGGAAATAAACATAGAGGATTGCTATATGGTGCGAAACATGTCTGCGCAAAATCATTGCGAATGGCAATCTATGAGTAGTAACGCTTTGAAACAAATTGAATTAATGAAAAGAATCAAGAATCAAGAATCAATGGTGTAAGTGAAACCACGTCATTCGTCGAATCGTGCGAAACCTGATTTTCGCACTAACAAGAATTTTTAAACATAACATGGTTTAAAAAAGAACATAACAAAAGATATAAAGGAAACTCAACCTGATGTCACATTACAGAACTGGTATAACCATATTCCGAACATTCAGATAAACAACATAAACTAAAGAAATCCAAGACTACGAGTAACGGCTCCTCAGAGTCACTCCTCAGCAAGCTGCTCACTGTCTTGTGCATTATCCAAAAGATACATGCAAAGCAAACAACAAAAACGGAGAGTAAGAAACATATATACATGAACATAACGGCATGGAAATAGTTAGTAAAATGAGCATGCATCACATATAACATATACACAGCATATAAAAACATAACAACATCCAATGTATCACAATCATATCATATCCATCATATCAACAATGTATATATGTTATGCGATGTAGCGCTACTGCACTACTCCACTATGCACTTGGATCCAATTTATCTCAGAATGTCAACTTCAGAGTTACATATCCACATTGGCCAATAAGCACCAACGCTGGGGCAATTCACCTTACCTTGGTTGGACCCCTTGGATAGCTGATACACCTTACTCTCGGATGCGCCACCACGGTTGTACATGATTCACTTGAATCACCGTAGACGGCCAGATCGCCTTACTCTCGGACGACCTCCCTTATGTTGAACATCTCCCACTAACATCTCCGATGCGTGAATGCATGAACAACACAACACACAACAACAATCACCACCTCCGCTTGGGCCATTTGACTACCCAAGTTTTATCACCATGATCAACACCTCGACCACTTGGCTATCGAGGTTCAACGTTATCTTTAATCTTTTATCTTTTAACACTCTGACCATTAAGCACCAGAGATTACCACCTCGACCACTCGGTTATCGAGGCCTTATTGACCACTAGGCTACCAATGTACAACATCATCTTTAATTAATACTCTGGACATTAAGCATGAGAGATTACCACCTTTACCATCATGTATCAAGGCCCCATTGGCCACTCGGCTACTAAGGTACAACATCTTATCACTTGTCTTTTGTCTTCATGTTCGTTTGGTGTCTTATTAGATTATTAAAGACATTTGGGGTGAACCACCCCTGTCACTATTCTGTTTTTGTGTTCCGATCTGTACAGGGAAGCACAGTCTTTCTAACTGTTGAGCACGACCATGTTCAATGGAGCTTGGTCGTACTGTCTCTGGGCAGAAGGGTTGAAGAACCCTTACTAAGTTCCTAATGTTGGTGTAAGCCCTAGAGGCCAATGTTTTTCCTTTGGACTTACATTTGTATCTTGCTATTATTTATTATATGAGGCATTTCAGTTTATTATATTGTCTGTTTAAACGTAATAAAGTCCTTAGAATAATAAGTTCTATTTAATAGAATATCAAGTATACGACTTGATAGTGAGACACTATTAATCAAAAGAACTTTATTCTTAAATATCCATAGTCAAGTATTATTATTAATAAGGACAATAATAATACATCGAGACTATTATGTGTGTAGACTGATGACCATTTCTCACGGGTCATGGATATGAGATATCAAGTCGCACACATAGGTACACATTAGAGTAATGATGTACTGGATTGATCCGCCGTGAGAACATGATGAGTGCGATTTCACCTCATATTTCATGTACATTTCTGCATGCATTTTCATATAGTTTAGGCCATTTTAGTTTGATTTTTGATAGTTTTTACCGTGGAACGGGTAAGGCGGTCTTGTGGTGTTGTTTTGCAGAAATAATGATTAAATGCCCAGAATTAGCCTTGATGGATCTTGGTTGAAGATAGAGCTTGAAAAGTGAAGAAATGAGCCAAACAAATCCCATCACGGCCTAGCCGTGATGACCATCACGGCCGTGATCAAGCAGAGCTAAAAAAGGAAGAAAGGCTGAAGTCAGAACTGATCACGGCCTAGCCGTGATGAGCATCACGGACGTGATGCTCCAAACTTTGAACACGCGCCAGGGCAGAACCCGTCATGGCCTGGCCGTGATGGCCATCACGGCCGTGATGCGCGACTGATCTATAAATAGAGCCACACTGAACAGAATAAAGGGGGACTTTTACCAGAGACTTGGAAACCCTAAAGGGGGATGACGGCTGGGGGAAGGCTGGAGTTAACACTAAAAATGACGTTCTCTCTGCTCTTGGACTGGAAGAAGATTGGAGGATTCTTGGTCGCGCTGTCGCCACGCGCCAAAAAGAACGAGCGTTTACAAAAATAATGTAGATAGGGAAGCGACAACTCAAGTATCGTCTCTCAAGGACTCTTAGGCGTTGTTATTATTAACAGAAAATTAGTTCTGGGGGTTTTGGAGTGAATGCTAATAAAATAAAGAAAACAAAACAATAAAAACAGAGCAGTTAAAAGATTAACAAATATGCTAAGAAACGATCAACCTACTGTTCTTGGTTTCCCACTATCATTGGTTCATATAAATCCAAGCCCTAAGCAGATTCTAATCCCCTCCCGGTTGTAGCAACAATTTACAAGCGAAACCACTACTACAGATATATGTTCCTATTCCCGAATTAAGCAAACGGGGTTAAGCCCTCATGAACTAAGCGAACATGATTGAACACACGCGAATTAAGCAAACGCGATTATATATAGGAACATAACATCACCGAAACAAAACAACACAACACTATACATTCCTGAATTAAGCAAACAGAAACATATAGCATCATATTGAAAAGAGAAAAGTAAGTGAAAACAGGAATTACAGAACCTCAAATGTAAATGGAAACCAATCCCAGTAGATTAATCAAGGAGACTAATTCTCCATTACAGACTTAAAAGAAAAGAAAATAGACTACTGAAACTACTGACTACTAAAAGCTAACAACTAGCCAAAACTGGCTAACTACTAGCCACCAGCCTAGCCAACCCTTCAGTTCTGTCTAAAACTGACTTATATACACTTCTGGACTACGCAGACTCGCGAGGCGAGAACACATTCGCGAGGCGAATCTTGCAGCTCTTGGTATTCTCGCGAGGCGAAGCACGGCTCGCGTGGCGAGGAAAGGAAAGGTCATGACTTCTGGGCTTCACTATCGCGAGGCGAGGATTGTATTCGCGAGGCGAACTCTTCAAATTCCAAACTGTAACGCCTGTGACCTTTCACACGGGTAAACCGTGATGCTTTCTGACTTCCAGGTCTGAATTACTCGTGAGGTGAGTAAAGTCTTTGCGGGGCGAGACAGAATGGATGGCAAATTTCTGGAACAGTCACCTTTTGGTTCGCGGGGCGAATGCCTGCTCGCGGGGCGAAAGACTCCAGATTTATTTCCTTTTATTAACCTGAAAACAGAAAATAGCATAAGTGATTTATTAACTCTAAATCAACTAAATTAACCTAAAAATACTTTACAGACTCAAAATACTACTTAAGGACAATCAAGTCTAATTTGGGTGAAAATGATATAAAATTAGCAAAAAGCCATGGTCTTTACTACACATAAAACCAGTCAATCAGAGGCTCATCAAAATACCCCAAACTTAAACCTTGCTTGTTCCCAAGCAAACTAAAACTCAAAAACTTAAAAAGACTCAAGACCTGGCAAGCTCAAAAGATTCAATCAACTTCCGCACAAATTTCAAGCAATTTATCAAAATATTTTTCAATGTTCCCCCCTTTACAAACAAAGCAATCCCCACATTCATTTATTCTAAACAATTGAGAATTTCATCATTCAAACAATTATTAATCTAAGCAGGGGATCCAAGTTACACACAAAAGGGAGATCACCAAATTCAAACAACTGCCTTCCTCACAAGGGAAATTTGTGTTTCACTCAATCACTCAGTTTGTGTCTAGGCTATCAACAATTCACTCAGTTTCACTTTTAAGAGCACTTCCCATAAATTTGGTTTTAATCTCAAAATGGTCCCCACAGAAAACATGCAAGCAACATCAAAAGGTCTTTTATTGGTTGTAATGGGGCCTGGCTAAGGGTAGGATATACAAAGGTACTAGGCTGAAGACCCTAGGAACTAAGAGAGCATGAAACGCTTCAAAACATTAGAATTCCACTCAAGTTCCTTTTCTCATTTTTCACTTTATGCCTTGGGTGACTACAGTTTTTTTTTCTAACACTTTTATTTTTAACATTTTTACAATTTTCATTTTTTTTCTCTTTTTTTTTATATATTTTTTTCTTTCTTTTCGTTTTTACACTTTTTTTTTTCAATCCCAAACAACACATTACACCTTGCAGCCACCCCAAACTTAATTTCTTGCACCCATTCTAAGATTACATGCTCTCCTAATCCTAAGATCGGGTTAACATGGTTTTCCAGATTTTTGGGCTTATAACATTAGGTTATCAAGAATTAACAGGCTAATTAGGCTCAATGGGGCTAACTAAGGAATATGTATTAGGGATGGTTATTTTTCAGGCTAAGTAGCTAATTACAAAGAAAATGCCTAAATCATTTGAAGCAAACACATAATCATGCAAACCAAAAAGAGATTCAAGCAAATTCAGGAAAGTGCAACTTGAAAGTGATTTTCACACAGTCAAAAAACATGTTGGAGGCTCAAAACCTCACCTGGACATTTTTTTGCAAATTGTTTGACAGAGATTCTATCCCTATCGTGTGCTTCCTATCACCCCAAACTTATCATAAATCATGCCATCATAACAAAATCTCAAAGTTCAGTTTTCAATCATATGGGGATCATTTTTCAAAAATTTTTCATATCCTAGGGGGAAACAGTCAACACTATCATGCAATCAATCTATGCAAAATCAATAAAATCCAATAAACTTGCCAACACTAGACTTAACACAACTCCTGAGCTTCTCAAATTATTCAGGAGCTTTATTGGAAACAAAACAGAAATAAAGCAAGCAAAGAAAATTAAAAGAGCAAGGTTAAGAAAAACTCATTGGAGGGCGGTTCCACCGGGATCCAATTGCTTGTAACATAAGGCCCAAGTGATGGACAAAGAGCGGGAGTTCATTCCATGCTTCCCTAACTCGCATCCTTGATGTGGGAGTGAGCACTTGACAATTACAGTGACCTCGCCCAGTGCGGCGGACTTCTCACTTCCTCTTGGGTCAAAGATGACCACTTTCTCAACAAAATCCTCCCAATAAAATTGGGGTTCAACCTCTTGAAATAGCCACAGTGACAAATCCAAAGGCTGGAACTCCATCACCGGTGGCTCCTCAGGTGGAGGTGGTACACAGTTAGCTGGGGTTACTGGTGCTGCTTCAACTTCTGCATTTTCTTCATTCACTGCACTAACAAAGTTATCACCTGTTATACATGCAGAAATTTCAGCACACACCACACAAAGGTTAGTGTTAGTAGAGTCAGTACATATATCACAATAAAATGAATCAGTAAAATTCTGAATGTCTAGAAATTCAGCAATTAATTCATCCACCCCATTACTCTCAACACATGCAATTGATTTACTTGAATCATCTACTTCCAAAGGTTCTTCATTATCCTCAGGCACGGGGAAGCAGATGTCCTCCTAATCCTCCTGATCCTCCTTTTCTATGTTTCCTGAACAGAATAAAGCTGCATAACAGACTATACACAAAGCAGTGCCATCACAATAACAATCAGCACATGTTTTAGAATCAGGGGATTCAACACACAGTTCATCATCAACAGAAACATTATCAAAATTATCATCAGAAATATTTTCAGGAATAGCTATCTGTGAATCTGTATGTTCTTCAAGGGGCTGTGGAGTTAGCATTGCAGCCGAGTTGGCGACAACTTGATCAATTAGAGCGGACAACTTCTGAGATTCAGCTTGGCTCCTCTGGTATTCAACCTCCATCCTCTGTTGGAATTCAAGATTTTGTTGTGCCATCTGTTTTATCATTTCTTCCGTTTGTGCAGTTATCTGTTTGAACAGATCCTCTAGCGATGGTTCGGAAGGTGCAGCTCTGAAGGCAGGATAGTATCTAAACAGGAAGGCTTCCTTCAAATCAAACCAGCTTGAGATGGAATTCTCATCAAGACAATACAACCAATCCCTTGCAGCACCTTCAAGTGAGAACTGGAAAGCTTCCATCTTGATGTGGTCTTCTGTTATTCCTACAGGTCTCAGCATTATAGAGCAAGCAGCTTGGAATTCCCTTAGATGCTCCTGCGGATTCTCACCTGCAAGACCACTAAACCTTGGTAACCAGTGCGATAAACCATAAAAATCAGGAAAATATATGCATGGTGGTTGTTCATAGTAAACATTAGGCATGTAACCATATATGTGATTATCCATGGGGGGTGCTAAAATTCACAACCAGACAAAACAGATAAAATTAATTCAGCAAAGAGATTTTTTTTTATTTATTTCTTGCTAATAACAACAACAAGAGTCCCCGGCAACGGCGCCAATTTTTGGTCGCGCTGTCGCCACGCGCCAAAAAGAACGAGCGTTTACAAAAATAATGTAGATAGGGAAGTGACAACTCGAGTATCGTCTCTCAAGGACTCTTAGGCTTTGTTATTATTAACATAAAATTAGTTCTGGGGGTTTTGGAGTGAATGCTAATAAAATAAAGAAAACAAAACAATAAAAACAGAGCAGTTAAAAGATTAACAAATATGCTAAGAAACGATCAACCTACTGTTCTTGGTTTCCCACTATCATTGGTTCATATAAATCCAAGCCCTAAGCAGATTCTAATCCCCTCCCGGTTGTAGCAACAATTTACAAGCGAAACCACTACTACAGATATATGTTCCTATTCCCGAATTAAGCAAACGGGGTTAAGCCCTCATGAACTAAGCGAACATGATTGAACACACGCGAATTAAGCAAACACGATTATATATAGGAACATAACATCACCGAATCAAAACAACACAACACTATACATTCCTGAATTAAGCAAACAGAAACATATAGCATCATATTGAAAAGAGAAAAGTAAGTGAAAACAGGAATTACAGAACCTCAAATGTAAATGGAAACCAATCCCAGTAGATTAATCAAGGAGACTAATTCTCCATTACAGACTTAAAAGAAAAGAAAATAGACTACTGAAACTACTGACTACTAAAAGCTAACAACTAGCCAAAACTGGCTAACTACTAGCCACCAGCCTAGCCAACCCTTCAGTTCTATCTAAAACTGACTTATATACACTTCTGGACTATGCAGACTCGCGAGGCGAGAACACATTCGCGAGGCGAATCTTGCAGCTCTTGGTATTCTCGCGAGGCGAAGCACGGCTCGCGTGGCGAGGAAAGGAAAGGTCATGACTTCTGGGCTTCACTATCACGAGGCGAGGATTGTATTCGTGAGGCGAACTCTTCAAATTCCAAACTGTAACGCCTGTGACCTTTCACACGGGTAAACCGTGATGCTTTCTGACTTCCAGGTCTGGATTACTCGCGAGGCGAGTCAAGTCTTCGCGGGGCGAGACAGAATGGATGGCAAATTTCTGGAACAGTCACCTTCTGGTTCGCGGGGCGAATGCCTGCTCGCGGGGCGAAAGACTCCAGATTTATTTCCTTTTATTAACCTGAAAACAGAAAATAACATAAGTGATTTATTTAACTCTAAATCAACTAAATTAACCTAAAAATACTTTACAGACTCAAAATACTACTTAAGGACAATTAAGTCTAATTTGGGTGAAAATGATATAAAATTAGCAAAAAGCCATGGTCTTTACTACTCATAAAACCAGTCAACCAGAGGCTCATCAATTCTTCATGGAGTTTTCTTCATCTCTTCTCTTTTTCTCTTTTGTAGACTTTACCATGTGTAGCCAATTCCCCTGTTGTTGGGGTTAGATGTTTGCTTTTCTGAACTTGATTGTATTTTGATTTGGTTTTAATACAAGTTTCTAATTCTTTATGATTATTTGATTCCATGCTTAATTCTTTCCTTGGTTTGGCCATCCTTGGAATGATTTGTTGCTTTGATAGACAATTGAAAGATTGATGTTAAGGCATGCTCATGAATCAAATGCCAAGTAGTTCATGAATCTAGACATAGATCTTGGGATGCTTGCAATCTTATAAGTCTTGGCTCTTTATGCAAAGTCTCATGTTAATCCACCTAAGACATTAGGGTTTAATTTGGGGTTTTAGGCTCATTCCACCTAAGACATTAGGGTTTGAGTATTTCAAAAGGCTTGATTGTCATAATTGAATTAGGACTTGTGTTAGTAACCATTTCATTGCAATTAAGGGATGATTAGTGTAGTCTAATCCCGACTGTTAACCACATCTTTTTCTTCACTCCAAGTGTTTGATAAAAGTTCACAAAAAGACCAAAAATATTTTAATTGCTTTGTTTCTTCATTTTATGTTTTGATCCCTTCATACCACAGTTTAGTCTAGATAGTTGTATAATTTGTGAATTGGTAATTGGCAACCGATCCCTGAGGACGATATCCGGTCTCACCACCGTATTACTTGTGCGACTAGGTATACTTGCCTAGATTCGTGTCAACAAGTTTTTGGCTTCGTTGCCGGGATTGGTTTTGCCAATATCATTAGTAACAAGGTAGACAACTACTTTAGACAATTTTTATATATATATTTTCTGTATATATTTGGTTTTTTTTCTTTTGAGTTTTGTTTATGGAAGGTGGATTGCAAAACATGGAGACTTATTATTTTCCAACCTTGGACGGTGTTACAAAATATCACTTTGGGCCTAATGTAGTCCTGGGAGATTACGGGCTCTGGGGATATCAATGCCCTCATGCACAAGCTTATAGTGTAATCATGAAGCATGAGGAGGAATGGAAATGGAATGAGCCAAATCCCTTGAAAGCTGCTCTAGAACAATATTCACAAGAGTTGTCTACCTCTAAGGCCAAAGTAAGAACCAACTGTGATAGTATCGAAGCTGTGATGCAAAATTTCAAAATGCAAGTTGAGGAAATTTGTAAACAGTTAGTACAAGAGTCACATGGAGCGCAATTTGAGCAAAATCTGGTTTTGGGGATAGTTCAACGTGACGATGAAGTGGTAGTAAAAGAACATGGGTTGGAGAGCAAAGAGGGTCTATCTTCCACCATGCTTGCTTAGAAATATGAAATTGATGCATTAGACAAATATATTGGTTTGCATGCATGTGTGGACACTACAAAATTGGCTCAAGAAGTAAAACCTCATGTGCTTTATGGAGCATTTATGCCTGAAGAGGTCAAAAAGGGAGTTTATGACTTGCCATTTGACCCAGGAGGAATTGAGGGTATATTCATCTTGCTTCTACAATCACCATTCCACAAGCTATGGGATCCAGGAGGAGGAACTTACATTTTGAGCATCTCTTGGCCCTTATGCCACAAGCAATGGGATCCATGTGGATGCTTCTTAATGAGTCAAGCTAGTGACGTTAAAGAAGCGCTTATTGGGAGGCAACCCAATTTTTCTTTTCCTTTTCCATTTGTTTTTGATTTCAACTCTTGAATAATTTGAAAAGATCAAGAGATTTGTTAATAGATTTGTTAAGTGTTTTCAGGTTAAGGAGGAAGGAGAAGCAAAAAGGGCAGGGAGAAGCAAAGTCAGCAACCATCACGCCCAGGCCGTGACACTGGTCACGACCGTGATGAGCCAGCCATGAAGATCAGAAAGGATCACAGTCCAATCGTGATGAGCATCACGGGCGTGATGAGAGAACCCTGAAGATCAGAGAGCATCACGGCCTAGCCGTGATGGAGGTCACGGCCGTGACAGGCCAGCTCCTGAAGACCAGAATTGCTCACGGCCTAGTCGTGATGAACCTCACGTTCGTGATACAATTTCCAACAAGCTTTCGACTGGAATGTGAGCCAACACCCGCTACCACCTCGGTGAGTTGTTCCAAAATTTATTTCTTTATTTTATTTATTTATTTTATTTTTCTCCTCTCTCCGACTTGGTTATTTACATGGGGGACAATATAAATTTTTAAGCTTGGGGTAGGGGTATTTTTGCATTTTTCATGTTGCATTCATATAGGCATAGTTTTGCATGATCACACGATTCAATTGCCCCTTGCTTAGATTATGCATCCGATTGTGAGAACTTAGTGTCAATTAACTTGAGATAGTGAATTTTTTAATCCAATTTTTTTTATTCTTGTGATAAGGCTACAAATAAAAATTATTGAGATGATCTTTGATAGTTGATAATTAGCATGTGGTTCCGTAGATTTGTGTTTCTCATTGATTTTTGAACTACTAAATGTGAGAATTTTGAGCCGAAAAGGGGTACTCACTAAATTTACCCCATTCTTTGTGATAGAGTGTTGTATTCCTCTTGGATTGTAATTCTCTAGAACTTGACTTGAAACCGTTTTGAAGCTTAAAAATTTTTGAAAACATTTTTGAAAATGATTGAGGCACTAGGTATTTTTCAGGTCTTCTGAGCTTTGATTGTTTAAATGCTACCCCTTAGTTACCCAATTTTGAGCCTGAAAGAATAAAATACTTTTCTTGGTATCTTGAAATACTTTGATGAGAGACCTTCTAAAGTATTGTACTAAAAGGGTAAAAAGGTAGTTGAAAAAGTATGGGATGAGAAAGTTGGAAAATATTTCTCTTAAGCTGAAAATCTCCCCTTCTCCTAAAGAAAAGAAAAGAAAAAAAAATATATAGAGAAGGGGATGACAAAAGAAAGTGATAAATAAAAGAAAAGAAAAGAAAGAAAGGTGGAAAAATGAGTCAAAACCCAAAAATGTATTTTAGAAGGTGGCATGCTTGCAATGCTTGATATTTTGTGTAGCCTTTTGAAATTTCCTTTTCTTGATTTCCCCACCTAACAATTAATCCCATGGCTCCGCTACAACCAAAGAAAAAGACCTCTTGATTCATACGTGTTTTCATCAATAAAGTAGAGATTTGGTTGATAGTCAAGCTTATGGTAGAATTCATTCATTGAGGAAATTGAGCGAATTGTCATATACCCTTAAACACTTGAGTGAGGTGAGAAAGAGTACCCGAATCAGTGATGATATGAGTCTAGGAAACCTAAGCTTCTAATTAGACTTGAAATTGATTGTCTCTTGCTAAATTATTTGTAAATGCCTGTTACTTGGATTAGTTACTCGGGTTCTTGGTTCACTATCCATGCTTTGTTTATTCATATCTTCTGGTCTTAGTAATTGCTTGAGTACAAGCAAAGTCTTAAGCTTGGGGTGATTTGATGAGTGTGATTTCACCTCATATTTCATGTACATTTCTGCATGCATTTTCATATAGTTTAGGCCATTTTAGTTTTATTTTTGATAGTTTTTACCGTGGAACGGGTAAGGCGGTTGCCAGGGATATCGTCCTCAGGGATCGGTTGCCAATTATCAATTCACAAATTATACAACTATCTAGACTAAACTGTGGTATGAAGGGATCAAAACATAAAATAAAGAAACAAAATAATTAAAATATTTTTGGCCTTTTTGTGAACTTTTATCAAACGCTTGGAGTGAAGAAAGATATGTGGTTAACAGTCAGGATGAGACTACACTAATCATCCCTTACACTAGTGCAGAAAAAGGATTCCACATCGGTTATTTTTGGCTTTTCACATTGGTTTTGAAACTGATGTTGAAATGACCGATGTGGTTTATTGCCACTTTGCACATCGGTTTTAAAACCGATGTTAATAGTATATTTTTAACAGCGGTTTTATCTCTAACCGATGTGGAAAATTAATTTGTCAATTGGTAACCTATTGGAAATTTCACTTTCCACATCGGTTTTAATAAGAACCGATGTGTAAAGTGAAACTTCCACATCGGTTTTTATAAAAACCGATGTTGAAAGTGAAATTTTCACATCGGTTTTGGGAAAACCGATGTGTAAAGTCTCATTTTTTTTATTTTGTTATTTACATTTTTGTCATTCATTTCCCATGTTTCAGTAATGCAGATCAATACCAGAATAACATAACTGTAAATATTCTAAACACAATCACTTTTGTACGACAAAAACACAACTAATATATACTGAATTTATTACGAACAATACATATGTACGCGCAATTACATTCAGACAACAAAGATAATTAGAAACCAAAAAGCTACATGATATATTATAGATTTCATATCAAAATACATATGATTAGTCAAAAGTACACTATAGCTAGTACATGATAAGTTTTTAAACTAACTACATATATACAAACTATGGTTGGTACACTTCAAGAAAGAAAGTTGCCCAACGCCTCTTTATGTTGATGATGTCGGAATCAGATAATGGAGTTGGATTGTTGAATATCTACAAGTTTAATTGGACAAAAGATTATATCTTTTAAGTAATAAACTAACATAAAACATATAACGAATCTATAACTATTACTTCTAATTGTGTCAATTAACATTTACCTCGTGCCATCTTTCAGTGATCCTGGAGGAGATAATTTCCAACATCCACTGCATCACATAGTAGCCACATTCCCATGATCCACGTTGTATACGTGACTACGTACAAATGAAACCCAATTAGAATATAAGCAATTAAATAGAAATCAATAATTATACCCACTGCATTTGATGCATTTGAACTAATAAATATCTTACGCTAGGAATAATCCATCTGATAGCCCGTGTACGCCTTTCACCATGCAACATATGGTTTGAAGTAATAGACCTATCATGACAAAAACATTAATTAAAGTATATCTAATAGATTTCAGATAATTAAAACAACTGCATTACTGATTATAAAGTATTTTAATGCTTACGTTTCGATGATCGTCTTCAGTGCATTCGTCGACTTATTTCCCAATGAACGGAAGAAGACCACGACGTTCATCCTAGGGTACAAGATCAACAGTTACCAATGCTGACTGTATTTGCGGAACTGTTAGTGACTAAGTCATATATAGTTATACTTAAATAACCGGTACTTACTTATTGAGATAAGGCGCAAGGTAGATTTGATGATCGTCTCGGGCAAATATATCACGTATGGTGGTGACCGGGTCTTCTGATGCTAGGAGAACATCACCCTGAATGAACATGGGGTCAATGAACCCATAAAGGGCGAGGTTACCCTGATCAACTAACATACGATGCAGATACCTAATATATTGGAAAAACATGTTAATTATCATAGTATGTAAAAATTAATTACTTAACTTATGAATAAAATGTACTTACGTGCACCATAACGATATGTGTGCAGAACTATCCATTTCTTTATTGAGTACCATCTCCATAAGTTCCTTGTTTGGGATATACAGTTCATCACCTGGACTGGCATCATGTTCCAGCCTTACCAAGGCTGCGTCATTCTCCATGGTGACAACCTGTATAGCCAGAACTTTAAAAACATCACCATGGCCAGGTGCCCCTTTGTCGATCCCCTAAACAACATAGATATATATTAGTAATCACGGATAATTAAGTTATTTAATTCGTAATTAACTAAATGGTCAAATGAATACCTTGGCAGGAGCAGACATCTTTGGTCTTCCTGGATCCGACCTTTTAGGCACAATATCATTTCCAACATCCTATAACGAATAAAAATAAAGCATTATCTTTAAACAATAATAAATTATTTCAACTATGAATATAGAAAAACACAACTAACTGAATACCTCGGATGCAACAAGAAAGCTGACCAGTCTTCTTGGCCAAAGGATGAAGTTACTGGGGACCTGACCCACTGTTTGAATCTCCTCAGTGGGCACAGGGACTCGAGCATCAGCATCTCGAATAATCTCAACAACGACCCTCAGCTGATCATCCGGTAATAAATGATGGTGTATGATATTACCTAAGTTATTATGTGCCCTCCCCAATGCCACTAGGCGGTGATGATGATCATCATCAACATACAGCTCACACTTATCAGGGTCATCGTCATCATCATCATCACCATCATCATCATTTTCAGGCTGATGAGGAGGATCACATGAGCCCTTAGTGCTCACATGGACAGAGGGTTGGACAAAGGGTTGGACACCGGCTAATATCTGCTAGGACATAGAAGTCAATATTTCCATCTGCTGGGCAAACTGCTCGGTCATCTCCTGTCGAAGCTCAGCTGCAATCTCCTGTTTTAGCCGTGCTCTATCTGCATCAACATCCCTGTGGCATTGGTGTGAAGATGAACCATGGTATTGGCGAATGCCGACGCCCCATCCAACACCAATGACACGGCCCGGGTGGTCCAGGTTTCTGATGGCAAGAAACTAAGATATCCTCGCGTCCTCTAGGAACAAAGGTTCCTTGGGTTACCTGCTCGTCCAAGGCATCCTATCACATAAAATATTAGGTCACATTACAATTCGGTAACAATCTTAAAATGACAATTACAATTCAAACTATACTTACAATCTTCTCGGCTACTTGGCGGGCCTCCTCAGATGTATATTGTCCCGTTTTTCTTTGTCGGGCCCTCTTCCATTTATGATGGCGTGGGGGTGGAGGTGGATCAACAACCTCTGGACGATTTTCAGCATTAGGATCCGCCTGAGATGCTGCTTCCTGACGTGCTTTCTTTTCCTCTTCAACCATTTTCTGAATAAGCTTTTTATATCCCCCACGAGACATGACATGGGGGTAGACATTCTTGCTTTGGTTTTTCTGCCCCTTTTTCCTCTTCTCCTGTTATAAATAGATGACAATTAAATTACATAAGTAAATAAAATTAATGAAATTACATAAATTTAGAGACAAATCAAATAAGTTAACCTGAAAGCTGGGATCGTGTCGACTCTGAACAAAGCGATCCCACGTCTCCTGGTCAAGAAACAGGTACACCTCAAGTGGGTTCTTTTTACATTTTGGATTGAATACATAGTATCTGCCTAGGTCAGCCTTAAAACCCCTCCAACGCTCACGACCATACTTTAGCAAACGCTTCTTCATAACGTACGTATCCGGTATGTCAAAGGTCAGCTACATTAAGACCAAAAGAATCAACGAATTAATGTATGATATTATTAAGGTAAAAATAAAGTAGATACAGACAAACACAGGACGTAAAAGTATAGATACCAGAATACTCTCCCATATCTGATCCTTCACGTCCGCCGGTACATCTTTCCAAATATCAATGAGTATACTAGGCCTGCTCCTAGTAAGACTCGCCACAAAACTGTGCCATTGGCCCAATAGGATTGCGGTTATTATCAAAGTCTATTCTTATCCTTTGATTTGAACCACGGTTGGCAGTCAAATTCCTCATTCGTGTGGCACGTCTACCTTTTCTACCAGTAGACGGGGTCTCCGACCCGCTGCATGAAGGAGGGATATCCTCACAATCAGCCATGTATACCTGTTTAAACAAAAAAAAACTTGTTAGTATGTCAGGATAAATATCAAACATAACTTATAAATATCGATCAACGTACGTAAACATAACTTATAAATATCAACGTAAACATATAATATGCCTTTAAACATAACTCAAACTAAACTTACTTTGTGGTCAATTAGTAAAGTTCTCCCATAAACCTTCTTGGTGATCATTACGAGTAGCATGTACATCATCCACTTCATTTTCCTCATTGAAATTAGGCACTCGTGTTGAGAAAGAAGGAGTATCAGAAATATCAAGAGTTGAATCGTGATTTCCCTCACTACCATTATACATGTTTTTTCCCTGGAGAACCACTGACCACCTTTTGTTAGAAGGATCACGGATATAAAACACTTGTTTTGCTTGGGATGCCATGATGAAAGGCTCCTCTTTATTACCTACCTTATTAAGGTCCACCAATTTGAATCCTAACTCATCGGTTTGCACAAACAGGTACTCTAAACTTCGTGTAATCAACCTCCCATATCTCTTCAATGATTCCAAAGTATGAAACGGATGCCATAATAGGGTTTTTATCTTTCGAACTAGAGAAATGCATGGACTCAGCGACGACCATAACCCCACTGTTTTGCATTGTACTTTTGTCATCCTGGGACTTTGTATAGAAGGAAAACTTATTGATATCATACCCACTCCAGCATATGACATGAAAGTTAGGCCCCTGTGCTAGCCATTTTAATGTATCAGAAGCAATACCATCCTTTGCAATTTTTTATTTAAACCAGTTCAAGAAAGTCTTGTTATGCTTGTTCAAACACCATTTTTCATTCATTCTAGGGTAAGTTTCATTGATGATGCTTTTATGCTCACATAAGTATGGTTCAACCTCATCAGTGTTATTCAATATATACAAATGTGCTTGAGGCACTTCCTCCCAATCCATGCTCTTAACAGTGATACCTCGTGTACTTTTACCATCATATCTTCCTTCGTGACGAGACTTCGGAAGCCCTACAGGTTCCGCTTCTGACATGTAGTCTGTACAAAACTCAATAGCTTCTTCTGCAACATACCTTTCAACAATAGATGCTTCGGGACGGTGTGGATTTTTCATATATCCTTTCAAGATCTTCATGTATCACTCAACCGGGTACATCCACCTTAAATAAACGGGGCCGTACAATCTAATCTCCCTCGCTAGATGAACAATCTAATGAACCATGATGTCAAAAAATGAAGGTGGAAAATACATCTCCAATTGGCACAATATAATGGCTGCCTCATTTTCCAAGTCATCCAACTTTTTAGTGTCAATGACCTTGCTACATATAACATTGAAGAATAAGCATAACCTAGTAATGGCATGTCTGACTTTTTTAGGCAAAATGTCACGAATGGCCACCGGTAGTAGTTGTTGCATCAAGACATGACAATCATGAGACTTTAAGCCAACTAATTTGAGATATTTCATTCAGACAAGTCTTTTGATATTTGAAGAGTAACCCTGTGGCACTTTGACTCCCCGTAGACATTCACAGAAAATTTTTTTCTCTTTTTTTGATAAAGTATGACATGCTGGGGGCAAATAAATCTTCTTAGCCCCCACTTTAAGTGGAGCTAACTGCTCTCGTATACCCATCGCAACTAGATCCAGACGAGCATTCACACCATCCTTTGTCTTGCCTTGAATGTTGAGAAGCATTCCGATTAAACTGTCACACATTTTTCTCCACATGCATCACATCAATACAATGTCTTACATCAAGCTTGCACCAGTATGGAAGATCAAAGAAGATTGACCTCTTCTTCCATATTTTCTTCTCGGTAGCCTTATTCTGGGTCTTCCCATAGATAACATTAGTGTTGTTCACCTTTTCATAAACTTGCTCTCCAGTCAAGGCCACCGGAGCAATTTCATTCTCCGGAAGTCCATTGAAAGCTTTTCTCAATCTACGATAAGGATGATTACGTCGGAGAAATCTCCGATGCCCAAGGTAAACCGTCTTCCTTCCATGTTGCAGTTGATGGTAACATGTGCCTTCTTCACATATTGGACATGCTTTATGCCCCTTAACACTATACCCACACAGGTTCCCATATTCTGGAAAGTCATTGATGGTGCAAAATAACATGGCACGCAATCTGAATGTCTCACGGCAATACTCGTCGATCACATCAACGCCTTCATCCCACAACATTCTCAAGTCTTCAATCAAGGGACTCAGATAAACATCAATATCATTTCCTGGCTGTTTAGGACCCGAAATCATCATACTTAACATAATGTATTTGCGCTTCATGCACAACCAAGGAGACAGGTTGTAAATTACCAGGAGAACAGGCCATGAACTATGAATACTACTTAAGCTTCCATATGGATTCATTCCATCGGTAGCAAGTCCAAGCCTGAGGTTTCTGGGCTCATTGCCGAAATTCGGAAACAAACTATCAATTCTCTTCCATTACAAAGAATCGGCCGGATGGCGAAGCTGTCCATCACACTTCCTCTCATTTGCATGCCATATAATGTTCTTTGCATCATTTACATTAGCAAACAATCGCTTGAACCGCGGAATCACTGGAAGATACCATAACACCTTCGCAGGAGGACCTTTGGTGACCACATCACAACTAGAATCACCATCCTTCACTTTGTAGCGTGATACCCCACACCTGGGGCACTCGTGCATCTCTTCAAACTCTTTCCTGTACAATATGCAATCATTGGGGCAAGCGTGTATTTTCTTATACTCCATACCCATCGGACACAATATCTTCTTCGCCTCATAGTTTCGAGATGGCAATGTGTTGCCTTCTGGAAGCATGTCTTTCAACAACTCAAGCAATTCGGTAAAGCTTTTATCGCTCCACCCATTTCTCACCTTCACATTGAACAATCTTAACAACACTGACAACCGTGTGAAATTAGTGCACCCCGGATACAAAGCCACTTCTGCATCACTGCACAAAGTATCATACACATGTGCGCGTCGAAAAGACTCTTGCCCAACATCACGGATCATGTCCTCTAGTCCATCGTCCATTTCCACGTCATCAACTTCCTCTCTATCCGACACCCTCGGCCTGTCTAACGATTCACCATGACATATCCATGTAGTATAACTCTTGCAAATCCCCTAACAAATAAGATGATCACGTATCTCCTCAGCTTCTAGTCGTCTCTCATTCAAACAGTTAACACAAGGACAATAAAACCTTCCGTTACCACTATCAGGAGCATTTGTTTTTGCAAACTGTAGAAAATCTTCCACTCCATTCTCATACTCATCACTTGTCCGTCTAGCATTCATCCAACCGCGATCCATGACTAAACCAATAACTTCGTACTTAGTCCAACATATTCATCAACCACTTCTTATGACAGGGTATGGCCCTATCACATTTGAGAAGAAACTTTTTTAACATTCGGTTAACAGTTAGTCCTTAACTCTCATGCTCATACTCGACAAAATTTCGGCAGCATTTCCCTTCGGTCTCCGACGTACACTACTTGAACGCGATGACATCCACCATGATAAAGTATGCACCCGGAGAACGAAAGGAAATGTATCAATCCGAACTTTCATCAAGTATATAACATTAGAATCAATGAATAACTATTTTAACTGAATTAAGAAAAAGTTTTTTCCCAAACTGTCCAACTTTGGACAATTCAAGATCCAACACAATGAGCGGTACATTAAGCACATACACGTGTGCTCATTAGTATTGCATCTCAAACGGGAAACTAAGGCTTTACTAATTATGTATCTTGCATGAAGATGGGGCTTGAAAAGTGAAGAAAATTAGTCAAACAGAGCCCATCATGGCCTAGCCGTGAAAGCCATCACGACCGTGATCGAGTAGAGCTTAAAATAAAGAATGGAAAAGTCAGAACTGGTCACGGCCAGCCCGTGATGCCCATCACGGCCGTGACATGTCAGCTGAACCAGACCCTCACAGGCAGAACTGATCACGGCCTAGCCGTGATGGTGGTCACGGCCGTGATAGACCAACCAGTGAAGCAACCTCCAAGGCAGAACCTGTCACGACCTGGCCGTGATGGCCATCACGGTCGTGACATTCCAACTGAACCAGACCCTCACAGGCAGAACTGATCACGGCCTAGCCGTGATGGTCGTCACGGCCGTGACAGACCAACCAATGAAGCAACCTCCAAGGCAGAACCTGTCACGGCCGTGACATGCCAACTGAACCAGACCCTCACAGGAAGAACTGATCACAGCCTAGCCGTGATGGTGGTCACGGCCGTGACAGAACAACCAGTGAAGCAACCTCCAAGGCAGAATCCGTCACGGCCTAGCCGTGACAGGCAGCACGGCCGTGACGGGTGATACCACCACTGGAAAAATCCAGTCTTGGAGCAACAGAACAACACATGCAAGTATATTATCCAACCATTTGGAGTCAAAGTTCATAACTTTTCTAAACAAGAAACGAATAAATGACTAATCTCGCAAATGGGACTGTTTATAACAGGGAAAACGTACCTTTTTTTTTGGAAGAATGAAGATCTTGAAGATTTCTTTGTGCACCTGTGATGAGCCTGGAAACCAGTAACAGGGAAAATGAGGAGTGGTTTCATGTGCCATTCTCAGGCAATGCAACTCCTCCACTGTGAAATTTCCATAACCCTCCTTTCACATAATGCTCGAAAAGTAGTAACCCTAAAGGAAGAGAAAGAGAGAAAAAGAGAGAGAGAGAGAGAGACGCATATATACCTGAGGGAGGAGGAGGGACGAGCAAAAATGGCGCTCTTCACGCAAATGAGGGTAGCTCGCGGATGGCCGTTCTCAGTGGTTCTCTTCCGAAGCAGAAAATGAAGGCTCGCAATGGTCTTCTTATTTGTCTACGATGAACACTACCCAAATGATAATTAAATTCCCTGCCCAAACCACAGCAAACCATGAACACTACCACTCAAGTATCAAGAGCATCCATGCAACATTTGTAATGACCACCATAGTAATAGATATCACCTTCAAGCCTTGTAACAGAAGAACAAAAAGTCCTCTTAGCTGATAGTACAAGTAATTCCAAAGAATAAGATCAGGGTACCCAAAACCCAAAAGTCCATTTACAGCCACTAAGCCAAAAGCCTACCAAATGATTTCCTAGTTTTCTTCCATGGAAAAGATAAAAATACCAGTCTACATATATATGCATCATCTTTACTAAAATGAAGTCATATGCTTAAGTTCAGTTAAATCACATGCAAGCAAGTCAAACTAAACAATCTCAGGGAACACACGCACATAATCACTTACCCACATAGCATACAGTTCCATTTTGAAAAGAAATAGAAAATGCAGTTTGGCATCAGGACTAAAATTCCATCTAAAGGAAGTTAGTAAAGCATTGACCTTTGCTCAATAATGTCTCCACTATCTCCAAACTCCCAATACTTGCTGCAGAATGTAGCGGTGCCCACCCTTCTTCATCGGCACTATTTATCACACTAGCTGAAGCATCAGCAGATAACAGTATCTTCACCACCTGACAAATACACATTCACAAGTAACAAACAATTAATTTCTAGTTTCAAGCTGATATTCAATAGAAACCCTAAATTTTAAATTGTAGTTGGGAACAAAATGAAATGTAAAAAGAACATGTTTTTACGGCAATTGAAGGGGAACTAAGAAGACCCTTTTGAATGCGGTTCAAAAGGGGTTTATTTGGAGAATCTTTTTGAAGATAATGGAAATGGAGGATTGAAAAGGGAAAAAGGACCTGGGAGTGACCGGAAGAAGCGGCGACGTGAAGAAGGGAGCGAGGGAGAGAAAGAGAAAGAAAGAGAGAGAGAGAGAGACGCATACCTGAGGGAGGAGGAAGGACGAGCAAAAATGGCGCTCTTCAAACTAGGGTAGCTCGCGGATGTGAGAGCAGTGAGAGAGATGGAGAAGCAGTGACAAAGGAATGAAAAACAAATGGAATGGAAGACGGAGCGAAGAGTAGGAGGGAATGAAAATAGAAAATTAGGTTATTACACATCAGTTTTAAAAAACCGATGTGGTTAGGATATTTCACACCGGTTTCCTTATAACCGATGTAGAAACTTACAATTTATTTTAATTTTATTTTAATTTACTACATCGATCATTTGAAAACCGATGTGTAATCTTACGGCTCATTAAAAAAAATTATAATTTGTTTTCATTTTCCACATCGGTTATTCAAAACCGAAGTGGAATCTTATGTCTAATTATTTTTTTTTTTTTTGGTTTCACTTTTCCACATCGATTTTATTTAAAACCGGTGTTAAATATTTTTATCACATCGGTTTATCTATAACCGATGTTAAAATATTTCAGTTTAATTTCAAAAATGTCACCGCCTCCTATTTCACATCGGTTTTGTTAAAACCGATGTCAAAAAACTGATGTTAAATGTATATTTTGCACTAGTGTTAATTGCAATGAAATGGTTACTAACACAAGTCCTAATTCAATTATGACAATCAAGCCTTTTGAAATACTCAAACCCTAATGTCTTAGATGGAATGAGCCTAAAACCCCAAATTAAACCCTCATGTCTTAGGTGGATTAACATGAGACTTTGCATAAAGAGCCAAGACTTATAAGATTGCAAGTATCCCAAGATCTATGTCTAGATTCATGAACTACTTGGCATTTGATTCATGAGCATGCCTTAACATCAATCTTTCAATTGTCTATCAAAGCAACAAATCATTCCAAGGATGGCCAAACCAAGGAAAGCATTAAGCATGGAATCAAATAATCATAAAGAATTAGAAACTTGTATTAAAACCAAATCAAAATACAATCAAATTCAGAAAATCAAACATCTAACCCCAACAACAGGGGAATTAGCTACACATGATAAAGTCTACAAAAGAGAAAGAGAGAAGAGATGAAGAAAACTCCACGAAGAATCCTCCAATCTTCTTCCAGTCCAAGAACAGAGAGAACAACATTTTTAGGGTTCTAGCCTTCCCCCAGCCGTCAGCCCCCTTTAGGGTTTCCAAGTCTCTGGTAAAAGTCCCCCTTTATTCTGTTCAGTGTGGCTCTATTTATAGATCAGTCGTGCGTCACGGCCGTGATGGCCATTACGACCAGGCCGTGACGGGTTCTGCCCTGGCGCGTGTTCAAATTTTGGAGCATCACGACCGTGATGCTCATCACGGCGAGGCCGTGATCAGTTCTGACTTCAGCCTTTCTTCCTTTTTAGCTCTACTTGATCACGGCCGTGATGGTTATCACGGCTAGGCCGTGATGGTCTTTGTTTGGCTCATTTCTTCACTTTTCAAGCTCTATCTTCAACCAAGCTCCATCAAGGCTAATTCTGGGCATTTAATCATTAATTTCTGCAAAACAGCACCACAAGACCGCCTTACCCGTTCCACGGTAAAAACTATCAAAAATCAAACTAAAATGGCCTAAACTATATGAAAATGCATGCAGAAATGTACATGAAATATGAGGTGAAATCACACTCATCAGAACACTACATGGAACGTTATGTAAGTGTCATAAGTAGTTCTCACAGTGACAATGGTGTATGCAATCCTTCGACCTGAAATCACTATGATCCCTACATGAGGATCTATGTGCTTTAATACTGTCAAATGTTATCTATAATAGGATGACTATAAAGTCGGTCATTGGGTACACCACGAGTCATGCAGAGGGATGCGAGTGATCTAGATGGGATTTGTCCCTCCTACATAACAGGAGTAATATCCGTGGGCCCCTTGATAGAGTAAGACTGTAAAATGCATGGCCGTGCTGAAATGAGTCAATATGAGATATTGACCTCATTTAATATTAAGTCTACTCGGGTATCAAGGAACGTAATATTGAACTATACAAGGGTGACACATTCTATGCCTTGTGTTCAATATAGATATAAGGACAAAGGGATGATAATACACATGAACATTGGTCACGAAAATATTACGTCAAATCACTGACTTTCTCATTACTTGGGTGGCAATGATGTGTTGCTAGACACCGCTCATTGTTTATAATATTAAATATGATTTAATATTATTACCAACGTTCTAGGAACCTATTGGGTCACACACTTAGAGCAGATTAATTGGAACTAAAAGAAATTGGGTTAGACCAAAATTTCTATTGGGTCATGCTCATAACAGATGAGCCCAAGAGGGTCAAGTTAAACCCTATTTGGTGAAGTGGGGCACTTCCTATATAAGGTAGAGATAGAGTGCTTGGTCGTACAAGACATTCTCTGGCGGCACTCAGTAGTACCCTGTTTGTGTGAAAACGAAAACACCACCGTGTCTCTTCTCTCACCTAGCAGTGCTTAGAGGCGCACTCCGATTAAACATGTGAGACATGTTTATTTGTTCATGTGGACTACGTAGAGGCAATGCTAGTTCGTGCAGTGCTCATGATTTGCAGTGACTCAAATAAAAGGTCTGCGCTACAAGAGGTAAATTTTTGAAGCATGAACCATGACCATTCGTAAGGATTCATGGTAGGAATTATTCCGCTGTGCTTGTTTGATGCACAAATTCCCAACAGTGGTATCAGAGCCGCTTGCGAAACCATGGTTTTGTTTGTATGGTTTACTTGTTATATGTGATAACATGCTTATATGCGAATTTGTTTTCTGAAAATCATTTTCAAAATTCGTATACTTATGTTTTTGGAAAACATGTTTATGTAATTTCGTTTTCATATGTATATGATTTGCGTTGCATTTAGGTGTATATATGTGATATATACATTGTTCTGGAATCATTGTATTATATGTGATATATACATGATTAGTTTCATTTTTATCATGACGAGTTAAGTTTTTATGAGACATGAAGAGTTCATGTTCTCGTGGCCATGAAGGTCCAAGTGTTGGTACCCGAAGCCACCATTGTCTACGACGTCAAGGAGGCGAGGCATGTTTCGAGATGAAAATTTTTCTTTGGGCTACTTCTGCGTAGTGTGATAATTAAATGCGGCATTAAAACAATATTATTATAATTTCAAAAATCAAATATATTTGGATTTTTTTGTATCATCCTTTTAATGACAATATTAGTAATAATAATTGAGTATTATTAACATGTGTTAAATTTCAATTTTGAATTTCAATTTTGAAGATTTCGAAATCTCAATTAATTACAGCATTGATAGTAATTAAGTGTATTATTAATGTGTGTTTTATCACAATTTCGAAATTCAAATTTTGTGTTGGATATTTTGATATCTCTTAATAACAACATTAATAGTAAAAGTGTGTATTATTATTTTGATTGTTATGTTTCAAAGTTTAATTTTGAAATCTTTTATATCACCAATTAATAACAACATCAATTATAATAAAGATGATTTATTATATGTATTTTTGTTTTCAAAAATCAGATTTTGAAATCTCTAATTGATAACAAAATTAATAATAATAATAATAATAGTGTATTATTATTATTGGTTGTTATTAATTACTTGGTGATGCATGGTGAATGGTTATGGTCTTTGGTTTATATTTTGAAATACGGCCTGTGTGTCGTGCCTTTCTCTTATATTCCATTTGCACATTCTCTTCTCACCTCACTCCCCTTGTATGTAAGACTTCTAATTTATTTGTAAAGTAATGATGGAGACAAGAAGGCGACGTCATAAAAGGGATTTGGTGGGAGATCATGCTTGGAGAAGCTTGGACGCTCCTAGGATTTAGTTAAGATTCTCTCATTGGCTTGGGAGAATCAATGCATTAGAGGCCGTAACCTTATCCCATTTATTGAGTTGCATGCATGTATGTATGGCATGTTAAAGAGTTTAACTAATGGTGAGATCACTTTAATTAAAAATCCCTTAAAAGTAAATATTAAGTTTAAAAGCCTTCCGATGCATAGCACTCGTCAAGGCTAATATCGAATGAGTGTAGATCCGCCAAAGCAGAGTGCATTTTTCTATACTAGTAAGACGCGATGGGACAATTGTAATGTCTAATTGCTATCTATTGGGTCTAACTTAACTAAGTCATATTCAATAGGATTGAAAGGCTTAGAGGCATTTAGTTCGGCTTTAGTCCATGAGATGGATTAGAATAAGACTTATTCACCCAACTATCCAAGAGTTGCATGGGATATATCACTCTTAGCTCTACTGTGAAAGCACAATATTTATCTTTACTAATAGTGCTAATTATAGGGATATCCAATAGTGCTAATTATGCTCCTTCCCTCTAAGGCTGTCATATTTAGTAATTTGGAAAGAGAGAACCAATTAGACAAAGCATAACCTTAAAAGAGAGTATTGAGAGAACTTATCTAAGCGAAAAAATGCAAAACCAAGTAAGGATAAGGGGAGGAGCCGCCGACAACAAAGATCAGAAACTGATAAATAAAATAAGACAATATGAAAGCAAATTAATATCCTTAGGGGGCGTTTGTTTCAAGGTTTTGAATTATATTCACGGGAATCACATGCCCGGGAATGTTATTGCTGGATATTTTGTAAAACATGTTTGGTTATTATTTAAAGTTCATGTGAATATTTCTTGAAATTCCTGAGAATAATTCGAAAGTTTGTTTGGTTTAAGTATATATTGATGAGAATATACATTAAAATTATCAAAATGTCCCTGCTATATAAAATGATTAAATATCAAATTTTCAATATAATTTATAGAAATGAGATAAAAATATAAAATAAATGCTTTTATTCACAATTCTCATAATAACTCTAATTTATAAAATATTATTTAAATATCATCTTTAATACATTTGATAAAAATAGCATAAATAATTTGATTTTTTTTTTGATAAAAAATAATTTGATTGTTATGCCTATATTATTTATTAAATATATTCTAGTATTTATTTATGCCAATCATTATATTTTCTTTCATATATTATATATAATAATATAAATATTTATTCACATTAATAAAATAAATCTTAAAATGCATATGTAAATGTAATTTTACAAAACAAGCTTCACAACGTTGTAGTATTGAATCCTTTGAAAAAAAGTTGTAGTATTGAAAGAAAAAAAACTGCCGTGTGAACAGCAGAGGGGTGGGAGAGTGGGGGAATTAGAGGGTATTTTGGTATTTTGGTTACAACATTACCATGGGAATGAAGTATTCCCACCCTCTTTCATGGGAATAAAAAACTACATAAGCATGAGAATGAGAATAATTTTTACCTGGGAATATTTTAAATCCAGGAATCTTATTTTTCCAACTCATAACAAATATAGAAATAAACATTCCCACCTCTATTCCTGGCAATAAACTTTCACGGCTTGAAACAAACATACCGGCCCTTAGAGCCAAATGATAGAAAGCAAACACACTCATCACCTGTAACAGTTATCAACACTCAACAACAGAAGAGGGTGAAACATTTATGGATAGATATTAATTTCTGAAGTTGTGAACAAAAATAAACATCATATGAAATTTTAATATATAGCAACTGAAATAAACTAGATCTTTCTATAACCTTAGCCGATATTAATGAAAAAACAAAAACGATCATTGATAATGGCTAAATTGCTACCCATTTCATGCTCAATTTGAAGTATCTCGACGGATCAAGATTAACACTATGACCCAATATTGCCAGAAACATGAAGATTGTCAAAGCTACCTTAATTTCTATGAATGTCATTGTTGCTGTTATTTTGTGTTGTAAGGAATTGTTAATAATAATCATGGTTCATCAGTGTAGCACTTAATGAAGTGCTTCATGCTAGACAACACCGGAATTGAAAAAAAAAAAAAAGAAGAGAAAACTGAATTCAACACCATTATGATCCTGATTTAGAAATATAAATAAACTTATATTTTGTGATAAAAGTTTGATAAAGAGATATTGAAAAGAACGAATGTTCAATAATTCTGGTGAGCATCTCAGTGTCATTTGTATAGTGCTTTAACCAAATCTCTCATAGGAGCAACAATGAGATTTCTATACTTTTGGCACTAATACACATTACTCTATCCAAAGTATAGACATTAAACTAAATAAAGTTTTGAATAGATGGGATTAGCAGTAGTTAGTTACATAATGGGTTAATTAGAGCACTTTGCCTCTCCTTCTAATGCAGCATTAGAGGCTTGTTCTGTGATTGATTGCAGTTTGCAAAGCCCCATTTCTTATCATTACATGATGTTTCCTTTTCCCTTTTGCTTTTCTCCCTTTATTTGTTTTCTTTGTTTTGAGTGAAGGCTTGTTAGGTTAACAACAACATGTGTCCCAATAAAATAAGGGTTATGCTAACAAGTGTCAGGGCACAACATTCTCCATAAAAAATAAAAAATAAAGTTATTTAAGTTTTACTAGCATCAAACTAAAGAAAATATAATATGCTTTGTTGCTTTAACATATCATGGCTGTGCAAGGCTTGCTGAATGTATGTTTCCTTCACTATAGGTATAGTATTTTAATCATGCAGCTTTAACTATACCCTTATCATCCAAATCAGATAGTAACAAAACTGATGTCAATAAAGGCAAAGAGATGATCTTTAGGAACAACATAATGAGTAGAAGAAGATTCGTTCTAGTTTGTTGTCATATAAGGACTCAGCATTAGCACTATCATAAAAAGAGGAAACCCTTGGGAAGAATAGGAGAGAACCACTTACTTGTAACTCTATGTCGTCGTGGTGGTGGTCAGAGGAGACTGCACCTGAGAGAGACAGAGAGAGACATTAAGAGAAAGAGAGAACCAAGCAAGAGAGAGAGAGAGAGAACAAGAGACAGAGAGAGAGGAGAGGAGAGGAGAGCTTACCTATGGAGGAGGGGACGGTGGTGACCGGAGGAGACGAAGGCAGCGCCGTACTGTGGTGGCCGGAGGATGGAAGAGTGAGAATCATCAACCACAAATCACTAATAGGAATACCAATAGCAATTAAGCATATAGCATCAAATAGACAAACAACATACGACAGGGTCATGGGTTAACCATTCATCTTACGCTTCTCTCATTGCCTACATATTCATACTATCCCTTCTCCCCATACCTGGTATGAAGATTCCCAAACAACGATGACACGACAGACTAGACACGTTCCCTCAAGCGGCTCTACGAGTTTCCCAAGCCTTGGCCAAACAAAAAGGCAAACATTAATCTCAGATCCAAACAACAATGAATAATAGATTAATAGGGAACAAATCGTTACCTTTCTAATTGGCACCAGCGCGTGACTTCTCTCCCAAACGGACTCTAGAACACCAAGAACTTCAAAGGGTTCAAGGGAAGGGAAAGGGAAGAGGCTTCTGTCACACTAGGATTGCCCAGTGTGCCAATTTGAGGGTTTACACTCGTAACCCTCGCTGTCTGATATGTTTATATAGATTCAGACCCGAGCACGGTTGTGCTCCCTATTAAGCACGGTCGTGCTTAACATGAGCACGGGGTCGTGCTGGCCTGAGCATGGTCTGGCAACTTTAGCGTCAACGAGCGCGTTTTCACCTTTGAACACGGTCGTGCTTCCCATTGAGCACGACTGTGACTGTGGCTTAGACAGCCACAAGGCACGCGCCTAAGCACGGGCGTACTGGTTCATGAGCATGGCCATGCTCATGCACCAAAAAGGGAATTCTCACTGGAAAAATCCTACTCAGCCCCAAGCATCCTTAGACGAAACTCTAACAACATGCATAAACATTTAAGAAAGGCTTAACACGAAAAACGGGGTGTTACAAGTATGATAAGATAGGCATTGGTATATGTATTAGGGACGACATGGGACATTTTTTCAAAGCAAAAACAATTTCTTTCGGTCCAAAGGTTCAAGTGCATGAAGGTGAATGTCTAGGGCTTTTAGCGGGTTTGCAGTGGACGAAGGAAATGGGGCTCGGGAATGTGGTTTTTGAGATGGATTCAAAATATGTGGTCGACAACTTCTACAATAATAAGTAAGATTTTTCCATTTTTGGTGCTATTATTTCTGATTGTAGGCACTTTTTTAATTTACATTTTCAAAACTCTTCTATAGAGTTCACTAGGAAATAAGCTAATGCAGTTGCTCACACTTTGGTTAGGGTGGCTACATGCTTTGGTAGCTCTCATACTTTTGATGACATTCCAGATTGTATTGAGACTTTGATTATGAATGAAATGTCATAACCCCATTTTTATAAAAAAACAAAAAACAAAAAATCATTAATCATCTATATGTGAGATAATTATGATAAGAATAAAATATTTATAATGATATGATAATTTATAATTGGCTAACAATGTCAAAAATATTTATAGTAATAATGCATAATAATTAAATCCTAGACATTTATATAAATATTTTAGGATTTTTTAAGAATTTCTAAAAACTGGTATAGAGTTGATTTTTTATATTGTCAACAAATTATAAATTGACACATTATTAAAAATGTTTGACTCTTGTTATAACTACATTAAAATTCACACATAAAATGATTTGTGATTGATTAATAGTATAAAATTTTATAACAATAGTATGTCAAAATTATAGGTCTTTTTACAGTTTTATAATGTTATATGTTTTATTTATATATTAAACATTTATTTAACTTTTTTATTTAAGTTTTGCTACTATAGTTTAATATGTAAACAAATGTGAGATATAAATTAGTAAATAATATGCATTTAGATTGTACGAGTGAATGAGTTTTTTTATCACAAAAAAAAGAGGAAGTGATGCGGTATTTTATCAATTCCCGAGTTCCCTTCGGGCAAACATTGTTCATGTGGAGGAGGGTGTACTAAAAAAAAGTTATAACATCATATATAGACTGTCGAAACCAGAGTCGGCCCAACATCTGATAAGGCCTAAAACGAATTGTGGTATGAGACCTTTGTAAAATTAATAATAATATTTTATTAAAATTATTATATTTTTATTTAAAATTTATCTTATGAGTTTTTTGGCAAGCAAAATCACTTATTGAATTACTATATTTTTTTATGAACCATCATAATTAGGGCATTTTGCTCTCCAGTGTCATCTCGGGTATCCCACAAGCTTCAATCATTTGAACCGATTATCAAACTAATCTTCGATTGATTGCTTAGAGCATGAAATTAATCATTGATTTTCACAACCTCCCAACTAGAGTGTCTACATCATGATTATTACTTAGTAAATTATTATGTATTAACTACTAACTAATAAGTAAATATTTTAAAAAAAAAATAAAAAATACTACCTAACTATATAGTAACTACTAACTAGCAAGTAAAATTTTTTTGAGATCTAAAACCCTTGCTCGGGTAGCTTTACCCAACGGCCGGCGGTGGTCCAACCTTAAGGTGCATGGTACACCATTTTTAATAAGATGTACCATTGACTGCATTGTAATGAAGTAGGGATGATAATGAGTATTTTAGCTAAATGACATTCACAAAAATTATCCACAACTAGGTATAGTAATTACTCTCGTAATGGGTATGGGCACCGGCTAATTACCTGTAAAATTTAATGGGTATAGATGGGGTATGAGAACTCTAATACCTACCCCACCTCATACCCGTATACATATATATTCTTATTAATAATAAATGAACATTAATTTTTGGCATTTATATTCCAATCAATTACATTAAAGGAAATTGAAGGCTTATACGTTATAAATTAAAATCAATTCAATTGCCTTTGATGCCTTCATAACACCAACTAGGGGTAGGAATAGGCCGGACCGTCCGACAGGGACCTATGACCTGGTTTATTTAAGATCTGACCTGGCCTGGCCTGGCCTGGCCTGACCCATTTAATAAAAAAGTCAAGTCTAGGCTTTTCAAAAAACCTATTTAGTTAAAAATGACAGGTTTAGGCTTATGGAAAAGCCTTTTAAACATGATATTGTATTATTTATTTATATATATATATAATACAATATTGTTATTATTAAAAAAAATTAAAAATTAAAAATTACTCTTATAATCATCTAATAAAAAAAATAGAAATAAGGCATAGACTTTAAAGGCCATGTTCACGTTTAAAGGCCTGTGGTTTCTATCTCTATATGTATGAAAAAGTAGAGTCCAAACTCTCAAATTAAGCCCAAGTAAGACAATCAGAAAAGTGGCAAACCCTGCTTGCTACTTGCTCTACTATCTTGATAAATGATAATGTTGCTTTTTTTTTGTCACTTGTCTATTACTCCACTGACTTCTGGAACTGTAACATCCCGATTTTTATGGTTTTTCAATATCGGTAAAATATATATTTATATTATTTTTATTGAAATGATAATTATTTGGACATTAATTTTTAATTATTTTATGACGCTTAATCTTGAGTAATTTTATTTACTCTTTTAAAATAATTTTCATATTTTACTCTATTTAACTTTTAAATCTGAAAATATGTTGGTTTGAAATTAATCTGGGATTAACTTTGGATCATTGATTTTTTTGGTAGATCAATTCAACTATCAATCTTTACTCTAATTGAAATTTTTAAATTATATATTTGTCACTGATTTTTTTAAAATCTAATGATTATATTGTTTCCTTTTTTTCTAAAATTAATTTCAACCACCCATTTTACCTATTATTAACTAAAAAGAAAAGAAAAGAAAATTTCTCACCTTATATCTCCTGGTCCCGTACTCAACCCCCCCTCATCTTCTTCTTTTATTTTCTTTCCTTCTTCTTCATTTGAACCACCTCTCTTCCTCTCTAACCCACACAACAATTTCCTTCCCTCCTTCAACCAGACCGCGCACCGCCCCTGCACCATCGTCAGACACCGCTCGCCGATGCAAGGGGGGAGAAGACCGCGCGCCGTTCGTGTCCCTGTACTCTCCAGTCAATGCTCCACTGCACGGAATCGTGCCCCCCACCGTGGTAAGTTTCGGCCGCCAACTTCCATGGTGGTTTCCCACCATGTGAGTTCCTCTTAACCTCTTTTACTGAAGTTGACACAGGCAAACACAAGAAGGGGGTTGAATTGTGTTTGTTAATAATTTTCGAAAACAACCTTTAAAACAATTTTGCACATAATAAGATTAAATCAGAAGCAAACACAAAGAAATAGATCTTTTTTTTAAAAAAAAAAAAGCTTTAACAAAAGCAATATCAAAACCCCTCAGTCAGTAAAAACAAATAAAGTCGTAAGAGTTTAGGGATAGAATATTCACACAAGATGTTTTATCCTGGTTCACTCTCTTCCAACCAAGAGTTACGTCCAGTCCCTTCTACTCGAAGGTTTTCTCCACTATTTTCCAAATAGATTACAACCAAGTATTCAACACCTCTCCAAGCTTACAAGTATTCCTTTCTTACCAAGCCTCTCAAGGCTCTAACTCTAACAAAGAGATTTAACTTACGATCTTCTTAACTCACTATATGTGAGGATATGAAAGTTTAAGATCAATTGAATATTGCAACAGTATTCAAACTAAAGAATACAGGCTTTTGCTCTTTTAAAAGGAAATTAGAATGAGTGATTATCGATTGAATAGTCCCATTCAGAGATAGCATTGAAAGCATGATATCCGTTGTGACTGATAGCTAGATTGTGGCAATGCTGAAAAGTACTCTTGGTTATCGAGGTAGCACGAAATGGAGGCCCACTGCTCTGAGCATTTCAGCTTGAAAACTTGTTGTTCCTCATTTGTGTATACTCCATCTTTTTTTCAGCCATAAAGTTGTCATCGTACAGATCATTTTGCAGTTTTTCATTATACGATTCTGCTTTTTGCCTTTCTTTGATGGTACTATGTTTCTTTTACAACAAGGTAAAACATTGAAGCAGATAGAACAAATGTGAAGAACAAATATTCTATAGAAATAAATATCAATCATTTGAAATAAATTCAAGAGATTCAGATTGCATTTATTCATTAAAGAGATGGAGCTCGTCTACTTGAGAATTCTGTCTACTTATGTGAGACATAGTCTGTTCACTATTTTATTTTGCTTGTTTGCTGACGTGGCATATCCTCTCGTCTATCAAGTCTTTGGACTTGCTATACCTCAGTGAGTTATCATAATCTCCGTTTGGTGACGTGACACTTAGAGCTCGTCTACTTGATTATTTTATCTTTCAATTCATTCAATTCTACCAATTATTCCCGTCTGCTAACATGACAAGATAGACACGTCTACTATCAAGTCTTTGGACTTGCTGTATCTAAGTAAGTTATCTTGATTTCCGTCTAGTAAACATTTAGTGCCTCGTCTACTTAAGGAAACCAATCTTCTCAATTAAATAAACAAATAACTTTACCAATATTAGAGCAGCCATCTAAAAGGGTGGACGCGTATTTTTGTCAAGGAGTCCAACAAAAACTTATCCCAAGTTTCCATTACTTATATTATAAATATTCCTGCATAACTGAAAGCACATATTAGATTTCAACTAACACTTTGCTAAGCAAATTTAATCCTTTTGTTAACATCAAAACGTAGAGATTATTTAAATCAAAACCACTTTGGTTCCAACAATCTCCCCCTTTTTGATGATGACAAAAACTAATTAAATTTGAAAAGCAAAGTCTAAGTGAGCTTGCAAAGCTCCCCCTAAGACAAAGCATTCAGATATATAACCAGTAAAAGCATATGAGACAAAAACTGCATATAAGCTATTAGATCAATGAAATTGCTTATCAAACTTAAAGTATATATGAAAGAATAAATAAGCATAGTTTAGCAGATATCAGAGCAAACAAGCAAACAAAAGTATCAGAGTAGTTATAAACAGAATATGCATATGCAAACAAATATGAGCTTTTCAAAACTGACTTTGTATATATATAAAAAATCTCTTTTCTTTCCTTTCTCCCCCTTTTTTGTCATCAGATAAAATGTGAAGGGAGTGGACCATCATTGTCAGTAACAAAAAAAAATTCAAAGTTAGGCAGGAGGAGGTAAAGGAGGAGGTTGATTGAGTCTGGGTTTTCTTGAAATCAGTCAAAAATTCCAGCATTTTGTTCACAACCTCTAAAGTTGGAGCCATAGATACTTGAAATCTTTGAGAGACTTCCTCAGTGATCTTCCCAGTCATATTTTCAACCTTCTCTTCAACCAGCTTGCCAACTCTTTCATCAACTATCTTGCCAAGAACTTCTTCAAGATTTGGTGGCAGAGCATGTTGTCTAGAACTTTCAATAGATTCTTGAAATGAGCAGGTGCTTGAAAGGTGCTTAATGCTCTGGAATGTTCAGGATGGTCTGAAAGGTGAACCACAGCCAGACCTTGTGGTTGAGAAGTGTGATTTTCAGAGGTGCTTTGTTTGGGAATGGACTCAGGAGCCTCTTCCTCATGACCCCCTAAGTCAATAATAGTGGCATTCATGCCAGGTCCTTCAACTACAATTTCATCTTCTGTGTGCTCAGAAGGAGGTGAAGGAGGGGCAGGCTTAATCATAAGAAGAGGTAAAGTGGTTGCTGCTATTTCCTTTGCCCATTTAATGGGATTTGAGAATTCCACATTCCTACTTGTTATAGGAAGTCCCCAGAGGTCTTTGTAGATCATGTATCTGAAGTTTGAAAGTCCACATTTACCTTTGACTTTAGGAGTGACCTTTTTCTCTTCTTGGGTCAGACTAGAGGAAGATGCTTCTCTGGTGCAATAAATGATGTGGGATTTCCAGACAAAGGTTTCTTGATTCAGATCAAGCATTATTGATTCAGCTTGTGGCATCACTCCTTTGAATCTTCTATGCTTCTTGTCCTTGTCCTTGTTCAGATCAATCATCTGTAGTATTGGACAAGTCATATAGGGTATGATTCCAACTCTCGTTTCTGCATTATGGCTCAGCCATGATGGAGGGACAAAATGTGCAGCTCTGTCAGCTCTGAAATGACTGAATTCCCACTTCAGTATTTCATAGATGAGCTGATCCTTGAAGAAATCAGAGGCCCTCCCATAGACATTGGGATGCTTGAAGGATACCCATTTTGTGTCACTGTCCATGATCATAGGGACATGTTGTGAGGATCTCACTCTCCTTTCAGGGAGGGTAGGAGGATTCTTCCTTAGTGGGTCTGTCTCCCAGACACTTATCACATGTCTCTAAACTCCATCAGTGAAAGGTATGAAAGGTGGAGTTTTGACAAGATTAGGATAGATTTTCCTGGGAGGGAATCTTTTCTGGGGAATGTGAGTGACTAAGGGTCCAAGGTTGTTGAACATCTATGAAGGAGCATTTGTGATTAGTTTGCAGTCAGGATGGGGTTTATGGTAGGGTTCAGCTGGTGGGTCTATTTCTTCTTCATACTCGGGTAGGGGGTACCACGTATCAGGGATGTGTTCAGGTTCATGTAACACCCTACTTTTTATTTTCCGATTTTTTTTTTCAGTAAAAATATTTTCGCTATATTAACCGGTATAAATGTATTTATTTATATTTTTATCCGAGTTCATGGAGATTGATTTTTATGAAATAAAAATCATATTCATACTCTATCTTAGGGTAGAAGCTTACGGTAAAAATTTGGGTTGAAAATTCAGACGGAACCCGGTCTGCGCTTTCACTGACAAGATAATTTTCTTGGGCGAAAACCAAATTTTGACTCGTGAACGAAATGGTTTATATTTAAATCATATTTCTAACGAGTTTGGTTGTTTTGAAAATTTTCAACCGAAAATAAAATATTACGCTTTTTACGGGCGTAAAACCCTAATCGGGAAACCGACGGAGTCGAGAAGGGAAGTGCAGAGACCCGTCAAGAGATCGGGACAACGAGTAATACATGATGACTCATGGAGGATGAGTCACTAAGCATTTATGAGCATTAAATGCAAGTAATCATGACATTTAGGTAAAAAGACCAAAATACCCCCAAGCTTTCGCGGGTATTAACAAGACGCATCTACGCACTCTTAACCACTCATTTTACGTGGTTGAAAACCTCCCACATCTCTACAATTTCGTTCATCCACCTCCAATAAATCTTACCTATTTCATTTTGCTTTCGTTTCATTATTTTCCTCTCAAAAACCGAAATCGGGTAAACGACGGAGCTGCGTACGGAATTTCCGGGAATCGCTAATGGATAAGATCGATGACTCATTGGTGAGTCATTTTGTGTGGCCCAAAATCAGCCACACCTCCATCAAATGTGAGCCACATATTATTAACCATGGTTAGCCAAAATAACCTTAGTTAAGTTAATTATAACCTTAGTTAAGTTAATTATAACCTTAGTTAAGCTTATATTAATTTAATAATCACAAAACCCATTAAACCAATTCCTTTTAACCAAACAAGGCATAATATTACTCCTATAAATACCCCAAAACCGTGGCCTCCCTCACCATTTCACTCATCTTCTTCATTCTCTTCATCTTCCCCACCAACTAAGTTACAAAACCCTAAGAACACCGAATTTCCACCAAACATATGACCCTCTTCCTTTCTGAAACTCGAAAAACACTCAACACAAAAGTTGTTCCTCTTTCTCTCTTATTTCCAACAAGATAAAGATCATCAAAAACGGATAAGTGGATTGGGAGAAAGGCTCAAAATACAGAAACTGCCCAGAATTCCCAGCAACCCACGAAACAGCATAAAGAAGGACCTTTTCACCCATGTTATGATCCGAACCAAATGAAACCTTAAACACAAAAGTTGTTCCTTTTCTTCTTATCTTTCTATCAAGCCAAAGTTCGTAATTTTTGGATGAGTATATTGTGAGATACACTCACAATACCATCACACCCTCAAGCTGTCCAGTTTTCAACATAGTGAAGGTTGATCATTTTCTTCATTTCTTCAATCTTCAAGAGGTAAAAGCTCATCTCCTTGATCATATAAGCTTTCATATTCATGTATTTATCATGTTTATTCCATGAATCATATTTTTCCATTCCTAGATCTAGAACTTCAAATAATTCTAGAAAATTGTAGAAAAATCCTTTTAATGTGAAACCAATTTCTATGATCTTGTGATGTCTTCCACTTTCATTATCCAAGAGCTTGAATCCAACTAAACTTCCTAGCCTATTTTCCTAATATGGGCCGAAACCCTAACCCTAAAGGTTAGAGGATTTTGTTTCAAATTTTAGTCTTGTAATAAGTAATCTATGTTAGTTAAGATGCTAGTAACTAGGATCCCAAAGATAGCATTAAGAAGATAATCCTAAACCTATTTTCTAAGTCTTGACCGAACCTAGCCCTAAAGTGTCATAGATGGTTGTTAGTTGATTAATTATAGTTATGTTGTTTGGTTGAAGGTGTTTGTGTTAACTCGTGGCGGGATAACGAGGATCGTCGTGTACGTGTTTTCGGTGAAAACTCAGGTGGGGAAAAGAATCAACCTATCGTCGGAATCGATAAGTAGTATATTATATGATAATTGTGTAGGGCGACCTAAACCCTACTAGTAGTTGAGTAATCAACAAGACCAAAATCATATTGGAAACCTTTTCTGTAAAACCAATGGTGATTTGGGGATTGTAGGTTTATCAACATTAGGATTATTTTATCTTATCTGAGGTTGATTGAATTTATTATTATTATTGCATTGCTTATGTGATATTTTGTGGTATTTGAATTATTTTCTGATATTGTGTTATGCATGATCTGCCTGGTTTTTAATACTATGCCTAGTTGATTTTAAGTAAGGATATATGTTGTTTGGGAGATGATTGTTTGGGTGAGAGAATGAATTGACTTAGAGGTGCCTAGCTTAATTAAGTTATCTAATGGATGAGATGTGACATAGAATGCGAGTTGAGGTTATGATGGGAGTTTGAGGTACAAGGTTGTTATTGATTTGAGATAGTGAGATTCATATAGAGGCTTTGAAGCAAATACTTTTTCAGTCCATGACGCGTAGATCTGATTTATCCTATCGAAAGATAGAAGGGCACTATGTTGAGTTTTATCCTATCGAAAGATAGAAGGTTATCCTATCGAAAGATAGAAGGGCACTATGTTGAGTTTTATCCTATCGAAAGATAGAAGGGCACTCTGATGAGTTTTATCCTATCGAAAGATAGAAGGGCACTATGTTGAGTTTTATCCTATCGAAAGATAGAAGGGCACTATGATGAGTTTTATCCTATCGAAAGATAGAAGGGCACTATGATGAGTTTTATCCTATCGCAAGATAGAAGGGCACTATGTTGAGTCTTATTCTATCAAAAGATAGAAGTGTACTATGCTGAGTTCTTTGCATCAGACTACCTTGGACTACTAACGAATGTGAAAGGAATAGAGACAGTTATGATAGTATAAGTGTTTAGACTACATGAGCAGAGGGTAGAGGACAATATCATAATTTGAGGATGATTTGTTAGTCATGTGTGTTGCCTGTCTCTGACATTTATTGTATGATATACTATGAATCTTTTCCGCTTTTTGATGATAGAATTGTTTCTTATTCCCTATATATTTCTGTGTGTTGTGTTTTATTTCTGATGTGATCGTACGAGAAGACCCGATGGAGGAACCAATTGCTGAGGGGTTAGATGGAACTCCTTACGAACCAAATGCTGGAGGTCGAGCTGTGATTCAAGGCGATTAGAGTATAGACAGTATGGCCAGTGTGTCTAAAGAGTATTTATATTTCCGCTGAGTATGTCTGTAGTAAAGTTTATGCCTGTGAGGGATCCTACTGAGAGGGTACCCTTAACAGTGCTTTTGGAATGTAATAAATAACAGGTGTGTATTTATGTAATATAGTTTTGGTATGTTTTATATATGCATAAGTTATATAATTATTAATTAAGTTTTAATTTTTACGTATTTTCAATGATAAGCGAGCGATTAAGTAAATAAATATTAAGGTTTTAATGTAATAATACGATGGGGCACAACGGGGTGTCTCAGTTCACGCTGGTGAGTGAGAAACAGAACTCTCCAAACTCTTTTTACTTTAGTCCAATCCTCATATTTGCCATCATAAACAACAGAAATTAGAGTGAAAGGAAATAAAGTTCTAAAAGGTTTTGGGAATGGAGCACTAGGGGAAATGCCAGGGGAATGTGTAGGTAAATTTGTGGTTTGGTCAGTTTGTGTTGGTTGGGATGAGGGTGGAGATGGAATATAGACATTGTCAGTTATGTTTTGGTTAAACACTTCATTTGGAGCAGAGACAGTAACATTTTCAACAGAGGCAACAGCAGCAGGGAGAGTATCATCTCTATTTTCTAAACTAGACACTAAGACATCTACTACTATTTTAACAAGATCACTAGTAGAGATGGTTACCTTAGAGGTCATAGTTTTTCTGGCCTTTCTTGCAGGTTGGCTTTTGGTTTGTGTTGAGACAGGCACAAAGGCCTCAGTAGCAATGACAATAGCAGTAACAACAGAAGTTTTCTGCTTCTTCAGGATGGCACTGATAGGAACTCTGTCCTCATCAGCTTCCTCATCCTTATTGTGTGAGAAGATGATTCTTCTTTGCCTCTTCACAGTAGGAGCACCAGTAGGTTCCCTAATTACAATGCCACCAGTTGGCCTCTTGGGGGCAGGTTTCCTTGCTGCAGTGGTATTTTGCCTAGTTTCTCTTTTTATTCCTAGGACTTCAACATTGTTGGCCTCAATCATTTCTTCCTTGATTTTCATAGCTTCTTCTGCTTTGGCCAAGGCAATTTGTTTGTAAGTACTTAGTTGCATGCCTGAGAGATTGCTTCTCCCAAAATCAGAAGCGGACATTCCTTTCTCAGATAGAATTTTGTTCTGATCTTCTTCAGACATGGCAGCAAGGACATCATAAACACCTTGATTCCTGAGAATCTTTGATAGAAGGTGAGTGTAGGGAATGGTAGAGAGGTTCTTTCTATTTTGCATAGCTTGTTTGAATCTGTTAAACAGAATCCAGGGAAGGTTGATTTTGGTTTCCCATAAGAGATTGCACGGGCAAAATTTGTGGAGAGCAGAGAGGTTGTCCTTGGAGCTAGTCTTGTGTAAGACAGTCTTGTACAGAATCTGATGGAGGATTCTGATTTCATCTTTCATCTCATCAGACTTCCAGGAATGAGTTCTTACAGTATCTTCTTTCATTAGGGTAACAGCAATGGTCTCAAAACCATCTAACTCTTCTTCCCAAGTATCGGTAATCACCAAACCCTCTTGGGCACAAGCAATAGCATCGAAAATGGTCTTCTCAGAGACAATCACCTTCTTTCCCAGCACGAAGCTAATAATTTCAGTTTCAGTGATTGTAGGTTTCCTCCAGAAGGTCCTAATGAGGTTGGGGTAGATTGATACTTTTTCTAAGAACATGACATCCCATCCAGCTGCATTTACATACTTGCTTACATTCAAGTTGTACTCCTCCGGGACTTCAAAATTAAAGTGGTATTCAACCGCTAAGTTCAGAGAATCAGTGACGTAGGAATGGACAGGGAGTGAAGGTGAAGCCATTTTTTGTTGAGGTTTGAAGGATAGGGTTCAAAGAAGCAAAGAAACAGAGGTTCGTAAAAAAAACTCAGAGGTAATGAAAATTTTTTCCGAGGGAAGAGAAGTTGCTTTAAAGGTTTCTGAATTTCAAAGGTTTTTCTTTTAAAAAAATTCGAAAAAAAAAATTAATGACAAGACATGTCATTAAGAGTAAAACGACGTTATTTTGAAACCATAAAACGGTTATGATGGGATTGATGGAAATTACTGACTCCGCTAAGAGAATATACTAGATATATATATCTAGTAAGACAAAATAAATGCATTTAATAAAAATATGCTTAGACGCAAGCAGTTATGGACGCATATGAAATTATAAATGGACGCAGTAAATCACAAAAGTAGATACAACATATAGTGGACGCGCTACACAACATGCAATAGACGCAGAAATTTAACAGGCATTAGACGCGCATATGCAATAGACGCAAAATTATCAAAACAATTTTCTCAAGGTTGGACGCCTAAACCAATCCACACATATCATGTTAAGATGCTTTCTAATAAAGGTAAATCTGTCTTCTGCAAGAGGTTTAGTAAGGATATCTGCCCATTGATGGTCAGTATCTACAAATTGAATATCAAACACACCTTTTTGCACATAATCCCTAATAAAATGATGTTTAATCTCTATGTGCTTAGCTCTAGAATGCAAAATTGGATTCATAGATAGATTTATTGCAGCAGTATTATCACACATAAGTGGAATACTACTTACAAACACATTGTAGTCCTCCAATTGATGTTTGATCCAAAGAAGTTGTGAGCAACAACTTGCAGCTGATATATACTCAGCTTCAGCAGTTGATAAAGCAATGGTACTTTGCCTCTTGCTTGACCAAGAGACAAGATTAGCTCCAATGAAGTGACATCCTCCACTAGTGCTTTTTCTTTCAATTCTATCTCCAGCATAGTCAGCATCACAGAAACCAACTAATCTGTAATCTTCATTTTTCTTAAAGCACAAACCAAGATTAGTAGTACCTTTTAAATATCTAAAAATTCTCTTAACTGCTGATAAGTGAGATTCTCTAGGATCAGATTGAAATCAAGCACACAAACATACATTGAACATAATATCAGGCCTAGATGCAGTAAGATATAAGAGAGATCCTATCATACCTCTATATACCTTTTGGTCTACATTTTTCTCTTTATCATCTTTGTTCAGTATGGAAGTCGGGTGCATAGGGGTATTCATTGGCTTACAATCATCCATCTTAAACTTCTTCAGAAGCTCTTTTGTATACTTAGTTTGATGGATGAGCACCTCGTCCAAGGTTTGTTTTACTTGAAGTCCAAGGAAGAATTTGAGTTCTCCCATCATGCTCACTTCAAATTCTTTCTGCATTAACTTAGAGAATTCTTTGCAAAGAGATTCATTAGTAGAACCAAAAATGATATCATCAACATAGATTTGTACAACTATGAAATCAGACGTAATTGATTTTCTAAACAGAGTTGTGTCTACTTTTCATCTATTAAAGCCATTTTGCATAAGAAATGAACTTAGCTTGTCATACCAAGCTCTAGGGGCTTGCTTAAGGCCGTATAAAGCTTTCTTAAGCTTATATACATGTTCATGGTGGGTTTCACTCTCAAAGCCCGGAGGTTGCATAACATAAACTTCTTCATTAATAAAGCCATTTAGAAAAGCACTTTTAACATCCATCTGAAAAAGCATAATACTATGATGTGCAGCAAATGAAAGTAGAATTCTAATTGCTTCTAATCTGACAACAGGTGCAAAGTTTTCAGTGTAATCTATACCTTCTTCTTGAGAGAAACCTTGAGCAACAAGTCTTGCTTTGTTTCTTATTACCTTACCATGTTCATCAAGTTTGTTTTTGTAAACCCGCTTTGTTCCAGTCACATATTTGCCTTTGGTCAGGGGAACCAGAGTCCAAACTTCACTTCTTTCAAACCGATTCAGTTCTTCTTGCATAGATAGAATCCAACCGTCGTCCAGCAGAGCCTCGTCTACTACCTTTGGTTCCAACTCAGACTAGTGCAGAAATATCTTGTTTTCTGAAAGTTGATCTGGTTCTTAGCTTGTCATCGGGGTTTCCAATGATCTGGTCTTGTGGATGATAATTCTTGAAGTACCAAGATTTTTCAACTACATCATTTTGAGAAGTGGAGGTTTCTGGTTGTTGAGTGGGGTCGTCTGCTTGATCATCAGCTTTCATCTCTGGTGTGTCTCCTAAGATGTTTAGATCAAGATTTGCAAAAGCTTCATCTAGCTCTGATAATTTCTTATCAGGTTGTTTGTCATCAAACATGACATGAATACTTTCCTCTACCATCAGAGTCCTAGAATTGTAAACTCTAAAGCCTTTAGAAGTTTCAGAATATCCTAATAGTATTCCATTATCTGTTTTAGCATCAAACTTACCAAGTTAATTTTTAGTATTCAGTATATAGCATTTACAACCAAAATGATGAAAATAAGATATGTTGGGTTTTCGTCCTTTCCACGGTTCATAAGGAGTCTTGTTCAGGATATGTATAATGTATATTATGTTCTGAATGTAGCAGGTAGTGTTAACAGCTTCAGCCCAAAAGTGTCTAGGGATAGAGTTGATAGTGAGCATAGTCCTAGACATCTCTTGAATAGATCTGTTCTTTCTCTCTACCACACCATTTTGCTGTGGTGTTCTAGGTATTGAGAAGTTGTGAAGGATACCACTTTCTTCACAGAACTTATGAAATAGCTCATTTTCAAACTCTCCCCCATGGTCATTTCTGATTGAAGTGATACACATTCATTTTTCATTCTATACATGTTTGTAAAATACATAAAAGACCTAGAAAGACTCATCCTTGTGAGTTAGGAACATAACCCATGTCCATCTAGTGTAGTCGTTTACTATGACAAGACCATATTTCTTACCACTGACAGAAGCAGTCCTTGTTGGACCAAAAAGATCAAGGTGCAGCAACTATAGTGGTCTATTGGTACTAATGACATTCTTAGATTCAAAAAAACCTTTGACTTGTTTTCTCTTTTGACATGCATCACAGAGAGCATCAGATTTGAACTTAAGGTTTGGTAGTCCTCTCACGAGGTTATGCTTGTTTAGCTTTGAAATTAATTTCAAGCTTCATGACCTAGACTTTTGTGCCAAATCCATCGCTCATCTTCAATGGACACTAGACATGAGACACTTTGATTTGAGAGGTCCTCCAAGTCAATCTTATAGAGATTGTGTTGCCTCTTAGCAGTGAATAAAAGTGATCCATCATCTTTCTTGACAATACACATGTTCTTATCAAAAGAAACTGCATATCCACTGTCACATAATTGACTTATGCTCAGCAGATTGTGCTTCAAGCCATTTACTAAAAGAACATTATCAATGGAGGGAAAATGATGTTTACCAATTTTACCTATACCAATGATCTTCCATTTCTGATTTCCTCCAAAAGTGACCCAGCCACCATCTTTGGGCTTAAGGCTTTGGAACATAGACCTTTCTCCCGTCATGTGACGTGAGCAGCCACTGTCCAAGTACCAAGATGTCTGTTCTCTTCCTGTTGTTAAGAAAATCTGCAACGGGTATTATCTTATCTTTAGGTACCCAAACTGACTTGGGTCCTTTCTTGTTAGTTGTTATTAGACGAGTATTCTTAGCATGATTATTGTGTATGCATCTAGATGTAATATGTCAACTTTTTCCACACACTTTGCAAAAGGTGTTGGATGAACTAGACTTAGCTTTAGCATATTTATCTGAAACTTTTGAAGCTCTATGCTGTGTATGTGGTTTTGACTTTTTGTGAGATGCTTCTTGCTTCTCTTTGTCATAACCAAGGCCAGATTTATCATGAGGCAACCTAGAGTACTTTAAAATGAGACTAAGCTTATCTGAGCCACCTACAAGCTTTGACAGAGAGTCTGTCAGATATGTTACATCTTGTTTCAGTTTTGCAACTTCGCAAGAAACATCAAGCTCACACTCCATTTTGTCAGCTAGACTAACATTCACTGATTTTAGCATGTCATTTTCATCTTTAAGATTTTGTTTCTCAGTGCAGACCCTATCATATTCTCTAGACAGTTTAGAAAATTTATTTTTGAGACTCCTATACTCTCGTGATAGTATGGACGACTCATACAACAATTCATCAAAATCTTTTTAAAGAGTGGATGGGTCAGAGTGTATTACCTCAGCATCAATGTATTCACTTTCTGATGCAGTGTCTGCCATGAGACAGATATTTGCCTCTTCCTCAGCTTCATTTTCTTCATCTGATGAAGATAGATCAAGATCCTCCCATGTAGCCATTAAGCCTTTCTTCTTTTTGAAGAATTTCTTTTTATCCTTTAGCTCAGAGCAGTCAGCTTTGAAATGACCAGGTTTCTTGCATTCAAAGCACAAGGGTGGACCTTTTTCTTTGGAGTCTGACTTTTCCTTGGAAAACTTTTGTTGAATTGCTTCCTTCTGAAACCACCTTTCTTTCTCCACATATGTTGAATCTTCCTGGATATGAAGGACAATTCATCCTCGTCTGATCCTTCATCATTATCATAAGATCCAAACTCATCTGATGACTCAGCAGCTTTGAGAACCTTTGATGAGCTTGCTTTCTTCGCCTTTAGGGCAATAGATTTTCCTTTTCTATAATTTTCTTCTTCATTAAGTTCAAGTTCATGAACCTTGAGAGATCCAAGTAGCTCTTCCAAAGAGAGAGTATTCAGGTTTTTAGCTTCCTGAATAGCAGTAACTTCGGGTCTCCATTACTTGGATAGACTTCTCAGGATTTTTCTAAGATGATCTCTATTTCATAGACTTTTCCAAGATATTTGAGACTGTTGGTGATGGTTTGGAATCTTCCAAGCATTTGGTCTATTGTTTCATGTTCAGCCATTTTGAACAACTCATACTGATCAATCAGCATGCTGATCTTTGATTCCTTTACTTGTGAGGAACCGTCATGAGCTAGGGCAAGAGTATCCCAATTTTATTTAGCAGTATTGCAGTTGTGAACTTTGTCATGTTCGGATCTGGTAATAGCACACATGAGATAGTGCTTAGCCTTCAGATTTAGCTGATGTTGGTTTTTCTGCTCTTGAGTCCATTGGGATCTAGGAACAGCTGCTCCAGCTTCATCTCATGGCTCTGTGTAGCTGGTTTCAATCTGATCCCAAATATCTACATTCTGTCCATCCAAGAAGGCCATCATCCTCTTCTTCCAGTAGTCATAATCTGTTCCATCAAAAAGAGGAGGTATGTTGATAGCTTGTCCTTCTGCATCCATAGTTGTTGGATCGTAAAAAAAGGCTTTAAGAAAAGCAATATCAAAACCCCTCAGTCAGTAAAAAGGCTTTCACCATGTTTGTCAATAAGGCTAAGTGAGCAGAAATTTCAGTCACTTCATGCACGCATGCTGCAACACTTGATTTGATGGAGCATAGCCTAGCAGTGGGCCATTGATGACTATTTGCAACAATGCTTTCAATCAGGGCATATGCTTCATTATAGGACTTGGTCAGCAATGTGCCACCTGCTGTAGCATCTAACATCATTCTTGCATCAGGCAATAATCCATCATAAAATTGCTCCATTTGAATGCAGATAGGAATTCCATGATGAGGGCATCTCCTTAATAGCTCCTTAAACCTCCCCCAAGCCTCAAACAGTGGTTCATCATCCATTTTCTTGAATGAGGTTATGTCATTCCTCATCCTAGCATTTTTAGAAGCAGGAAAGTATTTAATGAGGAATTTTTCAGCTAACTTGTTCCATGTATCCACTGAGTTGGGCTCCAAACAATATAACCAAGTTTTAGCCTTCCCACTCAGAATATGGAAACAATCTCAACCTGAAAGCATCATCAGTAACACCTGGGTATTTAAAGTTACTAGCCATATCAAGAAACTGCTTCACATGAACAGTGTGTTCTTTCTCACTCACACAAGTAAGTGGGTTCACTCAATCATCATTAGCATGCAACCCTATCATAAGATTGACAAGCTTCTAAACTCACTAGCACAGTATCAAAGCTTTACACTTCTAGAGGACTTTTATTGGGTTATAATGGGGCTTAGATTAGGGTAGGATACATTTTTGGGAAGTGGCTAACACTAGGTAGAGTTTTGAAATGCTTTCCCTACAATGTGTTCCACTCTAAATGCTTTCCACAAACCAACACATAAATCTTAGTACCAAGGAGGAGGTACTCTTTTCTTTCTAGTTTCCTTATCCCTTCATTCATTTTCTTTATTTATTTTCTTTTCTTTTCTCTTCTTCTTCTTCTTTTTTTTTTCTTTTTTTTTTGAAAATGGAGAACAAGTTTCTCATTTTAAGGCCTTTGTCCTATTCTTGTTCTCTACTTTTTTTTAACAATATCAGTAAACAAAACTCAGCGAAACTCGGTCATTTTACAATACACCACTTTTCTATATAGCACCCCCAAACATAGAATGGTGCTTGTCCTCAAGCTACCCCCAAACTTATGTTACAAACATATTGTCAAGAAAAGCATCTCTAAACTCCACCTAGATAGGACGATTATTGTTTTTCAAGTTATAGGACTTGTAATGTGGCTAGTAACAGAATAAGGGGCTCAAGCTCAAAGGGCTCACACACAAAGTCAAAATCAAAGGGTAGGCTATTTAGGCTAAGAGTAGCATTTGAAGAAGAAAAAATAAAACATGCCTCAAGCAAAAATGTGTGTAGCAGTGATATGTACAGGCAAGCAAGAATCAAGTCAAACTTTACAGAGAAGGCACATGAATGGAACTCACAATCAAATAAAACTGTTGAGGCTCAAAATCTCACAGGTTGTATCAAAATGCTGCAACATATGTTTAAACCTCAAACAATTTCAGTCAATCCAAACAGCTAAAAAGTTCAACAATCATGTCAAAGGTTCGGAAATTAAGGTTGTGGTCCAAACAACTTGATCTACTATTCAAAAGATGCCCCTGTAGGCGGTTTTTTCGTTAATCATTTGTGGTCCAATCAGAGAGAAACATACTAAAACAGCAAACAGACAATCACTGTTAAACAGAACATAACTACAGTACTACTAGAACGGTGCAACATAAAACAGAATAAAAACTTCCAAAATAGCAAAAGGGTAATAGAGAAAACAATCCTTGTTCTGATATTGCTGCATGCTGTAGCATTTGGGTGCAGAAATTCTTCACAGTTAGGCCAGACAAAAGTTGCTCCTCCTTTGAGTAAATTGAGCCATTTGCCTGAGTGTTTTCTTTCCCGGGCTTTTAACCTCTTTGGGAATAGCCACCTCATCTTTCTCCTCATATGTTTGATTAGCCTCTTCAATCTTTGGGAGAAAGATAGCGAAGGCTTTTCCAGTACAAAATTGGGTAAAGAATTTTCTGTATATTTTTTAGAAGTTTCTGCAGAATTTTTCTGTTGTGTTTTCTTTGCTGTAGCATGTTCAGAAGATTTTACAATAACTGCATCAGTCTTTTGAAACTCAGATTCTGCATTCTGGACCTTGCTCTCAGTCTTAACAGATTTTGTCTCTATTCTGCCCTACTGAAGTAAGGACTTCTTTCCCATTTATGAGGATTATTGCCTTGCGGTGCTCCATTTCAATAGGCTTAGGTGTTTCTGTGGTGCTATGCATTGTGTCATTCTGTCTAGAGCTTAGTGCTGTAGCGAACTGTCCAATCTGATTTTCTAGATTCCTCAATGCTGCAGCCTGACTCTGAAACTGAGCTTTTGTTTCTGTCATGAAGGCTTTAAGTACAGCTTCCAAAGACAAATCCTGGTTGCTAGATTGAGCTTGTTGTTGTTGTTGAGGTTGTCGCAGCCTCTGTTGTTGGGGTGAGTATCCAGGATAATTCACAGATGCAGGATTCCCAAAACAGTTTTCAAATAAGTGCTCCCCTCCACAATACACACACCACACAGCATCAGTTTGGATATATTGTTGCTCATTTCCCATAGGCTCATTTATTACAGCTTGGTTTGCACAGATGCTTTGGTTAGCCATGATTAAATTTTTCACCATGTTTGTCAATAAGGCTAACATGAGCAAAAATTTCAGTCACTTCATGCATGCATGCTGCAACACTTGATTTGCTGGAGCATAGCCTAGCAGTGGGCCATTGATGACTATTTGCAACAATGCTTTCAATCAGGGCATATGCTTCATTATAGGACTTGGTCAGCAATGTGCCACCTGCTGTAGCATCTAACATCATTCTTGCATCAGGCAACAATCCATCATAAAAATGCTCCATTTGAATGCAGATAGGAATTCCATGATGAGGGCATCTTAATAGCTCCTTAAACCTCTCCCAAGCCTCAAACAGTGGTTCATCATCCATTTGCTTGAATGAGGTTATGTCATTCCTTATCCTAGCATTTTTAGAACCAGGAAAGTATTTAATGAGGAATTTTTCAGCTAACTTGTTCCATGCATCCACTGAGTTGGGCTCTAACAATATAACCAAGTTTTAGCCTTCACACTCAGAATATGGAAACAATCTCAACCTGAAGGCATCATCAGTAACGCCTGGGTATTTAAAGTTACTAGCCACATCCAGATACTGCTTCACATGTAAGTGAGGATCTTCATGTTGGAACCAAAGTGGTTTTGGATTTAATAATCTCTAAGTTTTGATGCTAACAAAAGGATTAAATTTGCTTGGTAAAGTGTTAGTTGAGATCTAACATGTGCTTTAAGTTATGCAGGAATACTTTAATATAAGTAAAATAAACTTGGGATAAGTTTTCATTGAAAAATACGCGTCTACCCTTGTAGACGGGCTGCTCAAATACTTTGGTAAAGTTACTTAGTTATTTAAATTAAGTAGACTGGTTTTCTTAAGTAGACGAGGCTCTAAGTGTTTGCTAGATGAATACCAAAATAACTTGTTAGATACAACAAGTCCAAATACTTGATAATAAGCACGTCCATCATGCCACGTAAGCAGACAGAAGTAATTAGTAGAAGTAAATGAACTGGAAAATAAAGTAATCTAGTAGACGAGCTCTAACCGCCACGTCACCAGACGAAGATCTTTATAACTCATTTAGGAATATCAAGTCCGAAGACTTGATAGACAAGAGGATATGCCACGTCATCAGACGAGCAAAATAAAATATTCAACAGACTTAGTCTCTCATATAACTAAGTAGACGGAGTTTCTTTTTAGACGAGCTCCATCTTTGAAATGAATTAAATGCAATCCGAATCTCTTGAATTTATTTCAAATGATTGATATTTATTTCAATAGCATATTTGTTCTTCACATTTGTTTTATCTGCTTTAATGTTTCACCTTGTTGTAAAAGAAACATAGTACCATCAAGAAATGCAAAAAAAAGCATAATCGTACAAAAAGATACTGTAAAACAATCTGTACGATGACAACTTTATGGCTGAAAAAGCTGGATTGTTCACAAAGGAGGAACAACAAGTTCTCAAACTACAATACTCAGATCAGTAAGCCTTCAATTTCATGCTACCTCGATAACCAAGAGTACTATTCAGCATTGCTATAATCAAGCTATCAGTCACAACTGATATCATGCATTAAATGCTATCTCTAAACGGGATTATTCAAAGTAACCATTGAAGAAATACAAGTGAAGAAGAAGGTCACTATAAATAGGAGACCTGAGATACTGAAACAAGCACTCTTGACTACACAACCTTATGAGCTCAACTTTTACTCATACTCTTATTTCTTTAGAGAACAAGAGTCGGTATTTCTTAGTTTGAATATTGTGAAAATATTCATCTGATATTAAACTATCATATTCTCAAACATAGTGAGTTAAGAAGATCAAACATTATATCTCTTTGTTAGAGTTAGAGCCTGAAGAGGCTCGGTAAGAAAGAAATACTTGTAGCCTGAAGAGGCTTGGTAAGAAAGAAATACTTTTAGCCTGGAGAGGTGTTGAATACTTGGCTGTAATCTATTTTGATAATAGTGGAGAAAATCCTTCAAGTAGAAGGGACTGGACGTAACTCTTGGTTGGAAGAGAGTGAACCAGAATAAAAACATCTTGTGTGATTTTTTTTATCTCTTAACTCTTTCAGCTTTATTTGTTTCTTACTAACCGAGGGGTTTTGATATTGCTTTTGTTAAAGTCTTTTTAAAAGGATCTTTTCCTTGTGCTTGCTTATGTTTCTAATCTCCTTGTGTGCAAAAATTGTTTTAAAGGTTGTTTTCGAAAATTATTAACAAAAACAATTCAACCCCCCTGGCCCCATTAGTTGCAGCATTTGAAACATGACAGATTTGAACTCAAAGTGAGGGGCTGTGATTTCAGTTCTCGTAATCCCTGTGTTCAAAATTGCTGGATCAAAGAGAGCATATTCTCGGATAGCACTATTCCTATCATTGGCCAATGCCATGTTGTCAGGGTGCTTTGCTGTAGCCATTTCAACCAGAACAAGTACCTGTTGCTACAGCAATCACTGCAGAAATCAGTTGTCCTAACTAAAAGAACTATAATCTGAAAATTGGAATTTAAACACCATTACTAATCCCTGGCAACGGCGCCAAAAACTTGTTGCGTTAAAAAAATATGTCTTTAATCTTGTGCAATGTGCAAGTATACACAATCGTAACAAGTAGTAAAGAGTAAGCAAGAGATCGTTCCCACGAGGATTAGAATGCTGTTGCAATTACCAAAATTCAGATTAATTGTTCTTGGTAGTTAGGATTAAGGGGTAACCAAATAGTGTGTGAAAGTGTTGATTTTCAAATATTAAAGAGGACAATATTAAAAAGCAGTAATAAGAGAACAATATAATAAAAAGAGTTTGTGAATAGAAATGGTAAAACAGCTACTAGTATGATCCCTTGTAATTTCAGTTAGCTTCAGTTATGCTTCGCCATGCTGCAACATTTAGCTCCAGAAAATTAAAGTTGTGTTTTCCAACACTTGAAAGATAAGGTTCATTAAATGCCTTCTATTCCTAGATTCATATTAATTACACCCTCTTATTAATAAGCACATTCCAGCTAGCTTAAGGACTTGAATGATTATTCCTAATCCATTCAACATCTACTAATTTTCCAATTAGAAACTTAATCCTTATCTCTTAACCAAATCCACTCACTTCACTTTTCCAAGTTCAGCAAGCTAAAGTTCTACTTAAGATGGCCAAACTTAAACAAAACAACATATAAACACAGATTAAGAGAAAATGCAAAAGCAAAGCATCACATACCATCAACTAACATTCATTACAAGTTCAGCATACCAGTACACTGCATCAAACTAGCTCACACTGAGCTTACAAAATCTGGAAATAAAATAAGAACCGGAAGAAGAAGTCATGGGAGCACGAAAATGAACAATGGAGAGGAGGAAGAAGACCCTCCAGCTGCTGTCTTGCACCCCCAGCTGCTGTCTCCTTAGGTTAGAAATTAGAAAATGAAGTGTGTCCTCTTTTAGGGTTAAAAAAGGCCTCCTTTTCTCTTTCTTACTTTTGGGTCATCAAAGTAATATATTAAAATAAAGGCTTGGGCCCATTTCCTCAAATATACCACCACAAAACCCAGAAGCACCAATAAAGTCACGTCCTTAGCTTTTAGGACAGCCTGGCAGGAGAGAGAAAAGTGGTCCAGCTTTTGTCATTTTCTAATCAGGAGTTCACGTCCTTACGCTGCAACATGACCAAAGTATTTTACACCAGCTTGTCTAAACTTCAACAAAAACCTAACAAAAAGCAAGAAACACTTTAAACATATTCCTAGACACTTAAAAACATAAAATTATACGAAATTTATACAAAGACACATATTACACTAAATTAACTTAAACACCTAAAACATCCACATAAAATACTCAAAGATTACAAAAACTCAAGCTAAGAAAGAGTAAATAACTGTCATTTCTAAGAGTTATCACTTGTCCTTCTGCATCCATGATTGTTGGATCGCATTCCCTCAGCACTTGTTAGATGCTCAACCCTTTCGAGGCTGAGCTCTGATACCAACTGAAGTTGACACAGGCAAACACAAGAAGGGGGGTTGAATTGTGTTTGTTAATAAGTTTTGAAAACAACCTTCAAAACAATTTTTTGCACACAAGAAGATTAAATCAGAAGCAATCACAAAGAAACAGATCTTTTTTTTTAAAGGATTTAACAAAAGTAATATTAAAACCCATCAGTCAGTAAAAACAAATAAAGCTGTAAGAGTTTAGGGATAGAATATTCACACAAGATGTTTTATCTCGGTTCACTCTCTTCCAACGAAGAGTTACGTCCAGTCCCTTCTACTTGAAGGTTTTTCTCCTCTATTTCCCAAATAGATTACAACCAAGTATTCAACACCTCTCCAGGCTTACAAGTATTCATTTCTTACCAAGTCTCTCTAGGCTCTAACTCTAACAAAGAGATTTTACTTATGATCTTCCTAACTCACTATATGTTAAGATATGAAAGTTTAAGATTAGTTGAATATTGTAACAATATTCAAACTAAAGAATACATATTTTTGCTCTTTTAAAAGGAAATTAGAATGAGTGATTATCGATTAAAAAAAAAGGTTATCCTTCAGAACTTGAGGTCTTCTATTTATAGCGACCTTCTTCTTCACTTGTATTTCTTCAACGCTTATTTTGAATAGTCTTGTTCAGAGATAGCATTGAATGCATGATATCTGTTGTGACTAATAACTAGATTGTGGCAATGCTGAAAAGTACTCTTGGTTATCGAGGTAGCATGAAATGGAGGCTCGCTGCTCTGAGCATTGCAGCTTGAAAACTTGTTGTTCCTCCTTTGTGTATACTCTAGCTTTTTTTTCAGCCATAAAGTTGTCATTGTACAGATCGTTTGTAGTTTCTCATTGTACGATTCTGCTTTTTGCATTTCTTTGATGGTACTATGTTTCTTTTACAACAAGGTAAAACATTGAAGCAGATAAAACAAATGTGAAGAACAAATATTCTATAGAAATAAATATCAATCATTTGAAATAAATTCAAAAGATTCGGATTACATTTATTCATTAAAGAGATGGAGCTCGTCTACTTGAGAATTATGTCTACTTATGTGAGACTTAGTCTGTTCACTATTTTATTTTGCTCGTCTGCTGATGTGGCATATCCTCTCGTCTATCAAGTCTTTAGACTTGCTATACCTCAATGAGTTATCAATATCTCCGTCTGGTGACGTGGCACTTAGAGCTCGTCTACTTGATTATTTTATCTTTCAGTTCATTCAATTCTATCAATTATTCTCCTTTGCTGACGTGACAAGCTAGACACGTCTACTATCAAGTCTTTGGACTTGCTGTATCTAAGTAAGTTATCTTGATTTCCGTCTAGTAAACATTTAGTGCCTCGTCTACTTAAGGAAACCAGTCTACTCAATTAAATTAACAAATAACTTTACCAATATTAGAGCAGCCGTTTAAAAGGGAGGATGTGTATTTTTCTCAAGGAGTCCAACAAAAACTTATCCCAAGTTTCCATTACTTATATTATAAATATTCCTGCATAACTGAAAGCACATGTTAGATCTCAACTAACACTTTGCCAAGCAAATTTAATCCTTTTGTTAACATCAAAACGTAGAGATTATTTAAATCAAAACCACATTGGTTCCAACATTTACTTCTTCCCTTGAGCTTATCTTCTCTTTTTTGGTCATGGTTGCTTCAGAGATCCTGCTACCGCCGAGTTGCCAGAGCCGTCGCAACCACGTTTGGCCGCCGTGTCCTTTCCTCTTCACCTTGGGTAAGTGTTTTACCCCTAATCTCTTCTATTTTGTAAAAACCCCAAATTGATTTTGAAACCCTAACCCTAACATATGATTTTTGTTTTGGATTTTGAAATTGAACCTTATTTTATACAATTGGGACTATGAATTAGTGTTTCCCTCAACTAATTTCATTGTTCTTTCTCTAGATTTAATTTTCCCCAATTTCATTCAAAACCCTAACTTTTCTTTTTTACTTCAATCAAGAAATTGGTTCAGTTTAAGTGCAATTAGGACTTGTAATTAATGATTTCTAAGGTTAATTTCACGATTCTCAAATTAAATCAAAGTTTCCACAATTTTTTTGGGATGAACCCTATTTTTTGCCCAAATTTGTTTTATTGGAAATTGATTATGTTTTGATAAATTAAAGGTTTGAAATTATTAGGTTTTATGTTGATGTTGAATTATGGATTGATATGTTGTTTTGGTTGCTGAATGCGTTTGGACGTTCTCCCTATGTTGAAGTTGTGTTATTACTTACTTGGGAGAGCAACTTGTGGTTTTTGGAGCTGTCGCGGATGGGCCTGCGTGTGATGAGAAACGTCAAAGGGACCGGGACATCATTGTGAGGGAAACGAATTGTTAGAGCAACAAGGAGAGGATCTTTTCTGGTCTACAAAGGTAAAGGGAGTTTGCCTAAGGAGTTTATTGGCTAGTCATGTACCATGTTGTGTTTGATTGATAATATGTTGATTTGAGAATGTGTTTTGATATTATTTGGAATTGTTGATTTGGTATATGTTGTTGTTGAGTCATGTGTGTATTGAATGATATTACTGTACTACTTAATTGTGATTGGCTGATGGCATGACACTGGTTATTTCTTGTTAATAAAGACTAAGACATTAAAATACTTTAACTCAGAAGGATTGAAAAAAAGTGGTGTTTTGGTTCTTTGGAAAGTGAGAAAAAAAATTCTAATGATGAAAGTGTGGAGATAGAACAAAGTCTAGGAAAAGAAAGAAATTGGAAAACATCAAAAATTTATGAAACCTATTTAAAAGAATTTTAGAAAGGGAAAAGCTTTTGGAAAACAAAGACTTTATTATAGGTTTTATAAAAAAAAAGTTGTTTAAAAAATGGAAAAATTTAGAGAAAATGCCTCTTTGATAAATCGATTTGTAAGAGTTTCGTAGTTGGTTTTAAAGTGAGAAAAGGATTTTAGAAGTCTTCTAAGTTTTAGGAAAATGGATTTATAAAAGAAAAAGTTTTAGTGAAAAATGTATTTCTAGGAATGAAAAAGTATTCATGGCACAAAGTTGAGAAGACATTGATATTTTGTTTTTCGATTTAGTTTTTCACTGAACGAAAAAGAAAATAAAGTGGAAAGAAGTGAAAGTGGAAATGACCTAGATTACCGAAATGACGGGCTAGAATTCCTGTTTTGAGTTTGGAGGAAAGGAAATGACCTAGATTTCCGATGCTGAGATTCAGGCAGAATCTGGATCGCCGAGATATCGGGCTAGATTTAGATTACCGAGAAGCCGGGCTAGTGTTCCGACTGAGAAGAACCTAGATTTCTGAGACGTCGGGCTAGTGTTCGATTGAGAAGGAGATTATGAACCATTGTTTTTGGTTTGAAAATCCTAAGATGTTATTAAAGTTTATTTAATACTTGAATAAAAGTAGTTGGGAGCTTTAAGCCTCGACGAGGAAAGAAAGAAGCCAAAAAGAAAAACGAAAAACCATTGTTTTACATGCATAGTTAGGCAGACGTGCCGTTGTGTATCGAGCTACAGTTTCACACAGGATGAACTGACAAACTGAATAGTTACGGACCAAAGACAGATCCTTTAGTTTTTGGGTCTTTAGGGACATTTGGGTTCGAACTCCACGGGATACTCGGGGGCTTGCAATCTCGGGTAGTGGAAATCGGCTGCCCTGCTCGAAATGTACTCAATTAGGAACTATTCTGTATTATTTAGGTGAGATGCGATACCCGAGAATAATTGGGGGATCGGACCCAAGTGAGACCGACCCAATGCGAAACAATTGTGTTATAGGCATATCACGATCCTATCATGCTCGACGAAGGGAAGTTAGGATCTCCGGAGAATTATGAGTTAGATAGTGAATATTGAAGTGACATGAAAGGTTTTACAAAATTTCATTTGTTGTCGGGAATGAATCTCTGTGATATAATTATGATGTTATATTATGTATTGTTGTCATATGATGTTGTCTTGTGAGTCGTGTATGTGACTACCATGAAAAACTCATATATTGATATCTCACCTTTGCATCATTTCTGTTTGGTCTCTTTTTGTGGTATCCTGGTTTGCGTGTACAGATGATGCAGGGGGGTTCTACGCCCCACTCGGAGGATTACTCTCCACTTTTGAAGAAGGTTGTTTTACTGGAATAACCATGAGATCTTTTCCAGTAAGAGTCTCATAGTACAACCATCTTAGTCTATCGAGTCACTTTGTAATTTAGAGAAGGTCATAATTTTCTGTATTATGGCTCTGAGAGTCTTTCTTGGATTACTGTTATGTCTATGACATTTATTTAAGGATGTTTTAAGTCATGACTAGGAACTTACTTATCGTTTGAGTAAATATGAATTTTTAATTAAGTTTGGTGAAATGTTGTTTTACTGGAATGATGTTTGTTTATATTGAAAAGGAAACAATTTTACACCCACTTTCATGACCTATAGAGAATTACACGATATATTTTCCGAAAGCAACCATCAATTATTATATTATTTTAATATGTTATTACGAAATTGAGTTAGTCATGTAATGCCCAAGGGGCACCTTATAGGAACCCTCTTCCCGTAACAACCCCCATTTGAATCCTTTATTACCCCTCTTATCCAATCTCCATCAAACCAGTAAAATCCCTTTCTCCTCATTTCATTTGGAAACCAGTAAACAAATACTCATTTTCTCCTTTTCCATTTCTCCTCTACAAGAAATCGACCACTCTCCCCCTCCCAATCCCTTTTCTCTGCCTCAGTCGCTCATATCTGGGTTTGGGGTTGTGGGTTCAGTAGCATAGTACCACAAATATGGGTTCTTTTGGAGATTTGAATCGTAGAGTGCAGGATGAGACGAAGATGGCGAGGCCGATGCATACGACGACGTTAACGATTGACATGGTGGTTCCGGCTGACATCAAGGGCTGGGCACAGATCTGGGTTTTTTTGGTTTTTTTTTGTTTTTATTTATAATTTCAAATTTTTGTGTTGCTTGGATTTTCCTCTTTTTGAGATCTGTTGTTCTGATGAAAGAACTTTGTTCTTCATTTATGGTTTCAATTTTTGTTCTTCAATTTCTGATCTTGGTTCCTTTTTTCCCATCAGTTAATTTTTCTCTCTATTCGGTTGTATATTAGTGTCAGGGAAAATGTTTTTTTAATCACAAAAATATATATAAACTACAAAATCTAATTAATAAATAAAATAATGACAAAAAATTAGTAAGTTGACATCTGGATCTACAATAATGGAGCCTTAATGTGAAATAGGCCTTCAAGTAGGCTTTCAGGCCATGCCAGACTTTCAGAAAGGTCAGGCCAGCCCTTTAAAATAGCTTATGTTAGGTAACAGGCCAAGCTTAGACTTTATATTTTTGAAACAGGTCGGATCTATTTAGCTAAAGCCTGGCTTGACCTATTCTCACCATGAATACCAACCCCCCTCTCTCTAGCTTTTAACTAAAAAAACTCGCTATCTAATTATGAGCGTATCTGTTATTTCTTATTTCGTTAAAAAATTTATTTTTTAAACTAAGTAATAATTTTTTAAAAAACTTTAGTGTGTTTTTTTCCTTTTAAACAGAAAAAAAATTTATTTTTAGAGTTAAAATGAAATTTACTTTCATTAGCTTTTGAAAAAAATCATTTTTTATAAGTAACTAATTTTTAAAAAAAATGATTTTTATGATTATAAATAAACACAAAATAGATTTTGATTTTTTTAGAATCTCTAAATTATTGAATGTCAAAATCACTTATTTTTTAACCAATAATAAATGGGCCATTATCGGTCTAACTTAGGAAGCTGCTACGTACCTCCCTACAGTTACTCCACCCACCCCACCTGTATAGCTCACGGGCTAAAGAGTGCTCGGGACCGGCCTGTTTAACCGTCTACCTGCTGGTTAAGCCTTTCGTTTATGGCCGTAGGCTCTGGATCAGTGTGGTAGCAACAAGTTTCGCATATTGGAGACATAACAGCTAAAAAGGGTTTGAATTTTCCAATTCATTCATTCATTCACCCCTCCTCCTTTATCTAAATTTGAATGAAGCATGCTTACACTTTCTGGGTTTGTTTTATTTTTCCTTCTTCTTACATGTACTAGATTTTCGACGTTTTGTGATTTTTGTGTTCAACTGTGACAGAACCGCAAATGGTAAATTGTGGAGTAAGAAATACACCCAATCCAGTAATGCTTTGTGTGTAATTTTTCATTGGTGCATTGATTGAGTTTTTTTTTTGGGGGTTTTATTATCCCTTTAATGCTATGATACTCTTTCAAGTCTTGGCTCTTTGAATATATAGCTTTGCTTCTTTTTAAGTAATGGGAAATTAACATGTGATTTTAGTATGTTGGGTGTTTACCTTTCTTTGTATTCCTTACAGTCTGACTTTAATTTGCTTGTGGTGGGATTACTGTTCCTGTTGTTGTAGTAGTCTGCATACATATAATACTTTCTGGAGTTTGGCATTAGCATTATAAAACTTTCAGTCTCATTTTCTATTAATCTTTTTTTTTTAAAATCAAAATTTGGTATCATTGCTGTTCAAAATGAATAAAATTCATCAGAAATTCTTTTTACCTTCTAAATGACAGTAAATGAAGTAGTAATATTTAATTTTATTGACTTTTAGGAGCATATTTGGTGTCTCACTCTGAAGTAAGTGCTTTGGAATGCAAAAATAAAAGAGAAAGGCTCATCTTTGAGGGTCTCTTGCCATCTATGCTTGTATTTTGTGCCAGCAGGTGGTTGCTCGCATATTGTGATCGCCTTCTTTTGATTTGTGGTTTACATACTTCACCTTTTTATGTTTCTCATGGTTGCTAGTTCAGGATAAATGTATTAGGAGATAGAAGGTTGTGTTTTTTAGCTTACTTTTTAATGATGGGGACCTATTACTATAGCCTGCTATGCAATTGTTTCTACCCAAACCACTCAATTACCAATGAAAGTACTAAAGTTTATCACGTTCAGACCAGAGGAAACACATCATGCCAAAAACCTATTTATTTTGGTTTCCATAAACATCATTTTGGTTCAATATTAGTGGATGTCAATTTGGAGGAAACTGTCAAAGAAGAGGTGAAAGAAGAAAATCATAGGAGGTTTAGGTGGATTGAGATACGCCATAATATTACAGAAGCACAAAGAGAGGCCATATCTAAACTTCCTTTCAAGATGCCCAATCGATGTAAAGCCCTGATGAGACAGATTATATGTTTTTCTGATGAAAAGGGCAACATATCTGATCTTTTGGCGGCTTGGGTGAAGATTATGAAGCCCAGGAGAGCAGACTGGCTTTTGGTTCTGAAAGAATTGAAAATAATGGATCATCCTCTTTACATTGAGGTACTTTTATTTTATTGAAAGAGTATTTTTAATTTCTGCTTTATCTTCTGAATGTTATTTTGGAATTCAACTCATTTGCTTCTCTACCTGACATGTAATAGTACTTTCGTTTTGAGTTAATAGCTTGCATCTCATGGATGTTATTTCAAATAAAATAAAGTAAGATGTTCAGAAGCAGGTGTAGATATAGTCCACATCTTGTTGCTTTGGGAGTATATACATTTTTGGATCGCAAATGGAATATGTAGTGCTATATCCCATTGAATGTAGTTAATAGCATGCGATAACAGAGCTATAGGGGGTGCGACGCAAACATGCATCGCGGTGCGGCTTTCTGAAGCAGCAAATCGCGGCCGCGTTTGCTCCCTGTCACGGACGCTACCGTGAACAGGACGTGAAAACCCTTTCTTACCCCCACTGTTTTATGCAGCATCTCTCCCTTTTTCTTGTTGTTCCCTTCATAGAGCCCTCCGGCAAGGTTTTCCCAACCACACCCCATGGGCGTTCGACTCCTCTCATGATGTGCCGACTCTTCCACTCCCGTGGTGGCTCTGTGTTTCTTCTCCATCTTCCGAAACAAAGAAAGAAAAATAACCCTTTCTTTAAAAAGCCTTAACAGTAATAGGTTAGTTAATAGAAAACATTAATGGGATACCTGAAAAATATAATAAATTATTGTAGAGCCTTAAAAAATTATTAACTAATAAAAAATGTTATTGTTCATTAATAATTAATATTAATATTTAAAAACACCTAAGTTCTTTTTTTATTATAAAGACTCATATCATGTTAAAAGTTTACATAATATTCTTTAATAATTATATATTCATATAACCAACTCCACAGGTCCACAAATCACCTCGGTGTAGCGGCCAGCGCTATCCTGCTATAGCATATTTGGGGTTTGCCGCTACGTGCCACTATCCAAGATCAATTACTATGCCATTGATTTGTTTGTTTTAAATGTTAAAGTTATACAAAATAAGTTTTACTGCTTTTCTTATAATATCTTTTCCTGGTCACTCTCATTATTATTTCTTAATACTTTGTCGAGGTTTTCTTTCATATAGGATTTCCGATTGCTAACTATTTGGTTTACTCTTCTCCATTATAATGTATGGTGTAATTTGTTGGTTCAGGTTTGCAGTAAGGTTACTTAAGAAAGGTATTTAAGTTCTGTCATATACCTCTTTAAATCCTATAAATTATTATGTTAGTACACACACCTATCCCAGTGCAGGACAGTGTTATGGCTTTGCAAGTTATCTCTGAATCCCTTCCTCTTTTTTCTTTCACAGTTCATTTCATTTCCTTTATAAGGGTTATGGTGTCTCTGATACCTTCTGTGTGATCCAAGTCCGTTAGACAAGCATTAGAAATGCATCCTTGTTCCTTTGTTCTGTCTTTTGTTTAGCCATTTGCCAGTTTTCTGTTCTTGAACGAAAAATAATTTTCTCTGTTGTATGGTACTCGTTCTTTCTTAATGCTTGTAATGGAGAAGTTTAGAGGGTACAAAACTGATGTCCACCCTGCCTGTCTAAAAAACCAGGCTTAGAATTTGCTATTAGTGTGGAGTATTGATCAATCTTGAAGCATTCAGTGTTACAAGGTCTCCGAATGCCATTAGAATAAATAATTTGGGTGATTAAGCTTTGAAGATGAAAGTTGCAAGTGTACCTTCACCCTTTCTTTGCAATTATTTTATATTTTTCTTCTTGGTCACTAGATTGGTTTTTTTTTATTACAAATACTGTAATAATTTTGTTACTGTTTTCTTTTTGAAAAAAGTTGGTCTAAATTCAAATAACTTGCTTTAAAACTTTGACCCTTTATAGAAAAAAAAATCAGTGTGCTCCAATTTTGGCAATTAACCCATTCAGACTTACAAAATTTAGCCAATATTACACTTCCATTCAAATGCCATGAATTAGAGGTTTTGGAGTAGAACTTTTATGTAAAAAATAAAATAGTTGCAATGAGAAAAATCTGTCTATTATAGTATTATTTGACAGTTCATAACAACTTTTTGGAGCAGCATGTGACCAATGTTCATTATTTCTACTTTTCTATCAAGAATATATTTGCTTCCTATATGATATTGATCATATTTTGGCTGTCAGATGGGAATTTAATAATTTCGCTTGAGATATATCTGGTAGAAGATGATCCAGTTTTTAGACAATCTCTTTGAGCAATGATCTATTTCATGAAACTGTCACTCTTTTCTAAGGGCTTCTTCAATTGATTATGTCACAATTCTTCGGTATCATTATTTTTGCTATGCCACAGCTTTCACACCTTATCTACATCCAGATAAGGTGCAAGTCTGAGGTTTATGTATTCACCACAAACCAGACCTTAAAAAAAAGATGTATATGCTATGAAAATTAGTATTTCTCCCTTGTTTGGCTCTGTGATTGGTAATGAGCAATGGAAGGCAGTTTGTTCCTCTAGAAACATCATGGTAACATAATGAAGCATCTGCCTTTTGTTAGAGTTTTCGAAGCAAGGGAGCAATTTTCTTTAAAAGGGAAAATTGAAAAGCAATTTAAGCATCATGGTAAATATTCAAGTAATTTTCATGGTAGACGGTCATTTTGTTACCTTAACCTATGCAACTTCTTTTGGTTGCATGAGTGAAACCTTTTGTTTATTTATTCCTTGTGGTTATAAATAAAATTGTGGCTTTATATGCATTTGTAGGTGGCAGAACATGCACTTCTAGAAGAATCCTTTGAAGCCAATGTTCGTGACTATACAAAGATAATCCATTATTATGGTAAGCACAATCAACTTGATGATGCTGAAAATGTTCTTGCAGCCATGAAGCAACGGGGATTCATGTGTGATCAAGTTATTCTGACTGCCATGGTTGACATGTATAGCAAAGCCGACCATCTTGACCAGGCCAAGGAATATTTTGAAGAGATCAAATTGCTTGGCGAAACTTTGGATAAAAGATCATATGGCTCAATGATCATGGCCTATATCAGAGCTGGCATACCGGAAGAAGGGGAGGATTTACTTCAAGAAATGGATGAACAAGAAATATATGCAGGCAGTGAGGTTTACAAAGCATTACTCAGAGCTTACTCAATGAATGGTAATGCTGAAGGAACACAAAGGGTGTTTGATGCAATTCAGTTAGCTGGTATCCCCCCTGATGATAAGATATGCGGTCTTGTTATTAATGCCTATGGTATGGCTGGGCAAAGTCAAAAGGCTTGCATTGCGTTTGAAAACATGAGAAGAGCAGGTATCAAACCTACTGATAAATGCATAGCTTCGATGCTGGTTGCATATGAGAAGGAAAACAAGGTAAATAAAGCATTAGAATTTCTAATAGATTTGGAGAGAGATGGCATTATGGTTGGTGAAGAAGCTTCCGGTATACTGGCCAGGTGGTTCCGAAAACTAGGAGTGGTGGAGGAGGTGGAGCTTGTCTTAAGAGAGTTTGACACCAGATAAGCTAGTCTAGAAGTTACTGCATCATAATTTATTTGAAGCTTTTTAGGATCAATGACCCGAAGGTAGCACTCCTTCAATGATTGATTACTTTGCTTATTTGTTCAAACTTAAAAACATTTCTGGAAACGGCTCTGCCTGGTGCGCCTTACTATTAAACGACTGTGGATGATATAGAATTCTGAGGACAGTGCAGCCAAGGGGTTATGCATTTGAACATTTGTCATGGAAGAATACCATAGGAATGTAAGATTTCCATTCCTATACGAATGAAGTGTTGAAAATGATAAGATTATGTTTTGAAATTATCTTTTAATGATCATATTTCTTAAAATCTTGTAGAAAATTGGATAATCCAATATTGCCATATAAAAATTTTGGAGAATGGACATTATTCCATCAACAAAATGCTTCCCTAAAGAAATGGGGTATATATGTTTGGTTTGGATGGTGCAAATGTCTCAATATTTAATATACATGGCTAGGTAACTGATGCAATTCCTAACAAAGATGATGGATGCCATTGACAAGAAATTGGCACTTATCATGGCTTCTTAGCTGTTGATCGATGAGTGTGATTGTTAGAGTAATGGCTTGTAAAACTTTTCTAAAATACTTCTTTGCTAATGGGTGTAATCATTTTGTTTATTTTAGTTGGTAATATTTCAGTATAGAGTTATGATTATCTACCTAATGAAAGTGGGTTTATGTCCTGTCATGACAGCATGATATGGGTTATGATTTTGACTATGTATTTCACTTAAATATAAATGAAACATGAAGTTATGTATGGTATTATTGCAAAAAACGAAAATTGCCCAGCATTCCCATTTTCCTCTCCTCTGTTTATGGTTTCTAAGGGTGTTCGTGGATTGGTTTGGATCGGTTTTGAGGCAAAAAGTTATCCGATCCAAATATTAAATAGACATGCGGTTCGGTTCGGATTGCTCACTTAAAAAAATCCGATCTAATCCGATTAAATGCAGTTTGGATTGGATCGGTTGATTCGGTTTTTACTGACACATCGTTACATATTTATATTACATCGGAGAATCAAGATTGCAAGATAAATTGAACAAGATCTTAAACATTTATATGTTTGTTGATACATTCATGTAATAACATTTCATAAAATATGTATAAAATAAAAAAATATCATCATCATCTAGTTTCAGAACATATTTTATTTATGTTTAGAACATTAGAAATAATAAAAAAAATTACATCAAATCAAACTAGTAAGCATTATTAGGAAAAAAACAACAAATGAAAAATTAATAGTGCAAAAAATAGAATACAACAACAACAACAACAACTAAGCCTTATCCCACTAGGTGGGGTCGGCTACATGGATCATACGGCGTCATAATGTTCTATCATGAATCATGTTAACAGTTAAATCATTGGCCTCCAAATCTTTCTTAATAGTTTCTCCTATAGTTTTTCTTGGCCTACCTCTACCTCTAGCTATTGGATTGCCCTCCACTTGATCCACTCTCCTTACTACAGAATCTAAAGGTCTCCTCCATACATGCCCAAACCACCTAAGTCGAGATTCAACCATCTTTTCTACAATAGGTGCTACCCCAACTCTCTCTCTAATGCTATCATTCATAATCCTATCACGTCTAGTTTTTCCGCTCATCCAAATAGCAACATTCTCATCTCTGCTACATTGATTTTACTCTCGTGTTGGTTTTTTACCGCCCAACACTCCGTCCCATACAACATCGTCGGTCTAATAGCTGTACGGTAAAATTTTCCCTTTAGCTTAAGAGGTACCTTTTTATCACACAAAAAACCCGAAGCCTTCCTCCATTTCGACCACCCTGATTGAATCCGATGGTTTACATCTCCCTCAATTTCTCCGTCATTTTGTATAATAGACCCAAGATATTTAAACCGTGTGACTTGTGGTATGTTGTGGTCTCCAACTTTCACCTCTAAGCTAGAGGTGTTTCACCTTTTGCTAAACTTACATTCCATATACTCCGTCTTGCTTCTACTCAAGCGGAAGCCATGTGCTTCTAAAGCTTGTCTCCAAGTCTCTAACCTTCCATTTATATCATCTCTCGACTCTCCAACTAGGACTATATCGTCTGCGAAAAGCATGCATCGCGGTGCTGGCTCTTGAATGTGTTCCGTAAGTACATCCAAGACCAAGGTAAAAAGATAGGGGCTTAAAGCTGACCCCTGGTGCAGACCTATGGTTATTGGGAAATCTTCTGTGGCTCCACCCTGCGTTCTCACACTAGTCGTGGCCCCCTCATACATATCCTTGATAGCTCGAATATAGGCAATCCGAACACCTTTCTTTTCTAGGGCTTTCCACAAAACCTCTCTTGGCACCCTATCATACGCTTTCTCCAAATCAATGAAGGCCATGTGTAAATCTTTTTGATCCCTTCGATATTGTTCCATCACTCGTCGTAGCAAGTAAATTGCTTCCATGGTCGACCTCCCGGGCATAAAACCAAATTGGTTGTCGGTGATTTTGGTTTCTTTTCTTAGTCTCCGTTCAAGCACCCTTTCCCATAGCTTCATAGTATGACTCATAAGCTTAATCCCCCTATAATTTGCGCAATTTTGTATATCTCCCTTGTTCTTGTAAATCGGAACTAAAGTGCTTCTCCTCCATTCGTCCGGCATTTTCTTTGACCTCATAATCTCGTTAAAAAACTTCGTGAGCCAACTAATGCCTCTATTTCCTAGACTCTTCCATACCTCCACATGTATATTGTCCGGTCCAACTGCCTTGCCATTATCCATCCTTCTCATAGCTTCTTTTACCTCATGCTCTTGGATTCTACGATAAAAAGTGTAATTTTGGTCCTCCTCTCTGATGTCAAGCACCTGTGAGCATGATAAAACTTCAAATCCTTCATTAAATAACTTGTGGAAATAATTCTTCCATCTATCTTTAATATCTTGTTCCTTAACCAAAACTTTACCTTCTTCATCCTTAATACACTTCACTTGATCCAAGTCTCTTGTCTTTCTTTCCCTATTTTTAGCAAGCCTATAAATAGATTTCTCACCATCTTTGGTGCCTAAGGATTGGTACAACCCGTCAAAAGCTTTAGTTCTAGCTTCGCTCACTGCCTTCTTGGTCTCTTTTTTGGCCACCTTATAATTTTCCCAATTTTCAGCATTTCTACATAAAGACCAAGCTTTAAAACATTCCCTTTTAACCCGAACCTTAGCTTGCACACTTTCATCCCACCACCAGGATTCTTTACCCTTAGGTCCGAATCCTCTTGATTCACCAAGCGTCTCTATAGCTACCTTCCTAATCCCCTTGGCCATCTTGTCCCACATATCATTTGCACTTCCGTTTGCCTCCCAAAACCCTCCCTCCAAAACCTTGTGTTGGAAAATCCTTTGTTTTTCACCCTTCAGTTGTCACCACTTGATCCTTGAAACCTTTTCGTGGCCTCTTCTCTTCACACTTCTTTTAACTCTTACATCCATGACCAAGACTCTATGTTGGGTAGTCAAGCTCTCTCCAGGTATGACTTTACAGTCCAAGCAAATCTTTCTATCTGATCTCCTAATAAGAAAGAAATCTATTTGAGAGCTTGTCACCCCACTTTTGTACGTGATAAGATGCTCCTCACGTTTCCTAAAACACGTATTGACCATAGTAAGATCGAAGGCAGATGAAAAGTCCAAAATAGACTTGCCCTCACCATTTACCTCCCCTAGGCCATATCCCCCATGAAAACCGTCGTAACCTCTAGGTGCCCTCCCTACATGCCCATTTAGATCACCTCCTAAGAAAAACTTTTCACCTAGCGGTATTTCCTGAATTAGGCCTTCTAAATCCTCCCAAAATTTTACCTTGAAGTGTTCTTCTAACCCTACCTGAGGTGCGTAAGCACTAATCACATTAGAAGAACAGGGTGAGTGTGACATTGATGGTAATCTCTTAATTGTACTGTTTGATTCTGGTGCAACCCATTCATTTATTTCGATGGATCGTGTGAAAACATTGAACTTGCCTGTTTCTTCCTTATCTTATAATCTGATTGTTTCTACCCCAACTGCTAAATCTGTGACTGTTAATTATGTTTGCTTAAACTGTCCTATCATTGTTCAGAATAGACATTTCCTTGTGGATTTGATCTGTTTGCCCCTAGTACAACTAGATGTGATCTTAGGTATGGATTGGTTATCTTCCAACCATATCCTAATAGACTGTGCTCAGAAAACCTTAGCCTTTAAAGATGAGATTTCTGGATTATTATCTGCTAGTCAGGTAAGAGTTTCTTTGAAAGAAGGGGCTCAAGTTTACATGCTGCTGTGTCCCTCGGAGGTCAAGAGCGAGTTTGACTTAGAGTAGGTACCTGTCGTCCGAGAGTTTCCGGAAGTTTTTCCAGAGGATGTACCTGGATTGCCACCTGTTCGGGAGATTGAGTTCGCGATTGATCTAGTCCCAGGTGCTGGACCAATATCCATGGCACCGTATCGCATGTCACCATCGGAGTTAGAAACCTTGAAGGAGCAACTTGAGGAATTGATGAGGAAGGAGTTCATACGGCCTAGTGTGTCACCGTGGGGAGCTCTAGTCCTGTTAGTGAAAAAGAAAGATGGATCGGCCAGACTATGTGTGGATTATCGCCAGTTGAATAAAGTCACGATCAAGAATCGATATCCTCTTCCAAGGATAGATGATCTCATGGATCAGTTGCGTGGCGCTGCAGTGTTTTCGAAGATAGATCTACGGTCGAGGATACCACCGGATACGAGTGAAGGCGGAGGATGTTCCTAAGACAGCGTTTCGAACACGCTATGGGCATTATGAGTTTTTGGTGATGCCATTCGGAGTGACCAATGCGCCAGCTATATTCATGGACTATATGAATAGGATCTTTCGTTCCTTTTTGGATCAGTTCGTAGTCGTCTTTATAGATGACATTCTGATCTATTCCCCGGATGAGGAGTCACATGCTAAACACCTTAGCATTGTTCTTCGAGATCCTAAAAGAGAAGCAGCTGTATGCGAAGCCGGAGAAGTGTGAGTTTTGGTTGGATCAAGTTCAATTCTTAGGTCATGTGATATCTCGCGAAGGAATCGCTGTAGATCCGAAGAAGGTTGAGGCTGTTTTGGAATGGGAAAGGCCAACAACGGCGACGGAGATTCGTAGCTTTGTGGGTTTGGCTGGATACTATCGAAGGTTTATCGAAGGGTTTTCCAAGATAGTGGGACCTCTCACTCAGTTGACTCGTAAGGACCAAGCATTCGTTTGGACAGAAGCTTGTGAAAGGAATTTCCAAGAGTTGAAGCGTAGATTGACGACTTCACCTGTGTTGATTCTACCTAATCCCAAGGAACCTTTTGAGCTTTACTGTGACGCTTCACATCAAGGGTTGGGCTGTGTGCTGATGCAAAATCGGAAAGTTGTAGCTTTTGCTTTGAGGCAGTTGAAGATTCACGAGAGAAACTATCCGACGCATGATTTGGAGTTAGCGGTTGTGGTCTTTGCTTTGAAGATATGGAGACATTACTTGTACGGGGCTACTTTTAATGTTTTCAGTGATCACAAGAGCCTGAAGTATCTGTTCGATCAGAAGGAATTGAATATGCGACAGAGACGTTGGTTAGAGTTTCTGAAGGATTACGACTTTCAACTACAGTATCACCCTGGGAAGGCGAATGTAGTGACCGATGCGCTAAGCAGAAAGACGATTCACGCGTCAGTGATGATGGTTAGGGAGCAGGAATTGTTGGAACAATTCCGAGATCTGAGTTTGTCTGTTGAGGTTACGCCAGGAAGGCATGGTTCGAACAAGATCACCGTGTCAAATGGATTGATGGAGCAGATAAAGGAGAAGCAAGAGACTCGATCGCGATTCTGCAGATCGAAAGGGATTTAGTGCGACAAGGAGCATTGTCGATTTTAGAGAAGGCACGAGACGGGATCTTAAGGTTCGGTGAAAGAATCTGTGTGCCTCGAGGATGTCGAGTTGAGAAAGCTGATCTTAGAAGAAGCTCATAAGAGTAAGTTGAGTATGCATCCAGGAGCTACCAAGATGTACCAAGATCTAAAGAAGTTATATTGGTAGTACGGGATGAAGAGAGATGTGATGGAATATGTTGCATCATGTTTGGTATGCCGTAAAGCCAAAGTAGAACATCGAGAGACTGCAGGAATGTTACAATCTTTAGATATTCCCGAATGGAAGTGGGACGGGATATCAATGGATTTCGTAACCAGGTTTACCAAGAACTAGAAAAGGGTATGAGGCTATATGGGTAATTGTAGATCGACCGACCAAGTCACTCACTTTCTACCACCAACATGAAGTACCCGATAAAAAGGTTGACCCATTGTACATCGACGAGATTGTTAGGTTACACGGTATACCCTCGAGTATTATTTCGGATCGTGATCCGAGATTTACGCCGAGTTCGGAAGGGACTACAAAACTCTTTGGGAACAAAACTCAAATTGAGTTCTGCATATCACCCACAGACGGATGGACAATCGGAAAGGACGATCCAGTTGCTTGAAGACTTGCTTAGAGCCTGTGTTTTGGAGGATGCAGGGAGTTGGGATGAGTCATTACCGTTGATAGAGTTTACCTATAACAACAGTTTCCAATCAAGCATAGGAATGGCACCCTATGAAGCTCTATATGGTAGACGATGCAGAACACCTTTGTGTTGGTATCAGGATGGAGAAAGCCTATTGTTGGGACCAGAGCTGGTACAGCAGACGACCGAGAAAGTGAAGATGATCCAAGAGAAAATGCGAACTGCCCAAAGTAGACAGAAGAGTTATGCTGATAAGAGACGACGACCTCTAGAGTTTGAAGAAGGAGAACATGTGTTCTTGAGAGTCACGCCAACAACGGGGATTGGCAGGGTAATAAAATCCAGGAAGCTCACTCCCAAATTCATTGGACCCTACCAAATTCTTCGTCACGTAAGTCCAGTAGCCTATAAAATATCTTTTACCACCTTTTCTTTCCAACATCCATGATGTCTTTCATGTTTCTCAGTTGAGAAAATATATTCCTGATCCATCACACGTCATAAAACCTGATAATGTACAATTGAAAGAGAATCTGTCTTTCGTAACGTCACCGGTACGAATTGCGGATAAGATGACGAAGCAGCTCAGAGGTAAACAAATTCCTCTAGTCAAAGTTATCTGGAATGAAACAACCGGAGAAGCTACGTGGGAAGCTGAGGACAAGATGAAGATGCAATACCCTAAGTTATTTCAAGGTACGTAATCTCGAGGACGAGATTCTTTTTAGAGGGGTGGAGTTGTAACACCCTGTTTTTCGTGTGCTTAATTATTAGTAAATGCATGCTTTAATGTATTTAATTGTGATAAAATCAGAGGATGATTTTATTTTAAATAAAATCATTTTCTTGTGTTATTTTACTGTATGAAGTCACAAGAAAATTTTCGGTATAAAATTGAGACGAAAGCCTGTGCAGGTTTTCAAAGCCGATCGAGTTTATCGAGCTAGAGACCTAATATTGACTCGTGAACGAGACGATTAGTGTTTTTTTTATGTTTTGTGTGGGTTTGGAGTGTTTTGAGAAATCTTGTTCGGGGCCGAATTTCCGAGTATTACCCGGGCGAATCGTCGGGAAATACGATCGGGAAATTCATCTGATGCATGTTGGAGCAGAGCAAAAATGGAGTAGATTGACTGATGTGAAGACTATGACATAGGCATGTCCATGGCCATACCTTCCTTACACCAATCAAGTCAAATCACCATACTTTCTTACACACACCTTACCTACACCATACCTCCTTTCTTCTCAACCAAGTCAAGCTCTTCTCTCCCCTCCAATCTGCCCCAAAACTGACGCCCTCCCCCTCTCTTTTCCTTCTTCTATTTAAGTTTCAAAGTGTAACCATTTCACACTTTTGCTTCCTTTCACAAAAAAACACTTTTTTACAACTATTCATCTTCTTCTTCACACAACTAAAGGTACCATTTTTACTAAGTTTTTCAAGTTGTGTTCTTCATAAAAGTTGTTCATATTGGTAAGGGTAATGTCCCTATACCATTTGTTTTTCAAGTTTTGGCTTTATTTTCATAGTTGATGTTTTGAGTTCATAATATGCTCTTAAACTTCAAAAAATTCTCAAAAATTGTAGAAAACTCCGATTGAGGTGAAACCAATTTCTATATTCTTATTTTTACTTCCTCTACAACATACTAAAATCTTGTGGAAAACAAAAATCTCGAACACCATTTTCTGTACTGGACAGAATCTATGTCTTTTGTGCCATATGAGTTTTGTTTCATCTTTGCTTGGTTAAGCTTGTGTTTGAGTGTTATTCCAACATGATCATGACCAAGAGCTCCTATGTACATAAGGATGCTAGGTTTAAGTGATTGGAAAAGTTTAGAAACTTTTATGTATTTTCATGAAAAAGTGAAAACTCTAAGTGTTTTGTTATATGTACTTTGAGGTTTTTCCAAAGTGATCATGGATTTGGGCTCCTTGATGTATAAGGATGCTAGATCCAAGAGATTGGAAAGTTTGAAAACCTCTAACCCTCATTTTTACTCAAGGCCGAATGGTAGTGTTTGTGGCCTAGGGTATTTGATTTTTTCATTTTTCCAAAATGATCAAGGTTTTAGGCTCCTTACTAGGTATGGATGCTAACCTAAAGAGATTGGAAAATTTAGAACATCCTAACCTATTTTAGAGGATGAAAACCGAAACCCTAAGTTGATGACTTAGTGGGATTCTTGATTCAAACTTGTTAAACTTTTGGTGTTTTAAGAACTCCTAGCACTTAAGGATCATAAATCCATAAGTTGCATGATTTTTGGAAACCTTAATCCAAAACCATTGTTGAAAACCGAACCTATGCCTTGTGGCTAGTGTTCTTTGATTAAAAATCTAACCTATGGTTTCATGTGTGTAACCTTAGATTCGATTCTGTGCGGACGTTCGTGATCCTTAGTTTTCGTAGTCGGAACCCTTATCGTCTTTTGAGGTAAGAGGGGATTTCCGAAAGATATTCAATAACTGTATGCATGTGTGTATTTGATTAATTGTTTACTTGACTGTTATTGAGTTACTGGATTATCTGAAATGTTATGCTATTATATGAAGTTGAACTGTATCATTATATATGTTGAGATGTATAACTGTGATGAACTGTGATATTGGCATTGAACTGTGAATATATATATATGTGTACATACTGCTGTTGTTGTTTGAAGTTTGCTAAGCCGGACGTGTGTCTATGCTCAATCATTAATAAGGATTAAAAACCTTAATAAGCTTTGAAGATGAAAGGATGGGTGTTCTTTTCCAAAAAGCTTGAATGTTTAAAAGTACTTGTTTTATGTGACAATATAGTTTTAGTGATTTCTAGAATGCAAGAGAAAAACCCTTTTCGAACTATGTGTTTTAAGTGAAAACTTTCGAAAATATTTTACAATATCCTATTGGGGATTTTCAAAGTTAAAAGTGTTTCAAAAACGTTTTATAAAGGATTTTCAAAAGAAAAGGTTTTCTCCCAAATGATTTAAAAACTTTCCGATAGCCAGCATAGGTTATCGAGGCTTTCGATTTCGAAAATTGTTTTTGTCAAATGAAATATAAGTACTAAAAGAATAGGAATCTAGACGTGAGACGTCGCCTCTAGTTTTCCATGCTTAGCACGTGATCTTGGATCAGTGTTAATTCGGGACCGTAAAGTCCTATTCGTAATGTTATGGACTTCAAGTCCAATTCGCGGAATCGAGGACAGTTCGTTCTGATTTCCGTTGTTGTGGGCTATTGTCCTTAGCATGATAAGTAAAACATGACTAAAAGTATATTGATTTCCATTACCACAAACCTTGACTGCGGCCATGGTCTAGGTGTTGGGATTGAGCATTCGGACTGTGTGTCCTATGTTTCTACGTTTTCAAGTGATGGGGAAATAAGGTTAAGTCATTAGCTTTGAGCTTTGACAGTGAAATATTTACACAAAGAAAAACCTTAAAAGGAAAGTTTTTATTCATATGCATTTCCCCTGGCAGACGTGCCTTTGCTTATTGAGGATACCCATGGGGTATCTGAGAGTCAGTCACATTGCTAGTTGTTTCGTTAAGGGCATGTGGCGTTGTCTGACCAAGAGGCCTGGTGCATCAGGATGCGGTGGCAACAGCCCGTGGGGCGAGCTTGACCAACTCTATCTTCTCCGGTGATAACATGGTGTTGTGATCTCATGAGATTAGGATAGAGCCTGATATTGAAGTGTCATGCACATTTTCGAAACGATTGTACGGGCTTGAGGACCCCTTGATATAACATCTTGTTATATTATGATGATTATGCATGCTTTAACCGTTGATCTGATTTCATGTTGCATGTATCATGTATATGGTTGTTGTGGGATATATCTTATGACGGTATCTCACTCTTGCATGTCTGTATGTTCTTTTATTTTCCTCGTCACTGGTATGCGTATGCTTTAGATGGACCCTCTTGTCCCTCTTGTACCGAGGTCACACGGACAGAGACTTTTGACGAGGCCGACAGGATTGGGAATTGGAGGATGGACGCGAATGCGACTACGGCGACGTACCGAGGGCCAATCACTACTACTGAAGCTAATATACATGGAGAGCCTGTTAGGAGGATCCACTCGGTGGAATCCAGGAACGTGATTCTTCCACCGCCATGGTTGTACCTGAACACGCTACAGGAAGCCGGTCTACTTCACCCTCACGTTGAGCCTGCCGAGCCAGAAGAGGAGGAATCGATGGAGGAAGATCCTGAAGAAGATCCCGAAGAGGATCCTGAGGAGGAGCCTCATGAGCTGGTAGACGACTGGTGGGATGAGGAGCTCGAGGCGGGTTATCACCCTTTGGATATTGAGGAGGAGGATGTCCCGTTGGATGACGGAGGAGAGGTGATTGACCCGGAGCCGGAGACTTCTTCTTGTGGGAGCGTTTATGGCCACTCCGAGTGTCGTAGGCATTGGTAGTGGTTGGAGGCTTTGTTTTGAGTGGTCCGTTAGTCTTGGCTTTTGAGCTTTTCTTTTGAGTTTAGATTCCCAGATTCTCGTTTTCGTTTTCAAGTTGTGAGTTTCTTTACCTTTTACTTCTTTTCTTTAAAGAAAAAAAAATTAAGTACCTTTTTGGTAACCTTGTGTATGTTGAATAATCTTTTTCCGAAAGCGACCAGCATTTAAACGAGCATTTTTCCGCAAAAAGGGTAACCATGTGATGACCAAGTTAGGGTGTCACATTAGATCTATGGTGGAGTCTCAAAGTGGCTGTAAGATTAAAATGATGAGATCAGATTAAAACGATCATTTTGTGAATATATGGGGATTGTTCATCAATTGACAGTTAGCTACACTCCTGAGCAGAATGGAGTTTCAGAGAGAAAAAATAGAACTATTATGGAGATGGCAAGATGTTTAATTGCAGAAAAGAAGCTACCAAGAAGCTTCTGGGCTGAAGCTGTTTATACAGCAGTATATCTCTTGAACAGGCTACCAATGAGAGTTGTTCAAGGGAAAACATCAATTGAGGCTTGGATAGGAGTGAAGCCTTCAGTCAAACACTTTTTTGGATCAATCTTCTATGTTCATGTTGCAGCAGCTAAAAGATCCAAATTGGATGACAAAGCTGAAATGGGGATTTTCTTGGGCTATGCAGCAAGCTCCAAAGGTTATAAAGTGTACAATATAAAGTCAAAACAGATTATGATCAAATAAAAACTTAATGCGTACAATGAAAATAATCAAAGCACCAAAGAAGAGGATGATTAATATAAATGAGATAGAGAAGAAAAGCTTGCAAACCGGTTGTGACCTACGTCCAGTCCCCACTCCACTTGTGGGATTTTGTTCCAGTGATAAACAAGCTTGTAAACCAGTGCTTGCAACCTTTGTACACAACAGAGCACTCTAACCACGCTTCTTGGAATACCTCACCCACCACGTGTAAGAGCCTCAACGACCTCTAGCACTCTCCCTCACGCTTTCGGGTACCTCACTCGTGCTTCTGAGCCTAAAGCCGCACAACAAAGGAATATTACACCAGAGGGATACCTCACCATCAACCTAGGGATACCACACCCTATTTTTTAGTTGATACAAGAATATAAGAAATCGAAGCACTCTAGATAGTGCAGATAATACAAATTGAAATCCTAAAAGATTGATAGAGTACGAACACTTGATGACTCAAAAGTGAATTTTGAATCACATCAAAAGATCTCTTCTTCAATATCTCAAATATGCTCACGCCTATTCTCTTTTTATTTAAAGAGATGGAGACCTTGATTTAAAAGCATTTGAATTTTGACCGTTGGAAACAAAAATAAGCAGGAAATAATTTTCGCATGGTTTCCTCAATTTAACAATATAAAGCACGTGAGAATTTTGCAATTGAGAAAATGGCCATTCCGGATTTTTGCATATACTGAATGTGGTCATAATTGCTACACATAAAATTGATGTAAACTGTGAGCAAATTGATTTTAGAAATTAATTTGCTTTAAGATGAAAAAGCATATTAAATTATTAATAAGTTTCTTATCAAAATTCAAAAAGTCAGGCAATCAACATTTTAAAAGGAATGTTAACGGTTTTTTTTTTTTTTTGACGAAAAAGGAATGTTAACGTTGAAGTAATATGAATGAAAGCCTTGACCTTTTTTTTTTTTTTGACAAGAATGAAAGCCATGACCTGATTCTAGCTTTTAATGCAAATTTATCGGCATAAGATAAAAAAAAACGTGTTAGGCTCAGCAAATTGACCAAATAAGGACGGCAATTGAAAAAGCCATATTCTCTTTTAACTTCAAACTCTATCCTTTTTCTCTACACACAATGCCGCATGCCACGAGAGGATGGTTTTGGGTCATTTTGACCCGAAATCACCCTTTTACTTCGTTTTTTTCCCCATTATCTAAATAAGTGGTTTTTTCACGTAGATCTGACTTTTTTTCTCGTGTTTTTTGTCGTGTGTGTGCGCCGGTATTGTTGTTCATCATCTTGGTGAGGCGTTGTTTGGTTTCTCATCTTGGTGCGGTGTTCGTTTAGTTCAGATTGGCAGATCTGTTTCGATGCATCACAGATTTGATCAAGAATTGGGCGTCAATGTTACAGATTTGGAGACATGAGTATCCCAGTGACTTTGATTTTGTTACTTTTGTAGGCATTTTAGAGTGTTATACTATTAACCTGGGTGCTGTGAGTTTGTTCGCATATTCACCCTTTCTAATTTTTAGCGATGTTGGATTTATGTTATTTTCGATGTATTTTTACCTATTTGAACGAATGAATACCTTTTTAGTAAAATAAAAATAAAAAAAGGACGGCAATTTGGTTTAACGGCAAATTGGTTTTTGCCAAAATAAAGCTTAAGAGTTTTGAAAGTTCCAGTTTGGCAAATCAATTTCAAATAATTTCCACTTAAAAAGAAACGTGTAATAAAAGGCTAAAGTTCAGCAAGAAATTTTATTTAAAAAATATACGAATAAAACGTGTAACACTAAAGATTTGAGAAATTGTTTTTGATAAAATATTTTGTTTTTCATCGTTAAAAACCTTGAGCCAAAAAAGTACCTAATTAAATCAATCTCTTATAAAAGTATCTAAGACCTAAGAATTTACCAACTCTAGCTTGAGGTCTTGATGCTTGCAACTTTGATGCTCCTTGCTTTTTATTTCTTTGATTTACTAACCTTTGAGTACCCGCATGCTTAGAAATTATATTTTCTTTTTGTCCTGCATGGCTGTAATTAGTGTTTGTCAATCATCAAAACATAATCAAATATATACTTACATACTCCCCTTTTTGATGATGACAAACCTTACATTTCTTACCTGAATAATGTATTTATCAGAGTGTACTAGCAGCAGGTATGCATAGAAAGGATCTTCCCATTTCTAAATATCATTACTTAGAGAAAGCATTTGTAAAATATATTTACTTATTCCTCCTTTTGACATTATCAAAAAGGAAAATATAGTAGAGAGAAATAAGACATGTATTATTTCAATGAGAGTAATAAACAGTACTGACACGCTGTCGAGCCAGAGGCTGATCAGTACCATCAAAACATAACACAATTTATATTGCTTAATTCCCCCTTTTTATTCTTTTTAATTTTTTTTAATCCTCTTTCTATGTATTCCTCCCCTAAACCATATAATGAAATTTATTTGCAAAGGAGGGTATGAGGATTGATTTCAACTTAGTTCGTCCCTTTATAATAGGTAATATGATTTAAAGATGAAAAGATTTATATTGTCAAGCATATTATTCAGAGTTGCAGCGAAGTTTTAAAAAAATACTCACCCTTACAATGCCATCAAGTAACAAAAGTTTGAAATTTAAAACAGGGATATTCATGTTGATGAGAATGCATATTTGGATTGGGAAAATAATCAAGTTAAGAGAAGTATAAATTCTATACAACAAACAGCACTCCTGATACACTTAATAACCAGAAGCAAGCTACAAATGAGAATGAAAATGTAGCTGAATCTGATTCTCCGGTGCTAAAGACTAAGTCCTTGGTTGAAATTTATGAAAAATGCAACTTTGTGGTGAACGAGCCTTCTTGTTTTGAAAATGCTTCAAAGCTAACAGAATAGAATGATGCAATGAAGGAGGGGCTGACTATGATCAACAAAAATGGTACTTGGGAACTCACTTCAAGGCCTAAGGACAAGCATGTGATTGGTGTCAAATGGGTTTATAGAACAAAATTAAATCCTGATGGTTCCATTCATAAGCACAAGGCTAGACTTGTAGTGAAAGGGTATTCTAAAACGGGTGGAGTTGATTTTCGTGATACATTTGCACTGGTTGCTTGGCATGAAACAATTAGATTGATTGTTGCTCTGTCAGCTCAATATGGATGGAAAATCTTTCACTTGGATGTTAAATCAACCTTTTTATATAGAGTTCTGCAGGAAGAAATTTATGTTGAACAACCTACTGGTTTTATTGTTGCAGGTCATGAAGACAAAATTTATAGACTTGATAAAGCCTTGTATGGGCTGAAATAGACTCCAAGAACCTGAATGTGAAAGATCGTGGTAATGGGAAGAAAGTTGTAGTTTCACTTTATGTGGATGATTTGTTGGTTACTGGTGATGATATTGATGAAATTTGCAATTTTAAAATTAAGGAGTATGTTGCAGTCTTCGAAATGACAGATCTTGAAGTGATGAGGTATTTTTTGGGAGTGGAAGTACAACAACTTGATGATGGAATCTTTCTCTCATAGAGAAAGTATGCTAATGATTTGTTGAAAAAAATTCAAATTGGAGAGTTGTAGTCCAATTTCAACACCTCTTGTTGTAAATGAAAAGCTCTCAAGCTCTCCAAGACTGATGGTGATGCTCCAAGACTGATGGTGATGCGAAGGCAAATATACAGAAGTTTAGTTGGCTGCCTTCTTTACTTGACAGCAACTAGACCAGATTTGATGTTCTCTACTAGTTTGCTTTCAAGGTTCATGCATTCATCAAGCTTAATACACTGAGATACGTGAAATGTACCGCTGATTTTGACATTTGATGCAACAAAAGTAGAGCAGTCAAAGTGAGCCGAGCCGAGTTGGCTCACTTTTTCGGTGAGCCAAGAAATAGCTGACCCAACTTGACTCATCACGGGCTAGTGAATTAACCGAGTTGGCTCACTTAGAATTATACAAAATTATAAAAAAAAATTATTTTTTCGAACAATAATTGAAATAATTCAATTTTTCCTTTAAAGTGAATCCTTTATTTTAAAGGAGTCAAATCTAATGTACAAATGGACAAAAAGTTACCACACTGCAGTGATTCTGATTTCAATAAACACAAGAATATTAATGACTAAATCCCCAATTTGGTCCCTGAGAAAAATACTCGGGTCTGAAATAGTCCCTAACCAAAAAAAATTATCCGTTTAGTCCTTAAGAATGTATTTCCGGGACAGATTAGTCCTTCTGTCATATTTTATAGTGTTTCTATCATGTTTAGTGCATGTTAATAGGGACTAATTTGGCTCACGGTCATGTTTCTTAGGGACTTTACTGGTATCACTTAAAAATTGTTAGGGACTAATTTGTGACAGAATGACTAATCTGTCCCGGAAATACATTCTTAACGACTAAACGGATAGTTTTTTTTGGTTAGGGACTATTTCAGACCCGAATGTTTTTTCTCAGGGACCAAATTGGGGGGTTTAGTCAATATTAATTTATGCACATTATTGTTTCTTGAGTCTTTTTCCGTACCTCTTCAAACTTCACAGGAGCAATATATGTACCAGAAACAAGTCGAAAGAGAAAAATGATACGCAACAAAAAATCAGTTCCAATTCAATCTTTTTCATAAAACTTTTGATCGTTTGCTTGATTCAGAAAAGACTAACAGTAGACAAAACTATCCGAAAAAGGGACTGTTCAAGCGGCGTTCTTCTCACTGGACGGCGACGTTCGTTCTTTTAGTGACGCAGCGGCGAGCGGCGTTCTTCTCACATGGGACATGGCGGTGGTGTTCGTTCCTTGAGTTCAGTCGGCGGCGTCCTTGTTCCTTTGACGTTCCTTGTGCTGTGTGTGTTGTTGTAAGAGGACGAAAGTCAGGGAAAGTGAATGGTTGGATAGTGTCTAGTGATGGCTGAAGACTCAAAGTTGCTGTATCACTACATTTAGGGTTGGGACTGAAAGTGGGCTGGGCTTCATTTGGCTGGGATGGGTCGATGGGTGAAGGGAATAATTTTTTTTAAAAACAAGTGAACCTGCGGGTCAGCCCAGCTCACCATGGGTTGAACTCAACAAACATGCGGATTAAGTGGGCCGGGTCAAAATAACCCGGGATTAAAACGAGTCTATTTTTTTTACAACCCAACCCATCAGTGAGCCTGGTTGAGTTGGGCTGGCTCACAGGTTACAACCCATATTGACAGCTCTAAACAAAAGTGATGGAAAGCTTGAAGGCTTTGTTGATAGTGATTGGGCTGGATTTGTTGATGACTCTAAGAGCATAATTGGGTATGTTTTTCACTTGCCAGTGGAGTGTTTTCAGGGAACTCCTAAAAGCAAGATGCAATTGGTCAATCCTCACCGGCCGAGTATATATTCTTAGAGCTGATTGTTTCAAATCAAGTTATTTGGATTAGAAAATGATTGTAATCATGTGTAAATGGAACCTACTATGCTATGGTGTGACAACAAATCAGCCATATCTATTGTTGAGAATCCAATTCAGCATGGGAGAACAAAGCATATCAATGTCAAATTTCATGCCATAAGAGAAGCAAAGCGGAATGGAGATGTTCAATTGATGCATTGCAGGTCTGAAGAGCAATTGCAGACATTCTTACTAAGGCACTTCCATGTGCCAAGTTTAATGAGCTAAGAAGCAAGTTGGGAGTCTTTAAGAAAAGTTTTAAGGAGGAGTGTTAGAGTAATGACCTGTAAAACTTTTCTAAAATACTTCTTTGCTAATGGGTGTAATCATTTTGTTTAATTTAGTTGGTAATATTTTAGTATAGAGGTATGGTTATCTACCTAATGACAGTGGATATATGTCCTATCTGTTAGAACCAAAGTGGTTTTGGATTACAACAATCTCTTAAGTTTTGATGTTAACAAAAAGGTTAAATTTGTATGGCAAAGTATTTGTTGAAGATCTAACTTGTTTGTTATAAGTATGCAAGGATTACTTATTTTATGCGAGTCAGAGGAACTAAAATTTAAAGTATGGAATCTATAGATTCTAGTTCAAACCTCTAGACTAGTCTACAATTCTAAGTAAAATTCCGAGTCTTTAACATTATGGTAGACGAGATCGTTAAAATAAGAATAGACGAGACCTTAGAATTAACTAAGGTAGAAGTGTTACTAAGTCTAAAGAAAAATTAAGTAGACGAGACATTGAAATATAACAAGTCCAAAGAATTGATAGACGGAGTTGCTTAACTATACGCCACGTCAGCAGACGAGCTCTTAAGTATAGCACGTCCATCTCTCTGGACTAGGCGGAAAGTATGTAGATGAATTATCAGTAGACGAGCTCGTCTCCCTGATAAGTAAATCTTGCACGTCCAAAGACCTGCGCGTCCACTAGGTTTAAGACGTGAACCAGTCTAAGCTTAAACGTATTTATTTCAAATGATTGCTTATTTAATTCAAAGAATATGTCTTTCACCTTGATGCTTCTTTTGTATAAAATCTTTATCTCTTGGATAAAAGAACTTCGTACCATCGAAACAATAAACCTTTGTACTTGTTGACGAATCTGGGCAAGTATACCCAGTCGTTCAAGTAATACGGTGGTAAGACCGGTTATCGTATCCACGGGGACTGCAACAAGTACTAGCACGTACCAATTCAATTACTATCTAAGCGATTCTTGGATTGAAGAGAGTTCTATGCTAACAAAAGTTAAAACCAACAAAATAAGAAAAACAAACTCTTTTTGTAATTTTCTCAAACACTTGGAAGGCAATAAAAGATGGGTTTCAAATATGATAAAAGATGTTGGGATTAGGTTCACCAAACTTCATCCTCATGCAATGAAATGACTAATAAACAATTTCCACTTCAATTATGACAATCAATCCACTAAATTACTCAAGCCCCGATTCCTCGGATGACAAAAGCCTAAATCCACTAGTAGACCCTAATTCCTTAGGTGGCCTAGATTAATGAATTTGTATTAAGATTAGGGATTACACGATTGCTAATAAACCTAGTTCCATTCCTAGATACAAGGCTTATCAGGTGATTAATCTCAATTCCGGTTTTAACACGAATTTTCCAATTGCATATCAAAACACTAATCATGTCATGGGGGTGCTAGCCACAACAAGCATTAAGCATAGAGAATCAATCACTCAATAAAGAAGTAAAAACCATATTACAAGATTCAAGTCATATGCATAAGAATTCAGAAAATGCTACCCTAACCCCAACAATGGGAGTTTAGTTACACATCATCAAAGGAGAAGGGAAAAGGAAAGATACTAAGATGAAGGAAGGGAAACACTCCATGGAAGGATGAACCCAGCCACCACAGCAACAAAGAATCGTCCCCTAGGGTTTCTCTGGGCTGCCTCCTTTTCTCTGCTCCAAAAAAAACTCCCCCAGTTCTGTCTGCTGCGTTTCTTTATATAGACCTGCTGCGCATCACGGCCGTGATGGCCATCACGGCCAGGCCGTGACGCGTTCTGGAGTGGGCACGCTTTTAACATTTAGACTCTCGCGAGGCGAGCCCAAGTTTCGCGTCGCGAATCCTAAATTTTCTGGTTGGTCACGGCCGTGATGTCTGTCACGGCCAGGCCGTGACAGTCTCTGACTTTTGCCTTCTGCTCTGCTTGATCATGGCCGTGATGGTCATCACGGCCAGGCCGTGATGGGCTCTGTTTGGCTATATTCTTTACTTTTCAAGCTCTATTTCCTCCAGGCTCCACCATGACTGATTTTGATCATTTTTACATTGAATTCCTGCAAAACAACACCAAGAAACCGCTTCACCCATTCCAAGGGAAAATCTAACTAAAATCAAATAAAGAATGCCTAATCTATATGAAATATGCATGCAAAAGTGTACAGAAAATATCATGTAAAATCACACTATCAAATCACCCCAAGCTTATTCAATTGCTTGTCCTCAAGCAATCACTAAGGCCAGAAGAATAAACAGAACATGGATAGTGAACTAAGAACCCGAGTAAATGATCCAAGTAATAGGAAATTCAAACAATTCAGCAAGAGACAATCAATTCAAGTCCAATTAGAGGCTTAGGTTCCTCATAATCATGTTCTCACTGATTTGGGCACTCTTTCTCACCTGAAGCTCACCCCAAACTTGTTCATTTGCTTGGCTCTCTTCCTCACCACTCAAGTGTTTAGGGGATAAGACATTTCACTCAATTTTCCTCAAGGAATGAATCCTACCATAGGCTTGACTATCAACCAAATCTCTACTTTATTAATGAAAACAATTTAGAATCAAGAGGTCTTTTATTTGGTTGTAACATGGCCATGGGATTAATCTTTAGGTGGGGAAATCAATAAAAGGATATTTCAAAAGGTTACACAACATAATAACATTTGCAAAGCATGACCTTCTAAAATACCTTTTGGGTTTCAGTCCACTTTCCACCTTTCTTTTCTTTCTTTTTCTTTTATTTCTCATTTCTTTTTGTCATCCCCTTCTCTACTTTATTATTTTTTTTTCTTTTATTTTTCTTTTGCTTGGAGAAGGGGAGATTTTTCAACTCAAGAGAATTATTTTTTTTCTGATTCTTTTCATCCCAAACTCTTTTGACTACCTTTTTCGCCCTTTTGTAATACTTTAGAAGGTCCCTTATCAAGCATCATTCAACAATAAATTTCAAGGTACCAAGAAAAGCATTTTTTTTTCTTTCAGGCTCAAAATTGGGCAACTAAGGGGTAGCATTTAGTCATTCAAAGCTCAGAAGGCCAGAAAAATACCTAGTGCCTCAATCATTTTCAAAAATGTTTCCAAAAATTTTTTAAGCTTCAAAATGATTTCAAGTCAAGTTCTAGAGAATAACAAACCAAGAGGAATAACACTCTAACACAAAGAATGGGGCAAAATTTTGTGAGTACCCCTTTGGCTCAAAATCTCACATTTTAGTTCAGAATCAATGAAAAACACAAATCCACAGAACCATATGCTAATTATTAACTATCCAAGATTATCTCAAGCATTCTTCATTTGAAGCCTTATCACAAGAATAAACAGAATTGGGTTCAACAATTCACTATCACAAGTTATTTGGCACTTAGTTTTCACAATTGGATGCAAAATCTAAGCAAGGGCAATCTAATCATGTGATCATGCAAAACTATCATGCAAGACTTTATGAATGCAACATGCAAAATGCAAATACAAAATACCCCTACCCCAAGCTTAAAAATTTACATTGTCCCCAATGTAAACAATCAAGTTGAAGAGAGGAGAAAAATAAAATAAAATAAAAATTGGAACGACTTACCGAGGCGGCAGCGGGTGCTGGCTTTGCTTTTTCTTATCTTCGTGCTCTTCCCTCCTTCCTTATTACCCTAAAATCACTTGGCAAATCTCAATTTATTATTTTTCCTCTTGAGTTTCTCAAATTATTCAAGAGGTTAACCCAGAAACAAAATTATTAAGAACATGAAAATAACTAAGGAGAAGGGTTAAGAAACTTGGGTTGCCTCCCAAGAAGCGCTTCTTTAACGTCACTAGCTTGACGTGTAGACAACTTCTTTCAATTAACCGGGGTCTGATGGGCATAAAAGTGCAAGAGCACTGTTCTTCCATGGAACTCCTTTGAAGAGCTGATTTTGCTTAGAAGGCCAACAGTTGTGCTTCTGCTTTGCCTTTTTCGCTCTGGGCCTCTTGCCCTTTTTCTTACTCCTTCCCGGTGGAGATTCTGTTTTCACAAGATGAGCAGATCCAATTTCATCACCAACTGATACATCATTTGTCTTGCATAGCTTTAGATTTGCTTTCATGTTGGGCTTTTCCTTCTTCTCAGGAGTAGAGGGATGGTGCTGATGTGAAATGACTTCCTTATCTACTGTATCCACCATGTCCATGCGGAAACACTCCTCTTCATCGCTCTTGCGATGCATAGCTTCCAATACATTGAAAGTTACTTCTTCTTCTTGCACTCTGAATTTCAACCGGCCTTTTTCTACATCTATCAAAGCCCGACCAGTTGCCAGAAAAGGTCTCCCCAGTATGAGCGGAACTTCAGCATCCTCCTCCATGTCTAAAACCACAAAGTCCGCTGGGAAGATAAACTTATCCACCTTTACAAGAACATCTTCCAAGATACCATAAGGATGCTTGATTGATCTGTCAGCTAACTGCAATGCCATCCTTGTGGGTTTCACCTCTCCTCCTCCAAGCTTGTTCAACATGGAAAGCGGCATCAAGTTGACACTCGCTCCCAAGTCACATAAGGCTTTTCTGATAGCAACCTCCCCAATAGTGCAAGGGATTATAAAACTACCAGGATCTTTCAGCTTCGGAGGTAGCTTCCTTTGCAGTATCGCACTGCACTCCTCAGTTAAGGCAACAGTTTCGCCTTCTTTAATCTTTCTTTTCTTCGTGAGCAGTTCCTTCATGAATTTTGCATAATTGGGCATCTGCTCAAGTGCTTCAGCAAAAGGGATATTGATCTGCAACCTCTTGAAGATATCAAGAAACTTGGCAAACTGTTCATCTTTCTCCTTTTTCTTGGTCAAATGAGGGTATGGCAACTTCACATAAGAGGGAATCACTTGAGGCTTGTCCCAATCTTTCAAAAGCTGACTTTTAGTCTTCCTCAAAATTGAATTCTCATCTACTAGCTTCTCCCTCTTGTCTTGTGCACTGCCCTTTTCTTCTTCCTCAACTATAACATCTTGACCGTTTGCTTCTTTTTTCTCAGCACTCAATTCTGTTTTCCCATCAACATTCTGATTCTTCACCAAAGGTTCACCGCCCACATTCTCAAGACTTTTTCCACTCCTCAACACAATAGCATTGCAATGCTCCTTCGGATTAGTTTGAGTGTTACCAGAAAAACTGCTGCTAGTTTGCTCGGCTAGGTGCTTTGCAATTTGGCCAACTTGAACCTCCAAATTCTTTAGAGAAGCATCGGTATTTTTCTGGTTCGTCATGGACAACTTCATAAACTGATTGAGTGTGTTCTCCAGAATAGAAACCCGATCTTGAAGCGGTTGTGTAGGAGGAGGCTTGCTTGTTTGCCCGGCATCTTGATTCCAACCAAAATTTGGTTGATTCCTCCACCCTTGGTTGTTGCCTTGTCGCCCATAGTTCCCCATATAATTGGCTTCTTCATGGGAACTAGGTGGTGCCTCACATCTTCCATTCTCATGATCACCTCCATAGAAATCACATCTCAGTACCTGTTGGTGTGGCATGGTTGTCCCTTGAACAGATTGAAGTTGTTGTGGGAGTTGAGCTAGTTGTTTGGTAAGAGACTCCAATTGTTGTGTCATGATCTTGTTCTGAGCCAACAATGCAGTTTGTGAATCTAGCTCCAACACTCCCCTTCTTTGTGTGGGACCCCGATCATGATGCATCAAATAATCATTAGAGGCCATTGCTTCTATCAAAGTCAGGGCTTCCTTTGCTGTCTTTGTATTCATTGAACCTCCAGCTGAGGCATCCAACATGTACCTGGTTGATGGCCTCGAACCATTACAGAATGTTTGCATCTGAGTAAGATCATCAAAACCATGGTTTGGGCATCTCCTGAGCAATTCCTTGAACCTTTCCCAGGCGTCATGCAGAGTCTCACCTTCTTGTTGAGCAAAGCTCATGATGTCACCCCTTGCCTTTACAAATCTTGATGTGGGGAAGAACCTTGCCAGAAATTTTGCCTCTAAGTTGTCCCATGTAGTGAAGCTCCCCCTTGGTTGTGATTGGAGCCAAGACTTGGCTCTATCTCTTAAAGAAAAAGGGAACAATCTTAATCGAATTGCATCATCAGAGGCACCATTTATCTTCACTGTATCGCATAACTCCAGGAAAGTGGAAATATGACTGTTAGGATATTCCTTCTCCAACCCAGCAAACTGATTTGGTGAAACCATGTTGATGAGATTTGGCTTGAGTTCAAAATTGTTGGAGTTCACCGGAGGTCTCACTATACTAGTAACATGCCGGTTGAAATTTGTATTGGCATAATCACAAGTGTCCTCCGTTGTGGTGGAGTATCTTCACCATTCCCTGCCATCCTGAGTTCTTCTTGTTGAACTTGAGAGGTGCAGTCTCTTGTTCTTCTCCTTGTTGCTCTAACAAATTCTGTTGTCTTGCCTGCCTCCTATTCTTCCTAGCTGTTCTTTCAATTTCTGGATCGTATAGGAGTTGGTCAGCTGGAATAGTACCTCGCATACAAAAACAGTCTAGCAAACAAGATTGTTAGTAGTAAAGGTTAGCACACAACAGCAAAAACACCAGAAAAGTAACTGCAAAAATAAAACAGAAAAATTATGACAGCAAACAGAAAAAAAAATGACAGCAAACAGTTTAAAACAGAAAAGAAAAATTTAAAAAACAGAAAAATTTTGTGCTTAAATTAGTAACCAAAATGGATATGCTAGTATTGAGACGCAGTCCCCGGCAATGGCGCCAAAAACTTGTTGACGAATCTGGGCAAGTATACCCAGTCGTGCAAGTAATACGGTGGTAAGACCGGTTATCGTATCCACGGGGACTGCAACAAGTACTAGCACGTACCAATTCAATTACTATCTAAGCGATTCTTGGATTGAAGAGAGTTCTATGCTAACAAAAGTTAAAACCAACAAAATAAGAAAAACAAACTCTTTTTGTAATTTTCTCAAACACTTGGAAGGCAATAAAAGATGGGTTTCAAATATGATAAAAGATGTTGGGATTAGGTTCACCAAACTTCATCCTCATGCAATGAAATGACTAATAAACAATTTCCACTTCAATTATGACAATCAATCCACTAAATTACTCAAGCCCCGATTCCTCGGATGACAAAAGCCTAAATCCACTAGTAGACCCTAATTCCTTAGGTGGCCTAGATTAATGAATTTGTATTAAGATTAGGGATTACACGATTGCTAATAAACCTAGTTCCATTCCTAGATACAAGTCTTATCAGGTGATTAATCTCAATTCCGGTTTTAACACGAATTTTCCAATTGCATATCAAAACACTAATCATGTCATGGGGGTGCTAGCCACAACAAGCATTAAGCATAGAGAATCAATCACTCAATAAAGAAGTAAAAACCATATTACAAGATTCAAGTCATATGCATAAGAATTCAGAAAATGCTACCCTAACCCCAACAATGGGAGTTTAGTTACACATCATCAAAGGAGAAGGGAAAAGGAAAGATACTAAGATGAAGGAAGGGAAACACTCCATGGAAGGATGAACCCAGCCACCACAGCAACAAAGAATCGTCCCCTAGGGTTTCTCTGGGCTGCCTCCTTTTCTCTGCTCCAAAAAAAACTCCCCCAGCTTCCTCTCGCTGCGTTTCTTTATATAGACCTGCTGCGCATCACGGCCGTGATGGCCATCACGGCCAGGCCGTGACGCGTTCTGGAGTGGGCACGCTTTTAACATTTAGACTCTCGCGAGGCGAGCCCAAGTTTCGCGTCGCGAATCCTAAATTTTCTGGTTGGTCACGGCCGTGATGTCTGTCACGGCCAGGCCGTGACAGTCTCTGACTTTTGCCTTCTGCTCTGCTTGATCATGGCCGTGATGGTCATCACGGCCAGGCCGTGATGGTCATCACGGCCAGGCCGTGATGGGCTCTGTTTGGCTATATTCTTTACTTTTCAAGCTCTATTTCCTCCAGGCTCCACCATGACTGATTTTGATCATTTTTACATTGAATTCCTGCAAAACAACACCAAGAAACCGCTTCACCCGTTCCAAGGGAAAATCTAACTAAAATCAAATAAAGAATGCCTAATCTATATGAAATATGCATGCAAAAGTGTACAGAAAATATCATGTAAAATCACACTATCAGTACTCTGTCAAAATACATTGTTGTAAAGATCAAGTCAAGTACAACGATGGTAAAGCAGAAAGCAACCTTTGGTACAATAGAGAAGTGACAGTTCTACTTTGAGCATTCCTCTATTAAACAAAAGCACTTATCAGTGAAGCATATCAAGTTATCAGTCTTAACGGATCCAAGCATTTAATGCTAAGTCTAAACGGATACAATTTGAAGACCGTTGAAGAAGATCAAGACAGAGAAGCACTTCAGCTATATATATACTTGAAGAACTTCAAGGAGAAGAGATGTAGATTCAATATATAGATATACGAAGTAACACAAGCTCTGATATCATAGGGGAAAAAATCTGTTGAAATTGTAACACAAGTTTACGTGTAAATCTTGTTGATCTTAAACTTTAAAATCCTCGCACATAGTGAGTTCTTAGATCAAAGCTTTAAATCTCTTTGTTAGAGTTAGAGCCCGAAGAGGCTTGGTAGAGAAAGAATACTTGTAGCCTGAAGAGGTGTTGAATACTTGTAAAACTATTGGATTATAGTGGAGAAAAACCTTCAGGTAGAAGGGACTGGACATAACTCTTGGTTGGAAGAGAGTGAACTAGGATAAAACACTTGCGTGAATCTTCTAAACCCTTATCTTTTACAGTTTTTGTTTATACTAACTGTGGGGTTCTAAATCTGAGTTTATTAACTCTTCAAAAACATTTTACTGTTTATGTGTTGTTTTTATTGTTTTGATTGTAAAAGGTTTGAGAAAAGACTTTTTCAAAAATCTATTAAGAAACACAATTCAACCCCCCTTCTTGTGTTTCCCTGTGTCAACTTCAGTTGGTATCAGAGCTCAGCCTCGAAAGGGTTGAACATCTAGCAAGTGTCGAGGGAGTACAATCCAACTAGCATGGATACAGAAGGACAAGTAATCAACAGACCTCCTCTCTTTGATGGCAGTGATTATGACTACTGCAAAAAGAGAATGATGGCTTTTCTTGATCCACAAAATGTGGACATCCGGGAGCTGATTGAAACTGGCTACACTGAGCCAAGAAGTGATGCTGGAGCTGTGAGACACCCCGCTGTGCCCCTTTGTGACATTTAGTTTGAAACCTCAATTATTAGTTCCTTAAGCGCGCGTTTAGCGTTAGATTTTCACAAATCATTTTCGAAATGTCCCCTTTAAAAATCGGAGATTTGTATGACGTCGGAAAAACACCTGATAGACAGTTTAACAACTTCAAAATTTAATCCAACCATAAATGGTCTCTGGTCTTACATCAACTACCAGGAGCGGAAGAATAAATACACAAACTCCAGTCGTGATAAAGACTTAGGAGATAAATAGATACAGTAATCCCAAATTGGTTTTTTATACACATAAACAGTTTTCATTAATAACATAAAATATTCGCAAGATTATAATATATAAATACTCCAAATTTATCTATTACATTACCAAAACACTGTTGAGGGTATCCTCTCGGTAGGAGCCCTCACAGGCATAGACTTAGACAAGAATACTAAACAACTGAAAACATCTAAAACGTCTCACAAGACGCACTGGCCATATACTACCTGGACCCTAATCACCATGGGTCAAGACTGGAGCTCTGGCATCCGACTCATAGGGAATCCCGTCCAATCCCTCATCATTAAGTTTGTCCACCAGGTCTTCTAGTACGATTTCATCATAAAACAAAATACAACATGCAGAAAGATGCAGGGGATAAGAAACAGTTCTACCATCAAAAACGGAAAAGAGTCATAGTAAACTGTACAGTAATTATCACAGACACAACATCAGTCAATTCATCCATCTTCCATAAAATTCTTATATTCATCCTACCTTCACTCCTACAACTAAAACATGATACTGAACATGGCTATGACTTCCCCATCATAGTTATGGTTATCGATCAATAGTCCAAGTAACACGTCCCATTCCCGGTGTACATCCTTAGTCATGGTGAGAATGCTCATGCAAAGCAATGACACTATAGCTGCACAATAAACCCGATGCACACCCCGGACCGTGGGTGCTCATGCAAAGCAATGACACTATAGCTGCACGATTATCCCGGTGCACACCTTCACCATGGTAAGAACGCTCACGCAAAGCATGACACTACAGCTGCACGATGATCCCGGTGCACACCTCATCCACTCACAAAGGTGCTCATGCAAAGCATGACACTCGTAGCTGCACAAGTTAAGTTTGTCAGGCGTCCAAGCGACATGTCCCATTCCCGGTGCACATCCTTAGTCATGGTGAGAATGCTCATGCAAAGCAATGACACTATAGCTGCACAATAAGCCCGGTGCACACCCCGGACCGTGGGTGCTCATGCAAAGCAATGACACTATAGCTGCACGATTATCCCGGTGCACACTTTCACCATGGTAAGAACGCTCACGCAAAGCGTGACACTACAGCTGCACGATGATCCCGGTGCACACCTCATCCACTCACAGAGGTGCTCATGCAAAGCATGACACTCGTAGCTGCACAAGTTTAGTTTATCCATTGGACGGTCCCACAAGGACTTCGGGTCTTGTATGTGTCTCACATACGGTTATAGAAACAACACAACTTGTGGACCTCAGACCCCTATGGTCATAACCTAGTGCTTTAACCTCTCATCGAGACCTCAACACATGCTCTATGTCACAACACCTCTTTAACATATTTCATGTAGGTTAGGCACCTCTAAAAATCATCATGATCCTCACGCCCAAAACAACTCATATCTTAGACCACATATATATCTTCGCTTAATCCACTAATAATAAAGTAAATACCACACAGATCATGCATAACATCAAGTCAATCAAAGATATTTCAAAACATCAACATAGCACTAAATCAGTTCAATAAAGATAATAAAACTCAAATCAACCATCAACAGTATAAACATCAACCTAATATCGATCAACCTACAATCCCCGAATCATCATGGATGTTTTATAAAAGCAATTTAAAGCGATTCTGGTCTTGTCGATTATTCGACTTCTAGTAGGGTTTAGGTCGCCCTACATAATTACTACATAATTTACTACTTATTGATTCCGACGATAGGTTGATTCTTTCCCCCACCTTTTAATGCGTTCGGAGGTTTTTCTGGAACTTCACAGACATGCAATCAGCTCCAATGAGTTCCCAAAAAGGGAATTCATACTTCTCCAAAGCAAGCAGGAACATGAAAAACATCCCAGAGAGACGATCCAAGCATTGAAACAACCAGACAAAATACTGAATTAATTTCTCAACAATCAAAATATAAATATAATTCAATAATATATTTAATTTCTCAAAAACTCGTTGATTTAAATCAAAAACAGATTTGGGGTTTTTAGGCTCAAGGTTAAAATTGGGGGAAAATCAATTTAACAAGAGATTGACAAAAATTGATTTAGGGAGACACTTATTCATGCTCCCAATTTCGAAAAACACCAATTAATTTCAGATTTTGAGAATTAAAATCAAAACCTAGGGTTAGGGTTTCAAAATCAATTTGGGGGTTTTGAATCGAGCAAAGGAAGTGAGAAAACCACTTACCCAAGGAAGAAGATGAAGTTGTGGTGGCTACCGGGACCTCCCCTGGCGTGGCGGCGGCAAAAGAACCACGGTGGAGAACGGCGGCGACAGCTCCTACTGCAGGTGGCTAGCGCGATTTCGCTACAGGAACAACCGAGACGCGATCTGGACAAAGACGCGAACCAAGCGTGGTGTCGCGGCGTCGGAGCTCCGGCGGGCGGTGGTTACGGCGGTTCCTAACCAGAAGGATGGGTTTTTGTGTGACCCACACAAGGAAGAAGGAGGGGATCCAAACAGTGGCATCAAGGGAACATTTCGGTGGCTGGAACGGAAGCCCCGCAGTGCGCATCCGACAGTGGAGCTCACGGTGTAGGCGCGATTTCGCATGGAGGAGCTCGACCTGGACGCAACAGTGACACAAATCGGCGGAGGCGAGCGGAACACGGCGTCACGCGGCTCCGACGGCGACGCAGGCTGTGATCGCGACTGAGCTGAGGTGGGGGCGCGGTTGTACAAGGTGGGAGAAGGAAGATGAAGTTAAGGGAGAAAGGGAGAAAGCAGCAGCAGAGAAAGGAGAAAGAAGAAAAAGAAAGAAAAAAAAGAAAGAGGGAGGGGGTTACGGGTTTTCTGAGAGAGAGAGAGGTGAGAAAGTTGGGTTTTAAGTTAATTATTTAGTAATAGGTACAAAATGAGTGATAAAATATTAAGCCTAAAATAAATATGTTTTTACTTTTTGGAATCTAAAAATAAAGGTTGATAAATATATGATTTCAAATTTCAATTTAGAGTAAAGATTAATAATTGAGCTGATCAACTAAGAAAATACTCAGTCCAAAATTTAATCTCCGATTAAGGTCAAATCAGTTTATTTTCAACTCTAAAATTAAATTGAATGAAAATATGAAAATGCTTTTCTCTTAAACATATTATAAAAAATATTTTTCTGTACTGGTAGTAATAGTGACAATAATGTAACTTATTGTCTAGTAAGTGTGCATTCACTGAAATAAGTCAGTGTTAACGCACCCAATAAAATAATTTGAAGAGAGTAATTTAATTACTCAAACTAAACCACATAACAAAATTAACATAAACATCCAAATAAAATAATTAATCATATGTTTAATTATATTTTAACCTAGGTTAAACAAAGTAACTAAAAAACGGGCTGTTACATTACTACCCCTCTTAGAAAAAAATTTCGTCCTCGAAATTTCGTAGCTCAAAACTAAACAGGATTTCGTAATCACACCTAGACTCTAAAATCTTACTTTGTATTCTCGTCGCTTCATTCCTTTCATCTATAACTCTAACATGATTTATTCTTATGCCATTCTATTTATTCTTAAAACTTTTCACTACCGCGTTATCTTCACTACCTTCGATATTTCACCTTAGCTTATTACACTCGAAGACACAATCAAATCTTAATCACTTCTTGCCTCAAAATTTGTCTGCTAGCAAAACTCCTTCAACACCTTATCCTCACAACGAACATCAAGTTCAACACTAACTTTACCCCATCATACATCAACCTTCAACTCAAAGTATACAATTGTTGTCTTAGTTCCCTTTGAACATATTCCACCACTCCAAATTATATCATAGTCATTCATTTCAATCTTAAAGAATACGATTACATTCCTCCATGCAACTTCAACCAAAAATGAATCACTTCAGTTTGAATTATCCACAATCATAATTCTTAAACTTTTCTAACAACTTAGTTTCACTCAAGAACTCCTCTTTACTATTTCCGTTCAGCTTAAGGAAACTACCCTACATATTTTTCCGTTAATCCTTGGACTCACTAAGTCAACATTAACCATAAATGTTGATCACTACTCTAAATTCCTTTAATGATATATCTGCCTCGATCAAAATTTGATCCTTCGATCTATAGTAATTTGTCATACTTGCTGATATTACTCTTAATCTTACCATTCATAACTACAACTCAACAAAATTCCTACCACTGCATGTCCCATAGTTTTCAATGTCTCTAATTCACCGTAAGTCTTAACAAAACCAAATTAGAATTATCGCACTCAAGGGAAATCTGAATTTATCCTACGTATTGCCTGATCAAGTCTTTATTCCAATCCTCAAGGCATGATCAACAATGACAAAGTCAACATAAGTAAGTCCCTTAGTTTAAGAATCTACCTTTCTGTCCAAACACTAACTTAGTGACCAAAAGTTAACATAAATATATATATATATATATATATATATATCTCCTTAATCCACATCGTAACTTCAATATCTCAAAATATATGCAACAAAACTATCATTATAATTCAACTATTGATCATCAAACCTTATAACTACAATTCTCTACTCAATTATCGCACACCAAAACTTTACAAAAAGAAATATGAAGTCTTACATCTTGTTTGAAATATAAAACATGACTCTAAGCACTTAACTACATTAACTGCCATATTAAACCAAACAAAATATATTCCATAACAATTAAGATTTTACTAGAAGCTCAAACTCATCATTTTAACAAGAATACCATGCCTAGGTACAACATCCCTTCTCAAATCCGAGATCACCATAATATTACTCATCTAAAGTATCGTCATTCCGCTCTTAGTCTTCCTTGAATAATAACAAGTCCCCACTCACAAATTAAATCCTTAGATATGAACTTGATACGTACTAGCACTTACCTACATATCCTTCCCTTAGAATCACCTTCATCATTAATAACTATCTTCTTCAAATATCATATCCTAGTAATGTTCCTAAATACTAGCACACTATTTCCATATCTACCGTGCTTCTTTATATCAAAATCTTAACTTAACATCCTCTCTTAGTTTGAACTACTACTAATTGTCATGTGTCCACACAACATTTCCAAATAACTTCGATTTTACCATATATATCATTTCTATATACTCAAACTTCTTCATTATGTTTCCAAATCATTTCAAATCCCCTAAATTTTCCTTATAACCTTGTGTCTCAAACCAAGTTCGAGTTAATACTATTTTCATCAATCAAATATCACTTTAAAGAATACTCCCATCACAAGCTAAGGTTTACACTTTATCTTAATAAACTCCAATAACATCAAAGTGATTAGAAACTAATTTTATTCTCAACATAAAGACTTAAATACTAATCATGTACAAGCCACACTCAAATCAACACCTCTTATAAACACCACATGCTTAAACCTCAATTTCTTTAAACAAACTTATCATCATCGTAAACATCATTAGAAAATAAGTTTATATTCACATCCAAGTATTAATTTCATAAACTTGAGTCTAATTCCTTTCTCATCATTAAACACTAGATTCGGGACCAAGTATCCAACTTATAAGCTTAGATTTCCAATCAAATCCACAACTATAACCATCATCTCAACCATAAAAAGCTACAAGGCTTCAACTAATTCAATCCTATACTAATTAAGACCCAAACTAATTTTGTTGTCTCTTTATCATCTTCAACAACTACCCACATTATCCAAATATATCTAGTACTTAAAATAAATTCCCGTAATAACAATTTCTTCCTACCACTAATTGTTCACTATACCTTATGAACAAGAATTAATTCTTCCAATAAACTCATTGTCTAAAACTTATTTCAAATCTTACTTTCTAACTTTCAATGCACAATCAACCATGATACTCTCTTTTATACAACAACTTACCCAAGTAACTTATCCCAAAAATATCGTGTTTATCATGAGTAAGAATATTAATCATTTCAATTCCCTACTCTACTTAGGAACTTAAAACGACGAAGCTACGAACTTTCTACCCAATTTCTAAGCATAGTCAATATCCGATGTGGACTCAACTAGACACGGCCAGTAACAACACCCTAACTTTTAGCAGTCCGATCAGAATCAAACTGCTCTGATACCAAATGAGACACCCCGCTGTGCCCCTTTGTGACATTTAGTTTGAAACCTCAATTATTAGTTCCTTAAGCGCGTTTAGCGTTAGATTTTCACAAATCATTTTCGAAATGTCCCCTTTAAAAATCGGAGATTTGTATGACGTCGGAAAAACACCTGATAGACAGTTTAACAACTTCAAAATTTAATCCAACCATAAATGGTCTCTGGTCTTACATCAACTGCCAGGAGCGGAAGAATAAATACACAAACTCCAGTCGTGATAAAGACTTAGGAGATAAATAGATACAGTAATCCCAAATTGGTTTTTTATACACATAAACAGTTTTCATTAATAACATAAAATATTCGCAAGATTATAATATATAAATACTCCAAATTTATCTATTACATTACCAAAACACTGTTGAGGGTATCCTCTCGGTAGGAGCCCTCACAGGCATAGACTTAGACAAGAATACTAAACAACTGAAAACATCTAAAACGTCTCACAAGACGCACTGGCCATATACTACCTGGACCCTAATCACCATGGGTCAAGACTGGAGCTCTGGCATCCGACTCATAGGGAATCCCGTCCAATCCCTCATCATTAAGTTTGTCCACCAGGTCTTCTAGTACGATTTCATCATAAAACAAAATACAACATGCAGAAAGATGCAGGGGATAAGAAACAGTTCTACCATCAAAAACGGAAAAGAGTCATAGTAAACTGTATGCAAGAATTATCACAGACACAACATCAGTCAATTCATCCATCTTCCATAAAATTCTTATATTCATCCTACCTTCACTCCTACAACTAAAACATGATACTGAACATGGCTATGACTTCCCCATCATAGTTATGGTTATCGATCAATAGTCCAAGTAACACGTCCCATTCCCGGTGTACATCCTTAGTCATGGTGAGAATGCTCATGCAAAGCAATGACACTATAGCTGCACAATAAACCCGATGCACACCCCGGACCGTGGGTGCTCATGCAAAGCAATGACACTATAGCTGCACGATTATCCCGGTGCACACCTTCACCATGGTAAGAACGCTCACGCAAAGCATGACACTACAGCTGCACGATGATCCCGGTGCACACCTCATCCACTCACAAAGGTGCTCATGCAAAGCATGACACTCGTAGCTGCACAAGTTAAGTTTGTCAGGCGTCCAAGCGACATGTCCCATTCCCGGTGCACATCCTTAGTCATGGTGAGAATGCTCATGCAAAGCAATGACACTATAGCTGCACAATAAGCCCGGTGCACACCCCGGACCGTGGGTGCTCATGCAAAGCAATGACACTATAGCTGCACGATTATCCCGGTGCACACTTTCACCATGGTAAGAACGCTCACACAAAGCGTGACACTACAGCTGCACGATGATCCCGGTGCACACCTCATCCACTCACAGAGGTGCTCATGCAAAGCATGACACTCGTAGCTGCACAAGTTTAGTTTATCCATTGGACGGTCCCACGAGGACTTCGGGTCTTGTATGTGTCTCACATACGGTTATAGAAACAACACAACTTGTGGACCTCAGACCCCTATGGTCATAACCTAGTGCTTTAACCTCTCATCGAGACCTCAACACATGCTCTATGTCACAACACCTCTTTAACATATTTCATGTAGGTTAGGCACCTCTAAAATTCATCATGATCCTCACGCCCAAAACAACTCATATCTTAGACCACATATATATCTTCGCTTAATCCACTAATAATAAAGTAAATACCACACAGATCATGCATAACATCAAGTCAATCAAAGATATTTCAAAACATCAACATAGCACTAAATCAGTTCAATAAAGATAATAAAACTCAAATCAACCATCAACAGTATAAACATCAACCTAATATCGATCAACCTACAATCCCCGAATCATCATGGATGTTTTATAAAAGCAATTTAAAGCGATTCTGGTCTTGTCGATTATTCGACTTCTAGTAGGGTTTAGGTCGCCCTACATAATTACTACATAATTTAGTACTTATCGATTCCGACGAAAGGTTGATTCTTTCCCCCACCTTTTAATGCGTTCGGAGGTTTTTCTGGAACTTCACAGACATGCAATCAGCTCCAATGAGTTCCCAAAAAGGGAATTCATACTTCTCCAAAGCAAGCAGGAACATGAAAAACATCCCAGAGAGACGATCCAAGCATTGAAACAACCAGACAAAATACTGAATTAATTTCTCAACAATCAAAATATAAATATAATTCAATAATATATTTAATTTCTCAAAAACTCGTTGATTTAAATCAAAAACAGATTTGGGGTTTTTAGGCTCAAGGTTAAAATTGGGGAAAAATCAATTTAACAAGAGATTGACAAAAATTGATTTAGGGAGACACTTATTCATGCTCCCAATTTCAAAAAACACCAATTAATTTCAGATTTTGAGAATTAAAATCAAAACCTAGGGTTAGGGTTTCAAAATCAATTTGGGGGTTTTGAATCTGAGCAAAGGAAGTGAGAAAACCACTTACCCAAGGAAGAAGATGACGTTGTGGTGGCTACCAGGACCTCCCAGTGGCGGCTGCGGCAAAGAACCACGGTGGAGAACGGCGGCGGACAGCTCCTACCGCGGTGGCTAGCGCGATTTCGCGCTACAGGAACAACCGAGACGCGATCTGGACAAAGACGCGAACCAAGCGTGGTGTCGCGGCGTCGGAGCTCCGGCGGGCGGTGGTTACGGCGGTTCCTAACCAGAAGGATGGGTTTTTGTGTGACCCACACAAGGAAGAAGGAGGGGATCCAAACAGTGGCATCAAGGGAACATTTCGGTGGCTGGAACGGAAGCCCCGCAGTGCGCATCCGACAGTGGAGCTCACGGTGTAGGCGCGATTTCGCATGGAGGAGCTCGACCTGGACGCAACAGTGACACAAATCGGAGGAGGCGAGCGGAACACGGCGTCACGCGGCTCCAACGGCGACGCAGGCTGTTATCGCGACTGAGCTGAGGTGGGGGCGCGGTTGTGCAAGGTGGGAGAAGGAAGATGAAGTTAAGGGAGAAAGGAAGAAAGCAGCAGCAGAGAAAGGAGAAAGAGAAAGAAAAAAAAGAAAGAGGGAGGGGGTTACGGGTTTTCTGAGAGAGAGAGAGGTGAGAAAGTTGGGTTTTAAGTTAATTATTTAGTAATAGGTACAAAATGAGTGATAAAATATTAAGCCTAAAATAAATATGTTTTTACTTTTTGGAATCTAAAAATAAAGGTTGATAAATATATGATTTCAAATTTCAATTTAGAGTAAAGATTAATAATTGAACTGATCAACTAAGAAAATACTCAGTCCAAAATTTAATCTCCGATTAAGGTCAAACCAGTTTATTTTCAACTCTAAAATTAAATTGAATGAAAATATGAAAATGCTTTTCTCTTAAACATATTATAAAAAATATTTTTCTGTACTGGTAGTAATAGTGACAATAATGTAACTTATTGTCTAGTAAGTGTGCATTCACTGAAATAAGTCAGTGTTAACGCACCCAATAAAATAATTTGAAGAGAGTAATTTAATTACTCAAACTAAACCACATAACAAAATTAACATAAACATCCAAATAAAATAATTAATCATATGTTTAATTATATTTTAACCGGTTAAACAGCGTAACTAAAAACGGGCTGTTACAAGCTGCTATTCCTAGAGCTCAATGGACTCAAGAGCAGAAAAATCAACATCAACTCAATCTGAAAGCTAAGCACTATTTGATATGTGCTATCACCAGATCTGAGCATGATAAAGTCCACAGCTGTAACATTGCTAAGGAAATATGGGATACTCTTGCCCTAGCTCATGAAGGGTCATCCTAAGTTTGTTAAGTCTCTAAAATGTCTGATGTGAATTTCCCTAAAGTTTTGATGAGAACTAAACATTGGTTAATGATTTAATTGACCTTCATATTGGTTGCTAACTTGTCAATCTAGTGTGTAGATTAAAACTGTAAGAATCATCCGTCCAACACTGTAGTGATAGAAGCTCACGTCCAACGCAAATGATAGAAGCCAGCGTCCACTAAAATAAAAGCCAGCATCCACTAAAGTGATGAAAGCCAGTGTCCACTAAAATAATAGTCACCGTCCACTAAAGTGACAGAAGCGCTCGTCTATTGAAGCGATAAGAAGCGCTCGTCTACTGAAGTGATAGAAGTGCTCGTCTACTAGGATAACACAAGCGCTCGTCCACACAAGTCTTTGGACTTGCTGAGTCCTTAATATAGAGCTCGTCTACTAGGTTACGTTCAACCAGTTAAAGGGGTATCCTTCCAATGACATAGCATTTGGAGCTCGTCTACTAGCCCGAATGTAAAATCTTAAATGGCTAGATGGAGCAGCTATTTTCAAGATGGACGCGCTTATCCTATGAACTCGAATTCTCTTAGAATTATAAGATTTTTTTTGCAAGAACCAGAATCAAGAAAAGTCAGAAGTTACTCTCTCAAGCAACCTCGGATATCAGAACCAAAGACCAGTTAAAGAATGCTTCCAACATGCTTTATTCCCCAGTACCTCTGATCCTTACATGAAAAGGGGATTGTACTCAGCAAAGTACAAAAAGCTCTCTGCACAACTCTGATATGGCTGTATCACGATGAATAAAGCCATGATCCTTCATGTTAGAGTACAACCAACGTTCCTATTGCATTAATGGCTGCCCATAACGACTCTATTGCATTTAATGAAGTTCTACTTGAAGTCAACATCTGATGGAATGTCTCTAACGGATCCTAAATGCTCGAAGACCGTAAATACAGAAGTCATTGAAGATGAAGCATAGAGAAGTGAATTCACATAGCATCAAAGAGCCATTACTCTGCTCATTAATATCTTCATTCTTTCATTCTGTATTCTTCAATCATTTGAAGTTATTATGCAGAATTTCCTAAGCTTTACATTTAAACCACTCTCTGAGTGTTAGTGAAAGATCTGTCTGTGAGAAGTTGTATTTATTACAAACCAAATCTCTCAAACAAACCTAAGTGAGCCTGAAGAGGCTAAGTGTGCAAAGAATACTTGCCTTGAGCCTGAAGAGGCTAGGTGTGCAAAGAATACTTGTCTTGGAGCTTGAAGAGGCTAGGTGTGCAAACGATACTTGAGTCTGTAACCTGATCAGTTATAGTGGATAAATCTTGGTGCTGCCAAGGACTGGACGTAGCTCTTTGCTTTGAAGAGTGAACCAGGATAAGTAACCGTGTCAATCTCTCTTTCCTTAAACTCTTTAGTTGCTTTAGTTTTCTTACGTCTATCAAGTGGTGTGTTTGCCAAAAGTCACCCATTCATCCTGTATCATTCCACTCGTCCAAACCTAGCTTCTGTTTTCGAAAAGATTTCATTTTTGCTTATATTCTGATAAACACAATTCAACCCCCTTCTCGTGTTTATAGTTGTCCAGTTGGTATCAGAGCTCAGCCTCTAGGTTGAGCATCTAACAGTGTAGAGGTAAAAGGTCCTGAAGAATAGACATGACTGCTGGAGCTAGTTCAAGTGGCAGTCAACAGACTGAAGGAGCTTCACTAACCAGACCTCCTTATTTCAATGGAGAAAACTACAACTATTGGAAATATAGATTTCAATGGTTCATTCTATCTACAAACTCTGATCTTTGGGATGTCATTACAAATGGTCCATTCATTCCAAGAATGATGATAACATTGACAAACCGAAAACTCAGTGGACTATTGCAGAAAAGACAAAATGGGAGCTGAACCACAAAGCTAGATATAACATCATTTGTGCTCTCAATCCGGAGGAGTTTGAGAAGGTATGTACTTGTGACTTCGCCAAAGAAATATGGGACACTTTAGCTATCACACATGAAGGAACAACCAAAGTCAAAGAGTCAAAGATTGCCATACTTGTCAGAAAGTATGAACTGTTTTATCATGGAGGAAGGAGAATCTGTTGCTCAAATGATAGGAAGATTTCAAACTATAGTCAATAGTTTAAAATCTCTTGGCAAAGTCTATACCAATGCTGAGAAGGTTGGAAAGATTCTGAGAAGTCTACCTAAATAGTGGAGACCTTTGGTCACTGCTATCTCTCAAGCCAAGGATCTCACTACCTTGACTATGGATGAACTTCTTGGAACACTCACTGTTCATGAGCAAGAACTTGGAGATGAAGTTGCACCAAAGAAGGGCAAGTCAATTACTCTGAAAGCTGATCAAAAGTTGGCAAAAGTTTCCAAGGCACTGAAGGCAGATGAGTCATCCAGTGATGCTGACCTATCAGAACTCGAGGATTCTGAGAGTGATAAAGAATTGTCTCTCCTGACCAGGAAGATAAAGCTTCTCCTACAGAAAAAGAAGTTCGAGAGGGATAAGCCATTCAGAAGGTTCAACAAGGACAAGAACTTCGAAGAATCCACCTCAACAGACAAAAGTCCAATTGTTTGCTATGAGTGCAAGAAGCCTGGTCACATCAAGGCTGAATGTCCTCAACTCAAGAAGGCCCCTATTAAGAAATTCGTCAAGAAGAAGAAGAAAGGAATGATGGCTACTTGGGAGGATCTGGAGTCAACATCTTCTGATGAAGAAAAAGAAGAAGAAGCCAATCTCTGTTTGATGGCCAACACTGACTCAGACTCAGACGATGAGGTACATCCTGACTATTAGGAATTACTTGATGCCTATGAGGAGTTGCTGGAGGAATCCAACTGCTTATCTAAGGCCTTGAAATCCCTCAAGAGAGAGTATGTAAAGCTCACCGGTGAGCATAAACAGAAATCTCAGGAGTGCGAGAAGCTGGCCAAAGAGAACAACGAGCTGAAGACTGAAAAGTCTAATGAAGCTAAGATCTCAAGTGAAACATCACCATTTGGAGAAGTTGAAAAAATTCAACAGAAAGTGGAAGAGCTCACTTCTGATCTTGCCAAATTTGTTAATAGTAGAGATAATCTGACTCAGCTACATGACTGTCAGAGGCACTCTCTTAACAAAGAAGGTATTGGATATGTCCATCAGACACATCAAAAAGTATCAACTAAAGCTTCTATAGTATCTGTTAAGTCAACTGTAACCAAATCTACACCTGTCTGTAACTTCTGTGGAAAAACTGGACATGTTATGTCTAAGTGTATCCATAAGAAGAGAAGGAAGTCTTCACAGACTCCTAGAACTAATAGAAAAGGACCCAGGAAAATATGGGTACCTAAAGATCAAATAATTTTTGTTGCAGATGTCCTCAACAGAAAAAAGAAAACACCACTGCTGGTACCTGGACAGTGGCTGCTCACGTCATATGATAGGAGAAAGGTTTATGTTCCTAGACCTCCAACTTAAGAAAGGAGGACACGTTGCCTTCGGAGGGAATCAGAAAGGGAAAGTTATTGGAATTGGTACTATTGGTGGTAAACCCCCTCTTCCCTCTATATCTAATGTTCTTATGGTTAAAGGATTAAGACACAATTTGCTTAGCATAAGTCAATTATGTGATAGTGGTTTTGATGTTTCCTTTACCAAGGATGTATGCATAGTTAAAGACTGTTGTGGCAAAACCCTCTTTTCAACTAAAAGGCAACAAAATCTTTATAAGATTGAACTGTCTGATCTCTCAGATCAAAGTGTAACCTGTCTGATGTCTAAAGAGGATGAGAGATGGTTATGGCATAAGAAACTAGGACATGCTAGTATGAAACTAATTTCTGAATTAAAAAGGAATAATCTCGTGAGAGGATTGCTTGATATTAGTTTTAAGAAAGTTGTCTTATGTGATGCATGTCAGAGAGGTAAACAGATAAAATCAAGTTTCAAATCTAAAAACCAAGTATCAACCTCTAGACCTCTTCAGTTGTTACACATGGATCTGTTTGGACCAGTTAGTGTTGCCAGCATGGCTGGAAGAAAATATGGATTTGTCATAGTTGATGACTATTCCAGATACACATGGGTACTCTTCCTAACACACAAGGATGAGTCTTTTAAAGCTTTCTCAGTATCCTGCAAAAGAGTACAAAATGAGCAGAGTTTCTGTATTTCTACCCTTGGAAGTGATCATGGGGGGAGAATTTGAAAATGAGCAGTTTAGACAGTTTTGTGAGGAGAATGGAATCTCTCACAACTTCTCTGCACCTAGAACTCCACAACAAAATGGAGTGGTTGAGAGAAAGAACAGATCTCTGCAGGAGATGGCTAGATCTATGCTCAATGAAAATAATATCCCTAAGTACTTCTGGGCAGAAGCTGTAAACACTATTTGTTACTTACAAAACAGAATACTTATTAGGCCTTTTCTAAAAAGGACTCCTTATGAATTGTGGAAAAGAAAAAGCCCCAACATATCTTATTTTCATGCTTTTGGATGTGAATGTTTTATTCTGAATACCAGAGATAATCTTGGAAAGTTTGATTCTAAGGTAGATAAAGGTATTTTTGTAGGATATTATGAAAAGTCTAAGGCTTTTAGAGTATACAATTCAAGAACTTGTATTATTGAAGAATCTGTTCATGTTAAATTCAATTATGGATTAAAGACTGATAAAGAACTATCAGATCTAGAAGATGATCTTGCAGGTCTTGATATAAACAAGCCAGAAAGTCAACAATCCGATCTAACCAAAACAGAACCTGTGCTTGAGGCTGAAAGACAAGTGGAACAAACGAGTCAGCAGACAAGTCAAGATCTTCATGATGATCTCAAAAGGGATTGGAAGTTCAACACTCATCATCCTAAGGATCTTATTATCGGAAATCCTTCTGAAGGAGTAAAAACCAGATCCACATTAAGAGAATCAAGCAATGTGACCTTTATTTAAGATTTGGAGCCTAAACGCATTGAAGAAGCTCTTGAGGATGAAAGCTGGATTCTTGCTATGCAAGAAGAACTTGACCAGTTCACCAGAAATGATGTCTGGACTCTTGTCTCTAAGCCTAAAAACAATTCGATTATTGGAACAAGATGGGTCTTCAGAAACAAATTGGATGAAGATAGTAAAGTTGTCAGAAATAAGGCAAGGTTAGTAGCTCAAGGCTATAACCAACAAGAACATATTGATTATACTGAAACCTTTGCACCTGTAGCTAGAATAGAAGCCATACGCATTTTAATGTCATATGCTGCACAACACCAAATTACCCTGTTTCAAATGGATGTAAAAAGTGCTTTTCTAAATGGTATAATTGAAGAAGAAGTGTATGTTAACCAACCCCCTAGTTTTGAGGATACTGATAAACCAGATTACGTTTTCAAACTTAAAAAGGCATTATATGGTTTGAAATAAGCACCTAGAGCATGGTATGATAGACTCAGTTCTTTTCTCATGCATAATGGTTTTACTAGAGGACAAGTAGACACTACTCTGTTCAAAAAATGCTCTAAAGAGAACTCTATTATAGTTCAAATATATGTTGATGATATTATTTTTGGAGCAACTAATGAAAAGCTGTGCAAGGAATATTCAAATCTAATGCAAGCTGAATTTGAGATGAGCATGATGGGAGAATTGAAGTTCTTCCTTGGATTACAAATCAAGCAGACAAGTGATGGAATTTACATTCATCAACAAAAATATACCAAGGAGATAATCAAGAAATACAAAATGGAAAATGCAAAGCTCATGAAAACCCCTATACAACCCAATGCAAAACTAAGCAAAGATGATGAAGGTAAAAAGGTAGATCAAACTGTCTACAGAGGTATGATTGACTCTTTACTGTACTTAACTTCAAGCAAACCTGACATTCAATTTAGTGTCTGTATGTGTGCTAGATTCCAATATGATCCTATAGAATCTCATCTTAAGGCTGTTAAAAGAATATTTAGATATTTTCTTGGAACTACTAATCTTGGTTTGATGTTTTTAAGATCAAAAGAATACAGATTAGTGGGATATTGTGATGTTGATTTTGCTGAAGACAGAATAGAAAGAAAAAGCACCAGTGGAGGATGTCACTTCATTGGAGCAAGTTTAGTCTCATGGTCAAGCAAGAGGCAGACAACCATTGCCTTGTCTACTACTGAAGCAGAATACATCTCTGCTGCTAGTTGCTGCTCTCAACTCTTATGGGTAAAACATCAACTCGAGAATTACTCTATTTATGAACATAACATATCTGTATGGTGTGATAATTCCAGTGCTATATGCTTAACTAAAAATCCAATTCATCATTCTAAGGCTAAGCATATTGAAATCAAACATCATTTCATTAGGGATTATGTTCAGAAAGGCATCTTTGATATTAAGTTTGTTAAAACTGAAAATCAATGGGCTGATATTTTCACTAAACCCCTCGCAGAAGAAAGGTTTTTATTTATTAGAGATAATCTAAACATGCATTGCATTGTTGAATGATATGTCTGAATGTTAACCTGTCTGTGCTAAATCTGTCACTACTCCTATATACATGTTCTTTTAACTAAGCATTAGTTCAGGGGGAGTGATGATACAATAGTTTAAGTTGAGTATGTCTCATGCTTGTTGCATTACTGTGATTTTCTTAACATGTTATCTTGCCCTTAACATATCTCATAAATAAAACTTGATAACCCTTTTTGATGTTGACAAAAGGGGGAGAATGGGAGAAATGAGAATGGGAGAATAGAAGAATGAATAATGGGAGAAATGAGAAATGAGAAATGTGATAGAAATGCGTTATAGAAGAATGAATATGAATAAATATGATATGAATCTTAAATAATACATGGACATGAGTATGCTCTGATAGTTGCTATAATTGCTCAGATAAATCTTAAGTAAGATTGCTCTAATAATAATTTCAAAGTTAAAACAAGTCAAACTTAATGTCTGATCTAGCATCTGCATGACATGTCCGCTTAACAAAATTTCAACCTATCTGATATATGCTATTTTCGTTGTTGATATTTTCTGAGGTTCATTAAATCATCTCAATGTTTGTCATCATAAAAAAGGGGGAGATTGTTAAGTCTCTAAAATGTCTGATGTGCATTTCCCTAAAGTTTTGATGAGAACTAAACATTGGTTAATGATTTAATTAACCTTCATATTGGTTGCTAACCTGTCAATCTAGTGTGCAGATTAAAACTGTAAGAATTATCTGTCCAACACTGCAGTGATAGAAGCTCACGTCCAAAGCAAATGATAGAAGCCAGCGTCCACTAAAATAAAAGCCAGCGTCCACTAAAGTGATGAAAGCCAGCGTCCACTAAAATAAAAGCCAGCGTCCACTAAAGTGACAGAAGCGGTCGTCTACTGAAGTGATAAGAAGCGGTCGTCTACTGAAGTGATAGAAGTGCTCGTCCACTAGGGTAACAGAAGCACTCGTCCACACAAGTCTTTGGACTTGCTGAGTCCTTAATATGGAGCTCATCTAATAGGTTACGTTCAACCAGGTAAAGGAGTATCCGTCCAATGACATAGCATTTGGAGCTCGTCTACTAGCCCGAATGTAAAATCTTAAATGACTAGATGGACGCAGCTATTTTCAAGATGGACGCGCTTATCCTATGAACGCTTATTCTCTTAGAATTATAAGATTTTTTTTGCAAGAACCAGAATCAAGAAAAGTCAGAAGTTACTCTCTCAAGCAACCTCGGATATCAGAACCAAAGACCAGTTAAAGAATGCTTCCAACATGCTTTATTCCCCAGTACCTCTGATCCTTACATGAAAAGGGAATTGTACTCAGTAAAGTACAAAAAGCTCTCTGCACAACTCTGATATGGCTGTATCACGATGCATAAAGCCATGATCCTTCATGTTAGAGTATAACCAACGTTCTTATTGCATTAATGGCTGCCCAGAACGACTCTATTGCATTTAATGAAGTTCTGCTCGAAGTCAACATCTGAGGGAATGTCTCTAACGGATCCTAAATGCTCGAAGACCATAAATACAGAAGTCATTGAAGATGAAGCATAGAGAAGAGAATTCACATAGCATCAAAGAGCCATTACTCTGCACATTAATATCTTCATTCTTTCATTCTGTATTCTTCAATCATTTGAAGTTATTACGCAGACTTTCCTAAGCTTTACATTTAAACCACTCTGAGTGTTAGTGAAAGATCTGTCTGTGAGAAGTTGTATTTATTACAAACCAAATCTCTCAAACAAACCTAAGTGAGCCTGAAGAGGCTAAGTGAGGAAAGAATACTTGTCTTGAGCCTGAAGATGCTAGGTGTACAACCTGTCTTGGAGCCTGAAGAGGCTAGGTGTGCAAACAATACTTGAGTCTGTAACCTGATCAGTTATGGTGGATAAATCTTAGTGCTGCCAAGGAGTGGACGTAGCTCTTTGCTTTGAAGAGTGAACCAGGATAAATAACTGTGTCAATATCACTTTCCTTAAACTCTTTAGTTGCTTTAGTTTTCTTATGTCTATCAAGTGGTGTGTTTGCCAAAAGTCACCCGTTCATCCTGTATCCTTCCACTCGTCAAAACCTAGTTTCTATTTTCGAAAAGATTTCATTTTTGCTTAAATTCTGATAAACACAATTCAACCCTCCTTATCGTGTTTATAGTTGTCTATTTCAAAGTTAAGGAGTAAAAAAATAAGCATGCTGGTCCATCAGTATGAGTTATTTAAAATGACTGAACATGGAACTATAGATCAACTGTTTGGAAGATTCCAAACTATCACCAACAATCTTAGATCTCTTGGAAAAACCTATGAAAATAGAGATCATATTAGAAAAATTTTGAGGAGCTTACATACACAGTAGAGACCCAAGGTCACTACTATTCAGGAAGCAAATTGAGACACCCCGTTGTGCCCCGATGTTTTATTAGATTAATTACCTTCTTAAATCAATTCTTAATCGCGCTTATCATGAAAATACGTAAAAATCAAAACTTAGTTAATTATCATATAACTTCTACAAATTTAAAAACACAACAACTTTAACATATGTAAATACACACCTAATTGTTCATTACAATACCAAAACACCGTTGAGGGTATCCTCTCAGTAGGATCCCTCAGAGGCATAAAATTAATAACAGACTTACTTGTGGAAATATAAAAATACTCCTTAGACACACTGGCCATAATGTCTAGACTCTAATCTCCATGGATCACAGCTCGACCCCCAGCATCTGGTTCGTAAGGAGTTCCATCCAACTCCTCAGCAATCTCTGTTTCATACAAAGTTCCGTCCAGCTCCTCAGCAACATAACCCTCCATCAAGTCTTCTAACATAAACCAAAGTAACCCACAAAAATAAAGAAACATAGGGGATAAGAAACAGTTCTATCATCAAAAAGAGGAAAAGAGTCATAGTAAATTATATAGTAATTGTCACAGACAATCAACACACATAACTAACGAATCATCCTCAGGTCAATATATATCATCATCTACCCTTATTCTCAGGTAATCTAACATGTAACCTCTCTAATCCTGTCACCAAGTCTTTACGTTATCGTGGCCACTACCACTCCTGTCACCATACCTCATTTGCTTCGGGGCACACCCTCATTCCCGTTAGGATGTTCCACCTAGTGCACACCTCCATTCACGTCAAGGTGTTCCACCCCCATTCCTGTTAAGGTGTTCCACCCCCATTCCCTAATGTGGAAGTGGTCTTGCGAGAACTCTTGATTTTACGTGTATTATATTACCAATACACGGTGTATTATATTACCAATATACAAAAGTGTTTTACGTGTATTATATTACCAATACACGGTGTATTATATTACTGATACACAGATGTCCTTGCGTATTATATTACCAATACACTTTTGTCATTGTGTATTATATTACCAATACAGTTTTGTCCTTGTGTATTATATTACCAATACACGATTGTGGACAAAAACACCTATACTTGAATCTCACCAACCCGTTTTAACAACATCTTAGTGCCTTAACCTTCCATTAGAACTTGACACATATTCTATGCCATAACACCTCTTTAACATTCCTCATCTAAGTTAGGCACTTCTAAATCATCATTACCCTCACACCCAAAACAATAATCTCTTAGACAACATATATATCTTTGCTTAAAATCCACAAAGCATAATAATAAAAATCAGGCAGATCATGCATAACACAATATCAATCAAAATATTCTCATATCACCAACATAGCACAAAATCAATTCAATAAAGGTAATAAAATCAAATTAACCATCAACAATATAAATATCAACCTAATGTCAGTAAACCTACAATCTCCGAATCGCCATTGGTTTTTCAGAAAAGGTTTCCAATGTGATTTTGGTCTTGTCGATTACTCGACTACTAGTAGGGTTTAGGTCGCCCTACACAATTATTATATAATCTAATACTTATCCATTCCGACGATAGGTTGGTTCTTTCCCCCACTTGGGTTATCACCGAACTCCCGAACTCGAAGCTCCTCGTTGTCACACCACAAAGTACTAACTCCACCTTCTGCGAAGGTAAGGAGATTAGATGCTCGAAGAGGTATACCACGAACGTCCTCGTTTCCTCCGCGATAGAAGTCTAAGGTTATGAACACAAAATCACAAGTTAAAATCAAACAAGAACACTAAACCACAAGGTATAGGTTCGGCCTAGACTAGTTGTTAGGGTTAAAGATTTCCGAAAATTATACAACTCATGGGTTTATGATCCTTAAGTGTTAGGAGTTCATAAAAAATGATCATTTAACAAAGTTGAATTAAAATCCCACAAAGTTATAAACTTAGGGTATTCAGCCAAGGCTAGTAAAATAGACTAGCATTCACTAAACTTTCTAATCTCTTAGGTTTAGCATCCATATGTATTAAGGAGCTCAAAACCATGATCATCTTGGAAAAATAAGAACAAAGTATCCTAGGTCCATAACCTTCTAGGTTCGGCCTTCATATGATTTATAGGATAGAAATCTTTAAACTTTCCAATCTCTTAGACTTAGCATCCAAATATCTTATGGAGCTCAAGTCCATGATCACCTTGGAAAAATGAAAGTAATACATATTAATAACATAGAATAAACAAGTTAGAAATCCTTAAACTTTCCAATCTCTTAGACTTAACATCCAAATATCATATGGAGCTTAAGTCCATGATCATTTTGGAAAAATAAAAACTCAAACATCCTAGCACCTAAACACTAAGTTTCGGCCATCATAGGATGATGAGGAAAATATTATTTGTTTAACAATAACTCTTAGGTTTAGAATCAAAAGGTATTAAGAGTTCTAAATCCATGATCATACTTGGAAAGTTGAAACATAGTATCCTAGGCTTAATTTTCATGTTTTCAGTCATCATAGGAACAAGCTATCAAAACTTCCAAGATTTATAGATTTAAGATCAATAGATAGTTAGAAACTCAAACACATGATCATATTCCAAAAGTTGAAACAAAAACTTCCTAGGTCATAAATTCAAGCATTCGGCCTTCATTGGAAGAGATAGATAGAGATTTTTGTTTTAGACAACCTCTTAGTATGTGAAAATATAAGTTAATACAAGACTATAGAAAGTGGTTTCAACTCAAAAGGAGTTTTCTACCATTTTAGAGAGATTTTAGAAGTTTAAAGCATATAAAGAACACATAAAGCAAACTAAGAAATAAAATATGAAACTTGAAAAGAGATTCATATGAGAGCATTACCCTTAGTATAAGGAAGAACTTTAATGAAGAACTCAAGTGGAAAAGACTAATAAAAATGGAAGCTTTAAGTGTTTGAAAAAAGAAGAAATGGAAGAAGTTGAAGAAGTATGAAGATGGAGGAAGAAAATGAGAGAATGAAGATGAGTGATGATTATATAGAGGGGGGAGAGGGGAGCACGAAATTTTGGAGAGAGGATGAGCTTGGAGAGCAAGTTTTGTCTTTAAGACTTGTTTGGTTGAAGTGGAAAGAGAAAAATAGGTTTTTAGAATATAATTTGTTATAATTCAAAAAGTGTCTTCATGACCACTTTTTAAGATGTGGCTTAGGCCATCCCCCCAGTAAGTCACCTCACTCTCACATGTCACGTCATCACTTTTGTGCTCCCTACTCTGCTCCATTGCCTAACCGGTTCAAGTTTCCGATAGTATTTCACTCGGAATAAATATTATATTTTATTTTCGAATTCGAATTTTCAAAAAATTCCAATACAAAACAAAACATCACATCACAAAAACACTAACCGTTTCGTTCATGGTTCAAAATTAGGTTTTCTGCTCAGTAAACTTGTACCGGCAGTGAAAACGCAGACCGACTTTCGTCTGAATTTTCAACCGAAAATTTTACCGCAACCCTCTACCATAAAGTAGACTATGAATATGATTTTGTTTTATTCAAAAACACTTTTTAACTCTCAGATTAAAATATAATTAATTATATTTTAACCGGTTGAACAGCATAATTAAAATCAGACTGTTACACAAATAACCTCAGTACTTTCACTTTGGATGAACTTCTTGGATCTTTAAAAGTTCACGAGCTTGAGCTCAATGAAGAAGAAAGTTCCAGAAAAGGAAAATCTATTGCCATAAAGGCAAACAAGGTTAGCTCTTCCAAAGTTCTTAAAGCTGAGGAATCCTTTGATGAAGGAGACCCTTCTGACAGTAATGAAGGATCCGATGAGGATGAACTGTTTTTCATCTCCAAAAAGATTCAACATATGTGGAGAAAGAAGGTGGTTTCAAAAGGAAGCAGTTCAACAAAAAGTTCATCAAATAAAAATCAGACTCTAAGGAAAAAGGTCCACTTATGTGCTTCTAGTGCAAAAAGCCTGGTCATTTCAAAGCTGACTGCCCAGAACTGAAGGACAAAAAGAAATTCTTCAAAAAGAAGAAGGGTTTGATGGCTACTTGGGAGGATCTAGATCTGTCTTCATCTGATGAAGAGAATGAAGCACATGAAGAGGCAAATATCTGTCTCATGGTTGGTACATCATCAGAAAGTGAATACACCGATGCTGAGGTAATGGATTCTAACCCTTCCATTCTTCAAGTTGCTTTTGATGAATTATTGCATAACTCATCAATTCTTTCTCATGAATATAGAAGTCTTGAAAAGAGATTTTCAAAACTATCTAAAGAATTTGATAGGGTTTGCATGGAGAAAATAAGTCTTGTAAATGAAAATAACAAACTGAAATCAGAGAATGTCAGTCTAACTGACAAACTCAAGTGTGAGCCAACTGTCTCTTGTGAAGTTGCAAAACTGAAACAAGATGTAACATATCTGACAGACACTCTGTCTAAATTTGTAGGTGGCTCAGATAAGCTTAGTTTATTTTAAGGTACTCTAGGTCACCATATGATAAGTCTGGCCTTGGTTATGACAAAGAAAAGCATGAAGCATCTTATAAAAATCCAAAAACCACATGTGCATAATAGAACCTCAAATGCTGAAACACAGTATGTCAAAACTAAACTAAGCTCATCCAACACTTACTGTAAAGTGTGTAAAAAAATTGGTCACATAACATCTAGATGCATACATTATAAGCATATTAAACATGCTCGTCTAGTGACTACTAACAAGAAAGGACCCAAGTCAATTTGGGTACCAAAAGATAAGATTGTACCTGTTGCAGACTTGCTTAACAACAGGAAAGAAACACACATCTTGGTACTTGGACAGTGGTTGCTCACGTCACATGACGGGAGAAAGGTGTATGTTCCAAGACATTAAACAGAGGGATGGTGGCTGGGTTACCTTTGGAGGTAATCAGAAAGGGAAGATCATTGGAGTAGGTAAAATTGGTAAACATCCTCTTTCCTCCATTGATAATGTTCTTTTAGTTAATGGTTTGAAACACAATCTGCTAAGCATAAGTCAATTATGTGATAGTGGGTTTGTTGTTTCTTTTGATAAGAACATGTGTAATGCCAAGAAACCTGATGGATCATTCTTATTCACTGCCAAGGGGCAAAACAATCTGTATAAGATTGACTTGGAGGATCTTATAAATCAAAGTGTCTCATGTCTAGTGTCCATTGAAGATGAGCGATGGATTTGGCACAAAAGGCTAGGTCATGCAAGCTTGAAGTTAATTTCAAAGCTAAATAAGCATAACCTCGTGAGATGATTACCCAACCTTAAGTTCAAATATGATGCTCTCTGTGATGCATGTCAAAAGGGAAAACAAGTCAAAGGTTCCTTTGGATCTAAGAATGTTGTTAGTACCAATAGACCACTAGAGTTGTTGCACCTTGATCTGTTTGGACCAACTAGACTGCCTTTATTAGTGAAAAGAAATATGGTCTAGTCATAGTAGACGACTACACTAGATGGACATGGGTTATGTTCCTAGCTAACAATGATGAGCCTTTCACGGTCTTCTATGTATTATGCAAACGTGTACAGAATGAAAAAGGCATGTGTATCACTTCAATCAGAAGTGACCATGGGGGAAAGTTTGAAAATGTGCTATTTCATAAGTTCTGTAAAGAAAGTGGTATACTTCACAATTTCTCAATACCTAGAACACCACAACAAAATGGTGTGGTAGAGAGAAAGAACAGATCTCTTCAAGAGATGGCTAGAACAATGCTCAATGATAACTCTGTCCCTAGACACTTATGGACTGAAGCTGTTAATACTGCCTGCTACATTCATAACAGAATATACATTAGACCAATTTTGAATAAGACTCCTTATGAATTATGGAAAGGACGAAAACCCAACATATCTTACTTTCATCCATTTTGTTGTCAATGCTATATATTGAATACTAAAGATCAACTTGGTAAGTTTGATGCTAAAGTAGATAATGGAATTCCGTTAGGATATTCTAAATCATCTAAAGGGTTTAGAGTTTATAATTCTAGAACTTTAGTAGTAGAAGAATGTATACATGTCAAATTTGATGTCAAGCTGCCTGATAAGAAATTATCAGAGCTTGATGAAGCTATTGCAGATTTGAATCTCAAGGACTCTGAAATTCAAGCAAATGTCAAACCTGATGATCAAGTGGATGACCTTCAACAACATGAGTCAGAGCTTCAACCTCTCAACAAGAAATTGTTCAGAGATCTTGGTACTTCAGGAATTATCATCCATAAGATCAAATCATTGGGAATCCTAATGATAAGCTAAGAATTAGATCTACATTCAAAGAACAGGATGATTCTGCCTTAGTCTCTGAGTTAGAACCAAAGACAGTAGACGAGACTCTACTGGACGAGGGCTGGATTCTTGCAATGCAGGAAGAACTGAACCAATTTGAGAGAAGTGAAGTGTGGACTATTGTGCCTTTACCAAAAGATAAATCAGTATTGGAACCAAATGGGTGTACAGAAACAAACTTGATGAAAATGGTAACGTGTTAAGAAATAAAGCTAGACTTGTAGCACAAGGTTATTCTCAAGAAGAAGGTATAGACTACACTGAAACTTTTGCACTAGTTGCTAGATTAGAAGCTATTCGCATCTTATTATCATTTACTGCACATCATAATATAGTGTTATATCAAATGGATGTAAAAAGTGCCTTTCTAAATTATGTTATTAGTGAGGAAGTATATGTTATGCAACCTCCGGGTTTTGAAAGTGAAACCCAACCTGAACATGTATATAAGCTAAAGAAAGCTTTATACGGCCTCAAACAAGCTCCTAGAGCTTGGTATGAAAGGTTAAGTTCATTCTTAATGAAATTTGGTTTCAGTAGAGGAAAGGTTGATACAACCTTATTTAGAAAATCCAATAAATCCAGTTTTATTGTTGTTCAAATATATGTTGATGACATAATTTTTTGTGCTACTAATGAATCTCTCTGTAAAGAATTCTCTAAGCTTATGCAGAAAGAGTTTGAAATGAGCATGATGGGAGAACTCAAGTTCTTCCTTAGACTTCAAGTTAAGTAAACAGTGGACGAGGTGTACATCCATCAAACTAAGTATACAAAGGAATTGTTAAGGAAATTCAAGATGGATGATTTCAAGCCTATGAACACCCCTATGCATCCTACGTCCATACTGAATAAAGATGATAAAGATAAAAGGTAGACCAAAAGGTATATAGAGGTATGATAGGATCTATGCTATATCTTACTGCGTCTAGACCCAATAATATGTTCAGTGTATGCTTATGTGCTCGATTTCAATATGATCCAAGAGAATCTCATTTATCAACAATTAAGAGAATATTTAGATATTTAAAAGGTACCACTTATCTGGGTTTGTGCTTTAAGAAAAATGATGATTACAGATTAGTTGGTTTTTGTGATGCTGACTATGTTGGAGATAGAATAGAAAGAAAAAGTACCAGTTGAGGATGTCACTTCATTGGAGCTAATCTAGTCTCATGGTCAAGCAAAAGACAAAGCACTATTGCCTTATCAACTGCTGAAGCTAAGTATATTTTGGCTGCTAGTTGCTGCTCACAACTTCTATGGATCAAACATCAATTGGAGGACTACAATGTGTTTGTAAGTGGTATTCCACTTATGTGTGATAATAATGCTGCAATAAATCTATCTAAGAATCCAATATTTCATTCTAGAGCTAAACATATAGAAATTAAACATCATTTTATAAGGGATTATGTGCAAAAAGGTGTTTTTGATATACAATTTGTAGATACTGACCATCAATGGGTAGATATCTTTACTAAACGTCTTACAGAGGACAGATTCATAATTATTAGAAAACATCTTAATATGATTTGTGTGGATTAATTGTACGTCCAATGCATATTGCATGCACGTCTATTACATAAGTGCGTCCAATACATGTTGCATATGCGTCCAGTGGACATTGCGTCCATTGATTGTTTGCATGGTTTTATCAGACTTGTCTATGCTATTTATTGTTATATTTGCATTGATTTATGTCCAATACATATTTAATAATATCCTTATGCTGAGTCAGTTATTTTCATCAATCCTATTAATAGTTTTTTATGGTTTCAAAAACCTGCGCCGCATCAGTACTCATTATTCCTTTTCTCACACGTTTTCATTTTTTTAATTAATTTCTTTGGGAAAACTCTTCAAATTCGAAACATTTTTAAGTAATACTCTTTCCCTCTAAAAAACCTTTCACAATCTTCTCTTTTGAACCCTCGAGTGTACTCTGTTTTCTTGCTTCCAAACCCTAGCTCTCAAACCTTCAACAATGGCTTCCTCCTCCGTTGGTTTCAATGTGAGCAAGTTGAACCTTGCTTTTAAACATCATTTCAACTTTGGGATTCCACAAGAATACAACTTAGATGTAAGCAAGAATGTTAATGCTGCTGGCTAGGGAGGACTTTTCGTGGAGAAAGTCTCTATCTATCCTAACCTGATTAGGAGTTCTGGGGAAACCTTCAAGTTTCAATGTCTGAGATTTCTGCTGAAGTACTCGGAAAGAGGATAGTGGTCTCTGAAAAGACCATATCTGATGCTATCAACTGCCCTCAAGAAGGAATGGTTTTCACTGATTCATGGGAAACATACCTTGGTGGTTCTGAAGTGATAGATGCCTTCCTGATGAGTGAAGATAAAATAAGAAATCATTCTTGGAAGTCAGTAGAGACGAAGGATCATGTTCGCATTCTTCATCAGCTACTGAACAAGGTGGCGTTGCACAAAACTGGGTCGAAGGACAACTTGTCAGTCTTACACAAGTTTTGTCTCTGCCATCTCATCACTGAGACAAAAATCAACCTGCCCAGAATTCTGTATGGAAGATTCAGGGATGCTTTTGTTCATAAGAAGAAGCTCTCTGCAATTCCATATTGTCATTTCTATCCAAGATCTTCAAGTCTCGGGGAATCTATGACATTCTTGCTGCTAAGTCCCTTGAAGAACAAGCAAGAATTCTACCAGAGAAGGAAATGTCAGCTGCTGATTTTGGCAAGATGAACATAGCCAACATGAATCTCAGTACATATGTTGCTGCTGCCTTGGCTAAAACAGAAGAGTTGACGAAGATTAAGGAGGAATAAGTTGAGTAGAACAATGCTGAAGTTCTAGGACTGAAAATAACAGTGAGAAGAAAAACAACTGCTGTTAGGAAACCATATGCAAAGAAGCCTGCTGCTGGCATTATGATAAGGGAACCCGCTGATGTTGCCCCTCAACATGCTCCAACTCATAAAAGAACAAGGAATGTAATCCTGTCTTTCAATGAAGATGGGGATGATGAGGACAGTGTTTTAAGACTCAATGACTTAGATATTTTGATATATGACAAATACAATTTAATGTGTGTGCAAGTGTTTTAGTGTCAAATTTCAAAGACAGGTATCAAGCAGTGATCAACAAGTTCATTAAGCAAATTCAAGGAAAATATTCAAGGAAGAACTTGAAGGAATCAAGGAGCTGCATGTAGAAATCAAAAGAGCAAAGTCCAAGATCAAAAGATCATCAAGACCAAGCTTAACGGAGAATTTTAGATTTAAGTCTTAGATGATTTGTAAGAGAAAGAAATCTCTTAGTCACAAAATAGCTCAACTATAAAGATGCATGAAGAAAATCAATTTTCATAACCTGCATTAAAAGGAATAAGTTTTCGTTAATGAAAATGATTTTTGGAAATAAGAAGCGCTCGTCCACTAAAGTAATAGAAGCGCTCGTCCAACACAAGTGATAGAAGAACTCGTCCAACACAAGTGACAAAAGCGCTCTTCCACTAAAGTGACAGAAGCGCTCGTCCACACAAGTGACAGAAGCGCTCGTCCACTAAAGTGACAGAAGTGCTCGTCCACACAAGTGACAGAAGTGCTTGTCCACACAAGTCTTTGGACTTGTTAAATCCTTAATGAGAAGCTCTGTCCAATGATGTGGCATATGGAGCTCGTCTACTAGGTTATGTTCAACCAGTTACAGGAGTATCCGTCCAATGACGTGGCATATGGAGCTCGTCTATTATCAACTACGAGCCCTGAGGATTGAAGAAGACTCCAATGTAGAATCTTATTTCAAAACTATCAGAGCTATCGGTATGAAATCGGTTAATACAGCCCTGTATTCAACCCCTGTTCAAGAACCAGAATCAAGAAAACAGATTCTGTTATCAGACCCAAATCTGTTTTAATTGATCCCAACGACTATAACTTGTTTCCTATATATAGAAGGATCAAAGGAACACTTTTATACAATATCAATACATATATCATAACATATCAGAATTACACGAAATCAATTTGAGAGATCAATTGTGAAAATCATTCATCATCTTTCTTGAGCTTATTGTGAAAAGAGTGTTTCATTCTCATAAGTGCTTCAATTTGTATATCTGACTATTGAGAGTTAGGAATCAATTTTTTGTTCTATTTGATTGTAAAGAGAGAGGGAGTCTCTCTGTGTGATTAGGGTGAGGTATCCCTACGGAAGAACATTGAGGCTCTTCACAAGAGTGTGGTATCTCGGGGTGAAGGAGTGCTCTGTGGTGTAAAGGTTTTTCAAGCTAACTGGCTAAAGCTTGTTGTGTTAGTGTGTGAAAACCCACAGGTGGAGTGGGGACTGGATGTTGGTCACAGTGGTGGTGACTGAACCAGGATAAATCTGGTTGTGTGGTATCTCTAAACTCAAACTCGTTAATTTGTCTTGCGCATATAACTGTGATCTTGATGTTCTAAGTTTTCAATTGATATAAGTTCTTGATCTGCATAATCAGTATTGAACCTTGAGTAAACTGTAATAATAACTGTGTATTCAATTCTATTCTCAAGGATCAATATTTGAATTGAATCTTACATCATATGTGATCAAATTCGAATAGCTTAATTTATGTTTCTTAATCACTGAAACTGAAACCTGCAAGTTTGTTCTTGATTGTTAATGCTTGTATCTGAAAATTGCATAACTTGTTCTTAATCTTTAAAGGCTTAATCAGTTTCTGTATTTTGTTATTATTGAGTTTTGAACTCGAACCTATTCTGTGATCTATTAATTCTGAATCAATCTTTCTTATCCTCATCACATTCTATTCAAGATTTCATAAAAAGCCCTTCACTATTTTTGTAAAAGATCCTGAGGCAACTCTGATTTGAAAAGTAAAGTTTTTGAAAAAGAAGAATTTTTGAAAAGTCAATTCACCCCCCCCCCCCCCCCCTCTTGAGTTGTTGAAGCCAAAACAACAAGTGTCCCCATCAGTGAGGTGTTGAAGAAACAAAAGTCACTGCTGCTGCTGCTATTCCAACAAAGAGAAGGCAACCCTCAAGAAAAGCTAAGTCCTTTGTGACTTTTGAGGTAAATGTCTCTGCTAACGATCCTGTTCAATTAGCAGTAGATGCCTTAGTTGAAAGCTTAGAAAGTAGGGATGATACCGCTACTGCTGTTGCTATTGACACTGATGTGTACATACCCACTCTACCTTCACCACAAACAACCTCACCTGCCAACTCACCTATACAAACCTCACCAAATAGACCACACTTTCAACCCATAATACCTGCAGATGATCCCTGGTTCAATCAACCAGATGATGTAGGAATTAACCTTGGAGCCCCCTTTCCCAAAATACCTAAAACCAAATTTCCCTACACTCACCCTTCAGTTCTCTATGATGGCAAAACTGAAAGCTGGGCCAAAGTAAAAAGAGACTGGAAAATCCTCTACCATCAACATGAACCTGAACCTGTTTCAACCAGACCTTTCTATCCTTTACCAGAGTATGAGTATGAACCTAAGTCCATACAATACCCAGAATACATACCCATTCCATATGTGCCAAACCACAACAATCCTCTTCCATCCACTCTGCACAACCACATTGGACCTGCCCTTACTCATATTCCACTACAACAATTCCCACCTAGAAAAATCTACCCAAACTTCATCAAATCCCCTCCTTTCAAACCTTTCACTGATGGAGTCATCATGCATATCATACCTGTGTGGGAAACCGACCCTTGCAAAGCAAATGCTCCATAAATCATCCATAATAGGTAAAAAACAGAAGGAAGACCTAAATTCATTCTGGACAGAGAAAACTTCTTGGGAGACTTTCAGACATCCAAGTATTTATGGTAGAGCTGCGAGTCTTGTGGACCACCTCATGTATGCCTTCCTACAGAATGAGTTTGAATTTCCAAGATATGTCAGGGTTGCAAACTTTGTCCCTCCAACTTGGCTATTTCACACCAAGAAGAAGACAAAGATTGGTGTCAGACCCTATATGATTGCTCCAAGATTACCAATGATAGATCTGAACAAAGATATGGATTTGAAGAAGCAGAGGAGCACTACAAAGAAACCAGAAGACAATCCCTGCTTTATCAATCCTGATACTGTTGAACCTTATGATGAAAATATGATTAATTTCTGGTTATCACAACCAGTTGAAGACATAGATCAAGATTCTGCAGTTGCTATCTGGTCAAACCATAAGGTGACCTGTGCTAAGGAAGCTTCATCTTCCGGATTAAGTGAACAAGAGAAGAGAAGTACTATTCCAAAGGTCAGAGTAAAATGTGGACTCTCAAATTCCAGATTCTTCATTTACAAGGACACTCTTGGGATTCCTGTCATCAGTCCTGTCTATGAAGAAGACCTTGTCCACTAGGCTAAAGAGCCGCCTCCTCCTGTACTCACGTTTGCTTCATCACCACCACCATCTCCATCTCCATCTTCAGAGCACACTGATGAGGAAATAATAATTGAAGACCCTTCTATGGATGTTGACTCTGTTCAACCAGTTTCTAAGGTTGAGGAAGTTGCTGAGTCTATTCCTAGATCAAGAACTTCTGAGAAACACTCATCTCAGCCAATGGCTCTGACTGTTATTCATCCTAATGAGCACCCTCAAACTTCCAGAGCTCTAGACATTGTTCCAAGTCAAGCACATGATCAAGACAGTGCCGAAAGTTCATGGCCCTCATTGCCTCCAAACTTTGAAGAGACAATTGGAAAACTTATAGAGGAGAGAGTAAAGGTTGAGGCCAAGGAACAAGTGAGAGAGCAAGTTGTAGAAGCCATGGTTCCAACGAATGTCATGATCAACCAGATGATGAGCATTCTGTAAATTTTTAACAAAGTCACAATCTGCCAACTCAACCTCATCCACCTCCACCAAACCGGAACCCTCCTTCACCACCTCCACCCTCTTCTTAGCCTTCTTTTATTCCTTTATACTGACAATGATGATCCACTCTTGTTTCCTTTTTGTATGATGACAAAAAAGGGGGAGAAAGGATGTAGAAATTAAATTTTATATATAAAGTCAGTTTTTGGTTATACATATCTGTTTTCACATGCATACTATTTTGCTGCATACTTGTGCTTAATATGATCTGATATTGCTATCTGTGTTTGGACTTATAAGCTCTGATACTATGTTTATCTCTATCACTATGTTTTTTATTTTGACCAAGTTAAAATTGATATGTTCTCCTGTTTTTTTGTGTTTTACTCTTTAAAGTTTGAATGCTTTGTCTTAGGGGGAGCTCTGTATAGCTCTCTTAGACTTTGCTCACTCAAATATAATTGGTTTTTGTCATCATCAAAAAGGGTGAGATTTTTAGAACCAAAGTGGTTTTGGATTAAAGTAATCTTTTAAGTTTTGATGTTAAAAAATAGGTTAAATTTGTATGGCAAAGTATTTGTCAAAGATCTGACTTGTTTGTTATAAGTATGTAGGGATTACTTGATTTTATGCAAGTCAGAGGAACTAAAATTTAAAGTATGGAATCTACAGATTCTAGTTCAAACCTCTAGACCAGTCTACAATTCTTGGTAAAATTTCGAGTCTTTAGCTTTATGGTAGACGAGATCGTTAAAATAAGAATAGACGAGGCCTTAGAATTAACTAAGGTAGAAGAGTTACTAAGTCTAAAGAAAAATTAAGTAGACAAGACATTGAAATATAACAAGTCCAAAGACTTGATAGAAGGGGTTGCTTCACTATATGCCACATCAGCAGACGAGCTCTTAAGTATAGCACGTCCATCTCTCTAGACTAGGCGGAAAGTATGTAGACACATTATCAGTAGGTGAGCCCGTCTCCCTGATAAGTAAATCTTGCATGTCCAAAGACCTGCGCATCCACTAGTTTTAAGACGTGAACCAGTCTAAGCTTAAACGTATTTATTTCAAATGATTGCTCATTTAATTCAAAGAATATATGTCTTTTACCTTGATGCTTCTTTTGTATAAAATCTTTATCTCTTGGATAAAAGAACTTCGTACCATCGAAACCATACACCTTTGTACTTTGTCAAAACACATTATTGTAAAGATCAAGTAAAGTACAAAGATTGTAAGTCACAAAGTAACCTTTGGTACAATAGAGAAGTGACAGTTCTACTTTAAGCATTCCTTTGTTAAACAAAAGAACTTCTCAGTGAAGCATATCAAGTTATCAGTCTCAACGGATCCAAGTATTTAATGCTAAGTCTAAACGGATACAATTTGATGACCGTTGAAGAAGATCAAGACAGAGAAGCACTTCAGCTATATATATACTTGAAGAACTTCAAGGAGAACATAGATATAGATTCAATATATAGATATACGAAGTAACACAAGATCTGATATCATAGTACAAAAACTCTGTTGAAATTGTAAGACAAGTTTACGTGTAAGTCTTGTTGATCTTAAACTTTCAAATCCTCACACATAGTGAGTTCTTAGATCAAAGCTTTAAATATCTTTGTTAGAGGTAGAGCCTGAAGAGGCTTGGTAGAGAAAGAATACTTGTAGCTTGAAAAAGTGTTGAATACTTGTAAAGCTATTGGATTATAGTGGAGAAAAACCTTCAAGTAGAAGGGACTAGACGCAACTCTTGGTTGGAAGAGAGTGAACCAGGATAAAACACTTGCGTGAATCTTCTAAACCCTTATCTTTTACAGTTTTTGTTTACACTAACTGTGGGGTTCTGAATCTGAGTTTATTAACTCTTCAAAAACATTTTGCTGTTTGTGTGTTGTTTTTATTGTTTTGATTGTAAAAGGTTTGAGAAAAGACTTTTTCAAAAATCTGTTAAGAAACACAATTCAACCCCCCTTCTTGTGTTTCCCTGTGTCAACTTCACTGTCATGACAGTATGGTATGGGCTGTGATTTTGACTATGTATTTCACTTAAATATGAATGAAACATGAAGTTATGTATGATATTATGGGGAAAAAACGAAAATTGCCCTGCTCTCCCATTTTCCTCTCCTCTGTTTATGGTTTCTATGTTTTATGCTTCTGTTGCCATTGCATGTTTTAACAGTGACTGCAGATTGTAGCTGTATCAATACCGGGATTAAGCATTGATGATAATGGCAATGATGATCAGAACATTTCATGGAATTGAGCACGCTTCTATGGTACTGAAAACTAAAAGCTACTTATTTTGAGATTCTGATTACTTTGTCATAAATCATTGTTTTTTAATTTTTGGTTCATTTTTATGATAATGAAGGAGGCTAAAGTTTATTAAATTTAAGTTTTATTCCAGCTGTAGTGGTCTTTGATTGGTAGGTACTAGAAGGTGGAAGCCCTCAATGATGTTTGTAATGTACCTTGATAAGGAATGAGCAAATGTGACAATTTTTGGTCTTCTTTTAAGTTCTTAAGCACCTTTCCACAAGGAAACAACCAAATGTCGTGGAGAATAATTACCTTAAAATGAAAGTACAAGTTTAAAGATTCTTGGTTATGGAAGAACATATATGTTGTTAGGCTAATTCTACCATGCACAAGTGTGACGGGTACCCCCACTGTGCACAACCAAGTTTAGCCCTTGGATTCCGCATGTCTACCCATCTTCCGCTACCCCAGCCCCCTTGTTATGGTAATCCACTGTAACCTTAAAATCCACTAATGAAGCCTTGAAATTGTACCCAAAAAACCTTCATCTCGAATTGTACAAAAAAAATCCAATGTAGCTACTTTGGTCCTCAAAATTAAAGGACGTGCAAATTCACCATCCTCCTCCCAACATACCCAGTACCCCCAACCACAAGAACCATGCTCTTTAATACTGTGCCACTCCTGTAGTTATTTTCCCATGACGATACGATCATGGCGGAGGTGAATACCGCGAACGACGGCACGAAGGAGAGCTTACTGATGCAGTGACTCTGGTGGTCATCCCAGAGCATGACCTTGTTGGGAAGGAAATAAGGGTGGGAACCACAGTCTACAAGAGCGAGGATGTTATTGGAAGAGCATCTCGAGGTGATTGAAGCCGGATGCGGTGAAGTCGTGGTCGAAGAGCTCGCAGAAGGGGTAGACGAGGAAGCCCGAGTCGGTGGCAGCGGCGAAGTGGGAATGATATTGGTTGAAGGAGAGTTAGAGGAGCGAGGGGTTGGGTTATGGAGGGGAGGTGGCTGTCGTGGAAAGGGGCGGAGGAAGGGGAGAAGGAAGAGGGAGAAATTTTTTGAGGTGTGCACAAGATTATCATAAGATCCTATGAAAGAAGGAATATCAAGCCATCTATTTCATTTATCTTTAATCATACGGTTATAATTAACTTGTGCATGGTGGGGGTACCTATCCTTCTTGTGTACCATAGAATTTGCCTATGTTGTCAATGTATTTCGCCCAATTCTTCCAAAAAAAAGTCACCAACCGTAGAACCCAGCTCAGATTTTGTTTCCACTCTCCTGGTTTTCCATTGTAACTTGTGGTATATTTATTTTTCAATAATGTTAATTCCATTTTATTTCCTTTCAATTTCAATCATTCATTGGAACAATGTCGTTTTCTCTTTTAAAAATTGTTTGAAATATGATTTAAAATTTCAACTCGTGAAAAAATAGGGAAATATGACCAATAGTAGGGGATCAATGGTGCAATTAAGACTATTGATTATGCAAAGTTAAAGAAAGTGGTTGGTTTCCACTATTTGTAAAAAAAATGAACATCAAAGTCACATTTTTATTTTTTTACACTTTTGTTTATTATGTTTTCTTTCTCATCCGCTTATTTTGCTATAAGAAATTTTATACACTCATAGCTGTAAATAATTGCAGAACGTAAAAGAGTGTAATGGAATAATTCTTGTGTATTGAAAATGGTCACAGTACAGTTACATAAATAAGATTACAAAAGTAATAGAAAAAAAAATAGAAAGTAATTCAAATGTACAACAAGATAAAAATAAGGCTAGAATCAAGTGAATTAAGTATAGCAACATATCAGGCTAGGATCAAATATGTGATAGCAAATCAAGATAGGATCAAGTATATGCTGCGGGATTTACTGCCAAAGATATGCTCCTGATAACACTCCCCCTCAAGATGGGGTGTGTAAGTTGAATAACCCCATTTTGGCCTTTAGTCGCATAAACTGATCTTTGCCCAAGGGCTTGGTAAGCAAATCAGCAATTTGATCCGCAGAACGGACCTTCAAAGTGTTAATTAGGCTGGAAGTAATCTTTTCACGAATAAAATGACAGTCAATTTCTGTATGTTTAGTGGATTCGTGATACACCAGATTAGAGGCGATATGAAGCTTGGATAGGTTATCACAAAACAACGGTATCGGTGCAGAACAAGTAAGACCAATATCATTCAAGAGGTATGAGAGCCAAGTAATTTCACAAGTTGCATTGTCCATTGCTCTATATTCCGCTTCTGCAGAGGAACGAGAAACTACACTCTGTTTGTTTGTCTTCCATGAGATTATACTAGCACCCAGAAAAAATGCAATACCCAGTAGTAGAGCGTCGAGTGGTAGGACAACTAGCCCAATCAGAATCACAATAGCCTTGGAGAGATAAATCTGAATCAGAGGGGAAGAAAAGGACTTGACCAGGTGGTCTTTAGATAGCGAAGAAGACGAATAGCAGCATTCATGTGTGGTTGACGTAGAACATGCATGAACTGAGTTAAAATATTAACAGGGAAAGCAATATCAGGACACTTAATAGTGAGATAAATTAGGCAACCCACAAGACGACGATAAGGTGCAGGATCATATAAGATAGTACCCTTAGAAGGAGATAGTTTCATATTCTGTTCCATGGGGAAGTCTACGGGTTTGGTAGCAGTAAGACCGCTATCAGAAATGATGTCAAGCGCATACTTTCGTTGTGATAAAAAAAGACCCTTCTTTGATTTTTCAACTTCAATACCCAAAAAATACTTTAAGCATTCCAAGTCCTTAATTTTGAAATGTTTATGTAATAGGTCCTTAACCAACCTTATAAGAACTAAATTTGAACCTGCGAGAACAATGTCATCAACATAAAGAAGTAGAAAAACCGAGCTAGATTCACGGTGCAAGCAAAAAATGGATGAGTCAGCTGTACTAAGTGTAAAACCAAATTCAATAAGGACTTCAGAAAATTTGGAATACCGGTTCCGTGATGCCTGTTTAAGACCATATAATGACTTTTGTAACTTACAAACAAGAGGCTCCCCTGACGACTTAAACCTGGTGGTAATTGCATATAGACATCTTGGTGCAAATCACCATGTAAAAAAGTATTATTGACGTCAAGTTGATGAAGGGGCCAATTTTTGGCAGCAGCAACAGAGAGGAGGACTCGAACTGTAACAAGTTTGGCAACATGAAAAAAAGTATCAAAATAATCAACCCCTTCTATTTGAGTATAGCCTTTAGCAACCAATCACGCTTTATACCTTTCAATACTGCCATCAGAATTGCGTTTGATTTTGAATACCCATCGGCAACCAATCGGTTTCTTCCGAAATGGTAGTGGGACTAAAGACCAAGTTCTGCTTTCACACAAGGCATCAATCTAAGATTGCATAGCATTGCGCCATTCCGGAAATTTCTGAGCCTCGGAGCATGATTTTGGCTCAGACTCAATAGCAATTGAAGAAAGAAATGAATGATGAGAAGGGTAGAAACGATGAGAAGATAAAAATTTGCAAAGAGGATATAATGTACCAGAATCATGGGCTGAAGGAGATAATTGTGATGAGGTGAGGGAGCACATGTATTCTTCGTGGTAATGAGGTCGATTACGTGTTCGTGTTGGACGATGTGGTATTGGCGATGAAGGGACCTCCTGGGTAGTGGATGATGGCGCAATATGGTCAAGGGGTTGGATGTGAATAGGAATGAAAGGCTGGGCAGATGATGTTGGCGCTGAGGAAAAGTCAAGAGGTTGGATAGGAATAGAAGGTTCTTGGGTAATGGGTGTTAATGAATCATGTGGTGAGATGGGTGTTGTAACACCCTGTTTTTCCTATGTTTTCTGTAGCAGTAAATACATATTTAAATGTGTTATTTTAGATTAAACTCAGGATATTTTAATTAAACTAAAATCATTTTCTTGTGTTGTTACATCATATGAAGTCACGGTAAATAACACCCTAAGGGTAATGCTCTCATATGAATCTTTTTGCAAGTTTCATCTTTTATTTCTTAGTTTACTTTATGTGTTCTTTATATGCTTTAAACTTCTAAAATCTCTCTAAAATTGTAGAAAACTCCTTTTGAGTTGAAACCACTTTCTATAGTCTTGTATTAACTTATATTTTCACATACTAAGAGGTTGTGTAAAACAAAAATCTCTACATATCTCTTCCAATGAATGCCAAATGCTTGCATTTGTGACCTAGGAAGTTTTGTTTCAACTTTTGGAATATGATCATGCGTTTGAGTTTCTAACTATCCCTTGATCTTGAATCTATAAATCTCGGAAGTTTTGATAGCTTGTTCCTATGTTGGCCGAAAATATGAATAAGTAAGCCTAGGATACTATGTTTCAACTTTCCAAGTATGATAATGTATTTAGAACTCTTAATACCTTGTGATTCTAAACCTAAGAGTTGTTGTTAAACAAAGAATATTTTCCTCATCATCCTATGATGGCCGAAACTTAGTGTTTAGGTGCTAGGATGTTTGAGTTTTTATTTTCCAAAATGATCATGGACTTGAGCTCCATAAGATATTTGGATGCTAAGTCTAAGAGATTGGAATGTTTAAGTTTCTATTGTTTTCCAAAATGATCGTGGACTTGAGCTCCATAAGATATTTGGATGCTAAGTCTAAGAGATTGGAATGCTTAAGTTTCCATTGTTTTCCAAAATGATCATGGACTTGAGCTCCATAAGATATTTGGATGCGAAGTCTAAGAGTTTGGAAAGTTTAAAGATTTCTAGCCTATAAATCCTATGAGGGCCGAACCTAGAAGGTTATGGACCTAGGATACTTTGCTCTTATTTTTCCAAAATGATCATGGTTTTGATCTCCTTAATACATATGGATGCTAAACCTAAGAGATTGGAAAGTTTAGTGAATGCTAGCCTACTTTACTAGCCTTGGCCGAATATCCTAAGTTTATAACTTAGTAGGATTTTAATTCAACTTTGTTAAATGATCATTGTTTATGAACTCCTAACACTCAAGGATCATAAATCCATGAGTTGTATAATTTTCGGGAATCTCTAACCCTAAGAACTAGTCTTGGCCGAACCTATACCTTGTCGTTTAGCGTTCTTGTTTGATTTTAACTTGTGATTTTGCATTCATAACCTTAATTAGACTTCCATCGCGGAGGAAACAAGGACGTTCGTGGTATACCTCTTTGAGCATCTAATCTCCTTACCATCACAGAAGGTAAGAGGGGATTGCCTAGGGATATTCAATGACTATATGCATGTGTGCATGTGTTTACTTGAGTGATTTGAATATTGTTATGATGTGGAGCAAATACTTGAATGACTTGTTTACTTGAACTATTGTGATTGTTACTTGAAGTTGATTATTACTTGCCTTAAAGTATTGTGAGTTGTATATATGTGATGAACTGTCGTTAACTGTGATATTATTGTTGAGAATATATTATTGTCGATTGAATTTTGAGAAGCCGGACTTGAGTCTGTGCTCAATGATTACAAGGATTAAAAGCCTTAATAAGCCTTGAATAGAACTTTGAAAGTATTGGTTTCATTTATAAAAGTTCCTTGTTTAAAACGCTTACTTCAAGAGAATGAGATTCTAGTTTTGAAAAGAAACGTTGAAGTGTTTTTAAGTCAATAGAAACTACCTTTTTATGATCCAAAGTTTGTACGAGAGAAAACCTCTTACGAACTATGTGTTTTATGAAGAAAAAACCCCTTTGAAAATATTTGAATTTATTCCATCAAGGATTTCAAAAGCAAACGAATTTCCAAATTGTTTTATAAAAGAATTTGTAAAGGAAAATATTTTCTCCTAAATGATTTAGAAACATTCCGGTTACTTGGATAAGTGACCGAGGTTTTGTTTTGGTTTTTGATTTTCACTGAGCGAAAAGTAAGCACGTGTGAAAGGGAATCTAGTTCGCGAGACGTTGCCTCTAGCAATCAGTTTATGCACGTGATCTGGGATCCATGTCAAGAATTATGGACCAATGGTCCTAATCGTGATATTATGGGCTATGAGTCCTAATTGAGGCCTGTGTGTCCTAATTTCGTTGTTATGGGCTAGGAATCCTTATCATGTTGAAATAAAACATGGATAAAATTATAATTGTTTCTAGGATCACAACCTTGGATTGCGGCATCGGTCTAAGGTGTTGTGATTGAGCACTCGGACTGCATGTCCTGTGTTATTGATTTTCAAGTAATGAAAATTGTGAATAGTCGTTAGCTTTGGGCTTTGACAACGGAAAATAGTGAACACAAAGAAAAGTCTCGATAATGAAAAACCTTTTATTCGCATGCATCTCCCCATAGCAGATGTGCTTGAGTTACCGAATACCCGCTTAAGATGTGGTATTTGATGATGTATGCATCCGAATGGCCGTTATAAGGGATTCATGATGATGTTGATCCGGGTGCATGAGGTGACGGAGACAACTTGCCAATGCGGTATACGAGCCTGATCAACTCTTTCTTTATTAATGATAAAACGGTGATGGTATCTCATGAGATTAAGTTTAGAGCCTGATGATTGAAGTGTCATGCATTATCTTTATAAAACTGATTGACTCGGGTATGAGACCCACTGAAATAATACTTGTTGTTTACCTATGAATAATGTTTAAAATGTTAATATGCTAATGTGTTGTATATATCATGTATATGGTTGTTGTGCGATATATTCGTTATCGTTATCTCACTCTTTCATTTCTACTTGTTATTCTCTCTTCCTTTTTGGTATCACCGTATGTATATGAGTTCAAATGGATCCCAATATCCCACTTGTGCCGACAATGTCGAAGGCTGAGGTCTTCGACGATGCGGGGAATGCCGGGGCATGGCTGATACATCCGGGGGACGACATCTGCCACGTACCACGGAGCAATCACCACAACCGATTTAAATCCTGACGGAGACCCAATCCGTAGGTGCCATACCGTGGAGACTAGGAGGGTTGCTCTGCCTCCGACTTAGTATTACCTTCACGCACTGCGAGCTAACAAACTGCTACACAAGCCACCACCTCTGAACGTTGAGCCGGCAACACCGATAGAGGAAGACCCTAAGGAAGATCCCGAGGAGGACCCTGACGAGGATCCTGAGGAGGACTTCTATGAGGTCATGGAGGAGGATGAGCCAGAGTATCACGTTATGGATCATGACGACGACGACGATTCCGTAGATGAGGGCGGCGACGTCATAGATCCATTACCTGATGTCTCATCTTGTGGGAGCATTTTTGGAGACCCTGCTTGCAGCCAGTGTCAGTAACCAGTTCGGAGCGTTTTGTGGATAGCCTTCCGTCTTCTGACTTTCTAGAGTTACCTTTTTGGATGTGGTTCCGGACCCTCTTTCCCCGTGTCTTTACTTACTCTCTTTTAAGTTGTATCTTCTAGATGTCTAATTCTGTTGCAATGGCCGTTGATAAGGCCCTAACTTATGTACTGGAACTTGGCTCTCATTTGGACATGTTATGAATATATGTTATCTTTAATTCATGTTCTGAGTGTTCATCACCTTTATCTTGTTTCATCCTTCCAAAAAAAAAAATAACTACCATTTTTAGTGTACTTATCCATCAAGTAAATGATATTTTTCGAAAGTAACCAGCATTGTAATCAGTTATATTTCCGCAATTGGGTAACCATGTGATACCGGGTTTTGGGTGTCGCAGGTGTTGTAAGGAAGTTAGGCGGTGATGAGGGTGTAGTAGGATTAGGAGGGTCAGGGGGTGGGTTTTATGAAAAAGGGTACAAAAAAAAGGGGTGATAAAAAATCTTCTTCATTAGGTGGCAGCAGCAAAACTAAGGGATTTTTTTGTAGCATTAAGTATTTTGTATGGAAAAATATGTTCTTGAAAAATAGCATCTCTTGTTACATAATTTTTTTTTGAAAATAAATCAAGTATTTTGTAACCTTTTTGACCATGCGGATATCCTTAAAAAACTCTCGGAGAAGCACGATTATCAAATTTGTGAATGATGTGTGTGTTGTGACCATATACCAAACAACCAAAAACCCGAAGATGTGAAAGATTTGGTTTTTTATTAAATAAAATTTCATGAGGTGTATGGCCTTTGAGAACTGTAGTAGGTAGACGATTAATCAAATATTAAGCACCTGTCAGTACAAAATCACCCCAAAAATCTAAAGGCAAGTTTGATTGAAAATGTAAATCACGTGCAACATTTAGTAAATGTTTGTGTTTACGCTCTACAGTGACATCTTGTTGTGGAGTATAAAAACAACTTGATTGTTGTAATACTCCCAAGTTTTTTTAAAAAAAAGATGAGTTTGGGAGTTAAAAAAATCCACGTACGTTATCACATTGTATTTTTTGAATATGTGTTTGAAATTGTTTTTCAACCATTTTAAAAAAATGGGGAATGATTGTATTGACTTCACTTTTGTGTTGCATGAGAAAAACCCATGTGCTTCTAGAAACATCATTAACCACAGTAAGAAAAAATTTTGCACCAGAGGAATGAGTTTTATTGTAGGGTCCCCAAACATCAAAATATACTAATTCAAAACATTTAACAGTAGAAATGCTACTTAATGGAAATTTTAAACGAGTCTGTTTTGCCAAAGGAGAAACGGTGCAAGTACATTTATTTGAAAACTTAATGCTAGAATCAATATTATTGAATTGTGGAGATAAAGCTGAGGCTGGATGTCCTAAGATCCAATGCCATAAATCCAAATGAGAACCAAATGAAGCAGCAGAGATAAAGGTGGTATGAGAGTTGTCCATGAGATAGAGACCACCATGTTTCTCACCCATCACAAAAGTCTTCTTTGTCCTCTGGTCCTGTAAAAAACATGAAGTAGGAGTAAAAGTGACCTAAGAGTTAGTGTCACGAGAAAGTTTGCTAATGGACAAAAGATTAAATTGAAAAGATGGAACATGTAAGACATGTGGTATCAATAGACCAGATTTTAAATAAATGGAACCAATATGATGTACTGGAACAAGTTTATTGTCAGGTAATTTAACGGAAGAGGAGACTTTGGTATATGAATGAAAAAGCCAAATATCAGACACCATATGATCCGTTGCACCTGAATCTAAAATCTATAGAGAAGAAGAAGGTTTAAAAGAGGCAAAACAATGAAAAGAGGTACCTGCAAAATTTGCTAGAGGTTGGTCATTGCCAGTCTTAAGAAGATAGAGTAATTGTTGTATCTGAGTTTGAGACAAATTAACCGAAGGCTGAGAATCTGGAGATGAAGCAATAGCAGCAGCAGTTGGATGAGCTTGTGAGGCAGAAGGTCTTGAGCTTCGACTATCACGAGAGGAAGAACCACGACGAGATTTGTTGGATCCAAGATTATGTTTCTACCAAGAAGGATAGCCAATTCTAGTATAGCAATGACTGTCAGAATGACCATCAATATTACAAATGGAACAATGATCAGAAGGTTTGTTGTTGCCATCTCGAGAAGGAGTTGAATGTTGAGCAGCCATGGCAGATTGATCCAGTGTAAGAGAACGTGAGTCAGATAATGAACATTGACACTCTTCCTGTAAAAAAAGAGAGTATGCTTTGGGTACAGAAGGAAGAGGATCCATTAGGAGAATTTGACTGCATACAGATGTACATGATTCATTCAAGGCCTGTAAGAAATCCATGAGATGTTCAGTAGCATAAATATCATTGAAATTTGGTATAACACCACAAGCACAAGCAGGAAGTATGCGATAAGAATCAAGTTCATCTCTATACGCCTTGAGTTGTGTGTAATAAGCAGCAATAGAGTTGGTGCCTTGAGAGAGGTTCGAAATAGCAGGTCGGATTTCAAAAATACGAGGATCATTTTTTTGATTGAATCGAGTAAGAATATCAAGCCATATATCAAGTGCACTTTTGATCCATATATCACTCACTTTATCGTATCGTGTTTGATGCACATATAATAACAAACTACATAACATTATATTATCATATCATGTATTTGAGATGAACTGAATAATAGAATGATATGATATAGATTATATGAAATGACAAATTAATCATGCAAAATATATATATATATATATATATATATATATATATATATATAATTCTTAAAAATTATTTTTAAAAAATTGTATTAATTTTTATAATTTTAATATCGATTATAAAATTTTGTTTTTATTCTAAATGTTTTCATATTTTATTAGATCTTAATTTTGTTATAATTTTCATTTTTTTAAATCAAATAAAAAGATAGAACCCTTGTGACAAAATTATGTATAATTTTTGAAATATCGTTTAACATAAATTAATATTTTTGTAATTTTAAATATTTATTTTTGTTTTACTTTAAATATAATTAAATTATTAGAATAACCTTTTATATTTTTATATTTTTAAATTTTTAAAATTAATATAAAATGACAAAATTAGTCTTGTGACAAATAAAAATATTTTTCTAAAAATAGTTATTAATATTTTATTAATTTAAATAAAATTTATATTTTTATGTTAATAATTTATTTTTTATTTTATATATTTTCATATTTAGTAAGATTTTAATTCATTTTTAAAACTTTGTTTGTTTTTTATTTTGTAATTTCTTTATATCATATAAAATGACAAATTTAGCCTTATTATAAAGTTTTGTTTAATTTTTAAATTTTTTTCCTAGTTTTTAGATATTTTTATTAATTTAAATTTCTCTTATATTTTATAATTTTAAATATTGACCTTTTACTTTTTTATAAATAATTTTATATTTATTATACTTTAAACAATTATTTTATTATATTTTAGTTATTTTACATATAAAAATGTATATTTTATTATATTTTAAATTACTTTATCATATCCTATTGATTTCTAACTCATTTCTCCCCACATGATAGAATTTCAACTAGATGGACAGAATATGATAGGTTGATAGAATTGATTTATTTTATCCTACTAGCTCACCAAACAATAGTTTAAGAGCGGCTTCTTTTCTTTCTGAATGGGTGCAAGCTAAAGAGCTCGAGGATTTGAGCTGTGGCACCTTAACACATGTGCACCACACTTCCTGGAGTGCACCACCTGAAGGTTATTTTAAATGTAATGTGGATGCTTCTTTTGTCAAAGAGGCAGGTAGAACATCTTTTGGCATGTGAGTTAGAGATGAGCATGGCCACTTTATTGTTGCAAGAACCGATTGGGTTCCTTTTTATCTCCCAGCTCTTAAGGGAGAGGCTCCAGGCCTTTTAAAAGCCATCCAATGGGTTCAAAGCCTAGGCTTGCAGAATGTTATTTTTGAAGTGGATTGCCAAGTAGTAGCTGATTCTGTGAACAAACTGAAGGACGGCATTTCTGATTTTGGCCATATTATTAGGAACTGTATTGTCCTTTTTTCTTATTTTTCAAACTCTTGTGTGAGTTTCGTTAGGAGACGAGCAAATAGTGTTGCTCATAGCTTAGCAAAGGTGACACTATTTTCAGTTTGTTCGATTGATTATTATGTTGCACCTCCTTGTCAAATAACCAAAGTTAACACGAGGGAGGGGGGTTGGATTGTTTTTACCAAATTTTTTTCGGTTACTTAAAAGATTTTCCCAGACACAACAAGCAGAACTTAGATTAGAGAAAATCAGACGAGTGATACGTCTAATATTCAGACAGAATATGCAAGCAAACAGCGAAGAGTAAAACAGAGTTTGATTTTCATAATATTAACTCCCCAAGTTAAAAGCTTGAACAAAATAATACTTAAGCAAAATAAAGAGATAAGGGAAGAGGAATATCACTCAAGAGTTTTATACTGGTTCACTCCAAAATCCTAGGGCTACGTCCAGTTTCTTGGCAGCACCAAGTTTCCACTATAACTGAGTAAATTACAGTACAAGTATTCTTTGCACACCTAGCCTCTTCAGGCTCAACACTCAAACAAGTATTCTTCGTACACCTAGCCTCTTCAGGCTCAACACTCAAACAATATAAAGGTTTTGTGTAATTAATACAACTTGTAAGTCTTTCAGATCACACTCAAGGAGTAGAATAAATATGAAGTGTGAAAGACTGCAAATTAATATGAAATGATTGAAGGTGTATTCAATGAAAGAATGAAGAAGTTAATGAGGAGAGTAAATGCTTCTGCACAGTGTTCTTAATGATATTCAACTTCTTGTTTTCATCTTCATTGTTTGATCTATTTAAAGGCTTCAATCAAGAGATCCGTTTAGACACGGCTTCAGAAAATGTGTTCTTTTGATTTGAGCTTCTGAGATACCATTAATGCCAAAAAGTTGTTCTGTATAAACATTAAATGCTTGGGAACGTTGAGCTTTGACAAGGTTGTCCAAGGGTACACTTTATTCTGAATCAGATGTTGTTATCAGAGTATGCAACAATAGGCTTTTTGTACTTGAAGCAGAGAGCTTTCCTCTTTTAGTGCAACAGTCATTTCACTTTCCAGAAAGCACTTTTACTTTGTACTAAAACAGCTAAAAGGTTACTGCTGTGGTACGAAGATTGTGTGTTTATTCCTTAAAACCTTGAAACAAACGTTCTTAATTTTTTATCCTTTGAGCTATTGTCCAGAGGTCTTCGAGATCCTTAAGGAAGGCATTTGATATGAATAAGATGACTTGGACTTCATTTCTGACAAACTAACATTATACCAGAGTTGGAAAATCAGACGGGTGAGAAGTAATCAAAAATCAGACGAGTGCTCAAGCAGTCCAAAAACTAGACGGGTGATTAGTCCATAACTAGACGGGTGATCATGCAGTCCAAAACTAGACGGGTGATCATGTAGTCCATAACTAGACGAGTGCTAGCTTATTCCAAAAGTCAGACGGGTGATCAACTGAGTCTGTTTCAAACAGATGCTTCTTGCCACGTTATCAAATAAACTGAGATCTTGATAGCGCGTTGACTTGGTCTTTGACTAAAAACCAGACGAGTGATTTTCAGACAGGTCTTATAAACTGAGCTCTACTAAAAAATAGACGAGTCAGAAAGTAGACGAGTGACCTTAAATATGATTTTCTTCACACTTATCATATTTGTCAGTAATTTCATAAGGTTCAATATTATCATACTTAATCTATTTGGAATCATCAAAACTTAGAGAATTTACACATTGAATGTGTTTCAGACTTATGAGGTCTCAACATCTTGTATTGCTGCTTTGATTCTTAATGATATGCATTGAGCTTTTGCTCTAAAAAAACGAAAGACAAGATATGGTAGAGTGGTAGTATGGTCTTTATTTTCTTGTGCCGTGTATTTGTGATATCATAATTCACTTGAGTGAACATCAAATTCAGCTATAACTCTACTCTTTTCTCTCTTAATTCCATGAGATTTTGGCGAAGGCAGGAGGGGAAGGCAGCTTCATGTTGCTGTGTGTGTGTGTTTTTTTATTAAAAAAATTGAATTTAAAATTAAAAAAAAATAGTAATCTGATGATCCGATCCAAACAAACTCAATTTTAATTAGATCGCTTCGGTTTGGAACCATAGTTTTTTTTTTCAAATTTGATTCAATTCAAACTAGTCAAATTTAATTGGATCGGATGCTAAAATACCTCAAATCCAAACTGACCTGATTACACCCTAGATTGTACGTGATGGAAAATGACATATGAGTTATATACTATATTTGATACAATTTTTTTTAATCAAACATAACATGACATTGGATTAAAATAAAAATATGAAATAAAAAACGGAAAATGACATCTTATTTCATCCTTTTTTATTCACGCAACAAACACTACCCTAGTGTTGGGTGGACAAAATAAGCTATACACAAAAATAGTATAAGGAGACTTAACTCTAGAATCAACGGTCCATTGAGATACTTGGACCATGTTTGAGGGGGTGTTTTCTCAACCTTGTTTACTCTCCCTCAACCAAAGCAATCTCCTCACTACTAGAAATCTTGTCTATAGAGATCGAAAAATCGATCACTAAAGTAAGAAAATCGATCACTAAATGATTTAGTGACTGTATTAGAGACCGATTTTTTTTCAGTCTCTAAATTGTTGGTGGCTAATATGCAGCGGCCAATTTTGTGACCGATTTTTCAGAGACTGATTTAGTGACCGATTTTAGATACTGATTTAGAGACCGATTTAGTGACCAATTTTAGATACTGATTTAGTAACCGATTTAGATACAGATTATAACAACCGATTTATTGACTGATTTTGAAAATCGATTTTTAGTGACCAATTTTAGTGATTATCTCTATTAATTTTTTTTAAATAAATCAATCACTAATGCTTATTATAGTGTTTATTAATTATTTAGAAAATTAGTGACTAATTTTTGGGTCAAATGACCGGTACGACATTCACCGTCGAGTCAGGCATTCACTCAAATTGACCCATTACTTTTATAGCCCTCCTTCACACTGCAATGTTTTACATGACTGATGTGGGACTCCGAGTTTTCTTCATCTCTTCCTATCCTCCAATTCCCTTCTTTCTACTGGTTTTATCAGAGATTCAACTTAGCTTTATACGATAAATGCCCAACGATACTTTGGCAAAGCACTTTTTCCATTTTTTCAAATTGAAGGAACTTTGTTGCTGTCACTCTTTTGTATTTTTTTTTTTTTGAAAGATTGGGCTAAGTTGCACCACTCATATTTTGCACCACCCACTACACCACCTATATGTGGCAAATTTTGGACCAATCAAATTGTCACATGGGTTTGGTCAAAATTTCAAACTTTCTAGTTACAATATATTAAAGTATATTATATATACTTTTTGTATTCGCAAATTTAATCCATATTAAAATAATATTTTTTGATTAAAAAAACTGATTATATTACAAAATAATATTTTAATATGAATTAAAATAATGTTCGTTGTCAATAATATTTTTGCAATATAATCAGTTTTTTTAATCAAAAAACGTTATTTTAATATGAGTTAAATTTGCAAATACAAAAATCATATATATTATACTACAATATATTGTATTCATATAGTTTGACTACAGTATAATACAACTAGAAAGTTTGAAATTTTGACCAACCTATGTAGGAATTTGATTGGCCCAAAATTTGCCACATGAATGACATAGTGGATGATGTAAAATATGAGTGGTGCATCATAGTCACACCCTTTTTTTAATACTAATAAGTGAACCTCATACTATTGTATCAGCATGAATGTTTTATAATAAATTAAATGCTTGTATCATGATCTAAACGGGCAATAAGACTAGTGCAAGAGGACGTGTTCTATATCATGATCTAAATGCTTAACTCGGGTGACGAGGTGGTTGAAACCTTTCTTATGTATCCTTCTAGATTTTTCAGTTGAATCATGAATGTCATTCTTTCTTCCCTCATTTTGCAAAGATCATACCTTTTGCAATATTTTTTTATATGTATATTTTGGAGTTTAGTACAATAACACCGGTTTATCAATTCTGAATTTCTTATTTTTATTTGAACAAAAATTAAATGAGTTAGCAATTTAGTGAACAATATATCGGTTTCTAATTTTAATCAAATAAACAAATTCCTATCTTGTTAATTTTATTTTAATGTGAATCAAAATATTTACTTATTTAATGACCAATTTTTTTTTATCTATTTTAATATAAAAGTTTAGTCTCTATTTTGGTCTATAATGCCCAACTTCTTATCTTATTTTAATGTGAATTAAATTATTTACCAATCTAGTGACCGATTTTTCGGTCTCTATTTTGGTCTGTAGTTCTCAACTTCTTATTTTTATTTTAATGTGAATTAAACTATTTACTAATCTAGTGACCGATATTTTGGTCTCTAATTTTAATCAACAAATTGGTCTCTATTTCGGTCTCTAATGCTCAAGTCTTATTTTTATTTTTATGTGAATTAGATTACTTAGTAATTTAGTGACGGATTTTTTGGCCTCTAATTTTAATCAACAAGGTGGTCTCTATTTCGGTCTCTAATCCTCAACTACTTATTTTTATTTTAATGTGAATTTATTGTTTTAGTACTTTAGTGACCAATATTTTGGTCTTTAATTTTATTCAAATAATTGGTCTCTATTTCGGTCACTAAAATATACTTGCAACCGATTTAGAGACCAACAATTTTTTTTTGTCAAAAATGTATGGAATCGGTATCCAAACCGGTCTCCACAGTGATCGAATATTTTGTCTCTAAAACCGGTCACTAAAAAGTGGATTTGCAACTTTATAAATGTTGAAAGCTTGAAGAACATTCAACCACATATAACAAATCATGAATATTTAATGGATTTTAATGTATCTTACCCTTTTTAGAATTCACTATTCATGATCAATATATATTAAATTGTTAACATGAAATGATTATGAAACAAATTTGAAATATGAGTAATTAACAATGTTAGGAAACAAAAAGGTGGAGAAATTCTTACTAATGGGCTCAAAGGAGAACATATAATAATATATCTAACATTGCATCTTAATCCAAAATCATAAACCATGATGATTTATTTAATCGATTCCTTATCAAACAACGCATGCCTGCATTTGAAAGTTTATAAGGATTGAAATGCAAGTCAAAAGGAATAAAACATGAGGGTCATTAAAAATGTTTTTCCTGAAGGAAAAACATTAGTTGATTGAAGTTGAAAGATACTTGATCACTTAGAAAACTATGGAAATGATGAAGCATTGGAGTATGGCAATATTGGCGGTATAGGAAGAGTCCCATTCCTAAGCATAAGCTCATGTGCCAGCGCATGAAGATCACCGTCTCCGGTAGTGCCTGATGTTCCAGCAGCTAAATGTTGATATGAGTCCATAGCCCTTTGCTCCATGGCCCATGAAGTTTGGGCCAAAGGATAAAAAAGTAAAAAACTGAAGATAAATCATAGGTGGTTGGCGTAGGCGTAGGCCAGGCCATGGTGGAGGGAGGCTGAAGGTCATCAATAAAGAAAGCTGGTGGCGCCACAATAGTTTGTGATGGATGAGGGGGTAGTTGTTGGGGTAACTCCAATGTAGCAAGCTGGCCTTGTAAGCAGGAGACTTTTGCTTGTAAATTCACCACCTGTAAAACAAGGAAGCCATAAAATATCATGAACAAGAAAAATAATTGTTGATTAAATTTTACAAATATCTTTCAAAATTAAAATCCTCAAATTTTGAGTAATTTGTTTCATAATTTCCACTCCTACATTATATATGGTAATGATAAATTTGAACCGAATAGTAGCATAATGGAACAAACTCCAATAACTTGATAGTTTTTGGATTTTCTCCACTATTAATACTCACCATTGGCACAAAGTTCTCCTAATAGTTGTTAATCACAAAACAATGACAACGCCTTCTCTAGAAAGTACATAAAGAAAATAATAGAAACAAAAGGATATGACAAAGAAAAATCACATCTTGTTGGCTGATATCAAGACTAATGTGACCTTGAAGGCGAATCCTATTTGTTGGCACGATAGCATTGCTTGATTGATCAACATTGAAGATAAATCCTACTTATTTTCCTGGAAATATTTTGCTCTTGGAATTTATAATGATGTGGTGATTGAAGTGAATCAAAACAAAATAGGTGAGAGATTCTTTGAAATTATTTATTTTCTACTACAGTATTTTACACAAAAGATAGTGATAGAAATATGAACTTAATTTTTCCTATTAAAGTTAATTAAACCCCCAAAACTAACCGGCCATCTCCCTAAAACCTGCAAAGACCGAAGACTTTATGGACCTAGCCATATACCACCTATTTGAGTAATAGTCGATCATATCATTTGTTAATCAGTTTTAGAGTTTTAGATTTCAGCAAAATACATAGAAATTGTTTCCTAATGTTCCGTGGTTTTCCCCAATTTCCCAACTTTTGTTCCTCTTTAAGATAGCATAAAGAATTAAAAATAAAGGTTTTTTTGGATGAATAGTGGGGACATATCCTTATAAGCAATTAAACAAAAAGAAATTTATACACATATGGACTTCATATTCTTGTTGCTTCACTTAAAGGCTATGTTTGGTAAGGCACTAAAGTAGCTCATAAGCAAATCAACTAGCTTTTCTTTACCCAAAAAAGAAAGTTGAAAAGTTTGGTAAGGAAGCAATTTTGAACAAAAAAGATATTAGATATGCTAGTAGAGTTAGCTTATCAATTAGGTTAGGGGCTCGATTTTTTTTCTTTGTTTTGTCCTTGTTAGTGTCCAAAAATGACAACCTTTGACTATCGCCTAATAAACACACTAATTTCAAATAACCTTAAAAGAAACTAACCTCCTCTCCTCCCACCTCTGTCCTCCGTGACTACCTTACCCTCCCATCAACTTTGCTTTTTTACTCCCTTCCCATTGGTAACAATAAGTACTTCCTTTTCATTTTCATCATTTTTGCTTTGCTATTTCCTTTTTTTCCACATTAGCTTATTTCTTCTGCAAAATGTACTTTACCTAATGATAATATTAATTATTTATATTTTTAACTACATATATATATATATACATACATATATATATATATATATATATATATATATATATATATAGACACACATGCATGAGCATGTCACTCTACATAGATCAACTAGTTAAACCTCTAAATTTACCAAACACTTCCAATTCAATTAGTAAGCTTGTCGACTTTCGACTCCTAATTTTTAACTATCTAGCTAACTTTTTAGGTAATTGTGCCAAAAAGAATCAAAGTCTCTAAATAAATTAACTTTATCATCTCTGATAATTATGCTAATGATAACAATAAAATTAATTTCACCCTTTTCTATAATTCTGTTTGTACAATTTTACGGTTACAAACTAAGCTTCAAAACTATTGAATATGGTATGAGCATAAAAGAGGAGTCAATTAATCCCCTGTCCACTTTATCAGATAAAAAAACGAAATCAAAGAATGTGGGTTACATGATTCGTATATGTGATTATGCATTTTTTGAACTATTATTAAATAGAAAAAAACCTATTTTACACTAACAATCTATTGCATATTACCTTGTAAGTCTAAGATTCCTTATTGAATTACTCATTCTTTAGTCAAAACAAAAAGAAAAATAAAAAGAAGTCTGAGCACTTTCTAGATTCACCTAGATAGCTTTTCGTAAATGGTGAATAAAGTCTCAGAGAATGAAATAAATATTAAGACCGTTAATGGAACAATCAAATCATGAATACAATGAATATGCCAATAACATCTTCATCCTAATCTTGTAAAAAAATATTTGCATGGTTAATGGGAGGGGTGTTCACAGGTCAGTTTGGTTCGGATTTGCATGAAAAACAAATCTGGACCAATCAAAATCAATTTGTATGGTTCGGTTCGGATTTGCAATCTTTTTGTCAAGAAATCTGAACTAAACCAAACCAATCAAAATTGGGTTGGTTTGGTTCGGACCCCAAAAATATTAAAATATTAAAAATATGTAAAAAGTATATAATATTAAATTATATATAAAAAATAAAATATATTAAATATAAAACTATTAATTATTAAAAAATATATAAATACTAAAATATAATAAATATAAAAAATATAGTAATTGATTCGGTTCGGATTTAGAATCATTGAATCCGATAACCAAACCAATTACCAACGGATTTGGTTTGGTTTGATTCGGTTCGGACCCGAACACCAAAAAAATCCGAACCAATTTAATTGGTTCGATTCGGATTCTCGGGTTCACGGGTTGGTCCGAACAGATGAACACCCCTAGTTAATGGTAATTCTATGTAAATCGATGAATACAATTACCTGTTGCCGAAGGGTATAGATTTCTCCAACACAACCAAAGATGGGATCTCTCAGTCGCGCCAGTGCTTCGTAAACAAGGGTGTTAACTGCCTCACGCCTCTTATACAAAGGAATATTATGAAGGAGCTTCGACACATTACTGGATCCGAATAACTTGTGCACCATTGTAAAATCTGTTATACCTTGATTTGAATCAAAGTAAGGAGCAAATATGCATTGTGGCCAGCACTTCCTTTTCAAGAACTTGCAAGCACCACAAGGGCCACCACCATTACATCCAACACCGCCGCCGTCATTGTTAACACCGCCTCCATTAACGCTACCATTACCACTAGAGTAATTTTGACTCATCATTGATAGGAACTTTTTTCATTTTTTTTAATGATTATACCACTTTGGAGATGGTCTTATAGGGCATGTGATATTTGGGTCAAAAAATATGATTTTGTGATATTTATGACCTATGAAGGAAGGAGAAAGGAATGAGAGAAGAATAAGTAGGAGAAAAAGGAGAAGAAAAAGAATGGTGGTGCATAGATGATCCAGGGTTTGTTCGGGCCATTAATTTAACGAAGGGTTTGAATTAATTAATGTCTTTAAAGCCTTGTAGGAGATATACTATTATTTTTATATGATTCTCTTTCCTTCTTTTTTCTTTTTTTTTTTCTTCCTTTCTCTCATCAATTTAGTCAAACAAAACCGAAGTTTTATTTTACCTATTTCTCTCTCCAACTCTCCCTCTCTCACTCTCCCTCTCACTCACTCTATGTAGATGTATATTTATGTGAGTGTAAGATATAGACGCTTTGAGTTTTGAATAAATATTTCATTGAAAGTATTTTTTTCCTGTTTTTTTCAACCCCCCAACAACATTGTTGAAAAATACCTCACCTTTTGTTTTCCTTTTCTTTAAAAATGCCAAAAATATTATCCTATGAGTTATGGTAGAAGTAAACATGAATGCTTGCATATAGGTTTTTAATTCAAGTAATTAAGATATATTTAAATATCTTTGGTGTGGGTAATAAATTAATAGCTGAGCAAGAATGAGATAGAGAAAGAGAGATAGTCCTATACTAGATGATAGTATAGTACTCTTTGAAGTTGAGATGTTAACGGATCATGTACCGACCCAATTCTGACCTAATTACGAGTTTGGATTAGGTCAGGTCTTCTAAAGACTTGTTGGATCTCCATTTTTCCATTGATCACCATTGAAAGCATTTGTTATAGATTTAGAAATCAAAACTTCCCCTTTAATCTCCGCCAATGTCGCCGTCCATGGATACTTTCAATAACTACTGCCATTCCTCGGGGATGAGTTAATGTGAGACACTCCGATGTCCCATTAAAGAAGAACCTAATTAACTAAGCTTTAATCGTGTATTAATGTTAACACGCTTATTAACATTTTAAAATAATTAAATATTAAAACAATGAAAACCTAAACTTACATGCACAAAAAACTAAACACATATATATACATAATATGTATATACATCCACAAGAATACCAGCTACCCCCTCAGTAGGGTTATAGTACTAACATCCTATACAGACTCTGAGTAAACAAAAAGATACATACAAACATAGCAGAAGAAGACTCTAAAAAACAACTACCTAGCCTTGCCTCTAAAAAGTACATCAAAATAAAAAATAAAAATAAACTCACAAAGACTCACATCCTTCAACATACCGACACTTGTAAACCCTCGGCTTCCAAACCGACTCCTCGCTACTTGTCACTACTGTTCTACGCCCCTGACACAACTGCATGTACTGCATATGGCTACGACGAGTTCCTCGATAGACCATCTAGCGTCTGCTGGAAGCATGCGAATTATGGAAGTTCTTCCACATGTCGTCAAGGAACTCTATGGGTCTAGGCAGATACCAAATATACGAAGTTGGGAATCTCTGTGCTATCCGAAACGGGTCGATGAGACACATGGGTCCTCCTCCATATCTGATGAGAGTCTGTCAGGTCCTATAAATACTGTATATAACTTAGAATGATCTATTAGCCAACTATCTGGGTCATGATAGATCACCTCAACATCCCCCAGGATTGGGCTCCTGGGTGGCTGGGCTAGCAAATAATGTCTGGGCATATGATCCTACTGGCCCGCAGTCGCCGTCCTTGTAACGTCCCTGCTTTTATTATTTTGTTTTACAAATATTGATGAGGTTTGAGACTTGGAATAGATGAATAGTATGATGATCAAGGTCTAGGAATCTTTGAATGGGAAGTACGCGATCATTTGGCGTCAGAAAGAACGTGAGTGTATTCTAGGGTTTCCGTATATCGTTTAAAAGGTTTAAGTATATGAAACAAGGAATTTGGGTTTAAGAAAGAGATTAGGTATTTTTGAGGGCTTTAGACTATTTATTAGGTCTAAGAGAGTCTATATCTCAAATTTGGGATCAATCGGACGTTAAACGGACTCAGAAAACGACGAAACGTGAAAGTGGGTTTTCTAGTCAACAGTCAACCCTCAAGTGTGGCCTACTCCACGCTCAAGCGTTGAGGTCAACCAGACCAGCTCTGGCGTTGACTCCACAAGGCACAAGATGACCTACGTGGCAATCCCTGATTGGTTGCATGCGCGGTGGCGGTACCTACCTCCATTGCTCAAGCGTGGAGGATCCAACGTGCAAGCGTTGGAACGCTCAAGCGTGGCCATTCCCAGGCTCAAGCGTGGCCATTCCCAGGCTCAAGCGTTGGCCTGCTGATTGGCAAAAATAAAAAAGGGAGTAAAGGGTAACTTTCACCGTTCATAAAAATGAAGCAGAGAGCAGAAGAGAGTTAGAGAGAGAGTTGGAGTTAGAGAGAGAAAGCTTTGGGTCGAGAGTTCGAGTAATTCAATCGTCCTGACGAATTTGAGTACGCCGTTGTGATCTCGGCAACGATGTCTTCTCAACCCTATCTTCCTTTTCTTCTCTAAGTGAAGGTAATCTACACCCTTTTTATGTCGAAATGCCATCCGTGACGGTATTAGACTTATCTTTCAATTCTAACATCGGTTTTCAATTCCGACTTCGGATTAGGGTTACCGTTAACGTACGCTTCGTAATGTGGTATTCAGGTATTTTTCGGAGGCCCGAAGACCTGTATTGCTTGCGTGGCAGAGTCTAGGAGAGTAGATGAGGGCTTGTTTCGTTACTTCTCGGTTATCGTACGACAGCTCAGGTGGGGGAAGAAACCATCTAACGTCGGAAATGGCTAAATGACATTTATTTCAATAGTGACGCAAGGCGACCTAAACCCTACTAGTGAACGAGTAACAGATAATATCAATATCACATTAGGGACTACTTAGTGGTACCAATGATGATATTGAAATTGTAGGTTTGTCGTCGTTAAGTTAAAATACAATATTTGAGGTTTCATGGAATTTTCTGTTTAACTGTTCATGGTGTGATGTTTGAAATATGATGACTTGCCTGGATTAATCGTATTTATTTATTATTGGGTTATTATGAGATGCTTGGAAATGATAACATGATTGGTGATTATATTGTGCTTAGAGATTTCTAAGTTTTAATACATTATGAGTTATGGTGACGTATGTGGGGGCACATGATACATATTTTCAGAGGTGCCTAACCGAAATAATTATTGTGGTAACATGATGAGATTAATGATATATGATTTTGGCGAATTCGTAGGTTGAATTCCTAGTGGATGCACACCAATGGGACCCTCATTCCAATACCAATAAGTCTAACGGATTTTTGTTCAAGAATGAAATCTTATTGGAACAGTCCACTGAGGTTATCTATAAGATAGTGATGAGAGGTTAAGGCACTAGGGGATGACTCGTGATATGTCAGTGATATTACTCATATGCATGGTGTGTATTCAAGAGATTCGAAGTCCCCACGGGACCGTCCCATTTTATTTTGGGGTTGCAGCTATAGTTTCATTGCGTTGTATGAGCACCCTCACGAGAGAACCAGGGTGTGCAACAGCGGGAGATGTGCAACTATAGTGACATTACTTTGCATGGGAATTCTCACCGAGGATGAAAATGTGCACCGGGGTTTGGGGACGCGTCGTTTGGACGACTGACTTAGCAGATAAGGGATATATATATCCGGATTGGTGGCAACCACATTATTATACATATCATTTGCATCATGGTGAAGGGTAAAGGAAAATAATGTGTTTCGAGGATGTTTGCATATATAAATATGTTGTGATGAATGTTTGTTTGCCTTATTGATTAAATGTTACGACCCCTTTTCCATGTTTTGATGTTAAATAGTTTCTTATCCATGTTTTCCTTTCTATTGTGTTTGTTTTTCTATCGATAAACCTACAGACCCAGAGTATACAGATGGCAAATTGGGGGCACCCTTAGATGGAGGCTCCAGCAGGGTTCCCACTGACGGAGACCTTTGAGTTTGAGTTCATAGATGAGAACCAGTGGCTTGTGGACCCAATCACTAGTTTCAGTGTGTATACGGGTCCTGTATCGGCGACCTCAGGTATAGGGAATGAAGCACCATTCGGGATGGTGGGGACTTTCAGAGTGGGACATACCTTCCCATTCCCTATCGTATTTCCTGTGGCACCGATACCCCCGATGCCGCTGATGACAGATGTTGTACCAGTTCCCATCCCAGTACCATTAAGGCACCTATACCCGCAACCGCATGGGTACCTGTTATCGCACAAGCACATGACGACGATCAGGTGGTTCCCGATGTAGATCTCATGCTTTCCCCAAAGGTTCCACAAATGCCAAATGTTAGACCAGTTGTTTCCGAGTCTTCCAGACTATCATCTAGGAACAACTTAGCATACAGACGCTTGTTTCAGAGGCCTTCTGGGAGGAGCTCTTCTAGCAGCAGCAGAGGAGTAGTGGGACCATCTAGACCCAGGGGTGATAGTGAGGGTAGTAGTATTTGTATGTGATAGTATCGGCCAGCGCTATCTAGTTAGGTGTACACATGTGTGCAGTGAGGATTTTTGATGTATTTTGAGAGGAGACTGGGTTTGGAGAGACGGTGAGGCATCTTCTCTGTAGACTTTTGATGTATTTTCTTATGTTACCCGGTTTGTATATATATGGGATCCTAGTGAAAGGATTCCCTCTATAGTACTGTATGACTAAATGTATATATTTGTATATACGTGTGATGTATGTTTATACATGATGGTTGTTTTCATTAAAGTTTTTATTTCTCCGTTGTTGTATGTATCCGTTTAACGTTAATAACACAATTAGGTTATAAATAATATATGGTTTACTTTAATGGAACATCGGGGTCTCTCATTTGGTGGTATCAGAGCAGTTTGATTCTGTTCAGACTGTGAGGTTAGGGTGTACTGGCCATTTTAGTAGAATCTACATCAGATATCGACTATGCTTAGAGTTTGGGTTGTGAGTCCGGACGCGATAATTAATATTGATGTGACATATAGTATTTATATTCCAGTTTTATGTAGTATTATATGTCATATTAATGTGGGCTAATGATTTCTTTTAACAGGATCATGGCTCGAGGTAGAGGTCGAGGATGTTGGGGACGAGGGGGTGGTAGGACCCCAGAGAGAGTCGTTGGTGAGACTTCTCAGATTGCAGGAGGAGCTGGGGGTGGAGGAGAGTCATCTGAGACTCTTCAAACCATTCGTGAATTGGCATCAGCGGTGTTGCAGCAGACGCAACAGAACGCTCAGAGGATGCAGAGAGACAGAGAATTACAGGAGTAGCAGGACAGGAGGAGAGCTGCAGAGATTGAGGATGCAGGGATGGCTACCTTCCTAAAAGGGAACCCACCCCAGTTCATAGGTGATTATGATCCATAGCGAGCAGAGTGGTGGATCCAGGAGTTAGAGAAGATATTTGATACTATGAGATGCAGAGAGGACAGGAAGGTGACTTATGCAGCTTTCATGCTGACGGGAGGAGCAGAGTCATGGTGGAGAGGCAAGAGGAGATTGCTGGAGGCTGGGGGCAGAGCGATTAGCTGGGAGTTATTCAGAGAGTGTTTCTTCGAGAAGTACTTTCCATGGTTGGTTCGACGTGAAAAGGAAAGAGAGTTCATGAGTCACCAACAGGGTAACATGTCAGTTGGTGACTATGAAGCTAGATTCGAGGCTTTGATACAGTTCTCTGAGTTTTATCAGAGGTTTCCTGATGAGGATTGGCAGTTCCAGAGGTTAGAGGAGGGGCTGCGACATGAGCTGCAGAGGGCTATAATGCCCTTGGACATTTTGAGTTTCCCTGAGTTAGTTGAGAGATGCAATGCTGTTGAGAGAATTGATCAGAGGCAGGCTGCAGAGCAGAGACAACAGCAGAGTGGAGGACCTATGAGATCAGGTTTTCAGAGGAGAGCTGGTGGTGGTTCTCAGTGGAGGCAAGGACCCTATACCAGGCCAGTGCAGAGTGTTCAGACATCTGCACCAGTACTAGTCATATCAGCCCCAGTTGATAGAGAGGGCCAGCAGCAGAGAGACCCAGTTTGTTTCCAATACGAAGGTCCGGATTATGTTAGACATTGCACGGAGAGACCTGCTTGTTATATTTGTGGTAAACCAGGTCACCTGGATCGGGACTGCAGGCAGTTGTTGGTTAAGGAGATAGTGCTTTTAGAGGCGGAGCGGGGAGAGGAGTTCCAGTAGCAGGACGACAGACGGCCAGACCTCAGGCCGCAGGGAGAGTGTTTACCGTGAGAGGGACTAAATCCTCTCAATCTGCAGACCTTATCCAAGGTATGTGTTTAATATCTGGTAGACTCTCGTTTGTGTTGTTTGACTCAGGTGCTACACATTCTTTTATTTCGCATGAGTATGTGGATCATTTACGTTTTCCCATTTCCCAGTTACCTTATACTCTTACATATCTACCCCGACCAATGATTCCTTGATAACTATGTTTGTTTGTCTACAATGTCCTATAGTTGTTGAGAATAGGACATTCCTTACGGATCTTGTCTATTTGCCTATGCATCAGATAAATATTATTTTTGGCATGGATTGGCTTTCGGCTAACCATGTAGTGTTAGACTATTCCAGAAAGACTCTATCTTTTCTTGAGACTTCTAGCATAGTATCTGCCAATGAAGGAATATCTATGAGGGGTGATGATTCTCGGCAGTATGTGATGCTTATCTCAGTGGAAGCTAAGGAGATTCCGAGTCTAGATTCTATGGCTATCGTGAGAGAGTTTCCTAAGGTTTTTCCTCCTGATGTTCCAGGTTTGCCACCAGAGAGGGAAGTTGAATTCACGATAGTTCTCATACCACGGACAGGACCTATATCAATAGCTCCTTACCGGATGTCACCGTAGTGTTGGCAGAGTTGAAGAAACAACTGGATGATATGTTGAAGAAGGAATTCATTAGACCTAGTGTTTCGCAGTGGGGAGCTCCGGTGTTGTTTGTGAAGAAGAAAGATGGGAGTTCTAGGTTATGAACGGATTACAGGCAATTAAATAAGGTGACGATTAAGAATAAGTATCCATTACCCAGGATAGATGATATGATGGATCAGTTGAAGGGAGCTTCAGTGTTTTCTAAGATTGATTTGAGATCTGGATACAATCAGATTAGGGTGAAGAAGGAGGATATATCTAAGACAGCTTTCAGGACGAGGTACGGACACTACAAGTACTTGGTTATGCCTTTTGGTGTGACTAATGCTCCAGCAGTGTTCATGGATTATATGAACAGGATCTTTAGACCGTTCCTCGACAAGTTTGTAGTGGTGTTCATTGATGATATCCTTATTTATTCCCGTAACCAGGAAGAACATGAGGAACGTTTGAGAGTTGTGTTGCAGGTGTTGAGGGATAGGCTGTTATATGCTAAATTGTCTAAGTGTGAATTTTGGTTAGAAGAGGTTCAAATTTTAGGTCATATAATCAATAAGGAAGGAATAGCAGTTTATCCAGTTAAAGTGGAAGTTGTGCTTAAGTGAGAGAGACCTAAGTCAGTAAGTGAGGTGAGAAGTTTTCTAGGTTTAGCTGGATATTATCGGAGGTTCATCGAGGGTTTGTCGAAGATTGCGTTGCCTATGACGCATTTAACGAGAAAAGGTACAATGTTTGTTTGGACGGAAAAGTGTGAAGAGAGTTTTTTAGAAATTGAAGGAGAAGTTAACTACATCTTCAGTGCTGATATTACCAGATCCTTTAGGACAGTTTAACGTGTATTGTGACGCGTCATATCAAGGGTTGGGATGTGTTCATGCAAGAGGGGAGAGTTGTGGCTTATGTTTCCCGACAATTGATGATTCATGAAAGGAATTATCCGACCCACAATTTGGAATTGGAAGCTATAGTGTTCGCATTGAAGATATGGCGACACTATCTTTATGTAGCGAAGTTTAATGTTTACAGTGATCATAAGAGTTCGAAGTACCTGTTTGATCAGAAGGAGTTGAATATGAGACAACATAGATGGATGGAGTTTATGAAGGATTATGAATTTGAACTTCAATACCATCCTGGGAAGGCGAATGTAGTAGGGGATGCATTGGTCGGAAATCTTTGCATGTGTCTGCAATTATGGTAAAAGAGATGGAGTTGATTGAACAGTTTGGGGATTTGAACTTAGGTGTGGAGTTGGTTGAGGATAGAATGTACATGTGCTTAGGTATGATCACTATAATTAGCGAGTTTTTTAGAGAGCTTAAGGAGAAACAGGTACAAGATCAATATACAGGAGGTGATTAAAGGTATAGAATAAGGTAAGAATTCTGATTTCAGTAGAGGTATAGATGGTGTTATGTGTGCCAGAGGACTTAGAGCTTAGGAAGATGATTTTGGAAGAGACATATAAGAGTAAGCTGAGTTTTCACTCAGGAGCCACCAAGATGTATCAAGACTTGAAGAAGATGTTTTGGTGGCCAAAGATGAAGAAGGAAGTGGCAGAATATGTTCTATCTTGTTTAGTTTGTCAGATAGCTAAGATAGAGCATCAGAAGCCTACTGGTTTGCTACAGTCCTTCGATATCCCATAGTGGAAGTGGGATAGTATAGCTATGGACTTTGTGGTTGGATTACCACGAACTCCGAAGAGGTATGATGCGAATTGGATTATCATTGATAGGTTAACGAAGTGTGCCCACCTCTTACCTATTGGTGAGAGTTATAGTTTGGAAATATTAACCCAGATCTATATCAAGGAAGTTGTTAGGTTGCACGGTGTGCCATCAAGTATTGTCTCCGACCGAGATTCTAGATTCACATCTAGATTCTGGAGGCAGCTACACAATGCTTTGGGGATGAAGTTCAAGATGAGTTCAACTTATCATCCCCAAATGGATGGACAGTCAGAAAGAACAATTCAATCATTGGAGGACCTCTTGAGAGCCTGTGTGTTGGAACATATTGGCAGTTGGGATGAGTTCCTACCTTTGATTGAGTTCACTTATAACAGCAGTTTCCACAGTAGTATCGGGATGGCACCGTATGAGGCTTTGTATGGCAGAAAGTGTAGGACTCCGTTACGTTGGTATGAGACTAGTGAGAGTCAAGTGTTGGGTCCCGATGTGGTACAACAGACAACGGAACAAGTCGGGAAGATAAGAGAGAAAATGAAGGAAGCACAGGATAGGCAGAGGAGCTACAGTAACAAGAGGAGGAGACCCTTAGAATTCCAGGAAAGCTTAATCCTCGATTCATTGGACCTTTTCAGATTCTTCGATGGATTGGTCTAGTAGCTTACCATATAGCCTTGCCACCTAACTTTTCTAATCTTCATGACGTCTTTCACGTCTCACAGTTGAGGAAATATTATCCAAATCCTTCTCATGTAATTGAGCCTAAGTCCATACAACTTCGAGAGAATCTAGAATATGAGGCGTTACCAATTAAGATTGCAGATAGATGGATTAAAGAACTCCATGGTAAACAGATTCCTTTGGTTAAGGTCATATGGGATGACATTACAGAGATGCTACTTGGGAGCGTGAGGCAGACATGCAGCAGTAATATCCACACTTGTTTTCAGGTATATAAATTTCGAGGACGAAATTTCTTTTAAGAGGGGTAGAAATGTAACGTCCGTGCTTTTATTATTTTGATTTACGTATAATGATGAGGTTTAAGACTTGGAATAGATGATTAGTATGATGATTAAGGTCTAGGAACCTTTGCATGGGAAGTACGCGATCATTTGGTGTTGGAAAGAACGTGAGCATATTCTAGGGTTTCCGTATATCGTTTAAAAGGCTTAAGTATGTGAAACAAGGAATTTGGGTTTAAGAAAGAGATTAGGTATTTTTGAGGGCTTGAGACTGTTTATTAGGACTAAGAGAGTCTATATCTCAAATTTGGGATCAATTGGACATCAAACGGACGCAGAACGCGACGAAAAGTGAAAGTGAGTTTTCTGGTCAACGGTCAACGCTCAAGCATGGCCTAGTCCATGCTCAAGCGTTGAGGTCAACCAGACCAGCTCTGGTGTTGACTCCACGTGGCACAAGCTGAACTACGTGGCAATCCCTGATTGGTTGCATGCACGGTGGCGCTACCTACCTCCAACGCTCAAGCGTGGAGGATCCAATGCTCAAGTGTTGGAACGCTCAAGCGTGGCCATTCCTACGCTCAAGCGTTGGCATGTTGATGGGCAAAAGTAAAAAGGGGCATAACTTTCACCCTTCATAAAAACAAATCAGAGAGCAGAAGAGAGTTAGAGAGAGTTAAAGTGAGAGAGTTAGAGAGAGAAAGCTTCGGGTCGAGAGTTCGAGCAATTTGATCGTCCCGACAAATTTCTGAGTACGCCGTTGTGATCGTGGCAACGATGTCTTCTCAACCCTATCTTCCAGTTCTTCTCTTAGTGAAGGTAATCTATACCCTTTTTATGTTGAAATGTCGTCGGTGACGGTATTAGACTTATCGTTCAATTATGAGATCGGTTTTCAATTCCGACTTCGGATTAGGGTTACCGTTAATGTAAGCTTCGTAATGTGGTATTCAGGTGATTTTTCGGAGGCCCGGAGACCTCTGTTACTTGCATGGCAGAGTCTAGGAGAGTAGAAGAGGGTCTGTTTCGTTACTTCTCGGTTATCGTACAACAACTCAGGTGGGGGAAAGAAGCCATCTAACGTCGGAAATGGCTAAGTGACATTTATTTCAATAATGGCGTAAGGCGACCTAAACCCTACTAGTGAGCGAGTAACGGACAATATCAATATCACATTGGGGACTACTTAGTGGTATCAATGATGATATTGAAATTGCAGGTTTGTCGTCGTTAAGTTAAAATACAATATTCGAGGTTGCATGGAATTGTCTGTTTAACTGTTCATGGTGTGTTGTTTGAAATATGATGATTTACCTGGATTAATCGTGTTTATTTATTATTGGGTTATTATGAGATGCTTGGAAATGATGTAGGGCGACCTAAACCCTACTAATGAGCGAGTAACGGACAATATCAATATCAATATCAATATCACATTGGGGACTACTTAGTGGTACCAATGATGATATTGAAATTGCAGGTTTGTCGTCGTTAAGTTAAAATACAATATTCGAGGTTGCATGGAATTGTCTGTTTAACTGTTCATGGTGTGTTGTTTGAAATATGATGATTTACCTGGATTAATCGTGTTTATTTATTATTGGGTTATTATGAGATGCTTGGAAATGATAACATGATTGGTGATTATATTGTGCTTAGAGATTTCTATGTGTAATACATTATGAGTTATGGTGACGTGTGTGGGGGTACATGATACATGTTTTCAGATGTGCCTAACCGAGATAATTATTGTGGTAACATGATGAGATCAGGCCCGATCCATGAGGGAAGCAGCCCAAGCAAGGGTTTTAGGCCTCCAAAAAAAAACATTTGTTACTAATTTTTTTATTTTTTTTAAAGAAAGTGAAGAGTCGGGCCTCCATCACCAGCTCACACAACATAACGCACTGAGGCACCAATCACTACGTATAGTAATGGCCATAATTGCATATCACCTCATTACTAGTGTAGTTTACCCGTGCCACGCACGGGTAAATTTTCTTGTAAAATAAAATACTACAATATTTAATTTAAGTCCCGTTGTAATTATTATTTTTATTTTGAAATATAATTACATTATATTTTATTGATTGAAACAAAATATTTAAAATTTTCATGGTATAATTATATTATACTATTGAAAATATAAATAGCAAGTGGTTTTAAATCTAGACCTAGTATCGAAATCAAGACGTGCATGGCTTTATGCCCCCAAACTTCCCGAAGAACATGGTAGCTTTGCTACCTTTCGTGGCTAAACACATTTAAAAACCAAAAAAAATATAAACTTTAAAAGTCAATATAAAATAATATAAAAGTCAAACCAATCAAAATTGGTTTGGTTCAAACCTGAAAATATTAATTAATATATATATATATATATATATATAAATAAAAAATATTAAAACAATAAACTATTAAACTATATATAAATGCAGGAATATTAAATATATATATATATATTAAAATATAGTAATTGGTTCATTTCCAAAATCCTTGAACCTGATAATTGAACCAATGACCATCGGATTTGGTTCAGTTCGGTTCGGTTCAGATCGTAACACAAAAAAATACGAACCAATTTAATTGGAAGTGTGTTGTAGGGACCATTGCTAACACATTTTAAAAAACAGGGGACTAAAAAAGTACATTTTCCAAACAGGGACTAAAACCAATTTTTGTAAATAATGAGGGACTAAAAACATATTTAACCATATTTTAAATAATGATTATTTCTAAGAGTTATATTTCTATACATCGTTAGTATAAAGGATATCACCTTTGTTAAAAACAACAACCATTGTTACAGGAACAATAGACATAGACTTGACAATTGTTAAATTATATTTATTTTATAATTACTTTAAAGGGTTAAATATGTTTTTAGTTCCACATGATGACTTCCTGGGGTTTATTTGAAGCTTTAGAATTAATTCCCAGGAATCACATAGTAGCTTTATGCCCCAAACTTCCCGAAGAACACGGTAGCTTTGATACCTTTCGTGGCTAAAAACATTTAAAAACAAAAAAAAATATAAACTTTGAAAAGTCAATATTTAAATAATATAAAAGTCGAGCCAATCAAAATTGGTTCGGTTCGGACCCGAAAATATATATATATATATATAATATTAAAATAATAAACTATTAAATCCTATATAAATATAGAAATATAATAAATATTAAATATTAGTATATATATATATTTAAATATTAAAATATAGTAATTGATTCGTTTCCAAAATCCTTGAACCTGATAACTGAACCAATGATCATTAGGTTTGGTTTGGTTCGGTTCGAACCTTAACACAACTAATTGGTTCTGTTCAGATTTTCGGGTTCATCAAATTATTGATTCAAGTCAAACGCCCCTAAACTTTCTCGAAGAATACGGTAGCTTTGCTACCTTTTATGGTTAAAACATTTAAAAACAAAAAAATATTTTAATAAGGCAATAATAAAATAATATAAAAATCTGAACCAATCAACACTTGTTCGGTTTGGTTTGGTTTAGTTAGTACCCTAAAATATTAATATATATATATATATTAAAAAATATAAAAATATAAAAAGTTTTAAACTAAAAATTATATATAAATATCAAAATATAAAAATACTAAACATTAAAGTATATATATTAATTTTAAAACATATATAAATATTAAAATATTAATATACACATATATATATGTATGTATAAATATTAAAAGTGTTCACAACCTGACGCACTCTACTATTTTATATCCTAGTATTTTATTATTATTTATAATAATAAAATTTTCTACTTAGTTTTATATTATTTTATTTTATTATTTTTTATACTATCTTAAGTTTTATTCAAAAATATCATACTACATTATGTAGTAGTAGATAGCAGGACATGTTTTTTTACAAAAAAAAAATTTAGTATAACGTATTCCTAGACAGTGTTTAGGTATGTAAAGAGTAAATGAATAGTATGTTATGTGTGGATGCAAAGTAAAAATGGAATCAACAATAAATAGAACTTTGTTTTACTAATATTTTGGTTTAGTTAGTACCCAAAATATATATATATATATATATATATATATATATATACACACACACACATATAAATAAAATATATTAAAAAAATATAAATCTAAAAATTATATATAAATATTAAAATATTATAAATACCAAGGTTTTGAAAACCGGACCGGACCGGCCCGGTACCTTGGCCGGTCCGGTCAGATAGGAAAACCGATCATACAGTGAACCGGTGAAAAACCCGTTGAAACGATTAAAAACCGGCTAAACCGGCTAAACCGGCCAAAACCGGTTACGGACCGGTCTGGTCCGGTTCTCGAACTGTGCAGTTTTGTTTAAAAAAAAAAATTCCGCCGGCCCAAAACGATGTCGTTTCCTGTTTCCAACCCTAAAATTTTAAGGGTTTCATTTCAAAGTCAGACTCATCTCTTCCTCTCCTCTTCGACGACGTTCGACCCTTCCTTCTTAGACGATGCAATGTCCTTCATCGCGAGGCATCTCGTGCTCCACTTTGTGTAACACCTCTTGGATGGTCGTGACTCGTGAGTGACTGAACCAGAAGAATCCGGCACTGCACTTGCCGTCGTGAGCTCCGCTCGAACCACGTCACCAGACCGCACTTGTTGCCAAGAGACCCAGCCACTCCTTTCCGCCACACGAGCTCGCATCCGCCGCCCTGCGTCATGCCATCCGCCGCTGTTTTGTCACGTTTCCTCCATCTCCATGACGCTTCTGCGTTATAGGTTTCTAAGAAGAAGACCATTAATTCTTTTGTTTGATAAGGCTTCTGCAGTTATGCTAAACGGCCTAAACCAAACCTGCCTGGCTGCCTCTGCTTCTGCTAAACGCCTAAACCAAACCTGCCTGGCTGCCTCTGCTTCCCTGTTCTCCCTACTCTAATAGTCCAATACTCCAATGTCGAACTCGAACCAGGTATGTTACTCTTCTTCTCCAAGTTTTGTATTCTCCTAAAATACTTGTTCAATGATGAATACTTGTTCAGTGATGAATACTTGTACTGTGTTCTCCAAGTTTTGTATTCTGAATTCTGATTTCTGACTGTTCTCCAAAAATACTTGTCCAAAAATACTTGTACTCTTGTTGTTAGCTTGTTGTTGGCTTGTTGAAAAAAAAAATTAATTTTTCGCTGAACATGTTCCTATTGTAGGAATTACCAAGTGGGAATGCTCCTAAAAATAATCCTAATTTATCTACCAATGCCCCTAATACACAATCATCACATGGTGAATCAGCAGAAGGCTCCATTGCATTTCGTGGGAAAAATGATCCTGCTTGGGAGCATTTTGCATTTAGAAAAGAAGGGAGAACTAATGTGTACACTTGCATTCATTGTGGAATAAGTTCCAGAGGAGGAGGCATAAACAGAATGAAGCACCATCTTGCGGGTATATATGGTCAAATAAGCTCTTGTAAGAAAGTTCCTCACGATGTTCGTCACCAAATGATTGAGTTATTGAAAGGTATCAAAGAAAAAAAGAAGACTAACGACCTCAATGATGCATATGATGGTAGTAATGGGGGGGAAGTGCAAGAAGTTCAACCTTCCCCAAATACTGCATCTGTTTCTGCTCCCAACAAAGGAAAAAGAAAAGTTGATGTTCAAATTGGTGGTTCTTTTGCTCCAAGGACAACTCCTGACTCTCAACCAACTATAAAAAGTGTAATATCTGGCAAGGCTGCACGTTACAAAGCTGGGATGGCAATTGCTAGATGGTTTTTTGATGCTAACATTCCATTTTATGCAACAAAGTCGCCATATTTTCAAGAAGCTGCGGATGCAATTGCTGCTATTGGCCCCGGTTATAAAGTTCCGTCTTATCATGATCTACGGGTTAACTTGTTAGGAGATTGCAAGAAAGAATGTCAATTGCTTGTGCAAAGTTATCGAGCCAATTAGGCTAAGAGTGGATGTACAATCATGGCTGATGGATGGACTGACCAAAGACAAAGGACGTTGATAAACTTTCTTGTTTATTGTCCTAAAGGTACAACATTTGTGAAATTTTGAGATTCCTTAATAAACTTGATAGTCCATTTAATTTTTATTTGATAAGCTTTTTACTTTATTATTCCATAGGGATAGCATTTGTGAAGTCTATTGATGCATCGGATGTTGTGAAAGATGCCGCGACTTTGTGCAATGTGTTTTCCGAAGTTATTGAATGGGTTGGAGTTGAACATGTTGTTTATATAGTGACAGATAATGCATCTAACTATGTAGCTGCTGGTAAATCGGTGCATGAAAAATATGAAACCAGTTTTTGGTCTCCTTGTGCTGCCCACTGCTTGAATCTCCTTTTGAAGGATATGTCTAGTATGCCTCATGTTGCAGAGCTTGCCAAAAAAGCTTCAAAGGTAACTGTGTTTCTGTACAATCATATAGTATTCTTATCTTGGCTAAGAAAAAGAGAAGGTTGGAAGGAAATCGTACGTCCAGGAACGACTCGATTTGCTACTACTTTTATCACATTGAAAAATATTCATGATCATAAGCATGATTTGCAAGCATTGGTTGTGGACAAACACTTTACTAGCCATAAGTTAGCAAAGGGTACAACAGGAAAAGCTGTTAGTGCTATCATTTTAGATAATAAATTTTGGAATGAATGTTTTATGATTGCCAAACTTATGGCTCCCATCATTAGATTACTAAGAATTGTAGATGGGGATGAAAAACCTTCTATTGGTTATGTTTATGAGGGCATGCAAAGGGCAAAAAATGCAATAAAGGAAATGTTTAAGCATAGAAAGAACTTGTATAAGCCATACACGAATATTCTTAAGACTCGATGGGATAAGCACTTGAAGCGCAATCTTCATGCAGCTGCATACTTTTTAAACCCCGCATTCATTTATGATGACAAGTATTGTGATAAGAGTAGGGTCATGCAAGCACTTCTTGATTTATTTGATATACAAGCTTTTTGTCTCGATGTGGCCAAAGTCATTAAAGAGTTGCAAGTGTATCGTGAAAGACAAGGATCTTTTAGTCGTGAAAGTGCTCTTAAAGTGGCAAAGGATATACAACCTGGTGAGTACCAATTTATAGTTTTAATTTTTAAATAATGTTTTAAACTTACATATTTATGTATATTTCTTGTTTTATTTAACTAAATATGTGTTTTGTAGATGAATGGTGGAGAATGTATGGGGGTAGTGCTCCAATATTGCAAAAGTTGGCAATTCGTATTCTTAGCCAAACTTGTTCTTCTTCGGGGTGTGAGAGAAATTGGAGTGTCTTTGAACGCATCCATACAAAGAGAAGAAATAGACTTGAACATCAGAGACTGAATGATATTGTTTATGTTACTTATAACTTGCGTTTGAGGAATAGGTATAAAAATTTCATTATGTCAAAAGTTGAAACATTACTTTTAGTTTTTTTGAAAAACATAATAATTCTGCTTTTTGCTATTGTAATGTTTTGTTATAGGGGACACTACAAGAAGGCATGTCGTGATCCCGTTGATTATGAATCCATTGATGAAGTTGATTTTTGGGTGATTGATGAAGAACCCTCTCCTAAACTTGATATTGATGAGATTGAAAATGTTCTTTATCATGATAGTGGTGCTATTCCAATAGTTGGTGATTCATCAAGAAGCAACGAAGGTTAATGTTTAATTATATCGAACATTCTTTGTATCTAACTTGATTATTTTAGTGTTGAAATTTTATTTTTCTACTTGCTTGTTGTTTAATTAGGTGATGAAGAACTTGATGCTATAGAGATTCAACTTCAAAGTGGTGGTGGTGGTGAAGATATTACTCAAATTAGTGAAGATGATATGGCTGACGTGTTTGAATATGAAGGAGACAATCTCAATGAATATTATGATGTTTGATGTATCTGTTATTTAGTTTCCACTTTCCACTTTCCAATAAACATTGTCCACTTTTGTTGAACTTAAATGTTATGGTTTGACGACTTTAATGGCATATTTGATTTGGTTTTGTCATTTTGAATGTTATATATGTTGAGTTATGACATTTGTATGTGAAGTATATATAACCGGTTCAACCACGGTTCAACCCCGGTTGGACCATCGAACCTTGAACCGCTGCCTTCACCGGTTCGATGACCGGTCCGGTTTTGTAAACCTTGATAAATACTAAACATTAAAGTATATATATTAATTTTAAAAGATATATAAACAATAAATATTAATATATTTACGTATGTAAAGTGTAAATAAATAGTATGTTATGTGTGGAGGAATAGTAACAATGGAATCAACAATAAATAGGACTTTGTTTTTTAATAATAAAAATATAAATCGATGTAGAATAAAATTATTGGTTCAGGTCTCACGTCCCTAAACTTTCCCGAAGAACACGGTAGCTTTGCTACCTTTCATGGTTAAAACATTTAAAAACAAAAAAAATAAAGTTTAAAAAGTAAATAATAACATAATATAAAAATCTGAGCAATCAAAACTGGTTCGGTTTGATTTGATTTAGTTATTACCCGAAAATATTAATATATATATATATATATATATATATATATATATATATATATATATAACATTAAAAAATATAAAAAATGTTAAGCTAAAAATTATATATAAATATTATAATATTATAAATACTAAACATTAAAGTATATATATTAATTTTTAAAACATATTAAAATATAAAAATATTAATATATACATAATTTTAGTATAAAATAACACCAAAAACTCAATGGCTTGACACCTCAACGTTACTGTTGCGCTACAATAACGTTGGCGATTAGCCATTATATTATAGTAGATATAGAAAATATGAATAACTCTGCCTCTATTTATGTCAATTCAGATATTGCCGTGTTTGAGTCCCAAAACATTGTACCTTTACCGGTTTGTAAATATTTTAAAACAAAAATATATAAATTTTAGGAAATAAATAATTAAAAAAAAATTCCATAACTTGACATGTGGCTTGCACTATTGTGCTATACTAAAATCAACATTTTCGCTCATTAATTAGTATTTTTTTTCGACCTACTTCGAGGAGTATCCCACTGCCAACTTGAGACGGGGACTAATCTCCCGCGAAAGTTTGTTCGGCACCTCGATGGGTGGCATCCCTCCCAGCTGAGGTGTTTTCCATACCCAAGGCTCGAACTTGAGACCTTGGTTAAGGGGCGAGAGACCTTTAACCATTCAAGCCAACAGCAGTTGGTCCCTTATTAATTAGTATAGATATAGATTTATTATTTAAAATAGAAAAAACAAAGGCAATGATGCAGTAAAAAAAAAAGTAGAATAAAAAAAATTGAAAAAAAAATATTTTTTTTAAAAAACGTAGTAGATAACAAAAAATTAATTAGGAAAAAAATAGTTAGAATAAAAATATATTTAAAAAAAGTATTAGAAAAAAAATAGAAATATTTTAAGCAAAAAAAACGTAGGGGGAAAAAAGGAGTAGATCTAATTAGAAAAAAATAATAAGAAAAATAAATATCTCCAAAAAAAAGTATTTGTAAAAAAAATTAGAAAAAAAGTATATTTTAAGAAAAAAAAGTAGTAACAAAAAAAATTAGAGAAAAAATATATATTTATGGAAAAAAAGTAGCAGCAAAAAAAAATTAAAAAACAAAAATATTATAAAAAAATTAATTAGAAAAAATTTAATTTTAACAAAAGTATTAGCAAAAAAAATAGAGAAAAACATATTTTAAGAAAAAAAAGAAGAAAAAATTTTATTTACAAAAAATAATTTTTTAAAAAGTAATAGCAAAAAATTTATATTTTATGCAAAAAAAGTAGCAGCAAAAAAAATTATAAAAATATAGTATAAGCAAAAAAAAGTAATAGCAAAAAACAATTAGGAAAAATTATTTTTAAAAAAAGTGTTAGCAAAAAAAAATTAGAAACAAAATTTGTATTCCATGCAAAAAAAAAAAGTAGCAGCAAAGAAAATAAAAAAAACATAAAAAAAGTGTTACTGAAAAAAATAAAAAAATTTAATTAGAAGAAATATATTTTTAAAACAAGTATTAGCAAAAAAATTAGAAAAAAAACATATTTTAAGCAAAAAAAAAGTAGTAACAAAAGGAGTAGGAAAAAAAATATTTTTTAAAAAAGTATTAGCAAAAAAAACTAATTAGAAAAAAAAACTTATTTTAAGCAAAAAAAGTAATTACAAAAAAAGGAAAAAAACTATTTTAACCAAAAAAAACTTAATTAGTAAAAATATAATTTTTAAAAAATTATTAGTAAAAAATAGAAAAAAACTATTTTAATAAAAAAAAGGAGTAGAAAATATAAATAATTAGGAAAAATATTTTTTTAAAACAATTTATTAGGAAGATAAAATTAATTTAAGAAAAAAAAGTAGTAGGAAAAAAACTAAAAATTTTAATTTTAAAAAAAGAGTTAGGGAAAAAAATAAATTTAAAAAAAAAACAAATATAAATAGAAAAAATATATTTTAGAAAAAATAAAAAAGGAATATTTTAAGCAAAAAATTTAATAGCAAAAAAATATTAGAAAAAAATATTTTCTAAGAAAAAAAAGTAGTAGCAAAACAGATGAGTAAAATTTGTTTTAAAAAAAGTGTAAGCCAAAAAATATTTACAAAATATAATAGAAAAAAATACATTTTTAAAAATGTATTAGAAAAAAAAAATAGAAAAATGCATATTTTAAGCAAAAAAAAAGTTGTAAATAAAAAGGAGTAGAAAAAAAAAGAATTACGAAAAATATATTTTTGTAAAAAAATTTATAGCAAAAAAAAATTAATTAGGTAAAAACAATTTATTTTAAGAAAAAAAGTAGTAGCAAAAAAAATTAGAAAAAAATATATTTGTAGCAAAAAAGAGTAGTAGCAAAATAAAATCTAGGAAAAGTATTTTAAAAAATGTGTTAGCCAAAAAATATATTTAAAAAAAGAAAAAATTGTTGTAAACAAAAAAAGTAGTAGCTAAAAAAAGTAAGATAAAAATAATATGCTAAGGAAAAAAAGTAGTAGGAAAAAAATTTTAATTAGAAAAAAATATATTTTTAACAATAGTATTAGAAAAAAACATATTTTAAGCAAAAAAACGGAGTAGCGAAAACAATTTAGTTAGAATTTTTTTTAAAAAAAAGTATTAGCAAAATAATTTAATTAGAAAAAAAGTTATATTTTAAGCAAAAAAAAGTAGCAAAAAAATTATATTTTAAAAATAGTGTTAACCAAAAACAAATAGGAAAAGTTTTTTTTAAAAAAATATGTTAACCAAAAAAATAAAAGCACTAATTAGATAAAAATAATAATTAGAAACAAAATATTTTTAAAAAAATTATTGGAAAAAAATAGAAAAAAATATATATTAATAAAAAAAAACTAGTAAAAAATGGAGTAGCAAAAAAAATTAAGAAAAAAACATTAGAAAAAAAATATTTTAAAAAAATGTGTTAGCCAAAAAATATATTTAAAAAAAGAAAAAAATTATTTAAGAAAAATAAATAGAAACAAAATTATATTCTTAGCAAAAAAGTATTAGGAAAAACATAAATGAGGAAAAAACATTAGAAAAAAAACTTTTTAAAAAAATGTTACCCAAAACAAATAATTAGGAAAATAATATTTTAAGCAAAAAAAGTAGTAGCAAAAAAAAATTAGGAAAAAAATTAGAAAAAAATTATTTAAAAAAGGGTTACCCAAAAAAATTGAAAATAAATAGAAAAAATATTTTTAAAAAAATAAAAAAGAAATATTTTAAGCAACAAATGTAGTAGCAAAAGAAATTGGAAAAAATTATTTTCTAAGCAAAAAAAAAAAAGTAGTAGCAAAACAAATGAGGAAAAATAATTAGAAATTTTAAAAAAAAAAGTGTTAGCCAAAAAAAATTTAAAAAATAGTTATTAGAAAAAAAAAATTAAAAAAAGTATTAGCAAAAAAAATAGAAAAATACATATTTTAAGCAAAAAAAGTAGTAAAAAAAAAGGAGTAGCAAAAAAAAACAACCAGGAAAAAAATATTTTTTTAAAAAGGTATTAGCAAAAAAAATTAATTTTCAGCAAAAATAATAGTACCAAAAAAAAATTTCTAAACGAAAATAATTAAAATAAAATATTTTTTAAGAAAAGCGTTAAAAAAATAATTAGGAAAAAATATTTTTTATAAAAAATTATTAGCAAAAAAAATTTAGTAAACAAATTTATTTTAAGCAAAAAAATATATTTTAAGTAAAAAAATAATTTAAAATAAAGTGTTAGCCAAAAAAAAATTTAAAAAATTAATTAGGAAAAGATATATTTAAAAAAAAATATTTTAAGCACAAAAAATTTAGGAAAAAAATTAGAAAAAAATATTTTAAAAAAAAGGTGTTAGCCAAATAAAATTAATTGGGAAAATAATAAATAAATAAAAAAAGAAAAATGACAAAAATTGTGGTGCTGACACGTGTCCCGCACTGTTGCGCTAGAGTAGCAAAAGGGGATCGGCCTTTATAAATAGATAGATGTGCCATCTATTATTCTGTTTAACAATTTTTAATTAAAAAAGAAAGTAAAATAATTAATCACTATTCATTCACCTTCCTCATTCTCTCCCCCCACCTCTAAGTCGCGCTGTCTCCCTTGTGTCTTTGCTCTCATCAGCCATTCAAGATTTGCAAATGTGTTTAGCACTAGTGCAATAAGTGTTTTTTACGTCAATTAAAATTGATTTTTTACGTCAGAATACTGACTGATGTAAATACAGCTGACGTTAATAGTTAATATTTTAACGTCAGTTGAGAACTGACGTTAAATATAAAACTATTAACGTCAGTTCTTTAACACAACTGACCTTAATTTTGTAAAAATTAACGTCAGTTCTTTCAGACAACGGACGCTAATTTTGTTAAAACTAACGTCAGTTGTTATAAAGAACTGACGTTAAAGGTTTTAATTTTAACGTCAGTTGTTTATTACAACTGACGTTAATAGTGTACTGTATATTTTATAAAATACTATTGACGTCAGTTGTATGATACAACTGAGGTTAATAGAATTTTTTTTTTAAATTCAGTTTTAAAATATCACTCCCCTCAGCTATCCCTGCATTCAGTAAATATCCCAGTAACACAGAATATCACACACATTACAGAATTGCAAAGGAAAAATAGAACAATGATCCATATGTATGCCTGTTCAGAAACAATATATATTTATTAACATAGGTTATAACTCAAAATAAATACAGAAATAAAAATAAATGTATACTAAGTTTAAACTACCTATATCAATATCCCTTCGTGATGATAATCACGAGTGGCATGTACATCGTCCACCTGTGTCTCCTCGATTATAGTGGGCATGTTTGTTGAAAAAGAAGGAGTCTCGGGAATATCAAGATTTGAATCTTCATTTTCATCACTACCATTATACATGCTTTTTCCTTGGAGAACCACGGACAACCTTTTGTTAGAAGGATCAGATGTAGAACACTTGTTTTGCTTGGGAAGCCATTATGAAAGGCTCATTTATATGACCTAACTTGTTGAGGTCTACCAATGTGAACCCCAATTCGTCGGTTTGTACACCACCGTTACTATCAACCCACTTACATTTAAATACCGGCACCGTAAGCTTAGTATAATCGAGCACCCAAATATCTTCAATATATCCAAAGTAAGGTGTCGGTGCTTTAACGGGTTTTGTGTCCTTTGCACTAGAGAAGTGCATTGCTTCGGCCACGATCATAACCCCACTATTTTGCATGGTACTATTGTTATCTTGTTCCTTTGTATAAAAGGAAAAGTTATTTATGTCGTATCCGCTCCAACATATGACGTTGAAGCTAGGCCCACGTGCTAGCCATCTTACGTCATCTGAAGCAGTACTACCATCCTTAAGCATTTCTTCCTTGAACCATGGTAAGAAAGTCTTGTTATGCTTGTTCAACAACCACCTTTCGCTCATTCGAGGGTTTTATTGATTGACTTTTCTTTTATGTTCAAATAAGAAGGGCTGAACACATTCGATGTTGTTCAATACATACAAATGTGCTTGAAGCACTTCCTCCCGATCCTTCCTATTAATTCTTAAGCCATGTGTACCCTTACCTTGACATCTGATCTCATCATGCCGAGGCTTAGGAACCCCTATAGGATCCGTGTTATGAAGTTAGTCCGAACAAAACTCAATAGCTTCTTCTGCAACATACCTTTGAACAATTGATGCTTCCGGACGATGAGGATTCTTCACGTACCCTTTCAAGATCTTCATGTAGCGCTCAACTGGGTACATCCATCTCAGAAAAAACGGCCCGCATAATCTTATCTCTCTCACCAAATGAACAATCAAGTGAACCATTATGTCGAAAAAGGAACGAGGAAAATACATGTCCAATTGGCACAAGATTGTAGCAGCCTCAACTTCCAAGTCATCCAACATACGGGAGTCAACGACTTTGCTACATATAGAATTAAAGAATAAGCACAACCGAGTAACAGCATGTCTCACATTTTTTGGAGCAATACCACGAATAGCAACGGGCAGAAGTTGTTGCATCAAGATGTGACAATCATGAGACTTTAAGCCAACCAATTTAAGATCACTAGAGACAAGCCTCTTCATATTTGAAGAGTAACCATGTGGAACTTTGATGCCCTGAAGACACCCGTAGAAACTTTGTCTTTATTTTTTTGACAAAGTATGACATGCTGGCGGCAAATAAGTCCGCTTACCATCCTCAACAACTGGAGCTAACTGCTCTCGTATACCCATAGCAACGAGGTCGAGACGAGCATTCACACCATCCTTTGTCTTGCCCTGAATGTTGAGAAGCGTCCCGGTCACACTATCACACATTTTTCTCCACATGCATCACATCAATGCAGTGTCTGACATCAAACTTGTGCCAGTATGGAAGATCAAAGAATATCGACCTCTTCTTTCATATGTTTTTCTCAGCAGCTTTACCTTTCTTTTTGGACTTACTGAATATAACATCGATGCCCTTTACCCTCTGATAAACCTGCTCTCCAATTAAGGCCGCCGACGCTTCTTCTGTCTCTTGGCATCCATTAAAAGCTTTTTTCATCTTACGATATGGGTGATCACGTCTAAGAAATCTCCTATGCCCAAGGTAAACCGTCTTCTTTCCATGATGCAACTGAGTGTAGCATGTGCCTTCTTCATATATAGGGCATGCTTTATGCCCCTTGACACTGTACCCGGACAAGTTACCGTATGCTGGAAAGTCATTGATGGTGCAAAATAACATGGCACGAAGCTTGAAAGTCTCATGAGAATACCCATCAACTACATCAACACCTTCCACCCATAGCGTTTTCAAGTCTTCAATCAAGGGACCTAGATAAACATCTAAGTCATTTCCCGGTTGCTTTGGGCCCGAAATCATCATAGACAAGTGAAAAGTGAGAGTATGGTATTTATAGAGATAGTGGCGCCATCTTGGGAAGGATCTAGAATTGATGAGTTGTCTTTCTAAAAGGATTCAAATGCAATTAAGTTCAAAGGACCAATTTGCAAAGATTCCAAAAGTTGAAGGACTAGTTTGCAAATTGTCAATAAAATATCATGATGATGATTTTGCCACATTTAATGCAAGCTTATCTTGAACAAAGTTGGCTGATTTTTGAGTCAAAGATATGTTAAGACAATTCAAGAATATTTGAGAAGATTATAGAAGCTTGAAGAACAAAGTGGAAAAATGTAGAACATTCTAGAATTTTCTTGACTCATCCAACAACAATGAGGGAAGCCATCAATCCTTATGGGCTTGCGCATGGTCTGCGTTAGTTTGGTCTTGGTTTTCATTTTTGTGGGGCCCACTTGAAGATTTAAACATTAGGCTTGACATAGGAACTTGTATAGTTTCAAATAGGCTTTATGGAATCAATCCATGAACTAGAAAATTTTGGGCTTCTAAGCCACGACCATTTGAGATTGGGAACAAGGATTCTAGCCCAATTCACTTGAAAAAAACTTAGAAACTAATTTAGGGACAAAAGGGTAATTAACAGAAAGTTCAGGGGCTTAAACGTAAAATTCCTAAATTTTCACTTTAACCCTGAAAAACCTTCTAGACTTAAAAATATGATTCATTCCCTTGAATCATCTCAAAATACTAAGACAAACCCTCTATCGGCTCTTAGAAACTCCAAAATTCCCTCCGTCGTCTACCCGATTACGTGTTCTGCCCGTAATACGTAAATTATTTTATTTTTTCTGAAAAAATCTAAAAATACAGAATTGTATAAAATAAAATACTAAACTTAAGTCTTTCGTTCACGAATTAAAATTAGGTCTTTTGAGCAGTATTATTATACTGTCAATGGAATTCGCGGGCCGGGTTTCGCCTGACTTTCCAACCTAAATTTTAATCGTAGCTTCTTACGGTCAAGTAGGATTGAGTGGTAAACTCCATTTATTTAAAATAATTTTCTAAAACTCAAATAAATTTATAAACATATTTATATGTATTACTGTTATTTAAAACAGTAAAATACAGGGTGTTATACAATTGTTATTAGCTTTGATTGTAATTTGTTATTATCTTTGATTGCTTTCAATTAATTTCAATAAATTTTAATTTTTAAAATTTCAATTAATTTAGTTTCAGTTTTTTTATAAAAATAGTAGAAATCAGTGTTATAAAAACTGAACCGGTAATCGACTTAGTCAGCGCACTGGGATAATGGGTTACTGGTCGAACCAGTGAGTTACTGGTTGAACCGGTTGACTCGGTATACATTAAAAATATTCCAATAAATTCATAGGATAAGATAACATAATTAAATAAATAATTAAGTCCATACACTATTTTTTCATTAGTTTGTACTAGGGTTCAAGAATTTTCGAAGCCTCACAATATTACATGGCCCAATACACCGAAAAACCTGAAAACCCTAAAAATTAATTACATTCCCACGTTGCTTTTCAATCTTCAGCCGCATACTCCTTTCTTTTTTCCTGTGTTATGCTTCTGTACAACACACAAGTGATAAAACTTCTCCCATTCTCTTCCAGACATTCATATTCCTCTTCACTTCTTCTCTCTCCCTCTCAGCTCCGATCGGGTTAGCCGATTTCCAAAACCATCAGATATGAAATTTTTATCATGCAAAAAAATCCTATGTTTATTTTTTACCTATTTTGAAATTGAATACAACTTTTTTAAATATATCATCAAATTTTCAAAAGTTTTATTTTATTTAATATATTTTATTAACTCCAGCGAAAATATTTCCAATCTCATGACCTTCCCAGGTTAATAGTTTATTTTCGTTTTTTTTATAAAAACGATAGAAATTTGATTTTTCTGGTGAGGACACGTGGCAGACTCTCAATATATAGGGGATAACTTTGTATTATTTATTTATTTATATTTGTTTATTATTATTATTATTATTATATTATTATATTATTATTATTAGATTTCCAAAACCAACAGATATGGAATGTTTATCTACAAAAAGTTTCCTAGGTTTAATTTTTTTTACCTATTTTGAAATTGAATACAATTTTTTTTAAAATGTCATTAGATTTTTAAAAAAGTTATATTTTATTAACTCCAGTGAAAAGATTTCCAATCTCATGATTAGGGGTGTGTAAAACCCGGCCCGACCCTAGAACCCATCCCAGCCCATAGTGTTCAGACCGGGTCTGACCCTAACCTGCAGAAGAGAATGGATGAACTCCCGTCCCATTTAGTGACACGGTGTCGGGTCAAGGACAGATCCGGGTTGAACTTCGGGTTACCTGGCCCGTCACACACACACACACATACATATATACATATATATATATATATATAGATAAATATATATATATATATATATATATATATATATAGGGAACATATCAAGTGAGAAGGATTTATTTATGTGAGAGTGAGAGTAATAGGAGCAAATCATAGCCATTAGATCCAATTATGAATGGTCAAAATTAAAACACAAAAGTCATGCGACTTTTTTAAGTTGGCATGTGACTTTTTAATCTTTTAATTATGTTTTAATCTTGACCATTCATGATTTGATCTAATGGTTATGATTTGCTCCTCTCACTCTCACATAAATAAGGCACTCTCACTTGATATGTCCCCTATTTTTTTTAAAGCATAAAGGCATGCAAAGGCATCATAATAGAATAAGGCATCCCAACTAGGTTGACACCCAAAATCCTACCAATCATATGCAGCATACCTTATTATTAACAAAAATATGAGATATGTCCCATATATATATATATATAATTCTACTTCTACTTTTATCACTTTCTAGCTTACGTTTCATGCACGATCACTAAGAAAGAAGTATGAAGTATGAAGTAAATTACTAAACTTTTACTCTCACATCTCATGTATCACACCGGCCCAATTGGTGGCTTTTAGAAAGCTTTTCGTCACTTTTATAACATTGAAAGAATCCCGTTTGATAAAAGGATCCTGTTTTTAACCATGTGATTTTGGTAACATGAACTTCAAGGAAGCATCGAACAAAAGGATATTTTTTTTTTTGTAGATTTAAATAAGTTTTTGGTCCTTGCAAAATTCATCAATTTTGGTTTTAGTCCCTATAATTTTTTTTTAGGATTTCGTCCCTATAATCTCAAAATTTTTGTAAATAGTCCCTACCGTCATCTTTTTCCGTTATCTAGTATTTAGGGGTATCGAGGTAATTTCATTTTATTATCCGACTAGAAAATTGTTGCTTTTTTTAGGCCATTAGATTAAATGAACAGAGCACCCCTCTCCAGCACAAATCTCATCCATTCAATCACCAAAAAAAAATCTCATCCATTCATTTAATCTAATGGTCCAAAAAATGCAACATTTTAAATATTAAAAAAAATAAAAAATCCCCAAAATCCTTGTTCTGTTTGACATCCCTCTCCAACCTCCCCCCTACATGACACCGCCAGTCACGGCAAGCCGCCGCCGCCGCCGCCGTCGGTGACGGTGACCCTCCATCGCGCCACCATCACCATCGTCACGGTCCAGCCTCTGCTCCATCAAGCCACCACGCCCAGAACCATTCTATATACTAACTAACCGCCATTACCAGAAGATATGACGCTGCACTAGTTTGAGCCATGAGATGTTTTGCTTTCCCCCTTTCTTTTCAATTTGATCATTTATCGTAACATGATTTTTCTTCAATCTAAGAGTGCCATTGTCAAGTTTCCATGGCTTTTAAATTGAAAGGAGAAATGTGGCACTGTAGCTTCTTCCTGCATTTCTCGAAACTTGACCTCAGAACTTCAATATTCCATCAGACTTCAACATCCCTGTCCCTGACGGCGGCGCGGTGCAGGACGGAGCACAGGCTGGAAAGGGATGTCAAACAGAGCAAGGGTTTGGGTTTCGGGGATTTTTTTATGTTTTTAAATGTTTAATTTGTTGCTTTGTTTTTTTTGCCATTAGATTAAATGAATGGATGAGATTTGTGCTGGAGAGGGGTGCTGGAGACACCTGAGATGCCCTGACGTCTCATTAAAGAAAACCCATAATATTTAGGACTTAAACATATTATAATTGTTATGCGTATATATTAAAAACGACAGAAAATAAAAAACTTAATTAAAATATATACAACATATGTAAACATACATACAGCACATAACTATAAATCTATACATACATGTCGGTACTGAGCTGTCAAGGGATTCCCATGAGTAGGATCCCGATATATATACAAACTAGCGACATCAACAAAATACATCAAAAGCCAAAAAGAAGATACTTCACCGATGCACTCCACACTCCGTCCCCTCTCAAAATACAGTAAAACCTCACTCACACCTATACTGATGGCACTGGCCTGAGCCATCATACACTACCACCCTCGTCTGCATCCTGGGGTCCGGTAGGTCCGGACACTCCTCCACTCTCACTGGAAGAGCTCATGTCCGACTGTCACTGAAACCTCTGTCTGTAAAGCCTACTATCACTAGGATGTAGCGGCCGGGAAGACACCCGCGAAGACTCTGAAACTGTACCCCGGACCTCTGGAGGTGCTGGCACCTCTTGAAGGGGTGCTAGGTCCTGGATGGGGGCAACTGGGTCCTCCTCCGGAATGGGTGCCAACTCGGGCTCTGGCACTGGTGCGGGTGTAGGTGCTGGTGCAAGCCCAGGTACAAGTACCTCAAAGGGTACCATGAAGGGAACTGGGGCCATGCCTGGCATAGGTAGCATGGGCAGCATATGTCTATCGATTGTCCAATCGGGAACGGGAGTGTAGTACCAAAGCGGAATGTGATGGTAAAACCTATGGGCGGTCCCTGTCCTAGCCCAGAGGTAATGGACATCAGACCCGTATATACCACGAAGCGGGTGACTAGATCCACAAGCCATCCGTTCGGATCGATGCACTCGACCTCAAAGGTTCCCGAGGTGGGAAACCCCGGGTCCTGAGTCATCCACGGGTGATCCTAGTGCGCCATTAACTATATCTGGATCTGTGATACAAAGCATATATATACAAACACACCAAAAGAATATGGGATAAGAAGCCATATAACATCAAACGTGGAAAGGGTTTGGCAACATTAAATTAAATAACGGCACACTAAACATCCGTTTCCAAAGTATGGGTATATATATAACACAATCATCCTCAATCCACATCTAGGATCTTTCCTCTACCTTCCATCGTGATGCAATGCAAATGTTGTATGAATAATCTCATCAGGTATCAGCCATATCTGGATATCACATCAATATAATCGACACGTTCCAAAGTCCCCGGTGCACACCCTCGTCCGCAGATGGAGGGGGCCCACGCAAAGCAATGGCACTATTGCTACACAATCCAGTGCATACCTCTAAACCCCGGTCAGGGTGCTCATGCAACGCATGAACTATAGATGCGACTAAAATTAAATCATGTCTGCGACGGTCCGCCGTTAGCCTATCCCCGGGAATTCTCCCTCCGAGGAATAGACCCCTACCACCATGTTTCAGGTCCACACGACCATGTTGCAGGTCCACCATATCAGAGACTGATCAGCCGTTGGCTCATCTAGTTTTATAGCTAGTATGACCGTGGTTTTGTGCTAATTTTATATCATTTTCGCCCAAATTAGACTGGATTGTCTTTAAGTAGCATTTTGAGTCCTTAAAGTATTTTTAGGTTAGTTTAGTTAATTTAGAGTCAAATAAATCACTTACTGCTATTTCTTGTTTTCAGGTTAATAAAAAGAAATAAATCTGGAGCTTTCGCCCCGCGAGAAGAGCATTCGCCTCGCGAACCTGAAGCGTGACTGTTCCAGAATTTGCAAAGCTCTATGTCTCGCCCCGCGAATCCATTACTCGCCTCGCGAGAGTGAAGACCAGAAGCCATGACTTTTCCATTCCTCGCCTCGTGAGTAGTACTTCACCTCGCGAGAAGACCAAATGCTGCAAGATTCGCCTCGCGATACAGTGTTCGCCTCGCGAGCCAGCGGAATCCAGGAATTGTATTTAAGTGTTTTAGACAGAACTGAAGAGGGGCTTTTTTTTATCTTGTTTTTATCTTTTGTTTTCTTTTAGTTTAGATAGTTGTTTTACTTTTGTAATGGAGAACTAGTCTCCTAGATTAATCTACTGTGATTGGTTTCCATTACCGTACTTGAGGTTTTGTAATCCCTGTTTTGTTTGTTTTTCTCTTTTCAATACGATGCTATATGCTTCTGTTTGTTTAATTCAGGAGTGTATAGTGTTGTGTTGATTCATTTCGGTGAGGTTATGTTCCTATACTTAATCGCGTTTGTTTAATTCGCGTGTGTTCGTTCATGTTCGTTTAGTTCATGAGGGCTTAACCCCGTTTGTTTAATTCGGTAATAGGAACATATATCCGTAGTAGCGATTTCGTTTGTTAATTGTTGCTACAACTGAAAGGGGATTAGAATCTGCTTAGGGCTTGGGATTATATCAACCAATGATAGTGGGAAACCGAGAACAGTGGGTTGATCGTCTTTAGTTTATTTGTTAATCTCTTAAACTGCTCTGTTTTCATTGCTTTGTTTTGTTTTGTTTTCTTTATTTTATTTCAATCCAAACCCCCCAAAACTGATTTTCTGTTAATAATAGCAACCTAAGAGTCCTTGTGAGACGATACTCGAGTTGTCGCTTCCCTATCTACATTATTTTGTAAACGCTCGTTCGTTTTGGCGCGTGGCGACAGCGCGACCAAAAATTGGCGCCGTTGCCGGGGACTATTGTTGTGTTATTAGCAGAGAAAAAAAAAACATTTTTGCTGAATTTGTCTGGTTCTGGATCTTACTGATAAGCTCACTTATTTGAAGCAATTGTTTCAGCAGAGAGAGTTTTGTGGCATGTGCGGCTCTCCTGAGCACCTGTATGAGGCATGCCCCATTCTGACAGATGCTACTTATTGGCCTCGAGCTTATACATTCCATCCTAACAATCAAGGCAAAAAGCTTGAAGATAATGAAGAACCTGTGGAATCAAATGCATGTGTTGAAAGTGATGGGATGGATGAACCGTGCGCTGAAATTCCAGAAAATCAGACCTTTACTAATTCAGTTTCTTTTACTACATGTACTGACTGTACTGACACTAACCCGTGTGCTGTTTGTGCTGAGTTTCTTGACTCTATTTTGCAGGGTGATAGTGAGAGTGATGCTGTTTGTTCAGCCGAAGTTCCAAATATACCATCCATTGAGCAGCCACCCTCCTTAGAGCTCAAGCCACTTCCAGACATTCAGACCTTTTCTGATTTAGTTTATTGTAACATATCTACTAACAGTACTAACTCTAACCTTTCTGTGGTGTGTGCTGAAATTTCTGCAGGCTTAACAAGTGATGGATTTATCAGTGCAGTGAATGAAGAACGTGCAGAAAATGAAGCAACACCGGATACCCCAGCTACCTATCTGCCACCTCCCCCCGTGGAACCACCGGTGATGGAGTTCAAGCCTTTGGATTTTTCACTGTGGCCATTTCAAGAGGTTGAACCCCACTTCTATTGGGAGGATTTTATGGACAAAGTTGAGAAAGAAGTCAACTGTGACCTGAAGGGGAGCGAGAAGTCCGCCGCACTTGGCGGAGTTACCAAGATTATCAAGCGCCCGCTCTCATACTTATGCTGTAGGCCATGGGATCCGGGAGGATCGTACTGCAATTTGAGCATCCCTTGGCCACTGTATCACAGACAGTGGGATCCTGGTGGAACCGCCTCCAATGAGTTTTTCTAAACCTTTTCCTTTTAATTATGCTTGCTTTATTTCTGTTTTGTTTTCAATAAAGCTCCTGAATAATTTGAGAAGCTCAGGAGTTGTGTTGAGTCTTGTGTTGGCAAGTTTGCTGGATTTGATTAAGTTTTGCATAGCTGGATTGCATGTATGTGTTAACTATCTTCCCCCTAGATTTTGAAATTTTTTTTTTTGAAAAGTGAACCCCATGTGATTGAAAACTGGACTTTGAGATTTTGTTGTGATGACATGATTTATGATAAGTTTGGGGTGATAGGAAGCACACATTAGGGATATAATCTCTGTCAAACAATTTGCATAAATGTCCAGGTGAGGTTTTGAGCCTCCAACATGTTTTTGACTGTGAGAATCACTTTCAAGTTGCACTTTCCTGAATTTGCTTGAATCTCTTTTTGGTTTGCATGTTTATGTGTTTGCTTCAGATGATTTAGGCATTTTCTTTGTAAATAACTACTTAGCCTAAAAATAACCACCCCTAATGCATGTTCCTTAGTTAGCCCCATTGAGCCTGATTAGCCTGTTACTTCTTGATAACCTAATGTTATAAGCCCAAAAATCTGGAAAATCATGTTAACCCGATCTTAGGATTAGGAGAGCATGGAATCTTAGAAAGAAAATGGGTGCAAGAAACTAAGTTTGGGGTGGCTACAAGGTATGATGTGCTGTTTGGGATTGAAAAAAATAAAAATATATATATATATAATAAAAAGGTTGGAGCCAAAGGCCAAAGGAAAAGCAAAAAAAGAAAAAAAATCTATAAAAAAAAAAGAGTATCAGAAGAAATGGCTGTAGTCACTCAAGGCAAGTGAAAAATGAAAAAAAGGAACTTGAGTTTAAATTCAAAGTGTAAAAAGCTTATGCTCTCTTAGTTCCTAGGGACTTCAGCCCAGTACCTTTGTTTATCCTACCCTTAGCCAGGCCCCATTACAACCCATAAAAGACCTTTTGATGTTGCATGCATGTTTTCTGTGGGAATCATTTGGAGATGAAAATCAAATTTATGGGAAGTGTTCTTAAAAGTGAATTGAGTGAAATGTTGATAGCCTGACACAAACTGAGCGATTGAGTGAACACTAAATGCCCTTGTGAGGAAGGCAGTTGTTTGAATTTGGTGATCTCCCTTGTGTGTGTAACTTGGATCCCCTGCTTAGATTAATGATTGTTTGAATGATGAAATTCTCAATTGTTTAGAATGAATGATTGTGGGGATTGCTTTGCTTGAAAGGGGGGACATTGAAGAAAACTGTTTTGATGAAACTGCTTGAAATTTGTGCAAGGTTGATTGAATCTTTTAAGCTTGCCAGGTCTTGAGTCTTTTTAAGTTTTTGAGTTTTAGTTTGCTTGGGGACAAGCAAAGTTTAAGTTTGGGGTATTTTGATCAGTCGCTGGCTCATATAGTTTTATAGCTAGTATGACCGTGGTTTTGTGCTAATTTTATATCATTTTCGCCCAAATTAGACTGGATTGTCTTTAAGTAGCATTTTGAGTCCTTAAAGTATTTTTAGGTTAATTTAGTTAATTTAGAGTCAAATAAATCACTTACTGCTATTTCTTGTTTTCAGGTTAATAAAAAGAAATAAATCTGGAGCTTTCGCCCCGCGAGAAGAGCATTCACCTCGCGAACCTGAAGCGTGACTGTTCCAGAATTTGCAAAGCTCTCTGTCTCGCCCCGCGAATCCATTACTCGCCTCGCGAGAGTGAAGACCAGAAGCCATGACTTTTCCATTCCTCGCCTCGCGAGTAGTACTTCGCCTCGCGAGAAGACCAAATGCTGCAAGATTCGCCTCGCGATACAGTGTTCGCCTCGCGAGCCAGCGGAATCCAGGAATTGTATTTAAGTGTTTTAGACAGAACTGAAGAGGGGCTTTTTTTATCTTGCTTTTATCTTTTGTTTTCTTTTAGTTTAGATAGTTGTTTTACTTTTGTAATGGAGAACTAGTCTCCTAGATTAATCTACTGTGATTGGTTTCCATTACCGTACTTGAGGTTTTGTAATCCCTGTTTTGTTTGCTTTTCTCTTTTCAATACGATGCTATATGCTTCTGTTTGTTTAATACAGGAGTGTATAGTGTTGTGTTGATTCATTTCGGTGATGTTATGTTCCTATACTTAATCGCGTTTGTTTAATTCGCGTGTTTTCGTTCATGTTCGTTTAGTTCATGAGGGCTTAACCCCGTTTGTTTAATTCGGTAATAGGAACATATATCCGTAGTAGCGATTTCGTTTGTTAATTGTTGCTACAACTGAAAGGGGATTAGAATCTGCTTAGGGCTTGGGATTATATCAACCAATGATAGTGGGAAACCGAGAATAGTGGGTTGATCGTCTTTAGTTTATTTGTTAATCTCTTAAACTGCTCTGTTTTCATTGCTTTGTTTTCTTTATTTTATTTCAATCCAAACCCCCCAAAACTGATTTTCTGTTAATAATAGCAACCTAAGAGTTCTTGTGAGACGATACTCGAGTTGTCGCTTCCCTATCTACATTATTTTGTAAACGCTCGTTGAACGCGCTGTCGCCACGCGCCAAAAAGAACGAGCGATTATAAAATAATGCAGTATAGTGCGACAACTCGGATCGTCTCTCAAGGACTCTTAGGTGTTGTTATTATTAACAGAAAAAAAATTAGAAATGGGGGGTTTTGGATTGAAACTAAAATAAAGAAAACAAAGAACAAAGAGAGAAAACAGAGCAGTAAAACAGATTAACAAATAAACTAAAGCGATTAACCTACTGCTTTTGGTTTCCTAACTATCATCGGTTCATGCAAATTCCTAGCCCTAAGCAGATTCTAATCCCCTCCCGGTTGTAGCAATAATTCACAAGCGGAACCACTACTACGGATATATATCCCTATTCCCGAATTAAGCAAACGGGGTTAAGCACTTCGTGAACTAAGCGAACACGAAACGTACACACGCGAATTAAGCAAACACGATTATATATAGGAACATGATATCACCGAGATAAACCAACACAACACAATATACTCCTGAATTAAGCAAACAGAAATATAAAGCATGGCATTGAAAAGAGAAAAGGAAATGAAAACAGGAAATACAAGAACCTCAAGTATGGATAAAAACCAATTACAGTAGATTAATCTAGGAGACTAGTTCTCCATTACAAAAGAAAACAATAAACTAAGAAAAACAAAAGACTAACAAGCTCAGAAACTAGCCAAAACTGGCTAATTCTCACTTCCTCTTCAGTTCTGCCTAAGACTACTTATATACACGTTTCTGGAACCCAAGTCCTCGCGAGGCGAAGCACTGCTCGCGAGGCGAATTATGCGAAAGGTCTGCAACTCTTGGTCTTCTCGTGAGGCGAATTATGCGAAAGGTCTGCAACTCTTGGTCTTCTCGCGAGGCGAGCATAGCTTCGCGAGGCGAACACTTCAAATTCCCAAACTGCAACGCCCGTGACCTTCCACACGGGCAAACCGTGATCGTCTCTGACTTTTCATGGTTGGATGACTCGCGAGGCGAACCATTTCTTCGCGGGGCGAACCAGAGACCTTGCATTTTCTTGGAACAGTCAGCTTCGGGGTCGCGAGGCGAACAGTCTTCTCGCGGGGCGAGAAACTCCAGAGTTATTCCTTTTTATTAACCTGAAAATAGAAAGTAAAAGTAAATACTTTATTCACTGTAAATCAACTAAATTAACTTAAAAACACTTTACAGACTCAAAATATTACTTAAGGACAATAAAGTCTAATTTGGGTAAAAATGATATAAAATAAGCACAAAGCCAAGGTCTTTACTAGTTATAAAACCAGTCAAACAGAGGCTCATCACTCGTTCGTTTTGGCGCGTGGCGACAGCGCGACCAAGACCATGTTTCAGGTCACCCCCTAGTGCCCTAACCGCTCATTATAATCTCATAGATAACCTCAAAATAATATCATCTCACCAATCTCATCCTTATATCACGATAATCATCTCGGTTAGACACTGCTAACTCATATCATATGCATTCTCCAATACATCATCATGTCTCAACATAGCTTATATCTTACTCAACCGCTAAGCACAATCATAACACTCATCATATCATCACAATCATCATCATGTTATCCGAAATCATCATCATATATCATCGTGTCATAATATCATTTCCAAATATAATAATCATCACAACATTATAATAATATTAAATATAACATAGTCTCAATACTTCCAACACTTATAATATCAATTACCAATACCATATCAAACAGTCATGCAGACAATCACAAAATAATAAAATAATCATATATATATAGCGTAATGACAATAAACACACAATTTCTATATCATCATCGGTACCACTAAGTAGTCCCCAATGTGGTATAGACATTGTCCGTTACTCGCTCCCATGTAGGGTTTGGGTCGCCCCACACCATTATCGAATTAAATGTAACCGCGCAGTTTCCAACATTAAATAGTTTCTTTCCCCCACCTGGAGAGTCGTACGATGCCAGAAACGAAGCACAACGAGACGTCCTCTAATCTCCTCGATTCTAACCTGTATGATTCTATGGCCTCAGAGCTTCCAAAAATTCACCTAAGCAACACATTACGAAGCGCACGTTACTAGGAGTTCATATTTGAAAACGGAATTGAATTCCGACAAACAAAACGAAAGATATTACGAGAAACATAACGAAGCGAGGTTCGACATAAACGAGGATGATTTACCATCGGTTTTTGAAGAAACGAAGAAGAGAATAATGTAGATATCGTCGATACGAATGCAACGATGTAACCGGAATCGGAATGGGAGGATCGAGCACCTCGTTCTCACACTAGAACTCCTCTCTCTCTAGATTTTCTCTCTTCCTCTCTCCAAACTCTCCTCTCTAATCTCTCAATTTTCTCTCAATTCACTGCTCTCTGTTTTTATTCTTCTGATACCTAAGTGACTTAAGTCACTTAGGCTTTTATTTTTTGCAAAGTCACGCAACCACGCTCAAGCGTGAGGAATTCCACGCTTGAGCGTGGAAAGCCACCATGCCATGCATCCACTCACAGGCTGTCATGTAAGCCCTGATGACACGTGGAAAGTCAAAGCATGGCCCTTGTCTGGTTGACTTGGGCACTTGAGCACGGATACACCCACGCTCGAGCGTTGATGTCTGACAAAAAGTCAACTCTTTGCGTTCAGGGTCCGTTCGACGTCCGATTGTTCTCAAATTTGATATATAGGCTTATTAGGACCTAATAAACAACCTAAAACCATAAAAAGGCCTAATCTCAACTCTAACTCCAAAAATCTTATTTCACACTCAGATGTCTCAAAGACGCTAACCGAGAAACCCTAGTTTTGTTCCTATGTTCCAATTCCCTCGATAATGATGCGTACTTGCCATGCAAAGGTCTCTAAGCCTCAAACAACATCCCAGCTATGTATTCCAAGTCCTAACCCTAAACCTCATACGTAAACCATACATAGAATCACGGATGTTACAACACCCTGCAGGAGACCATCCAAATCCTCTTAGAATGTTGACGCTCAAATTAAAAAACCCAGCAACCACCCAAAGCCTAAAAAACTCCCTTTTAAACTTTATTTATTATTTAGTTTTACAATATTCCTTTTCACTGCTGTCTTTTATCAAACATAGCATGATAAAACTTAAAAATTCCAAAAAGCGAAAAAAAGAAGAAAAATGCAATTTCAAATCATAGCAGCGATTGGGTCTTGATGGTAAAAGGATGGCTAGGCGGGTGCAAAATTTGGTGGTGGCTGAAAGGATAGAAGAAATAGGAAAAAGAAACATGGACGCATGGAGAACGAGAGATGTGCAGAACGTGGGTTGAGGGCATGTGACCTTTTTTTATTTGATGTTTTAATCTCAGCCTTTGATTTTAATCTAAAGGCTTGAATCAATCCCTCTCACTCTACTAGTTGAAGCACGTCCAATTACTTTGTGTTAGTACTCCCGTCTGCTGACGTGGCAAATGGACGCGAATAATTTTTTTCAAGATGGACTCGGCTATTTTTTCAAAATGGACGCGGCTATTTTCTTCAAATGGACGCGGCTATTTTTCCAAATGGACTCGGTTATTTTATGGACGCGAATTCTACAAGAACAATCAGAATCTTATTTCAAGAACGAGAATCAAGAAAACAGATTCTGTTAATCAGATCCAAATCTGTTTTGATTGATCCCAACGACTATAACATGTTTTCTATATAAAGAGGGATCAAAGGAACACTTAAATAACATATATGAATATCATAATGAGACACCCCGTGGTCCCCCGGTGTTTTGTTAGATTAAATCCTTCTTAATTAAATTCTTAACCACGTACGTAATGTGAAAATACGTAAAAATGAAAACCTGTATTAAATAGGCATACAACTTTGATTTTTATTAAGCATCACACCATAGCTAAGTGATGCTTACACACATAAGTTTTACAACATAAAACAAAACACCGTTAAGGGTATCCTCACAGTAGGATCCCTTATAGGGTTATACTTAAACAAACTATTATTTAGCGGAGAAATATAAAACGTCTTGTAAGACTCACTGGCCCTAAAACACTAAACTACATTGCCGGAATCAATAGCTCTTCCTCCCGCATCCGGTTCATACGGAGTTCCATCTAACTCCTCCGCAACTGGTTCCTCCGTTGGGCCTTCTCGTACGATCACATCAAAATACAATACAACAGACTACATATAGGGGATAAGAAACAGTTCTATCATCAAAAGCGGAAAAGAATCATAGCATAAAATATAATAACCGTCAACCACACACATCACACATAACTAGCAATCATCCTCAAATTACGATATCACCATCTACTCTCAACTCATGTAATTCAACATTTCTACTAATATGGCCATCTATACTTCTGTCACACTAGTCAGTAGTCCAGAACTATTTGGGGTCAAAACTCGGTGCACCCCTATTCCTTTATCTCTCATAGGAAATAGTGCGTAAGCACAATATGCGTCACTATTTCCCCCATTGGAAATAGCACATAAGCACATAATAAATAATAACTCGGTGCACCTCTATTCCCTTACCTCTCATAGGGAATAGTGCATAAGCACAAGTATGCGTCACTATTTCCCTCATTGGAAATAGTACATAAGAACAAAACATATAGTAATTCAATGTGCCACTATTCCCTAATTTCGAATAGGAAATAGTGCATAAGCACGATATGCATCACTATTTCCCCCATTTGAAATAGCACATAAACATAAAAGACCTTATAATTCGGTGTGCCACTATATATTCCCTAATCTCTAATAGGAAATAGTGCATAAGCACGGTATGCGTCACTATTTCCCCTCAAAATAGCACATAAGCATAGAAGACTTTTTTACTCTATCTCCGATGGGATAATCATAACAACACGTCCAGAACTAAAAGATTATAATTATCAATGCATCTATATGAATCTCACTACCTCGCATCAATAACAACCTCAAGCTCTTATCATAGCCTCCACTTATATTCTATGTCACATTTCATCCAATAGATAATTTAATTTAGCTAGGCACCTCTAAGTCAATTCATTCTCTCACCCAAACAATTATCTCCCGAACAACATATATCTTTGTTTAAAATCATCTAAGCATAGTATTAAAACTAGATAGATCATGCATAACACATTAATCAATAGAATATTCAAATATCTCAATATCATATAAAGCAAGTTATCACAACCAACCCATAATAATCAAATCAAATAAATAACAAAGTCAGACTCTGTCACGGCCTGGCCGTGATAGCCATTATGACCGTGACAGAAATCAAATGCATGAATTCTACAAAACAGAACCTGTCACTGCCTAGCCATGACAACCATCACGGCCGTGACAGACGACAAACATCCTCAATATCATAAATATTCAAACACCGAAATAATACGTCACATGCAGATGGAATACCTCAACCAGCGTATCACAGTAAATTCGATAACATAAAATCAAACATCCTCAAATACTTAAAATCAACTTAATGTCGATAAACCTACAATCCCCGAATCCATTGGTTTTACAGAAAAGTTTTTCAATGTGATTTTGGTCTTGTCGATTACTCAACTATTAGTAGGGTTTAGGTCGCCCTACACAATTATTATAGAATATACTACTTATCGATTCCGACGATAGTATGATTCTTTCCCCCACCTGAGTTATCACCGGAAACACGAAAACGACGATCCTCGTTATCCCACCATGAGTTAACAAAACAACCTTCAACCAAATCAACAATAAAACAAATTAATCAACAACTCTAAATATGGACATATGGTACTAGGTTCGGTCAACTCATCCATATGAGGGTTAGAGTTCTTTTCTCAACCTAAGCTTTTGGATACTAATTACTTAGGTCCTAGGTAGCTTAGATAATTTGATATAACTTGAAAACATGAACAAAATATTCCAAGCCCTATTTAATTGAATTTTGGCCTCACATAGAAAAACAGGCTAGGATTTTCCAAATCAAAATCTCTTAGATAAATGATCTTAGAGTGTTAGAGAGCATGAATCAAGCATTTGATTTCACAAATCAATCAAAAACTTTTCAACCCTTTTATGTTAGGGTTTCGGCCTCTATAAGAAAATTAGGCTAGGGATTTTTGTTGAACCTAAGCACTTGGATTTAAGCTATACAAGTATTATAGAACTTAAATCAAGTACTAACTTTCAAACAAAACAACAAAACATGAAACCCACTTTTATACTCAGTTTCAGCCTCAATTAGAAAAATAGGGAAGGAAAATGATTTTGATCACATGCTCTTGGATAAAGAAAGTAGGGATCATAACTAGATCATAGAAATTGGTTTCACATTTTTATATTTTTTCTACTATTTTCTATAATTATTACAAGTTCTAGATCTAGAAATGGAAAACTATGAAATATGAAGAACAAAAGCTTAAACAAGAGATGAGATGATCATGTTACCTCAAGTTAGGAAATTAGAAGAAGAATAGATGATGATCTTGGCAAGCTTTGTAATGGAATCACTTGGAGTTCTTGAAGAATGAAAATGGAGTTTAAGTGTTTTTGGTGAAGAAATGAAGAAGATGAGTGAAATGGGGAGGGAGGCCACGGTTTTGGGGGTATATATAGGAGTATCTTATGCCTTGTTTGGTTTGTTAAGCTTAGATTAATAGCTTTTAGGAATATTTAATTAATATAAGATTAACCATAGTTAATAATTAACTTAACTAAGGTTACCTTGCTAACTAATGTTAATTAATATGTGGATCACATTTAGTGGAGGGTGTGGCTGATTTTGGACCACATAAACTAACCATGGTTCCTTGACCATGGTTAAAATCTAACTTAACTTTGGTTAAGCTAAAAGGGCATTTTGGTCATTTCACCTAAATTTACATTTAATGCTTCATAAATGCTTGGTGAGTCATGGTGGTGACTCGCCCCATAACTCAGCTCCTCCGGTGTCCGGTTTTGTCTCTGCAGCTCCCTTCTCGACTCCGTCGGTCCCCCGATCAGGGTTTTAAGCCCGTATAAAAGCGTAATATTTTGTTTTCGACTGAAATTTTTTAAACTAACCAAACTCGTTGGAAATATGATTTAAATGTAAACCATTTCGTTCACGAGTCAAAATTAGGTTTTCTGATCATTAAAATCTTACTGTCAGTGAAAACACTGACTGTTTTTTGTCCGAACTTTTACCAAAATTCGTCCGAATAAACATAATATTTTATTTCTGATCAGAAATGATCACTAAGAAAGAAGTACGAAGTAAATTACTAAAATTTTACTCTCACATCTCATGTCTCACACTAGCCCAATTAGTGGATTTTAGAAAGCATGTCCTCACTTTTATAACATTGAAAGAATCCTGTATGATAAAAGTATCATGTTTTTAACCATGTGACTTTGGTAACATAAACATCAAGGAAGCATCGAACAAAAGGATCTATTTATTTTATTTTATTTTTTGTAGGTTTAAATAAGTTTTTGATCCTTGTAAAGTTCATCAATTTTAATTTTAGTCTGTGTAAAAAATTTCTTAGGATTTCGTCCCTGTAATCTCAAAAATTCAGGGGTACCGAGGTAATTTCATTTTATTGTCCGACTAGCAAATTGTTGCTTTTTTAGGCCATTAGATTAAATGAATGGATGAGATTTGTGCTGGAGAGGGGTGCTCTCCCCTCTAACCTAGCCTTGCTAACTGTGCCTCCCAGTAGCCGTCAGCCAGCACAAGACGTATAGCTCCGATGCCCATTTACTCGTGTGGACTGAGTAGAGGTGTTGCCTCTTCATGGCACTGGTGATCGAAAAGCAAATCACGCTATTCATGTTTGTAATGTGCGATCAATGGGGATGGTGTTCTTCCACCTTGAGATTTGATTTTAAAAGAGAATAATATCATGAAAACTCAGCACCTTAATGGTCTTATAGTGTACATGGCCTTGATGAAAATTACTAAATAAGTAACATGTTTTTATTTTGATTTACCAAATAATTTAAATTTTGATTATACAATAATACAATCAATTAATAAAAGAATTTTGTTAAGAGAACTCAAATGTTGAGTGCCTTAGAATTCACGACTCTTTATAAAAATTACAGAAGCGCATCTTTGTATTAGGAGTTTAGGACCCATCACAATAGTCAGTACTTGCATAAGTTGAATAAGGTGCACAAGCGTAAAGCATTAAAATGTTCAAAACCCCTTGAATTGGGTGAATGAGATGTGGATGCATTAAAGTATTCAAGTTTTTTCTAATAGCAATCTAAATGAAATTTGAAACATGATTCTTCAAAATACTATTCGAGGTCGAGTTGTCACCCAAGGTCCTCTCCTACTTGGGTTGGGTTTCAAACTTAAGATGCCTCGTCGTGGAGGTAGGATCGGCCCAAGAGTGAGTGAGATTTTGAGTGAGATCTTTTTATTGTAAGTGTGGTAATCTACTTGGATAAGATTAGGCCTTTTTGTTAGCATACGTGACCTTTTTGCTTTATAAAAAGTAAGAATAAAAATTTTGTTTTGCTGATGGGACTAAAGCTAGGGTTTTATTAGTTTCACCCTTAGGCCGGCCTTGCATGGAGGACCACATGCACTCAAGGTATATTCACCCTTATAAATAGTTTCTCTGATGACTTCAGGGATGACAATGGGTAGTATCTGGGTAAGGTACTATAACACTCATCCCTATACTCTCATTTAAAAAAAAAAATACTCATACCCGGTTTCATGCCCTCGTGGGTAACAACTTTAATAATCGTAGCATTATCTGTTGGGTACCTAAGTATCGGTGTACCTATTACCCGCACTTTAATTAACTATGAAAAATCAATAAATAAAAATGAACATTAATTAAAAATACAATTATAATTCAATTGAAAAACTACTGAAAGACCTTTCACACCTAATTATAAAACTTTACCCACAAAATTATTTAACTAAATTAAAGTAGAACATAGAAAGGTTATAAAATGCAACAAATGATATTATAGATGCTTCACAAATAATCTACGCTCCACTAATCCATCAATTGCAGCCAAAGTAGGTACTAGACCCTACAAACAATGTATAATTAGTTTGGGACATACAAAATACAACCTAAAAAGCTTGGGAAAGCATTGTTACCTTTTGCTGGTCCGATATTGGAAACATTTGATTGTTTGCATCCTTCCCAATGGTAGCCAACAATTGTCCTCCATAAACCCCCTTAAAAAAATCCATCCAGACCAATTAAAGGCCTGAATGTGGTTACAAAAGCTGCTTTGTAAGCCTGAAAACAACCGTACAATCTCTCAAAAACTGGACCATGATCTCCTAGTTCACATTTTGAATAACAGTGCTGCCCGGATTGCTCATCCTCAACTCCTCGCAGTAGCTTCTCAGGTGTTTAAATTGATCCGCCACAGCCCCTTGAAGCACCTTTAGTTGCCCTTACCTTAGCCCTATAGGCTTGGTGTTTTGATAAAAGGACCCCCATTTTTCCTTGGCTTCCCCAATTAGCGATCTAGTCTTCGTTGTGGTGTGTGTCTCAAAGTGGGCATAAACTTCCTTGCAAGCCAACTTGTTTTAGCTTGCCTATTCTTTGCAGTTCTGTGGCATGTGTGTTTTGTTTTAGAGGTCACTACTTGATAACAATAACTGACTGAGGACTTGGATATCCTATCCTAACATAAAATGGGCACCCTTTCATGCATCTGATGACTACTCTTTTTTGTCATTTTTGACCATATAAACATTTTTTTCTCAAACATTGCATACTCTTTTACAGTGTCTTTCACAAGAACCCTTGATGCAAATATAAGACCTAGCTCAAAAACCACTTTCTGATTGTCTTGGGATAGCTTAAATTTGAGAAAATTCTTTCTAATAGCTTCTTCTTCACTACTGGCAGCAGGGTTGTCCAAGTCCTCACTTTCACCATTTCCATCCACAAAGTGTGTAGCGTCAGTTGTCTCATGATTCCTAGAAGAAGCTGCTTTAACATTACCAGCAGCTATATCGAGGCCCATAAGAACAACATTGGGCCCTTGGACTGGGCCATTTGCAGGGGTACTACTCATTGGTGGGTCAAGTGTCTCGGGTGGCAGGCTAGCTGTCCAGTCTCATTCCTCATCATACTTACTATCATCTAGACTAACATCAGACTTAGTGTCAACCTCCAACTCCTCAGCAACAAAGTCCTCATCTTCAGAGTCAGAAAGCTCAGATTCGGCCTCCACAGTAGCCGCTGCAACACCTTTATCAGTCACAACTTCTCCTAAATTATTAACTCTACCTTTCTCTAGGTTTGGCTTAGCACTATCAGACTTATTATCAGTTACAATTCACATGTTGCAATAAAATATTGTTACAGTTAATGTTTTTTTTTTTTGAACAACAGTTGACTAAATTTTAAATAACAATATATTTATTAAATTCTTAATGCAAATTCAATTGGGCAAATACTCATGTTTTTACCGCTTTATATATATATATATATATATATATATATATATATATATATATATATATAAGTTTGAAGGTAATGACATAGAGAAAGAGCTGAATATATTCTGTATTTCTTTTTATAGTTTTTCTGCTTTTCTTATAATATCTTTTCTGGTCAGTCACTACCATCATTATTTCTTAATACTTTGTCAAGGTTTTCTTTCATATAGGAGGAGTTCCTATTTCTGATCAGTATTTGGTTTACGATCTTCTCTATAATAATGTATGGTGTACTTTGTTGGCTCATGTTTGTATGTTACTACATACACCAACACCTATCCCAGTGCAGGATCATGTTATGCCTTCGCAAGTTATCTCTGAATCCCTTCCTATTCTTTTCTTTCGCAGTTCATTTCCACTTGAAGGGCTATGGTGTCTCTGGTACCCTGATCTGAGTCCATAAGACAAGCATTAGTTATGCATCTTTGTTCCTTTGTTTTGTCATTTTTTTTTTCCTGCTTTCTCAGGGTATCTTCCGCATGCAACTGGGGAGACTAATCCCTCAAGCCGATAGGACCACAAGGGCGGCAAAGCTCTCCCTTGAGAGTTTTAACGTTGTCGCATTCCTAGGATCAGGATTCAAACTCGAGACCTCAAGCCGGAAGAGATCCGTACCATCTCATCTAAACGTTCTTGGGTCTTTTGTTTTGTCTTTTATTTAGCCATTTGCCAGTTTTTGTTCTTACAAAAAAAAAAAATCCTTTGTTGTAAGGTGATCTTTCTTTCTTTCTTTCTTGGTCTCTAAATTGTTTTTTATTATATTTTTGTTGCTGTCTTGTTTTTGAAAAAAATTGGGTTCCAAATTCAAATAACTTGGTTTAGCTTTGTAATTTTTTTTTTTGGCTCAAAGTTCGATGCCAGGGTGGTGCATAGTGAACAATATTTTGGCTTAAGTATACTGACAACATTTTGTATAGGTGTTGGTCCCGTGTTTAGTATACATTTTGAAACTATAAATGTTACTCATGGATTGGGTTAGAGTACCCACAGTATTCTCGTTAATATATCTTTGTTTATCCAAAAAAAACTTGCTTTAACTTTGACCCTTTGAAGAAAAAAAAAACCCTTGTGATTCCAATGTTCATTATTGCTATTTTTCTATCAAGCATATATTTAATTCCTATATGATATTGATCATATTTTGGCTTTTGGATGAGAAATTAATTGTTTCCCTTGAGATATATCTGGTAGAAAATGATCCAGATTTTAGACAATATATTTGATGCAATGATCTATGTAACATCCCCTTCGGCATTACTTCATGATACGTGCGGAAATAAAATAAAAATTCTATTTGATGGTTACTTTCAGAAAATTAATTTATTATAAGGCAGAAAACTCCGGTGTAAAAATTTTCTTTAACGGAAAGCTCTAGAAACATGATACACAAATTAAAATAGTGAAATCATATTGAATATCTTTACACATTCATAACAAGCACTACAACAGAAATGACTTTAGATAGCGTTTCCGGATGCCTTTTAATAGCGTTTGTAACCGCTATCTATGCCACCACTATTAAAACTCGTTAGCAAAGATAGTATTTATGAAGTGTTATTAAAAGGTGACTTTAGATAACGTTTCCGTGTACAAACGCTATCTAAAGTCTGACTTTAGATAGCATTTGTTAAAACAAACGCTATCTATTCCCCTTTTTTTTTTTTAAATTTTACATATTTCTTACTTAACTTTACCTCCATTCCTGCATATTGTTTATAAAAAACATCCTCATAAAAAGAAAAAAGGGGGAATAAATACAATCATAAGATCATCCTCATAAAAAGGATTATAAAACATAGGCGATGCCCAATCTGATTTGCAGCTTTAAATTAATCTATTAGTTTAATAACATTGTTAAAAACCAATATTCAAACATCAAGCAAAAGCAAAAATGGGTATACCGGCTTAGACAAACACCAAATATTCTAACAATTGAGATTTGAAGTACTGACATGACATCAATCCTCTAACATGAAAGTCTGAAGGAAAAGTTACATGTGAACATAAATTACACTAAAAATAACATTCCAATGCTAAAATCAAGATTCCTGTCTGATTTTTTGCTTCTTTGAATTTTTTGGCCAGTGTCCAAGGTTGAGGGTTCCCCATCATCAGCATCTTGCTCTAGCATTATTGGTTCTCTCTTCTTTGCACTCCTGTGCAATTTTTGAGATAGCTAAGCAAAAGTATATACATTTTAAAACATATTATTTTGACACAAGGAATATTAGAAGAGAAAAACCTGTATGGGAAACAACTTCCAAGTTCTTATCCAACCAATGAATGTTGCCTGTGTGATCAGGAATCAGCGAGCCATAAACAATAAGTTTTCCTAAACCATCAATATTGAATAGAGTCATCATTTATCATAAATATTAACATTTTGTAATATATGGTCACCTCTTAGGACTTTTACAATTTAACTTATGCATATAGAAAATAGATTCTTCCCTTCTAACCTAGGGTAACTTCTAATATTTTTGCGTAGGAATCAATGGATGGATGAGGGAAGAAATGTCACATTTTTCTTCCGGATGATTTTTGGGCTCAATGGGGACTATGACCTCTTTGGCAAACTTGGTTTCTTTACTTTTTCCCCAGACAACAAGGTATAAGCCTGATATAATTAAGAAAGCTACGATAATCCTGCACCTCAAAATTGAAAACCATAAGATTACCATAGCACAAACATGTTAACAAAAGCACCAAAAATCCAATTGGAAATTTGGATTCCCTTTAAGTAGATAGCATATTTGTCCATTAGAAAAAATTTAAGGAAACAAAATGAAATTGAAGTTGCTTGGATTATAGGAACCCACCCTCCCAAGAAGAATTCTTCACCTGAAAGAATGGATGCCATCAACTGCACACTCTCATACCTGCACTTCTTCACATATAGAAGTGAACAAATAAGGCTATAAGCTTTAAGTATATCATCATAGATTTTTAAGCTTTAGAAGTTAAAGGAATGTAACTTACCTGAGTAGTGCAGCCATCATAAATGTCAGGGCTGGAACAGAGTTTTGCATAGCAGAAGCAAAAGTAGGTGATGTGTTTTCTAATCCTACTAGGTAGAATCCTTCTTTCATAGTTATTCTGCAAGAATCAAAAGTGAGATTTTAGAACTACACAAATATGTTTTGTCAATTTATTGATCAATGAAGAGAGAAATTACCCAACTAGTCCAAGTAGGGAAAATTGTATCAGATAATAACTTGTCAGTGATAGCCTGTCTTTCCTTACATAATGAAAAATAGATATGAAACAACAGAAAACAAGTGAGATAGTTGAAAGAGGGATAATAAAACAGTTCCTATATATACAAGCTATTAATCTTATGCATACTTGTCTAAAAAATATGCAAGGGGACCCAGAAGAACCAGAGCAGTGATGTTTCTACAGACAGGAAGGACAAGCTTGCTCACGCCTGTATTAAGAGCAATTCTCAGAAATATATGATTTCCTGCATGACAGAATTGTACAAAATGTTGGCCAGTCATCTGAGAAATATTTGACTGCCACACGCTTCCCATCGAAATCCGTGAAGAAGGATGTTCTTTACAGAAGGGCAAGAGTCCTGAGAAAAACAATTCAATTCTATGATAGAAACAAATTAGCTTAGACAGCCCAGACCAGCAATGGAGAAAAACATAAAATAATAAAAAAAAAAGACCAAGCTAAGGCCTCAAAAACACAACCCTCGTTACATCAGCCAACATCAATGGGTTATTTACAGTGTCTTGTTTCTAATTTATTTTTTTCTTACTTCTTTGATGTGATTTAAACTATTAAAAATAATACCTAAATATCAAAACTAGTCCTCAACACCTAAATATCATTACTGAAGATGGACAACAGGAGGAGAAAATAGAGAAACCCCAATACTTGAAGAATCTGGTAAAAAACCAAAATCAGGAACCAAAACATATTTAGGGTTAAGCAATTTCAAATGATAGATAGTAACACTTGAGGATTTAAGCAAGAAAAGCATAAGAACCATTGAGATTACCTTGAAGAACATAAAACCCAAAATGGAACCCTAACCACACAGTATGAAATCGGAGTTGTGGTGGCGCAAGGGAGGGGAAAACCCCAAAGCTGTTGTTGGTTTGGTGTTAAGCAGAGAGGGAGATGACGGATGGATCTTCGAACTCATCTTCTTTTGCTTTGAAACCTTCGAAAAGGAAATGACGAGAGCGAGTTGGGAGAGGAAGAGTGACGAAACGAAGAAGAAAGAGGAAATAGGTTTGCCTTTGTCATTGCTATGAGGATGAACGTTGATTTCCATTTCCGAAGCAAAGAGATACCATACAACCTTCTGGGAGGTTTTCTGAGACCGAGAGAGAGCTTCTGGGAATGGAAGGATAAAGGATGCGCGTGCGGGTATATCACCTAAGATAGCGTTTCCTTTAGGAAACGCTATCTTTGGTATCACCTAAGATAGCGTTTCCGTGTGGAACCGCTATCTTTTCCTGCAGTGGCACTTTTAATAGCGGTTCCACACGGAAACGCTATTAAAAGTCCCCCCATCACTTTTAATAACATTTCCACACGGAAATGCTATAAAAGGTGCGTTATTAAAAGTCTATTCTGTTGTAGTGAAGGTTGCCACGACATACACTGTTTTCTCAAAGAGTCTCATTTTCAAAAGAGAAAATTATAACAAAGACTAACTTACAATCTCACAGGTAAATACTTTTTAATTATACAACTCAACCAAAATTCCTAAGCTGGTCACTCTACAAGACAGTTATTTGAAATACCCTCGTGACATTCCCACTAACGAATACTTCTTCAAGCATCTAGAAGTTAAGTCCTCGAATGACTTAGTCAATTCCTTCGCTTCATCCGTACTAGTGTACCAAAGTACTACCGTAGTCTAGAATAAAAATGATATATTTGTATGGGTGAGACGCCAATATATGGATTTAACACAATAGCTACATGTGAGACATAACAGAAAACATACGCATATACATTTTCATAAAAGCATAAGCATTCATAACAAGGCAATAGTTAATCAATGGGTTTCACACCCCAAACATCATCGTTTGAAAACTTATGCATGAACACTTCATATACATCATCTACAAATCGCACTTAATCTCATGAGATATCTCAACCGTGGTGAGTTGATCAGGCTCGATTGCTATACAAGGCAAAGGCATGCCGCCAAACCCATTGCACACTGTCCAAAACCGAGGCACAGTGATAACATCGTAAATGGGGTTTCATTGTTCAACCGTGGCACAATGAAGAAAAATCGTAGCATGAAATACCTGACTCCGCAAGGTAATCACACATAAAACCGTGGGCTCGTCTGCCAAATGCATGCAGAAACACTTTGTTCTTGACACTTTTCTTTGTGTTCAATTTTTCCTTGCCGAAGCTCAAAAGCTTACGACCAATCATAGTTTTAAACATCTTAAAACTTTCATTAATAACACAGGACCTCAAAGTCCGAGTGCTCAATCACAAAACCCCTCGACCGATGCACCAGTCATAGGTTCGTGGTAATAGAAAACATCTTAAATGTTTTAACACAGTAGATGTCTACAGGACCTCAAAGTCCAAAGGACACCAAGTCCATAACACAGTAAGAACCTTAGTACCCCGACGTCTCGGTTACCAAGTTCCAAAACACTTTTTAACACATTCAAGTAAAACCTTGATTCGGAAAATCATTTCAAAAGGGAATTACTTGAGGCTCAAATTTGTTTAAAATACGTACTGCCGCTTTAGAATTACTTGCCGTCGATACTTTTCTAAATTCCCGTCAAATAACATTTTTAAAGTCATTTAAGCCTAATATTAGCTATTTCCACTTAAATAATTTTATAAAACCATAATTAAGTTATTTTCAAAGATTAATTTCATAAAATAACATTTTATAATATTACGGAATTTCTTACGTAAAAATTAGCAGTACAAAGATATTTTCACGGTTATGTCCTCAATGTGACTCATAGTTCACTCTTACACCGATAAATCATTAAAATAATGATATTTTCCAAAATTTCTTATTTTTCCCAAATAAAATTTTCCATCAATATTATATTCCAACATTTCTCTAAAAAACATTGAATATAATTCATAAATCTTCTTAAAGCTTTTATCTTGTTAATTGATTGTGCACAGACCAATGTCAGGCTTCTCAAACAACAATCAACAACAATATCATAGCAATTATCCCAGGAAGATCATGCATCCAATCACTATAATATATAACTGCAAATAAATAATTAAATGCAGATAAACACACAGATAAAAATAATATAACTTGAACCAAATTAAACAAGCACCACAACCACAGATAAATAATACAGACCACACACTAATCACATACAGTTATTGGGAAAAATCCCTCAGGTAAGCTCCCCTTACCTCTTGAAGATTCAAGCTTTGGTTTCATGAACGACTTTCCGATTCGAATCCGGTTTCCTCCGCGCAACTCAGGATAATCCACTAAGATTTATCCTTCAACAAATCACAACAAATAAATCATAAATCCAACAACTAGAAACACCTATATCCTATAGATGAGGTTCGACCATCTCTCATTAAATTGGCTAGACATGTTAAAATTTTGCAAGCTTTTGGATTAAGGATCCTAAGCATTAGAGATACATGATTAAGAATCAAAACACAACAAGTGAAACAAAATCCTCTAACTCCACAAAGAGTGAGGTTTTGGCCATGACATGAAAATTAGGCTAGAGAATTTATTTTGATACAACACTTTGGATCCAACATATACATGACATGGAAAGGTGAAATCCAAGTTCACTTGCTAAAGAAAATGAACAAAATCTCCTCCACCCAATAAGCAAGGTTTCGGCCATGAAGTAAAAAGTGGGGAGTAAATTTAGGTTTGATTCAAGCTCTTGGATTATGAATATATAGATGATTACAAGATCATAGGAATTGGTTTCATGATCATAGGATTTTTCAATGATTTTCTAGATAATTTCAAAGTTTCAAGATCTAGAAATTGAAAATTATGAACAAACCTTTAAATCATGAAAATATATGAAGAACATATAGTTAAATGATGATGAGGATCATGTATTACCTCTTGGAATTGAAGAAAGGTTCAAGAATCACTAAGTTGCTTCACAAAGTAAGCTTATGGAGCTTAAGAATATGTAAGAAATTGAAGAAACTTGGAGAGGAAGATGATGAAATGAGCAAAAGGGGAGGGGGGTGCGGTTTCAAGGGGATTTTATAGGGGAGATCTTAGGCCTTGTTTGGTTCTTAGCTTGTTAATTAATGAGTTTTGTGATTATTTAATCAATATATGATTAACCATAGTTAATAATTAACTTAACTCGGGTCATGTTGTTAACCATGACCAAAGTCATGTGGCTCACATTCAATGAGAGGTGTGTCTGATTATTGTCCACATAAACTAACCATGGTTCCTTAACCATGGTTAAAATTTAATTCGACGTCGGTTAGGTTAAGCATAGGGTATTTTGGTCATTTCACTTGAAAATTCCCGATCAATAAAATTTGAGGCCGGACTCCTTGTCCTCTCTGCTACATCAACCTCTTCTGATATCTCAGCTCCATAATCGACTCCGTCGTTTGCCCGACTTATCCTCCGAATTAGGTTTTACGTGTTTTCTTAACGATTACTTCCGAACAAAATAATAGTATTTCATTCCTAACGAATTTTTACGAAATGTGGAAAATCGTCTGGGGAAAAATATAAAACCTAATGGTTTCGTTCCCGAGTCAAAATTAGGGTTTCTGATCAGTAAAAACTTACTGTCAGTGAAAACGCAGAAAACATAGACCGGTTTTCGTCTGAATTTTCAACCCAAAACTTCCCCATAACCTTATAAGAATAAGTATGACAGGGAAATGATCTTAGTTTATCCAAAGTCATTTTCTAAATCTCGAATAAGAATATAATCATTTATATAATTATTACCGATATTAGAAAGCCAAAAAATCGAGGTGTTACAATCTATATCGTGAAACTGTCACTCTTTTGTAAGGGCTTCTTCAACTGATCATGTCACAGTTCTTCAATGTCATTATTTATGCTGTACCACTGTTTTCACACCTTATCTACATCTAGGTAAGGTGCAAGTTTGAGGTTTATGTATTTACACCAAACCAGACCTTAAAAAAAATGATGTATATGCACTATGAAAATGACTATTTCTCCATTTTTAAAGGCTGTGATTGGTAATGGGAAATGGAATGTAGTATATTCCTATTTCCTCTAGCTATCTAGACATTCTGACAACATAACGAGACCATTGAAAAATAAGCTTGATTTTGGGTTTCATTTAGTAAGTGGGCTTTGGTTATCTAAGTAAGAGCCCATTTCTAAAAACAATGTCTAGATTAGTCCATTCTAGAAATATCTCTTGTAGTGAAAAATCTAGAGTTTAGTAGAACCATTTGATTAAAATGTGTTGCCATAATCTTAGTCATTGGTTAAGGAGGCGCCACTAGTATAAATAGGGGGTCATAGTCTTGAGTTTGTATCAAACCAAAAAGCAAAGTGAGTAATAATACACGTAGCCCCTTCTTCCAAAACTATCAAGTTTCTCCCATTCTCAAGTCTTCTCCAAATTCTAAAATTTTTCATTCCAACAAATTGGCATGCTAGGAATCTTTTAGTAAGATGGAAATGGTGGTATGGTTCCCTTCTAAGTCCCTACGATCAACAAGAGCAACTACGACAATCAGAGCATCAAGATGGAGGATCTCCTTGAATCAAGAGATGTGTGGGAGATGGTAGAAAAAGGGTACAAGGTGCCAGAAAATGAGGCTAGTCTATCCCAAGCTCAAAAGGATAGTTTGAGGGATTCAAGAAAGAGAGACAAGAAAGCTCTTTATCTAATTTATCAAGAATTGGATGATGATGCTTTTGAGAAGATTTTCGGAGCAAAGACCGCTAAGGAAGCATGGAAGAAGCTTCAAATCTCTTACAAGGGAGCATATCCGGTCAAGAAGGTATGTCTTCAAACATTAAGTGCCGAGTTCAAAACATTGCATATGAAAAAAGGTGAGATCATTTCTGACTATTTTTCTAGAGTACTAATGGTTACCAATCAACTAAAGAGAATATTTTGAAGAGATCAAATTGCTTGGAAAAACTTTTGATAAAAGATTATATGGCTCAATGATCTTAGCCTATATCAGAGCTGGCATGCCGGAAGAAGGGGAGAATTAACTTCAAGAAAAGGATGAACAAGAAATATATGCAGGCTGTGAGGTTTACAAAGCATTACTTAGAGCCTACTCAATGAATGGTAATGTTGAAGGAGCACAAAAGGTATTTGATGCAATTCAGGTGGCTGGTATCTCCCCTAATGATAAGATATGTGGTCTTGTTATTAATGCCTATGGTATGGCTGGGCAAAGTCAAAAGGCTTGCATTGCGTTTGAAAACATGAGAAGAGCAGGTATCAAACCTACTGATAAATGCATAGCTTCGATGCTGGTTGCATATGAGAAGGAAAACAAGGTAAATAAAGCATTAGAATTTCTAATAGATTTGGAGAGAGATGGCATTATGGTTGGTGAAGAAGCTTCTGGTATACAGGCCAGGTGGTTCCGAAAACTAGGAATGGGATCAATGACCTCGAAGGTAGCACTCCTGTTGATGATTGATTACTTTGCTTATTTGTTAAATCTTAAAAACATTTCTGGAACTGGCTCTGCCCGGTGCGCCTTACTATTAAACGACGGTGGATGGTAGAATTCTGAGGACAATGCAGCCAAGGGGTTATGCATTTGAACATCTGTCATGGAAGAATACCATAGGACTGTAAGATTTCCATTCCTGTATAAATGAAGTGTTGAAAATGATAAGATTATGTTTTGAAATTATCTTTGGTTGAATGCATGATCATATTTCTTAAAATCTTGTAGAAAATTTGATAATCCAATATTGCCATATAAAATATTCCGAGAATGAACATTATTCCATCAACAAAATGCTTCCCTAAAGAAATGGGGTATATAAGTTTGGTTTGGATGGTGCTAGGGTCCGTCCTAAGATTTTTAGTGTCCTGGGTGAATTCAGGAAATGGTGCCTTCATAATCATTTGAAGACCGTCCTCCTTGCATTTTTTTGCTTCAAAATCATTAATAATCCGTTCAGAATCAAGTTTGTTTAAAAAGTCATTTTCAATAGAAATCAAAGCAAGACTATTCAATCTACCTTATGACATAGTAAATCACAAATAAGATTTTAACAATTTAAATTTAGAAAAACTTCTCTCAATTGATGCAACAGTAACATGAATAGTTAATATTATCCTATAAGTTGTGCATGCATTAAAAAAACAATTAAATGTCTTCAAAGAACTCAATATCATAAAGCTTTATTTTTATTCAACTGTTAAAACTTCTCTGGTGACTTTTAATTCTTCAAATAGAACTTTTTCATCAAGATCATAAGAATTATCATATTTTTGATAATTATTAATTTTATCACTCTATTAATAATTTTTTTGGAATAATTGTTTTTGTTGGTAAAAAATTAATTATATAAAAATTTATTTAATATCTATAATATTTTACCTACTATCTAGTGCCTCCAAAAAAATGGGGCCCTGGGTGGTCGACCACCTCGACCGTGCTCAGGGCCACCACTGGATGGTGCAAATGTCTCAATATTTAATATACATGGCCAGGTAACTGATGAAATTCCTAACAAAGATGATGGATGCCATTGACAAGAAATAGTCACTTATCATGGCTTCTTAGCTGTTAACTAATGAGTGTGATTGTAGATTGTAGCTATATCAATGCCGGGATTAAGCATTGATGATGATGGCAATGTTGATCAGAATATTTCATGAAATTGAGAGGTTTCTATGGTACCGAAAACTAAAACCTGCCCTTTTTGAGATTCTGATTAATTTATCATAAATCAATGTTTTTTAATTTTTGGTTCATTTTTATAATAATGAATGAGTCTAAAGTTTATTAAATATAAATTTTATTCCAATTGTAGTGGTCTTTGATTGGTGGGTGGGATGGAGATGTATACTATTTTAAGATAGAGTATATGTATAGTATGTGAGTGTAGGTGTCACTTAGGCATCCAAAATAGTTGTACAAATAACATAACTCTAAATGAAAGTACAAGTTTAAAGATTCTTGGTTATGCAAAAACACATGTTGTCAATGAATCTCGCCCAATTCTTCCTAAAAAAAAAAGGTCACTAACCGTAGGACCCATCTCAGATTTTGTTTCCACTCTCTTGGTTTTCCATTGTAACTTGTGGTATATTTCTTTGTCAATACTGTTAATTATATTATTTTTCCTTCCAATTTCAATCATTCGTTTGAACAATGTCATTTTCTCTTTCAAAAAAAACATTTTTTTTGCCATAATTAAATAACTAATTATAGCCCATCCAATTAGAAAAGTGTCCAAATTTCTATCCCACTATCTCACAAAACAATAGTTTAAGACAAAATATGATAGAATGATAGTAAGGTCTTTATTTTTGTTGTTGTGTGTTTGGGATATCATAATTCACTTGAGTGAACCTCAAATTCAGCTACAACTCTACTCTTCTCTTTTAATTCCATGAGATTTTGGCGAAGGTAGGAGGGAAAGGCAGCTTCATGTTGCTGTGTTGTTTTATTATTATTATTATTATTATTATTATTATTATTATTATTATTATTATTATTATATATTTTTGTTATTTATTTAATTTTTGAATTTAAAATTAAAATAAATAAAAATGGTAATCTGATTATCCAATCCAAACCAACTCAATTTCAATCAGATCGGTTCGGATCCATAGAATTTTTTGCAAAATTGATTCAATTCAAACTGGTCAAATTTAATTGGATCAGATGCTAAAATACCTCAAATTCAATCTGACCTGATTACACCCCTAGATTGTACGGGATGGAAAATGACATATGTGTCTATACTATATTCGATAATAAAAATTTTGAATAGAACATAACATGACATTGGATTAAAATAGAAAAGATGAAAAAAAACAAAAAACAAAAAAGACATCTTATTTCATCCTATTTTATTCACGCACCAAACACTACCCTAGTGTTGGGTGGACAATAAGCTATGCACAAAAACGGTATAAGGAGACTTAATTATAGAATCAACTGTCCATTAAGATGCTTGGACCATGTTTGAGGGGGTGTTTTCTCAACCTTGTTTACTCTCCCTCAATCCAAGCAATCCCCTCACTCTTACATATAACTACCTTTACCTGTAAAGTTCCCAGATAAGTTCCAATATCCTAAATGTTGCAAGCATGAAGAACATTCAACCATATATAATAAATCATTAATATTTAAAGGATTTTAATGTATCTTTCCCTTTTTAGATTTCACTATGTAAGACTCAATGACTTAGAGATTTTGATACATGACAAATACAATTTAATGTGTGTGCAAGTGTTTTAGTGTCAAATTGCAAAGACAAGTATCAAGCAGTGATCAACAAGTTCATTAAGCAAATTCAAGGAAAATATTCAAGGAAGAACTTGAAGGAATCAATGAGTTGCATGTAGAAATCAAAAGAGCAAAGTCAAAGATCAAAAGATCATCAAGACCAAGCTTAAAGGAGAATTTTAGATTTAAGTCTTAGATGATTTGTAAGAGAAAGAAATCTCTTAGTCACAATATAGCTCAACTAAAAAGATGCATGAAGAAAATCAATTTTCATAACCTGCATTAAAAGGAATAAGTTTTTTCTTAATGCAAATTATTTTTGGAAATAAGAAAATTATTTGTCAGGTACAATCATGTAATCAATTGGATGTATGTCTGCCATTGTAACTGACAAATGAATTTAAAGTTCTTGATTCAGTAACACCTATGCACAATATGAAATCAGATCAGTTATAAATGGTTAACTGAATACAACACTGTACATATGCTATGTACGCGTGTATTCAAGTTTCAGGAAAATCTGATGTTCATTAATACATAGATATACTGAATGGATGTACTGATGGATTAACCAAAGTTCAAGATTTTGAGAAACCATCAGAACTATCAGTATGAAATTGGTTAATACAGCCCTGTACTCAACCCCTATTCAAGAACCAGAATCCAGAAAACAGATTCTGTTATCAAACCCAAATATGTTTTAATTGATCCCAACAACTATAATTTGTTTCCTATGTATAGAGGGATCAAAGGAACACTTTTAACATATCGAACATATCATAAATTTTACAAAATCAATTTGAGAGATCAATTGTGAAAATTATTCATCTTCTTGCTTGAGCTTCATTGTGAAAAAGAGTGTTTCATTCTCATAAGTGCTTCAATTTGTTTATCTGACTATTGAGAGTTTAGGAATCAATCTTTTCGTTCTATTTGATTGTAAAGAGAGAGGGAGCCTCTCTATGTGATTAGGGTAAGGTATCCCTAAGGAAGAATATTGAGGCTCTTCGCAACAGTGTAGTATCTCGAGGTGAAGGAGTTCTCTGTGGTGTAAAGGTTTTTCAAGCTACCTGGCTAAAGCTTGTTGTGTTAGTGTGTGAAAACCCACAGGTGGAGTGGGGACTGGATGTAGGTCACAGTGGTGGTGATGTATCTCTAAACTCAAACCCTTTAATTTCTTTCTTGCACATATAACTATGATCTTGATGTTGTAAGTTTTCAATTGATATCAATTCTTGATCTACATAATCAGTATTGAACCTTGAGTAAACTGTAATAATAACTGTGTATTCAATTCTATTCTCAAGGATCAATATTTGAATTGAATCTTCCATCATATGTGATCAAATTCGAATACCTTAATTTCTGTTTCTTGATCACTGAAACTGAAACTGAACTTCTTTTTGTTTGATTCAATCACTAAAGTGACAGAAGCGCTCATCCACACAAGTGACAGAATTGCTCGCCCACACAAGTGACAGAAGCGCTAGTTCACTAAAGTGACAGAAGCGCTCATCCATATAAGTGATAGAAGCGCTCGTCCACACAAGTGACAGAAGCACTCGTCCACACAGGTGACACAAGTGCTCGTCCACTAAAGTGACAGAAGCACTGATTTATCTTTCTGAATTGATTCTCCTCATCACCTTCTATTCGAGATTTCATAAAAAGCCCTTCACTGCTTTTTGTAAAAGATCCTGAGACAACTCTGATTTGAAAAGTAAGTTTTTGAAAAGGAAGAATTTTTGAAAACTCAATTCACCCCCCTCTTGAGTCTTTGAAGCCAAAACAACAATTGGCATCAGAGCTAAACTCTTATGTTTGGCTTAACAGCTATAAGAGTATGGCTTCCGATGACTGTTTGAATGAAGAGGCTTCCCTTGTACGCCCTCCTGCCTTCAATGGATCTAAGTATATCTATTGGAAGGAAAGAATGGTAATCTTTCTTGAGGCAGCAGGTGTTGACATATGGGATGCAGTAGAAAATGGACCGTTTGTCCCCTCTACTGTAGATGCTAATGGTGCTCCAAGAAATAAGCCTAAAACTGAATGGAATAAGGATGAAAAGAGTTCAATATAATTCACGTGCTAAGAATATTATAACATATGCTTTAAGCCGTGATGTTTTTTCAGGGTTTCAAATTGCAAATTAGCAAAGGAGATGTCGGATACATTGCAAGTAACACATGAAGGAACCACATATGTCAAAAGAGCAAGAATGAACACCCTCACACATGAGTATGAGCTGTTTAGAATGAAGCAAGGAGAACCTATGACTGAAATGCAAAAGAGATTCACTCACATTGTCAACCAACTTGCTGGTCTTGGAAAAGATATATCAAATGAGGATCAAATTAACAAAGTAATGAGATGCTTGAGTAGGGAATGGCAGCCTAAAGTCACTGCAATCTCAGAATCTAGAGACCTCTCATCAATGATCATTGCCACATTGTTTGGAAAACTGCAAGAGCATGAATTAGAGTTGAGCAGACTGAATGAGAATGAAGAAACTGACAAGAAGAAAAAGGGACTGGGTCTGAAATCACAAGTCAGAGAAGTAGAAGACAGTGATGATGATGATTCAGCACAAGAGGCAGAATCTGAAGAAGAGATGGGAATGCTAGTTAAAAAATTAAAGAAGTTCCTAAAGATGAAAGGCAACTTAAAAAGAAAGCCATCCACTTTTCAAAGGAGAAATTTCAGCAAAGGCGACAACTCTTCTAATAACATCACATGCTATGAATGTGGAAAAATTGGCCACATGAAGCTTGACTGTCCAAAACTGCAAAAGAAGGACAAAACAGAAAAGTTTGACTCAAAGGACAAGAAGTGGAGAAAGCCAAGAAAGGCCTACATTGCTTGGGATGATAATGATGTAAATTCCACTGAAGAATCTGAATATGAGGAGGCAAACTTGTGCTTGATGGCCAGCAATAACAGTGATTCAGAGAGTGAAGTGTGTTGGAAAGCCAAGAATGTGAAATGGTATCTTGACAGTGGCTGTTCCAAGCACATGACTACATACAAAACCAAGTTCATTTCCTTTACCCCTAAGTCAAGTGGTAGTGTTACCTATGGAGACAACAATAAAGGGAGAATACTTGGCATTGACAACATTGGAAGTGACTCAACAACAATCATTGAGGATGTACTATATGTTGAGGGACTGAAACACAACCTATTAAGTATCAGTCAACTATGTGACAAAGGCTTCAAGGTAAAATTCAATTCCAATGGTTGCTTAATAGAAAATCAGCATGATGAAAAATTGAAATTAATTGGACATAGTACAGGTAACATCTATATGCTTGATTTAGATAATGTCTCTTCAAATACTGCATGCTGTCTTATTTCAAAAGAAGAAGAGAATTGGCTTTGGCATAGAAGAATTGCACACATTCACATGAACCACTTGAATAAACTGATTTGTAAAGATCTTGTAGTTGGTTTGCCTAAACTGAAATTTGTGAAAGATGGACTATATGATGCATGTCAAAAAGGAAAGCAAGTTAAGGTCTCTTTTAAACCAAAGAACATTGTTTCAACAACTAGACCCTTGCAACTTTTACACATGGATTTATTTGGTCCATCTAGAACCAAAAGCTTTGGTGGTAACTTGTATGCATCGGTAACAGTAGATGATTACTCTAGATATACATGGACATATTTTCTATCTCATAAGAGTGATTCATTTGCTGCATTTAAGAAAATGGCAAAAATTGTGCAAAATGAAAAGGATGTGAAAATTGTTTCTATAAGAAGTGATCATGGGGGAGAATTTCAAAATGAAGTGTTTGAAAACTTTTGTGATGAGCATGGCATTCAACATAATTTTTCTGCTCCTAGAACTCCACAACAAATGGAGTAGTGGAAAGGAGGAATAGATCATTAGAGGAGATAGCAAGAACTATGTTGAACGACTCTAGCTTGCCAAAACATTTTTGGGCAGACGCTGTCAGTACAGCCTGTTATGTGCTAAATAGAGTCTTGATAATACCAATCTTAAAGAAAACCCCTTATGAGCTTTACAAAGGAAGAAAACCAAATATAGTATATTTTCATGTTTTTGGTTGCAAATGCTTTGTTCTTAACAATGGAAAGAATAATCTTGGAAAATTTGATGCAAAGGCTGATGAAGGAATTTTCCTAGGTTACTCTCTATCTAGTAAAGCATTTAGAATATATAATAAGAGAACACAAACTATTGAGGAATCTGTGCATGTGACATTTGATGAGTAACCCCAAAAGGTTGGGAAAGGATTCTGTTATTGATGATCTTGCAGATTCAATTGAGAAAAATCTCCTAGAAGAGAAACAGGACAATGAAGAAGATTAAAGCTTAAAGAATGAATTACTGCAGCAGGAGCAAACAGAACAACAGCCTGACCTACCAAAGGAATGGAGGACTGTCAGAAATCATCCAATTGATAACATCATTGGTGAAATTACAAAGGGGGTAACTACTAGACAATCTCTTAGAGATGCTTGTAATCATATGGCATTTGTGTCTCAAGTAGAACCTCAGAACATAGATGATGCTATAATTGATGAACATTGGATGATGGCTATGCAAGATGAGTTAAACCAGTTTGAAAGAAACCAAGTTTGGAAACTAGTGCCTAAACCCAAGAACTGTCAAGTAATAGGTACAAAATGGGTTTTTAGGAATAAACTAGATGAAAATGGTATAATTGTAAGAAAAAGGCTAGATTGGTAGCCAAAGGGTATAACCAAGAAGAAGGCATAGATTATGATGAAACATATGCACCAGTAGCAAGATTAGAAGCTATAAGAATGCTACTTGCTTATGCTTGCATAATGGGATTTAAATTGTATCAAATGGATGTTAAGAGTGATTTCTTAAATGGATTTATACAAGAGGAAGTGTATGTTGGTCAACCACCTGGTTTTGAGAATAATGAATTGCCTAGATATGTTTATAGACTGTCTAAAGCACTATATGGCTTAAAGGAAGCTCCTATAGCTTGGTATGAAAGGTTAAGTGATTTTATCATTGAAAAAGGATTTAAAAGAGGTAAAGTTGACACAACTTTTAGGATTTAAAAGAGGTAAAGTTGACACAACTTTTTTCACTAAGAAAAAGGCACACAACATTTTACTTGTACAAATATATGTGGATGATATAAATTTTGGTGCCACTAATGAGTTTGCAAGTCTTATGTAGAGTGAGTTTGAAATGTCAATGATGGGTGAGATGAACTTTTTCCTTGGACTGCAAATAACGCACACTAAAAATGGAATCTTTGTTAGCCAAACCAAGTACTCCAATGAGTTGATCAAGAAGTTTGGCATGGAAAATGCTAAGGAGATGGCTACTCCAATGAGTACCTCCTGTTATCTGGACAAGGATGAGCAAGGTAAATCTGTTGATGTTTCTAAATTCGGAGGTATGATAGGTTCACTACTTTATCTTACTGCTAGTAGGCCAGATATCATGTTTAGTGTATACATGTGTGCTAGGTATCAAACAAATCCAAAAGAATCACACTTAACAACAGTTAAAAGGATAATTAAGTATATGTTAGGAACAAAAGACATGGGATTATGGTATCCCAAGGGAGCTACATGTACTTTAATTAGCTATTCAGACTTTGATTTTGTTGGTTGTAAACTAGATAGAAAGAGTACTAGTGGAACTTGCCATTTACTAGGAAACTCATTAGTACCATGGTTCAGTAAGAAACAATCTAGTGTGGCTTTATCCACTGCAAAGGCTGAATATGTAGCAGCTGGTAGCTGTTGTGTACAAGTTTTATGGATGAAACAACAATTAGTTGATTATGGTGTGCAACTAAACTAAGTTCCTATTAGATGTGACTATACAAGTGCAATTAACCTAACTAAGAATCCCATAATGCACTCTAGAACTAAACACATAGAAATCAGACATCATTTCATTAGATATCATATTCAAAGTAGAGAAATTGAGATTGAATATGTTGATACAACTAAACAACTTGATGATATTTTTACCAAGCCCTTGAACAAGGAAAGGTTCTTTTTCATTAGAAGAGAATTGGGCATAATTGATCAATCCTATATCTAATCTCTAAAGAAACTATTTATATGACTGTATCTTTGTGTAAATATGCTCTGATTCTTGTATGATTTGATTTGGAATATCTATGAATGGTTAGAAGAGAGTTTCAGAAGAAATAGATTTGATCGGGAATGGATCTCCTGTGTTTTTAGTCTGATAAACTCAATACACAAGATTCTAATTCTGCTCGTCCACACAAGTCTTTGGACTTGCTAAGACCTTAATGAGAAGCTCCATCCAATGACGTGGCATATGGAGCTGGTCTACTAGGTTACGTTCTTTGGACTTGCTAAGTCCTTAATGAGAAGCTCCGTCCAATGACGTGCCATAAGGAGCTCGTCTACTAGGTTACGAGCCTTGATGATTGAAGACGATGCCGATGTAGAATCTTATTTCAAATCTTATGAAACCCACTTTTTCTTCACCTAATTCCGCAACCCTAGCATATCTAACCTTAATCCTTCTTGTACCCAAACCAACCCTAATATGGCAAGAACCAAAAATACTGGATCTTCACCCTCAAAAGCTGCTGAGAAGAGGAAGGAAATGGAAATTTCCAAGTCAGCTGAGAAGAAGAAAGGAGTTGAGACTTCAAAGGCTCCTGAGAAAAAGAGGAACGAAGGAAGGAAGTGGAATCTTCCAAAGAAAAGGAAGTCACTAAAAGTGCTGCTCCAACTTAATACCTGGATAATGATGCTTTTCTTCAAAGGTATTTTTCTTCTGATGAACAAAAGGAATACTTTAATCAAAACTTCAAATATAGAAAAATTCTTGAACCTTGGGTAATGGATGTAAAATATTTTGAGGATAATGAGTTTAACTCTCCTGAAATTATAGTCTGTCAAAAGCTCACTGAGTTTGTGCAAACTCAGTTTGACTATCACCCCTGCTGAGCACACCCCTGCTGAACCATCACCTAAAGGCCGAAACAAAAGAAAATCAAAAAGGAAGAACTAGTTCTAGGAATTCATAGGAATTATAACTTAGTTTTTGAAAGGTAAAATGCCTTAGTTTGTAACTTTGGCTGATGGTTTCTGTTCTTTTTGATTTGTCCCTGCACCTGTCCCTCTATTATGAACAATTTTATATGCTATGTTTGAATGTTTAAATGCTTGCCTTCTCTATTACTTTGAATGTTTCTTTTCTTTACCTTTTTGATAATGCCAAAATGGGGAGGAAAAAGTATGATATAGAGAAAGGGGATAATAACAAATTATACATGCATATGTTGAGGGGGAGCTTATAAGCTTACATGATTAAGGGGGAGTAAATCAAATTCTGCTCTGATAATTTTTTTTTGCTCTAAAATACTTCTGCTCTGATACCATGATATAAATCTGTCAAAAACACTTAGCTTCTTCTACACTTATACTCTGATCTTATAAGTTGTTAAAAGATTTGTCATAATCAAAAAGGGGGAGTTTGTAAGACTCAATGACTTAGATATTTTGATATATGACAAATACAATTTAATGTGTGTGCAAGTGTTTTAGTGGCAAATTGCAAAGACAGGAATCAAGCAGTGATCAACAAGTTCATTAAGCAAATTCAAGGAAAATATTCAAGGAATAACTTGAAGGAATCAAGGAGCCGCATGTAGAAATCAAAAGATCATCAAGACCAAGCTTAAAAGAGAATTTTAGATTTAAGTCTTAGATGATTTGTAAGAGAAACAAATCTCTTAGTCACAAGATAGATCAACTAAAAAGATGCATGAAGAAATCAATTTTCATAACCTGCATTAAAAGGAATAAGTTTTTTCTTAATGAAAAAGATTTTTGGAAATAAGAAAATTATTTGTCAGGTACAGCCATGTAATCAATTGGATGTATGTCTACTACTGTAACTGACAAATGAATTTAAAGTTCTTGATTCAGTAACACCTATGCACAATATGAAATCAGGTCAGTTATAAATGGTTAACTGAATATTGCCCTGTACATATGCTATGTACGCATGTATTCAAGTTTCAGGAAAATATGATGTTCATTAATACATAGATGTACTGAATGGATGTATTGATGGATTAACCAAAGTTCAAGATTTTGAGAAACTATCAGAACTATCAGTATGAAATTGGTTAATACAGCCCTGTACTCAACCCCTGTTCAAGAACCAGAATCCAGAAAACAGATTCTGTTATCAGACCCAAATCTGTTTTAATTGATCCCAATGACTATAACTTGTTTCCTATATATAGAGGGATCAAAGGAACACTTTTAACATATCGAACATATCAGAAATTTTACAAAATCAATTTGAGAGATCAATTGTGAAAACCATTCATCTTCTTGCTTGAGCTTCATTGTGAAAAAGAGTGTTTCATTCTCATAAGTGCTTCAATTTGTTTATCTTACTATTGAGAGTTTAGGAATCAATCTTTTCGTTCTATTTGATTGTAAAGAGAGAGGGAGTCTCTCTGTGTGATTAGGGTGAGGTATCTATAAGACTAAGCCCTCATTCATGTTTTGATGTATGACAAACAAAGTGTATTTTGCATAAGATTTTTAATTTTGACTACGCACTCATTATGTGTTAAGTTGCATGCAAGATCACTCATAAACAAAGCAAAACAAGCTGACATCCAATCAAGCAAAACAAGTGCTCGTCCAATGAAGTGAACCAAGAATGACGTCCAACAAAGTAAAGAGCTGAAGTCCAAAGAATAAAGAAAGCGCGTCCATTAAAGGAACAACAAAGTAAAAAGCAGACGTCCACTGAAAGAAGAAATAAATTGCATCCACTAAAGGAACAACAAAGTAAAAAGAAGACGTCCACTGAAAGAACAAAGAAAGCACGTCCACTAAAGGAACAGCAAAGTAAAAAGCTGGCATCCACTGAAAGAAACAGAAGAGCTCGTCTGCTGACGTGGCACATGAAGCGCGTCCACTGAAAGAAACAGAAGATCTCGTCTGCTGACGTGGCATAGAAGCTCGTCCACTAAAAGAAACAGAAGATCTCGTCTGCTGACGTGGCACAGGAGCGCGTCCACTGGATGTAAAAGAAGCATGCACCCACTGATGTCAAAGAAGCACGCGTCCACTGATGTAAAAAGGAGCACACGTCCACTGATGTAAAAGAAGAGCTCGTCCACTAATATAACAGAAGCACGCATCCACTGATGTAAAAGAAGAGCGCGTCCACCAAGGAGAGCTCATCCACTGACAGTAACACTTGGAGCTCGTCTACTAAATGATACACGCTAGAAGCTCCATCCACTTACATGGTATATAATGCTCGTCTACAAATTAGAGCCCGTCCAATTACCTTGAGATAATACTCCCGTCTGCTGGCGTGGCAAATGAACACGGATATTTTTCTCTTCAAATAAACACAGATTAATTACTCTTCAAATAGACTTGGCTATCCTTTCAGATGGAAACATTTATATTTCAAGAAGGAAACAATCTCTACAAAGATCAAACAGAATCACATTTTGAGATCAAGAATCAAGAAAACAGATTTTGTTAAATCTGATCCAAATCTGTCTTAAATGATCCCAACGGCTATAATCTGTCCTCTATATAAAGAGGGATCAAGGGAACACTTTACACACAACAACAACAACAACGCAAATCATACTGATTGTGAAACAAAGTGCATTATCTCTGAGAAAAGTGTGATAGTTAGAACTTCAATTTGTTTTATTAGGCTTTTAGAGTCTTGCTTCAACTCAATTCTTTTCGTGAATTAGAGTGACTAAGAGAGGGTATCTCTTAGGGTTCAACAAGGATAGAAGGGATCCTTGGGTAAAGAAAGCTAGTGTGCTTTCTGGAGATTTTTTAAGCAAGGAGGGTATCCTTGTGTTGCTGTAATTAGAATTGGGTAAATTGCTGATTATAGTGAAGAAATCCACAGAGGCGTGGGACTGGATGTTGGCTTACCATAGGAGGTAGCCGAACCAGGATAAATCGGTTTGCATGTTCTTCTAATCCCTAAACTCCATATACTTGTTTAAACTTGAATCTTTAAATCTGCAATCTGTGTTAAAATCTGTTGTTACTACTAATAATTCTTCTTGTCATCATTACTCGTTCCATAACCTAATTCTTGAGAATTAAAATTGAGCGAAAACCAATTTTCTTTGAAGAAGCACTGTTTTACTTTAAATTGTTGAATAAGTTTTCACTGTCTCAATTCACCCCCTCTTGAGACCGTAGCCACTACCAACAATTGGCATCAGGGCTAAAACTCTTGTTACAAAGCTTAATAGCTTCAAGAGATGGCTACAAATGATATCCTGGGTGATGGGGCTTCACTCACTAGACCCCCTGCCTTTAATGGCTCCCAATACATGTACTGGAAAGAAAGAATGCTTATCTTTCTTGAGGCTGCAGGTTTAGATGTTTTAGATGCTGTTGAAAATGGTCCCTATGTTCCATTTATTCTTGATGCTAAGGGAAATAAACAAACTAAACCAAAAGATGACTGGAAGGATGATGATAAAAGAAGAGTTGGTTATAATGCTAAAGCAAAGAATATTATAACAGCTGCTTTGAATTATGATGAGTTTTTCAGGGTCTCCAATTGAAAAACGGCAAAGCAGATGTGGGATGCTCTTCAGCTCACTCATGAAGGAACCAACGATGTGAAAAGAGCAAGGATGAATGCACTAGCTCATGAATATGAACTCTTTCATATGAAGAATGGTGAGGAGATAGATGATCTGCAAAAGAGGTTTACACACATTGTGAACCAGTTAGAAGGACTCGGACATACAATCACAGATGATAAAAATATTAACAAGATTATGAGATGTTTGAGTCGTGAATGGCAGCCAAAAATTATTGCAATTGATGAAGCAAAGGATCTTGACACAATGCAGATTGCTACTCTATTTGGCAAGTTGAAAGAACACGAATTGGAACTAAATAGATTGAAAGATCATGAAGATAAGGAGAAAAAGAAGAAAGGACTCTCAGTCAAGACTCAAATTTCCAAAGAATCAATAGAAAGTGATGAAGATGAACACCTTGATGAAAGTGAAGAATCCAAAGAAGAAGACATGGGATTGCTTGTGAGGAAATTTAAAAGATTTATCAAGAAGAATAGAAACAAGAAGCAATTCAGTTTTCCTACCAAAAAGAACACGAACAAAGGTGAAAGCTCTTCCTCAACAATCAAATGCTTTGAATGTGGAAAGCTTGGACACTACAAAAATGAATGTCCAAAGCTACAAAAGAAAGAAAAGTATGAGAAGAATGACAACAAGGAAAAGAAAGGAAGAAAGTCTAGAAGAGCATACATAGCTTGGGAAGATAATGATATGGATTCCACTAGTAGTGAATCAAAAAATGAAGAAGCCAACCTATGTCTCATGGCAAATCATCAAAGTGACAGTGAAACCGAGGTAAATGATTCCTCTCCTACTTATGATGAGTTACAAGATGCTTTTGATGAATTGCATGAAGAATATCTTAAAATTAGAAAACAACTTAAATCTTCTAGAAAGATCATCGCAAAACACTGTAGTGACTCTGCATCTTTACAAATAAAGCTTAAAGAGCTAGAAACCGAAAATTCACAATTACTTGCATCTAGTTTAAATTGCACCAAATGCACTACACTAGAAAAGGAGGTTGAAAAACTGAATACAACTCTATCTAAGTTTACATTGGGTAGAGATAACTTGAATGCCATATTAGGACAGCAAAAGGGCGTGTATGACAAAGCTGGAATTGGATATAAGCCAATGGTACATGAAAAATCTTTTAAGAAGCTTTTTGTTGCACCTATTTCCTCAACTAGTCCTTTCGTAAAATGCTATTTTTGTGTTAGAAAAGGTCACACAGCTTCTACATGTCAATACAGAAAATCAACATACAATAAATCTACGTATATATGGGTTCCTAAAAGAACTATTGCTGCAACTAACTCAAAAGGACCCAAACAGATTTGGGTACCTATAGCAAAAACATGAAATTCTGTTTTGCAGGTGTGGTGGAAGGTCAATAGCAAAAATTGGAATCATGACATAGAGCCTTCACCAAACACAAAATGGGTAACAATAAAGAAAAAAATATTGATTGAATATGTTTTCTAATTATCATTATGATTGTGAATCTTTGTGTTGACTTATATATCATTGTATAATATGTCTACATTGTTGTATTAAAGATATTTGATCAATCATGGAATAATCCTATGGCGTTTGTATCTCAAATAGAACCAAAATGTGTTGATGATGCTATTAATGATGAACATTGGATGATTGCAATGCAAGAGGAGTTAAATCAATTTAAAAGGAACAAAGTTTGGGATTTAGTTCCAAAACCCAAAAGTAATCAAGTAATCGGAACTAAATGGGTGTTTAGAAAAAAAATGGATGAGAATGGAATAATAGTTAGAAACAAGGCTAGATTAGTAGCTAAGGGATATAATCAAGAATAAGGAATTGATTATGATGAAACATATGATCCCGTAGCTAGATTAGAAGCCATAAGAATGCTCTTAGCCTATGCTTGTATAATGAACTTTAAACTGTACCAAACGGATGTGAAAAGTGCCTTTTTAAATGGAATAATATAAGAAGAAGTATATGTAAGTCAACCCCCTGGCTTTGTTGACAGTGAGTTCCCAAATCATGTCTATAAACTGACTAAAGCCCTCTATGGATTCAAGCAAGCTCCTAAAGCTTGGTATGAGAGGTTAAGCAATTTTCTCCTAGAGAAAGACTTTAAAAGAGGAAAAGTTGATACAACACTATTTACTAAAACAAAAGCACACAATATCTTACTTGTTCAAATATATGTTGATGACATTATTTTTGGTGCTACTAATGAGTCTTTATGCAAGGAATTTGGTGAACTAATGCAAAGTGAATTTGAAATGTCCATGATGGGAGAGCTTACCTTCTTTTTTGGACTTCAAATTAAACAATGTCAAGATGGAACCTTCATAAGCCAAACAAAGTATTGCAAGGAACTACTAAAGAAGTTTGGAATCGAAAGCGCAAAGGAAATGGCAACACCAATGAGTCCAGCCTGCTACTTGGACAAAGATGAACATGGTAAATCTATAGATGTATCCAAGTATAGAGGTATTATCCGATCCTTACTTTATCTCACTGCCAGTAGAACATATATAATGTTCAGTGTGTGTATGTGTGCAAGGTATCAAGATAATCCTAAAGAATCACATCTTACTGCAGTTAAAAGAATCATGAAGTACCTCTTAGGAACAAAAGAAATGGGGCTGTGGTATCCCAAGGGATCCATTTGCACATTAATAGGATATTCTGACTATGACTTTGCTGGATGCAAGTTAGATAGGAAGAGCACAAGTGGAACATGCCATTTATTAGGAAATTCCCTAGTGTCCTGGTTTAGTAAAAAGCAAACTAGTGTGGCCTTATCCACAGCTGAAGCAGAATATGTTGCAGCTAAGAGTTGTTGTGCTCAAATCATATGGATGAAACAACAATTAATTGACTATGATGTTTATCTGGATCATATACCAATAAAATGTGATAACGCTAGTGCAATTAATCTAACAAAGAACCCAATTATGCACTCAAGAACCAAGCATATTGAAATTAGACATCATTTTATCAAGGATCATATTCAAAGTGGTGATGTTGTGAATAGAGCTGTCAAAATGGGCCCGATCCGACGGGCCGTCCCATTTAGCCCGATATAAATGACGGGCTGGGTTACAAAAAATAGAGCCCAGTTAAATTTTGGCCCGGCCTGGCCCGAAAAACTGTTGGCCCATCATTATCTAGCCCGAAACGGGCCGGGCCGGCCCGCTGGCCCGAACTGCTTCAAATTTTTTAACAAAAAAAAAATTAAATACCAAAAACAAATAAACATTTTGAAAGTTAAAATGAAGATTGTGAAAGAGGAAAAAAGATTTATGAATTTTTAGAGCCATTTTATGAAATCACCAAAATGTTTTCCGGTTCTAAATATCCTACATCCAATTTGTATTTCATGCAAATATGGAAGATTGAGGTTCTATTGAAAAATAGTAGATCAAGTCAAGATTATGTGATTAGTGATATGACTTTAAGAATGATGGAAAAGTTTGATAAGTATTGGAATGAGTGTAGCACAATTCTTGCTTTAGGATGTGTTCTTGATCCTAGGTTGAAGTTGTGAATGCTTAAATATGTTTACTCTAAACTTTATTCCAACAAACTCTTGATTGATGAGAAGTTGAGTGTTGTGAAGAATGCTTTGTATGAACTTTTTAATCATTATGCCAACAATGTGGAAGTTCATACTTCTATGATGGATGCAATTACTTCCACTCAAACTTATCAAGAAGGGACAAGTATTTCAACATTACCAGCAGACTATGATGTAAGTTATTATACTGCAACAAACTTGTTCATCTTTCATTTATTGTATGTAATTATTCATAAGTTCTTTCATCTTTCAATTCTCTTTTGCTTAATGCCCTTGCTTTATGTCCTTGATGCCATCTTAACTATTTCAATTTTGATTACTTGTTTTATTCTTTTAGTAATTATTTGATATGAATTTGAAGCAGAAGAGAGTAAAGAAACTTTGTTGAATGGAAAATCCGAACTTGACCTCTACTTGGAAGAATCAAAACTTGTGGGTCACAAGGATTTAGATGTTTTAGATTATTGGAGGGATAATAGTCATAGATTTCCTGATTTAGGAAGGATTATCTGTATGTTTTTTTATGACGATGGATATTTATTATAACTATGGTACATTTTCTATGTTAATTCATAAGTCATAACCATATGAATAGAATGTTAATGAAATTTTCTAGTTAATAAAATGAATTTTAAAAAACAATAAAAATAATTTTAAAAAAATGTTATCGGCCCATGGGCCAGCCCGTTTGGCCCGCAGCCCGCATAGGGCTGGGCTAGGAAATTAGTAGCCCAGCTGATTTTTGGCCCAACCCAACTCAGCCCAGCCCGAAACTGTCTTAACCCGAACGGGCCAGCCCGAATAGGCTGGGGTAGCCCGTTTTGATGTAACACCCCCCTTGGGCATTACCTTCTAAACACGTGCGAAAATAAAATTAAAAGAAGAATTTGCTGGTGCTTTCGGAAAATAATTTATATAAGTACATAAGTGTCTGAAATTGGGTATAAAATTTTTGTCACGACTCTGCACCTAAGCCTTAATCGACACACAAACTTACTATCATAGCTTGGCAAGCCTATTTAATTTAAAGAATATACTTAAATACAAGTTAGTAGTTTTACAAAAATTTCGACAGAATCTCCTCTGTAATTCGGACATCCCAAGTACAATAACACCTGTTAAAATAATTACATTTTCACTCCAGAATTCCAGTTACACCAAATTCAACCAGGCATCAATACATAAAATTAATAGTTATAGTCATAAACTTTACAAGACCAAAAGAAATAGCTTAGATTTTCATTCAAAAGATATGCTCTCCGAGCTATAGACATTCCATTTTAAAATAAAGGCTCTCTGAGCCAAACTCATACATACTGATCAAAAATAATCTAAATCTCAAACCCTAAGCTGGTCGTTCTAAAAGTTATTCCTGAAGAAAACTTACGTGATCATTCCACAATTAATACCTCATCAAGCAACTAAATCTAAGTCTCTGAGTGACTTAGAAAGACTTCTCCGCACCATCTCTGTTAAAGTACTCAGGGTACAATAGCGAACTAGAAGAATCCTGAAATGTGTGTAAGGGTGAGACGCCAATATATGGTTTTAACACAATAACTAAATGCGCGACACACATAACATATATTCATATCCATGTAAACATATATTTAAGTCAAACAGTCCAGTATATACAAGTAACAGATAACACATGCACATATAGTCAACAGTACACAAATCAGTGTAACCACAATCTCATCAAGCATGACTGGACACTATTAGTTCACAGAGACTCGAGAATAGAGATAACTGATTGAAACTGCATAGTCCCATACCTATACAGCCTCAAGGGAGATTTGGCCCTAACTCCGGAGCTAAGAGAACATTCGGAAGGAGTGATTAGAGCACATGTTTCACAACTGCCAATATTAGGCATCTTGTGCGTTCGATAGTAACAGCCACATAGTGGTACTATAATTGATTGTGAAACACTCTCGATAATCGTGACCGGCTAGTGTCTAGTCGTTGATGTCAGTGTATTGCATGGAACGCCACGACCAAGAAGAATCACCAACTGGCCATTTGTGACCCTCCTACGCTGAACACCCCCAAGACCATTTAAGATCGTCACTAGCACGTCCTCATGCGCACATGCATGTCGGCTCAACTTCCTAGGCACAAAGGCCTTACAGAACATAGTATCAACTATGTGTTTAGGCAATAATGCCGTTAATGGCGTGTGCGTTCATATTTATCCACCGGATAAATTTCGGGGTTCCTTACGGAGACCAAAAGCCATTTCGTTCATATTTATCCACCGGATAAAATTCGTGGTTCCTTACGGAAACCAAAAGCCATTCTAGAGGCAAAGCAGACAGTACCAACCTCTTGGGAATCACCCCTTGTTGGACTATCCATGTTTCAACGCTTTAGTACATTATGAAGGTTGGTCATTCAACACCAACTCAATTATGCCTCTTTAAGTCCATTCTCGAATAAGATTATTTGTCGAGCAAGCAACCTCAAAATACTCTTGGTCATTAAGTATTATGGATGTAAGGATGAGTGAATCGTCCTTACTTTATGACATATGGTCTTGCTCCACCATGAGTCATAATCATTAAGTCTTTGTCTTCACTAAGCCATCCTCGACTTAGGTTTTTCATTTAACATAAAATATTAGTCATGACGACTAAAATCCTTTTGGTTAAAAATCAATACTCCTTGACTAAAACCAAACCATTTGAAGATAAATTCAAATAAAGGCATATTGTCATCAAATCCCTCAAAACACTTGGAATACATAAAAGGTGGTTTTGTCCCATTTCACTGAATTTAGGACCTAAACTCCGCATTTTCACAAGTACGACTCCTTTTTCTCAAATCTTTCACTCTCTTGAGTTCCATTACTCATGTTAAGGTATTAAAATACCAAATTAAGGTCTTGAATAACATTTCACTCAAAAGTCTTAAAACTTGACAGAAAGCTTCTAATTGCTTTCTACACAAGTTCTGGGAAGAGAAAGCCAGATAATATAACCATATTTAGGGATGGTGTAAGTGAATCACAATTTAATCGAAGTCATTTTGGAATAAGCTGAACACTTTAAGACGGTTTTAAACACTGTAAAAAAAAAACTTTGGAAGAATAACACTTTCTTCTTATCTTCATTTTTCCTTAAACCCTTATTTCTTCGGTTTCTAAAGTATAACTTTGGTAAATCAAAATATAATATACGATTAAAATAGTTCTCAATCCATTTCTAAAACCTTAATCAAAATCAAAGTTCTGAAATAATTGTTCAAAACTAAATCAATTTTCCTTTATGGATTTAACATTCATCTTCTCACTTAAGGATATTAAAGTCGTTTAAATTTCAAGGATTGGAGTTAAACTCCCATTTCCATTCACATTTGGCCAAAAGCCAATCACAACCAAAGTGAAGGTTACGCTTCACCAAATAATCTCACAATTATTCATGCGCATCAACATATCATATACAAATAATCAAATAATTTAAAACAGATCAGACATTGATACTCAGATATACAACACAACATAAACCACATAATCAGATAACCACAAACACGTAAATTATACAGACTACACAACAAGCAAATGGTTATTGAGAAAAATCCATCAGGCAAGCCCCCCTTACCGTTGAAGACAAGTGAAGGATCCTCGTCCTAATGCCCACGTTAGCTCATATCTACTCCATCAAGTAAGCATAGCCGCGTCCAGACGTCTCAGTTAGTATATCCAACAACGCGCAACAACCAGAAATCAAGAAATCAATTATACATAATCAAACACACATTCTAACTTTATCTAAACACTTAATCTAATTACCAAACAAGGTTATTTTTAAAGAAAATCATGTTTGAAGCTCACGCTTCCCAATACCCTTTAAGAAAACTTTGTTTTGATTAAAAGATCATGAAAAAGAACTTTGGAAATCATCCATTAAGAGTCCTAATTGCACTAAATCATAATTAATTTCATAAAAACATACCCAAATTTAAATAAAATCAAATTGGGGGTTTAGGGCTCCTTATTAAAATTTAGGGAAAACTCAGAATAATGAAATTGGTTTAGGGAAACACAAACTCACAGTCCCAATCTCATAAAACAACCTTAAATTTCAAGATTAAAATCTGAAATTAAAGGGTTAGGGTTAGGGTTTCAAAAATCCATTTGGGGTTTTGAACTAAAAGAGGTTATGGCGAATTACTTACCCAAGATAACAAGAAAAGAGGTAATGGTGGCTGTTGAAACGACCGGCGCGGCGGCGATGCGACGGAGGGGCGGCGGTGTGTTTTGGACAGCACCATAGGTCCAACAAAAACAAGAGTTAAACCTCATGGAAGAAGAAAAGAAGATTCAATATCATAAATAGGTGAAGAACCACTGTTAATGGCGGCTTAGGGTGCTTACCACGGCTGGGAACGGCGGTGGGTGGCGGTTCTGACGCGAGACAACAGCAGCGGTGGCGAGGAACGGGTGCAGAGATGCGAGCTGCTTCCTCCCACCAACGAACGACAACCGACTTGTTCCTTGGGGCGACGCGCGGCTCCTAGTGCGGTGGTAGGTGGTTGGGTGAAGGTGGAGAAGATGAAGTTGAGGAGGAAGAAGAAAAAGAAAGAAGAAAGAAGAAAGAAAGAAGCAGAGAAAGAAAAGAGAAAATCAGAGAGAACGTCGAGAAAGAGAGAGAGAAAAGTGAGAAAGTTTAGTTTTTAAACTAATTATTTAGTGATAGGTACAAAATGAGTGATAAATATTAGGCCTAAAATAAACATGTTTTTACTTTTTGGATTCTAAAAATAAAGGTTGATAAAGATATGTTTTCGAAATTCAAGTTAGAGTAAAGATTAATAATTGAACTGATCAACTAAGAAAATACTCAGTCCAAAATTTAATCTCCGATTAATGTCAAACCAAAATATTTTCAACTCTAAAATTAAATAGAATAAGAATATGAAAATGCTTTTCTCTTAATCATATTATTTAAAATATTTTTCTGTACTGGTAATAATAGTGACAATAACATAAATTATTGTCTAATAAGTGTGCATTCACTGAAATAAGTCAGTGCCAACGCACCTAATAAAATAATTTGAAGAGAGTAATTTAATTATTCAAACTAAACCACATAACAAAATAAACTTAAAAATCTAAATAAAACAATTAATCATAGGTGTAAAAACTAGGGTGTTACATTTGACACCTCTAGTTGTGATTGAACATATAGATACAACCAAGCAATTAGCTGATATATTCACCAAACCACTAAATAAGGAAAGTTTCTTCTTTATAAGAAGGGACCTTGGCATAATTGATCCTCAAAATAATTAATAACAAATGGCACGCAAGGCAGCATAAGTTGCTAAAAAGTATGAAGGACATGGGCAAGATGCTAAGCGTCCTTAGGTGTCTGTAATTTTTTTTTTTTTGGTATTTTGGATGTTTTGATGTATTGTATAAGTTCTGAAATGCTTTATTGTCAATGAATGCAAGACTGTTTATTAAGATTGATTTCAATATTCTCCATTGTTTCTTTTTGATAATGACAAAGGGGGAGAAAGATGAACCATACATCTGAGATGAACTAGAAAGATGAATCATACATCTGAGAAATATGAACCATACATCTGAGATGAACTAGAAAGATGAACCATACATCTGAGAAATATGAACCATAAAAATGAACCATGCATTTTCTAATATGTAAATTTTTTAATTTTTATTTCTCTGATAAAGGGGGAGAAATATGAACCATAAGGATGAACCATGCATTTACTGTAATTTTTTTTTTCTCTAATATGTAAATTTTTTTTGCTCTGATACCTGAGTTTGAACTGCTTTGAAAAGACATACTAGAACTTGTAATAAATGCAAGATGATTTTTTTGATAATGATATGATAACACTTGATCTTTTGAAAGATATCAATGTCACAGGGGGAGGACGAAAATAACTAAAGAACCATGCTTACTGAATAGCTGCACTCTAATTTCTTAATAACTAAGGTTAAGTATGGTAAGGTTTGTCATAATCAAAAAGGGGGAGTTTGTAAGACTAAGCCCTCATTCATGTTTTGATGTATGACAAACAAAGTGTATTTTGCATAAGATTTTTAATTTTGACTATGCACTCATTACGTGTTAAGTTGCATGCAAGATCGCTCATAAACAGAGCAAAACAAGCCGACATCCAATCAAGCAAAACAAGCACTCGTCCAATGAAGTGAACCAAGAATGATGTCCAACAAAGTAAAGAGCTGAAGTCCAAAGAACAAAGAAAGCACGTCCACTAAAAGAACAACAAAGTAAAAAGCAGACGTCCACTGAAAGAACAAAGAAAGTGCGTCCACTAAAGGAACAACAAAGTAAAAAGCAGACGTCCACTGAAAGAACAAAGAAAGCGCGTCCACTAAAGGAACAACAAAGTAAAAAGTTGGCATCCACTGAAAGAAACAGAAGAGATCGTCTGCTGACGTGGCACATGAGGCGCGTCCACTAAAAGAAACAGAAGATCTCGTCTGCTGACGTGGCACAGAAGCGCGTCCACTAAAAGAAACAGAAGATCTCATCTGCTGACGTGGCACATGAGCGCGTCCACTGGATGTAAAAGAAGCACGCGTCCACTGATGTAAAAAGGAGCACGCATCCACTGATGTAAAAGAAGAGAGCGTCCACTGATATAATAGAAGCACGCGTCCACTGATGTAAAAGAAGAGCGCGTCCACTGATATAACAGAAGCACGCGTCCACTGATGCAAAAGAAGAGCGTATCCACTAAGGAGAGCTCGTCCACTGACACTAACACTTGGAGCTCGTCTACTAAATGATACACGCTAGAAGCTCCATTCACTTACATGGTATATAAAGCTCGTCTACAAATTAGAGCCCGTCCAATTACCTTGAGCTAATACTCCCGTCTGCTGATGTAGCAAATGGACACGGATATTTTTCTCTTCAAATAAACACGGATTAATTACTCTTCAAATAGACTTGGCTATCCTTTCAGATGGAAACATTTATATTTCAAGAAGGAAGCAATCTCTAAAAAGATCAAACAGAATCACATTTTGAGATCAAGAATCAAGAAAGCAGATTTTGTTAAATCAGATCCAAATCTATCTTAAATGATCCCAACGGCTATAATCTGTCTTCTATATAAAGAGGGATCAAGGGAACACTTTACACACAACAACAACAACGCAACTCATACTGATTGTGAAACAAAGTGCTTTATCTCTGAGAAAAGTGTGATAGTTAGAACTTCAATTTGTTTTATCAGGCTTTTAGAGTCTTGCTTCTACTCAATTCTTTTCGTGAATTAGAGTGACTAAGAGAGGGTATCTCTTAGGGTTCAACAAGGATAGAAGGGATCCTTGGGTAAAGAAAGCTAGTGTGCTTTCTGGAGATTTTTTAAGCAAGGAGGGTATCCTTGTGTTGCTGTAATTAGAATTCTGTAAATTGCTGATTATAGTGAAGAAATCCACAGAGGTGTGCGGCTGGATGTAGGCTTACCAGAGGAGGTAGCCGAACAAGGATAAATCGGTTTGCGTGTTCTTCTAATCCCTAAACTCCATATACTTGTTTAAACTTGAATCTTTAAATCTGCAATCTGTGTTAAAATCTGTTGTTACTACTTATAATTCTTCTTGTAATCATTACTCGTTCCATAACCTAATTCTTGAGAATTAAAATTGAGTGGAAACCAATTTTCTTTAAAGAAACACTGTTTTACTTTAAATTGTTGAATAAGTTTTCACTGTCTCAATTCACCCCCCCTCTTGAGATCGTAGCCACTACCAACAGTATCCCCAAGGAAGAACATTGAGGCTCTTCACAAGAGGTATCTCGAGGTGAAGGAGTCCTCTATGGTGTAAAGGTTTTTCAAGCTACCTGGCTAAAGCTTGTTGTGTTAGTGTGTGAAAACGCACAAGTGAAGTGGGGACTCGATGTAGGTCACAGTGGTAGTTGTCGCAACCAAAAATTACGACGGGGACGGCGATAAAAAGAAATTTTATGGAAAAGTAGAGTCGCCACCAGTTTTATTTAATTTAGGAAAAATTGGAAAACCTTAAAAAAAATGATCTTTGAAACCAAGCCGAGTTCGGGAGTCGGTTACGAGTAGGGAAGGTGTTAAGCACCCTACATCACCCATCCTACGAATGGTACCTTGAATTAATTGTGCAAAATTTATTTATTTAATTTTTTACCCCAAAAATATTTACAAGGAAGAATTTATTTATTTATTTATTTATTAATATTTTTTATTTTATGTTTCTTTATTGTTCCTTTTTTTTTTTGCATTTTTAAAAATTATGGATAAATCCTAAATGAGGTTGGACATAGCACGTAAGTCCATAGGGCAACCTCGAAGCTAGGGGATTGAGCATGACACTTGTCATAGAGCAACCCAAAAATATTAAATAAATTATTAATTAATTATCCACATTAAACGAATTAAAAGAACACAAAAATAATGGAAAAATTAATTTTGGCTTGACGAGATGATTGATCCCACTCCTACGTATTCCCTGCTTCAATGGGAAACTCAAAGCCACGTAATTCTTGTAGAAAATATTTTGATTGTTGGTTTTTTTTTATCGAAAACTCCTAAACGAGATAGAACATGGCAGATACGTCCACTGAGCTATCTCATATCTAAGGAATTGAGTGTGAAAACTCTCACAAAGCAATCCCAATATTTTTTTAAAATGTTTCTTTTTTTTTACCTCATTCTATTTTGTTTATTTCAACAAGAAGATCAAATCTAGTTTCATACACTTTTGATTAGCCCAGTTCTTTCTTTTAAAAAAAAAATCATGTTGAACCCACCTAGTTTGGGCTCAAGTCCAATAACTAATCCAAAATAATTATCCAGAAATAAATAAAAAGAGATAATAAAACAAAAATAAGGAAAACCAAAAGGCTACTAAAACCCAATACAATGTATCAGGACAGACATAAAAATAAAACATTGCAGAGAGGCCTTTCCTCTTCTACCTGCGTGCGTGAGAACAGAGAAAGGGATCAAGACAGTGATGCGGCGGCTTGGATCGGGAGCCTTGAATGGAGGCCGACGCGGTGGAGTAGTCGTGGTGGCAAGCGCTGCTGTTCCTTGGAGCTGTACAAGGAGGAGCCTTGGCACGGCCACTCCGACGCGAGTTGAAGCGGTGAGAAGAGAGGAGCGAGTGAGAAAGCTTCCCTCCTCTGAAACGTCAAGGTGGGTGAGTGAAAAATCAAACGGCGAGACGACCTCCTCCAGTGACCGCGACGCGCGATCGGTGCGGTGGGACGGTGGTTCTGTTTCACGGGTTGACTGCTCTGGGACGATGGCGGCTTGGGGTTGGCAGTGGTTCTGGTCGGTTGGGGGTTGGCTGGTGATGAGGGTCAAAAGTAGGAGATGGTTGGTGTGGCTGCTGGGATGGTGGTGGTGCGGTTCAGCAAGGTGGAAAGAAAGGAATGGAGTTTTGAGAGAGACGAGAGGAAGAAGGAGAGGGATGAGAGGAATGATGTCTGCCTGATAAAAAATGAAGGCCAGAAAAACAAGAGAGAGTGGAAAATGGGGTAGAACGTGGTTTTTTAACCAAGAAGAAGAAGAACAACTTCTTTTTCCCTTTTTCTTCTCACCGTCCTTGTTCTTTTCTGCTGTTGTGATTTTTATAATGCCCATTCCTCTGATCTTGATCCTAAAATTCCGCCAAGATTAAGATTGAAATCTGATCCTGATCCTAAAAACATGCCAAGATTAAGATTTCTATCTCTGATTTGAAATCAAAATCTACCAAGCCTCATCTACAAGAATTAAATTCAAATTCAAAATAAAGTGGTTGCTAGGGTTTGTTGGGGAGGATGAAATGGGTTAAAAAAAATCATTTTATTATTTTTATTTTCTTTGAAAATTTTTTATTTTATTATGTTTTGAAATTTTTAGTGAACCCGGTCAAAATGGGGTGTTCACAGTGGTGATTGAACCAGGATAAATCTGGTTGTGTGGTATCTCTAAACTCAAACTCTTTAATTTCTGTCTTGCACATATAACTGTGATCTTGATATTCTAAGTTTTCAATTGATATCAGTTCTTGATCTGCATAATCAGTATTGAACCTTGAGTAAACTGTAATAATAACTGTGTATTCAATTCTATTCTCGAGGATCAATATTTGAATTGAATCTTCCATCATATGAGATCAAATTCGAATAGCTTAATTTCTATTTCTTTGATCACTGAAACTAAAACTGAACTTCTTTCTGTTTGATTCAATTCCAAAAGTGAAGCGCTCGTCCACACAAGTGACAGAAGCGCTCGTCCACTAAAGTGACAGAAGCGCTCGTCCACACAACTGACATAAGCGCTCATCCACACAAGTGACAGAAGCGCTCGTCCACTAAAGTGACAGAAGCGCTCGTCCACACAACTGACATAAGCGCTCGTCCACTAAAGTGATAGAAGCGCTCGTCCACACAAGTTACAGAAGCGCTCGTCCACACAAGTGACAGAAGCGCTCGTCCACTAAAGTGACAAGCACTGATTTTTCTTTCTGAACTGATTCACCTCATCACCTTCTATTTGGGATTTCATAAAAAGCCCTTCACTATTTTTTGTAAAAGATTCTGAGGCAACTCTGAGTTGAAAAGTAAGTTTTTGAAAAGGAAGAATTTTTGAAAACTCAATTCACCCCCCTCTTGAGTCTTTGAAGCCAAAACAACACACTATTCATGAGCCACATATATTAAACTATCAACATGAAGTTTATGATACAAATTTGAAATATGAGTAGTTAACAATGTTAGGAAACCAAAAGGTGGACAAATTTTTACTAACGAGCTTAAAGAAGAACATATAATAATATATCTAACATTGCACCTTAATCCAAAATCATAAAGCAAGATATTTTATTTAATCTATTCCTTATCAAACAATGCATGCCTGCATTGGAAAGTTTATAAGGATTCAAATACAAGTCAAAAGGAATAAAACAGGAGGACCATTAAAAATGTTTTTCTTGAAGGAAAAACATTAGTTGATTGAAGTTGGAAGATACTTGATCACTTAGAAAACTATGGAAATGATGAAGCATTGGAGTATGGCAATATTGGCGATGTAGGAAGAGTCCCATTCCTAAGCATAAGCTCATCTGCCAGCGCATGAAGATCACCGTCTCCGGTAGTGCCTGATGTTCCAACAGCTGAATGTTGATATGAGTCCATAGCCCTTTGCTCCATGGGCCATGAAGTTTGGGCCAAAGGATAAAAAACTGAAGATAAATCATAGGTGGTTGGCATAGGCGTAGGCCAGGCCATGGTGGAGGGAGGCTGAAGGTCATCAATAAAGAAAGCTGGTGGTGCCACAGTAGTTTGTGGTGGATGAGGGGGTAGTTGTTGGGGTAACTCCAATGTAGCAAGCTGGCCTTGTAAGCAGGAGACTTTTGCTTGTAAATTCACCACCTGTAAAACAAGGAAGCCATAAAATATCATGAACAAGAAAAATAATTGTTGATTAAATTTTACAAATATCATTCAAAATTAAAATCCTCAAATTTAGAGTAATTTGTTTCATAATTTCCACTCCTACATTATATATGGTAATGATAAATTTGAACCGAATAGTAGCATAATGGAACAAACTTCAACAAAGTTTCATATAGCTTAGTCCGATAACTTACTAGTTTTTGGACTTTCTCCACTATTAATACTCACCATTGATACTATGTTCTCCTAATAGTTCTTCATCACAAAACAATGACAACACCTTCAATAGAAAGTACGTAAAGAAAATAATAGAAACGAAAGCATATGACAAAGAAAAATCACATCTTGTTGATTAAATTTTCCTGGAAATATTTTGCTCTTAGAATTTATAATGATGTGGTGATTGAAGTGAATCAAAACAAAATAGGTGAGAGATTCTTTGAAATTATTTGTTTTCTATTAACATTATTTTACAAAAAGGACAGTGCTAGAAATATGAACTTAATTGACCAAGCCATATATCACCTATTTGAGTAACAGTCGACCATATCATTTGTTAATCAATTTTAGAGTTATAGATTTCAGCAAAATACATAGAAATTGTTTCCTAGTGTTCCGTGGTTTTACCCCCTTTTGCTCTTCCCCAATTTCCCAACTTTTGTTCCTCTTTAAGATAGCATAAAGCATTAAAAATAAAGGTTTTGTTGGATGAATAGTGGGGACACATCCTTATAAACAATTAAACAATATATATATATATATATATATATATATATATATATATATATATATATATATATATATATATATATATATATAAAAAAATGTTGCTTCACTTAAAGGCTATGTTTGGTAAGGCACTAAAGTAGCTCATAAGCTAATCAACTAGCTTTGCTTTACCCAAAAAAGCTAGTAGAGAAGTTTGGTAAGGGAGAATTTTTGAAAAAAATATATTTGATAAGCTAGTAGTGTTAGCTTATCAATTAGGTTAGGGGCTATACGATTTTTTTCATTGTGTCCTTGTTAGTGTCCAAAATGACAACATTTGACTGTCGCCTAATAATTATCCTAATTTCAATAAACCTTAAAAGAAACTCATTTCCTCTCCCCTCACTTCTCTCCTCCGTAACTACCTTACCCTCCCATCAACTCTGCTTTTTAACTCCCTTACCATTGGTAACAATAATTTCTTCCTTTTCATTTTCATCATTTTTTCTTTGCTATTTCCCTTTTTCCACATAAGTTTATTTTTCTTTAAAATTTACTTTACCAAATAATAATAATAATAATTTATATTTTAACTATCATTATTATTTAATACATACATACATACATACATACATACATACATATGTACACACACACACACACACACACACACACACACACACACACACACACACACACACACACACACACACACACACACACACACACACACACACACGCGTGCACGCACACATGAGCAAATCTTCTACATATATCATCTAGTTTAACCTCTAAATTTACCAAACACTTCCAATTCAATTAGCTAGCTTATCAACTTTCGGCTTTCGACTCCTAATTAATTATCTAGCTAACTTTTTAGGTAGTTGTGCCAAAAAGAGTCAAAGTCTCTAACTAATCAACTTCAACGTCTAAGATGATTATGCTAATGATAACAATAAAATTAATTCCATTCTTTTCTTTATTTTTGTTTGTACAATTTTACGGTTAAAACTAAGCTTCAAAATTATTGACTATGGTGTGAGCATAAAAAAGGGGTCAATTAATCCCTTGTCCACTTAATCAGATAAAAAAAATATATCAAAGAATGAGGGGTTACATGATCCCTATATTTTATTTTACATTTTTTGAAGTATTATTAAATAGTGAAAAACCCACTTTATTGAATTGCTCATTCTTTAGTCAAAATAAAAAGAAAAAGAAAAAGAAAAAGGAGTCTGAGCACTTTCTGAGATTCACCTAGCTAGCTTACCGTAAATGGTGAAAAAAGTATATTAAATATTAAAATATATTAATAATACTAAATATATAAAATATTAAACTATTAAAAACATTAAAATAAAATATCTATAAAAAAATTAAAATATATAAATATTAAAATATAATAAATATTAATATTAAAAATATATCTATAAATAATCCGAGGACCGAACCAATGACCATTGGGTTTGGTTTGGTTTGGTTCGGATCGGATACGAACTCCAAAAAATCCGAACCAATTTAATTGGTTCGGTTCAGATTTTCAGGTTCGTCGGGTCGATCCGAACCAATGAACACCCCAAGTAGGGAGAAGACAGAAATAAATATTATGATGGCCAATGGACCAATCAAATCACGAATACAATGAATATGCCAATAACATCTTCATCCCAATCTTGTAAAAAAATCTGCATGGTTAATGGTAATTCTATGTAAATCGATGAATACGATTACCTGTTGCCGAAGGGTATTGATTTCTCCAACACAACCATAGACGGGATCTATCATTCGTGCCTGTGCTTCATAAATAAGGGTGTTAACTGCATCACGCCTCTTATACAATGGAATAATTTGAAGGAGCTTTGTCACATTACTGGCTCCGAATACCTTGTGCACCATTGTAAACTTAGCAATTCCTTGGTCTGAATCGAAGTAAGGAGCATAGATGCATTGTGGCCAGCACTTCCTCTTCAAGAACTTGCAAGCACAGCAAGAGCCACCACCATAGCATCCAACACCTCCACCGTAATTGTTAACACCGCTACCATTATGACTAAAGTTTTGACTCATCTTTGATCGGAAATTTTTACTTTTTTAATGGTTATACCACTTTTGGGATGGTCTTATAGGGCATGTGATATTTGGGTCAAAAACTATGATTTTTTGATATTCATGACCTATGAAGGAAAGAGAAAGGGATGAGAGAAGAATAAATAGGAGAAAAAGGAGATGAAAAAGAACGGTGGTGTATACATGATCCAGGGTTTGTTCAGGCTATTAATTTAATGACGGATTTGAATTAATACATGTCTTTAAAGCCATGTGGGAGATATACTATTATTTTTATATGATTCTCTTTATTTATATTTTTTATTTTTTCTTCCTTCTTCTTGTCAATTTAGTCAAACAAAACCGATGCGTTTTTTTTTCTTTACCTATTTCTCTCTCCAACACACACACACACACTCTTTCTCTCTCTCTCTCTCTCTCTAGATGTATATTCATGTGAGTGTAAGATATAGACGCTTTAAATTTTGGGTAAACATTTCAATGAAAGTATTTATTCTTTTCAGTTTTTTTTCAACCGCCCAACAACATCGTTGAAAATAACTTCACCTTTTGTCTTCCTTTTCTTTATTTTAAAAAAAATGCTAAATTACACTTTTGGTCCCCAAATTGTTTTTCAATGTTCAATTTGATCCCCAAGTTTTTAAAATGTTCATTTTGGTCCCTAAGTTCCTTAAAAATATTTAAAACCGTCCTTTCGGTTAGTTGACTAACGGCGACATGGACGCTGACCCCTACTTATCTTCTTTTTCACCACTCTGGCAATGCATCTGCCGTCTGGATCATCGGCGGCAACCACCACCACCATCTTCCTCCCTCTCCAACCCAAAACTTCCCCTCATTCCTTCACCGCCATCATTGTCTACTCATTGTGTGCCTCATCAGAGACCAGAAATTAAGGTTTGAATGAGATTCAAAACCTCCACTTCAGTAGCAGGAAACCGCCGTGAGCCATGGCGGCATTATGGATTTGGAAGAATCGGAGGTCACAATTGTAGACGGCGGTGCTTTGTTGAAGAGGAAGCATGGTCGTCCAGTTAAGGGTGATTCGAAAACAACATTGTCGTACGATTCCAGTTCACCACCGTGTGATTCGAGTTCGCCACCATACGATTCGAGTTTGCCGCCGTCACGTTTCATGTCCGAACTCGTCTTCTCCGTTTCTATCCACCGCGCCTCCGACAAGTGCACCGCCATCACACGCGTCTCTGTCTTCTTTGGTTCTGTCAGGAGCATGATCGGCGGATCCCTTTCCGGTGAGGGTACCCTGGAACATCATAACCCGCATCAGTTTTAGGGTTTTGGGCACCCACCACTCAGCCACCGCACGCCGCACCCATTTCCAGCGAACCAGACGGGGTCAACGTCCATGTCCGTTAATCAACTTGATGGAAGGACTCGTTTGAATAAGTTATAGGAACTTAGAGACCAAAATGAACATTTTAAAAACTTGGGGACCAAACTGAACATTGGAAAACAATTTGGGGACCAAAAGTGTAATTTAGCCTTAAAAAAATGTCAAAAATCTTAGCCTCTTAGTTATGGTAGTAGTAAACATGAATGTTTGCATATAGGTTCTTTAATTCAAGTAATTAAGATATATTTAACTATCTTTGGTGTGGGTAATAAAATAATAGCTGAGCAACGATGAGAGAGAGAAAGAGACATAGTCCTATATGAAATAACCAAAGTTAACACAAGAAGGGGGGTTGAATTGTGTTTACCAACTTCTTAGGAAACTTTGAAAATTATTTTCGCAGGCACAACAAGGAAAAATAAGACAACAAAAATTTAGACGAGTGACACGTCTAAATTTAAGACTGAACACACAAGCATACAAAGAAGGGAAAAACAGAGGTTGATATTCACAATAATAACTCCCCAAGTTAAAAGCTTAAACAAATAATACTTAAGCAAATTAAAGAGATAAGGAAAAGGAATATCACTCAAGAGTTTTATACTAGTTCACCCCAAAATCCATATGGCTACGTCCAGTTTCCACTATAACCGATCAGATTACAGTATAAGTATTCTTTTCACACATAGCCTCTCTAGGCTCACACTCAAACAAGTATTATTTTCTCACCTAGCCTCTTCAGGCTCAACACAGTAAGGGATAAAGGATTTGTGTAATTAATAAAACTTGCAAATCTTTCAGATAACACTCAGAGTGAAATAAATAAGAAGTATGAAAGACTGCGAATTAATATCAAAGGATTGAATAAGTATTCAATGAAAGAATGAAGAAGTTAATGAAGTGAGTAAATGCTTCTTGAGCAGTGTTCTTAATGATATTCAACTTCTTGTATTCATCTTTATGGTTTGGTCTATATAAAGACTTCAATCAATTTGATCCGTTAGGCACATCTTCAGAAAGTGTGTTCTTTTGATTTGAGCTTCTGGAACATCATTAATGCTAAAGAGTCATTCTGTGTAAGTATTAAATGCTTAAGAACGTTGAGCTTTTGTAAGGTAGTCCAAGAGTACACTTTGTTCTGAGCAGCTGTTGTTTCAGAGTTGCAGCAGCAGGCTTCTTGTACTTGCAGCAGAGAGCTTTCCTCTTTCAGTGCAACACTCAGTCCACTTTCTGGAATCACTTTTACTTTGTACTAAAACAACTAAAAAGGTTACTGCTGTGCTACAAAGATTGCGTGTTTATTCCTTAAATCCTTGAAACAAATGTTCTTTATTCTTTATCCTTGGTGTTATTGTCTAGAGGTCTTCGAGATTATTAAGGAAGGCATCTTATTTGAATAAAGTTGACTTGAACTTCCTTTTTGGCATTATGACATCTTAATAAATGTAGCAGTGATAGATTTTAGACGAGTGCTTGTGGAGTCCAGATTTAGACGGGTGGAAATGAGCAAAAACTCAGACGCGTGAGGAAGTCATTTTCTAGACGAGTGATCCATTGAGTCTTCTTCAGGCATATGCTTCTTGCCACATCATCAAGTATATCGGAATTTTGACTGAGCGTTGACTTGGTGTTTGTTTGTGTTGACTGATTTTTAGACGAGTAGTTTTTAGACGAGTCTAAAAACCGCGCTCTACCAAAAAGTAGACGGGTCATAAAATAGACGAGTGACCTTAAGTCTATTTTCCTGCACACTTATAAGACATGTCAATAATTTCATATGGTTGAATATTACCATACTTAATCTATTTGGATTCATGAAAACTTAGAGAATCTACACATGAAATGTGTCTCAGACTTATGAGATCTCAACATTCTCCCCATTTTTGATGATGACAAATAACTTTTCTGATTTTATTGAACTTCAAAAATTAATAATAGAAATTTTTAAACAGATATAATTAAACAAAGTATGCTATGCTCCCCCTTAGTTTATGCATCAGATAAAAATAAGTATCAAAGCAAAATAAAGGTATCAGAACTGATATTGGATTCAAACAAAGTTTTTAAGAAAGCAACTCAGATTATATTGGAGCAGAAAATTGAATTTTCAGACAGATAGTCATTGATTTCATGATTAAGGTATAATTTCTGTTAGTCTTACTTCCTCCCCCTTTTGAAACCAATCAAAAAAATATATAAAGTAAATATACAACAGATAGCCAAAAGGCATATTACTGACTTGTACATTGCATGACTCAAAAAGAATGAAAAAGGCTAAGTCCTAAGACCTAAGAACTAGGACCCCCTTTGTAACACCCTCCTTGGGCATTACTTCCTAATCACATGCGGAAATAAATTAAAAGAAACTTTACTGGTTGCTTTCGGAAAAACTTTTATTATCTTCATAGGTATGAAAATATGGGGGTAAATTTTTTATTTTCTAGAATTCACCTTAGAAAATGATTTACGCATCACTTATAATGAAATCACACTGTATTTTACTAACACACAAAGACTAAGTTTATTTATAAATCATAGCACCTCAGCATTTACATTTCATGAAATAATCTTTCGTCATGAAGTTACAAAATTACACAAGGTTTTTTAGAACTGCCAATATCGACTTCTCTAAAATGCACACAACCAAAGGAAACATCATAAGCTAGTTGTTCTAATAGACACCTGTTGGAAAGAACTCAGTAGTTCTTACCATTGGAATAATCACCCACCTCTTCAAAGATTGGGATTAATATCCCCGAGTGAGGTCGGGAGCTTCTCGGCACCGCCTGTCCTAGTGTACCAAGGTACAACAGCAAAGAACCAGGAAAACCTGATATATTGTAAGGGTGAGATACTAATATATGGATAATTATGTTAAACCACATACTTGCAACACAAACAACTTACACAACAGATATCATCATATTTACAGCACGTGAAATAATAAACTAAATATAATATCACACCAATTCATCAATCAACTTTGAAAAACAATGATGTTCATGAAAAATTCAACTTTGATGCAAGACTCTGGAGTTTTCAACTTTCTTTAAAAATGAGCGGATCATGCTCGGTTGCCAGAAAGGCACAACGTGAATATCCACAACACTGTCCAAACGCCTGGCACAGTGTGCAACGTGCGTGGAATGTCCATAACATACTGTCCAACGCAAGGCACAGTAGTCCCGGCTAATGGACTTCATTGTCCATCAAGGCACAACGAAACACCGTAGCATGAAATACCCGGCCATTCCAGATATTCACATGAAACAACGTAGCATGAAATACCTGATCTTTACAGATATTCATACAAAAACAATGTGGGCACGTCTGCCAAAATAAATGCATGAGAAAATCCTTTTATTGTCAGTTTTTCTTTGTGCTTGATATTTTCATTTCGCCGAGGCTTAAAGCTCACGATTTTCAATGTTTTTAATGTCTTGCAACTTTTATTATCAACTTGGGACTTTACGTCTGAGTGTCCAATCACAACAGTCTTAGACTTATGCATCAGTCCTTAGACTTTGTGGTCGTAGAAAACAATTTTCACCTTTTTATAATTTTCACCAAGCTTGAACTCAACGTATATGGAGCACCAGTCCATAGCAACGTACATTGGAACATAGTCCATAACAACGTCACACGGATCATGGATTAACGTGCTTTTAAAACACTAGTTACCCGACGTCTCAGTTACTAGTTCAACTTTTCAACTTTTCTTCTTTTTCGCTCGGTGAAAATACAAAACCCAAAAACAAAACTTCCGTAACTCATTCAAGTCATCGGATACTTTATTTCAATAAAACTTTCATTTGAAAAACGTTTTTCCTTTGAAATTCATTTTAAAAACCTTATAATAAAACTCCAAAAGTCCATCTTTAGAAAGAAAGTCCTCTTTTAAGGATAGAGATTTTTAAGAAGGAACTTAGTGTAATATATGAGAACTAAATTCATTTTGGTAAAGAACCAAGAATTTAACTTGTTTTTATATAATTTATTTCCCATAAATAGTCTCCATCAAATCTTCTAAAAGACATTTTTAAAACATTGAGTTACATAATATTCTCTCTTCTTTAGAAATCCATATTTACTTTGGAAAAAGTCTATCATTTGGAAAATGTTGAAAAACTTTTGAGCGAAACTCTTTTTAAAACATTGAGAACTAAAATTTCTCCAGAAGAACTTGGAATTTAACATGTTTTCCTCTATTGTTTTTCATCATAAAATAGTCTAAAAAAAATTTAAGTTTCTCATAGAACAACATCTTTAAAAATTTGTTTCCCGAATAAATTTTTCTTATCAACATGCTACTTAAAACTTAAAACCTTTGTTTTTTGGTTTTCCACATAGTCTTTTAAGGCTTTTATCTTTAATAGTTGAGCTCTATCCAAGGTTAGGCTTCTATGCAACAACCAACACAACTTTTAGCAACTTACAACATAACCAACATAATATGTTCAAGCATATATTTCAATTCAACATTTCATCAAAGTCATATAAATGCAAGTAATTCCAAAACAACCACTTAAACAACAATTTCACAATCATATAGCAATCCACTTTTTCACCCATGTAGCAACAACATCAACATAGCCAAACTATTAAAACTTACAAGCATATAGTTACCACAGTTGTAATATCCCTCAGGCTTTCTCCCCTTACCTTAGCTTGAGCAACAACTTGTGGTCTTTTCGTGTGTTGAAGGTAACGAACATGATCTCCCTTTCACGTTTGGAAAATCTAAATAAAATCAAACATATAGTATATGTCAATATTTTTTATTTATTTATAAAATCACCTTTTGTTAATAGTGTGTGTTTCGACCTTTCTAGAGGAATTAAGGCTAAAAATTTCAAATTCCTACAAACTTTTTGATTTAAATTTCCTTAATCATTATAGAAGTGAAAACAAGTCTTAAACCTTAAAATAAATTTTTATATCCTTTCACTCTATACCAAATATGTTTCGGCCTTTTTATAGAATAAGTACTAGAATTTATATTTCAACACTCCCTTTACATGCATGCACAAAAAAAAAAAATGAAGATTTTAAAACATGAAATTTCTCTAAGATTTTAAAAACTAAAATTTTCTTAACCTCAAAACTAAAATTTTTGGCCTTCTTAAAGTATGTGTTGGAAAACTAAATTTTCAACTTTCATAGACACATGTATGCATTAAAATAGAGATTAAGGCAAATATTTTCTTAAAATCAATATAACTCAAAGTTCTTCAACTTTTTATCAACATATATGCACGAGATTAACCTGATGATCAAAGTGCTCTATTTTCTCAAAACTTAAAACACTCCATTTTCCAATTTGATACATATGCATGTAAAAATCAAGAATCAAAATGACACATTTTCCTTGAAAATCAAATTTAAACCTCCTTAACCCAAACAATTAGGGTTTGGGCCTTCTTACTCAAATAGGAATGAAAACTCAAATTCTATATAAAGCTCTTAAGCTTAAAACTCACATGCATTTAGGTTTTAAAGGCATGCAAGTTGAATTTTCAACAAAACATCAACCTTTCCACTTATACCATTTTCGGTCATAACAAAAAAAAAAAGGTTTTGATGGATTTTTCATTACATGCAAATGTATAAATGGATAGCAAGGATGATGATGAGTTTAAATAAATTCATCTCTTGTTTCAAAATTTAAATCAAGAACATGATCATGAACTTAAAGGAAATATCATGCATGTGGATATATCAAAGCTTTTTAAGAAAGTAAAAAGTAAGAGTTGAGAGTTTATACCCTCTAGATGTTGATGATGATGAGTAAAAGATGAGGATGAAGTTAACCCTTAGGCTCAAGCTCAAGAAGTTGAGAGGTTGAAGATGATGAATAGTAAACTTGAAAATTTTGCAAAAGTTTGGGAATAAAATAAAGGATGAAGCAAATGAGTAGAAGAGGTGGTGAGGGGTATTTATTGGGGGGTGGGGGTGGGGGTGGTGGGGGGGGGGGGGGGGGGGGGTCTATCTAGAAAAATCTGGGATATTTTAATAATTCTAACAATTTTTTATTCAATTATTTTGAAAATCAAAATGATGCATTTTCTAGTAAATTGAAATCAGTAGTTACACTATGTCATGAATAGTGATAAATAGTGACAAGGGTCACTATTCACATCAAATAAAATCTTTGCCAAATTTGGAAAAATCTGAATTAAATAAATTTGGCTCGTTCCGGTACCAATTGATACGTAACGGTAAAAACCGATCGTATTTTTCTTTGTTAATTTTCACCCAAAAAATTCATATTAAAATAAATAATTTCTAAAATCATAAAAATAATAAGGGTTAGAAAAATTAAAATTTAATTTTTGTGTATTAAAATAAATTTTTCGGGTCAGTAAAGTCTAACTAACAGCGAAAACTCAGACCGTAAATGTCTGAAATTTTCTACCCAAAATTCAACTGCAATTTTCTAAAATAAAATAATTTATGATATTGACAATTGGGTTTATCAAAATATTTCTTTATAATTTATTATAATAAACACTTAATTATCCATATAATCACAGATTATATACAAGCAGAAAAATCGGGTTGTTACATTACTACCCCTCTAAAAAGAAATTTCGTCCTTGAAATTACGTATATGAAAATAAATCAGGATACTGTAATCTCATCTTGTCTTCTACCTCCCAGGTTGCTTCCCCAGTTGTCTCATCCCAAATAACCTCCACCAAGGGAATCTGTTTACCCCTGAGTTGTTTGATCCTCATATCTTCGATTCGTACAGGTGAAGTCTCATACGATAGATTTTCTTTTAACTGAACAACATCAGGTTCAATTACATGTGATGGATCGGGAATATACTTCATCGGTTGTGAAACATGAAAGATATAATGGGGATATTTGAAAGAAAAGGTGGTAGAGAAATTTGATAAGCTACGGGACCGATACGACGAAGAATCTGGTATGGCCCAATAAATTTTGGAGTGAGCTTTCTGGATTTTATAACTCTACCTACCCCAGTCGTGGGAGTTACTCTCAGAAATACGTGCTCGCCTTCTTGAAATTCCAGGGGTCGTCTTCTTCGATCGGCGTAACTCTTCTGTCTGCTTTGTGAAGCTTTCATCCTTTCACGGATCTGTTTCACTTTCACCGTGGTTTGTTGTACAATCTCGCGTCCTAAGATTGCGCTTTCCACATATTGAACCAACACAACGATGTTTGGCACTTTCTTCCATACAAAGCCTCATAGGGTGCCATACCTATACTTGAATGATAACTGTTGTTGTATGTGAACTCTATAAGTGGCAAAAGGTCGTCCCAACTTCCACGATTGTCTAGGAAGCACGCTCTCAACAAGCCTTCTAATGACAGGGTAGTTCTTTCCGTTTGCCCGTTAGTTTGTGGATGGTATGCCGAACTGAACCTTAACTTAGTTCCTAGCGCTTTCTGCAAACTTCCCCAGAAACGTGAAGTAAACTTTGGGTCTCTATCTGAAACAATACTGGAGGTCACTCCGTGAAGTCTGATCACCTCTCTAATATACACCTCGATTAACTTCTCCACAGTATAATTAGCTTTAACAGGTAAAAATTGTGCCGACTTTGTTAACCTGTCAACGACTACCCAAATCGAGTCGAAACCTTTGGAAGTCTTTGGTAGTCCTACCACAAAATCCATGAATATACTATCCCACTTCCATTCGGGTACATCCAGAGATTGTAACATTCCACCGGGTAGTTGATGTTCTACTTTCGCCTTCTGACAAGTTAAGCAAGACGCAACATATTCCGCCACTTGTTTCTTCATGCCTGGCCACCAAAATCTCTGCTTTAGATCTTGGTACTTCTTAGTTGTTCCGGGATGGATACTTAGGTTGCTCTTGTGGGATTCCTCGACAATCATCTTTCTCATTTTTGGATTGTCAGGTACGTAAAATCGTCCCTTGTACCTCAAGATGTTATCTCGTCCCAAATTGAATTCCGGTGCCTTTCCTTGTTCCATGAGTTCTTTCCTCTCTTGGAGATACACATCGGTGGCTTGTTGTTCTCGGCTTTCTTCCATCAGTTCACTTGAGATTTTGATCATTCCCACACTTATCCTTTTTTGACTTATCTCCATCATTAAATCGAGGTCACAAAACTTCTCGATTAACTGTAATTCTTTCACCATCATTGCTGAGATGTGTATGGCCTTCCGGCTCAAAGCAACCGCTACGACGTTCACCTTTATGGGATGGTACTGCAATGTGAAATCATAGTCCTTTTCATGCCAAAAATCTTTACTTGATCATTACCCTAGATTCCCTTAACAATGTTCTGCCTCGATCAACATTTGATTTACAAAAATTTCCTCACTTACTGTCATTGATCTTAAGGATTCGCATCTTACTAGTCACGACTATACCTCAGTAAAACATTCGTCACTTCTTGTCCATCCATCTAAAGAGATGATCATAGTCAAATACTATCCTTACTCCGAAACCAACTTCCTAAAGGTCATACTATTTCTACCGCTCGTCCACTCGAGTCGAGGGTGATTCGTTGAAATCTATCTCAACCTAGTCCTCAACACTTGGAGTGGATTTTCACTGCAACATTGGTAAACTTCGGGTTTTCATTTTGAAGTGAAATTTGGAGACATTTCATGAATTTTGATCAGTCCTCTGATACCCATGTTGGTTAGCTTGTCCACTGCATAGTGAAGTTTGACAGGTAAGAAGGAGGTTAACTTCGTCAGACTGTCCACGATCACTCGAACAAAACGAATCTCTTAACGGTCCTTCGGTAAACTCATAACGAAATCCATCGCCACACTAGCTTTATTGACAAGGAATGTCTCAAGTGTCAATTTATCTCTCTATCACTATACTCGAATAACTCTGACATCCTGGTGTGAATCAGATACCCACCCTCATGACTTATAAGGTGGATTACTTGTTAGTGACATTTGGAAGAATAAGTAGGGTGAAGCTGATCAAGGATGACAAATCCTTTCAAATTACAATAAGACATGTCCTTGGAGAATTTTACAGAAAGAAATTTTCAAGAAAAGAAGTTTCTTGATTTTCATTTTCTCAAAAGCTTAAAGAAGAATTTCATCAATTCGAAAGATACAGGAACATTCCGTATGGACAAAGATTCTTCAATTAGGTTCTTGGATGTAAAAATGCATGGCCAATACACATTTACAAACATGAATCTAATAGAGTTGCTCCTTCCATTAGAATTTCCTAGGATAGTTTTAACTCTAAGAGTATTCAACGTACTACAAGACGTTCGTCAGAGGATGATTTTAAAAGGGAATTCAGTCTGACAAAATTGGACTGGGTCACATTTACCAAAAGTAAAAGTGACTAGTATGAGTTTCAACAAGAAAATTTTGTTACTAAGAAATTATTTGTGTTATAACCAATTTAAGAGTTCAGATAAATTTCAAATCAAAGTCAAAAAAGTTTGTGTGACACACGCAAACTTGATTACTACGATTGTTCGATACAACCATAGGGACTCGAGGACCAAATGTCAACTGACACATTCATAAAGAGTCAAATAGTAAAATGAGGAGTTTTTCTTAAACATGAGACACTCATTCTAAGAGTGAAGATTCAGATTGGCTAGTCTCGACTTCAAACAAGCACGAAGGTCTTTCTAAACACGCTTAATCCAGTTTGTTGCCATCTTCCGTATTCTTCTCTGAACTTCATACGATAGTCGATGACTTAAACTGTCTCTCAATCATGTGAAGAGTTGGTCTTTCCTTGTAAGATGAATCAATAGCTCCAAAATCTTAGATAGTCCCCCGATGCGCCTTCGAAAATAACCAATTTGCCTAACAAACTATGGATTTTAATCACTGTCTGTGGTCATTTTCACAAAAGTGATGTTTCATCCTTTTGAACATCATTGATACTCCCCACGGAACACACTTGGCCCCCAAAATGTTCTGACATCAATCTCCCCTTTAAGCCAAGGTATTTAACTCGACTAATTTTGGAGGTGACATCCTACATGAAACGATGGAAATCCGATTAGATCAATCAAATACTCAATATCCTTCGCAGGGACAAACTTGGAACATTCTTAGGGAATACTCCCTGAAAATATTCCACAATGGGTACTTTAATCAAATGTCTGACACCATCCCAAAGGATAAACGAACCTGTCAACTTGAATCAATGTACCATTTACTAATCAGGAGTTCTCATAAGGTCTCAACCAGGTCAGAACCCATCCAAAACACACCCACCGGTGCGTCAACATACATTGTTTCAACAAGGAAACAATTCAAGCAATGACGAAACAGAGATCACACAACAAAAACATAAAGGACCTATTTCCCAAAGATTCCTGAAAGACTCGACCAGCTCTGATACCACCAATGTAACACCCCCCTTGGGAATTACTTCTTAATCACATGCGGAAATAAATTAAAAGAAACTTTACTGGTTGCTTTCGGAAAAACTTCAATTATCTTCATAGGTCTGAACTATGGGGGTAAAATTTTTCTTTTCTAGGATTCACGTCAGAAAATGATTCATGCATCACTTAAAATGAAATCACACTGTATTTTACTAACACACAAAGACTAAGTTTATTTATAAATCATAGCACCTCAGCATATACATTTCATGAAATAATCTTTCGTCTTGAAGTTACAAAATTACACAAGGTTTTTCAGAACTGCCTATATCGACTTCTCTAAAACGCACACAACCCAAAGGAAACATCCTAAGCTGGTCGTTCTAATAGACATCTGTTGGAAAGAACTCAGTAGTTCTTATCATTGGAATAATCACCCACCTCTTCAAAGATTGTGATTAATATCCCCGAGTGAGGTCAGGATCTTCTCGGCACCGCCTGTCCTAACGTACCAAGGTACAACAACAAAGAACCAAGAAAACCTGATATATTGTAAGGGTGAGATACCAATATATGGATAATTATGATAAACTACATACTTGTAACACAAACAGCATACACAACAGATATCATCATATTTACAGCACGTGAAATAATAAACTAAATATAATATCACACCAATTCATCAATCAACTTTGAAAAACAATGATGTTCATGAAAAATTCAACTTTGATGCAAGACTCCGGAGTTTTCAACTTTCTTTATAAATGAGCCGATCGGGCTCGGTTGCCATAAAGGCACAACGTGAATTTCCACTACATTGTCCAAACTCCTAGCACAGCGTGCAACGTGCGTGGAGTGTCCATTGCATAATGTCCAACGCAAGACACGATAGTCCCGACTAATGGACTTCATTGTCCATCAAGGCACAATGAAACACTGTAGCATGAAATACCTGGCCCTTCTAGATATTCACACGAAACAACGTAGCATGAAATACCCGATCTTTACAGATATTCATACAAAAAACAACGCGGGCACATCTGCCAAAATAAATGCATGAGAAAATCCTGTTATTTTCAGCTTTTCTTTGTGCTTGATATTTTCCTTTCATCGAGGCTCAAAGCTCACGATTTTCAACGTTTTTAATGTCTTGCAACTTCTATTAGCAACACGGGACTTTATGTCCGAGTGTCCAATCACAACAGTCTCAGACTTATGCATCAGTCCTTAGACTTTGTGGTCGTAGAAAACAATTTTCACCTTTTTATTATTTTCACCAAGTTTCAACTCAACGTATATGGAGCAGCAGTCCATAGCAACGTTCATTGGAACATAGTCCATAACAACGTAACACAGATCATGGATCAACGTGGTTTTAAAACACTAGTTACCCGACGTTTCGGTTACTAGGTTCAACTTTTCAATTTTTCTTCTTTTTCGCTCGGTGAAAATACAAAACCCAAAAACAAAACTTCCGTAACTCATCCAAGTCATCGGATACTTTATTTCAATAAAACCTTCTTTTGAAAAACATTTTTCCTTTGAAATTCATTTTAAAAACCTTATAATAAAACTCCAAAAGTCCATCTTTAGAAAGAAAGTCCTCTTTTAAAGATAGAGTTTTTTAAGAAGGATCTTAGTGTAATATATGAGAACTAAATTCTTTTTGGTAAAGAACCAAGAATTTAATTTGTTTTTAAATAATTTCTTTACCTCAAATAGTCTCCAAAAATTTAAGACTTTTATAGAAAATATCCTTCAAATCTTCTAAAAGACATTTTGAAAACATTGAGTTACAGAAGAATATCTCTTCTTTAGAAATCCATATTTACATTGGAAAAAGTCTATCATTTGGAAAATGTTGAAAACGTTTTGAGCGAAACTCTTTTTAAAACATTGAGAACTAAAATTTCTTCTAAAGAACTTAGAATTTGACATGTTTTCCTCTATTGTTTTTCATCATAAAATAGTCTCAAAAAAATTTAAGTTTCTCATAGAACAACATCTTTAAAAAAATTTTTCCCGAATAAATTTTTCTTATCAACATGCTACTTAAAACCTTTGTTTTGTGGTTTTCCACATAGTCTTTTAAGGCTTTTATCTTTAATAGTTGAGCTCTATCCAAGGTTAGGCTTCTATGCAACAACTAACACAACTTTCAGCAACTTACAACATAACCAACATAATATGTTCAAGCATATATTTCAATTCAACATTTCATCAAAGTCATATAAATGCAAGTAGTTCCAAATCAACCACTTAAACAACAATTTCAGTACAACTTCATAGACTTAACACACAATCATATAGAAATCCACTTTTTCACCCATGTAGCAACAACATCAACATAGCCAAACAATTCAAACATACAAGCATATAGTTACCACAATTATAATATCCCTCAGGCTTTCTCCCCTTACCTTAGCTTGAGTAGAAACTTGTGGTCTTTTCGTGTGTTTAGGGTAATGAAATCGATCTCCCTTTTATGTTTGGAAAATCTAAATAAAACCAAACATATAATATATGTCAAATTTTTTTAATTTATAAAATCACTTTTTGTTGATAGTCTGTGTTTCGGCCTTACTAGAGGAATTAAGGCTAAAAATTTCAAATTCCTACAAACTTTTGGATTTAAATTTCCTTAATCATTATAGAAGTCAAATCAAGTCTTAAAACTTAAAATTAGATTTTTAAATACTTTCACTCTATACCAAATAGGTTTCGGCCTTTTTATAATAAGTACTAGAATTTATTTTTCAACACTCCCTTTACATGCATGCACAAAAAAATGAAGATTTTAAAACATGAAATTTCTCTAAGATTTTTAAAACTAAATTTTCTTAACCTAAAAACTAAAATTTTTGGCCTTCTTAAAGTATGTGTTGGAAAACTAAATTTTCAACTTTCATAGACACATGTATGCATCAAAATAGAGATTAAGGCAAATATTTTCTTAAAATCAATATAACTCAAAGTTTCTTCAACTTTTTATCAACATGCAAGAGATTAACATGATGATCAAAGTGCTCTATTTTCTCAAAACTTAAAACACTCCATTTTCAAATTTGATACCACATGCATGTAAAAATCAAGAATCAAAATGACACGTTTTCCTTGAAAATCCAAGTTAAGCCTCCTTAACCCAAACAATTAGGGTTTGGGCCTTCTTTCTCAAATAGGAATTAAATCTCAAATTCTATATAAAGCTCTTAAGCTTAAAACTCACATGCATTTAGGTTTTAAAGGCATGCAAGTAGAATTTTCAACAAAACATCAACCTTTCCACTTATACCATTTTCGGCCATAACAAAAACATAGGTTTTGATGGATTTTTCATTACATGAAAATGTAGAAATGGGTCGCAAGGATGATGATGAGTTTAAATAAATTCATCTCTTGTTTTCAAAATTTAAATCAAGAACATGATCATTGACTTAAAGGAAATATCATGCATGTGGATATATCAAAGCTTTTTAAGAAAGTAAAAAGTAAGAGTTGAGAGTTTATACCCTCTAGATGTTGATGATGATGATTAAAAGATGAGGATGGAGTTAACCCTTAGTCTCCAAGCTCAAGAAGTTGAGAGGTTGAAGATGATGAATAGTAAACTTGAAAATTTTGTAAGAGTTTGGGAGCAAAAAAAAGGATGAAGCAAATGAGTAGAAGAGCCTGTGAGGGGTATTTATTGGGGGGGTGGGGGGGTGGATCGTTTTCTATCTAGAAAAATCCGGGTTATTTTTAAAATTTTAACAATTTTTTATTCAAATTTATCTTGAAAATCAAAATGATGCATTTTCTAGTAAATTGAAATCAATAATTACACTGTCATGAATAGTGATAAATAGTGACAAGGGTCACTATTCAATTCAAATAAAATCTTTGCCAAATTTGGAAAATTCTGAATTAAATAAATTTGGCTCGTTCTGGTACTAATTGATACGTAACGGTAAAAACGATCGTATTTTTTTTTGTTAATTTTCACCCAAAAAATTCATATAAAAATAAATAATTTCTAAAATCATAAAAATTTTCATAACTGGGTTATAAAAATTAAAATTTCATTTTTGTGTATTAAAATAAATTTTTCGGGTCAGTAAAGTCTAACCGACAGCGAAAACTCAGACCGTAAATGTCTGAAATTTTCTACCCAAAAATCAACTGCAATTTTCTAAAATAAATTAATCTATGATATTGACAATTGGGTTTATCACAATTATTCTTTATAATTTATTATAATAAACACTTTATTATCCATATAATCACATATTACAGACAAGCAGAAAAATCGGGGTGTTACACCCTTGGCTTTTGAAGAAAGCTTCCATCATTATTTGCATAGCAGCTTGTTGAGCCAACATCTGAGCTTGAAAAGCAGCTTATTGTTCTAAGGCAGCATCATGTCTTTGGATGACAGTTTGCAGACTTGAAGCCATTTCATCAAGTCTCCAATGGGCAGGATCATCAGCAACTACTGGAGCAGTAGAATCTGTTGTAGCCAGAGCAATTGCAGATGCTGGTGGAGGAGGTGGACTAGGAGGAGGGGTAGGAGGCAACTCTTCAACTAGAATGTGATCCTCAGGCTGAGGGTCTAGAAAAACACAAGTTGAGAGTGTGGTTACAAAATCATTATTTGGATAAAATTCCTCTCGGAAAGCATGAATTAATTCATGATGAAGAGAGGAATCAACTATAGAAAGAAGAAATTCATAAGATCTTCTAATGAGATTTAAGTGAGTAAGAAGGGTAGATTCAGGGAAGTTTAAGAGAAAGAAAAGGAAAACCATAAAGAAAGGAGGTATGGTAGGTTGGGATGGTTTACTTCTCTTCTTCAAATAACCCAGAGCTAGATCCACATCTCTAGTAGATGTCTCTGATCTTAAGGAACTCATGATAAGTCTTAGTGGTGAACAACCTCTTTCTGTACTTGCACTTGTGATCATTCAGCTTGATGAGAGAGAATTTTTGATCCAATGGCAAGTTGATCACCTTTTGCTTTCCTTGTAGAACCATAGAGTTAGGCATCACCATGATCTCTGTTGAAGGCTTTATGAAGATGTGTGGATTGGGTATCCATCTTCCTGCATGCTTCTGTTTCTTGGCCAGCTTGACAAGCTACCTTTTAGCTTCAAGAGAGGCAATGACATCCAAGTCTTTGCCATTCAGAAAGTTTGAGCATAACTCATCCGTGACAGAAAAGGGAGTGGTTCTGAGGAAGGATGATAGGGAGATATAGTGGCCATAGGAAGTGGGTTGTGTCTGGTTTCAAAGAATAAGTCTGGAAATACTTTCCTTGTAGGGACTTAGCACTGGTTTCTAATGTGGTCAGGGATTTGTGGTTTAGGTGAGGGTGGAGGAGGAGTGGTATTGTCAAAGTATGCAAAGTCATGACATCCTCAGTGTGAAGAGTGTTAGTATGGTGGGATGTTTGTGGTGTGGAAGGGTTGGATAATTGGGGTTGTTTCAGACAAGTGTGCTTCTGAAACAGCAGGGTTAGGTTCAGAGGTAATAGGGTTAGTATTTTGTGGTTCAGAAACAGAAGGTTGATGGATAGGTGATAAGTGTGGTGGAGTTGGTATTTTTGGTGAAACAGGTGGAGGAGTAGGGGTTTTTTGTTGTGGTTGTGGTGTTTGTGATGGTATTTTCTGTGGTGACAGAACAGGTAGTGGAGATGAAGGTTGTGGAATAGAAGTTGTTGTAGTTGTTTGTTGTCTTGTTGGTGACGGTGAGGATGTTGGGGTTGGAAGTAGAACCAACTTCATTTTGGTTACAATTGTCCTCTTTTTCGTAGGGATCACAATCTCTTCTGGTTGAGACTCCCCCTCAGCTTGTACAACTCTCTTCCTTTTGAACACCTTAGTAACACTAGGTGCATTAGGGACAGAGGCAGTAGCTTGAACAGCAGGTTTAGCAACATAAGCTTCAACAGATGCTTGAGCAGAGGATTCTACAATTTTCCTTTTCTTCCTTTGCAACTGAGGCCTTTCTTCTTCAGTAGGCTCCTCAAAGAGTTCAGCCTTGACAGAAGGGATAATGAGAGATTCTTCCACTTGAGCAGGTGCAGCAGGTGCTGCTGATGATGTTTCAGCAATTGGCTCGGTGGTGGGGGTCAGAGTGATCTTCATTAAAGACAGAGTCTTTGTAGTGATCTCTGTGCAGAGATCAGCAAAACAGGCTTTCCTTAAGTCCTTCAGCTTGTTTGCCCTAAAAATTCTTGTCATGATCATCCCAAAAGGATAATCTTTATCCTTTCCCTTGACAGCTTTCTTCATATGTCTAAAAATCAAATCAGTAATGTCTACCTTAATCTGAAGAATCCGGTGGTAGATAGAAAATTTTTCTATCTTGCTCACATGATTCCTAGATCCAGTCCTAGGCATTACACTGTTAATTAAAAGGACATGAAGAAATCTTACCTTAGGAGCCAGATACTTGGATTCTAGATTCCTAGGTTTTGGAACTCCATATAGCACCATGTTCACATTTGCTTCTCCAACAGATTTCAGCCATTCCTTGTAGTACCTAGCACCTTCACATGGGCATCCAATCAGTTCAGCAAGTGATTCATGAGTGATGAAGACATGGTCATCACCCACATCTTCGGTGATCATGGAGGTGGTGTCATCCTTGGTGATTTTAGCAGTTCTCCAGAAATCCCTAACAAGGGCAGGGAAGACCATTTCTTGAAGAAGAAAGAAGGGTAACCAACCATCATGGGCGAGTTCGGGAAGAACGTCCAAACCCTTAGTTCTGAGTTCATCAAAGTTAGGGACCCTTCCAGGGTGCACCTTCTTTATTTTAGTGATAGATAGCTTGGTCTTCTCAGCTAGAGTTTCCAAAAGTCTCTTGGGTGCCATTGATTCAGAAAAGTAGAGTTTAGGGTTTTGGAGATGAAAGGTTTTGAGAGGCTGGAGACGAAGAGAAATCAGAGAGAGGTTATGAGCAAAAGATTGTGAGTGGGAAGTTTTGAAACGACACGGGTTGCTTTTGTTAAAATGCTTGAGTGTTTTTTGCGTTGGGAAGAAGGAGAGAGATTATTGCCATAATTAATTAGCAATAAATTTTTGATAATACAGTTGTTAAGAATGATAAGATTTTAAAAAAAGGAGGGAAATTTTGCAATAAACACGTGTCTCGGTCAGGGTTAGCACTGAGTTCTTTTAGCCACGTCATCAGACGCTTGGCTAAAGTAGACGAGTGAAGCATAACGAAAATAGACAAGTCAAGCATATAAAATTTAGACAAGTATATTTTCAGACATATCAGCATACACTCATTCAGACACATTATGCATATTAAGATTCATTCTAACAATTACAAATCTATCTTCACTTAGAGGTTTAGTAAAGATGTCTGCCCACTGATACTCAGTGTTCAAAAACTTAATTTCAAAAACACATTTTTGCATATAATCTCTAATAAAATGATGTTTTATTTTTATATGCTTTGCTCTAGAGTGATGTATGGGATTCTTAGACAAGTTGATAGCACTAGTATTATCACACCAAACATGTATGTTATGCTCAAACATTGAATAATCCTCAAGTTGATATTTTACCCAAAGCAGTTGTGAACAACAACTTGCTGCAGATATGTACTCAGCTTCAGCAGTTGAGAGAGCTATGGTGCTTTGCCTTTTGTTTGACCAAGAGATCATGTTTGCTCCAATGAAGTGGCATCCTCCAATGGTACTTTTTCTATCAATTCTATCTCCAGCAAAATCAGCATCACAGAATCCAACTAACCTGAAATCTTCAAATTTCTTATATAATAAACCAAGGTTAGTAGTTCCAATTAAATATCTGAAAACTCTTTTAACAGCCTTATGATGGGATTCCTTAGGATTTGATTGAAATCTAGCACATAGACAAACACTGAATTGAATATCAGGTATGCTAGCAATTAAGTATAGAAGAGATCCAATCATACCTCGGTAAACAGTTTGATCTACTTTTTTACCTTCTTCATCCTTGTTTAGAATAACTGATGGATGCATAGGAGTGCTCATAGGCGTTGAATTTTCCATTTTATACTTTTTCAGAAGCTCCTTGGTGTTTTTTTGTTGATGGATATAGATTCCATCACTTGTCTGTTTTATTTGAAGACCAAGGAAGAACTTAAATTCTCCCATCATGCTCATCTCAAATATAATATCATCTACATAAATCTGTACTACGATGAAATCTTTCTTTAAACATTTCTTGAAAAGTGTGGTGCCTACTTTTCCTCTAATGAAATTATTTTCCATTAGATATGTGCTTAACCTATCATACCAAGCTCTAGGAGCTTGTTTGAGTCCATATAAATCTTTCTTAAGATTATAGACATGGTGAGGATTTTCTGAATTCTCAAACCCAGGAGGTTACTTGACATAAACTTCCTCCCCAATTATCCCATTTAGAAATGCACTTTCAACATCCATTTGATAAAGGGTTATATCATGTTGTGCATCATAAGACATGGGAATTCTAATTGCTTCTAATCTAGCTACAGGTGCAAAGATTTCAATAAAATCAATACCTTCATGTTGATTATACCGTTGAGCTACTAGTCTTACTTTGTTTCTTACCACTTTTCCATCGTCATCCAGTTTGTTTCTAAATTCCCATCTGGTTCCAATAATAGACTTATCTTTGGGTTTAGAAACTAGAGTCTAAACATCATTTCTCTTGAACTGATTTAGTTCTTCTTACATGGCTAGAATCCAGCTTTCATCTTGTAAGGCTTCTTCAATCTTTTTGGGTTCCAAATCTGATTTGAAGGCCATGTTGTTGTTTTCATTGAAAGAAGATCTGGTTCTAACTCATTAAGATGGACTTCCAATAATAAGATTTTCTGGATGATAGTTCTTGAATTTCCAGTCTTTCTTCTCATTGAGTTTCAGACGTATCAGCACTTGTCTAATTTTCAGACACGTCTACTTTTGACTTGTCTGAAGAATCTTCCACTACAGGATTAAGTTCAATACCTGCAATATCATCTTCTAGACCTGATAGTTCTCTATCAGTCTTCAAACTATCATTAAACTTTACATGAATTGATTCTGCTACTATAGAAGTTCTAGAGTTAAAGATTCTAAAGCTTTAGACATTTCAGAATATCCAATGAATATGGCTTTATCTACTTTGGATTCAAATTTACCAAGATAATCTTTTGTGTTAAGAATATAACATTCACATCTAAATGCATGAAAATATAATATGTTGGATTTTCCACCTTTCCACAATTCATAAGAAGTCTTATTTAGGATAGGTCTAACCAAAATTCTGTTTTGCACATAACAAGCAGTGTTAATGGCTTTTGCTTAGAAATACTTAGGGAGATTATTTTCATTTAGCATTGTTCTTCCCATCTTAGCAGAAAAGAGGGTCTTTCCACTACTATCATTGACTATGCATGCATCCTTAGAAAAAGATACAGAAAATCCACTATCACACAATTTGTAAGATGTGGAAACGGTTCTTAGTCAAGAGGGGGGGTGAATTGACCTTTTTAAAACTTTTCAAAAAACAAAGTTTAAGTTCCCTTTTCAAATGGAGTAGCAAGATAGTAAACTTTCCTTGAAGCACTAGCAAGAAACAATTGCAATACCAATTCAAGAATGCACTTAAAGAAATATATTCAATTGTATAAGCTAAGAGATAGTATCATACAACAATCATGCATACGATAATGAAGATTACAAGAAAGTAAAGAGAGTAGGGATAGAGAAAGTGACACAAGTATTTTACTGATTCGGCGCACAACCTGAGTGGCCTACGTACAGTCCCCAAGAATCCTCTTGGAGAAATTCACTATGACAAAGTTTGTACAAGAGATACCACACTCCTTAAAAAAGTCACTCTCCTTTAGTAGGATACCTCACCTACTAGAACCACACTCTCAAGAGATACCTCACTCTTGAACCTTGTTGGATACCTCACCAACAACTCACTAAGGGATGCCTCACCCTTACACCTTGTTGGATACCTCACCAACAATCACCACAAGAGATACCACACTCTTGTTAACAAAGGGATGCCTCACCCTTACTTTGAAGGATACCTCACCAACAAAGATCTTTCTCCAATGGCCACTTTGAAGGATACCTCACCAACAAAGATTTATGCCCCTCAAGAGATACCACACTCTTGAGAACCTTGGGATCCACAATCCCAATACAAAACTCAAAACAAATTGAGTATAAGAGAAAATTCTAGCACAAACACTTGTGCATCAAAGCTTGTAAGCTTCTAGATCACTTGTAACAAAGGATGAGTAGATGGCTTGCTATTTTGGCATTATAACAGTGTAATTTTGCTTATGATTTCATTTTTAAAACTCTTAAACACATACCCTTTATATAGACTTCAATTGGAGCTTGAAAAACTGAAGTTTGTTGAAATTTTTTGGTGAGTATTCGAATACTCATACAGGGTATTCGAATACTCCCTGTAACAGAATCTAACAAACTCAACAGAAAGCTGAGTATTCGAATACTAACAGGGGTATTCGAATACTCCCTTCAAAAATTACCAAAATGCTTGAGTAATGGCATACATGAATTGGTATTTGAATACTTTTGAAGGAATTTCGAGTTTTCCTTAAAGTAGACCAATATTCAACCATGTATTTGATTACTTATACCTTAAAAAAAAAATTCCAACTTTTGGCATTTGATTTAGCTCAAATTGATTTCTATTTTTAGGTTTTAGCATTAATATCTTCTTAACTTTGTTAAGCCATCTAAACAATCTATGTTATTTGTGACTTACATCAAAACCCTAGAAAAGTAAGCATAAACTATCAAAATGATTACAACATTGATCATCATCAAAACTCATTTCATATCTTCATTCTTCAACATAGGTGGAGATACTCTTCATGGAAGCACAGTTGAGACTTGTATCTCATCATCATCTACCCAATTGACTTATGCTAAGCAGATTATGTTTCAGCCCTTTCATGTATAAAACATCACACGATAATAGGCAAAGGAGGTTTACCACCAATTTTACCTACACCAACAACTTTTCCTTTCTAGTTGCCACCAAAAGTTACATGTCCCCCTTTCTTAGGTTAGAGGTCTAGGAACATAGACCTTTCTCCTGTCATATGTCGTGAGCATCCACTGTCCAGGTACCATGATAGGTGTTTGCTTTGTCCTGTTAAGCATGTCTGCAACAGGAATGATCATGGCCTTAGGTACCCATATTTTCTTGGGTCCTTTTTTGTTAGTATGAGGAGTCTGTGAAGACTTTCTTCTCTTTTTGTGGATATACTTAGACTTAATATGTCCAGCTTTTCCACAGTAGGTACATATAGGTTTATTTAAACAAACTGACACAGATTTGACAGTTATTTTTTAGAACTTTGTTGATCCTTTATGATGTTCTTGACTGGAATAACCTATACCTTCTTTGTTAAGGGAGTGCCTCTGTTTTCTCAAAAGTTTAGTCAGATTATCTCTACCATTAACAAACTTGGAAAGATCTGAGGTGAGCTATTCTACTTTCTGTTGAAGTCTAATTACTTCTTCAGAAGATAGAGTTTCAACTGAGATCTCAGCTTTAGACTTTTCAGTCTTAAGCCTACTATTCTCTTCATATAACTTCTCACACTCCTGAGATTTCTGTGTATACTCATTTGAGAGTTTAACATACTGTCTCTTGAGGGATGTGAAAGTTTTACATATATAGTTGGATTCTTCCAATAGTTCATCATAAGCATCATTCAATTTCTCAAGTTCATAATGCACCTCAGTTTCTGATTCTGAATCAGTGTCTGCCATAAGACAAAGATTTGCTTCAAGCCCTAGAACCTGTCCCAACCCATGGTGCTCGGACCGAGTCTGACCCTAACCCGCAAAAGAGAAGGGATAAACTTGTGTCCCACTTTGAGGCCCGGCGCCGGGTTAGGGACGGGTTCGGGTTGACCTTCAGGTTACCCAATTCGTCCCATATTATAAAAATATACTTTTATCCCTCCCTAGAATACGTTTCACGCACAGTCACTAAGAAGGAAGTATGATGTAAATTACTAAACTTCTACTCTCACATCTCATGTCTCACAGTAGCCCAATTGGTGGCTTTTAGGAAGCATTTTGTGGCTTTTATGACATTGAAAGAATCTTGTTTGATGAGAGTATTTTGTTCTTAACAATGTGGGTTTGGTAACATGAGCATCAATGAAGCATCTAGCAAAAGGATTTATTTGTTGATATGTTGTAACATCTAATTTTGGATCAATTGATGACTTTTAGATAGCAACTTTTGCTTATATTTTTCCTTATAAAATTTTTTAACATTTTCCCACACATAGAAATTTTGTTTACCGGGTTAACTTGGTTCCGTCCCATTTAGACCCGGTCTTGAACCAACCCGCATATGACTGGGTTCCTTCGGGTCTAGGGACGGGTTCGGGTTCAAAGATTTGGCCCTATCAATGTTTAGGACCGGGTAAGGGACAAGCATAACCCATCCCAACCCATACCACGCTCACCCCTACAAGTGGCCATCATTCCCTTCTTCTTTTTGTTGAAGAACTTCTTGGGAGGTTGCTTCTTAAGTTGACGGCATTCTGCCTTGATGTGACCAGGCTTCTTGCATTCATAGCACACAATGACATTTTTGTCATTAGATCCACCATCTTTGTTGTGTTTTTCTTTGTTGAAGCACCTGAAAGGTGTCTCCTTTCTGAAGTTTATTTTCTTCCAGAGCTGTTTCATCTTTCTGGTGAAAAGAGAAAGTTCATCATCTTCATCATCAGAGTCATCCTCATTTGATTCCTCAGATTCTTCGAAAGATTCATCCACTTTGAGAGCTTTTGAGACAACTCCTTTAGATGACTTCTTGTCTACCTTGAGGGTAATGGATTTGTTTTTCTTTCCATTTTTTTCTTCAATTAGCTCTTGTTCATGGATCTGAAGAGTACCAAGAAGCTCATCTAGCTTCATTGTTGTTAGATCCTTGGCCTAGGACACAACAGTTACAAGAGGTCTCCATTGTTTTGGAAGACTTCTAAGAATCTTTTAAATGTGTTTCTCAGTCTTGTAAATTTTTCCCAGAGATTTCAATCCATTGGTTATGATTTGAAATCTTCCATACATTTGGCCAATAGTCTCTCCTTCCATTTTGAACAACTCATACTTTCTGACGAACATGCTGACTTTGGTCTCTTTGACCTTACTGGTTCCTTCATGAGCAACAACTAGTGAATCCCACATTTCTTTTTCAGATTCACAAGCACAGACTTTTCAAATTCTTCTCTGCTTAAAGCACACATGATCGCATATCTTGCTTTGGCATTTAACTTCCATTTTGTTCTTTGATCAGTGGCCATGTTTGCTTTAAGAACTTCAGCTCCTTTGTCATCTTTAGGAACAAAGGGACCTTCTTCAATGATATCCCAGAGATTAGAGTTAGTGGATTGTAAAAATCACTTCATCTTTTCTTTCCAATAGATGTAGTCCTCTACATTGAAGTATGGAGGTCTCGACATTGAGGATCCTTCTCTAGCATGGTTCTTTCTTGTACTGGCTTCTCTTGTCATTCCCAAGATCTTTTCCTCTACATTGTTAAGTGCTCAACCTAGAGGCCGATCTCTGATACCAACTGAAATAACCAAAGTTAACACAAGAAGGGGGGTCGAATTGTGTTTACCAACTTTTTAGGAAACTTTGAAATTTTTTTCGCAAGCACAACAAGTAAAAATAAGACAACAAAAATTTAGACGAGTGACACGTCTAAATTTAAGACAGAACACACAAGCATAGAGAGAAGGGTAAAACAGAGATTGATATTCACAATAATAAATCCCCAAGTTAAAAGCTTTAACAAATAATACTTTAGCAAATTAAAGAGATAAGGGAAGAGGAATATCACTCAAGAGTTTTATACTAGTTCACCCCAAAATCCACAGGGCTACGTCCAGTTTCTTGGCAGCACCAAGTTTCCACTATAACTGATCAGATTACAATACAAGTATTCCTTTCACACCTAGCCTCTCCAGGCTCACACTCAAACAAGTATTCTTTTATCACCTAGCCTCTCAGGCTCAACACAGTAAGCGATTAAATGTTTTGTGTAATTAATACAACTTGCAAATCTTTCAGATAACACTCAGAGAGTGAAATAAATAAGAAGTGTGAAAGACTGTGAATTAATATCAAATGATTGAATAAGTATTCAATGAAAGAATGAAGAAGTTAATGAAGTGAGTAAATGCTTCTTGCGCAGTGTTCTTAGTGATATTCAACTTCTTGTCTTCATCTTCATGGTTTGGTCTATATAAAGACTTCAATCAATTTGATCCGTTAGACACACCTTCCGAAAGTGTGTTCTTTTGATTTGAGCTTCTGGAACACCATTAATGCTAAAGAGTTGTTCTGTGTAAGTATTTAATGCTTAAGAATGTTGAGCTTTGATAAGGTAGTCCAATAGTACACTTTGTTCTGAGCAGCTGTTGTTTCAGAGTTGCAGCAACAGGCATCTTGTACTTGCAACATTGAGATTTCCTCTTTCAGTGCAACACTCAGTTCACTTTCTGGAAAGCACTTTTACTTTGTACTAAAACAGCTAAAAAGGTTACTGCTGTGGTACAGAGATTGTGTGTTTATTCCTTAAATCCTTGAAACAAACGTTCTTTATTCTTTATCCTTGGTGAAATTGTCCAGAGGTCTTCAAGATCCTTAAGGAAGGCATCTTATTTGAATAAGTTTGACTTGAACTTCCTTTCTGATAATCTGACATCTTAATAAATGTAGAAGTGTTAGATTTTTAGACGAGTGCTTGTGGAGTCCAGATTTAGACGGGTGGAAATGAGCCAAAAACTCAGACGCGTGAGGAAGTCATTTTCTAAACGAGTGATCCACTGAGTCTTTTTCAAACATATGCTTCTTGCCACGTCAACAAGTATATTAGAATCTTGACTGAGTGTTGACTAGGTCTTTGTCTGTGTTGACTGATTTTTAGACGAGTCTAAAAAATGCGTTGTACCAAAAAGTAGACGGGTCATAAAATAGACGAGTGACCTTAAGTCTATTTTCATTCACAGTTATCAGACATGTCAGTAATTTCATATGGTTCAATATTACCATACTTAATCTATTTGGAATCATCAAAACTTAGAGAATCTACACATGCATATGCCTGCGACATGCTCCTCGATAGACCATTCTGCATCTAGAGGAAGCATGTGAATTATGGACGTCGTTCCACTTGTCGTCGGAGAACTTTTTGGGTCTAGGAAGATACCAAATCTGTGAAGATGAGAATCGCTGCGCTACCCGAAAAGGACCGATGAGAGTGAACATGGGTCCTCCTCCATATCTAAACTATCTGGGTCATGATAGATCACTTCAACATCCCCCATGATTGGGATTCTGGGTGACTGGGCTAGCAAATAGTGTCTGGGCCTATGATCCTCTTGACCCGCAGTCACCATCTGAACATGCATATACATACAGAGAAAAGATAGACAGAGGGAGATAAGCAACACAACCATCACCATAAAAAGGTACGAGGCATCATAGGATATCATGTTATGCAAAAAACACATATAATGTATACAACAACCATCTTTTGAGTCATACTTTCACATCCATCCTCAAAATTATATCTCTCAGATCAAAACCTCTAAGGAGTATCACTTATATGCATGTCGGTCGATTACTCACACCTGGGAGTACTGATTCCCCAGGACATTCTCTCTCAAGAGTATCCTTTTCTCAGAGAACCTCAGTTAGTTTGTCCAGGTAACCCTTCTGCTCGGTGTGACCAATAAGAGTGCATCGTGCATCCCTCCATGAGCTCAACTCCAATAGGGGTATCTTGATCGACTTAGAACGTCTACCTGCGACTTGATCAGGGCCCAGACGTTGAGATAATCGAGTTCCATCTAAGATCACGACACGGTAGGTGAAAATTACTAGCCACTGTAAATCAATCTGAACCCGATTGCATCCCCAAGGCCCCTCGGATCATCCCTCTTGTATTCCATACCCGCACTAGGGCACACTAACCTCGCATGATTCCTAGTCACACAACTCACCACTTTGGCAACTATGCAATGCATACACATCCTGAGTTCACATCAGTACTTTCACACAAAACCACATTCATGATGCCAATGCATCCATAATCTCATCTTGGTGCCCATACACCGCAATCTCATAACTTCAGTTTCACAGTACACTCATGGTGTCAACTTAGGCTTCTAACACATAATCAACAATCATCTCTTCAATAACAATAAATATATACATATACTTAACAACACATATCAACATACTTAGCATATATATCATATGCAAGCATAACAACCAGTAAAGTAAACACATCATCATTCCCATCAGTCAACCCCAATCAATATTCATCTAACCTAGGGTATTGTCCTATCATCGATAACCTTACAATGACTAAACCCTAACTGGTACCGCATAGTATTTAGCACTAGGATTTAGCTATTGTCGATTATTAGACTACTATTAGTAGGGTTTGGGGGTACCCTTCACACAAATAACATATTATACTACGTTGGTCTCCCCGACGATAGTGGTTACTTTCTCCCCACCTTGTATACTTGTGTGTACTTGCTCGAATATCCGAAAACTAGGTTCTTCCCCTAATACCTTGCCGCCATGCGCCCAAATAGAGCTCTTCAATGCTCCGAAATTTTCCCCAACATAAAGACAACATGCATGCAACATCATCAACCCTAATATTGTGCAAAAACTAGAATCGAAGCAATAAATCGTGAAAGAACAAGGGAAAATGATGAATACTGCTAATGCCGACATTGTCGATGTGCCGATATGTTAGGGATTTGAGATTACCTTAGTCGAATCGATGAATCAAGCACACGGACTCGAAGTATGAGCTGTAATGATCGCCCTAACGTGACTGGAACTACGTAACAATGCTCCAAACTCAAGCGATTCAAGCTTTCTGTCTTTGTCTTCTTTGGTTCATAGGTTTTATTAAGAAAGAAAATGCCCAAGAAAAAAAATGAAGAAAACCATAAGTTGTTGGCTCCTTCTGAGCACACTCAAGCGTGCTGCCTCTCCACATTAAAACGTTCCCACGCTCTAGCGTTGGAACTTACCATGCTAGAGCGTTGCCTCTGCTTTGCCACGCGTCAACATGTGCTGACATGTATCTCATACGTGTCAAACCTCTCTCCACTCTAGAGCGCCCACACACTCCATGTTTGAGCGATGGCATAATCTAATGTTGGACTATTCCATGCTTAGACATGGAGTTGCTGCCGATACCCGATTTTGCACGTTTCTTCACATTCTGATCTTGTTCCAAGGCCGATTCTCCTCATATTTGAAACACCACCTCCTCAACACATAAGGAACATGATTAAGCCCTTAAATATTCTTAATCCACACCTTACACTTTAATCAAGAAAGAAGGGCATTACTCAATCAGATCATGACTCTAACCAATTGTCTTGCTTGTATTGGCTCTCCTAACTCAACTTAGTCTAGATTTATGGAAATTTCACACTAGATCCATGACAATAGTGACCAAACCTATGATGGATTCACGACAAGTTCATCATATCGATATTAAAGTAATAATCAAAAGATCATAAATCGAGTATCGTTATCAAGGATTGGGTAACCAAGTACTGACGCAAATGCTATATCTATTTGAATCAAGTAATCAAATCATGAATTAATAATCAAATTACAACCTAAGATGAATTTAAAACCAGCTAAGAAAATGAAAATTCATGTTTAACTAAAGAAATCACAACGCAAAGATGAAAATCAAGGGAGAAAAGCTTTAGGGAATTTTTTTGGGGGGGGGGGGGGGGGGGGACAAAGAAAAAGGCAGGAAGTGATCTAATTAAAAAGGAGAGGTTGGATTTCTTATGCATTCAAGAAACAAAAATGGAAACCATTGATGGTGGATTATGTAAATCTCTTTGGAGTGGTGTGGAGGTGGAATGATGCTACAAGTCTTTAATAGGAAGTGTTGGTAGACTGCTCAATATTTGGAATAAACAGAAATTCGAATTTGAGACTAGTTTTGTGGGAGATGGCTTCTTGGGGGTCATAGGAATAGGAATATGGGAGAGTACACAATGAGATTGTTTTATAGTTAACATATATTCTCCATGTGATATTGTTGGGAAGAGGAGACTTTGGGAGGAGTTGAAAGATTTGAGAGCTATGAACTTGAATTCTTCCTGGTGTTTAGCAGGAGATTTTAATACAATCGGATGTGCTTCAGAGAGGAAAGGGGCAACAATTCAGACACCGAGCAGAGAGATGACAGAGTTTGATGAATTCATAGATGATATGGGGTTGAACGACTTACCAATGATAGGGAGAAAATACACGTGGCATAGGCCGAACGGCAGAAGCATGAGCAAGATTGATAGGTTTTTGATATCTGATGAGTGGCTGTTGCAATGGAAGGATCTGTCACAATGGGGTTGGCAAAGGTCAGTTTCAAATCACTGCCCCATTGTACTGAAATCTTCAAATAAAAATTGGGGACCGAAGCCTTTCAGAGTTATGATCTGCTGGATGGATCACAAAGAGTTTGAAAGGGTAGTCAAATACAATTGGATGCAACTCAACATCACGGGCTCAGGCTCTTTCGTGCTCTAGGAAAAACTGAAATCACTGAAGCAGTGTCTGCAAGTTTGGAACAACAACTCCTTTGGGAATTTGGAGGTCAACACAAATAAGGTAATTGCTGAAATTAAGATGTTAGATGACAAGGTGCAAACTGGAATTTTTTCAGAGGGAGAGGTATTAAAGAGAAAGGAATTATTTGAGGAATTTTGGAAGCTGTCCAGAATGCTAGAATCATTCACTTATCAAAGATCTAGACTGTGATGGTTAAAAGAGGGGTATTCTAATTCAACTTTCTTCCATGCGTGCGTTAACAAGAGAATTAGAGAGAATGCAATACATGGGTTAACACTTTAGGGAGGTTGGATTGAAGATCCATATGTTGTTAAAGAGGTTATCCACGACCACTTTGAAAAACAGTTCACACAGGAGAGTTGGAAGAGGTCGAAAATGGATGAAATCATATTCAAAACAATCACAGAAGCCCAAAACAGCTTGTTAACAAGGAAATTCGCCAGGGAGGAGATTAAGGAAGCAATATGGGGGTGCGAAGGAAATAAGAGCCCGGGTCCCAATGGCTTCAACTTCACCATGATTAAGAGGTTATGGGACACAGTTGGAGATGATGTATGCAGATTGGTGCTAGATTTCCATTCAAATGCTAATCTTGTAAAGGGATCCAATGCCTCCTTTTTGGTCTTAATTCCCAAAAGGATAATCCTATAGCTCTACACGATTATAGATCGATATCCTTGGTGGGTTGCATTTACAAGATAATTGCTCAATTGTTAGCGGCTAGGTTGGCTAAGGTGATGGAGACAATCATTTCCGAAACACAAATTGCTTTTTTGAAAGGGAGAAACATCTTGGATGGTGTGGTTGCTTTGAATGAGATCATGGATCATTTGAAGAAAGGTGGAAAGCCATGCATGCTTTTTAAAGTCGATTTTGAGAAGGCGTATGATTCCGTTTCATGGGAGTTCTTGGATTATATGATGTCTAGAATGGGATTCAATAGTCTTTGGAAAAGTTGGATTAGTGTGTGCCTAAGATCCGCTTCAGTCTCGATCTTGGTCAACGGAAGCCCAACAAATGAATTCAAAATGTCCAAAGGATTAAGGCAAGGTGATCCCATGGCCCCGTTTCTATTTCTGATTGCCGCAGAAGGTTTAAATGGGTTGATTCAAGCTGCTGTGGATACAAATATCTACAAGGAATACTTATTGGAGGGCAAGGACAACAATGTGGGTATTTTGCATATTCAATAGGCGGATGACACGATTTTGGTAGAAGAGATGTCCAACTCTAACGTATGTGCTTTGAAATATATCTTAAGGAGCTTTGAGCTTGCATCTGGACTAAGTGTTAATTTCCACAAGAGTGGGTTGATGGGGATTAAGGTGGGACAATGGAACTTGCAACAGGCTGCACATTTCTTAAATTGCAAGATTGGATCCATACCATTCAAATTCCTTGGGATCTTGGTTGGTGCGAACCCGAGAAGGTCAACAACTTGGGCGCATTTGATCAATTCATTATACAAGAGGCTTCTCGGGTGGAGAAACAAGTTTATTTCGTTTGGTGGAAGGGTGATTCCTATCAATGCAGTCCTAGCTACCGGTATATTATTTATCCTTCTACAAAGCCCCAAAAAAGTTACTAAATAGAATTATCCAATTAAAGAGGAATTTTTTGTGGGGTGAGAGTGAGGAGTGTAGAAAAATATGTTGGGTAAAGTGGGATGTTGTATGTAGGCCGAGGGAAGAGGGAGGGTTAGGAATTAGGAACATAAATGCTTTCAACTTAGCATTGTTAGGAAAATGGAGATGGAGATACCTAATGGATAAGGACTCTTTGTGGGCAAAAATATTGAGAGTGAAGTATGGGGAGCCTTGTAACGGGAAGGGGCAATGGTGTGAAAAGAATTTAGAGGGAGGGGAGGCTTCTCTGCGGTGGAGGGACCTAGGAAATCTAGAAGGGGAAGAGTCAAAAAGAGAGGGTTGGCTTTCTAAAAACATTACAAAGAAAATTGGGTGTGGGGACAGGACATCCTTCTGGAATGAAGTCTGGATTGGGCAACAGCCTTTGTCATGCGGGTTTCCAAGACTTCTCAGCATTTCAACACAAAAGGATGCTACTGTAGCAGAAGTAGGCGATTGGGATAATGGAAGGTGGAGCTGGAATCTAATATGGAGGAGAAAACTGTTTGTATGGGAACAAAACCTGCTGAATAGTCTACATGAAACTCTGGACAGCGCTACTGTAATAGAAAACAGGGCGGATTGCTGGGTTTGGAGGGGAGAAAATGTGCCACAATACATTGTCAAGACGGCATATTCTGACTTCTATGGAAAATGTGGAAAATCTGCAACATTTCAAATTCCCATGGGATAGAAGCATCCCTTTAAAAGTAGGAGCTTTTTGTTGGAGAGTATTGCTAGATAGAGTACCTACAAAAACAAACTTGGAAAAAAGAGGGGTCATTCTAGATCAGCGGGCCTCATTAGTTCTCCTACTACATATGGTTGAATGGTTACAACTGGTTTGGGATAATTACTGTGCTGGCTGAAAACCCATGTGACCTCCTATTACAACACAACGTATTGTTCAAAGGTAGGGGATCACAGAAAATTTGGAGGATACTGTGGTTTGTAATCATGTGGTCAATATGGTTTCAAAGGAATGAGATTTTGTTCAACAATGGGAGCCTAGACTTGGAGAAGGTAACCGACTTAATTAGAGTGAGAATGTGGACTTGGTTTAAAGCTTGGGCGAAGAAAGATTGCTTCTCTTATATATATTGGTGCCTTAATCCAGAGCATTGTATTAAATCATCAGGGAGGAGATTCTAATTGCTAATGTAAAGCCAAGCAAAACTTAGTTTTTACACTATGGATCTGCTTCGTATTTGAATCATATCCTGTAAAAACTCTGTTTTTTTAGGCCTATGAGACTTAGGTGATGTGAGTTTTTTGTTTACAGGAAATGTTAATTAACTTCATGTTCTGATAGGCATGTTTTTGGTCTCTCGTAATGGATTTAGAGTACCCCTTATACTCAACTTAATACAACTCTTTGTTTATAGAAAAAAAACTCCATTGTTTAAAAGGAATACTTTTTCATTAACCCCTGAATTAGGACAACCTTACAAACACTATAAATATATTAACATGAGTGTGAGCGAGTATAGAGATACCATATGCAAATATGAGTGTAATATTCATGAGTGTTCATAATAGTTGTAAAACTAATTGTAAGATGAGGTTATTGTGATTCCTGAATGCCTATTCAAACCTTGTTAATCAACAATCATAATTTTACAAAATAAAAAACTAAAAATATGATTGATTGGAAGGGAGTGTGAACAGACAATTTGAAGTGTTAAAGGCATTACCAGAATTGTATTTGAAAATCAAGATTTGACACTTCTAATTAACATCTCTTTCACTTCTATATGTATTATATATCTATTTTATCTTGAAGTATATTATGCATGCTTGTATCAATATATGTTGTCAATACTAGGTGTCCAACAATAGTTGCCAAAAAAAACAAAAACTTTTTCCAAAAATTAAGTGGTTTATAGTAAACTTTGTTTATGTTTTATTCTTTTTAATTTTTCTAAAATTAAGTGATTCATTAACCTTAACCAATTTCTTGCCTCTTTCAAGTCTCAAATCTCTTAAATTTGTGGCTCCAGACACATCGGGAAATCGAGTGATGAATTGACAATAGGAGAAATTCATGTATGTCAAATGCTCAAACTTCTACATAACAAAAATCAAATTAGTTAATATCAATTAATAGACTCAAGTAATTAGCATTGTATCTAACTTTATATAACAGGAAAAAAGGGCAGGAAAAGGAAGCAATTGTACATGAAATGGCTTATCCAGTACAAGAGCACTACAAGGTAAATTGAAGGCAGCTATTTTCTTAGGATAAAAACCTGGTGGGAGAGACTGTGTAGGGTACCCCTTCCAATCAAGCAGCCTTAATTGATTAGGCAGATAAATAGGCCCAGATGAAAAGCTTGTGTTTCGAACAATGAAAATTCTTAGCTTTTTCATCTTCTCAAAGGTAGCATGAATCCAATTAACTTCTTCACGGCAATCAAGCTTTATTCCTTCAATTTTACTACCTCCCTATAATTATACATGACTATCAATTAAGTATTGCCAATTCTGACACATGCTTGAGAAAAAAATTAATCAAAAGCAATTAAGATTTTGCAGTTTGGGTAATAATATGCAAAGTAACCAACCTTAGTACAATAAGTTTACTGAACAAGAAAAAAGAATAGGTTAACAAATTTCTTACTGTATTTTCAATCAGAACTTCAAGAATATCTTCATGAAACCATAATCTGCTGCGTTCACCGGCTTCTTTTGGCGCCTCCTGCTTGACAATCTCTCTGCCCATGTCTTGTATTAAGTCATGCATCCTCAAGCAACCATATTCAACAGTTATGAGAGATTTATCAACTAGTACACTAATACCATCTTCTGGGAAGAACTCACACCCATCTAGTATTCTTTTTACATAATCCAATCTTTGCCCATTGAAGAAGCATGCAATGTCAAGGAAAATATCCTTTTCAATGCACTCCAAACTATCATAGCTTATTCAAAGAATACATAGAATATCTTCATGTGGATTATTCTCATATTTGTCCAATGCAGACTTCCACTCATCCAAATCTTTACCTATCAAATTAAGCACTTTCAATCTTATCAACATCATCAAGCACTACAAGAACTTTTTTTTTGCCAAGTCTGTCTTTTATTGTAGAGATTCCTTTAACAACACTACCCAACTCTATTTTTCCCTCCTCAAGCATCTCTGACAGGAGCATTTGTTGTAGACGTAGTAATTGGCCCTTGTCTTGATTTGAAGTTTCTCTAATATTGAAAAGAAAACATGCACTTTCAAACTGGTTGCAAATGGAGTTGTACAAAGCTTTGGCAAGTGTGGTTTTGCCAATTCCACCAGTTCCAAAAATCCCCAACATGCAAGTGCTATCATTAAACTCAATATCTATAAGTGACTTCAGTTCTTCAACTCGAAATTCCAGTCCAACTACATGCTCCTCAATATATAATTGTTTAGGTAATACTTTAGTGGCGGCCTTCTTAACAATATCTTGAATAAACTTAAATTCGTACCTGCATATATATATATATATATATATATATATATATATATATATATATATAGATAGATAGATAGATAGATAGATAGATAGATAGATAGATAGATGATTTTCAAATCATGGATTTGATTATGCAAAATTTTATTCTATTTTTATGAATGAGGATTTATTTCATCAAAATAATAGAAGAGTTAAGCTGTTCAAATATAGAATATCACACAATAGATCGAATCAGAACAACTCTGAAGAACAAAAACAGTGCAACTTAATTAACAAAGGAAATCAACTTACAGATACTGGTCACGTTATTGGAAGACTAAGGGCCCATTTATTTTGTTTCTAACTTTTTGTTTTCATTAATGATTCTAAAAAGCCACCTTGATTTCAATTTTTTTTAACCGAAAAGAAATAAAAACAATGTGACAATTTTACAATTATTAATAAAAACAGGAAATACCAAAATAAAAATAGGAAACTAAAAATAAATCAAATGAATCATAAATTATTGTTTGACATCTCTAGAGATCTTCAAGAACGTAGTATATAGTCCTTTGAATTACTAAGTACCATTTGATCCTTAACTTGAAGGGCAATTACATAAAACCTATGTACATATTGTGTATTTACCTGCCCTTCTTTCAAATGATATCCACTTAAGTTGTGCACCTTCTCTGAGCCATTTCCAAAACTATTCTCATATGCAGTCACAACTTGACCATAGCCATTTCTCAGATGCCGTACATCCGAACGATCCACTTTGTAGAAGATCGGAAAGACTAGCTGGTTCTTTTCCTCCTTACATTTGAGGATCTTAACTAGTTCATCAAGACAACATGTGGAAGCTGTTGGAATTCAAGTGTGAGTGGTTAAGTCCCACATTGGTTTGGAATGAGCTAAATGAATGATATATAGGAGAGGTGACCCTTATACCTAATGCCTTAAGGTTTTGGGTGGAGATATTGTGTCTTGGTCTCTTGGTGGTCCTGGTCATTTAACTAGTTTGTTATGTGCAAGGAATGTTTGAATTAGACTAGTCAGAGAAACTTAACATAAAGTATGGAATCATATATCAGATTCTATTTTGATCCTCTAGACGAGTCTGCAACTCTTGGTAAAATTCTGAGTCTATTAATTTTATGGTAGACGAGAACTTTAAATTGACTAAGATAGACGAGTATCTAAGTCTAAAAGAAAAGTCAAGTAGACGAGATAATGAAATAATTTTCAGAAATATAACAAGTCCAGACACTGTATCAGTAGACGAGCCCGTCTCACTGATAAGTTAATCTTGTACGTCCAAAGACCTACGCGTCCACAAGTTTTAAAACATAAACCTGTCTAGACTTAAGCATATTTATTTCAAATGATTGCTTATTTAATTAAAAAGAATATATGTCTTTTTACCCTTGCTGCTTCTATTGATAACTCTTTGTCTCTTGGATAAAAGAACATAGTACCATTGAAAAAATAAACCTTTGTACTCTGTCATCTACACTGCTGTAAAGCTCAAGTCAAGTACAAAGATGGAAAGTCAGAAAGCAACTTTCGATACAACAGGGAAGTGACAGCTCTACTTTGAGTATTCCTCTGATAAACAATAGCACTTCTCCATGAAGCATATCAAGTTATCAGTCTCAACGAATCCAAGCATTTGATGTTATGTCTAAACGGATATAATTTGAAGACCGTTGAACAAGATCAAGGTAGAGAAACACTTAATCTATAAATACTTGAAGAACTTCAACAGAAGATAACAACATATACACAAGCTCTGATATCTAAGTGCATAAACTCTGTTGAAATCGAAAAACAAGTTTACTTGTAAAACTTGTTGATCTTAAAGTTTCAAATCCTCACACATAGTGAGTTCTTAGATCAAATATGTTAATCTCTTTGTTAGAGTTAGAGCTTGAAGATGCTTGGTAGAGAAAGAATACTTGTAGCCTGAAGAGGTGTTGAATACTTGTAATCTATTTTGGAGAATAGTGGAGTAAAACCTTCCGGTATAAGGGACTGGGCGTAGCTCTTGGTTGGAAGAGAGTGAAGCAGGATAAAATACTTGTGTGAATCTTCTAGCCCTTATCTTTTACAGTTTTTGATTATACTAACTGTGGGATTTTTGAATATGAGTTTATTAACTCTTTAAAAAGGTTTTCCTGTTTGTGTGTTGCTTTTATTGGTTTGCTTGTAAAAGTTTTGAGAAAAGGCTTTTTCGAAAAACTGTTAAGAAACACAATTCAACCCCCCTTGTTGTGTTTCCCTGTGTCAACTTCAGTTGGTATCATAGCTCAACCTCGAAAGGGTTGAGCATCTAACAAGTGCTGAGGGAGTACGATCCAACACGCATGGATACAAAAGGACAAGCAATCAACAAACCTCCTCTCTTTGATGGTAGTGATTGTGACTACTGGAAAAAGAGAATGATAGCATTCCTTGATGCACAGAATGTGGATATCTGGGAGCTGATTGAAATGGGCTATACTGAGCCAAGTGGTGATGCTAGAGCTGCTATTCTTAGAGCTCATTGGACTCAAGAGTAGCAAACTCAACATCAGCTCAATCTGAAAGCTAAGCACTACTTGATGTGTGCTATCACCAGATCCGAGCATGATAAAGTCCATAGCTGTAACACTGCTAAGGAAATATGGGATACTTTCACCCTAGCTCATGAAGGGTCATTCCAAGTCTAGGAGTAAAAAATAAGCATGCTGGTTCATCAGTATGAATTATTTAAAATGACTGAACATGAAACTATAGATCAAATGTTTGGAAGATTCCAAACCATCACCAACAGTCTTAGATCTCTTGGAAAAACCTATGAGAATAGAGATCATGTCAGAAAATTTTTGAGGAGCTTACATAAACAGTGGAGACCTAAGGTCACTGCTATTCAGGAAGCCAAGAATCTCAATACTCTTACTTTGGAGGAACTTCTTGGAGATCTGGAAGTTCATGAGCTTGAGCTCAATGAAGAAGAGAGTTCCAGAAAAAGAAAGTTTGTTGACCTAAAGGCAAAGAAGGCTAGCTCATCCAGAGTTCTTAAAGCTGAGAAATCCTCAAATGATGCAGAACCTCTCACAGTGATGAAGGATATGATGAGGATGAACTGTCTTTCATCTCCAGAAAGATTCAACATATGTGCAGAAAGAAAGGTGGTTTCAGAAGGAAGCAGTTCAACAAAAAGTTTCTCAAGGAGAAATCAGACTCCAAATAAAAAGGTTCACCTCTGTGTTTGGAATGCAAGAAGCTTGGTCATTTCAAAGCTGACCCAGATCTGAAGGACAAAAAGAAGTTCTTCAAAAATAAGAAGGGCTTGATGGCTACTCGGGAGGATCTGGATTTGCCTTCATCTAATGAAGAAAATGAAGTAGAGGAAGAGGCAAATATCTGTCTCATGGCCGGTACATGATCGGAAGATGAATATACTGATGCTGAGACTTGCTTAACAACAGGAAAAAACTCACATCCTTGTACTTGGATAGTGGTCACATGACGGGAGAAAGGTGCATGTTCCAAGACCTTAAACATAAGGATGGTGGCTGGGTTACCTTTGGAGGTAATCAGAAATGAAAGATCACTGGTGTAGGTAAAATTGGTAAACATCATTTTCCCTCCATTGATAATGTTCTTTTAGTTAATGGTTTAAAACACAATCTACTAAGCATAAGTCAATTGTGCGATAGTGGGTTTGTTGTTTCTTTTGATAAGAACATGTGTAATGTCAAGAAACATTATGGATCACTCTTATTCACTGCCAAGAGGCAAAACAATCTGTATAAGATTGACTTGGAGGACCTCACAAATCAAAGTGTCTCATGTTGACACGGACTCGGCAAGTGTACCGGGTCGTTGCAAGTAATAAAACGGTAAGAACCGGAAATCGTCCTCAGGGATCGTTTGTCAATTACAACTTCACAAATTGAACTACTATCTAGGCGAATCTTGTTTGGAATGAAGGTAGCTCTAACATCTAATGAAACAAACAAAAATAAAATGTTTTTGTTCTTTTATTTTATCAAACACTTAATAGGAAAACAGAAATGTGAACAACAAATGGATAGAATTGTTAGGGTTAGACTAGGCTAATCCTCCTTTGGTGCTATGAAATGGTAAATAACACAATTCCTACTTCAATCATGACAATCAAATCTTCTTCAAATACTCAAACCCTAATGTCTTAGGTGGAATGAGCCTAAAATCCCAAATTAAACCCTAATGTCTTAGGTGGATTAATATGAGAAATTGCATTAAGAATCAAGATTCACAAGATTGCAAGCACCCCAAGACCTATGTCTAGGTTCATGAACTACTTGGTATTTGATTCAAGAGCAAGCCCTAACATCAACCTTTCAATTGTCTATTAAAGCAACATATCATTCCTAGGATGATCAAGCCAAGGAAAGCATTAAGCATGGAATCAAACACTCATAAAGAAATAGGAAATTGCATTATAATCACTTCATGTTACAACCAAAATCAGAAAAACCATTGTCTAACCCCAACAAGGGAAGTTTAGCTACACATCATCAAAGTAAAAGAGAAAGGAAGAGATACAAAGATGGAGAAAGGGAGGAACTCCATGGAAGATACCCAGTAGCAGCCACAAGAGCAGAGAATGCCTCCTTAGGGTTTGCAGCCGCTTCCTTTCTTTCCAAAATCCAATCCCCCCTGCATTCTGCATCAGATGGCTTATAACAGGGGTTCTGAGATTCGCGCGTTCGTGGGGCGATAAGTGACTCGCGAGGCGAGTCTTAAAAATCTGTCCTTCTGAGATTCGTCCTCTCGCGAGGCGAGAAGGTAACTCGCGAGGCGATCCAGAGAGGGTGAAGTTTCTGGCGTAGTCAGGCCTTCTGGTTCGCGAGGCGAAACGTGATTCGCGAGGCGACACAGAAAGGCTGACTGTTGCTTATCATCTGGCCTTCAGGTTCGCGTGGCGAGATACAGTCTCGCGGGGCGAGACAGAAATGGTGCCTGCTGCTGCTTTGGCTGGTACTCTGGCTCGCGAGGCGAGATACAGTCTCGCGAGGCGAAGCTTCAAAGTTCTGCTTAGCTCAATTTCTTCTCTTTTCAGTCTCTCTCCTCAACCAAGCTTCATTAGGGACAAATCTTAGGCAATTCACCACAAATTCCTGCAAAACAACACACAAAACCACCTTATCTGTTCCACAGGAAAAACTAACCAAAATCAACTAAAATGGCCTAACTATACGCAAATGCATACAGAAATATACATGGAAAAATGAGGTGAAATCACACTCATCACATGTCTAGTGTCCATTGAAGATGAGCGATGGATTTGACACAAAAGGCTAGGTCATGCAAGCTTGAAATTAATTTCAAAGGTAAATAAGCATAACCTTGTGAGAGGATTACTAAACCATAAGTACAAATCTGATACTCTCTGTGATGCATGTCAAAAGGGAAAACAAGTCAAAGGTTCCTTTGAATCTAATAATATTGTTAGTACCAATAGACATTAGAGCTGCTACACCTTGATCTATTTGGACCAACTAGGACTGCCTCTGTTAGTGGAAAGAAATATGGTCTAGTCATAGTAGACAACTACACTAGATGGGCATGGGTTATGTTCCTAGCTCACAAGAATGAATCTTTCAGGGTCTTCTCTGTATTCTGCAAACGTGTACAGAATGAAAAAGGCAGGTGTATCGCTTCAATCAGAAGTGACCATGGGGGAGAGTTTGAAAATGAGCTATTTCAAAAGTTCGGTGAAGAAAGTGGAATACATCACAACTTGTCAATACCTAGAACACCACAACAAAATGGTGTGGTAGAGAGAAAGAACAGATATTGACACGCTGTCGCACACGGGTCAAAAAGCGATTGATTGGAAAAATATGTAGCTAGGGAGCGACAACTCGAGTATCGTCTCACAAGGACTCTTGAATTGTTATTAACAGTAAAATCGGTTTTGGGGGGGGGGGGGGGGGGGGGTTGGATTTGAAATTCAATTAAAAGAGAGCAATGCAAACAAGTGATTATCAATAATTAAACGAATAATCTACTGATCTCGGTTTCCCACTATCATTGATTCATATAAATTCCAAGCCCTAAGCGGATTCTAATCCCTTTTCGATTGTAGCGACAATTAACAAGCGAAATTGACACTACGAGATATATGTTCCTAATTCCCGAATTAAGCAAACGGGGTGAAGCTCTCGTGAATTAAGCAAACACGATTGAACACACGTGAATTAAGCAAACACGATTAAGTATAGGAACATAACATCACTGAAATAAATCAACACGTATTCTATACAATCCTGAATTAAGCAAACAGAACATACAAAACAATATTGAAAGGGAATAGCAAATCAAATGGGAATTACAGAACCTCAAGTGCGGCGGAAACCAATTACAGTAGATCAATCCAAGGAAATTAGTTCTCCATAGAAAACGTAATACAACCTAAGAAATTCGTAAACAGTGGATAATCAAAAGTTTCCCCTAATCTGCCTGAACCAGTAATTTATATCCTTCAGCATCTGCGCCCTCTCGCGAGGCGAGTAGCCTCTCGCGACGCGAATATTAAAGATGGCGCCAGTTTGAATTTGGATTCTCGCGAGGCGAGACAGAAAGGGTCTTCTCATTACACCCGTGATGAGTATCAGGGCCTGGGCGTGATGGCTTCTGGTCCTCAGGCTCGCGAGGCGAGACATGGTTCGCGAGGCGAGACAGAAATGGTTGCATTCTCTGGCACAGTCAGCCTTCAGGCTCGCGGGGCGAGGTGGTGATTCGCGAGGCGAGACATAAAGGATGACATTCTGCTGTTCAGGCTGGTCTTCAGTCTCACAAGGCGAGTAGCCTCTCGCGGGGCGAACATTTCCAGAATTGCATTCTCCAGTGTTTCTTCATTCCCTTGGCTCTAAGTGCTTCACCTTTAACCTGAAAAACATGAAATAGCGATGAATGCTTTATTTGACTCAAAAACTAACTAAAATGTCCTAAACTACTTAAGAAACTCAAAATGTTGCTTGAGGACAACTAAATCCAAATTTGGGTGAAAAACGAGATTGAACTCGAATAATTGGCACAAAAGCCATGGTCTTACTAGTTATAAAACTAGATAACCAGAGGCTTATCAAAATACCCCAAACTTAAACTTTTCTTGTCCCCAAGCAAACAAAAACTCAAAAAGACTCAAACTTGGCAAGCTTAAGGGATTCAATCAATTCCGCACAAATTTCATGCAATTTCAACAAAACAATTCTTCTTCAATGTTTCCCCCCCTTTTCAACAATGCAATCCCCACATTCATTTACTTTAAACAATTGAGAACTCCATCATTCATTCAATCATTAATCTAAGTTGAGGATCCAAGTTACACACAAAAGGGAGATCACCAATTTCAAACAATCGCCTTCCTCACAAGGGTATTTAATGTTTCACTCATTCACTCAATTTTTGTCTAGGGTACCAACTTTTCACTCAATTTCACATTTTAAGAGCACTTACCATAAATTTGATCTTCATCTCAAACAAGGTTCCCACGAAAACATGCATGCAACATCAAAAGGTCTTTTAAGGTTGTAATGGGGCATGGCTAAGGGTAGGATATTCAAAGGTACTAGGCTTAAGTCCCTAGGAACTAAGAGAGCATGAGCATTTTGACACATTGAATTTCCACTCAAAGTCCTTTTTCCATTTTTTTTTCTTTATGCTTTGGGTGACTACATCCTTTTCTTCAAATACCCCTTTTTTTGACATTTTTGTTCTTTTCTCTCTTTTTTTTCTTTTTGCCTTTGGCTCCAACCTTTATTTTTTTTTCTTTTTCTCAGTCCCAAACAATACATCATATCCTTGTAGCCACCCCAAACTTAGTTTCTTGCAACCATTCTCTTGCTAAGCTTCCATGATCTCTTAATCCTAAGATTGGGTTAACATGGTTTTTTCTAGATTTTTGGCTTATAACGTAGGGTCATCAAGAAACAATAGGCTAATTAGGCTCAAAGGGGCTAACTAGGGAACATGCATTAGGGATTGTTCAATTTAAGCCAAGTAGCTAATTCAAAGAAAATTGCCTAAATCATTTGATGCAAGCACATAAACATGCAAACCATGAAGAGACTCAAGCAAATTCGGGAAAGTGCAACTTGAAAGTGATTCACACAATTTTTCATATGTTGGAGGCTCAAATCCTCACTTGGACATTTTTGCAAATTGTTTGACCGAGATTCAATCCCTAGGGGGAAAATTGTTTCACCCCAAACTTATCATAAATCATGCAATCACAACAAAATATCTCAAGGTTTAATTTTCAATTTTTCACATGGGGGTCAATTTTTCAATTTTCGAGACCTAGGGGGAAATCATCAACAGTCAACAAATATCATGCAATCCATCTATGCAAAATTTGATTAGAATCCAGCAAGCTCACCGACACAAGACTCAATACACGTACAACTCAAAGCACACAAACAATGAAAACAAAACAAAAACAAACAATTGGTTCCCTCCCCCACACTTAAAACACACATTGTCCTCAATGAAAGAACATAAATATAAAATAAGAGTAAGGGAAAGGAGAAGGTTTAGAAAAAACTCATGGAGGGGGTTCCACTGGGATCCCACTGTCTGTGATACAGCGGCCAAGGAATGCCCAAAATGTAATATGATCCTCTCGGATCCCATGGTGTGTAGCATAAGTATGAGAGTGAGCGCTTGACAATCTTGGTGACCTCGCCGAGTGCGGCGGACTTCTCACTCCCTCTTGGGTCAAAGATGACCTCCTTGTCAACCTTGTCAACAAAGTCGTCACAATAAAAGCGGGGTTCAACCTCCTCGTCTGGCCATAGTTCCTTCATAGTTAAAGACTCAAATTCCAATTTCTCATGCAGAGGCTGAACTCCATCGCTGATTGTTCCACAGTGGGAGGTGATAAGCAAGTGGAGAGGGTTACTGGTGCTGCTTCCAAATCATCATAAGTTTCATCAACAATTTCAGAGAGCAGCTCTATTTGAAAAACAGAGTGCTCTTCTAAGGGATGCTTCATAGCATCGAAAATGTTGAATTTTGCCACAATGTCACCAAACTCCATGGACATGATTACATCGTGAACATCAATCTTTGTCTTCGCTGTTTTCATAAATGGCCAGCCCAGAATGATTGGTGATCTGCTAGAATCTGTTTCCCCTGCCATGTCTAGAATGTAAAAATCAGCAGGGAAAATCAGGTCATCAACTTGAACAAGCACATCTTCTACTACTCCCATGGGGCGAGCATTGGTCCTGTTTGCCAACTGAATAGTGAGACCAGTATGCTCCAAAGGACCAAGATCAAGACTGTTGAAAACAGAAGTAGGCATGACATTAATGGAGGCTCCCAAATCCAACATGCAATTGTCGAATTTATTATCCCCAATGGTACATGGAATAGCAAAAGTGCCCGGATCCTTGTACTTCTGTGGCAGTGCCTGAGTGAGGGCTGAAACAGTAACCTTTTCAGGTGCAGGCTTAGGTTGAATGAGGGCTGAAACATTTCACCCCAAATTGACTCTCTCATTACCCTTCAACCTCCTCTTATGCGTGCACAAATCCTTCAGAAACTTTGCATATTTTGGAACCTGCTTAATCACATCAAGGAGCGGAATGTTTACCGCCACTTTCCTGAACACGTCTAGAATCTCCCTCTCCTTGTCTTCCCCATCAATCTTCTTATTTTTCAGCACTCTTTACGGGAAGGGAATTGGTGGAACATACTCTTTTTCAGCCTCAACAACAGCATAAGGTTCAGGAGCTACCTCAACAGTTTCCTTACCTTTTTCAGGGGCTGACTCTATAACTTTTCCGGATCTCAAAGAAATTGCACTCACATTAGGATTCGGAACATTAGGATTCACCACTGTTTGTGTAGGTAGTTGGTTCGATCCTTGAGCTTGCTGCATGGCATTCATCGAAGTGGCAAGCTGTCCAATCTGTATCTGCAAAGTATGAATACTAGCATCCGTTCGCTGCCGAAACTGTCCAATATGTGTCTGCAAGGTATGAAACTAGAGATTTTGTGCAGTCAATTGCTTGACCAGGTCCTCTAGTAAAGGTCCAGAAGGTGCAGAGGTGGTCACTTGGGGAGAATTCTGTAGTGGTGCCAGCGGTAACATTGGTTGTTGCTGTTGTGCAGATGAGTTCCCATACCGAAAGTTTGGATGATTCCCCCAGTTGGGATGGTACTTATTTGTGGAAAGGTCAGGAATGTTGTACCGGTTCTGATTGTTGCCTTGATTGTAGAGATTGGCTGCATAAGCTTGAGGCAAACCAGTGACTGACTCATCTTTCAGAATGGAGCATGCATCGGTTAGGTTCTCAGGAGAGGTGCAAATGCCACACAACCTTGCTGGTTGAACCTTATCCATTGCCAACTTTTCTTCACCAAAGAAGTGAGCTCATCAATTCTGGTTTCAAGGGCCTTGTTGGAAGAAGAGCCATGGATCTCATTCACACCCCTTGTCTCGACAGATTTGTTTCTGGTTGTGAACTGCTGGGAGTTGAGTGACATGTTCTCAATCAATTGCTTGGCAGCAGCTGGGGTCTTATCAACAAGTGCTTCCCCACTAGAAGCATCTAAAATGTTTCTGTCCATTGGCAGCAATCCCTCATAAAAGTACTGAATAAGTAGCTGCTCAGAAATCTGGTGCTGAGGATAACTGGATACCAACTTCTTGAATCTCTCCCAGTACTCGACCAATGATTCATTGCCTTGTCTAATGCCACATATTTCCTTCCTGATTGATGCATCTCTGGAGGCAAGGAAGTACCTCTCTAGGAAGACTTTCTTCAGATCATTCCAGGCTGTAACAGAATTCGGTTCAAGGTAGTACAACCAATCCTTCGTAGCACCTTGAAGTGAGAATGGGAAGGCTCTCAGCTTGATATGGTCTTCCGTTATTCCTTCCGGTCTCAAGGGTGTAGAGCAGACAACCTGGAATTCCTTCAGATGTCTATGTGGATCCTCGCCTGCAAGACCACTAAACCTTGGCAACAAGTGTATCAAACCAGATTTTAATTCAAAGGGAGCAACCACATCAGCATACTCAATACACAAACCATTATAATTAACATCAGGAGCAGCAAGCTGTCTTAATGTTCTTTGATCAGCCATGTTATCAAAAATAGGTGCAGAATTAGAATTACTACTGGTTGGTGAACTAGTGCTAGCCTGAATTGCCCTACGGCGTGCGTGCAAAGTTCTTTCAATTTCAGGATCAAATTCAAACAATTTAGAATAACCAGACCTAGTAGCCAGAACTAATTCAGCAGAAAATCAAAAACGAAAAATGAGAAAATAACAACAAGAGTCCCCGGCAACGGCGTCAATTTTTGACACGCTGTCGCACACGGGTCAAAAAGTGAGTGATTGGAAAAATATGTAGCTAGGGAGCGACAACTCGAGTATCGTCTCACAAGGACTCTTGAATTGTTATTAACAGCAAAATCAGTTTTGGGTGGGGGTGGGGGGGTTGGATTTGAAATTCAATTAAAAGAGAGCAATACAAACAATTGAAAGGGAAAAACAAATCAAATGGGAATTACAGAACCTTAAGTGCGGCGGAAACCGATTACAGTAGATCAATCCAAGGAAATTAGTTCTCCATAGAAAACGTAATACAACCTAAGAAATTCATAAACAGTGGATAATCAAAAGTTTCCCCTAATCTGCCTGAACCAGCAATTTATATCCTTCAGCATCTGCGCCCGCTCGCGAGGCGAGTAGCCTCTCGCGACGCGAATATTAAAGATGGCACCAGTTTGAATTTAGATTCTAGCGAGGCGAGACAGAAAGGGTCTTCTCATTACGCCCGTGATGAGTATCAGGGCCTGGGCGTGATGGCTTCTGGTCCTCAGGCTCGCGAGGTGAGACATGGTTCGCGAGGCGAGACACAAATGGTTGCATTCTCTGGCACAGTCAGCCTTCAGGCTCGCGGGGCGAGGTGGGGATTCGCGAGGCGAGACAGAAAGGTTGACATTCTGCTGTTCATGTTGGTCTTCAGTCTCGCGAGGCGAGTAGCCTCTCGCGGGGCGAACATTTCCAGAATTGCATTCTCCAGTGTTTCTTCATTCCCTTGGCTCTAAGTGCTTCACCTTTAACCTGAAAAACATGAAATAGCGGTGAATGCTTTATTTGACTCAAAAACTAACTAAAATGTCCTAAACTACTTAAGAAACTCAAAATGTTGCTTGAGGACAACTAAATCCAAATTTGGGTGAAAAACGAGATTGAACTCGAATAATTGGCACAAAAGCCATGGTCTTACTAGTTATAAAACTAGATAACCAGAGGCTTATCAGATATCTTCAAGAGATGTCTAGAACAATGCTGAATGATAACTCTGTCCCTAGACACTTATGGACTGAAGCTATTAATACCGCCTGATACATTCAGAACAGAATATACATTAGACCAATATTGAATAAGACTCCTTATGAATTGTGGAAAGGTCGAAGACCCAACATATCTTATTTTCATCCTTTTGGTTGTAAATGTTTTATATTAAATACTAAAGATCAACTTGGTAAGTTTGATGCTAAAGTAGATAATGGAATTATGTTAGGATATTCTGAATCATCAAAAGGGTTTAGAGTTTATAATTCTAAAACCTTAGTAGTAGAAGAATGTATAAATGTTAAGTTTGATGACAAGCAGCCTGATAAGAAATTATCAGAGCTTGATGAAGCTATTGCATATTTGAATCTCAATGATTCTGAGAAACAAGCAAATGTCAAACCTGATGACCAAGTGGATGATCCTCAACAACATGAGTCAGAAACTTCAACTTCTCAACAGGAAAATGTTCAGAGATCTTGGTACTTTAAAAATTATCATCTTCAAGACCAAATCATTGGGAATCCTAATGATAGTCTAAGAACCAGATCAACATTCAGAGAGCAAGATGATTCTGCATTAGTCTTTGAGTTAGAACCAAAGACAGTAGACGAGGCTCTACTGGACGAGGGATGGATTCTAGCAATGCAGGAAGAACTGAATCAGTTTGAGAGAAGTGAAGTGTGGACTCTTTTGCCTTTACCAAAAGACAAATCAGTTATTGGAACCAAATGTGTTTACAGAAACAACCTTGATGAAAATGGTAAGGTGATAAGAAATAAAGCTAGACTTGTTGCACAAGGTTGTTCACAGGAAGAAGGTATAGACTACACTGAAACTTTTGCACTAGTTTCTAGACTAGAGGCTATTAGCATCTTATTATCATTTGATGCACATCATAGTATAATGCTATATCAAATGGATGTAAAAAGTGCTTTTCTAAATGGTGTTATTAGTGAGGAAGTGTATGTTATGCAACCTCCGAGTTTTGAAAGTGAAACTTGTAACACCCCGATTTTTCTGCTTTCTAATATCGATATAAATATAAAGAAACTTTTATATTTTTATCTGAAACTTAGAAAATGTTTTTTGTAAAACCAAAGTCATATTCAAATTATACTTATTTTTATAAGTATACGATTAAATTTTTGGTTGAAAATTCAGACGGAACCCGGTCTGTGTTTTCAGTGACAGCAAACTTTTACTGACCAGAAAACCTAATTTTGACCCGAGAACGAAATGAATAGATTTTATACCTCATTTCCAACGATATAGACTATTTTGAAAATTTTCAAAAATAAATAGGTTATTATACTTGATTCGGGTGTAAAAACCTAAATCGGGGAATCGACGGAGTCGAGAACGAACGTGCAGAGACAAAACCCGACATCGGATGCCGAGATATATTGCCACCTAGGGTGGTGAGTCTTAGGGGTGACTCATGTAACAACCCGATTTTTTTGCTTTCTAAGATCAGTATAAATATAAATAAATGTTTATATTTTTATCTGAAACTTAGAAAAATTATTTTTGGGTAAACCAAAGTCATATTCATATTATACTTATTTTTATAAGTGTACGGTTAAATTTTGGGTTGAAAATTCAGACGAAACCCGGTCTGCCTTTTCACTGACAGTAAGATTTTACTATACAGAAAACCTAATTTTGACCCGAGAATGAAATGAATAGATTTTAAATCTCGTTTCCAATGATATAGGTTATTTTGAAAATTTTCAAAATAAATAAGTTATTATACTTGTTTCAGGCATAAAACCTAAATCGGGTAATCGACGGAGTCGAGAACGGACGTGCAGAGACAAAATCCGACATCAGATACTGAGACATCTTGCCACCTAGGGTGGTGAGTCATATGGGTGACTCACCAATGTAATGATTACATTTAGCAAATATCTAGATATTTCTTCAAAATAGTGTAAAGACCATTTTGCCCTTGGACTATTTTACCCTTGAACTTCCTTTGAAATGCCAAGTTTGTCCCAACAATTTTGTGGACACAAATCAGCCACACCTCCAACCAATCCTCACCACATGTTTGTCATGATGGCTTCTGGAGTGAAATGACCATTATGTCCTTAAGTTGGTTTTATATCACAAAATTGCCATTAAGTGAGATTACTCTTTTGTCCCTAAATTTTTCTCACTTGGACCCTTTTGCTTTAACTCCCACGGTCCAAACCCTCTTCATTAGGCCATCACACTCATTTTATGCCTTACTTCATCTTCTTCATCATATTTCATACCATTTTCTCTCAAAGTTCATAAGCTTTCCTACAAGCATTTTGTGAACCAACCACTTGATTCCTTGCTAGTTTTCAATCTTCAAGAGGTATACCTTACTTCTCATCATGAATAAACTCTATGTTCTTCTTTCATTTTCATGATTTGAGCCATTTTTAAAATGTTCTAAATTCTTAGATAGAACTTCAAAAATTCATCGAAAATTATAGAAAAATCCTATGACCATCAAACCAATTTCTATGATCTGATAATCATGTATATGTTTGTTATCTAAAAGCATGTGATAAACAAAAATTTCCTTCCCTTTTATTCTAGTATGGCCGAACCTACACATAAGTGGGTGAGGAAAGATTTTGCTTCAACTTTGTTAAATAAGTGTTGATCCATGATCTCTAATTTTTTTTTTGTTTTTTTTGATTCAAGTGATTAGAAGATCAAACCATACTCTAAACCAAAATTCTATATATGGCCGAAAATCTTAACTTTGTGGTTAAGATGGTTTTGATTCAATTTTTGTTAAGTAAGCTTTGTTTATGTCTTAATCTTGCTTAAGGATCATTGATCCAAGAGTTTAGGAATTTTAGCAATTTTTAGCCATAAAATCTCCTCATGGCTGAACCTATCATATAGGAGCATAGGTGTATTTAGTTGTTTGATTGATAATTATTTGATGTGGTTTGTTGAAGGATAATCTTTGAACCGGATACATGTGATACCGACACTTGGATTTTCGGCGAAACTTTTATCAAAGGAAAAATCTTCAAGAGGTAAGGGGAGTACCTGAGGGATTTTTCCGATAGCTATACGCTATTAGTTGTGGTCTGTATAATTTATTTGAGGGTGTTTGTGGTGTCTTTAAATTATCTTGCATAGTTAATTTATTTGCTGTAATTATCTGCTTTTAATTGATTATCTGCAGTTAATTGTTATCGTGTTTTAATGCATGTTATAAACTGTATCATATGCTATAATGTTGATGTGAAATGTTTATGTATGTTGATTGTTGGGTGAAAAGCCTGACAGTTGTCAGTGCTCAATTAATTAAAAAGATTAAAGCGTTAAAAAACTTTATAAGAAATAACGATTTTTTATTTGGTAGAATATAGTAATATAACTTTACTTAATGTTTTGATTAGTTAAAAATGTGGAATAGTGGAAAATACTATTATTTTAGTGATTTAACAGCGTAAGAGTGAATTATGAGTCACAGTAAGGGCGTAACCGTGAAAATTGTAACACCCTATTTTTCCTATGTTTTCTGTAGTAGTAAATACATATTTAAATGTGCTTATTTTAGATTAAACTTAGAGGATGATTTTAATTAAACTAAAATCATTTTCTTGTGTTGTTATATCATATGAAGACACAGTAAAAATTTTGGTTGAAAATTCAGACGGAAGCCGGTCTGCGTTTTCACTACCGGTACAAGTTTACTATGCAAAAAACCTAATTTAGACCCGTGATCGAGACGGTTAGTGTTTTTATTATGTTTCCTTCAACTTTGGTTATTTTGAAAATTTTCGTTCAAAAATGAAATAAAATATTTTATTCGGGCGAAAACGTCGGAAGAATTATGTTCGGAAATGCAACCAGGTACGAAATAGAGTAGATTAAGGAGCACAAAAGTAGTGAAGTGACTTGATTGGACTTGATGGAAATGGGTTATGACACACTCCAAAAGTGTAATCATCACACATTTCAAATTATATCATATTATATTCTAAAAACCTATTTTTCTCTTTCCTCTTCAACCAAACAATGCCTTAAGACCAAGCTTGCACCCCAAGATCTTCTTTTCCCCCTTGGAGCCATGGACTATCCCCCCTTCTCTATATATATCCCTCTCATTTTCACTTAATCACCTTCCTTCTCCAAAACTCCATTAAAACTTCATCTACTTCCTTTTCTTTTAAAAGTTCAAGCTCGTAAAGCTTTAGTTTTTATTCATCTTTTCTACTTGAGTTCTTCATTAAAGTTCTTCCTTATACTAAGGGTAATGCTCTCATATGAATATTTTTGCAAGTTTCTCTTTTTATTTCATAGTTTACTTTATATGTTCTTTATATGCTTTAAACTTCTTAAATCTCTCTAAAATTGTAGAAAACTCCATTTGAGTTGAAACCACTTTATATAGTCTTGTATTAACTTATATTTTCACATACTAAGAGGTTGTGTAAAAAAAAAATCTCTACCTATCTCTTCATATTAATGCCAAAGCTATGCATATGTGGCCTAGGAGGTTTTTGTTTCAACTTTTGGAATATGATCATGTGTTTGAGTTTCTAACTATCCATTGATCTTAAATCTATAAATCTTGGAAGGTTTGATAGCTTGTTTTCCTATGATGGCCTAAAATATGTATATGTGGCCTAGGATACTATATTTCAATTTTTGAAGTATGATCATGGATTTAGAACTCTTAATACCTTGTGATTCAAAACTTAAGAGTTGTTTGAAACAAAGAATTTTTCCTCATTATCCTATGATGACCGAAACTTAGTGTTTATGTGCTAGGATGTTTGAGTTTTTGTTTTCCAAAATGATCATGGACCTGAGCTCCTTAAGATATTTGGATGCTAAGTCTAAGAGATTGGAAAGTTTAAATATTTCTAGCCTATAAATCCTATGAAGGCCAAACCTAGAAGGTTATGGACCTAAGATACTTTGTTTTTATTTTCCAAAATGATCATGGTTTTGAGCTACTTAATACATATGGATGCTAGACCTAAGAGATTGGAAAGTTTAGTGAATGCTAGCCTATTTTACTAGCCTTGGCCGAATACCCTAAGTTTATAACTTAGTGGGATTTTAATTCAACTTCGTTAAATGATCATTGTTTATGAAATCCTAACACTTAAGGATCATAAATCCATGAGTTGTATAATTTTCGGGAATCTCTAACCCTAATAACTAGTCTTGACCGAACCTATACCTTGTGGTTAGTGTTCTTGGTTGATTTTAACTTGTGATCTTGTGATTATAACCTTAGACTTCTATCGTGGAGAAAGCGATGACGTTCGTGGTATACCTCTTCAAGCATCTAATCTCCTTACTTTCACAAAAGGTATGAGGGGATTTCCTAGGGATATTCAATGACTATATGCATGTGTGTATGTGTTTACTTGAGTGATTTGAATATTATTATGATATGGAGCAAATACTTGAATGACTTGTTCACTTGAACTATTGTGATTATTACTTGAAGTTGATTATTACTTGTCTTAAAGTATTGTGAGTTGTATATATGGGATGAACTGTCGTTAACCGTGATATTATTGTTGAGAATATAATACTGTTGAGTGAAGTTTGAGAAGCCGAACTTGGGTCTCTGCTCAATGATTATAAGGATTAAAAGTCTTAATAAGCCTTGAATAGAACTTTGAAAGTATTGGTTTCATTTATAAAAGTTCCTTGTTTAAAACGCTTACTTCAAGAGAATAAGATTCTTGTTTTGAGAAGAGACGTTGAAGTGTTTTTAAGTCAATAGAAACTACCTTTTTATGATCCAAAGTTTGTACGAGAGAAATCTGTTTTCGAACTATGTGTTTTATGAAGGAAAAACCCTTTTGAAAATATTTGACTTTATTCCATCAAGGATTTCAAAAGAAAACAAATTTCCTAATTGTTTTATAAAAGAGTTTGTAAAGGAAAAGATTTTCTCCTAAAGGATTTAGAAACGTTCCGGTTACTTGGATAAGTGACCGGGGTTTTGTTTTGGATTTTGATTTTCACAGAGCGAAAAGTAAGCACATGTGAAAGAGAATCTAGTTCGCGAGACGTTGCCTCTAGCATTCAGTTATATGCACGCGATCTGGGATCCGTGTCAAGAATTATGGACCAAGGGTCCTAATCGTGATATTATGGGCTAGGAGTCCTAATCTTGGAATTGAGGACTGTGTGTCCTAATTTCGTTATTATGGACTAGGAGTCCTTATCATGTTGAAAAAAAACATGGATAAAATTATAATTGTTTCTACCACCACAACCTTGGACTGCAGCATCAGTCTAAGGTACTGTGATTGAGCACTCGGACTGCACGTCCTGTGTTATTGATTTTCAAGTGATGAAAATTGTGAATATTCGTTAGCTTTGGGCTTCGGCAACGAAAAATAGTGAACACAAAGAAAAGTCTTGATAATGAAAAGTCTTTTATTCATATGCATTTCCCCTTGGCAGACGTGCTTGAGTCACCAAATACCTGCTTAAGATGTGGTGTTCGATGATGTATACATCCAGATGGTCGTTGATAAGGGATTTGTGATGATGTTGATCCGGATACATGAGGTGACGGAGACAACTTGCCAATGCGGCATACGAGCCTGATCAACTCTTTATTTCTTAATGGTAAAACGGTGATGATATCTCATGAGATTAAGTTTAGAGCCTGATGATTGAAGTGTCATGCATTATCTTTATAAAACTGGTTGATTCGGGTATGCGACCCACTGAAATAACACTTGTTGTTTTACCAATGAATAGTGTTTAAATGTTAATATGCCAATGTGTTGTATGTATCATGTATATGGTTGTTGTGCGATATATCCATTGTCGGTATCTCACTCTTTCATTTCTACTTGTTATTCTCTCTTCCTTTTTGGTATCGTCGTATGTATATGAGTTCAGATGGATCCCAACATCCCTTTTGTGTCGACGATGTCGAAGAATGAGGTCTTCGACGATGCGGGGAACGCTGGGGCATGGCAGATTCATCCGGTGGCGACGTCTGCCACGTACCACGGATCAATCACCACAACCGATTTGAATGCTGATGGAGACCCGATCCATAGGAGCCATACCGTGGAGACTAGGAGAGTTGCTCTACCTCCGACTTGGTATTACCTTCACGCACTGCTAGTTAACGGACTGCTACACGAGCAACCACCTCCGGACGTTGAGCAGGCATCACCGATCGAGGAGGACCACGAGGAGGATCCTGAGGAGGACCCTGAGGAGGACTTCTTTGAGGTCATGGAGGAGGATGAGCCTGAGTATCACGTCCTGTATCATGACGATGATGATGATTCCGTAGATGAGGGCTGCGACGTCATAGACCCATTACTTGATGTCTCGTCTCGTGGGAGCATTTGTGGAGATCCTACTTCCAGCCAGTGTCAGTGACCAGTTTGGAGTGTTTTGTGAATAGTCTTCCGTCTTCTGATTTTCTAGAGTCACTTTTGTGATGTGGTTCCGGACTCTCTTTCCCCGTGTCTCTCTTTTTAGTTGTATCTTCTAGATTTCTAACTCTATTGCAATGGTCGTTGATAAGGCCCTAGCTTATGTACTAGAACTTGGGTCTCACACTAGTGGAAATAATGTAATATACGGGAACGTTTTACGTTAGTTGACCATATGTTTGACGTTAAAAATGAGGCGGTGACAGTTTTGTAAATATTAAATCACTATTTGCGTCAATTGTTTAATGAACTGACGTTAAAAGTGATTATTAACACTTTTAACGTCAGTTGTTTATACAACTGACGTTAGAAGTGTGATTTTTACTTCAGTTAAATAAATAACTGACGTAAATAATCAACTCATTCCTATCTTTCTTTCGTTGTCATCTCCCTGTTGTCACTCTTAACGCAGATCATCACTCCATATATAGTGCAGTTTATTTCTAATCTTTTTTTTTTTAAAAGTTTATTTTTAATCTTAATTAATTAGCTTGAATTAGTAAACAAATTCTTGTGCAAATTAAAATAAATAAACACTTAACATAAAACAAGTTATATGTATAATCAAATCGTATCTCATTGAAGCGATTCATAAGTTACAATTACATGATTAAAAGATAAAAAATTTCAGCAAGATAGCACTAAAATATAAAAAAGTTTCTGCTTCAACATCATTTTTTTCTCTGTCCTGTCCTCAGAAACTCCAATATTGGATGCATCTCCTCCCTTACTTGAAGTCCTTGATGCTTCATCTGAATCCACAGTCAATTTGGAGCCAAAGCAGAGTGAAGGGTGCACTCGATCTGTTTCAGTAATATTCTTGGAACAGTCACTTGGTTCCAAAGCCGAGGTTTTGGAACCGTAGCTGCTGATTCTCCAGAAGGATTATAGTGTGTGCAATTCACATAATGCGATTTACACACCCTTATCACCCATGTAATTCGATTTACACAAACTCAGAAGTTGTTTGACCATTAAGACAGAGACCTTTAAGTCTAGGTATAGGAAGAAAGAGTGATGAAGTTAATCTCCATGGCAGAGCCATATTGTGAAGCAGAAAAATTAAAGGAAGGAAGGAAGCTATTTATAGGAGTAGGGGATGAAGTTACTAGGCATCGTAAGTTGCTAAAAAATTAAATTGATCATTAAGAGCATTAGGTTCCAAGGCGCATTGGGAGTTGGCAGTCCTATATTATAAACGTGCAGAAAAGAAAACGCCCGAAGGAATAGGAAGAAATAGACCTTTAAGTCTAGGTATAAACTTAGTGCTCATAAAGAGGATTATAGGTTACAATGTGCATGGGTAAGTAGCACAGCAGTAATGAGTAATTAAGTAGCAGAGTAGTCAAAGGAATGAATGCTTTTGCAGAAACTTATACACTTTTAACGTCAGTTGTTGAATAAAACTGACGTTAAAAGTGTTTTTAAATTAAAAAATATTTATTTTTAACGTCAGTTGTTTATACAACTGACGTTAAAAGTGTGATTTTTTACTTCAGTTAAATAAACAGCTGACGTAAATAATCCTATATCCCTATCTGAAATGCCCTGTTGTCACTCTTAATACAGGTCTCAGAGCCATTTTGTGAAGGAATAGAAATATAGAGGAAAAGAAGAGGCAGTATTACAGACTGATACAGAAGAATGGTACTTTATATAGAGAATGATTTTTACACAACACTTTTAACGTCAGTTGTATTCAACAACAGACGTTAAAAGTGTTTTTTTAAAAAAAATTTAATATTTAACATCAGTTTGTTAATACAACTGACGTTAAAAAATTAATTTATCGTCAGTTGTTTAATACAACTGACGTTAAATGTTGTTTTATTTTTGGTTTTTGATTATAATGTTTACACCCGCGCGCCTTCTGCACTTCCCTCTGTACGTACGTCTATTTTCTCTTTTCATCACGCTCAACCCTAGATCACTCTCAACCCTTACTCTCACTCTCACTCTCACCCAGCACAGAACCCTAATAGCGAGCTCATCTCCACCGCAACCACCGAGAGGGCTTCTTCGCCACCACCGTGAGGTACACTATTAACCCTAACTCTGTTTTTCCATTCATTCTTTGCAATAACTTGACATCTCTCTTTCCCATTCCCGCGCACTAACTCTCCTTGTCCCTCTGCTCTCAGTAACCACATCGAACGTTGGCCACCACTCGAGCTCCCCTCCCCACCACCACGCGAGCACCTATTTCTGGTGAGTATTTAGGGCACATTTTTGTATTTTTGGTTTTGAGTGTATGTTGAAACTGTAGTCTCAGTAGTTGAAACTTGAAACCGTGAGTTTGAGTTGTTTGGAATGTACGTCTCTATTTTTGGTTTTGAGTGCATGTTGCTCTGCTGGTTGATCTGTCACGGCTGTGATGCTAATCACGGCTAGGCCGTGATCAGTTCTGCCTGTGATGGGATGGTCTGGTTCAGTTGGCACGTTACGGCCGTGATGGACATCACTGCCAGGCCATGACCAGTGCTTGGCAATTAATCTTCAAAAACTATAGTTTTCAATCTCCCGTATTGTCCTTATATTGGATATATGTTTTGTATATCTACAGGACCTATCTAGTTATGGATCGTAGTTGGATGGTTTGTAAGCGTACTAGTGCTGAGTATTTGAAGGGGGTGGGAGAATTTATAGAATTTGCTCAAAGGAATGTTCCTAATAGTAATGGAATGTTCTGTTGTCCTTGTGTCAAGTGTTTGAATACGAGGAAATGTACGGTGAAGGATATACGTACTCATTTGATTTGTGAAGGGATTTGCTTGAGTTATACAAGATGGATATGACATGGTGATGTGTTGTTGAGTAGTACGGCGAGTGTCTCCCAAAGTGAGGACGTTGACGTAGATATGGAGGATGATCGAGTAGAGGACATGATCCGTGATATTGGACAAGAATCTTTTCATCGAGCTCATGTGTATGATAGGTTGTGCAGTGATGCGGATAAGCCTTTATATCCAGGGTGTACTACTCATACACGGTTGTCGACGGTGCTAAAATTGGTTTGTGTGAAGGCGAGAAATGGTTGGACCGATAAAAGCTTCACGGAATTGCTTGAAGTGTTGAAAGACTTGCTTCCGGAGGACAACACATTGCCTGATCGTAACTATGAGGCCAAGAAGGTATTGTGTCCTATGGGTATGGAGTATAAGAAGATATACGCATGCCCCAATGATTGCATATTGTACACCGGTGTTCATGAAGACAATCACGATTGCCCCAAATGTGGGTTATCACGATACAAAGTGAAGGGTGATGATGATGATGATGATCTTGATGATGTGAGAAAAAAGGGTCCTCCTGCGAAGGTGTTGTGGTATCTTCCAATAATTCCAAGGTTCAAGCGATTGTTTGCCAATGCGAAATATGCGAAGAATCTTAGATGGCATAATGATGAGAGGAAACGTGATGGAAAGGTTCGTCATCCTGCTGATTCTATTCAATGGAAGAATATAGATACTATGTTTCCGGATTTCGCCGATGAGCCAAGAAACCTAAGGCTTGGACTTGCTACGGATGGAATGAATCCTTATGGTAACATGAGTAGTATTCATAGTTTATGGCCCGTTCTATTGGTAATTTACAACATGCCCCCTTGGTTGTGCATGAAGCGCAAATACATGATGTTGTCTATGATGATTTTGGGCCCAAAGCAACCGGGAAATGACTTAGATGTTTATCTAGGTCCCTTGATTGAAGACTTGAAAACGCTGTGGGTGGAAGGTGTTGATGTAGTTGATGGGTATTCTCATGAGACTTTCAAGCTTTGTGCCATGTTATTTTGCACCATCAACTACTTTCCAGCATACGGTAACTTGTCCGGGTACAGTGTCAAGGGGCATAAAGCATGCCCTATATGTGAAGAAGGCACATGCTACACTCAGTTTCATCATGGAAAGAAGACGGTTTACCTTGGGCATCGGAGATTTCTTAGACGTGATCACCCATATCGTAAGATGAAAAAAGCTTTTAATGGATGCCAAGAGACAGAAGAAGCGCCGACGACCTTAATTGGAGAGCATGTTTATCAGAGGGTAAAGGACATCGATGTTATATTCGGCAAGTCCAAAAAGAAAGGTAAAGCTGCTGAGAAAAACATAAGGAAGAAGAGGTCGATATTCTTTGATCTTCCATATCGGATCAAGCTTGATGTCAGACACTGCATTGATGTGATGCATGTGGAGAAAAATGTGTGTGATAGTGTGATCGGAACGCTTCTCAACATTCAGGGCAAGACAAAGGATGGTGTGAATGCTCGTCTAGACCTCATTGCTATGGGTATACGAGAGCAGTTAGCTCCAGTTGTTGAGGATGGTAAGCGGACTTATTTGCCGCCAGCATGTCATACTTTGTCAAAAAAAGAGAGACAAAGTTTCTGCGGGTGTCTTTAGGGCATCAAAGTTCCACATGGTTACTCTTCAAATATGAAGAGGCTTGTCTCTAGTGATCTTAAGTTGGTTGGCTTGAAGTCTCATGATTGTCACATCTTGATGCAACAACTTCTACCCGTTGCTATTCGTGGTATTGCTACAAAAAATGTGAGACATGCCATTACTCGGTTGTTCTCATTCTTCAATTCTATATGTAGCAAAGTCGTTGACCCCCGTATGTTGGATGACTTGGAAGTTGAGGCTGCTACAATCTTGTGCCAATTGGAGATGTATTTTCCTCCTTCCTTTTTCGACATAATGGTTCACTTAATTATTCATTTGGTGAGGGAGATTAGATTATGTGGGCCGGTTTTTAAGATGGATGTACCCAGTTGAGCACTGCATGAAGATCTTGAAAGGGTACATGAAGAATCCTCATCGTCCGGAAGCATCTATTGTTCAAAGGTATGTTGCAGAAGAAGCTATTGAGTTTTGTTCGGACTACCTTCATAACACGGATCCTATAGGGGTTCCTAAGCCTCGGCATGATGAGATCAGATGTCAAGGTAAGGGTACACATGGCTTAAGAATTAATAGGAAGGATCGGGAGGAAGTGCTTCAAGCACATTTGTATGTATTGAACAACATCGAATGTGTTCAGCCTTTCTTATTTGAACATAAAAGAAAAGTCAATCAAGAAAACCCTCGAATGAGCGAAAGGTGGTTGTTGAACAAGCATTACAAGACTTTCTTACCATGGTTCAAGGAAGAAATGCTTAAGGATGGTAGTACTGCTTCTGATGACGTAAGATGGCTAGCACGTGGGCCTAGCTTCAACGTCATATGTTGGAGCGGATACGACATAAATTACTTTTCCTTTTATACAAAGGAACAAGATAACAAGAGTACCATGCAAAATAGTGGGGTTATGATCGTGGCCGAAGCAATGCACTTCTCTAGTGCAAAGGACACAAAACCCATTACAGCACCGAGATCTCACTTTGGATATATTGAAGATATTTGGGTGCTCGATTACACTAAGCTTACGGTGCCGGTATTTAAATGTAAGTGGGTTGATAGTAACGGTGGTGTACAAACCGACGAATTGGGGTTCACATTGGTAGACCTCAACAAGTTAGGTCATATAAATGAGCCTTTCATAATGGCTTCCCAAGCAAAACAAGTGTTCTACATCACTGATCCTTCTAACAAAAGGTTGTCCGTGGTTCTCCAAGGAAAAAACATGTATAATGGTAGTGATGAAAATGAAGATTCAAATCTTGATATTCCTGAGACTCCTTCTTTTTCAACAAACATGCCTACTATAATCGAGGAGACACAGGTGGACGATGTACATGCCACTCGTGATGATCATCACGAAGGGATATTGATATAGGTAGTTTAAACTTAGTATACATTTATTTTTATTTATATTTCTGTATTTATTTTGAGTTATAACCTATGTTAATAAATATATATTGTTTCTGAACAGGCATACATATGGATCATTGTTTCATTTTTCCTTTGCAATTATGTAATGTGTGTGATATTCTGTGTTACTGGGATATTTACTGAATGCAGGGATAGCTGAGGGGAGTGATATTTTAAAACTGAATTTAAAAAAAGAAAAAACTATTAACGTCAGTTGTATCATACAACTGACGTTAATAGTATTTTATAAAATATACAGTACACTATTAACGTCAGTTGTTTATTACAACTGACGTTAAAATTAAGACCTTTAACGTCAGTTCTTTATAACAATTGACGTTAGTTTTAACAAAATTAACGTTAGTTTTGTTAAAGAACTTACGTTAATTTTGACAAAATTAACGCTCGGTGTTAAAGAACCGACGCGTTAATAGTGTTATATTTAACGCTCAATCGACGTTAAAATTTTAACTTTTAACGTCAACTGTATTTACGTCAGTCAGTATTCTGACGTAAAAAAACAATTTTAACTGACGTAAAAAGCACTTATTGCACTAGTGTCACTGGGACATGTTATGAATATATATATATATATATATATATATATATATATATATATATATATGTGTGTGTGTGTGTGTGTGTGTGTGTGTGTGTGTGTGTGTGTGTGTTTTCTTCAATTCATGTTCTGAGTGTTCATCACTTTTATTTCAACTATCCTTTCAAACAAAACAAAAAAATAACTACTATTTTTAGTGTACTTATCCATCGAGAAAATGATATTTTCCGAAAGTAACCAGCATTGTAATCAGTTTTATTTCCGCAGTTGGGTAACCATGTGATACCGGGTTTAGGGCGTCGCAAAAATATTTTAGTACTGCTAATTTTTAAGTAAGAAATTTCTAAATATTAGAAAATGTTATTATAAAAAATAAGTTTCAAAAATAATTTTATTATGGTGTTGGGAAAATTATTTTGTTAGAAAAGTCAAATTTTGACTTAAAACGTTTTTAAAACGTCAAGCGACGGACAACTCCGATAATGTTTACGGAAAGTATTCTTAAAAGCAGCAACATTGGTTAAAACATTGGTTGAAAGAAAATGAGTTTTTTAAGTGATTTGATGATTTTATAAATGCATTTCCAACTTAAAAGGATTTTATGCAAATTAGTTTTATACAATGGTGTTATTTCCAACAACTTGGATAAGTGGTGGAGTTTTGTTTTTGATTTGTGTTTCACACAACGAAAATGATTTTAGAAATGAAAAACGAACCTAGTGGCCGAGAGGTCGGGGTTCTAGTGTTCTATGGTATAGACTGTATGTCCTAAAGGTGAAGTTATGGACTATCTTGTCCTATAAAAGTTATATAAGTTTTGTGCTTTATAATCTACCAACCTAAGGCTGAATACATCGGTCTAGGCCTTCGTGATTTGCACATTCGGACTTGGAGTCCTATTATCGAAATTGAAAGACGAACTTAAATGTTTAAAAATTTGGATGGTCGTAAGCCTTTGAGCTTCGACAAGGAAAGAATGAACGACAAATAAAAGTGATGAAAACAAAATGTTTTACATACATTAGTTGGCAGACGTGCCGGTATTGATCATTGTACCTTAATGGACAATGTGTTTTTAATGGACAAATGTTCCATTTATCGCGATGATCATTGTACCTTGATGGACAATGCGTCATGTATATTTGATCATTGTACCTTAATGGGCAATGCGTTTTATGGAAAAAATATTCCATTTATCGTGATGACCATCATGCCAAGAGTTTTGGACGATGCACTATGTTCCGTGTTGACCATCGTGCCAGGAGTTTTGGACGATGCGCCATGTTTCGTGATGACCATCGCGCCATGTTTCGTGATGACCATTGTGCCAGGAGTTTGGGTAATGCGCCATGTAAGAGCCTGATCCGCTCAAGTAAAAAGAAGTTTGGAATCTCCAGAGATTAAGGATAAAAGTTGAGATGGTGAATATTGAAGTGTTATGCATTGATTTAAAAATGACGACGACTATCAGGAATGAAACCCTTTGATAAACTATCTGTTTATTTTGTAACATTGATGTTATTATAACTGTTTATGTTATGTGTTGTTTTGTGTGTCGCGCATGTAGTTATCATTTTAAAATCCATATATTGGTTCTCACCCTTGAGTTTATCTGTTCGTCTGGTTTTTCTGTTGTACCTTGGTACATGAGTACAGATGTTGCAGAGGAGTTCCTTAAGTCACTTGGAGACTTAAGTCGGGATTGCGGGAAGAGGTCTGTGATCATAGGAATGATCACGGAAGCTTATCAATGAGGGTTTTGTAGAGTGACCAGCTTAGGTTTGTGTTTGAGAATGTCTGTTTTAAGAAGCTTAGTACGGGTGTCTTGATAATTTTCATATAATATATAAGAAAAGAGTTTTAAGAAAAAGTTATACGTTGTAGAAGGTTTGTTTATAAATAAAAATTTGTTTACGTGTGTTGTGGAGTATAGTGTAAACGTACTGTTTTTCTTTTTCTTTTTGCTATGTGTATCACAAACTTCCGAAGTGTTAAGGAGAATTTTTTTTTTACACTCAGATTTTTCGACTTAAATTAAATCAATTTCCTAAAGCAACCAGTAAAATTTATTTTTAATTTATTTTCGCACGTGTTCACAAAGTAATGCCCAAGGGGTGTTACAACTCACCTAGCATTTAATTTATGTAATGATGAGTTTAAGTGAGAAAAGACCAAAATACCCCTAACTTAACCTATCTTTGTTAAAATTTAACCATGGTTAGGGTAAGACAAGTTCAAATTGGCTACTTCCTCTTGTTTTGTGGACACAAATCAGTCACACCTCCAACCAATCCTCACCACATGTTTGTCATGATGACTTTTGAGGGAAATGACCTTTATATCCTTAAGTTGTCATTTTATCACAAATTACCATTTTGTAAGATTGCAAACTTGTCCCTAAAATTTTATGGCTTGGACCCTTTTGCCCCTAGTTTCACACGACCCAACCCATCTTTGGAGCCCATTCCATTGCTATTTAAGGCACACTTCATCTTCTCCGTGAAGGTTGTTCATCTTTCTTTCAAAAACCTTAAGTTTCCATAGCCAATTTTGTGAAGGAACCACTTGATTCCTTGCTTATTTTCAATCTTCAAGAGGTATACCATGCTCTTCTCACTTAATCATCACTATATTCTTCATTCATTTTCACGTTTCAAGGCCATGATCATCATTTGAAATTCTTAGATCTAGAACTTTGAAAATTCATAGAAAATCATAGAAAAATCCTATGATCATGAAATCAACTTATATGATCTTATTATCATCTCTATATTTAATATCCAAAAGTATACATGAAGCAAAAATTTCTTTCCCATTTATCTTATGAAGGCCGAACCCTAACAAGCATGGCGGGAGGAACTTTGTTCAAATTTTTTTTTAAAGTGATCATTGATTCCAGCTTTCTATTACCAATATGTATTGAATACAAGTTGTTGTATCAAAATAAAATTCTTAGCTCCTGTTTTCATCAATGGCCGAAAATGAGTTTGTGAGGGTTTGAGATGTTTTGATTTTATTGGTAACTTAGGACAATTTTCCTAAACTCTATGATGCTCTAGGATAATAAATCTAAGAGTATGTAATTTTTTGAAAACCTCAATGCCGTACCTATCATATAGGAGCATTGGTGTATTTAGTTGTTTGATTGATAATTATTTGTTGTGGTTTGTTGAAGGATAAATTATTGTGTGAATCGTGTACGTGATTTGCGGAGATCGGACGTGTGACGAAACTTAAATTCAGAAGGAAAAATCTTTAAGAGGTAAGGTGAGTACCTGAGGGGTTTTCCCGATAGCTATATGCTATTTGTTTGTGGTCTGTATAATTATTTGGCATGTTTATTGTTTTACGTAGTTATAATTATCGGCTTTGAAATTATCTGCTTTTAATTATTTATCAGCATTTAATTGTTATCGTATTTTAATGCATGTCATAAATGGTGCTATTTTCTATATTATTGGCATGAAATTATTATTGATGTTGATTGTGGATTGAAAAGCCTGAAAGTGGTCCGTGCTCAATTAATTACGAGGTTAAAAGCGTTAAAAAACTTTTTATGAAATAATGAGTTTTAATTGATGGAAAATAATAATATAATATTACTCAATTACTTGATTCGTTAAAAATGGAGAATAGATAAAAATAATATTATTTTAATGATTTAACGGCGAAAGAGTGTTTTATGAGTCACAGTGAGGACATAATCGTAAAAATATTGTAGTACTGCCAATTTATCCGTAAGAAAATTCTAAATATTAGAAAATGTTATTCTAACAAAAATAAGTTTCAAAAATAATTTTATTACGGAGTTAGGAAAATTATTTTGTTAGAAAACTTCAATTTTAAATTAAACGTTTTTAAAAACGTCAAGCGATGAAGAATTCCGATAAGGTTTATAGAAAGTATTCTTAAAAACACCAACAATGGTTAAAACAGAGAGTTAATTTAAAAATGATATTTTTTTTGGAACTAAGGTTCAAAGCAACTACTTTTGGAAGAAAATGAGTTTTTAAGTGATTTGATGATTTTATAAACGAATTTCCAACGTAAAAGGATTTTCTGTAAAGTAGTTTTATACAATGGTATTATTTCCGACAACTTGGATAAGTTGTGGAGTTTTGTTTTGGATTTCTGTTTCACAATGAAAATGTTTTTGAAATTGAAAGACGAACCTAGTTGCCGAGACGTTGGGATCTAGTTTTCTATGGTATGGACCATGTGTCCTAAAGGTGAAGTTATGGACAAGATGTCCTATAAAAAGTGAATCTACGTATCTATATCTGGTGCATCGGTCTAGATATCGCGATTTACACATTTTGACTTGGAGTATGTTTTATTGGAATGATTGATAAACTTAATTGTTTAAACATTGGATTGGTCGTGAGCCTTTGATCTTCGACAAGGAAAGAATGAACACAAAGAAAATGACGTGAAGAAAATGTTTTACATGCATTTTTGGGGCAGGCGTGCCTACGCATTTGGACTTGAATTCTTGATGGCAAGTATTCATGAAGTTGCATCATTGTGCCTTGATGGACAATGAAACCATATACTATAAATAATAACCATTGTGCCTCATTTTGGACAATGCTATGGTTAATTTAAAACCTGCCTTATTTACAACGATTAAAACCTGCCTTATTTGCCAACGATTAAAACCTGCCTTATTTGGCAACGAGAGCTTGATCAACTCATTTATTTGGTGAGTGAATCTCCGGGAGATTAAGTACAAAATTGATATGATGAATATTGAAGTGTCATTGTTTTTAAAACGACGATGACTGTCGGGGATGAAACCCTTTGATAAACTATTTGTTTATTCTTTTAACATTGATGTTATTATAAATATATATGTTATGTGTTGTTTTGTGTGTTGTGCTTGTAGTTATCGTTTTAAAATCCATGTATTGGTTCTCACCCTTGCATATACTCGTCCTTCTAGCTTTGCTGTTGTACCCTGGTACACTAGCGTAGATGTTGCAGAAGAGTTCCTTAAGTCACTTGGAGACTTAAGTCTGGATTGTGGAAAGAGATGTGTGATCATAGGGATGATCACGGGGTCTTATCAGTGAGTGTCTTGTAAGACGACCAGCTTAGGTTTGTGTTTGAGGGTATATGTTTTAAAAAGTTTGTACGTGGGTCTTGATAGTTTTCACATAGTTTATAAGGAAAGACTATCAAGAAAAACTTATACTTGGTTGAAGGTTTGTGTATAAATAAAATTTGGTGTATGTATGTGGTCAAGTATAGAGTAAGCATATTGCTTTTGGTTGTGTGTATCATAATATTTCTGAAGTGTTACGAAGAAAAAATAATATTTTTGTACACCCAGATTTTCTGACTTAAAATAAATCAATTTTCGAAAGCAACCAGCAAATTTTCTTTTTAATTTATTTCCTCACGTGCTCACAAAGTAATACCCAAAGGGGGTGTTATAGAGTGGTATCAGAGATGGTGGAGTCTTTCGGGAACCTTGGGGTATAGGTCTGTTAGGTTTTTGTTGTGTGATCTCTGGTTGAACCTTGCTTGAATTGTTTCCTTGTCGAAACAATGTGTGATGGTATACAAGTAGGTGTGTTCCGATGGGTTTTGAGGTAGTCGAGACCTTGTAAGAATCTATGAACAATAGATGGTACATTGACCGAATTACTTCTTAGAAGTAATGTGTTTTAGACACATAAGTATACGTTTTAGTTTCTGGTTGGGGACTGACTGAGTTTGTCTTGTGGGTTAGTTAAGGAACCAGGAATTGGACATGGATGTGGATGTGATCGTGATGGTGATTGTGATTATGTAAGCAACAAAGATGTGATTGAACAGATGAAGCAGGCTGTTCAGGCTATGACTAGTGTTGCTGCTATCATAGTTGCCCAGAATGAGCTGGACCAGGTTCGGGCTGAGCTGGCAGTCGAAGGGAAAAATCTAGCAAACTTTAGAAATCAGAAACCTCAACAATTTTATGGATATGTCAATCCTGAGAAGGCCGACTTGTGGATACAAGAACTGGAAAGGATTTTTGAGCTTATCAACATCCCTGAAGAATCAAAGGTTCCGTATGTTCTTTCTCTGCTTTTCGGAGATGCAGAATGCTGGTGGGATGACATTAGATAGATACTGAAAGCGGTTAACCAGGAATATACTTGGAGTTTTTTCCACACTGTTTTCTTGGATAAGTATTTTCCTCAGAGTGCTAGAGTTGAGAAGGGACAGGAGTTCTTACGATTACAACAGAGCGAACTATCTGTGGATGAATATACAGCAAAGTTTAAATTTCTAGTCAAGTATTTATGTTTCTTCCAAACTCAATGTGATGAAGGTTGGGAATGTAATATATTCGAAGGAGGCCTACGATACAAAATCAAAGAGTCTGTGCTACCGCTTGAAATTCGCAACTTTTAAGCTCTAATGGAAGAGTGCCGGAGATGGAGCAGAAAGGGAAAGGTAAAGACTATTGGGGTAATACCGGCGGACCATCTTGATTCCAATACCACAATCTGAATAAGAAGGGGAAGCAAAACCAGAGGAAACCTTATTTCAGACCCCCAGGAAATGGCCAGAACCAGCAACCACATCGTTCAATTGCTACTATATCAAGAAGTGGAGGCCAAAAAAACCAAAGCCAAAGCCAAGTCATAAGACGTTACAATTGTGGAGACACAAAACATATGGCTAAAACTTGTCCAGTAAGAGGAGTTAAATGTTTTAATTGTAATTGAGTGGGTCACTTATCGAAGGATTGTAATTCACCAAAGCGTGGACCAGTTGTCAACAACACAAGAATCAATAAACCGATGACAAAGGGAAGAGTCTACATCAAGAACAACGATGAAAACTTCATAACCAGAAGGTCTTATAGAAGACAGTTGCGGAGTTCTTCAGAATTTTTAGCAATCAAATCATGAACCATAGATGTAGTTATGCATAGGAATATTATATGTAAGATGCGTGTTTTAATGACTAGTACATGTTAAGTTTGTAATGGGATCTAAGTAGAATCATATGTAGGTATCCTTGAGTATTTGACTCTTCAAATTCTTTTATGTTGTTAGTCTTTTCAGCTGATGTATAATATCTATGACTTTTTGAGAATAAAGGTTTCTTGAAGGAATTTATTCCAGTCCTTTTTATTTTGACTGATGTGATCAGTCTAGATTTTAGGGGTCAAATCATTCCTTTTTTAAAAATTGGTATTTATTTTCAAACTTCAATTGTTGAACCAATTATTGTGGATTTTTTTTTTGTAAATTGTCCTATTGTTGTTCGGGATAGACACTTTCTTGAGAAAAGAAGTTTCTAGATGAGACTTAGTCTAGTCACTTTTACTTTTGGTGAAAGTGATCCAGTCTGGATTTTGTTCGACTGTTGTCATTTTAAATTATCGTTTTGTAAATTCCTTGTTCAAAGAATAAATCCTCTTAAAAGTGGGAACTATACGTTTTGTGAGTTCCTAATCCATAAGGAATTCTTGTGAAAAGAGGAACTTTATTAGAGTCATGGTTGTAAATATGTATTAGCTATGCATTTTTACACTCACGAAACTATTCAAGAATCTTTTTACATACTGAACATTCCTGTATTATTTTCATATTGACAAAGTTCTTATATAATCATCTACCTTCTTGTGAAAGTAAGACCTTGAGATTAAGAAAATCCTGACTAACTTTGAGTCACAAAATTTCGAGGACGAATTTTTTTTTAGTATGGTAGTAATTTAACACACCGATTTTTCTGTTTTCTAAGATCGGTATAATTATAAACAAACATTTATATTTTTATGTGAAACTTAGAAAATGATTTTTGGAAAACCAAAAACATATTCAGATTAGACTTATTTTTATAAGTATACGTTAAATTTTTGGTTGAAAATTTAGACGGAACCCGATCTGCGTTTTCACTGACAGTAAAATTTTACTGATCAGAAAACCTAATTTTGACCCGATAACGAAATGAATAGATTTTATATCTCATTTCCAACCATATAGGCTATTTTGAAAATTTTCCAAAATAAATAGGTTATTATACTTGATTCAGGCGTAAAAACCTAAATCGGGTAATCGACAGAGTCGAGAACGGACGTGCAGAGACAAAACCTAACATCAGATGCTGAGATATATTGCCACCTAGGGTGGTAAGTCAAAGGGGTGACTCACCTAGCATTTAATTTATGTAATGATGAGTTTATGTGTGAAAAGACCAAAATACCTCTAACTTAACCTATCTTTGTTAAAATTTAACCATGGTTAAGGCAAGACAAGTTCAAATTGGCTACTTCCTCTTGTTTTGTGGACACAAATTAGCCACACCTCCAACAAATCCTCACCACATGTTTGTCATGATGACTTTTGACGGAAATTACCTTTATGTCCTTAAGTTGTCATTTTATCACAAAATTGTCATTTTGTAAGATTACAACCTTGTCCCTAAAATTTTATGGCTTGGACCCTTTTGCCCGTAGTATCCCACGGTTCAACCCATCTTTGGATCCAATTCCACTGCTATTTAAGGCACACTTCATCTTCTTCTTGAAGGTTGTTCATCTTTTTTTCAAAAACCTTAAGTTTCCATAGCCAATTTTGTGAAGGAACCACTTGATTCCTTGCTCATTTTCAATCTTCAAGAGGTATACCATGCTCTTCTCACTTAATCATCACTATATTCTTCATTCATTTTCATGTTTCAAGGCCATGATCATCCTTTGAAATTCTTAGATCTAGAACTTTGAAAATTCATAGAAAATCATAGAAAAATCCTATGATCATGAAACCAACTTCTATGATCTTATTATCATCTCTATATTTAATATCCAAAAGTATAAATCAACCAAAAAGTTCTTGCCCATTTATCTTATCAAGGCAAAACCCTAACAAGCATGGGGGAGGAACTTTGTTCAAATTTTTTTTTTGAAAGTGATAATTGATTCCAGCTTTCTATTACCAATATGCGTTGAATTCAAGTTGTTGTATCAAAATAAAATTCTTAGCTCCTGTTTTCATCAATGGCTGAAAATGAGTTTGTGAGGGTTTGAGATGTTTTGATTTTATTTTTAACTTAGGACAATTTTCCTAAACTCTATGATGCTCTAGGATCATAAATCTAAGTGCATGTAATTTTTTGAAATCTGTAGCCCATATTTTGTGTCATTTCCAAAAATTTGGTTTTTGAAAGGTTGAAGTATTTTATTTAAATCTTTGTATTTTAATCATTGATTCATGGTTTTAAGTGATTAAGGGTCACTAATCCAAGGGCTTAGGAATTTTAGAAATTTTTAGCTATTTAAAAACCTCATGGCCGAACCTATCATATAGGAGCATAGGTGTATTTAGTTGTTTGATTGATAATAATTTGTTGTGGTTTGTTGAAGTATAAATTTTTGTGTGAATCATGTACATGATTTATGGAGATCGGACATTTGACGGAACTTAAATTCAGAAGGAAAAAAGTTCAAGAGCTAAGGGGAGTACCTGAGGGGTTTTTCCGATATCTATATGCTATTTGTTTGTGCTCTGTATAATTTATTTGACGTGTTTATTGTTTGACGTAGTTAGAATTATCTGCTTTGAAATTATCTGCTTTTAATTATTTATCTGCATTTAATTGTTATCGTATTTTAATGCATATCATAAATTGTGCTATTTGCTATATTATAGGCATGAAATTATTATTGAGGTTGATTGTGGATTGAAAAGCCTGAAAGTGGTAAGTGCTTAATTAATTACGAGGTTAAAAGCGTTAAAAAACTTTTTATGAAATAATGAGTTTTAATTGATGGAAAATAATAATATAATATTAATCATTTATTTGATTGGTTAAAAATGGAGAATAGATAAAAAAAAAATATTATTTTAATAATTTCACGGCAAAATAGTGTTTCATGAGTCACAGTGAGAACGTAACCGTGAAAATATTGAAGTACTGCCAATTTATTCGTAAGAAAATTCTAAATATTAGAAAGTGTTATTATAAAAAAAACAAGTTTCAAAAATAATTTTATTATGGTGTTGCGAAAATTATTTTGCTAGAAAAGTCAAATTTTGACTTAAAATGTTTTTAAAAACGTCAAGCGACGAATAATTCCGATAAGGTTTACAGAAAGAATTCTTAAAAATAGCAACGTTGGTTAAAATAGAGGGTTAATCTCAAAATGGTATTTTTTTGGAACTAAGGTTTAGAGTAACGACTTTTGGAAGAAAATGAGTTTTTAAGTGATTTGATGATTTTATAAATGAATTTCCAACGTAAAAGGATTTTCTGTAAAGTAGTTTTATACAATGGTATTATTTCCGACAACTTGGATAAGTTGTGGAGTTTTGTTTTGGATTTGTGTTTCACAGAACGAAAATATTTTTAAAATTGAAACACGAACCTAGTTGCCGAGACGTCGGGATCTAGTGTTCTATGGTATGGACTGGTGTCCTAAAGGTGAAGTTATGGACTAGATGTCCTATAAAAAGCCATATTGATTTTTGTGCACCAAAATCTACGAATCTAAATCAGGTGCATCGGTCTAGATATCGTGATTTGCACATTTTGACTTGGAGTCTATTTTATTGGAATGATTGATAAACTTAAATGTTTAAACATTGGATTGGCCGTGAGCCTTTGAGCTTCGACAAGGAAAGAATGAACACAATGAAAATGACGTGAACAAAATGTTTTACATACATTTTTGGGGTAGACATGCCTACGCATTTGGACTTGAAGTCTTGATAGCAAGTATTCATGAAGTTGCATCGTTGTGCCTTGATGGACAATGAAACCATATACTATAAATAGTAACCACTGTGCCTCGTTTTGGACAGTGCTATGGTTAATTTAACACCTGCCTTATTTGGCAAAGATTAAAACTTACCTTATTTGGCAACGATTAAAACCTGCCTCATTTGGCAATGAGAGCTTGATCAACTCATTTATTTGGTGAGTGAATCTCCGTGAGATTAAGTACAAATTTGAGATGACGAATATTGAAGTGTCATTGTTTTTAAAACGATGATGATTGTCAGGTATGAAACCCTTTGATAAACTATTTGTTTATTTTTTTTAACATTGATGTTATTATAACAATATATGTTATGTGTTGTTTTGTGTGTCACGCATGTAGTTATCATTTTAAAATCCATATAATGATTCTCACCCTCGCATATACTTTTCCTTCTGACGTTGCTATTGTACTCTGGTACACGAGTGCAGGTGTTGCAGAAGAGTTTCGTATGTCACTTGGAGACTTAAGTCTGGATTACGGAAAGAGATGTGTGATCATAGGGATGATCACGGGGTCTTATCAGTGAGTTTCTTGTAAGGCAACCGGCTTAGGTTTGTGTTTGAGGGTAGAAGTTTTATAAAGTTTAGTACGTGGGTCTTGATAGTTTTCATATAATTTATAAGGAAAGACTATTAAGAAAAACTTATACGTGGTTGGAGGTTTGTTTATAAATAAAATTTGGTGTATGTTTGTGGTCAAGTATAGAGTAAGCGTACTGCTTTTGGTTGTGTGTACATAATTTTTCTGAAGTGTTAAGAAGACAAAATAATTTTTTTTTACACCCAGATTTTCTGACTTAAAATAAATCAATTTCCGACAGCAACCATCAAATTTTCTTTTTAATTTATTTCCTCACGTGTTCACAAAGTAATGCCCAAGAGGGGTGTTATAGATTGGTATCAGAGATGGTTGAGTCATTCGGGAAGCTTGGGGAATAGGTCTGTTAGGTTTTTGTTGTGTGATCTCTTGTTGAACCTTGCTTGAATTGTTTCCTTGTCGAAACAATGTGTGGTGGTATGCAAGTAGGTGTGTTCCGATGGGTTTTGAGGTAGTCGAGACCTTGTAAGAATCTATGAACAATAGATGGTACATTGACCGAATTACTTCTTAGAAGTATTGTGTTTTAGACACATAAGTATACATTTCAGTTTCTTGTTGTGGACTGACTGAGTTTGTCTTGTGGGTCAGTTAAGGAACCAGGAATTGGACATGGATGTGGATGTGATCGTGATGGTGATTGTGATTATGTCAGCAACAAAGATGTGATTGAACAGATGAAGCAGGCCGTTCAGGCTATGACTAGTGTTGCTGCTATCATAGTTGCCCAGAATGAGCTGGACCAGGTTCGGGCTGAGCTAGCAGTCGAAGGGAAAAATCTAGAAAACTTTAGAAATCAGAAACCTCAACAATTTTATGGATATGTCAATCCTGAGAAGGCCAACTTGTGGATACAAGAACTGGAAAGGATTTTCGAGCTTATCAACATCCCTGAAGAATCAAAGGTTCCGTATGTTCTTTCTCTGCTTTTCGGAGATGCAGAATGCTGGTGGGTTGACATTAGATAGATACTGAAAGCGGTTAACCAGGAATATATTTGGAGTGTTTTCCGCACTGTTTTCTTGGATAAGTATTTTCCTCAGAGTGCCAGAGTTGAGAAGGGACAGGAGTTCTTACGATTACAACAGAGCGAACTATCTGTGGATGAATATACAACAAAGTTTAAAATTCTAGTCAAGTATTTATGTTTCTTCCAAACTCAATGTGATGAAGGTTGGGAATGTAAGATATTCGAAGGAGGCCTACGATACAAAATCAAAGAGTCTGTGCTACCGCTTGAAATTCGCAACTTTTAAGCTCTAGTGGAAGAGTGCCGGAGATGGAGCAGAAAGGGAAAGGTAAAGACTATTGGGGTAATACCGGCGGACCATCTCGATTCCAATACCACAATATGAATAAGAAGGGGAAGCAAAACCAGAGGAAACCTTATTTCCGACCCCCAGGAAATGGCCAGAACCAGCAACCACATCGTTCAGTTGCTACTATATCAAGAAGTGGAGGCCAAAAGAACCAAAGCCAAAGCCAAGTCAGAAGATGTTACAATTGTGGAGGCACAAAACATATGGCTAAAACTTGTCCAGTAAGAGGAGTTAAATGTTTTAATTGTAATCGAGTGGGTCACTTATCGAAGGATTGTAATTCACCAAAGCGTGGACCAGTTGTCAACAACACAAGAATCAATAAACCGATGACAAAGGGAAGAGTCTACATCAAGAGAAACGATGAAAACTTCATAACCAGAAGGTCTTATAGAAGACAGTTGCAGAGTTCTTCAGAATTTTTAGCAATCGAATCATGAACCATAGATGTAGTTATGCATAGGAATATTATATGTAAGATGTGTGTTTTAATGACTAGTACATGTTAAGTTTGTAATGGGATCTAAGTAGAATCATATGTAGGTATCCTTGAGTATTTGACTCTTCAAATTATTTTATGTTGTTAGTCTTTTCAATTGATATATAATATCTATGACTTTTTGAGAATAAAGGTTTCTTGAAGGAATTTATTCCAGTCCTTTTTATTTTGACTGATGTGATCAGTCTAGATTTTAGGGGTCAAATCATTCCTTTTTTAAAAATTGGTATTTATTTTCAAACTTCAATTGTTGAACCAATTATTGTGGATTTTTTTTTTGTAAATTGTCCTATTGTTGTTCGGGATAGACACTTTCTTGAGAAAAGAAGTTTCTAGATGGGACTTAGTCTAGTCACTTTTACTTTTGGTGAAAGTGATCCAGTCTGGATTTTGTTCGACTGTTGTCATTTTAAATTATCGTTTTGTAAATTCCTTGTTCAAAGAATAAATCCTCTTAAAAGTGGGAACTATACGTTTTGTGAGTTCCTAATCCATAAGGAATTCTTGTGAAAAGAGGAACTTTATTAGAGTCATGGTTGTAAATATGTATTAGCTATGCATTTTTACACTCACGAAACTATTCAAGAATCTTTTTACATACTGAACATTCCTGTATTATTTTCATATTGACAAAGTTCTTATATAATCATCTACCTTCTTGTGAAAGTAAGACCTTGAGATTAAGAAAATCCTGACTAACTTTGAGTCACAAAATTTCGAGGACGAAATTTTTTTTAGTATGGTAGTAATTTAACACACCGATTTTTCTATTTTCTAAGATCGGTATAATTATAAACAAACATTTATATTTTTATGTGAAACTTAGAAAATGAATTTGGGAAAACCAAAAACATATTCAGATTAGACTTATTTTTATAAGTATACGGTTAAATTTTAAAATTCAGACGGTACACGATCTACGTTTTCACTGACAGTAAGATTTTACTGATCAGAAAACCTAATTTTGACCCAAGAACGAAATGAATAGATTTTATATCTCATTTCCAACCATATAGGATATTTTTAATATTTTCAAAAATAAATAGGTTATTATAATTGATTCGGGCATAAAAACCTAAATCGAGTAATCGACGGAGTCGAGAACGGACGTGCAGAGACAAAACCTGACATCAGATGCAGAGATATATTGCCACCTAGGGTGGTGAGTCATACGGGTGACTCTCCTAGCATTTACTTTATGTAATGATGATTTTAAGTGTGAAAAGACCAAAATACCCCTAACTTAACCTATCTTTGTTAAAATTTAACTATGGTTAAGGCAAGACAAGTTCAAATTGGCTACTTCCTCTTGTTTTGTGGACACAAATCAGCCACTCCTCTAACCAATCCTCATCACATGTTTGGCATGATGACTTTTGAGAGAAATTACCTTTATGTCCTTAAGTTGTCATTTTATCACAAAATTGCCACTTTGTAAGATTACAACCTTGTCCCTAAATTTTATGGTCTGGACCCTTTTGTCCCTTGTTTCCCAAGGCCCAACCCATCTTTGGAGCCCATTCCATTGCTATTTAAGGAACACTTCATCTTCTTCATGAAGGTTGTTCATCTTTTTCTCAAAAACCTTAAGTTTCCATAGCCAATTTTGTGAAGGAACCACTTGATTCCTTGCGCATTTTCAATCTTCAAGAGGTATACCATGCTCTTCTCACTTAATCATTACAATGTTCTCCATTCATTTTCATGTTTCAAGGCCATGATCATCATTTGAAATTCTTAGATCTAGAACTTTGAAAATTCACAGAAAATCATATAAAAATCCTATGATCATGAAACCAATTTCTATGATCTTATTATCATCTATATATTTAAGATCCAAAAGTATGCATCAAGGAAAAAATTCTTGCCCATTTATCTTATCAAGGCCGAACCCTAACAAGTTGGGGGGGGAGGAACTTTGTTCAATTTTTTTTTTCAAAGCGATCATTGATTCCATCTTTCTATTACCAATATGTGTTGAATCCAAGTTGTTGTATCATAATAAAATTCTCATCTCATGTTTTCATCAAAGGCCGAAAATGAGTTTGTGATTGTTTGAGATGTTTTGATTTTATTTTTAACTTAGGACAATTTTCCTAAACTCTATGATGCTCTAGATTCCTAAATCTAAGAGTATGTAATTTTTTTAAATCTATAGCCCATATTTTGTGTCATTGCCGAAAATTTGGGTTTTGAAACGTTGAAGTATTTTATTTCAATCTTTGTATTTTAATCCTTGATTTAGGGTCTTAAGTGATTAAGGATCACTAACCCAAGGGCTTAGGAATTTTAGAAATTTTTAGCTATTTAAAAACCTCATGGCCGAACCTATCATATAGGAGCATAGGTGTATTTAGTTGTTTGATTGATAATTATTTGTTGTGGTTTGTTGAAGGATAAATTGTTGTGAGAATCGTGTACGTGATTTGCGGAGATGGGACGTTTGACGGAACTTAAATTCAGAAGGAAAATCTTCAAGAGGAAAGGGGAGTACCTGACCGATTTTTCCGATAGCTATATGCTATTTGTTTGTGGTCTGTATAATTTATTTGGTGTGTTTATTGATTTACGTAGTTAGAATTACCTGCTTTGAAATTATCTGCTTTTAATTATTTATCTGCATTTAATTGTTATCGTATTTTAATGCATGTCATAAATTGTGCTATTAGTTATATTATTGGCATGAAATTATTATTGATGTTGATTGTGGATTGTAAAGCCTGACAGTGGTTAGTACTCAATTAATTACGAGGTTAAAAGCGTTAAAACGTTTTTTATGAAATAATGATTTTTAATTAATGGAAAATAATAATATAATATTACTTAATTATTTGATTGGTTAAAAATGGAGAATAGATAAAACAAATATTATTTTAATAATTTAACGACGAAAGAGTGTTTTATAGTCACAGTGTGGACGTAACGGTATAAATATTGTACTACTGCCAATTTATCCATAAGAAAATTCTAAATATTAGAAAATGTTATTATAAAAAAAATAAGTTTCAAAAATAATTTTATAATGGTGTTGGAAAAATTATTTTACTAGAAAAGTCAAATTTTGACTTAAAATGTTTTGAAAAACATCAAGCGACAGAGAGTTAAACTCAAAATGGTATTTTTTTTGGAACTAAGGTTCAGAGCAACGACTTTTGGAAGAAAATGAGTTTTTAAGTGATTTGATGATTTTATAAACGAATTTCCAACGTAAAAGGATTTTATGTATCATAGTTTTATACAATGGTATTATGTCTGACAACTTGGATATGTTGTGGAGTTTTGTTTTGGATTTATGTTTCACATAACGAAAATGTTTTCAAAATTGAAAGACGAACCTAGCAGCCAAGACGTCGGGATCTAGTGTTCTATGGTATGGACCGTATGTCATAAAGGTAAAGTTATGGACTAGATATCCTATAAAAAGTGATATTGATTTTTGTGTGCCAAAATCTACGAATCTAAATCTAGTGCATCGGTCTAGATATCGTGATTTTCACATTTTGACTTGGAGTCTGTTTTATTGGAATGATTGTTAAACTTAAATGTTTAAACATTGGATTGTTCGTGAGCCTTTGAGCTTCGACAAGGAAAGAATGAACACAAAGAAAATGACGTGAAAAAAATGATTTACATGCATTTTTGGGGCAGACGTGCCTATGCATTGGGACTTGAATTCTTGATGGCAAGTATTCATGAAGTTACATCATTGTGCCTTGATGGACAATGAAACCATATACTATAAATAGTAACCACTGTGCCTCGTTTTGGACAGTGCTATGGTTAATTTAAAACCTGCCTTATTTGGCAACGATTAAAACCCGCCTTATTTGGCAACAATTAAAACCTGCCTTATTTGGCAACGAGAGCTTGATCAGCTCATTTATTTGGTGAGTGAATCTCTGGGAGATTAAGTACAAAATTGAGATGATGAATATTGAAGTGTCATTGTTTTCAAAATGACGACGACTGTCGGGTATGAAACCCTTTGATAAACTATTTGTTTATTTTTTTAACATTGATGTTATTATAACTATATATGTTATGTGTTGTTTTGTGTGTCGCACATGTATTTATCGTTTTAAAATCCATATACTTGTCCTTCTGGCTTTGCTGTTGTATCCTAGTACACGAGTGCAGATGTTGCAGAAGAGTTCCTTAAGTCACTTGGAGACTTAAGTCTGGATTGTGGAAAGAGATGTGTGATCATAGGGATGATCACGAGGTCTTATCAGTGAGTGTCTTATAAGGCGACCAGCTTAGGTTTGTGTTTGAGGGTATATGTTTTGTAAAGTTTAGTACGTGGGTCTTGATAGTTTTCGTATAGTTTATAAGGAAAGACTATTAAGAAAAACTTATATGTGGTTGAAGGTTTGTTTATAAATAAAATTTGGTGTATGTATGTGGTCAAGTATTGAGTAAGTGTACTGCATTTGGTTGTGTGCATCATAATTTTTTCGAAGTGTTAAGAATACAAAATATAATTTTATTTACACCCAGATCTTCTAACTTAAAATAAATCAATTACCGAAAGCAACCAGCAAATTCTCTTTTTAGTTTATTTCCTCACGTGTTCACAAAGTAATGCCCAAGGGGGGTGTTATAAAACCCAACCTGAACACATATATAAGCTAAAGAAAGCTTTATATGGCCTTAAAAAAGCTACTTGAACTTGATATGAAAGGTTAAGTTCATTCTTAATAAACAATGGGTTCAGTAGAGGAAAGGTTGATACAAACTTATTTAGAAAATCCAATAACTCCAGTTTTAGTGTTGTTCAAATATATGTTGATGACATAGTTTTTGGTGCTACTAATGAATCTATATGCAAAGAATTCTCTAAGCTTATGCAGAAAGAGTTTGAAATGAGCATGATGGGAGAACTCAAGTTCTTTCTTGGACTTCGTGTAAATCCATCTGACTAAGTACACAAAGGAGTTGTTAAAGAAATTCAAGATGGATGACTGCAAACCTATGAACACCCGTATGCATCCCACGTCCATACTGAACAAAGATGATAAAGACAAAAAGGTATACCAAAAGGTATATAGAGGTATGATAGGATCTCTGCTATATCTTACCGTATCTAGACCTAATATTATGTTCAGTCTATGCTTATGTGCTTGATTTCAATCTGATCCAAGAGAATCTCATTTATCAGCAGTTAAAAGAATATTTAGATATTTAAAAGGTACTACTAATATGGGTTTGTGCTTTATGAAAAATAGTGATTACAAATTAGTTGACTTTTGTGATGCTGACTATGCTGGAGATAAAATTGAAAGAAAAAGTACCAGTGGAGGATGACACTTCATTGGAGATAATCTAGTCTCATTGTCAAGCAAACGACAAAGTACTATTGCCTTATTAACTGGTGAAGCTGAGTATATTTCAGCTGCTAGTTGCTGCTCACAACTTCTATGGATCAAACATCAATTGGAAGACTACAATGTGTTTGTAAGTAGTATTCCACTTATGTGTGATAATACTGCTGCAATAAATCTATCTAAGAATCCAATATTGCATTCAAGGGCTAAGCATATAGAGATTAAACATCACTTTATTAGAGATTATGTGCAAAAAGGCATTATTGATATACAATTTGTAGATACTGACCATCAATGGGCAGATATGTTTACTAAACCTCTTGTAGAGGACATATTTTTTTTTTTATTAGAAAACATCTTAATATGATTTGTGTGGATTGATTGTACATCCAATGCTTGTCGCGTCTATTGTATGCTCGTCTTTTGCTCAAGTGCGTCCAATGTATGTTACATTTGCGTCCGGTAAGCATTGCATCCATTAACTATCTGCATAATATTATCAGACTCGTCTATGCCATCTATTATTAAATTTGCGTTAAATTATGTCTAAGACATATTTAATAATATTCTCTTGTTGAGTCAATTATTACCATCAATCCCATCAATAGCCTTTTTACAGTTTCAAAAAGCTGCGCCGCATCAATACTTATTACTTCTTTCTTCACACATTTTCATTTCTTTTATTTTATTTTAATTATTTTCTTTAGTAAAAACTCTTCACATTCAAAACCTTTTTAAGCAATATTATTTCCCACTGAAAAACCTTTCACAATCTCTTTGAATCCTCGTGTACTCTGTTTTCTTGCTACTAAACCCTAACCTTCAAACCTCATCGTTGGCTTCTTCTCCTGCTGTTTCAACCTACAATGTGGACAAGTTGAACATTGGTGTGGAATATCACTTTGAATTCGGGATTCGAAGGACTATAATGTGGATGTTAGCAAGAACATCAATTCTGCTGGTTGGGGAGACTCTTCGTGGAGAAGGTCTCTGTCTACCAAAACTTGATCAGGGACTTCTGTAGAAACCCTCAGGTTATAGATACTGAGGTATTTGCTATGGTGCTTGGTAAGAGAATGGTGGTATCTGATAAAACCATCTCTGAAGTTGTTCATTGTGCCCAAGAAGGGGTTTTCCTCACTGAAAGTTGGGAGAAGGATCTTGGAGGTTCTAAGGTAGTTGATGCCTTTCTGTTGAGGCAAGATACAGTCAGGACCCAATCATGGAAAGAAATAGAGATGAAGGATGAAGTAAGAATCCTCCATCCAATCCTGAATAAGGTTGTCCTTCATAAGACTGGTTCAAAGGATAACCTCCCTCCCCTACACAAGTTCTGTCTTTGTCACTTAGTATAAGAGACCAAGATCAATCTGCCTAGGATTCTCTTTGGTAGATTCAGGGATTACATAATCAACAAGGAAAAGGCAACTGTCATCCCCTTCAGTTATTTGCTGTCAAAAATTCTGAAAGCTCAAGGATTTTATGACATCCTTGCTGCCAAGTCACCAGAAGAGCAAGCTGAGATTCTAACTGAGAATGGTATATCTGCAAGATGAACTTGACAAACATGAAACTAAGCACACTTGTTCAAGCTGGTTTGGCCAAGGAAGAAGAAATGTTTAAAATAAAGGAATAACAAGTTGAACTGAACAATGTCGAAGTTCTAGGGCTGAGAAAGAAGATAACTAGAAGGAAAACCACTGCTGCAAGGAAACCTTCTGCTGGAATTGTAATCAGGGAACAACCCGTTGATGCACCTCAGCCTGCTCCATCTCAGAAGAGAACCAGGAATATAATCCTATATCATAATGAAGATGAAGATGATGAGGATAATGTTCCTATTGGAAATGTGCTGAAGAAGCAAAAGGTGTCTGCTGCTGTTGTCCCAACAAGAAGAAGACAACCCTCAAGGAAAGCTAAGTCCATTGTGACTTTTGAGGTAAACCTCTCTGCTAATGATCCTGTTCAATTAGCAGTAGAAGCTCTGGTAGAAAGTTTAGAAAATAGGAATAATATTGCTGTTGCACCTGCTGATTGTGTTTCCACCTTCACCTCACCATGATGTTTATATTCCCACACTTCCACCAACACAACCCTCACTTGATTCACAAGCCACACAACCACAACAACAAATAACCTCACCAAATAGACAACATTTTCAACCTATCATTCTTGCAGATGATCCCTGGTTCAATTAACCAGATGATGTAGGGATTAACCCTGGTGCCCCTTTCCAAAATTACCAAGGACTGTCTTTCCCTACACTAACCCTTCAGTTCTCTATGATGGCAAAGCCGAAAGCTGGGCCAAAGTCAAAAGAGACTGGAAAATACTCTATCACAAACATGAACCAGAACCAGAGTCAACCAGACCTTTTTACCCTCTACCTGAGTATGAGTATGAGCCTGAGCCTACACAATACCCATGGCATGTACCCATTCCCTATGTGCAGACCAATCCACTTACATCCACCCTGTACAATCATATTGGACCCGCCCTTATTCATCTTCCACTACAAAAATTCCCACCAAGAAAGATCTACCCCAATCTCATCAAATTCCCTCCCTTCAAACCTCTCACAGAAGGTGTTGATAGGCACATTATTCCTGACGTGACTCGGGATTTGCCTCCTCCTGTGCTTACTCTTGCTTCATCTCCACAACCTTTTGAAGACTCATCTTCTTCTACTGAGCATACTGAAGAAGATATTATAGTTGAAGGACCAGATATGAATGTTGATACTCTTCAACTAGTAACTGGGTATGAGGAAGTTGTTGAGTCTACTCCAAGACAAAGTACTTCTGAAAAGCACTCATCTCAACCACTGGCTCTACAGTTATCCATCCAAATGATCAACCTCAACATTCTAGAGCACTAAGCACCTTTCAAGGTCAAGCAAACGTACATGATATTGCTGAAAGCTCAAGACCTACTCTGCCACAAAAGTTCAAGAGATTATAGGAAAGATAATAGAGGAGAGAGTAAAAGTAGAACCCAAGGAACAGGTCAAAGAGCAAGTTGCAGAAGCTTTGGCTCCAACAAATGTGATGATAATTTAGATGATGAGCATTCTTCAAAGTTTCCAGCAGAGTCATAATCTACCTATTCAACCCCCTCCACCTCCACCAAATCAGAACCCTCATCCACCACCTCCACCCTATTCTTAGTTTTGTTCATTTCTTTAACTGACAATGATGGTCCACTCTTGTTTCCTTTTTGTCTAATGATAAAAAAGGGAGGAGAAAGGATATTTGAGAATCAAATTTATCTTCTTTCACATGCATACTGTTTTGTTGTATACCTTTGTTTGATATGATCTGATACCTTATTGCTTATTGTTGTTTATAATATGTTTCTATGCTAAATTCTTCTAAGCCCTGATAACTATGTTTTGAATATGAGTCAATGCTTAACTAATATGATATGTGCTGCTGTTTATCTGTTTATTTTAAGTTTGAATGCTTTGTCTTAGGGGAAGCTCTGTAGTTCTCTTAGACTTTACTTACTCAGATTTAAGTAGTTTTTGTCATCATCCAAAAAGTGGAGATTGTTAGAACTAAAGTGGTTTTGGATTAAATAATCTCTTAAGTTTTAATGTTAACAAAAAGGTTAAATTTGTATGGCAAAGTGTTGTCAAAGATCTAACTTGTTTGTTATAAGAGTGCAGGGACTGTTTGAATTATACTAGTCAGAGGAACTTAACATAAAGTATGGAATCATATCGGATTCTATTTTGATCCTCTAGATAAGTTTGCAACTCTTGGTAAAATTCTGAGTCTATTAATTTTATGCTAGACGAGAACTTAAAATTGACTAAGATAGATGAGTATCTAAGTCTAAAAGAAAAGTAAGGTAGACGAGACAATGAAATAATTTTCAGAAATATAACAAGTCCAAAGAATTGATAGACAAGTAGTCTCACTAGACGCCACATCAGTAGATGAGCTATTGAGTATAGCGAGTCCAATACTTGGAACTAGATAAAAGTCTCTAGACGCAGTATCAGTAGACGAGCCCGTCTCACTGATAAGTTAATCTTGCACGTCCAAAGACCCGCGCGTCTACAAGTTTTAAAACGTGAACCCGTCTAGACTTAAGCATATTTATTTCAAATGATTGCTTATTTAATTCAAAAGAATATATGTCTTTTTACCCTTGCTCCTTCTATTGTTAACTCTTTGTCTCTTGGATAAAAGAACATAGTACCATCGAAAAAATAAACCTTTGTACTCTGTCGTCTACAATGCTGTAAAGCTCAAGTCAAGTACAAAGATGGAAAGTCAGAAAGTAACTTTCGATACAACAGGGAAGTGACAGATCTACTTTGAGCATTCCTCTGATAAACAATAGCACTTCTCCATGAAGCATATCAAGTTGTCAGTCTCAACGGATCCAAGCATTTAATGTATGTCTAAACGGATATAATTTGTAGACCGCTGAATAAGATCAAGGCAGAGAAACACTTCATCTATAAATACTTGAAGAACTTCAACAAAGATAACAACATACACACAAGCTCTGATATCAAAGTGCATAAACTCTGTTGAAATTGAAAAACAAGTTTACTTGTAAAACATGTTGATCTTAATCTTTCAAATCCTCACACATAGTGAGTTCTTGGATCAAATCTGTTAATCTCTTTGTCAGAGTTAAAGCCAGAAGAAGCTTGGTAGAGAAAGAATACTTGTAGCCTGAAGAGGTGTTGAGTACTTGTAATCTATTTTGGAGAATAGTGGAGTAAAACCTTCAGGTAGAAGGGACTGCACGTAGCTCTTGGTTGGAAGAGAGTGAACCAGGATAAAATACTTGTGTGAATCTTCTAGCCCTTATCTTTTACAGTTTTTGATTATACTAATTGTGGGTTTTTTGAATATGAGTTTATTAACTCTTTAAAAAGGTTTTCCTATTTGTGTGTTGCTTTTATTGGTTTTCTTGTAAAAGTGTTTGAGAAAAGGATTTTTCGAAAAATTGTTAAAAAACATAATTCAATCCCCCCTTCTTGTGTTTCCCTGTGTCAACTTTACCCCGGACTCCCCAACAAGTGGTATCAGAGCTATGGTTTGGCCTGGTGGGGGAGCGGGAGTGGATCCAGGTGTATAGCGGGAGTGGATCCAGGTGTATTGGATCCTTGTATGAAAGTCTTCCTGACAATTGTAGAGTCAGGTGGCGTGTCCCGTTGGTTGGTAACGGCGGTGCAAGTATAGTGACGTGGGAGACTCACACTTGAGGGGGAGATTGTTGGAATTCAAGTGTGAATGGTTAAGTCCCACATTGGCTAGGAATGAGCTAAATGAAGGATATATAGGAGAGGTGACCCATATACCTAATGCCTTAAGGTTTTGGGTGGAGATGTGGTGTCTTGGTCTCTTGTTCTCTTGGTGGTCCTGGTCATTAGCCCGTTGTTGCTCCCGGTGCTCCCTAGACTCCCCAACAAGTGGTATCAGAGCCATGGTTTGGCCTGATGGGGGAGCGGGAGTGGTACAGGTGTATAGCGGGAGTGGATCCAGGTGTATTGGATCCTTGTATCGAAAGTCTTCCTGACCATTGTGGAGTCAGGCGGCGTGTCCCGTTGGTCGGTAACGACGATGCAAGTATAGTGATGTGAGAGACTCACACTTGAGGGGGAGATTGTTGGAATTCAAGTGTGAGTGGTTAAGTCCCACATTGGTTAGAAATGAGCTAAATGAATGATATATAGGATAGGTGACCCATATACCTAATGCCTTAAAGTTTTGGGTGGAGATGTCGTGTCTTGGTCTCTTGGTGGTCCTGGTCATTAGCTCATTGTTGCTCCCTGTGCTCCTCGAACTCCCCAACAGAAGCTGCAAAGTATTCAGATAAAACAATAATTCAATTTCTTGATTCTTCAATAGCTTCGAGAAGTTGAGGTCGGATTTGTTCTCCCACCCTCAGTTTCTCATCATCCATGAAGGTGTTGATTCTATTACGGCTCAAGGCATCATAAAGATAAGAGTGGGCTATCTTCTAGATGAGAAAACTTGAAACGACTTTCTTCTTATTCTGCTGTGATTTATTAAAAAAAATTAGTTTTAAAATCTTTCCCCTCCCCTCCTGAACCAAACATAAAAGTGCTATCACAAATCCCTAACCACAATGTTTAATTAAAATCGCTGCCCTCCCCTCATTTGAACCAAAAAAGACTGTATACCAAAAAAGACTGTCCATAGAATAATTTCTTTATGATCAGTTATAACCTTGGAGTATCTTCTGTGTAATTTAAATAAAACAATTAATTGATTTATTATATACAATTTGCATAGATTCAGTACAAAATTGCACAGACCAAAAATTTCGTTGAAGTCATTCCAATATTGGATAAGAGTGGGCTATCTTCTAGATGTTTCTCTCATTTGACCAAACTAATTTGTCCTTTCTATAAGGTTGAATTAGACCAAAAATAAACAAATTGTTATCATATATCATGGCCGGCCCAACATTTTTTGAGACCTAAAGCAAACTCTAAAAGTGAGACCTTTTTAAAGAAAATAATAATATTATATTAAAATTATTATATTTCAATCTCTTGAATTTTTCACCTAGAGAAATATTTGCCTTCTCTAAAAATATGTTTCAACTTAAAACATACAAGTACATAGTTACCATAATTTTAATATCCCTCAGGCTTTCTCCCCTTACCTTAATTCCAACGATAAAAAGCTTCGGTCGGCTATGTTAGAGGAAACGACTCGACGTTCGTCACGACCTCAAATCTAAACAATATATCATAAGTTAAGAATTTTATAAAATCATCCTAATTCTCCATGCATGCATTCGGCCATGCTAAAAATTCATGCTAGAGATTTTAAATTTTTACAAGCTTTTGGATTTAAGCTCCTTAACTATCAAAAAGACCAAATACAAGCTAAAAAATTGAAAATTAAATTTTGAACTCTTAGTCTCATTAACCATAGGTTTCGACCATCACACAATATAGTGGAAAAATATTATTGTTCAACATTCTAATTTCTTGCATGTACTAATAAAATGTTTTTAAGCATCATTCAACTAAAAAAAATGAACAAGACTTCATCAACTCCTCATGTTAGTTTCGGCCTTGTTAAAATAAAAAGACTAGGAATTCTAAAATTTTCAAAACTTCATATTAAATCATTCTTGTAAAGGAATTAAATTATCATACATGCATCCTTCCTAAAGATTCAAGGTTAGGCTTCACTAACTCAAAATTTTTAGAGTTTTAGCCATAGAATCACAACAAGGGATGAACACATATTTTCAACAAAATACATTAGTTAATATATATATATATATATATATATATATATATATATATATATATATATATATATATATATATATATATATATATATACATATATATATATATATATATACAAGTAGAAAATCCAAAGCCATGCATGTGTGATTTGCAACCAAAGTTCATCCTTTTTTCTCTTGGTGTTTTCGGCTAACACCATGATCATAGGGAGGATAACTTTTCAAACACATGCAAGACATCAAAACAAAGAAAAAGATGAATAGGATTGTGTTAAGAACTTATTTATTTATGAAAAAGATTTTCTTAAGAAATACAAGTTGAAATCATGAACACATAAAAGAATCAACATGTAGAAAAAATCATTGTGCTCCAATTTTGGCAATTAACCCATTCAGACTTACAAATTTTAACAAATATTACACTTCCATTCAAATGCCATGGATTAGAGGTTTGGGAGTAGAACTTTTAGGTAAAAATAAAATAGTTGCAATGAGAAAAGTCTGTCTATTATATTTGATAGTTCATAACAACTTTTTGGAGCAGCATGTGACCAATGTTCATTATTTCTACTTTTCTATCAAGAATATATTTAATTCCTATATGATATTGATCATATTTTGGCTTTCTGATGGGAATTTAATAATTTCCCTTGAGATATATTTGGTAGAAGATGATCCAATTTTTAGACAATCTCTTTTATGCAATGATCTATTTCATGAAATTGTCACTCTTTTCTAAGGGCTTCTTCAATTGATTATGTTACAATTCTTCAGTATCATTATTTGTGCTATGCCACATCTTTCACACCTTTTCTACATCCAGATGAGGTGCAAGTCTGAAGTTTATATATTCACCACAAACCAGACCTTAAAAAATAGATGTATATGCACTATAAAAATTACTATTTCTTCCTTGTTTGGCTCTGTGATTTGTAATGAGCAATGGAAGGCAGTTTATTCCTCTAGAAACATCATGATAACATAATGAAGCATCTGCCTTTTGTTAGAGTTTTCGAAGCAAGGGGGCAATTTCCTTTAAAATGAAAATTGAAAAGCAATTTAAGAATCATGGTAAATATTCAAGTAACTTTCATGGTAGACTCTCAGTTTGTTACCTGAACCTATGCAACTTCTTTTGGTTGCATGAGTGAAACCTTTTGTTTATTTATTCCTTTTGGTCTTAAATAAAATTGTGGCTTTATATTCATTTTGTAGGTGGCAGAACATGCACTTCTAGAAGAATCCTTTGAAGCCAATGTTCGTGACTATACAAAGATAATCCATTATTATGGTAAGCACAATCAACTTGAAGATGCTGAAAATATTATCACGGGCATGAAGCAAAGGGGATTCATGTGTGATCAAGTTATTCTGACTACCATGGTTGACATGTATAGCAAAGCCTACCATCTTGACCAGGCCAAGGAATATTTTGAAGAGGTAAAATTGCTTGGCGAAAATTTGGATAAAAGATCATATGGCTCAATGATCATGGCCTATATCAGAGCTGACATGCCGGAAGCAGGGGAGGATTTACTTCAAGAAATGGATGAACAAGAAATATATGCAGGCAGTGAGGTTTATAAAGCATTACTCAAAGCTTACACAATGAATGGTAATGCTGAAGGAACACAAAGGGTGTTTGATGCAATTCAGTTAGCCGGTATCCCCCCTGATGATAAGATATGTGGTCTAGTTAGTAATGCCTATGGTATGGCTGGGCAAAGTAAAAAGGCTTGCATTGTGTTTCAAAATATGAGAAGAGCAGGTATCAAACCTACTGATAAATGCATAGCTTCGATGCTGATTGCATATGAGAAGGAAAACAAGGTAAATAAAGCATTAGAATTTCTAATAGATTTGGAGAGAGATGGCATTATGGTTGGTGAAGAAGCTTTTGGTATACTGGCTAGGTGGTTCCAAAAACTAGGAGTGGTGGAGGAGGTGGAGCTTGTCTTAAGAGAGTTTGCCACCAGATAAGCTAGTCTAGAAGTTACTGCATCATAATTTATTTGAAGCTTTTTAGGATCAATGACCCGAAGGTAGCACTCCTGTTAATAATTAATTACTTTGCTTATTTATTCAAACTTAAAAACATTTCTGGAAACGGCTCTGCCCGGTGCGCCTTACTATTAAACGACGGTGGATGGTATAGAATTATGAGGACAGTGCAGCCAAGGGGTTATGCATTTGAACATTTGTCATGGAAGAATACCATAGGAATGTAAGATTTCCATTCCTATATGAATGAAGTGTTGAAAATGACAAGATTATGTTTTGAAATTATCTTTTAATGATCATATTTCTTAAAATATTGTATAAAATTTGATAATCCAATATTGCCATATAAAAATTTCGAAGAAAGAACATTATTCCATCAACAGAATGCTTCCCTAAATAAATGGGGTATATATGTTTGGTTTGGATGGTGCAAATGTCTCAACATTTAATATACATGGCTAGGTAACTGATGCAATTCCTAACAAGATGATGGATGCCATTGACAAGAAATAGGCAATTATCATGGCTTCTTAGCTGCTGATCGATGAGTGTGATTGTTAGAGTAATGCCTTGTAAAACTTTTCTAAAATACTTCTTTGCTAATAGGTGTAATCATTTTGTTTACTTTAGTTGGTAATATTTCAATATAGAGGTATGGTTATCTACCTAATGACAATGGGTATATGTCATGTCATGACATCATGGTATGGGCTGTGATTTTGACTATGTATTTCACTTAAATATAAATTAATGAAACAAGAAGTTATGTATGGTATTATTGCAAAAAACGAAAACTTCCCAGCACTCCCATTTTCTTCTCCTCTGTTTATGGTTTCTAGGGGTGTTCACGGATCGGTTTTGAGGCAAAAAGTCATCCGATCCAAATATTAAATAGACATGCGGTTTGGTTCGGTTTGGATTGCTCACTTAAAAAAATCCGATCCGATCCAATCTGATTAAATGCGGTTTGGATTGGATCGGTTGATTCGGTTTTTACCAACACATCGTTACATATTTATATTACATCAAAGAATCAAGATTGCAAGATAAATCGAACAAAATCTTAAACATTTATATGTTTGTTGATACATTCGTGTAATAACATTTCATAAAATATGTATAAAAGGATTAAATAATCTCTAAGTTTTGATGCTAACAAAAGGATTAAATTTGCTTGGCAAAGTGTTAGTTGAGATCTAACATGTGCTTTCAGCCATGCAGGAATATTTACATATAAATAAATGAAACATGGGATAAGTTCTCATTGAAAAATACGCGTCCACCCTTGTAGACGGGCTGCTCAAATATTTTGGTAAAGTTACTTATTTATTTAATTGAGTAGACTAGTTTACTTAAGTAGACGAGGCTCTAAGTGCTTGCTAGATGAATACCAAAATAACGTGTTAGATATAACAAGTCCAAAGACTTGATAATAAGCGCATCCATCTTGCCACGTAAGCAGATGGTGCGACACCCTAAACCCGGCATCACATGGTTACCCAATTGCAGAAATAAAACTGATTACAATGCTGGTTACTTTTGGAAAATATCATTTTCTCGATGGATAAGTACACTAAAAATGGTAGTTATATTTTTTTTGTTTGAAAGGATAATTGAAAAACACACAGAACATGAATTGAAGACAACATATACATATATATATTGAAGACAACATTCTCTTGAAGTAAGAGTTTTAAACAAGGAACTTTTATAAATGAAACCAATACTTTCAAAGTTATATTCAAGGCTTGTTAAGACTTTTAATCCTTATAATCATTGAGCACAGACTCAAGTTCGGCTTCTCAAACTTCAATCAACAGTAATATATTCACAACAATAAAATCACAGTTAACAACAGTTCATCACATTGATGTTATGCGTTGCGGCAAGTGTACCGGATCCGTCGCCAAGTAATAAAAAGATATTGATCCCACAGAGACCGTGATCTCAAATCGAAACTAATTATCAAATCGATTAAACTGGACTGTATAAAAAAGATTTTGAAAGGGTTTTGATTTTTGAAATAAGAGATAACTTATAAAATCAGATAAGGAATGCAATCAAGTAAAACATAAAGTAAATCAATTTGTGGTTTTTCAGATCTAAAATGATTCCTAGGAATTGGGTTACCGACAAGATTGTTCATGTTACCAAATTGACTACCCCTTGTTAATTATCGAAATTGATTTGAAGGCAAATTTATCCTAAATTAGTTAATGCTGCCTCTTGGGTTACAAAAACCGTGCCCAATTAAACCAGCCCCTACTCTCGTGGTAGTTGAGTTTAGATTGAACCCTTTACGCTTTGTGACAATTCGTGAATCCTCGAAGGACCGCTTCTAACTCTCGTGATTTAAGTCCTAAGTCTGATTCTATAGATCCGATGCCTAAGTTCACCGCAAGGTTCCTCCTTAGAATATCTACGACACGCAAACAAGTGGCCACCGAATTCACGAGTAATTAAAACATTAGAAATCAGATCTAAAGTAAAATCGAAATTAACAAAGGCAAAACATCAATTCACAACATAAATCAGATCTTGGTCATAGCCCCAATCCCTAGAAATAAAGCTACTACTCAAGCATTGTTATGGTGATGACAAGCTTAATTAACAACAACATGAAATAAAAAATAAGAGAAGAGAAGAAGAAAAAGAAGAGAGATCCTAAAAAATTTCCTAAGTATAGCAGCCCCAAAAAGTCCCCTTCATCTCTGCCTAGATGCCATATTTATAGATTAGGGAAGTTTGAATCCCAATCAAATACAAATTCAGATGAAAATCAGTTTCTTCAAATCCAAAAATTGCGCGTCACGGCCGTGATGGCTATCACGGCCAGGCCGTGACGGATTCTGCCTTGGGCTCTGCTTCACTGATCAGTTTGTCACGACCGTGATGCTCATCACGGCTAGACTGTGATCAATTCTGCCTGTGAGGGTCTGGTTCAGCTGACATGTCACGGCCGTGATGGACATCACGGGCTTGCCGTGACCAGTTCTAACTTTTCCATATTTTTCTTTTAACCTTTACTCGATCATGGCCGTGATGGTCATCACGGCTAGGCCGTGATGGGCTCTGTTTGGCTCAGTTTCTTCACTTTTCTAGCCCCATCTTCATGCAAGCTCCATCATGGCAAAACTCGAGCATTTTGATCCTTAATTCCTACAAAACAACACCACAAAACCGCCTTACCCGTTCCAAGGTAAAAACTAACAAAAATCAAATTAAATATGCCTAAGATATATGAAAATGCATGCAAAATAACAATGAAATATGAGGTGAAATCACACTCATCACACATATATACAACTCACAATACTTTAAGGCAAGTAATAATCAACTTCAAGTAATAATCACAATATTTCAAGTAAACAAGTCATTCAAGTATTTCCTCCATATCATAATAATGTTCAAATCACTCAAGTAAACACATACACACGAATATAGTCATTGAATATCCCTAGGCAATCCCCACTTACCTTCCGTGAAGGTAAGGAGATTAGATGCTTGAAGAGATATACCACGAACGTCCTTGTTTTCTCCGTGGTGGAAGTCTAAGGTTATGAACACAAAATCATAAGTTAAAATCAACCAAGAACACTAATCCACAAGGTATTAGGTTCGGCCAAGACAATAAATTAGGGACAGAAAAATACCTAGTGCCTCAATCATTTTCAAAAATGTTTTCAAATTTTTTTTAAGTTTCAAAACGGTTTCAAGTCAAGTTCTAAAAAATATAATCCAAGAGGAATAAAACAATCAATCACAAAGAATGGGGTAGATTTAGTGAGTACCCCTTTTTGGCTCAAAAATCTCACATTTAGTAGTTTAAAAATCAATGAGAAACACAAATCTAAGGAACCACATGCTAATTATCAACTATCAAAAGATCATCTCAAGTGTTTTTATTTTTAGTCTTATCACAAGAATACAAAAAATTGGGTTCAAAAATTCACTATCTCAATTTATTTGGCACCAAGTTCTCAAAATTGGATGCATAATCTAAGCAAGGGGCAATCTAATCATGTGATCATGCAAATGCGACATGAAAAATGTAAAAATGCAAAATTTTTTTTGCAAAAATACCCCTACCCCAAGCTTAAAAACTTACATTGTCCTCAATGTAAATAATCAAGTCGGAGAGAGGAGAAAAATGGAACAACTCACCGGGGTGGTAGAGGGTGCTGGCTCACATGCCAGTGAAAGAGATGCTGGAAAATGTGTCACGGCCATGATGCTCATCACGGCTAGGCCGTGATCAATTCTGGTCTATAGGAGTTGGCCTATCATGGCCGTGACCATCATCACGGCTAGGCCGTGATGCGTTCTGATCTTCAGGGTCCTTCTCATCACGCCCGTGATGGACATCACGGCTGGGCCGTGATCCTTTCTGATCTTCATTTGTCCTTGCCCTTATTGCTCTTCCTGCTTTCATAACCTGAAAACACTTGGCAAAACCATCAATCACTGATCTTTCTTCTCTAAATCTTCTCAATAATTCAAAAACAAAATTCAAAAAAAAAATGGAAAAGGGAAAGAAAACTTGGGTTGCCTCCCAAGAAGCGCTTATTTACGGTCTTAAGCTTGACCATACTTCTTTCAATCAACCGGGGTTGATTGGGCCTAGAAGTGCAAGAACACTTCTCTTCGATGGGAGTCCTTCAAAGAGCCGATTTTGTTCATATGGCCAATTGCGCTTTCGCTTCGCTCTCTTCACTCTGAGCTTCATGGCCCTACTCCCTCCCGACGGAAGTTTTGTTTCCACATGATGATCAACTCCAACTTCATCACCATTTGGTGCATCATTTGTCTTGCAAAGCTTCGGAGTTGCTTCCATGTTAAGTTCTTCCTTCACATATGGAGACCTTATATCGATCCTACACACATGACTCTCAAAAGGAGGGTTGTTATATGCGTTAGTCAAATCAAAATCTACCCTACCTTCCTCTACATTCAGAGAGAGTTTGCCATTCTTTACGTCTATCATCGCTCCAGCTGTGGCCAAGAACGACCTTCCTAGAATGATGGGTAATTTAGAATTCCCGTTCATATCCAACACCATGAAGTCAATAGGGATGAAAAATTTCCCTACCGTTACGGGAACATTCTCTAGTATGCCTAGAGGAGTTTTTGTTGAGCCATCCGCAAATTGTAAAGAGAATTTGGATGGACTCAATTCCTTGGTTCCCAACCTCTCCAAGATAGTAAGCGGCATCAAGCTTGCACTAGCCCCTAAGTCACATAAGGCTTGGTCTATTTTCACTTCTCCAATTGAGCAAGCAATAGAGAAACTACCTGGATCTTTTAATTTAGGAGGCATATTGGTTTTTACCATGACATTGTGCTCCTCAGTTAAGCTCTTAGTTTCTATTTCTACTTGCTTTCTCTTGACCAACCTTTGTGGGAAAGGTATTGGGGGTTGGTACGGTGGTGGAGGGACATACTTTGGCTCTGTGTCTTCATATTTGCTCATGTCCTCCTCACATTCAACATCCTTTTCAACCACCCCAAGCTTGTCATCCCTCAAGTATATAGCATTGCAATGTTCATTGGGATTAACTTCGGGTTGTCCCGGGAACGTACCCTTAGGTCTAGAGTATGTACTAGCTTGTTTGGCAATCTGAGTTTCTAACATCTTATTATGGATAGCTAAGTTATCTACCTTAGATGCTAACTCTTTTATTGCCTCATTGATTGCCCTATCTTGTTGCCTAAACTCTTCATTTTGTTTTGTTTGAGTTTCAACAAAACTTTCCAAAAGAGACTCAAGTTTAGACTTTTGTACCTGAGGATACCCTGATGCGGGTTTCCTATTACCTTAGCCTTCTTGGAACTCGTGGTTCAACGTGTTGCTGTAGTTTCCATACGAGAGGCAAGGGCTGTTCTTCCTTCCTTGGTTGTAAGGATTTGGGGGAGCATAGTTTGGCAACTTCGGGTTCGTGTCGTAGAAGTTGTGACAAGAGTTCACTTGTTCCCCCGAAGCACCGGATCCATGGGCAATACCTCGTGGGCACTCCATTATGTCATGTCCCTGCATTCCACAAATCTCACAAACAATGTTAGTAGCACCTATTGAACTCACATTAGCTCTTTCAAGCTGATCAAAACGTTTATTCAGTGAGTCGATTTTAGACATAATAAGATCAGTTCTATTAATTTCAAACTTACCCCTCGAGATCTTTTTCGGGTTATTACCTCGTTCCGAGCCCCATTGGTGGTAGTTTGTGGCTACGTTTTCAATGATATTGAATGTCTCTGTCAGAGGCCTATTCATAAAGGCTCCACCAGCTACGGAGTCAAGTGACACCTTCGAAGAGTAATCCAATCCGTTGTAGAAGGTGTGCACTAACAACCACCTTTCGAGTCCATAATTTGGTAAAGACTCCAGCAATCCCTTGTAGCGATCCCAAGCTTCGGATAAGCATTCTCCGTCCTTTTGAAAGAAGCCGGTGATCTGGGTTCGTAGGTAAGCCGTCTTGGATGGAGGGAAGAATTTCGCCAAGAATGCCTGCTCCAGTTGGTCCGAAGTCGACAAGGTATTAGCGGGCACTTGCTTCAGCCAAGCTTTTGCCTTTCCAGTAAGAGAGGAGGGGAATAACCTCAAGCGTATAGCATCGACCGGGGCACCATGAATCCTAATTGCATCGGTGAACTCCAAGAATGTCTCCACATGATCAGTCGGGTCCTCCGAGGGCAATCCTCCGAATCGATATTGCCTAATCATGCTAATTAGCATAGGCGGTATAGTGTAGTTCTCCGCCTCGATCTCTGGCCTAGCAATCCCAGTTCGCAAACCCCTCGTATTTGGGGCTGCGTAGTCCTTCAGTGGCTTCGTATCCAGTAGATTCGCCATGAGTGGAATGGGAATCAACCTTTCTCTCTCCCTTTGTTGTCTCCTACGTCTATGAAAGGTCCTCTCGATTTCGAGGTCAACCTCAATAAGGCTTCCAAGACTAAGGGATCTTTGCATAAAAGAGAAAAACACAAAGAGATAGATACTCTAGAAAGAAAAAGAGATAAATGAAATTTTGTTTTTGCAAAAAACAATTAAAAAGAAAAAAAAGAAGTCAGAAAAATCAATTTAAAAATTAAATTGAGATTCAAGAAATCACAGTCCCCAGCAACAGTGCCAAAAACTTGATTTCATGCGTTCCGGCAAGTATACCAGATTCGTCGTCAAGTAATAAAAAGATATCGATCCCACAGAGACCGTGATCTCAAATCGCAACTAATTATCAAATCGATTAAACTTGACTGTATAAAAAAGATTTTGAAAGGGTTTTGATTTTTGAAATAAGAGATAACTTAGAAAATCAGATAAGGAATGCAATCAAGTAAAACAGAAAGTAAATCAATTTGTGGTTTTTCAGATCTAAAGGGATTCCTAGGAATTGGGTTACCAACAAGATTTTTCATGTTACCAAATTGACTATCCCTTGTTAATTATCGAAATTTCTTTGAAGGCAAATTTATCCTAAATTAGTTAATGATCCCTCTCGGGTTACAAAAACCGTGCCCAATTAAACCAACCCCTACTCTCGTGGTAGTTGAGTTTAGATTGAACCTTTTAAGCTTTGTGACAATTCGTGAATCCTCGAAGGACCTCTTCTAACTCTCATGATTTAAGTCCTAAGTCTGATTCTATAGATCCGATACCTAAGTTCACCGCTAGGTTCCTCCTTAGAATATCTACGACATGCAAACAAGTGGCCACCGAATTCACGAGTAATTAAAACAATAGAAATCAGATCTAAAGCAAAATCGAAATTAACAAAGGCAAAACATCAATTCTCAACATAAATCAGATCTTGGGCATAGCCCCAATCCCTAGAAATAAAGCTACTACTCAAGCATTGCCATGGTGATGACAAGCTTAATTAACAACAACATGAAATAAAAAATAAGAGAAGAGAAGAAGAATAAGAAGAAGAAGAAGAAGAAGAGAGATACTAAAAAATTGCCTAAGTATAGCAGCCGCAAAAAGTCCCCTTCATCTTTGCCTAGATGCCATATTTATAGATTAGGGAAGTTTGAATCCCAATCAAATACAAATTCTGATGAAAATCAGTTTCTTCAGATCCAAAAATTGCGCGTCACAAACGTGATGGCCATCACGGCCAGGCCATGACGGATTCTGCCTTGGGCGCTGCTTCACTGATCAGTCTGTCACGGTCGTGATGCTCATCACGGCTAGGCCGTGATGCTCATCACGGCTAGGCCGTGATCAGTTCTGCCTGTGAGGGTCTGGTTCAGTTGACATGTCACGGCCTTGATGGACATCACGGGCTGACCGTGACCAATTCTGAATTTCCCATATTTTTCTTTTAAGCTTTACTCGATCACGGCCGTGATGGTCATCACGGCTAGGCCGTGATGGGCTCTGTCTGGCTCAGTTTCTTCACTTTTCAAGCCCCATCTTCATGCAAGCTCCATGATGGCTAATCTCGAGCATTTTGATCCTTAATTCCTGTAAAACAACACCACAAAATCGCCTTACCCGTTCCAAGGTAAAAATTAACAAAAATCAAATTAAATATGCCTAAGCTATATGAAAATTCATGCAAAATAACAATGAAATATGAGGTGAAATCACACTCATCACACATATATACAATTCACAATACTTTAAGGCAAGTAATAATCAACTTCAAGTAATAATCACAATAGTTCAAGTAAACAAGTCATTCAAGTATTTGCTCCATATCATAATAATATTCAAATCACTCAAGTAAACACATACACACGAATATAGTCATTGAATATCCCTAGGCAATCCCCACTTAGCTTCCGTGAAGGTAAGGAGATTAGATGCTTGAAGAGATATACCACGAACGTCGTTGTTTTCTCCGCGATGTAAGTCTAAGGTTATGAACACAAAATCATAAGTTAAAATCAACCAAGAACACTAACCCACAAGGTATTAGGTTTGGCCAAGACAATAAATTAGGGTTAGAGATCCCCGAAAATTGTACAACTTATGGATTTATGATCCTTAAGTGTTAGGAGTTCATAAAAAATGATCATTTAACAAAGTTGAATTAAAATCCCACTAAGTTATAAACTTAGAGTATTCGGCCAAGGCTAGTAAAATATGCAAGCATTCACTAAACTTTCCAATCTCTTAGGTTTAGCATCCATATATATTAGGGAACTCAAATCCATGATCATCTTGGAAAAATAAGAACAAAGTGTCCTAGGTCCATAACCTTCTAGGTTCGGCCTTCATAGGATTTATAATCTAGAAATCTTTAAACTTTCCAATCTCTTAGACTTAGCAGCCAAATATCTTATGGAGTTCAAGTCCATGATCTTTTGGAATACAATGGAAACTTAAGCATTCCAATCTCTTAGACTTAGCATCCAAATATCTTATGGAGCTCAAGTCCATGATCATTTTGGGAAAAAATAAAAAAAAAAAACTAAAACATCCTAGCACCTAAACATTAAGTTTCGGCCATCATAGGATGATGAGGAAAATATTCTTTGTTTAATAACAACTCTTAGGTTTAGAATCACAAGGTATTAAGAGTTCTAAATCCATGATTATACTTGGAAAGTCGAAACATAGTATCCTAGGCCTACTTATTCATATTTACGACCATCATAGGAACAAGCTATCAAACCTTCCAAGATTTATAGATTTAAGATCAAGGGATAGTTAGAAACTCAAACACATGATCATATTCCAAAAGTTGAAACAAAACCCACCTAGACCATATTGCATGGTTTCGGCCTCCTTAGAAAGAAAGTGTTAGGGAGCTTTGTTTTACAACCTTTTAGTGTGTGAAAATACAAGTAAATACAAGACTTTAGGAAGTGGTTTCAACTCAAAAGGAGTTTTCTACCATTTTTAAGAGATTTTATAAGTTTAAAGCTTAATAAAAACACATAACACAAATAATGAAATAAAATGATAAACTTGTAAAGAAATTTATATGAGAGCATTACCCTTAACAAGAGGAAGAACTTTAATGAAGAACACAAGTGCAAAAGACAAATAAAAGTAATGAAGTGATGAAGAAGAAAAGTGGTGAAGTGTAAATTAAAGGGGTATCTATAGGGGGAGGCACTAGTGGAAAATATACATTAGACGATAAAGGTTTTCGTCAGTTAACCAAAAGCTAGACGTTAAAAAAGAGGCGGTGGCAGTTTTGTAAATATCAGACTTCATTAATTCAATTTTAACGTCAGTTGTTTTAATGACTGGCGTTAAAAGTGAAGTGACTCACTTTTAACGTCAGTTCAATAAAAAACTGACGTTAACAGTGAACATTTTAACGTCAGTTCTATAAAGAACTGACGTTAAAAGTAAGTCACTTCACTTTTAACGTCAGTCCTTATATCAACAGACGTTAAAGGTTATTTTAATAATTTTTTTATCTAGTATACGATCCCTTCCGCTTTGCCTTCTCAAAGTTTCAGTTTCACATGAATTGCTTTGATGTTTTGTGTTTCTGTTTTGAAAACTAAAATATATGTGCGAAGTATAAGTTGAATCAATAACCAAAACCGGATCTCATTCATGAAATGTAATACAGACTGATACAGAAGATTGAAAGGGTTTAAAATCCTATAAAAAGTTACATTGAAAGGGTTTAAAATCCTAAACATTAAAGCTACATCCCATCAGAGAGTTTTATGAAATATGCCAAAGGGAAAACTATACTCTAAAGACCTCAGAAAACTGGGGGGCATGAGAGAGCTCAAGAGAGAGGAAAAAACAGGTGCACTAGATATGTTTCAAGCAAAGGCAGTGGTTCCAGAGACTTCCAAGACGGTCACTGGCTGCCAAAGCTGAGGTTTTGGAACTGTGACCCCCGAGCACCTGATTAGCCCTCCAGCAGCTGATTCTCCGGAAGGTGATAAGGTGAGCAACTCACATAATGTAGTTTACTTAAACTTATCACCCATGTAATGTAATTTACTCTAACTCAGAAGTTGTTTGACCATTAAGACAAAGACCTTTGAGTCTAGGAATAGGAAGAAAGAGTGTTGAAGTTAATCTCCACGACAGAGCCATATTGTGAAGCAGAAAATTAAAAGGATGGAAGGAAGCTATTTATAGGAGCAGGGGATGAAGTTACTAAGCTATTCTGATTTTCTTGAAAACTTACCTATAAACTTAATGCTCATTAAGAGGATTGAGTTACAAGGTGCATGGGTAAGTAGCACAGTACAGTCAAAGGAATGAATGTTTTTGCAGATATCTATACACTTTTAACGTCAGTTTTTTTTAAAAAACTGATGTTAAATGTGTTTTTAAAATAAAAAATATTTATTGTTAACGTCAGTTTTTTATACAACTGACCTTCAAAGTTTGATTTTTACTTCAGTTAAATAAATAGCTGACGTAAATAATCCTATATATTATAAACGTGCAGAATGAATATTGGAAATAATGTAATTAATATACGGGAACTTGGCAGTCATAAATTAAGTTGACATTAATAATGAGGTGGTGGCAGTTTGTAAATATTAAATCACTATTTGCGTCAGTTCTATAAATAACCGACGTAAATAATTATGAAACTCATTTCATTGGTTGTCATGTCCCTGTTGTCCCTCTTAACGCGGATCACTCCATATAGTACTGCAGTTTATTTCTAAACCTTTTTTTATACAAGTTTATTTTTAATTTTTATTAATTAGCTTGAATTAGTAAACAAATTCTTGTGCAAATTAAAATAAATAAACACTTAACATAAAACAAGTTATATGTATAATCAAATCGTATGACATTGAAGCGATTCATAAGTTAAAATTACATGATTAAAAGATAAAAAATTTCTGCAACATAGCCCTAAAATATAAAAAAGTTTCTGCATCAACATCATTTTCTTCTCAGTCCTGTCATCAGAAACTCCAATGGATGCATCACCTCACTCACTTGAATTCCATGATGCAAAGTAAATCCTCAGTCACTAGCAGCGAAAGCAAAGTGAAATGGATCTTTGCATCTTTCTTCTTCAGTGGAGTTGCTTGATGCATCATCTTGAATCCACAATCACTTGCTTCCAAAGCAAAGTGAAAGGGATGACGGGGATGAAATAAAGTGAGAGAATCACATTACGTGATTCACCCAACCTTAATATCCATGTAATGTGATTTACTCAAACTCAGAAGTTGTTTGACCATTCAGACAAAGATCTTTGAGTCTAGGAATAGGAAGAAAGAGTGATGAAGTTAGTCTCCATGGCAGAGCCATATTGTGAAGCAGAAAAATTAAAAGGATGGAAGGAAGCTATTTATAGGAGCAGTGGATGAAGTTACTAAGCTATTATGATTTTCTGGAAAACTTATCTATAAACTTAATGCTCATTAAGAGGATTAGGTACAAGGTGAATGGGTAGGTAGCACAGTAGTCAAAGGAATGAATGCAGAAACTAATAAACTTTTAACGTCCGTTGTGTAATACAACTGACGTTAAATATATGACCTTTAACGTCAGTTCTTACTAACAACTGACGTAATAAGTGTGAGAGTTTTTAACGTCAGTTTATTAAGACAACTGACGTTAAATATGATATTTAACGTCAGGTTTTACTAAAAACTGACGTAAAATGTTGATTTATTTTAATTATAACGTTTACACCCGCGCGCCTTCTCCACTTCTATGTACGTCTCTTTTCTCTTTTCATCACGCTCAACCCTCACTCTCAACCCTCGCTCGCTCTCGCTCTCACTCTGCCCTAATCGTGAGCTCATCTCCACCGCAACCACCGCGAGGGCTTCTTCGCCACCACCGTGAGTTACACTCTTAACCACTAACTCTGTCTTTCCTGCCCATTCTTTGCAATAACTTGACATCTCTCTTTCCCCTTCCCGCGCACTAACTCTCCTTGTCCCTCTGCTCTCAGTAACCACATCGAACGTTGGCCACCGCTCGAGGTTCCCCCCCACCACCACGCGAGCGCCTATTTCTGGTGAGTCTTTAATTAGGGAACATTTTTTTATTTTTGGTTTTGAGTGCATGCATGTTGCTCTACTGGTTGAAACTGTAGTCTCAGTAGTTGAAACTTGTAACTGTGAGTGTGAGTTGTTTGGAATGTCTCTATTTTTGGTTTTGAGTGTATGTTGAAACTGTAGTCTCAGTAGTTGTAACTTTAAACCGTGAGTTTGAGTTGTTTGGAATGTCTCTATTTTTGGTTTTGAGTGCATGTTGCTCTGCTGGTTGATCTGTCACGGCCGTGATGCTCATCACGGCTAGGCCGTGATCAGTTCTGCCTATGAGGGTCTGGTTCAGTTGGCACATTACGGCCGTGATGGACATCACGGCCAGGCCGTGACCAGTGCTTGACAATCTTCAAAAACTATAGTTTTCAATCTCCCGTATTGTCCTTATATTGGATATATAGATGTTTTGTATATCTACAGGACCTATCTTGTTATTTTTATTTATACTTTTGTATTTATTTTGAGTTATAACCTATGTTAATACATATATATTGTTTCTGAACAGGCATACATATGGATCAGTCGGATAGCCCACATGCACGGGAGGACGCTGTGGGGGTTTCGCAGGACCCGATCACGCCTACGCCTGATTCTAGTGTAAGTTTACATGTTATATACTATCTTTAGTCCTTCTTTTTAATGTAAGTTTATAATGTTACAACCCTCTATTTTATCATTTTTTTTGTCCATACAGACATCACAGGCTCATAGGAAACGGGGTAGAGGAGCCACCTCGTTGAAGAAACTAGATAAGGACAGGCAGAGCGGACAGAAGCTTAAGGTGTCCTTCGATGCTAATCTAAATGCCCAGGGACCCTGTGCTAAAGAATTTAATAAGTGGGTGTTTCTACAAGCGAAGCAACACGTAAGAATCAACTACAACCACTGGAATGACGTTCCACAGAACGTTAAGGATCAGATTTGGGAGGCTATCACGGTATTTTACCTTTACATTCGTTTGATTTACATTATTAGATAATTATCCGAGTTATAATCCATCCAGTTGTTATATATGTATCTAATGTGTAGGTAGCTTGGACTGTGCCAAATGACGAGGATCATCGTCATAAATGTATGAAAATGGCATCAAAGCGTTGGAATGGGTTCAAGCATGATCTTACTAGGTACTATGTATCTGGGAAGAAGCGGATTGATAAAATGTTCTCGGATTATCCCTGGATTGATCAGGATACTTGGGATATGTTTGCCAGGAGTCGACAGGATGGAGAATTTCAGGTTGGTTGATTAAGTTAATTTTGTATGCTTATTATAGATCATTTAACTGTATTTAATTATGTGTTTTTGTTTGAATAGGCTAAGGCAAATAAGGGTCGGCAGAATCAGGCGAAGAACGTCCACCGCCACACCATGTCTCAGGGTGGGTACCAGACTCAGATCGAGCAGATGATGGCGGATAGGCTGAGGGTGAAGCAGGAAGAGCACTCTGCTAGGATTGAAAGAGGAGAGGTGCCTGAGGGCACACCATCAAGTCCTCTGTCGGACATCGACTGCGAGGATGTCCGGTTAGTCGGCCGCATGACAAAGACGGGATCTTTTAAAGTTGATGCCACTCGCGAAGTGGCAGATAAGATTGTAAGTAAATAATTAACTTGATTTCAATTGATATTTGTATAGATATTTGCAACACTTTTCACTTGCACGTTTTTTCATTTTTTTTTCATTGTAGATGGATCTAAAAGCAAAATCCTCCTAAGGCGTATTCGTCCCTTCTGGACGGCAGGACGTCTTGATGACTGCTCTAGGCAAGAAAGACCATCCTGGTCGGGTTCTCGGTGTTCCTGGGAACGTGACCATCAAACAATATTATGGCAAGTCTGCTTCACGAAAGCGGGTGGTCAATGAAGCATCAATTTTGGCTGACATTACTCAGAACCTCATGTCCAACCCAGATATTACAACACATCTGATGCAAGGCTTAATATCCAACCCAGAATTCAAGCAGGCGCTTGCCAGAGAGCTTTCCTCCGTCGGTACATCCCAGGACACCGCAGGGCTTGCCAACCCTTCACATGTGAGCACAAAAGAGAGTTTTAGTAGGGCACATGTGGAGGACGATGAGTTGGCAGCTAGGAGCGGGAGTTGGAAGTCCAGTGCCATGAGCATGAGTTGGAAATGAAAAGGCGTGAGCTTGAGTTGGACTCCAAACGACGTGAGCTCGAAATGTTAGCAAAGGTATTTATTCATTATTAATGTCCAAAATTTTCAAATAATTACTTGTGTTTTTTTAATTATCAAAAACTTATCTATTTTATTTTTCCTAAACTGAAGGCCAAGCCGACGTCGGTGTTGCTGTCACCTATCACTCGTTTGTTCTCACTTGGTGAGGATTATGCGTTTGAGATTTTTGAATGTCCATTGGAGCACGATGGATGGGTGGCGCGCCCAGATCAAATGAGGATATTTACCTTCTGTGGTGACGATCTCGGGAACGCCTGCAGAAATAACGTCTGGTTGAACAACAATGTTTTCAGTCTCTGGTGTACGTTAGTTAATTTTAATTTTATAACTTATTTATTTTTGGTATTTTTCCATTTAATAATTTATTTTAATTTCAATATATATATTATGCAATTAACATCCACACCTTTTCATATCTTAGGTATCTCCATCGACTTCAGCTTGATAAGGGCGTTGCATCAGTTTACGGTTTGTTAGATCCGTCAATCTTTCTGCCCGATTTCTTTGCTGGCGATGCATTGAGTAAATACTTAGGGAACTTGTTGGGAGACAATCCGAAAGAAATATATCTGGCTCCCTACTGTATGAAAAACCATTGGCAGTTGTTCGTACTTCACCCGTCTAGGCATAGAGTCATATTCTTCTGCTCTCTCCACCAAGATCCGCCACCGAAGGTGGTGGATGCTGTAAATAAGTAAGTAACTAATATTAAATTTAATTTAAGTTTTAATATCAGTTGTTTTTAGTTTATTACACACATGATATATGAATTTAATTGATCGACATGATTATTTGTTTATGATAGCGCGCTGAAGGCGAGTAGCATAAGTTGCGCCAACGGGAGAAGTAGGACTTCTAAGGCTAAAGCAAATCCTGTATGGAACATCCTCAAGGTTTGGTAGTTTATTTATCAAAGAATTAATATTATAATTACTAATTTATATGTATATTCAACTGACGTTGAAATTAATTTTGTTGGTAGTCTCGATTTCAAATTGACGGGTGGTCGTGCGGCTATTATGTGATGCTTCATATGATGAACATAGTCTCCACATCTATTATCGATGGATGGAATAAGGTAATATTTAAACAACTTGTTAAATTATATATTATAGTTTTGAAGATGACTTGCATTGATGTTATTGTTATTATTTGAACGTGTCTAGGCATTTATCGACCAATCGCCTATTCAAGAAGATGAGTTAAGAGACTTGAGGATGCGCTTCGCCGAATTCTTCTTCAAGTATGCGACTGAAAAAGGAATTGACAATATACCTCCACAATACTTAGATAAATAGTTTTTTTGTTAGACTTTAGAAACTAATTAATAACATGTATATATATATCCTTAGATTGATAGTTTTGTTTTTTAGACATTGGAACTAAAATTAATTTATATATATACATGGGTTTTGGTTTTAAGTCCCCCCATTGTTCCATTTTTCCTTTGCAATTCTATAATGTGTGTGATATTCTGTGTTACTGGGATATTTACTGAATGTAGGGATAGTTGAGGGGAGTGATATTTTAAAACAGAATTTAAAAAAAAAAAAACCCTATTAACGTCAGTTGTATCAAACAACTGACGTTAATAGTATTTTATAAAATATAAAGTACACTATTAACGTCAGTTGTTTATTAAAACTGACGTTAAAATTAAACCTTTAACGTCAGTTCTTTATAACCACTGACGTTAGTTTTAACAAAATTAACGTCAGTTTTCTTAAAGAACTGACGTTAATAGTTTTATGTTTAACGTCAGTTGTTTAAAAAACCGACGTTAATTTTTACAAAATTAACGTCGGTTTTGTTAAGGAACTGACGTTAATAGTTTTATATTTAACGTCAGTTCTCAACTGACGTTAAAATATTAACTATTAACGTCAGCTGTATTTACGTCAGTCAGTATTCTGACATAAAAAATCAATTTTAACTGACGTAAAAAGCACTTATTGCACTAGTGAGGGGGAGAGGCTCGAGGTCATGAGGAAGAAGAGAGGAGAATGGAGTGGCTTGTTGAGTAAGTTTGGGAGTTAAGGCTTGATAGGAAGGAAGGAGGAGAGAGAAATAACTTTTGGATTAGAATAGTATTATAATTTGAAAAGTGTAATGATTATACATTTGGAGTGTGTCATAAACTCTTCCATCATGTCACTTCACTCCTTTTGTGTTCCCTAATATGTTCCATTGCGTATCCGGTTGCACTTCCGATCGTAGTTTTCCGACGTTTTTGCCAGAATAAAATATTTTATTTTATTTTCGAATGAAAATTTTCAAAATCATCAAACCCCCACAAAACATTACAAAAACATCAACCGTTTCGTTCACGGGTCAAAATTAGGTTTTCTACACAATAAACTTGTACTGGCAGGGAAACACAGACCGACTTCCATCTGAATTTTCAACCGAAATTGTTACCATGAGTTCATATGATATAACAACATAAGAAATTGGTTTAGTTTAATTAAAATCATCCTCTGAGTTTAATCTAAAAATAAACACATTTAAATATGTATTTACTGCTACAGAAAGCATAGGAAAAACAGGGTGTTACAATACTACCCCTTTAAAAAGAATTTCGTCCTCGAAATTACGCACCTTGAAATAACTCAGGATATTGCAATTTCATATTTTCCTTAGCCTCCCATGTAGCTTCTCCGGTTGTCTTGTTCCAGATGACTTTGACTAAAGGAATTTGTTTACCTTTGAGCTGCTTCATCATCTTATCCGCGATTCGTACCGGCGAAGTCTTAAAAGACAGGTTCTCTTTTAATTGTACTTTATCAGGTTTAATAACATGTGATGGATCAGGAATATACTTTCTCAACTGAAAGACATGGAAAACATCATGGATGTTGGAAAGAAAAGGAGGTAAAGATATTTTGTAAGCTACGCGACGGAGAATTTGGTAGGGTCCAATGAATTTGGGAGTAAGCTTTATGGATTTTATCACTCTGCCAATCCCAGTCGTTGGCGTGACTCTCAAGAACACGTGCTCGCCTTCCTCAAACTCAAGAGGCCATTGTTTCTTGTCAGCGTAACTTTTCTGTCGACTTTGGGCCGTCCACATTTTCTCCTGGATCATCTTCACCTTCTCGGTCGTTTGTTGCGCAATCTCTGGTCCTAACAGCAGACTCTCACCATCCTGGTACCAACATAAAGGTGTTCGACATCGTCGATCATACAAAACCCTATAAGATGCCATCCCTATACTCGAATGAAAACTGTTGCTGTAGGTGAATTCTATCAATGGTAGGAACTCGTCCTAGCTCCCAGTGTCTTCCATCACGCACGCTCTTAGTAAATCTTTGAGTGATTGGATTGTCCTCTTTGACTGTCCGTCAGTTTATGGATGATACACAACTCAATTTGAGTTTTGTTCCCTAAGAGTTTTGTAGTCCTTTCCAAATTTCTGACGTAAACCTCGAATGATGATCCGAAATGATACTATAGGGTATACCGTGCAACCTGACAATCTCGTTGATGTACAACTGAGTCAACCTTTTCATCGGGTACTTCATGTTGATAGGTAAAAAGTGAGCTGACTTGGTCAGTCGATCCATAGTTACCCATATAGCCTGATCATGTCCTTTTCGAGTCCTTGGTAAGCTGGTCACCAAGTCCATTGAAATACCGTCTCACTTCCATTCTGGGATGTCCAATGATTTTAACATTCCTGCTGGCCTCTAGTGCTCAATCTTAGCCTTCTGACATATCAGACAAGAAGCGACGTATTCCATTACGTCCCTTTTCATTCCATATCACCAGTATAACTTCTTGAGATCTTAATACATCTTTGTGGCTCCTGGGTGTAAACTCAGCTTACTCCTGTGAGCCTCCCCTAAAATCAACTTCCTAAGATCGGCTTCATCTGGTATACAGATTCTTTCTCCGAATCTCAAAATTCCATCCGTTCCTTCTCTGAATTCTGACAGTGCTCCTTGTCGCACTAAGTCTCTTTCTTCCTACAGATACTGATCACTCACTTGTTTTTCTTTTATTTGTTCCATCAATCCATTCGAAATGGTGATCCTATTCACACACAGCCTTCCCGGAAATGTCTCAACTGATAAACTTAGATCCCAGAATTGTTCCAACATTCCCTGTTCTTTAACCATCTTTACTGACGCGTGTATTGACTTCCTGCTCAGTGCATTCGCCACTACATTCGCCTTCCGAAGGTGGTACTGTAGTTGAAAGTCGTAGTCCTTCAAAAACTCCAACCAACGTCTCTAATGCATGTTCAACTCCTTCTGATCGAAGAGGTACTTCAAACTCTTGTGGTCACTGAAAACATTAAAAGTAGCTCCATACAAATAATGCCTCCAGATTTTCAGGGCAAAGACTACCGCTGCTAACTCCAAGTCATGCGTCGAGTAATTCCTTTCGTGAATCTTCAACTTCCTTGAAGCATATGCTACGACCTTTCAGTTCTGCATCAGCACACAATGCAGCCCCTGATGTGAAGCATCACAATAAACCTCAAAAGGTTCCTTAGGATCATGTAGGATCAACACGAGTGAGGTTGTCAACCTTCTCTTCTGCTCTTGGAAACTTCCTTCACAAGCCTCCGTCCAGACAAATGCTTGGTCTTTCTGAGTTAACTGGGTAGGGGGTCCCATTATCTTGGAAAATCCCTCAATGAATCTCCACTGTGATTCCTTCGCATCATATAACATGACCTAAGAATTACACTTGGTCCAACCAGAATTCGCACTTTTCCGACTTCGCATAGAGCTGCTTCTCTTTCAAGGTCTGAAGAACAATGCTGACATGCTCAGCATGCTTTTCCTTGTTTGGAGAATAGATCAGAATATCATCAACGAAGACGACAACAAACTGATCTAAGTAAGGACAAAAAATCCTATTCATGTAATCCATGAATATGGCAGGAGCATTCGTCACTCCAAATGGCATCACCAGGTACTCATAATGCCCATAGCATGTTCAAAACGCTGTCTTTGGGACATCCTCTACTTTCACACGAATCTGATGGTAGCCTGACCGTGAATCTATTTTTGAGAATACGGCCGCGCCACGTAACTGATCCATGAGATCATCTATCCTTGGGAGCGGATATCTGTTCTTGACGTAACCTTGATCAACTGTCGAAAATCCACACAGAGTCCAGCAGTCCCATCCTTCTTCTTCCCTAACAAAACTGGAGCTCCCCATGGCGATACACTGGGTTGAATGAATTCCTTTCTCATTAACTCTTCATGTTGTTCCTTCAGGGTTTCTAACTCCAATGGTGACATGCATTACGGTGCCATGGATATCGGTCCAGTGCCTGGAACCAGATCAATCACAAACTCGATATCTCAAACAGACGGTAGAACAGGTACATCCTCAGGAAAAACTTCTGGAAACTCATTGACGACAGGTACGGACTCTAAATCTAACTCACTCTTAACATCTGAGGAAAACAGCAACATGTAGCCTTGAGCTCCCTCTTTCAAAGAAGCTCTTACCTGACTAGCAGATAATAATCCAGAAATCTCATCCCTAAAGACTAAGGTTCTTTGAGCATAGTCTATCAGGATGTGGTTGGAAGATAACCAATCTATGCCTAAAATTACATCTAGTTTTATTAAAGGCAAACAGATTAAGTCTACAAGAAAGTGCCTATCTTGAACAATGATAGGACAATTTAAGCAAACAAAATTAACAGTTACTGGCTCAGTAGTTGGGGTAGAAACAATCAAGTTATATGGTAAGGAAGAAATAGGCAAGTCTAGAAGTTTCACATGATCCATCGAAATAAAATAATGAGTTGCACCTGAATCGAAAAGTACAGTTAAAATATTAGCGGCTAAATCGCACTTACCCTGCACCAGATCGGCAGAATTCGATGATTCAACTCCACTCATCGTATACACTCGCCCTTTAGTAGTCGGCTTACTCGCTTTGTCATGAAATGACAGCTGGGTCTCTTTTTGGTGCTTTGCAGTCCCTGGCCAGGTGCCCCACACGATCGCAGTTAAAGCACTTCATCTCTTTCCTTGGGCACATATCAGCCAGATGACTAGGATCTCCACACCGGTAATACATCCTCTCTTGGCCTTATTTATTGTTTCTCTGACCTCCACTTCCCATTCCCGAAGTACCGGAACGGTGTTGTTGCTGTTGTTTCTGATAGTTGCTGGGTGATTGGTAATATGGATTCCTCTGGTTCTGTTTCCACTTTTGGTTTTGTCCCTGATATTTACTCTTGGGACGAACGGGTCCTCCAACATTCCCTTTGGTATCTCGCCCCTTGCACATCAGCTCTACCTTTCGGCATTTCTTTACCAGTGCTTGGAAATTCTTGATTTCCAAGGGCATCACAGATTCCTTGATCTCGAAGTGCAGACCAGCTTCGAACTTTCCGCACTTCCACTCCTCATCGGGGTTGTTCTGGAAAAAGTGGAAATATTTGGCAAGGGACTCAAACCTTGCCGCATATTCCCCCACCGTCATGTCCTGCTGACTCAGCCTCAAGAATTCCTGCTCCTTCTCTGTCCGAGCACTATGGGGAAAATATTTCTCTAGAAATTTGTTGCGAAATACTCCCCAGGTGATCACCTGATGCTCAGCTTATAGCAGTTGTCTGGTGCCCTTCCACCAGTATTCAGCATCTCCAATCAGTTGGAACGTTGCATAAGGTACCTTTGCTTCCTCTAGGGTGTGCACCAGCTCAAATATCTTCTCCAGCTCTTGGATCCAAAGATTGGTTTTAGTCGGGTCTATGTCCTTGTCAAACTGCGATGGATTCTGGCGTTGGAAGGCACTCAGATTCTTCCCATGTAGCCTGTTCAGCTCTTTGCTGCTCCTATTGATTCTGGGCAGCTGTGTTGGAAGTATGGAGAGCTATGACAGCAGCAACGTCAGCCAAAGCTTGGGCAGCGAAAGTCATCCCGCCATTGCCTCTGCCACGACCACCACGCCTGTGCGCTCCTCCTGGTTCCATACTGACCTGTAAGACATAGTCAGTGAGATGGTAACCAGAAAATGAAAGGTAAACCCGTCAGATGACACACATTACTTCTTTGAAGTAATTCAAACAAGACTCGATCAGAGAATACACAAGGTCGACATAACAAACCTAAACCCAAATATTCCCGAAAGACTCAACTGGCTCTGATACCACTAATGTGACACCCTAAACCCGGCATCACATGATTACCCAATTGCGGAAATAAAATTGATTACAATGCTGTTTACTTTTGGAAAATATCATTTTCTCAATGGATAAGTACACTAAAAACGATAGTTTTTTTTGTTTGAAAGGATAATTGAAATAAAAGTGATGAACACTCAACATGAATTGAAGACAACATATATATATATATATATATATATATATATATATATATATATATATATATATATTCATAACATGTCCCAGTGAGACCCAAGTTCTAGTACATAAGCAATGGCCTTATCAATGGCCATTGCAACAGAGTTAGAAATCTAGAAAATACAACTGAAAAGAGAGTAAGCAAAAACACGGGGAAAGAGGGTCCGGAACCACATCACAAAAGTGACTCTAGAAAGTCAGAAGATGGAAGACTATTCACAAAACGTTCCAAACTAGTCAGTAACACTGGCTACAAGCAGGGTCTCCACAAAAACTCCCATGAGACGAGACATCAGGTAATGGGTCTATGACGTCGTCGCCCTCATCCACAAAATCGTCGTCGTCGTCATGATCCAGAACGTAATACTCAGGCTCATCCTCCTCCATGATCTCATAGAAGTCCTCCTCGTGATCCTCCCCAGGGTCCTCCTCAGGATAATCCTTAGGGTTCTCCTCGATAGGTGCTGCCTGCTCGACGTCTAGAGGTGGTAGCTCGTGTAGTAGTCCGTTAACTTGCAATACGTGAAGGTAGTACCAAGTCGGAGGTAGAGAAACTCTCCTAGTCTCCATTGTTTGGCTCCTACAAATCGGGTCTCCATCATTATTCAAATCAGCAGTGGTGATTGATCCGTGGTACATAGCAGACGTTGCCCCCGGATGAATCTGCCATGCCCCGGCATTCCCCGCGTCGTTGAAGAACTCAGTCTTCAACATCATCGACACAAGAGGGATGTTGGGATCCATCTTATCTCATATTCATATGGCAATACCAAAAAGGAGGAGAGAATAACAAGCAGAAATGAAAGAGTGAGATACCGACAACGGATATATCACACAACAACCATATACAAGATAAATACAACACATTGGCATATTAACAATTAGAACATTATTCATAGGTAAACAACAAGTATTATTTCAGTGGGTCTCATATCCGAATCAATCAGTTTTATAAAGATAATGCATGACACTTCAATCATCAGGCTCTAGACTTAATCTCATGAGATATCACCGCTATTTTATCATTAAGAAATAAAGAGTTGATCATGCTCATATGGCGCAATGGCAAGTTGTCTCCGTCAATTCATGTACCCGGATCAACATCATCACGAATCCCTTATCAACGGCCATCCGGATGTATACATTATCGAACACCGCATCTTAAGCAGGTATTCGGTAACTCAAGCACATCTGCTAAGGGGAAATGCATATGAATAAAAGACTTTTCATTATCAAGACTTTTCTTTGTGTTCACAATTTTCCATTGTCGAAGCCCAAAGCTAACGACTATTCACAATTTTCATCACTTGAAAATCAATAACACAGGACGCGCAGTCCGAGTGCTCAATCACAACACCTTAGACCAATGCCGCAGTCCAAGGTTGTGGTCGTAGAAACTATTATAATTTTATCCATGTTTTATTTCAACATGATAAGGACTCCTAGTCGATAATAACGAAATTAGGACACACAGTCCTCAATTCCAAGATTAGGACTCCTAGCCCATAATATCACGATTATGACCCTTGGTCCATAATTCTTGACACGGATCCCAGATCGCGTGCATATAACTGAATGCTAGAGACGACATCTCGCGAACTAGATTCTCTTTCACATGTGCTTGCTTTTTGCTCCGTGAAAATCAAAATCCAAAGCAAAACCTCGATCACTTATCCAAGTAACGGAATGTCTCTAAATCATTTAGGAGAAAATCTTTTCCTTTACAAACTCTTTTATAAAACAATTAGGAAATTCGTTTGCTTTTGAAATCCTTGATGGAATAAAGTCAAATATTTTCAAAGGGATTTTTCCTTCATAAAACACATAGTTCGAAAAAGGTTTTCTCTCATACAAACTTTGGATCATAAAAAGGTAGTTTCTATTGACTTAAAAACACTTCAATGTTTCTTTTCAAAACAAGAATCTTATTCTCTTGAAGTAAGCATTTTAAACAAGGAAATTTTATAAATGAAACCAATACTTTCAAAGTTCTATTCAAGGCTTGTTAAGGCTTTTAATCCTTCTAATCATTGAGCACAGTCTCAAGTTCGGCTTCTCAAACTTCAGTCAATAGTAATATATTCTCAAAAATAATATCACAGTTAATGACAATTCATCACATATATACAAATCACAATACTTTAAGGCAAGTAATAATCAACTTCAAGTAATAATCACAATAATTCAAGTAAACAAGTCATTCAAGTATTTGCTCCATATCATAATAATATTCAAATCACTCAAGTAAACACATAAACACATGCATGTAGTCATTGAATATCCCTAGGCAATCCCCTCTTACCTTCCCTGAAGATAAGGAGATTAAATGCTTGAAGAGATATACCACGAACGTCCTTGTTTTCTCCGCGATGGAAGTCTAAGATTATGAACACAAAATCATAAGTTAAAATCAACCAAGAACACTAACCCACAAGGTATTAAGTTTGGCCAAGACAATAAATTAAGGTTAGATATCCCCGAAAATTATACAACTTATGGATTTATGATCCTTAAGTATTAGGAGTTCATAAACAATGATCATTTAACAACGTTGAATTAAAATCCCACTAAGTTATAAACTTAGGGTATTCGGCCAAGACTAGTAAAATAGGCTAACATTCACTAAACTTTCCAATATCTTAGGTTTAGCATCCATATGTATTAAGTAGCTCAAAACCATGTCATCTTGGAAAAATAAGAACAAAGTATCCTAGGTCCATAAGCTTCTAGATTCGGCCTTCATAGGATTTATAAGCTAGAAATCTTTAAACTTTCCAATCTCCTATACTTAGCATCCAAATATCTTATGGAGTTCAAGTCCATGATCTTTTGGAAAACAATGGAAACTTAAACATTCCAATCTCTTATACTTAGCATCCAAATATCTTATGGAGCTCAAGTCCATGATCTTTTTCGGAAAAAAAAAAAACTCAAACATCCTAGCACCTAAACACTAAGTTTCAACCATCATAGGATGATGACCAAAATATTCTTTGTTTAATAACAACTCTTATCTTTAGAATCACATGGTATTAAGAGTTCTAAATCCATGATCATACTTGGAAAGTTGAAACATAGTATCCTAGGCCTACTTATTCATATTTTCGTCCATCATAGGAGCAAGCTATTAAACCTTCCAAGATTTATAGATTTAAGATCAAGGGATAGTTAGAAACTCAAACACATGATCATATTCCAAAAGTTGAAACAAAACCCACCTAGACAATATTGCATGGTTTCGGTATCCTTAGAAAGAAAGGGTTAGGGAGATTTGTTTTACACCCTTTTATTATGTGAAAATAAAAGTAAATACGAGACTATAGGAAGTGGTTTCAACTCAAAAAGAGTTTTTTTACCATTTTCAAGAGATTTTAGAAGTTTGAAGCTTAATAAGAACACATTACACAAATAAAGAAATAAAATGATAAAATTGTAAAGAAATTTCAATGAGAGCATTACCCTTAACAAGAGGAAGAACTTTAATGAAGAACACAAGTGCAAAAGACAAATAAAAATGCAAGCTTTAAGTAGTTGAAAAAGAAGAAAATGATGAAGTAATATAAGAGTAATGAAGTGATGAAGAAGAAAAGTGGTGAAGTGTAAATGAAAGGGGTATATATAGGGGGATGGGGAGAGCCTCACGGCCATGAGGAAGAAGAGAGGAGAATGGAGTGGCTTGTTGAGTAAGTTTGGGAGTTAAGGCTTGATGTGATGGAAGGAGGATAGAGAAATAACTTTTGGATTAGAATAGTATTATAATTTGAAAAGTGTAATGATTATACTTTTGGAGTGTGTCATAAACTCTTCCAACATGTCACCTTACTCCTTTTGTGTTCCCTAATCTGCTCCATTGCGTATCCGGTTGCACTTCCGATCGTAGTTTTCCGACGTTTTCGCCCGAATAAAATATTATATTTTATTTTCGAACGAAAATTTTCAAAATCTCCAAACCCCCACAAAACATCACAAAAACATCAACTGTTTCATTCACGGGTCAAAATAAGGTTTTCTGCACAGTAAACTTGTACCGGCAGGGAAACGCAAACTGGCTTCCGTCTGAATTTTCAACCGAAATTTTTACCGTGATTTCATATGATATAACAACATAAGAAAATGATTTTAGTTTAATTAAAATCATACTCTGAGTTTAATATAAAAATAAACACATTTAAATATGTATTTACTGGTATAGAAAGCATAGGAAAAATAGGATGTTACAGATGGAAGTAATTAGCAGAATTAAATGAACTGAAAAATAAAGTAATCTAGTAGACGAGCTCTAACTGCCATTTCACAAGACAGAGATCTTTGAGAAATATCAAGTCCAAAGACTTGATAAGACAAGAGGATATGCCACGTCATCAGACGAGCAAAATAAAATATTGAACAGACTTAGTCTCTCATATAACTAAGTAGACCGAGTTTTATTTTTAGACGAGCTCCATATTTGAATGAATTAAATGAAATCCGAATTTCTTGAATTTATTTCAAATGATTGATATTTATTTCAATAGAATATTTGTTCTTCACTATTGTCCTATCTGGTTTAATATTTTACCTTGTTGTAAAAGAAACATAATACCATCAAGAAATGCAAAAAGCAGAATCGTACAATAAGATACTGCAAAACAATTTGTACGATAACAACTTTATGGCTGAAAAAGCTAGATTGTTCACAAAGGAGGAATAACAAGTTCTCAAGATGCAATACTCAGAGCAGAAAGCCTCCAATTTCATACTACCTCGATAACCAAGAGTATTGTTTAGCGTGCCACAATCAAGCTATTAGTCACAACGGATATCATGCATTAAATGCTATCTCTAAAAAGGATTATTCAAAATAACCGTTGAAGAAAGACAAGTGAAGAAGAAGCTCACTATAAATAGAAGACCTGAGATACTGAAGAAGAGGACTCTTGATTGCACAACCTGACGAGCTCAACTTTTGTAATACTACAATCACTCACATAGTTCTTTAGAGAGCAAGAGTCAGTATTCCTTAGTTTGAATATTGTGAAAATATTCATCTGACCTTAAGCTGTCATATCCTCACACATAGTGAGTTAAGAAGATCAAACATTAAATCTCTTTGTTAGAGTTAGAGCCTGAAGAGGCTTGGTAAGAAAGAAATACTTGTAGCCTGGATAGGGGTTGAATAATTGGTTGTAATCTATTCGGGAAATAGTGGAGAAAATCATTCAAGTAGAAGGGACTGGACGTAGCTATTGGTTGGAAGAGAGTGAACCAGGATAAAAACATCTTGTGTGATTCTTCCATCTCTTAACTCTTACAGCTTTATTTGTTTCTTACTAACCGAGTGGTTTTGATATTGCTTTTGTTAAAGTCTTTTAAAAAGGATCTTTTTCTTTGTGCTTGCTTCTATTTCTAATCTCCTTGCGTGTGAAAATTGTTTTAAAGGTTGTTTTCGAAAATTGTTAACAACACATAATTCAACCCCCTTCTTGTGTTTGCCTGTGTCAACTTCAGTTGGTATCAGAGCTCAGCCTCGAAAGGGTTGAGCTTCTTTGATGCACATAATGTAGATATTTGGGAGCTGATTGAAACTGGCTACACTAAACCAAGAGATGAAGCTGGAGGTGCTGTTCCTAGAGGTCAATGGACTCAAGAGCAGAAAAACCAACATCAGCTGAATCTGAAGGCTAAGCACTATCTCATGTGTGCTATAACAATATCTGAACATGACAAAATTTGCAGCTGCAATACTGCTAAAGAAATATGAGATACTCTTGCCCTAGCTCATGAGGGTTCCTCACAAGTTAAGGAATCAAAGATCAGCATGCTGGTTCATCAGTATGAGCTATTCAAGATGGGTGAACATGAAACAATAGACCAAATGTTTGGAAGATTCTAAACCATCACCAACAGTCTCAGATCTCTTGGAAAAGCTTATGAAAATAGAGATCATGTTAGAAAAATCATGAGAAGTCTATCCAAGTAATGGAGACCCAAAGAACTTACTGAAGAAGAAAATTCCAGAAAAGGAAAATCTTTTTCCCTAAAGGCAAAGAAAGCAGGTTCATCAAAAATTCTCAAAGCTGCTGAGTCATCATATGAGTCTGAATCTTTTGATAATGATGAAGGATCAGATGAGGATGAATTGTCCTTTATCTCCAGGAAGATTCAACATATGTGGATAAAGAAATGTGGTTTCAGAAGGAAGCAAATCAACAAAAAGTTTTCCAAGGAGAAGTCAGACTACAAGGAAAAAGGTCCACCCTTGTGCTTTGAATGCAAGAAACCTGGTCATTTCAAAGCTGACTGCCATGAGCTAAAGGATAAAAAGAAATTCTTCAAAAAGAAGAAAGGCTTAATGGCTACATGGGAGGATCTTGATCTGTCTTCATCAGATGAAGTAAATGAAGCTCGGGAAGAGGCAAATATTTGTCTCATTGCAGACACTGCATCAGAAAGCGAATACACTGATGTTGAGGTAATGGACTCTGTCCCGTCCACTCTTCAAAATGCTTTTGATGAACTGTTGCATGAGTCGTCGATACTATCACGAGAATATAAAAGTCTCAAAAAGAAGTTTTCTAAACTGACTAGAGAATATGATAGGGTCTACAATGATAAACAAAACCTCAAAAATGAAAACGACATACTAAAATCAGTGAATGTCAGTCTAGCAGACAAAATGGTGTGTGAACCTGATGTTTCTTGTGAAGTTGCAAAACTGAAACAAGATGTAACATATCTAACTGATTCTCTGTCAAAGCTTGTAGGTGGCTCAGATAAGCGTAGTCTCATTTTAAGGTACTCTAGGTCACCTTATGATAAATCTGGTCTTGGTTATGACAAAGAGAAGCAAGGCGCATCTCACAAAAAGTCAAAACCACTTAAACAACATAGAGCTTCAAAAGTTCCAAATAAATATACCAAAGCAAAGTGTGTGGAAAAAGTGGTCATATTACATCTAGATACATACACAATAAACATGCTAAGCATACTTATCCAGTGACAACTAACAAGAAAGGACCCAAGTCAGTTTGGATACCTAAAGATAAGATAATACATGTTGCGGATCTGCTTAACAACATAAAGAAAACATATATCTTGGTACTTGGACAATGGCTGCTCACGACACATGATGGGAGAAAGGTCTATGCTCCAAAACCTTAAGCCCAAAGATGGTGGCTGGGTCACATTTGGAGGAAATCAGAAAGGGAAAATCATTGGTATAGGTAAAATTGGTAAACATCCTTTTCCCTCCATTGATAATGTTCTTTTAGTAAATCGCTTGAAGCACAATCTACTGAGCATAGGTCAATTATATGACGGTGGATACCTGGTTGCGTTTGATAAGAACATGTGTACTGTCAAGAAAGATGATGGATCACTTTTATTCACTGCAAAAAAGGAAAAACAATCTCTATAAGATTGACTTGGAGGACCTATCAAATCAAAGTGTCTCATGTCTAGTGTCCATTGAAGATGAGCGATGGATTTGGCACAAAAGGCTAGGTCATGCAAGCTTGAAATTAATTTCAAAGCTAAACAAGAATAACCTCGTGAGAGGACTACCAAACCTTAAGTTTAAATCTGATGCTCTCTGTGATCCATGTCAAAAGGGAAAACAATTCAAAGTTTCTTTTGAATCTAAGAATGTTGTTAGTACCAATGGACCACTAGAGCTGCTACATCTTGATCTTTTAGGTCCAACAAGGACTGACTCTATTAGTGGTAAGAAATATGGTCTTGTTATAGTAGACGATTACACTATATGGACATGGGTTATGTTCCTAACTCACAAGGATGAGTCTTTTAGGGTCTTTTCTGTATTCTGCAAACGTGTACAGAATGAAAAAGGCATGTGTATCACTTCAATCAGAAGTGACCATGGGGGAGAGTTTGAAAATGAGCTATTTCATAAGTTCTGTGAAGAAAGTGGTATCCTTCACAACTTCTCAATACCTAGAACACCACAGTAAAACGGTGTGGTAGAGGGAAAGAATTGATCTCTCCAAGAGATGGCTAGGACTATGCTCAATGACAACTCTGTCCCTAGACACTTCTGGGCCGAAGTTGTTAATACTGCCTGCTACATTCAGAACAGAATATACATTAGACCTATCCTGAATAAGACTCCTTATGAACTATGGAAAGGACGAAAACCCAACATATCTTATTTTCACCCTTTTTTTTGTAAATGCTATATACTGAATACTAAAGATCAACCTGGTAAGTTTGATGCTAAAACAGATAATGGAATATTATTAGGATATTCTGAAACATCTAAAGGCTTTAGAGTTTATAATTCTAGGACTTTGACAGTAGAGGAAAGTATTCATGTAAAGTTTGATGACAAACAGCCTGATAAGAAATTATCAGAGCTAGATGAAGCTTTTGCAGATCTTGGTCTAAGTATTCTAGGAAACTCACCTGAGATAAAAGTTGATGATCAAGAAGATGACCCCACTCAACAACCAGAAACTTCCATTTTTCAACATGGTACAATCCAAAAATCTTGGTACTTCAAGAATTGTCATCCACAAGATCAGATCATTGGAAACCCCAATGACAAGCTAAGAACCAGATCAACCTTCAGAGAATAAGACAATTCTGCTCTAGTCTGAGTTGGAACCAAAGACAGTAAACGAGGCTCTGCTAGATGATGGTTGGATTCTAGCCATGCAAGAAGAACTCAATCAGTTTGAAAGAAGTGATGTTTGGACTCTGGTTCCCCTGCCTAAAGACAAATCAGTGATTGGAATAAAGTAGGTTTATAGAAACAAACTTGATGAAAATGGTAAGGCAATAAGAAACAAAGCAAGACTTGTTGCTCAAGGTTTCTCTCAAGAAGAAGGTATAGATTATACTGAAACTTTTGCACCTTTTGCTAGATTAGAAGCTATTAGAATTCTACTTTTATTTGCTACACATCATAGTATTATGCTTTTTCAGATGGATGTTAAGAGTGCTTTTCTAAATGGCTTTATTAATGAAGAAGTCTATGTTATGCAACCTCTGGGTTTTGAGTGTGAAACCCATCCTGAACATGTATATAAGCTTAAGAAAGCTTTGTACGGTCTTAAACAAGCTCCTAGAGCTTGGTATGACAGACTAAGTTCCTTTCTTATGGAAAATGGATTCAATAGAGGAAAGGTTGACACAACCTTATTTAGAAAATCCATTAAGTTTAATTTCATAGTTGTACAGATATATGTTGGTGATATTATTTTTGGTGGTACTAATGAGTCTCTATGCAAATAATTCTCTAAGTTAATGCAAAAAGAGTTTGAAATGAGCATGATGGGAGAACTCAAATTCTTCCTTGGACTTCAAGTAAAACAAACCATGGACGAGGTGCCCATCCACCAAACCAAGTATAAAAAAGAGCTTCTGAAGAAGTTTTAGATGGATGATTGTACGCCAATGAATACTCCTATGCACCCCACTTCCATACTGAACAAAGATGATAAAGAGAAAAAGGTAGACCAAAAGGTATACAGAGGTATGATAGGATCTCTCTTATATCTTACTGCATCTATGCTTGATATTATGTTCAATGTATGTTTATGTGCTCGATTTCAATCTGATCCTAGAGAATATCACTTATCAACAGTTAAGAGAATTTTTAGATATTTAAAATGTACTACTAATCTTGGTTTGTGCTTTAAGAAAAACGAAGATTACAGATTAGTTGGTTTCTGTGATGCTGACTATGTTGGAGATAGAATTGAAAGAAAAAAGTACTAGTGGAGGATGTCACTTCACTGCTGTTGGAGAATTGACTATGTTGGAGATAGAATTGAAAGAAAAAAGTACTATGTTGGAGACAAAGTACCATTGCCTTATCAACTGCTGAAGCTGAGTATATATTAGCTGCAAGTTGTTGCTCACAGCTTCTCTGGATCAAACATCAATTGGAGGACTACAATGTATTTGTAAGTAGTATTCCGCTTATGTGTGATAATACTGCTACAATAAATCTATCTAAGAATCCAATTTTGAATTCTAGAGCTAAGCATATAGAGATTAAACATCATTTTATTAGGGATTATATGCAAAAAGGTGTGTTTGATATACAATTTGTTGATATTGACCATCAATGGGCAGATATCTTTACTAAACCTCTTGCAGAGGACAGATTTATCTTTATTAGGAAGCATCTTAATATGATATGTGTGGATTAATTTAGGCGTCCAACATTGAGATAAATTTGTTTTGCGTCCATTACCTATGCTCGTCTAATACCTATTAAAAGTTGGGCGTCTATTGTATTGCACGTCCATATGACGCGTCCACTGATACTGGTTACCGCGTCCATTGTATAGTTTCAGACAAGTTCACATCTTCCTGTGTTTAAGCATTTTTTTGTGTTAATAAATGCATTTATTTTGTCTCAAGACAAATTTATCCTTTATTCTTTTTGCTGAGTTAGTAATTCCATCAATCCCATCAAGACCTTTTTATAGTTCCAAGTTACCAACGCCTTTTTATCATAATGACATGTCAGGTCAAAAGTTTTTTTAACCTTTGAGATTTAGAATTCTTTTATAAGTAATATTTTCCCTCTAAGAAAAACTTTACACTTCTCTAACCTCTCGAGCTATTTCTCTCACTCTGCTTTCAAACCCTAAGCTCTTTGATCACCTAAAATGGCTTCTTCTTTAACCTTTAACGTGGACAAGCTCAACTTGGCAATTGAGCAACATTTCAACTTTGGAGTGATGCAAGACTACAACTTAGACATAAGCAAATATGTTAATGCAGCCGGGTGGGGAGGACTCTTCATAGAGAAGGTCTCTGTCTTTCCCAACCTGATTAACAATTTCTGGAGAAATGTTCAAGTGACTGATACTGACTTCTTCTCTACGGTGTTAAGAAAGAAGATTGTAGTCTCGGAAAAGAATATTGCTGATGCTATTTTCTATGCTCAGGAGGGCTTGATTTTTACTGAGTCATGGGAAGAGGATTTCGGTGGCTCTAAGACCATTGAGGTCTATCTCATGAAAGAAGATACAGTCAGAACTCATACCTGGAAAGCTTTTGAAATGAAGGACATTGTTCGCATCCTTCATTAGCTCTTTAATAAGGTGGTTCTTCATAAGGTTGGATCCAAAGACAACCTCTCCTCCCTGCAAAAATTTTGCCTCTGCCATCTTCTCACCAAAACGAAGATCAATCTTCCAAGAATTCTGTACGGAAGATTTAGGGATGCTGTGATGAACAAGAAAAGACTCTCATCATTTCCTTATTGCCATCTTCTTTCCAAGATTTTCAAGGATCAAGGAATTCATGAGATTCTTGCTGTAAGGACTCCTGAAGAGCAAGCTAGGATCTTAACTGAAAAACCAATTTCAGCTGCAGACTTTGGTAAAGTGAATATAGATAACATGAACCTCAATACCTATGATGCTGCTGCAATGGCCAAGACTGAGGAGTTGATGAAAACTAAAGAAGAAATGGTGAAACAAAACAATGTTGAAGTCCTAGGAGTAAAAAGAGTAACTAGGCAAAAGACCACTACAACAAGGAAGCCTACCCCCAAGAGACCAGCATGTGGCATTGTTAATTATCAGGGAACCTTCTGATGCTCCTGCTGCAAAGAAGAAAAGAAGAGTTATCTTCTCACACAATGAAGATGAGGAAGCTGATGAGGACAACATTCCTATCAGTACAATCCTGAAGAAGCGGAAGACTTATGTTGCTATTGTTGAGGCCATGGTGCCTGTTACAACAAAACCTAGAAGGCAACCAGCAAGAAAATCCAGATCAACTAGAACCTCTAAGGTAACCATCTCTTCTAGTCCTGTTCAAATAGCAGTAGATGCCTTAGTGTCTAGTTTAGAAACTAGAATTGGTGATGTGCCTGCTAATAATAACATTGTTGTCTCAACTCCAGATGATGTGTACATTCCCACACCCCTTTCACCCCAACTAACAAAAATAGCCACTCCACAATTTCAACCTATTATCCCTACCGATAATCAACCAGATGATGGCATTTCCCCTGGTGCTCCTTTCCCCAAACCCTTGAGAACCTTATTTCCCTTCACCCCAACTTCTATTCTTTATGATGGAAAATCTGAGGATTAGGCCAAGATAAAGATAGAATGGAAAGTTCTGTTTCACTCTCACCAATCTGAACTAGAACACATTCCCAACAGATGGTATCCTCTACTTGAGTATGAGGAAGCAGTTAGCCCACCTGTTGAACCCCTTTACCTACCTCATCTTGAATTAATAAAAAATGTGCCTTCAAAATGCATAACAACTTAGGACCGTTAGTCACTAACCTTGTCAAAACTCCTCCTTTCATGCCCCTCATTGATTGAGTTGAGAGACATATCATACCTGTTTGGGAGACTGACCCCAATAGAAAAAATCTCCCTACCATCCCTAAGTGAAGAGCAAGATCCTCAAAGAATGTTCCCATGATCATGCCAAGGGACACAAAATGGATGTCTTTTGAGCATCCCAGAGTCTATGGGAGGGCCTCTGATTTCTTCCTGGATCAGCTCATCTATGTAATGCTGAAGTAGGAATACAGTCATTTCAGAGTTGATAGAGCCACGCATTTTTTTCCTCTATCCTGGCTGAGACATAATGAAGCAACCAGAGTTGGAATCATGCCTTACAGGATCTGTCCAAGACTGCCAATGGTAGATCTGAATAAGGACAAAGACAAGAAAAATAGAAGATTCAAAGGAGTCATGCTTGAAGCTGAATCAACAATGCTTGATCTGAACAAAGAAACTTTTGAATACTCAATGATGGATTTCTTTTTGCATATTGAATCCATTGAGTTGATCAATGAACATTGAGCTGCAAATTTATGGAAATCTCATTTTATTCACTGCACCAAAGAGGCATCTTCCTCTGGACTGACTGATGAAGAGAAGAAGGAAATTCCTAAGGTCAGAGGGAAGTGTGGTCTTTCAAATTATAGATATATGATCTATAAAGACCTTTGGGGACTTCCCATAAATAGTAAAAATGTGGAATTCATCTACCCCATCAGATGGGCAAAAGAAGTCTCAGTGATCCCTCCACCTACTTCAGAGCCTATCGCATAAGAACCCATTGTTGAAGAACCTGATCAAAATGCCACTAGCTCTTGGTTGGAAGAGAGTGAACCAGGATAAAAACATCTTGTGCTATTCTTCTATTTCTTAACTCTTACAGGTTTATTTGTTTCTTACTAACCGAGTGGTTTTGATATTGCTTTTTTTAAAGTATTTTTAAAAGGATCTTTTTCTTTGTGCTTGCTTCTGTTTCTAATCTCCTTGTGTGCAAAAATTGTTTTAAAGGTTGTTTTCGAAAATTATTGACAAACACAATTCAACCCCCCTTCTTGTGTTTGCCTGTGTCAACTTCAGATAGTGGGTGAACAAACCACATGGCAAGGGACTCAAATCTCTTCACTTCTTTGGACAAGGCTGTTAGGACCAAAGTCAAGCTTGGAAATGGAGAAATTGTTCAAGCTAAAGGGAGAGGTATAGTTTCAGTTTACACTAGCAAATGTCCTAAGTTAATTCATGATGTTTTGTTTATTCCTGACTTGGATCGGAATTTGCTTAGTGTTACACAATTAATGAAGAAAGGATATTCGCTTTTATTTAAAAATAATGATTGTATCATACTGGATTCTAATGATTCGAGTGAATCAATCGACACTTGTTTCCAAACATGATGATTTTGCACTATGACATAAGAGGTATGGTTATTTCAACATGAATGCATTGAAATTTCTGCAATCTCATGATATGGTTAGAGACATGCATGCGATAAGTTGTATAGATGATTTATGTTATGCTTGTCAACTTGGTAAAATGCATAGAAAGTCTTTTTCATCAGCAAATGTCATACTGACTTGTGTGCTCCTAGGATTGTCCCTTCTCTAACCCAGAACAAATACTTTATTTTGTTTATTGATGATCTTACCAGAATGACAAGGATGTATTTTTTGTCAAGCAAGGCTCAAACTTTTAATGTCTTTAGAAAGTTTAGAGCTATGGTGGAGTCTCAAAGTCGCTGTAAGATTAAAATGACGAGATCAGATAATGGAAAGAAGTATACCTCCAATGAATTTAACATGTTTTGTGAAGATATGGGGATTGTTCATCAATTGACAGTTAGCTACACTCCTGAGCAGAATGGAGTTTCGGAGAGAAAAAATAGAACTATTATGGAGATGGTAACTAGTGGAAATAATGTAATATACGGGAAAGTTTTACGTCAGTTGACCATATGTTTGACGTTAAAAATGAGGTGGTGGCAGTTTTGTAAATATTAAATTACTATTTGCATCAGTTGTGTAATGAACTAACGTTAAAAGTGGTTTGCAAGAATTATTAACACTTTTAACGTCAGTTGTTTATACAACTGACGTTAAAAGTGTGATTTTTACTTCAGTTAAATAAATAACTGACGTAAATAATCCTATATTCCTATCTGAAACCCATTCCTATCTTTCTTTCGTTGTCATCTCCCTGTTGTCACTCTTAACTCATATCACTCCATATAGTGCAGTTTATTTCTAAACTTTTTTTTAAACAAGTTTATTTTTAATCTTAATTAATTAGCTTGAATTAGTAAACAAATTCTTGTGCAAATTAAAATAAATAAACACTTAACATAAAACAAGTTATATGTATAATCAAATCGTATCTCATTGAAGTGATTCATAAGTTACAATTACATGATTAAAAGATAAAAAAATTATGCAGCATAGCCCTAAAATATAAAAAAGTTTCTGCTTCAACGACATTTTCTTCTCAGTCCTGTCCTCAAACTCCAATGGATGCATCTCCTCCCTCACTTGAATTCCTGTTCCATCTGAATCCACAGTCACATGCATCCAAAGCAGAGTGAAAGGGTTGAGGGGATGAAATAAAGTGAGGGAATCACATTACGTGATTCACCCAACCTTACCCTCCATGTTACGTGATTTACTCAACCTCAGAAGTTTTTTGACCATTAAGACAGAGACCTTTAAGTCTGGGTATAGGAAGAAATAACAAAAGTCTCAAATATGATAGAGCCATATTGTGAAGGAATAGAAAACGCACGAAATATAGAGAAAAAGAATAGGGGGGGTGTATTACAGACTGATACAGAAGAATGGTACTTTATATAGAGAAGAAAGACTACCTGATTTTCTTGAAAACTGATCTATAAACTTAATGCTCATTAAGAGGATTAAGTTACAAGGTGCATGGGTAAGTAGCACAGTAGTCATAGGAATGAATGTTTTTGCAAAAACTTATACACTTTTAACGTCAGTTGTTTAAGACAACTGACGTTAAAAGTGTTTTTAAATAAAAAATATTTATTTTTAACGTGAGTTGTTTGTAAAAACTGACGTTAAAAGTCCTTTATTTAACGTCAGTTGTCTTAAACAAATGACGTTAAATAAATGACTTTTAACGTTAGTTGTTACAAACAACTGACGTAAAATGCTTTTTTAAAGATGGTTTTTGATTATAACGTTTACACCCGCTCGCCTTCTTCACTTCGCTTTGTACATCTCTGTTCTTCTCTTTTCATCACGCTCACTCTCACTCTCACTCTCACTATCACTCTCACTCTGCCCTAATCGCGTGCTCCTCTCCACCGCAACCACCGCGAGGGCTTCTTCGTCACCACCGTGAGGTACACTCTTAACCCTAACTCTGTCTTTCCCGCTCATTCTTTGTAATAACTTGACATCTCTCTCTCCCCTTCCCGCGCACTAACACTCCTTGTCCCTCTGCTCTCAGTAACCACATCGAACGTTGGCCACCACTCGAGCTCCCCTCCCCACCACCACGCGAGCACCTATTTCTGGTGAGTCTTTAGGGCACATTTTTTTATTTTTGGTTTTGAGTATATGTTGAAACTGTAGTCTCTGTAGTTGAAACTTGAAACTGTGAGTTTGAGTTGTTTGGAATGTCTCTATTTCTGGTCGTGGGTTTTGTGTTTTCTCTTGTTTTTCTTCTGCTATCATGACCTATTTCAAAATGGGAAGAAATTTAGAGTTGCTTGTAGCATGTGACATCAACAATATATTGCTCATTGCTCAACCTGAAAATGGTGTAAATTTGAAATAATTTTTAAACACCTTGCTTGTATATATCATGCTCTCTTGATCGATTCATATGGCTGAGTGGTTATAGTACTAGATATAGCAATAGTCCTAATATGTGTTGTTGCCTGCTTGATGAGAAGAATGAAGTGAGATTACCGCGGAAACTTTGTTTTAGGCAGTTAGTCAAATAAGATATACATGGTTGACGGGATTTCAAAAACTAGTTTTAAATTAGTATTTCAAAAACTAGTTTTCAATCTCCCGTATTGTCCTTATATTGGATATATGTTTTGTATATCTACAGAACCTATCAAGTTATGGATCGTAGTTGAATGGTTTGTAAGCGCACTAGTGCTGAGTATTTGAAGAGGTGGGAGAATTTATAGAATTTGCTCAAAGGAATGTTCCTAATAGTAATGGAATGTTCTGTTGTCCTTGTGTCAAGTGTTTGAATACGAGGAAATGTACGGTGAAGGATATACATACTCATTTGATTTGTGAAGGGATTTGCTTGTGTTATACAAGATGGATATGGCATGGCGATGTGTTGTTGAGTAGTACGGCAACTATCTCCCAAAGTGAGGACGTTGACGTAGATATGGAGGATGATTGAGTAGAGGACATGATCCGTGATATTGGACAAGAATCTTTTCTTCAAGCTCATGTGTATGATAGGTTGTGCGGTGATGCGGATAAGCCTTTATATCCAGGGTGTAGTACTCATACACGGTTGTCGGCGGTGCTAAAATTGGTTTGTGTGAAGGCGAGAAATGGTTGGACCGATAAAAGCTTCACGGAATTGCTTGAAGTGTTGAAAGACTTGCTTCCGGAGGACAACACATTGCCTGACCGTAACTATAAGGCCAAGAAGGTATTGTGTCCGATGGGTATGGAGTATAAAAAGATACACGCATGCCCCAATGATTACATATTGTACATCGGTGTTCATGAAGACAATCACGATTGCCCCAAATGTGGGTTATCACAGTACAAAGTGAAGGGTGGTGATGATGATGATGATCTTGATGATGTGAGAAAAAGGGTCCTCATGCGAAGGTGTTGTGGTATCTTCCAATAATTCCAAGGTTCAAACGATTGTTTGCCAATGCGAAAGATGCGAAGAATCTTAGATGGCATAATGATGAGAGTAAACGTGATGGAAAGGTTCGTCATCCTGCTGATTCTATGCAATGGAAGAATATTGATACTATGTTTCTTTTACCAAATATAAGATCTTCATCTCCTCCCCTTTGCATGGCGCGGCGGGGCGGCGCTTGCGTTTCCGGAAGTGTCGTGTCGCCGTATAGATATCGATCCCACGGTGTGTTCTCGTGCAATCATTCTCAATCGGTGGTGTGTAGGATTTTTTGTTTGGTAATGGGTTTTGATTTGGTGATAGATGGGGATAATTAAATGCAATCTTTTTGGGGTTTTGATCTTGGTTCTGGTTGGGTTCTTTGGGTGTTTGTTCTAGTTCTTTTTGACTACCGAAATTGCCTTGAAGGCGAGTTTATCCTCTGATAGCTTAAGCTCCCTCTCGGGTTACAAAAGCCGTGCCCAATTGACCCGACCCCTACTCTCGTGGTAGTCGATCCCAGATTGGACCCTTTGTGCTTCGTGACAACTCGTTGCTCCTCGAGGGACGGCTTCTAACTCTCGTGATTTCAGTCCCAAGTCTGACTTCTATAGGTCCGACACCTAAGTTCACCGCTAGGTTCCTCCTTAGAATGTCTAAGTCATGCAAATAACCTAAGTTCACCGCTAGGTTCCTCCTTAGAATATCTGCATCTCTCAGATAAGCGGCCGCCAGACTTTACGAGTGAAACACACTAGAAATCCTAAGTTCACCGCTAGGTTCCTCCTTAGAACGTCTACGTCACGCAAATAAGCGGTCACCGAATTTACGAGTGATTAACACACTAGAAATCAGATCTAAAGCAAAATCGTAATTACAAAGATATTACATCAATTTCAACATCGTAAACAAAACTCGGGCAGAGCCCCAATCCCTAGAAACAAACTACTACTCCAGTCTTGCCATGGAGATGACAAGCTGGGTTGACAACATCATGAAAATACAAAAATCAGAGAAGAGAGGAGGAAGAAGAAGATCCTAAAATGTAGCCAAAAGTCTCCTAGATGGTGATAGATCCTGTATCCTATGGATCATGCCCTTCTGCCTCTGCCTGGTCCTTATTTATAGATGTGGGAAGTTAGAATCCCAATCTAACTCAAATTCTGATCCAATTCGATTTCTTCAGGTCCAAGTAATGCGCGTCATGGCCGTGATGGCCATCACGGCCAGGCCGTGATGGCTTCTGCCTCGTGCACTTTTGTAGGTTTCAGTTTATTCGCGACGCGAAATGGGTCTCGCGACGCGAGCCCTCCTTTTGTGGCCGTGATAAGAATTACGGTTGTGGCCGTGATGGGCTCTGACTTGTGGTGGTTTTGGATCACGGCCGTGATGGCTATCACGGCCAGGCCGTGACAGACTCTGACTTCAGCCTTTGTTCCTTTTCAGTTTTGCTCGATCATGGCCGTGATGGGCATCACGGCTAGGCCGTGATGGGCTCTGTTTGGCTCATTTTCTGCACTTTTAAAGCTCCATCTTCATCCAAACTTCATCATGGTGGATCTTGAGCATTTTACCCTTGATTTCTGCAAAACAACACACGAAAACCGCCTTACCCATTCCAAAGGAAAATTAACCTAAAATCTAATAAAAAATGCCTAAACTACATGAAAATGCATGCAAAATGATGGACATAGATGAGGTGAAATCACACTCATCAGCGTGTAACATCCCTGGCTGCTTTATGGATTGACGACTGTCCCTACAAACCAACATGGGTCTTTTCAGTGTGCTTTGTCCTCACTCACACGCTTCTTGGGAAAACTTCCCAGGAGGTCACCCATCTCAGAATTTCTCCAAGTCAAGCTCGCTTAACTGTGGAGTTCTTAAGTGATGGGCTATCGAAAAGAAGATGCATCTTGTTTTTTTATAGGTAGTACCAATCAATTCATATAAGCCTTCCTCAATTGTATAGTCCCATAGCTACACAGTCTCAGGATCCCTCTCATTCAGGTGTGTAATCGGTTCATTCATGTGTCCCTCCACCTAGAAGCCTGCCAAGGAGTCACTCCTTGTCTGTGCCTTCTTGCACCGGCGACCACTCCCTATCCTCGTCGGCACCCGGGAGTTACATGCCCACCAGCTTCCGCTTGGTTCGTCCCTGAACCACATCGTACTGGGAGAGGTGCCGCTCTGATACCATTTGTAACATCCCTGGCTGCTTTATGGATTGACGACTGTCCCCACAAACCAACACGGGTCTTTTCAGCGTGCTTTGTCCTCACTCACACACTTCCCAGGAAAACTTCCCAGGAGGTCACCCATCTCAGAATTGCTCCAAGTCAAGCTCGCTTAACTGTAGAGTTCTTAAGTGATGGGCTACCGAAAAGAAGATGCATCTTGTTTTTTTTATAGGTAGTACCAATCAATTCATATAAGCCTTCCTCAACTGTATAGTCCCATACCTACATAGTCTCAGGATCCCTCTCATTCAGGTGTGTAATCGGTTCATTCATGTGTCCCTCCGTCTAGAAGCCTGCCAGGAGCCGCTCCTTGTTCGTGCCTTCTTGCACCGTCGACCACTCCCCGCCCTCGTCGGCACCCGGGTGTTACAAAGTGCAAATACATGATGTTGTCTATGATGATTTCGGGCCCAAAGCAACCGGGAAATGACTTAGATGTTTATCTAAGTCCCTTGATTGAAGACTTGAAAACATTGTGGGTGGAAGGTGTTGATGTAGTTGATGGGTATTCTCATGAGACTTTCAAGCTTCGTGCCATGTTATTTTGCACCATCAACGACTTTCCAAAGATACAATGAATTTGTCCGGTGCAGGTGTCAAGGGGCATAAAGCATGCCCTATATGTGAAGAAGGCACATGCTACACTCAGTTGCATCATGGAAAGAAGACGATTTACCTTGGGCATCGGAGATTTCTTAGACGTGATCACCCATATCGTAAGATGAGAAAAGATTTTAATGGATGCCAAGAGACAGAAGAAGCTCCGGCGGCCTTAATTGGAGATCAAGTTTATCAAAGGGTAAAGGGCATCGATGTTATATTCGGCAAGTCCAAAAAGAAAGGTAAAGCTGCTGAGAAAAACATATGGAAGAAGAGGTCGATATTCTTTGATCTTCTATACTGGCACAAGCTTGATGTCACACACTGCATTGATGTGATGCATGTGGAGAAAAATGTGTGTGATGGTGTGATCGGGACGCTTCTCAACATTCAGGGCAAGACAAAGGATGGTGTGAATACTCGTCTCGACCTCGTTGCTATGGGTATACGAGAGCAGTTAGCTCCAGTTGTTGAGGATGGTAAGCGGACTTATTTGCCGCCAGCATGTCATACTTTGTCAAAAAAATATAGACAAAGTTTCTGCGGGTGTCTTCAGGGCATCAAAGTTCCACATGGTTACTCTTCAAATATGAAGAGGCTTGTCTCTAGTGATCTTAAATTGGTTGGCTTAAAGTCTCATGATTGTCACATCTTGATGCAACAACTTCTTCCCGTTGCTATTCGTCCAAAAAATGTGAGACATGCCATTACTCGGTTGTGCTCATTCTTCAATTCTATATGTAGCAAAGTCGTTGACCCCCGTATGTTGGATGACTTGGAAGTTGAGGCTGCTACTATCTTGTGCCAATTGGAGATGTATTTTCCTCCTTCCTTTTTCGACATAATGGTTCACTTAATTGTTCATTTGGTGAGGGAGATTAGATTATGTGGGCCGGTTTTTCTGAGATGGATGTACCCAGTTGAGTGCTACATGAAGATCTTGAAATGGTACGTGAAGAATCCTCATCGTCCGGAAGCATCTATTGTTCAAAGGTATGTTTCAGAAGAAGCTATTGAGTTTTGTTCGGACTACCTTCATAACATGGATCCTATAGGGGTTCCTAAGCCTCGCCATGATGAGATAAGATGTCAAGGTAAGGGTACACATGGCTTAAGAATTAATAGCAAGGGTCGGGAGGAAGTGCTTCAAGCATATTTGTATGTATTGAACAACATCGATTCTGTTCAACCTTTCTTATTTGAACATAAAAGAAAAGTCAATCAAGAAAACCCTCGAATGCGTGAAAGGTGGTTGTTGAACAAGCATAACAAGACTTTCTTACCATGGTTCAAGGAAGAAATGCTTAAGAATGGTAGTACTACTTCTGATGACGTAAGATGGCTAGCACGTGGGCCTAGCTTCAACGTCATATGTTGGAGCGGTTACGACATCAATAAATTTTCCTTTTATATAAAGGAACAAGATAACAAGAGTACCATGCAAAATAGTGGGGTTATGATCGTTGCCGAAGCAATGCACTTCTCTAGTACAAAGGACACAAAACCTGTTAAAGCACCGACACCTTGCTTTGGATATATTGAAGATATTTGGGTGCTCGATTACACTAAGCTTACGGTGCCGGTTTTTAAATGTAAGTGGGTTGATAGTAACGGTGGTGTACAAACCGACGAATTGGGGTTCACATTGGTAGACCTCAACAAGTTAGGTCATATAAATGAGCCTTTCATAATGGCTTCCCAAGCAAAACAAGTGTTCTACATCACTGATCGTTCTAACAAAAGGTTGTCCGTGGTTCTCCAAGGAAAAAGCATGTATAATGGTAGTGATGAAAATCAAGATTCAAATCTTGATATTCCTGAGACTCCTTCTTTTTCAACAATCATGCCTACTATAATCGAGGAGACACGCGTGGACGATGTACATGCCACTCGTGATGATCATCACGAAGGGATATTGATATAGGTAGTTTAAACTTAGTATACATTTATTTTTATTTATACATCTGTATTTATTTTTAGTTATAACCTATTTTAATAAATATATATTATTTCTAAACAGGCATACATATGGATCAGTCGGATGGCCCACATGCACGGGAGGACACTGTGGGGTCTACGCAGGACCCGATCGCGTCTACGCCTGATTCTAGTGTAAGTTTACATGTTATATACTATCTTTATTGCTTCTTTTTAATGTAAGTTTATAATGTTAAAACCCTCTATTTTATCATTTTTTTTGTCCATACAAACATCACAGTTTCAGAGGAAACGGGGTAGAGGAGCCACGACTTTGAAGAAATTAGAGAAGGCCAGGCAAAGCGGACAAAAGCTTGAGGTTTGCTTTGATGCTAATCTAAAGCCCCAGGGACCCCGTGCTAAAGATTTTAAAAAGTGGGTGTTTCTACAAGCGAAGCAGCACGTTAGCATCAATTACAACCATTGGAATGACGTTCCATAGAATGTTAAGGATCAGATTTGGGAGGCTATCACGGTATTTTACCTTTACATTCTTTTGATTTACATTATTAGATAATTATCCGAGTTATAATCCATCCAGTTGTTATGTATTTAATGTGTAGGTAGCTTGGACTGTGCCAAATGACGAGGATCATCATAAGAAATGTATGAAAATGGCATCAAAGCGTTGGAATGGGTTCAAGCATGATCTTACCAGGTACTGTGTATCTGGGAAGAAGCGGCTTGATAAGATCTTACCATGATCTTATTTATTTTTGGTATTTTTCCATTTAATAATTTATTTCAATTTCAATATATATATTATGTAATTAACATCCACACCTTTTCATATTTTAGGTATCTCCATCGTCTTCAGCTTGATAAGGGTGTTGCATCAGTTTACGGCTTCTTAGATCCGTCAATCCTTATGCCCCAATTCTTTGTTGGCGATGCATTTAGTAAATACATAGGGAACTTGATAGGAGACAATCGGAAAGAATTATATCTTGCTCCCTACTATATGAATAACCATTGACAGTTGTTCGTACTTCACCCGTCTAGGCACACTGTCATATTCTACTGCTCTCTCCACCAAAACCCGCCACAGGAGGTGGTGGAAGCTGTAAATACGTAAGTAAATAATCTTAAATTTAATTTAAGTTTTAATATCAGTTGTTTTTAGTTTATTACACACATGATATATGAATTTGTTAATTGACATGATTATTTGTTTATGATAGCGTGCTGAAGGTGAGTAGCATAAGTTGCACCAACGGGAGAAGTAGGACTTCTAAGGCTAAAGGAAATCCTGAATGGATCATCCTCAAGGTTTGGTAGTTTATTTATCAAATAATTAATATTATAATTACTAATTTTTATGTATATTTAACTGACATTGAAATTAATTTTGTTTGTAGTCTCGATTTCAACCTGACGGGTGGTCGTGCGGCTATTATGTGATGCTTCATATGATGAACATAGTCTCCGCATCTATTACGGATGGATGGAAGAGGGTAATATTTAAACAACTTGTTAAATTATATATTATATTTTTGGTGATGACTTGCGTTAATGTTATTGTTATTATTTGAACGTGTGTAGGCATTTACGACCAATCGCCTCTTCAAAAAGATGAGTTTAGAGACTTAAGGATGCGCTTAGCAGAATTATTCTTCAAGTATGTGGCTGAAAAAGGAATTGACAAGATACCTCCTCAATACTTAGATGAATAGTTTTTTTGTTAGACTTTAGAAACTAATTAATAACATATATATATATATATATATATATATATATATATATATATATATATATATATATATATATATACTTAGATTGGTAGTTTTGTTTTTAGACATTAGAGACTAAAATATATATATATATATATATATATATATATATATATATCTATATATATATATATATATATATATATATATATATATACTTGTAGATAGTTATGTTTTTCCTATACATGGGTTTTGGTTTTAAGTCCCCCCATTGTTCCTTTGTATATTTCTTTTGTTTTTGTTAATATTGAAATTTAAGTTGCAATTCTGTAATGTGTGTGATATTCTCTGTGTTACTGGGATATTTATTGAATGCAGGGATAGCTGAGGGGAGTGATATTTTAAAACTGAATTTAAAAAAATATATTAATGTCAGTTGTATCAAACAACTTACGTTAATAGTATTTTATAAAATATACAGTACACTATTAACGTCAGTTGTATTAGGAAACTGACGTTAAAAATAAAACCTTTAACGTCAGTTCTTTAACACAACTGACGTTAGTTTGAACAACATTAACGTCAGTTGTGTTAAAGAACTGACGTTAATAGTTTTATTTTTAACGTCAGTTGTTTAAACAACATACATTAAAATATTAACTATTAACGTCAGCTGTATTTACGTCAGACAATATTATGACATGTAAAATCAATTTTAACTGATGTAAAAAGTACTTATTGCACTAGTGCAAGATGTTTAATTGCATAAAAGAAGCTACCAAGAAGCTTCTGTTTAATTACAACAGTATATCTCTTGAACAGCCTACCAACTAGAGTTGTTCAAGGGAAAACATCATTTGAGGCTTGTATAGGAGTGAAGCCTTCAGCCAAACACTTGAAGATTTTTGGATCAATCTTCTATGTTCATGTTGCAGCAGCTAAAAGATCCAAATTGGATGACAAAGCTGAAATGGTGATTTTCTTGGGCTATACAGCAAGCTCCAAAGGTTATAAAGTGTACAATGTAAAGTCAAAACAGATTGTGATCAACAGGGATGTTGGTCGTGGCAACTATAACCCAAGAGGGGGTGAATTGGGTTTATAAAATTTTCCAGATTAATTTATCAAAAATGTTTTTCTCAATAAAAACTTAGCGTGTACAATGAAAATAATCAAAGCACCAAAAAAGATGATGATTAATATAAAGGAGATAGAGAAGAAAAGCTTGCAAACCGGTTGTGACCTACGTCCATTCCCTACTCCACTTGTGGGATTTTCTTCCAGTAATAAACAAGCTTGTAAACTGGTGCTTGCAACCTTTGCACACAACAGAGCACTCTAACCACGCTTCCTGGGATATCTCACCCACCACGTGTAAGAGCCTCAACGACCTCTAGCACTCTCCCTCACGCCTCCGGGTACCTCACCCGCACTTCTGAGCCTAAAGCCGCACAACAAAGGAATGTCACATCAGAGGGATACCTCACCCTCAATCTAGGGATACCACATCCTATTTCTGAGTTGATACAAGAGTATAAGAAATTGAGGCACTCTAGATAGTGAAGATAATACAAATTGAAGTCCTATATGATTGATAGAGTAGGAACACTTGATGACTCAAAGTGAATTTAGAATTACATCAAAAGGTCTCTTGTTCAATATCTCAAATATGCTCACGCCTATTCTCTTTTTATTTAAAGAGATGGAGACCTTGATTTAAAAGCGTTTGAATTTTGACCGTTGGAAACAAAATAAGCATGAAATAATTTTCGCAAGGTTTCCTCAATTTAACAATATAAAGCACGTGAGAATTTTACAATTGAGAAAATCTCCAGATTTTTACGTATACTAAATATGGTCATAATTGTTACACATAAAATTGATGTAAACAGTGAGCAAATTGATTTTAGAAATTAATTTGCTTTATGATGAAAAAGCATATTAAATTATTAATAAGTTTCTTATCAAAATTCAAAAAGTTAGGCAATCAACATTTTAAAAGGAATGTTTGTAACACCATGTTTTTCGTATGCTTCTTTATCAGTAAATACATGATTTAATGTATTTATTTTTGATAAAATCCAGAGGATGATTTTATTTAAAATAAAAGCATTTTCTTGTGTTATTTTACCGTATGAAGTCACAGTAAAACTTTTGGTCGAAAATTCAGACGAAAACCGGTCTGGGTTCTCACTACCAGTACAAGTTTACTGAGCTAGAGACCAAATTTTAATTCTTGAACGAGACGGATATTGTTTTTATGGTGTTTGTGTGGGTTTGGGGTTTTTCAAAAAATCTTTTTCGGGGCAAAATCTTAGGGATTTCCAGGGAGAAATCGTCGGGAAATACGATAGGGGAAAGTCATATGATACGCAATGGAGCAGAGCATCAAGAGGATGAAGTGACATGAAGTGACTTGATGTGAAGGTTCTGACACACCTCAAAAGGTGAATCTTGATTTTTTTCAAAAATCTCACTTTTTCATCATTCTCTCTCCAATCACATCACATCACCTTAACTCATATCCTCTCTACAAGCAACCCACCTTCTTTATTCTCTTCTTTCTTCCTCCAAAAACTGTGACTCTCTCTCTCACTCTCTATAAATACTCTTCATTTCCAGACTTCATCACTTTCCTCCATTTCTCATATTTACACTTTACTACATTTCTTCTTCTTCTTCTTTCTTACAAAGTTTACATTTTATCAAGTTTTTCTCTTAGAGTTCTTCATCAAAGTTGTTTATCTTGTTAAGGGTAATACTTCTATGTAGTTATTTTTCAAAGTTTCATATTTTGTTTCAAAGTTTTATTCATATTTCCTTTATGTGCTTTTAACTTCTAAAACCTCTCAAAAATGGTAGAAAACTCCTTTTGAGTTGAAACCACTTTCTATATTCTTGTATTTACTTATACTATCACATACTAAAAGGTTTTGTAAAACAAAGTTTCCTAACCTCTTCTTCCTAAGGAGGCCGAAACCATGTATATGGTTTAGGTGAATCTTGGTTCAACTTTTACATGTATGAGTTTGTATTTGAGTTTCATTTCCAAGATGATAAAGGGCCAAGGCTCCCTTATGTTAAAGGATGTTATGTCTAAGTGATTGGAAAGTTTAAAGATTTTTATCCTATTTTTATGTAAAGACCAAAACCAGTGAGTTGTAAGGCAATGGTGTTTAAATTTTGTTTTCCAAAATGATCATGGATTAAGACTCCTTGATATAGAAGGATGCTAAGTCCAAGAGATTGGAAAGTTTGAAGATTTCTAACCCCTATTTCTTGAAAAGGCCGAAACCTTAAATGGTTATGGCAAAGATGTTGAGTTTTTTTTTTCCAAAGTGATCATGGACTAAAAAGCTCCTTATGTTAAAGGATTCTATGTCTAAGTGATTGGAAATTTTAAAATATTTTCTTGCTTTATTTTCCTATGATGACCGAATGTAACATTTGACCTAGGATGTGTTATTTTATTTTGTTTTCCAAGATGATTATGGATTAAAGCTCCTTCATGTTAAAGGATGCTATGTCCAAAAGATTGGATGATTTAAAGATCTCTAACCTCACAAACTTGTTAAGGCCGAACCTAAGAGTTCATGATCTAAGACATTTGATTTTTCCATTTTCTGAAATGATCATGGTTTCAAGATCCTTACTATGTATGGATGCTAACCTAAAGAGATTGGAAAGTTTAGAAATTCCTAGCCAATTTACCTATGCTTGGCCGAAACCCTAAGTCAAGTACTTAGTGGGATTTTTAATTCAACTTTGTTAAAAGATTGTTGTTTATGAACTTCTAGCACTTAAGGATCATAAATCCAAGAGTCGCATAAATTTCGGAAACCCCTAATCCTAGTTTATTGTATGAACCGAACCTATACCTTGTGGTTAGTATTCTCGAGTTGATTTTTTTTACTCATGATTTTATGTTGGTAACCTTAGACTTCCATCGTCGGAGAAGCGAGGAGGTTCGTGAACCTTCTTTTCAAATCCAAAACTCTTAACTCCGACATGAGGTAAGAGGGGATTTCTTAAAGATATTCAATAACTGTGTGCATGTGTGTATGTGTTTAACTGGATATTTATATGTTGATTGAGCTTACTTGGTTATCTAATGTACTTGATTTGTTATGCTATTATCTGATGTTGAATTGTGCTTGTTCTAAATGTTATAATGCATATCTGTGATGAACTGCTTTCAACTGTGATATTAGCATTGAACTAAGAATATATACTGCTCTTGACTGAAAGTTTGCTAAGCCAGACTTGTGTCTGTGCTCAACTGTTATGAGGATTAAAAACCTTAATAAGCTTTGAAGATGAAAGGATTGGTGTTCTTTTCCAAAAGATCATTAACTTAAAATACTTGTTTTAAATGTTGAAATGGTTTTGGTGAACTATTGTTATACAAGAGAAAAATCCTTTTCGAACTATGTGGTTTCAAGTGAAAACTTTCAAGATTATTTGGCAATGTCCTATTGGGGATTTTCAAAGATAAAAGTATTTCAAAGATGCTTTATAAAAGATTTTTCAAAGAAAAGGTTTTCTCCTAAATGTTTTAGAAACTTTCCGTTAGCCTGGATAGGTTATCGAGGATTCGGTTTTGAATTTGATTTTCACTGAATGAAAAATAAGTACTTAAGAAAGAGAACCTAGTACGTGAGACGTCGCCTCTAGTATTCAGTTATATGCATGTGATCTTGGATCAGTGTTAATTCGGGGCCATGAGTCCTATTCATGATGTTCTGGACTGAGAGTCCAATTCTCGAAATCGAGGACAGTGCGTTCTGATTTCGTTGTTGTGGACTGTGTGTCCTAATCACGTTGTTGTGGATTGTGTGTACTAATCACGTTGTTGCGGACTATGTCCTAACCACGTTGTGATGAACGTTGTTAAAGGTGAATGTTGTTTTCTACGACCACAAGCCTAGGACTGGTGCATCGGTCTCGGGCGTTGTGATTGAGCATTCACACTGTGTGTCTTATGCTTCTAAGTTTTCAAGTGATGGGGAAATGATGATTAAGTCATTAGCTTTGAGCTGTGACAGCGAAAAAGAAGGAACACAAAGAAAACCTTTTGAATAAAATATTTTCACATGTGTATTTCCCCAGGCAGACGTGGTTTTTTACATATCAGATACAAGGTGGTATCTAGGAGTCAGTCCATGTGACCGGTCCAGAGGCACATGTGACGTTGCTCCTCCTGAGACCTTAAATGCATGAGGGTATGGAGGCAACTGCTTGGTCGGCTAGAGATTGACCAACTCTACTTCTTCTCCAGTGGAAAACGGTGTTGATATCTCATGAGATTAAGTTAGAGCCTGATATTGAAGTGCCATGCATATTTTCAAAGGTTGACTGTGCGGGTTTGAGACCCTTTGATATAACACTGTTATGTTATGTATATGCATGATTTAACTGCTTATATGATTATGTGATGTATGTATCATGTATATGGTTGTTGTGGGATATATCTTATGACGGTAACTCACTCTTGCACATCTGTATGTTCTGTTTTTTTCTTCTAGTATTGGGTATGCACGTGCTTTTAGATGGATCCGAACGTTCCCTTGGCACATTCGAGCTCGAGGAGCGAAGTGTTTGATCATGCTGGGACGGCAAGGAACTGGAATATACATGAGGGTACGACGACCACGACGTATCAAGGACCAGTCACGACTACCGAGACGAATGCTAACGGAGTGCCCGTACGAAGGATTCATACCATCGAGACGAGGACAGTGACGCTTCCACCTCCATGGTACTACCTTCATACGCTACAAGTCACCAGTCTCCTTCATGAGCATTTTGATCTAGTTGAACCGCTTGCAGAGGATCCAGTGGAGGAGGATCCTAGGAAGAACCTCTTGAGCTGATAAAGGTCGAGGACGAGGAGGAGGAGGATCCAGAATACCATCCGCAGGATCCCGGAGATGACGACGTCCCTATCGACGATGGCGGTGTCGTTATCGATCTGGCATCTAATATCTCGTCTGGGGGTAGCGTCGGTGGTCACTCTGTGTGCAGGAGGCATTGGTAGATCGTTTGTCGGCTTTTGGAGTTGTCCCGATAGTCCTTAGGCTTTTAGAGCCATCTTTTGAGTCTTGTACCCAGTTCCCTATTCTCGGTTTGATGTTTCTTTTCTTTACCTGTTTCTTCAATAGTTGTCTTAGTGTATATTGGCCAGTTCGACAAGGCCTGTTTTGTAATCAAACTTAAGATCCCAAGTGGGACAGTCATATTTATATGTATGATGTTTATTTTCATGTTCTGAGTGTTCATCACCTTTTCTTAACTTCCTTTTTTTTTTTAAAATTTAGTACCCTTTTTCAGTGACCCTATATAAAAGGTTATTTTTCCTAAGGCGACCAGCGTTTTAAATAAGTTTCTTTTCCGCAACAGGTAACCATGTGATGCCGGGTTTTAGGGTGTCACAATGTTAACGTTTTTTTTTTTACGAAAAAGTAATGTTAACGATGAAATAATATGAATGAAAGCCATGACCTGATTCTAGCTTTTAATGCAAATATGTTGCAAAAATATTTATTGGCATAAGATAAAAAAAAAAGTGTTACGCTCAGCAAATGGACCAAATAAGGACGGCAATTTGGTTTGACATCAAATTGGTTTTTGCCAACATAAAGCTTAAGATTTTTGAAAGTTCCAGCTTGGCAAATCAATTTCAAATAATTTCAACTTAAAAAGAAAAGTGTAATAAAAGGCTAAAGTTCAGCAAGAAATTTTATTTTAAAAATATATGAATAAAACGTGTATTACTAAAGATTTGAGAAATTGTTTTTGATAAAATATTTTTCAAAACTCCATGGACATGCAGAAGAGAAATGCTATTATTAAAAACCTTGAGCCAAAAAAGTACCTAATTAAATCAATCTCTTATAAAAGTATCTAAGACCTAAGATTTACCCACTCTAGCTTGAGGTCTTGATGCTTGCAACTTTGACGCTCCTTGCTTTTTATTTCTTTGATTTGATAACCTTTCACTACCTGCATGCTTAGAAATTATATTTTGTTTTTGTCTTGCATGCTTGTAGTTAGTGTTTGTCAATCATCAAAACATAATCAAATATATACTTACATACTCCCCTTTTTGATGATGACAAACCTTACATTTCTTACCTGAGTAATGTATTTATCAGAGTGTACTAGCAGCAGGTATGCATGGAAATGATCTTCCCTTTTCTAAAGTTACTTAGAGAAAGCATTAGTATAATATATTTACTTATTCCTCCTCCTTTTGACATTATCAAAAAGGAAAATATAGTACAGAGAAATAAGACATGTAATTTTTCAGCGAATCTAAATTTGTCTTGAAAGCCTTTTCTAAACCTCTGTTATAAGAAAACCATTACTAAAATTATTCGGTTTTGAAAGCCAAATTGAGATTTATACTCGTTAAAATTTGTAGAAAAGTTTTGAATGGCTCTAAGGTTTCCAAAGAGATATATTGTCAAATAAGTAATAATGTTTTAAAGAAATAATAGGCTACAAAATAATTTTTGTGAGTTTGTAAAAGTTCTTTTGTTTATAAGACAAAACATTTTTCTCAGGCACTCCTATAATATAACAAATTAGGAAAAACACTTGATATCAAAATTCAAATATTCCATAACAACATAATGTTGGTACTATCAAGAGGGTTCACCAGGACTCCTAGTGACCTTAGCACACTCTACAAACTTTTAGGAAAGAATTTATTCTAATCTCATCCTAAAAGAAACTCAAAGTTTTAGAAAGTAACATCTATGGATGAAACTACAAGTACATGGTATAGCATTTTAGAGTGTCCATACATAAAAGAATACTAAGCATAGGTATATGCGGTACAAATAACTACACATACATATATGTTGACGGGTCTGGGGAAGTATACCCAGTCGTGCAAGTAATACGGTGGTGAGACCGTTTTATCGTTCCCACGAGGACTGCGACAAGTACTAGCACGTACCGAATCAATTACTGTCTAAGCGTATATTTGGATTGAAGGGGGCTCAATACTAAATACCAAGCCAAATCAGATTCAAAACCTAAAATAAACGAATTAAAAAGAAAAGTTCTTTGAGAATTTCTGTCGAACACTTGGAAGACAGTTAGAAGAATTCTTCAAATCTATGAACAATGTTGGGATTAGGTTCACTAAACTTCATCCCCATGCAATGACATGACTAATAAACAGTTTCTACTTCAATTATGACAATCAATCCACTAGATTACTCAAGTCCCGATTCCTCGGATGACAAGAGCCTAAATCCACTAACAGACCCTAATTCCTTAGGTGGCCTAGATTAATGAATTTGCATTAAGATTAGGGATTACGGGATTACTAGTAAAACAAAATCCATTCCTAGATGCAAGGGTTACTAGGTGATTAATTTCAGTTCCGGTTCTAATACGAATTTTCCAATTGCATACCAAAACACTAATCGAGTCATGGGGGTACTAGCCACAACAAGCATTAAGCATAGAAATCAATCACTCAATAAAGAAGTAAAAACTGTATTACAAGATCAAGTTAGATACATGAGAATTCAGAAATAGCTACACCTAACCCCAACAATGGGGGTTTAGCTACGCATGATCATAGCCAAAACTACAGAAATAGAGATGAAGTAGAGAAGAGACTCCATGGAATCCTTGTGCAATTGCCCCTGGTTCAGAGAGAGTGTTTGAGGGTTTCAAAACCGGTCCCTTCTATTCTGCCTGTACCTTTTTATAAATCAGGATTCGCGTCACGACCGTGATGGCCATCACGGCCAGGTCGTGACGCTTTCTGCCTTGGGCGCGCTTTCAAAATATGTTTGTCATGGCCGTGACACTCGTCACAGCCAGGCCGTGACAGATTCTGCCTAGGAGGGTTCTGACTCAATTATCATATCACGGCCGTGATAGGGATCACGGCTAGGCCGTGACAGCTTCTGACTTTTGACTTCTTTCTTCTCAATTATTGCTCGATCACGGCCGTGATGATCATCACGGCTAGGCGGTGATGGACTCTGCTTCGGTTATTTTCTTCACTTTTCAAGCTCTGTCTTCATCCAAGCTCCATCATGGCTAATCTTGAGCATTTTTCCTTAAATTCCTTCAAAACAACACCAAGAAACCGCCTCACCCGTTCCAAGGTAAAAACTAATAGAAATCAAACTAATCATGCCTAATCTATATGAAAATGCATGCAAAAATGTACAAGAAATATGATGCAAAATCACACTATCAAATCACCCCAAGCTTATTCAATTGCTTGTCCTCAAGTAATCACTAAGGCCAGAAGAGATAAATAATCAAAGCGTGGATAGTGAACTAATAACCCGAGTAAACAATCCAAGTAACAGGCATTTCAAATAATTCAGCAAGAGACAGTCAATATCAAGTCCAATTAGAAGATTAGGTTTCTTAGACTCATATTCTCACTGATTAGGGCACTCTTTCTCACCTGAAACTCACCCCAAGCTTGTTTATTTGCTTGGCTCTCTTTCTCGCCTCACTCAAGTGTTCAAGGATATATGACAATTCGCTCCATTTTCCTCAAGGAATGAATTCTACCATAGGCTTGACTATCAACCAAATCTCTACTTTATTAATGAAAACAATTAAGAATCAAGAGGTCTTTTGCTTTGGTTGTAACGGGGCCATGGGATTTATCGTTAGGTGGGGAAATAAAGAAAAGGACATTTCAAAAGGGCTAAACAAAACATCAAGCATTGCAAACATGACAGCTTCTAAAATACCTTTTTGGGTTTCGATTCCTTTTTCCACCTTTCTTTCTTTCTTTTTCTTTTATTTCTCATTTCTTTTGTCATCCCCTTCTCTATATATTTGTTTTCTTTTTCTTTTTCTTTTTATTTGAGAAGGGGAGATTTTCAACTCAAGAGAAATATTTTTTTCTGATTTTCTCATCCCATACTTTTTCAACTACCTTTTTACCCTTTTTGTAATACTTTAGAAGGTCCCTACCAAGCATCATTCATCAAAATATTTCAGGGTACCAAGAAAAGTATTTTATTTTTGTAGGCTCAAAATTGGGCAACTAAGGGTTAGAATTTAATCAATCAAAGCTCAGAAGGCCGGAAAAATACCAAGTGCCTCAATCATTTTCAAAAATGTTTTCAAAAATTTTTAAGCTTCAAAACGGTTTCAAGTTAAGTTCTAGAGAAATACAATCCAAGAGGCATACAACATTCTATCACAAAGAATGGGGTAGATTTAGTGAGTACCCCTTTTTGGCTCAAAATCTCACATTTTAGTAGTTCAAAAATCAGTGAGAAACACAAATCTACGAAACCACATACTAATTATCAACCATCACAGATTATCTCAAGAAATTTTTTTTATTTGTAGCCTTATCACAAGAATAACAAATTGGGTTCAAGAATTCACTATCTCAAGTTATTTGGCACTTAGTTTTCACAATCGGATGCAACATCTAAACAAGGGGCAATCGAATCATGTGATCAAGCAAACCTATACCTATATGAATGCAACATGCAAAATGCAAATGTAAAATACCCCTACCCCAAGCTTTAAAAATTTACATTGTCCCCAATGTAAACAATCAAGTCGGAGAGAGGAAAGAAAAATTGGAACGACTTACCGAGGTGGTAGCGGGTACTGGCTCACATTCCAGTCAGAAACTTGTTGGGATTGAATGAAAATTTTGGGTCACGGCCGTGATGCTTATCACGGGCAGGCCGTGACGCATTCTGGTCCCGAGAGGTAGCCTGTCACGGCCGTGACCTCCATCACGGCTAGGTCGTGATGCTCGCTGGTCTTCAGGGTCCTCTCATCACGCCCGTGATGGGGATCACGGCTAGGCCGTGATCCTTTCTGATCTTCAATTCTTTCTCATCACGGCCGTGACCAGTGTCACGGCCTGGGCGTGATGGTTGCTGACTTTGTTGCCTCTGTCCTTTTTGCTTCTCCTTCCTCCTTACCCTGAAAACACTTAACCAAACTATTAATTTATGATCTTTTTCCTCTTGATCTTCTCAAATTATTCAAGAGGGAAAAATCAAAAACAAAGGAAAATGAAAGGAAAACTTGGGTTGCCTCCCAAGAAGCACTTCTTTAACGTCACTAGCTTGACAGGCTTCTTTTAATTAACCGGGGTCGGCTGGGCGTAGAAGTGCAAGAACACTTCTCTTCAATGGAACTCCTTCAAAGAGCTTGTTTTGCTTATAACGCCAATAATTGTGCTTCCGCCTTGGCCTTTTCACTCTGAGCCTCGTGGCCCTATCCTTACCCCCTCCCGGTGGAAGTTCTGTTTCCACATGACGAGCAAATCCAACCTCATCACCATTTGATGTATCATTTGTCTTGCAGAGCTTCAGAGTTGCTTTCATGTTGAGCTCTTCCTTCTTCTCAGGAGTAGAGGAGTGGTGCTGATGTGCAATGACTTCTTTAGCCACTATATCCACAATGTCCATGCGGAAACAATCTTCTTCATCATTCGGGCGATGCATAGCTTCAAATACATTGAAAGTGACTTCTTTATCTTGCACTCTGAATCACAGTTGGCCTTTTTGTACATCTATCAAAGCGCGACCAGTCGCTAGAAAAGGTCTCCCCAATATAAGCGGAACTTCTGCATCCTCCTCCATGTCTAATATCACAAAATCCGCTGGGAAGATAAACCTATCCACTTTTACCATAACATCTTCCAAAATACCATAAGGACGCTTGATTGATCTATCAGCTAGTTGCAATGCCATCCTTGTTGGTTTCACTTCACCACCTCCAAGCTTGTTCAAAATTGAAAGCGGCATCAAATTGAGACTCGCTCCCAAGTCACACAGGGCCTTCCCAATAGCAACACTCCCAATAGTGCAAGGAATTGTAAAACTACCAGGATCTTTCAGCTTTGGAGGTAGCTTCCTTTGAAGTATCGCACTACACTCTTCTGTCAAGGCAACAGTCTCACCTTTTTTGAACTTTCTTTTCTTCGTGAGTAATTCCTTCATGAACTTTGCATAGGTTGGCATCTGCTCTAGTGCTTCAGCAAAGGGTATGTTAATCTGCAATCTCTTGAAAATGTCAAGAAATTTGGCAAACTGTTCTTCCTTCTCCCTTTTCTTGCTCAAATGAGGATACGGCAACTTCACATAAGAGGGGATCTCTTGAGGCTTGTCTCCATCTTTCAAAATTTGACTTTTACTCCTCCTCAAAATTGAATTCTCATCCACTAGCTTCTCCCTCTTGTCTTCTTCCTCTATTACAACCTCTTTGCCTTTTTCCTTATTCAAATCAGTTTTTTCAGCAATTACCTCTGTTTTTTCAGCAACTCTCTCATTTTTCAACAAAGGCTCACCGCTCACATTCTCAATACTTTTACCACTCCTCAAAACAACAGCATTGCATTAGGATTGGTTTGAGTATTACCTGAAAAACTGCTGTTAGATTGCTCCGCTGGGTGCTTTGTAATTTGTCCAACTTGAACCTCCAAGTTTTTTATAGAAGCATCTGTGTTTTTCTGGTTTGTCATGGACACTTGCATGAATTGATTGAGGGTGTTCTCCAAGATAGAAATCCGGTCTTGAGGCGGTTGTGTAGGAAGAGGCTGTTGTGTGGTATGAGGCTTGATTGCTTGTCCGACATCTTGTTTCCAACCAAAACTTGTTTGATTCCTCCACCCTTGGTTGTAATTGTTGGAGTATTGGCTGTTACCTTGCCGCCCATAGTTCCCCATATAATTAGCTTCCTAATGGGGTCTAGGTGGAGCCTCACAATTTCCATTGTCATGATCTCCTCCACAAAAATCACATCTCATTACTTGTTGAGGTGGCATAATTATCCCTTGAACAGTTTGGAGTTGTTGTGGGAGTTGAGCTAGCTGCTTGGTGGTGGACTCCAGTTGTTGTGTCATGAGCTTATTTTGAGCCAACATTGCAGTTTGTGAATCTAACTCCAACACTACCCTTCTTGGCGTGGGACCTCGATCATGATGCATCAAATAGTCATTAGATGCCATAGCCTCTATCAAAATCAGTGCTTCCTCCGCTGTCTTTGTGTTCATGGAACCTCCAGCTGAGGCATCCAACATATACCTGGTTGACGGCCTCAGCCCATTGCAGAATGTTTGCATTTGAGTAAGATCATCAAACCCATGATTTGGACATCTTTGGAGTAAGCCTTTGAACCTGTCCCATGTGTCATGAAGAGTCTCACCCTCTTGTTGAGCAAAGCTTATGATATCACCCCTGGTCTTCACAAATCTTGAGGTGGGGAAGAATCTTGCCAGAAATTTTGCCTCTAAGTCATCCCACGTAGTGAAGCTCCCCCTTGGGTGAGATTGGAGCCAAGACTTGTCTCTATCTCTCAGAGAGAAAGGGAACAACCTTAGGCGAATTGCATCATCGGAGGCACCATTTATCTTCACCGTATCACACGACTCCAGGAAGTTAGACACATGACTATTACGATCTTCTTTCTCCAACCCGGCAAATTGATTCTGTGAAACCATATTGATGAGAGCCAGCTTGATTTCAAAATTGTTGCAGTTCACTGGAGGCCTCACTATGCTAGTGACATGCCGATTGACATTTGTATTGGCATAGTCACCAAGTGTCCTCCGTGGTGGAGCACCTTCACCATTGTCTGCCATTCTGAGTCTTTCTTGATGCACTTGAGAGGTGGAAGTCTCTTGTTTTTCTAACATTTTTTGCTCTCTTGCTTGCCTCCGATTCCCCTAGATATTCTTTCTATTTCAGGATCATAGAGGAGTTGGTCAGCCAGGGTAGTTCCTCGCATACACAAACAGTCTAGTAAACAAGAGTGTTAGCAGTAAATGTCAGCACACAACAGCAAACACACCAGAAAAATGACAGCAAACCAAAACACAGAAAAATGACAGCAAACAGATTATAACAGATTTTTTTTTGCTTAAATTAGTAACCGAAATGGGTATGCTAATATTGAAACACAGTCCCCGGCAACGGCACCAAAAACTTGTTGACGGGTCTGGGCAAGTATACCCAGTCGTGCAAGTAATACGGTGGTGAGACCGTTTTATCGTTCCCGCGAGGACTGTGACAAGTACTAGCACGTACCGAATCAATTACTATCTAAGCGTATATTTGGATTGAATGGGGCTCAATACTAAATACCAAGCCAAATCAGATTCAAAACCTAAAATAAACGAATTAAAAAGAAAAGTTCTTTGAGAATTTCTGTCGAACACTTGGAAGACAGTTAGAAGAATTCTTCAAATCTATGAACAATGTTGGGATTAGGTTCACTAAACTTCATCCCCATGCAATGACATGACTAATAAACAATTTCTACTTCAATTATGACAATCAATCCACTAGATTACTCAAGTCCCGATTCCTCGGATGACAAGAGCCTAAATCCACTAACAGGCCCTAATTCCTTAGGTGGCCTAGATTAATGAATTTGCATTAAGATTAGGGATTACGCGATTACTAGTAAACCAAACTCCATTCCTAGACGCAAGGGTTACTAGGTGATTAATTTCAGTTCCGGTTCTAATACGAATTTTCCAATTGCATACCAAAACACTAATCAAGTCATGGGGGTGCTAGCCACAACAAGCATTAAGCATAGAAATCAATCACTCAATAAAGAAGTAAAAACTGTATTACAAGATCAAGTCAGATACATGAGAATTCAGAAATAGCTACACCTAACCCCAACAATGGGGGTTTAGCTATGCATGATCATAGCCAAAACTACAGAAATAGAGATGAAGAGGAGAAGAGACTCCATGGAATCCTTGTGCAATTGCCCCTGGTTCAGAGAGAGTGTTTGAGGGTTTCAAAACTGGTCCCTTCTGTTCTGCCTGTACCTTTTTATAAATCAGGATTCGCGTCACGGCCGTGATGGCCATCACGGCCAGGCCGTGACGCTTTCTGCCTTGGGCGTGCTTTCAAAATATGTTTGTCATGGCCGTGACGAGTCGTGACAGATTCTGCCTATGAGGGTTCTGACTCAATTATCCTGTCACGGTCGTGATAGGGATCACGGCTAGGCCGTGACAGCTTCTGACTTTTGCCTTCTTTCTTCTCAATTATTGCTCGATCACGGCCGTGATGGTCATCACGGCTAGGCGGTGATGGACTATGCTTGGGTTATTTTCTTCACTTTTCAAGATTTGTCTTCATCCAAGATCCATCATGGCTAATCTTGAGCATTTTCCCTTAAATTCCTACAAAACAACACCAAGAAACCGCCTCACCCGTTCCAAGGTAAAAACTAATAAAAATCAAACTAATCATGCCTAAACTATATGAAAATGCATGAAAAAATGTACAAGAAATATGATGCAAAATCACACTATCAATATACACATGCAAGAATGTCAATACAAACTGAAGAAATTGGAGCACTCATACCTTTATGAATTTCATCCCTACACCCCTTACTTATAAAAGCAATGCATAATAGCAAATGAAATGAATTAGATAAGCCAAACAAGACCTTCATTCTTCATTTGATAATTTAGGATACATTCAATCACATCATCCTTAACATGTTAAAGACTTTAAGAGAAGTGGCATGGAACTCAAATAGGTTGCCTTGATTGTGCTTGCACAAGCTTAACAACTTTTACAAAACAGACATGGTGCAAATTAGAGAAATGTTGTGCTTCATGGTAATTTACAAGCAGGAAAAGAAACCAAGCTTGCATAAATGAACACATGTTGTCCAAACTGCCCAAAAATGAAGAATCTATTATTTTTCTCAGACCAAAGGCAAAACTTCATCAGGTTGCAAAGCACCAATATCGATATGCCAACAAGATGGTACATGCTACAATCATAGCTTGACTCAAAATCCATTCATGTATACAAGCAAGACATGTTGAACAATTTAAACATTTCAATGATACTCAAGAAAAAGAAGTATCTAAACATGAATATATGAATGATGTCCAAAAAAAAAATTGAAACACAAAGAAGTGAACCCTGCTTTTGTAAAAAAAAATCATTGGACCCAACTCAAATGGAATTTTGTCTTAAATTTTTTTTTTTTACTTACAGATTTACATGTTAGCTCTCAAATTAAAAAAAGAAAACAAAGCTTGATTCTGAGTTGTATAGCCAAAGTTATGACTCAATGATTATCAGCTGTTAGAGGATGAAAACATGCAAAACTGACACAAAGTAAACACAAAAACTGCACTCAAATTGTTAAGATCTTAAGTCCAAGACTTTTTGTTTTGACAAGTTATGCCTTAGGTTTCAACAGACCAAACAATACTCTATTTTGATTTTGTCTAGATCAAATTATCAACAGAATAATAGTGACAGTCCAAATAGAAGTGTATCAAAGATTATCATAAAGGAATGTATCAAAATCCATGAGCAACAATGGAGGAAAAGGGCAAGGCCATTTGTCCATCATCACTTAGTTTTCTACATTGTTATTCCAAGCACAAAACAAATTTACACCAGCAACAATCAAAGTATCAAGGCTAGAGTTCAGTGGTCCATTGCACTAAAAGATCATTAGGTGAATATGTGCATGAAGGAATAGCTCAAAGTAATTAGCAATCATGCATGTGTAATTTTGTAAATTACAAAAACAGAATTAATGGACTTCACAAATCAATCTATTATAGGCATCAAACCACGCAAAAGCTTTATGAATTTACAAAAGGATGAAACATGAAATAATGCAAATATTAGCACAAAGACCTTGATTAAATAAAGGAGAAAGAACCTTCTTGTAAGTGTCTTAAACTAAATTCTACAACAAACATTATCTAATTTTTCATTAATAATTCCAATAGCAAGGGGCAGCTTTATTAAGCTAGAACACTATGAACATGATCACAAGGTCTATCCCACATCATAAAAATTTGTAAGATTCAAAATATTCAATCACAAGCATGGAAAAAATGACATCATTATCTAATTATTTGGGCATTTTATCATAAATATTGTGTGCATCATAAATAAAGGTTACAGGAACAGTTATATACACTTGCAACAACTCTTATAACCTCATGACAAGACAAAACCATCATGATTTTTTTTTAACAGCTATCACAGTAGAGAAAGCAAGAGAGGGAATGGAAATTACCATACAGGATACCTCTCTAATTCACAAAACAAAACTATCCATAGTAGAAAACTTCTTCATACTCATGGCTTAAAACTTGCCTTTATAATATCATTTGTCACACACATCACATTAATAATCATTCAATTCATGCATTAACAAAGGAGTTACATGAAACCAAGATCATTGTCATACTCATTCATTCATCAACCATGCCTTTGTTCGATTTAATTCAAAATTCCAGCAAGCAAAATCCGTCCAAAATATTTGGCTTCGAAGAAATCTTGTTTGAAAATCGGTCTTTTGGAAAACTTATGTGAGTTGTCATCCTTCACCATTTCTCAAACAAATACCTAAGGCGGCCTACCCCATTAATTCGTATCAGGAATTTAGAAAACTAAAAACATCACAGAACACTTAAACTGACACCCTAAGCCGGATCACTCTAGACTCAACTCACAGTCCGATGGGATCGAACTGCTCTGATACCATAATGTAGTGTCCCGACCTCCATCACGATACTACTAAGTAAATATATATAAAACTGATTATAGCATATGAAATAATAAATGAACGTAGAAAATTTTGAAACTAAGTGAGACATCATTACATGAGAATTTGTAGAAATTGAACATATAATTGAAATTAATTTCATACAATTAAATATTTATCCCCTAATCAACCATTTAATCTCATGTAAACACTGACTCCTAGTAAGACTCCAACTCTGATCCGACTGTGAAAACTAATGTATCTTGGGACACTATTGGGTGACTGTCAAGCAATCTCCAGAACTTGCTTATAAGTTTCCAATATGTACCTGTTATCTGAAACAAAAGGAGCCTAGTGAGAAATAAATCTCAATGAGTTCCTGCTTCAAGCAAAGAATATCAGTAATCAATATATTTGGTTTGATCGTTCTCAATAAAATACAATATATGCACACATACTATAATTAACCTCACATAGTGGTAGAGTTTTTCATAGCCTACTCACCTCAACTATTTTGCCAAGTGTTCACTCTGTGGGCTAATGCAGGCTAAAGTAAGGCTAGTCAAAATCTATACCACTATGAAATTATTCTCTTATAACTCACCCTTTCATCACCGACTCTTTTTACCGGGTCCATACTTGGATTGAGTTAGTTGACGAAAAAGAATCTAAACATAGGCATACATATATGAGGGTAAACTTCACACACTTGGACATCCCTTTTGTTTTTGTCAGTGAAAAACGTCGTTGTTCCCGCACACCGAGGTACTTAAGAGGAACCAGCTCTATACTATAAGGCAGGACATACGTCTATGACCACAAGCGGCGTCCCACTTGCTTTGAACTTACTTGCTTGCCTTTCCTAACCGGAAGGACTTCCATACTTGCCTTTCAATCCGAAATGACTTCTGTGATTGCCTTCCAAATGGGAAGGACTCTATACTCGACATTTGAAATGTCTTTGACATCCATTCTAAATCGAATCATATCAGATAGAGGATGGTTATCAATATTGGATGCCAAGCTATAGTTTACTTTTATGTATTACTGTTACACTACAAAACATTTTAAATCCGCCCAAATAACCTTCAAACAAGTGTTTATCAAGAATTAAAACAACAACAACACCTGCAGAAATTTCCAGTTTTCAGCCAACTTCTATCAATTTATTAAAATACCAAAGAAGTCGGATTTAGGCAAAAGACCCCTCCCTAGAAATCTAATCAAGTCTATTTATGAACTAAATTTTACTTTTGGAAAACAGTCTTCCAATAATTACAGGCCTCTGCACTCAGAAAACAAGACAGCTACAATATCCCAACTTGTAATAGGTTTTTCTTCATCAATACTTAGTGAAAAACAGCAAAATCAGTGTCTAAAGTGTAACACTTCGAGTCTACTTTCTAAAAAAATAAGAATCATGCCAAACAGAGCCATATAGAAATAATTACAAGTAAAATACTATACATATGTCTATACGGGTTTTCTGGCCAGCAACTTCTTTTGGGACTTTTCACAAACAAAACACATGCATGCAAATTAAATAATTTACAACATAATTATGCACTCATTTTAAATCATATAATCAACATGCAAATCAAACAATAAAAGCAAACTTCAAAATTCCTAAGCTTGAATTTATGGTTACCAAACGCTAAACTAAGGAAACTCACATGACTATGTAGTGGATTGAAGGTTGTTTGTGTGATCTCTCTTTTTTGTTGAACCCTAATTTTCTCTCCTTCTTCTCTTCCATTTATTTCTCTTGGTTCTGCAAGCTTGCTCTATGATCTCCAACCCCATCTTCTTTTCATGGCTATATCCCTTCTCTTCTCCGTTCTTCTTTCTTCTTCCTCTCCCTTCTCTTTCTTTCTCTTTTCCATTCTTTTTCTGCTATTCTGTACTTCTCCCCCTTCTTTTATCCCCTTCTCTTCTTTTTTTCTTCTTTTTTTCTTTATCTTTTATTTAATAAAAGTTAAAACTCAAATCACTATCTACACCTCTTCAACTACTAAATGCACCCCTACCTTAAATCTAAACATTTCTTCCTTAACAAATCTAAAACATTTATTATTAGCTACCCTTAGAACACTTCTACCTTAAAGATAGGTTCCTTATATTTATTGGGTAATACTATTTAGCCAAAGAAGGAAATTTGGGATGTTACAAAAGACATTAATAAAACAAAAACAAAAACAAAAAAAACAAAAACAAATTATTTTCTGGAAGTTAAGTATTATGTCCACTATGTTTTGTCCATCCCCATCGTATCTCTTCTCAGTGCACAAGACCCAAGAGCATAGACTCCCATTTTTGGGTAGTTTTCAGAACTTGGAGAAGAGTATTTTGCTTATCAGAGGAAGGAAATACCAAAAATGGAGGTTGAGAAGGGACTAAGCATACTTTAACATCTGCCACACTGCACAATACCCCATGAATGGTCCATTTTCTACACAGCTGGCTTGAGACATTTTGTCATTTTTCTTCACTGGTTTTTGCTTTAAGTTGGACACAACATGTGAATAAAGGGGGCGTGAAAAAGAAGAGGAGGAACATCAGAACAGAAATTAAAGAAACCCCTCCCTAACCTCTGTCAACAACAATGGTGAAAACCTTCTAACCACCCTTCACCTTCATTTCCACTCAAGAGCCTCATCCCCATAACCACCACACCCCCTCACAGAACCTCCCCTCAACATCAAAACCTAACAGAACTACATCATCCCACACAAAAACCAAAAAATAACAGAAGAGAAAATATTCAACAAAAAAAAAATGAACCAGATCTCTTCCATTCATGTTCCGCCCAAAGTCACCACACCAGATTCGTCCTCCCCACATCATCCCTCGTGCCGCCGTTAGCTCCGCCATCAGCGCCATGAGTCATTGGTCCTAGATCCACAACAGAACCCGCACATTTCCGTCATCCTCGCCATGCTCGTTGCCCGTTTCAGCCTCGCGGCCTCTGTCCGCCTTGAACGCGTCCAGTTGCAGCGTCACTGCCGCTCGCGTCTTCCCTCATAGACGCCGTTCGTGGGCCTGCTCAAATCGCCGCTGCTTCGAATGCGCCGCTCACGGACCACCACTGCCACCGTCCAGACACACGCCCGCCACCGGTCGCCAGCCTGACTCGTGCCGCTCGCCGTCCACCGCGTCTCTGTTCTGCTAACGTGACTTTTTTCTACTTTTCCTATTCTTTTAGTCTTAGTTTAATTTTACCTTTTTATTTTATTTTCACTTTTTGGTCATATATCAGCTTGGGGATGTTTGGGTTGGGGTTGTCCATTTGGTTGTTGGGTCAAAGCTGATTGGCCCATTTCCAAAATAAAAATAAATTAAAATAAAAAAAAGGCTTTTATGAATTTGGTCTTGAAGTGTTGCATAGCTGATTTTGTTTATAAAAAAAATTTGAACAAAAAATGAAAAAATAGAAAACCTTAAAAAATATTTTCAATCCTTGATTTAATTAAAAAAAAGGTATGCTAAAACAACTTTTCAAATAAAAATCTCTTTTGAGTTCACACAACAATCTATGACGTTGATGTATGAGTTTTAATCCTCAAGTGTCATATGAATTGTAAGGGTTCATCGTATAGCTTGACTATCTTTAACTCTGTGTGAGAATGAATTATCTTTTATAAAAAAATAATAAAATGTTTTCAATTTACTCTTTTATCAAGTTTTATAAAAATAAAAAATAAAAATTTTATTTTTTTAATTCACGCAACAATCTACGATGTTGATGTATGATTTTTCATCCTCAAGTGGTGTATGAATTGTAAGGATTTATCGTATAACACTGCTATCTTGGACCCTGTGCAAAAGTGAATTTATTTTGAAATAAAACCATTTTTCTAGAAATAAAAAAATTTCAAATCCCTGTTTTTTAAAAAAATTAAAATCAACCAACCAATCAAGCATTTTCTTAAGAACTATGTGGCTTTGAGTTTTCCATCGCACCTAGGAATACGTAGGAGCAGAATCAATCATTCTGTCAAGCCAAAACTAATTTTTCCTTATTGTAGTGTCTTCTTTTATTTATGAATAACAAATTAAAATATTTAAATTTATATTATTTAGGGATGCTCTTTGGACACGGTGTCATGTTCAATACCTAAGATTTGAGGTTGCCCTGTGGACTTAGGTGCCACGTTCAATCTGATTTAGGTGTATCAACACTAATTTTTTTAAAACTCAAAATTGATGAATAAATACAAAATATTAAAAAAAAAATAATTATTTCTTGTAAATAATTTTTAGGGTAAAAAAAATATTAAAAAGTTATTATTATTTTTTTTTGCACAATTAACTTGAGGTACCGTTTTTAAACGGGCGATGTAGGGTGCTAACACCTTCCCTACTCGTAACCGACTCCCGAACTCAAATCTCCACCTTCTTTTTTAAAGATCAGTTTACCTTAAAATAAATGGTTTTTCCAATGTTTTTCCCAAATAAAATATTGGTGGCGACTCTTCTATTTTTACCTTATTTCTGCGACTCCTGGACGAGACAATTGCGACAGCTGGCGACTCCACTGGGGATTTTAGAGAGTTAGGCCTATCATAGTTGGTTGTACAACTTTTTTTAATAACTTTGAAAATATTAGTTTTAGCACTCTTTGTTTTATTTGTTTTATAAATTGTTATATGCTTTAATAAATGCCTTTGTATATTCTTGCAACCCTAGGGTAGAGAATTATTATGTTGTTGGCTGTTCTTTTTACGTGTGTGATGTGTAACGCCCCCTCCCTTGGGGCATTACTTACGTAACACGTGCGGAATTTAAATTAAAAGATAATTTGCTGGTGCTTTCGGAAAATAATTTATATAAGTATACAAGTGTCTGAAATTGGGTATAAAAAATTTTGTCACGACTCATAATCCTTGATTGGAACACAGACTTACTATCATGGTATGGCAAACCTATTTAATTTAAAGAATATACTTGAATAAAAGCTAGTATTTTACGAAAATTTCGACAGAGTCTCCTCTGTAATTCGGACATCCCAGGTAAAAGAACACCTGCTAAAATAATTACATTTTCACTCCAGAATTTCAGTTACACCAAATCCAACCAGACAGCAATATATATAAAAATAACAGTCATAACCATAAGCTTTACAAGACCAAAAGGAAAAGTTTAAGTTTTCTTTCAAAATAACGCTCTCCGAGCCATAAACATTTCATTTTAAAATAAAGGCTCTCTGAGCCATACTCATACATACTTATCAAAATAATCTAAGTCTCAAACCCTAAGCTGGTCATTCTAAAAGTTATTCCTGAGAAGAACTCACGTGATCGTTCCACAATCAAATACTTCATCAAGCAACTAGATCTAAGTCTCTGAGTGACTTAGGAAGACTCCTCTGCACATCTGTACTAAAATACCCAGGGTACAATAGCAAACCAGAAGAAACCTGATATGTTTGTAAGGGTGAGATACCGACAAATGGATATATCACACAACAACCATATACATGATACATACATCACATAATCATATAAGCAGTTAAATCATGCATATACATAACATAACAGTGTTATATCAAAGGGTCTCAAACCCGCATAGTCAATCTTTTGAAAATATGCATGACACTTCAATCATCAGGCTCTAACCTAATCTCATGAGATCACAACACCATGTTATCACTGGAGAAGATAGAGTTGGTCAAGCTCTGCCCACCGGGCTGTTGCCACCGCATCCTGATGCACCAGGCCTCTTGGTCAGACAACGCCACATGCCCTTAACGAAACAGCTAGCAATGTGACTGACTCTCAGATACCCCATGGGTATCCTCAATAAGCAAAGGCACGTTTGCCAGGAGAAATGCATATGAATAAAAACTTTCCTTTTAAGGTTTTTCTTTGTGTAAATATTTCACTGTCAAAGCTCAAAGCTAATGACTTAACATTATTTCCCCATCGCTTGAAAACTTAGAAACATAGGACACACAGTCCGAATGCTCAATCCTAACACCTAGACCGTGGCCGCAGTCAAGGTTTGTGGTAATGGAAATCAATATACTTTTAGTCATGTTTTACTTATCATGCTAAGGAAAATAGCCCACAACAATGAAAATCAGAACGAACTGTCCTCGATTCCGCGAATTGGACTTGAAGTCCATAACATTACGAATAGGACTTTACGGTCCCGAATTAACACTGATCCAAGATCACGTGCTAAGCATGGAAAACTAGAGGCGACGTCTCACGTCTAGATTCCTATCCTTTTAGTACTTATCTTTCATTTGACGAAAAAAAATTTCGAAATCGAAAGCCTCGATAACCTATGCTGGCTATCGGAAGGTTTCTAAATCATTTGGGAGAAAATCTTTTCTTTTGAAAATCCTTTATAAAACGTTTTTGAAACACTTTTAACTTTGAAAATCCCCAATAGGATATTGTAAAATATTTTCGAAAGTTTTCACTTAAAACACATAGTTCGAAAAGGATTTTTCTTTTGTATAACAATAGTACACCAAAATCATTTCAACATTTAAAACAAATATTTTAAGTTTAAAGAGCTTTTGGAAAAGAACACCAATCCCTTCATCTTCAAAGCTTATTAAGGTTTTTAATCCTTATTATGGTTGAGCACAGACGCACGTCTGGCTTAGCAAACTTTCAATCAACAACAGTATATATATCATCAGTGTAAAGCTAATATCACAGTTGAAAGCAGTTCATCACATATATGCATTATATCATTTAGAACAAGTACAAATCAACATCAGATAATAGCACAACAGTTCAAGTACATTAGATAATCAAGTAAGCTCAATCAACATGTAAATATCCAATTAAACACATACACACATGCATACAGTTATTGAATATCCCTAGGCAAACTCCCCTTACCTTTGAAGACAAGTAAAGGATCCTCGTCTTAATGCTCACGTTAGCTCATCTCTACTCCATTAAGCAAGCATAGTCGTGTCCAATCGTCTCAGAGAGTAATTCCAATAACGCGCAACAACCAGAAATCAAGAAGTTAATTTCACATGATCAAACACACATCCTAACTTAATCTAAACACTTAATCTAATTACCAAACAAGGTTATTTTTAAAGAAAATTATGTTTGAAGCTCACGCTTCCTAATACCCTTTTAGAAAACTTTGTTTTGATTAAAAGATCTTGAAAAAGAACTTTGGAAATCATCCATTAAGAGTCCTAATTACACTAAATCATAATTAATTTCATAAAAACATACCCAAATTCAAATAAAATCAAATTGGGGGTTTAGGGCTCATTATTAAAATTTAGGGGAAACTCTGAATAATGAAATTGGTTTAGGGAAACACAAACTCACAGTCCCAATCTCCTAAAACAACCTTAAATTTCAAGATTAAAATCTGAAATTAAATGGTTGGGGTTAGGGTTTCAAAAATCAGATTTGGGGTTTTTCAACTAGAAGAGGTTATGGTGAAAACTCACCCAAGATGAAAAGCAAAAGAACATGGTGGCTGCCTTGCTGACCGGCGAGACGGCAGCGGCTGAGGACGGCGGCAGATCGAGGTTCTACAACAACCATGGACAAAAGAGATGAGAGAAAACATAAAAGAAGGAGATTCAACACTTAAGGGTGGTAGAACCACCATGAACGGCGGTTAAGGGAGCTTACCGCGGCGAAGCTTGCAGCAGTTTCGAAGCAGAACGGTGGCGGCGCCGTTTCGCTGTTCCGGCGATGTGTACAGGGACGCGAGACGCGTTGTCTCCTCCTTGTGCAACGACTGAGCGGCGGCCGGCTGGGTTGTGCAGGGGCGGCTCGTGGCGGCTAGAGAGAAGGAAGGAGGAGGGTGAAGTTTGGAAGAGGAAGATGGCGTGAGAAGGAAGAAGAAAGAAAGAAAGAAAGAAAGAAAGAAAGAAAGAAAGAAAGAAAGAAAGAAAGAAGGAGAAGAAGCAGAGAAGAAACGTGAAAAAGAGAGAGATTTGCATCGAGTGAGTGAGAGAAAAGAGAGAAACTTTAAGATTTTATACTAATTATTTAGTAATGGGTACAAAATGAGTGATAAATATTAGGCCTAAAATAAACATGTTTTTACTTTTTAGAATCTAAAAATAAAGATTGATAAGGATATGTTTTCGAAATTCAAGTTAGAGTAAAGATTAATAGTTGAACTGATCCACTAAGAAAATACTCAGTCCAAAATTTAATCTCCGATAATTGTCAAACCAAAATATTTTTAACTCTCAAATTAAATAGAATAGGAATATGAAAATGCTTTTCTCTTAATCATATTATTTAAAATATTTTTCTGTACTGGTATAATAGTGACAATAACGTAAATTATTGTCTAGTAAACGTGCATTCACTGAAATAAGTCATTGCTAACGCACTTAATAAAATAATTTGAAGAGAGTAATTTAATTACTCAAACTAAACCACCTAACATAATAAACATAATCATCCAAATAAAATAAGTAATCCTAGGTGTAAAAACTAGGGTGTTACATTACTACCCCTCTTAAAAAAATTTCGTCCTCGAAATTTCGTAGCTCAAAACTAAACAGGATGTTATAATCACACCTTAACTCTAAAATCTTGCTTTGTATTCTCATCGCTTCATTCCTTTTATCTATAACATTATAACCGAATTAATTCTTATGTCATTCTATTTATCATCGAAACTTTTCACTACCGCATTCTCTCCACTACCTTTGATATTTCATCTTAGTCTATTACACTTCAAAGAACTAAATCAACGCTTAATCTCTTCACTTCTCAATGATCCATTAGAAAAACCTTCTCCAATATCCAACTTTCACAACTAACATTAAAACCAATAATATCTTTACCATAACATCAATTAATCTTCTACTCAAGAGATGCGATTCTAGTCTTAGTCCATTTAAGCTTAATCTACTCTTCTAGTCATATCAAATTCACACTTTTAAATCTCCAATCAAAACATCGTAACATTCCTGAATTGCACCTGATAAACTTTGCGCCAAAAACCTAAGAAATTCAATCTTATTAAAATTGAATCTTACCACATCCAACATAGTCCGTTCTCTTCTTAATTCCTCTCGGATCTTTTGCCTACTTCGATTTCATATCCTTCATTTGACTCTCATTTTCAATTTAGTTCTTAAGCCCCGTTAGTATCCCTGGTTTAAGAAATTTCCCATGCATCTACCCTATTGCCCAAAGAAAATACACAACTCCTAACAATTCCTTCATCTAAAGGCAGGGCTCCATCACTTATGCAAGGAAATGCTTGTACCGTATATGCCCTTATCTTATTTATTTGCAACCGAGAAAAGAGATTATAAAACAGAGTTTCTCAGAGGCCATTACCCCTAAGAGCTGCATCAAAGCAAAGCCAAGAAATCCAGGTGGACACTCCCCAATGGAAAATCTTGGATTTTAAAATGTCCAGTTTCTACTATGGATCATCAACCACATATTTACCAGAATAAGACTTCAAAGATTATAAACATTTCATCATAGCTTATCACACTCGAAAGACACAATCAAAACTTAATCACTTCTTGCCTCAAAATTTGTCTACTAGCAAAACTTCTTCAACACCTTATCCTCACAACAAACATCAAGTTCAACACTAACTTTTTACCCCTTCATACATCAACCTTCAACTCAAAGTATACCATTGTTGTCTTAGTTTCCTTTGAACATATTCCACAATTCCAAATTATGTCATGATCATTCATTTCAATCTTAAAGAATACGATTACCTTCCTCCATGCAACTACAACCAAAAGGAATCACTTCAGTTTGAATTATCCAAAATCATAATTCTTAAACTTTTCTAACAACTTAGTTTCACTCAAGAACTCCTCTTTACTAATTCCGTTCAGCTTAATGATAACTACCTTATATATTTTTCCATTAATCCTCGGACTCATTAAGTCAACATTAACCATAATCATTGATCACTATTCTAAATTCCTTTAATGATATATCTGCCTCGATCATGATAAAATCCATTGTAATCATCTCACTCAATAATGTTGAACTTAAGGTCCTCATAGTACCATTCACATCTATACACTAACGAAACTCCTATCAACTCTGGTTCGTCCTACCATGGAGATGACAAAAATTTAGGTACCACACTATCTCCCAGCTAACCTGCTAAGGATAGGTAATCTCATTACTCATCCATCCCACTGAGGACGATCAGTTGGACTTAGCCTCAACTTAGTCCTCAGCACTTAAAGTAAACATAACCGACACACGTTGATAAACTTCCGTTTTTCATCTGAAATAACACTTGAAGATACTCCATGAAGTCTGAACAATCCTTTGATACATTATTCGGCTCACTAACTCTGCTTGTGGATCTTAACTCGTAAGAAGATGTAGACTTCACCAGTCGATCAACGATCACTTGAATTCAAATAAGACTCATACAGGTCTTCAGAAAACTCATAACAAAGATTGAAGGAATGCCAACATCTCAACAAGGAAGGTCTCAATTGCACATCTTGATGTGGAGATATCCAACTCACGACTGATGAGATAAGTCACACATCGACAACATTTGGGGAATACATAGAATTAAGATGATCAATGAAAACAAGCACTTTCGAACGACAATAAGACATGACCTTAGTGATCATAAAAGAATTTCTCAAGAAAAGAAATTTTTCTGGATTTCACTTTCACATAAGCATAGAAAAGAATTTCATTAATTTGAAGGATATCGGAACATCCAGTATGGAAAAAGATCATTCCATCAGGTTCGTGGATGTAAAAATGCATGATCAATACACATTTACAAACATGAATCTAATAAAGTTCATTCTTCCACAAGAATCTTCCAACGGATTCAAAGAATCAAGGGGTGAATAATGTCTAATCCCAAGAGGATTAATTCTTATTCTTAATACAAAGAATTTACAAAATGATGACTTTCACCTCTATCAAAATAGAAGTGACGAAACTAAGTTTCACCAAGAAACTTCTGCTATCACGAAATTATCTGGGTTATAACTCAAGAAATAGTCATAACCACTTCTCTCAACAAAGTGTGAAAGTATCCAGACCAATCGATTCCTTTAAACCAATTCACTTAAATGTCTAATACATCGAGGATCATTTAGAAATGTGAGTACAACTTCTCACAAACAAAGAAATGTATAACTGGAAATTTATGAATCAGCATAACTAATTCATGAGTCCTGACAGATTTCAAATTAAGATCAGAAAATTTATCTGACCCGCCCAAACTTCACCGTTGTGATTATCTAATACAATCACAGGATTCGAGAACTATTTGTCAACTGACAAACACAAGAAAGTCAAAGAGTACAATGAAGAGTTCCTTAAATCAAGAAACACTCACCCAAGATCGAAAATCCACTCGATTCGTCTTGGTTCCAACCAACATATACGTCTTTCTATCCAAGCTTAGTATGACCACCTTGAATTGGGTACAATCCCAAACAATTTAATCAATCGATCCAACATACAAAAGGTTGATCTTTCCTCATAAACTGAGTTGACGATGCAAAACCTTAGATAGGTCATCACTCCAATCTAGTAATAACTCATCTTCAAGTCAATCTTTGAGTAGTCGACAACTCCTCGAAATAGATTTACCAAATTAACTACGCAAGTCAGAGAATACTTGTCCATCATTCGTCCTTTTACCTAGCTGTCAGAAATCTACACAGTGACACAACCTCCACACTACAATTGGTGCTTCACAAGGAAAACACTCGGTCTAACAAACGATTCAAACCACCAATCTTCCAGTTGAATCGAGTCGTCCAACTCGTTTCAACCTTGTAGGCAACATCCTACACAAAGCGACAAAGATCTGATCGAATCCAAAAACTAAATCAATCTGAAATCAATGTCCTTTGCTAACTATAAACCAAGAATATTTCCAGGAAACACTCCCGGAAAAATCCTTTACACAAACACCTTGTTTCGAATGTCTGACATGATTCGCAAGGATAATCGAATGTCATATTCGAACCCAAATAACATTCAAGATCTAAGGTCTCCCAGGACATAAAGCCCTTGGAAAACCATAAAGAAACATATACTTGTGCGTCAACACACATTGCTTCAACAAGAAACATTTTAAAAAAGAGCCAACCAGAGATCACACAACAAAACTTAACAGACCTATTCCCCAAAGATCCCGAAAAACTCGACCAGCTCTGATACCACCTTGTAACGCCCGCTCCCTTGGGGCATTACTTACGTAACACGTGCGAAATTTAAATTAAAAGATAATTTGCTGGTGCTTTCGGAAAATAATTTATATAAGTATACAAGTGTCTGAAATTGGGTATAAAAAATTTTGTCACGACTCCTAAGCCTTGATTGGCACACAGACTTACTATCATAGTATGGTAAACCTATTTAATTTAAAGAATATACTTGAATAAAAGCTAGTATTTTACGAAAATTTCGACAGAGTCTCCTCTGTAATTCGGACATCCCAGGTAAAAGAACACCTGCTAAAATAATTACATTTTCACTCCAGAATTTCAGTTACACCAAATCCAACCAGACAAAGAAAATATATATAAAAATAACAGTCATAACCATAAGCTTTACAAGACCAAAAGGAAAAGTTTAAGTTTTCTTTCAAAATAACGCTCTCCGAGCCATAAACATTTCATTTTAAAATAATGGCTCTCTGAGCCATACTCATACATACTTATCAAAATAATCTAAGTCTCAAACCCTAAGCTGGTCATTCTAAAAGTTATTCTTGAGAAGAACTCACGTGATCGTTCCACAATCAAATACTTCATCAAGCAACTAGATCTAAGTCTCTGAGTGACTTAGGAAGACTCCTCTGCACATCTGTACTAAAATACCCAGGGTACAATAGCAACCAGAAGAAACCTGATATGTTTGTAAGGGTGAGATACCGACAAATGGATATATCACACAACAACCATATACATGATACATACATCACATAATCATATAAGCAGTTAAATGATGCATATACATAACATAATAGTGTTATATCAAAGGGTCTCAAACCCGCATAGTCAATCTTTTGAAAATATGCATGACACTTCAATCATCAGGCTCTAACTTAATCTCATGAGATCACAACACCATGTTAACTGGAGAAGATAGAGTTGGTCAAGCTCTGCCCACCGGGCTGTTGCCACCGCATCCTGATGCACCAGGCCTCTTGGTCAGACAACGCCACATGCCCTTAACGAAACAGCTAGCTATGTGACTGACTCTCAGATAACCCATGGGTATCCTCAATAAGCAAAGGCACGTCTGCCAGGGGAAATGCATATGAATAAAAACTTTCCTTTTAAGGTTTTTCTTTGTGTAAATATTTCACTGTCAAAGCTCAAAGCTAATGACTTAACATTATTTCCCCATCGCTTGAAAACTTAGAAACATAGGACACACAGTACGAATGCTCAATCCCAACACCTAGACCGTGGCCTCAATCAAGGTTTGTGGTAATGGAAATCAAAATACTTTTAGTCATGTTTTACTTATCATGCTAAGGACAATAGCCCACAACAACGGAAATCAGAACGAACTGTCCTCGATTCCACGAATTGGACTTGAAGTCCATAACATTACCAATAGGACTTTACGGTCTCAAATTAACACTGATCCAAGATCACGTGCTAAGCATGGAAAACTAGAGGCGACGTCTCACGTCTAGATTCCTATCCTTTTAGTACTTATCTTTCATTTGACGAAAACAATTTTCGAAATCGAAAGCCTCGATAACCTATGCTGGCTATCGGAAGGTTTCTAAATCATTTGGGAGAAAACCTTTTCTTTTGAAAATCCTTTATAAAACATTTTTGAAACACTTTTAACTTTGAAAATCCCCAATAGGATATTGTAAAATATTTTCGAAAGTTTTCACTTAAAACACATAGTTCGAAAAGGATTTTTCTTTTGTATAACAATAGTACACCAAAATCATTTCAACATTTAAAACAAATATTTTAAGTTTAAAGAGCTTTTGGAAAAGAACACCAATCCCTTCATCTACAAAGCTTATTAAGGTTTTTAATCCTTATTATGGTTGAGCACAGACGCACGTCTGGCTTAGCAAACTTTCAATCAACAACAGTATATATATCATCAGTGTAAAGCTAATATCACAGTTGAAAGCAGTTCATCACATATATGCATTATATCATTTAGAACAAGTACAAATCAACATCAGATAATAGCACAACAGTTCAAGTACATTAGATAATCAAGTAAGCTCAATCAACATGTAAATATCCAATTAAACACATACACACATGCATACAGTTATTGAATATCCCTAGGCAAACTCCCCTTACCTTTGAAGACAAGTAAAGGATCCTCGTCTTAATGCTCACGTTAGCTCATCTCTACTCCATTAAGCAAGCATAGTCGTGTCCAATCGTCTCAGAGAGTAATTCCAATAACGCGCAACAACCATAAATCAAGAAGTTAATTTCACATGATCAAACACACATCCTAACTTAATCTAAACACTTAATCTAATTACCAAACAAGGTTATTTTTAAAGAAAATTATGTTTGAAGCTCACGCTTCCTAATACCCTTTTAGAAAACTTTGTTTTGATTAAAAGATCTTGAAAAAGAACTTTGGAAATCATCCATTAAGAGTCCTAATTACACTAAATCATAATTAATTTCATAGAAACATACCCAAATTCAAATAAAATCAAATTGGGGGTTTAGGGTTCATTATTAAAATTTAGGGGGAACTCAGAATAATGAAATTCGTTTAGGGAAACACAAACTCACAGTCCCAATCTCCTAAAACAACCTTAAATTTCAAGTTTAAAATCTGAAATTAAAGGGTTAGGGTTAGGGTTTCAAAAATCAGATTTGGGGTTTTTCAACTAGAAGAGGTTATGGTGAAAACTCACCCAAGATGAAAAGCAAAAGAACATGGTGGCTGCCTTGCTGGCCGGCGAGACGGCAGCGGCTGAGGACGGCGGCAGATCGAGGTTCTACAACAACCATGGACAAAAGAGATGAGAGAAAACATAAAAGAAGGAGATTCAACACTTAAGGGTGGTAGAACCACCATGAACGGCGGTTAAGGGAGCTTACCGCGGCGAAGCTTGCGGCAGTTTCGAAGCAGAACGGTGGCGGTGCCATTTCGCTGTTCCGGCGATGTGTACAGGGACGCGAGACGCGTTGTCTCCTCCTTGTGCGACGACTGAGCGGCGGCCGGCTGGGTTGTGCAGGGGCGGCTCGTGGCGGCTAGAGAGAAGGAAGGAGGAGGGTGAAGTTTGGAAGAGGAAGATGGCGTGAGAAGGAAGAAGAAAGAAATAAAGAAAGAAAGAAGGAGAAGAAGCAGAGAAGAAACGTGAAAAAGAGAGAGATTTGCGTCGAGTGAGTGAGAGAAAAGAGAAAAACTTTAAGTTTTTATACTAATTATTTAGTAATAGGTACAAAATGAGTGATAAATATTAGGCCTAAAATAAACATGTTTTTACTTTTTAGAATATAAAAATAAAGATTGATAAGGATATGTTTTCGAAATTCAAGTTAGAGTAAAGAATAATAGTTGAACTGATCCACTAAGAAAATACTCAGTCCAAAATTTAATCTCCGATAATTGTCAAACCAAAATATTTTTAACTCTCAAATTAAATAGAATAGGAATATGAAAATGCTTTTCTCTTAATCATATTATTTAAAATATTTTTCTGTACTGGTATAATAGTGACAATAACGTAAATTATTGTCTAGTAAACGTGCATTCACTGAAATAAGTCAGTGCTAACGCACTTAATAAAATAATTTGAAGAGAGTAATTTAATTACTCAAACCAAACCACCTAACATAATAAACAAAATCATCCAAATAAAATAATTAATCCTAGGTGTAAAAACTAGGGTGTTACATGATGTAGTTTTTATTTTAATAGGTTTGGAGAAGGTTTGTATGCTCCCAGCACACACATCACTTACACTTATTTCACACACTTTTAGCTTTATACTCGAGCTTGTGAGCTTAAGGATTAGGCGGTGTGTCGACATTATCATTGAAGAGGTCTTGTACCCCTCTAATATTTGTCGATTCACCACTCAGGTTGTACCCGATATCATGGGATGGTCATATTGAGAGGGTTTATCCCTACTTGTGACTAGACTCATGAGTCAGATCCTTATCTTTTGGGATAGGGGCAATCTGAGGACCATGATTTTAGAAGTCTAGACCCTACCCAATTTCACTGATAAAACAAACTTTGGGGCCAGCCTGTTAAAGTCAGGACTTTAGGTGTGTCAACCCTAAATCTTAGGACACAAAGGGAGCATTTTTTTTCTCTTTACCCATCTTCATGTCTTTTCTTTCATTTTGGTAAAAAAATATCCACATTTTTATTTATTTTCTAAAATAAAAATTGATTTGCACAAGTCCTTTTTTTTTACAAAAAAAAAAAAAACTTGTTTTTCATATTTCTGTAACTCATATTTTTGTAAATAAAAAAAAAGGACTTGTGTGAATCAATTTTTTGTAACTCATCCACATTTCCTGTAAAGGAATAAAAAAGGATTATTCATCTTTTTTCATGCATCTCATGCATTAATTAAATTTTTTTTTTTTGAGTCAGTACTATAACGCCCCGATTTCTGTGTCTTTCTATATCAGTAAATACAAAATTATATGTGCTTATTTTTATTAAAATCCAGAGGATGATTTTAGATAGACTAAAAATCATTTTCTTGTGTTATCATACCGTATAAAGTCATGGTTAAAGTTTCGTTGAAAACTCAAACGGAAGACGGTCTGCGTTTTCACTGACAGTAAAAGTTTACTGAGCAGAAAACCTAATTTTGACCTGTGAACGAAACGGTTAGTGTTTTTATCATGTTTCTTTCAACTTAGGTTATTTTGAAAATTTACGTTCGAAAATAAAATATAATATTTAATTCGGGTGAAAACATTGAAAACTACGATCGGAAGTGCAACCGGATACGAAATGGAGCAGATTAGGGAGCACAAAAGGAGTGAAGTGACATGAGGGGATGTGATTGACAAGGGTTATGACACACTCAAAAAGTACCATCATTACACTTTTTCAAATTATATCATATTCTAATAAAAAAAACCCATTTTTCTTCACTTTTACCCACCAAACACCTCCTTAACTCCAAACTTGCTCTCCAAGCTCACTCTTCCTCCCTCTTCACGCCACTCTCCCTCCTTCACTCTATAAATACCCACTTTATTTCATCTCATCCATTTTCTTCTTCTTCTCCATTCTTACTTCATGTTTCTAACACTTAAAGCTTCCATTTTTATTCATTTTCAAGCTTCAAGCTTTCACAAGTTTTCTTCCTAGCTTCAAGGGTAACTCTCACATGCTCTTCTTTTTCAAATCTTGCTTTTATTTCATGAGTTTACTCTATGTTTTCTTAAAATGTTCTTAAAGCTCTCTTACCTTCTAAAATCTCTAGAAAATTAAAGAAAAATCCGTTTGAGTTGAAACCAATTTCTATGAACTCTTAATGATCTTTACTATCATAATCTAAGAGCTTGCATCAAACAAAAATTTCTAGCCTATTTATCCAAGGATGGCCAAACCTAGTAGGTTTCGGACCTAGGATGTTTTGTTTCAACTTTTCAAATATGATCATGGATTTGAGCTTCTTAGTACCTTTTAATACTAAATCCAAGAGCTTGAAAAGTTTGAAAATTTCTAGCCTATTTTTAAGGAAAAGGCTGAGACCCTAAGCTAGTGACTTAGAGGAGTTTTGTTCAATCTTTGAAAAATGATCGTTGATTATGAATCTCTAACACTTAAGGATCATTAATCCATGAGTGGTATGATTTTTGAAAATCTCAAACCCTAATATTTTGAGAAGGCCGAACCTAGACCTTGAGAGTCTAGTGTTCTTGGTTGATTTTTAACTTGTGGTATTGTGTTGGTATCTTTAGACTTTGATAGCGAAGCAAGCGAGGACGTTTGTGGTTCGTTACTTCAAACACCAAGCAATTTTACCTTCACCAAAGGTAAGAGGGGACAGCATGAGGGATACTCAATAACTGTGTGCATGTGTTTATATGAACTGTTGATTTACTTGAATTCAGTTAGAACGTTTGAATCAATGTTTGAATGACTGGTATATTTGGAATGTTATGGTAATTGTCTGTTAGTTGTTTTATTACTTGATTATTTACTGGATTAAAGTGTTATGAAACATGTATGACATGAACTGTTATTAACTGTTATATTGTTGACTGTTATTATTTTGATGTTTGATTGATACCTGATAAGCCTGACATTTGTTGGGTCTCAAATAATGATAAGATTAAAAGCTTTGATAAGATTTAAGAAAATCTATAAAAAAAAAGGATGATATTTTGGTGATTTCTTTGATTAAAGAATGTGGTTTGGAAAGGAATAATTCACGTAAGGTCATTATTTTTTAAAGATCATGAGAATTTTTAGAACACTTGTTAAAAATATTTTCAAGATAAAAAGGAAATCATTTCCTTATGAATAAAGATTTTCGCATAAGAGAAAACCATTTAGAAAATATATGTTTTATGGAGGAAAAAAGCCTTTGGAAAATATTTGACTTTATTTAGAAATGAATTTATGGAAAGGATTTCAAGAAAAAATGGATTTCTCATAATATTTTACAAATGATTTTCCAAATGAAAAGATTTTATATAAAACTGTTTTCGAAAATATTCCGGTAACTTGGATAAGTTACCGAGCCTTTTATTTTGTATTTGTGTTTCACTGAACGAAAAGTAAGAAACATGTTAAAAGTGGATCTAGTTTGCGAGACGTCGCTTCTAGTGTCTTATAATTACACGTAGATCTTTGATCCGTGTCCCGATATTATGGACTGGATGTCCTACTCACATGGTGAGACAACGATTTTAAAGATGAATGATGTTTTCTATGACCACAAGCCCAAGATTGGTGCATCGATTTAAAGCATTGTGATTGAGCACTCAGACTGCGTGTCCTGTGTTGATGTTGGATAATTTCAAATAATGAAATTTATGAATAGTCGTTAGCTTTTAAGCTTCGACGGTGAAAGAGAATGATCACAAAGAAAATCTGTGTAAAATGAAAGGTTTTCTCATGCATTACTTCCTTTGGCAGACGTACCTGTTATTCTGAATGGCCTGATAAATGAGGCATTTGAGATGATGTTATTCTGAATGACCTGATAAATGAGGCATTCGAGACAATGTTTATTCTGGATGCCTTAGTGCACGAGGTGTCCGAGATGATGTGCCCGTGTGGCAATTGAGCCTGATCAACTCCTTATTATTCAACGATGAAAAGGTGATGATATCTCGTGAGATTAAGATAGAGCCTGAATATTTAAGTGTCATGCATGCTTTTATAAAAGCTGACTGTGCGGGAATGAGACCCCTTGATATTATACGTGTTTATTTCTGATAAATTATATGGTAAATGTTTAATATGCTTATATGATGCATGTATCATGCATATGGTTATTGTGATCTTCCATATATTGGTATCTCACTCTTGCATATTCTTTTGTTGTTTCCTCCCCTATATGGACTTGTTATATATATGAGTTTAGATGGATCCCAATATCCCCCTGGCACCTGCGGGAGTGTGGACCCTAACTTTTGAGAATGCTCATCTTGCGGCTGCGTGGGTAATTCATCCGGGATCCCACACCGCTACTTATACCGGGCCGGTGACTTCTCTTGAGGGACCAGCAGAAGGCGGACCACAACATAGAGTAGAGACAGTGGAGTCGGTGAGGATATCGCTACCACCTATATGGTACTATCTCAAGTGTTTGGCCGATCAGGGGCTGTTGCATGAGCATCCATCTCTTTGGGTGCCCTTACCGGGTGTCGTTCCTGCATCACCACCGGAAGAGGATTCGAAGGAGTTCTTTGAGGACGACGAGGAGCTGGAGTATATGGTAGCTGACGATGATGAGCCGGAGCATGCTGCACTAGATGACAAAGATGATGAACCGAACTACGTGGTACTCGATGACGATGAAGATTTTGACTCCCCTGATGAGGGAGGAGACGTCATTGATCTTTAGCCCACTTCATCTTCTGGGAGTGGGGGTACTGTTTCTGGCCTCCCTAATGGCTACTTATAGATTGACCAGCTGTAGGTGTATTTTGGGGTAGTGTATCCTTGTCTGGCTTATTTCTAGCTTCTGGGAGTCAAGGTGTTTGGAAATGTGGTTTCGGACCTTTTTGATTCTGTTAATACTATGTTCCTCACTGCTTTTCCTAATTCTACTAATGGCCTGTTCCTGTAAAGGCCTTATGATTACGTTGTAACTGAGTACTTATGCTACTGCTGTTAATGTTCACATATATGTGTGTTTTCGTTATTCATGTTCTGAGTATTCATCCATATTGAATAAAAATAACATTTCATCACTATTTTAGTATACTTATTTAATAAGAAATTATTATTTTCCGAAAGTAACCAGCAATTTAATGAATTTTGTTTCCGCAATGGATAACCATGTGACGCCAAGTTTCGAGTGTTACAATTATAAAGAAATAAAAAATCATTCTCAAGCATTGCATGCAACAATTACTTTTTAAGTGAATCTCATCATAAAAAAAATTAATTAAAAGAAAAAACATTCAACTCATGCATTCATTACAAAAAAAAAATCATTCATCTCAAGCATTTATAAAAATAAAAAAATGATTCATCTAAAAAATAAGAAGCACATCTCATGCATTGCTATTTTGGTAAAAAGAAGTACCTTCACGCATCTCATGCATAAAAAATAAAAAATTGGGTCAATATGAAAAAATATTTTCCACGCATCTCATGTATTAATACCTTTTTGGGTCAAAAAAAAAAATCTTTCATGCATCTCATATACTCATTTCTTTTTAAGTTGAAAATTTAATATTAAGAAAAATTCATTCCATCATTTCATGCATTGTGCTCCTTTCTTGGAGAAAGTTGAACCACTGCGCTTTCAATGGAAAAGAATGTCATCAATCAAACCTGGGATCATGTGGTGGAACAGGAAACAAGACTTGCTCAGGTGACCGAAAAGTGTGGGTCACAACCTTTTGCCTAATCATAGAGGTTCGGATGTCAATGCCATAGAGGGTTTCAAGTAGTCCTGCAGAAGTCATGTGACGTACGTTCAGGCTCTTATGAGGTGATCTTCTGAGAAGAGTCAATACTTTATGATCTCCATCTTGAAAATTTCTGAGCAACCGAAGCTAGTTTTGTTTATCATCGATTTACCATGAAACGATGGTTACGTTGTATTCTACCATGAGATACTTGAACCAAGTTCACTTTATTGGAGCATTAATGTAATGGATTTGCATGCATACCTTGTCTTATCCTTTCTTTACATTTCCATCCACATCATTATGTTTCTCTCCTTTATCGAATCATATCTCATCATTTTTTATTCTCCAAGTACCTTTTTGGTTTGGTTAATAAGGCCCACTTTCTTGAAGGTTCTTTGTGTCATCAATGAAGCCCACATATGCCCATGTCTTTTTTTAAAAAAAAAAGAGAAAAAAAGAGAGGAGCAAATAAATAAATACTTGGTGAGCACCATCTTTTTGTCTCTCAAATAAAGTTTTCAAATAAGCAATCATGAATTGAAATGAAGATTGGCCATCTTTCTTTATCCTTAACAAAATATCATGATTACCCCTAGTTACCCCTTTTGAGCCTGAAATTTTTCTTCAATTAACCTTGGACAAGGATCACACCCTAAACAAGGGGAAAGCAAGAAGGAAATGGTGATCATGAAGCATAAAATGAAAAAAAAAAAAAGAAGGAACAAAAATAAAGATGGAGAAAGAAAGAAGATAAAAAAAACTTCATGCAAATGCAAAAAAAAAAAAAGAGAAGAAATAAAAAGGAAAGTTAGCGGAAAGCAAATATTCTCAAAAATCCAAGAAAAAAGGCATGGATCCTTGGTCCTTTTCAACCCTAAAAGCACTTTGTTTGAGGCTTATATCCTTTCTTCCACGACCCTCAACCATTGGCCACGTTACAAGCCTCAAAAAGTCCATTCTGATCAATGAATGATTGCTATTTTCTATCAACTGAGATAAAAGTTTGTGCTCTTCTAAGTTCTTAATTAATTGCTCCTTAAAAAAATTATAAAAAAAAAGAAAAAAAATAAAAAAGAAAGCTCGCTAGGCTGAAAATCGTCAAGGGCAGTCTAAGCAAAAGTTAGGGCAAGATCTACATGGGGCAAAACTATGCTTTCAAGGGCCTTATCCTAGAGAATTTCCATTATTGGATACCCTACACTAGGGCAGCACCATTCTCAAGTTTTCCTTATCAAGTGCCCTACACTGGGGCAGCATCTTTCTGGGAACCCTACACTAGGGCCACTCAATTATCAAGAGACTTGTTCTAAGGCAAATTTGTTCCCAAGAACCATATGTCGAGCCAATCGCCATGATCAAATCAATCGAAACTGGGGCAACACCCTTCTGATCTTCATATCACCTCTTGTGCATCTTGCTTCATTTCTGTTCTTTTGAATACCATTTAAGTTGTCAAACTTCCGACACAAATCGAGAAGTTGTTCATGCCATATTGTCCTTTCTTGTCATACTTTTGAATCCATGCAAGTTTGTTACATGATGCTTTAGGTAAGGTAAACATGAGTTCAACTGTACAATTTAACCATCCAATGGTAAATCTTTTATGAACAACTTTGGTCAGAAGAAATCTGAATACCAGGAAGAAAATGGCGTCATTAATTGGCAATTCAGGCAAGAATATTGATCCTCACAAATAAGGGTGCCAAAATTGTCCACACCCCAAAAAAGAAAAGAAAAGAGGAAAAAATTAAAATCAAAAAAAGAGAAGAAAAAAAGTAAATAAAAAAGGCTCGCTAGACTGAAAGACTGAAAAGGCAGTCTGGGCAAAAGTTAGAGCAACCCGATAGGTTGAAAACTCACAAAAAGCGACCTACGCAAAAAATTAGGGTTAAATGCATGCTAAGTACAAGAAGTCTCATCAAACTGGGGCAGTTTAAGAGGACAAGTCATGAACGCTCCCAATACATGATGACTGGGGAAAATCACATCCTTGAAGATTGATCAGATAATTTCATCCATTGGGTAATCATTACAAAGAAGCATATCTCAACGAAGAAGCAAAACATCATTTGAGCAAGCAAGCAGTCTCACTCTACCTCATCCTTAAGCTTGGCAGCATCAACACTTTGAGGAGTCAAGGATCATACAAAAACCTTGTAAATAAAAAATAAAAAAACAATTACAGTTTTCATCAAAGCATATCATGCATCATGCATAAAAAATAACCAAGGTTTTCATCAATCATAAAAAGCATCTCATGCATCACACATTAAAAAAATTATCACAGTTTTCATCAGTCATAAAAGAACATCTCTTACATCATGCATTGTCTCATCTTGTCATGCATCAACAAGTCAACATCTTTGTAGTGCATTTGTTCGGCTTTCGTGGGCACAGGACCCCAAAAGTCATGTCTTGTTAGCTTTAGCAGGCATAGGGCCTCATAAGCTTCTTGTGTGTTTTCATTTAGCTTTAACGGGCATAGGGCCCATAAGCTATTGTCTTTGGTTACCTTTAACAAGCATAGGGTCTGGCAAGCTTTTTTTATCTTCAACCTTCGACGGGTACCAGACCCCGTAAGCTCTTTTTGCTTTCAAGCTTCAGCAGGTACCAGACCCCGTAAGCTCTTTTTGTTTTCAAGCTTCGACGAGTACCAGACCCCGTAGGCTCTTTTTGTTTTCAAGCTTCGACGGGTACCATACCCCGTAAGATATTTTATCCTTTTTCCAAGCTTCAGCGGGTACCAGACTCTGTAAGCTCTTTTATTCTTTTTTCAAGCTTCGGCGGGTACCAGACCCCGTAAGCTCTTTTTGCTTTCAAGCTTCGGAAGGTACCATACCCCGTAAGCTCTTTTATCATGTTTCCAAGCTTCGATGGGTACCAGACCCTATAAGCTCTTTTTGTTTTCAAGCCTCAGCGAGTACCAGACCCCGTAAGTTCTTTTTATTTTTAAGCTTACACAGTTACCATACCCCGTAAGCTATTTTATCCTTTTTCCAAGCTTCGGCGGGTACCAGACTCTGTAAGCTCTTTTTGTTTTCAAGCTTCGGCGGGTAATCCACCCCATAAGCTCTTTTATCTTTCAGTTCAAGCTTCTGATGGGCAATCCACCCCGTAAGCTCTTTTATCTTTCTATCAAGCTTCTGACGGGTAATCCTCCTTGTAAGCTTTTTATCATTCAGTTCGAACTTCTGACGGACAATCCACCCCTTAAGCTCTTTTATCTTTCTGTTCGAGCTTCTGACAAGCGATAAGCTATTTTATCTTCTGTTCGAGCTTCTGACGGGTAATGCACCCCGTAAACTCTTTTATCTTTCAGTTCGAGTTTCTGACGGGAAATCCACCTCGTATGCTCTCTTATCTTTCTGTTCGAGCTTCTGACGGGCAATCCACCCCGTAAGCTCTTTTATCTTTCTGTTCGAGCTTCTGACGGGTAATCAACCCCGTAAGCTATTTATCTTTGGTTTTTTAAGCTCAGCAGGAAATCCACCGTGCAAGCTTTATGTGTAAACCTCAGTGGGCAATCCAACCCGTTGATTCTTTACAGGAAATCCTTTTGGAGTCACATGTCATTTTGCTTGTCAATGTACCTCGGACAAAATTGGAGTTCTTGTCTTTACAAGTTCCTTATAACGATAATTGGTTAACTACGGTTACACCAATTATCTACTAAGAAACAAGTAAAGAGGGGCAGCTGTGAACACCTAATTTTGTCCGGATGTTTTCTTTTTTAATTAATATTTTGAAAATAAAAAATTGCAAAAAAAAAGAGATAATAAATAATATATATATATATATATATATATATATATATATATATATATATATATTGTTTTGGTCATTTCTCTTGACCCATTACATGATCACACTTAGCCCAATTTTTTTTAGTTACAAGTTTTTTGTTGAGCCCAACATCCAAGCCCAAGTGAAAAGACATTAATAAAACAAACAAAAAACAAAAAAACAAAAACAAATGATTTTCTGGAAGTTAAGTATTATGTCCACTGTGTTTTGTCCATCCCCATCGTAGCTCTTCTCAGTGCACAAGACTCAAGAGCATAGACTCCCATTTTTGGGTAGTTTTCAGAACTTGGAGAAGAGTATTTTGCTTATCAGAGGAAGGAAGTACCCTATCAATGGTCTCTTTCCTACACAGCTGGCCTGAGACATTTTGTCATTTTTCTTCACTGGTTTTTGCTTTTAGTTGGACACAACATGTGAATAAAGAGGGCGTGAAAAAGAAAAGGAGGAACATTAGAACGGAGATTAAAGAAATCCCTCCCTAACCTCTGTCAACAACAATGGTGAAAACCTTCTAACCACCCTTCACCTTCATTTCCACTCAAGTGCCTCATCCCCATAACCACCACACCACTCACAGAACCTCCCCTCAACAGCAAAAGCTAACATAACTACTTCAACCCACACAAAAACCAAAAAATAACAAAACAGAAAATATTCAAAAAAAATTTGAACCAGATCTCTCCCATTCATGTTCCACCTAAAGCCACCACACCAGATCCTTCCTCCCCACATCGTCCCTCGTCGGCGCCGTTAGCTCCACCATCGCCGCCACGAGTCATTGGTCCTAGATCCACAACAAAACCCACCGTTTCCGCCATCCTAGCCTTGCTCGCTGCCCGTTTCAGCCTCGCGGCCTCTGTCCGCCTAGAACGCGTCCAGTTGCAGCGTCATCACCGCTCGCGTCTTCCCTCACCGCCGTTGTTCGCGGATCTGCTCAGATCGCCGCTGCTTCGAACGCGTCGCTCACAGACCACCACTGCCATCGTCCAGACACACGCCCGCCGTTGCTCGCCCGCCTGACTCGTGCTGCTCGCCGTCCACCGCGTCTCTTCCGCCATCTTGCTCACCACTTCGGTCCTTTCCTCTCTTTGTTCTGCTAACGTGATTTTTTTCTACTTTTCCTATTATGATCTTTATTTTAGTCTTTGTTTTAGTTTTACCTTTTTATTTTATTTTTACTTTTTGGTCATATTTCAGCTTCAGGATGTTTGGGTTAGGGCTGTCCATTTGGTTGTTGGATCAAAGCTGATTGGCCCATTTCCAAAATAAAAACAAAGTAAAAAAAAAAAGGCGTTTATGAATTTGGGCTTGAAATGTTGCATAGCTAAACAATTTTTTGAACAAAAAATGAAAAAATAGAAAAACTTAAAAAATATTTTCAATCCTTGATTTAAATAAAAAAAAGGTATGCTAAAACAAATTTTGAAATAAAAAATCATTTTTTTAATTCACGCAACAATCTACGATGTTGATGTATGATTTTTCGTCCTCAAGTGGCGTATGAATTGTAAGGGTTTATCGTATAGCACTACTATCTTGGACCCTGTGCAAAAGTGAATTTATTTTGAAATAAAAACCTTTTTCCATAAATAAAAATGTTCAAATCCCTTTTTTTAAAATTAAAATCAACCAACCAATCAAACATTTTCTTAAGAACTACGTGGTTTTGAGTTTTCCATCGCACATGGGAATATGTAGGAGCAGAATCAATCATTCTGTCAAGACAAAACTAATTTTTCCTTAATTTAGTGTCTTCTTTTATTTGTGAATAGCAAATTAAAATATTTAAATTTATATTATTTAGGGATGCTCTATGGACACGGTGACATGTTCAATCCCTTAGATTTGAGGTTGCCCTGTGGACTTATGTCCCACGTTTAATCTCATTTAGGTGTATCAAAAATAATTTTTTAAAAATTCAAAATCGATGAATAAATACAAAATATTAAAAAAAATAAAAATAATTCTTTCTTGTAAATAATTTTTGGGGTAAAATAAATATTAAAAAAGTTATTAATTTTTTTTTTTTTGCACAATTAACTTGAGGTACCATTTTTAAACGGGCGGTGTAGGGTGCTAATACCTTCCCTATTCGTAACCGACTCCCGAACTCAAATCTCTACCTTCTTTTTTAAAGAAAATAAATGGTTTTTCCAATGTTTTTCCCAAATAAAATATTGTTGGCGACTCCTTTGTTGTTACCATATTTTCGCGGCTCCCGGACGGGACGGTCGCGACACCCCCAACCACAAGAACCTTACTCTTTCCCATTGCAACACTCATGTAGTTATTTTCCCACGACGATGCGATCATGGCGGAGGTGAATACCGCGAACGACGACATGGAAGGAGAGCTCACTGATGCAGCAACTCTGGTGGTCGTCCCAGAGCATGACCTTGTTGGGAAGGAAATGAGGGTGGGAATCGCAGTCTACAAGAGCGAGGATGTTGGATTGGAAGAGCATCTCGACGTGACCGATGCTGGATGCGGCGAAGTCGTGGCCGAAGAACTCGTAGAAGAGGTAGACGAGGAAGCCGGAGTCTGTGGCGACGGCGAAGTGGGAATGATATTGGTTGAAGGAGAGTTGGAGGAGCGAGGTGTTGAGTTCTGGAGGGGAGGTGGCTACCGAGGAAAGGGGCGGAGGAAGGGGAGAAGGAAAAGGGAGAAATTTTTTTAGGTGTGCACAAGACTATCATAAGATCCCATGAAAGAAGGAATATCAAGCCATTTATTTCATTTATCTTTAATCATACGGTTACAATTAACTTGTGCATGGTGGGGGTACCTATCCCTTTTGTGCACCGTAGAATTTGCCTATGTTGTCAATGTATCTCGCCCAATTCTTCCAAAAAAAAAAGTCATAACCGTAGAACCCAGCTTAGATTTTGTTTCCACTCTCTTGGTTTTCCATTGTAACTTGTGGTATATTTCTTTTTCAATAATCTTAATTATATTTTATTTCCTTTCAATTTCAATCATTCGTGGGAACAATGTCGTTTTCTCTTTTAAAAATTGTTTGAAATGTGATTTAAAATTTCAGCTCGTGAAAAAATAGGTGAAATATGACCAATAGTAGGGGATCAAAGGTGCAATAAAGCCTATTGATTATGCAAAGTTAAAAAAAGTGGTCGGTTTCCACTATTTGTAAAAAAAATGAATATCAAAGTCGCATTTTTATTTTTTTTTTACACTTTTGTTTATTATGTTTTCTTTTTCATCCGCTTATTTTGCTATAAGAAATTTTATACACTCATAATTGTAAATAATTGCATAACATAAAAGGGTGTAATGGAATAATTCTTGTGTATTGAAAATGGTCACGGTACAGTTACATAAATAAGATTACAAAAGTAACGGAAAAAATAGAAAGTAATTCAAATGTACAACAAGATAAAAATAAGGCTAGAATCAAGTGAATTAAGTATAGCAACATATCAGGCTAGGATCAAATATGTGATAGCAAATCAACATAGGATCAAGTATATGCTGCGGGATTTGCTGCCAAAGATATGCTCCTGATAACACTTTCCCTCAAGATAGGGTGTGTAAGTTGAATAACCCCATCTTGGCCTTTAGTCGCAGAAACTAATCTTTGCCTAAGGGCTTGGTAAGCAAATCAGTAATTTGATCTGCAGAACTGATCTTCAAAGTGTTAATTAGGCCAGAAGTAATCTTTTTCACGAATAACATGTTAATCAATTTCTATGTGTTTAATGCGTTCGTGAAACACCGGATTAGAGGCGATATGAAGCGTGGATTGGTTATCATAAAACAACGGTAGGTGCAGAACAAGTAAGACCAATATCATTCAAGAGGTATGAGATCCAAGTAATTTCACAAGTTGCATTGACCATTTCTCTATATTCCGCTTCTGCAGAGGAACGAGAAACTACACTCTGTTTCTTTGTCTTCCATGAGATTATACCAGGACCCAGAAAAAATGCAATACCCAATAGTAGAGCGTCGAGTGGTAGGACAACTAGCCCAATCAGAATCACAATAGCCTTGGAGAGATAAATCTGAATCGAAGGGGAAGAAAAGGCCTTGACCATGTGTGGTCTTTAGATAACGAAGAAGACGAATAGCAACATTCATGTATGGTTACCGAGGAGCATGCATGAATTGACCTAAAATATTAACAGGGAAAGTGATATCAGGACGTGTAACAGTGAGATAAATAAAAAGACCACTGACAATCATTTGTGGTTATCGAGGAGCATGCATGGGGAAGTCTACGTGTTTGGTAACAGTAACACCACTATCAGAAATGATGTCAAGCGCATACTGTCATTGTGATAAAAAAAAAAGCCTGCTTTGATTTTGCAACTTCAATACCCAAAAAATACTTTAAGCGTCCCAAGTCCTTAATTTTGAAATGTTTATGTAATAGGTCATTAACCAACCTTATAAGAACTAAATCTGAACCTGTGAGAACAATGTCATCAACATAAAGAAGTAGAAAAACAAAGCTAGATTCACGGTGCAAGCAAAAAAGGGATGAGTCAGATGTACTATGTGTAAAACCAAATTCAACATGGACTTTAGAAAATTTGGAATACCAATTTCGTGTTGCCTGTTTAAGACCATATAATGACTTTTGTAACTTACAAACCAGAGTCTCTCCCTGACGCCTGAAACCTAGTGGTAATTGCATATAGACATCTTCGTGCAAGTAACCATGTAAAAAGTATTATTGACGTCAAGTAGATAAAGGGGCCAATTTTTTGGCAGCAGCAACAGAAAGGAGGACTCGAACTATAACAAGTTTGTCAACAGGAGCAAAAGTATCAAAATAATCAACCCCTTCTATTTGAGTATAGCCTTTAGAAACCCATCACACTTTATACCTATCAATACTGCCATCAGAATTGCGTTTGATTTTGAATACACATCGGCAACCAATCGGTTTCTTCCCCGCTGTAGTGGGACTAAAGACCAAGTTCTGTTTTCACACAAGCCATCAATCTCAGATTGCATAGCATTGCGCCATTCCGGAAATTTCTTAGCCTCGGAGTATGATTTTGGCTCAGACTCAATAGCAATTGAAGAAAGAAATGAACGATGAGAAGAGCAGAAACGATGAGAAGATAAAAATTTACAAAGAGGATATGTTGCAAGTGGCGGTATATTCTGTTATAGCAGTTATTCTCTAACTAACAAAATTGTATTCTGTTTTTGGATTCTTTCTTTCTTCCCTCTGTTTTAGGAAGTCTCTTGTAATCTTTATATATTGAATGATAAAGTATATAAAGACACAACAGTGAGGTTTAGAACAAGACTTTGATTATAATTGCAATAGGCGAGTTAAAAAGGAATTTTTCATTCTCTAAGTGCTCGGGTGTAATTGGGATCAAAGGGTAGTGTGTGAAACCAAGGAGAGTTACAGGGAGAAGAAGAATATCATCTTCTTTATTGCTGTAATATTTGTTTCTGATTTAAACTGGACTGAAGCTGTGCTTAGTCCTGGAGACGTAGGCATCACTGTGGCCGAACTCCGTCATCAAATCCTTGGTGTGTTCTTTCCTTTATTATCAGTATTTTATGTTCTTTGAATTGGTTTTCTGTTCTCTGCATACACTGCATACTGTTGTTGGTTGTTTCTGGTTTTTACAGGGGTCTGCTACTATAACAACTGGTATCAGGAGCTTACAAGAAAGATTGATGGGAAGGACGAAATTCGATATCGACAAGTTTAATGGCAAAAATGACTTTTCTCTGTGGAGATTAAAGATGCGTGCATTGCTAGTTCACCAAGGCCTTGATGAAGCTTTGGAGGGAGAGAGGAAGCTGCCAAGCACATTAAGTGCTAAAGAAAGAACAGAACTGTTAAACAAGGCTCACAACGCCATTGTTCTGTGTCTTGAAGATAAAGTTCTTCAAGAAGTCTCTAAAGAAAAGTCCGCTGCGGCCATATGGTTGAAACTTGAAAATCTCTACATGACAAAGTCATTGGCGAATCGTCTATATCTCAAGCAGAAACTCTACACCTTGAAGATGCAGCCTGGAACCTCAATTGAAGATCACATGGATGAGTTCAATAGGTTAATTCTTTACCTAGAGAACATTGAAATAAAAATAGATGATGAAGATCAAGCATTACTGTTGATTCGATCACTGCCCAGCTCATACACCTTGCCGATGCCCTAGTGTATGGGAGAGTGACAGGCGGCGCGACGCGATGCGCGCGTGCGATTCCGGGAAGTGTACCGGACTGTCGCCAAGCAATAAAAGATATCGATCCCATAGAGACTGTGATCTCGAGTCGCAATTAATTTTCAAATTGGGTAAATCTGGACTATGTAAAAAGGATTTTTATATTTTGAAATGGTTTTGAATTTAGAGATAGATAAAACAGAATCAAATAAAACAGAAAACAAATCTTTTTGGTTTTTCAGATCTAAATGGGTTCCTAGGGATTTAGGTTACCAACAAGGTCGTTTATGTTGCTAACTTGATTACCCCTGTTAATTATCGAAATTGCCTTGAAGGCGAGTTTATCCTCTAATAGCTTAAGCTCCCTCTCGGGTTACAAAAGTCGTGCCCAATTGACCCAACCCCTACTCTCGTGGTAGTCGAACTCAGAATGGACCCTTTGCGTTTCGTGACAACTCGTTGATCCTCGAGGGACGGCTTCTAACTCTCGTGATTTCAGTCCCAAGTCTGACTCTATAGATCCGACACCTAAGTTCATCGCTAGGTTCCTCCTTAGAATGTCTAAGTCATGCAAATAAACCTAAGTTCACCGCTAGGTTCCTCCTTAGAATATCTACGTCTCGCAAATAAGCGGCCACCGAATTTACGAGTGATTAGAACACTAGAAATCAGATCTAAAGCAAATCGAAATTAACAAAGATATTACATCAAATTTACAACATATTCAAACCTCGGGCATAGCCCCAATCCCTAGAAACTAAGATACTACTCAAGCCTTGCCATGGAGATGACAAGCTTGGTTGACAACATCATGAAAATACAAATTCAGAGAAGAGAGGAGGAAGAAGAAGATAGATCCTAAAATGTAGCCTAAGTAGCAGCCCCTAAAGTCTATGTGTTGTTGTGTCCGTCTAGTCTGTGCCTTTGCCTCTGCCTTGATCCTTATTTATAGAGTTAGGAAGTTAGAATCCCAATCTAACTCAAATTCTGATCCAATTCAGTTGCTTCAGGTCCAAGTAATGCGCGTCACGGCCGTGATGGCCATCACGGCCAGGCCGTGACGGCTTCTGACTTGTGCAGTTCTTTAGGCTTATGAACTTTCGCGACGCGAGGCTTGAATTTTCCAGCTTGTCACGGTCGTGGTAGTTATTACGTCTAGCCCGTGACGGTCTCTGACTTGTGGGGGTTTTAGGTCACGGCCATGATGGTCATCACGGCCAGGCCGTGACAGACTCTGACTTCAGCCTTTCTTCCTTTTCAGTTTTTGCTCGATCATGGCCGTGATGGGCTCTGTTTGGCTCATTTTCTTCACTTTTCAAGCCCTATTTTCATCCAAACTCCATCATGGTTGATCTTGAGCATTTTACCCTTGATTTCTGCAAAACAACACCACACAAACCGCCTTACCCGTTCCAAAGGAAAATTAACCAAAAATCAAATTAAATATGCCTAAACTACATGAAAATGCATGCAACATGATAGACAAAGATGAGGTGAAATCACACTCATCAAATCACCCCAAGCTTAAGATTTTGCTTGTCCTCAAGCAATTATTAAGGCCAGAAGATATAAATAATCAAAGCATAGATAGTGAATCAAGAACCCTAGAAACTAATCCAAGTGACAGGCATATTTAATAATCACCCAAGAGACAATCGACTTCAAGTCCAATTAGAAGCTTAGGTTCATCAAATTCATATTCTCACTGATTCGGGCACTCTTCTCACCTCACTTAAATGTTCCAGGGTATATGACATTTCGCTCAATTTCCTCAAGGAAAGTACTCTACCATAGGCTTGACTATTAACCAAATCTCTACTTTATTAATGAAAACACATAAGAATCAAGAGGTCTTTTACTTTGGTTGTAATGTGGCCATGGGATTAATCGTTAGGTGGGGAAATCAAGAAAAGGGAAATTCAAGAAGGCTAAACAAATTATCAAACATTGCAAAGCATGACACCTTCTAAAATACCTTTTTTGGGCTTTGGTTTACTTTTCCACCTTTTTTTCTTTCTTTTTATTTTTATTTCTCACTTTCTTTTGTCATCCCCTTCTCCATTTTTTTTTTGTTTATTTCATTTCATTTATTTGGAGAAGGGGAGATTTTTCTAGCTCAAGAGAAATATTTTCTAATTTTCTCATCCCATACCTTTTCAAACTACCATTTTACCCTTTTGTAATACTTTAAAAGGTGCCATACCAAGCATTATTTATCAAAGCAATTCAAGGTACCAAGAAAAGTATTTTATTCTTTTAGGCTCAAAATTGGGCAACTAAGGGGTAGCATTTAATCAATCAAAGCTCGGGAGGCCGGAAAAATACCTAGTGCCTCAATCATTTTCAAAAATGTTTTCAAAAATTTTCAAGTTTCAAAATGGTTTCAAGTCAAGTTCTAGAGAATACAATCCAAGAGGAATTAAATCACTCTATCACAAGGAATGGGGTAGATTTAGTGAGTACCCCTTTTTGGCTCAAAATCTTACATTTAGTAGTTCAAAAATCAGTGAGAAACGCAAATCTTAGGAACCGCATGCTAATTATCAACTATCAAAAGATTATCTCAAGAATTTTTATTTTTAGCCTTGTCACAAGAATAATAAAAATTGGGTTCAAAAATTCACTATCTCAATTCATTTGGCATCAAGTTCTCACAATTGGATGCATATTCTAAGTGAGGGGCAATCTAGAGAATGTGATCATACCAAACTATGCCTATGTGAATGCAATATGAATGCAACAATGCAAATGCAAAAATAATAAAAATACCCCTACCCCAAGCTTAACACTTACATTGTCTCCAATGTAAATAATCAAGTCAGAGAGAGGAGAAAAATTGGAACAACTTACCGAGTTGGTAGCGGGTGTTGGCTCACATTCCAGTCATAACTTGGGTGGAAATAGCATCACGGCCGTGAGGCTCATCACGGGCAGGCCGTGGTGGCTTTTGACTTTATTAGTCCTTGCTCTTCTTGCTCTTCCTTCCTCTTTAACCTGAAAACACAAGACAAATCTATTAATTTATGATTTTTCACTCTTGATCTTCTCAAATTATTCAAGAGCTAAATTCAAAAACAAAAGAAAAAGGGAAAGAAAACTTGGGTTGCCTCCCAAGAAGCGCTTGTTTACGGTCCTAAGCTTGACCAAACTTCCTTCAATCAACCGGGGTCGACTGGGCGTAGAAGTGCCGGAACACTTCTCTTCCATGGAATTCCTTCAAAAAGCTGATTCTGCTCATATGGCCAGTTGCGCTTCCGCTTCGCTCTTTTCACTCGGAGCTTCCTGGCCTTACTCCCTTCCGGCGGAAGTTTTGTTTCCACATGGTAAGCAACTCCAACTCCATCACTACTGGGTGCATCATCAGCCATGCATATCTTCGGGGTTGCTTCCATGTTGAGCTCTTCTTTTACCACTGGAGACGTGATATCGATCCTGCACACATGGCTCTCAAAATGAGGGTTGTTATATGAGTTAGTAAATTCTAAATCGACCCTACCTTCCTCTACATTTAGAGAGAGTTTACCATTCCTTACATCTATTACTGCTCCAGCGGTGGCCAAGAATGGCCTTCCTAAAATGATGGGGAATTCAGAATTCCCTTTCATATCCAATACCAGGAAATCGGTAGTGATGAAGAATTTCCCTACCTTTACAGGAACGTTCTCTAGTATGCCTAGAGGAGTCCTAGTTGAGCCATCCGCAAATTGTAAGGAGAATTTTAATGGTCTCAACTCTTTCGTTCCCAACCTTTCCAAGATAGTGAGCGGCATCAAGCTCGCACTAGCCCCTAAGTCACATAAGGCTTGGTCGATTTGCACTTGTTTAATTGAGCAAGCGATAGAGAATCTACCTGGGTCTTTCAGTTTAGGAGGCATTTTAGTTTCTATATCTACTAGCTTTTTCCTGACCAACCTTTGTGGGAAAGGTATCGGGGGTTGGTACGGTGGTGGAGGGACATACTTTGGTTCTGGCTCTTCATCGTCGCTCATGTCCTCCTCCGGTTCCACGTCCTTTTCCCCCACCCCAAGCTTATCATCCCTCAAGTGTATGGCATTACAATGCTCAATGGGATTAGCTTCGGGTTGACCCTGGAACGTACCCTTACGTCTAGTGTATGTCTTTGGCTTGTTGGGCAATCCGGGTTTCTAGCATCTTGTTGTGGATGGCTAAGTTGTCTACCTTGGATGCTAGCTCTTTTATTGCCTCGTTTACTGCCCTGCCTTGCTGTCTAAACTCCTCATTTTGTTTTGTCTGAGTTTCGACAAAACTTTCCAATAAAGACTCGAGTTTAGACTGCTGTACCTGGGGATACCCCTGAGCGGGTTTCCTATTACCTTGGCCCTCTTGGTACTCATGGTTCAGAGTGTTGCTGTAGTTGCCGTAGGAGAGGTAAGGGTTGTTCTTCCTTTGGTTGTAGGGATTTGGGGGAGCATAATTGGGCAGCTTCGGGTTTGTGTCGTAGAAGTTGTGACAAGCATTCACTTGTTCCCCTGAAGCGCCGGATCCATGAGCAATTCCACGTGGGCACTCCATGATGTCGTGTCCCTGCATTCCACAAATCTCACAAACAAGGTTAGTAGCACCTATTGCACTCACATTAGCCCTTTCAAGCCGATCAAAACGTTTATTAAGTGAGTATATTTTTGACATTATAAGATCAGTGCTATTAACTTTAAACTTACCCCCCAAAATCTTGTTCGGGTTATTACCTCTTTCTGAACCCCATTGGTGGTAGTTGGTGGCCACGTTTTCAATGATGTTGAAGGCCTCAGTCAGAGGCCTATTCATAAATGCTCCACCAACTGCAGAATCAAGTGACACCTTCGAAGAGTAGTCCAATCCGTTGTAGAAGGTGTGCACCAGTAACCACCTCTCGAGTCCATGGTGTGGGAAAGACTCCAGCAGTCCCTTGTAGCGATCCCAAGCTTCTGATAAGGATTCTCCGTCTTTTTGGAAGAAGCCGGTGATCTGGGTTCGTATATAGGCCGTCTTGGATGAAGGGAAGAATTTTTCCAAGAACGCCTGTTCCAGTTGGTCCCAAGTAGACAAGGTGGTGGGGGGTATTTGCTCTAGCCAAGTCTTGCTTTTCCAGTCAGAGATGAGGGGAATAACCTTAAGCGTATAGTATCGACCGGTGCACCATGAATCCTAATTGCATCGGTGAACTCCAAGAATGTTTCTACGTGATCAGTCAGGTCCTCCAAGGGTAATCCTCCGAATTGGTGCTGCCTAATCATGTTGATTAGCATAGGCGGTATAGTGTAGTTCTCCGCCTCGATCTCTGGCCTGGCAATCCCAGTTCGCAAGCCTCTCGCATTTGGGGCTGCGTAGTCCTTCAACTATTTTGTATCCGGTTGATTCGCCATGAGTGGAACGGGGCTAACCTTTCTCCCTCTCTTTGTAGTCTCCTACGTCTGTGAAAGGTCCTCTCGATTTCTGGATCAACCTCACCAAGGCTCCCAAGACTTAGGGATCTTTGCATAAAACACACAGAGAGATGGATACACTAGAAGGAAAGAATTTTTTATTTTTATTTTTTTATTATTTTTTTCAAATATAAAAATTAAATAAAAAGAAAAGGTCCAGAAAATCAATTTAAAAATTAAATTGAGATTCGAAAACGCACAGTCACCGGCAACGGCGCCAAAAACTTGACAGGCGGCGTGACGCGATGCGTGCTTGCGATTCCGGCAAGTGTACCGGACTGTCGCCAAGCAACAAAAGATATCGATCCCACAGAGACTGTGATCTCGAGTCGCAATTAATTTTCAAATTGGGTAAATCTGGACTATGTAAAAAGGATTTTTATATTTTGAAATGGTTTTGAATTTAGAGATAGATAAAACAGAATCAAATAAAACAGAAAACAAATCTTTTTGGTTTTTCAGATCTAAATGGGTTCCTAGGGATTTAGGTTACCAACAAGGTCGTTTACGTTGCTAACTTGATTACCCCTGTTAATTATCGAAATTGCCTTGAAGGCGAGTTTATCCTCTAATAGCTTAAGCTCCCTCTCGGGTTACAAAAGTCGTGCCCAATTGACCCAACCCCTACTCTCGTGGTAGTCGAACTCAGAATGGACCCTTTGCGTTTCGTGACAACTCGTTGATCCTCGAGGGACGGCTTCTAACTCTCGTGATTTCAGTCCCAAGTCTGACTCTATAGATCCGACACCTAAGTTCACCGCTAGGTTCCTCCTTAGAATGTCTAAGTCATGCAAATAAACCTAAGTTCACCGCTAGGTTCCTCCTTAGAATATCTACGTCTCGCAAATAAGTGGCCGCCGAATTTACGAGTGATTAGAACACTAGAAATCAGATCTAAAGCAAATCGAAATTAACAAAGATATTACATCAAATTTACAACATATTCAAACCTCGGGCATAGCCCCAATCCCTAGAAACTAAGCTACTACTCAAGCCTTTCCATGGAGATGACAAGCTTGGTTGACAACATCATGAAAATACAAATTCAGAGAAGAGAGGAGGAAGAAGAAGATAGATCCTAAAATGTAGCCTAAGTAGCAGCCCCTAAAGTCTATGTGTTGTTGTGTCCGTCTAGTCTGTGCCTTTGCCTCTGCCTTGATCCTTATTTATAGAGTTGGGAAGTTAGAATCCCAATCTAACTCAAATTCTGATCCAATTCAGTTGCTTCATGTCCAAGTAATGCACGTCACGGTCGTGATGGCCATCACGGCCAGGCCGTGACGGCTTCTGACTTGTGCAGTTCTTTAGGCTTATGAACTTTCGCGACGCGAAAGCCTTCTCGCGACGCGAGACTTGAATTTTCCAGCTTGTCACGGCCGTGGTAGATATTACGTCTAGGCCGTGACGGTCTCTGACTTGTGGGGGTTTAAGGTCACGGCCGTGATGGTCATCACAGCCAAGCCGTGACAGACTCTGACTTCAGCCTTTCTTCCTTTTCAGTTTTTGCTCGATCATGGCCGTGATGGGCATCACGGCTAGGCCGTGATGGGATCTGTTTGGCTCATTTTCTTCACTTTTCAAGCCCTATTTTCATCCAAACTCCATCATGGTTGATCTTGAGCATTTTACCCTTGATTTCTGCAAAACAACACCACACAAACCGCCTTACCCGTTCCAAAGGAAAATTAACCAAAAATCAAATTAAATATGCCTAAACTACATGAAAATGCATGCAAAATGATAGACAAAGATGAGGTGAAATCACACTCATCAGAGAGAATCTTTGTCACTTGAAGAAGTACAAGTTGCTTTGATATCAAAGGAACTGAGCAAGAAGTCAGAAACTCAGGAAGCTGGTACTGGAGAAAGCCTCACCGCCAGGGGGAGGCAAGATAAGAAAGATCATAAAGGCAAGAATCGATCAAGATCAAAGTCCAAGAAGAAGTTGAAGTGTTTCTTGTGTCATAAAGAAGGACTGTCCAAATCAAAAATCCAGCAATAAGAAAATGAATGAAGACAAATGGGATGTCTCTATGGCATCAGATGGATACGAAAGTGTAGATGTCTTGGTGGCTGCTGAGTGCAAAGAAGAATCTGAGTGGGTAATGGACTCAGGGTGCTCCTTCCATATGTTCCCAAACAAACATTGGTTCTATGACTACCAACTGTTCGATGGGGGTCAAGTTGTGATGGGAAACAATGTAACATGTAAGGTTGTTGGTATAGGATCCATCAAACTGAAATTGGATGATGGAACTGAGAAGATGCTAACAAGAGTGAGGCATGTACCAGACTTAAAAAGAAATCTGATCACACTTGGAACCATGGAAGAATCTATTTTACCTTCAAAGTTGGAGATTCTATGCTGAAGGTAATAAAAGGATCTAGAGTAGTGATGAAGGGATACAGGAAGCATGGTCTCTATGTGTTGAAAGGGAACATTATCATTGGTAACTCATCTATTGCTGTTGACACAAGCATGAGCAAAGGAAATTTATGGCATAAAAGATTAGCACATATCAGTGAACGTGGTCTACAAGAACTAGAGAAACAAGGACTGCTATGTGGAGACAAAGTAGAAGGGTTGGAATTCTGTGAGCACTGTGTGTTTGGGAAGCAAACCAGGGTGAAGTTTAACACAAGAATCCATAGAACCAAGGGCAAGCTCGACTACATACATTTAGATCTTTGGGGGCCCTCTAGAACACTTACTCATGGAGGAAACATGTATTTTATTGCTTTTGTTGATGACTTTAGTAGGAAAGTTTGGATATACCTGTTAAAAAGCAAAGATGAAGCCTTTGAGACCTTTGTACAATGGAAAACCAGAATTGAAAATCAGTGTGATAGGAAAGTAAAGGCTTTAAGGACAGATAATGGTCTTGAATATTGTGGGGACTAGTTCAATAAATATTGCAAAGAACATTGCATTTATAGGAACAAGACTGTTAGGCACACACCCCAACAAAATGGTTTGGCTGAAAGATTAAATAGAACCTTGCTAGAAAGAGTAAGGTGTTTGTTGTCAAATGCTGGTCTTTCTAAACAGTTTTGGGGTGAAGTTGTCCACACAGCCTGTTATCTTATCAATAGAAGTCCATCAGCTGCCATTGATTTTAAAACTCCTCAAGAAATGTGTAATGGTAGTCCTGCTGATTACAGAAACCTGAAAATCTTTGGTTGCCCTGCCTATTACCATGTTAATGAGGGCAAGCTTGAACCAAGGGCAAAGAAAGGTTTGTTTATGGGGTATCCAGATGGAGTAAAAGGTTATAGGATATGGTGCTTTGAGAGTAAGAGATGCATCATAAGCAGGGATGTAACCTTTCATGAAGCTGACATGTTCAAACCTAGGCAAGGAACTGAAACAGCTAATGCTCAAGAGAAGTCAAGGCTTGAGGTGGAGCTAGAAGCAACAAGAGGCAAACAGAAAATTCTTGATGCTGATGATTCATAGGAACACGATACAGCAGAACAAATTGAAACTGACTCTGCTGATACATCAATCAATGACTATATCACTACAACATAATAGGCTTTTAATAACGCACCTTTAATAGCATTTCCGTGTGGAAATGCTATTAAAAGTGATGGGGGACTTTTAATAGCGTTTCCCTAAGGGAAACGCTATCTTAGGTATCACCTAAGATAGCGTTTCCGTGTGGAACCGCTATTAAAAGTGTCACTTAGGAAAAGATAGCGGTTCCACACGGAAACGCTATCTTAGGTCTTCCCAGTAAAATTAGACGCGCGCTCGGCCTTCCCTCTCTGTTTCTTCCTCATTTTCATTCTCTTTGTTTCCTTCCCACCGCATGCCATCTCTGTTGTCTTCCCTCACCTTCGCCATTGCTCGCCGCCGCTGCTACTCCGAAAGAGAAAGAACTTAAATCATACCATTGTAGTTTTAGTTTCACACTTTCATAGTTTAGAAAGAAAGTGTGTGTGTGTTCTGTGGAGTGGAAGATAACTGAAGCTCTAGAAGGAGACAACACAAGGAAGAAGATTGGAAACAAAGGGATACCCATTGTTTTTCTTCTTCAAGGAACCCCAATCTCGAACAACTTTGCTTGTCATTCGCGCGATTTGAATTGCAGATCTTCCGTGCTCGTTCTCATTTCACTTTGCTAGAGTTGAGACAGAGTTTGTTCTCGTTGCAAATCTGTGCTCTTCTTCGATTTGATTTAGGATAAGTTAATTCTTTACGCTGTGTTTATTTCCTCTGACATATTTGTGCTTATTTTTGCTCTTGTTTTTATCATCCATCTAAGCAAACTCATACACTTTGTTTGTTTAATGCGTTGTTGCAGCTTAAGAACTTGCTCTATATCTTGATATAGATTCCCAAGGGGTATTTAAGGTAATTTGAACTTATTTGAAACAAAGTTCCCTGAAGCTGCATCTATTATGTGAATTTGCTATAATAAAGATTCTGCACTATATTTAATGTTATTTTGCTACATGCTTTGGTGGATACTGTGAATTTGGTAATTTTTTTTCTTATTGTTCATTTTAACTTCTTATTTTTCATTTTGGCTATGTATCCACTGCTGAATTGTATGTAGTGTAAGCATAGTTGAGATGTTTAATATAGTAAGGGGTGTGGCTATAATCACTTTCAATTGTCTATTCACACTTTTCATTTTTGTGTTTTTTCACCATCATAAGGCTATTATTTCTCTCTATCAGTTGTTAGGTATTGTCCTTTTTAAGACATTGGATTTCTGGATTCCTGCCTCTATATGAATAAATGTCAATTTTTTGTTTTTGTTTTTTAGTTGATTGCTAGTGAAGTCATGTCTTACGAGTCTTGAGCTTCATTAATACCTTGCAAGGTGAAGCTTCTTGCTCGAGAAGTTTGTATTTTTAGGTGTTAAATCGTGAAATGCAAGACAAATTTGTTTGCCAATCTGTCCCTTTTTAAATATGATTAAGTCTCATACTAAGAGCTTCACACTCTGGCTCGGTCTGTGACACGATCACGGGCGCATTCCGGTTGAACCCGGTTCCAAGTTTGCAGCTTTAGTGGAACCCACTTCCAAGTTCACGATCTGTGTTCGGGTGATTTTCTATCATTTACAAATTTTATTTCGGACATTCTTAATATTTGTGGGAGTGTGTTTTTATCCAAGTTCACGATCTGTGTTCAAGGTTTTATTTTACTTGCTCTTTAATTTTCGGTTTGATTGGTGTTGAATGGAATGTGACTTGTTTGTGTGTCAATCATTATTTGAAAATATGAATATGGATTGACGGATTGACTTGTATGCATTTTGAACCTAATGCTTTCTGGTATCCTGTTTTGTTTTGTTTCAATGTTTTTCGGAATGTGAAGAATGGGTTCATATGTTTGTTTTTGTTGCTTCAGTTTGTTGATCCTTTCCCTTTATATATCATTTAATTTAATGTTTTGTGCTCAGATTTTGGTGTTTTTAGAGAGTAAGCAAGTTTGCCTTAGTCCTATGCCTAAGTCCTAGTTGTTATGGATCTCATCCAATGTGTATTGTGTATCCCCGATCGATGCCTTGATCCTTATTTATAGAAATTGGGAAGTTAGAGTCCCAAACCAACTCAAAATCTGATCTATTACGGTTTCTTGGGTCCAAGTAATGCGCGTCACGGCCGTGATGGCCATCACGGCCAGGCCGTGACGGTCTCTGTTATGGCCGTGAAGAATTTCACGGTACGGGCCGTGATGTGCTCGACTTGTGGTGGTTTTGGGTCACGGCCGTGATGGATATCACGGCCAGGCCGTGACGGTCTGTTATGGCCGTGAAGAATTTCACGGCTGGGCCATGATGTGCTCGACTTGTGGTGGTTTTGGGTCACGGTAGTGATGGATATCACGGCCAGGCGTGACGGACTCGACTTGACCTTTCTTCTTTTTTGGTTTTGCTCGATCATGGACGTGATGGGCATCACGGCTAGGCCGTGATGGACTCTGTTTGGCTCATTTTCTGCACTTTTAAAGCCCTATCTTTATCCAAACTTCATCATGGTTGATCTCGAGCATTTTACCCTTGATATCTGCAAAACAACACACGAAAACCGCCTTATATGTTCCAAAGGAAAATTAACCTAAAATCTAATAAAAATATTCCTAAACTACATGAAAATGCATGCAAAATGATAGACAAAGATGATGTGGAATCACACTCATCAACAAGCTGACACTGGTTCCTTCAGCAATACTCAGCGACAATGTGTTTTGTTTGCAGCCTTTCATTCCTTTAATCTGTATACATTGCATGTATACCTCAACCACTCTAAACTCAAAGTAAATATGTTTAATAAATATTTTTGTAGATCGGAAAAGCATGGATCGGAAATGGATGTATCGCAATCGTTTAACGAAGGAGTATGAGGATGGGGTGAAAGAGTTCATTAGTTTTGCAGTTCGGCATGCGAAAAACCCTAATACAATCATATGTCCTTGTTTAGATTGTTGTTATGCAAAGGCGAGTTAGTGCAGCCGATTTGGAAGAACATTTAGTGTGTAATGGAATCGATCAAAGTTATACATGTTGGACAAAACATGGTGAGACAAGAGCTGAGTCTAGTGAAATGAGGAATCGTGTGAGATATTCATCATACGATACTGAGCACAAATACTTATGAGGGCGATCGTTTTGAAGACATTGCAAATGCTGTTGAAGAGGATCTTCGGGATTGTCCACAAATGTTTGGGAGGTTGGTAAGTGATGCGAGCAACCATTGTATGATGGATGTACTAAATTCACAAGATTGTCGGCGATGTTAAAGTTGTATAACTTGAAATCGGGCAACGGATGGACTGATAAGAGCTTTACGGACTTACTCACACTATTGAAAGACATGTTGCCAGATGATAATGTGCTTCCTAGTCGGGCATACGAGGCTAAACAAATGTTACGCTCTATTGGCATGAGCTACGAGAGGATACATGCTTGTCCTAACGATTGCATTTTATTTCGGAATGAATATGCATCGTTACAGATGTGTCCTAAATGTAATGCCTCACGATATAAGAAGAAAGAATCAGATCCAGAGAAGGTTGTGTGGTATTTTCCCATAATACCCAGATTTAGGCGCATGTACCGTAGTTACGAAGATTCAAAGCACTTGACATGGCATGAGGATGAAAGGATCAAAGATGGCAAGGCTGCAGACCCGGCAGATTCTCCGCAATGGAAGAAATTTGATCATGATTATCCTGATTTTGGGCAAGATTCAAGAAACCTACAACTTGCATTGGCTCTTGTGGATTTAACCCGCATGGTGTTCAAAGTAGCTCTCACAAGACATGGCCTGTGATTTTGGTGATTTACAACCTATCCCCATGGCTATGCATGAAGCGCAAATTTATGATGTTATCTATGTTAATTTCCGGGCCCAAACAACCAGGAAATGATATAGACGTCTATTTGACTCCTTTGATTGAAGACTTGAAACAACTGTGGGAGACAGGTGTGGAGGTGTATGATGGGTATAAGGAAGAAAGTTTCAATTTGAGAGCTATGTTGTTTGGGACAATTAATGATTTTCCAGCCTACGGTGTCTGTCAGGATATAGCATCGAGGGTCAGTGTGCATGCCCTATATGTGAAGAGGGTGCAGTTTGGATGCGGTTAGAACATTGTAAGAAGAATGTCTTTCTTGGGCATCGTAGATTTTTGCATCCAAGTCATCATTACCGGTGGTGGAGAAAGGCGTTCAATGGGAACTCGGAAGAAGGTAGAGCGCCTTCACCTTTGACGGGTGATCAACTTTTTGAAAAGGTAAAGGATTTGAATATCCAATTCGGTAAACCTTTTGCGAGAGATATTGTCACAAGAGGGTGGAAGAAAAGGTCGATTTTCTTTGAGTTGCCATATTGGAAATCATTATATGTAAGACATTTCCTCGATGTGATGCACGTTGAAAAAAATATCTGTGATAGTGTCATTGGTACGTTACTCAATGTGCCAGGGAAGACTAAAGATGGCATCAATGCAAGGTTGGACTTGGTTAGTATGGGAATAAGAAGAGAATTGGGACCGACGAAGAAGGGTAAAAGTACATATCTTCCTCCGACTGCTTACACTCTATCTAGAAAAGAAAAAACTGTTTTTTGTAAGTTTCTTGAAGGAGTTAAGGTTCTGGAAGGGTACTCTTCAAACATTAGGAACCTCGTATCGATGAAAGATCTCAAGTTAAAAGGTCTAAAGTCCCACGATTGTCATGTTCTCATGGAGCAGTTGATACCCATTGGTATACGGTCTATTTTACCTAACAAAGTGCGGGGGACCTTAACTAAACTCTGTTTCTTCTTCAAGGCAATTTGCAGCAAAGTGATTGACCCCAGGGAAGTTGCCATCATTGCAAAGAGAAATTGTTGTGACTTTATGCGAGCTTGAGATGTACTTTCCACCTTCATTCTTTGACATAATGGTTCATCTAACCATTCACCTTGTTAGAGAGACACAACTGTGTGGGCCAGCTTATATGAGATGGATGTACCCGATTGAGCGTTATATGAAGATATTAAAAGGGTATGTGAAAAACCGATCACGACCAGAAGGTTGTATTGTTGAACGGTATATTGTCGAAGAAGGCTGTTGAATTCTGTACCGAATACCTATCCAATGCTGAATCTATAGGGCTGCCAAAGTCTCGTCACACATGGAGAATGATGGGGCAAGGAATTACTGGAAATGAAATAGTGACTATAACAAGGACAGAATGGGAGCAAGCACACTTATATGTTCTGCACAATGCCGATGAGGTTGAGCCATATGTTGAAAAACACAAGGACATGCTTAAGAGTTTGTATCCAAATAAGAATCAAAATTGGCTAACTAGAGAACACAATCGTTGTTTTATAACGTGGCTAAGAGATCACATTTATGCAGAGTTGATGAAAATGATACTTGATTTTCAAATAGATTGAGATGGTTAGCCAAAGGTCCAAGTTTGCATGTGTTCTCTTACCACGGTTATCAAATTAATGGGTACACATTCTATACAAAAGAACAAGATGGTGGGAGTACAATGCAAAAGCAGTGGTGTGACTCTAGTAGCTCAGTCGATGCATATCTCAAGTGCCAAAGACAAACCCGATATATGCAAATATGTCATACTTCGGCGTCATTGAACGCATATGGGAGTTGGATTACACAAAGTTTAAGGTTGGTGTGTTTGGTTGCAAGTGGGTTGACAATAATAACGGTGTTCAGATTGATGAGTCGGGGGTTCATGCGGGTGGATCTTAATAGGGTGGGGTATAAAGATGAGCCTTTTATATTAGCATCTCAAGCTCAACAAGTGTTCTATGTCACTGATCCAGCTGATATGAAAAGGTCCATTGTTCTTTTGACTAACAAAATAATTACTAATGTTGATGATCAAGACCATCGAGATGTTGATATTGAAGATGATCCTTTCGTCGGGACATTACAATCACTTGAGATTGATCCAACTAGGGATGATGGTATGTATATGAGAGATGATCATGATGACGGGCTTTTGGTCAATCCACCATTTCGTACTAATAAAGGACAAACAAATCTCAATCAAATGAAGAAAAGAAAAAGGTTGACTTAAACATGTATGTAGTGTTTGTGTTTAAATGAACTTTCTGATCCTTTTATATTATAGTTAGCATCTTCCGGTAATGCTAGTGTTGATTTTGTTATTCATAGTTGTTTTATATTTTGCATCAATTAATGTTATATTAATGTCCATTGATGTTTTACTTGTATCTAATATTTTTGTAGGTAAATGGCATCTTCAAGTAATTCTAGTGATGCCAAAGCGGCGAGACGTGGGCCAACAGTTATGAAGGCGGTCATCCGTGCTAGGAGTAAAGGACAAAATTTTGATGTAATTTACTTACTAATCTAAGGATTTCATAATGTTGTTTGATATCTAGATTTAATTACTTTATTATTTTTATTAGGTTGAATGGAATTCTTTGGACCAACCTATTCGTGCTAATGGTAAAATATTGAAGAGTTACATTGGGGCCGTTGTTCGGCAAACGGTCCCAATTATTTGTTCTAATTGGAAGGATGAAGCTTTGGATGGTTTCAAAGAGAGCATATGGGCTGATGTACAGGTAATTGTTAAAATTTATAAATTATATTGTAAACTATGTAAACATACTTACTTTGACACGTTGTTTATATTGTTTTGCGAGATGTCTTTTAATGTTGATGAATCTAGGAAAAAATTTGTACTTGGGGAAGCTGGTAACCTACATAGGGCATTCAGAACTAGATTGACCAAAAAATTTCTAAGAGATGCCAACGGGGAATATCAATGAGGAGCCTCCATCACAATATCCACACATATCAAGGGATGAGTGGATAGATTTTATAGCAATACGCACAGGAGATGCTCGATTCCTGGTATGTTTAATATCACGTTAGTCCTTATAATTTTATAGCAATACGTACATATGACATTAACCATGTATTAATATTACTTATATGTGTCTGAATAGAAATTAAGCAATGAAAATCGCAACAGGGCGTTAGATCCTGCATGCCCTTACAAAGCATCACGTAAGGGGTATCGACATTGAGGATGAATTGGTATGTATATATATATATATATATATATATATATATATATATATATATATATATATATATATATATATATATTAACTGCATTTGTGGTAAATATGACTTTTAAACTGTTTGGTTAATTTATATTATCTCAATATACAGATATACGGGAGGCGGGGCGAGAAGTTAAGAAAATTAAACGCCATATTGTGTGGAGGAAAGCCCGCGAGAACAAGGCGGGTGTAATTGACAACAAAAAATACGCAGACCGTGTGGAATAAATGTGTTAGTAGACTAACGATTACATTATCAATTGTTATTTTCATATGATAATATATAATAATTTTAACATTTGCATTTCACCAATAACTATGTGTCGGGAGGAACTGTCACGATCTGCGGTAGAGGAGAGATAGAAGACTTTGGTCGCGAGGATATTCTTGCCAAAGCCATAGGTGTGCCGGAGAACCCTGGGCGTGTTAGGGGTGTGGGTTTCGGCGTCTCACAAAAGATTACTTCCCACCCGAAGGTCGTGCAAGAAATAACTCGGAAGCGAAAAAGTGGGAGACATTGGTGTCTCAACTCTCGATAGATTGAACATTTTGGAAGAAAAGCTGAAACAAAAGGATGATGAGGAGAGGCGGGGCTAATTTCACAGCCCAAGCAAGCGTCAAAGATAGTTGCACTCTACCATCTGCCAAGAGGCTTCGAGAGGTAATGCATGCCTTTTTTTTTACTAGTATTGCATTCGCGATTAAATACATTCAATTGGATGCCTTAATTCACAGACTTATTCATCTATCATTGGATTAGGGCGTCAACTCATGTCGGCTATATTTATCGACCCCAAACTATCGTATGGTTGCTATGGGTAAAGTATACAATGAGCCGGGTGTTACACCGCACACTGGGACCAGTACCCCTTAACCATGTGAAAGTTGGAGTTGATGTTGCAACCGAGGGGATGCGCCATTGCCGGTACCTATCGTTGATGCGGATGTGATGACAGAGAGGAGATGCAATAGGTACTTATGTGGCATGGCCAATTGATCTCGTGGTTGTAATTAATATGGTATGTAATTGCATTTTTCCACCTTTTCATACACGGCATATATGCATTACATTAGTTGATCACTAAGCGGCATATTGAAATGCAAAATTTCCGAGGCACCCGCAAAAGCTAAAGGCAAGGGCGGAGTGTCCGGATATACAAAGGAGTCAATTACAACCCCAGGAAAATAAAGGAGGCAACAATGAGGCCAACCCACCTACAACTGGTTCAACTACAACTTCTCCGGAATATTTGAATTTCCTTAAAATACATGAACGAAAGAATATGAAAAATGCTTTGACCAATTGTACGTAGAGATGGAAGAAAATATTTTTGGTCTCCATTTCATTGAGATGCTCAATACTGAAAATATCGGAGAAGTTGTAAATCATGAATGGGTATCTGCCTCCGTTATTTCCGCATATATCGGGTAATAAATCAGGTTTAAAGTGTACAATATTTTTTAGTCTTTCCATTTAAATATTGATGTATGTCATTGGTGTAATCCATTTTTATATTTTAATTGAAGGTATTTGTATGAAGAATTGTTGCTTCCAAAGGAAATAACGAGGAGGTTTCTGTTCTTGTCCCCACACCAAACAAATACATACGGCTACTTCGGGAGGGATTCACGGACAACGTATCTAGTGACCGGTTTGCAACTAAAGAAAGAGAATATCAGCCCTTGTTTTTAGCGCCGTGCAATGTTGGGTGAGTCGCTTATCCTATAGGACTTAATTAACAATAATGAATTACATAAAAGTTGAGGTGCTTATGATTTGTTATATCAACATTTTTGTATGAATCATTGGGTGCTTTGTCTTGCGATAAATATTGTTGAAGAGATTATTTACTATCTGGATCCCTTGTATGTTGATCCTAGGGATCGCCTGGAATTAAAGAATCCGTTCGATACGTAAGCATGTTTTTATATTTCTGATTTTCTATGATTACTTCGATACGTGAGCATGCGTGTGTTTGTGATGATTGAAAATATGTTTCTTAATGAAGTCTGTTTGATTTTGTGATTAGTGGTTTGCAAGTTTATCGCGCAAATATCGGAGCTAAGGTGCCGCGTTTAAAGGCAACCAACATTAAATGGATTCAGATACAGGTATATTTGCAAAAACTTAATGCGCAATTAGATAAAAAAAAACTATATTGATTTACTATTTTATTTTTATAGTGCCCAAGACAACCCAACAGTACAGTTTGTGGGTACTATGTCATGCGTTTCATGAAGGAGACTATCTTGCAGAACCAAGTTAAAATACCAATGGCGGTATGTTGTTTACTTAGCTTTTAACTGTGACTGTTCAAATGTTTTAGCAATTGTAACTTACTTTATTTAATTTTTATGTCGCAGTACTTCCCTGACTTCAAATGCTCCACATACTCCACTGCTCACTATCTCAAGTCAAGGAAGAGTGGTGTCGCTATATTGTTGAAAAGTTCGTTTGATTATGTCAAATTGATCACAGTAGTTGCAACAATACTCATTGGTATGTGAATAATGCTTTATATTTATCAACCCCAAACTATCTATGTATTTGTTTTTCCTTGGTACATGCCTTCGAGTTGATGTGCATTTGCTAGGAGAAAATAAGTTCAAACTTATTATTTTTGTTACACTTTGTTAATGCTTGATTTGAATTCTGTTTCTTGCTACAGTAGTATTTACCTAATTAGTCTGCTGTATCCCAATGTAACAGGTTAGTCTTTGTGGTGGAAATGCAGTATGTATGCTCTGAGTCTTTGGATCACATTTCGACACATTACTTTGGTGTTGTCTTGGTCTCATGAAAAACAAACAGAATCGTAAATGTAGATTAATTGTAGATGTATGTTGGTTTTCCGATTTTGGTTTCTTAAGGATTGAGATCCGGTATAGTTGCTTGCACTTTGATTTTGTCTTACTCGTGTGAATTTGAATACTTTAGAAGCAGTGGTGTACTTATATCTGGTTATATATATATATAGTTGCTTTGTATAGAGTGTTGCACTTTGATTGTATAGTTCTTGGTTTGCTTTGCACAAACACATGCGATCTTTGCATTGAACACTTATATTTTGAACACATTTTGAACAATTGTGTTGACTGCAACAATTGTGGTTTTTTGTGTAAATATGCAGGAATAATGGATGTAAAAGTTAAGAAATAAAATTAAAAAAAAAGGGGCTTTAGATAGCGTTTCCTTGTACAAACGCTATCTAAAGTCAGACTTTAGATAGCGTTTGTACACGGAAACGCTATCTAAAGTCAGACTTTAGATAGCGTTTCCGTGTACAAACGCTATCTAAAGTCACCTATTAATAGCAGTTCCTAAATGCTATCTTTGCTAACGAGTTTTAATAGCGGTAGAATAGATAGCGGTTACAAACGCTATTAAAAGGCATACGGAAACGCTATCTAAAGTCTAATCTGTTGTAGTGTATGCTGGTTAGAGACAGAGAGAAGAGGATAATCAAACCAACTCAAAGGTTTGGTTATGTAGACCTAACAGCTTATGCATTGAATGTTGCCTACTTGGAGGTACAAGAAGATCCTAAATCCTTCAAGGAAGCAATGAACTGCAGGGAGCATCAAAAATGGAGCTTGGCCATGGAAGAAGAAATGGAGTCATTGCACAAAAATAAAACTTGGTGCTTGGTGGAAAAAGAGTTAAGCTTGTAGGTAGCAAATGGATATTCAGAAGAAAAAAAAAAGAAGGAATTCCCACAATAGAACCACCAAAGTTCAAAGCAAGGTTGGTTTCTAAAAGGTTTACTCAAAAGGAAGGGGTGGACTTGAATGAAATTTTTTCTCCAGTAGTAAAACATTGCTCCATAAGAGTACTTCTTGCCATGGTAACCAAGTTTGATCTCTATCTTAAACAGATGGATGTAAAAACTGCATTCTTACATGGTGAGTTGGAGGAAATGATATATATGAAACAACCAGAGGGTTTTGAAATTAAAGGGAAGGAAGATTGGAGTCCGCTTGTTGCAAAGATCCCTATACTGATCTAAAAGCAGTCCCCAAGGCAGTGGTATAAACATTTTGATAGTTTCATGATAAGTCTCAAATACAAAAGAAGCAACTTTGACAGTTGTGTCTACTACAAGAAACTGACTTCAAGTGAGTATATCTATCTTCTGCTGTACGTGGATGATATGCTAATAGCTTGCAAAAGCATATCAGAAATAGATAGGCTTAAGAAGTTGTTGAAAGCTGAATTTGAGATGAAGGACTTAGGCCCGGCTAAAAGAATTCTTGGCATGCACATCCAAAGAAACAAAGAAGCAGGAATTCTCACAGTCACTCAAAAGGGATACCTTGAGAAGGTATTGAACAGGTTCAACATGAAAGAGTCCAAGCCTGTAAGCATTCCTATTGCAGCTCACTTCAAATTATCAGTTGAGGATTGTCCTAAAACAACTCAAGAAGTCAAGGAGATGGAAAGCATACCATATGCAAGTGCTGTAGGTAGCCTTATGTATGCTATGGTCTGCACTAGGCCAGACATAGCTTATGCTGTCAGCATAATTAGTAGATACATGGGAAATCCTGGTTACCAACATTGGATGGCTGTAAAGGAAGTTCTCAAGTACCTTAAAGGCTCGATTAACATAGGTTTAGTGTATGGAAAAGGAGATCAGAATTCAGGCGGAGCTCAAGGGTATGTAGACTCTGATTTTGCTGGAGACCGAGATAAAAGAAGATCCTTAACAGGTTATGTATTCACTCTGTTTGGTAATACAGTAAGCTGGAAAGCATCACTGCAGCACATTGTGGCTTTATCCACAACTGAAGCTGAATACATTGGAGTAACTGAAGCTGTTAAAGAGGCTTTATGGCTAAGAGGCTTGGTGAATGAATTAGGGGTTCCTCAGGATAATATTGATGTGTTTTGTGACAATCAAAGTGCAATTCACCTTTGTAAAAATCACACCTATCATGAGAGAACAAAACACATATATATTAGAATGTAATGGATTCGGGATGTTATATCTGATAGGAAGGCGCAATTGAAGAAAGTTCCTACCTAGGACAATCCTGCAGACTTTATCACAAAGGTGGTTCCTGTGAGCAAGTTTAGGCATTGCCTAAACATGCTTAAGATTGCAGAAATTTGAAGCTATTGGACAAGGATAGCACAACATGAAGATCAGTGTATCAGATTCAATTACAAAATTGTCAAGGTGGAGATTGTTGCAAGTGGTGGCATATTCTGTTATAGCAGTTATTCTCTAACTAACAAAACTGTATTCTGTTTTTGGATTGTTTCTTTCTTCCCTCAGTTTTAGGAAGTCTCTTGTAATATTTATATACTGAATGATAAAGTATATAAAGACACAGCAGTGAGGTTTAGAACAAGACTTTGATTAGAATTGCAATAGGCGAGTTAAAAAGGAATTTTTCATTCTCTAAGTGCTCGGGTGTAATTGGGATCAAAGGGTAGTGTGTGAAACCAAGGAGAGTTACAGGGAGAAGAAGAAGATCAGCTTCTTTACTGTTGTAATATTTGTTTCTGATATAAAATGGACTGAAGTTGTGCTTAGTCCCGGAGACGTAGGCGTCACTGTGGCCGAACTCTGTCATCAAATCCTTGGTGTGTTCTTTCCTTTATTATCAGTCTTTTATGTTCTTTGAATTGGTTTCCTGTTCTCTGCATACACTGCTTACTGTTGTTGGCTGTTTCTGGTTTTTACAAGGGTCTGCTACTATAACAGGATATAATGTACCAGAATCATGGGCTGAAGGAGACGATTGTGATGAGGTGAAGGCATATGTATTCTTCAAGGTAACGAGGTCGATTGCGTGTTCGTGTTGGACGATGTGGTACTGGTGATGAAGGGACCTCCTGGGTAGTGGATGATGGCGCAATATGGTCAAGGGGTTGCATGTGAATAGGATTGAAAGGCTGGGTAGATGATGTTGGCGCTGAGGCAAAGCCAAGAGGTTGGATAGGAATAGAATGTTCTTGGGTAATGGGTGTTAAAGAATCATGTGGTGAGATGGGTGTTATAAGGAAGTTAGGCGGTGATGAGGGTGTAGTAGGATTAGGAGGGTCAGGGGGTGGGTTTTATGAAAAAGGGTAAAAAAAAAAAAGGTGATAAAAAATCTTTTTGTAGTATCAAGTATTTTGCATGGAAAAATATGTTATTGAAAAATAGCATCTCTTGTTACATAATTTTTTTTTGAAGATAAATCAAGTGTTTTGTAACCTTTTTGACCATGGGGATATCCAAAAAAAAAACACTGGAGAAGCATGATTATCAAATTTGTGAATGATGTGTATGTTGCGACCATATACAAAACAACCAAAAACCCGAAGTTGTGAAAGATTTGGTTTTTTATTAAATAAAATTTCATGAGGTGCATGGCCTTTGAGAACTGTAGTAGGTATACGATTAATTAAATAAGCAGTTGTCAATACAAATTCACCCCAAAAATCTAAAGGTAAGTTTGATTCAAAATGTAAAGCATGTGCAACATTTAGTAAAAGTCTATGTTTACGCTTTACAACGCCATTTTGTTGTGGAGTATAAGCACAACTTGATTGCATGAGAAAAACCCATGTACTTCTAGAAAAATCATCAACCACACGAGAAGAAAAAGTTTTGCACCGGAGGAATGAGTTTTATTGTAGGGTCCCCAAACATCAAAGTGTACTAATTCAAAACATTTAACAAGAGAAATGCTACTTAATGGAAATTTTAAACGAGCCTGTTTTGCCAAAGGACAAACGATGACAGGTACATTTATTTGAAAACGGAATGCTAGAATCAATATTATTGAACTGTGGAGATAAAGGCGAGGTTGGATGTCCTAAGCGCCAGTGCCATAAATCAAAATGAGAGCCAAATGAAGCAACGGAGATAAAGGTGGTAGGAGAGTTGTCCATGAGATAGAGAACCCCATGTTGCTCACCCTTCACAAAAGTCCTCTTCGTCCTATGGTCCCGTAAAAAACATGAAGTAGGAGTAAAAGTGACCCAAGAGTTAGTGTCACCAGAAAGTGACCTAATGGACAAAATATTAAATTGAAAAGATGGAACATGTAAGACATGTGGTATCAATAGACCATATTTTAAATAAATGGAACCAATATGATGTACTGGAACAAGTTTATTGTCAGGTAATTTAACGGAAGAGGAGACTTTGGTATATGAATGAAAAAGTGAAATATCAAACACCATATGATCGGTTGCACGTGAATCTAAAATCCGGAAAGAAGAAGGTTTAAAAGAGGCAAAACAATGAAAAGAGGTACCTTCAAAATTTGCTAGAGGTTGGTCATTCTGGTCTTAAGAAGATAGAGTAATTGTTGTATCTCAGTCTAAGACAAATTAACCGAAGGCCGAGAATCGGAGATGAAGCAATAAGAGCGAGTTGGATGAACTTGTGAGGCACAAGGTCTTGAGCCTTGACTATCACAAGAGGAAGAACCACGACGGAATTTGTTGGATCAAAGATTATGCTTCCACCAAGAAGGATTGCTAATTCTAGTATAGCAACGACTGTTAGAATGACCATCAACACTGCAAATGGAACAATAATAAGAAGGTTTGTTGTTGCCATCTCGAGAAGGAGTTGAATGTTGAGCAGCCATAGCAGATTGATCTAATGTAAGAGAACGTGATTCAGATAATGAACGTTGACGCTCTTCCCGTAAAAAAAGAGTATGCTTTGGGTACAGAATGAAGAGGATCCATTAGGAGAATTTGACTAAGTACAGATGCAAAGGAGTCATTCAAGCCCTGTAATAAATCCATGAGATGTTAAGTAGCATAAATATCATTGAAATTTGGTATAACACCACAAGCACAAGCAAGAAGTGTGCGATAAGAATCAAGTTCATCTCAATACGCCTTGAGTTGTGTGTAATAAGCAGCAATAGAGTTGGTGCCTTGAGAGAGGTTTGAAATAGCACGTTGGATTTAAAAAATGCAATGAGCATTTTTTTGATTGAATCGAAGATCAAGCCATATATCACGTGCACTTTTGATCCAAAGGATGGAATTTGCAATGGTTGGAATAGTGGAATGAACAAGCCAAGATTGAACCATGCTATTGCAACGAACCCAATTAGAGAAATTAGGAGTATTTGGTTCAGGTTTAAGAATGGTGTCATCAATGAATCCAAGTTTGTTTTTTTGCTTCAAGTGCCATGGTAACGGCTCGGCTCCAAGTGGGGTAATTATCTCCATCAAGAAGCTGTGACCAGTGGTTGTCCTGGTTGATCAGATGAATGAAGAAAGTATGGGGACGTGTGGTTAGGAGGATTAATGGCAGCCATGGATGGTCTAAGAAATGAAGGACTGAATTAGGCTGATACCATGTAAATAATTGCAGAACGTAAAAGAGTGTAATGGAATAATTCTTGTGTATTGAAAATGGTCACAATACAGTTACATAAATAAGATTACAAAAGTAACGGAAAAAATAGAAAGTAATTCAAATGTACAAGAAGATAAAAAATAAGGCTAGAAGTAAGTGAATTAATAAGGCTAGAAGTAAGTGAATTAAGTATAGCAACATATCATGCTAGGATCAAATATGTGATAGCAAATCAAGATAGGATCAAGTATATGCTGCGGGATTTGTTGCCAAAGATATGCTCCTGATAACAATAACTCATGTATTATTTTTCTCTCTCCTCTACTTATTTGTTGCAATCCGGATTGCCTGTAAGTCCAGAAAAAAAAAATAGAGGGGGAATTTGGATTATGAGAGAGAAAATGATAAATAATGAAGAAAGAATGGAGGTAAGAGAGAAAAAAGATGATGGAGAGATGATGGAGGGAATGATTGATGGAGGCAATCTAGATCCTGTTTGTTGTGGGAAACTTAAGTACGGCTTTTAGGTAAATTATACAGTGAGATCTAAGCAAACAAGTCTCTCACTATGCAACATTATTATCTACCATTGATTCACCATAGTCATCATGATAATATCTTACACGCTCCATACCAAATTATCCCTCCCCCAATCTATCCACAACCCCTCACCACCACCACCTTCTCAACAATTTTCGGTGCCTCCGTCAGTGCCACCACCATTGCGGGCTTGGTTCCTCAAGAAGCCGAACACCACCACGAGCTGTCGTACCACTGCCGCACCTGGACCCGAGTAGTAGCCACAGCCACTCTTCTTCACGTAGGCCACCTCTCCGCTTGGATTACAGCAGCTCCACCTCATCACCGTCGCACCCAGTCCAAGCCAAACCACTGTTCAGCACCGCTAATTGTGCCACCGCACCACGAGTCAGACATGTTCCCACTCTATTTCTCTATCATCTTGGAACATTCACAATCACCGCCACTTAGCTCCTCCGCCTCAGAACACGCATGACCGCCGTACACCTCAGATGTTCCTCCATGCCACCATTCAGGATGGGGGAGACGCTTGGAGTTTTAGATCTGGGCCACGATTCAGTGATGTCGTCTCTCCACTGCCAACATACAAGTGGGGTTTCGAGCATAGAGGCAACGGCGGCACGGCCAGAACAGGGCTGAGCGACGTACGATAACAACGCTGGCCAGAGAAGACGACCAGAGCTCTGATGGCACAGCGGTGGGGAGAGAATAAGGTGGCAGTGACGATAGGTGAAAATGACATGGAGGATGTGAGAAGAAAATGAAAAAGAAAAAAATCTAGTGTAGTAGGATGCATGATAGAATCTATGAAACTACATGATCTAATGGTTCTGAAATGTGATGCACCGCCTCCCACCCTAGAAGCCGCCACAGTTTTCATAAAGCATTATCGTTGCATCTTAGGGCTCGTTTGGTATCAAGAATAATATAAAGACGAATATGATAAGAGAGTTGGATAAATATAGGATAAGATATCAACATGATAAGTTCTTATCGTATCCTGTGTTTGATGCGCATATAATAATAAACTACATAACATGATATTATCATTTCATGTATTTGAGATGAACTGAATAATAGTATGATAAGATATAGATTATATGAAATGACAAATTACTCATGCAAAAAATATATATATAATTCTTAAAACTTTTTTTTAAAATAATTGTATTAATTTTTATAATTTTAATATTGATTTTAAAATTTTGGTTATTATTCTAAATTTTTTCATATTTTATTAGATTTTAATTTTGTTATAATTTTCAATTTTTTTAAATCAAATAAAAAGACAAAACCCTTGTGACAAAACTATGTATAATTTTTGAAATATCGTTTAACATAAATTAATATTTTTGTAATTTTAAATATTTATTTTTAGTTTGTACTTTAAATATAATTAAATTATTAGAATACTCTTTTATATTTTTAAATTTTTGAAATCAATATAAAATGACAAAATTAGTCTTGTGATAAATAAAAATATTTTCTAAAAATAATTATTAATATTTTTAATAATTTAAATAAAATTTATATTTTTATATGAATACTTTATTTTTATTTTTTATATATTTTCATATTTAATAAGATTTTAATTCATTTTTAAAACTTTGTTTGTTTTTTATTTTGTAATTTCTTGATATCATATAAAATCACAAATTTAGCCTTATTATTAATTTTTTTTTAATTTTAAAAAAAATCCTAGTTTTTAGATAATTTTATTAATTTAAATTTCTCTTATATTTTATAATTTTAAATATTGACCTTTTACTTTTTTATAAATAATTTTATATTTATTATACTTTAAACTACTATTTTATTATATTTTAGTTATTTTACATATAAAAATGTTTATATTTTATTATATTTTAAATCACTTTATCATATCATGTTGATTTCTAACTCATTCCTCCCCACATGATAGAATTTCAACTAGTTGGACAAAATATGATAGGTTGATAGAATTGGTTTATTTTATCCTGCTAACTCACCAAACAATAGTTAAAGAGCGGGTTCTTTTATTTACGAATGGATGCAAGCTAACGAGGTTGAGGATTTGAGTTGTGGCACCTTAACACATGTGCACCATGCTTCCTAAAGTGCACACCGTGAAGGTTCTTTTAAATGTAATGTGGACGCTTCTTTTGTCAAAGAGGCAGGTAGAACATCTTTTGGCATGTGTTAGAGATGAGCATGGTCACTTTATTGTTGCTAGAACCGATTGGGTTCCTTTTTATCTCCGAGCTCTTGAGGGAGAGGCTACAGGCCTTTTAAAAGTCATCCAATGGGTTCAAAGCCTAGGCTTGCATAATGTTATTTTTGAAATGAATTGCCAAGTAGTAGCTGATTTTGTGAACAAACCGAAGGACGACATTTCTCAATTTGGCCATATTATTAGGAACTTTATTGTCCTTTTTTCTTATTTTTCAAACTCTTGTGTGAGTTTCGTTAGGAGACAAGTAAATAGTGTTGTTCATAGCTTAGCAAAGGAGACACTATTTTCAGCTAGTTCGATTGATTATTATGTTGCACCTCGTTGTATTCTTTGCTTTGAATCTTAATTAATGATATGCATTAAGCTTTTGCTCTAAAAAAACAAAAGACAAGATATGGTAGAATGGTAGTATGGTCTTTATTTTCTTGTGCCGTGTATTTGTGATATCATAATTCACTTGAGTGAACATCAAATTCAGCTATAACTCTACTCTTTTCTCTCTTAATTCCATGAGATTTTGGTGAAGGTAGGAGGGGAAGGCAGCTTCATGTTGTTGTTGTTGTTGTTGTTGTTGTTGTTGTTGTGTTTGTTTTTTAAATCGAATTTAAAATTAAAAAAATAGTAATCCAATGATCCGATTCAAACAAACTCAATTTTAATTATATCGCTTCGGTTCGGAACCATAGATTTATTTTTCAAATTTGATTCAATTCAAACTAGTCTAATTGGATCGAATGCTAAAATACCTCAAATCCAAACTGACCTGATTACATCCGAGATTGTACGTGATGGAAAAGGACATATGAGTTATATACTATATTTGATACAATATTTTTAATAAAACATAACATGACATTGGATTAAAATAAAAAGATGAATTAAAAAAATAGAACATGACATCTTATTTCATCCTTTTTTATTCACACACCAAACACTACCCTAGTGTTGGGTGGACAAAATAAGCTATATACAAAAACAGTATAAGGAGACTTAATTCTAGAATCAACGGTCCATTGAGATACTTGGACCATGGTTGAGGGTGTTTTCTCAACCTTGTTCCCTCAACCAAAGCAATCTCCTCACTCTTACATACAACCTTTACCTTAAGTTCCGGACAAGTTCCAACACTACTAGAAATCTTGTGTCTATAGAGATCGAAAAATCGGTCACTAAAGTAAGAAAATCGGTCACTAAATGATTTAGTGATTGTATTAGAGGCCGATTTTTTCTAGTCTCTAAATTGTTAGTGGCTAATATTTATCGGTCCAATTTTGTGATCGATTTTTTAGACTGATTTAGTGATCGATTTTAGACGATTTGAGATCGATTTAGATACTGATTATATAAACCGGTTTAGTGACTATTTTTTAGTGACCAATTTTAGTGATTATCTCTATTAATTTTTTTAAAATAAATCAATCACTAATGCTTATTATAGTGTTTATTAATCATTTAGAAAATTAGTGACTAATTTTTGGGTCAAATGACCGATGACGGCATTCACTGTCGAGTCGGGCATTCAATCAATTTGACCCATTACTTTTATAGCCCTCCTTCACCTTTGCAATGTTTTACATGACCGATGTGGGACTCAAGTTTTCTTCATCTCTTCTTATCCTCCAATTCCTTCTTTCTCTGGTTTTATCAGAGATTCAACTTAGCTTTATGCGAAATGCCCAACGATACTTTGGTAAAGCACTTGTTCCATTGTTTCAAATTGAAGGAACTTTGTTGCTGTCACTCTTTTGTATTTTTAATACTAATAAGTGAACCTCAGACTATTGTATCAGTATGAATGTTTTATATTAAATTAAATGTTTTGTATCATGATCTAAATGGGCAATAAGACTAGTGCAAGAGGACGTGTTCTATATCATGATCTAAATGCTTAACTCGGGTGACGAGGTGGTTGAAACCATTCGTATGTATCCTTCTAGATTTTTCAGTTGAATCGTGAATGTCATTCTTTCTTCCCTCATTTTACAAAGATCACACCTTTTGCAATATTTTTTTATATGTATATTTTGGAGTTTAGTACAATAACACCGGTTTATCAATTCTGAATTTCTTATTTTTATTTGAAAAAAAATAAATGATTTAGCAATTTGGTGACCAATATATCGGTCTGTAATTTTAATCAAATAATCAGTCTCATTCTAGTCACAAATTCCTATCTTTTTAATTTTATTTTAATGTGAATCAAAATATTTACATATTTAATGACCATTTTTTATCTATTTTAATATAAAATTTTAGTCTCTATTTCGATCTCTAATGCTCAACTTCTTATCTTATTTTAACGTGAATTAAATTATTTACCAATCTAGTGACCGATTTTAGGTCTCTAACTTTATTCAAAATTTTTGTCTCTAATTCTCAACTTCTTATTTTTATTTTAATGTGAATTAAACTATTTACTAAACTAGTGACCGATATTTTGGTCTCTAATTTTAATCAACAAATTGATCTACCATTTCGATCTCTAATGCTCAAATCGTATTTTTATTTTTATGAGAATTAGGGTACATTTAATTTAGTGACCCATTTTTTTGTCTCTAATTTTTGATTGAAGTTGAAAGATACTTGATCACTTATAAAACTATGGAAATGATGAAGCATTGGAGTATGGCAATATTAACGGTGTAGGAAGAGTCTAATTCCTAGCATAAGTTCATGTTAGCTCATGAAGATCTACCCGTCTCCCGATAGTGCCTGATGTTCCAGCAGCTGAATGTTGATGTGAGTCCATAGCCCTTGGCTCCCTGGCCCATGAAGTTTGGGCCAAAGGATAAAAAACTGAAGATAAATCATAGGTGGTTGGCGTAGGCGTAGGCCAGGCCATGGTGGAGGGAGGTTGAAAGTCATCAATAAAAGCTGGTGGCGCCATAGTAGTTTGTGGTGGATGAGGGGGTAGTTGTTGGGGTAACTCCAATGTAGCAAGCTGGCCTTGTAAGTGGCCTTGTTGGGGTAGCTTGTTGAAAATTCTCCACCTGTAAAAACAAAGAAGCCATAAAATATCTGAAAAGAAAAATAATTGTTGATTAAATTTTACAAGTATCTTTCAAAATTAAAATCCTCAAATTTAGAGTAATTTGTTTCATAATTTCCACCCTACATTATATATGGTAATGATAAATTTGAACCGAATAGTAGCATAATGGAACAAACTCCAATAACTTGATAGTTTTTGGATTCTCCACTATTAATACTCACCATTGGCACTAAGTTCTCTAATAGTTGTTAATCACAAAACAATGACAACGCCTTCTCTAGAAAGTACATAAAGAAAATAATAGAAACAAAAGGATATGACAAATAAAAATCATCTTGTTGGCTGATATCAAGACTAATGAGACCTTGAAGTGAATCCAACTTGTTGGTACGATAGCATTGCTTGATTGATCAACGTTGAAGATAAATCCTACTTCTTTTCCTGGAAATATTTTGCTCTTGGAATTGATAATGATGTGGTGATTGAAATGAATCAAAACAAAATAGTGAAGAGATTCTTTGAAATTATTTATTTTCTACTAACAACATTTTACAAAAAAATAGTGATAGAAATATGAACTTAATTTTTCCTTTTAAAGTTACTTTGTGATTAAACCCCAAAAACTAACCGACCATCTCCCTAAAACCTGCAAATCTAAGACTTTATGAACCAAGCCATATACCCTATTTGGTAATAGTGACCATATCATTTGATTCAGGATTTAGAGTTTAAGATTCTAAAATGCGTAGAAATTAACTCCTAATGTTCGTGGTTTTACCCCTTCTTGCTCTCCCCCTAATTTCCCAACTTTTGTTCCTCTTTAAGATAGCATAAAAATTAAAAATAAAGGTTTTGTTGGATGAATAGTGGGGACATCCTTATAAGCAATTAAACAAAAATTTTATATATATGGACCATATTCTTGTTCTTCAGCAAAGGCTATGTTTTATTTTGGCAAAAGTAGCTCATAACAAATCAACTAGCTTTCTTTACTCAAAAAGCTGGTTTGAAAAGTTTGGTGGAAGCATTTTTGAAAAAAAAAAAAAAAGAAAGAAGATAGTAGATATGCTAGTAGAGTTAGCTTATAGGATGGGTTAGGGCTCGTTTTTTTTTCTTTGTTTTGTCACTTGTTGGTGTCAAAAATGACAACCTTTGACTATCGCCTAATAAATATACTATTTTTTAAATAACCTTAAAGAAAATAATCTCCTCTCCTCTCCCCTTTCTCCTCGTGACTACCTTTTTTTTTTTTTTGGAAGGTAAAGAAGCTTGATTCAATTACTAACATAGGACATTTAAATTGGTCAGGTATTGTAGGGCGTTGCCGCTGCCAGCAGCAAAGGGCCAACTCTAAAAAGTTAAGCCTACCAACTTAACAACATAACACATAGATTGTACATAAAAAAAGAGGCATCAAGTCAAAGTCTATATGTCTGATCATCCAACAGATCTAATTTCTTCCCTCACTTGGTTAGAGACAAGGAGAAGATGAGATGTCCACGGGTCTTCACACTTATCGATTCGACGGATCATTTCTTTGGCTTTGCGACCTGATTCGACTATAAGTGATCTCTGAATTGTCCAACTTAACCGCTTTGATTAGAAGTCAATTGGAATGTGGAAGGATCTGAAGAACAGTGAAGCAAAGAATATCACGCCTGCAGTGTTCCAAGTAAAGTTCATAGGCTTTCTCAAGCATTTTAATTTCCATTATTTACCCCCGTCAAATCTAAGAGCATCGCACAAAAGAACACAACA